>CM048747.1:228761770-231261770 GCA_026315105.1 Locusta migratoria | reverse complement strand
GTTCCTGTGGTCATGTCCTATTTCATGAAACACGGGCAACATATGAGTGGCCAAGTAAGTGGTCCTGACAGTTGGGATACCAGTTACTTTAAGGTAAGTTTGGGCATCTCGGACATATTCTGAGTCGTGGCCACCTCTGTGCTCATATGGCAAAGACTACCAAATCCACTGGTTACCCCCTCAACCGTTAGGGGTAAAACCCAGTGGGGCCCTAAGCAAGTAAGGTTAGCAACCTGCTTCCCAGGTACTTCAATATCATGCTGGCAACAATCAGAGCAAAATGCCTCGGACCTTTGGAGATGATGGAGTCCCACCTCTAATTGACAGATCAGGGACTCCTCAGATACGACTTGGCAAACGACCAGGAAGGAGATGGGGAGCTATTAATATCAATGGGGATTACAATGGGAAGAAGGCAGAGCTGGCGGAGGCTTCAAGTAAGATGGGGTTAGAAGTTTTAGCTGTTAGTGACGTTAGAGTAACGGGAGAGAAAGAGGATGAAGTCAGAGAATACAAAGTCTTCCTGTCAGGAGTCAAAGTAGGAAGAGCACAGTGGGGTGTAGGATTTTACATCAGGAAAGCAATCGAACCCAGCATAATTGCAATAAGGTATGTAAACGAACGACTGATGTGGATAGATTTGGCCATCACCAGCAAGAAAATTAGGATTGTGGCAGTGTATTCACCCTATGAAGGGACAGATCAAGATGAGATGGACAGATTTTACAACGCACTTAGTGATGTAGTTGTTAGAGTGAAGGATAAGGATAGTGTTTTACTCATGAGTGATTTCAACGCCACAATAGGAAATTGAACAGAAGGTTATGAAAAGGTTATGGGTAAGTTTGGAGAGGATATGGAGGCCAACAGGAACGGAAAACAGCTCTTGGATTTCTGTTCCAGTATGGGCTTAGTTATCACAAACTCCTTCTTCAAGCATAAGGACTTTCACCGCTATACTTGGGAAGGAAGGGAACCAGATCTATCATTGACTATATAATAACAGACCAGGAATTCAGGAACGCAGTCAAGGGCACACGTGTTTTCAGGGGGTTCTTTGATGGTACTGATCATTATTTAATCTGCAGTGAAATTAGTTTTGTGAGGCCAAAAGAGCAGAAAGTCAGGTTCATATGTAGAATGATAAGAGTGGAGAAGCTTCAAGACAAGAAAATTAGGTAAAAATACGTAACAATGATCTCGGAAAGGTACCAGTTAGTCGAATATAATGAATTACAGACACTGGAAGAGGAATGGTCAAGGTACAGGGACACATTACTGGAAGCAGCTAGAGAATGTCTTGGAACAGTAGTGTGTAAAGGCAGGAAGAAACAGGCAGCTTGGTGGAATGACACAGTCAAGGCAGCCTGTAAAAAGAAAAAGAAGGCATTTCAAAAATGGCTCCATACAAGAAATCAGGCAGACAGAGAAAGTGATGTTGAAGAAAGAAACAAAGCCAAACGGGTAATTGTAGACTCCAAGCAGAAATCACGGGAAGACTTTGGAAACAAGCTAGAAACTCTGGGTCAAGCCGCGGAAAAAAATCATTTTGGAGCGTGATTAGCAATCTTCGAAAGGGAGAGAAGAAGGAATTAACAAGTATTTTGGACAGGTCAGGAAAGCTGCTAGTCAATCCTGTGGATGCCTTGAGCAATTGGATGGAATATTTTGAAGAATTGCTGAATGTAGGTGAAACGTTCAATGATGTGTCAGATTTTCAGGTAGAATGGGATAGGAACGATGATGGAAACAGGATCTCATTTGAGGAAGTGGAGAAAATGGTCAGTAGATTACAGTGCAATAAAGCGACTGGGAAGGATGAAATTAAGCCGGAACTCGTCAAATACAGTGGAATATCAGGTCTCAAATGATTACACAGGATAACTGAAAAGGCGTGGGAATCGGGACAGGTTCCGTCTGACTAGACGAAAGCAGTAATCACGCCAATTTTCAAACATGGAAACAGAAAGGAGTGCAACAACTATCGAGGTATCTCTTTAATTAGCGTTGTAGACAAAATATTCTCAGGTATTGTTGAAAGGAGAGTGTGAGTATTAATTGAGGACAAGTTAGATGAAAATCAGTGTGGGTTTAGGCCTCTTAGAGGCTGTCAGGACCAGATCTTTAGCCTATGGCAGGTAATGGAAAAGTGCTATGAGTGGAACAGGGAATTTTATCTATGTTTCATATATCTGGAAAAGGCTTATGACCGTGTTCCTAGGATGAAGCTACTGTCAGTTCTTCAAGATTATGGTATAGGAGGCAAACTTTTGCAGGCAATTAAGGGACTTTACGTAGACTGTCAGGCAGCAGTTAGAGTACATGGCAAATTAAGCTCATGGTTCAGGATAGTTTCAGGGGTAAGACACGGCTGTTCATACTATTCATGGATCATATGTTGAAAACAGTAGACTGGCAGGGCAGGATTAAAATAGGTCAAAACAAAATAAGCAGTCTCGCATATGTGGATAACTTAGTTGTAACAGCAGATACGATTGAAAGGTTGCAAACTAATATTTCAGAGTTAGATCAGAGGTGCAAGGATTATGATATGAAGACCAGCATCTCCAAAACGAAAGTAATGCCTGTGGGAAAGAGATTCAACCAGATTGAGTGCCAGATAGGAAGAACAAAGTTAGAACAGGTAGACAGTTTCAAGTACCTGGGATGTATTTTCTCACAGGATGGCAACATAGTGAAAGAACTGGAATCTAGGTGCAGCAAAGCTAATGCAGTGAGTGCTCAGCTAAGATCTACTCTCTTTTGCAAGAAGTAAGTAAGTACCAAGACTAAGTTAGGATTGCAACACTCTATCTTTCGACCAACTTTGTTGTATGGGAGTGAAAGTTGGGTGGATACAGGTTACCTTATTCATAAGGTAGAGGTTACAGATATGAAAGTACCAAGAATGATTGCAGGTACTAATAGATGGGAAAAATGGAAGGAGAGTGTCCATAATGAGGAAATCAAAGAAAAATTGGGAATGAACACCATAGATGAAGCAGTTAGAGCGAACAGACTGAGATGGTGGGGTCATGTTACACACATGGGAGAAGCAACGTTACCTAAGAGACTCATGAGCTCGACAGTGAAGGGTAAGAGGAGTCGAGGTAGACCAAGAAGAAAGTATTAGATTTGGTGCAGAATGATTTTGAAGTAAAATGCATAAAATCAGATGCTGCATCAATGTTAGCACTGAATAGGGGATCATGGAGGAATTTTATTAGAGGTACTTTGCTCCAGACTGAACGCTGAAAGGCATAATCAGTCTCTAATGATGATGACGATGATGATGACTAAATAAGTCAGCATTAAAGGGTCAGAACAGATCTTGCAGAACCTGTTTGCGCGGTAACATTTAAATCCCAGAGACTGCCAGACTATGTTTATTTACATGGTGTCCGATGCCAAGTGGAACAATATGTCGCCCCTCAAATTCAGTGTTTCAATTGTTTGCAATTCAAACACAGAAGCTCACAGTGTCGTGGTCAGTCTAAATGTGCTAAATGCTCTGGCCAGGACTTATTAAGTCAATGTACTTCACAGAATGAACCGTGCTGCCTGTTTTGCCAAGGAATGCACTTGTCAACAGATAGAAAATGTCCCGAACACCAACGTCTTGCTTCTCTCAGGCGCGAACGTGTTTACCAGGGTCTCATGCCCCAACCACCGCTTGTGTATGAACACTCATATGCGAGTGTATTGTCGTTACCAGCTAAAGGACCTGCTTTGGAAAACCCTCCTGCAATCCGTGTACCTCTTGTTGATGGCAACCAAAGGGAGGACCGTAAGAGTCATACCACAATCAGAAACAAGATAATTAGTGCTCCACGCCCAAAGGTGTACTACAATCGGGCATACACATGACAAAGCAGTTTTCCTAACCTACAGCAGTGTCTATACAACTACCAAGGCCCAAGTCAACCGATTTGGTCCAAGGCACAGCAGTCCAGCCCCTATGCCGTTAGCCAAGAGCTCAGCTCACTTACTAACATAACAGGCAACCCAAGTCTATCAAAGACACAATTCTGCCCACAAGCTACATCTAGCATACCAGAACGACATTACATGTCATGCAACAACATTCCGTCATTTATAACTCCAGTTCAATCATTGAGAAACTTCTCAGCATCATGATAGGAATTGTCGAACAAACGAAAGTAGGAGCACCAATTGACCTGGCTGATATCCGGCATATGCTAGGCAACATAATGAATGCTGACATTAGTTATCAGAGTCATTCACAGAACGGTAGACAAGCCTCTCAAAACATGGAAAGTTTGGAAATATAAAACATAACTTGTAACCTTTCAAATATTCAATCTCAATGGCTACTAAGATTCTCCAGTGGAATGCTCGCTCTGTCCTAGCCAATCGAGAAGCTTTTCAGAGAGAACTTTCCCAGAACAGATATTTTGCAGTTGCTGTGAGTGAATCATGGCTCAAAGTTAATATTAACTTCTGAGACTATGAGATAGTACGACAGGATCGACAAGATGGTTATGGTGGGGTCGCACTTTTAATAAACTCTGCAATCCCTTTTCAACAAGTGCCTTTAAATGTACCATCATCGGACCTCCAAGTTATAGCGATTAAAGTCAAGACTGCTACTACCGAACTCTGCATTGCGTCGGTATACAAGCCTCCCGGTTATAGAGTCCAAAGCAGTACATGGAACAATTTATTTAAACAACTTCCATCTCCGTTCTTAGTCTGTGGTGGCTTCAATGCTCATCATCAAGCCTGGGGATGCATAACTGTAAATGCGAATGGGAAAGACTTGAGGTAGGCCATAGATGATAACAGCTTATCTATTTTAAATGATGGAACACCTACAATAGTCTCACCTCCTCGTCAAAACAGATCTGCCATTGACATCTCACTTTGTTCAGGTGACTTCAGTTTTTTTGACAAATGGTACGTTAAACCGGACACATTGGGGTCCAATCACTTTCCAATAACAAACACGTGCCATCTGAATTGCATGCATATACTCTTTCCATCCTCCCCATAGAAAACAGGACAGGCAAATTGGCAACGTTTCGCATCGATACTAGAAGAGTCTGTTCCACACATCAGCTAATCTCTACCACCGTAAATAGCCTACAAGATGCTTCTTGATGCCATTTATGAAGCAGCTCGTGCTGCCATTCCCAGAAAGTAAGATTTTATTGCTGTCAAGAAGGCGTCTCCAGTATGGTGGAACACTACCTGCTCTCAGGCAGTGGCGCGACGCCGCCTTGCATTAAGTACTTATCGCAATCTGTGAACTCTAGACAATTTCCTGAATTACAAGAAAATAGATGCACAGGTCAAGAGAATCCTTAAGCGTGAAAAGAAGCAAAGCTGGATAAAGTTTTACTCGGCATTAAATAAAGATACAAGCATCACAGACTTATGGCACCAAATCAATAAATTTAGGAACAGGCGATCTGGCCACAAATCTCTGATGGAAGCTCCTTGGTTAGAAGAGTTCGCTGTTCGAATCTCCCCTCCTTCAGTACCTCCTCGACCTCTATGTCACCCACGAGACTGCTTCCACGTTGATGACTGTTTGGTCTTTCCATTTACTTTAGTTGAAATGAAGTGGGCAATCAATTTGATAACATACACTACGCTATGATACGCAACATGCCATCGAAAGCGCTACTTATACTGTTGCAGTTATGCAACCGACTTTGGGGTTCTGACGACCTCATCGAAGATTGGAGAACACAGATAATTGTCCTGGTGTTGAAAAAAGGGAGAGACAGCTGTCAGTCATCTTCATACCCACCCATTGCACTCTTCCATTGGAAAAACTCTGAAAAGGCTAGTTAAACAACGACTTGAGTGGTGGCTAGAATCACGCAATCTCTTGGCTACTTCCCAGTTTGGATTTAGAAGGGGAAAAGGCACAATCGACAATATCCCTCTTTTGTCAACAGATATTCTGCAGATATTCTAACAGCATTTACGAAGAACGAAAAGTCGTCAGCTTCGTTCCTAGATATCAAAGGATCATATGATAATGTAAACATAGTTATTTTGCTCCACAAACTAGGTACTTAGGTGTACCGGAAAAAATGGTATATGGGCTAGGATGTATGCTCTTGGAAAGGAGGATTTTCATCAAGTACCAGGGTAAAATGATTGGGCCACGCATTGTATCATCTGGCTTCCTATAAGGAGCTATTCTCAGTCCTCTACTATATGCTGTATACACCATGATCTGGAAGCAGCTATTCCTCCATCAACCAGAATACTGCAATTTGCAGATGATGCTTGTCTCTATACTCACGGCATTTCTTATACGGAATGTGAAGCTGCACTTTCGTTTTCCATGTCCCAAGTCAAAAATTGGCTACGTATTCACGGCATGGGATTTTCGACTGATAAGCCACACCTTGTTTTATTTTCTTAACATTCCTCTCAGTTTTCTGACAGAATGATTCTAGATTCTGACTACTACCCTGTATCATTGCAGGCTCGCTTCTTGGGCATCATCTTTGATTCTCGGTTGTCAAGGGTCCCTCACATTAACCATGTAATAATCAACTGTGAAAAAGCATTAAATATTATTCGATCAGTATCTCGTGTTTGGTGGGGATCTCATCCCACCCATTTATTGACATTGAACAAAACCTTAATCCAATCAAGACTTGATTATGGTAGTGTGGCATTCCATAATGGGCGCAAGAATATTCTGAAGAAACTGGATAAATTTCAGTTTAGATGTATACAACAGTTTTTAGGAGCTATGAGCTCTACCCCTACAAATGCACTCTGAATTGAAGCCCATGAAATGCCCCTACATCTCAGATGGCAGCTGCTAGCACACAAATTTTTAATTAACAAGATGTCCATTTCTACTCATCCACAACATTCCAAATTGGAGAGTCTTGACTTTCATATCTGGAAGACTCGTCATAGAGCTACTCTTCCTGCCTTAGTATCTAGCCTTCGAAGGTGGGGTCACCTATCAACAAAAATCCGCAGCAAAACCTCGATTCCTATCTACATGCACAATTACTCAGTTCTCTGCCACGAAGTATGTGTACATTTAGGTGCTTCATCTCTACTGGGCAGTCAGTTCAAACATCAAGATTTAAAGTACCTGCTCTATCAGAAATGGCCAGACTCCTTATACATATATGCCGATGGCTCCAAATTGAAAGAAGGAGGAAACGCAGGATGTGCCTTCCTCTACCCACAAATAATTGTCTCGAAAATGTGCCAACTGCCGAAGAAAACTTCACTATTTTCTGCAGAAACTGTAGCTATCCTGGAAGCCTTAAAATATGTCCGCTCTACTCAGGCCTCCAAAGTCCTGATTTTGTCTGATTCTATGTCGGTTCTACAATCTCTGAAGCATTGAAATCAAAATCTAGTAACCTGATATTGGAAATTATTTGACTATACCTTTACTGTGAAATCCAAGGGAAGACGATAGAATTCTTGTGGGTCAAATCTCACTGTGGTATCGCTTACAATGAAGTAGTCGATATTCTTGGTAAAGAAGCCACAAAATTCGGAATTTTCGTCGACCTTAAACTTTCTTCTTCTGAATTATATCGCCTGGCCATGCAGAATGCTTTTCAAGAATGGCAAGAAGATTAGAATCTATCTCAGTCCTTCTAGGGGAAACATTATGCCTGTGTTCAACCTATAATTGCACGAAGACCTTGGTTTCATTATGGCTAATAACTACTGCAAGCCGTATGTGATTTAACCATGGAAGTTTTCCGACACACCTCCATCGTATTGGAATCACTCCAACCCCATTCTGTGACTGTTTAAACACTACAGAAGGTGACATCAGTCATATACTCTTGAACTCCTCAAAATGGGAGATGCACAGACAGTCGTTTTTGCATCAACTACACCTTTTTCAAGTAGAGCTTCCTACGAGTGCCACCATTCTACTCTGTTTGAGTAAAGGCCAATTCACACTGTCCGTTACGTTACGTCACGTCACCATCCATCAGAACATTCCGCAATGTATTGCTAATGGTTGCATTCACACTGTCCGTTTGCTAACATCAGAAGTTAACCTATTTTCGTCACGCGAATTACATGCTGCAGTCGACGATTGCACTGTTTATATGTAAATGTGTCTTATTCATCTTCATTTTGTTGTTATACTTCGTTTTAGGGGTAAATCTCAAATGTTTCATGACGACTTAAATATTTCTGTCAATTGAGCGTCCCCCTAAAATCGAGGTCGGATGTCTGAAATCAAAAAATAGTTTATGTTACGTAACATTGTAACAGAAAAGACTGAAGCAAACTGTTTATTTGAATAAGATTGTAATTTGATTACGCATTTTTCATTAAATAACATTTTAAATGAAAAAGTCGGTTCTACTGAAAGATAAAAATTCAGTTGTTTATGATGGTGTTAACAACGCCAACAGGCAAATCGTAATGGATAAAGTAAACAGGCGCTATTTATCCTGTTATAAGTTCTGTTTGATGTTTTCATATGTTTATTTTTTCGCTTGAAAATAGATGTTGATGTTTTGAAATGTTGTTTCAGTTCCTAGTAAGTTGGTCGAAAACATACACTGTAAAGTTTTCTTTGGGCGTCAAAAACATTTAGCGTTGTTGTTCCCTCATTTCTAGTATTAAACTATGACCTTCTACATAACAGATCGCCACTCATAACCTCACTTTCAACATCACGTATTGAGATGGGTGAATTGACGTGACAGACACGGACGGACAGTGTGAATACAACTTGACGTGACGGTGCCGTGACGTGTCGTTAACGTGACGGACAGTGTGAATTGGCGTTAATCCGGCATTTACTACACAGCTTTTTAAATTCTTACAAGCTGCCAAGATATGTGTAGAGTGACAAAATTATACTATTATCCATCATTTTATGATATTACAATTTATCTTAATTGTATAAACATTTCGAATGGGCTCAGAGCAATTTTATGTCTAGTGTTTCTATTCGCTTCATTCTCTGTCATCTGGTGACACAAGAACAATTGTTTGTATAAAATTACCTTGTAACATCTGCACGTCGCATGATGGACACAATTGTTAAAGTAAGTCTATCTATTCCTTTTATGTTTCTGGCGATTTTTCAGTCATTAATGTATTACATTGTACATACATAGTTAAGGCCAATTCACACTGTCCGTCACGTCTACGTCACGTCACGGAACCGTCACGTCATGTTGTATTCACACTGTCCGTCCGTGTCCGTCACGTCAATTCGTCCATCTCAATATGCGATGTTGAAAGTGAGGTTATGAGTGGCGATCTGTTATGTACAAAGTCATAGTTTAATACTAGAAAGGGGGAACAACAACGCTAAATGTTATTAACGGCCAAAGAAAACTTTACAGTATATGTTTTTGCCAACTTACTGGGAACTGAAACAACATTTCAAAACATCGACATCTATTTTCAAGCGAAAAAACAAAAAAATATGAAGACATCAAACCATACTTGTAAGAGCATAAATAGCGCCTGTATACTTGAACCATTACGATTTGCTCGCTGACATTGTTAATACCGACGTAAACAACTGAATTTTTGTCTTTCATTAGAACTGACATTTTCATATAAAGTGTTATTTAATGAAAAATGCGTAATCAAATTACAATCTTATTCAAATAAACAGTTTGCTTCAGTCGTTTCTGTTACAATGTTACGTAACATAAACCATTTTTTGGTTTCAGATATCCGACCTCGATTTTAGGGGGACACTCAATTGACAAAAATATTTAAGTCGTCATGAAACATTTGAGATTTACCCCTAAAACGAGATACAACAACAACACAAAGATGAATAAGACACATTTGCATATAAACAGTGCAATCGTCGACTGCAACATGTAATTCGCGTGACGAAAATAGGTTAACTTCCGATGTTAGCAGACGGCCGTTCCGTCAAAACATTCTTCTCGAGAAAGCTTGACGGACGTTGACGTGACGTGACGGTCCGGTGACGGACAGTGTGAATTCTGCCATTAGAAATACATTGCGGAATGTTCTGACGGACGGTGACGTGACGTGACGGACAGTGTGACAACCAGTTGTAAAATAATTTACTTGTAAGTAAGATGATGATCAAAACGCATTTGCGGTTAATTATGTTACACCATTACAAGACTGTACTGAATGGGAAATATGTGTATTAAACTGGCTAATTGGCCGTCAGCTGCCCAAGGACAAATAAAATAAAATAAAATAAACGTAGCATCATCGTTGGCGATACTGTATATCTTTTCGGCTAGCCTCGTTGATCTTCTGGTATAAAAGTTATCGTTGTCTTTTTCTTGGCAATTCGAGACAGTGAATTGGCTTGACGAATAAGAAGGTAAAGATCGATGTTGGTGTGGTAATTCTCCATAGTTTGTGCTCAGTCGTTTTTTTGGGTTAAATATTTATTTTATTGCAGCGTATTGTCTAATACCTTAAGGAGGCATTGCGTAAAAATAAAAGGTACACAAGCACAAGGTGTCTTAATGAAGGTCATAGTTCATAATGTGAAATAATTAAACTAAGTATGGCTATAAATTCCAATACAAATTTATCTCATTTTGTGATTGGCGAATGGTATGAAGTTTGTGTTCGTATCATATTCTTTGTAAGGATGAAAGTAATATCCAGTATTATACCAAAAAATTAATTCAAAAGATTTGTTTTGTAATTAGTTAATTTTATTGTTTGAAATTTTGTGGTGCACAACTCCCACCCCATAGGCCCTAAATACTTTTGTTTACACCCCACGAAATTATAAGAGTAGGCCTATGTTTTACACCCACCTCACTTCAATGGGACATCAAACTTAAAGGTTGAATTTACTAACAGTCCTGGAACTTGTGATAATGGTGCCACATATGTGACGATTGACATTAGCCAGACTCGTGACACCACAAATGTTTTGTGATTTTCTTTTTTTTATGGGGGCAGTTAATTTATCTTAGTGGGCAAGAGTACATACAAGATGAACGGGTTTGCCATATATCAGGAACATGTCAAATCAGTACAATGACTAGGACTGAGATTCACGGATTTTGATGAAACTTTGTGTACCAAATGTCCCTACATACTTAATGAGAGTGCGCTTCGGTTGCACAGTGGTAGAGTGCCAGACTACTAATCCAAAGGTTGCGGGTTCGATCCCCGCCAGGTCCTAGGATTTTTATCTGTCACTTTCCACTTCTTTCACCTCTGGCAGTATTGCTCATGTGAAAAATACCGAGTAGCACCGTGGTTTGGAACCCACGTTAAACTGTAGGTCCCCCTATAACTGACTGGGTAAGTCAGTTCGAAGGTCGGAGGAAGGCATTGGCATACCACCTCCAAACAGGACCATGCCTAGTAAAGCACTGTGGTGTTCAAACCAATCTTCGGATTGTTGACTGCTTTACCTTTATTTAATAAGAACCATTAAAACAAAATTTTTTGTCCATTTGTTAAAAATTTATTAAGCGTTAAATATTTGTGTGTGGGAAAAAAAAAAAAGGTTGCTACACTCGGGGATAATAAAATGCCATTTTCTCTGGAATCAATTGAGATAAAGACCTTGAAAATGTCATTTTAAAGCTATTCAGATGGGCTTTTGCTTCTCTACCAGGTTAGGAGGATAGCTGCGGGATGTGAAAGCTGTTATTAGGTGCTTGGTGTACTGGTTCAGAGCTTCGGGACTGGAGCAGACTTGTTTGCGACAAAGACCTAAGCTGTAAGGAAGGGAACGTTTAATGTGGAATGGATGGCAGCTGTCATAATGTAGGTACTGTTGTTATTGGTCCATCTGTCCAACGGCCAACTTCACACATTCGTTCACATCAAACTTATCAATAAAGGCAGAACTGTCAGTTCTGGTCAGCGAAATGCTATGCGTATGGAAAGAAAGGTCACATACAAACAGTCCGCTTACAGTGAAAGAAATGGAATTTCTCTTTCCAGCCCAAACAGTGACAATACAGTAATTATTGAATAAATGCAGTATTTTCAAAACCCGTGCTACCCCCTCATTACGTCAAGGACACATAAGTAGCGCAAGGGAGTATGTCAGGCCAGAAAAATGTTTATCAGTTTGCGAGTGAATGACATTTCTGTAAAATTTCGACTAGATACAGGTGCATCAGTCACATTGCTCAATTGCAAAACTTATGAACAGTTAGGATCGCTGCGCCTTTCTCACACTAAAACAAGGTTAACAGTATACAATGGCAATGACATTCCTGTACTAAGACATCGTTCGCTATCTGCAGAATCCCGTTCGCAAATGCACGCAGTGACATTTAAAGTGCTTCAATCTTAAGAAAGAGAATATTTTTTTTTAGATTCTTTTGATCTTTTTGGCTTTTCTGTGCAAGACAATGTTTTAGTTGTTACGAACATTTGAAAATTTAATGCTTAAAAATTTTTATTTTAAATGTTTTTCATTCTTAACTGTGGAGGGACACTAAGAGTACAAAGTTTCATCAAAATCTGAGAGACAAGGTATTTTTCAAAAATTGTTGATTTGACACAGAATAACCCATTATTTATGTACTTCATAGTCCTTATGAAACAATAAATAAAGTAATTCTATGTGGATTTCTAAGAATATTAACAGACTGGCCAAGACTGTCGTGTTATATGATTACATGAGGCAGGTAAAATTGTATCAACCTCAATCTTTTATGCAGACTACAGTAATAATAAACAAAAGTGCTTGCATTAAACTTTAAGAAATTCACATATGGCATTACTAGAGGCCCTGTGTTAACGAGGAAAGGTGAGAAATAAGCAGCAGCTTACTTAATGTAACATGGATCAACATGTTTTGCATTTGTTTTGTGGTGGGTGAGGGAGGTTACCTTCCACATGATTGACTACCGCTGAACGAGTGTGGGTAGGGAGCTGTCCACAATGTGTCGATAAATTTTCTGAGGTGTCGCATAAAGTACTAGGAAATACTAAACATAAAGGTAATGGAAATACCTGCAATTATAAATTTTCACTGGAACCTTTTGCTGTTGGCATTTAAATTCACATTTATTCTCCATCAAAAACAGGTGAATCGTGTTGAACAGCTTTCCAAGGCAGTACCTGTGTTGTTGTTTGACTTTGCAGTATATTTTCAGATAATTCTTAAAGTGAATAAATTTTAGCCCTCTTTACAGTATCAGATGGGGTTGGAGCTAGTTGTTGCTTGTGACAGGTACGCCATTGTTCCCTTCATGTCTCTTGCAAAGATAAATTCAAACATTTTTTTCTAATTTCATTTGTTTTACCAGCAGGAAAAAGTTTACAACTCCCCCTCCCTTGTTCCTGTAATGTACCTCTATATATATTTAAGTTCTTGTTTGGTATGAGCTTGCAACCTCACTTTGTGCAGTGCCCAAAATAAAAATTAGTTCACCCCTTAATTTTTCAGTTCACTTATGATTTATTGCCGAAACAGTGTATGTGGATTACACGAAATGATTAAATTTGCAGGGCTGTAGTTGAAGAGTACTGAGGTACTAGGTGTTGGCAATGTAGGTGCTGATTCTGGCTCAGGTGGCACTCACAGCTCTCGTCGCTACACTACCTGTTAGTAACATCTATTATCTCATTGGTGGCATTTGCTGTCACTATCACAATTGTACTGTTTCTGGGTGTGCAATTTTTTAATAACTGTAGTGCATTTGTGTAAAATGTGTACTTGTATCAATATATGTTGCTAAAGAACTGATTTTATTTTACTAAATCTGTTTCCATCTTTTTCAGATGTCTGAACGACGAATGAAATTTCCTTACACATTTTCTGCAAAGATAGCACAATTTCCATTGAAATTCTATATTAAGAATCAGTGGATGTGGAGATATTACTTCATAAGTCTTGTTGTGTGTTCGCCGGTATTTATTAGTATCAGTAGATTAGGTATGTATGGATGTTTTAGCAGTTAAAACATGTAGCCATCAATTTTTCATGTATGGAGTAGATTAACCAAGTAGAATTACCCTTTACCTATGTCTTCTATTTTTCTGCATGTCATCTCTCCTAGCAGTATATGAAAATGTAAAATACTTATTGTTGTGATATTGATGTCGTCTGGCATATTGTTTAGGAGAGCATCATAAGTTGACAATTCAGCATAAGGCATGACACATTCGTAATATTAGCCTGGACCAGACAAATGGTCATAGTAAAAATATTGAAAATGGTTGTATTTACAAGGGGTGTTAAAATGTCAAGTGACCCTGTGGGTATAAGTGAAGTCTTTATTCAAAAGTAATCACCAAAGGCATGAAGACAACTATTCCACTGTTTGAGCCAAAGGATTCACTTTCCAAGAATTCGTGTGTGTGTGTGTGTGTGTGTGTGTGTGTGTGTGTGACAAAATCCAGTCCTCAACTGTGTCCTTCAGTTTTTTTCATCAGAGTTGAAGCATTTCCTTAGATATTTGTTTTTTAGTGGGCCAAACAGATGGAAGTCACAGGGCGACATCTGCGGGCTGTAGCGCAGATGCTCAAGCTGCTCCCACTTGAACTTAACCACTACACTTCTTGTGACTGGAGATGTGGAGCAAAATCACTCCCTCCATGAGCAGTCCAGGCACTTTGCTCATTCGAACACCTCGTATGTGTAATTACTTATACTGTACCTGGTGTGTGTAGTTTTCAGTTGAGAGAAAAGAATTGATTGATGTCCATATTTTTCTAAGCTCTTACATACAATTGACAAAAGCAAGTATGTGGCACTAGTATAGTGATCTATAGAGCACCGATGTCTGAGACATGCCATGATATATACATCCCCGTGACTGAGATTTTGGGCCAGCTGATGGCTTGTGACGATTTCTTTTCAATAAAAATATAAATTGTTTATGGTTTCAGCCTAGTGAATTCGACACAGGAGTCCTTACTTATTGTCTCCTTCTCCCTCCCTTGCTGACCCCTTTGACCATAAACACAAAAATACCTAATTGAATAATTATAGTAAGGACAGTTTACAACTCACGACAAAGACGTGGCGACAAACTGCGACAGGCACATACAAAAGACACACACATACAACACTTTCAGCTATCAGCCATGGCCTTCTTCAGAAAATAGAACTCACGCAATGACACAGGCACAGAACAGTTGTAAAACCATCACCTCCAGCTGCCACACTTCGAATGTATGACTGTGTTGTGTGCCTTTGTGATTGCGTGAGTGTTCTATTTTCTGAAGAAGGCCATGGCCGATAGTTGAAAGTGTTGTATATGTGTATCTTTTGTATGTGCCTGTCGCAGCTCGTCGCTACATCTTTGTGGTGAGTTCTAAACGGTCCTTACTATATTATTAATTCCAACCTGGACTTTCCATTATTATATAATTGAATAATTAAAATTTTATGCAGAGTTAATTAATGAGGTAAAATGTTATTCAAGAGATTGGGTGGCCATTACTTTGTTCGCTACCACTTGGGGGGAGGGGGCAGTTTTACTCAGAACCTAGGCAAGTTTGACACACGCATCACCACTCATAGACTAGGTTGTAACTCCCCCCCCCCCCCGGTGACGAGTTGAATAATGTCGGCGGTACATAACTAAGTACTGGCGATCCAGTGAACATTATTTTAGCGTCTCTAACCAGGTAGTTAAGTACCTGACAAATTTGCTTTTACATTCAATATTCATAGTACTGTCTGATATGGGGTTCAAAAGTAATTTGACTTCACTCAAACATCTTTGCAGGATTTATCACAAAGGCTACATTGATGTCTTGATTTGTGTGTGTGTGTGTGTGGGAGGGGGGGGGGGGGGAGAAAACTTTAAAATTTAACCCTTTGACTACTGCAGACATATGAACTCGTCCTGCCTTACCTTTCCCCTGGTGCTGCGGATGTGTTTATACAGGTGGCCTTTGGGTTTCCCTACAGTGCTAAAAGTTAACTCACTGCTACAGGTGAGTTTAGGCGTGCTGAATGACACGTAGGGCTGTTTTTCTGTCCTTCACTTCCAGTAGCTGTTCAGTATTCTGGCTGTATGTTTGTTACTGTGATCTGTCTTTGGAGAATTCTACCTTAGTTCCCGTGTTTTCATCATTTTTGTTTTCTGTGGCAGAAATGTCACGTCGCAATGGTTGCACCGATAAAGATCCTGGATATGCTCACTAGGAGTGACAGTGAGTGTGAAATCTGTAGCAGTGACAGTCTTCAACAGAATCTTGAAGCTGTATGCCTCAGTCCTCTGTCAGATGGGAGAGCAAATTGTGCAGTCAGCAGTTCCTCAGAATCCGAGGAATCAAAGTGACAGAGAAGGGGTTTGGAAAAGAGCTCACTTTAGTGACACATTTGGCTGGAAATAAAAAAATTCCAGCCGTTAAGCCATGACTTTGATGACTAGAGTGTAGGACACGAATGTCAACTAGATACTAACTCAAGCATTCTTTCATTTTTATGATATTTATGTGTGAAGAACTGTTGCAATTTATTGCAGACGAAACATAGATTTCATTTTTACACCAGAGAAAATACAGACTGTGTGAATTCTCGACTGTCAAAATGGAAAGACACTGGCTCCCAGGAAATGTATTGTTTTGTTGCTATGACCTTCTTATGGTGCAAGTTAAGAAGTTAAAATTAAATGATTATTGCTCCAGAAACACGCCAGTTTTCAGAGAAATTACGTACTGAGAAAGTTTTTCATTCTTCTGAGAATTCTACACTTCAGTGATAACTCTGTGAGTACTGTTTAAAATAAAGACAATTGTTGACAAAGTTCGTGAGAGGTTTTGCAATCCATTTCGTTCACATCACAATCTTTGTATAGATGAGTCTCTTGTTGTTCAAAGGATGATTATCTTTTAAGCAATATATTCCATCCAAGTGAAGTAGATTTTTGATAAAGACATTTGTACTGTGTGACTGTCAGTGTGGGTACATATTGGGTTTTTTGTATACAGGCTCGACAACAGAAATTGGGTTACACAATTTAGGGAAAAGTGCCAATGTAGTGGCATGATTTTATCATCTTAGTGGGGAATTTCAATCAGTAATTAACCAGGTAGTAAGGTACCTGACAAATTTGCCTATACATTTCAATATTTGGAGTATTGTCTGATTTGTGGTTATAAAATAATTTGATTTTGCTTATTGTCTTTGCAGGATTTAGCACAAAGACTACATTGATGTTTTTATTGGTATCTAAGTGTAGGAGTTTAAATTTAAAAATTTAACAGCTCTTATTTTTATGCAGAATTTAATGCTCTGACATTTTGATGCTTGCCTTTTAGCATTTGGGGGAGCTGTTTGAGATATAGGCATTGGAACATCAGCTTCTTGATGATTTCATGGCATTTTTGCCCTTTGGACCCCATCTGTGATAGTGTTCAGGTTGCCTGATGTACACATGGACGACTAGCGCGTCAATGACGACACAATGTCCAGTGCCTTAATGGAGGAAAATCTCAAACCCAACTGGGAATGAAACCCGGGCCCCCTGCGTGACAATCTACCATGCTGTGGCATCACTTACCAGGCAGGCCAATTTGAATACCAGCTGGGGTCTAATGGTAAACAATGTCACACGATATCACCATCACATGGGCGTGTCATTCACGATCACTGCATACTTTAAAGCTCTATAAAAAGCCCATTTTTAGTAACTTCTACATTTTTTTCTGCAGGTACACATTCTTTGGGGTGGGGACAAAATTTTTCACCCATTGGCGGGTATTACTTACCTTAATATACATTTATAGAACGATATATATTGCTGCATTTGTGCACCTAGGCTGATACTTAGTTGAAATATAACAAATTGTCATGCAAGAAACTTTGTTATTAAATTTGGGTTATCACAATTTGCAAATGAAATTTTAAGAATGCATCACATTTTCATCCGTTTCAATGTGGAATGCTTTCAGAGCTTTCTAACACAAGGTACATTTTGTTAAATAGGACATCCAATGGTCTGATCATAAGTGGTAGGCCATACACGTTTGTTCAAGAAACAGTTTCTGATTTTCCTGTTGTGTATACTTCCAACATAACAGAAATTATGATTATAAAGTCAGAAAATACATCTGGAATAGGCCAACTGGTTTGGGTAGAATGAACAAGAGCCGTGTGTCCTTAATAAGGTAAAGTTATCACTGAGCGGTAGCCCTCAAAAAATGGAGAAATTGGTGCCCAGCTGGTGATCGCATATACACACACCTTTAAGCCTTCAGATTATCTCATAAATGATTGGATGTATGACAGTGACGATTGATAGTCCTGATATTCAGATATTGAGGTACCTGTGTACCAAATATGATAAATTTCTGAAATTGGCACACCATTCACCAAAATCTCTGAATTATTTTTATTTTCCACAGAATGGTACAGGCTGTGCAGCTGTCACTAAAGTGAGCCACATCATGCACAGGGCTGTGTGCTCTGCAACAGGATGGTCCTGCTGTGTCCTGGCCAGTTTGATGATGACCCTTCATCTGGGGAGACTGCTTTTTGCTGGTCTTGCCTACGTAGAATTCTGAACAGTAGTTGTAGCTTAGGTTGTAGATAACAAGACTACTTTCACAGGTTGCCCTGCCTTTTTGAGGGTTAGGATATGCCTGTGATAGGACTGGAGTTGGTGGTGTTGGATAGTGGATAGGACAGGTGTTTCATCTCAAGTCTATTGCAGGGATATGGGACAAGGGGTTGGAAGCAGGGATGGAGTAGGGGATGGTCAGGTATATTATGTGGGTTTGATGGGCGGCAAAATATCACTGTAAGGGGGTGGGGGATATTGGGTAGGGTATTTTATCATTTCAGTGCAAGATGAAAAGTAGTCAAAAGTGTGTTGGAGAAGGTGGTTTAACTGCTCCAGTCCTGGGTGGTACTAGGTCACAAGGGGGGTGCTCCTTTGTGGCTGGACAGTGGGTGTCGGTGAGCTGGTGGATGGCTGGACCGACAGAACCTGAGAGATAGTCTGAAACATATGTTACTAGGGTATTTTGGTCAGTTGAAGGCCTCGGTGAGGCATTTGGCATATTTGGAGAGGGATGTATGAAAAGGACTTACTGGTGTGGAATGAATGGCAGCTGTCAAAATGGAGGTTTTGTTGATGGTTAGTAGGTTGGATGTGGATGGAGGTACTGAGGTGGAGGTAAACATAGAGATAAGTAGCTCGTTGGGTTGAGGAGGACCAGGTGAAGTGAATGGAGGTTTTGAAGGAATGTAGATAGTGTGTCCTCACCTTCTGTGCAGTTCACAAAAATAACATTGATACATTTGAACCAAATGAGGGGTTTGGGATTCTGGATAGTCAGGAAAGATCTTCTAGATGAACATGTTGGCTTAGGAAGGTGCCATAGGGGTGCCCATGGCTGTGCAGTGAATTTATTGGTGATACCTTCAAAGGTGAAAGTATTGTGGGCGACAATGTAGTTAGTCAGGATAACAAGGAAGGAGGCTGTGGGCTTGGAGTTGCTAGAGCGTTGTGAAAGGTAGTGTTCAACAGTGCGAGGGCCATGAGCATCGGGGATGTTGGTGTAGAGGGAGGCATCATCAACCATGACAAGCATGGTATCAGGTGTTAAAGGAATAGGAACTAGTCAGTGGAGGAAATGGTGTCTTTTATAGAGAAGGGTAGTTTGTGGGTAATGGGTTAAAGGTGTTATTCCACCAAACCTACATAATATCCTTGTCCATTCCTGCTCCCAACCCCTTGCCCCATGGCTCATATCCTTGCAATATCCTTGTCCTATCCACCATACCACCACCAACACCTACTCCAGTTTGGTCACATGCATTTCCTATCCCATAAAAGGCAGGGTGACCTATGGAAGCAGTCATGTTACCTACAAACTGAGCTGCAACCACTGTTCTGCTTTCTACGTAGGCATGACCAACAGCAAGCTGTCTATCCAGATGAATGGCCATTGTCAAACTGTGGTCAGGAGGCAGCTGGACTATCCTGTTGAGAGCATGCATGGTGTAGCTCACTTAAATGACTGCTACACAGACTTTGCCATTTGGATCCTCCCCACAAACACCATCTTTTCTGAATCACACAGGTGGGAGGGAACTCTACCTAGCGTAATTCCTCCGCTTCTGAATTCCCCCAGGCCTAAAACTTGGCTAGTTCCTGTTGCCACCACCCTCCCCACCCCTTCCCCACCCACACTCCAACCTCTCATGTGTGTCCCATTCTGCCACACAGTCCAGTCCCTCTGCTTCCTTTTTCTCCCTGTCCATCATACAGCACTGGTGTATTCTCCCACCCCCACCATGCATCCCTCCCCTTCTTCCTGCTTTCCTCTCCATGCCACCTCCTCACACTAACCACTGGTTGCTTTTGCGTTGGCCGTGCAGAATCCCACAGACTGACCACAGTGGCCGGAGGAGGTAGAAATTGGTGCAACTCATTCTTCCCATGAGGCCTTAGGCTTAAAATTTCCAGATCCATATCTGTGATTTGAAGAGACTGTATCTCTCTGGAATATGAATTCATTTGATATTAGGAGATTGGTTGGTCGTATCCTGAGGTGTAAAGATTCAATCTGGTAGGGGTTTGATTATCAGATATTTGTAGCCATGGGTCATTCTCACTTAACACATTTTGAAAATAACTGTGTTAGTATATGAATCATTTTAATACTGCTAATGTCATCTTGGCATGTATTCAGTCAGCATCAGTTTTACACCCCTTCTAGCTTGATTAATCTTACCATGCATTATTAAATGACATACAGATGTAAACATTCATTACAGGTGTACATGGAGTAAAGAAATATAGTTTGTTTAGTGTATTGCTTTTGGGACTCATGTTTTATCAGAGTGATTTACCTTCAGTGTTTCTAATGTGTGCTAAATTGTATTTTCAGCTAATTCACCAGCAAACAAAGCAAAATGGGCAGAGATCAGGAGGAAGGAGCTTGCTGAACATCATCATTAGTATAGTTGAATTCGTGTTAATGTTGTAGAATGCTGCTTGTACAATAAAGGTCTTGTGTTTACAATGTAGATAGTGAAAATGTTTGAATATGGAAAACTTTAATTGCATTTATTTATCAAAGTAAACTTTATAAAAAGTTGTTCCTTTTCCACATTCTTCAAGAATTTTATGTATGTTATGTTGTATTCAAAATTTTCAAAATTCCTCCACAAAAATGTAAAATGAGTGTGTACACAAACTGAGAAAGTCCCAGAAATTTATTTATTATTTTTTAATCAACTTTGATTGGTATGAAATGATAGTCTAACAGCAAACTTTACTTTTGTCTTCAAGAGTATAACACAGAAATGAATTTTAGTTGCAAAGAAAGTATGTGATTTAAAACTACAAAACAGTGCACACACAAGAGTTCCACAATAAAGCACAACCTTGCAGTGTGTTAAAATTTTATGTATACTCGACATGATCATATAATTGTTTATAGTTTTCAGTCCCTTCTGATACAGTCCTCATTTCATACATAAGTGCCTCCTGAAACTGGTTGTCACTTTAGAAGATACAGCTGTAACAAATCAGTATCAGGGACTAAAGCACTGTACACTTAACTTTAAATTTTACACACTTGGTGATATAGTAGTTAGTCCATGCAAGAAGTTGTGGTGTCTCGACTGTGAAATTTACTTAGATACCATACGTGATGTTTATTATGAAGAGATTGGACGCTAACTTTGAACAAGCAAATATTATTATTTATGAGGGAAGCAGCTAGACTGTTTGTTTTCGAAGATTGTTATTGTATCATATTATTAATTCCATCTTTATCATAACTTATTCTTATATTTTGAATTCATTTCAAAGTTTTATTACATCACTAAGTATGGAATATTATCTGACTTTAGACTATGAAGACCAATGTAAAATTGATAATACAGAATTCTATTACAGAACACATAGCTTAAACACTACATCCCCCCCCCCCTTCCTCCCACCGTGGAGGTATAAGTTGCTCTGTGCATCCTAAACTTTGAGTTTGCCCCGAACCTGCAGAGACAGTTCCGTGGCAAGTTTCTAGCATTAAAGAACTTCATACCTCATAAATAAATGATTTGGTTATCTGGATTTCAACTTGAGACCTGTAGTGAAACTTGCTACATTACAAGTCTTGGCCTGTGCACAGAAATGTATTCCTGTGTTGTGTGCTGGGAGAGTCCATTCCATTGGTTTGGTGGGGCTGCCCCAGTAGCATGTTGCATACTGAGCCGTACACTTAGTCTGTCAGCTGCGCCTCACTTGCTGACCCGCAACCAGCAGCCAACATACAACCGAGGTGGCTGCTCTTCCAAAACAATGGAATGAACTCCCTCAGCACACAAGATGAAAGTGCATGAGCTTCAATCTGAAATTCTTGGAGCAAAAGCATGCTCTTGAATCCACAATATATGCAGAGCTCAGGATGCAAACAAGTGTCATTCAAAACGTTTGTAGGACTCGTCTCTTGCAAAAAGTTTCAGGCCCAGGCGACCAGCTGTTTATGCCATTAAAAAATTTACTGGCTTGTTTTAACAATGGAAAATGTGATTGGAATGTCAGTAATGGAGGATAGTCAACTACTTACCGTAAAGAGGCTCACTGATCTGCTGGCAGATACAAAATAATCATTTACGCAATTTATGTATATGTGAATGCGATTATTTTTGTGTCTGTCTGCAGCTCAGTGAGCCTCTTTAAGGTGAGTTATCCTCCATTGTTGACATTATTGGCTTATTTGTGTTTTATACATTTTAAAGGGCAACACACTTTAAGACAGTTTCAAGGTTAGTTTACCATATTTATTTTAATCCTTTCATAGATTATAACGTATTCAATTACAGTAGGAAAGAAGATAATTATACTTAAATTTGTATACAAATGAAAGAGGTAAGTGAAATGAATCAGATAGGAGCACATGTGGGGGCAGCCAGTGGCCAAAATAAATTTCAAATATGTTAACTTTAGTTATTTAACATAAAATGTGATAAGTACATTCTCATTGTTTGCACCTGATTTTTTATTGCCCATTTCTTCCCATCACACACTATGAAGCATTCACCAAGACTCCAAAGTGCACTTCGATCTTGGAGATTTCTAGGCTGGTGTATAAAACACACCAGTGCAAGATAGTGGGCACTGTGGAAATGTATAGTGGTTCTCCTAAAAGATGATTAAATTTCACTGGTCAAAGGAAAGTGTGTGTACAATGTAAAGGTGAAATATCAATGCTTAATGAATGTTTCCAATTTGCATCTTATCAGTGTACATAAAGTGGATGTAAATAAACTTGGTCAAAGAATGTGAGCTGATATTAAATCATGAATTGTTGAAAATTAATCAAGGAAAGTGGCTTCAGATTAGTGAATTGCAGTTCACAAAAGGTAGAAAACTGGAAAAAAAGTGAAAACTGAAATTTTTGGTGATAACTGCTATGAACCACTATCTGTAATGGACTATGCAAAATGCACAGTGAATGTGCTATTGAATTTTTTAAAAATGGTGAGGACAGTAATTCTTCTAAGATAAGTAACTGCAAGAAAGTGGGACATCAATATTTGTCTGAAAGAAGTGGAAAAATGCTATGAAGTAAAAAGCGAATTTGACAGACAAATTTCCAAAAGGTCATCTGTCTCTCTCTCTCTCTCTCTCTCTCTCTCTCTCTCTCTCTCTTTTTTTTTTTTTTTTTTTTTTTTTTTTTTTTTTTTTTTTTTTACAAAAGACAAATATGAAATTGAACATTAATCTTGGCAGAATCGTGCCTACTTTGTCCTCCTGACGTGTTAAGTAATGCCACACTATTACAAAATGAGAACATGCAAATATGACATTGTTTCTGTTCCCCAACCTCCATCTAGCCAAAAGCCAGAATAGAAGAAAGTAATCATTCTTGGTAACAGTCACAGCATGTCTTCTTGCATAACTGAAGCATCTACTGTGGATTCAGCCGTGTTCATTAAGCTTGGTGTTTTAGTGGAAATTGATAAACTTGCAAAACTGTCAGATGTAGGTAAGCTGTCCTCCAGTGATTTCATTGTGACACTCAGAGGTGCAAATGACATAAGACCAAAATGTCCACAACTATTCAGGAACTAGATTTGGGCTTTCTTACATACTAATGTTCTAGTCTTCTACCTTCCACACTGTGGTGACCCTATGTTAGTGAAATAAACTTAGTAGGAAAAATTTCAAATATGTTAAGACATGTAAATGTCATTGGATGCAGATTACATACTTCCATTGTTTAGGCCTACATCTGAATGGGCTCTACATTGAGTAACCAAGAAAGTGTTTTGTGCCATAGAAAAGACTCGTGTTAAATACACAAACAATTATTAGCATGGAATTGAAAATCACATCTAAACCATTTTTAGGCTAATATGGACACTACATTGACAAAGTATAGAACAGCAAAACAGGACAGATGTCCCAGTGTCGTGTAATAATTCACTGTTACTTTTACATGGTAACATCCAATCCGTAACAGGTAAGGTAGATGATCTTATTGTTTTATTACGAGAAAGAAAATTTTTGATATATTTATGAACATTGGCTAGATAAGATTAGGTATATTTGTATGAGCTCACAGGTTTTGTAGAGGTCTGGAAAAAATATATGGAGTTTCTTCACTATATTACCAATGATGTTCCAGCAAAATGCAGTAGTCTTGACATAAGTAATTTCTGCACTGAAAGTATTTGCGGTATATTCCCGAAAACTTTCTCATGTGGACCGAAGGTTGGCAGTGTTTGTGAAAATGGCTCGTAGACAGATACAAATGAAAACACACAAAAATTCAAGCTTTCGCAACTGTTTCTTGCTTCATGAGGAAAAGAGGAAGGAAGAAGGGGAGTTTCAAGGAAGTGTACGAGGAGTCATTCCTATCCTGGGAGTGGAAGGACTTGCCTTACCGGAAAAGGAAAGGTGAACACAAACACACATATATGCAAACATACTAAGGTAGACAAAAAGTTGGTCCAACTTCTTTTCTTGATACATGTGTCTGCCTTGGGGGGGGGGGGGGGGGGGTGCGTGCGTGCGGTTACGTATCCTTTTCTCCCCCAAGGTAAGTCTTTCCTGTCCCAGGATTGGAATGACTCCTCACCCACTCCCTTAAAACCTGCATCATTTCATTTTCCCTCTCCTTCCCTGCTCTCTTTTTTTCCCTCTCTCTCTCTCTGAAGAAGCAACCCAGGGTTGCGAAAGCTCGAATTTTTGCGTTTTTGTATCTGTCAACGAGCCTGTGCCTTTGGTAAGTTAAACATTCTCTCTTTGTTATACATATTTTCCTACCAGGAATATATTGTTGCTTTAGAATACAAAACAAACTATGGAAAGCAGTAACACAAAATAAATTTAAGAAACTATCTGAAAAATTATGTTTTTACTTACAAGTATGTACTTTTAATTTACACTTAAAAAACTACTTTAAGAAGGCATATATATACTTTAACAATGGAAATTATTGACTACAGTGACTTACTTCATGAAACATATTCCAGTAAAATTTCCAAAAATTAGCTAGCCTACACTTTATAAACTTGTTAACTTTTTTTAAAAAATGGTGTAATGTCTTGTTGCTTTTTGCACTTAATTTTGTTCCTTGATGCTTCATCACAAAGACATCAAAGGAACAGTAAGTCCATTACCGGCGCTCCTTGTTGCTCAAAAAGCTGAAGGGCAGTTTCAACAGTCTGTAGCCCCTAATTTTTGATAGTTTGTAGTATGGTGGCTTTCACATCATCAGTGCCGTTGTCATTTTCTGGGATTTCTTAGTTATCTGACGGCAGAAATACGTCTGACGAAGAAATTAATGTCTGCCTTTACATCATTCTGGGACCACTCTTCAACTTCGTTTTCACTGACTATTTCACAGCTAGGAACTTTGTTGATGATATCAGTTAATTTCACATTTTCTTAGTCATGTTCAACGAACTTATTCCCTCGTGCTCAAGGAGTTTTCTCCCGGAATGAACTAATGTTAGTGGCTCTAACTCATTCCAGGAATCTGCAACTCTTCCAATAGACCTATTTTTTTCAACTTCTGGATAAGTTCTTGACCATTAGTGTTTGAAGAAAGGAGGGAGGATAGGGGACCACCTTATTCAATTTGATAAGACTCAGGTTTTAGCAGCCACAAGCGGATACCACGAAAGACTGTATTGAGAGGCTATAGAAATTGTAAAACACCCCAATAATTTCAATAGGATGGAGGAGGGCGTGAAACTAAATGATATCTGGATTCCAGTTTTGAAGAATAAATTTAACAGTCTTCCACCATGGGACGACATTAACGGACGGAGGCAATCGGCAACGACGAATTGCGCGCGCATGTCAAAAACATCTTGACGTCACACCACTGCACGCGAGCCCTTGTAAATGGAATTTGGCTTCAGTCAGTAGCGAGCCAGGGTGTGAATCGGACATCCAAAAGTGCCACAATCCCCCTTGAAAATGTCCTCCGTAGCCGGGGACGAAACATTGGGTTTTAATAATAAATCCACTAGACCACGGCATAACAGCCCGGAAATTTTTAGTAATTTAGACCATTCAGGCCGTGAAAGTTTATATGTTACAGGATTTTACATGTTAAAAACTTCTCAAACGATGGGACAAATACTTCATGAAACCATTGTCTGAAACTTACACCGCTCATCCAGGTGTTAGACTGGTTTTGGTACCAAACTGGAAATTTTCCTGTGTCAATGTGCTTAAAAACACATGGCTTCCTTGGTTTTCCATTGAGACCAAGTTTTAATTTGTGCTCACCTGTTGCATTGCTGCCTGCTAGGATGGTGACCCTCTCCTTACTCATTTAAAACCAGGGGCTGACTTGTGAAGACTGAAGATGAAAGGCTTGCTTACCTTCAACTAAAGAGAAGTTACAGAGCAGAAAATATACAACAGAAATGAACGGCAAATGATAAGTGCAAGGCCGCTTGGAGAGTTATAAACTCAGAGCTGGGTACTGTCAATTGAGCCACTTGTGAAACTATCATTACACCCGATGACATGAATTGCTTAATTAATTCTGGTAATAAAGGACACCCAGTTCAACAAAATGAGCACTATAAATTAGTTGTCAAATTATGTTATTAAAAAATTAGCAGACAGTACATTGGTAAACTAGATTTTTGAGTGTCTTTTTTCCCAGCTTCTTAAAGACAACAATAGTTGTCCATGGGAAAAAAAAAGATAGAGAGAGAAATCATGTTGATAACAACCGTCTGCTTTCTCTTGTACCAATACTTTCAAAAGTAGTAGAACACTGCATGTATCAACAAATTTATAAACATTTCACAAGCAATGGAGTATTTTTTAAACAGTAAATATGGCTTCACTGGAAACTCATATACACTAATAACCATTGAAAATATTGTTTCAACAATATTCAGTGCCAATGAAGCAAAATCATCTGTTGAGGCTTTACTCATTGATCTCAGCAAAGTCATCTCTGTGAGTCATTGGATTCTATTAGACAAATTGAAGTACTGTGGCATTTGAGACTAAGAACTCAATCTTATAGAACCATTATCTTGATATTAGAAAGCAGAAAGTGCACTTTAACACTTTCGCTGTAGCTGACGCTATCCTACATTGAGCGCGGATGTTTATAAGCGTCAGCCGCAGCGAAATTGTTAATAATATGAATACTAGATTCATAGATATCTCAAGGGGCATGCCTCAAGGTTCCCTGGGACCCCGTTTGTTAGTGTACATTAATGATGTATTTAGTATCGTGCCATGTAAATCTTTTCTATATGCTGATACCACTTTCATTGTAACTGGTAATAATATAGATGATCTAAAGAAACAAAGCAAGGCTAACCTAAGAATTTCCAGTATGTGGCTTAAAGTAGGGATGGGACTGTTAGGTGCGGCAACTCAACTGTACAAAGACTTTCTCATGCTGCTGGTACTCAAGGGATTCTCAAGAAGCAGTGCCTTTCGCTCATTGGTTGAGGCATCCATGTCACATAGATGTCTAGACACAGTAATGTGCAAGACTCTACCAAGCGATAGATGTCACTATGGTCACGCTCTTATGATATATCACCTATCAGACTGACTGATAGATGTGTCTGTAGTTGTGCTACCATGATCCTATGCAAGTGCATGGCACCTGCTGTTATAAATCAAGCATTGTTACTTAAAAGCAATGTTGCACTAAAGAATTATCAAAAAACACTTCATTCTTAGAACAATTAATTACAGTCTGGTGTCCGAATGTGCCACATTAGTGATTGACGTTCGCCTTTAGTGACAGGAGAGTTCTGAGCTGCGTTACTCAGCTGTCTGTTGTGGCGTGTGGGTTGCGCATTAAGTTTTGAAGAAATAGGAATGGGTTGCAGTTTGTGACTCATCCCAGACAATTGTTTTTACCATGGCTCCTAAATGGTTTTCACCCACTTTTATTAATTAAATAAAGGCATGTTCTGTGTTATTCAGAGTTGTGCACGTGTAAGAGCCCTCCCAATTAAATGTGTGTTTGTTTTTTGTGAAGATGCCTTGAAATATGTACCAAATAATTGCAAATGTGCACATAAATTGTGGAGATACTGTGATAATGAATTTTGTATACAACATGCTGATACTAGTATTTTCATATATAGATTAAGTACTAGATTTATGTGGCAACTGTTTCTGAATGATTCTGGTACTGAAATGCATACATTGCAATTCCCTTGGTGTTTTTTATGCAATATGTTGAAAGTCACCAATTGGAGTCAGTGCGTCTACTAAAATATTTTTCTTTGGCATGGTTTCTGTGGATGTTTCCTGGAGTTTAGGTATGAATTTATTTTAGTTCAGAATGAAGTAATATGAACAAATTGCATAATCTATATACGAAATAACTATGTCATCACATTTACAAGTCATTCTTACAGTAACTTCCCAGTTTATGTGCACGTGCATCAGAAGATCATGTTTGCAGTTCATTGGAATGTAAAAGATAAGAAAAAATAAAATAAAAAGAATTGTACATCGTAGGTTGTGATCTACTGCCCATGCGTATTTACTTCAAAATCTAATGTGCTGCTCATTACACTGCAGCGTACAGCTCAGTAATAGAGCTCCTAACTCTATTGTCATAAAAGGCAAATGTTAATTGCTAATGTGACACTTTTGGACATTAGATTATAATTAATTATACTAAGAACAATGTGCTTTTGATAATTCTTCAGTGCGCCATTGCTTTGAAATAACAACATCTGAGCTATAATAAGAAAATCATCAAATACACAAAGCAAGATGGCGTATGCCAGGAAGAGTTCCACCTGATCCTGAATCATTGGCTACTTAGCAGTTCGGTAACCTTCATTAATAATTGGAGGTGGAGCCACTCTGGACTGACAATGGATTACGGTAATGTGACATCTATCAGTTGGCGGGGTCTGGTGCATTACTGTCTCTAGAGGTCTGTGCACGGCCACGCACTGCGATTGTCTAAGCTGACACTGACAGATAATACTCGAATCTTGCTGTGATTGTCGTTCAATTATGCATACACGAAAACAAATGTCACACAGTTGGCAGTAAAGTAAAGAGGATGGAGATAACATATGTTGCAACATTGTCTTAAAAACATCTGTAATGTAGCAAAAAAATAACAGACATTTTATATTACTCATTTCTACCAGTCAAACGCAGACATCCATGGATACAGAAGTGCATTCTTCTATTAATGCCAATCAGACAAAATACCTATTTCTGTGTGTATATTATCCATTGAAAGTACATTAAAAGGAAATTCGATAAAAAGTTTTGATAGTGGCAGAAACGTTTCACCAGTATCAGAAAATTTTAATTTATAATTTGGCTCTGATAACATACGACATGGATTTTTTAAATTTTTAGAATAAATAGCAGCCAACTAGTTGCATTAAAATGGGTTTGATTAAGTACTACAGCTTTAAGCAGAAATCATAAGGACGGAAGCTGAAATCTTTGTAGGTACTTAACACTGACTAAAACTGAAGATACTGTAAGCTTGAAATATACCTCGCTCATAAACAAATGCTTGGGGAACCTTTTTGATAATGAGAGGAAGCACAACAATAAACTTATGACCCCTGAGTCGTAGCTTCATATCACAGGAGGTATATTCCCTGTAAATGAAAATAGTGAGTGTCTTTAAGGTGCCAGATGATCAACAGCTTCTTGCTGAAAAATTAAGATGCATTCAGAAGAGATACGTCTTAAATGTGATGGGGAATGATGAAAGTTAAACACAGGCTCAAGCCAAATTCATTTATTGGATTACGCAAGTGGCACATTATGCAAAGGGAGACCACTATCAGTGTTTATTTAACTCGTACGAGTTCCTAATGTCACTTGCCAAGAGATCAGCCTGTGTCTGTGCTCTTCTAGAGAAAGAGACATACCGGTCAGTGAATAGGTGGTTGATCAATAAGGAAGCTACGTACAACTTGTTCACTGTGATTGTGAACAAGTGAATTGAAGCCTCGACTGTCAGTATGGAGGATTCTCCAACTATTCCTCCACGCAATATACAAATACACAAAAGTGGAATTATGTCTCTGTTCAAGTGAACAAGACACAAAAGCTTATTATACTGGCGAAAATTGCTCTAAAGACCAACTAGCCATGAAATGGTGAGAAGTATTTACCTTTGCCTGCACTTTGGCAGATCTTGATATAAATTGGAAGTGGACAGAGATTTTCTGGACACTAACTCAATTTACTATCAGGATTGAAACGCACAAACAAAACGGAACACTGCTCACGCAAAATCTCCAGAATAGTCACTTAAGTGACTGCTCAAGGAAAGAGTCATCAGACGACTTCCTTCGCCAGTGGCTCTCCAGCACTAGCTGGCTCGACAAATTTGCAAAATTTCTTCCAAAATTATCTGTGTGCCAATCACCGACGACATTTAAAAAAAGGAACTTATGGGTGTCTGAGACCACTCCCGCCACGTCTTACGCAGAAACCTTGCTATTCGGCCTACCACTGCCTGCAAATAAATCTCCTCAGGGTCATGCTCTATGTCAGGTCCTTCACCTGGTTGGCATACCAAAGCTATTGTGTGAATTAGAGGTCTGCACCTCGCTCGGTTGCTCGCTCGAATTGCGTGATACACGTCGTTCTATGACAGACCGACAGGTGTTGGTACTGCAGCTTGCGGCATGGCATGTGGCTGCACTCAACTTTTTCCTCGCTCGTTCGAGCGGCGCACGCTCGACTGGCCTGACCGTCCACACTGTCTGCTCGCCACTCAGTCGCCCACTGCAGCACCACTCGAATGCAAGGCGAGTGTCGGGAGCAAACAAGATGCTTGAGAATACATCCTGACTGGGAAATTTGGAATTTTTTCCTTTCCCGGGTGCTTCGAAAGCTGTTCTCTCGATTCAGTTGAACTAGCCATTCAATTTCGCATTTTATACTTTACCATACATGTTATTATGCGTGATTAACATAAAGTTTCTGTGCTAAGATCATTTACTAAATGAATTTTCCAGGATCTTTCTTTCGTTCTTGTTCCCATTTTGCGGACTGTTTAGTGGTAGGTGTTACTTGCCGTCTTAACGAGGAAGTGATTGTATTTTATATCCATTCCTCTTATCACTCTCAATTCTTGGAATACTTTTTCCGTCTTTTATATTGATATTAAATACACGATATTGATGTACATCCTTTAGGTTAGTTTTGTGCATCTCTATCTCTCTCTCTCTCTCTCTCTCTCTCTCTGTTGCACCTCGTTAATATATATTTCCGTAGCATTTTGGCACTGTGCGTGGTTGCTGCGCCTCTACCTTTTCCGAGTGAGTCCTAACGGGAATTTTTCCAGTTGCAACATTCATATATCACCCACTGCCACTGTCATCTTTTTTATCTACATAACAATGCATGCTTTTGTGCAATATATAGGATCCTCACTTTCTTCCGTGTCTTGATAAGAGATCGGCCTAGGTACATTCTAATGTTTGTAAAGCTTATGGGACTTAACTACGAGGTCATCAGTCCCTAAACTTACAAACTACTTATGAACTACTTACGAACTAGGACGGCACAAATGTCCATGCCCAAGGGGGGATTCGAACCCCTGACCGTAGTGGCCGTGCAGAGCGTGACTGAAGCGCCTCAGCCAAGCGCAGCATTGGGGTCCCCATGGCATCCTTGCTCCACAAAGCCAAGACCAGCAAATATTTCCTTTACTGATATTGCGGCAAAGTTGCTGTTCTGCAATGATTATTTGCATGCAGTTACACCAGGTACATATATACGGGGAGCAGTTGGGAAGGGGTGAGTGTTCACTCAAAGTAGGCAGGCACCCTGTAACAAAGTAAAGCTACCACCTCCCACCCTACCTGTTTCAATATCTACCACTACAACATTAAATTATTTTTTCCAAATTCTCATACACACAGGTATAAATATAAACTGTATGCACAGTAATTACACAAATACAGTAAACAGGTTAATAAGTTTTACCTTATGTAATGTTGTTATTGAGTATATCCTTTGCAACAGTAGTAACTCAGTATGATAATTAGTAAAGTCTGGGGAATATTATCAATTAAAGATTTAGGAACAACTCGCCTCATCATATTTCGTGTGCGGAAATAATGACACATACCAGTGTATAGCTGAACTTCTCCTTGTTATGGAAGTATCTGGAATCATTCAAAAATAGTTATCTTGCATAATAATTGTAATTAAAGATTTCTACTGGTACTAACTTTCAGGGTCAATTACTCTTAAACTATTGTTAGATTCTGGATTTTGACTTCATATTTTCATTGCCACTATTTTTCCCTTTTTTTGATATACCACATTAATTGTTTCATGGCCTAATTAAAAATTTGAATTATTTTGTGCAATAAATTATTTTATCTGATATGGCTGCCAATCACATAGGAACGAGGAACCCCAATGCAGAACAACAATTGAGTCCAGATACTTGATTAATTTTCTGCTGAAGGATAATTGTTGTAAATAAAGTTTTAATAGTAACATTTAGTTTAATTCAAATATCAAATTCTGACCTAGACCTTTATAAGAAATTATGCCGATACCAAGATCCTAAAATTGTTCTTACGCCAGTCTATAAATAGTGGCAAAAGTCGAGAATTAGTTAGTTAGCGGTTATACACAGAAGGAAATTCAGTGTGAAATTTCTACACGTCATTGACTGTGAACTGCTCTGTTAGGTTTTACTTTACTGCACTAGTACTGTATGGACTAAATGTGGTTTAATTTAGTGCAGTATGTGCCATCCTGTTCTCACTGTGTAGTAGATTGTAAGACCTGAACTGGCCAAAAATAGTTGTTATTCAAACAAGTGGTGGAAAATAAAAAGTGGTTCAATTTCAAATGTTCTGTCACCAACTTCAATAGTAGAAAACAGTACACCATCAATTTCAGGGCCACTGAGTAATGAGATGATGCTACCGAGAGCAAGAGATAGAATAGCTACAACCCTTACAAGCTATGCTGATTTTTTCTTCTCTACAATAAGTAAGGAGTTTTAGAGTGTAATAAGTTGTAGCGTTTTTCTCTCATTTAAGTATAAATACACGATGAATGCTTGTTTTTGGTAGCAAAGAAGTTTTTGCGAGATGTGTGTTTTAATTTAAAATAGTCCTATGATATTTGTCTTCAGTGACATCAACATGTAAGAGGTACAAATTCTTGCTTGCATGTTTGAAAGACAACAATTACGGCTGCTCTAGGGTCAATGCTTACTTAGTGTTGCTCTGCCTCCAGAGAGCACAGCACTGTCAACAAATTCTCGAGACTATGTGAGGATTATTTCAAGAATTTGCCTTTATGGAATAAGTGGGGTTGTGGTCCCAGATAAACCCCATATACAGAGAACTTATAACCTTTATTGTTCACAGAGCTAGTTACAAATACAGACTAAATATACATCATGGCTGGCAGGGGCAGGGAAGCAGCCCCATAGACGCTGAGCTGCAAAGAGAATACAAGTAGAAAGTAGTCAGGGTTGATAGATGATCAGGTCACATCACCACAAATATCCTCCTCCCATCTCCATCACAGTATGGAGCGCAACCTGATTAGGCGAGGAGTTGGGGTGACCTCAGTATCAAGCAGAGTGCAACGTGTTATTTGAGTGACTGACAGCTCGATAGTGTCTCCGTTCAGCGGTGTCGACGAGCCAGTGGTCCATTCGCTATGTAGGTCAAAAACTGGCAGGGGCGATAGACTGCTCCCTGAGGTCTTGAGGATGAGTAAGCAGAGGGGCCAGAGGAGCATAGATAAGAACCTCCAATGTCGGAAGAATGAAAGCACGCATGTCTGGGAGGTGTGCCTCTCGCGGGAGACTAGTGTGTTTCAGGGGGTGCCACTTGACTGGAGTGGGAGGGGCGAGGCAGAAGTAGAATAGCATAACATGAAAAGGGAACAGTCCCTCAAGATAATGGGTTTTAATGCATTTGCAGACAATATCTGCACTTGCGATAGAAGAGCCAGACCTTGACAGATCACACGAAAAATGCTTATTCGATGGGTGATGAGGACTGATGACACACTGATGCACAACTTCAGGGGGAGGTTTGTGATGTGATAAAAAGTCAATGTTCACAATAGGTTCTGGAATGTCAGCCACCAGAAAGTTTCACTTGAGTGTACAGCTTGGTGGCAGGTGAGCAGCGAACGTCGTTGAACCAGCACCATGGCATTGACAGTCCAAAGTAGAGTGATTACAGTAGTCATGGAAGTGGGTAACAGAGAGACATTGACACTGGAGTCCACGAGACAATAGGTTCTGGTAACAGTCATGTAAATACAGGCGTCTGCCTGAAGGTGAGGCGTTGCAAGCAGAATGAAGCATATGTTGGTGCGTGTTTGTGTCAGAGCAGGAGGCTGTGCATAAATCCTGCACTCTGCATTTGGGTGAAGGCACGGTGGATGACACTTATTCACAGCATCACTGAAACAACTATAGTAATAGCACTACAGGTAATGAGGAGCCTGTTCCTGTGGGAACGGGAGGAGGCTCCACATCAGAGTCAAACGGGCTGTCAGCTGACAGTGCCAGCGGTCGTGGTGGAGAAGGTAAAGCTAAGAACCATTAGACGTGAAAGTGATGATCTGGGTTCATATGTCTGTGGGTGGCTTCCACAGTGCATGGGTAACCACACCCAGCAGTAGGCAGGTGCTGTGAGGACCAAGACTCAGAGTGAAATGGAGCTGATGCACCTCATGGAGATAGCCCTCAAACACCCTGCTGCATTTTGATACGTAACAGACCATTTAGGGAAACACCTAAAGAATGTACATTTGCATGTAGACAACACTCAATACAGTGTTGTTATGTTGTTGTTATGGTCTTCAGTTCGGAGACTGGTTTGATGCGGCTCTCTACCCTACTCTATCCTGAGCAAGCCTTTTCATCTCCTCATAAGAACGGCAACCCACATCTACTTGAATCTGCTTACTATACGCGTCTCTTGGTCTCCCTCTGCGATTTTTACCCCACACACTTCCATCCAAAGCTAAATATACGATTCCTCGATGTCTAAGAATGTGTCCTAACAAGCGATCCCTTCTTTTAGTCAGGGTATGCCAAAGATTCCTTTTCTCATCAATTCTATTCAGTACCTCTTCATTAGTTATGCAGTCTACCCACCTAATCTTCAGCATTCTCCTGTAGCACCACCTTTCAAAAGCCTCTATTCTCTTCCTGCCTGCACTACTTATCGTCCATGTTTCACTCCCATACAAGGCAACACTCCACACAAATGCCTTCAGAAAAGACTTCCTTACACTTAAATTAATATTCGATGTTAGCAAATTTCTCTTTTTCAAAAATGCTTTCCTTCCCATTGCCATTCTGCATTTTATATCCTCTGTACTGCGACCATCGCATGTTATTTTACTACCCAAGTAACAAAACTCATCTACCACCTTCATTGTTTCGTTACCTAATCTAATTCCTTCAGCAGCGCCTGCTTTTCTAAGACCGCATTCCATTATTTTTGTTTTGCTCTTGTTAATGTTCATTTTGTACGCTCTCTTCAACACACTGTCCATTTAATTCAACTGCTCTTCCAGGTCCTTTGCTGTCTCTGACAGAATTACAATGTCATCAGCAAAACGCAATGTTTGTATTTCTTCCCCCTGAACTTTAATCCCTATTCCAAATTTTTCCTTGCTTTCCTTCACTACCTGCTCGATGTACAAATTGAATAACATTGGAGAAAGGCTACAACCCTGTCTTACTCCCTTCCCAACTGATGCTTCCCCCATGCCCTTCGAGTCTAATAACTGCGGTCTGGCTTTTGTACAAGTTGTAAATAACTCTCCTTTCCCTGTATTTTACCCCTGCCGACTTCAGAATTTGAAAGAGTTTATTCCAGTCAACATTGTCAAATGCTTTCTCCAAATCTACAAAAGCTAAAAATGTAGGTTTGCCTTTCCTTAATCTATGATAAGACGTAAAGTGAGTATTGCCTCCCGGGTTCCTATTTTCCTCCTGAATCCAAACTGATCTTCCCCGAGGTCAGCTTCTACCAGCTTTTCCATTCTCCTGTAGATAATTCATGTTAAAATTTTGCAACCATGAATTATCAAACTGATGGTTCTGTAATTTTCTCACCTGTCTGCGCCTGATTTCTTTGGAATGGAGATTATAACATTTTTCTTAAAGTCTGAGGGTATTTCGCCTGTCTCATACATCCTACACACCAGTTCAAATAGTTTTGTCATGGCTGGCTCTCCCAGAGACTTTAGTAGCTCTGAGTGTATGTCATCTACTCCTGGGGCCTTGTTCCGACCTAGGTCTTTCAGGGCTCTGTCAAATTCATCTCTCAGTATAGTATCTCCTATTTCATCTTGCTCTACTTCCTCTTCCCTTCTATCGTCTCTAAGTTCATTTCCTTTGTAGAGCTGCTCTATGTACTCTTTCCACCTTTCAGCTTTCCCTTCTTTGCTGAGAACTGGTTTTCCATCTGTGTTCTTCTTCAATACAGTATGTAACTTTTATAAGAAAATCCCTGTGTATTAGCCCTATGCTGAACTACAGATATCAGATAACTTTGATTTAAGAATATTACCAGATTGTAAACTCACCACAAAAACTTATAGCTGCTCAGTTATTGTTCATTTATTGGTAGGAAGCAAAGTTGTTGCATATTAAAACTCTTCTTCAAAATATAAAGTAAGCACATGTAGCAATAATAGGTTGTAATAGAAAGCATATTAAATGATATTAGATTTACATCAAACTCAGTACATAGACTTAAAAAGCCATTTGATGAATTAACTGGCAATAATTTATTATATAAATTCAGAAGACTTAATCTGTAACCGACATGGTCAGCGTTTAACCATTCCTTGAAAACTATAATACCTAAAGAACTGAAAAGACTGTCAAAAGTAAAGCTTGCTAAAACATAGCTTTGTACATGTTAGGAATTGTATTCATAACATAATTCTCATGTTATTAACTTCTTTATGAACTCTATTGTTCGTATACATATAATAGCATATATTGCTTAATCGTAGCAATTATTCTCAAATTTAGGCTTTACTTACCAATATGAAAAATATCTTTTAACAAATGTATGTACAACTTCCTGTTTCTAACAATAGTTTGTATTGTTGTCTACACGTCAAAATAGTATATAAGGACCTGAGCAGAGAGACTCGGGGCGTCATTAGTAAGTCTGACTTTGGGCAGTCACTATGTAAGTATGTGGATTAATTCCAACAATGTAATGTTTTGTTGAATACAGTTTTATTGAAAGTGTGACTTGTGTTTTGTGTTCACTTTAAGTGATGTAGGTCTGTAAGATATCTCCCAGCATGCAACCTTAACCAGAATTTCAGGCATATGAAGAACTTTACAAGCGAAGCAGATTCTACAAGATACACCCAACCTATGGCACTCTGGTAATGTGTTGAACTTAATCATTTTGTAATTGTAATCTTGCTACATGAAACTGACATTTGTTTATCTTCAGCCTATGGAAGTTATAAGTTAGTAGCAGGTACGTTACAGTTTACTCAGAGGATGAAGAATGTTGTAGGTAAAGACTGTCTGTACAGCGAGTGGGAGTTTGCTAGACAAGACAACCGTGAGAGTGGAGTTAGGCATTTACTATTCATTGACGCAATCAGATGCGGAGCCACAGTTGCGAAGGCTTCTTGTCTTCTAAATGCTCTTTATGGATAATGTGTATGATCGTCTCATCAGGAGTGCGGGTGACCCTCTCCAGGATGCTCTTCTTGGCAGCGGCATAGCAATTGGCTGTTGGTGGAAAGCAGTGGCGGCTGGTGACCATAAAAGTTGGTAGTGCACTTTTTTCCACCAGCTGCCACCTCTCCAGTGTGGCAGCTCAATGTATTCCGAAAAAAATTCTATTGAGCCAAGATATCATAGATGTAGATGAATAAAATTGCAAAGCTGCAAAGTCTCTGAATTTTGGTGAAAAATAATCGCATATCTTTATTAATAGAAGTGGCTTTAAACATAATGAGCTTTAATTGGTGGACATAGCAATGAATGTATGAAGCATTGGAAAACTTTTGCTTCGCAAGAACCTGCACCTCACGTGACAAATTACTCATGACTAATGCACCAACATATGTTTGGGCTATTAATTTGTGTGGACAATTCTCTAAATGGTTACTTAAATGTTCTATGATATTCATTGCCAAAGTCTGGGCATCATGCTTTTCTTGTGCTATAAAATCTGAAAATCTTTCACCTGGTCTTCCATTAATAATGCACCTATATACTATAACCATCTGGAAAACACAGACTACATCGCTGGTGCCGTCAGCTATTACAACCAGAAACTCGGCACCCTTCACTTCATTTCTGATTTTCTCTTGGTAGGCTTGAAGCAGGCATCAGAGGAGTTCATTCTGGATCGTTTTGATGTGCCTTTAAAACTGTTGCCTTTTCCAAATGCAATTTAATAATGACTATAATTCTGCACTAAAATTAATGAAGGCGAAAAACGTCAGGATTGGAAGAAGATTCAGTCTCATCGTGTCCTCTGATGGCAAGTTCCAAAAAACCACAGGAACGAATACAATTAATTATTAGATTTAGTGTGTACCTATTATCTGTAACCTTTTGATTGTGTAATGGCACAGACTTTCTGTATCCCTGACTAATCAAGTGGCTATTTTTACATTGCCTAGACTTGCCAGATTCAAAACGTTATTGACATGGACCGAAGAAAGTTCGTGTTTCCTTATTTTATCATGAAGATGTTGAATGTCAATGACTCCAGGAAACTCTCCTCCAAATAATAAACAAGGAAACCAAAATAAGGCGTTTTTCACATCGCAGCCACACATTCATATTTGCTGTACAGTCCCGAGTTAAAATTTATGTTGAATTGACGACTTTTCGTTTTAACTGTCTGTGAAATTATCACACTGGGAATCGGTCTACCTAGCCTCTTGATTTCTAATTTCTATTTCAACTTGCGTAAACTGAAGCGTGCAGAAAGCAAGGAAATTACTTGATTCATTATTTCACCTGTTCACTTGATCCTCAAAACTCACTATAAAACACGCTAAACAATGGACATAACACACATTTTCTTCACTTGCAGCTACACATGAAGGCGCGAAAAGCCCGCTTCGTTCGAAGAGCGGATGACTCCGGTTGTCTTCGGGAGAGTTCGGGCTCTGTTTCTGCGGCTGACAGGGTGGCTCAGCTGCGATGTGTATACACTCAAGGCGCCTATAGGGAAACACTGTTGCCAAGCGTTGCCCCCGCACCCCGCACACCCCCTGAGACACCTAAGTCGGCGTTTGCAGGCCGGCTGCAAACCCAGCCGCTGTCGGCGAAGTTCGGTCCACTCGGGAGCGGTCAGTGCGTAGCAGCCCGGGCGCTTCAAAAGAGATAAATGGAGCGCTACTTCTCCCCCTGCATAGAATTTCTAAACAGCAAATGGAGTTTTACAATATTATTATTCCTGGAGGTAGCGCAAACCTGCAAACCTATACAGGAGCCGCCCCTGGTGGAAAGGCCATGAGTCACATACATTGTCTACATGTTCATGAAGTTGAGTGATCAGACACAGGTAGTGACTGGCTTCATCAATTGAATGGTGGTCCAAGATTTGTTTGACAAGAATGAACCAAGTATTGGGAATCTCAAAGAGAAAGGCAGTAGCTTTGGCAGTTGGCCAGGAGGCGGAAATGGTAATGGATCAGGTGCAAAAGGTGGAGCCTCACTGACAACGAGGTTGAAGCACATTTGCTGAGGTGAGTTTTGAATCATTCGGTGTGTCAGGTGCTTCTGGAGGGACCGTTATGGTGAGCGGACAAACAGCAGCAATGGCATGTTAGAGGTATTGGTTTTGCGCCGCAAAAACAGGTGATTGGACAAATGACACTGGCTGCGGGAGTCCATGTATGTCAGCAGTGTAACTGAGTGGTAATGTCTGTTGTGATTGCAGTGTGTCAGACGCATCACTTGATGCGGAGCACGGTTGTACATAGGAAGTGCTGACGCTAGGAACAGAGATTGAGCGTGTTTCACTGCTGGGTTGGTGGCTAGGGACAACACATGTGAAAACGACGATTGGACAAGACTAGCGGCTACAGCAGTGACCTCAAAGTTAGATGCGTGGTTGAAAAAAAGGTTGTCCTGAGGTGCGAGAAAACTGTTACAAATTGATAGTATGGTTTGAGATGGAACCTGAAGTCACACTGTTAGATAAATCACTATGGCATGAAGAAATAAAAATGTTTGAGTGGGGCAAAAAATTTGTGCCCTGTTGACCAACCACAAATTCAGTGGAGTGATATTGTAACACACAGGAAGGGGCAGGAGAAGGTCTGTTGTTCAAATTTTACAACTCCAAAAGAGCCACAGTTTGCACATTAGGAGCATATGGGTCATTGTTTAGTAAACCATTCCCATGGAATGCTGAGACATCAGAAATAACACTGGGAGTCACAAAACCAGAGTCATTACAGTACCTCTCAGACCATGTGGTTCTTGGCATGGAGAACATGTCCTGAAAAAGTCTGTGTCATGATGGTGAGGATGAAATTTTCAATAAAATAAGACAAACAGATCCTTGCATCGTAGGGAATAAATGCAAGATGAAATAATGGTGGTGAATGGAGCGGCAAGATTATTGTAACCAGTGGGCACTGAACAAAGGTGTGTCGTATTTCAGTGAAAAAATGGCATGAAAGTACTGAATTTCACTTGCATTCATGAAGAAACAAAACAATACGAACACAGGGTCACCACTTTGGAAGTAAGTGGGGTTGTTGCCGAAGATAAACACCATATAAAGAGAACTTATAACCTTTATTGTTCACACAGCTAATTACAATCCACACTAAAAAAATACATTATGGCTGGTGGGGGAAGGGAAGCTGTCCCAAAGAAGACAAGCTGCAAAGAGAATACAAAGTAATTAGGGTTGATAAGTGGTCACATCCCACATCTTATTGTCATGCATTTGTTGAGCAAGCTCATAGCCCACCCCTAGTTTAAAGACAATGAATTAACTGTATATGAGAATAAAACCTAGAATATTATTTTCAGTTCATACAATACCAACAATGATTTTATGTCAGTCAAACTTCTAGGTGTACACTTGGACTCCAAATTAACTCAGAACCTTCACACTGTGACCTTCTTATCGGTACTCACCAATAAGAATTGGGCTATATATAACTCAGGGTAGTAAAAGATTTATGGCTCGCTGTTTCTGTTCATAGGGATGAGTTATGTATGTCAGCTTCTATGCCCTAAACAGCTACCCAATCTTTTTAAATAAGATCAATAATTAATCTGTAGCTTAGCCAGTCTATCAATCTGCATATGGTGACACAAAAATATATTCAAACAAACATAAATTAAAACTCTGAATGACCAACAAAATGGATTCTAAGATAAAGAAGTGATTCACTCATGAAGTAATTCTTTATAAATGGAGTTTATTACTCTTTTTGATCATGCAAATGCGGAGGTGGTTCTACTTTATACATCAGTAAATAACTGAATATTCCCCCAACTATTGTTCATCAGAGGCACATACGTATCACATGCACTCGAACGTAAAAGTTCCAAATTATCACTCGTAAATTAGTGACGTCCATCGAACATTGCAGTTCCAAATTAATCCACAATTAATTACAGTATTTGTTATAAAACACAGTTTGTCATCACAGGAGTACACAATTGCTGAATTATCACTGTTCCACAGCCCTACTACATGCATAGTTTACCACTTGTCACCAGAGACTAAGTTCTACAGTCACAGTCCCGTAAATTTTCTAAGTCCACAAAACATGCCTATCTCTTCAAATCACAAGCTTGTTACGTGTCTTCAGACCACCCAGCATCACAATCTTTCACCACGGTGTCCAAGTTACGAGTCCCTTCCCAAGCGTTCGAAAGCATGCTCTCCCTGCTCCCAAAATTGTATCCTTTTGCGCATCCTAACACCTCATCTTTTAAAATACAATTTCCCTTCCAAAATATTATACATTTGAATATCACAGAATTAAATGCTTTGACCACCTCCCTACAAATGTTGTTTACATTTAACAAAAAATATATATTTAACAATACTAAAAATGGTTGAGACTGAAGCTCTTTGCTCAGGTAGCGACTCACTGTTCAAATATACTACCACCATTGAAATACAGTTACACAATTAATATTTAATTTATCATTGCTTTTTATGCAAATATATTCAGTTCTTGTCCACAAATACATATAATTGCTTATATATAAATTATCTGCTGCATATGTACTATTTTTAGTTGGACATGAAATATTTAAATGGCAGTCTACAACATAAAATGTATGTTTTGTGTTTCTGTGGTGGAATCTATGTTGTGACACAAGAATATTACTACCTCAATGAAAAGTAAAACAAGAGAGTAAAATAAAGTTTATTGAAAGAATACGGAAATAACATGGTTCGTCTTTTAAAGAGAGGTAGCGTGGTGCAATGCTGCTCATTTGCTTCATAAACTGTTACTGATAAACACTATGTATCAATAATTGTCAATATACATCTTATAATATTATTATTATAGTACTGAAATTTATCGGCTTTTTGTCTATGAGGAATATTGAAATTGTAATTACGGTGATTGATTCTCACAAGGCTCCTGAATCCATTCATATAATTATACGAGGTGCATCCAGAAAGTAAGTTCCATTTCAATTTATCTCTGCTGCAGCGCTGCGACTGCAGTTCCACACATGTGCTGTAGATGATGTGTATCAAGGAGAAGATCGTGTGCTATTTGAAGATCGCTGTCAGTTACGTACACTTTGTTTTGCTTGTTTGAAATGTCGACGGGGTTTTCAATCAGTCAGTGATTCGGTTTCTGAATGCGAGGAAAGTGAAACCAAGTGAAATTTATCAGCAAATTTGTGATGTTTATGGACCAAATGTGATGAGTAATTCGATGGTGAGAAGATGGGTCCGACAGTTCAATGGTGGGCGTAGTGATGTGTACAGTGAAGAACGAAGTGGGCGTCCACCTTTGGTTACAGAAGAACTGGTTCACGCGATTGATGACAAGATACAGGACATCTCAAGTGTTTCCTTGGCAGTCATCACTTCACCAATGATGACGAGGTGAAAGAAACTGTTTCCAACTGGTTGAAGGCACAGGCAGCAGATTTCTATGAAGAAGGTATACAAAACCTGGTGCCATGCTATGACAAATGCCTGCAAAATTCTGGCAGTTATGTGGAAAAGTAGTTTAAGAGTTGTAGAATTTTGTGCAATAAAAATTTCTTCTCTATCTGTGTACAATTTCATTTTATTACCAAACGGAACTTACTTTCTGGACACGCCTCATATTTCCCATATGATCATTCCCTAATTTTATATGGATTTTTAGAATAACGTGTGTGGCTATATTGTATTTCAGTTATAATCTGTGAGAGCCACCCTCAGTCAGCCAAGAGCGATGTTTTCGGTTTCTGATGAGCAGATTAGGAAAATCCTAACTACCTGTATTCCATTAACTAGGTCCAAACTGTTAGCCGGCTGGCTGGTGAACACAACAGCCTGACAAAACCCACCTTTCACATGGAAACAATCAGCTTCCCCATGTATCTGTAATGTCACATACCTCCACTTGATATGACACATTTGTCTGCTAAATTATCATGTCAAGCAGCACCAACATTTTTGACCATTTTCTCTAAATTAATAAAAACATTAAAATCATTACCAACTACTGTGCCAGAACAAAGTGTATAAAACTTTAGTTTCATATGAACCAGTGTACCATTTGCGCATCATGTGTAGTAACATAAATTATAAATTTTGTGGCATATTAATTAAATGCCCAGAGAAGCATATGTTCCTTTGGTGCGAAGCACACTAATTTCACTCACATATATCACTTTAACGTGCCCTTGTGCTTCATCGTTCCAACAATCTGGTTCCACCATCCGCAGAACTGTCACCAACTCTCCGTCAGCATCGTATCATGTCGGAATATGTGAGACTCTGCAGCTCATTCTCCTGGATGAAATAAAAACACCTGTCGAAATTCGACTACGGTGTAGTTACCAACATATGGAAACCCAACCGAATCCCCAAGGTTCCACCTTTGATGCCTTCTCCCAGTGGAATCGATACACACTCTTCAACAGCAATGCAATAAAGCACTGTAACTTACAAAATAATAAATATTGCTTTTAGCATCAGTCCGTCCATGTTCCCACAAGAAAACATGTCCACACTATAGTAATTTTTGTTTCTGCAACACTAGTCTCCCCCCTTGTCGATTTATGAAATTTAAAAAGAAACTCAAAGTAACAAATCATTACTTTCCTTGAAAAGCTTTCCCTGTTAAATTATATCCTAATTACAATATTAAACACAAATTAAAATTTCCATATCAACCCATATATAAACCACTCGTGTCACTAAGATCCTTCTTATAACTTTCAATACGCTGCAATTCTGAAATTATCACATCTCTTTTACTGAGAAATTAATCCGACCTCCTTGCACCAAAATTTGTGCATCAACACTCTTTAAAATAATACCACAATTCTGACAACTATCCTCATATTTTTAAACCACAAATTATAGAAACAAATCATTTTCATCAACATTATCCCATCAATCTGCCGACATCCATGCACCAAAATGTGCCCACACAATTCCTTTTTGCCCTCCTCAGCATAGCAACTTATTTTAGACAACATACAATAAACACAAAAATCTCGCCCAAAATTCTTATATAACAAACATAAATACACTGAAATAAGCATCTATAGCAAAATTTTCATTCATTCTTACTCTCTACCCTTGTCATTACAGTATGGGCAACACACTGCTCCCCCGTTAATAAGTTCTTGAATTTTACCTTTCATCTTATTCCTTCTACTTCAAACTCAAGATACCTTTCTATACAAGTGAGAGATGTTTTATATTTACATAGAAAATCTGTACCTAATATAACATCTATCACCAACCCACTCATCACAAAACATCTGATATTAAATTCGTATCCACAACATTTAAATTCTAAAAGCATCTCCTGCCTGACAGGCTTACTCTACCCCCTCCCCCCCCTCCCCTGTAGCTGTCTTAATTGTTATACTATTTATGTGGAATATAGCTAACTGTTCTTTATTCTGGTCAGAAAACTTTCTGACACAGCTAATATGTTACTTCCCGAATCCAGAAGTGCATTTACTCTTGCTTTTCCAACATCTATCTCAACTATTGGCTGTACAACAGTGTGTTCTTCCCTATCTAGAAGATCTTCATGTAACAAGTTCTTCTCAATTTCTCTCCCCTTTTCTTTCATATCAATAGTACACAAAGCTTTAGTCCACTCTTGAATTTCGTCATCCCCATAAAATAATTCCTTTAATACCCTGTATGCTCCTTTTTCACCCTTTTTTCTTTCAAGTTCCCTTGCTATTTTAAACTTTTCTTTAACCCATATGTGTGGTAACATTGACTTTAAAATCTTCCCATACCACCACCAGTCTGTAACAGAAAATTTGCGTTCAGCTTTGCTAAAACCAATCAACTTTTACCCCTTCTCCTAACTCACCACAATTGTCATTAATAACGCTGTCACTTTCTCTCCGCTTCGTAAATTGTTCCCACAAATTATATGCGTTTAACTCCTCTGCATCTCTGTCCTTGTCGATTTCAAAATTGCTTTCATGAATAGGAAAAGTTACTTTACTAGTTGCTGCATTCACATAATTATTTTCAGAACATACAATATCTTCCCCACTTAAAACATTGTTCTTTCCAAATACCTCACAATCACAAATAACATTATCAACTTCAGACGATGTACTTAAAACCTTATTATATATATTATTTACTCCCGCTGTTTTATCATTGAACACAGAGTCATTAAAATCTATTTCCACTACTATGTACTACATTGCTCTTCATTCATATCTGTAGTACACTTCTTATTTGATGCTTTCAGTTTCACATCTGCATCTGTAACCCACATGAAATTTCCCCCCAAAATATTATCTGTTTCACCAATATTAAAATTTCCTTCCTTCACAGCAGATAATGGTTCCTTAAACGTAGAATCAACACTTTCATCCATCACTTACCATTCACAATTCATAATCCCAGCAAGAGTTGTTGGATTATGCTCATCAACAGAAGTAAAAGTGCAAATTCCTTCCTCAGTAGCATCTATCTCAGTAGCTTCAAATTTACCACATGTCTGACTTATTTCATTTCCCTTCAACAATAAATCACCTGTCATGCCACGTACATATTATAATTCTTCACCAGCCGACGAGACCAATGCTACGCTGCTTTCACTATTAAATTGACTCACATCCGCCAATTTACCACTTAAATTGTTACCAGCTAGCGTGTCCTTAGCTACAATGCCTTCACAAATTTCACCACTTACATCTGCCACCCCAAATTCACAAATTTTAGAACATGAATGGTTGCATTTATCACTACTGATCAATAACTTCTTGGAATTTTCTACACACTTCATCTCCACCAAATTCAAATTTTCTTCATACCCTTTCTTAGACTTAGAACTATTAGGCATACATTCATTCACTCCATAATAGATTTTGTAAACCCATATCTTCATCTGATCAAATTGACTGCCCAAAATAATTTTGATTCCTCTGACACTGTTTTAAATTACCAACTTTTACAGATTTATATATCACACATATTTCCACAACTTCTTTCTGCCCCGTATCACGTCTATTGCCCACAAAATTATCACAGTACGGTTTGTTGCGCCATCCCCGCACATGAGACATGGCGGTTCTCAGTTTCCTGATCACATATCACTATGTTCCCTTCTGTAATTTCTCTCCTGATAATCCCCACTGCCTTGTCCTTTATAAAGTTTATTCCCCTGACTACCATTGTGATTATGTTGTTTCCAGAACTTACCGTTGTTACTTTGGTTCCCATAATTACCATTATTACTGTTATGGTTCCAATTCTGACTACCATTTCCTCTTCTGTTACTGTGATTTGGTTTAAACTTTAGTACTCATTCCAACTTTTCAACAAAATCTAAAAATTCATCAATTGATTGCATCGGACTGTGTACCAAATCCATTGCAAAGAATCTGGTAATCGCCTCTTTAATGTCGTGATTTCCATCAGAATCCCCAGTGGCCGATTTGTATGCATTAACTTATTCAGTTCACGCACACAAAGTTTCGCATTGCACCATTGCCATACCTGAAATTTGGACCATTAAGAAATTCTTTTCGAAGCCAATTTTGCCGGCCGCGGTGGCCGAGGTGACTGAGGCGCTCCAGTCACAGTCAGCACGGCCACTACGGTCGGGGGTTCGAATCCCCCCTCGGGCATGGATATTTGTGCCGTCCTAGTTTGTAAGTAGTTCATAAGTAGTTTGTAAGTTTAGGGACTGATGACCCCGTAGTTAAGTCTCATAAGCTTAACAAACATTTGGACATTTTTGGAAGCCATTTTTGTTTTGCTTCACTCCAGTACTTATTCAAGAAACAAATCTCAAACTTGACATAGGTTTCGAACAAATGGCTATTTAAATTAGCCCATGACTGTGCACTATCCTCAATCTGTCTTTTTATCAATTTAATTTTGTCTTGGTCACTCATCCCCTTAACAAATCCATCCTTACACACAGCAAGGAAATCTACTGGGTGGTAATTGCCATCATTAGAAAAACACTTATTATTTCCAGCTGAAAACCATAGATTATTTGCAAGTGGACTAACAATTGCATTACCTATTTCAGCTCGCACTTCTTCAATTTTTTTGCTGTAGTTGCACCTTTTCCTGATCAATTCTCCCACTACATTCTTTTATCTTCATTTCAAAATCCGCCATCATATCCGCTAAGGTATTTACTTCAGCTGTAGTTGCCTTTTCAAAATTATCTTGTCGTTGTACAGTCTTCATTACAATTCTGTTCAATTCGTGTTGTACCTTTTCCATTTTATTACCTAAATTTATCTCTAGTGCACTGACTTTATTATTAACGGAATCAACTTCCTCCCCTATTTTGCCCACTTCTGTCTTCACATAATTTAATTTTGATTCTACCATTCCATCCACTTCTGATTTAAATTTTTCCAACGCAAATTTTGCATTTTCAATATTACTACTTAATTCTGCCCTCATACTTTCTATGTTTGCTTGAATTTCGTTCAAACCCAAGCCCAGTTCCTTCTTTACATTACCCACTTCTGCTTTTACATTACACAAATTTGCTTTTAATTCTGATTTAATACCACCCAAATCTGCTTTTAACCCCATTAAGGTAAAGCAGTCAACAATCCGAAGATTGGTTTGAACACCACAGTGCTTTACTAGGCATGGTCCTGTTTGGAGGTGGTATGCCGTTGCCTTCTTCTGACTTTCAAACTGACTTACCCAGCCAGTTATAGGGGGACCTACAGTTTAACATGGGTTCAGAACCACGGTGCTACTCAGTATTTTTCACATGAGCAATACTGCCAGAGGTGAAAGAAGTGGAAAGTGACAGATAAAAATCCTAGGACCTGGCGGGGATCGAACCCGCGACCTTTGGATTTGTTGTCTGGCACTCTACCACTGTGCTACGGAGCCACACTTAACCCCATTATCCACATGTAAATTTTGCTTTTCAATGAACTTCTTTTTATTAGCAGCAACTGGACTACTAGCCCCACTACAGTCCCCCATTTACATTTTCTCCCTCAGAACTCAGGCTAGCACATCCGCTAATATTTTTGAAGCCACACAAGCTTGGTGACTGGTTAATTACAGGCATTTCGTTAATGTAAGATCCAGCCCCAGACTCTCACACATCATTGACGTTGATACTTAGCTTTTCTGCCATGGTGTCCCTGCCGCCGATGTATGTTGACTGCCTCCTGGAACTGCCGCCGTGTAGTACTTGAAGCCGCTGGCCACTGTTGAGTGCGTCTGTGTCCGTGATGTGAAGTTCTGCACTGCTGTGTTTGTAACTTGTGCACCACGTTCTTCTCCGGTACAAATACCGAGTCCTATTCCTCTCCTAACTTCTTATTATAACAGGCACAGAAGTATAAAGCTCTGAGCCTCCACACATCACCCAATATGCATTAGACTTGGCTTCTAAATGAGTGTACTGCAAAATTTACAGGAACTATTCAAACAGAATTTTACTAAAACCAGACAAAAAAAAATGGTTGCTTTACTTCTCATCCCAGATGAGAAAACCCCATTTACAATCCTCCTATCCGTACTCACCAATAAGAATTGGGCAATACATAACTCAGGGTAATAAAAGGTTTAGGGCTCGTTGTCTCTGTCTGTTCATAGGGATGAGTTATGTATGTCAGCTTTTATGCCCTAAAACGGCTACCCAATCTGTTTAAAGAAGATCAATAATTAATCTGTAGCTTAGCCAGTCTACCAATCTGCAGCTGGAGATATCACTTTGCCACGAGGAAAAATAATTCTCCTCCTAATGATCCAGCTCCCCAAGACATCATTCAAATCGAACCCTGCCTGGAACAGTTCTGTCCTCTGTCACAGCGAGATCCACCTGCTCTTCCTCAAAATCACCCTCTTCAAACCTTCCAGGAATTCCTTACTTCCAACCTTGCCTCCCAGTCTTTCCTGAGAAACCTTAATCTTACTCCCAACATTACTGCAGCTGAATCCCGAGCTATCCGTGATCTGAAGGCTGACCATTCCATCGTCATTCTACCTGCCGACAAGGGCTCCATGACAGTGGTACTTGATCGGCGGGAGTATGTGGCAGAGGGAGTGCGTCAGCTTTCAGATAATACCACATATAAAGTTTTTCAAGGTGATCCCATTCCTGATGTCCAGGCAGAGCTTCAAGGAATCCTCAAAACCTTAGGTCCCTACAAAACCTTTCACCTGACTCCATTAACCTCATGACTCCACCAACACCCCGCACCCCCACCTTCTACCTACTTCCAAAGATTCACAAACCCAATCATCCCGGCCGCCCCATTGTGGCCGGTTACCAAGCCCCAACAGAATGAATCTCTGCCTACATAGACCAACACCTTCAACCCATCATGTGCAGTCTCCCATCCTTCAGCAAAGACACCAACCACTTCCTCGATTGCCTGAAATCCTTACCCAGCCTGTTACCTCCTGAAACCACCCTTGTAACCATCGATGCCACTTCCTTATACAGAAATATCCCACATGCCCAGGGCCTTGCTGCAATGGAATATTTCCTTTCACGCCTACCACCCACTTCCCTACCTAAAACCTCTTTCCTTAATACCCTAGCCAGCTTCATCCTAACCCACAACTTCTTCACTTTTGAGGGCCAGACATACCAGCAACTAAAGGGAACAGCCATGGGGACCAGGATGGCCTCCTCGTACGCAAACTTATTTATGGGACGCTTAGAGGAAGCCTTCCTGGACACCCAAGCCTGTCAACCCAAAGTTTGGTATAGATTCATTGATGACATCTTCATGATCTGGATTCACAGTGAAGAAGAACTCCAGAATTTCCTCTCCAACCTCAACTCCTTTGGTCCCATCAAATTCACCTGGTCCTATTCCAAATCCCATGCCACTTTCCTCGATGTCGACCTCCATCTATCCAACGGCCAACTACACACATCCGTCCACATCAAACCTACCAATAAACAACAGTATGTGCATTATGACAGCTGCCATTTATTCCACATCAAACGTTCCCTTCCCTACAGCATAGGTCTTCGTGGCAAACGAGTCTGCTCCAGTCCTGAATCCCTGAACTAATACACCAATAACCTGATAACAGCCTTCACATCCCGCAGCTATCCTCCTGATCTGGTACAGAAGCAAATTGCCAGAGCCACTTCCTCATCCCCCCAAATTCAGAACCTTCAACAGAACCCCAGAAAAGCCCCTCTTGTCACCGGATACTTTCCGGGACTGGAGCGGACTCTGAATGTGGCTCTCCAGCAAGGATATGACTTCCTTAAATCCTGTCCCGAAATGAGATCCATCCTTCATGACATCCTCCCCACTCCTCCAAGAGTGTCTTGCCGCCGCCCACCTAACCTCCGTAACCTCCTAGTCCATCCCTATGAAATCCCCAAACCACCTTCCCTACCTTCTGGCTCCTACCCTTGTAACTGCCTCCGTTGTAAAACCTGCCCTATGCACCCTTCCACTACCACTTACTCCAGTCCCGTAACACGGAAGGTGTACACAATCAAGGGCAGAGCCACTTGCGATAGCACCCACGTGATTTACCAACTGACATGCCTGCACTGTGAAGCGTTCTATGTGGGAATGACCAGCAACAAACTATCCATTCGCATGAATGATCACAGGCAGACAGTGTTTGTTGGTAACGAGGATCACCCTGCGGCTAAACACGCCTTGGGGCACGACCAGCACATCTTGGCACAGTCCTACACCGTCCGGGTTATCTGGATACTTCCCACCGACACCAGTCCTTCAGAACTCCGGATATGGGAACTAGCCCTTCAGCATATTCTCTCTTCCCGTTGCCCACCTGGTCTCAACCTCCGCTAAATTCGAATTTTCACCCACCATCTTAACACCTTTGCCTCGGTTCTCTGGACAGAGCCTCTGCCTCAAGTGGCATCTCTGTCTAACTTATTAACTTCTTTGCTTTCTACAGTATGTCTGCCTAAGTGTACTTGCGTCTGTGAAATGTGTGGGTGTGTGTGTATTTGTTTACCCTCCTTTTTTCCCCCCAAGGTAAGTGTTTCCTGTCATGGGATTGGAATGACTCCTTACCCACTCCCTTAAAACCCTCATCATTTCCTTTACCCTCTCCTTCCCTTCTGCCTGACAAAGCAGCTAGGCTGTGAAAGCTAGCGTTTGTGTGTGTGTGTGTGTGTGTGTGTGTGTGTTTGTGTGTGTGTGAGTGTGTGTCTGTGTGCTATTTATTTGTGCTGCTGTCACACCTGTTTGTGTCTATTGACGAGCCGGTCCTTTGGTAACTCATCCGTTTTCTATTTTTTTTATATTTGTTTATCCCAGTAGGAAAGTTTCCTTCTCTCTCTCTCTCTCTCTCTCTCTCTCTCACTCTTTATATATCTAAAATTACACATCAAAAGGTATAGACAAAAATTACACATTACACAAAAATTACATATTACACAAAATTGCACATTAAAAGGTTAAAAATTACACATTACACAAACACAGATAGATCTCAGCAGCAAGAAAGAAATAGTGATATTGACAAAAATTACACTTAACATGCTACCATAAAATAATATCTTGTAAGTTAAAAAATAAAATTAGTTAACACAAACTGAAATATTCTTCGACTGAATAAAATGACTTATCTAATAGATATTGTTTGAGTTGTTTAAATTTGGGAGGCTCATGGATAAGTGACTTCAAAGATAGTGGAAGAGCATTGAACACTTTGCAGCTCATATAGTGGGCTCCTTTTTGTACAATACTTAGGTTTTTTAATTCATAATGGAGATCAAGCTTCCTCCTGGTATTGTGCATATGGTAACAATCATTAGTTTTGTACAATTGCACATTTTTGACAATAAGGCATAGTAGGGAGTTGATACATTGACATGCAGTTGTCAGTATCCCTAATTTTCTAAAAAGATTTCTACACGAATGTCTAGGTTAGACTCCACACATTATCCTGATCACTCTTTTTTGTGCAATGAATATTTTTTTAGAAAGTGGCTGATTACCCTAGAAAACTATGCCATACAACATTATTGCATGAAAGTAACTATAATAGGCAGTTTTTGTGGTATCTCAGTCACAGATAGTAGAAATTACGCAAATAGCTAATGTTGCTGAGCTGAGCTTCTTGTGAAGTTGTAAGATACATTCGGACCATTTTAGATTACTGTCAATGTGTATACCTAGGAACTTGGTTGACTCAGCTTGTAGTAAATCGGTACCATTACATTGGATACTAATTGGATCCTCCATTTTTTTATTTGGTTGAAAATGAATAATCTGGGTCTTGTTAGCATTTAGTGCAAGCCCATTAATTACAAACCAATTAAGTACTTCTCCAAAGACAATATTGGCCAATTCCACAAGATTGTAATACGGAGATTCATTGATGAGTATGGAGGTGTCATCAGCGAAAAGTGCGAAATGAGTTTTTAAGCTTGTACATAGGGGAAGATGAGGAAGAGAAGAGGGCCGAGTACAGATCCCTGAGGGACACCACAGCCAATGGAGCCCCAGATGACACTGAGGGCCCTTCAGAGTTGTTCAACATGACCTTCTGCTTTCTTCCGGTAAGGTATGATTTAATCCATTTGCCGGCTGATTCTATGAAACCATAATGTTTGGCCTTTTCTAAGAGGATTTCATGGTTAACACTATTGAACTCTTTAGAAAGGTCACAGAAGATGCCTACAGGGGATAATTTATTGTTAAAAGACTCTAAGATTTGGTTGGTAAAGGAAAAGATAGCTTGATCCAAATCTTAGAGTCTTTTAATGCAACAGAAGAATATTATGACTGTGCAAATTATGATCTAAAATTCTATCTTGTACTCGTATATGGAAGGAAGAAAGGAAACTGTTAACATCCCGTCTACAGCATGGTCATTAGAGACGGAGCTTACAGTCAGAGTGTTTTGGGTAAGGATGTGGAAGGAAATTGGCCGTGCCCTTTCAAAGGAACCATCCCAGCATTTGCTTGGTGTGATTTAGTGAAATTACGGAAAACCTAAATCTTGTTGGCCGGAGGTGGATTTGAAGCATTGTCCTTCCAAATGTGAGTCCAGTGAGTTACCACTGTGCCACCTCACTTGGTGCTCATGTATGTATGTATACAGCTAGATACTACTAGTGTACAGTATGTATCACTATTGTGATTCAATTTGTGCAAAATTTTAACATCAATAGTATGTAAAATGCTCAAAGATGATATAAATAAATGAAATAAATATCTTTTCAAAGTAATTGATGAGTTTTAGAGCTAAAATGTCGCTTAACATGGAAAAAATATATTTTCACCAAAGAAAAGTGTTTTTATCTGAGGAAAAAACTTGGAAATCTTTTTGTCCACATTTACACTCAGGAAGCAGCGGGAGAACAATGTCATTAGTACAAATAGTTTTTCTGTAGAATCTCCAGTTGCAATTAGTATCTCAGAATATTGATGAAATAATTTTTAAGCTTATTTCATTGCTAGTGTTAAGCTACAAATGGGAGTTATGAAGTTATCGAACATATGGTCCCAGTGATGTGGTGCACAACCTAAATCATAAATGAAGATCTCATAGCAAAAATAAAATACCACTAATATAAAATATGAAAACTTACATCCTTGACTTCCATGATTCTACATCTTCCTTATTAAAATAACTTAATGTTGCTAATTGTCCTCAGGACCAATGTTTGAGGCACACTATTTAATTTTTCAAGAGTAAAATGAGAGCTTAATTTTCATATAGGACACACTACATATTCTACAAATCATATATTAAGACCAGCTGCTTACCTTGTATGAAAATGGAAATGCTATTTTATTTAAGTGAAAACAGCATTAAATAGATGTATCAATGTGGCAATAGAAATATAAATTTTCATAAAGGCCTTATAAATGCAGCATTGTCAGAAGCTAAAAAGATATATTATATCACTGGAAAAGTTTTTATACTGACAAAGAGGAATTGAATTTTTAGTATTGAGTTATTTTGCACCATTTTTATTGAGCCCAATCCTACCTAATATTTTAGAAGATATGAAGTTTTTCTCTCTGACAATTTCATGGTGCGTAGGGTCCAGTTAGTTCTCTAGAAACTGAAAAGTAATGGAGACAGAGAGGAAATGTTGTAAATTTATAGGTAATCATTTCATACAAAGTTAATTCCTGTTTCCAATCAACTATGACAGTGTCACATGATTGATACAGATTTGTAAGACTGGCAGATTGCCTTCTCCAATCTCATGACTGCGTAAAGGTGTACGATCAAGCCATCCTGTAAAACTTTTCAGCTTACTTTCCACATTTGTTATGGAAAAAACTGATGTGACTTCTGAGATTACTGGACCTTACTGACAATGAATTTTGAAAAAAAAAAAAAAATAAATCTAATAGATAAGTTGGTTTGGCCTGTTTCTGGCATACAACACGTGTAAAGTACATCATCTAGCACTTCACTCTTTTTATACTACTGCCTTAGTATTGTAGTGTAACAAGTGGCAGTACAACCCAATGAATCAACATTAGAATATCAAATAGTTTATTTAAATACCATTTATGGAGAAATATTTTCTTTTGATTTTTTTATCATCAATCATTTCAGATTAGTTATCAATTATTTTTTGATGAAAAGTATTATGTAAAGTGAATTTAAATGTAAATGAACTTTAAGATCAAGGAATAAGTATGTAATTTGCATGTTCTCTGAACCTTGTCTCTTTTGTTTGATGAGTTGTGATTTTGTTAGAAGAGTATTGTTAGAGACTGTTGTAAGATGAGTTGGTTTGTCTCAAAGAGTCCATAATGTAATCTTTAGAAGAATAAATGAGTGTATTCTTCTATAAATCTCCTGTAAAATTACTAGGCAGTAAATGCTCATTATAATTATTCTCTCTGATCTTGTCCAAAAGTATTCTCCGGAATCATTACGAGTTCAAGTATATTTATGCAAAGAAGAAAATGCATGAGGAACAGAGTAGCTGGGCCTCTCATTGCATCATCTTAATTGTAGAGAAGAATCAAGCCAGAAGATTAAATTTTATTTAAATTACAACAAATTAAAGAGTACTAGTAGTGACGGTGCTATACCAATTTACCATACACGGTCCTGTAGAATTTCTAGTTCTGCAGAGGTAACACTACTAGTAAAAGTGGCAATCATATGAGCAAGGTATAATAAGTTAATCCATGAAAAAGTGGTTAAAAATGAATGAATTCAAAATTTTCGCAATAAATCAGTTACTCTGTTTAATTACCATAGCAAACATTCAAATCAACACAACCACAAGGGAAAGACCGATTAAGCCACTAGCATGAGTATTTTCTGGTGTTACTGTATAACAAGATTACCTCGAGCGAACAGCCGAGCTGTATGAGTATCGCGGGTGTTCTGGCCGGCTGTTTTCATTGGTGTGGCAGATCTAAAATTTCAGTCCCAGCGTCGCGGAGTACATCACGTCACTATGCCAGCTTCCCGTAGCAGCTCGTCATGCAGTTCTGTGGTGAGAGTATCTGAACGTAACTGTTTTGTGTTTTAAGTGGTTCTGTGTTTTGTTAAAGTAGGAAGAATTGCCCGAAACCCAAAGAATGGCTCAGGCGGAGAAAGAACTTAACTAGAAATGTTCATGCAAAGACTAGAATCTAGATTAGAAGGAATAGAAAAATGGGGAAAGAAAACAAATCTAGATTAGAAGGTGTAGAAGAAATTGGAAAGAGAAGTGAAGAAATGGCAGTGAATACAGATAAAGAATTAAAATTATTGTCTGACAACATTGATAAAAGTTTCTAAGCACTTTTTGGGAATCAATTGGAAACTCTTGTGAGAGAGTCTAAGGAGAGGTTTGCTTTATTTTATGACAAGATTAGCAATTGGGTGCAGAATTTTGCAAGTAAAGAGTAGGTGAAAGAGATTGCATAACAGGTTTTTGAACAAAATTACACAGTCAATAAGGAAACATTATTAAGGGCACTTCCTGGCAGATTAAAATTGTGTACCGAAACCGGGACTCAAACCTGGGACCTTTGCATTTCACGGGCAAGTGCTCTACCGACAGAGCTACCCCGACACAACTCATGATCCCGCCTCACAACTTTACTTCCACCAGTACCTCGCATTCTGGAAACATCCCTTAGGCTGTGGCTAAGCCATGTCTCCACCATGTCCTTTCTTCCAGAAGTGCTAGTCATGCAAGGTTTGCAAGAGAGCTTCTGTGAAGGTTGGAAAGTAGGAGGTGAGGTACTGGCAGAAGTAAAGTTGAGAGGCGGGATCGTGAGTCATTTCGGGATAGCTCAGTCAGTAGAGCACTTGCCCGCAAAATGAAAAGGTCCCAGATCCGAGTCCCAGTTTCGGCATACAATTTTAATCTACCAGTAAGTTTCATATCAGCGCACACTCCGCTGCAGAGTGAAAGTTTCATTATGGGAATATTAAAGACAGTAGCAAATAAGTTAAAAGAGAAGGAAAACTATTTTAAATCAAGTAAAATCTGTTAGCGTGGGATTAGCCACAACTAACTTGAAATTATAAACTTTACCTGTCAACTCTCAAAGTCAACTAAAAGCGGTAAATGACTCTCTTACTGGAACTTTAGGTAAAGTTGATAAACTTGAAAAGGATCAAAATTTAACTTTGCTTACTGATAAATCATGTAACTGGGAACACAAAATAGAGGAAATTTTAGATAAAAGGCTCAGGGATAAGACAGAGAGTTTCATGTATAATGATGACCAAGTTTCCAAAACAGTTAGTTTACAGGTAGTCAGTTTGATTGATTGTGGCAAGAAATAGAAAAGACTAAATCTGGAAAGATAAGTAAACTGCAAGATCGGGCAAATAACATCCAAATAATAACTAGTGGGGAAGAATAACAATGGTTTCAGGAATAAATATTACCAAACAATTTCCTAAATTTAAACTTGATGGAGATGTATGCCCTAACCACTTTCTAACGGTATTCTCAAGATTGTTGCCTTGTAAGTGGGACTATCAAAGAAAAATTGACTTTACACTAGACTATTTATTAGCTGAGGTGTCACACTGGGGTAGTGCTCATGCAGATTATTTCGCTTCATGGGAAGATTTTAAAGTTAAGTTTAAGGAGCAGTTGTGGTCTAACGATACACAGTAAAAGTTGAGGGTAGAATTGTCAGATCCTCCATATTATACGAAATAAACATGGAGTAATATTAAAAAATATTTAGCATGGCATTGTATTAGATATAAAACCATACATACGACTCCAGGGGAAGTGATATCTGTTTCAGTTTTGGTGAATTGATGCACACCGAGACTCGAGTTAGCATATCAATTCCTCATATTTCTATTTTCATGTGGTATGTTTTTTCATTCTTTCACTATTCTGTAATGTTTATCTCATTTCCATCCACTATCATTTTATTAATTTATTGACTACCAATCATGAGAATTATAAGATCATATCCAGCCACAACACTAAGTTTGTGTTTGTAAATATGACAAAGATATAATTTCTATCTGCATTACAACCAGAGATGTACTTGGCAGAGAGATCACTACAGCAAATAAGCAAACTATTGTATTGCTGTTAAGAAGTTTAATGTGGTTTAAAATAAGTTTTTTGTTGGTCCAACTAGATAAAGAAAGTAGTTAGAATAATAAGTAATACCAACAAAACAGAACATTGTAAACCTCTTTTTGTTAAATTGTAATGCCTGACTCTAGTAAATTTATAATGTTTTATTGTATACTAAAAACAATGCTTCTAATCTTGTACTGAGAAGTGACGTGCATAGTTATTTTACTAGAAATAGAACATGTGCAGATGTTCCATATCATAGATTAACTAAATCACGCAGGGAAAGTGGAAAGTGAATCACAGAACTCTTATATAGTTCTTGGACTAAAAATGTTTAATAAGCTGAGAGCAGATTTGCCTCTAAATATCTTCAAATCTAAACTGTATAAATTATTATTAAACAATCCTTACTACTGTGTTGGAGAATTTTTTGAGGATGAAATTAACTATCTGTAAGATGATGTTTGTAATTTACCTACTTTGTTTAATCTGAACAACATTGGTGTAATAGAATCTTAGAATAAGTATCTTTCTGATGAGGTCTATTGCTGTAAGAGCCGAATGACAATAAAATTATATTATTATTATTATTATTATATTTTCCACAACTAATAGTCAAAATACACAAGTAATTATTTAACACTTGCATGTTGTAAAATAATTTAATAAACAGAATTTATTATTACCAGTTGATAAATAATGTACGCTAAGCAACAAAAGAAAGACTATATCATGCTACCAACTGTTGTAAAAGTACCAGAAGTAAAATGTGGCACTGTTTAATCTAAGAAACAGACCAGTAAATTTTTTCGGAAATGGTGTGGTCCATATACAATATCTAAATTGGCACATCCAGAAGTAGCTTACTTGGTATATCCCATTACGCAGCATGCAAAGGCATTATATAATGTAAGTGCATTGAAGCCATATACAACCCCTAAGGCTGATTAACATTCTTTGTTAATCACGAGATTGACAATCTCTAGGTATGCCAGTCATCTGTTCTTTTACTTCTTTTTTAGTTTTCTGAAGAACAGATAAATTTTTGAATACTATCCTGTTTATCTGTCTAATACTTCTCTGACTATATCTTCATTATTCTTATATACCTATTGAGATAAAATGATTGTGAGGAGTAATGGTAAAGTTTATGGTAGTAAAGATGACTAATTTTGCAAAAATGTAATGTTGCCAACAGAGTAAAAGACTTATCACAAAAATTGCATTTGTGCAGTTTTGACTAGGGAAGTTATAATGCATCAAATGTTAATATCTATTGTGTGACAATTCAAACTTAGACTAAAGTCTATAGTTGTTTGCCAATATTGACTTATAATGAAGTGAATAAGACACATAGAAATGTCTAACGAAATGGTAGGCTAAGACTTACCTTGACTGTAGCCTATGAGTGGCAGTAATGGTTATTATACCATTGAGTTTTAATATCAAATTTGGGTAGTGTATAGTATTTATAAGGTTTTGAACATTTTATGAAACAATGTAAACCAAAAAGGGTGGGTTTATATTTTGATATGGGGAGGTAGTCAGGTACACTTTTATACACACACACACACACAGTTACACATACACATTTTACACACATGCACACTGCACAAACAAGTGCTGTTAATTGCTCATCACAGACATGCCATAGTGGGGATTTGAGTTTTTCTTCGGGGGGGGGGGGGGGGGGGTCCTATAAGTGAAGCTATGGCATAAATTCTGTAGTGGGGCAGCTCACATCTAGCCTACCATCTTTTGCCCTCCGGTGCCACAGAGATGAACTGAAGGGACCAGGAGTTTCCTGGGGTGCAGGGTGGTGGTGGTGGGGGGTTTCCTGTCTTGCTGGGCTAACTTCTATCTTTCTTCAGCTCCAATCTCCAATTCTTCTTTTTCCTTTCTTACTACTCTTTATGAGCACCAGACTTTATTTCCCTTTTCACTTAACATATGTCTTTATTGCAAAGACACTTCTTTTCTTTTTTTACTGATTTCAACCCCCAGTGTTGTCCCTGTGAGTGATCACCAGAGAATTAACAAGCTCACACATACACATACACACATATATCTATATTTTATACTATACATTATACAGACATTTATATACAACAGTACATTCAAGAACACAGATAGGCATTAGAGGTAGTGGGTAATTAGGAATGTGATAGGATTTTTATAGTTAGTTGATATATATTTCAAGAGTGTCTCAGGCTAGGTGAAAATCTTTATGCTTAGATAGCATAAAGTACGTAATTAGTAGGATAGCACACTTGCCTAGTAATAAGAGTAACAGTACGATAGACTGTAAATAAGGTATAAATATACTGATTGGAAAGATTAACAAGAGAAAAGAGGTGTTATGGGACTGGTGTAATGCTGAATGAGAATGAGGAAGGCGTTACCTAAGGAATCCATAGTAGATGTAATGTAGGTGTTGTGGTGTTTGAGTGAGTAGGTAGTCCTACAGAAGAGGCTACTACTCATGGTCAGGAGTCTTAGGGTCTGATCAGGTTCAGGATGCCCATAGAACGGATCCAACCTATTTTGGAGTCAGAAAGTGAAGAGTCAAGTAGAAGTTTACTGTCTTTTTTTTGTTTTTTTTGTTTTTACTAGAGGACTCCATCAAAGGTAATTTTTCTTTTCCTCTGAACTTTGAAATGTTGCTCGTGGTGTCCCAGTTGGATGGTTATGAGTAAGCAAGTGAGTAGTGATTCTCAGTTTTTTCTATTGTTCTTTTAACTTATAATGAGATCAAAAATGATGAACCTGTTTTGTGTGTCTTATCAGCCACCTCTATTCTAATCCGGTTCTTGTCAGTGACTTAACTATGTCACAGCCATCTCCACCCATGTACAACAAATCCAAGAGATTATTAATCAATTGATTATCACACTCTCTAACACAACCCCAGAAGTGAACCTACAACTGCTGTCTAGATTGACAAGTGCCTTAGTCCTGTAGATCGTGTGTTTGAAATCCTGTGCCACTTAGTGGCAGTCATGACATTTCTAACCATCAGTCTGTCAGCCATTTATACACAAGCCAGTGGAGCAATGACCATGCCACCACCTATTGGAAAAAATTACCAGAATGCAACAAGATGATTTAGTCATCCCTCTCTGTCTGCTCACACTGCTGGTACCTCATGACTTTTGGTGCCTCAGCTCACAAATGTCACCCAGCCTGTAAGATGTCAAATTCCACACATGATGGCATGTTAGATGACGGCCCTCCCATCTGATATCCCACAGGTGCCACCAAGTCCATCAGTCATTATTGGCACCATAGACTGCTTTGGGCTGACTTTATATTCTTGACAAGACAACCAATGCCTGCTTCCTTGACAACACTGGTGCGGGAGCAAGTGTGATCCCACACCACCTCACTCCGTTGAGCTTACTACTCATTCTAGGCACCCTCTATCCTGGAAACAACTCAGATATCTCCATCTAAGGTTTGGTAAACATTCATCTCCAGCTTTCAAAAAACCTCTTCTGTCTCTGGGCTTTTAAGTGGTGAATTTATTCTTTCCTGTCCTGTGCATTGATTTTCTCAGGCACTACAGCTTTTCACTGGATATTTCATCCGCCACTCTTCTAACACATTTCTAGCATGCTAATCACTGGAACATACGCACCCTTGCGTGCTCCACCATGACCTGTTAATGAACTCATCACTACCTCTGCCTAAGTGTACATGAGTCACTGCTGACCTTAACAAAACTATTACCGACCTCTCTTGTGTTTGTTGTAAATCCAACTCTCTCCACAACAACCCACGTCACCTTCTCAGCACACATCCTGTGACATGTCTGCCAACTGATCAGTGCATGTGCAGCTGCCACATCCGCCTCCACTCCATAACACCAGACGCCTGACATTGAGGACAACAAGTGTCCAATGTCATGAACATGTGAGGGCACCATGCCCACCTCCACACCAAAACAGCAGCTAATGCCAATATGCACAGAGGTCAATAGGCAGGTCAGTAATTTCATTGTGTGTTGTAAACAAAGTGTTCCCCATCGCCCTCAGGTTGATGTGATTACCAATGAAAATTATCACAGATAAAATACTACTGAAGATCCCACCATCTGCCACAAGGCCCGACATCTGAGTACACACAAGTTTCGTGCCATGTGATACAGGAACTTCTCGATGCAGGTACTATTTGCCTGTCTTCTAGCAACTTGTTCTCACCTACCCACTAACCACAAAAGCAGGATGGTTCATACAGGTTATGTGGAGACTTCCACAAACTTAATACACAAACTATAGCAAACAATTACCAAATCCCTCACATTCAGGATTTTTCACAACTTCACAGTACATGAGTGTTTAGTGTGACTGCCATAATGCCTACCATCAGATTCCCATAACTGCCAAAGACATACACAAAACAGCAATCATTATTCTGATCAGAATTTTCCAATACTGTTTCACGCCATTCAGCCTAAAAACATAGAATAGATATAGCAATGTTTTATTAACTCTACATTGTTCCCATTCGAATACTACTCTGTCTACCTTGATGAAATTTTAATTTTCTCCACATCAGAAACTGAACATGAAGAAGACCTTTCAAGTGTACTACATACATTGCAGGGTAATGGTGTGAAAATTAATTACGACAAATCTCAACTTCACTGCTCAAAGGCTATTTTCTTTGAACACAAAGTTACAGTTGACAGAATCTATGCCACATTTGTTCGCATGGTTTTAATTATGGACCTACCACTCCTAAAGACAGGTACATTAGGATGATAAATTTTTTTCTGCAAGCATATTCCCCATGTAGTAGCACTTGAGGGCCTGCTCATGAATGCGCTAGATGTTAAGAACACATCTGTTGTGGACAGAAACCATGATTACTGCCTTTAATAATTTGAAAACAGTGCTCACCAAGGCTGTAACACTTGCTCACCTGATCACAGTTGGCCATGTATCAATCACTAGAAATGCAAACAACACCTCCATTGGTGCCATGTTGCCGCAGCATGTTGGCAATATTTTGAAATCCCTCCATTTCTTCTCCATGAAACACTCTGCTGCACAAATGAAGTAGTCAGCCATCAACCACAATCTATTCGCAGTTTATGAAGCTGTGAAACACTTTAGGGAGGACACCGAAGGACTGTTGTTGTTGTGGTCTTCAGTCCGTAGACTGGTTTGATACCTCTCCGTGCTACCCTGTCCTGTGCAAGTCTCTTCAACTGAGAATACGTTCGACAACTTACATCATTTTGAATCTGCTTACTAAATTCGTCACTCAGTCTCCCTCTACGATTTTTACCCCACATGCTTCCTTCTAATGCTAAGTCGACAATTCCTTGATGTCTTAGAAAGTGTCCAACCAATCTATCCCTTCTCTTAGTCAGGATATACCAGAAACTCCTTTTCTCCCTGATTCGATTAAGCACCTCCTCATTAGTTACGTGATCTACCCATTACCCATCTAATTTTCATCATTCGTCTGTAGCACCACATTTCAAAAGCTTCTATCATCTTTTTATCTGAACTCCTTATCACCCACTTTACACTCCCATTAAATGCTACATTCCAGACAAATGCTTTCAGAAAGCAAAATTCATCTACTACTTTTATTGTCTCATTACCTAATCTAATTCCTTCCTGATTTTCTGACATTGCATTCCATTACCTTCGTTTTACTCTTGTTAATGTTCATCTTATATCTTCCTTTCATGACACTGTCCATCCCATTCAATTGCTCTTCCAGATCTTTTGCGGTCTCTGACAGTATTACTATGTCATTGGCAAACCGCAATGTTTTTATTTCTTCTCCCTGCACTTTAATGCCCTCTCCAAATTTCTCCTTCCATTCCTTCAGTGCCTGCTCAATGTACAGATTGAACAACATTGGGGAAAGGCTACAACCCTGTCTTACTCCCTTCCCAACCTCTTCGTTCCTTTCTTGCCCTTTGACTCTAATAACCGCTGTCTGGTGTTTGTATAGGTTGAATATAACTCTTCGCTCCCTATATTTTATCCCTGATACCATCAGAATTTGGAAGAGTATATTCCAGTTGACATTGTCAAAAGCTTTCTCCAAATCGACAGACACTAAAAATGTAGGTTTCTCTTTCCTTAGCCTATCTTCTAAGATAAGTCATAATGCGAGTATTGCCTCCCGTGTTCCTACATTTCTCCTAAACCCAAACTGATCTTCCCCAAGGTCAGATTCCACAAGTTTTTCCATTTGTCTATAAATAATTTGTGTTAGTATTTTGCAACCATGACTAATTAAACTGATAGTTCTGTAATTTTCACATTTGTCTGCACTTGCTTTGTTTGGAATTGGAATTACAATATTCTTCTTGAAGTCGGAGGGTATTTCCCCTGTCTCATACATCTTGCATACCAGGTGATACAATTTTTTCACGACTGGCTCTCCTAACGACATCATCAGTTCAGACAGAATATCATCTACTCCAGGCGCCTTGTTTCGACTCAAGTCCTTCAGTGCTCTGTCAAATTCTTCTCATAGTATCATATCTCCTATCTCATCTTCCTCGACTTTGTCTTCCCTTTCTAGCATACTGCCTTCAAATTTATTTCCTATGTATAGGCCCTCTATATATTCCTTCCACAGTTCAGCTTTCCCCTCTTTACTTTACTGGTTTTCCGTCTGAATTCTTGATATTCATACAGCTGCTTTTCTTGTCTCCAACTGTCTCTTTTATTTTCCTGTAGGCAATATCTACCTTTCCCCTAGTTATGCATTCTTCTACGGCTCTGCATTTGTCCTCTAGCCACTCTTGCTTAGCCAGTCTGCACTTCCTGTCAATCTCATTTTTCAGACGTTTGTACTTCCCTTTTCTTGTTTGACTTGCTGAATTTTTATGTTTTCTCCTCTCATCAATTAAGTTCAGTATATCCTGTGTTATCCAGGGATTTCTATTAGGCCTTGTCCTTCTGCCTATATGGTCCTCTGTAGCCTTCACTACCCTATCTCTCAGAGCTACCCATTCTTCTTCTACTGAATTACTTTCCCCTATTTCAGCCAATCCTTGCCTAATGCTCCCTCTGAAACTCTCAACTACCTCTGGCTCCTTAAATTTGTCCAGGTTCCATCTCCTAACCTTTCTACCTCTCTGCAGTCTCTTAAGTTTTAATCTGCAGTTCATAACCAATAAGTTATGGTCAAAGTCTATATCTGCCCCTGGATATGTCTTACAATTTAGAACCTGGTTTCTAAATCTATTCTTTACCATTATAAAGTCAATCTGATACCTTTCAGTGTCTCCTGGTCTCTTCCACGTATATAGCCTTCTTTCATGATGATTAAACCAAGTGTTGGTGATCATTAAATTGTGCTCGGCGTAAAATTCTACCAAGTGATCTCCTCTTTCATTCCTTTTTCCCAGTCCATATTCACCTACTTCATTTCCTTCCCTTCCCTTTCCTACTACTAAGTTCCAGTCCCCCATCACAATCAAGTTTTCAACTCCCTTAACTTTCTGAATGGTTTCTTTTATCTCCTCATACATTTTTTCGATATCATCATCGGCCGTGCTAGTTGGCATATAAACTTGCACTACTGTGGTCGGTGTTGGCTTCGTGTCTATCTTTGCTACAATAATGCGTTCACTATGCTGTTTGATAACTCTGTACTCACGAAAGGACTATGAGTAACAATATATACTAACAACTGTCCGCCCATAGACACTATCCACAAACCAGCCACTGACTTTCCCCGAACTACTGATATCATATGTACCTCATCTATCAATACACCACTGATATCAGTTAAATCAAAGGCACGGATGATGTTGTTACATATTAAAAGACTAGAATTAGTTCCATCACATCCTCTATGGACCTGAAAGACCTGGCTGAACTACAACAAATAGATGAGGACACACAATCCCTTTTGGCAGATAACATGATTTCATTCCTTATTGAACTGTGCCCACTACCAATCATGATTATTCCGGTTGTTTGCAACATATCCATGGAGACTCCATAGGCCATCATGTCAGCTGCACTACACAGTAACACCTATTCATAATTTGATGAATTGGCACATCCTTCATCAAACCCACAAAGCAATTAATCAACAAGTGACACACCTAGTCCTAGATTAATTGGGTACGAGTTTGCATTCCCTGACAATGCAGCAAAATGGAAAACCATGCCTGTCACCCTCTTGCTACTTTTGCCATTCTAAAGTGTTGCTTCCATATGTCCTTATTGATGTTGAAGGACCACTTTCCCCATATGAGGGTTAGAAATATATACTTTTGGTCACCAACCACACAACCTGTTGGAAAAAAGCCATATCTCATCCTAAAATTTCTGCAGACATGGTTGTTCATGACTTTATTAGTTGCTGAAAAGTGTGGTTTGGCTGTCCCATAATAATTACTATCAACCAAGGTAGACAGTTCATATCTACTCTTTTTGCCTTTTTACCAACCTCTGTTCACTTTGCAGCAGAGTCGAATTTCACACAGCAGCTTATCACCCACAAAGTAATGGTCTCAGGGAATGATGGCATTGCATCCTCAACATGGCTTTGGCATATCACAAGGACAACAGGACCAAAATGCTACCACGGGTTCTTTTCAATGTATGTACAACAGTTAAGGATGATCTCAAAGCATCATTAGCAAACCATCATCCTACCTTCTCTGTTTGTCGAAGAACAGCCTAAGAGCCTCTTCTCCCACAGTGAGACCTTCCGACACTCGTCAAATGTGTCTGTTGCCACATCAGTCACACTTCTCCCCTACCAGCAAGCAAACCATTCCATGTTTCTTCATTCACGACGATTTGGCACTTGCGGCTATGTGATGCTGTATGACAACACAGTACATTCGTCCCTACAGTCTCCTTATTCTGGATTCCACAAAGTTATTGAACGAGATTTCCGCACTTCACCATTTCACTTACTGGCTGTCAACAGACAGTTTATGTGAATAGATTCAAACTAATCTGGCGCCTCAATGACAACATTCCATATGAAGCAGATAGATCCTCCCCCACCCCCTATTTCTACTAATTTTGAATTCTCAGAGTTGATAGCCTTGTTCTCATATGTGGTATGATGAAATATTTCCAAGGTTTTTTAAAGTGAAGGTCAGCTTAAAATGATCTTTTTCAGTTAGATTGTCATAAACACAAATATTGCTGAAAAGTATCCATCTCGCCTTTCTATTTTAACACATCTGCAAAGAACTTCAGTATCACAGATATAAGAACACTGATCAACATATAATAGAGACAAAGGAATTATGTGTTATCCTGACCAGCTAAAACATGCGACTGCTGCCTTTTAGTATCTTACACTTACTTTTATATAACACACAAAATTACTAGTACAATCTCTGTTGTTAAAATGAAATAATTTATTCAAAATAATGTTTTTACGAATCAGTAGATGTTTATATAAGAAAAACATTGAATACCAATGTGCATATTGTAAAGAAAAGAAATTATTAATCTGGTAAAATTGACATTTTGTATAGGTTGTGATGTTGAATTTAGTAGTCTTTGTTTAAATACTTTTAGTACCACTAGTTATTACTCATAGTTTTGCTCGGATTGATGTTCTTGCATACATGTCAAAGACCATCAAAATCACAATAATGTCACAACTTTTTTCCTAAGTTATGAGCAGGATCATCAGGATAAAAGGAAAGTTTCCAGTTTTCCAACTTAAATATAAACCATGTGTAGAATGATGGCAAATACTGTCCTCCTTTATAGATATGAAAATAAAGATATTGTTGCATTGCAATGGAAGTAGGCTTGACTTCGAAGGCAACTGAACACAGCACTTATACTGAAAGCACGTTTATTACGAACTCAACATACACACAGCACTGACTAGCTCTAGGGCAGAGTGCTCTGCTATTTATACACAGACAGAATGTACCAGAAATTAGAAGAATAGTTAACATAAGAAACAAGTAGAATTTACAAGTGAACATAAGATGTAGAACATTCTGGAATTGTTAATTACAAAGAAATAAATTTTTGCTGGTGGGCGGGACTGAACAGGCGACCTTCAGCTCTACAGCCGGTGACACTATCCCCTGCGCCACGCCAGCAGTCGGTGTATGTCGTCTCTCATGGCATTGCTCCATCTCCTGGAAAAACAGCGACCCGCTGTTATGTTCCCTGTGGAGCCAACTGCAATGTCCTGGATCTTGACCTTATCATGGGTCCTCCACGATTATCGACGACAGACGTTCCTGTCGTGGCTTCCTCAGTAACATTACCGTCCTTAAGAGTTCTTGTACAAGGAGCCTTTGTCGCCTACCTGCTCTTCAGGATTGTAGTAAGGCTTCCTGCGGAAGTCGTGAACAATCTCTCTTCGTTTTTGTCGTTTCGACAACGGCTCATAATCCTCAACTTCGTATGTGACATCTGACAGGCGGTGTATGACACGATATGGACCAAAGTATCGGTTCAATAACTTTTCTGACAGTCCAGCCTTCCATACGGGGGTAAAAATCCATACTAGGTGTCCTGGGCTGTACACAACAGGTCGGTGCTTGTCGTTATACTGCTGACGGTCCTTCTCCTAGGCATCGAGTGTCCGTATGCGAGCCAGCTGTCTTGCTTCTTCGACCCTGGTGATGAGCTGTTTAACATAGTCATCCTGAGTGTCATCCGGCTGGAACGGCAACAGCGTATCCATTGTCGTCTCAGCTTCATGGCCATGGAGCAGGAAAAATGGTGTGAAGCCTGTAGTGTCTTGTCTTGCGGTATTGCAAGCAAATGTCACGACTGGCAGAAATGTATCCCAATCCTTCTGCTCAACATCGACAGCATATCGGCTAACGTCTTGTTAAAACTTTCCGTAAGACCATTTGCCTGAGGATGGTATGCAGTTGTCATTCTGTGGACAATGTCGCACCGTGACATTACCTCTTATACTAGTTTTGACTGGAATACTTTTCCACGATCAGATATCATGACATGTGGTGCTCCATGCTTTAAAATAATTCCTTCTACAAGGAATTTTGCGATCTCTGGAGTTTCTGCAGTCGGTACAGGTTTGGTGACACTGTAGCATGTGAGGTAGTCAGTGCAGACTATTTTCCATCGGTTACCGATTGTCGACTTCGGGAACCTACCTATAAGATCGATCCCAACTCGGTGGAATGGAGCTGCTGTTGGTGGAACCGGTACGAGATGCCCTGCAGGTAATTGCAGCACATGCTTCCGTCACTGGCACTCTTTACAGTGACTCACATAGTGCTTGACAGGTCGGTAGAGACCTTTCCAGTAATACCTGCGTCTGATTCTTTCTAGGGTCTTCACGAATCCCAGATATTGGAGCATCGTGGGAATATTTGAGAATAGCTGGCTGGAGATGAGCTGGAACGACCAGTAGCCATTTGGGGCCCAGTGGATCGTAATTGCTCTTACACAACGTATGTTCCGTTTATAAGTTGGAACTCTCCTTTGGTCGGTTCTCCTTTCTCCAAGGTCTCTATGGTTTTTAATAGTGCTGGATCTTCCATCTGTTCAGCTGTAACGTCATCTAATTCAGTGAGGGCTGAAATTTCATTCATGCTGTTGTGTTCCACTAATGGATTCCTTGAAAGGCGGTCGACATCCAGTATTTGCGTCCGTTCTTGAATACCACTGTGACATTGTACTTTTGGAGTCTTAGTGCCCATCTTGCTAGTCGACCTGATGGATCCTTCAAGCTAGTCAGCCAACATAAAGAATGGTGGTCTGTCACGACGGTGAATGGTTTGTCAAATAAATATGGCCGGAACTTGTTGATAGCCCAGATAACTGCGAGACATTCTTTTTCAGTTGTAGAGTTGTTTATCTCGGACTTTGAGAGTACTCTTGCTGCATAGGCTATCACTTTTTCAGCACCTACCTGAACTTGTACAAGCACTGCACCAATCCCATAACCACTGGCATCTGTGTGAAGTTCCGTTTCCGCATTCTCGTCGTACAAGTCTAGCACTGGTGCGGAAGTTAGAGCCTCCTTAAGTGCCCAGAAAGCTCTTTCTTTTGCCTCATCCCAGTAAAACTTGGTGTCTCCCTGCAGAAGTTCTTGTAATGGACGTGCCTTGTTACAAAACCTTTTTATGAAATGTCGGTAGTATGAGCACAGCCCGAGAAAACTTCTCACATCACGAATGTGCTGAGGAGTTGGAAATTCTGTGACTGCCCTTACTTTATCTGGATCAGGATGGACACCATCTCCGTTGACAAAGTGCTCCAGGATTTTTAACTCTTTGGCAACGAAGAGGCACTTCTTTGGATTGAGGCAGTCCTGCACCCTGAACACACTTCAACACAGTTGACAAGCGACTCAGATGTTCTTCAAATGTTTTCGAGAAAACGACAATGTCATCTAAATAGCAGAGACACGTCCTCCACTTAAGGTGTTGAAGCAAGTTGTCCATCATGCGTTCGAATGTGGCTGGAGCATCACATAATCCAAATGGCATTACTTCGAATTCGAGGCCGTCAGCTGTAATAAAAGCTGTCTTCTCCCTGTCAGCTTTGTCAACCTCGATTTGCCAGTAACCTGTCTGCATGTCCATAGTTGAGAAGTATGTAGCTCCTTTCAAGCAGTCTAAGGTGTCGTCAATGCGCGGCAGGGGGTAGACATCTTTCTTTGTGATTCTGTTCAGCCGCCGACAGTCGACACAGAATCGCCATCTGCCATCCTTCTTCTTTACAAGGACCATCGGAGACGGATGGCCAAGGACTCTCCGAAGATTGAATAATGTCATTGTGCAACATCTTCTCCATTTCCTCCAAATTATCCGTCTTTCAGCTGGCTAATTAGTGGATGATCCACAGTATCGATACAATGCCTTATCGTGGACAGTTTCGTCTGACTTTTCCCCTGCTGATGTGTGAATGCACCCGAAAATTGACTTAGTATAGCTAACACATGCTTGCGTAGTTCCTTGGTCAGTCCGGGCCCTATTGGCAGTTCCAAGTTTGTTTCCTCCAGCGTGTTGTCTGTACTAACAGCAGAGCATGGGTCTTCGTTGATGACGTTGAGCTCACCGTTCTGGATTGGTTCAGCTGTCTCGACACACATTCCTTTGGGGATAAGTTGCGACTGCTTGTTACAATTAGTGATCCAAATCTCTCCTCATCCTCCGGTAATGCCTATGATAGCCGCTGGTATGTAAATTTCTTTGGTGAGCCTGATAAACTTTTTACTATCAACAAGCACTTCACAGTTTAATCTGTGTTTGTGAGTGCAACTATTCTCATCGTCAATGGAGGGATCGTCAAGTTGTCAATGGCAAATAACTTCCCAGAAAATTCTGTACTACGTGTAACCATCGGAACAAATTCTTCAATTTGCAGCTCAGATCTTCCACAGTCAATGATAGCCTCGGATGTCTGAAGGAAGTCCCATCCGAGGATGACATTGTAACTACATTCTGTTAAGACAACAAATTCAAACAGCTGGGTCCTGTTGTTGATGGTTATTCTTGTGACACAAGTTCCTGCTGGCTGGACATACTTTCTATTTGCGACCTTCAGCACAGTTGCCCCCGTATCACAGAACATTGTCTTCTTTAGTGTGCAGCAGTAATTATCTGACAATTCAGAGAAAGATGCTCCTGAATCAACACGTGCCCGGACAGGGTGGCTGTCGATTATGACGTCGATGAAATTTCCCGACATCTTGGCGACTGTCGTCCGTGGAGGATTTTCAGCTGCGGCGGCCTCATCTCCGTAGATGGTCACCTCGCTTAGTTTTCCTGGGCGCGGTGGCTAGGGGAGTGGCTGGTACCTCTGTACGGAAAAGGTGAACGGCTGCGGCATGTCTGGGAGCGACCTCGTCTAGGGTACGGCGCTGGGCTTCTTCCCATCGGTCGACTTAACTCCTCAGCAGGTGACTGCCTTGGATAGAAGTGCTCTGATGGCTGACGTCTTGAGGCAAAATAATCATCAAATACTCGCCCTCCCTCTCTGCAGTAGCATACATGTCCAAGGCACCCACAGTGGAAGCACAATGGTGTGTTGTCTTCTGTCCTCTAAACGTCTGTTGTTCTACAGGGTGTCATAGTTACCAGAGGAGTTGGTTGTGGCCGCGTCGGCCGGTTCATAGGCTGCTGTGGTGTATGTCATAGCAGGACGACACCATTCTTCACGTTGGGTGCGACTGACGGGGCAGACAAGAACTAATGTCTGAGGACCTCTTCCTCAGCGGTGTTGGCTCCCTCGTGAAGTAGAGGGCTTACATGCATGGCCATAATCGGCTGCTCGCTTGGTCTAACAGTTCCGGCTGCCATAAATTATTGTAATTCTTCTCTCACAATTTGTTGTATGAGAGAAGCGAAGTCATGCTGGTCTTCCACAACAGCCATAGGGACTACATCCAGGAGTCTGTCATACTTTTTTAGTCCAACCCTCCTCTGTTGCATCTCTTCAATACGTTGGCACCACTTGATGAACTCTTCCGTCGTAGCGACATCTTTTATCAGAAGGGCTTGGTAGATGTCTTCTGCAATAACCATCAGGTGTGTGATTTTGTCAGCCTCAGTCATATTGGGATTCACTATGTTACACAGAGCCAAAACAATCTGTATGTACGACTGTGTCGGCTCACCATATTGTTGGGCCCGCTTCTTCAGTTGTTCTTCCGCCGAGCGGATTTGTTGCTGGCGATCTCCAAACGTCTTCTTAAGTTCCATCTGGAACGTCTCCCAGCCATTCAACTTGTCTTTGTTGTTTTCGAACCATTGCTGGGCTGTTCCATCCAGGCAGAAATAAACATTGGCCAAGCACATCGTATGATCACACCTGTTGTACTTAGCAACTCGATCGAACCCTTTTAGCCATTTGTTGGGGTCCTGTCCAGTGTCTCCAGAGAACACCGATGGGTGTCTGATATGCAGCTGGCTTACCACTGGTTTCGTGTCCATGGTTCTTCTGCTGATACGGACTTTTGGAAGGATGTACTCGGTAAATCCCTTGTATTCTGGTTCCAGTCCGTGCAAGCGACGGCTTTTATGTTTCCAGAATGAAACTTTCTGGCAGATTAAAATTCCGTGCCGGAACCGGGACTCTAACATTGAACATCAAGTAAGTTTATGGCTATTGTGAAACTACTTACCTTATTTGTTATGTATAACAGATTGTATTTCTCATGTAGATAATGTATTGGGAGATTTCACAGTAAGCAATTTGATATCTTGTGTCTTGAGTTGGGGGATCTGTAGTGTAACATTATACACTACTGGTTCCAAACTCGACCTAAGCTATTCAAATAGTTTATTTTATACGTGGTTTGGCACTGTGTGAGAAAATACTGCCAGATGGAATTTGTTTCCGCAGGTTTTGGCATATGAATATGGGCTCACTTGTGTGGAGTAAAAGGACTGCAAATGCCATGTAAGAAAGAAGCTCTACAACCTCCGTCATTAATTATCATTTGTGTTATATGTAGGAGTAACAGTCATAATTAATTGAGTTTCTATATGGAATACATCAAAACTAATCATGTCAAGCTAATGTAGTAGCTTAGTTCTGAATTTAATAAAGTTCTGTATAACCTTAAAGAAGAGGTCATCTTTAATCAGTAAAAGAAGCCAATTTCCAGATGTTCTAATAATTTCATGAAGACAACTTCAGAGACAAGTCGGATCTTCAAATATTATTTCCTTTAACACAGGACACGGACTAGCTGGACCTTGTGAAAGGAACATCTTCTCTCTGTATACGGTATTCATACTTAAGGACTAAAGTCGGTATCTTGTATGAAGGCAGCCCAATTTTCAGCTGTTCTGTGCACCACCCTCCATTACCGCAATGACAGCCAATAATGTTTATTCTATAGGTGCGTGGCTAGCCGCCAGTTAAGCAACGCTTCTCCAACAGGCACAGCTGTTGTGCTGGGCCCTAGCTCCTCCTCTCCACGCTTCCCCTACCGCTTGACCTCTGTGTGCGGAAGTGCCTTTTTACATGACAATAAAACTTCTTGAGGTTTTAAACCGTTGCCCTTATTGACTAGCATATGAGCATTAACTAAAGTGTGTGCTTTATTTGCAGATTTAAGGGAAATTGTCATTAGTATATTATTAATGGGGTTTTACCTCCATTATTGAATTAAATAATAATAATGAGAATAATAATTGCTGAAATCCATGGCGTTAGTGTCCGTTATTCACATTTATTGAAGTGATAATATTTGACTCTTATTTTAATGTATCTTCCAATTTATTAATTTTACTTGGTTGCAGAAGTGTTTGTATGTTAAGTGTTGCAAAACTGTATTTGTTTTGGTTTTAATAATATAGTAATAAGGACAGTTTACAACTCACCGCGAAGACGTGGCGACGAGCTGCGACAGGCACATACAAAAGACACAGACATACGACACTTTCAGCTATTGGCCATGGCTTTCTTCGGGAAATAGAACATTCATGCAATCACACAGGCACACAACCCATCATACAACTATGACCACCGGCTACCGCACCACGATTCGAGGTGCAGCAGCCGGAGGTCATAGTTGTATGATGTGTAGTGTGCCTGTGTGATTGCATGAATGTTCTATTTCCTGAAGAAGGCCATGGCCAATAGCTGAAAGTGTCTTTTGTCTGTCTCTTTTGTATGTGCCTGTCACAGCTCGTCACCACGTCTTTGCAGTGAGTTCTAAACTGTCCTTATTAATGTATTATTAATATTTAACTTTGTTTCTCCTAGCAGCAGGGGAACAGGTCAGATGCTACATTTTAAACTGACATGACATCTTACTGGGAAAGAGTAATGCTTGCAACAATTACCAGCCACATTCAGTATGAAGTATTGCTTGTGACATTGTTGGTTACAGAGTCAATAAGCATTGTAGGCTGCATAAAAAATTCCAAAAGTGAATTATCATATATGGTACCGCAGAACCGAGGAGATTAATCTAAAAAACATTATAGAAAATGTTATTTATTTTTGCAGTTTAACTATTGTAACACTTTTTGCAGTAGAGCTCAAGTTATTTTTTTTACCTATAAATAAACACCAATAATATATTCATATATAACTGTGAACATGATTTAGAGCATTTTATTGAATAATTTTTTACATCTTGTATATGTTTTACAAAAGGTTCTGTGCATAGCTCTTAAGAGTCCTCTACTATAGTTTCTTTTTTTTTTTTAAAAAAAAAAGGTACAATGTACATATAAGATCAACTTCTGTTAATAAATAAATATTCCTAAAAACTTAATCTAGGTCTTTTGGTCCTAGGCTGGATTTCATCCTCTTTCACCTGAAGACCAAATTCTTCACATTGTTTTTCGAAATACTGGTTCAACCGAAGTCCTGCCCTGAAAAACAGAAGTATAGAAATCAGTTCTGAAACTAGAATGGGCAAATGTTTTAGTACAAAAAAATAATGTACTCTTTTCTGCATGGCAATGATCTAGGCGAAGTCCTATTCTACCATATGGGTTATAGTCTTAGTGTGCCACCAAGTTTTAATCTCTAAGAACTGTGTGCTACTTTATTACTGTTCTACACTAACTGTCTTTTGCTCTAAGCCTGATTATCTCTAAACCATTACCAAGCTTTCAATCAGCATACTACTACTACTACTGCTGCTGCTGCTGCTGCAGCCGCCACCGACACCACAGACACTGCCAGTTAGCATTGCGCTGAGATGAATTTGTGAAGATGGTTCTCGGACCAAATTTATAATTATAATGGAGTTTATTCTCCTCTTGGTTTGCCCAGCTGTCGACCACAACACATCAACTACAGTTTCTCATGATTTTAAATGACACCCAGTATTTTCACATTCATTTTTATAGGCCTCTGTTCAAACAATGTCTTGCTAATGTCTTAAAGGAAAGATCCTGGAAGTCTTAACTGTAATCTTATCTTTTTGAGTGAAATGTTCAAACAAAGGTGAACAAGAGATACTTAATGAGAGAAAAGTACACAATCTGCTTGGTACAACTATTTGGACTCCATGTTGTTTTACCACAGAATGTAATACTTTTGCACAGGGCATCTCACCAATTCAACATGTATCTCATGAGGTGGGGTGGGTGAATGTGGATGTCTGATGTCCACATTCACCCATGACTCATCGTGACCTAGGTTGAGTGTAAGCTTTTCCTTCTGTCCCCTTTCCTGACAAAGAAAATATGATTTTCCAGAAGCTAGAAGAAACATTTAGTTTTGTAACCCCCCCCCCCCCCTTTGTGTGTGTGTGTGTGTGTGTGTGTGTGTGTGTGTGTGTGTGTGCCCGCGCGCGCACACACACGCTATCAGTGGTACTAAGTACTGGCCAGCCACTGTATCTTTTGAACATTACTCTTTGCTTCCAACTTCTCATTCAAACAATTATTTTATTCATTGCAATTTATTTTGCTAGAACATAAAGTATCTAGTCCAACATCTGCAGAAATTTGCCCCAGCTTGGCATGAAGCAACACAGACCGTTCATTACTGCCACTTCTAGTCAACTGGTATGTAAATTAAATTTTGCTGGAACAAGATGTGAAGGCTTATTTGTCAAAAATGTTCAGTTCTATTCACTTTTCTGAGCTTGACATTATTCATAAAATCTAATTTCCCACAGGAGACCTGGAGGCCTAACCTTGAGTTTTGACTTTACCCCGATTTAATTTGTGGCTGAGCACTGGATATTTGAGGAAGTGGGTTTGGCAGCGGGGACTCAAAATCATCTCTGTCGAAAGTTGAGTAAATTGCTCCCTGCAATCATTCTGAGACCACATTTGAAATCTCCATTATGTAGATAATTGCACCACTTGCACCACACAAAGACAAATCTCCAGCTTACATATGAAAAGTAAAGATGGGTTCCCTTCATCCTGCCAGTCAGCAGGCATGATCTTTAACATGTTCAAAAATCTTTACTGTGTATTTAACTTTGGAGGTGTGTTGTACATTAACTTTGATAGCTTTTTGCGTTTGTTAATTTGTCAGCTCATTATTATAACTCTGAGATTATTTGCTTAGCTGATATAATTAAAGCATTCTTTATTTGCATGGTATAATGTAATTTATTCAAAAAAGAATTCCAAATGGATGTCCACTTATACATTAATCTCAGCAATAACTACAGTTTTCTCTTTAATCGTGAACAATTTCACCCCACCCTGGGCGCGTCATTACACATGTCGATAGGTGCTAATTCTCGGTGGGAGCTATCTAACATAATTAATTAGTGAATGAACTAGAAAAACTCTGCACCAATACGTATGACATTTCTGTATTTTGAGACAGAGGAAGTATCTATACTTGTTGGTCCTCTGAAATTTTACAAGTAGTTGGATAGTTACTGAAGTATATACTGACATCCACATATGAATGACTTGTAATCAAGTTGCTGTCAAAAATGTAAAATTTTTGTATTAAACCTAGCACAAGTGTTACCTCTGAACAAAAACTCATATTTACTAATTATTTTTCATTAACAAGGTGAACCATTCTGTGGTATTTGCATCTTCTAGCCTCGAGTTATTTAGATTTTTCAGATTCTCTCATTAACATTACTTCCATAGATGAGGAAGATCAATGACTGCCATCATTTCCTGGTTTCTTTTATCATAGCCATATATCAAATAAGAAAATGCTGTCTACAGTGCCTGAACACGCACAACCTGCCATTGTATTTGCAGCTGTTAAAATGACATGAATCTAGGACAGTGCCTTTATTTTACATAAAAGATAAGAAGTATATGCTCTTGTAAATGGAAGAATGGGGTGGCAAGTGTTAAAATCTAACTAGAAGGAATGAAGTAGAACACAATACTTAATAATTTCAGTAATAGAAGAAGTGAAATTACAAGCCCAAGTTGTAGGCATATTGATTAATTGTAATGCTACTGCAATGCAGTGAGAATGAATGAATTTGGACAACCAGAACACAGTTTTTGAAAGACTGTGAACAAGGAGAAGATGAAGAAAATATTGACTACAAATGAAAATGATGAATAATCAAATTAACCGATAGGAGCTTCTCATCCTGCACCTGTCTGCTGCCCAACAAATTCTGTGTTCTGAAGTTTCCTTCTGGTACATAATATGGAGGTTGAGAGCAAGACTGCTTATAACAGTTATCCTATCCTTCAAAAAGTTTTTTGATCAATGAAAAACAAATTTCCAAATGTTACAGTGCAGGTATTCCAAGAGCATTTTCTAGCTTGCACCGATTGCTGTCTATCCCATAAATGTCCTGCTGAACCACAGATCCCACTACTTTGTATTCGACACTGCATAGGTTTTACTCTTACTGAAGAGATCAACAATGGTAAGAAGCTGGTCTGATACTAGAACAATGCCTCACTTCACAAATTTCTGGTTATGCGATGTCAGTAGAACACAATGTCCACATTTTCTGTAAGCAATAATTAGTAGTTACAGTCAAGCTATAACAGGCACAACCAATCCCTTCAACTGTTCTGGCCAATATAATGATGGAGTGACACATAAAGGCAATTGCAAATCTTCACCTATACATTAACTGGTTGTGGTAAACTGTTTATCAGAAAATTATAAAAAACTGAAGTATATAAAATATTTTGTACAATAAATATTGGAAAATCAAAGTAACTGAACTGAATGAATAGTATTAGATGGAATGTTAAGACATGTTGTCAGTGGATACAAAAGTATCAATAGACAAACAGCCTATAACAGATTTTGTCCTGAACAATAGATGTAGGGTAACTGCAATTGATGCAGTATATTTTAAAACAGAAGTAGATAAATGATTTAAGCAGTGGTTACTAGAATATATATAATTTTTCATTTATATTACTGTTATGACATAATTTATACTTACTTGTACTCTGGAGCATCTACTTGATTGTACATTTCACAGTTTTCAAAAACTAAGAGAACATCTTTGATGAACTCTCTATCATTTTTATACACCATATTTTCAAGATTCTGTTTTATCAAGCCTAAATCCATAGGTTTCTTAATTATGGTGTGGTAGTCTGGAACCTGAATAATAAAATAGAAATAAGCAAGCATCGAAACAAGCATGTGTAACATGATGCTCAAGAAATTGCATAAATACCTCAATATTGAGTACTTAATAAATTAAAAATAATAATAATAATAATAATAATAATAATAATAATAATAATAGATTTTCCTTTTGTTTTCGAGGTAAGAAAATACCTTAATGGTATGAAGAACCAAGAGTGGTCATCACCTAAATGAATTCCTATTTCATTATAACCAATCCACCAACCAAAAATGGACCATCACCAATAGTTTATAGCTGTTAAGTTTTCCTCAGTGATCTCTATACAACCTTGATGTATAACTATGTCTCCGAGTATATAGCTGCAGTGTGCCAGCACATTCATATCTTTTGCTCACGATATTGTATGATCCGCCATGTCTGAATATGGTAAATGAATTTACATTAGTTTGTATGTGAGAAGAATTACTTGCTTTCCTCCTATTTTGACCTTTATGTCAATACATAATGTAATAGGATGGTATGGCAGTGGAATTTGTGTGTATTTTAATTTCTTGTTCTAGTAACATTTCATGGTAGCCATAGCTGAATTTGTCAAGAAACTAATAAATATGAATATCTATGACTGACACATTCAAACAACTGAAGTTCTACACCCAGATAGTACAGATATAAATGGTTCCTCCCCCCCCCCCCCCCCCCAAAAAAAAAAAAAAAGACATTAAACTACTCCTGAGTAACTTGATCCATATTACACGTTAAACTGTCATCTTGTGCTTTGTCAGGAGGGCTTGGTAATATGTTCAGACAGACATGCAGTCAATGGTGGCATTGTAATTGTGTGGAATTTGTCACTATTTTAGGACTGGGGTTCACAATTCTGACATTTCATCCCTTGTTCTTAGTGGTGAGACCATGTAACAGAAGAATTTCCTCATCTCTTTTACAAGTACGATGCCTTGGCCACATCTTCCGATTGTTGCAGGGACTAATGACAGCAATGTCTTGACGGCCTATTTTAACCTGAACTTGATGCGGGTTTCTAAAGTTAGCACATTTTTTAAGTGCTGGCATAGAGTATGGCATGGCTTCGTATCAAGTGGAAAGCAAATATTATCTGCCAAAATATCTGTTCTGGTGTTTTCATTATTAACCCTCAAATGGCAGCGCTGGTGCAAATGTGCTAGCACTTTTCTTTAAATGCTCACTGTTGTCGCAATAATAGAGTTCGCATATTTCGGCTTTAGCTATTCCTCAATTAAGCCTTAACAATGATGTCCGTGAAGGTCCTGAGTTTCTAGTACACAGTTGTGCCCACCTAAAAAATGTGTTCTTAGGGAGTTCACAATGGTAGAAAACTTGCACCGTGCTGCCTGTCATGTAAGTCGATTTGAATTGTTTTGTGTTATGTCTAGTTTTCTTTGCAAATGGATTTGTGGCAGTTTTGAGTAAATATTTATTGTATAAATTTTACCCTACATATTAGAATGCTAAAAAACTAAATTTATTTCGTAAATAGAAGATTAACTCTCGATAAAATGTCCTTTAGTTTCTCTTGATAAGCTGTGCTACTGTTTCCGTCAATCTCATTTTTAACCCTTTCAAAGCCTTACAAAATGCGAAAATAAAGTGTTATTCTACTACATAATTAATCTTCAGGTCTCGTAGATGTGGTATGGATCTAACAGCTTAGGAAATAGACTTCTTTTGACAAGTAATGAAGATCTTAGTAATTTCTGTCTAGATTCCTCATCAAATCTTGACCAGGATACTATTATTCAAATGTAAATCCTAGTTCTGATTCAGAACAAGATTTCATATGCAATGATTCTGGTATTGAAGATGGTACCACTCTGTGGAGTAAAACACCATACAAGCAGCACTCCAAAACACTGAAAAAGAATATCATAAAAATCTTCCTTGGTCCAAAAGCAAGACACAAGCTCTCTCATTCATAACAAATGATAATATGATTGAGGAGGTAATTATGTGTACTAAGTTCCACATAACACAGAAAAAAGCCGACACTAATTACTCAAGTGACAGAAACTGCAGGGAAGTAACAAAAACAGGAAATAATAGTACTGCTGGGTCTATTAGACATGATTATTGTCCACTGTCCAAATAATGCTACATTTGTTATATTTGTACACCAAAGGTAATTGATGTACTAATTCAGATACTAAGAAATGTGATATTTCTATCGGTAGATTAAACTATTTTTGTCACTTTGATCACTTAGTAGCTGTATACTAGGTCTGTAACATGGAATACACAGTGGTAGCAAATCTGCACCGCGCTGCTGCTGATGTTATAATAATTGGCGCTGCCGTCCGAGGGTTAAAAAAATCTAATAAATTTTATCAAGGTTACAGTAGGCCGTAAATGTTAAGATTGTGTTGTTGGCCTTTTCTGTTTAAGAATGTATGACGAAATAATTCTAGATTCTTAACAAGATCTAGCTACTGCTCTTTGGAGTTTATTTGATGGGGTGAAGCACAGATCAATAATTAACATTACCAAATGTTGCCAGTGACAACTGATATACGAATTCTAAGTGCTAAAATCAAAAGTGAACATATCAATAAACTACTTCCACAAAACTTTTATACAATCCACACTTGGTTATGAGAAGTTGTGTGTGGTGTGTCGTCATGCACTCCATATGTGAATGCACTGCAAAAGCCCTTGTAGGTGGTATACAGGAAAATGCCCTCTACCATAAACATCACACTGTTTTGCAAAGTACAGCACACATTTAAGACCATCACTGAATATAGTAGGTGGATCTTGCTATCTGCACAACAGTTGCAGCCTGTGTGGTTGGATGGAGCCCCCCCCCCCCCCCTCCTCCCGTAACTCCATTTCCTGTCAAGTCTCAAGTTAAGTGATAAAGAGCAATTGTGTTCTATTGATTCCCGTGAGAAATACACATCTCTTCAGGCTTACAAAAACTTTGCTAACGCAACCTGAGCATGATATTTGTAAAAGTAATGACAAAAAATGGCCCACCCCACATTCGCAGAACATCTTGATATGGAGATTTTCTGTTCTTTCAATCCACATTTTGGTTTCTTCATGAACCAGACAGTTAAGAAAATATCCCCTAAACTCCATACCACACAAGTTACTGATGCACACAATAGTACTAATCAGTGAAGAATACCCAAAGTTTGATGTCTATAAGGTTTGAAGAACCCCAAGTTTGGCAAATTCAAAATCTACTGCAGACGACACATCCCAATTCATTCGCCAATTAACGAAACAAAAGCGTCTTGTGTAGTCTTATAGAATTTGACAACCATGGTGAAATTAACCTTGAAAATTTGCAATTAATCACAGTGTCTTGAGGCACTTTATAGCTAAGTTCAGAAAGCATACTATGTATTCTAAACTTCACGATGTATTAGCTGCACTGAATGAAATATAGCTCCCTTGGCTAAGAATTTATTAGTTTATGCCATCACCCACAATATAAAAGCAACACTCTACATATATATTGAAAGACAATTAAATTGAACATTAAATTTACTTGTCAAGTGACAGCAAAAAGGAAGGGGTGGAGTGTGAGGGGATAGGAAAATGTGTCAGCTGCAGCCAGTGACTCTTCTTCCTGGGCATCAGGCTGAAGGATAGAAAGGAAAGGAAGAGGGGAAAAAGAAAACAGACTGACAACGTTTAGGAAATGCAGAGGGTTGTGGGAAAGTAACCCAGAAGCCTGGGTCCAGGAAGACTTGCCCAAGAGGACAAGGTTGTCAAAATAAGCAATCACTGGCTTCGAAAGCTTGAAATACCTTTTGCTGCTCTTTTCTCATGCTGCCACTTTGAGTAGATTTTTTTAAAATTGGCATAATATATTTACCACATTTGGTATTTTAAGTAGAGAATATGGAGTTTTACTCAATACCACAATACCGAACTGTCATGAAAGAAATTGTAAATTTCTCATGAAAATTGTTGAAATGATGAATACCTCTGGAAATTTATCACACAACAATAAACATTCATTTCAAATCAAAAGGCAAGGTACTCATATAGAGAGAAAATATATTGCGCAATATCTGATATAAAAATATTACATTGCTGAGGAAATTTCATTTTGAATTTCAGCAACAATTTATCTCTTGTTAATAATTTATGACTATGAATAATTCTCACGGAGGGGGGGGGGGGGGAGACAAATGAAGAAGAAAGAAAGAAAGAAAAACCACTACAATCACACAACATTTAATGAATGATCTTGTTCTATATCACAGTTTCATTCATTTTACATTACCAATATTTACACTTACCTCTGTTTTACTGACTGGCAATCTGAATGGCCAAGCTTCTTTATGATTAATCATGTTCTTTATTAGCTTGTCCAATACAGGATAATTGAGAGGCAGATCTGCATTTGCTTTCAGGGAATGTCTACCACTTCGGCGTGAGGGTAATGTGTCTTCACTGTGTGTGCTATCTTCATCTGTCAAAAATCAAAATAATGATTTTTCAATCCCTAATACTTTTTGCACTATTTTTATTGAATTATTTAATGTCCATTGTACAAGAAATCTATGTAATTAGCACAATATTAAGACAATTGCATTACTACTGTTAAAATTTAGAATTTTACAGGTATACATAATAAAAGAAAAAGCTGTAACAACACACATGCAACATGCAATCTCAGCAGTGACAACTTTCACATTTCATGGCATTACATCTGTTACAAGCAACGTCACAGTTTAGATAAAAAGCATTAATGTCTGCAAGTGTGTGTGTGTGTGAGAGAGAGAGAGAGAGAGAGAGAGAGAGAGAGAGAGAGAGAGCAGTATTAAACAATGGAAAGATCAGGATTAATTACAACAATATTTAGAAAGTGGCAGTTTGTTGAACACTGCACAAGCATCAGAATGACTTGCACAAAGGCACATGGATGAGGAGAAGATACCAGTGCCCTCCGAGTGTGTTTGAACTACATATGCCAGAAAAGGCCACTATGTGCTGTCAGTCTGGCGACTGTTGAATGGAAGGGTATGGGGAGGAAGGGGAAAAGACTGGAGTTGATAGGTTTGATATAGAACAAGCTACTAATGAAGCAATCCTTGAGGCAAAGAACAATGTCGAGAAAGGTTGCTTGTTACATCTAGGAGGACCAGATGAAATGAATGGAGAAGGTGTTCGAGGTTTTGGAGGAATGTGTATACAGTACCCTCACCTTTGGTCCAGCTTATTACAAGTTCATCAAAGATGATGAACCATACGAAGTGTTTAGGACTTTGGGTAGTTAAGAATGATTCCTCTCACATATGACCACACTGTCAATGGGATCTTAAACCTTGAGGATTGATGGCCCATGAATAGGATTGTATAGGATGGCAAGAAGAGAAAATCTAAGATGGTAAATTTTGGAGTGGGGCATAAATAAAGCCATTAAAAAGGACTGATGCTTCTGTGGGACAGAGGCTTTTGGAGGACCAGTTCATGACTGTGTTCCTGGTCTATTTAGCTTGTGGATTGTGTATAGTAGTGTGTGTGTGTGGGGGGGGGGGGGGGAGTTGTTGAGGGTGTGGTTAATTGTGAAAGGCCTGCGAGTCAGGGTTCATTAGCTGTGGAGGCAGTTTGGAGATTCTAGTTGAGGGGGTGTATAATGGTCTGTGAGATAGCATGCAGGTATTTGGAGGTTGAAGAGCAAGATAATTTATGGATGGAGAGGGATTGCAAGTGTGTTTGGGCCTTCCTTACGTAATTCTGCAGGGTTATCTTGGTGAAGACTAAGAAATGACGGAATGTGAAAAGATGGTCACTGTGGTAGAAGGGAGTCCAGCCAGAGATGGGTAATTTAACAGTTAGGCCATTTGTGGGAATTCCACGAGTTAGGCAACAATTAGGAATACTACGTTCTGGTTATGGATAGAGAAACTGTTCTGTACTAGTTTGTGCCTGGTAATGGTGCCCCCACTGAGAGAATCTGTGCTCTCAAGGATCAAACCCTTCAGCATACTAGTGACAAACTACTCCCTTACATAAATGACACTGACCATTTCTTCCACAGACTCTCCGTAGTACCTGTCCCTTTACCACCTGGAACAATGCTTGTCACAGTTGATGCCACATCGTCATACATTTACGTCTCCAATGCCCACGGCCTTGTCACTGTTGGAACACTTATCTCTCACAACACTGAACTGGGTCCAAGTCCACAGCCTACTGTACACACACTTATACACAGCCTCTCTGTGATCGGCAGGATTTGGCAGAGTTCATCTGTCTCCAAAATGTTTATAATCTCTACAAACCTTATTTACGTAATAGCATTGTGCACCATACTCATTGTCAGTGTATTGTTGATTCGTCCATGGTATTGATTGTTGTCTTCTACCCTGTTATTTGCAAAAATAACTCCATTTTCCCTGACTTCTTTGAGAAGAAGATAGGCTGTCATTGAAAGAGGTGGGAGAAATGTAAATCTGATTGTTGCCTAGTGCTGTGACAATGAAAAGAGGCAGAAAGTGTTGCAGCAGTCACTTAATACGTCCCTTAAAAATATTCATATTTCCTAGATATAAGATCCATTTTTTGATCACTCAAACATTAAAATGGGCTGAATTTTGTGTTCCTTCTGTGGCACTTTAACCCATTACATGTTGTTTCTTTTAAGACTTATGTTATACACAGTACACTGGCTGCATTGGGAAAAAAGAGGCTGGGCTTGTTCAAACACCTAATGCACTACGAGCTGAATGCAAACTTCTGTGCTCAGGGGCCACATGAAAGTGTATGATTATACATCCTAGTCACCATGAACAACTAAACCCTCACCCTCAATTACTTCACTTTTGAAGGGATCAAAACATATGACACCATCCTATGACAACCTATTTATCAGCTATATAAAGTAATCCACTGTAACTACCCATAATGCCAAATCCCTTATCGGTTCTGATTAATTAATGACTTCTTCATAAACAGGAACGAAACTAAGGGTAATCTATCTACATTCGTCCAAAACCTCAACACATCTTCTATTCTCTTCACCTTGTCCTCTACTAGTCAACAAGCCACATTACTTGACATTGAGTTACACCTTAATTATAGTCATATCAGATCTTCCTTCCATATCAAAGCTACCAACCACCTTCCATTTTAACAAATGTCGCCATTACATTTCAAGAATTCCCTTTCATACAGCTAAGCCACCCACATTTATCACACCTGAAGTGACAAACAGTGCCCTTCCAAAAATGCCAAAGACCTTACTGAGGCCTTTAAAGACCAAAATTACTCTCTCAATCTTTAAGAGAAACAGATCATCATACCTTGTTTTTCCAGTCACTGACTGCCTCCCTCACATCCACCATAAATTCTCAAAGGAACACTCCTCTCATGACCAAGTGCCAACCATGACTGGAGCAACATAATGATATTCTACGCCAAGGTGTCAACTGTCTCTCATCCAGACTTGAAGTGAGGAATATCCACTCTCCTTCCCACCCCTCCCAAACTGGCATTCCACAACTCACCAAACCTATGCAAATAATTTTGTGTATATACTTATTGGTTGTATATGTATCTTACTGACAGGTCACCAGATGATGGGCTAAGCCCGAAACATGTTGTGTATTTAAAATAAATAATCTACTAACAATAACTAAGACACTACTCAACCAGCCTATAAGCAATTTTAGAATCATTTTGGAAACTAAGAATTACTAATTACATAGGTTGTGAAGTGAAAATGTCTGCCACAAATTCATCAATGCCAACTCCATCCCTGCTCCCCATCACCTTGCCCCAAGTTCATATCCCTCCAATAGACCTGGTTATAAGATCTGTTCTATTCATCTCACCACCACCTTCTCTAGTAATGTAAGAGGCAGCTCTTAATGCATAAAAAGGTAGGAAAGCAGTCTTGGTCTACAAACTGTATTGCAACTACTGTGAAGCTGTAACTGTGAGCTCGAGTTCTAACAAGCTATCTGTCAGCATGAAAATCCGACAAACTGTGGCTACGAGACAGCTGGACCACCTAGTTGCTGACCATGTGTAAGGACTATGTCAAAAATTGTGCCATATGGATTCTTCCTACCAGCAACAGCTCTTCTGAGATTTGCAGATGGGACCCATACCTAGAAAATAACATCATATACTACAATCCTTCAACGTTCCCTCCCCCAAAACAGCCTTTGGTAGTTCCATCAATTATCACCACTCCCCTTCTCTGCCTCCCCCCTCCCCCACTCCATTCACACACACTCCTTCCATTCCACTAACATACTCCAGTCTCACCCCCCCCCCCCTTTCCCTCAAACAGCACCTTGTGGCCTGTCCGGGCCTACACAGTCTCGACACACTCCATTAGAAATGGTTTGCCTTATATCTCTCCCTAATGCCTCCTTCAGCAGGCTACTTTCTCGTCCCCACCACCTATTGCAGCCGCTACCGGCCATCCACATGGACCAGTATCATAACAGTGATCAATATGTATGTCAGTTTATGAGAGTATGCACAGGTGTTTCTACTTCTGTGCAAAGTTTGTACACCAGAAACTTCGAAAATGAAGTCTTTCTGTGACTCACTGAACTGTGACTAGCAACCTATAATTTTCAAAATATAGTCGACAATATTGTGGTTTGTACAAGGCCCAATTTTTCAGCCTGCTTGCTGTCAAAGCTCTAATTAAAAGGTGCAAATGTATGATGCAATGATGAGTCAATGGAAGATTCCTGAAGCTTTTTTGAAACACTATGTTTTGACATATTAAAAAGAAATTAGACATTTTTAAAACGAACAAGGTAATTATAAAAAAGTGGAGAAAATACTTATTCATTTTTTAATTTAAAATAAATTTTAACATAGTTCCACCTCAAGTATCACACCCAAAAAGGGGGGAGGTATCAACATAATAAAAAGGAAGAATATACCATTTCTGACTGAAATGTCTGGCATCAGCACATGTAACATTGGTGAAACATTTTCTCACATAAAATGTAAGGTAATTGATGTATTTAAAAAGTTCAGTAAAGGTTAATAGAATGTATAAAGTGTGAAATACAAACATTCATGGCGACAACGAACATGATATGTGTAGGACTGATTGCTTACTCACCTAAGGAGGTGGTGATAACTTTTTGACAGGCACAATGAAAGAATACTAAAATTATTGAACGTTTGGAACAAAGTCCTTTCTCAGAAGTTAAATTTCCACACACCACCACCACCACCAGCAAAAACATCTCCCATACAAATGGCTATTGTCTCCAAGCACTAAGTCCTGATTGCAAATGTGTCCAACGTGGTATCAATCTGCTGTGGTTGGTGGCAGGAGTTAAAAGTCAGCATGCTGTGTTAAGGGGAGAAGATGCCTGTGGTAACGTGCATGGAAATGGATCGAGTTACTAAGTGTAGCATCAGTAGGCTGTGCTAAGGACAGGGAGGTGTGTGTGTGTGTGGGGGGGGGGGGGGGTAGGGGAGGAGGAACAGGAGGGGGGGGGAGGAGAAGTGTTAAAGAGGATAGATAAAACCTCACTGTGAAGACAATAGCTGTGCTGCAAACAGTCATGTAAAATAGACAATCACATTCACATAACGTAATTTTTTGCTTTGGCCTTCATCAGGAAAAGAAACGCTACATTCACACAGTTGTAAATATGTACACATGACCATCTCTTGCTGCTCAAGAGCAACAAGCATCTTTACAGTGAATGAGAGTGGAGTGTAAAAGGTAGGATGGCAAGAAAGGATAGGGATGGAACGTTTCACATTGTAAAGGCTCTGATAGACGGGGATGTGAGATGCACCATAGAATGCAATAAAGGGACGGGGTGATAGGGTGGGAGAAGGACAAAGTGAGGTGTGTGAAGGAAGGCAGGGATTTAAAATTATAAATAAAAGATAAATACAAAAAATGAAAACTTAATTCAGGGGATATTGAAATATTAAAGAAATAAATAAATTAAGGGGTGGCATACAGTTGGAAGAAAGACATGAATTAGAGGGATCCTGGAGAGTCAGTGGAAAACGGTTGGGGGGAGGGGGGCTGCAAGAGGGGAAGAGGGTGGGCGGTATGCTAAGAATGGGTATAGGGATGATAAGTTATCTTAGGTTGAGTCCAGGGTGGCTGTGGGACCACAGAATGTGTTGAAGGGACAACTCCCATCTGCCAGTTCAGAAGAGCTGGTGATGGAGGAGGAGGAGGAGGAGGAGGAGGATCGAGATGACCTATGTAGTAAAGCAGCCACTGAAATCAAGTGTGTTGGGCTCAGCCATGTGCTGTGCTGCAGGGTGGTTCATCTTGATTTTTGCAACAGTTTGACAGTAGCCATTCATCCTGATGGACAGCTGATTTGTTGTCATGCCAAAGTAAAATGATGCGTAATAAATGCAAAACAACTGGAAAATCACATGGCTGTTACCACAAGTGGCCCTGCCACTGAAGGTGTAGGGTAAGCCTGTGACAGGACTAGAAATAAGAAAGTGCTGGGTGGGTGGATTGGGTACGTTTTGTATTGGGGGTCTTCCACAGGGATAGGATCCTTATGGTAAACGGTTGGGACTGGGAGAGGCATAAGGATGGACTAGGATGTTGTGGAAGTTGGGTGGGTGATGTAACACCACTTTGGGAAGGGGCAGAAGGAGTTTGTGTAGGATCTCTCTAATTTGAGGGCATGATGACAGATAATCAAAGCCCCTGCCAAAGGATGTGGTTTAGTTGTTTCAATCCAAGATGGTATTGGGTGATGAGGGGCACTCCTTTGTGGCTAGGGATGCACAGATGTTTGGTGCTGTATGGGGTAAGACATGAGAAATTTGTTTGCAGACTAGGTCAGGATGATGATGATTGCATGTGAAGGCCTCTCAAAGGCCTTCACCATATCTGATAATGGACTTTCATCAGTGAAAATTTGCTGATCCACAGTTGGCAAGTTCATAAGGATTTTTTTTTTTTTTTTTTTTTTTTTTTTTAAATGTGAAACTAGATGACCCGGTGAACTTCGTATCATTTGCCATTATATCATATGTATTTCAGACCCTGTAGCTTTATGAAGGCATCATCCGATAGTCTAAGTATCGGCTTGATAGTGAGCGGAAAGAGTGGGCAAATCACACACACATGTCCAGGATAATGTTCATGTCACATTCATGGAAGTTCAGAGCAGGTTTAAACGGTGATAAAATATGGAAAAATTGCGAGGAAAATTTAGATTTAAAACGTGTAAAATAATGAATTGGTTGTTGTGTTTGGTGCATTCAGAAATAAACTTTGAAACAGTAAAGTTTGCTTTACATGATCTGAACCCGTATATCAACTATCAAAGATAAAAATGAATTGCTGTTCGGTTAGTCTAGTTAAAATTCGAGATGGCTGAACCGATTTAGCTATATATCATTACATAAACCACTGACTCTATTGTGATAAAATCTGGTGTGGAGATAGCTTGAGCGCTGAAGTACTGTATAAGATACTTTAGAAAATGTGTAATTCAAGGTATTTTTTTTAAATTTGCATTATATAAAGCAAAATATCGAACAATAACTACTCTCTGGAAAAGATATTTACTCTTTGACTTCTTAACTATTTTTCAGAAGTTATAATTACCTTTTTAAGGTCTGGGACTTAGTATGGGGTTCTAGCACATCAGACTGCGTCTTTGTCATTTTCGCGTAAGTAAACCATCAAGCTGCCTAACAGAACCCACGAACTGCCAGTATAGCCCATAGTTGGTTTTCTGTGCCTTTTTATACATCACTGCAAGTATAGCTCGTCGGCAACGCTTAGTGCAAGCACTGCGAGCATAGCTCGCAGCAAGACCGCAATGTGTTAAAAATGCATTGTCCCTTTTGTAAAAAGTGGATAGAAAAGCAGAACAGAAGTACCTGTCAGTTTTCCACAAATTTTCCAATTTTCTGGCCAACTATTCCAAACTTTTACTTCACTAAAACCTTTCTCTCGCTTTGAATGTCAAATGTGCAACATTTTATCGCAAGCAGATGAATGGTATCGATATTTCATAGAAAAATCGATTTATTTTTTCTAAATTTTCCAGTTTTGCAGGAAACATTCCTATTTTTTATTTTATAAGAACGTTACTCTTGTTTGAAACAAAAAAAGAATTACCCATGTCTGTCATGTGAATAGTCAGTTATAGTGCTGAATTCAATGAAAAACACATTGAAAAACAAACTTTCGGTTTTTCTCAAATTTTCCAATTTCCCGGTAGATTTTCCAAAAGAAATTTATTTCTTATAAACCTTGTCCTGTCAAGCCGTACTCAAATGATTCTCGTACAACCATGCAGCAACTAATTTCTTTTATAGAAAAAAAAAATCGCTTTCTGTTTTACCTAAATTTTCCTACTTTCCTGGCGACTTTTCCAAATTTTCATTTGTTGCAAACCTTCCTCTTGCTTTCAACATGAAATGTACAAAATTTTATCGAACTGGACGAACGACATTGATAGCTCACTGGAAAAAGCTGTTTCAGTCTATTCCGAGTTTTCTCTTTTCCGGACAACGTTTCCATATTTTATCCCTGTTTACCTTCCCTGGACTTGCACGAATATTTCACGACCAAAATTAGGCAAATCGGTCCAGCCGTTCAGAAGTTTTAGCAAGCCTAACAAACAGCAATTCATTTTTAAACATATATAGATGTGTAGCAGATGTCAAAGTGCAGGTACCATTGGTAGTTGATGGGTTTAATGTGGATTGAGGTGTAGATAGAGCCATCAGTGAGGTAAAGCTTAATATCACTTGGTGGGTGAGAACCACCAAGTGAAACTGATTGAAGAGAAGAAGTCAAGGTTGTGAAGGAAAGATAGGGTGTTTTGACCTGGAGTGAAAATCCTAAAAATATCATGAATAAACCTAAACCAAGCCAAGGGCGGTTGGGGTTTTTGGGGGCAAGGAAGGTTTCCTTTTGAGCGTCCATAAATAGGTTGGCATTGGAGGGTCCCATACATGTTCCCAGTATTTAACTGTATACTTCTCCTTCAAAGGCAAAAAAGGTTTTTGTCAGGATATAATTGGTAAGGGTTATGAGGAATGAGGTCTTAAACTTGGAGTCTGAAGGATACCGAGGAAACTAGTATTCCAGAGCAGGAAGACCATGGCATGTGGGGAGATGGGTGTATAGGGAAGTGTACTCAAAGAGTGGTGATTAAGGATTCAGGAGGTAAAGAGATGGGGATGGTGGAGAGTTTGTGAAGGAAGTGATGGGTATCTTGGTGATTGTCTATGTCCATCTGCAGTTTAGTGATCGTCTTTACAGTAAATTGTTATTTATCCTTTATTGTAGACATTCCAAAGTGAATTCTTATCTTTTGTTGTGGTCTTCAGTCTGCAGACTGGTTTGATGAAGCTCTCCATGCTACACTGTCCTGTGCAAGCCCCTTCATCCGAGAATATGAATGGCATACATTCCAATCTGTACTTTCCAGGTGGAGGATAGATACTAGTCAGTGAAGATTGAGGCTAGGGTGGGTTACAAGAATAATGTGAGGGTAAGACATACATAGCGTCTACACAATTGGTGTTCATACCAAAACTGATAGATCTGAATTTCAAGTATGCTGTCTCATAGAGGGTCTGTTTCACAATGAAAAATCCACGCATTTTGAAATATTTACACTTTTTTTCCAGTTGTTCACTTGCACAATGAAAACTATGCATTTTCTAAGAAATGCATTCGGTACAATCTTGTAGTAAAGAAAATTCCCTATAAAATGCAGTTGCCCATCTTGATTTACTTATGATCAATATTGACAATAGAGTGAACTGAATAAAGAGAGAAAGAAGAATAAAAAACAACTATTTTGTGCTCTTCAGTAAAAAAGCCAAAAATGCCAATTTACATCCCTTTTAACTCTAAAATCAAATCCATCATGAAAATTAGTGTGTAAGCAAATTTCACACAGGAGATGTCTGAAACAAGGGAGGAACTCAAAACTGACATTTATGGATAATGCCTTCTCCACCCTACAGCCGAATGAACTGATACCCCTCTCATTAGCACTATACTTTTGATGTATAACACTTAAAACATGTTGTTCAATGAATGTATCGTTCAAACCCGCACAAAATCTGCTTTGTAGTAAGCCTGTAAACCTCTTCCACACACCACATTTAGCACAGCAGTGCAGTCAGTGTATTTGATTCATGGGTGCTTTTTGTTGGACAGACTTGTTGAGTCGAGTGGGCATATCTTCCAACAATTTTGGGAACCTTTGTATTAACTAAGTGCAATAAAAATTGGTCACTTGTGTTCAATGGACATCAGCCTATCAATTCTGTGGAGTGCTTAAGGAGGTTGACAGAAAAGTCTAGAGATACAATTTAGTAGCATCATGAAACAGCAGTTTGATGAGTAATATTTTCTGTCCCACGTGAAAAGCAAAAATAGATTCATTAGTATACAGATGACAGAAAGCAACAAAAGTGGAATAGCGTCCAATCAGGCAGCCAATCTGGTCAATTTCATAAATGTTGAAGTCATTAACAAGGATCCATTCAAAACGGAGTGTTGTCTACTATAACAATAATACAGTACTACAGTCGGAGTGAACATTGATGGATATGTGGCAGATATTTTCACTTCACAACCTACGTAATTAGTAATTTTTTTTCAAAATGATTCTACAATTGCTTATTGGTTAGTTGACCAATGTCTATCAATGTTCCTGGCTTAGCCTATCACCTGGTGTCCTGACAGTAAGATACATATACAACCAATAAGTATATACATAAATAATTTGCAATTTATAATTAAAATACAAATTATTTTTATATATAGTAGTTAATTTCACATAATTTAGAATTATGTACCAATATAATATGTATTGAGCATTGAGACATTTAAAAATATAGTTATTATGTAGTGCCATATAAGAATAAACATCAAATGTGATCAAGATAATGTGGGGCCAAATAGTTGCCTTATTTATTCAAGATCAAAATAAAGTGGCTTACTCTGTGTCATTTTTAAACAAATATCCAAAAATAAAAACTAATCCCATATTTGCCAAATAAAGTTAATCCTCAAAATTAATTATTGAAAAATGTAGCTTGAAAAATCAGCCTCTTGTACTGCTAACTTGTTTGTTAAGCAGTTGATCCTGCAAGGTGTGTATATGCACAACAATTTCTAAATCCTCCAAAATGTCTAAACATATGTTTTTATTCTCACAATGAAGAATATGCAAGTTGTATTCATTATTAAGAAGTTGATGGTGATTTTGATGCAAATGGGCACTTAGTGTACTACCATTACTGGGATAGCTACGATTACTGGGATTGTTATGCTTCCTGTATCTTATTTTAAATTCCCTTCCTCTTTGACCAATATAGTAATTGTATACCACACAATAATGAGTTTTTAACACCATGGTGGAGGAATTTTCTCCAGTGATTACACGAATTAAATCCTGCTTAATGATAACTGACCTGCATAGGGTGGCTTTTTACCCATTTGTTAGTATCACATTCTTTGAATCCATTTGCTATTCCTATCTGTATTATAGTGCAAATTTCCCTATCAGTAGTCTCCTGATTAAGAGGAAATTTATTTAACATGTGAAACGTAGAGTGAAAAAATGGTTTCTTTTTGGATGGGGGATGATTACAATTTGCAGAAATAATTGTATCTGTTGTAGTTGGTTTTTCAGAAGATTTCATATTTTAATTTTTGTATTTTCTACTTATTTTTAATAATTAAAAGAGCCTTCTACTTCAAATTCCAAGGTGAACTTGGAGTTATGGTGCAAAATGTTAAAAATATGTTGTAGTTGGTCAGCCTTTTAATTACTTCTATTAAAAATGATGAAAATATCATCAATATAAAGCTTGTAAAGTACAATTTTACTAATAAGCTTATTTTGCATTGCAAAATGTTTTTGTTTCTGAATAAAAATAAAAAATTTAGCAAGGAAATCAGAAAGATTTGAACCCACTGCTGGACCATCATGTAGACGATATATATGCATGCCCATTAAAAACAAAGTAATTAAAAGAAAGGGAATGTTCTATAAGATTAACTAGTTCTTGTACAAATGCTGATTTCACTTTCTTGTGTGCAATAAAGATGATGACAAATTAGCTCTAAGCTTTCAGCTGTAGGTATATTGGTATATAAATTGGCGATAACTAAGGACATTAAAAAAACAGTTATTGGGGATTCTGAGGTCTTTAATGCACTGAATGAATTCATAACTTTGTGTGTGTGTGTGTGTGTGTGTGTGTGTGTGTGTGTGTAACTATATTTGTAATCATAAAGAAGGCAATTTTGAGATCATTTTCTCTCTTTTAGAATGGAATAATAAATCAGAATGGTTAATTAAGCTTCCAATATCACTTGCGAATTTAGGTAAAAGCTTTAGAATTTTCAAAATATTATTTTCACCAAATAAATTCAAAGTTTTACTGACATAATCTTCATCATTTAAGAGTACCAAAAACTGCTTTTGTGAAAATCAGCTCATTTTCTATAAGCCTATTACTTAAAGATTGGGTTTGCATAACTAATGTATGTGAATGGTTAAGCCTCCTTGCTAATGATAAAGTGTCACAAATGATAATTTCAAGTTTTGCCTGAATATTTTTAGACAGCCTTAACACTCGCCAATGAATTTTTACTTGTGCAAAAATTTTTTTTGGCAACAGCTGGTGTAACTTTGATTGGATAGGGGATTTCCTGTCAGAGAGGACACACTTCATAGTAATCGATGGCAAGGCATTGACTAAAACAGAGGTGATATCGGCCGTTCCACAGGGTAGTGTTATTGGTCCTCTGCTGTTCCTTATTTACATAAATGATTTAGGGGGAAATCTAAGTACCTCTCTTAGGTTGTTTGCAGATGATGCCTTCATTTACTGTTCTAGTAAAATCATCTGAATATCAAAACCAACTGCAGAACGATCTGAATAAGATATCAATATAGTGTAAAAATTGGTAATTGACTCTAAATAATGAGAAGTGTGAAGTCGTCCACATGAGTACGAAAAGAAATCCGTTAAACTTTGTTTACAAGATAAATCAATCAAAAGTGAAGGCTGTAAACTCCACAAAATACTTAGGAATTTGTATTACTTCAGACTTAAATTGGAAAGAACACGTAGATAATGTCATGGGAAAGGTGAACCAGAGACTGCGTTTTATTGGCAGAACCCTTAAAACATGCAACAGAACTACAAAAGAAACTGCACACACTACGCTTGTCCATTCATTTTGGAGTATTGCGGCCCAGTGTGGGATCCTTATCAGGTGGCTTTGACGGAGGACATCCAAAGAGTCCAAGGAAGGGCAGCTTGTTTCGTATTGTCACGATACAGGGGAGACAGCATTACGGAAATGATACAGGATCTGGGATGGGAATCATTACAACAACGGCACTTATCGCTGCGGTGTGGGCTACTTAACAAAACTCCAATCGTCAACATTGTACTCCGAATGTGAAAATATATTGTTGACTCCCACTTACATAGATAGAAATGATCCTTATAATAAAATACGAGGCATCAGAGCTCGAACAGAGAGATTCAGGTGTTCTTTCTTCCCAAGCGCTATTCGAGAATGGAATGGGAGATAAGATTCGATGAACCCTCTGCCAGGCACTTATATGTGATTTGCAGAGTATCCCATATAGATGTAGATTCATTTTTATTTTTGGATATTTGTTTAAAAATGACACAGATTAAGCCACTTTATTTAGACCTTTCATCTTGAAAAATAAAAATTGAAAAAAATTGAAAAAAAAAATATATTTGGCCTCCTCTCTAACTTCTATGCCACTCGCATAATAATGTGCCCCAGAATCTTTATTTTCTAAAATATTTTATACATACATTATCTTTATTTTATATAAACACTAGCTGTAAAACCAGGCGTTGCCCGAGTGTTTATTTATCCTACACTCTCTTACACATCTCCTTCTCCCCCCCCCCCCCCCTGCATACAACTCTCTCTCTCCCATCTCTTTGTTCGTTTCCACCTTTCCCTCTCTCGGCAAAGTTTTCTGCAAGTTACCCTCTGTCATGTACCATACAATCATTTATGTACCCAGTGAGCTTCCTCTTTGTTTACAGATCATGTGTGCAAAAATTCATAAAGATTGGAACAAAACTACGCATTTTGTAAAATTCTGTAAGTTAAATACCCTCTCCCGTGCTCCACATGAAATTTTATATAGACAATGACATTCCTCTTGTTTTTAAGGTAGAGTGTGCCAAATTTCATTAGTATAGGAACAAAATGAACACAGGGTCACATTGAAAAACACACTTTCTTGTTCTCAAATACTCCAGGTTTATTTCATACAACCCTTGTTCTGACAATAACAAAAAATCATACTGACGTGTTTTACAGCCCACTTTAGATTTGTAGTTTTATAAGTTTTTGCAATGATTTTGGACTAAAATAATAATCTAAATAATAAAAAAATTATGGTGATAAGATTACGACTCCATGACTGTGGTAATATCTATGCACCCAACCCGTAATATTCTTTCTGACCGTATTTTAACAAACGGCCAAAATTATATGATGATTGAGTTTAGCTTTGACAAACAAACACTTTTATGACTTTTACCTCTTTGAACTATCATTTTAATCTCTCTCCCACAGTTTCATTATATTTTTCTGTTAAAATATTATCACCTGTCTTGCCTTGGTAGTTCTAAGTTTATTTTCTTTGCCTGTACTTGTTATGAATGACTACAGGATGGAATGAACATAGTGTACATTTGGCGTTCATAAATCAGTCATGTGACATCCCTCGCCCCAGATATCTGTTTTGCATATGCCATCTTGCTTTCTCTACTTCATGATTTTCTTATTATAACTCAACCGTTGTCATTTCAAATCAATGGCGCACTGAAAATGATCAAAAACACATCATTCTTAGGACAATGATTTATAATCTAATGTTGGTTAGTTCGTTAACACCTGCCATCGATAGTTCTAGAATCACGGATTACTATCGCAGCTGTACGCCATAGCATAATAGGTGAGGAATTAGTGATGTACTAACATGTTACACGGTGGTTTGGAACTTGCTAGGGCGTGGATGCTCAGTGCTTGGTCAGAGGGTTGCAGGCACGGTAGCTTCACACCCTCTATAACGAGAGAACTAAGTTATCCGAAACTATCAAAATAGGACAAAGCAAACCGTTCACAAAGTACCCGTTCAAACCGACGAACCAATCAAAAGAGAGAAAATGAAAGACGGTTCAACTGACACCATCTGAAGAGAAGGCCTGTGTACTGCCATGCCACGGCAAGTCACAGATTAGATCGCGATCGTGTAGCTCACTGGCTGGTCACAGTGAGCCAGTGGACCATGCCCCAACAGCCAGCCAGTAAGCTACGCGATTGGGAGGTACTCTGCGTAACATGACGTGGCACGGCAATGCACAAGGCCTTCTCTTCAGACGGTGCTGGTTCAATGCCATCTATAATAAAAAACTGAGTATAATTCTCAGTAAACAACCCAGAACAAATATGAACAAAAGACTGCAAAGCTTTGATTTCACTGAAGAAAGGAAGAGGAAAAAAATCTATATACCACTGTCAATTTTATGGTCCCAGACTATTTTTGCTCTTGCTTCCTCAAAGGTTTTCACACACTCTTGTTAACTGAACGCAACTGTATTCTGCAGATTCCGAGTTGTTCAAAGGTAACAGCACTTTCTCTGAAAAGGGCATTTGTTCTATTTTGAGACCATGCCATGAAATACATAGGAACGAAATGTAAACATAGACTTCTTTCACACATGTACATAAACTGGGGAGATACTGTTAAAATGACTGCTGTAAATATAACAAATAACTTTGTATATATATTAATTACTAGAGTTATGTGGAATTCAGTATTACCACACTTATTCCGATTGTGATTTTAGCTGTAAAATAAAATGTAATCACGGTGGTGAAATAGAATATTTGCTCTTTATTTTAGAGAAGAACAGTGTAACATGAACAAAGTCATATCTGAACTACAGGAAAGGCAATACCATCTACGTTAAAAGCTTGCATAGCAACCGTGTCAAACATTTTAGCCGATGCATTGATTCTAATTAATGACTTTCAATATATTCCACAAATAGTGAGTAAAAGCTTAGGGGGGGGGGGGGAAGGTAATTTGTTGCAATGTATACACTTCCCTTCTGTTTGATTAAGGAACTACACTTTCCCCAGAAATCTGGGACTTCCTTTATATTAGAAACTACCTGTATCAGCACTTTGTGCAGAATGTTTCATTATTGCAGTCAGTATCCTCCCAGTTTACATGCATATGCTTCAAAATATTGTTCAATTCATTGTTACGTCTTTCACGGCATGTTCAAAAAATAGAATGAACACACATTTTAGAGGGAGTCTTCTTACACATGCACTATTCTAAACATTGAAAAATATAGCTCTATTTAATTAATAAGAGTGTCTGAAACCCTTTTAGGGGAAATAAAAAAATAGTTAGTCGTGGGTTCCAAACCACTGACGTTTACCATCACAGACTAATGCATTGACCACTACACTACGGCTAACAATCAAAAGTTGCATTCTTTAATCTCATACTATTGATGGCAGTTGTTAACTGATGCTAATATGACATTTGTAGACACTAGATTATCATTTATCGTACGAAGAACGACGTGTTTTTGTTAATTCTTCAGTGCACCATAGCTTTGAAATGACAACGTGTAAGTTACAATAAGAAAATCATCAAATACGCAACGCAAGATGGCGTATGCCAGAGAGAGTTCTGGGCGAGGAATGTCACGTGACATCTCCGAACAGCTGGTTTTCGTTAATTCACTGGAGGGTATCAAATCTCCATTATTTTTGCAAATATCTCTCAAACGATAAGAGATATGAAAAAAAAAAAAAAAAAAAAAAACAGAAGGGAGCAAAGTTGTAGCGAATTTTCTCCTCTACAAACTACAAATTAGGGTCTTCAAGTTTTGCATCAAAATGAATGGTCCATTTGCAATTAAAATTATATTACATATGGCTTTTTTTTTTTTTTTTTTTTTTTTCTATTAGTAACGTATTTCTTGTCCGAAATATTTGAAAAAGTGAGGTTCTGGTCTGTGGTAGCCAAATAATTATTCAGTAAAATTTGGTGCCGATCGGTTAAACGTTTCGACCTAAAAAGTGGGAACACGTTACAGACAGACAGACCGTCAAATCACTGTTATTTTTGCAGATCTCCCTGAAACAATGAAAGATATGAAGGGGGGGAAAAAAAAAAAAAACACCCATAAGAGAGCTAAGTCGTAGAGAATTTTCCCCTCTACCAATTATGTTATTCAATTTTCACGACTGATGAGTGGTTCGTTTGCAATTACAATTATATTACAATGGCTTTATTTGGTATTACTACCGTATCTTTTGTCCGAAAAATTTGAAAAATGGAGGTTCTGGTCTTTGACAGACTACAATTATGTCTGTAGAATATGGTGCTGATTAGTTGAATGGTTCATCTTAAAACGTGGGAACACACTACGAACAGCCAGACATCCCTAAATCGCCATTATTTTTGCAAATCTCTCTGAAATGATATGATATATGAAAAAAACGTAACAGAGCAAAGTTTTAGAGAATTGTCTCCTCTACAAATTCGGTTATTCAATTTTTGTGTCAGATGAATGGTTAAGCCATTATTTTCATTTAAATTTCGAGCTGTCAAAAGACCTATTTTTAGTGTTACTACCGTAACCTAAAGTGGGCCAAAAAGGATCATTCTCAATTTATGATGCAACCAAGTATTTAAGAATCCATTTTTATGTTGCATTGTACCCTCCCCCATGCACCTATGAAACTTAAGGTACACTGTGACCACCTCCTTGTTTTGAAGGTCAAGAGTGCAAAATTTCATGAAGATCGGAATGAAACTGTAGATTTCGTGAGTCTGTAGGAGACGTATTCTCTGCTATGCACCTATCAAAAAATAGCTGACTTTTTCTACCTATAAACTACATTCCTGCCAAATTTCAGCTTCATAGATGAAGTAGTTTCTGAGATTCCGTGTTTAGTCAGTGAGTGAGTAAGTGTCCTTTCGCTTTTATATACAGATTAAGAAAACAGCTTGTTTAATTTTGGATGCAAGAGAATTAAGGGGGACTTGCAGACAAAAATAAATAGTAACATGCACATCTGTAATGATAACTTTATTTGATACAAGGTCATGCCTGATACAACAGTTTTAAGGCATCTACAGCGAAACTGTTGTGACCGCTAGACTTTTTGTTTAATCATTTTGTGTGTGTGTGTGTGTGGGGGGGGGGGGGGGGTCCAGTTTCTAAATGCTTCATAACCGTCAGAAATTACATGCAAACTTTGTTGCAGGTACCTAACTTCTCCCATTTTCTAATAATTGATGCACCAATCTGGGTATTCCCACGTGGTGGCCTCTCATTATTTATGACCTCATATCCTCTGAGCCATGTGTCGTGCTCTTTTGTTTTTGGGTCAGGAACCTCCGTGGGCACACGGTGAACAGTTCACCAAAGTTTTATTGCCATTGAATGAATGGTTTATGAGGATATAGAAACATTCATATAGAACCCCAGAAGTGCCCCTCTTATCACCGGATACTTTCCGGGACTGGAGCGGACTCTGAATGTGGCTCTTCAGCAAGGATACGACTTCCTTAAATCCTGCCCCGAAATGAGATCCATCCTTCATGACATACTTCCCACTCCACCGAGTGTCTTTATGCCGCCCACCTAACCTCCGTAACCTCCTAGTCCACCCCTATGAAATCCCCAAACCACCTTCCCTACCTTCTGGCTCCTACCCTTGTAACTGCCCCCGTTGTAAAACCTGCCCTATGCACCTTTCCACCACCGCTTACTCCATTCCCGTAAGCCGGAAGGTGTACACGATCAAGGGCAGAGCCATTTGCAATAGCACCCACGTGATTTACCAACTGACATGCCTGCACTGTGAAGTGTTCTATGTGGGAATGACCAGCAACAAACTGTCCATTCGCATGAACGGTCACAGGCAGACAGTTTTTCTTGGTAATGAGGATCACCCTGTGGCTAAGCATGCCTTGGTGCACGGCCAGCACATCTTGGCACAGTGTTACACCATCCGGGTTAGCTGGATACTTCCCACCAACACCAATCTTTCAGAACTCCGGAGATGAGAACTTGCCCTCCAACACATTCTCTCTTCCCGTTGCCCACCTGGTCTCAACCTTTGCTAAATTCAAATTCCCGCCCACCATCTTTAACATCTTTGCCTCGGTTCTGTGGACAGAGCTCTGCCTCAAGTGGTATCTCTGTCCAACTTCTTTGGTTTCTACAAATGTCTGCCTAGGTGTGTTTGCATGTGGATGTGTGTGAGTGTGTGTGTATTTGTTTACCTTCTTTCTTTCCCCTAAGGTAAGTCCTTCCGCTCCTGGGATTGGAATGACTCCTTTTGCACTTCCTTAAAACCCGTATCCTTCCCTTTCTTCTCTCCTTCCTTCCTCTTTTTCCTGAAGAAGCTGCCGGCAGTGGCAAAAGCTTGAATGTTTGTGTGTTTTTATGTGCGTTTTATGTTTCTATCAACAAGCTTGTACTTTGGGTAAGTAAAACAATCTTTATTTTATATATACGAATATTATAGAGGAAAAAAATTCCTAACAGGAAAAATATATGTAAAAAAATAGATGAAGTCTACTTACCAGGCAAAGGAGCACAGGCAGTGATAGTAACAAACACACACACACACACACACACACACACACACACACACACACAAACGCTAGCTTTCGCAGCCTAGCTGCTTCGTCAGGCAGAAGGGAAGGAGAGGGAAAAGGAAATGTTGAGTGTTTTGCTTTCTACAGTATGTCTGCCTAGGTGTACTTGCTTCTGTGTAAATGTGTGGGTGTGGGTGTATTTGTTTACCCTCCTTTATTCCCCCCAAGGTAAGTCTTTCCTGTCCCGGGATTGGAATGACTCCTTATCCACTCCCTTAAAACCCTCATCATTTCCTTTTCCCTCTCCTTCCCTTCTGCCTGACGAAGCAGCTAGGTTGCGAAAGCTAGCGTTTGTGTGAGTGTTTAATTGTTACTATAACTGCCTGTGCTCCTTCGCCTATATATATTAGACACACACAGATTATGTTGACCACATTTGATGTTTATTTTTAAATGACAAATTTAAATGTCTCTTTGCTCAGTATATATTATATCGGTATGTAATTCCAAATTATGTAAAATTACTATATAAAAATATTTTCTAATTTTCTACTAACAACATCTAAGACATTATTCCATCAACCTATAAGCAATTTTAGAATCATTAAAAAAAAAAAAAAAGAAAAGAAAAATAATTATCATCATGGCGGTTGCATACCTCTATCGAGAATTTCAGTCTCAAATAAGTGATTAGTTCTTCTTCTTCTTAGGGGGGAAAATCAAAGTGTGAGAGAAAATCAAAATGTTAAAAGAAAACGGGATGGTTAATTTATTATACATGGGTGGTCAGAAGTTATACACAAGAAGTGACAAAGAGAAAAGAAATTAGTGATCGTATCATTTGGACTACAGAATGTACTTACCTTTGTGTGACACAAATGGAGAAAAAAGACAAAGGATGAAAAAGGACAAGCTTTTGCAACACTCCTTAAACACAATCCTCATGACCTAGGCTGTGAATTACCTTCCCCTTCCACCCCAATCCTTTTTTCTTCCCTTCTCTCCCACCTAAAGAAGGAACTGTGTTCCAAAAGCTTGACTTTTTTCGTCCTTTTTCTTTATTCTTCATTTGTGTCACTATCGGCAGTACAGCACAAAGGTAAGTACTGGCCAGCCAATCTATCTCTTTTGAAACATAATTAATGTCTCTGAGGAGAATTTCCATCATTAATCGGACTACAGAATGTAACATTCATAATGGGGGAAAAAAACTCTTGGTAAGTAGATCACAGCATTAGTGTGTATAAATTAGATGGCTGGTAACACTTATCAGAGAATAAAATTACAGTATTTTATAGCTGGCCTGTGCCTGAGCTAGGATATGATTTTGCTCAGCTTTAGCATGTATCCTTAATGGACTCAGTTGCATGACAAAACTTTACAGCCTGCAACCATGCAGCATTGTTGAAATAATTTGTCCAGAAAGGAATATGAGACGAATGTTGATGTTAAGAGTTAAGCTTTTCAGAGCCTGGAAAATAGGACAAAAATGAGTCTAGATGATTAAAATGGTGTCTCATAAGGTAAAAAGTACTACACTTCATGTGTGTTAACAACAACATTAATTTGAACTTAAAAATAATGAAGAGAAGGATAGACAAAGGTAGAAAATGAACACAAATGGATATCCCATACGTTCTAGAACAAAATTCCTTACAGCTGTTCTCAGAAGGTATTTTATATTATGAGACAGAGTAAGGACATTTAAGATACAGAGTAAGCACGTTTAAGATACAGAGATAATATCAAGGAATTGTGATCATGCACTGCAAGTAACTGACAAATCATAAAATGGAAGCCAGCAACTGGAATGTAAAATGACAGGTTGCCTTGTGCTTTCATGAATGGCGTATCTGGGCACAGAGCAAAATTAATAGATTAATGACAGGATATTAAAATGGAGAATTATGGGAAATACCTAACCATTATAGAAAACATCCTCTACTGTTCTTGTTTGCAAATGAAATATATCTGGTATTACAAGATGAACAGTAGCTACAAAAAATAAGTAAATAAATAAACAAAAGGTTACAGATATGGGTCACATTCCAACAATTTGACAAGTGCGGTTCAGTACTTTTCATTTTCCTTTCTGGACATACACAATTGTATATTTGAACTGTGCAAGATATTACTGAATATTATAAAGAAAAAAAATTCAACAAACAGAAGAGACTTCTGAAAAACAATTACATGTAAGTTACTTTCCGATTTGTTTCCAGTAACACAGAAGATACTATAGCCCTATCACAAGTTTGGATATACAAATAAAGAAACACATTGCCTATTAAAGAGTGAATAACTAGTAAATATGCCTCACTATCATGCAACACCAAAATATAGTTACAGTTTATTTCTATTTAGAACTTCATCAGTGGAGTAGAAGGAGTTGGCCAGTATGAGGTCTTCTAGGATCCTCTTAAAATGATCTTTACTTGTAGCTAAATTCTTTAATGGTTGTTCGTAAATTATTGAAAATGTGTGTTCCTGAGTAGTGGACTCCTTGAACTAAAGTAAGTGCTTTTAAGAACTTGTGTGTATAGTTTTTGTTCTTAGTGTTGTATGTATGAACTGAGCTGTTTGTTGAGAAAAGGTATGTATTATTTATGATTCATTAAGGAATAAATATACTGCGAAGCAGTAGTTGATATACACAGTTCTTTGAAGAGACTTCTACAATATGTCACTGAATTCACTTCACAAATAATATGTATAACATGCTTTTGGACTCTGAAAACTTTTGCTTGACTTTAAGAGTTGCACCAAAATATTATACCATATAACATTATGGAATGAAAGTAAGCAAAGTATGCAAGCTTTTTTAATTTTATGTCTCCTACGTCTGATAACACTTGTACTGCAAATACATAGTCGTTTCTGCAGTTCTGTGGTATGCTCTTAACTGAATTTACTATGAAAACTACATACAATGCTATTTATTTATTTTTTAATAAAAGATTGATACTTTATTTATATACCGATTGTCATTTTATTGACATTAGGGGTGGTACTAGATGAGATGGCAGAATTGTGTGCACTAGTTATACTCATGTGATTGTATGTATGATCTTTAAAAACAAGATGGCTTGCAACTCACCACAAAGACAACCATTGAGCCACAAAGCATGTAAAGCCGACACACACACACACACACACACACACACACACACACACACACAAAATTGTGCACGCACTCACATCCACGACTGTTTAATTCCTAACTGAACTCAACATTGTTAATTATTTGTGATCTTTTTCTGATTTTTCTGATGTATTTAAGTTGTGAGTCTCTCTCTCTCTCTCTCTCTCTCTCTCTCTCTCTCTCTCTCTCTCTCTCTCTCTCTCTGTGTGTGTGTGTGTGTGTGTGTGTGTGTGTGTGTGTGTGTGCGCGCGCGATCAACAATCCTCTTTACAGTAAGTTGCAACCTATCCTAGTTATATTTTTTAACATTTGTATGTGACTCTCAGAATTAAAACAACAATGCTAGCATCTGTGTGCCTAGCAATCCACAAACATTTCCAGGTAATAAAAGAATGACTAAACCCATGCTTCCACTATATAGTGAATTGATATTACAAAAAAGCATATCACCATAGCTGAACAGTAAACTGCCATGTAACAATGTCTTCCATAATGTGTTAGTGTCTCTATTTACCACCACCACAGTTAAAAATTTGTCCTTTCAAGAACAGTAGATCCCCGCATTTTTACACTTTTTAGGGGCCCTCAAAATGGTGTAAAATGTGGGGAATTATGTTTTAAACAGTAAAATTTGCTTACTGGATACCCTCTGTTTTCATAGATTATGTATGATACGATGGTCACTCCAAAAGAAATGCACACAATTTCTTTTATTAAATACAGTTTTTATTCTACATGTTTCACAGTGTGTAGATACATCCTTTAGGAACAATATTTTCATTTCTCCACAAAGTCCCCATCCCTCTCAACTGCCTTACGCCATATTGGAACCAGTGCCAGTATACCCACACGGTACAATTCTGGACCAACACATTGGAGCCACTGTTTGGCAGTGCACACAAGGGAGTCATCTTCAAACCTTGATGCATGTAGAGAGTCTTTCAGTTTCCCAAAGAGAGGACAGTCACATGGAGCCAGGTCAGGACTGTAAGGCGGGTGTTTCTGTGTTGTCCATCCACACTTTGAATAACTGGACATCACCAGTTGGGATTTTTTGTGATCTCTCAAAGACTTTCGATTGTGTAAATCGTGGGATTCTTCTAGACAAGCCTAAGTATTGTGGTATGAGTGGGACAGTGCACGAATGGTTTAAATCATACTTAACTAGAAGAGTGCAGAAAGTTGAAATAAGCAGTTCACTAGACGAAACAATTAATTCTTATAACTGGGGAGTTATCAAAAATGGGATCCCACAAGGTCTTGGGTCCTTTGCTGTTCGTAATATATATTAATGAATTGCCATTTTACATTCACGAAGATACTAAGCTAGCTCTCACTCCTGGCAAACAGAAATTAACTGATGAAATTATAAATGATATCTTTCGGAAAGTTATTAAGTGGTTTCTCTACAAATGGACTCTCATTAAACTTTGAAAAACCTGTATATACAGTTTCATACAGTAAATGGCACGACACCATTAGAGTTTGAAGATAAAACTGTAGCTAAGGTAGAATATTCAAAAATTTTAGGTGTTTGCATTGACGAAGGATTGAATTGGAAGAAACACATTGATGGCCTGCTGAAACGTTCGAGTTCAGCTACTTATGCTATCAGAGTCATTACAAAATTTGGTGATATATAAATAAGTAAATTAGCTTTGTATGCCTATTTTCATTCACTGCTTTCATATGGGGTCATATTCTGGAGCAATTCAACATTGAGTAAAAACACTGATGTGTTTTACGGCCCACTTTAGATTTGTAGTTTTATAAGTTTTTGCTAACATTTAGGACCAAAATAATAAAAAAAATTAATTATTTATGTATTGGCGGGATCTGAACCACTGACATTTTACTTCATAGTCTAGCGCCTTGCACACTATGCTACAACTATCAATCGAAAGATAAGATCTTTAATCTCATACTATTGATGGCCGTTGTTAACTGATACTAATATGGCATTTGTAGACACTAGATTATCATTTATCGTATGAAGAACAATGTATTTTTGTTAATTCTTCAGTGCGACATTGCTTTGAAATGACGATGTGTAAGTTACAATAAAAAAATCATCAAATACACAACGCAAAATGGTGTATGCCACAGAATGTTCTGGGCGAGGACTGTCACGTGACATCTCCGAACGGCTGGTTTTCGTTAATTCACTGGATGGTGTCAAATCTCCATTATTTTTGCAAATATGTCTCAAATTATACGAGATATGAAAAGAACATAAGGGAGCTAAGTTGTAGAGAATTTTCTCCTCGACAAATTTGATTATTCAAGGTTCGTGTCAGATGAATAGTTAGGCCATTATTTTCATTTAAATTTTGAGCTGTCAAAAGACGATCGCAAAGGCCCACTTTTAGTGTTACTACCGTAGCCGAAAGTGGGCCAAAATTATTCATTGCACAAGAGTGTGTATCAGAATAATTGCTGGAGCCCACCAAAGATCATCCTGTAGACATTTATTTAGGGATCTAGCAAATCTTCACTGTAGCTTCACAATTGGGCGAAAAATTCCTAGCAGGAAAAATTAAAAATAGACGAAGATTACTCACCAGGTGAAGGAGCACAGGTGTGACAGCAGTACAAATAAATAGAACACACACACACACACACACACACACACACACACACACACACACACAAAGGGCTAGCTTTCGCAGCCTAGCTGCTTCGTCAGACAGAAGGGAAGGAGAGGGAAAAGGAAATGATGAGGGTTTAAAGGAGTGGGTAAGGAGTCATTCCAATCCCGGAACAGGAAAGACTTACCATGGGGGGGAGGGGGGGGGGGAAGGAGGGTAAACAAATACACCCACACATTTACACAGACACAAGTACACCTAGGCAGACAATCTGTAGAAAGCATAAAAAAAAAGAAAAGAGAAATAAAATTTTTTTTAACATACTGATTGTTGTGTATAGATAACATTTACTAAACTCAACATTCCACATAGTTACGGAATGTCGTATATATGATCTATGGAGCAAGTATTAATCTAATCTAATCTGATCGCTTCCATGGTTTTTTGACTGACGTGCCCGTGCTTTGTCGTGCAACAGCAAAATATCCTGCTTTTGCTGATGTGGTCGAACATGACAAAGTCGAGCTTTAAGTTTCTTCAGTGTCATCACACATGCATCAGAATTTCTGATGGTTCCAGGTGGCATGATGTCCACAAGCAAGAATTCTTCGGAATCAAATCACCTTAGCCATAACTTTTCCAGCAGAAGGTTTGTTTTTAATTTTTTTTTTCCTTGGGTGAATTTGCATGATGCCATTCCATTGACTACCTCTTCGTCTCTATTGGAAAATGATGGAGCCATGTTTCATCACATGTCACAATTCTTCCAAGAAATTCATCTCCACTATTCCCATACTGTCCCAAAAGTTCGCTGCATACCATTTTTCGTGTTTCTTTGTGGGCCACTGTCAACATCCTGGAAACCCACCTGCCACACTTTCAGTATTCTGCAAACAGTTCCTTCCCCTATCCCAACGTAGCGTGACAAATCGAAATCGTATACTGTGATGCGTCTGTCAGAGTCACCAATTCGTTAACACTCTGCACATTGTGTGGAGTGCGTGCAGTACAAGGCCTGCCACTGCGAGGACAATCCTCAATATTGCCGTGCCCGCTTTCATCATGTAACCTGCTTGCCCGCCGACTAACTGTACTGCGATCAATAGCAGTGTCACCACACACAATTTTCAACTTCTTGTGTATGTTCCCACTGTCTCATTTTCTCAGCACAGAAATTCAATGTCAGTACGTTGGTTCTGATGAACGTCAAGTATAGCAGCCATCTTTAAGACATTCTGTGACAGAGCCACTCACGGGAACAGGTTGAACTAAGTTTGAAAACAAGCAGGAAGAATGTATCTCCACAGTGCAAGCCTTTCAAACATGCAGAATGAAAACTGCATTAAAAGTGTGCATTACTTTTGGAGTGACAGTCCAGAAAATAATTGTCAGAAAGTTTATGCATTATGTATTAAATGTTATCTGTATTTTATACTATTTTAAATGCCAAGAGGAACTGGTAACTTTATAGGAAGTAGAAATTGCTTGTGTAATTTCATTCATCATAATCGATTTTGTCTGCAAGCCTTTAACTGGCATTATTATTTAAATAAGAAACATTGCACAAGCTCCATATTTTTTTATGTTTCACACGACGATATTTGAGAATTCATTCGCATTCTCAAGCGCAAATATATACAAAGGTATTTTTTGTGACACTTGCAAAGGGTTGGCATCTCACACTGTAATAATGTTTTGGACATTATAACATAGCCTAATGTGCAGAGAAAAAGAAAAACAACAACATACAAGCACCTTTTATAAAATATCACAATAAATACTCACTAAAATACTTGCGCTTCACAATAAGAGTAAATTCTCAAAATGTGTCATGCAAAGCATGAAAAAACTACCAGTCGCGTAAACTAAACTAAGCTGACACTCCGCATGGTGACTTACAGGATGCTCCCATCAGCCACCGTGCCATGAGTCAACTTGGCACATACTGCAAACAATGACTACACAAATTTTACATTTGAATCAATGCCAAGTCTCAAGAAACATGACTGTGTAATGTTTAAAAACCCTACACTTCAAGGGGAAAGCCATGCCAGTGTCGGACAAAAAATGGTATAAATGGCAGCACAATGTAAAATCAGGGATTGTAAAAATGGGTTTATATTGTATTACTAGAACACACCTTCATAACATCATACCATGTCTGTTAGAATGTTTGTAAACCTATGTGACCAAACTGCTAAGGTCGTAGAGGCCACTAACTTACCAACTAGTTAAACTAACTTGTGCTACGGACAACACAAATGCCCATGTCCAAAGGAGAACTCAAACCTCAAACGGGTGAGGATGAACAATCCATGATGTAATGTATCTGACCATGTGGCCAAACTCACAAGGGTGCACTGTCAGAATTAAACCATCATCCCTCAAATCCAGGCGCACACTGTTTTTTTATTTCAGCATTCTTCTGAAATGCCTGAAGCAACTTTAAGCAAACTGTTGAATACATTATTCACAAATACTATGGGGCAGTTTTAGTCAAACTTTAAACACACACCCATTAATCTATTTGCCTAAAAATCATATTTCCATGGTACTAAGGCAACTAATGCCAGTTCGTATCACACCGTCCTCAGGGATAAGAACAGAAATGTGATGGGTCAGGCAAGTTAAAATAATTGAAGACTAGCAATAATAATTTTACATACATTAGTTTGAGGCCAATGTTGTGGTTAGTGACAGTCACAATGGCACTGAGAGCAGTCAGGAGAAAGTACAGGTTATAATTAGGTGAACAAAAGTATTTCTATTCATAATGATTAGAATAATTATTTATTTTTTTAATTTTTGAGATTCTTTAAGTTTTTGTGGGGAAATTTGGGATGACTTCAAAAGGCATCATTGGGCAGGATAAGTTCTTTACCATACCTGACACCTTTTGAAACTTGTTTACTACTAAATTAGACATTTTACAATAATTTATTAATGAAAATTTCAAATTATTTTGTTTCCTTTACCTTGATATAATATTTTGAAAATCTTGTTGTTTGTACTCTGACACATTAAGCAACAATATATATTTCGTCAATGCGTTGTAGCCTAATGCTCCTCTGTTCAAAATGTTCAAATGTTTGTATAGTCTATGGGACTTAACTACGGGGTCATCAGTCCCTAAACTTACAAACTACTTATGAACTACTTACGAACTAGAACGACACAAATATCCATGCCCGAGAGGGGATTCGAACCCCTGACCGTAGTGGCCGTGCAGACCGTGACTTGAGCGCCTTAGTCCCCTCGGCCACTGCGGCCGGCGCTCCTCTGTTTTCTCGAAGTAATGGTAGCCAAGCTATCCATAATGAATTTTGGAAAGTCCTGCAGTGTTCTTTATAATCTTTCGTCAAATTGTTGGGAGTAATGCCTCATGACATCAGTGGGCTATAAAGGGTTAAATGTATATGAATGGTGTCAGAGATATGGGGATGGGTGATGAGAGGGGTAGAGGAAAATAAGTCCACCGAGAATATAAAATGATATATTCACAAGCCTTTTAGGAAAACTGAAATTAAACTCCAAGAAGGACTGGAGATAACACAGACAAATTTAACAATGGAAAAGCCTACTGGAATGATCAATAACTCACTGACTGTCCAGAGGCTTGTGGAGCTGGAGTGGTCGTAGACAGTGGCTGTGCGTGTATAGTCGTCTGAGTGATGCGTTTCTTTTTCTAATAAAGGCCATAGCCAAAAACTCAAGTTGTGTGAATGTGACTGTCTACTTTTTGTGCCTGTCAGCAGTTCAGTGAGCCTCTTTACAGTTAGACAAATTTATTCATTAGATAACTCTTTGTACCCTGATATGAAGTGAGGAAGATTTAAAAATCAGTGTTCTGTGCTGCCACAAATTACTGGCAATAGCTGCTCCTACTACACCCTTGACATTGAATCGAAGAAACTGTCAGGGTACAGCACCATTATCAATGTTACTCTGGTGTGGGATGGGTGGTGCATCGCTGGCCAGTAGTTCCACATTCGTCGATCAGACTTTTCTGTAAGCGGAGATCAGGACAATAGGAAGGCTGAGGCAGCAATTCAATCTGATGGAGCACGAAGAATTCTTGAACACTGCATGTCACATGTGCTCATGTATTATTATGTTGCAATGAGGCTACTGGCAAGCTACGAAGGTACAGGATGGCAGCGGGATCTACGCACGATAGAGGTGTGTAACCCTGACTAGTTCGTGTAGCAGCAATGCCTACTAGGTGGCTGTGGCAATGGAAACCTATACCACTCTCAACAATTATACTGGTTACAGGGCCACGGCAATGCATAAGGCAACCGTAGAATCTCCAGACTATAATCTGACCACTGTGATTGTGCAGAGAGAAACAGAAGTGGAACAACATTGTTTTTACTGACAAATCTCTATTCTGCCAGCATCATCATGACGGTCAGATTACAGTCGGAACACACAGTGATGGGAGACTGTGGTCCTGAATCCTTTTTTATGTTTTGGCACGGTATCTGATTCCAATGCCGCATCCCCCAGTAACTGCTGCCAATACACTAATCGACCAGTGTTACATCAATGAAGTGTCAGTGTCTGTCATGTTCTCGTACCTTTGAAACTTCGGGCCCGGTGGTCTTGAGGTAAAGTGCTCGACTGGAAACCGAAGGGTCCCAGGTTCAAAACTCGGCCGGACCTTGGATTTTTTCAGTCTGCACTTTAACCCATCCTTCATCTCTCAATGATGTGATTGGTTCGGATTCCACATTAAACTGTAGGTCCCCTTTCCCCGGTTGCATAACTGGGGTAGGCTAGGGACACGCAAGTCGCTGAAGTGGCGTCCAATTGAAAGACTTGCACCAGGCCAATGAGCCACATTAAATTATTACCTTTGAAACTTGTCAACAGCCACACTGACAGGATACTGTGCGACCACACTTGGCACGCAATATACAAGACCTATTTGCTCTGTTGTCTTCAGCCGTTTGTTGTACTTATCAGTCGCTGATCAGAATGCCTGATTGATGGCTGGCCTGGGATACACCAGCCACTGCTACAACATACCAACTTTGGCAATAAGTAGGAGCAGCATGGACTGCTACACTCAGGGTGTACACGCGATCAATCAAAAATAATTCCAAGATTTTTCACATTTAAAAACACACTTTTCCCCCCAAGTGAAACACCCTTTTCCCCAATGAAATACACTTTTTCCATTATAAGTCGCAATACTATCCGGTCAAACAGCGAAACTTGTCAATCCTTTAAAAATTAAATTTTTGTAGTCTGAATTACCCCCCCCCCCCAACCCCATGATGTGTTAGCGTGACAGTTGATATTAAGTAAGAAAAGCCAATCAAGAGTCGGGGCAAATAGCCAGTGAACATGATGATTTTTCTCACTTCCTCTTTTTCCTAATGCAGCTCAAAAATATTTTTAATCATTATTATTATTATTTATGACAACACAGATGTTGTAATTTACATTTTGCTGTTTTTTTACAAATTTTTACACTTTTCAAGTATGTAGTTATGCTGGAATCCAAAAGATTTACACACTTGCTTGTTAAAAATATTTCACTATTTTTTTCGAATGTGTCACAAATTTAGAGCGTATCATTTGTCGCAAACCTTATAAAGCAGTGAAAGCACACAATGCACAATCACTTACAAATTCCTGTTTGGCAATCTTCACTTCCCATAATTCTTTTATGGGTGATTATACTTTTTGCTATTGAATTAACAAAAATAAATGTCTGATAAACCAACTTTAAGCTTGGTCTTTTTCAACTTGTGCAACCTTATAAATGTTACACTGACATTTTAATGATAATGATCTTATGAGACTGAAATTGTCACTGGTCACCTGTGGTATTACAGAAGTAACTACATTTTCTCCTAGTATAGACTTCAGTTAATCAAGGTGTTAATTTACGTATGCGCGGCCTGGCAAAGCAGTGTCTACCGCGAGTATCTGTCTTTGTTGCAGATATATCAAGCGGTCGGCATTGCAAAGTGAATAGTAGGAGAAGAAAGCCGAAGAGAAGCATGTAATAAAATATATTTCAGCTCAGTGGCAGTATTGATACTCCATGTGTGAATGTTTTTGTTCCTATTATTCGGATTATTGACTTTGTTGTCATCGGACTAAATGTTCATAGGAGATACACATTTTTATCCTATAAATGTATCTAGTTACAAATAAAAGTGTTTAATTAATCTGAATCAAAGAGGCATTGTTCATCAGTTATTTGAGGCAATGGTGTGAATTACGAATAGCTTTGAAGAGTGATAACAGGAAGGAACTTACAGGCACAGCATAGCTGGACCTCATTTCGTAATTAGTCGCCTTCAAATATAAGGAAGAAGTGCAAATACGGACTTAGTAGGGACTTCATACCTTGTAACATAAATGAGAATTCAGTAACAACGCAATGTGGCAACCATGACAGGACACAAAATACCAATCTTTGGATACGTACTTAATACAGTACGGTGACCGATGGGCAACACGAACGTGAAATAAGAGGGGAAACAAATAATAGAAGCCTCACAGAAATAAAATAAAAAACTGTGAACTATTATTTCGTTATAATCGAAGAAAACATTTGTGCAAAACTAGCACTAGAAGAAAAGAAGAGAAAGAGGAAATGGTTCCTGGCAGAATTAAACATCACGCCTACACATCGCATGAAAAATTTGGATTGCGGCCTGTCGTCTTTACTGGCTGACCGGTGCTGCAACTGTGTTTCTGGACATACTCCATGGTAAGAGTATAAATTCTTTTCTATTGTGACGAAATGTTTTAGTGTGGGTAGAAGTGATTTTAATTTATGTCAGTGACAAGATCACAAACAAAAATGATGACTGAGGAGAATGTTGCTGGTGCAGATGTACCAACAATGGCAATGTTAAAAGAAATTAGTAGTAAAATGGACAATCAATTAAGTGAAATTAATAATAGGATTGGCAGTCAATCTAGTAAAATGGACAGTCAATCAAATGATTTGAGGGAGAGCATAACAAAATTGGAAAACAATATTGATTTAAAAATAGAAACTGTAACGAATGATGTTTATAATAGACTAGACAAGCAAGAAAGTAAGCTTGAAAATTTTCAAACTCTTGTAAAGACGTATATAAACCAATGTCAGCAAAATTACAACTCTTTATGTGCAGAGGTAGACAATTTGAAACAAAAAATAGTATCACCTGACAATGTAGTCAAGTTAGCAACAAGAGTAGTAAGTAGCAGCTCATTTAGACAAGGGAAGACAGGATCTCAAAAAAAAAAAAAGATTTTGGAGAGACTTAAGGAAGAGGATTACTGTGTATTTGAAGAACAAAGAATTTAGGGAAAATTTGTCCTTGATAGACAAATGTAACTAAATGTGACCTAAAAGTCCAAGCTTTAGAAGAAAACTCTAATGTAGAATTCATGAAGTTAAATGAAAGGGTCTATAGGGCAGAAAATAAACTTAGTAACATAGAGAGAGAGGAAAACCAGTGGATGAAGAGGGTTTGTCCTTGGGATTTGATACTAACTGAAAACAAAGGGTAGAAGAATAAATAAATAAAAAAACTCAAAGAATCTCATACAACCCCACTAACAGCAGCCAGTCAGCGGTTGGGGCCTGATTTTAATAATCAACAAGTTGATATGCAATGGGAAGAGTTACATAGAGTACAAACTGCATTAAAGGAAATAAAGATGTAGTTCCTAGTGAAAACCATGTAGTGTCCTGTAGGTGATAGGGAAAGTAACTTTAACATCACATCAGGAGTGAATCTTTATAAACATCTTCCAAAGTTTAAACCAGGAGGGGAGGTTCATCCTAACCACTTCATCAGAACTTTCTCAAGCAATCTACCTAGTAGTTGGGCAGATGCATTAAAAATAGACCTTACTTTGAAGTATTTAGAAAGGGAGGCGCTAGAATGGAGAACGGCTTTAGCTGATGAATTCAAATCTTGGGAGGATTTTAAGAATCAATTTAAGGAGAAGTATTGGTCAGAGACTACTCAAGAAAAACTTAAGTTTGAATTATCTGATCCGGTGCCATAGCACAGAAAACATCGTACTGTTAAACAGTATATTCAAGATCATTTGACAAAAGCCAAATTTCTAGATAAACCGGTAGATGAAGGATATTTAGCAAATGTATTAGTTCGAAGATTACCCATGTCAGTACAGAGTAAAATATGGTGTAGAGGATGGAAAACAATTAGAGTGTTGTTGGACGCTGCAGAAGGGGCTGACTCTTTGCAGAAGTCCTGGGACAAATATAATGATCATAGAGGACAGGCAAATTCAAATAGAGGCAATCAAACAAGAGAAGTGCATTTATGTGAGGTACACAGGAAGCAAGAAGCAAATAGGAAAGGTAATAGGACCTACAAAAACAAAAAGTATACAGGAAATAATAAAAGTTATCAATCTAAGTCGGTACAGAGTTCGACACAAACTGATGGCGAAACTACACAAAATGTAACTGAGGTAAACTCGTCACATCTTGGGTAGAGCATCCAGTCTCAAGATGTGATTTAGTGACTAAGGACCCTAATAATGAATTTGTTATAAGTTACATACATTCCGAACCTACACAGGCACGGCTACTGAAGGAAAGTAATTGTAATAAGAGAATGAAGGAGAAACCTATAATACTTGGATCTATTTTTGACTTACCTGTTAATATCTTAGTGGATAGTGGAAGTGAAATTTCCATCATTTCACAAGAATATTTCGAGAGAATTAAGAAGGGTCATTCATGTCCAACATTACTTGTCAGTGGCATAAACATATTAGGTATTACAGGTTATAAAAGTCAGCCAATAAGAACCGAGACGCAACTATCAGTCCGATTGAGTAATTTAGAATGTATGATGAACAAGTTAGTATACCTAACTTAAATATTGTTTTATTATTTGGAATAGATTGACTATCATTGTGAAGCGACTTTAGACTTTAAAAACAATACGGTCACAGGGTATAGCAAAGGTGATGTTTTCTGTTTACCTTTTTTCATAGATAATAACAACTCCACAGAATTTGTTTCGATACATTTAGTGTCAACCTCACAAGTAATTGAAACAAAAGAAATGACTAATATTATAAGTATGAGTGACATGAGATATAAAGCGCACGAGTCTGACTTATCCTATACATATTATAAATGCGAAAGTCTCTATGTTTGTTACCGCATCACGCTAAAACTACAACACAGATTTAGATGAAATTTCATATAGAGATTTCTTATGTCTTGGATTAGGACATAGGCTACTTTTCAAAATGTCTATTACAAGTTATTTATTTGAAATATATCCATAGAAATACGTAACGGTTGTAAGAAGCTTCTAATACAAGAGCAGAAGGACGTTGTAGGGTATGTCATGTTTAGCCGCGGGGGTTAACGCGTAATGTAATGGACCTCCGTTATTCTGGGCTAGGTTCGGGTCCTGCTATAGTGAAATTTTTTTTCTTTGTTATTGTCATCTTTTTTACTTTAGAATATACAAAAAGATTCTTGGATACTGCCAAAACGGCTTAACTGATATATAATTACATACACAAGAAATCTGAATGTTGGCGTTTATGCCGCATTCATTTTCATTTGTTGTAAGAAATGAAGGAAGTATGTATATAAATTGAAGACTTTAAATAAAAATATGCTCTAAGTACCACGGCAAGAAAAAACATTGACTTTTGTGTAGAATAGGATCTAGGTACCAAGCCCTATTTTGTGTACAAAGCGCGAACTGCCACGTATAAATAGCGTACGTAAACTGCAACGAAAGTAGTAGCAAATGCACCCAACAGATGGCAGGCGGTACGCTGCAGTTAACATATGAAACGTTATAGATATTCGAACATTGTGATGTTATCGTAATTCTTTAAAATTGTATTCTCTTTGGATTTCAATGAATAATACTTTCTTTGGTGATTTCGATTATTTATAGGACTCGAACGTTTGCATTTAGTTCTTTTGTTGGTTTGCTTTGCATTTGTAGGATCTCAACAGTGCGTTTCTCCGTTAGATGTCTTTTTATCTCTTTACTTTTCTCCGTTAGGTTTGTTTATTTCGTTACATTTCTCCGTTAGGTTTGCTGTTTATTTTGTTCCTTTACTTGACATTTGTTTTCGATTACTGTATTGTTGTTATTGTAGTTACTTACTGTCAGGGGTGCCATCCCACAAGTTGGAGCTGAAGGTGGGTGTGCCTGTTTTATTGATGCATAACTTGGATGCACCACGATTATGCAATGGCACCAGGTTACGCATCACGGACCTGAGAAGGAATATCGTGCAGGCCACCATCATCACCGGTGGAGCCAAGAGAGAGACTGTATTAATACCACGAATTCCCATCATCCCAACAAACTTGCCATTCCAGGTTAACCAGTTACAGTTTCCATTGAAAGTGGCCTTCTCGATTACTATAAACAAGAGTCAAGGACAAACATTAAAAGTGGTAGGTATTCATGTGGGCACCCCATGTTTCTCGCACGGACAGCTCTACGTAGGCTGCTCCCATGTATCGAGAGCTAGAAATCTCTACGTATACTCTGAGAACAAGAAGTCTCGAAACGTCTTTTACAGGGACGTATTGCAATACATTTTTGGCTCTTCATTCGTTCCAAGACAATTATATATTCCGTGCTAACAATGTCGCAAACAGTCGTGTAGTATTTTATGCCCTTTCTTGGCACTTTAATGTCTGACTATTGAACCGCGGGGAGCAGCTAGTTGTCTAATGAACAAAATAATGACTTATATTCATTAATTGTAAAGTATCAGGAGGTATTTTCGAACAAACCTGGTACCTTAGGAGGATATACGTGCTCTTTTAAAATGAAAGACACCAAATGGTTTTTTGGTTGGCCTTACTCGATACCTCTTAGTGTATGACAACAAGTACAGGAAGAAATATACAAGATGTTGGATAATGGCATCATAGAAAGGAGCAACCCATTAGTTTGTGTGAGAAAGGTATGTGGAGGGATACGCATTGTACTTGATGCATGAACTTTAAATAAACATATTGAAACCAAACGCGATAGACCAATGTGTATTGACGATATTCTGACTAAATTTGAGAAGGCAGAATACTTTAGTTCTATAGATTTGACATCGGGATATCATCAAGTGGGTATACATGAGGATTCAAGAAAATATACCGCCTTTTTGTTCGATGGTAAAGCATATCCATACAAAGTATTGCCATTTGGATTGAACATTTCTGTATCTGTATTTATAAGAGCCTTGGATGAAGTGTTGGAGGGAGACTTGTTACAGCAACTTATTATCTATGTTGATGATATTTTAATAATTTCAGAAAGTTGTGAGGATCACTGTGTGTTATTAGGAAAATTGTTAGCTAAGTGTCTTGAAAAAGGAATTACTTTAAAGCTCAGTAAATCATTTTTTGGTAAGGATGAAGTTAAATTTTTAGGACATTATGTGGGTATAAAGAGTGTAAGACCGGATCCTGAGAGAATTGAAGCTATAAAGGATTGTCCTGAACCTGAAACTGTTAAGCAGTTAAAAGCTTTTTTGGGACTAAATAATTTCTACAGGAGATATGTGAAGAGTCATGTATTAAATAATCCCATTATACTTGACTTATTAAAGAAAAACAACCCATCGAAATGGGCTGAAAAACTTCAGTAGCTTTTCAGCAGATGAAACATGCTCTTGTAGAATCTGATGTATTAAAACAGAGTACTAGGACAACCGTTTAAGCTAGCAACCGATGCCTCAGCTTATGGGCTCGCAGCGGAATTGTTTCAGGGTCACTGGAATCCACAAGGAGGAGATCATAACACTATAGCTTTTGCAAGTAGATGTTTAACATCTCATGAGAGAAATTATTCCACAACGGAAAAGGAGTTACTTGCAATAGTTTGGGCTATAACCAAGTTTCAAAATATTATATGGGGATCTAAGATAATAGTATATACTGATCATCAAGCATTATCCTTTTTGTTTGAAAGCAAGTTGTTACATAGTCGTTTGATGAGGTGGATGTTATTTTTGCACAATTTTGACATAGATATAGAATATATTAAGGGATCTAGTAACGTGGTACCAGATTCCTGTCTAGATTGCCTGTGGGAATGGAAAATGTTACAGTAAGTGAGGGAAAAGGAATTATTTTTAGTATAAATTTCTTGCAAGTAGCATATCGTGAAAATGCAGTACGAACATTAGCTGATAAAAATGGATCCCTGATAAGTTTAAAAAATTCATCTCTTCTTAACTTTGATTGATGTGCGAAAGGGCTAGATGACCATTTTAAAATTAATGATGGTGCACTATTTTGGCGTAGTGATGTCAAGAAAAAATGATTGGAGACTTTGTATACCTAAGCTAGTACAAGCAGATTTAAAATGGTTTATACACGAAGGTAACGGCCACTTTGGAATAACTGAGTGCATCAAGCATATGTCAAAATTTTACTTTTTTAGAAATATAAGTAGGAAAATTATAAGTAACTTAAGAACTTGTCAAATTTGTCAACGTGTTAAGGATTACAACAAACCCAGTCTTTTTGTTATGTATCCTATAATACCAAAAGGCTTATATGATTTAACAGCATGTGACTTTTATGGTCGTCTTCCTGTTAGTAAAGGGGGAGTGCAATATATTTTTGTCATTATAGATTGTTGGTCAAAATCTGTGAAGATATACCCCATAAAGAAAGCAAGTACAGAAACTGTGAGAGTGTTTTAAGGATTATTTTAAAGATAATTTACCAGTAAAGAATTTAAAGAGTTTTTGGTGTTGCGTTTTGAATGGGAGTTAAGCGGTTCACAATTTAAGATACTCATAGCACATTCTCACTGTTAATGCTATGTATCTTGCATAAAAGGCCATTTATTTTTGAAAGAAACTCTTTCCAAACCACTATTTGCAATTTTTCCCCACAATCTGTTAGAAATGTAAAGAGATATCAAGGGCATCAAAATCAATTTGTTACTATGAAGTATTGGATGGTCTTCATCTTAAAGTGTTTGACACATTTTGCTATCAGCAGATGTTTGCGCATGCAGGGTTTAGTTGTAAATCGTGCATTTACTTTGAATGTCAGTACTGTTTTGTTATTATTTCACATGTGAACATCATAATTGGTTAATGGAAATACGTGTCATTTCCAGATAGGGTAGCGTTCAATCACCGATATCCATAAATCACTAATATGATGAATGATGATACTTGTTCAAACATCAGTTGACATATTCTTTTAGCAAAATGTATTTGCATTGACCATTTATTACATTGCACATGGGCTTGAGAATGGTGAAGTTGAATTGCTAAAAGAGGTCACATAAACTAAATCACATTGAAAACAGACAGCTAAAGGGATGTATTTATTGTTTATTAGTGAAGAGCCATAGTCTCTTACCCATCACACAGAGGTATTACGAAAAGGATAAGCAATCACACCAAGTCTTCCATCACAGACAAAAACATTCAGGGAGGGTGTGGGGTGGGGTGTTGTGGGGTGGCAGAGAATAATATGGAAACATCATGAACACAGCTCATTGTGGTGGCTAATATGTTGTTGGACGACTGTTGGCTTACAAACTAGCTTGCACTAGTCTAGGAAAGGGTAATTACACGTCCCAGATGTTTTTCAAGGGAATCTTAACATTCTCTCTGCAAAGTAGTGGCAAATTTAGGTACCAATCAAAGAGCTGGGTAGAGGCCACATATCCTTCACTCCAAAAGGGACAATAGCAGCTGAATAATAGTTAAATCTGCGACTGTGGTGGCCTGGAAAAATGACAAATGATTACTGTGTTCAGAAAATAAGTCCAGGATGACAATTTAACGACCAAAGACCTACTTGTCTTTTTATCACAGCATCAGCATTGGGGAAGAAATGTTACACCGTGGGGCGAATCGGATCAGGCAAAATGGTTAAATTTTACAACCTGACTAGTCAATCATGGGAGATAATGTTGGCGCCAACGGTCAATAGAGGGAACTCAAATGACCAATCATGAGGCAGATGTAGGAAGCCAATGAGATTCATTATATTTTTATGTCAAAACTGTAATCTTTAATTTACGAGATAATCATAGTTTATTTATTATGTACATTAAATAAGTATTATGATATCTTTCCAAATGTTTATAATCCACGGTTATCTCGATATTGTTTTCTTTTGCTTGTTGACATGTCTATGTAGCGCCAATGACCACTGGGTGCCAACATTAACTCCCGGGGCCGATGAGGCCAGTCGTAAAGTTGTAGCGGCAAAATAGTCAATTAATATTTGGCAATAATGTGATCCTGCAGAATAACCATGGGGCCCATGGACCACCACAAAAAGGGTGGCCAAACAACCACAGAACCCTTGGCACATTGGCACGGAGCTGTCTGCATTACAGACTCACAAAAAGGTACAGCCATTTTGAAGTTGGAGCAATGTAAAACAAGATTCATCCAGATCCACAGCCAAGGTTCTATGGCTCCGACATCAGTTACACCGACTCCTACACCACTGGGGATGCAATCTCCACAATTAGATTACTCAAGCATGTGTCCTGTCAGAAACAATTTATAAAATTTTCCCTGTCCACTGTTACTCAAACATATGGTTTTTTCCCCTAACCGATTCCCGTAAAAGTAAGTGCCTAGGACTGCCTTCACACTGAAGAAAGAACCATTCCCTGTCATAGGTATACATGTACATTTTCAAAGTCAGAAGGAGGATAGGGATAGGGGAAGACATGAGGGGGAAGGATAATATGAACTGATAGACAGCGTGTGTGTGTGTGTGTGTGTGTGTGTGTGTGTGTGTGTGTGTGTGTGCGCGCGCACGCGCGCGCTTCTGAAAAAGTCTGTGGCCGAAAGCTTTAGCTGTACGAGTGCAGTTGTCTCTTCTACATGCCTGTCTTCAGCATAATGATTGTCATTACAGTGATCTGGAACCTGTCATATTATTCATATTCAAATCTGGAAATTCCACCGTTATAATATTGTTGAAAATATTAGACAACGACTTGGTTTACACTGCCAAGTCCTGAGCTGTAATATGAGAGTGTTTGATAAGGAAACACAACAAGTAACAAAAGTCTATAATGAACAAGCAGGGCACCTGCAGTGCCTACAATGGCACCAATGGAGACATTACACCTAATTTTAGAGTGGGGTGTAATACTTTCTTCCTTAATTAGCTTGATTCTGCAATTTATTTTTGTAACTTGATTTATGAAGAGGCGGGGTGAGGGGCCAAGTATTACACAAGGACATGTATGTAACAAAACTTCCCAAGCACAATTTTATTTTCATGCAAATAGATATTTAAACAATGATGTCCACTTATAATTAATTACATGAGAGAGAGAGAGAGAGAGAGAGAGAGAGAGAGAGAGAGAGAGAGAGAGAGAGCAACCTAATTATCATAAACTGAATAGTTGGGTGTACCAATCGCTGTAATGTTCTGCCACATACAAGTACAGGAAAACATATTGCAATAAAACTGTGAGCAGACATACCATCAATAATTACAGTCATAATATGAGATACAGAAGCCATTGCCTGATTATCATTGTCTCTCATGGCAGACTTACATAAAAATATAGAGCATGACATGTCTAATTAATAGACATCAATCAAATTATTGGGTGACTAAATTTATATCCTCACTATTTAATAAACAACCATCATTTGTAACCAATGACATCATAATTACAACAGATTAAGATTTTGCAAAGTGAGAAAGATTTGCTTCTGCAATGAGTAATTGGTTACATTGCACTGTGAAACAATTCTGATAATTCTGGGTAATAAATACTGGGATAAGTCCCTAAAAATTATTTTCCCCCCCTGTTAGTGCCAAGTCCTTTACTTAATGCCCTTTTTGTATCAGCCTATGAATCAACTGTAATAAGTGAGGAAGAGTCACATCAGAGTTTTGTATTTGTAAATATTGTTACACATTTGGCAATTTCTTTATTGTGGGCATGATAAATTTACTAAAATCATGTACTGTTACAAAAAACCAGCATCAAATTTCAATAAAATAAATATGTAGTTCATGGAGATCTACTTCATCACCATGAGCAAACTGAAAAATGGGGAAGCCAAATAGATCTGGCTGCCGCAATATAACACTGTTCTTAAGCAGTTCACAAATAAATAAAATGAAACCAGTTTTCAATCTACTTAGGGCTCTGAATCTGAGGCCCTCGTGATAATGTTCTCATGGAAGGAGGAGACATTTTCAAGAGAAAAGAGCTGGGGGAAATATATAAAATTTGCACACCACACAATTTAAATTCACCCCGTATAAATTGTTTGAATGAAATTAATAGAATAATGGGGCTAGTGCATTAAGACTAATGAACGCTATTCTGAAAGTTATGCAATTAAATATTGGCAACTAAACCCCCCACCCCCACCCAAAAAGTGTCCAGATTCTTTCGGAGTAAGAGAGAGAGAGAGAGAGAGAGAGACAGAGAGAGAGAGAGAGAGAGAGAGAGAGAGAGAGAGAGAGAGAGAGAGAGATAGAGATAGAGAGAGAGAGAGAGAGAGAACAACAGGGTGATGTGATGTGGCAGCACAAAGAAGAGGGAGGAAGGTTCTACAGCAAACCTTTAATGTTCAGCAAAGGAGATCCAAAACAAGAAACCACTTTTACATTGAGAAAAAAATGGCAGCTAACATTTGACATGATACTTGTCATGAAACTATATGTTAGTATACCTATCCAGCTCTGCACGAGATAAAACAGCATCATTAAGCCACAACATTTATCTTTAACTTTCTTTTCAGAAAATGATGACTGGTTAATAAAATCACAAGGAAATACAGAATATTAACACAGTAATCTAAAATATGTTCAATAGTATGTATTAGCTTTCTCAGTACTTGCCAAGGAAATTATCTATTCATCAATCACAGAGCATAAAAAGAAGGTAGTGAACCAGACAGCAGCACTGATTTTATGTAAGGTTTACAGAACTAATTTCTGGGGATACTTATGGGCTGTAAATAACTTTTCGCAAAAATACATAGCTCACTTTTTTTAATATATATATTAACACACATGTTTAATTTTAAACATATACCATATTTACTCAAATCTAAGCAGCACCCAAAAAATGAGGCTCGAATATGAAGGAAAATATATTCGACTATGCCACAGCCGAAAAATAAGACTCATCAAGTGGGGAAAAGTTGTAAGGCCACAGTAGTAGGGTTTGAGTGCAAGGTTACACAGGGTTATTTTGGAGAAAATACTTTTTAGCTGTCGGCGGTAGTTGTTAGTAACATCGTGATAGATCGTGGGAAACACGTGCAGTCGATCATGTGCCGTTGTAGACAGCAACTGAGTCTTTCTGAATGTAAACAAATCTGCGTTTTCGCCTTACTTTGGATGTGGTACTATATTCAACCAACCTACGAACTCTAAAATCGTGAACTATATGCAGAAATGTATGTCTTGCAACCAAGTGTGTGAGCTGTATTATGTTTGGAGTGATGTAGGTGACAAGATACCACATTCTCAAGAAAAATGCAATTAAATATGAGATTTTGATTATACAAGAAGAAAACTTTGTTTCAACGCAATGCTCCGCAAGCAATCTTAATGTCTAATAACCAATGTTTCATTTGATTAGTGTTTTATAATTAAATAATGGCGCTAGGTAGACCTTCAGTGGACCAGTTTGTATTGTTGCCATAATAATAAGAAATTATGACAATTGCTAATATGCACTACCAAAAACCAAATCAAACAATAGCTTCAATTTCGGATTTAAATCATTCCATCTTTTCTAGCCAAGCTTATTAGTTATGGAAAATACATAGAAACATATGCAAATATTTCTGAGTTGCAAAACTGTATATGAAATCTGTGCTACTATGTTCCTGCATAACATATTTGAAAATCATGACATACTGGCAACTACCAACTCGTACAAAAAAATCCTCAAACCTTGTGCATTGTTAGTATTGATGTAAAGACATTTATGTTCTGTTGCTGGTACGAATATCTGAAACGATACATTTGAATATGAGCAATACTGAATTTCTTTCCTCTATTGCATTGATTCAGTAGCTGAAAATCACAAAGTAGACTCATTTTCTACCATAATTGTTATATTTGTATTTTCGTCAGCACAAAATTTTGGCACCAGTAGGCCTACCTATCTATGAGGCTGAAAAGCATGCCTAGCTTTGTTTATTTTCGACAGTAAAAGATAGGCGGTGGCGGTTCCTAGCACCATTTTGCAGAAATTCCGTTTGCTTTGCATTGGATTTTAAGCCACAAGAAATTTTTGGATCTCGAAAAAAATTACAGCTTAGAATAGAGTAAATATGGTAAATGAACTTCTTTCTTTGTTAAATCTGTAAGTACAAACAACAATTTCTTAAAGTAATGCACAAAAATTTGAAAGGAGGGGATACTTTTTTAATCGATTTCTAATGAACTATTTTAATGTAATTATTTTCAGATTAATTAATTGCTTAAGCAATTTGTTGAGACCTGGACAATACAAAAATTATCAAATGTGTACTATAGAGATCTCTACCTCTAGCTTCTGTCCAAGGCTTGCTTGAATCCTTTTACAAAATCGGCTATCTTACACCAACAATGCCGTAGGACTTTTTATTTATTGTGTATGCAGTGCCATAGTAAATTAATTCATTAGAAAGACTTAATAAGTAAAAGGCAATGGACAATCCAGTTTTTATGCAACTGCTGATGGTAGCAACTAAAATTGCATTTTCATTCTGAGAAGAGAGACTGTTTACTACATTAAGCATTAAAAAAATTATTAAGAAGGATCTACTAGGTGTCATGACAGTTAATAGGTAGAGCTTAGGAACACAAGGGACAACATATAACAAGCCCAAACAGTGACCGGAAAGCTTGTGACAGAAAAAAAAAAACAGACACAGAATAGCTCGAAAATACACACACCATCCCAGGAATCGCTCCGTAATCGTCGGGCAAACCTTGAGATCTTAGCCACAGCTGCAGTGGCACAGCAGCGCCGTTGCCTTATTGGCACTTGAGGCTGTACTGGCATAGCTCCATCTGTAGACCAATTAAGGGTCTTACAGACACATCCACACCACACATGCGAGCAAAATCTGTCACAGGCTACATTAGTTTTATAATATAATACCATTCTTACAGCAAGTTAACTACAGTATATATTAAGACCCAGTAATTTTACTCAATGACAGCATCCCACAAAGCAAAGAACTACTTCAATAATATCAGCTGTGTTTTTGCCAATATGACCAAAAAGATGCTTTTTAAGGTTTTCTACAGAATCCAGAAAAAACTTTTAATTTACTTTTCATTAAGAGTTGTTAAATTACAGTTTTTACATAAAATCCTTTCCACAATGTTACAGAGTACTTACTAACGTAACAATTAATTACTCTAAAAATGTGATGACTTTCCTCAGCTGCCAGACATAGTTTGAATGTTTTGTCAATGTAGGTGTTAAATGACAAAATGATTACATGCCCCACAAAAAATTATAAAGAGAGAATTTTCCAATCACCATATAAAATTACCACTACATGTCTAAGAATCTAATATTAAAACAATTACCAATCACTACAATAAATAGAAGAACTAGAAAAATAGTCAGAAGTCGAATTTCAACAAATATCTTTTACGAGGACTGTAAATTGAGTCTTTGGATAAGTTGAATATGTATAGAGTAGACTGATAAGTTTGATTATAAGCATGACATGTAGGAAGGAGAAATACATAAATAAATAATAAACAAATACATTTTTTAAAAAATCTTATCTCCAGGGATCTCAATTGAATGAATATGACTCGACAAGATTCAAATTTATTCATACTCTTTACCAACTCAGCGTGGCCACCAAATCTTCATTTTCAAATTCTAGGGTTTTTCCAGGTTAAAAATAATTATTTTCCAGGTTTTCACGAAACTTAATTTTGCTCAAAGGGGTTAGCAAACAACTACACCGTAAATAAACTAGTTACATATTTTTCGAAAACATGTCATCCAAGTTTAACCATGTCACGTTGTAATATACACCAAGCAGTGGCAAATCCAGGATTTGTGTAGGGGAAAGGGGACGGACAGAGCTCATAAAAATTGTGGCATTGTACCTCAAACTGACGTAAAAAGAACCAGCTCATCATATGAGGTTTCCTCATGGTTTTGGGCGATTTGCAGCCCCATGGTCCCCCCTCCCCCTGCCACAGATTCGACACTGACACAATGTATAGTACAAGGTGTACATTTTAAGTTGACAAACCAGAATAACTATAAAAAAATATACATGATGTGGGTTAAAGTGCAGTTTATGGGGCAGCAGCTAGCCGTAGCTCTCGTTAGGTTAGGAACAGCAGAGCAGCCAATCAGGAGTCGAGTTATTCAGGCGAATAAGATTGCGCGTTTCACGACGAGTAAATTTGGCGTCAATTTCAAAGTTTATTCGACGATTTCGGTGTGGCATTTGTGTGATTGTAATTGATTTTCCATTTATAACGGATTTTTAGATAATAGAGGTATTACCTTCACAAGTGACCTATTATTAATACACCACAGCAGTCAACCATAGAACAGGTATAGCATGTTTTATTTATTTTATGATATGCTCGAAACAGTGATAAAGTGGCATCCATACTGATAGCAACTGTAACTTGTTGATTGTTAAAAACTTTTGCATACACCGCTTCAATTTGTTTAGATTGGACAATTGTAATGCTGTTTATTATTGGCCACGGCATTGTGACTCCTGATTTGTTGCTCTGCCGTTTACACTGTATTACACTGTCAAATTTTTGATCAAATCTTTGACATAAAAATATCATCATAATTTTGTAATATTTTTTTATGTAAGTCTTTGACCCTAAAAAGGGTTATTACACTGCCATCATATTTTTGATCATATTTCAAGATGGCTGAAAGTAATAACATGTTATCATGCGCTGTCATTGCTACTACGAAAACTGCACTTTGAAGAAAACAGAGGGGCTTACTTGGGGGAAACTGTAGAAATCATTTCGTGTTGCAGGAGATGCAAGCGGAAGGTGCCAAGTCATATATAAATTACTGGAGAAAGGATGATACAACGTATTGGTATTTACTCAGTAAAGTGGCTCCACACATTAAAAATCAGTATATGCACATAAAAAGACATGTTTTCAGTGACACAGAAATTTCTTGCTACTGGGGTTAAATTTTACTTACGGCGCGGCGGCGTAACATGCTTATGTTGGCAATGAAATGTTCGCTATAGGAGGATTAACTTACTGGACGGACAAGAACGCATACAAGAACCTGTCAACAACAGAGCAGTAACAGCGTCGATTATTATTAGATTGAGAAGAGTGGAGAGCTTATAAAATCTGCTTCATATATTTCTATTAATGTTGTGGTTGATGTAACACACGAGGCCATTAATCTTCTTCTTAAACCCAGGACGAATTTCTCCGTTGAGTACCTCTGCCATTCTCTTGTAACTTTCAAGTCCCCTTAATCTGTTCTTATTCAGGGTGTTTGTGAATATATATAGTGCTTCATCTGCTTAAGATGACAGCACACACACCAAATAAAGTTCAACGTAATGTTTTGAAACAAGGACGTTTGTTTTTAAATAAAAACGGTCCAAGAGCTACACCGATGCTAGCGCTGCAAGCGGTTACAGTGAATAGTAGACAAACGACTTTTATGAGGCACTAGATATGATCATATTTCTTTGACGAAAGCAGAGATATGTCAAAGTTCCCTATTACACTATCAAATTTTTATGATGTAAATTTTTGACAAAGAAATATGACAGTGTAATACCGCCCTAACCAAGCGAGCGCGACGGCTAGCCACTGCCGCATGAACTGCACTTTTACCCATAATGTGGGCCTTCGAATCTACAATAAAAAGTCGCAGTTCCCATTTAAAATTTTATACTTGACGCTCCCCACCCCCACAAACGGTGGAAATGGTTCAGGTTGAGTATTATTTCCTAAGCCTCTTCCATCCGCACATGCTGGTGACAACCATTTTTAATATCTACTGTTTTTCCGAGTTATTCCCGTTTGTCAACATCAACTTAAAATTTAGAATCTGTATAATGGACCAAGTTGAGTTCAAGTAGTTGGAGGGTACTACACATTTTAACGTGAATTGCATTCGTTTATACAACATAGCCCGTTCATTTATACTAGACTTCCTAATACATTAAAATACAGTTACATCTCATGAACTAGTGATCGAGAACTCATTACATATATTATGATTTACTTTACCTTCAGGATATGAAAAACATTTTCACCTCTTTCAAGTTTTCATTTAGATTGTTGCCAATGATGGTTTTCAGTTTCCAAAGCCCATACAGTCATATACGTTTTGCCCTGGAAAACTCTAGCTAAAAGATCAATGACCTAGCATGCGTAATAATGCACAATGTTTTCGGCGAGTTCTTGAACTTCTAGGAGATGAAATCGAGAATGCAAAAACATATCTGGAGCAACAGCTGTGTGGTATTTGCATTCTAGTGTCATCTGGTAAAATAACACTCAACAGCAGATTTTAATGATAACATTATTTTGTTTTAATGAATTTGTTTCATATTTTAAATTCTTGTAGTACTAAACAGACAGTGAAATATATATTGTGGAAAGCAACAAACTTCCGTTTGTTTATGGAAAGTTTATGTTTCTTGCTTCTTGCGTGGCTGTTCAAAGCACTCTTTCCCATTGAAGAAATATTTATCTTTGCGTTGCACCAAGAGCATAATGCATTCGTTTGTGATTTGGGATCACATGTAACCCACGGATACACTGTCTCATATTAGCTCTGATATCAAGTTATACTCTGTTTTGACAGGACGGACAAACACTTCACTCTAAAACACGTTGAATTACTTCATCTGTGCAGGCACAGATAAGGTCGATTCACACTTGGATTCACTATTGTTCTCTGCAATGATTGTTTCACTCTGCTCCATCTCAGAAAGATGTAGTTAGTCTCTGAATATATTTAACGATATTTTGAACGTATTGTTATAAGACAGCTGTTAAAGCAATAAATTACAACAGAAAGAAATTGCCTTTTCGCGAAAGTCGTGTACCGTATTACAGAGTTACACTTACATCTTTTTGGAGGACAATTAGCATGTCAAACAATCGCAATCAACAATGTTAGAACTGTATTTCCTACGGGCCGGCTAGCACTCACTAGGTGGCGTTGCGTGTACGTATGCTTTTTGAAAACCCATTAACATATAACGAGGCGAATAATCTTTTGTGTTGACCATAAAATAAATAATTAATACTGTTCCTACTCTATGGGTGACAGGTTCTCGATGTACCCTTGTCATGGTCCGCATGAAAAACAGTTCAACCATCAACAATATGTACATCATGACTGTGTTTACTATTTATATATTAATAATGTCACATCAGTCACAGGAATCGTCTATAATTATTACTAATGAACATAGGCGCCGACTTTTGAAAATCTTGGGGTATGCTCAGTGGTGTACCCAGTTATTTCTAAAGAAAAATAAATAAATACAAAGCAAAGCCAAAAACTTATACAAAACATACACGCTATCGATTCCGTATCACCGTCACCATCACAATAAGTCGAAGTCCTTTTGTATTTCACTATATAGTTAACCATTTTAACGATTTTCACACGCAAGACATTAACCCTTTTAACCCTAAATTTTATTGATTTATGAACAAAAATATTTCTTTGTATATATCTATAAATAATGATTGGATTAATGTATATTTGACAGAATTTTCGATTATTTTTAGTTTTTGGATGGAAATTTGGGATGACTACACATGGTAGTGTGCAGGATATGTTTCCTTTATCGTAACTAATAACATTTTCAAACTGTTGACTACTAATTTAGACAATGGACAATTATTTAGTAATCAAGTTTTTAAATTATTTTGTTTCCTTTACTTTGATACAATTATTTGTAAGTATTGTTGCATTTACTGCAACTTAGACATCAAGTAACGATATATATTTTGACAATGCATTGTAGCCTAATGCTTTTTGTTTCCTCAAGGTAACGGTAAAAAAACTAGTCACAATGAATTATTGAAAGCCCTGCAATGTTATTTACAATCTTTGAACAAATGGTTGTGGCTAGACGGACAGATAAAGATGAGGGGAGGGAAAGGGTTAAGACTTAATTCCATGCACAGGTCAAAAAGAGCAGAAACTAAGGTCCGACTACTACGTTCAATTGTTGTCAAATTGTTGAAGCCCGAAAATTCAAATTCAGAAAGAAATCTATTACTAGTTGTTGTGTTTGGAGAATTTTGTAGAGCTGCCAATTAAAAGACAAAGACCTTCGCAAGTTGTTATGAGGACTGTCTGTTCACAGAATGTTTTAGCTAGAAGGGATATGGCAGTCTTCGCAGCAAGTATGTCAGCTCACTGGTATGTGGTTGTCAAAAGGTTATCTTTTGAGATACCGGGAATTAAATTTCTAGTGTAAACATTTTCAATATATCGTACCAAACCCACTTCATTTCTAGTTATTTTATACAATTAAAGGTTGCCGCCTTCAGTTTACAATATTGACTTAACAAGTGGAATTCCATCAACATTCGGACTACTTAGAAAATGGTCACTTCAGTCACATGTGAATGTGGATTTTAATGCCTATGAATTCAATTACCTGTTTAAAATAATCTATTTAGAGTGGTCTCTTACAAAAGCCAGCCGGCCATCAATGGGATGACAGAGTCCATTTTAATTACAGTCAAGAAATATAATGTAAAGAAAAAAATGATACTAAAATTTTCAGTGGGTTATGCCTGGTATACCCATTCAATTTTGGGGTATGCTTGAGTGACCGAGCACACCCGTAGTCGGCGCCTATGCTAAAGAAGCATCACAATACCAACTTTTACAGAGTTTATAGTTAAAAATCAACAAAATGCTTCCGTGAAGAGATTTTTCAATACAGAATCAGACAAACGAGATCTGTGTTGATGAGTATCACTGGGAGGGGGGGGGGGGGGAGGGTGGTCAATTACGAAAATTGCTAAAATGTAGTACAAATAAATATCGCCTTTCATTCTAGCTGCAATTTCGTAGTCGCGCCTTACGATAACATCGCGTCTCTTCGACGTACATTGCGAGGAATTGAGTCGCGTGGTTGAACAACACTTCGAGATAAATACAGAAATAGATAGCGGAATACATAACCTACAATTAAAAACTTTTTAAACAACCCAGGAATATATTTGAAATATTTTTTGTTCACAAAAATGAATATTATTTAACCCGCAGGTACTAGCGATCCAAGCATTTTGCTCACCGTAATTTTAAAATGACTGGCATTTTATTACTTTTAAATATTAAACTTTGAGGTTTTTTTGTTACTAAAACTACAGGAATTACTTGTTTACACTTATTAAGTACATTTCGAACTGGTTGTGTATATCTGAGCAATAGGCTATACCCGCGAATGGTCGTTTAACTCTTAAAGCCGCGAGATTTCATGGGTTAAAAATCCCGGTTTATGGCTGAAATTCAAGGTTTTTTCCTGGTTTCAAGGTTCGGTGGCCACCCTGCAACTGCCAAAAAAATTAATCTAATACTATTTTACAAGAGAGATCATGTTTATTAAAAAGTCCAAAAGATAATGTAGTCATAGTTTTTTCACAGTCCATGCGGTGAAATTTCTTGTATAATAATGTTCGACACTTCTGCTTAAACTCACAATGTTAGAAGTCCAAAAATGGTGTGTGATAAGATTTAGGCACAGCTTTACTCATAATTACATTCCCTCTGAATGGGAAGCGGGACATGAATTAAATTATTTGCGATGTATTCACTTTTTCTCTCCCACACTTTCAAGGTCTTAAAACCAAATGATCAGGGTGTAAAATCTGTTCCCAGCATGTAATGGGCCACCCAATTTTTATCTGCAGTAACGTAATGTCATAAAAACACTTTCAGGTAACGCTTCTAATTTTCCGAACACACTATGTTATAGGCCCAGAGTAAATGAACTAATAAGTAGACTTGGACTGAGCAAAGGGAAATTTCAACAATGTCCAGGTTGGATTCAGAGTGCAGCGGCCAAAGGTAACGTCTGAGTATCTGAAGTGTGCCTGTGTGTGTGTGTGTGTGTGTGTGTGTGTGTGTGTGTGTGTGTGTGTGTGTGTGTGTGTGTTTTCTGACACTGGCTAGTGGCTGAAACCTTCAATTCAAGGTGTGTGTGATGTGCCTGTTGCAGCTTATATACATCTTTGAAATGAGTTATTTTTGGAGTATGACTTACATTTGGGAAAATATGGCAGACAACATTCAATCTTTTTTTGGTAGGTGCTACCACAAGGCACAGTAGCAAAGTTAAGGAAGAAAAAGGACCTGAAACCAATGCGCACCAGAAATATTAATATCGGAATTCAAAAGAGGAAAAATCTTAAGCTGCATTCTAAAATGAGGAACAAACTAGACATAATTTATGAAGTACCACTAAATTAGTTGTGTTCCAAGTCTTAGGCTTAGCAGTTAAGCTTCAGCAAGGTTATTTTTGTAAATATGTACTGTATGTGTCAGTGGGTTCTGCTTGATGTCTATATGTTTAATGCATCACGGGAAGCATACATGGTGAACTGAGAGCCATGTGTAGAGAACCAATGTGAATGTTGTACTTTAATCTCTGTATGCACTCAAATCAGAATTTTTGTCATACTTTGCTATGACAACATGTCCTGCCTCACATCAAACGAAAATTGTGAAATAACCAAAGATATATATCAAAATATTTCTAACAACCACTAGAGTAGAAGTGTCACCTATTTCCTCTACACTAGGAAAGAGACAGCAGGAAACATACCACATTTTGAAGGAAAATGTGAAAATAAGATTTTTACGATGCACCAAGAAAACTTTGCTTTGGCACTAAGCACACTCCCTTGCACTTCGAAATAATTTGTCTAATTAAATCATGGGGGTTTGTATTATTGTCATAATCTCACAAAACTATGACAATAGTGAAAATAGACTGCCAAGAAACAATGAGACCGACAAACACTTCAATTTTGGAACTTTAAATTCACTCCATCTTTTCTCACATCTCATTGGTTACATGAAATACAAAGCAACACATGAATATTTTTCACGGGCAAAATTTTATTTCCAAATCTTTACACACTCACAGGATACCAACTTGTGTGAAAACCTGAAGTGTTAAGCATTGTTGGTTTTTATGTAAAGAAATTTATTTTTCTATCTATAAGGATTTGTACAGCTACTATATTTTAAGATGACCAATTTCCATTTATTAAAATTCCACGTATTAAAATTCTACACTAGAAACTCTAATAAAAATAGAGATCTAACTTTTTTTTTACTCTTATTTTGGGACCAGTATTAAAATGTATTAAATATTTGTGATCGAACAGCATTAGTAGTGTATACTCTATAGAAAAGTTAATTGTGGTGGATCTCAGCATAATTTTTAAAAACTTCTATTTGTTTTGCTATATTATAGAGGGAAACTTTCCTGGCATGAAAGATATGTATAAAAAATAGAGGTCATTTAACTTACCCAAAGTACAAGCTCGTTGACAGATACAAAAACACACACTAATAGAGATTCAAGCTTTCGCGACTGTTGGCCACTTCATCAGGAAAAGAGGAAGGAAGGAGGGGGGAAAAGGAAAGGATGCGTGTTTCAAGGGAGTGGACGAGGAGTCATTCCAATCCTGGGAGTGAAAGGACTTACCTTATGGGAAAAAAGAAAAGGTAAACAAGTACACACACACACACACACACACACACACACACACACACACACACACAGTGATTAATCTTCAGTGCAACCGCCTTTACGGCGTGCGACGGCAGCTGGGATTCCCGCTTACCGCTACTAAATTTAATACGGGTTGGCGAGCAAATTATTTCTGACATACACAACAGAAACACTTAGAAAGAAAAGTTTATTACTCACCTGTATTACACAAGTAGGTGCTGAAACTGCCTCCCTTCGTTGTTCGAGCATTTCCGACACCTGCTGAGGAAGTTGCTCATTACACTCTGAAGTTCCCTCTCAGAAATTGCAGTGATTTCATGACGAATGTTTGTTTTTAATTTATCTAAATTATGGAGATTTTATTTGTACACTTTCTCTTTTAATGCTCCCCACAGATAAAAATCGCATGGGGGTAAATCGGAAAAATGAGGGGGGCCAAATGTTTTTAGTGATAAATATTTCACCCAACATGTTACCAATTTCCCGTAATGATAAGTTGGCTGTATGAGCCGGCCCAGAGTCTTGCTGAAATGTTGAAGGCACATTCTTTCAGTTAATTGGGCAAATAAAGACCACAATATGTTTTCAACATTACTGTCACTATTAATTTTTTTCTGAAAAAATATAGAGCCTATTATTCTCTCGCTGCCAACAGCGCACCACACTCCTATTTTCTGTTCGTGCAGGGGCTGTTCGTGAATTAAATTAGGCTTTTCCTAACTCTAGTAACAATTATTTTGGGAATTAACATACCCACTTAGGTGGAATCACAATTCGTTTGAAAAGAAAGTTAAGTTTGGGTCAATTTCTCAGTCACACACCTTTTTCAGTATCAACGAGTGTAATGCGCAACTTCCTCAGCAGGTGGCAGAAATGCTCAAACAACGAAGGAAGGTAGTTCCAGCACCTCCTTGCTTAATACAGGTGAGTAAATAAACTTTTCTTTCTAAGCGTTTGTGTGATGTATGTAAGGAATAACTTGTGTGCCAACCCATATTAAATTTAGTGCAGAGGTTGGGCGGTGCACTAAGCGGGAATTGCAGCTGATGTCGTTTGCAAGTCGCACGCCGCAAGGCGGTTGCGCTGAGGTTTGGTCACCCTGTATATATATGGCGAAAAAAGTGTTGCTTCAATTTGGGTCGATGCAAGAGTTTGAACAAAAATTTTAAAGGCAAATGCTGCTCAACTGGCAATCTTTTAAGCAATTATTTCTCTAATTGGTAGGTATTTATCAGATTCTTAAGTCCACTGTTACTCATTTTCAGCATGTTGTTAAATAATGAAAAAAAAAAGAAAAAAAAGACCACTTATTAGATTAAATCAATATCTATCTTTCTGATATCAAGTTCTTGAAAAATTTAATTACAGCTGCTTTAATGTAATGGTTTGTATATTCTCCACATAATTAATCACACACACCTCCTCCTAACTTTGTACAATTCATGAGATGATAATTGTTCAATTACTTCCTTTAACACCACATGAAATACTATCTAAATTACTTTCTTACTCCCTTCCCACACCATAAAAAATCTAGAAATTAATATATAAATTGTGATATGATAAAGGTCAACCACTCAACATAAGATAGGGTTATCAGTCAATACAAAATAAATAGACACTTAAATATGCATCTTTACTTTGCATGCAATATGAAATAAGGAAACTAATACCCACATTAGGAAGTAATTTGGGCTATAGAGTATGAAGACAAGGTACCTCAGAACTAAGGAATTCCTTTGTGATTTTTATTTGAGTAATGGAAGAGATAGTCAGCATGCCATGAAACACAATCTGACTTTATTGCAGTCAATTTCGAGTATAGCATAATTATCATCCTTGTGCAAGTTACCAAGTGTTTATGTTTACAATCCATGTCACAGCGAAGTACTGAGTGTTCAGATGTTGGATAAGGCCATTGCATGTGACCAGCCAATCAGATGATTGTGCACGGCAACCAATGATATTTGCACCTTTTCATGTCAATGTTTCCACATTAATATCGATATGTTACGAATTGTTACCACGATAATTACAGACAATGTAACCGAGTTGACAAGGGTACACCAAGAACTCGTCAACCATAGTGCAGGAACAGCAGTAATTATTACTTCATGGTCAGTGCAAAGAAGTAATCATTTATTACAAATAAATTAGGTCAATTTACATTACATAAAACAAACTGTTAGACGCATGTTACATGCTAATATCTAATGGCTGTCACCGTCTGTGACACAATTGTTCAGCTGTGGCAGCTGCCAAAATCTGAACACTCGACACTACTATTGTAAACTTTTAGCATTATCAAGTGTAATTGTATTGGAATGTACAATTCAGTAATCGAAGATAAGTTTTGGAAATAAGGAGTGTGTGGTGCACATTTCATGGCCTTCTGTTGTAGTTTTGAAAGATTCAGATGTATCATTATAATAAAGGAATAAATAGGACAAAACTACATGCAATGGAACTTGGGAGGGAGAAAATGGGGAGGGCATAGGCGGAGGATGGATACAATTTTAACAATAAATGATCAATGAATAATTACTTTAAAGAACTATACAATGATTGTTAGATAGTCAACGAAACAACACAACTGCCGAACTAAACTGCAGTTTGAAGGTCGAGTAAGTCCAACGTTTGTGTTTTGGAAAGGCTACTCCACTAGTGTTTCCCCGATATGCAAAAATTAAAAAAAAAAAAAAAAAAAAAAAAAAAAAAAAAAAAAAAAAAAAAAAAAAAAAAAAAAAAAAAAATTAAAAAATAAATGCTTATACAGCTTCCTTTCTAGTTCTGTAATAGATGTACTTAATTTATATGACAACTAATTAGTATTAACTACATACTTCTATCAACTCCACCAGGTGAATTGACAGATGCCAATTGTTCTAAATCTAGGCTAAAAAGTAGTATGGACAACAATGATTTTTTGATGGAGTGGAATCTACTATAACATATCTAAACTATGTCATCAGGATATCATACATGAATCTGAAATCTCTAAGTTTATTGCGGCTGACAACAGCAGCCGAGTGCGTAACATTAAACTATACTTTCTGTTTACGCCTGACCTGTAAATGTATTAAATAGTAATTCTAAATGAAAAGCATAGGAAGAGAATACATGAGAAGCATTTAAGCAAACATAAAAGCTTAAACCTTATTCATATAATAAGGAGTAGGCATTCCATCAGAAAATACTACGAAGCACAAGCTATCGCAACTAGAAAGAGACAAAAATTACAGAAAAAGTAGCAGAGTTCGAACTCTTATGGGACATAATGCAGAAATTCGGAAACTGAATTCCACCTTAGTTTCCCATTGTTAGATTGAAATACACTGTAAAGATAATTGATGAGCTGCAGACAGGCATGTAGGAAACATGATCATACTCTCATAAGTTATCAAATTTTCAGCCACAGCTGTCACTGCTAGCAAAAAAGGGCACAAAAGTGCCCCCCCCCCCCCCCCCCCCCGCACGACCATTGACTCCAGCAGCTGTAGGCCTGTCTGCAACTCAATGAATGTCTTTATGGTGAGTTGCAACCAACCCTCATTATATTATTGATATTCCAACCCAGAGTTTCTATAGAAATTAATTCTTTAGCAAAAATTCACTCTTTCTGTCATTCAATTTTATCTTGCAGAGTTGCAGATTGATCAAGAGGTAACTGTGCACTACTTATTTAATTCACACCATACCTTGGACAATCTAACAATGTCAGATATTTCTCTCATGGCATAAAAAGTTTCTAACTGTGATTTAAAAAATAAAAAAATAAAAAATATGGTTCTCTGTTATCACTACGGCAGTCAGAAAATTTCCAAAACACACACACACACACACACACACACACACACACACACACACACACTTGCAAGGGATTGTCTCAAACAAATATTCTACATGTTTAGCAAAATATCTGCATAAATATTATAGTTAGATACAAGCTTTTTAGTAAAAGCAAAATTTTTATTAGAATTGACACACAAAGTAAAAAACATTGTTAAAATTACTTTTCACTACGCAGACAAAAATTTGCCTATCTCTCAACTTTCTTAGAACCATGTATGTCAAAATTACTTGGTACTTAATTGACAACTAAAAATTTTAAACTCTAAAAAAGTAATGATTTTTATTTTTATCACCAAATTTAATTTCTTTAAATGTAGCACGACAAATGTGCATTATGGATCATAATCACGTCACAAAAGATAAAACTTTGCAATTAATGGGGTGTGGGAGGGAGGGGGCATAGGGAAGCTCTATAACAGTGTACAAGGCTTCTTTGATATGTGATCATACACTGATAAGTGATCTTTATTGAAACTATAGTTGGCATCACCTACGAAGGAGGCCCAGTTTTCAGCTGTTCTGCATATCCCCTTCCATTACCGCAATGACAGCCAATAATGTTCATTGTATAGGCGCCGGCTGGCCGCGAGTTATGCAGTTTTTCTCCTGCAGGTGCAACTGTTTGCACTCGGCCGTAGGTCCTCCCGACGCTTTCCCTATTGCTATGCCACTATGCGTGGAAGCGCCTTCATATATGACGCCAGCTATAGTTATCATTATCATTGACAGTTTACAACACAACACAAATTTCAGTGAAGGTCATTCTTAAGATTTCAACTTAAAGTTCTGAGAAAGAATTCTAAGTGCTACACCTAATAACAAATATATTTATACTTGTCATAAAGAGCACGTGCTTACCTCTGAGGACTCTTAGTTCCTTTCCACTTTTGCATAATGAACAGCTCCATTTGCCTCTTGGTGGATACTTCAAAGGTGGACTGCAACAGTCTAAATGGTATACATGAGGGCATGTACTGCACGGAATTAACTCCTCACCATCTTCTCCACATTCATTGCAAACTTCATCATGCTCCAAATCACAGGGCCTGAAATTGACAAGCAAGGTCAAGGAACTCTGAAATCACCATTTTAATGAATAGTTATTGTTGGTTTGCTTAATAAATACTTATCTTACCCCCTCCCCAAATATTATAATATTAATAATAATTCCTTGTGAGGTTGTTAGAGCCTCAATTGGGTGCCTCCCCAGGTGGCGGATAGGGGAAAGCCCCCAGATATGGGTGGTACCAAGGAAATGAAAAACTCAGGACATTAAAACAATGCTCAAGGTGTGCCTAACATGTTGAAACAAAATCCTGATATGTCTGAGAGAGATTTCCCGGTACTCTGGTCAACGTCCGTTATATCAGTGAGCTCGACTATGATGTTCCATAGGCCTAAATAACCTCTGGTCCTATCCGGCCCTGGCATCAACCACACCAAACCAATTAACACAAGCAAACATGAAATTTGCGAGCAAATTCAACTTTACCCAAGGTGGTACACAATTCACCCATCATTTGACGGCAACTGGACATTCGGATTCTGGAGAGCCCAGGCAAGCACAACAGAGAATCCAAAAGGGTGTTTTTACAGCAATCGGTCATTATTTGTAAGAAACTGCTTTATTTTGCAGATCTAGATTTCGGCAAGTGATCTGCCATTATCAATGCTACATTACCAAGAAGTCATTGTTTGTATACATACACGAGATATAACATAGACAAATTAGAAAAAAAGAGTCAATAAGATGTATTTTACATACCATACATTTTTTATGTTGGTATGTTATGCATGTGCATTGTATCATCCTCATAGATGGTCTGTAATACATTTTTTTTCCACAGTAAAATGTAATACTATTGCCAGTAAAGTGGGTTACAACTTTTGAAATAGAACTGTATGCAACAATGAACAGTATGCAACACTGTAAATATTTAAATTATTGTTTGTTTATGACATGTTTTATAAGGTAAAAATAGCTTTTGGAATCACAAACAACTTGGACAACATACTGGAGTACAGTGTAGACAAAATTAATGCAATCCACACTCCAGGTGTCTAGAAGATTGACTGCCTGGACTGTGGGCCAGACAGGAAGGAAACTAGGTTTGCCGAACACAGTGCACTTGAGAGAAAAGACACAGCCGAAAGATCAAGCATGGCAGCCCATCTGCTTGAAACAAAGCACCAGATACCAAGCATAGCAAATAATGTGAGGTTGTTGAATAGGGGGTGAGAAAGGAAGATTTCTCGCTCTACACGAAGTGTTTGAGATCTTTTGCCACCAATGATCCATGGGATGTAACCTAGTTAATGACCAAGTTACTATGAAAAATACAACCTTTTGGGAATTATTTCACTATAGTTTGTGTAACAATAAACAAGAATTCGACCTAGGAGGGACCCAATAGATCTCTTTCCTTACCAAAATGTAGCAGTTTTTTACCTTTCCTTTTTTGCCCTTAAGGTAAGTCCTTCCACTCCTGGGATTGGAATGACTCCTTTTCCACTTCTTTAAATCCCGTATCCTTCCCTATCTCCCCTCCTTCCTTTCTCTTTTCCTGAAGAAGTGACCAACGGTTGCGGAAGTTTTTGTTTGTATCTGTCAACGAGCCTGTGCTTTGGGTAAGTTATCCGATTTCTATTTTTTATACATATTTATACCACCAGGAAAGTTTTCTTCTATTATATATATAGTAGATGAAGTTTACTTACCAGGAGAAGGAGTACAGGTAGTGACAGCAACACACACACACACACACACACACACACACACACACACATGCAAACAAACACAAGCTTTCGCAACCCAGTTGCTTCTTCGGGCAGAAGGGAGGAAGACATCACGTGTGCCTAGCTATGTTTTCGTTTGTGTATATGTGTGGGTGGGTGTGTATTTGTTTACCTCCCCCCCCTCCCCTCCACCAAGGTAAATCTTTCCTCTCCAAGGATTGGAATGGTTTCTTACCCACTCCCTTAAAACCCTCATCAGTTCCTTTTCCTTCTCCTTCCCTACTCTGCCTGAAGAAGCAACTAGGTTGTGAAAGCTTGAATGTTTGTGTGTGTGTGTTCTCATTTTTGTTTCTTTTTTGTGTCTATCGGCGAGCCTGCACTTTGGGTAAGTCAAACAATCTTTATACTTGCCCTTCAGCTTATTCTCTCCTCCTGTCGCCCACTTGGTCTCAACCTCCGCTAAATTCAAATTCCCACACACCATCTTTAACATCTTAGCCTCGGTTCTGTGGACAGAACCTCTGCCTCAAGTGGTATCTCTGTCCAACTTCTTTGCTTTCTACTGTCCTTCGGATAAGTCATCCGTTTTCTATATGGAGGAAAAATTCCTAACAGGAAATATATATATATATAAGTAGATGACGTTTACTTACCAGGCGAAGGAGCACAGGTAGTGACAGTAACATAAATAAAACACACACACACACACACACACACACACACACACACACACACACACACACAAACATAAACTCAAGCTTTCGCAACTATTTCTTGCTTCTTCAGGCAGAGTAGGGAAGGAGAGGGAAAAGGAAAGGATTTGGGTTTAAAGGAGCAGGTGAGGAGTCATTCCAATCCTGGGAGAGGAAAGACTTACCTTTGGGGAAAAAGGATAGGTAAATAAACACCCACCCACCCACAAAGGCAGACATATGCAAAATGCAAAGAAATTGGACAGATGCCAGTCGAGGCACAGGCTCTGTCCAGAGTTTGGAGGCAGAGGCTCTGTCCAGAGATTGGAGGCAAAGATGTTGTAGAATGGTGGATGGGAATTTGAAACTTGTGAAGGTTGAGACCAGGTGGGCAACGAGAAGAGAGAATATGTTGAGGGGCAAGTTCCCATCTCCGGATTTCTGAAAGGTTGGTGTTTGAGGATGGCCTCAACTGCAAAACGCAACAGAGACGTGTGGGAAAGCTGCAGTGCAACTTAACTCGTCAACAGCGGCTATACTTTTCATCAGCACTCAGGGGCTGGAAAACCCATCGTCAGCACCGCGGGAGTGTCAGGCAGCATGATGAGTAAACTTATTAACAGCAGTCACAGGGTTAACACTTCTTAATTTTAAAATTACTAAAATATTCCAGACTATTTTGTCATGTTGGCTGGATTATTGACACCCAACATTTCATTCCCATCTGCAGAGGACACTTTCACTGATTTATCTTCTTTGGATATAAGAACCACACACACTGGCTCTCTACTTACCGCACCCAAATCCCATTTTCGTATGTGTTTTGTCATCATCATTCACCACAGCACCAGTGGTCTACACACTTCACTGCGCCACTTGCGATAACTCTCTCCACAGTACTTTGACCGCCAAGGGCGCGTCAAGTCTTGTACCTCTCTGCCTTGGCCAATCAGAAGAAGAGGGCTCGCCAAGATAGGCCGGTGCACCACTGCCACGAGAGTAAGTATAGCAGAGGACTACATTCAATCTACCAACGAGTATGGAGCAAGTCAACGAGCCAGCTGTCTATGTTAGCCCAACTCTGAACACCACTACTGACTGATGGAAGAGATCATTGCAAAACTATGTATTAAATAGGACCTCACATCAAAAAGCACACCTAAAAGTTGAGTGATACTTTCAATTGTAATAAAACTATATGTTAACTAATCACTTCTTTCAGTTGCAGACCTTTTCCATCACCCTCGCTAGCCACGGCCGACCGCCTGTTGCCCCCCCTTGGAAGACTAATACACCACAAAATCCAAATATCGTTCAGATTCACACCCTCCTTCCTATTGAAATTCTTGGGGCGTTAAACAGTTTCTATCACCTCTCCATACAGCCTTTCACGCTACCAACTTGGGGCTGGCAGTACCTGAATTCTATCAAACCGAATTTGGTTGTCACCTGCCTGCTAAGCACGTTTCACAACAGCTGATATATCAATCTCTCCCTTTCTAGACGGGCACGTGTGCATTTTTAAGTCATTCTATAACTTATTTTTTATGTATCTACATACACCTACCAATGATTACACAGTGTCCTGTAAATTTTTGATTTTTCCAGAGGTTTACAAGCTTTCCTTAGCTGATTGTAGTTGATCCTGTAACTTGTGGGCAAGCTTGTATATTACAGTAATGTTCCCTTTCATCAATATTTCTCCACAGCGGCCCGTAACATCCTCAATGAAAGGTAGTAAAACTTAATTTCACTGGAGTTTCTACATTCCTATGATTTATATTTGGAGGTCTTGGCGCTCTCTATCTCGTTGGGTGAATACTCACTCTTGAGGGTTTCAATAATAAATCCATCCAACCATGGTACAATAGCCTAGAATATTTTTGTAATTTTTTCCAGCCATGAAATGTTACTTTTTAAACCTCTTAATTTTATTTCTTTTCTTTCCACACATAGTCAAACTAGTTGATGCTGACTTTAGGAAACTTAATTTGGGTTCTAGAAAAATATAGGAATAAATAAGAGAATATTGTCAGAAACATTTGTTTTATAAGATCAGCTGAAGAAATATAGTGTTGGTAGATTTAGAGGAGGTTATAGACATCTATTGGTGGCAGGGGAAGAAAATGCAGGGAGCAAAAGGTTCTCTACAGACTGCACTACAGCAAAAGTATATGAAAGCAACACAGTGGTTAAGAAAGAACCAAAACAAGGTAACAGCAACTCAAGAGATGAAGATTCAGAGTCATTTCATCTTTACATTCAGTAAGTTGGCAGTAAAATTGGAAAGGAAATAAAATTTGTTAATAACACTGTAATTCTGCCAAAGACTTTGAAGGGCAATTAAACAACAACAACAACAATAATAATAATAATAATAATAACCACTTACGTCAAGATGGAGATAAAAGATTTTAATTTTATCTGATTTCACAAGCTGACTTTTGGATATTTACAAGTTGTTTCCCAACTGAATAACAAAGTCAATTTTTCATTTTTTTTTATTTAGGCCTTATGTCTTTAGCCTTTTATCCCTCAACTATGCCACTAAACTCTCATCTTCCGTATGAATTTTAGCTCCTTCAAGGCTATTTTCACTATTGCTAAAAAAGAAATAACATTGTCCCCCTACAATTCAAATGTTCAAATGTTTGTAAATCTATTGGACTCAACTGCATGCTCATCAGTCCATAGCGCACAAACTACTTAAGGTACACTAACCTAAGGACAACACAAAACACCCATGCCCAAGGAAGGGAGGGGGGGGGGGGTGACTGGAGGCCCCGACGGGGAACGGCTGTGTGCACTCCCTTTTACTATACATGTGTTTGTTCCATGTTGTTGTTGTGGTCTTCAATCCAGAGACTGGTTTGATGCAGCTCTCCACCCTACTCTATCCTGAGCAAGCCTTTTCATCTTCTCATAAGAACGACAATCCACATCCACTTGAATCTGCTTACTATACGCGTCTCTTGGTCTCCCTCTGCGATTTTTACCCCACACACTTCCCTCCAACGCTAAATTCACAATTCCTTGATGTCTAAGAATGTGTCCTACCAACCTATCCCTTCTTTTAGTCAAGGTATGCCAGAAATTTCTTTTCTCCCCAATTCGGTTCAGTACCTCCTCATTAGTTACGCGATCCACCCACCTAATCTTCAGCATTCTTCTGTAGCACCACATTTCAAAAGCCTCTATCCTCTTTCTGTCCACACTGCTTATCGTCCATGTTTCACTCCCATACAAGGCAACACTCCATACAAATGCCTTCAGAAAGGACTTCCTTAGGCTTAAATCAATATTCGATGTTAACAAATTTCTCTTTTTCAAAAACGCCTTTCTACCCATTGCCATTCTGCATTTTATATCATCTGTACTGCGACCATCATTTGTTATTTTACTGCCCAAGTAACAAAACTCATCTACCTCCTTTATTCTTTCGTTACCTAATCTAATTCCTTCAGCATCACCTGATTTTCTTACACTGCACTCCATTACCCTAGTTTTGTTAATGTTCATCTTATATGCACCTTTCAGCACACTGTCCATTCCGTTCAATTGCTCTTCCAGGTCCTTTGCTGTATCTGACAGAATTACTATGTCGTCGGAAAAACGCAATGTTTTTAATTCTTCACCCTGAACTTGAATTCCTTCTCCAAATTTCTCCTTGCTTTCCTTTATAGCTTGCTCAGTGTACAAATTGAACAACATTGGGGAAAGGCTACAACCCTGTCTTACTCCCTTTCCAACCACTGCATCCCTTTTCATGCCCTTCAACTCTGACAACCGCTGTCTGGTTTTTGTACAAGTTGTAAATAACCTTACGCTCCCTATATTTTACTCCTGCTTGCTTCAGAACTTTAAAGAGTTTATTCCAATCAACATTGTCAAAAGCCTTCTCCAAATCTACAAAAGCTAGAAATGTTAGTTTGTCTTTTCTTAATCTATCTTCTAGGATAAGCCGTAAAGTGAGTATTGCCTCCCGTGTTCCTACATTTCTCCTGAACCCAATCTGATCTTCCCCGAGGTCGGCTTCTACCAGCTTTTCCATCCTTCTGTATATAATTCGTGTTAATATTTTGCAACCATGACTTATTAAACTGATGGTTCTGTAGTTTTCACACCTGTCTGCACCCGCTTTCTTTGGAATGGGGATTATTACATTTCTCTTAAAGTCTGAGGGTATTTCGCCTGTCTCATACATCCTAGATACCAGTTCAAATAGTTTTGTCATGGCTGGCTCTCCCAGAGACTTCAGTAGCTCTGACGGGATATCATCTACTCCAGGGGCCTTGTTTCGACTTAGATCTTTCAGTGCTCTGTTAAATTCATCTCTCAGTATAGTATCTCCTATTTCATCATCATCTACATCCTCTTCCCTTCCTACAATAGTGTCTCGAAGTTCATTTCCTTTGTAGAGCCCCTCTATATACTCTTTCCACCTTTCAGCTTTCCCTTCTTTGCTGAGAACTAGTTTTCCATCATTGTCCTTGATATTCATAGAGAAGTTTTTCTTATCGCCAAATGTTTCTTTTATTTTCCGGTAGGCTGTATCTATTTTTCCCCTATTTATACATTCTTCTACATCCTTGCATTTGCCTTCTAGCCATTCCTGCTTAGCCATTTTGCACTTCCTGTCAAACTCATTTCTTAGTCGTCTGTACTCCATTTTGCCTGTTTCATTTACTGCATTTTTATACATTCTCCTTTCATCGATTAAATTTAGTATCTCCTGTGATATCCAAGGATTCTTTGTAGGTCTTGCCTTCCTACCTATTTTGTCCTCTGCTGCCTTCACTATTTCATCTCTCAATTTTACCCATTCCTCCTCTACTGTTTTATTTTCCCCCGTTTCTGTCAATTGTTGCCTGAAGCTCCCTCTGAAATTCTTAAGAACTTCAGGTTCCTTCAATTTATCCACATCCCATCTCCTTAGTTTCCTACCTTTTTGTAGTTTCTTCAGTTTCAGCCTACAGTTCATAACCAACAAGTTATGGTCAGAGTCTATGTCTGCCCCTGGGTATGTCCTACACTTCAAAACCTGGTTCCGAAATCTATGTCTTACCATTATAAAATCTATCTGGTATCTCCCGGTGTCTCCTGGTCTCTTCCACGTATACAACCTTCTTTTGTGATTCTTAAACCAGGTGTTTGTTATAACTAAATTGTGTTCCGTGCAAAATTCTACCACGCGGCTTCCTCTTTCATTCCTTTTGCCCAGACCATATTCACCAACTATCTTCCCTTCCCTTCCTTGTCCTACTACCGAATTCCAGTCTCCCATAACAATTAAGTTTTCCTCTCCCTTAATTGTCTGAATAATTTCCTTTAGCTCCTCATATATTTCTTCGATCTCCTCATCAGCGGCAGAGTTAGTTGGCATATAAACCTGTACTACTGTTGTCGGTGTTGGCTTCGTATCTATCTTGACAATGATAATGCGATCACTGTGCTGCTCATAGTAGTTAACCCGCATTCCTATTTTCTTATTCATTATCAGTCCTACTCCTGTGAGCAAAAATTATAATTTACTGGAAAAAGCAAGTTTTAATTATTAATCTTCAGCTTATACATATTTCACACTGTCTACTAAGTATGCCAGTGAATGTTTGCAATGTGAGCTTTATGTTGGTAACTTACTACTCTCTCCTGTTCACAAGCAGACTTGTCCACACATGTAGTATAGTCATTATATTGATACAAGAAGATATCCTGGCTGAGGAAGTGTAAACAAATGTTGCAAGAAAAAGCACCAGTGGGCCCTGCTATGGAAAATACACAACTTCAATGCAAAAAGCAGTATCTCATAAATGTATGTGTATATAAATATGTAAAGCTGCTGCTGATGGAAAGTAAATGAGTTGCATTAAGAGAGGATACTTTCTGCAAATATATATGGGGTGAAGCATTTATGATAAAGAACAAAGGATTGATAATGCATTACAAAATTACAGATTTTGTTAAACACAGCTTCTTGTCTTTCATATCTAAGTGTCCCAAGACACACTACCTTGCCAACAAAGAAAGGGGTACACACTGGAGCTGCACACAGTGTGAAAGGCACTCTCACTGTTTTTAAACACCATGCAGAATTCTCACACGGGTAGGTACTCATTAGAATGACTACTCCGTGTCTTCTGCTGGGTGTCAATGTTGACTGAGATAATCAAATCAGAGAACCAATTTCATCTACTCTAGCACAAATTCTGTGTGGAAACTTTAAATTCGTGGAGAAGAGAAAAGAAAAATGACTGTATACTTACTCTTCTTTTTTGCTCGGTTCATCGTCATCTGAAAGATCTGAGAATAAGCGCCGTGATTTTTTTACATGAACCTTTGTTGGTGGTTTGCAAGCTGGGCAGAACCAATCACCTTTTGGGACAGACTGGAAGAAAATCAAATTCAGTTAACTGAGCTTATCACTTACAATGAATGTATAAAAAAAACCTAACGATTTTAAGATACAAAAGAAGCAACTACTATTATATAACCAGAAAACAATTATTTACAAAAGCAAAATTGCACTTGCATAGTAAGTACATATCCATTCTCACTCAGGTTGGGTTGGATCACTATCTTAGGCTGGATTGTATCTAGCATTGCAATTTGTCTCATCAAATACAACATACTGATTAGCCAACATTTTAATGGAGAACAGTAGCAGCAGAAGTGGGGAGCTCTCAGGTAATTCTGTTTATAATGACTGCTTCTGTATGCACTAGCTAATAACTAATGCATTGGAAGATTTGTTTGCATACCTTCTCTTCAAAGGAGAGCAAATCTGTGGCAAAGTCACAGGTTATCTAAAGGAAACCTCCAAAAACCCCAAACTTCCGGTCTGTTTCAAATTTACTCATGATATCTTCATTATCTGGACACTAAATCAAGACATCCTTTCATATAATCTTCCCACCCATTTCACCTTGTTCCCCATCAAACTGGCCTGCCATGTCCCTGATGCTACCACATTCTCTCTGATGGCTCCATCCACAATCTTTCTTATGTTAAACCAACTAACTACCAAAAGTGCCTTCATTTCAACAGATTCCATCCTGCCACACTAAACAATACCTTACATGTTGTCTGGCCATCCACAGGCGTGAAACTTCTTGGCAGATTAAAACTATGTGCCATACGTGATTCACACCTAGGACCTTTGCCTTTCATGGGCAAGAGCTGAATCGACTCAGCTGTCTTGTCATGCTTCATGGCCCGTCCTCACAGCTTTAAATCTGCCAGTACCCCGCCTCCTACCTTCTAGGAGTGATAGTCCTAGAAGTTTCCCAGGAGAACTTCTGAGAAGTTTGGAAGGTAAGAGGCGAGGTACTGGTGGATCTAGGGCTGTGAGAATGGACCGTGAAATGTAGCTCAGTAAGTGCCTACCACAGGCAAAGCTCCCAAGTTCGAATTCCAGTCTGGCACACCAATTTAATCTGCCAGGAAGTTTTAAATCGGCACACACTCCACTGCAAAGTAAAAATATCATGGATTGTGTATTTGTAGTGACAAGAACTCCCTTGTCAGTATGCCGCAGATCTCAAAGGCCTTCACAGCCAAGAACTGCTCCCCTTCCCCACATACCTAATCCACAAACATATTTCCTGTGCCATATTTCCACCTCTCCCCTAAAACAATCAGCTACAAAGAAATGCCCTTTGTGTAATCCAATATCACACTGGACTGAAACACTGAACCATATTCTTCATTAAGGGGTGGATGAAGAGATGTGTTTCCAAAGCTCCTTCCCTTTCCTCCTAATGCGTCAACATCACCCATCCAACCTAGTCAACATCCTAATCCATCAATATGCCACTCTCAGTCCCAAACCCTTGCCACTGGGAACATATCCCAATCCAATCAACTCAACCTGCAGTTGGTACGACTACCAACCAACTGTTCAATGGAATGAATGGCCACTGCCAAACTGTGGCATTAAGCAAAGTGGATCACCCTGTATCGCAATATGTAGCTGAATGTAAGCTGTATTGATGGAAACCCCAGGTTGGAGCACGTGTCTTATTTATTAGCCTGTTGCAGCTCGTAGTTATGACTTTGCAATGAGTTATAAATTGAATGTAAGATGCATTTCAATGACTGCTTCACTTACTGGGCCATCTGGATCCATCCCTCCACTACTTGCTTTTCTGCACTGAACAGGTGGAAATTCTATTGTCCTAAAATAGTCGTGGGCTCAAGCTACGATACTACTGTCACCACACCTCTACCTAACAGTTTCCAACCCCCCCTCCCCCCTACAATTTTCACAAGCAAGGGGGGCAGCTGATTTCATGCATACAACTATTACCACTTATACTGGTTTCGATTTTTTTAAAGATCATCTTTAGGCAATCTCCTTGGCTGTAGTGCTTCTACTCTGCCTCTCTTGCAAAGAGACTCTGAAGAGGATCACATAAGATAAAAATCAGTCATCTTGTACATAATGATAAAATCTTTTGCATGATCTAGATTGTTACTTTAAGTATTTTAATAAATTTGTGAAATTGACAAACTTACTTTAAGGTTCAGGATATTTTAAATTAATGTAATTAAACTTTAATAAAATTAATAATATATACATGTGGCATCTGTTCCGAAAGAACAGACGTCACTTCTGATCCTGCAGTTGTTATTATTTAATATTCACAGAATATATGACATCAACTGCGATTGGGCAAAGCTGAAAAATGTGTACCCAGCCGGGATTCGAACCCGGGTCTCCTGCTTTCTAGGCAGTTGCGCTGACCCCTACACCACTGGGGACACAGTGATCACCGCACCTGCAAGGACTACCTAAGCAGGGCGAAGCTGGGAATTTGTATCTGACGGGAGGTGTGCTTAGGTAGTCCTTGCAGGTGCGGTGATCACTGTGTCCCCAGTGGTGTAGGGGGCAGCGCAACTGCCTAGAAAGCAGGAGACCCGGGTTCGAATCCCGGCTGGGTACACATTTTTCAGCGTTGCCCAATCGCAGTTGATGTCATATATTCTATGAATATTAAAAAATAATAATGTTTCATAGAATTATATTTTTGTTATTTCTCAGGCAATTACAAAATATAACAAACACTTTGTACTTTGAAATTGTACAAAATTATTTCACTGCAGTCTGATAATAGTAACTAAAATAACCTCAATTTGAAAGTTATTTTGGATGCCACAACATTTCACTGTGTAAGATGCTATTTGAACTGATGCAGTGTTGCCCCTTAGGTTCAAATGTTTGTAGAGCTTATGGGACTTAGCTACGGTGTCATCAGTCCATAAACTTATGAACTAGCTAATACTAAGGACAGCACAAATATCCATGCCCGAAAGGGGATTCGAACCCCCGACCGTAGTGGCCGTGCAGACCGTGACTGGCACACCGCAGACTGCTCGGCCATCATGGTCAGCTTCCCTTAGGTGTTCAAATAAACTTATTCTACGTATTACAGGGAACACTGAGTTCAACATTTAGTTTGATATAATTTGCCAAAATTCATATTATTGCAAGGGGAGCAAAATGAAGTCACCATATGTGTGTGTGTGTGTGTGTGTGTGTGTGATGGTGGGGTGGGGGAGATACAAGAGTATCCCAGGTCGGGTCCTACTGCAGTTTTAGATTGTTTTATAATTTAATAACAGTATCAGAATAGCCAATGGTACTTACTTCCAATTTAGGTTTCAGACAATACAAATGATAGCCTTTATTACATCCATCACAAAGCAACATGTTTTCTGCATCTCGTCTTCTTCTGCATACACGACACACAGCATTCAGAAGTGATTTTGACCACTGAATACTATTGTCTGTCAAAATATAACAACCATTCCTTTAAGACTTCCAATCAAATATGAATTACAACTCTATATGGTCGTACAAAAAAAGTCATACAAACCTAAAGTCAACAGATGAATATATAGCTGTGAGAAACTGGATGATGCCATTAAGGACACTTCCCACCGATCTAGCAGGGAAGAGTTTTCACTATTGGCCTCCTCAACTGAAAGATTTTGCAATATACAGCTTCATTATTCCTTGATGGTACGATAACTCACTTTGAGCAACACACACAAGTTAATGATAGTATGGCAAAAGAAAAAAAAAAAAAAAAAAAAAAAAAAATGTAGGCAAAGAAAACATATTATAGAAGTGGACTATCCAGATATAAATAACTTTTTATGGTAGCAAAACAAGAACGTGCATGTGTAAATCATGATAAAGATCACATCCATTTCTTTGATTGGATGCACTTTAAGCTACAGCAGAAAACTTTCTCAGGGAAAAAGTAAACTTGTTAGGTGCTAATAATGAGGACATTTCTGGTAACAAATATAAGAATGTTCTATAGGTATTGGGTGCAGATTATTAGCTGCTGTTTTGTGCACTCATCTTGTTACTGTACACAGTAACATTAAACCAGACTGTCTGTGGACAAATATTAAAATCTTTAACAGAGGAATAAATAGTACATATTAATTGATCATAAAAAATCAAAAATTATCAAAAGTTTTTAGGAACACCACCACTACATCCACAACATCATTCCCTTTCTGGCAAATGAAAGCTCAAACTTTATTAAAAGTAATTACACTTACTTAACAAATGTTAAGATTGCAGAAAATTGTCTAAAAGATCCAGTATTGCCCTGGAGTGGAAACACGTAACCATACCTTCAGCTATCTACCAGTATTACTGGCAATTAGGATTATCCTAGTCAAAATTCTCACCTCATTTCCCAAAGAGGGTTCCTGCAACTAATCTACAGAACAATGTGGCTCAACCTTCTGCCAGACCCACTCAAAACTACTTGCCACATAAGTCATACTGCTGTTGAAGACCAGTCATATGAAGCCACAGAGCAAGTACTGTAATATATGTCTCATAACATGCATATTCAAAGCATTCACAGACAAGGTCACCTGTTAAAGCAGGCATACCATATCTACTGTAACTATAGATTTAGTTGGGTTATTTCATCCTCTGCTGCTGGTAGGTGATATAATCCAACAATCTCAGCTGCTGGTACTTGTTATAATCTAAAAATTCTACTGTAACCCTTTATGCGGTCTTATGTCATTATCAACAGGCATTCACATAAACGAATTATCACCAATACTGCAACGTGGCTAAGAGCAGAGTGGATAAAACAATAGCATTACACACTATTGACATCAACATGTCTGATCACAATGGCTCTTTCCGCGAACAGTGGCATTAGATCCCCTGACAACTAAATAACAGCTTTTATTGGAAGAGGGGCATTGTCGTTATAACACATCCTTTGATCCCCAAATCTTTCTGGCCTCAATCTACCAGCTCTCTAACTACTCTACACTAGAGATAGGAAGTTCATACTCAACGGGACGTGTGTTTTAGAAAATTCTGCAAAAATAGTCAGCATTTGAACTGCATAAACTGGCATATTAAAGGCTCCATCAAACAGAGAGCGGGCAGCCCGCGTGGGCAGAATGTGCTGTTGTCCACCACGTTCTGCAGCAGTCTGACACAGCGCAGGCAGCGCTCGGCGTTCCGTTTGTTGAATGGCGCTTGTAGTGTGTAAGTCAGCTGTGGAACGTAAAAACGTGAACAGTACTTCAGATGAGGATGAATTTCTACTTCTCGTGTTGCTTGCTTCAAAGAAGCGAAGAAAATAACTTCATGAAATTAATATGAAACGAGAAGAATAGGGTGAATTTAATCGTCTTTGCAAAGAACTTTGTGTGAAGACAGTTTTTTTTTTCAATCATTTCTTAATATCTCGCTAACTGCATTGGCAGCTACATAGAAAGCATGGACGGATAAAATGTCCAAGAAAAAAGTGGCTCAAGTTATTATTGTTATACAAAAATCAGTTGTCTCATTTGGAGTTGTTGATCATGATGACATCTTTGTGGTTTTGCTGTGGGCAGCTAGAGCGGACAAAGTGACGGTGTTACTTTTTAAAAACACTACATTTCTTCACGAATTTATACAAGGAGAAAATATTCTGCCTCAAAATCCATTGCAGAATACAAGCACTCGTGTTCCTCGCGTGTTAGTAGGTGATGGTTTAAATTGCAGAGTTATTTAATGTCCTTTTCCTAAAGCTGCAGCCTTGGAAGATCCTCAAAAGGCCACATAAAATAAATGTATTTTTTTCCAAATGTATTTTGCACAACACAACCAGAAATGTACTGTAATTTTCAATATTTCGCTTAATTCATTTTCATGTAATATTTTATATTAGACAAGTAGGTTTACATTGGTCTCTAATTATGAAAAATAAATTAATACCTGTTTGATTCAGACTTCTGCATATCTCCTTCGACACACTTTTTTGTATTCTGGATCACATATGACAAAGAAATGGCTTTGGACGCACAAAATCGATCAGTTTGTTTTCCGCCACACTGCTCCCGCTTTCTGTTTGACTGAGGCGATAAGACAGAATACAACACAGTGCCCGCGCGAACTGCCGCGCAGGCTGCCTGCTTTCTGATTGACAGAGCCTTAAAGGTCAACATAGATATTGTGGCACACTACCTATTGGTCAAATGTGACAACTGCTCTCTTTGCCATTATGAACCAAAGGTAATGGATCCTCACACAGGTATGTGCAAACCTTACCATCAAATGAGTGAGTGTGGAAGAGGGCACATTATTGGCATGAAAAAAAAAAAAAAAAAAAAAAAAAAAATCTGAATGTGATGCAGCCATCTAGGAAATTGTTGCTATTGTGGGATGAAGTGTTTTGGCAGTGCAACACTACATGGAGAATGGTTCACAGAAGGCCATAAACCATGATGGAATGGATCAGCATGCACCACCCAGATCCTCCCCCCTCCTTCCCTGATGAGATCTGTACACCTCACCCAAATGGCATTATAGGAAAGATTTGCATCATCCTCAGCTTTGATGCAACATCAATCCCTTGCAGTTTACTTTGGCACGTGTTACATCCTTTAACCACTCCTTCACCTACCTTTGACTAATATGCAGAAACATTTTAGACTGCTACAGCGTATGGAACAAAATCAATGTGGACTGGAATGGCTTCAGATAATATTTTTGAATGATAGCAGCTTCTGTTAATTTTAAAATGATGGCAGTAGTTTGATTCACTGCATATAGGGATAGATGATCACAAGACTTCATTTGCGCAAGACATACAGAACCACCCAAGGCCTTACAGTGTCGGGTGCTACTGGGTACAACCACACATCACAGCTGGCAAATGTCCATTTTGACCCATGTCTACATCTACATGGGATACTCTGCAAATCACATTTAAGTGCCTGGCAGAGGGTTCATCGAACCACCATTATACTATTTATCTCCCATTCCATTCTCGAATAGCGCGTGGGAAGATAGGACACCTGAATCTCATCTCTGATTTCTCATATTTTATTCTGATGATCATTTCTACCTATGTAAGTGGGAGTCAATATAGTTTCGCATTCAAAACAGAATGTTGGCGATTTGAGTGTTGTAAGTAGCCCAAGCCGCAGCGATAAGCGCCACATGAATGAAATTCTGTGACCTGTAACAGTACCCCTTCTGTACAGCACCCTGGATGCAATTTTTCTGCAAGATAATGCACAATTACATGCATTCACAAACACCCGCCTTCTTGGTGTCATAGTATGTCGGCCTTTGGTCCTAACCTGCCACAGCACTAGACTTGTCACCAATCACAATGTGTGACATGTGGTGAAAGCATTGTGACCCAATGCCAACAACCACAGATGAACTTTGGAACCAGCTGATGCAGTACAGATGGGTAAGCCACATTCGTCAATCCTATCACACAAGCAACAAGCTATCAGGACACACAGTGGACCCCTGTGCCTACAAGGCAATGGGACACATGCTAAACTGAGGTGACTGAAATGCTTATCATTTCTAAGTAACATACTAATGAAAATTATAGAAGGAAAGTTTCCTGGTGGGATAAACAAATATAAAAAATAGAAAAACGGATGACTTACCCAAAGGACTGGCTTGTCGATAGACACAAATAAAATCACACACAAACAAGCTTTCGCAACCGTTGGTCGCTTCTTCAGGATAAGAGGGAAAAAGGGAGGAGAAAGGAAAGGATAAGGGTTTTAAGGAAGTGGAAAAGGAGTCATTCCAATCCCAGGAGTAGAAGGACTTACCTTAGGGGAAAAAAAGGTAAACAAATACACACACACTCGCACATATCCACATGCAAACACACCTAGGCAGAGACTCTGTCCACAGAACCGAGGCAATTACCCTTCAGCTTATTCTCTCTTCCCGTTGCCCACCTGGTCTCAACCTCCGCTAAATTCAAATTCTCGCCCACCATCTTTAGCATCTTTGCCTCGGTTCTGTGGACAGAGCCTCTGCCTCAAGTGGTATCTCTGTCCAACTTCTTTGCTTTTTACAAATGGGTGTCTAGGTGTGTTTGCGTTTGGATATGTGTGAATGTGTGTAAATTTGTTTACCTTCCTCTTTTCCCCCTAAGGTAAGTCCTTCCACTCCTGGGATTGGAATGACTCCTTTTCCACTTCTTTAAAACCCATATCCTTTCCTTTCTCCTCCCCTTTTTTCCTCTTATTCTGAAGAAGCGACCAATGGTTGCGAAAGCTTTTGTGTGTGTGACTATGAACTTCCTACCCTTTGTCTTTCAAGTGATCTGCCCCCCCCCCCCCCCCCCCACTCGAACAGGAATAAACATTTACCCAAACTCCTTTCCGCACTCCCCTTTTCATTCATTCTACTTTCACACTCTCCTCCATGGTGTTTCCCCATTTCTCTGTTTACCTCCCCTTCGACTGCTAATCAACCATGCCACTGTGTCCAGTTTGCAACTCTTCCTGCCTGAATAGGAGGAACTCTCAGTTGTTTTTCATGTACTTGCTACTTTCTCTGCTTCCTTCTCATAACCATTAGCTGTAACCCCTCGATATGGTGAAGGTTGAAATTATTTGCAGTATTTAGAGTTTTAATATAGCATTGTCATAAGACTTGCTGTTATGTCATTTCTAAAAATAACTAATGTAAAATAATAATAATAATGAATTTGAAACCTGTGTAGTCCTCGATTTCAACGAAGGTCAAGAGTCACATCATGCTGAAATAGCTCCACTTGCTACAAATCTACTTCTTAAATGTATCTTTGTTTCTATTCTATTTGTAACACATTTATCTTTTTTAGATGAATTTGCTAAATTACTATCCACACTGTACAAAGTGTTCATAAAATGTTTCAGTTACAGAATTAAATAGTTTGAACTGTTGACAGAAGCAGAATAAACTGGCCAAATAGGAGCAGGAGAGACACCAAATGGTGTTTTAATTCCCATTGCCAATACTTGTGCAAATTCATAAAAGTTTTTCATCATTACCCAAAAAAAGAGTCAGGATTCACACTGGTACTAGTGGAAGATCCAAAACCTAACAATTCACTTCTCTACACTAAACTGGAACAGATTGGCTTCCAATCTCCATATTACCATCATTGACAAAACTACTTAGGTACAAAACATTACCAGTGAACAAGATTTCAACATTACCGAATCAAAATGATAGTTACCCAATGGTTTCTGAAGATATCTCCTATCTACACAATGAGCTAGCTGCAAAATTGCAGTAGCCAACCTCTTGACAGCTGGATGCTCAGCAACACTCTCTTGCTGGCTCAGAGATGGATCATTACCAAGCATTCGTCCTGGATCCTTATAACTCAGTTCAGAATCAGGTGTTGTTGACCGGCTGTCTGGAGCTGAAACACAATTAATGCTTTTCATAATAATAGAATAACGTGCAAAATAAATTCAGAAAGGAAGGTGGGAAATTAATGAAGCTATTCTTTGTAAACACGTCAACAGTCTCATTCAGGTAATACGCTACGCTGAACACGTCACTAATTGATTCGAAGTGTGGCAGCCAGAGGTGATGGTTGTACGACTGTGTTGTGTGCCTATGTGACTGCGTGAATGTTCTATTTTCTAAAGAAGGCCACGCCCAATAGTGAAAGTGTTGAATGTGTGTGTCTTTTGTATGTGCCTGTCGCAGCTCATCGCTACGTCTTTGCGGTGAGTGTAAACTGTCCTTATTACAGTGTTATTAATTAAAACCTGGACTTCCATTATTACATATCTTCCATATTTGGACCATAAACATCTAACTAATACCTGTGCACTCACTGATTTAATGACATGCTACTTTGTACAAAATCTAATCTCAATATTTATGTGCATGCTAATTCTCCAAGTTTTGCGTATTTCCAGCCTATATGGATAAAAGATACAATCAACATTTGACAGAGACCTCTGTCCATTGAACCATTTAGTGATTTATGTAATTTTATTCTCACTATAATTACAGGAAATTCACAAACAAAGCAGCAGAACTGAAAACAAGTATGTAAGACACTGACTTACCTTCATATTTAATTATTTTCTCAACTGGAGTATTGCTGATGTGATCATTCTGTAACAGAGAATATATATGAGCATTTGATAAGTGGGTGTCAGAATAACCCACAACAGAAGTAAGTGAAGTGAAATATAACATCTTACTCTTTTGTCATTACTCAATTTATTTTTATCCCCTGTCCTCGGTATGGTGTCATATTTTCTTTCAAGAAGTGCCGTTCTCCACTCCTGACGTGGTACCTGCAATTGGAAGAAAGCCAGTTGTATCATTGTGTTTTGATTATACAAGTCGGATCACTGCATACCGAGTCAAAATGTTAATACCTTCAACGTTCCCAGACCACCAAGATGGATCTTTTCCTCTAGTTCCAGAACACAATCTCTGACATAAAGTTCAAAAATCTCCACTATAGGTGTTCCAGGGGGGAAACTAAGATTTGTGTCGTCATATTTTGTGCCAGTTCTGACAGATTTCCTCTGGGCCAGTGCTTCATTTACGTCCACCTATTTACAAATATCATATACAATTAAAATTAGAATAAGAAGTGTAACTTTTATAATAAATATATAATTTAGTTACTGTCTGCATTGAGATTCTCACATTGATAGGTTAATCCGAACTATATAATGCACCTTTCTTTACCACCATTAATTTTTGTGATATGTTGTCATGAAATGTATTCAAACTATGTACGAGTTACCTGTAACACAGAAATAAAGAATGGTTGTTCTTACATATGAAGGGTTCAGCTTGTGAGTAGGACAGCGAGGAAAATTTTCCACAATATACGGCTGTTCGTGTAACAGATTCTGTCGTAGTTCACTCTCCCGGATGCCTCGACGATTAAGGCTCCTTATAAGGTCTCCTATATCTTCTTCACGGCAGTAGAAACTCCATACGACATTCTGCCTTGGATTATGTACAGGGCATGTACTATTAGCAGTACAGACTAACAACTGTGAAGACAATCTTCCACCATCATCTTCAATGCTGCTTCTAGAATCGCGGCGTACTGCTAACGGTCCATTCTTCTCCAAAAGTAGCTTCTTACTGGGACTGCCTGGAGCGGAGTTGCGTACTGATAGTACATTCTCCTTAAAGAAAGAATTAGAATTACTTGTTTATATCTATGCAACTGTGTGCCTGGTATTTCTACAGGCCAATATATGCAACTGTTTCACAAACCATTATCAAAAATTGCATTATATATATATCCTTTAAGCATAGTATATGAATGTTTAAGAACAATTGTTTTTCCAAGCAGGCTTCTCTCCTTCAGTTACAAATGGATCAGGGTGTGAATCCAAACAGAAGAGAGAGAGAGAGAGAGAGAGAGAGAGAGAGAGAGAGAGAGGGGGGGGGGGGGGGGGAGAAAATTTCAATGTACAGAGTGAAGCTACAGAGTATTGTGTTTAACTTGATTCTACTCACCTTTAATAAGTTTCTTTTACATGAAATATGTGAATATCTATGTGAACAGTGCGAAATAATTCAGAAACAGAACTTGGGAGATGAATAACTACACAGAACTAAGTGTGCCGCAGGTCATTAAAGGTAAACATCACTTTACCTTCATATCAATCTTTTTTTGTGCTTAGTATCTATTGAATTGTGATGTAAATGTTGAGATTCTGAGGACACAAGAATTAATTGAATAAGTAAGATGGATTCAATACGCTATAACGATTGAGCAGGCCAGGCTGATTAATGTAGGATTTATCACATTTAATATTTGTTTTTTAGTTAGAATAATTTCTGGCTGACGGTATTAAGGTGCTCACAGGGCATCATGCAGGGACAAAAGATCTATCTAGATGTTAATCATCTACCTAACATTCCTAGGAATCTGAACCACTATGCGCCACTATATGGAGTTACATCGAAGAACTTCAATAATAATAATAATATTTAATAAAGAAACACGGTCAATGCTGTTTTGGGCGAGCTTCCATCAAAAGCTGTTAATGTAACCGAGACAGAATACAGGCTATTGTGTCAATGTTACTAATTCAGTGTTAGAGAATAAATCCTTCTACTGTTTTACAAGTGAACTTTCACTCAATAATTAGAGGCCATCACTACAAAGCAGCCCATCATAATTTTGCGGTGGTCTTGTCTGACTGGTACCACGGGATGGCAAGGCTTCTCACAAGATGAAATTAAGGAACTTCTGAATTTCACTTCAAGTAAAATGAAGTGAGAAGGATATAATTTCAGCTCCACAAGAAACAGTATTTCATACACTCTTTTTTACTGACATAGGACTGTATCAATATGCGTCATATGTGCCATCGATCTCTGTCCTCCTCTCTCTGCCTAATATTTTTTCCCCTTTTTCCAAATACCAGAGCTCTACCCATGTCAATTTACTTCGTAATTATCTCAGAAAGTAAAAGAAAAACATGTTCCACACTGCAAAGGTAGTGACTGTTCCTCCAACCCATCTTTCAGTTTACAATCCTAACTTTGATCTTTTACAGTTCTGGGCCTTCACAGAAGTGCCCCACTGTTCTGCACTGTGATTGCCAGACACGCTGTCTGTCTAGCTAATGCATGCTCTGATATGGCCTGCTACATACCATGGAATGTGCTGCTTATCGCGATTCGAGTCCACAGGCCCTTTCCAGTACTCATTGTGGCCTGGTGTGTATAGCATTGTGTCTTCAAAGATGGACGTGCATAAAATTGCACAGTATCTCAGTTACCGATTAGGGGTGGGGGGAAACCTGAATACTGCAGCCTTTTTTTTTTTTTATCACAGGTAGCGCAGTACATTTGCTTGTGTCATGGAATACTCTTCCAGAAATTGTAATTTTTTCAAGAATCACGAAGATGATACGTATATTTGAAAGCAGTTCGTAATGATAACAAAATGTATGACAAATCACTTTTGGCAAAAAAGGAAAACGTGGAAGAAAAGAAAAGGAGAAAAAAAAATTGCTGGCATACATCATATGCATCAGTTCCATTTGTCTCACTCTTTTATTCCTATTTTCCACATACGAGGTATTCTGCATATTCAAAAATTTAGTTTGGCATTCCTATGGAGATAATAGGTTCTTCCAGACATATGTAACTTTTTCAAGCATGTGGGACAATGCCTCGAGTTCGAAAATGGTTGTGATAAATTTGCTTTTGTACTGTTCCTGCTTTACTGCATCTGCTTCCATTTCCACATGCCAGCCATGTTCTCTGTGCACTGTGAAACTGAACTATTCCAACACTACACTGAGCTGCAACAGATTTTAAATGCCATGGGGATAACAAAGTAACATAAGGTACTGTCTTGAAATTAATGGATTCACATGCAGTAGCACAAAAAACTCAACAAATCCCTTAATGGACAGAAATTGTTCTCGTTTGCAACAAATAACATCAAATATATGCTTCTATAATCATATTAAAATAGTAAAAAGATCCACAAAATTGTAATTAAACCAAACAGTTAAAAATATCTGCAGAAAGTGTAGACATAAACCTATTATTTACATCTCTTTTCCTCCACAGCTAGTGACCCTAACTACCAAGTTCATCTGTCTTCTTAAAAAGAAATAACAACAAATACCAGACATTATACTTAATGACAATAAGTAGATAGGGAACAACTCACCATAAAGACGAATGTTGAGCCGCCAACAAAGACAAATAAGACACACACGATTCTAAATTTTCGGCCATGGTGTTCCTCAGACAGAGACCACTCATCCATACAATCACTCTGGCACACGCATCCACACGTCAGCCATATCTGTCCAACCAACACAGTCTCAAGACTGCCAGCAGTGGCTGACATGTGTGGATGAGTGCGCCTGAGTGATTGTGTGGATGAGTGTTCTCTGTCTGAAGAAGGCCATGGTTGAAAATTTAGAATTGTGTGTGTGTGTGTGTGTGTGTGTGTGTGTGTGTGTGTGTGTGTGTGTGTGTGTGTCTGTCGGCGGCTCAATATTTGTCTTTACAGCGAGTTGTTCCCTGTCTACATATTATTAACATCCCTTACTGGACATTCCATTGTTGTTATTTGGACATTATCTATACTAATAATAAATCTGTAAATGTAGGCCTGTCGCAGTTCCCTTCAATCTTCAAAATTACTGGACGAATCTTCATGTGGTTTTCACAGGAAACATTGGAAAAGTTTGGGTCAACATATAGGCATAATTTTCTCAAGATCTGATCACGGGGAAAAAAAGATATCATAATTTCAAATGTTTTCAGTAACCATCATGTCTGTTTTTTTCAACTATTAAAAACCTCTTATCTCCAAAACTACTTCACAAATTTGCATGGGGTTTTCACAGATAACTTTATCATAACTGGACAATATATAGACTTCATTGGCTGTCTGCATGTGATTCCTGATTGGCTGCCTTTAATTGTACTTTTTGGCATCATTATTACACAAACTGTAATACAAGAAAGAACCAAAAATAAGTATAATAATATACCGCAAAGACGTGGTGACGAGTTGCGACAGCCACATACAAAAGACACACACATACAACATATTCAGCTATCGGCTATGGCCTTCTTCAGAAAATAGAACACCCACACAACCACACAGGCACACAACACAGTCATACAACCATCACCTCCAACTGCCGCACTTCGAATCACGCTCTGCAGCGAATCAGGGAGGGGAGGGGAGAGGGGATAGAAAGGTTATGTCACAGTCACGCATTTTCTATATATAAAAATAAAAATAGAAAAGAGATGACTTACCAAAAGGACCGGCTCGTCGAGAGAAACAAATAAAATAACACACAAACACACATACAAGCTTTCGCCACCACTGGCAGCTTCTTCAGGAAAAAGAGGAAAAAAGGGGAGGAAAAGGGAAGGATATGGGTTTTAAGGAAGTGGAAAAGGAGTCATTCCAATCCCAGGAGTGGAAGGACTTACCTTAGGGGGAAAAAAGGAAGGTAAACAAATACACACACACTCAGACATATCGAAACGCAAGCACACCTAGACAGACATTTGTGAAAAGCAAAGAAGTTGGACAGAGATCTCTGTCCAACTTCTTTGCTTTTCACAAATGTCTGTCTAGGTGTGCTTGCGTTTCGATATGTCTGAGTGTGTGTGTATTTGTTTACCTTCCTTTTTTCCCCCTAAGGTAAGTCCTTCCACTCCTGGGATTGGAATGACTCCTTTTCCACTTCCTTAAAACCCATATCCTTCCCTTTTCCTCCCCTTTTTTCCTCTTTTTCCTGAAGAAGCTGCCAGTGGTGGCGAAAGCTTGTATGTGTGTTTGTGTGTTATTTTATTTGTTTCTCTCGACGAGCCGGTCCTTTTGGTAAGTCATCTCTTTTCTATTTTTATTTTTATTTATCCCACCGGGAAAGTTTCCCTCTATAATTTTCTATATATATTTATTTTACTTTATTTTCTCCCCTCACCCGCCTCCCCACTCCATTCCTAAGCTGAATCTCATTATTCCCATCTAACCCATCCCCACCACCATGACATAACCTTCATATCCCCTCTCCCCTCCCCTGCCCGATTTGCTGCGGAGCGTGATTCGAAGTGCGGCAGTCAGAGGTGATGGTTGTATGACTGTGTTGTGTGTCTGTGTGAGTGTTTTATTTTCTGAAGAAGGCCGTGGCCGATAGCTGAATGTGTTGTATGTGTGTGTCTTTTTATATGCCTGTTGCAGCTTGATGAGTTGTAAACTGTCCTTACCATATTATTAATTCCAACCTGGACTTTCCAAAAATAAGTATGCTACAACTAACTTTTGTTATAACAACAGTTCTTACCAATCACAAACATTAATTGATCATTAAGACAGTGAAAATTTTGCAGAATTAAAAAAAGATGGAATACTGTAGATATAAAGCTTAAAACAGAGGTCTTTTCAAAAGGAGGAGAGAGAGAGAGAGAGAGAGAGAGAGAGAGAGAGAGAGAGAGAGAGAGAGAGAAAAGGGGGGGGGGGGGTAATCATTCAGTCAACTTAGCAGTAATGAGTATTAACTTGTCTGTAGCTTAACAATGAAGTACTTAGTAGAAATGAAATATAAATTTAATACTGTAACAACAGAGTGGAATAAACTGAAGTAACTTACCTTGTCACTACCACTATTTCGCTCCTGTTCAAAAAGTTTGCGCACATAAGAAATGGAGTCATCATTCTGAGTTGCTAAATTAGGATTGTAGGGGGTGGGATATGGCAGACAAGTACCAGCAGCACTTGAATCTTGCTCTACAAAGAGGCCAGGCAACGATGCAAAGGCCCAGAAGCGACGATGAGCTCTATCGGTGCCCAGTGGCAGTACCTTTAAAGAAAAATGTTAAAATTAGTGTCAATTGTTACAACACCCTTGCTGTAACTTACCTAGGCTACATGAAAGAAACAATCTAGCCCAAATCAAGTTAAGGGTGGTGGGCAAACCCAACGAAAAGGCAGTTATAAATCATATGTATATTAAAATGGTCATAATGCAACCGTTTGTAAATATGTAATCTGTGTTTAGATGTTGGAGTTCAGTCACTGTCATTCTGTCAGAATACAGTACTTATGGTGGAATTAGCTGGCATGATTTGCCCATATAACAAATTCAGTTACAGTAATCTGATTGTTTGAAATTCTAGGAGACATTAAATATTACGAGACTGTTACTTACAACATAGAGGATATGTTGAGTTGCAGATAGGAACAACAGAAACATTAAGCTTTCAGGCAACAGGCCTTTGCTCAAAATAGAAACTGTAAATACATTTAAACAAGCACAAAACACACACACACACACACACACACACACACACACACACACACACACACGATCACTGTCTCTAGCTACTAGGGTAGTAAGTCACAAAAATTTGAGATGGAATTATAACCGGTGATCTGTGTAACTTAATTTTTAAACTAACTGTTGTTGTTGTCCTCCCCATAAAAAATAATTAAATTTGAAAAATTTAAATGATTGTTTTATATCATCACACTGAGTTAGTGTAAAGTACTGTGTGTTAACTGTTAGATGGCAGAGCTCTTCCTAGTCTTGAATCTATAGAAGTCAATAGACTTCTGTCGATTTACATTTGTTTCTTTGCTGCAGCCGACATTACTAGCTGACAGTACTGTGCAAGACAGCTATTGTTGTCTGAATTGTTAATGTTTGTATTATCCAATGTATTATCAAAATGACTGATACAGTAACTGCCATGTCAGGAGGTACCTACAAACTGAATTAGAAATGTTATATGCGACTGTCACTTTTGCACTTTGTTGTACCAGCAGTGCAGCAGAGAGGTGTGTATCCCACCCCCCATCCGCAGTAGCCGAAATGTAGTGGGATGGGACTTGCTTTCTCTGCTCCCCAGTCCCCCTGTTGAACTCTGCCATCTAACAGTTCACACACTGTTTAAATAATGAGAGAGAGAGAGAGAGAGAGAGAGAGAGAGAGAGAGAGAGAGAGAGAGAGAGAGAGAGAGAGAGGGCGGGGGAATATACTGCATTATTCAACTGCAGCAAGCCACATCATCACAGTAAATATTTGAAGTTAACCAGCAGTATTACATTTCTTTCCAAATTTAGTTGTCTAATGGAAAGACAAAACACACACACACACACACACACACACACACACACACACACAAATTGATTAGTAACTCTTCAACAGTGTATAAGATTTTCTTAAACTTTTTGCCACATCAATACTTGATAACATCTCAAGCTTTCGAAGATATCCTCCATTAACTTTGTCAGGAGCCGCTGACTGACAGTGCTGGTGCTTTGGTGGCCTTAAATAGCCCATGGGTGGCTTATAATTGGTCGGACGCTACGTAATGCTGTCACAGATGCTGTCTATGTCTGCGCTGGTGGTGCCACCACTCCCATAGTATTGAAGACATTGCACAAAATGTCTCTGCTGCATTTCTGTATCGAGTGCTCGTTTCCACGCATCACTAAGATTATACCCACTATCCCAGTATGTAGAGGCCTGAGACAAAACTTTTGTTTCATCGAACAAAATTTTATGTTCATTCATGAGGCTGTGCTCAGTGACTGCAGATTTCCCCAGTTCTTTGTTTTTAATATGCCACTGGTGATCTGTACAGTGTTCGGAAACTGTACGAATTGACTGACCAATATAATTACTCCTGCACTCACACAACATGTTGTATATTCCAAGGATCCTAAGGCCAAGGCTGTCCTTAACAGGGCGCAGCATCTCCTTTATTTTCCTAGGTGTACGGATAATTGATCTTATACCTTGTCTCCCTAGAACTCTGCCTATTTTACTTGATGTGGCTCCACAGAAAGGCAGGAATGCCGTCGGTTGCCCATCACTTGGATCTTCAGCATTATCCCGTTTCCATTTCTTGGTAAACACTGTATTTATATCACGTGCACCATAGCCGGAACACATACTTGAGATGATGAATTTCGGATTCCAAATGGTCATCGTCAGAAATAGTTTTTGCTCTGTATATTGATGTGTTTAGAATGCATACCTGCCAACCTTCAAAACGGAAAAAACAGGAGATCACGTTTAAAAAATTGGGAGATTCTTCGAAAAATCGGGAGATATGCTCTATGAAAAAGAGCAGCGCACTTTACTACAAACCTTAACATAACTGATTTTAGCCTTTTCCTATCATCTCGCAATGCTACATAATGGCTACAAAATACACTTGCATTAACCCAAATATTGATTACATCCTTATTTGTAACCAGTCCAGGTAGGGATTGATTTTTTGATTAAAACAAAAAAGTTCACATCTGTATCTTTTCTGCTATACTGCTTTCTTGGAACATATTATGGAACATATGACCCACCTTGGTCATCACATTTAAGTGGTAAAGTGCTCTCTAAAATTTAAAAAAAATGTGAATAAGCACTCGGCACGTATCATATGATCACTGTCACACTTCTCAGCAAATTCAGTGTTACACAGTTTTCATTTTCTCTGCATGCATTCCTGTACATTTTCCACCAACTGATGTGGAAATATCACATCAAGAAAGAGTACAAAATGCAAATAAAGTCCCAAATACTGCTAAACAAAGTGATTATATTTTTTGCCATACTGGAGCACATACCACTGAACTGAAATCCCTTGATCACGTAAAATAATTGATTACATGAAAGTTGCTCTTTCTGCAATTCGCGAACGAAACTTATGCTCCTAATTATCTATTCAAAAGATTTTCATCGATTAAAAAGCCACTGAAGTGATTTCACTTATGTACTGTAAAAAAAAATCACATTTAAAAAGAGCACATCGAAACTCTACATGTTTATTTGCAAATATGTGGCAAGGGCAATTTCTATGAATTTCGATACATATTTGAACTGATAAATTAACAAAGGACTTCTGACCATTAGCCAATAAACAAATCATACGTTTTAGGACAAAAGCTAAAAATCAGGAGAAATAATGGCAAAATCAGGAGGCGGTAGAAAAAGTGAAAAATCAAGAGACTCCTGCCTAAATCGGGAGAGTTGGCAGGTATGAGAATGGGTCTCTTCTGAACTGGGTGATGGAAACTGTGCACTGAGATACAAATCCGTTTGTGTTGGTTTGCGGTATACAGAGTGGCCGAGACGCCCATCCATTTTCTGTTGTACTAAAACATCTATTAGGAAAGGCAGCCTTCCTTCTTTCTCCAACTTGACAGTAAACTGCATGCTACAGTGGATACTATTCATGTGCTCCACGAAGTTCTACCACGCTATGTGGCCACACCATGAAAATGTCATCGACATGACGAAAAAATGAAGATGGACGAAGAGGAGCTGAATGTAATACACATTCTTCAAAGTTCTCCATAAAAAAGTTTGCCATTGTCGGAGACAACGGGGAACCCATAGCAATCCCATCTGTCATTTCATAAAAGTAATTATATTGGTCAGTCAATTCGTACTGTTTCCGAACATTGTACAGAACACTAGTGGCATATTACAAACCAAGAACTGGAGAAATCAGCGGTTGCTGAGCAAATTTTGTTCGATGAAACAAAAATTTTGTCCCAGGCCTCCACATACTGGGACTCTGTAATCAAAGAGGCTGTAGAAATAAGAATGTGTGAGAACAACTTCAATCGTGATAATGGGTATAATCTTAGTGGTGCCTGGAAACAAGCGCTCGATACAGAAATGCAGAAGAGAAATTTCGTACAACATGTTCAATATTATGGGAGTGGTGGCACCACCAGCGTAGACATACACAGCATCTGTGACAGCATTATGTAGCGGCCGACCAATCAGAAGCTGACCAATTGTAAGCCGAACATGGGCTATTTAAGGCCACTACAGCACCAGCACTGTCAGTCAGCGGCTCCTAATGAAGAAGATGGAGGATATCTTAGAAAGCTTGAGATTTTATCAAGAATTGATGCGGCAAGAAGTGCGAGAAAGTTTTATACAAAAGTGTTGCCGTGAAAAACTTTGTACTCAACTCTTTAACAGTTCAATTCACAAGGACATTTTCCCCCATAATACAATAAACTGATGAAGGCCATGGCTGAAAATTTAGTTGTGTGAATGTGATTGTCTATTTTACACGTCTGTGGCTCAGCAACCATCTTTATGGCGAGTTAACATAACTATTTTGAACACTAGAATAAATTCTGTATTTTCCAGATCAACAGTAAATTTAATACAGGGATTTAGTCAGACTGTGAAATTTGTGTATTACATAAATCACTCAGTTCAAGTGAACATCAGATATTCCACACTACGAGGGAAAAGAAGTCAAGTTTTTAAACTGCTCCTTTTTTACCTGTTTTTTTTTTTTTTTTTTTGCCATAAAATCTCTAATAAATTTGTTTACCTGATAAATAATAGCTGCAGCATACAAATTTTTTGCTTTTTTCTCAGCCTCTAATTTCCTTCTGGCCACTTCCTTCTCAGCTTTTATCTTCTGTTGTTCCTTCTCCTCAGGAGTTCGGGTATCGACAATATCGTCACCCGTAGGTTGCAGACCTTTGAGTTTCATGCGTGCTGCTTTCTTTTCTTTTATTCTGAAACAAGGATACACTGTTTGAGGCATTGTTTGTTTTACAACAGTAAAATTATGCTAATAAACAAGGATACAAAAAATATTACGACCTGTTTTCAGGTAAAACAAATTTTATCCTGGCAAATGAACAATAACAAGTATAAAACTGAGTTTTATTTATCAAATGAAAAGACAAAACTAAAAGTAGGAAAAGGCACACCCCTTCTTCTTTGCTTTCATTCTATTTAATTAGTAATTCTCCAACAGTTACATTCACAAGGGCATTTTCCCCCATACTACAATTAAAAAAAAAAAAAAAAAAACCCTACATAAATGATGTTTTCAGTTAAATATGGGCATTTAAGCAGTGTAAAACCACGTGTGTGTGTGTGTGTGTCTGTGTGTGTGTGTGTGTGTGTGTGTTTAGGGTTTAATGTCCCTTTGAGAATATGGGTCATTAGAGAGTAACAAACTTTACAGATTTACAGAGAAATGCAAGGGCCAGTGAAATGATATCAAGTTTACATCACTTGATACATTATGCCACAAAAAGTCATGACTTTCTGAAAAGGAATTGTGACTGCTGATGACTGATGGTCCTAACACTGAAGGTCTGACACCAAGCAGATATCTCTGAAGTGGAAACACGATAGTTTCCACTTTGAAAAGGAATTAACTCATCCTCTTAGTATAGCGCTCTTGACAGTGTTCCAAGATATTCATGGTAAGTTATTAGCGGACTTTACCAAAGATGAAAGCCCATATTAAAATTATGGTTAACTTGCATCGCATTCTTTGGGACAAACACGTCAACATTAATGATGATGCTGTCAAACTTCTTCACAACAGTATTCCCTCCCATGTTGCCTCTCCTGTTTGTGATAAAATCATCAAATATGGGTGGGGAGGTGCTCCAGCATCTACCATACAGTCAGGACCTTCCATCATCAGACTTTCATCTGTTTGGTCTCATAGAGCAATTGCTGAGAGGCCAATGCTTTGGATGTGAAATTAGCAGTCCACAGATGGCTATACTCCAAACAAATGGCCAGGGCATATTGAAATTGGCACCACAATGGAAAAAAAGTGTTGAGAAACTTGGTAACAATATAGAAAAGTAGGTAAAAGATTAAGTTTATTTTTCATTACTTTTGTTACAAATTCATTTTTCATGCGATAAGCATGTTTTCAAATCAGCTGTTTTACAAATATAAAATGTAATAATGCAGAGGACTTACTTTCATAAAAATTAAGCTGACAGAAGTATACACACATAGTGCCACTATTATCTGGATCTCTCAGATTATCAAGTTGCAACCACATTACTTACGTTCTCATTCTTTGGAACACTAAAAGAACAATTTTCAGGAGTTTGATGTAATTAGCCAATGTTGTTCTATACACAATTTGTAAAAAATATTTCTGAAATTTAATTTCCAAAATAAGATACATCTTTGAATGTGCTTCATAACACTAGGAGTCGTGTCCAGTGACAACATGGGCATCACAACTCAAATGGAGAGATTTAAATGGCATTCAAATTACTATATTTACCTAAGTGTAATATGAACCTGAATATAAGATGGTCCTGTTTTCTTAAAAGCCAGCTAAGGAAAATTTTATTTTTGACAAAATTACTAAACTGCACTACAAAATGTTAACCATATATCTATTTAAAACTTATGTTATTTATTGATTGTGCATGAATTGATGATAAAATCGGCAGTAAAATAAAGGTATGATTGAGGTCAATTTTTTAAATTTTATTTTCATTTCTATTTTATTTACTGTCATTGTGGTAATAACCTTTTTTTGTCACTGACATCTGCGAACTCTTAGATCCACATATATCACCTAAGTAACTGTTGTTATTTGATTTTGAGGAAAATAATGAATGCTCCTCTCTGTTGCCTACACCTGAATCAGCAGAAATCTTACAACTTAGATTTAACATTCCACCCAACCATGAAAATCATAACTAAACTGTAAATAAAATCAGTAACTTTCATAACAAAATTGTTTTTCAGTTTAAAAAGCAATTAAAATTAAATGAGTCATCAATGTGCATGGAAGAAAACTTACTTAAGAAAAACTGGTGCCAATAAATTGGTACAGGAGTGGAATATGATAGATGGCTCTAGTTTCAGGCTTCACTTGGCTATCATTTACCAAACTCGAATTTCTGGTAGTTGTAGTGTCACCATTTGTTTAAAGAAAGACAAATTTAACACATTGGCTGCCGTGTGGCCACCGGTGGCCACAGCAGGCAGCTCTTACACGCCTCTGAAGTCAACCGGTATTCAACGTGTAAAAAAATGAATAATAATAGTAATTTAAGCAATAACTTCTTGCTACTTTTATTTTTTCTTAATGGGAGGTTAGTTTCAGAGTACTGCAAAGTTACTCCTCAATTTGAAGCAAGGCATAAAAGTAGTTGTTCGACACATTGACACTCACTAATGACTTAGAACTGTCACCTTTTTATTTTATTTATTAAAACAGTTGTGCTTAGCCTCAGTCTTTGTTCTCTGCATCTGTGACAGTTCTCACAGTGCATATGGCGCCTTTGTCTGCATAATGTTCTTCTGTCTTATGAGAAATTTAATACTGTAATTGGGAAGCAACATTTTATTTTATAGTACTTTTCATCAGTGCTAAATGTAGAAGAAATTCTCTGAAGTGTCGAACATTTTTTCTTTTTAAAAATTGCCATTCTTGTACAGTTTTCTACATATATTCCACAACCAGCCTTCAGCCTGGTACAGCGATAACAATAACAGTTTGCTGTCACATCCACTCCACTTTTCTCAGAAAAACAAACCCATCAAAAACACAACATAGTACAACTCTACGCAACAGACGACATAAGATGCTAGTGCTGTGAAACCGTTTATGTATGTACTATTTGGCCAGAAATTTTGTTTTCTCTAGTCTGTACCGATACAGCTACGGACAGATGATTTGTGTGTTTCGAAATGTTTCAAGCTCATTGTTTCTGGAGCTTAAGGACTTCCAATGTGAGACCCTAACAGTTATTATTGTATTCATGCTGCAATTGTAATAATCTTTATGATAGGCTACCAACAGGTGTCCCATACATATTTGTTCCAAGCCGCATGCATTTTTTTCACATTTGCAAGCATCGACATTATTTACAATTATTAAGTAGTGGATTGAGCTAAGCCTTTCAGATAAAATGCATTTAGTTCAACACACTCTGGGCTACAAATAAACATAATTATCACTTAGCTGAATGTATTATTTAATGTATTTTAAAGAGTTCAAAGTTATCATCCACAAACTAAAAAAAAAAAAAAAAAAAAAAAAAAAAAAAAAAAAAAAAAAAGTGAAACTCCAAGATGTTTTAAACCTAGAACAAATGGGCTGGGTCTGTCAGACGCAGGGGTATTTTATTTCAAAAACAGCCACAAGAGTACACTATTTTCGAATGAGTCATTTATCCTAGCTTTCAGTAAATGTTGCTAAAGGGCACGACTTATTTTATCATTTTTTTTTGTTAGCCAATTCATTGTTGGCATGGGAAGGAACATATTGTGGACTTGATAGACCCAGCCCGTCCACTAACAGTTTCTTTTTTTGCTTACGGAAATTTTTGTTATTGACTGAATGATAGAACTGTTCAAAAATGTCTTGGTAGTCTTCACTAAGTGACAAAGAAATTAAAGAAATTGTTAAGGGAAAGTTACAATGACAATTTGGATGTAGATCATGATTTTGTTCCTCATAGTAATTACAACACAGAATTAAATGAGTGATTAACAGATGGATAATTTGTTTCTGTCAGAAACAAAATTTTGACCTTTTTTTTTGCCTGTCTGTTGTAGGCTTAAAAATGTAAGACCATTACCTTGTACTTACAAGTACAGCAGCAATGGCTGAATGCCTTCCTAAATCTATACAATGTTCGTCAGGGGTTTACATGCAAATAGGGATTCGGCAGGTAGAAAAATAGTGCTAACTTACAGAGGAATGTGAAAGTTCTTTTTCTTCCTCTAAACAATAAAACGACAGTTTACAACTCACCGCAAAGACATACGACGAGCTATAACAAGCATACAAAAAACACATACATACAAATTAATGCTATCGGCAATTTGCCTTCCTCAAAATAGAGAGTATTTGTAACAATCACAAAGGCACACTTCACAATTACACAAACATCATCTCGGGCTGCTGCACTCCTAATTACGCGCTCCGATGTGGGAATGGGAGGGGAAGGAAAGAAAGGTTATGTCACGGTGGTGGGGATGGATACAGCACTGCTTTACAGAGCATGATGGGTGCTAGATGGGTGGAATGAGATGCAGCTTATATCAAACTCTTATTTAAGAAATAAATATTACAGTATCCCAAGATTTGTTAAAAAAGAGGCTTATCTTTACAGGTTTCAAAAATGGTATCATACTATACAGAAAACCTTATAAACAAACATGGATGATTTTTTTTTTTTTTAAGCATGACAATTTAGACAGTTAATGCAGTATTACCTAAGTGCTTGAGCTTCCTTTTCCTTCTTCATGTCAGCCAACTGATGACTGCGCAATTCAGCTTTGGCTTGTCTCATTTTTTCACCTCTTTCATCAATAACATCACGTAGACGAGTGTACGTCAGTATCTGATTGATGAGGCAAGTTAGAATAAGGAGCTTATCACCTGAAATATAAAATTATATTGTACACAAGTTTCCAAAGATCTTTCTCAGCTACAACCAAAAGAACAGTATATATATTCGTTGAAATATATAAATGGGAAAGGTAGTCACCGTCAAGTAGTGTTAAAAGATGTCGTCTTAATTGGTGAAGTCCTCTTTTTAATTCTAAAATGCTCTGGGGTGGTTTTTAGCAAAATGGGAAAATATTTTCTTCTCTCATATTGACATTAAGTATTTAGAGTGACATTTGAATGGGTTTAATGCACCTCGTATACTGCACTGACTGTAATTTTCTTTTCCAGTTTACAAAGTACTGTGACCACCTCCAACATGCAAGAAACGCTACAGACACAAACAGCGGTACAAAAATGGGTAAGTGCTGGCCAACCAATCTCTCTTTTGAAGGATATTTTACAGAATTACTTGTGATTCACAGCAAGAATAAATTCTCTAAATGTACTGTGCCACCAATTAAAATCTACTAACTGTGCAAACTACATCTGCATTCAATGTGATGTCTTATGGGAGCAAACTTAAATGAGAAATGCCTTTACGATCACTCCCATCAGTCACAGCAGCAGACACAACTTTGTTTTTGCTTTCTGTGTGCGTACACAAAATTGTCATGAGACTAGAGTTCCCTTGTGTCAAGAAACATAGTTACATAATGCTTGTAAATAAAATGAAGGACATGGCCATGCCAGTGTCAATTTATGTCAATTATGAAAGATTTTTCCCTCCCTCCAGGAATATTGTTTAACAAAGCGCAACTTGTGAGGGGGGAAAAAGGTATGCTTATCTCAATGAATCATACACCTACAATGTCACTAGGGCCTATTTAATTTTAAAGGCAGATCTTTCTTTAACACAGTTATACTGTCATAAAAGAAAAGGGTCTACTTTGGTTAATCAGAAGAATCTTACACTTACGAACTCTGAAATGACTATTAAAGATAACTATAGTTCAATTAAAATTACTTGCTAGTTGACTGTGACATGGTGTTACAGTGTTGCCATATAGGCAGCCAGCTACCTTTGGCTGTAGGTGACGCCTGAACAAGGAGGGTTACTTAAAAAATGCTGTTCATACTGTCTTGTAACTTGGGGAATTGTCGTAAAAGGTCACAAAGAGTTAATGGTGGCATTGCAAAAATCTCTGCCGACAGCTAATTTTAAGTGATCAGTGACTGAACTGGAGCAGAAGACATGCTTTGCAGTTCTCAGTTTAATCCAATGTTGTAACCTAACCACATGTGATGTACTGCGTATCCAGCAAAACGGCATTCAACTATCTCCAGCAGAACTAAAATCATGATTTCTTCATTGACATCGAATAGAGGTTACATCTACGAGCAAACTCAAACAGAAAAATTTCAGATAAAGCACTAAAAGCAAACTAAGTTCTAGTCCTCATTGGTAAGCCTACCTGAAAATATCCTCAAATAGGCTAGTGGTTACAAGAGCTGCCATGTTAAGAACCAATCAGTAATCCTGCTTGGCACTTAATTACCGACACAAGCAGATTCCAATCGGAAAAAAAAGAAAGAATCATAGAATGAAAAATAATAGTGAATAAAAATGTTATTATTATGAACCACACATAGCAAGATATTAGAACTTTATTCAATTACATTCACCTATATCTATAAATGATAATGTCTGTTCGGTGTACGTTTATCACGTCTGAACCACAGGACATAAAGAGCTAAAAATTTGTACAGTTATTAATGTCTACCCGGGGAAGGCTTTAGGCATGGTTTTATGGTGAGCGGAGAAATATATATATATATATAAAAATAGAAAACAGATGACTTACCAAAAGGACCGGCTCGTCGATAGAAACAAATAACATAAATAAAATCACACACAAACACACAAGTGTACTTGCGTCTGTGTAAATGTGTGGGTGTGTGTGTTTTTGTTTACCCTCTTTTTTTCTCCCCAAGGTAAGTCTTTCCTGTCCCGGGATTGGAATGACTCCTTATCCACTCCTTGAAACCCTCATTTCCTTTTCCCTCTCCTTCCCTTCTGCCTGACGAAGCAGCAGGCTGCGAAAGCTTGTATGTGTGTGTGTGTGCGATTTTATTTATGTTATTTGTTTCTATCGACGAGCCGGTCCTTTTGGTAAGTCATCAGTTTTCTATTTTTATTTTTATTTTTGTTTATCCCACCGGGAAAGTTTCCCCTCTATAATTTCATATATATATATGAATGTCTGTTCGGTGTACCCTTATCACGTCCAAAGGACAAGATGCAGAGATTTAAATATTTGTACAGTTACTAATTTATAACCGAGGAAGGTTTTAGGCATGATTTTATAGCAATCTGATAGATATTTAGTAATTTGAAGAATATAACGCAAAATGCGGAACAATAATTACACTTTGAAAATTATAATTACTCTTTGAAAATGGTTTGATTGGTTACATTGTTGCTCGAGGGTTGATAATGATAAAAGGGTGGAGTATATTGGGATGGAAAGTTATCATTGTATATAAAATTCTATGTTTGTGTGTGTTAACATTTTGGTCTGCAGCGAAAACTACAGAACGCAAATGAATGATCTGTGTGTAATTATTGTCCGAAGTCTCCCGTTGTACACCATAGCAGTTCCACACCGATAGCTATAAGGGGGTGAAAGATATCGTGGTTGAAAGTCGTCAAATTATAAAAAAAATTCGTACTGAAGGCCAGCGATGATGTTTGCGACTCTATAGCAAGGAGGTTACATACAGCAAAACGTGATGCCACAGACCATGTCTTTGGTCTGTGAGTGCTACAATGTCTTCAGCTCTTTCTCTGCAAGGATAAGAATACGAATAGCACACCACTGAAAGATAGCTTATATATCATAATCAACCAACATGCGAGCAGAGCCGCGGGTTTAAGCTAGTAAAGCAATAAAAGTAACGTCGATTTAGAAATTAAAATAATTACGTACGACGAGAATGAAACCTACAAACTTCAGCATGGAAAACTAAGCAGCCACAACTGTATTCTTTTGTAATTCACCACACACCCAGTAACAACACTGCATTTAAACCTTCGCACAGCTCATTTTCACATAAACCATACCAAGCTTCTCTAAATGTAAGCTGATATCTGTGTTATAATAGTTGTATATGTAACATTAAATCACAGCTTGTACAAAATGATTCAGTAGCATGTGCTTAGTGCTGTGCATGAGTACATTAACAGCATTGTCCATGTCTCGCCTTTTGTATGGTTACAAGTCGTGAAATGCAAAATAAAAACGGCAGACCTGTGAATCGACAACAAATCAAATTAAGAAAGGGAGGCAGACAAGAAGAAGGAAGTGAACTGACCAGCTGCAATTTCATTTGTGGCAGGATGACAACAGGTAACAGTTAGGAAGTGACACTGAGCATTCCGATTGGAGGAAAGTAGCTCCAGCATGTGATCCGTCAACTGGCAAGTAATTTTAAACATGCTTTAAACATCATTCTACAATTTATGTCATTCTCCACATTTTAAAATTTTTACATTCATATCTTGCAATTCTACTTGTCAGAATCTACAATATCTTTTACTTATGCCAGCACAAAATTCATCTTTTGAAACAAATATAAAGTGAATTTTAAAACTTTACAAAAAAAAATACAAATAACATTTTCAATTACCTATTGACAATTCACACACACTGGTGACACTCAGTGCACGAATTATGTGTGGATGATTGATTCTCAAGCAAAGTCCAGGGTCATCAAAGCTCGTATACCCTCCTCGTTGCTGATACCTTCAGATGAAAAAACAAGAAAAATATTGAATTAGTTACTATCTTTGGAATTGCCAATCTGAAAACTGGTTTGAACACCATAGTTTTTTACTAGGCATCATCCTGTTGGCAGTGGTACACCACTGCCTTCCACTGATTTAGAATGATGGTACAAATCAGCATTTTTCACAACAACAATATGGGCAGAAATGAAAATGTTATTCCAGAAATAAGATTTGTTGTTTTCAATTAATTTTGTTTATATTTTCTGAAGTGTGTAGATCAAACCCTTCTCTTTTTTCCCTTTGACCAATACTCCATGTGATGGCCTGCACACAAAGCCCCACTCAAGCATGCAGAAATGACATCACACTCTCACAACTAAATTTTCAGCCACAGCCTTGATCAGAAAAAAAGCACACATATGTTCACACAGTCATTAAAGTGCAAATCATACAAACATGAGCCCATCTCTGGCCACTATTGTACAACTCACACCTCAAAAGTGAATGGGGATGGGATGGGAGGGTTGGGGATACAACATTCAGCACTGCTTGGCAGAGCTTAAGGGTTCTGATAGATGGGAATGTGAGATACAGCTGGGAATGCAGTAAAGTGAAGGGGTGAGGGAGTGAATAAGGTAGGTGCAGGCGTGTGTGTGTGTGGGGGGGGGGGGGGGGGTGGTGGTGTATGTGTAAAAATAAATATTTGGTAAAAATTCCTAACAGGAAAAATATAAGTAAAAAAATAGATGAAGTCTACTAACCAGGCGAAGGAGCACAGGTAGTGATAGTAACAAATAAAACACACACACACACACACACACACACACACACACACACACACACACACACACAACAAACGCAAGCTTTCACAACCCAGTTGCTTCTTCAGGCAGAAGGGAAGGAGAGGGGAAAAGGAAATGATGAGGGTTTTAATGGAGGGGGGTAAGGAGCCATTCCAATCCCGGGAGAGGAAAGACTTACCTTGGGGGAAGAAAAGGAAGGTGAACTAATACACACACACTCACACTGTATGTCTGCCTAGGTGTATTTGTGTCTGTGTGAATGTGTGGGTGCTTTTTACAAATGTCTGTCTAGGTGTGTTTGCGTTTCGATATGTGTGAGTGTGTGTGTGTATTTGTTTACCTTCCTTTTTTTCCCCTAAGGTAAGTCCTTCCACTCCTGGGATTGGAATGACTCCTTTTCCACTTCCTTAAAACCCATATCCTTCCCTTTCTCCTCCCCTTTTTTCCTCTTTTTCCTGAAGAAGCTGCCAGTGGTGGCGAAAGCTTGTATGTGTGTGATTATTTGTGCCTATCGACGAACCGATCCTTTTGGCAAGTCATCCGATTTCTATTTTTTATATTTGTTTATTCCACCAGGAAAGTTTCCTGTATATAAAACAAGGAAAGTGAAAACTGTCCTCAGTACCTCCACTTTGTGCTAGTCTCCGCAGATCTCCCTCCTGAAGACAGTAAGTGCAACCGTAGCACTTCTGTGAGGGTCACTGCATCTAGGGTAAGTTTGGACAATGGCACTCCTTGATAAAGCTGACTCCAGCCAGCAGCCACTGTAGCCAACTTCACTGCCTCAGCAGCAGTTACATCACCGTGTTCATCAATATCTAATTCAGCTTCAAAAGAGAAACACTCAATAAATGGATGATAATGACGAAAAGCGAGTTATATTATTCTCCAAATGAACATGTTAGTTTTTATCTTCAGATTGTTAAAATACCTGTGGTTGGAGTATCTGTGGCTAAAATTTCATCATCTTCCTCTTCTTGCATGTCAAACAGGGTTGAAAGAAGTAATTGGAAGATATCACTCAGCGGCCCTTAAAGTGAAAAGTAATACACCATGTATCAATCACTCAGAAAACAACATATTTGCTAATATCTAACTTGTCAAATCTTTGCAACTACAAAATTTGCCAAGTCTATTACAACAATTTGAATAAAAAGTCACAGTTACATTCTATTTATCATTAAACCAGCATCAAACTGCAAGATTTAAATTTTTATATTGCATACTCTCTCTGTCCCATGAAGCACTATGTTAATACCAATTTTATGCACTGTAAATTCAAGCCAAATTAAGAGCAACTTTAGAAAATTTATAAACATTTATGGTGTTCATCCAAGTACGGACTTGCCTCGAGTGATATAGAGAAGTTCCTCTGGCTGGGCAGAGGCGGTTTGAGCTGCTATCCCCCTGTTATGTGATTGAAATAGGTTTGTATGAAGGTTCAACAAATAATGATGGCTCTAGACCATGGCACTAGATTCTGTAGTGCACCATGTTCTATAAAAGGATGGCACTAGACAATGGTCCTAGATGCCACAAACTGAATGTTATGTTGGTATGCCTCCTTAGTTTGGCAGTAAACGCCAAAGATATACACATACCTTGTTATACTATGTATTGTTCTCAAGCTCGGCTGTAGCTGTGAGGTGGGACAGTACTTCTGAGTTGTCTGTGGAAGTGTAAGGACGCAGGTCCATTTTGTTAATCTATCCACAGTGGCGGCAGATACTGATTATAGAGAGGTATATTATGTGATGAGGCAGGCATCTCTCAAATTATTTTATTGTGAAAAGAAGTCACCACAAGGCATTGATACTGTATTTATACGTATGTAGTTGGTTGCAAAGTTGATTGCACAACCACGACTTTTAGTTTTATTGTTTGATATTTCTTGAGTGAAGTTTTTTATTAGATGTCTATGGTTCTCCTTTCAGTAGTTATGCTGCAGGAGTAATGATTTTTGAGGCGTGACTTTACTTATGAAAAAATGTCAAAGATAGTTGTCACAGCAGTGTCCTTTTTCTGAAAGAAAATACGATGGTCCATTGCTTAGGAAAGGAAGGTGCTGAAAGATGTTAGAACAGTGTAAATTTGCTTACTGTAATTCATTTGCATCAGAGTGCTTTGCTGTGTTTCATATTCTCATGATATTCAGTTTAAGCAGTATTACCAAATGCAGAGAACAGTGATTATTAAGTCAGATCTTGTGATGATTCCATTTAATGATCTTGCACGTTTATTTGTGCATAAAACATTACAGGTGTATTTAACGTATCTATACAGTACTTTGAATGCAATTACATTATATTGCATTGCTTTACCTGGACAACACATAAGTATATATGATGATGTCAGAATAGTTTGACAACAGCAGCAGTAGATTTATTTTACAAAGTTTCACGATTCCAGTGCCAACTCACTTGGACTCAGTAAATGACATCAAAATGATACGTCTATTGTTGAAAAATGTATTTCACTACTTATTATTGCCACCCCCTCCTACTATCTGCTTCTTCATACTCTTGATCTTTAATGTTTCTATCAAGAAGAAACAAACTCCTGGAGAGACTATTAAAAAAAGGATTTCAAACAATGGAAGCACCTTGCAAATCTTTGCTATTGTAAATACCTCTCTTTTATTTCAATGCCCAGAATGCAAGTTGTACATCAAGACTATCATGAATGTTAAATTAGTTCATAATTTCAATACAAACTTAATTTTACTTCTTTAAAATTCCTTTCATTTTTGTTGATGAGTTAACTATTATCACTCCTTAGCTGCTGCTGCTGATGGGTTTTAATGCATAATGTGTGTTTGAAGAGATAACTGGATCCCCTTGCTGAAGGCCAACTGCTAATGGTGGAGTACTTATGTGTCACTACTCGAGCACTGTGTGCTCTTGAGTTTTAAGCATACTACAAATATTAGTACCTCACTATCATTTTACAGTACTGGATAAAATTTTTGGGATAGTTTGCCTGTTGTGATATCAGCTTGGTGCATCTAACTTTGCTTTATTACCTGTTCATGAAAACTGGTCTCACCCATGATTTACTCTGCATCATTCAATGACGAAAATATTATGAAAATACTAACCAACAATAATAATAAGGATGAATTAATTTATAATCAAGTAAATTACAACTCTACAGAGTTGGAAGCAATTGTCCTAACCTGCCTACATAAGCAAAGTTAACAACAATGTCTTAAGTTTTAAGAAGTCATTTAAGTGCTAACAAATTCCTTTGAATCATTAGTGATCATAGCTTTTCGAATGTTTATTCAATTTGATAGGAACTATTGATGAAAAGTCAACTTTACAGTCCTGCAGATTTTTTAACATCCACAAATTTGTAAGAGATGATTCAAAATATGAAGACGTGGAAGACTGCCTACTACAATGGTTCCAACAACACAGAGCAGAAGGCATTCCTATTGGCGGCCCAAGGCTTTGTGAAAAAGTTACTGAATTAGTAGCCCATCTCAGTGTGGAATATTTCAGTGCTTTGTTAGGCTGGCTGCATAAATTTAAAGTGAGACACGGTATAATCTGTCACAATGTGTGTGGGGAAAGTAGAAGTGTGGATACTGACAAGGATAACATGAAAATCAACATTCTACAGTTAAGATTTTTACTTGTCATTAATGAGAATTTATTAACAAATTTGTTTCTTCTGATAGACAATACACTACATCACACCTTCTTGGCAGAGGGTTATGGATGCAACCGTTAGAAACTGATTCCGAAAAGCTGGTTTCGAAAAGTATATGAATGGTCCTACAGTTATTGACAATGTTTCACCAAATGGTGAAGAGTGAAATAAAGTCCAAGATAAGGCATCATTTGATGATAATGTGAATGTAAACAAAAATCTCTCGACAGAAGCCATGAGTATCTCTGAAATTGTTGAAGCTGCATCGCACAACTTTGAGGAAGAAACTGACGAGGAGGACGATACTGATGAGCCTTAAAATTTGTCTAACATTCAGCGATGCAGTAAATGCACTGCAAACAATAAAACAATTTGTGATATGCCATAATGTGTGTGACAACATAATGGTGGAATTGTCTCAGTTTGGGGGTACGGTGTACACCGTAGATGCGAGGGTGGGAGAGAAATTCTAAGATTATGAACTTTTTTGCCAAATGACTTCTTTTTTGGGGCTGTATAGCCTGTTTTAGAAGTGTGCTGCAGCCCTATATATGATTTTATGTTATGTATCTTTTTATTTATGGTATTTGTCATTTGTATGTCTTTTCTTTCACATCTACGTTTTTCACACTTTTACTTTTTTTTCCATTTAGTCCCCTAAAAAACGTATAAGCGAAGGTTTACTGTATGTGTATGTTTTTATTTATGTGTATATCAATGAACCATTGCCTTTTCACCTGGTAAGAGAACCTTTTTTTTAATATATATAAATATTTGTCTGACCAGGAATGTTGCCCTCTATAATATTCAACAGATCGTATGATAGACATAGCATAAAAAGGGATAGATTGCTTGAATCCAACACTAGTTGGAAATTAAGTCCTGAAGATAAGTCATCAAATGTATTCAGTGCTAGACTGAAATCAGGTTTTTTTCCAATCATATTTCTCTTTATCACTATGGTGTGACCTTTTACAGATTGATTCGTCTTCACATTCAGAATCTGAAGAACTGTCCTGGAGAATCCTACTACATGAAGTGCGTGAAGGTGTATAACTACGAAATTTTGATGAATCATTGTCACCACATTCACTGAAGATGCCACACACACTGTCACTCACTCCTTGTCAGTATCTCTAGTATCTCTGTTAGTGCAATGATGCTGATGTGCCATTTGTCAGAGTAACTCAAAACTACTTATTTGACAAAGCTGCATAATAATAATAACAATAAAATCAATAAAAAATCTGCATAATAATAATAATAATAATAACAATAAAATCAATAAAAGGTGATGAAAGTAATCTGCTTATAACCAAAAATATCTTACCAGCTACTTCTTGCTCTGTTAGTGCTCTTTCCAGTAATTCAAATGTCACACCATAAGGGAAGAAATTTTTTGTTGCTATTACTTGTCCAAATGAATGGAAAAACTCTAGTACAGTAATGAAATCACCGAAATTTTCATGTGGTATACGACAGTCTACTTCTATAGGTGGTGGCATAACCTGAAAAATATCATCATAATTAGCTATATACCTACCAAACATTTCTCTGTACAATGATGTACTTGCAACAGCTTCGAAAATATATTGCATGTGGAAGTATTGATATTATTATCCAACAGTTAACCCCACCCAATTGCTTGAAAAAATATAATAATAATAAAATAAATCAATGCACCTTCAGATCTTCTAACTCCAAATCTTCTCGACGACGATTCCATTCCTTTACAAATCTTTCGAAGTGTAATTTATCTTCTTTTCTCTTTTCTTTTATTTTCATTCTTTCTTCTAGTTGCCTTTGTTTTTCTTCAAGAGTCTTCTCTTTAAGCTTTGGTCGCCTTTCATCACTCAATCTACGGGGAATAGATTAATAAACATAACAATGATGCAATTAGTCAACAATAACAATTTTGGCGTTGACATCAAAGCAAAACTGCAGATTCTACTATGACCTCAAACAACATATGCCTACACCAAAATGTCTACTGTGGCAAGACAATGCAGTAACATTTAGAGATTTTGCACACACAAATAAAAATAGCTATCTCACAGCACCTGTCAAGACGACTTGTTACAAGGTGATAACCTATGCTTCCCAATGATTTTGGGTTCTTGCGAGGGCACATGGCCAAACAGAATATCGTATAACATGAATAAAACAGTACACCATTCTTTTCCGAAATACCTGCAGATCGAAAGTTTAAAAAAATCATTGTCCAAAACCTCAATCAAGAGAATTTTAGGAAGCACTGAATGGCACAAATACTAACTGCGCAGCATTAATATCCATATATTTAAATTGACATGATAAAATAGTAAAAAATACAAAACTGGAAGTTATGTATTTTTACCAATTGTGTATAAAATACACTATGAAGCCAAATCACGGTATGAAAAAACAAGGAAAAAATAAAATAAAGAAAGAAAGCGTCAGCTTTGCAGTTATAAGTAGCACAGAAAAAAGTTCTGGTTATAGCAGAATACATGTACACATTTTTATTAATAAACTAGCTTAATTCCCACAGCTTTGCACACGTAGACTGGATGGTCTGCATTGGTTGTATCTAATTCTAAATATAATATGCCTTTTTACAAATGTGTGCCTTGGTGTGTGTGTGTGTGTGTGTGTGTGTGTGTGTGTGTGTGTGTGTGTGTGTGTGTGTGTGTGTGGTTTTTTCCCCCTATGGTAAGTCTTTCCCCTTGGGATCGGAAGGACTCCTCATCCACTCCCTTAAAATCCGCATCCTTCCCTTTTCCCCCCCCCCCCCCCCCTTCCTTCCTCTTTTCCTGATGAAGTGGCCAACAGTTGTGTAAGCTTGAATCTTTGTGTTCGTGTGTGTTTTTGTGTTTTTGCATCTGTCAACGAGCCTGTGCTTTGGGTAAGTTAAACAATCTCTATTTTTTTATACATAAATATAAATTTTCTTAGATTTCGCTTTAAAATGCTTTCCTAATCAAGTATTTTGATACTACTTGCCACCCCCTATTGCACCACTGATAGCATAATTCAAAACATACAGAAACACATTTTTTTTCTAAATTCTAGCCATGGATCCAAATACAAATTTTCACATTTCTAGAATCAAAATAGTCTTAGTAGCACCCTTAAGAGATTTTCCTTTATTTAATCTAAATATAACAACTCTTCAAGAACACAATGATGCATGTTCCACATTTGTACAGTAAATAGTTTGCCTCAATGAATGACATGCAAGATTACTTGTCTGTTCTGATAGAGATGAATCAATATAACACAATGAGAAATTGTTCAAGAAGGAAGAAATGCTTTGTACTTTTTATTCATACATAGGGACCTGAAAAGTTAACATTTTGCAATAAATTGAAAATTGCAAATTGAGTCAAAATATGTAACACAAAATTATTTAATACAATCTATTTTTTAAACAAATTCTGTGCAGAGTAACTATTTTATCAGAGTAAATTTTAAATATCTATTTTCTTTGTATGATCATAAAAAATGTAACCAATTTTCATTACTGGTATTTTATATAACCTGGTGAAGTGTAACTTGATAATATGTGTACATAGAAGCCGGTGTAGAAATTAAAAAGAACACTGACACAACGACTAATTGATGCACTTGACTATCCGGTACTGCACCAACTGTGGGCAGTAAAATGGTCTGTAAGAGATGTACGCCCTGTAATTTAATGTTACAGTCTTCAAGCGTGGGACCTAGCAGTTAAGAACAAATGTACATGCACATTTCTCTGGAAACTACAATTCAAAACCATTTATAAATACAGAAACTTTTAATGAGGAAATTTTGGTGGCGGTGTTTCAAACAGCGGTAGCACCGAATTCCACTAGAGGTTGGGCTCGATGTTCCTATTTTTTTCCTAACAATGAATACACAACCGATTCAGCACAAAGGGAGGGGGGGGGGGGGGGAGGGAGGATGCTTCTGTTTCAGGTCCTTATTTATACAAAATTAAGAACACTCTTTACTCTCCTCTTTTGCGACTAGAATGTTCTCTTTATTATTCGTAAGGGCAATTACCTATATAAAGTGACATGATCCTTTCCCCCCCCCCCACCCACCCCTCCCCCCCCCCCCTCTCTCTCTATCTATCTATCTATCTATCTATCACACACACACACACACACACACACACACACACACACACACACACGACAAGTGTTTAGGCAGTTGTGGATGTGTGAACTAAAGTTTGAAGAAGAGTGAAAGCTTCAAATTGTCTGTACCAAACTAGGAAATTACAAGTTTCAGCATTTTCAAAAGAAATAGAGTGATGAAACATGCGAGAGCCAGTTTGTAAACAACATTTGTACTCAAACCACAAGTGCAAAATGCAGTTTACAATTTAAACTGAAACACTGCCACTTACTTATATACATTAGTCTAAAGATTTAATTTCTTGCCTATCAAAAGAATAAATTTGTACGTACCTTGACTGTGAATATTTAAGATTCCTCTTCATCCTATGTTTGTCGAACAATTTATTGTTTCTCATGTTTCCGACACTCCTATATTTATCCTTCACCTTCTTAGCCATTTGGTGATTCGGGGATCTGTGAATTGGTTCTATCAACTTCTTTGGCGATTTTTTCACAGGTGAAAATTGGTCTGCATCTGCAGACTGGATGGGTATCTGTTTCTTTGGAGACTTCTCCACTTTTGAATGTGATGTCAAATACTTTTGTATATTTTCTTGTCTCTTTTCTTTCTTTGCAAATGGGTCTTGCTTTTTAATATTATTTTTTACTGGACTTAGCATGTTTTTCTTTACTCTCCTAGATATCTGGAAAGCTGGTGGCGGCCCATCAAATATACTATGGAATTTCACCCGAAATAAGCCAAATTTCTGGACAGCAGCAGCCTGGTAAATGTTATGAATACAAATTGATATAACATTCATAAAGCACGAGTACATATAGTTACACATTTATGAAGTTAACAAAATAACAAACTTATCAAGACACTGTTCCTAAGATGTTGACACAACTAATTAAAAAATTTTACCCAGTTCAAATAAAAAAGAAAGAAAAGCATTTTCAGATACTTTGCTTGCAAGGGTAAAGCTTAAATTACAAGCATTGAAATATCTAACTGCTTCGGTGAGCACTGTGCACAGTTATAACCATGTGCAAGAGTTAGCAACTGAACAGGGCACTTTCACTGCTAATTACCTTCCAGGATAAGAGCACTTACAGAAGATTTCAATGAAATTGAATTGTACAATAATAATTCTTACTTATTAGCAATTTGTGCTTTCATATTCATATGGGTGTTGGTGAACATAATAGATATCAGAAGCAAATAACTATCTGGTATCTTCCAATCTTTTACAGTGAGACGGCAATAGTCATTACCACCTAATATTGTGTTAAACCACCTTTTGTCTGGCAAACTGCAGCTCTTCAATGGGGAATGAACTCAAGTCATTGGCCCTGCAGTTGGTCATAATGTCTTGTCTATGAGTGGTGTCTGACACTCGTTTGTGTCCTGCTAAAGTTATATCTGTTTTCTTTGTTATTGTTACTGTTTTTACTTTAATGTTTGCAAAAGATTCTGGGATACTGTCAATATGGCATATACTACAAATCTGCAAATTTTCATTTATAGTTACAAATGAAAGGCGTATGTACATAAATTAAAGATTTGAAGGGAAAAAGGCTGAAAGTGCCCTAACTAAGAATATTGAAGTTTTCAGTGAAATGGGATATACATACGAAGCCCTATTGAGCGTAAAGAGCTCATACAGCAATGAATGTAAATGTAGTACAAAGTGCTTAACAGATGGCAAGCAGTGTAATAGCCACTGCAGTTAACATATGAAACTATCTGTCTTCCAAACCGTTCACCTCATTGTTACCCATCAAGTTGTTCCACTTTTTCAGACCTTCATGATTTTGATATCTACAGCCTTTTTATTTCAAGATTGTATACCAATTAGGTTCCTTTCATAGTATGCTGATGCAATAGCCCCATACCTTAACTAAACAAATAAGTTTTGAGGAACCAGTGTTCTGCCACAGATTTGCTGACCCATAAGTGGCTCATGCTGCTATATCTCCACAACATCTGTGATTGCACATACACATCGGTATGTTAATCATCCCTTACACCATGGGTAACACCACAGGGCAGAGCTAGTTGAGTATAAAGACGTTTCTCATGAAGACACGCATATATGTGCCATCTTTCACGATGAACATAAAAAATATATATAGAAAAAAAGTGTCCAAGTCTTTTGGAAGTTATCCTTCATATTTTCACAGCACAAAATTTTACATAACGAGAAATTTCTCTCTTGTTTTGAAGGTCAAATGTGAAGATCAGACTAATACTGTAGATTTGAATGACTTACGAACCGACACACTTCTTTTATAGGGAACATGAGTATTTTCACCTTTGAGTAGCGGATGACAGTAAAATGTGATTGAGGAAAACATGCTGCGAGATTAGAAACTAACGTACTTGATATTATACATTATTATTAGAATGTGAATTATGAAACTGAGCAAGCATCATATTATGACAGACAAATGGCAATAAACACATTTACACATATATGGTGAAGTTCTTAAGGCACAGAGAATGAAGCATTTCATGTGAGCATTTATTACTTCATATTTTGTGGACTTTTGCTCATTGCACTCGGCAACCTACCTCCCTTACTACTAACAATATAACATTTACTCTGTAATCAGCAAAAAATTAAAGGAAAACATGACTATTTAGCGTAGTTGGAAACTAATATTCTCCATTAACAACCTCCCAATTTTCAATATTTCCCAGAGCTCCCTCCCCCACCCCTTCATTTCTCCAAAAAATCCCCAATTTTAAGTTGTATCCAGCTTCCTCCTGTAAACTTTTTCCTTAGGTAAATTTGCCAGCCTAGACATACTAATTATTTTCCCCTAACCCTATGCCAACCCATTTACTTGTACTATATGTGACATGCAAACATCCCCAGCTCCATCTAGACACGCTTCTCTACTGTGATGTTTCTAACTTGCCACTTCGCATCTTTTGCACTCTTATTTCTTTCTACCTCCCTCTCTTTTCAGTCTGTTAGTTCTAAAACTACAAATGTGAACAATAATAGTAATAATTTTTCACGCTGTAAAAGAGAGAGACATATGAAATAATTTAGCAGCGAAGGATGGCTGCTCAATAAATAGAAGCAGATTTGAGTCATTGACAGGTGTACAAAATGTGAAGACGTCTTTCAGTAAGTAAATAGGTTCCAGAGGTTTTTCTCAAATGGTTAGGTTAGAGGAATGCAATAAGAAGGAAGGAAGGATTTTGAAAGAGTGATTAACAGGATGGAGGGAAGCAAGGGAAATACTGGAGGGAAACTCATGTGGTAGATGGGCACCAAACCCAGCAAGTGCATCCTGTGGATGATATTGATGATTGTTGGGTTGGGAAGAATGTAGGGCAAATGAAGGAGCGACTGTTGGGTGCAGGGACAGTGACTTAGTGGATACTGAGGCCAGATTGATTATGGGAGCAGAGGATGTGTTGAAAAGATAACTCATCTACCCAGTTCAAAAAAGCTGTTGCTCAGGGAGGAAAAATCCAGATGGTAAGTTCTGTGTTCACTGTGTTTTAAATATTGTGCTTGGCAGCTAATTCCACCAATATGTGGACCTACATCTGATTAGATAAGTAAACTTGTCACTAGAGTAGGATGTGCTAGGTGGCTGAATCAGGCAGATTTTGGAATCAGGGTAATCAACATGGATATTACCCCTGTGACAAGGGTTTGGAAATGTGTCACAGGGATGGAAAAACTAGTGTAAAATGGTTGCATGACAGAATAACACTTCAGGGTCAATTGTAATAATTGTGTATAGGGTGTTCTACAGATGACATCCTAGTGAAGTATAGCTCGTGCAAAAAGTCATGCGCAGAAACACATTCTCGAGTTGTGTGCAGGGAGAGTCCATTCCGTTGTTTCGGAGGCATGGCCGGCTCAGTTTCTCGTTGCCTACCGAGCCGTACACTTTGTCTGTCAGTCGGCTGTCAATTGCGCCCCACGACCAGCAAGCAACACGCTACTGAGGCGGCCGCCCCTCCAAAACCAAGGAATGGACTCGCCCAGCACACAAAGTGAGAAAGCACGACTTCTTGCACAAGCTCTACATAGTTTAACTATTCAAGTCTGAGATGACTGTGTGAGTAGTGGGGAGAGGTGTGGGGAGGAATCTTAACAGTTTGGTGCTGGGGGTTGTGGGACAATTTGAAGTGTGTGAATATATGGTGTGAGAAATTTGTTTACAAACTACGTTTAAAGGATAGTGTATGTCAGAGAAGGCCTTGGTGAGAGTGAGATATAAAACATATTCAATATAATCAACAAGAGAATTCTGGATACTCCATAAAGTTGTCCAAAGGTGCCACGCAATACAAAAGCCATTCTTTGGTCTTGAGAGCATCAAAATGCAGATAATGTTGATGATTAGTAAATGTCATAAGGACAAAGTCATCACTGATGTGAAGGGAAAAGCCAAGCAAGGCGGAATGTTGGGTTGAGGAGAACCACGTGACATGATTTGGAGAGAAGGTTTGAGGCTATGCAGAAAGAGTGCAAATTTCAAGACACCATCAATCAACATGGACCACACATATGGTTGGGGTTTTTGGGAGGCTACGAAGGTTTTCTCTACATGGTCCACAAACAATCTGGAGTAGGGGGAGCTACATAGTAGAAATTGTGATTAAGGAGATGCCGGCTGTGGTGGCCGAGTGTTCTACGGCACGTCAGTCACAGTCTGCACGGCCACTACGGTCGGGGGTTCGATCCCCCCTCGGGCATGGATATTTGTGCCCTCCTTAGTATTAGTTAGTTCATAAATAGTTTGTAAGTTTACGGGCTGATGACCCTGTAGTTAAGTCCCATAAGCTCTACAAACATTTGAATTAAGGAGATGGCATCAACATTGACTAATGGGCTCTCAACAGTAAGAATTGCTTCATAGCTTTAAAAAAAGGAGAGGTTAAAGAACAAGCCATTGATTTTAGGTGTTGGCCACATTAATATTCTTTAGTGGGAGCACAGTAACAAGCTGCAATTGGGTAGCCATAATTCCTGGGTTTGTAGGTTTTGGAAAGTGACGTGGTATACCAGATTTCTACACAAAAGGAGGTAAAGAGGTGGCAATCTTTCGGGCACCACATGTACACATGTAGCCTACAAGACCTCTGCATGCGAACGCATCACAGGTGTGCCATGTCACAGCCAAGACCAGACATTAGGCAGAGGTAGCAGCACTTGCAGAGGTCCCAACATCCAATGGACATATTCATATCTGCAGTTGCTCAGTAAACGCCGGCCAGGACACAAGCGACAGCAGCAGCAGCTCCTCTACATTGTAAGATCCGTGGTGGATTGGGAGGTCTCCTCAGTGCATGTCATGCGGCGTAAGACTTCCTGGGGGGCCGAAGTGGAGGCCTCCCTGGTTAGTCTTGCCAACAGATTTGAGGCGCTGTCTGTGGCAGAGGATGTTCCCGACGCAGATGTCCTGTACTCGCTGCCCCCCCCCCCCCCCCTGCCTTCAAGATCCGGGCACTCACAGAGGGGTTTGCTAGTAGTTGGGAGCTCCAATCTTAGGCGGGTGATGGAGCCCCTTAGGAAAATGGCTGCTAGGCAGGGGGAAAAAATCCAATGTGCACTCCATGTGCATACCAATGGGAGTCATTCCAGATGTGGAACGGGTCCTTCCAGATGCCATGAAGAGCACAGGGTGCAGCCTGCTGCAGGTGGTGGCTCATGTCGGGACCAATGATGTGTGTCACTTTGGATTGGAAGAGATCCTCTCTGGTTTTGAGCGGCTATCAGAAGTGGTATAGACTGCCAGTCTTGCTTGCAAGATGAAAGCGGAGCTCACCATCTGCAGCATTGTCGACAGGACTGACTGTGGACCTTTGTTTCAGAGCCGAGTGGAGGGTCTGAATCAGAGGCGAACATTGAGTTCTTGTAGCGAGACTAAATGTCGAAATTCCCAAATGCACCAAAAATAAACGAAAAATATATCTATTCAATAAAGCAGATAAGAATTCGCTTCACTATTTCCTAAGAGATAGTCTCCAGTCTTTTAAAACTAAAAATGCGAGTGTAGATCAGTTGTGGCTTACTTTCAAAGACATAATATCAGTAGCAATCGAGAGATTTATAACAAATAAATTAATAAAAGAGGGGGCTGACCCCCTTGGTACACGAAACAGGTCAGATCACTGTTGCAGAAACAAAGAAAAACACATGCAAAATTTAAAAAGACACAGAATCTACAAGACTGGCAATCTTTTACTGAAACTCGCAACCTAGCATGGACTTCAATGGGAGAAACCTATAGTAGTTACCACAATGAAATCCTGTCTCGCAATCTTGCAGAAAATCCAAAGAAATTCTGGTCTTATGTGAAGTACACTAACGGCAAAAAAACGAACAATACCTTCACTACGCTATAGCAATGTCAACTACCGATGACAGTACTGCTAAGGCAGAATTACTAAACACAGCTTTCCGAAATTCGTTCACCAAAGACGACAAAGTGAACACTCCAGTATTCAATGCAAGAACAGACGCCAGCATGCGAAACTTAGAAGTAGATGTTCCTGGAGTAGTAAAACAACTTAAGTCACTAAACAAAAATAAATCTTCCGGGCCAGCTTGTATACCAACTAGATTCCTCTCAGAGTATGCTGATGCAATAGCTCCGTACTTAGCTATAATTTACAACCGATCACTCAGCGAAAGATCCGTACCCAAAGACTGGAAAGTTACCCAAATTACTCCAATATTCAAGAAAGGCAATAGGAGTGATCCCCAAAATTACAGGCCTATCTCATTGACGTTGATTTGCAGTAGGATTTTGGAACATACTTTGTTCGAATATTATGAACTACGTCGAAGAGAACAAACTATTAACCAGTAGTCAACACAGATTCAGAAAGTATCACTCTTGCAAAACAGCTTGGCCTTTATTCAGATGAAGTGTTAAGTGCCATCGACAAGGGATCTCAAATCGATTCCACATTTCTGGATTTCAGGAATGCTTTTGACACTGTACCCCACAAGCGGCTTCTTATGAAATTGCGTGCTTATGGAATATCTTCCCAATTGTGCGATCGGATTCACAATTTCCTATCAGAAAGAACACAGTTCGTTGTAATTGACGGTAAGTCATTGAGTAAAACAGAAGTGATATCTGGCGTTCCACAGGGAAGCTTTATAGGTCCCCTACTCTTCCTCGTGTTTATAAATGATTTAGGAGACAATCTGAATAGCTCCCTTAGACTGTTCGCGGATGATGCTGTTGTTTATCGGTTAGTGAAGTCAAAAGAGGATAAAAAGCAACTGCAAAGCGATTTAGACAAAATTTCTGCATGGTGCGAAAATTGGCAATTGACACTAAAGAAAGAAAAGTGTGAAGTAATACGCATGACCACTAAAAGAAATCCGCTGAACTTCAATTACACGATAATCAGTCAAACCTTAAGGTCATAGATTCTACCAAATACCTAGGAGTTACAACTGCGAACAACTTTGACTGGAGAGAACAGACAAAAAATATTGTGGGGAAGGCGAACCAAAGGTTACGTTTCATCGGCAGAATGCTTCGAAGATGCACCAGCTCCACCAAAGAGACTGCCTACATCACACTTGTGTGTCCTCTCCTGGAGTACTGTTGCCCCTTATCCCCTTATGGGACCCTCACCAGGTGGGACTGACGGAAGACATTCAGAAGGTTCAGAGAAGGACAGCTCGTTTTGTTCTATCACGTTATGGGGGGGAAGCGTCACGGGAATGTTGCATGAATTGGGGTGGGAATCATTAAAAGAATGACATTATTCATTGCGTCGTGATCTGTTTGCGAAGTTTCAATCACGGATTTTTAGTTCTGAATGTGAAAATATTTTGCCAGCACTCACCTACTTAGGGAGACATGACCATCCCAATAAAATAAGAGAAATTAGTTCGAAAACTGAACAATTTAGGTGTTCTTTCTTCCCGCGCGTTATTAGAGAATGGAACGGTAGAGAAAAGTTATGAAAGTGGTTAATGAACCTTCTGCCAGGCACTTGAATGTGATTTGCAGAGTATCAATGTAGATGCAGATGAAAAAAAAAGTTGTGTAACAATTAATACACTGCCGCCAGCTATAAATGCCAGCACAAGGGCTACACAAGCCAGTTCCAGCTTCAAGAGCTTCTCCTGGACATCGGGTGAATGCATCTCAACTCATTATCTCAGGACAATCTCTAAGACCATTGTAAGGACCAATTACAGAAACAGAACAGTGGCATCACAGATCTTTGTATTTAGGTTAGATTTTTTGCACCTCTAGTGGATATAATTAGAAATAGCGATCTTAGACTTGGATTATTTTCCTGCTGTTAAAAACAGATACAATGAGAATACTTGTGAGAATAGGTAATCAAAATTTTATACCACTACCTTTTGTACCTACTGTCAGAGAAGAAGTTTTTCTTTATCAATTTTGATCTTGTTTACCCTATGTTACACTGAGGGACATTTCACAATTGGATCAGCGGGATGAGGAAGGTTATGCATTTATGGTAAAAATGGAATACTCCTAAAGACAATCTCAATTGAAAAGCCACATGTAGGCCTATGTAACTGTGGTTGGTGGAGGTGGGGGCGATATTAGATGGGATTGAAGTTAAAACTTCACAACACGCGTGCAAACAAGATTTTACACAAAAACCATATTAATTTTTCTTTTATTGTGAAGTACCACTCATTACTTCACTGCAAGTGAATAGTCGCATTGCTTCATTCCTCAAATTGGGTTCATCATTTAGTTGCATCACATTACAAATAATTTATGTAGCCAGTATTACGTATTTCATCGCTATCACTGTAATAGGCTGTGTAGTAATAGCCTCAAGCTATAGGGGACAGTGTAATTCCAATGAAGAATGTTTTCACTTATGCCTGTAATATTTACTCAAAATTACATACAAAACAGTTTTTTTACAATCTAACATTCACCAGCACTGTGTACAATACTTTTGTGAACATTAAAATAATGGTTGTGTCCTTTGGTTAATGGCTGACTTTCGAGGCTAAACAATAAAAGATAAAATATTATGCTATACTCACCGAAACTACCCATGCTCCAGCAGTATTCTGTTCTGTATATTGACGAAGAAAAAGTTTGTTCTTTTCTCTGGTGTACAAGCCCTTTCTCCTCTTAACGTGGTTTGCTATAACATGGTGAACTTCACAAACATCCTCATCACAACTGTCTACTCTTTCAACTTCATACTGATACAAATGCGCCGGTGGTTCAAAGACCCTGCAAATATAAAAATTATTTAGAATATATATAATGTATCTTTAAACAAGATATATGTGAGCTGAACACTTCATGTAAGTATCATTTTACTTCTGCTCTAGTACTTTTCTAGCAGAGTTTGTAAATGCCAAGTTAAAACAAATAAATCAATATACCTGTAGCTATTTGTCAAGTAAGATAAAATTATGTTTAGTTCCATTTTAACATCTTTAAATTTAATGCTACATAAAAAGAACATTTCAACAATATTTTGGAATGGATAGGTTGTTACTCACCACAGAGAAGTCCAATGCGATGCAGAAAGGCACACATAATGAACAAAAATGAAGCTTTCGGATGTTAAGCCTTCATCTGCCACAGAGAAACACACACACACACACACACACACACACACACACACACACACACACTTCTACAAACACAATCGCCATCTCTAACTATTGCGGCTGAATATCAACAGGCAGCACAGCTGAGGCGAAAGCAACCACTGGTGGGGATGAGGAAGTAGCATGGAGAGGGAAGCAGGAAGGGAGGGAAGGGATGCCGGTGGGGATAGAGCAATATGTCAGTGCTGTCTCACAGGTAGTTAGGGACTGGAGTATGTGGTGGAAAGGGAGATGTATGTAAGCTTCCTTCACGCTTTTCACCAGGTTCTCTGACTTTCCTACATGTTGTCACATATTTGTGTGTGTGTGTGTGTGTGTGTGTGTGTGTGTGAGCGCGCGCGCGCGCGCATTCTGTGGCAAATGATGGGTTAACAGCTGAAAGCTTCATTTTCATTCATTATTTGTGCCTTTCTGCATCTCATCAGACGTCTTTGTGGCAAGTAGCAACCTATCCTTTCCAAAATATTGTTAAACCCTTTAAGGTATTTCCACTGTTTAAAAAGAACACTTTGTAGCCTTGATTATATAAATTAAAATGTACTCTAACACACAGAAAAAGGATATATATCTAATGGGGTTGTGAACACACGGAGGTGGGGGATGGTAGGAGGTGTGTATGTGGTGTAATGCAGGGGCAGTGGGAGCACGGGGCGGAGTGAGAGCATGGGGTGGAGTGGAAAGTTTCATAGTAAGTTGGTTGAGGCAGGAGGAGGGGGTCTCATAATAGCATATGTTTGTGTCATCCACTTCTGACTGATACAATGCAGCCTATGATGAGCTCTATTGAGGCAACTTCACCTCACAATAACGTGCATGTCCTACAATCAAATGTATACAAGTCTCCAGCTTCTCCTGCAGCTTTCACTCTTTACAACTCCCTATAGTGTCACAGAAATCATCTATACCGACTTGACTTATGTCCTATCATCTTGACGCCCCCACGCTTCTTTCAAGAATTTTCATTATTTCATTTCATCACTGCTCTTACATAGATACTACTTATTCCTATCAGTTCATCTTATTTCAACTGTTTTATAGATCATTATTTAGAATACTATTTTCTTGTTTTCTGGCAGTCTCTCAATAAATTTTTTGCAATCATAATGGTTGGCTCCAAATCTGCATTATCAAAAATTTCTTTCTCAATTTAAGGTCTATGCTTGTTCATAGTTTATTTGACTGAGATTGTTTTTATGACCTCACTCCTTCACCCATCACATTTTAGTTTGGTTGTAAGGCAGAAAAATTTGTTCCACTTTGTTGCAATCACTGTTTATTCAAATTATGATAGAAGAACAGAGCATTTACTAGACCTTCTCTGTACCTAATTGTTATTAACAATTTTTCTTTGTCAATAAACCTTACGAATGTCTATTGATTTTCTATATAATAATGGAAAGTCCAGGTTGGAATTAATAATATAGTGAGGACAGTTTATACAACTCACTGCAAAGACGTGACAACGAGCTGCGACAGGCAGATACAAAAGACACGCACATACAACACATTCAGTTATCGGCCATGTCCGATTGCTGAATGTGTAGTATGGGTGTGTCTTTTGTATGCGCCTGTCGCAGCTCGTCGCCACGTCTTTGTGGTGAATTGTACACTGTCCTCACTATATTATCTATTGATTTTCTCTAAGTTTTGGTTCTATTATTAAATGCAATGTAACAACTGTCTCTCTGTTGCCACCACCTTCCAAATATGAAAACTGATCATTACTTAACTGGTGCTTGTCATCCTTTTTCATCCTTCAGTGTATTATTCTCGTCAGTATTGTGGATCCATGAGCTGTAAAGTTGACTGTGTGGTGCTAACTTGACAACTGTTTGGTGATAAGTCTTCCCTTAGTTCAGTTACACTCTAATGCTAGATGCCCTATGTCTTCCATATTATACCTTTTATCAAGTCGATAGCAAAATGTCACCCTTACGAATGTCTTCTTACACATTCTTTCCTCTGCATTTAACTATTGGAATTCCTCTATTAATAACAACACGAGTAATTTCACCAAAACTTGCACTGACATTTTTGTGTACTACTCTATATACTTTCAGAGACCATTTCTTTTAATTCTACACATATTTGACATTGTTATTTCACTTTGGCTACTCTTCACTATTTGTTTGATTCTTATGTGACTCATATGTTTCATTTCTGCCTTTCCCCTCATATATATATAAAATAAATCTTTTTGACTTACGTAAAGTACAGGCTTGTAGACAGAAACATAAAACACACACAAACATTCGAGCTTTCGCCACCGCTGGCAGCTTTTTCGGGAAAAAGAGGAAGGAAGGAGAGGAGAAAGGGAAGGATACGGGTTTTAAGGAAGTGAAATCGAGCCATTCCAATCCCAGGAGTGGAAGGACTTACCTTAGGGGACAAAAAGGAAGGTAAACAAATACACACACATATCCACATGCAAACACATCTAGGCAGACATTTGTAGAAACCAAAGAAGTTGGACAGAGATACCACTTCAGGCAGAGGCTTTGTCCACAGAACCGAGGCAAAGATGTTAAAGATGGTGGGCGGGAATTAGAATTCAGTGGAGGTTGAGACCAGGTGGGCAACGGGTAGAGAGAATGTGTTGAAGGGCAAGTTCCCATCTCCAGAGTTCTGAAAGATTGGTGTTGGTGGGAAGTATCCAGATAACCCGGACGGTGTAACACTGTGCCAAGATGTGCTGGCTGTGCACCAAGGCATGTTTAGCCACAGGGTGATCCTCGTTACCAACAAACACTGTCTGCCTGTGACTGTTCATGCGAATGGACAGTTCGTTGCTGGTCATTCCCACATAGAACGCTTCACAGTGCAGGCATGTCAGTTGGTAGATCACGTGGGTACTATCGCAAATGGCTCTGCACTTGATTGTGTATACCCTACGGGTTACGAGACTGGAGTAACTGATGGTGGAAGGGTGCATAGGTCTGGTTTTACAACGGGGGCGGTTACATGGGTAGGAACCAGAGGGTAGGGAAGGTGGTTTGGGGATTTCATATGGATGGACTAGGAGGTTACGGAGGTTAGGTGGTCGGCGGAAAGACACTCTTGGTGGAGTGGGAAGAATGTCACGAAGGACGGATCTCATTTTGGGGCAGGATTTAAGGAAGTCGTATCCTTGCTGGAGAGCCACATTCAGAGTCCGCTCCAGTCCCGGAAACTATCTGGTGACAGGAGGGGCACTTCTGGGGTTCTTCTGTGGAAGGTTCTGAATTTGGGGTGATGAGGAAGTGGCTCTGGAAATTTGCTTCTGTACCAGATTAGGATGATAGCCGCGGGATGTGAAAGCTGTTATTAGGTTATTGGTGTACTGGTTCAGGGATTCGGGACTGGAGCAGACTCGTTTGCCATGAAGACCTAAGCATATTGCTTTGCATGTGGAATGCAGCTTAAGTGTAACTGTCTGTAATATAGAGGCAAGACATGACGTCTTTGGTCAAAGTCGAAAAATGGTGTCTAACATTAGAATTGAAGCGCCATTCTAAATACATTATTTCCAGAGGAACATTATTTTAAATATTTGATTTTATGCCTTACGAAAGTTGGTGTACACATTTCACAGTTTGATCTGTAAAGAGTGAACACATGTGTGTAAGGTGTACTGTGGAATATACACAATTTGTGGGGTGCATAGGCCTATATGGTAAAAGTTGACAATATGTGACGAGGCATAGTGTCGAGTGTTCAGATGTTGGCAGCAGCCGCAGCCAACCAATCATAGCACAGACGGTCATAGCGAATCAGATATTTGTTTTAAGTAAAGTAAATTGACCTCATTTATTCATAATAAATGATTTTTTTGTGCTGACAATGAAGTAAATAATTACTGCTGTTCCTGCTCTACTGAAGACAGGTTCTCAATGTACCATTGTCCACTCATTAAATTCACTGTAATTGCCACCACAAAATGAAATGAAAGATTTAAATATTGCAAATATAAATCAGTGAATTTCAATGGCTGCCGTACACTATCACCTGATTGCCTCAACAATATGCCACGACACGGATTGTAAACTTAAACCGCCTGTACTTTCCACATGGAAGGTAATTTGACAGTGTTTATAGCTACCTGTTTTCTGGGCTGGTCAATGGTTTCTCTTTCTGCATTTCTTCTTCCGTTGGAGCACGCACTTGCAGAATGTGACAATCAACCCTAGAAAGCAAATTTTAAAAGATTAACAATTGTAACACAAAAATAAATCATTTAAGCAGTTCTACTTTAAGAGTGAGCTTACCACTTATTTTCACCAAACAAAACCTCCACCACTTCTCCAACAAAGTAGCGATCTTTTATATATGAGTAAACATCTTCCATCATTTCTTTCTGAGATGATCGTTGTGTCAAGGATGCTAAGTATAATACTGGTACTTTAAGCTGTGTAAAACAAACAACAAAAAGAAGGGAAAATAAATTATGCTACATATACAAAATTATCAATGTAACTGTTAAAACTGGACAATAAAAAATACCCTGATAATTTCCAAAAATACTTACACTTTAAAATTGTGCAGCTAATATATGGTATTAGTTACACAACTTGGGTGTGGTTAGGCAGGAACCTAAGAGTACAGCTGAAATTGTTCAAGTGAAGAAGCAACAATAATTCCGGTCGTACAACTTCGAGTTTAAGCTTTCTTGGAAATTACCAAAAATTCTTATGCTATTACACAGTAGTGTAACAATCATTCAATGGAAATTTACCATACACTGCTTTTAAATAATTAGACCCTACAGCTATATAGCATTAAATTTAGGATAACATCACATCACCGATTTGTACCGGTAATGTACTGTGGTAGTCATCTTTAAAGGCCAAAATGCAATATCTTGCTTTGCTAGTCTGCACAGCAAAAAACTTCCCAGACAGCGTTAGGGCACAATACTGTAAACATTTTCATAAGGACCAAATTTAAAGCCCAAAACACATTGGAGGCAACTATATGCAGAACAGAACTGCATTCTGAAAAACTGAAATTAGCCTAGTATAAAGTATCCATGAGGCTAAAACCATCTCCATACATAACATTGCATCACAATAAATTCAGTGGTGCCTAAGCAAGTTTTCTTTTGTCAGTAGTTTGGAAACAAAGACAGTAATGATGCCGTAGCAAGATTGGTTTCTGTTAGTGATACACAATGTTAAAAAAGAATCATAAGCCTACGGAAAGTACCGTAATTACAATGGCTCTCTCTTAACAATAGAGTACCATATTTGTGACCAATGTTTACATAAATAAAAACAACAGATAATATTAGCAACTATGCCCACAAGTTGTCTCAGACTAAATTGCACTTACCAGTAATTAACATCTGACAAAGAGTTGAAGGTTAAAAACACTCGTATAAACCTGAAGGTGCTAAAGATTATTTAAATGAGAATAAAACCATGAATATACTTCAAATATATTTTCTAGGACTACAGTAATTGCCATATTACACACAATTTGAAGGACCAGGCAGTACTTTATCCTGATGGCAATAAGCTGAAATTGTAAACAAAACAGCACACTGTTCTTATGATAACTTTATAAGTAATATAAATAACCAAGCAGCACAATAGTTCATGACTTTTTGAACTAAAAACATGACATCAAAAGCAGGCATGCCATAGTAAACATTTTGTCTTCCCCTACTAAACATTAAAACGCCAATAATTTAATCCTTTTTAGGTTGCATTAGCACACTATTGAGTAGGAAGATGTTTACTACTATTACACAAATATTTGTATTAGGCCTACCTCAACAGGAAATTCCTTCAGAGCTTTTCTTGCTTCCCTTTCGCTGTTCAACGCTTCTTGAAACGTTAAATCTGGTTTTCCCGAAAGACCGCATGACCATACTAGGGAATTGCACTGTATGATACGCTCACAAAAGTCACTGAAAAAAAAATTATGCTTTTCACTTTGTTTCAAGAGCCATTTACATGAACATTGAAATCCTCACTAAAAACAAGTTACAGCTTGGAAGGCGCTATCACATACAGCAATGGACGACATCACATACCCATTACAAACCGTGCTTTCGAAGACATTTCGCCATTTAATGACAGTTCTCGCTCTTGTATAAGCCTGGGCTATTAATTTCAACAACATGGTCATTGTTCAACAAGTAACTATCATGGATAAACGTAACGCACATTAAGATTATTATGAAAACATACTTACTCGTAATTCCGGAACACTTCGTTGGTCATCTCGCAATAAAACACTTCGTCTTCATCACGCAAATCTTTCGGTGGTTTCACTCTCTTGAACGGTTCTTTATGTAGGTAAGGCATTTTACACAATGACTATCACGTCTTTGCTGTCTCTAGCGTAATCACACGTATAGAACACTGTTTAATACGTTATCATTAATCTGTAATGCTGGTTTCCCATCAGGTTCTGTAACAACAGCTACACTGCCAAGAGTACGTAATGAAGGATCCAGGAGCAACAATAACCTGCATTAAAGAACAAAGTGCACTAATCGGTTTCCATTTACCAATGATGCTGTACAATTATATGTTCAAAACATATTTTGTAGGGTGATTGCACTTCGCACACTTCCGAAAACCGCGATTGGTACATGGAATAAATAAAAACTAGAAACAGGCGGCAATTTTGTATACAAGCATGCCAACATTAGCAGAAACGTCCACGGCTGTCCTCAAAGTTTCATATCTTCCGATGAAAGATAAAGTAGAGATTTTTGTGAAAAAGTTAACTACAAACTACATTATTGTGAACAGTCGCGAAATAATGTTTGCCTTATTACTGACATACTGTAGGAGTTCTCAAATTCGAAATGTCAATGGATCGGCATCATTAGAAAAATATGGTTAAGGCCTTTTTATTCACAACGATTTATTTGTTCGCAACGATTTAATATGTACTATAAAGTGAAATTTCATTAAAGAAACCTTTGTATTTAAACGATGTGTTCAGTTTCATCCAGTGATCACTGATTTCAGCATTCTAGTTCAAATGTAATCAGAGATTTTCAAGTGTGTTACGGAGTGCATAGATCTTAATAATGTATGCGAGCAAAGAGGATGTAATTAGAAGTCGAAGATAAAGATATTTATATTATACTGAGTTGACTACCATTTACCTTTAACATATGATTATCAGATTCTGTTAATCCCTGTAATCAGTAATTTGTCACAGACAGTCCAATCTGCCCCTTGTTGCACCAAACACTTTATCAGGAATTAAAGCAGTAACAAAATGCTTATATAACCGTATTCAGTTATTATTGTAGTTAGATCTGGGGAGATACTACGTGTCTATTCGAAAATCTGAGAGCTATGGAAGGTACGATTGTGATGCATTTTAGTGTTTTTTAAGGAAATAAAATTTTCATTTAATAACTAGCTAATCCGGGTTATTTGTTCGAAAGAAATGCTTCTGATGAAAAGTTTTTTAACACACAAATTCTGTCTCTGATATAATTTGCGACTTGTCTGAAGAGCCTGAGCACAGAAAGAACACATGTATGACATATATGACACACGTTGAATGTTTTTGTTCATTTTGCTTTTCGTAAGGTACGAAATCACCGGTACACAGTGAAGCAAAATTGGATGTTTACTGTGATGCATGCTTTCGTTGATATTCTCTAAGGCAACGAAAGCCACATAAAGGCGTTACCAATTCCTAACACCGCGTCATTCATTGCCCTTCAGTCACAAGATGTTGCCAACTACATCGTGAAATCGTCACTACCTCATCCGACTGCTGCTGATATCTAGCTTATTTGTTGAATTGATAGGGATTTGACTCTTTTTCAGAAAATGATTTTATTTATTTATTTTTATCGAGAGAATCCAGTTATAGTAAGAATGTAACTATCAAATGTCTGGTTGTAATCCATTCCCGAAGAAAATTAGGCCCCTGTAATGCCAATTATTTAGAGATTTAAGTGTTTATTTATTCATTATTTCGCCCTTGGATCCTACAGTGCAAAAGTTTTGAACTAGATGTAAAATGAAGAAAATAAAAATACATAGGCCTACATAAAATAAAGTACAAGATGATTAGGTGAGAATGTCGGCCATAGCCTAATCATCCTAGCATTCTCCTTATTAACATGGGAAAACCTGTAGCAATTGCCCAATCATGCAAAGATCCCACTTCCAAATGAGAGCCCAGAGCATTTACTGTCTTGGCAAACTTACTCAATAAATTCTTAAGAAACAGTAGGCTACCACAATTTTGTTATTGTGGTCTTCAGTCTGCAGACTGGTTTGCTGTAGCTCTCCATGCTACCCTGTACTGTGCAAGTCTGTTCATCTGAGAATAAGTTCAGCAACCTACATCCTTTTGAATCTGCTTACTGTATTTATCCCTCGGTCACCCTCTACAATTTTTCCCCACACACTTCCCTCTAATGCTAAGTTGATCATTCCTCGATGTCTCAGAATGTGTCCCACCAATCTATCCCTTTTCTTAGTCAGGATATGCCAGAAACTTCTTCTCTCCCCAATTCGGTTAAGCACATCCTCATTAGTTACATGATCTACCCAGCTAATTTTCATCATTAATCTGTAGCACCACATTTCAAAAGCTTCTATAATCTTTTTGGCCGAACTCCTTATCGTCCATGTTTCACTTTCATACAATGCTACACTCCAGACAAATGCTTTTAGAAAGGACTTCCTAACATTTAAATTAATATTGGATGTCAACAAACTTTGCTTCTTCAGAAACGCTTTTCTTCCCATAGCCATTTTTATCTTGCTACCCAAACAACAAAACTCATCTACTAGTTTAATTGTCTTATTACCTGATCTAATTTCTTCAGCATCACCTGACATTTTGAGCCTACATTCCATTATCCCTGCTTTACTCTTGTTGATGTTCATCTTATACTGGTACCCTCTTTTCAAAACACTGTCCATTCTATTCAATTGCTCTTCCAGATCCTTTGCGGTCTCTGACAGAATTTCTTTGTCATTGTCAAACCGCAAAGTTTTTATTTCTTCTCCCTGAACTTTAATTCCCTCTCCAAATTTTTCCTTGCATTCCTTCATTGCTTGCTCAATGTACAGATTGAACAACATTGGGGAAAGGCTACAACCCTGTCATACTCCATTGCTAACCTCTGTGTCCCTTTCATGCCCTTTGACTCTAATAACTGCTGTCTGGTTTTTGTATATGTTGTATATAACTCTCCACTCCCTATATTTTACCCCTGTTGCCTTCAGAATTTGAAAAAGTTTATTCCAGTGTACATTGTCAAGAGATTTCTGCAAATCTACAAATGCTAAAAACATAGGTTTGCCTTTCCTTAGCTTATCTTCTAAGATAAGTCGTAATGTGAGTATTGCCTTCCATGTTCCTACATTTCTACTAAATCCAAACTGATCTCCTCTTCCTCCACTTTGTCTTCCAATTCTAGAATACTACCTTGAAGTTTATTTCCTTTGTATAGGCCCTCTATATATTCCTTCTACTTTTCAACATTCCTCTCTTTGCTTAGTGCTGGTTTTCCAGCTAAGTTCTTGATAGTCATACAGCTGCTTTTCTTGTCTCCAAGTATATCTTTTATTTTCCCCATAGGCGGTATCTATCTTTCCCCTGGTTATACATTCTTTTATGGTTCTGCATTTGTCCTCTAGCCACTCTTGCTTAGCCAGTCTGCACTTCCTGTCAATCTCATTTTTCAGACGTTTGTACTGCCTTTTTCCTGTTTCACTCACTCCAAAAGCTTGGTGTATAAAATGTTCAGAGCTGTACTGAAAGTGTGAGATATATATCACTCAGGATCATAATCATAAACCTGAAATTCCAAAAAGAAATTCTAGAAGTTGTCCAGATTTGCACCTCATGTGGGATGTAGCAAAGAAGAGCAGACAGGCTTTTAAAACGAGTTAGAGAACCATATAGTGTGTTCTAATATAGTAATGGGAGGTTTTAATGCACAAGTAGGCAAAGACAGAAAGGGATTTGAACAAGTGTTGGGATGTTTTGGATATGGAAGCAGAAATTAAGAAAGGGAAAGACTCCTGGATTTCTGTTAGAGGAATGGATTGAAAATAGCAATCAGCTGATTTTTGAAAAGAGGGAGATGTTATCACCAGAGGCAGCTGGGATGGAAGAACCAAGAATGTAATTGGTTATATTCTAGCAGATAGGAATGAGGAGAGAAACTATCAAATGTGAAGGTACTTTCAAGTGTGAGTGCGGGTGGAGACCATAGATTACTGGTGGAGCAGTGGAAAATGAATCAATATGTGAGGAATAGAAAAAATTGATGAGGACCCAGGATTGGAAACTGAAGGAGAGTGAAAGTGCTGAGAAGTATCAGTGAAGATCACTTTCACAGAGTAAATCTGCATTAGAAGTGTCACACTCATCTTGTGTTGGGAGCAAGAGCGAGGGCAGCCTTGATTGGAGGAGAGGGTTCAGAGAGACTGTCTTGAATCATCCAAGTGGGTTTAAAGTGGTGGAGAGAGACTGTGTGTCATCTGTTGTTAATCCAGATGTCTAAAGAGTGTTGCACCTGCAGGAAAGGACCTTATAAGGGGCTCGAGTATGGTGGCTGTAGTGGGGACTGTTCCACATCATCACATAGCATGACATAATCACACATAGCGAAGTGTTTATGCATAAACACGCAGGGAAGAGAGTGTGTATGAGGAGTTAGACACACATGTTGGCAATCTGCTCATGCACACGCTCAGCTAAAAAGGAGAGGATGCCTACTCGTCATGGCCGAATTCATTCAGATTTATCATACATGTAGGGCGTAGTAAGATATGAAAGTGCACCAAGTGAGAACTCCAGATGGCTAAGTGTTTAGGAAATAAAAATAATTTTGATATGGATCTATCGCCATGTGCATCTTATCAACTGTCCCTGTGACTGTGTGTTAAGGAAGCGGTGTTAGACTCAGCGGTAAAAGATCGGATTCGTATTGAAAAGGTTGTGGGTTCGATTCCACCTGGTGACAAATATTGTTTTGTTTTCAGAATGTCAATCAGATTTGTTTTTCTATGTGGACATAAAAAAAAAGAAACCACATTTAACTGCAAAAGGGTGGCGTTTATAACGTGTACAAGATGCAGTCAAAATTATTTACCATTGTGCTGTACCGCCGATAATCACACAAATGAAGAATCAGAAAAAAGGGGACAAAAAGGACAAGGACAAGCTTTCGGAACACAGTTCCTTCGTCAGGTGGGAGAGAAGGGAAGAAGAAAGGATGGGAACAGAAGGGAAAGGTAGTTCACGACCTAGGTCATGAAGGACACCACCTTCATGACCTAGGTCGTGAACTACCTTTCCCTTCTGTTCCCATCCTTTCTTCTTCCCTTCTCTCCCACCTGACGAAGGAACTGTGTTCCGAAAGCTTGTCCTTGTCCTTTTTTTCTGATTCTTTATTTGTGTGACTATCGAGGTACAGCATAATGGTAAGTACTGGCCAGCCATTCTATCTCATTTTTAACAATATTTATCATCTCTGAGGAGATTTTTCATCATTAGTCAAAATTATTTCTTTGATGAATATCACTCCGGTACATGTAATTTATCAATTTCAAAAGAATGGAAATACCGATTTACATACACAATGTCCCCAAGTACAGTACATTTTTAAATATTTGTAGTCCTGAATTTCATCCAATGCCCTTTCTATTTTTGCTTATATAAATTAATAAAATAGCATATATGATGTTGCAGTTAATTGTGACATCAGTCAACATCCACATCAATACTCTGCAAACCACTGTACCAGTTATTAGGGTTTTTTCCCCCATTCCATTCAGATATTGAGCGTGGGAAAAATGATTGCTTAAATGCCTCCATGCGTGCTGTAATTACTCTAATCTCGTCCTCATGATCCCTACGGGAATAATATGTAGGTGTAAGCATTGCCAAGCAGCAGAAAAAAATTTGCCGCCGGGTAGAATTGAACCTGCTACCTTCTCAGTATGAATCAAATCTTTTATTGCTGAGCCAAATGCCACTTCCTAAACATGCCATCACAGGGACAGTTGATAAGATGCATAAGGAGATAGATCCGTACTAAAATTCCTTTTATTTCCTAAACGCTTGGCCATCTGGAGTTCCCACTTGGGGCACTTTCGTGCCTCACCACGCCCTACATGTACCATAAATTTGAACGAATTCGGCGATGATGAGTAGGCATCCTCTCCTTGTAAGTTAGGCAATTCCACATCTGTCAATACAGAGGTGTCATCTGCAGACTGCACCGGTAATACTAGTGGCTTGTCATACACGATCTCTGCCAAGTACACCTGAAAGTCATCTTTAAAGGAGGGGAGTATGTCTAAAAGCACCAAGGGCAGAGCCTCAGTCCACTTGTCATCGTCACACATCAAAGCAGTTTTTAGTGTCCTGTGCCACTGCTCAACCAAACCATTACTTTGAGGGTGGTAGGCAATGGTGGGGAATTTGTCCATCCCACAAGGGCGGTACAGATTAGAGAATAAAAGACTTTGGAATTGGCAACCCTGATCCATTGTGATAGAGGTAGGGCAACCAAAATGGGTGATCCAATTCAAAACGAAAGTCCACAAAACAGTTTCACAGGAAATGCCAGTTAATGGGATCACTGTTGGCCATGGATACAAGGTACTTATAACCATCAAATGGTTGCAAAAGATAAATCAGGTCGACATAATATGCTGATTTGCGGTTGTGATACATCACCGATACAGCTGTCACTGGTGTCCTTGGTAATGGAAATACGGGCATCTGGAGCAGGGTGAGCAAGGGTGATAGCTTTTGGGAAAGCTAACTTAAGATTCAAGAAAGCAGCAATTGTTGGATCTGTCCAAGGAATCTTGTGTGAACCAGAAGTGTTGCTTTCTGCCAAAGTGTCAGTAAGAGGTGCTTATAAGTCAGCAGAAAGTGGAATGTGGCACACACAAAAATTGATAATTCCTGGGAACATTCATAATTCTTTGAAAGTTTAAGGCAAAGGAAGGTCCACAATATCCATGACGCAATTAGAAGTATCAAAAGAAATTTGAGCAATGGTCATAAATTACCATTTATTTGTTATTGCAAATCGATTTCGACTATGGAATAGTCATCCTCAGTGCAACTGAAATTAAAAGCACAAGTGAAATAGAAACAGGCAAAAATACAACATTGATTGACATAAGTACTACCTCTGTTTTACATATCACGCACAATCGAATTGCAACATTTTAGATGTTTCACTATGATGTGTTCCAGAGTGCAGAATCATGACCAAGTAGTCTGTTAGCAGCCTATACAGCTGACTTATCACATAGGTGGGGCACTCGATCATACATGTAACGTAATTTGTTATATCCCATATTATCATGTAGTCAAATATATATAAAAAAATTTAATAGAATATGGAAACAAAACAAATCAAATTCATGATAATAAATAAATAAATAAATACATAATCATCTTAATGCTATTTGGCATGCAAGATGAAGTCATTGGTTTGTTAAACAGTGCCCTCTATAATTTCTGTTATAAACAAAACAACATTCCAAAGTTACATTTCGTCCTAAGAAACTTGTTTTGTTTTGATACAATTAACTTATGTGAATCAGTGTTGTATTTTTGTCTATTTCGCTTATGCTTTTAATTTCAGTTGCACTGAGGATGACTATTCCATAGTTGAAATCGATTTGCAATAACAAATAAACATTAACTTACTACCAATGTTGAAATTTCTTTTGATAGTTATCATTCTACGCTCGTGGTGCACACTGCTCCTAATGGAGTCTTCATTTCATAATTGGAGGTGGTTCACATGATACTAGCACAAAGGGTATACTGACTGCACAATATGGCATAGATGAAGTTGCAGCAGGCATTGTAGAAGCTGGAGCTGGTTGTGGGGCCAGTAATGCCGGGTACTAACTCATGTGCCTGAAACATATGGGCTCATCCATGACCAATACCAGATGGGTGGAACAGAGCAGGGGTCACATCCGTAGGCACAGTAGACAGTATGAAAGAGGAGCTTGTTCGTGAAGTTGCAATGCGCTGGTGACGGTGCTTAATGATCTGGTGTGCGTGATCTGTATACAGTAAATGTACCAACAAAGGTTTGTTTGACATACCCAGAAGTTGCACTTGAATATCTGCTGGTAATTTTACAATCCATATTTTCCACAGTGTGAAATCAGGAACTATTGAGTTTTCTGCCAAGGCGTATAGCCTATGCCACAACTGAGATGGAGATTGATCTCCTAAATGCTCGTTATGGATAATGTGCTATAGAGCTTCTTCTGGCAATCTGGGAAGGTGCTCCAAAAATATCTGCCACACATTGGCATATTTGGAACAGGGAGTTGGGTTAAGCATTAAATCAATAATGAGGTTGAGCTCCCCATGAATGTGTCTGAGGATGTAGACAAATTGCGCATGATTGCTTTAGACATTGTTTACATCAAGTATTGCTTTGATTGAGGCAAACCATGTTGCCAGGCTGTCCCTAGTGAGAGATGGAAGCTTGGGAAGGTACACTGTAATGCCATTGTGGGGCAATACTAGCGCCGCTAATGGTAAACACTTGCTGTCTCTGGATATCGAAGGCAAGGATGATGACAACAGCGGTAGTTGGTATTTGAGCTGTGAATCTGAGTCATATGAATTGACAAGCATCAGAAAGGCAACTGCCATGGGAGGCTTGGTTGAGAGATAAGTGTGGGCAGCAACCAGCATGGCCTTCTTCAGAAAATAGAACACTCACGCAATCACACAGGCACACAACGCAGTCATACAACCATCTGTTTTGATTGATTGCGTGAGTGCTCTATTTTCTGAAGAAGGCCATGACCGATAGCTGAAAGTGTTGTTTGTGTGTGTCTTTTCTATGTGCCTGTCGCAGCTCATCGCCACGTCTTTGCTGTGAATTGTAAACTGTCCTTATTACAATATTATTAATTCCAATCTGGACTTTCCATTATTATATAATAAAACATTTGATTTGGAAAAAGGAAGTTCCAGAAAAAGCAAAACTCTTTATGTCCAAGAGTTATTACTTTCTTATTGCCACCTATAGAGGAGAAACATGGACAATAATAGAAAGTAACTGGAGCACACTGCAAGCAGGGGAAATGAAATTTCTCAGAGCAGTGAAAGGAAAAACAAGAATGAACAGAGTAAGGACTGTGGATATAAGGAAGGACCTGAAAGATGTAAAAAAATGAGATTAAGAAGTTATGGGCGCATTAAGAGGCTGTGTGGGCAGAGACTACCCAAAATTATGGAATAACTAAAGATGGATGGAAAAAGACCTAGTGGACACCCAAGGACACGGTGGAAAATGGAAGTGGTAAAATGTATGGGAACAGGAGGTGTGAGCTGGCAACAAGTGGAGGAAGAAAAGTGGTGGGAGGACAGATCTAGATGAAGCGGACTTGTCAGCACCCAGGTATAGCAGTAGCTGGATTGGGATATGGATACAAACACACGTATGTACATCCCTGGATTCGGTTCTTAACGAAGCTGTTGAAATTTGGCTGACAAGTAATTTACTTAATTGTGATGGTGGTTTTAATTTTGACAAAATTTGGAATCCAGCACTCACAATCAAAGACAATGGCACTGCAATCGCGTCAGCAACAAAATGTGATTATATGTACTCTCCATAGAGGAAACTACAGCTTCATACATCTTTACCATCAGTGTGGCACATATATGACAATGACTCTGCAGTATGCTTGCACACTGGTTTGCCCTACAGCCACAATATCAGCAGAAGAAAAAATATTTGGCTACTCCTGAATTCCCAAGGTTTTATTTTATGAAGAAATGCAGTATGAAAATATGAAGAGTCACATCCTTTATCTCTATCCATGTTTTGCACTTACATGCATTAGTTTTGAAAATGAAATTAATCATAATTATCCCAGTTATTAATTTTAATGTATTATATATTTTAATTGAAGTGTGACATTGAAAAGGTGACATACTGCATAAATATATACTACATGGATGATGTTATGCATCAATAGACCAAATATTGTGAGAGAGATAATGGAATCCAGAGTTTCCATCCCCTTTAAATGCTAATGAATTTTCCCAATTTATTATACCACATAAGTATTATTGTTGTTTCATTTAGTAGTAAAATCTCACTGTAAATAACTTCTAACCAGCAGTAAATGTGCTCACATTGGAAATTTAAATTTAGTGATGGGTAACATAGCCCGCATAATGTAAGCAGCAAACAGAAATAGTAAACTTGGTGAAACTACAGAAAATTTGTTTTTGAAATCTTGAGTAAATAAATTATTTATGAAAGGATATAGTAAGGACAGTTTACAACTCACCGCAAAGACGTGGCGACGAGCTGCAACAGGCACTTACAAAAGACACACACATACAACACTTTCAGCTATTGGCCATGGCCTTCTTCAGAAAATAGAGCACTCATGCAATCACACAGACACACAACACAGTCATACAGCCATCACCTCCGGCTGCCGCAATTTGAAGTGTGTTGTGTGCCTGTGTGATTGCATGAGTGCTCTATTTTCTGAAGAAGGCCATGGCCAATAGCTGAAAGTGTTGTATGTGTGTGTCTTTTGTAAGTGCCTGTCGCAGCTCGTCGCCACGCCTTTGTGGTGAGTTGTAAACTGTCCTTACTATATTATTAATTCCAACCTGGACTTTCCATTATTATATTATTTACAAAATGTTTTTATTAATACAGACAATTAAAAACAGTGAAGAAAGACTGTTTTACTGTTTTAGTAGCATTATTTATAAATAACAATATAAAAATATGATTAACTGACACAAAGCTTTTAATGTGAGATGATGCATCTCATGTCAGCTACAAGTTTTTCAAAGTCTGGAGTCATACTCGACATTGAAGTTTCTAGTATATGTTCTAAATGTTTGTCAGTTACACAAGAGCAAAATTTTCTTTTATTTAAGTTCAGAACAGAAAATGTTTGTTCACATTTGTAAGTGTTGCCAAACATGCTGACTGCTTTTATTGCTGCATCTTGTAACTAAATTTATTTTTGTCCAAGCCTTTATAAAAATCAGGAACATCACATCTTTATGCTTGGTTTTATACATTGGGGAACACTGAATTTCTATGACTTTTACTGTTAAGTCCACAGGTACCTCTTCTGGAAGTGCAGGAAGAGAATTTCAACCACTGTGAACATGATTTCCTTCTCTTCTTGCAACACTAATATCTTCTCAAATTGTTCTGTGAACTTCTCAGCATTGTGAGAAAAATTTCCTTCCTAACATAGCATGTCTCTTTGAAGAAATTGTCTTGTAAGTAGGGAAGTAGGTCATTTCACCTTTCAGCAGTTGGTTTTTGAAGAGAGCACATTTTATTTTGAAATAATATAATATTTGGCTACTCCTGAATTCCCAAGGTTTTATTTATGAAGAAATGCAGTATGAAAATATGAAGAGTCACATCCTTTAACTCTATCCATGTTTTGCACTTACATGCATTAGTTTTGAAAATGAAATTAATCATAATTATCCATATATGGAAAATAAACTGTGACTTTTCTCGCAGGTTTGAGTTGAGCTCATTTAAATGAGCCATCGTATCAGTGAGAAAATACAAATCATTGATCCAGTCTTCATTTTTCAATTCAGAAAATTCCTTTTGATTGTTTTTCATAAAATCATTTATTTTCTCCGTGAGTGTAAAAAAGTACTGCACACTTTCCAATGATTTAGCCCTGAATTTCATGGCCACTGTATCTTCAAGAAATGCATGAAATGTTCGGTTTTTAAGTCCTCTTGATAAGACATACCGTAGTTGATAACAGAAACCATATTTGGCATGATATGGTTGTATCCTAGGACTTTGCTGCATAGTTCTTGTTGAAATACAGTGGAATTTGCTGATTGTTTTCAGCGTATCTTCCAGCAATGATACTGTACCAATCTCCTTTCCACACATAGAAGGTTCTCCATTGGTGTAAATCACCACAATTTTGTCCAAAGCCAGGCCCAATTTCTTTGTAACACATTTGTTCACTTCATTAAAAATGTTCCCATCGATTGTTCACTCTTTCATGGAATACAACCCTTCCAATTCTTCTGTGATAATGAAATTGTTATCAACACCAAAGATAAAAAAAGCTATTAGCTTCACAGTATAATTATACCAGTGCTGTAATCAATGGCTAATGAGTAATATTTGAAGAATTCACAATTCTTTTTTTAAATGTTCATGAAGTTGGTAGAGATATCATGCACTCATCTTTGAACTGTCATCCTGAACAACCTTATGCTCTCAAAAATTTGCTTTTTTTCTGGACATAGCTCTGATACAGTGATCATCATTTTTCCTCCCAAGAAATCACCTTCTCTGAAAGGTCTCCCAGTAGCAGCAATTTCTTTAGAAATTAAGAAGCTTTCTTTTTAGTGACTTCAATCCCTGTCTTTGCTTTCTTGAAAAATTGCTGTTGACTAGACAAAGTTTTCAAGTTATTTGACGTCTTGATTTTCTTCTCGTTATCCAACATCACAGAATCAACTTGTTTTGACTCAATATGAGATTGAATACTGATTCTTGGCAAACCAAATAAAGTATTTTACTGTTATACAGCAGAAAAAATACTTATTTGTCTGCTGCATATTAAACACTGCATTCAGACACAAATTTGCTTGTGGTTGTTGTCACCCATTCTTTTTTGTTACTTTGAAGTAAAGATTAATAATCAAAACTTGTTCTTTACTGAGCATGCACAAGAAAAACCAGCGGGCTCATAATGTGTCACACAAACTGTAAGTAAAGCACATGACAGAGACACTACAGTACAGTACTTTGGCAGTTTTCTCTCTCTCAGCAACATTAAAGTTCTGCAAATACTTGAAACACTTATACACATTGCTTAAACATGCAACAGGCACATGCAATGCTGCTTGTGTGTGTCTGTCTTTGTCGGTGATGAAGCAGCTGCCCCCATCCTAAGTTATCACCTGTGCACTACTTGACAGGTACTGATAAAACCTGTTTATAATGGAACACATTAGCAGTGCATTTTTGTTCTGACCATTTGTAGTGTATCAATTTACACTACATTCCTCTTTACTGACACAAGATGACCAACTCCTTTTATTTTGGGATTTATTTTTGTTAGAAAAGCAAAGTCTCCCTCAGAGTTTTGTTTATCCATGTGGACATCTGGGTAGACACTTGCTGTGAACAAAGATATGAATAAGACGGTGCCTGCTCATGGAGAATTTAACTCCATGGAAAATTACCCAGAGAGATGTTATGTCCATGAACTCTGTGTGATCTAAAAAAAGTTATTGGCATTGTTGTTGTTGTTGTAATGTATTGTGTGTGAATAATATCGAATTGGACTTGGTCATGTCATTATATATATGACTGAAAGCCTCATGTTGTACTGAAGTGTAGTACAATAAATCTGGTTCCTTGTTTGAGTTTATACAGTGGAACTAATTATTATTCAATTTAATCAGTTAATTAATTATAACATCAGCACTTGTCCTCTTGAATTCACACTGAAATATTTTGGATATGAATAGTCTGATGCTAAGAAAGAAAAAACTTGGGTCTACAGGAGGAACACACTAGCTGGGCCTCCTATTTCAGATGTTACTTCAAAATAGAACCTTTTTTTTTGTTCTTTTTTTTGTATGAGTTGACATATGATTGATGTGGTGTTTGCCATTAGTCAACATACACGGTTACACTACATGCTGTGTAAAGATAGTGGGGACCCAAGCCTACAACTGCCATCCTGTCAAAAAACTAACATTACTTGTAAATTAAATAATGTAAACCTATTTTATCATGTCCAAGAGACTGCCATGCCTATCAAGTCAACAAATTTTTAAATGATATGTAGATTTATCATCATAATAGATTCATCTAAATATCATCAAATTATAACAAAATTATGGAAAAGATCATTATTCAGATATCCTCCCCGTGGGCCACACTGAAAAATGGAATGGGCCACACAGGAACCATAAGCCATATGTTGTGTATCTTCCTAGCCTCCCAAAACCCCAAGCCATTGGTCCAGTTCAGGGTTCATTGATGATATTTTCAAAATTTTGACTCGTAGCCAGGTCAACCTATCTTCATTCCTTCACAACCTCAACTCCTTCACTCTCATGTGTTTAACCTGGTCCACCTCAGGCTGGTATGCCATCTTCCTGTGTGTTAAACTCCATCTCACTGATGTCTCCATCCATACCTCTGTCCACATTAAACTCATCAGCTACCAACAGTACATGCACTTTGATAGATGCCATCCATTCCATATAAAAAATTCCTCATATAAAACCTTGCAGTGATGAAAAGTCCTTTACCCAATATCCTGAAGGCCTTCACTGATAGACCCCATCCTCCAGACATCGTCCGCAAACAGATCTACCTTGCCATATCCCCACACACAACCAATCATCCTTCCACCCCCAATAACCAGGCACAAAGGAGTGCCCTTCTTGCAACCCAGCACCGTGCTGGATTGGAATAAATAAAATTCATTATTCTTCAGGGTTTTGATTATCTGTCATCATGCCTGAAATGAAAGACATCTTATTCAAGATCCACCTGCCCCCTCCAAAAAGTGGTGTTTCGTTGTCCAACAAATGTCCACAATGTCCTATTCCACCACTATGCCTCTCTCGATCTGAACCCTATACCGCAATGATCATATCCCTGTGAAAGAGCCCTATGCAAAACATGACCAATGCCCATTCCACCCCCCCCCCCCATCCCCCCAAAATCCCTCCTCCCCAGCCCTTCCTATTCCAGTCCCATCACAAGCTTATCCTACCCCATATGAGACTGGGCTACCTGGGAAAGCTGCCATTTGATTTATCAACTGTGCTGCAATCATTGCACAGAGTTTTACATTGCCTGAGTACCAACCAGCCATTCATCAGTGTGAATAACCATTGTCACATTGTGCCCAAAAATCAAGATGTCCCACCTTTGGATGCAGCTGTGCTCAATATACCTGATTTTAATGGCTGCTTTACAACCCTTGCTGCTTGTCCGAACGGCACTGGCGAGAGTTCTCCCTACAATACCTTTTATAATCCTGCAACCAACCTGACCTCAGCCTAAGGCAAATTATCATCTCTAACTCCCCCCCCCCCCAATGCCTAACATTCTCTCCCCCCTCCTTCCAAATCACTATTTCATATCTCCTTCCAATTCATGTCTTGCTTCTAACTAAGTGCCAATTCCACAGTGGCCAGAGCTGGAGTTTGTGTGTGTGTGTGTGCGTGTGTGTATTTTGTAATGTGTGCCTTTCTGTGGCTCATCAGATGTCTCTGTGGTGAAAAGGAACCTATCCTCTTCAAAAATGTTGTTGAATCCTCCCTGGAATTTCCATCATTTGTTTTGGCTACCTATTTTGGTATTCTGTGCCTCCCCCCCCCCCCTCTATTTCTCTCATTTTTACTACCGCATCCCTTTCCTTTACTGCATTCAATGCTGAAGCTCACATTCCCACCTGACAGAACTTTTAAACTTTGCTATGTAGCATAAAAATCCTATCCTCACCCTTGCCTGCCATTTTCCCCCTCCACTCTCATTCTCATTCATAGTCAAGATGTTAATTGTGTTGGAGCAACCTTGAACAGTGATTATGTGTGCATGAATTATTTTTAAATTTCTTTCTGGTTAATCCTGTGGCCAAAAATTTAGGCTTTGTGAATTTGATTGTCTAGTCTACAAGCCTATTTGCATTTCAGTGATCATCTTTGTGGTGAGATGCTATCTATCCTCTGTTACTGTTTATTTATCTTTCATTCCTTGTAACTACTTTTGTGTTTGCAGTCCCATTCTCAGTGAATCATTACTGCCATCACCCACATTGTCAGGTTGGAATTCAGCATCACCACTGGTGGAACTTTTGTTTCCATAACAAATTATATAATCACCATAAATAATATTCTCCTTCGAAGTAATTGAAGATCATACCTCTGATTATGTGTATGTAGAGATTAAAATGCTTTCTAACAATGGAAAGTCCAGGTTGGTATCCAACAATATAATGATGATAGTTTGCAACTCAGATACATTTGTCGAGCTGCAACAGGCACATGAAATATACTTGTACACATGTAACTTAGAGCTTTCAACACAGCCTTTGTCAGAAAAAAGAACCCACTCTCATCATTATATAAATACACTAACATGAAATTGAGGGTACAGATTTTTAATGTTAATCTTACAAGAAGGCCACTGAAATGTGTTTGTCATGGATGTCTGTCTGTAAATCTATTGCACCAAACTGCGTGGTCATCAGTCCATAGCTTACAAACTACTTAAACGTAGGTAAACTAACCTACAGACAAACACACACACCCATGCCCCAGGGAGGACTAGAACCTCCACGGTGAGCAACTGCGCGCTCCGCAGCGAGATGCTTTAGGCCGCTCGGTTACTCCACCGCGGCTGTCATGGATGTTGCGAATATAAAAATTGTGTGTGCACATGGCCATTAAGTGTGTTAAAAAGAAACATAAATTTTAGGATGATACTCCTCTATATTATAACCTGTTGTAGGTGGCATATTGGTACAGGTAAAATTGGCTCAGTCAGTTAGCACTTGGAATTCCAATCTTTAGGTTTGATGCCCACTGCCCCTATTTTTTTAAATTCTTCGTAATGTTCAATTTTAACTTTTAAATATAATTAAAAAATTTGCCCTTTCTTTCACCTGTTCTCATAGCATTCACATGAAACCTAAAAATTTGCAGTGCTCAATAAATTTCAATTACATTAAACATTTTTTTCATTTTCAGACTTTGCAAACTCAACTGGTCGAATTTCGACCTCAGACAATACTAGTTCATATAATGACATGAGCACATTTCAAAGACTCATAACTATCATCTGTGAATGATGAATGCCAAGTCACTTGTGACAGTTAAGGCTTTTCTTATGTAATAAATGTTGCTTAGCCCTCTTGCACATATTGAATGTAAAGCTTGGTTTATTTGCATGTTACTTGTTACTGACTTTATAAAATACTAGCCTTTGTACCTGATGTTATTTGGGTATTTATTTATACCAAAATTTGTCAGTCTGTTTTCTCTTCTGTCTGTCAGTCTTCTAGCCCCGCTCTCTTTGCTCACTTCCACCCGGCTCCCTCAGCCCACCTCCTCCTCCTCTCTTCTTGGCCAGGTCCCATTCCTCTCTCTGTACATCTCACCCCCTCTTCTCCTCAATGATGTCCATTTCCTCTCCCCCCCCCTCCTCCTCATCCCTATGTCCATCACACCTCTGATTATATTTATCTATAGATTAAAATGCTATCTAACAATAGAAAGTCCAGACTGGAATTCAACAATATAATTAGGATAGTTTGCAACTCACTGTAGAGACATTTGTTGAGCCTCTCTCAGTCCATGTTCTCCTTCCCATGTACATAAAAAATTACATATATTGGGCAACTTTCATGGTGATTAGGGAAATAGTGTCAATGTTTATTGCAAGGTACCTTCCCCCCCCCCCTCCCCCCCAAGCACCATACAGTAGCCCGTGAAGTATGAAAACCTTCACCATCAAACATACTTACATGTAACAACTTTCTTGGTTTATTCTTATAATGAACAAATTAATATTCACAATTATTATATTAGTTAGGATTAGGATTCTTGGTGACCTATGCAAAATATAAAAACACATCTGACATAACACTTGAGGGTCTTACCTCTGATGATCGATCTAGATTGTATGCTGACACACAAACTGCTGTTTCCCACGAAATGCAAAGTGACTAACCAGCACTTGTTACAATATTATTACTAGTACACTAACAATAAATGTAATCTATTAATAATTATTTTAATAAATTTTGTGATATAATGTTATTTAATTTGCAGGTATTATTTAGGCAATGGGTAATCAAAAGGAAATTGAAGTTAAGATCCTATTTTTTGCTAAAGCCAGAGAGCTTGCTGGGTGTAGCGAATCTTCTTTGAAAGTTGAATCACATATGTCATATGAAAAACTTTGTACTCTTATTGTTGAAAACTTTTCTCTGGCTGCTATAAAAAAGAATTTCATCCTTGCAGTAAATGAAGAATATTTGTCAAGTGAATCTGCATTAGATTTTAAAGAAGGTGATGAAATTGCTGTAATTCCACCAATAAGTGGAGGTATGTACTTATAAGTTAGTTTTTTAAATTATCATGTTGATTCCATTCATTACTAGCTGTTTTCCAGAGCACTACTCAGTTACTTAATCCTACAAATTATATATAGCTCATTGTGTGGATTCTGTGCCAAATCTGAATTAAAAATGAAATTATGAAATTATTCTTAATCAGTATAAAGTACATTATGTCTGTAATGTAGTTTGATGATGTCTCAGGTCACATAACAAAGGTGATCTGGGATGATGGTTCAAATCAACTGTCTACTGCCAGCTTAGTCCTGGCAGTATGCAAAATGTACTTAACATGAGTTAAGGTGTTGTGCAGAGTTAGCAACACCTTTGCAGCTAAACATTGTCTCACTGTGCATGTGTCAGCCTTTGCCACTGGTCGCATTGCTGGCTGTGAAGGAGTTGGTGTACTTACCAATGCCTTAGCACGCTGCTGACTGGCTGACTGCTGCATTGTTTAGTATTGTGTTCCTTGCATACATGAACATTGTTGTAGTTTTGAAACTGTGAAAGCATTGTGCAAAGACTGTTACAGATTCCTTTCTCTTTACTAACTTAACAGAGAAGGAAAGATTGTTGATTGCAGACCATGTCCTACCTTAACAATGTCATTGTGCATAAAGCTAAATGTAGTCTGCTGGAAAGGGATTTGAGAAAGATTTTTGTAAGGAGTTGTGTGAGTTGTTAGACTGGCATTACAGCTGTGCTCTAACAATCACATTTTATTGCAAGTAAGTTGAAAACTATTTGGAATAAGAAAGGGTATCCACTACTGTAGTGAAGAAACATGGTTAGCCTGAAATTCACCTTCTACTTTTTTTTAAACATTAAGAACTATTTATTACATACTGTCCAAGAACTGACATTCTTTTGAGTTCTCAAAGAATGGTAGAAACAAAATTGCACAACAAGAAAGTAAGGAAGAACTGTGAAATTTTTAGTGAAACAGGAAATAAACATTAAAGGCCACAAGGAATATTCAGAATTTGGAAAACAGAGAAAATTACATGAAATTTCTTGGAAATGCAGCGCTTGTTTCTCCTTTGAAAGAACATTTAATAGTGTCTGTTAAATGATTTAATAAATGCAGTAGCTGATGTTTCCCAACATGAAATTAAGTTTGTGTTGTAAAGGCAAAACACATTTACCAAGACTAACTAACACTACTTATTTTAAGAACAGTCATATAACTTGGTCATAACTGTAGTTACAAAGAAAAAGTCACAAACAGGTAACACATTAGCGAGAGTCACGCTCACTAAGGCACATTAAATGCATAAAAGAGGCCGAACCTGCTCTGATTTGCTCTTTCTCAGGGTTATCGCCATGACACAACAGCACTGTTGTGGCCCAGGCTGCCATCTCACCATCTGGTATCTGGTCGCACATGCACATCATGGCATGCGCGCTATTTAAGCTGGTACATGTGCGCAAAGTTATAGACTCCTTCCCCCTTAAGGAGAATGTCTACTGATGTCAAGTGTATCCAAGTGATGCCCATTGGTGTCGCCGGCCTGGGGATGGATTGTTCAGAAGGCTCCAAGTTGGCATCGGTGTTTATGAGCGGGAGTGGTTTTGGCGTAGGGGACAAGGGCAGCCCAGCCCTATGAGAGACAATTGGCGACCTGGGGGCCAACAAGGTGCCCAAGACGGGGGAAAGAGAAGGATGAGGGTCACCTGAGTTGGTCCATCTCGGTCGGCACTGCAGCGCTGCCCGCCCCCCCCCCCCCCCCCCCGAACGGATACAACAGCCATCAGAGTGGAGACGCCTGCTGCAGTGGGAGGCGCTGTCGGCAAGGCGACCACCGCCTCCATAGTAGGTGCCAATGGCAGTGTCGCCATGGATACGGGAAGAGCTGCCCAGGGTGCGTAGCAGCAGAGACAGCTTGAGACATTCCAGAGGTGTATAGACAGGAATGGCATGCAGTACCCACGAGGGTTCAGCAGCCATGAAATTCACGGCAGGTGCCATAGAACGACAACTGCGGCAAGCTCTCAGAAACCAGAGGAGGCAGCAGTGGAGAATGCGACATGGCCTCCACAAGCGCCTAGGGTTGCAGCTGATTCCAATGATGGCACACTGTACCATCTGGAGTGTGCACCAAGCAGAGGCAGGCCATGACAACGCCCGGCACCCAAAGGGGGTGGCACCCAAACCCTCGTGCCCAGACTGCGGAGCTGGGCTGGTAGCGGTGCTGTGGCAGAACGAAGGGCCACCACGGTCATGGTAATATCAGGTGCAGCAGCATCCGGTTGATGGGCATGAAGCAGTTCGGTGGGGCTGCAATCTCTCGCTGGCATGGAATGGTAGGAGGATAGAAACCACAGTATTGTATTTGTTGACAGAGGAAGAGAGCACATACATCCACATCTGAACTTTAAATGTGTACACCAATCTTTCAGCTTCACTGTTTGACTGAGGTGAAAGGAAGGAGCAGTGACGTGACAAACCCCCAATTGAACACAATAGTGCAAAAAGCCATCGAATTAAACTGGGGGGCATTATCAGAAACCAAAGTGACTGGCAATCCTTCAATAAAAAAGACTTTAGACTAGAAGTGCGTAGTCATGACTGTAGACACCGGAAGTTAGAATAAGCAGCCACAACAAAAAACCAATAAGAATTGATGAATGGGCACACATAATTGACATGATTACGTTCCCAAGGCTGTTGAGGTTGAAGCAAGGAGAAAGAGAAGCACGTGGGGCTGTCTATTGCGAAGCACACTGAGAGCAGGAGGCCATGAGGTGCACTATTTCACTGTCCATGCCAGGCCAAAACATATACTATGAGCAAGAGCTTTCATGCGGGATGCCTCCCAATGCCCATGATGCAGCATTTGTAACACTCGGGCATGGAGACCTGCCAGAATAACCACATGCGATGAATGACCTTTCTTAGGCAAAAGGTGTACCTTCTCATAGTCAGATAGATGTAACCAGAATGAATAGTAGTTCCACAGAGGGTCAGATGCCCTACATAGAGGAATGTCAGGCCGGCCTTTGTGAACAAAGTGCGGAACTTGTCAGAGCATAGAGTCGGAATGCAACTGAGGCTGACTACAGAGATGAACTACAGGAAAAACTATCCACAGTAGCCTGGGCTTCAGTATCAATATGAAAGCATAGGAGTTCCTCATGGTCAAAGTCAGGATCAGGTCCAATAGGGAGATGGGACAGGGTGTCTGTGTCAACATGCTGGCCCGTAGGGCAGAAATGAAACTCATAAGTGTACTGTGAAAGAAACAGAGTTCAGAACTGCAGCCAATGAGCTGCTTTGTCTGGTAAGGATGCAGTAGGGTGGAAAAGTGATACTAAAGGCTTATAATCCATGATAATGTGAAATTTTTTGCCATACAAGTACACATTGATTCTTTTTGTTGTTGTTGGGTGTTTAAAGGAGACTAAACTGCTGAGTTACCAGTCCTCTGTTCCCAGCTAAGAGTTCACACCCATAAAAGAATCTTTTTAAGGTGTATATATAATGGCTAATGCCTCTTCTCAGTTTGGGAATACCTTTGTTGTGTATGTGTCTATGTTTTGGTTGGATATGCAATGGGGAGTTCAGACCCGTCAGCACCACTCGCACACTATACAGGGAGGCATTTGTGGCTAGCACAAGTTGTTGGCCCAGAGAATAAGCAGTTAAGCATGGGGCAGACAAGTTGCTCTTTTGATGTACAAAAGGCACATCTTTATGCAAAAGATGATGGAATGGAATGGACAGTTAAAAGAACTGAATGCAGGTTCCGTAAATGGTCAGTGGTAGAGGACCCCTTGATCACAATATTATCCAAATAGTTAACAGAAACAGGAACAAGCTACAAAAGCTGCTCCAAAAAATGCTGAAATATAGTTGTGGCTCTAGCTACACCGATTGGCAGTCATTAGTACTGGTAAAGACGAAAGGGAGTATTCACAACTAGCAAGCATTTAGAGTCCTCCTCCAGTGGAAATTGTAAATAAGCTTCATCCAAATCTACATGAGAAAAGAAGTGGGACCTTCCAAGCAATTCATTTTTACTTGGTAGAGGATAGGAATCAATAACAGATTGAACATTCACGGTAACTTTAAAGTTGCCACCTAAATGTAAGGAACCTGAGGGGAATTTTTTCCCTGGGGTGGCCCATTCACTAGAGGAAATAGGTTTGATTATCTGTAAAGACTGCAGGCAGTTTAGATCAGACTTGACATGATCTTTGTAGAGCCATCAACATCTGAGAAGCACGAAAAACTTAGGGTGCACTGTAGGTTCAATGGTAAAATATGCATGGAAAACAAGGATGAAAATTTCTGCTGAAGGTCATGAAAAGGAACAGAGACCAGATTAACCAATTCTGAAATAGCAAAACCAAAAACATTGAAAGTGTCAAGACCAAAGTAGCTGCAGTATCATCCACTACCAAAAAGGACACAGGTCAAACCACAGATTTATAAGCCATAGCTGCTGAAAACTGACCCAGGACCTGAATACACTGATCTCTGTAGTTTTTTAGGTGACAATCCACAGGCAACAACAGTGGGGAACCCAAGCGAACATATGTGTGATAATTCAGGAGAGAAACTGAGGCCACCGTATCAACTTACAAGCTAACCATTTTGTCAAAAACTTGAACATCAACAAACAACTTATCAGGGTGGGCCTGCAAAATTCCCAAAAAAATAATTTCTATGTCTAATGTCAGCAGAAGTGAGCTGCAAATGGCACACAGAGGCCATGTGGTCTTTCCCATGACAACCATTACAAACAATCCAGTACTTAGGGCAGGCTGCCCAGTCATGATCCACAAAACAAGACAGACAAGAAGGAAGCCTCTGTGGTGCACTTGGCTGTCCACACTGTGGATTCCTTTGACGGTGTTTACTAGGAGTCTGCTGACAACTGTGAGCACAGTGATTGGGGTGTTCCTGCATGAGTAGTGGTAACAAATATACATCAGTGACTAAAGCCGTGGAGTTCAGCTGCCCAAGCATGATATCACTGATTAGGCTTCTTCCGCAACTGATAAAATTCCACATAGGCTACGATGACATGCGTACAGCACTGGTAATAAGCAGACAGCAAATGACACATTTCTTGAAAGGACAAGGTCGCTGGTTCCTGGAGGGGGTGAGCTGATACAATAACTGATAAATACAAGGCGAAATCCACAACAGGAAAAGAGCTTTGCACAAGGCCACATCAGAGACACCAAAGGCTAAAAAGAGCTACTGAACCAACTCAACCATATTTTGTGCACTAGTCTGCAGTACCTGACCCCATGGAAGGAATTGAAAGACCAAGGGAGGGACAACATATGATGAAGTCATAATAAATAGGTTGGGCCGAGAAACACATGGACTTCCTAACACCAAAATCATCACCAATAAATGTGTTGTAAAGCAAAACACGTGAACTAAAGGTGACAACAACACTAAGTATTTTAAGAAGTCTTACAACTTGGGCATACATCAGAGTTACCAAGAGGAAAGTCACAATCAGGTAACACATTGGCATGAGTGATGCTAAGGTACATTAGATACACAACTGAGGCCGTGGCCTTGGCCCTTTATCGGGCCCTTTATCTTGTGGCAGTGGCACTGTTTCAGCCTGGGCTGCCGTCTGGTGGCTAGTCACACATGCATGTGTCTCAGCATGTGCTGTTTAAGCTGGTGCGCATGTGTGGAGTTCAGGAATATATATGTTATGGCTTTACATAAAATCATTGTTTTTGAATAAAAATTTGATCGCCTCTTTTCATACTAATTTAACACAAGAGAGAGGGGGAGTATGGATTGCCTCACTATAAAGCTTGTTGTAAGGAGTGATGATTTCATATCACTGACCCACCAAATATAATTAACTTTTGTAGTCACACTGCAGATAAAAGTTTAGACTTAGAACAATAATCATTTTTCTAAGTGATGCAAAACTCTGGTATCTAAGGAAGTTTGGTTTATTTACTTTGTTTTATTGATTTATATGTTTTTAAACATATTGTCACGTTGCATATAACAGGTGGTCTGGAACTCGAAGGCTGGTCATTACAAGAGCACAACACTTAACAATTACGTAAATTAATTTTATTGCTAACACAAGCGTACACTCAGTACAGACTGACTCCTGCTTGGAGTGCTCCACTATTTATACATAGAAGAATTTTCTGTAACTTACAAGTACATCAAACATAAGAAACATGTAGAACATTCTAGAAATAGTAAATACGTACAAATAATTTTTTTCTGCTCATGGCGGGATTTGAACTGGGAATTGCAAGCACAGCGATATGCGATGCTAACCATTGCACCACGCGTTCCTTCAGAAGACTTGTGGCATTTCTCCCCTTCCTGAAAGAACAGTGACCCACTAGTACTTTCCCTTTGGAGCCAGCTGCAGTGTCCTGGATCTTGTCATGGGTCCTCTGTACGGTAGGTTTGGAGAATACTGTCTGCACACCTTCCTTACAGTGATGATGACCAGTGACAGACCCTCATTATCACAACGGTCTTCAGAGTCCTTGAACAAGAGGCGGTTTCTGTCTATCTGTTCTTTGGGATTTTGGTAAGGCTTCATTTGGAGTATGTGAGGAATGTCTCTTCGCTTTTGTCATTTTGAGGATGGGTCATAATCCTCGACTTCATATGTGATGTCTGATAGGCAGCTTATGACATGATATGGACCAGTATTGCTTCAGTAACTTTTCCAATAGCCCAATTTTCCGTACAGGGGTAAAAATCCATACCAGATCTCTTGGGATGTACACAACAAATCAGTGCTTGTCGTTATACCACTGGCGGTCCTTCTCCTGGGTGTCCAGTGTGCAAATGCGAGCCAGCTGCCTTTCTTCTCCAACCCTGGTGATGAGCTGTTTCACATAGTTATCCTGAGTGTCGTCCAGTTGGAACAGCTTATCAATTGTCATCTCAGCTTCACAGCCAAGGAGGAGGAAAAAGGCTGTAAGGCCTGTGGTACCTTGCCTTGCTGTATTATAAGCATATGTCACAACTGGCAGTATTGTATCCCAAACCTTCTGTTCAATATTGACGTACATCAACAGCATATCTGCTAACATCTTTTTAAAACATTCTGCAAGACCATTTGTTTGTGTATGGCAAGCAGTTGTGGTTCTGTGGACAATGTCGTCACGTGACATTACCTCTGATACTAGTTTTGATAAGAATACATTTCCTCAATCAGATATCATCAAACATGGTGCAACATGCTTAAAAATAATGTCTTCTACTAGGAATTTTGCCATCTCTGGAGCTTTTGCAGTCAGCACAGGTTTGGTGACAGCATAGGGGGTGAGGTAGTAAGTGCAGACTATTATCCATTGGTTACCGCTTGTTGACTTCAAGAACCTACCTAAAAGGTCGATTCCAATCTAGTGGATTCCTTGAAAGGCAGTCGGCATCCTTGAGTTTGCACCCATTTTTTAATACCACTGTGACATCGTACTCTTGGAGTCTTTGTGCCCACCTTACTAGTCGACCTGATGGATCATTCAAATTGGTCAGCCAACATAAAGAATGGTGGTATGTCCTGTTGGTGCATGGTTTACCAAATAAATATGGCTGAAACTTGTAGATAGCACAGATAACAATGAGACACTCCATCTCAGTCGTAGAATAGTTTATCTTGGACTTTGAGAGAACTCTTGATGTGTAGGCTATCATCTTTTCAGCACCTTCCTGAATTTGTACAAGCACTGCACCAAGCCCATAACTGCTAGCGTCTGTGTAAAGTTCGGTTTCCACATTCTCGTCATAAAAGGCTAGAAATGGTGCAAAAGTTAGAGCCTTCTTAAGTGTTCGGAAAGCTCTTTTGTCTCATACCACTAACACTTTTAATGGATGTGCCTTGTTACAAAAACCTTCTATGAAAAGACAATAGTATGAGCACAGCCCAAGGAAACTTCTCACATCACGGATGTGCTGAGGAGTTGGAAATTCTGTGACTGCCCTTACTTTATCTAGATAGGACAGACACCATCTGCGTTCACCAGATGCTCCAGGATTTTTATCTCTTTGGCAATGAAGAGGCACTTCTTTGGGTTGAGGCAGAGTCCTGCTGTCTGAACACACTTCAACACAGTTGCCAGATGGCTTAGATGTTCCATAACTGTCCTGGAGAAAATGACAATGTCATCTAGGTAACAAAGACATGTCATCAATTTAAGGGGTCGAAGCAAGTTGTCCACCATGCATTCTAATGTGGCCAGTACATAGTACAAAAAGCATGACTTTGAATTCATAAAAGCCGTCAGGTGTAATAAAAGCAGTATTCTCCCTGGCACCTTCCTCAACCTCAATTTGCCAGTAACCTGCCTGCATGTCCATGGTTGACAAGTATGTAGTTCCTTTCAAGCAGTTCAAGGTGTTCATCAATGTACAGCAATGGGTAGACATCTTTCTTTGTGATTTTGTTCAACCGCCAATAGTCGACACAGAAACACCATCTTTCATCCTTCTTCTTCATGAGGACCGACGAAGATTACCAGGGACTCTCTGAAGGTTGAATATTGTCATCGTGCGAAATCTTCTCCACTTCTTCCCAAATTATGTCTTTCAGCTGGCGACACTCTGTACGAACACTGGCTAATTGGTAGACGATCCACAGTATTGATATGGTTTTTTAGCATGGGCCGTTTCATCTGGCTCTTCTTCTGCCTGGCCCAGAATACAGCTGAAAATTGGTTTAGTATGGTTAACACTTGCTGACATTGTTCCTTGGTCAGTGCGGACCTTATATGCAATTCCATATAGTTTCCAACAGTGTGATGTTGGCAGAGCATTGGACTTCATTGTTGATATTGAGCTCACTATCCTGAACTGGTTCAGATGTCCCAATATACATTCCTTTAGGAATGATTTGCGATTGCTCTTGATAATTAGTGATCCAAAGTAGATTTCCTTTGTTATATTGATTAACTTTTTGTGATCGACAAGCACTTCATAGATCAGTTAGTCATCTTGACTGCTGACTGGAACTCTTCTCATTGTTAATGGCGGGATCTCAACATTCTCGACAGCAAACAACCCCCCAGGGGAGTTTGGGTTACCTGTACTCGACAGAACGGATTCCTCAATTTGTAGCTCAGATCTTCCATAGTCAATGACAGCCTGGGATGCCTGAAGGAAGTCCCATCTGAGGATGGCAGTATGGCTACATGTTGTTAAAACAACAAATTCAATAGGCTACATTCTGTTGTTGATAGTTATTCTTGTGACACATGTTCCTGCCGGCCAGACGTATTTTTCATTTGCGACCTTCAACACAGTTGCTCTTGTATCACAGAACATTATCTTCTTTAGTTTGCGGTGGTAATCATGTTTTTGTGGTTCATGGTGTGGGTTCTTGTAGTCATGTTCTAGTTCATGAACCATGGGCAACGTATGAGTGGCCAAGTAAGTGGTCCTGACAGTTGGGATACCAGTTACTTTGGAATAAGGTTGGGTATCTCGGACATATTCTGAGTCGTGGCCACCTTTGTGCTCAGACGGCAAAGACTACCAAATCCACCGGTTAGTCCCTCAACCGTTAGGGGTAAAACCCAGTGGGGCCCTGGGCAAGTAAGGCTAGCATCCTGCTTCCCAGGTGCTTCAATATCATCTGGCAACAATCAGAGCAAATGCCTCGGACCTTTGGAAGTGATGGAGTCCCACCTCTAATTGACAGACCAGGGACTTCTCAGATACGACTTGGCAAACGATCTGGAATGAGATGGGGAGCTATTAATATCAATGGGGATTACAATGGGAAGAAGGTAGAGTTGGCGGAGGCTTCACGTAAGATGGGGTTAGATGTTTCAGCTGTTAGTGATGTTAGAGTAAGGGGAGAGAAAGAGAACGAAGTACTTCTTGTAGTATTGTGGAGAGCTGCATCAAACCAGTCTCCAGACTGAAGACCACAACAACAACAACAACAACAACAACAACAACAACAACTCCTAGTTGCCACCCCCAAGTACATAGTTGTAGTGCAATGAGGGCTACACTGTGACAGGAAAGACTAAGTTTCACTGAAACACTAAGATGTATAAGAGAATACAATGTATACAGGACTTTATTGTGAATAATCAACTTATAGCATGAGGATCAGGCAGCTGGTTAGTGTCCTGGTTGAGGCTATTTCCCATGTCAACACAGGGCTAAGTTCTTGACTTGAAAAAGCAACATTTCCAACTAGCGTACAGCTCCATAGTCCTTGTCTTGGTAGGTGAGTTCATGAGTAGCTTCATCTCTTGGCATGTTGGTGGCACTTCTACCTTCTGGCAGCATCATCAATGCCATCATGAGCTGTAAGGATAGCTGGTTGTTCGCTGTCACTGAAGTCCATCTTGATTTATCAGCAATGGTGCTGTTACTTGGTAGTATGCATTAGGCTGGCGACACTCTCCCCCCTCACCAAAACACCTGGCCGTGGTCACATATGGCTGCAGTGTGAACTGACAGTGAGATCGAGGTCTGGATGCAGGAGTAAGTGATGGGAAAGAAACCAAGACTCCCATCCTTGAGCCCCCATGGAAATGCCTAGCAAACCACACCACAATGAAGGAAGCACACCTACTCCCAGCATCAGTGTTGCTGGTGTGAAAGGAAGGCTCTGGATGACACCGGGATAATCCATGGCAATACAAACGGCTCTGATGGTGGCGACAAAGATGACGGGTGTTCACGTACATCATGGGGAGTGCCATCAGATGGGACACCTTTGTGGCCAGGGTGGCAGTCCCCACCCATATCTATTCGTGGTTTGTGGTATCTTCAGTAGAAAACACCATTGTAGGATCATGGATTAGGCAAATGGAGTTGGTTCCTGTTGTGTTGCAGCAACGACCTTGTAGGGAAAGAAACAAGAAACAAGTTGTGTCCAAGGACCTGTGAGATGATCCCCTTCTTCCAAAGGTGGCCATCCTCAAAAGTCTTGAAGAGAACTGTGTCCTGGATCTGAAAAGTAGACGTGCAATACTGACTGGCTGTCCTCATTGGTGGGCAGAGTAGATGAAGTATGGTGCAATGTCTGAGGGTGTGCAGCATTTTGGCTGGGGAAGGATCGTCACACAGCATTGCATGATAACTGAAGAGGAGAAGTTGCAAGGCCAACTGTCAGCAATGGTTAGCACAACACTTGTTCATCTGCATCTTAAACATCTGCATTAATAAATCAGCCTCACCATTAGATTGTAGATCGAATGAAGCAGTGGTCACATGTTTGACATTATTTGCTCTGCAAAACTGTACGAATTCTTGCAATGTGAACTGTGACTTATCCCTCTATGCAAAAAACTTAAGTCAGTGCATGAATTGTACTGGCAGATGTCGTAGAGGTAATTCGCATTGGAATGTTGCACTGTGGCAATTCAAAATTTCATAAAGATAGTTTGACAACAATAAGGCCAATCTCTGCAACTTTTGGGCTGTGTTTAGTAGCACAGGCCTGATAGGTTGGAAGAGGGAGGTGAATGGTTGTGGTCAGTTATGAGATAAAACTTTCCCTCATAAAGATAATGACAGAATGTGATGACTCCATAAATTATTGCCAATGCTTCTTTCTTGATTTGAATGTAATTATCCTGAGTTGTGGTCAATTGGATGATCTGCTGATCCAACACCAGACTGAACAAAGCCAATCGGAAATGCATCAATTGATAACACTATTGATTTTGCCAAATCAAAGTGCATAATGAATGTGCAGCCAAGGAGTACCTGCTTTAGACAATCCAGAACTGACTGACACATTCTGTGGACCACACAAATTGAAGATCCGAATGCCGCAACTTACGAAGTGGGACTGCAGTCTGAGAGGTGTGAGGAATGAACTGAAACTAATAATTTAATTTGCTCAAACTGCTTGCCATTCCTTCACTTTCTTGGGAGCCGACAAATTGTTAATGGTTTTCAAGTGTCCTGAGGGGGGTGGATAGCCTGGACAAGGATAACATGCCTCAGATACTTAATCTCAGTTTGAAGATATGAACACTTGTCTTTGTGACACTTGAGTCCCATTGATAAGAGAAATTGAAAAAGACCCTCAAGAGTAGCTAAATGTTTTTTACAGTGCTCCCCAACACAACACTGTCATTCAGGTAGTTAGAGTAAAAAGGCATCTTGGCATTATCTATTCCTTAAAGTATTAAAAAATTGCTGGCACTGAGGCACTTCCAAATGGAAGGTGTTGAAATTAAAACAATCCGAGATGAGTGTTAATAACAAACAAAATTTTTGAAGCATCATCCAAGAGCAATTGAAGGTATGCAACCACTAAGTCAATCTTAAAAAAATAATGTCCTTCCCCTAATCTGTCCACGATATCCTCGGGATGTGGCATTGGATATGTGTCCATTAACATCTGATAATTTACTGCATACTTGAAATCAGCACAAAACTGAAGTTGTCCAAATGGTTTATGTGGGATTAGTAATGGAGCTGCTCACTGTCATGCACTAATTGGTTTGATAATTCCCTCTGCTCCTAGTGACTATGGGAACTCGCCTAGGACAACAAAATTTCATATGCGCATAGTCCTTGAGCAATGCACGAGCTGTGAAATTGTTTGCACAACCCAGACCCTCACTAAAATGTTCACTGCATCTGTTGCACAACTCAGCAAATTTATCTGATGGTGCACATGTAGAAATCCACCATACTGACTTATGGATTGTTAGACCAAAGAGATCAGATGTGTCAACACCAAAAATATTCTGTGATGATCTACCAAAAAGCACAGTAAATACATCTGTTTTATAACTCTTTGAAATTTTGATGGCTAACTAAAAGTACCAAACACTGGAATTTCTTCCCCATTATAGGATGGAGCTGTCCCTGTCCCTGTTAACTGAACAATCTGAATTGATGACATGCTGTGCTGCAGAAGACATGCCTGTAAATAACCGGGTTATGTGCCGTGTACACAAAACAAAGCTAAAGTTTCAGTGTATGTCAATCCTCTGAAAGTCCACAAAAACAAAGATATAACACTAACAAAAATTAGCATACAAGAATAAGGGACGGTGGGAGTGCAAAAACAAATTCCTCCTGTTGACACACAAATCTAATTCCCGTCTCATTGCTAAGCATTGTGACTCAAAGTTTGAAACAACTAATTAAGGGTAGTACTCCACTTTGCCACCCCAAACTAGTTGTAATGTGATGAGGGACACATGTGGTAGGGAAGGCTGAGTGTAACTGAAACACTGAGACATATGAGAGAACATGTACAACTCTTTATTGTGAATACTGAACTTATAGCATGAGGATCAGGCTGAAGGTTACTATGCTGCACAATTTTGACTGAGGATAAGTACCATATCAAAACTGAGTTAAGCTCTTCACTATAAGGTGGAGTGTCCAACTAGTGTATGGTTCTGAAGTCCTCATGGTCATCTCTGTAGACAGGATCATGAGTTGCTCCAACTCTTGGTGTGGTGCTGGCACTTTTCTACCCTCTGACAGTGCCATCCTGCACTGTGAGGAATGCCGGTCATTCACCATCACTGGAGTCCATCACGATTTATCAATAGCAGTGCTGCTGCCTGTAGGTGCACATTAGAAGACAACACCACATGACTCCAAGTATCAAAACACTGCTGTGTTCATTTATTTCTGTTTTAAATGTGTCCTACATTCGTGACCAGTTTATGTTGCAATTATTTACCTACACTGGGTCACGTCTTGAGTACAGTTTTTGTCTTTAATGGCACAGAATTGGGAAACTACCAACATTTAATGCTATTTAACCTAACAAATGAGATTCTTACGATTTTGACAAAAAGGGTCCTAAAATGTAAAGCACAATATAGATTTTTTTTCTTTTCTAATGCCTTAAGATTCAAATCAGGAGATCCCACTCACATAGACGTTGTTCTTTGGAAGATCACTTTAGTCTTACATTATTATTTCATAGTTTAAAAATCATTGTAACTATAATATAAATTTCTGACAAAAATCAAACTAATATTCTGAGGTGACTGAAACACTGTTCACTTATTTATCTCAATCTTAAAATATGTTTACCACAAGCATACAAGAGATGAGCTTCATACTGACATCTCTACCTGTATACCATAAAGAGGCTCACTGAGCTGTTGACAGGCATGAAGAATAAACAATCACATTCAAACAATTTTCGACCGTGGCCTTCATCAGAAAAAGAAACACATACATCCGCGGAATCACTCACACAAAACCACCATGTCCGGCCACTCTAGCACCACAAGCGTCTAGACTGTGTGTGAGATGGGGAGAGAAGGGGAAAGAATTCCAGGTAAAGCTGGGGATGGAAAGTTTCACATTGCATGATGGATTGTAAAGACTCTGATAGGCAGAAATAGGAACTGCGGCAATGAATACAGTGAAGGAAAGAGCAGGAAGGAAAAAAGGGAGGTGTATAGGAGTGTGGGAAGGGAGTGGGAAGATTTGAAATGATAAAAATAATAAGGAAAAAAATAAATCTAAAATAAAAATTAATTATATGATATTGTAAGGAGCGACACACAGTGACAAGAAAGACATGAATTTGAGAGGTACAGGATAATGAGTGGGGAAGGAAGCTGGGGGGGGGGGGGGGATGTTAGGCATAGGGTGTAGGGATGGGAAGAGAAATATAGAAGACTTAGACATTCTATGAGGTGTAAGTCAGGTTTGTATATTATCCCCACTAATTTTCAACATCTATTCAGAACACATCTTTAAGGAAGCTCTTGATGAAGTAGAGATGGGAGTGTTTTTAAACAGAAAATACATCAACAACATCTGATATACTGAAGACACAGTAATATTTTCTGATAGTGAGGATAGTTTGCAGTACCTTGTTGACAGACTTGTACAAAAAAGCTTTGAATTTGGTCTAGATGTCAACCCTCAAAAAACGAAAACAATGATAACCAGTACAAACAGAGCCCTTAAGATAGGCCAAAATTGCATACAGCAAGTACATAAATACATGTACCTTGTCACTACAATAAAGGATCTGTAGGATCTTCTGGATAAGGTGAGAATTCAAATAGGAAAAGGCAGGGCTGCCTTCAAAAAGATGAGTAACCTGCGTAGAATCATGCATAGCGATGACAATGAAGATCAGACTTCTATGCTGCTACATATTTTGCACCCTCTTGTATGGTGTTGAAACATGGACTCTGGCAGAATCAGTGAGTAAGTAGTTGGAGGCTTTTGAGATTTGGGTGTACAGGAGAATGTTACAAATACCATGGACAGCGCATCTCACAAATGTTGAGATTCTACAAAGAATGAAGACAGAGAAAGAAGTACTGGCCACCATGAAAACAAAAAAGATCCAGCACCTGGGACACATCATGTGGAACAACAACAGATATCATCTCCTCCAGACCATCCTGCAAGGGAAGAGAAGTATTGGCCAGATAAGAATATCTTGGCTTAAGAACATCAGAATGTGGACCTCTAAAACAACTACAGAGTTATTTAGAGCTGCAAGTGGCACGAAGAACACTCCTAAGATGGTTGCCAATGTCCAGAATAGATAGGAAAAAAGAAGAAGAAGATAAAGATGATTGCTGTGCTGCAGACAGGCATGCAAAATAGACACTCACATACTCTCAACAAATTTTTGGCCATGACCTTCACCAGAAACATGGCACAGGTGTGATCAGATATGGTGGTTATGTATAGTTCAGTTATGTCCGAGTAATTGTGTGAATGTGTTTCTTTTTTGTGATGAAGTCCATGGGCGAATGTGATTATCTAATTTTCATGCCTGTTTGCTACTCAGTGGTCATCTTTACCATACATTGTTATCTATCCTTGCTTGATGTATTCAGATTTGGGCACACACATCAGTATTTTCCTACAAGCCTTTTCAAAAGGAGGTTATTTGCAACGTGTTTCTCTGTCAGAAGTGTGGTGCTGGATTTTAGCTGCTTTGCTAAAGTTCTGAGAAAAGTGGTATCTCCAATAAACTGTATGGCACTGAAGATGACCTTCTTTATAATAGTGACTGTCAGCAGCATTCTGGATCCTCTAGTGAGGGCAAAGAATCAGAAGATGATGATGCTGAGAAGTGATTGCTCTTGGGTGAAACTGATAGTTCAGAATAAATGCATTTCCTTTTTAATGTTCAAGAAGAAATAAAAATTTATTAATAATCTTTTCAATGTTTTGTGAATTGTATCTCCATCTATCTGAACTAGATCTATGTTTAACATTTCTGTGATTTGACATTCCAATTATTAAGTACTGCTTTTCTTTACAAGCACATAGACATGTTGAACCAGATAATTTTCATGTAAACTAAGCTGACATGCAACATGGTCATTCATGGGAACTACCACTAATGCGTTTTCCAATTACAGTTGCTCACGTCAACCAGTGTGCTAAATGTCAAATTAGTTTGTGTGAGCAATATGGTTATATTGTTAGAAATGATGAAGTAGTAACTGTCATGAATTTATATTGAAACATTATCTTGCATCAGCCACACTTGCAGCCCATCTATGCTGAATCACCATTGCTCTAGCCAGCTATGAGCTTCTGCCTCTTTGGGCTTCTTGCCTCAGGCCATCATTCAGCACTGTCAGTCTCTACCAATATGGCCACACTGACATCACCCTCTTAAAAAAGTCTCCTAGTGCAAAATCAGCAACTCAATAATCTACATCTACATCTACATACATACTCCGCATTTCACCAGAAGGTGTGTGGCGGAGGGTACACTGTACCACTACTAGGCATTTACTTTCCTATTCCACTCCCAAATAGAACGAGGAAAAAAAGAATGCCTATATGCCTCTGTACAAGCCCTAATTTTTCTTATCTTGTCTTTGTGATCTTTACGCGAAATGTAAGTAGGCGGCAGCAGGATCGTACTACACTCAGCTTCAAATTCTGGCCCTCTAAATTTATTCAACAGAAATTCACGGAGCATTTCCGTGACACTTGCGCATTGGTCGAAGCTACCAGTAACAAATCTAGCTGCTCGCCTCTGAACTGCCTCTATGTCTTCCTTTAAACTGATCTGCTGCGGGTTCCAAACACTTGAGCAATAATCAAGACGTGGTTGTACAAGTGTTTTATACGCGGTCTCCTTTACAGGTGAAGTACATCTTCCCAAAATTCTCCCAATAAACCAAAGTCGGCTGTCCGTGTTACTCACAACTGTCCTTACATGTTCGTTCCATTTCATATCGCTCTGCAATGTTACGCCTAGATATTTGAACGACGCGACAGCATCAAGAAGCTCACTACTAATGCTGTATTCGAACTGTTTTTCCTACTCATGTGCGTCACCTTACATTGAGAGTTAGTTGCCATTCTTTGCCCCAACTAGAAATTTTGTTTAAGTCATCCTGTATGCTACTACAGTCAGTTAAAGATGACACCTTCCCATACACTACAGCGTCTTCAGCAAACAGCCGTAAATTACAACTTACTCTGTTCATCAGATCATTTATATAGATAGAAAATAATAGTGCTCCATCACACTCCCCTGGGGCATGCCTGACGATACACTCATCTCTGATGAACACTCGCCGTCGAGAACAACATACTGCGTTCTATTACTTAGGAAGTCTTCCAGTCAGTCACAAATCTGTGAACCTATTCCATAAGCTCGTATCTTCATTAGCAGTCTGCAGTGTGGCACAGTGTCAAACGCCTTTTGGAAGTCGTGAAAAAAACATTCCGCCTGTTGCCCTTCATTCATGGCTCGCAAGACGTCATGTGAGAAAAGGGCAAGCTGAGTTTCACATGAACGATGTTTCCTAAACCCGTGCTGATTCACGGAAAGAAGCTTTTCCGTTTCAAGGAAATTTAATATATTCGAACTGAGAATATGCTCTAAAATTCTACATGAAACTGATGTCAACGATATTTGCCTGTAATTGTGTGGGTCAGTTCTCTTTCCTTTCTTATAAACGGGAGTCACCTGCTCTTTTTTCCAATCACTAGGAACTTTGCACTGAATTAAAGATTCACAATAAATGCAAGCTAAGTAGGGGGCCAATGTCGTAGAATAGTCTTTGTAAAACCGAACTGGTATTCCATCCGGACCAGCAGACTTTTTTGTATTTAGATCCCTCAGCTGCTTCTCTACACCGGAAATACCTATTACTATGTCCCCCATTTTGGAATTAGTATGTTGATCAAATGATGGTACATTTGTGCGGTGAAAGATTTCTTAAAGGTTAAATTTAGAACTTCAGTAGTATATAGTAATAAGGACAGTTTACTACTCACCGCAAATTCGTGACAAAGAACTATGACAGGCACATACAAAAGACACACACATAAAACTCTTTCAGCTATTGGCCATGGCCTTCTTCAGAAAATAGAACATAAACACAGTCACACAGATACACAACACAGTCTCACAACCGTCACCTCTGGCTGCCGCACTTCGAATCACACTCTGCGGTGTGTAAATCGGGTAGGGGAGGGGAGAGGGTATAGGAAGGTTGTGTCACGCTGGTGGAGATGGGTACAGCCTGGCCTAGATGGGAGTAATGAGATGCAGCTTAGGAATGGAGTGGGGAGGTGGGTGAGGGGAGAAAAATAAAATAAAAGTAATAAAATAAAATAAATATAGATATAAAAATAAAATGTGTGCACGCTGCATACACATACACACACAAACACGCACACCAATCAAAATAGGAGATGTTTAGGATAGAGAGGTAGGAACTGTAAGGTGTAAAAAAAAGGGAAGAATTTATCATAAGTTGAGGCCTGGATGATTTCAGGATCGGAGACTGTACTGTAGGGATAACTCCCATCTGTGCAGTTCAGAAAAGCTGGTGATGGGTGGGAGGATCCAGATGGCCAGGGGTTGTGAAGCAGCCATTGAAATGAAACATGTTCTCCATTGCATGCTGTGCCACAGTGGTCCACCTTATTTTTGCCCACAGTTTGATGGTAGCCATTCATCCTAATGGACAGTTGTTTAGTGGTCATGCCAATACAGAAAGTTGCACAATGATTACAACTCAGTTGGTAAATGACATTGCTGCTTTCACAGGTGGCCCAGCCTCTGATAGGATAGGATAAGCCTGTGACTGAACTGGAATAGGAAGTGCTGTAATCATTGTACAGTGTTTTATATTGGTATGATGACCAACCAGTTGTCCATCAGGATATATGGCCACCGCCAAACAGTGGCAAAAAGCAAGATGGACCACCCTGCGCCGCAACAGGCAGCTGAATACAGCACTCTGGATTTCAATGGCTGCTTCACTACCTGAGCCATCTGGAACCTCCCCTCCAGCACCAGCTCTTCTGAACTGTGTAGATGGGAGCTGTCCCTTCAACACATTCTATGGTCCCACAAACATCCTGGGCTCAACCTAAGATAACTTCCCACCCCTACATCCTTGCTACTGTGTGTCATCACTTACAATATCCCCTTATTTAATTACTTTTTATTTTTATTTTTTTATGTTTTTCTATTCAGCCTATCTTTTTTTCCTATTTTTATTTTTCCTTTTTATTTTTATTGTTTCAAATCCCTCCACTCCTCTACATCCCCCTTTATCATCCCCCACTTTCCCTTCACTATATTCATTGCTGTAATTCAAATTCCCGCAAATCAGAGCCTTTACGACCCATCATGCAATGCGGAACTTTCCATCCCCACCTTTACCCAGCATACTTACCCCTCCACTCACCGCCTCACTCAGAGTCTAGATGCTTGTGTCACTGGAGTGGCTGGACATGGTGGTTGTGTATGTATAATTAACTGAGTGATTGTGTGAATGTATGAGTTTCTTTTTCTGGTGAATATGAATGTGATTATCTATTTTCGTGCCTGACAGCAGCTCAGAGAGCCTCTTTGCAGTGAGTTGTTATTTATACTGTTTGTTTCATGAATGGAAACAAATAATTCTTCAATTTATGAATTATAAATGTAAAATCAATAAATGTCACAAAAAATTTCAGGTTAACTGAGCTGGTATTTTGGTGTCATCATGGATTACATAAAAATCAGTGATTCAAAATTAAATGTAGAAGAAGTGACAGATATTGTTTCATCATCATCATGTGGTGCAATTTCAGTTTTCATTGGGACAACGAGGGAAACATTTGAAAATAAAAAGGTATGTTTCTGTAATTTTTTAAAGGAATAAGGTAGTAACAGGAAACAGACTTGGACTGGAATAACTTAATATCTGAAAATTCAATAAAAGTTCTTCTTGTGAATCATTCGTATGATCTATAAGATAATATGCTAGCACCGATTAATGAGTTCTTAAGGAATTATTGTATACTTTACCTTACAAAAAATGCTGCCAACTCTTGCCAGATATAAAATTTATGTACTACACTGGAATACAAATATTTTAACAGACTTTTCAGTCCTGTCCATAGGCTTTACCTTCAGTTGCACATTCAAATTAAATCATGTTGGTTTGGTGAAAGATCCTCTCCCTCCTTTTCATAATTCTACTGTAGAAAACCTTTTTACTCCATTCTGATCAAAACTGAACTATGGCCAAAACTGAATTTAGTTGCTTACGTATCTAACACATTCCAGCCATGATGCCACACCTTGGCTACCTTCCAGGAATTCCTTACCTCCAGCCTAGTGTCACCTTCCATTCATTAATTCCTTCTCACAAACACTAACCCCTTGGCAAAGGAAAGAATAGACATCCACAGCCTTAAGGTCATTTTATCTGCTGAGGAAGAATCAACCACTGCTGTGGTCAACCACAGTGATTAACTGACATAAAGTATCTGTTACGTGCATGACTATTGAATTTGCAATCATTGTTGTAGGGATACCATTCCAGAATTCCAGCATTATTCCAATCCCTAGTCAAATTCCTAGGAACATACCAGACTTTCTCTCACAAATCCATCTCTCTCCTCAGCCAGCTACCGCACACACACACACACACACACACACACACACACACACACACATCTCCATTTCATTACCACTTGGACCCAACTGTTAAAGTGCAGTTTATTTGTACAAGACTGGTGCTTGACTTGTAGATGTTGACAATGATGTAAGGTGAAGGCAGCCAATGAGAAAAATGTTCAAATGTTTGTAAATCTATCGGACTCGACTGCATGGTCATTTGTCTGTAGCTTACAAACTACTTAAACTAAATTAAACTAATCTAAGGACAATGCAGACACCCATGCCCAAGGGAGGACTCAAACTCCTGATGGCGATTGCTGTGCGCACCACAGCCCCAGTACCCACGGCTAATCTGCTGGAATAGCAGCCAATGAGAAGTTGCATTCAGGTGGCCAATAAGGTTGCTTATTTGATATCTAGTAAATTCGGCATCAGTTTTAAAATGGTAATGTGATTGACATTTCATATATAATCTGAACTAAGTGTTTTTTAATGGTTTTTACAATATGTATGGAAGGTGTAATTGTGACAGTGATATACTGAATAACTGACCATTGACAATTAGTATTTGTGAGTATAATTAAGTTACTCACCAGACAAGGGTACATCAACCACCTGTCAACCATAGAGCAGTAGAAACATAATTTATTTATTTCATGGTGAACAGTAAAGGTGCCTGCTCTTTCAAAACCCATTAACATAGAATGAGGGGAATAATCTTTTGTGTCCACCATGAAATAAATAATGTTGTTACTGATCTGTGGTTGACAGGTTCTTGATGTTCCCTTGTCTGGTGAGTGTATTAATTATCCTCATAAGTACTATATGTTTACAATTTATTAAGACTAAAGCTACTTTTTATTGGCTGCCCAAACATGACTCCTGATTGGCTTCCTTCACCTCCCATCATTCATCGTTGCCAAAGTCTACATGTCAAGCACTAGTCGCATATGCATAAACTGCTCTTTGGGTCAGTTAAACTCATCACTGATGGTGCCACCAATATCCCTACATCTAAGTCCTTATTGCATTTGAACACTAACTCTTCCATTGACCTATTGACTCCAAATCCTTTAATTCATTAATTCAAAATCTGGCCACTTTTATACTGACCTACAACATTTAGTGTTTTGAGGGAAACTTATACAAAGAAATCCATATGAGCAGTTGAGAAGAACACTATCTAGCCACCCAAGATCCTAAAACACTTGTCTTGTTCAGGTTCATTGATGAATGTTTGTGATCAGGACCAAGACATTCTATACTGATTTTTTCAATGCTTCAACACCTTCTCTTCCATCTGCTTCACCTGAACCTCCTCGGCTTAACACACCACATTTGTGGAAGTTGAGCTGCACTTCTCCCATAGCTCCATAACTACCACTCTCTATGTTAAATACATTAACTATCAACAATATCTTCAATTTGATAGCTATAAGCATTTTTATGTTAAAATACTTCTTCCATACAGTTTGGTCATTCTATGTGCAGTATGCTGGAAGGCTCCCTTAGGCATTTGCAGACAGACACTATCATGTGAACTTAATCTGTAAACAGACCTCCTGTGTTGGATACCCCCACAAATCAGCTGCAAATGAATAGCCAACTCATTTCCAATTATTATGGACAACTTAACCACATCCTTCAATAGGGTTTTCACCACTTTCCACTTATGATGGAAATGTACCCACTATCTTTCTCATCCCTCAAAAAGTGGCATTCTGCTGTCACTGTACAAAATATATTACTTCATCTTTAGGGCACACATTTAAAATGAACACAACATGGTTTATAGTTAGAGGTCTTGTGGCATTATTGACCTGGTTTTCATTGTTTCCTCCTGGGCAGCACCACTCTCAATCACCATGAACCTAAATGTCCAGATGACATTAGTCTAAATTTTGAAAACAGTGGCTATTATGAAATCTGCCATGGAAGATATGGCTTATTATCAACTTAAATGTTAATTAACTTTTCAAGTAATTAGTTTATTATACTTCATAGCACTTTACAGGAAGAGAGATTGTTACGATTTTTCTTTTGTTGTATGTCACTGTTCTGTTAAGAGTTTAATGTCCCGTCCACAGCTTGGTCATTAGAGACCGAGGTAATGCTCGGAGTTTTGGGTGAAGATGGGGAAGGAAATAGGCCATGCCCCTTTGAAAGGAACCATCCTGGCATTTGCCTGGAATGATTTAGGGAAATCACAGAAAACCTAAATCTGGATGGCCGGAGGTGGATTTGAACCACCATTCTCCCAAATGCGAGTCCAGTGCATTACCACAGTGCCACTTCGCTCAATCACTATTCCCTAATAGACTAATTAGCTCTAATTAGAATTAGTTGATGGTTAAACTTGTACTACTGTGGTGGGTGTTAACTTTGTTTCTATCTTTGCAATCGTAATGCAGTCACTATGCTGTTCATTGTAGCTTACTGCATCCATATTTTCTTATTCATTATTAGACCTACTCCTACATTATTCCCAACTCATTTTGTATTCATAACCCTGCATTCATCTGCGCACAAATCATGTTCTTGCCACCAAAATACACAAGTCATCACCATATTTAACCTCAAAAATTTTAACTTGTCTACCTAATTAAGTGATAGAACATTCCATACTTTGAACTGTAGATTAACTGTTTTAATTTTCCTGATGATGACATCCTCTTAAGTAGTCCCCAACTGGAGATCAGAATGGGGACTATTTTATTTTCATAATATTTTATCCAAGAGGACACCTTCATCATAACATTCAACAGCAGTGCTGCATGTCCTTGGAAAAAGTAACAAATGCAGTTTCCTCTTGCTTTCAGCTCTTTGTAGTAACTATATTGCAAGGTCGTTAGCTAATGTTACAAGGCCAACTCAATCATCCAGACAGTTGACCCTGTAACTACTGAAAATGCTGTTGCCCCTCTTCAGGAACCAAACATTTGTCTGGCCTCTCCACGATATCCCTCCACTATGCTTGCACTTGTGGTACAGCTATCTGTATTGTTGAGGAATTTAAGCTACCTCGGCTTAGTAATGTCTGTGGTTCATGAGGGTGGATTTGTGTGCAATAAAATTATTTTGTAAGATCTGAAAATGACAGCTAGATTCTGTCAAAGCCAAGCAAACTGAAAGAAAATAAAGATAATACAACATTTGATCTTGACTGTAAAGATATCATTATTACCCATTGATTAGTACTACAACTTGCAACATACAGAATCTTAATAGCTAGTCAGTGTATTTCAGAAGAGTGATCCACTTTTCAGTAAACTACTTTGTAGTATAAGAAACTAATAACCCAACCAACACATCCTATTCCAGTGCCATCACGGCCTTATATTAACTTATCAGAGAAAGGCTACTTGTGAAAGCAGCTGTAGCTTATACCATCTCCACTATAGCTCTTGCACAAGATTTTTTAAGGGTATAAACACCAACCAGTTTAGACATAAATGAATGACAAACATGCTCTTGGGAGGAGCCAAAGTCATGCTGCAAAACTAAGCTTTCTCATCTCAAAGTATAGAATATTTTAACACATGAAACTGCAACCCCTGAGGAAAATCCAGAAAAGCATCAGTTACTTTAATGTGAAGCTGCTCTATCCTGAAAAAGTGGTGCCTGTTGTTAAGTCACCAACATTGCTCTCCTTTGAGAAAATAGGTAACAGTCTCCTCACCATCTCTCTCATCCTCTTAAATGGCAGTGTTCAAATTGACCCTATTGTTTTTCCTGAACAGTTTGTGGCCCACGTCGATCAAATATAATCGACTGACAGCTATATCTTCCACCTACTTGAAAAATTAGTAGAAGGTAACAGCCTGTCCTTTATCACGCAACATCTGGAACCATATAATGTTCCTTTTGGTCATAGGTAACTCCACAGCACTCTGGTCCTTGTTAATAAAATAGCACCAGAGCCCAATAGAATACACCATCAAATGCTACAAGTGTTTTTTGATTACTAATAACTTATGGTCTTTAATCATATCTTGTGTGATGGTGAGTTCATAACCCAGTGGAGAGAAAGCATAGTTGTTCATCTTAAAACCAGGTGAAAATCTGTATGACAGAAACACCAGCCTCTTAAATGTTTTTTGTATCTTGCCCAACAGCTGTGTTGGTTTCTTGAGAAACTTTTATTTAACTTCCAGTGTGAATTTGTGATGGGCTGGTCGATAGTTGACCACTAATTTACAAGGAGTCCACTATAAAGGGTTCCCTGTATCAAAAAAATCTCATTCCTGCCTTCTTTGAACTTACCTGTGATGCCACAAGGTGGTACACTGAATATGTATCCAGAATTTTCTACTTTTCATTTGTTTTGCATCCAAACCATTGCATCCTACAGTACCCTCAATACAAAGGAAAATGATTTCTCATGTGATTCTAAAGTGTCTGTGATTTCCTGATAGAAGTCATAGGTATTGGTACCTAGTTTCTCACCATCTGTAATTTCCATATTGACAAAGCCAATTGTATCTAAACACATTGAACAGCTAATAACAATAAACAATCTATGTTGTAGACTTTTGTATTTTAGTACATTTCTATAAACATGAATGTTATGGAACATCAGCTACAGAACACCATAAGAAAAACACAATCCTGGGATACCTTCATAATGAAATAACGTAATCATTATTTTAGTGCAATACTGATTTTTTAGAATTTCATTTGATTGCCACTTAATTGCTACCATATAAACACCAGCTTAAAAAGGTAAATATGTGAAACTAAAAAAATCTGCACTGACCCAGTCATTCCTCACAGGTTGTGGAGCACTGCACCCTCTTGCATCTTTACAAAGCCTTTGTCCTGTCCTGTCCTTATAGATGAAGTTTGTCTTATGGATTCGTAGCTCCATTAATTTTATGGATATTGGAACTAATACAAGATTGCATTGTGACTGTATGACAATCCCCATTTAATCTGGGCTACAGTCATAAATATGAATTTATGATATTTAATTTGAAACTTAGACACGAGCTCACTTTGAAGAGTTTTTATTTCTATCCCAGATTCGTAATGTACAACTTCAGCACAATAACTCGTCAACAACAACAAATAACTGTTTGTCTGACTTATATAGAGTTAATGACAATTAACATTGGCATAACAATGACTTGTAATTATTGGTATATAATTAAATTTTTCAAAATATAGTAGTTTGATGAAATGTAAACTATAAAATCGATACTAGATCTTTAACTGGATAGAAACCGTAAGACAAAATAGTTTTATGTTACAAGAAATTTATAAATTACAGCATTATTTAAGAATAGGATTGTATTAAAGAATCGAACTTCTAGAACATACTATATTGTTACTGCAAAATTGTAAATAATGCTTGACAATCAATTGTGAATAATTGTTTAATTTACTAGATGTACAGAAATCTGGTCTGGCCATAAATACTACAAATTTTATGGGAATTTAATAAAGGGAATAACAGGAAAGGAATTCTTAGAGGTAGAAACAATGTGGGTGATATAAGGTAGAAAGGAAGAAAGCTGGTATCCTTTACATCAGTAGATCATGGCTCATGTTGTTACATTAAAACAGGCAGCCTGTGAACAGCCTCTTGATAGATCAGCTGGCACAGTTACTACAGAAACATGCAAAGCATGTCAGTCCATTGCTTTCCTGAACACCCAGGTTGCCATATAATCATCTTTCTCCAGCAAAAAAATCTCTTGTATGAACTACATTACTTTTAATGAAATGATTCATGTAATCTAACTCATAATGCTATATATTGATTAAGACATGATTGTAAAAGGTAACAAGCTGCGTTTCTATCAACTAAGTAATTTGCTGTCCTTTGCTGCTACCAGTAAACTTACAATGAAGAATTATTTGCAAGTCATAATATTTACTTCCTTTATTTCCTGTTACTTGCATTCACTGAATTAACTGCTGCACTCTTGCCCTTTATCTGTATCATTATAACACTTCAGAATATTTTTACAATGTGAGATATTGTGTACCATTATAATTATCTTCTGTCTGAACAATATCTTACAGTAGCTCACTGAGAGTTGAAATTAGTGACAGTAATGATGAAGCAGTTGTAGCGACAATGAATACTGAAGTAAAAGGACAGCTAAAACAAATAGGAAGAATTATTTGTTAAATGATAAATAATTTATGAGTAAAAGTAATGAATCTATGTGAAATGCAGTTGAATTATTTCTTATAAAAATTTGTTTCTTACAGTTAATCAAATCCTACAGTAATAAGTAGCATTCAAATTAGCGATTTTTCCCAGCTCTAAATATTCATGACATCTTTCCAAATCCAAGAACAGTATGTTATTGTGAAACTGTACAAGCATGGAATGTCAGTGTACAATGAAAGGCAAAAAGTTTGCCCAGCCTGAATAATTTAAGGCCAATTGCACACAACTGTAGTCATCTGTGAAGCTTTATAATAGTTTGAATACAGTAATTACCAGGATTGATTGCAATTTAACTCAAAATATAATTTGTTTTGAAAATAATTAAGTGAGCAAGTAGAAACAGTTGAAATATAACAACCTCAGTTGGTAAAATTACTACGACAACATGTGTTTGGCTGAGTGGATAGGCTGACAGATTTGAACACTTCTATTTTTATGCTCCTAAAACAACTAAAGTTATCATCATGCATTTTTTTCTTTCTTTTACCTGTGCAGGTAATATTTTAAACCTTAGGCATTTAAAGGTTTCATATTGATTCAAAAGATTCCATAGTAATAATATTGAAAATGTCATCTTTATAATTTTTAGCTAAGAGAAACATATCAACCAATTTCTAAGTCATTCTGTGCAGTTTACATGAACAAGTGGATGTGCCATCCAGTCTCTGTTGTTTCTAGTTTAATATTCTATCTTCAACTGTTAGAAGATATTGGTAGCTCTTTGGTAACATGTCAGCTTACTGCACTGGTAGCTGTAGTATGTGAAATATCAAACCTCACTACAGCCTTTTTATTGTTATTTTTTATCAAATTGCAAATTTTTCTTGGTTTATTTGCTTTTTGTAAACTTTTTTAATTTACTATTTTGAATATTCTCTTCAGTAAATAACTCATTATAGCTTGTGAATTTGATGTCTAAAAATAATCTCCCTTGGAAGGTAATATTTATCTGCCCTCCCACAACAATAACTTTGGAGGCCAAAGAAGGCACTGAATAATATTCTCCCTTCAACTGAAACCAGTTCTGAATCCTAATGCTAGTGTGTGATGGACAACTATCACTTTGATAAATGAGATATCCATGGAGAGCCAAAGTCTAGCTCCAGGAATGACTATGTTTTCAATGAAACAATGGAAATACCTTAAAGAATTCAACAATATTTTGGAAAGGATATGTTGCTACTCACCACAGAGACATCCAATGAGCCACAGAAAGGCACACATAACAGAATTAACAAAAATGAAGCTTTTATGCTGTTAACGCTTCATCTGACACAGAGAATGCACATACACACACAAATGCACTCGCACACTCACACAAAGCCCGACCTAAAGCTAATGCGGCTGGACTGCAACAGACAGCACAGCTGATGCGAGAGCAACCAGTGGTGGGGATGAGGAAGCAGCATGGAGAGGGAAGCAGGAAGGGAGGGAAGGGAAGTCGGTGGGGATGGAGCAATATGTCTCTGCTGTCTCACAGATTGGAAGAGACTGAAGTATGTGGCAGAAAGGGAGATGTACGTAAGCTGGGTAGGGAAAGGAAGGGGAGAGAAGAGTTGTGTGGGCAGGAACTAGCGAAGGTTTAGGCCTGGGGGATTGTGGGAGCATAGAATATACTATAGGGAGAGTTCCGATCTGCACAGTTCAGACAAGTTGGCGTTTGTGGGAAGGATCCATATGGCACAGGCTGTGTAGCAGTCATTGAAGTGAGCCACAACATGCAGTGCTGCATGCTCTTCAACAGGATGGCCCAGCTGTCTCCTTACCACAGTATGACGATGGCCATTTATCCATACAGACAGCATGTTGCTGGTCATGCCCACGTAGAAAACCGCACAGTGTTTGCAGCTCAGTTTGTACACAACATGACTGCTATCATAGGTTGCCATGCCTGTGATGGAACTGGAGTAGATGGTGGTGGGATATGAGCCATGGGGTAAGGGGTTGGGAGCAGGGAAGGAGTAGGGATGGACAATGATATTACGTAGGTTTGGTGAATGGCAGAAAACCACTGTAGGGCGGGAGGATTTCGGGCAGAGTATTTCTCATTGCATAACAGGATGAAAGGTAATTGAAACCCTGGCAGAGAGTGTGGTTTAACTGCTCTAGTCCTGGGTGGTATTGGGTGATGAGAGGGATTCTCCATCGTGGCCGGACAGTGGGTGTGGGAGAGGTGGCGGGTGACCAGACAGACAGGACCTGTGATATCTGTTTCTGGTCAAGGTTTGGAGGGTAATTGGGATCAGTGAAGACCTCAGTGAGGCTTTTGGCATATTTGGAGAGGGACTGCTCGTCACTGTAGATGCGACGACCACAGGTGCCTAGGCTGTATGGAACGGACTTTTTGGTGTGGAATAGTGGCAGTTGTCCACCACCCTACAGTGGTATTCTGCTGTCCACCAAATCTCCGTAATATCCTACTCCTTCCCTGCTGCCAACCCCTTACCCCATGGCTCATATCCCTGCAATAGATCTAGATGCAAAACCTGTCCTATCCACCATCCCACCACCACCTACTCCAGTTCCATCACAGGCATGGCAACCTGTGGTAGCAGTCATGTTGTGCACAAACTGAGCTGCAAACACGGCGCAGCTTTCTACATTGGCATGACCAGCAACAAGCTGTCTGTACAGATGAACGGCCATCGTCATACTGTGGCAAGGAGACAGCTGGACCATCCTGTTGCAGAGCATGCAGCACTGCATGATGTGGCTCACTTCATTGACTGCTACACAGCCTGTGCCATATGGATCCTTCCCACAAACACCAACTTGTCTGAATTGTACAGATGGGAACTCTCCCTACAGTATACCCTACACTTCCGCAATCCCCAAGGCCTAAACCTTCACTAGTTCCTGCACTCACCATTCTCCTTTCCCCTTCCATACCTACACTCCAGCTTACATACATCTCCCTTTCCGCCACATACTCCAGTCACTTCCTATCTGTGAGACAGCACTGACGTATTGCTCCATCCCCACCGGCATCCCTTTCCTTCCTTCCTGCTTCCCTCTGCATGTCACTTCTTCATCCCCACCACTACTTGCTCTCATGTCAGCTGTGATGTCTGTTGCACTCCAGCCGCAATAGCCGGAGACGGCGGTTGGGTTTGTGTGAGTGTGTGTATGTACGTACTCTGTGGCAGATGAAGGCTTAACAGCTGAATGCTTCAGTTTTGTTAATTCTGTTGTGTGTGCCTTTCTGCGGCTCATCGGACAACTGTGTGGTCAGTAGTTACCTATTCTTTCCATAATATTGTATGTTTTCCATGAAATATTCATAACATGAGAATTGAACTAGCCTTGGAGCTGGATGTCTTGCATCCATGTAAGACATACAGCTCCAAGATTTCACACATCTAGTGGTTCAATATTTCTGTGTGTTCTCTCCAGTCTAAGTTGTTTGTAAGTGTAACTCCTAGGTATTTGGTAGAATTTACGACCTTAAGGTTTGACTGATTTATTGTGTAATTGAAGTTCAGCAGATTTCTTTTAGTGGTCATGTGTATTACTTCGCACTTTTCATTATTTAGTGTTATTTGCCAATTTTTGCACCATGTAGAAATTTCGTCTAAATTACTTTGCAGTTGATTTTAATTGTCTGTTGACTTCACTAACTGATAAACAACAATATCATCTATAATGCTTCCCTGGGGAATGCCAGATATCACTTCTGTTTTACTCTATTACTTACAGTCAGTTACTACGAAGTGTGTGCTTTCCGATTGGAAATTGTGAATCCAATCGCACAATTGGCAGCTATGTGATCCATAACATGATGCCCCAGACCACACTGACATGTGATGTCATATAATTACCCATCTGTGTGGTAAAGATGAGTAGGACCCCTGCTCGCCGACTCAGTTATACACTTGCAGTACAAAATACTTTCCTCCATTCAGCATCTAGACATGCTAGTCTATCCATGGCTTGTTTGTCAGACAACAGTTGTTTGATAAGAGCATAATGGCACCTACACCATATCTCGAAAGTTTTTGAGCACCCTGAAAGTAATATAAAAAAAGGCCAGTTATCAGATTCAAACACAAATTAGGCTATAGTATTTCCTCAGTGTCACACTCAATATAATGTTCCACATTCTTATAAATGAAATCTTTCAAAACATAATTTTCTGTTATTGTGCTGTTCAGGTTCAAAGCATTGAATGCCACTAATATTGTACTGTGGTGGCATAATAAAATCTTTCCTCACTAGATGGCTATCATAGCACAGCAACAAATCTGGGAACTTTTCAGAAAAACATTCTGCAGTTGTGTCTCTTACTATGCAACAAATCACACATCAGTAACATATTTCCTTGGGATGTGCCCATTATACCTTTCAGAGACAGGCAGATACTAGCCAGAATATGGACCGACCGCAAAAGGATAGGCCCAAAACCACTTCGATGACAAATATATAATTGTACCAAGGAAATATGAACGCTTCAAAACAGCACCACTTTTAGCAGCAGAAATCAGCCATAATATGGAAAAACTGGTGAATATCAGTACTGTGAAAGCACATCTCCAGGCAGTGAAACTCAACAGGCATTTAGTGGCTAAGAAACCATTACTTATAGCTATTAATAGGATGAAAGGCTACATTTAAATTGGGAAATCAGTGGGAAAAGATTGATTTGATTTGATTTTCTCAGGGAAGCCAAAACAGCCTTGGTCCAACCCACCACTGCCCGCACCGAAACTAAGTTTATTGTGCGGTATCACTCCCTGTATATCTAGTAAAGCCAATCAATGCCCTTGAACAGTGCAAGGAGTTCCTTTACCAGTTTTTTGTTAGACACAATTTCTTCGGGTCTGGTTGTCCCAAATGTGGGAAAAGATACTCTTTTGGAGTTTGTAAGACTGATGATCTTGTACAAATAAACAGAACAATGAAGAAAGAGGATTAACATCGCATTCTACAGTACCATGCAAAGTGATGTGGATGAAGTTTGATTGGCAATGGATTCATTCTACAACAAGATACTGTCCCTGAACACATTTAGAGAAAATAATAATAATAATAATAATAAAACTCAAAAATATGATCTGGCTGCCCCACTCCAGTAACTAATTCTATTGAACTGCTGTGTGACCATACCACTTGGATAGACTACAAAAGAAATAGCAACATATCACTGAGGAACCCACAATGAAGCTTGTAGCAAGAATATCTCGTGTATGCAGAACAGTGATTAAAGTCGAAGGTGGCTACTGTGAAGAGATTAGAATTTCTGCATGTATTTAGATTCAATAAAAATTCCAAATACTTATGTGTATGTCTCAATATTTTTGAGAAGGATAGGTTGTTTACTCACCACAGAGACATCCGATGAGCCACAGAAAGGCACAAATAACAGAATACAACATTAGAGCTTTCGGCCGTGTAGGCCTTCATTGGTTAGAGAGACAGAAACATACGCACACTCCACTCTGTGTGAGCAAAATGCCTAAATGGCCGAAAGCTCTAATGTTGTATCCTGTTATTTGTGCCTTTCTATGGCTCATCGGATGTCTCTGTGGTGAGTAAGGAACTTATCTGTCTCAAAAATATTGTTCAATCCTTCCTGGAATTTCCATTGTTTGATTATGAGTATGTCTAACATTTCTGATTCCAACTTGCATTTTGTCTTCAAAATCACTGATGTTCAAAAAATTCTGGACAGTATTGTACATCTACATTCATACTCAAATTGTATTGCAGAGGATCCTTCCATGGGTCTTTAATCTCAACAAGCTCAGGAAATGTGAAGCTTTCCTTGGTTCCCATGTGGTTGTGGAAGGAGTATTCTGAGCTGCCCTGACCAATTCCATTTCTTCATCTTGTTTCCATGTAGACTTTCATGGTTTTCCAGCTATTGGATGCTTCACTACCTCACGATTATCTCTAAATTGTCTAATCCATCTCGATGTTGTAGACACATCAGCACCATAACATCCTGCATCAGATGCACCGACACCATTTTCAAAGAGAACAATTATTCACTCTCTAACATTCACATCAGCAATATGATTTATGCCAATCAGCTGGCACATTTCTCTTTACTGTAAACATATATTAGACGAAGATTACTCACCAGGCGGAGGAGCACAGGTGTGACAGCAGCACAAATAAATAGAACACACACACACAAATGCAAGCTTTCGCAACCCAGTTGCTTCTTCAGGCAGAAGGGAAGGAGAGGGAAAAGGAAATGATGAGTGTTTTAAGGAAGGGGGTAAGGAGCCATTCCAATCCCAGGACAGGAAAGACTTACCTTGGGGGAAGAAAAGGAAGGTGAACAAATACACACCCATACATTTACACAGACGCAAACACACCTAGGCAGACATACTATAGAAACCAAAGAAGTTAAGAAGTTAGACCAATAAATACATATATTTTCATTATTTTTCTTTGACAATTTGTCCATTTGTTTAAACATTAGACTATTATAAAATTGAATCTTTTGAAAGAATGTGTAACCTATAAATGCCTACAACTGCAGAATTTGTAGTGAATTAAGGTTTATAATATTAACTACACAGGTCTTAACAAGACAAGAGATTCCAGTTAGACCTGGAAACACATCCTTCACATTCATAAACTGTCAGCCTATCCACTCAGCAATTGAAATTGAAAATTATGTAGTGAATATTTTATATAGGTGGTGCTGGACAGCTTTTAGGTAGGTTAAAACTTACTCAACTGTATCTAAAAAATTTTATTAAACATCATCACTTTAGCCGAAATCAAGCAATCGTTGAGTCTCAGAATGGGTATTGCTTTTACATTTCAACAGTGGCTATCATAAATAACACTTTATGGCTGACCCCTCAGTTTGTGTGACAATCATCTTGTTTTGCAAACAACTGCTGGAATAACTGTAAAATGTTATTATGATCACCACTATTGAAAAGTATAACAGGTACCCACTTTGAGATCCATAGATTGTGTGATTTGTGCTGAAATCAATAGTCTGTAATAAAAATTTTATGTACAGCTGTGTAATTTCAATATGCAATTTTCAAGATATGTAGTATTGTTATCGTAGTTTTGAATTGTCCAGGACATTTTACATGAACAGCTTTTACTCTTCTGTTTCCAATAAAGACAACAGCCATGTCATCAATGTTATAGGTATTACAACTTCAGTATGAAGCATACACTCCAATGGCAGAAAAAGTGCTCAAACAGATATGTGAAGCCATTAGACAGAAGTGGAAAGTAGAAAATATTGCCATATATCACAGGTAAAAAAGTGCAATTTTGTTTGAGCTTTTAAATGATAAATGAGATTCTAGCATGTTACTCTCAGCTGAAATATGTATATCTCATTGTTTTATTTTTTTTAGATTAGGTACTGTTCCTGTCAAAGAAGCAAGCATAATAATTGCTATTTCATCACCTCACCGAGGTGCATCCCTTGAAGCTACTCATTTTGCTATTGATGAAGTGAAAGCTAAGGTCCCAATATGGAAGAAAGAAATATATGCTTCAGATGAACCACAATGGAAAGAAAACACAGAGTGTGCGTGGAAACAATCCTGATAAATGTTAGCTCAACTTCCTCACAATTGCACAATTATTTTATATTATTAATTAACTGTGAATTGACGGAACTTGATGCAGGAAATACTATTAATTATGTAGATACTGGTGGTGGTTATGGTGTTTTATGCTCAATGTAGATAGTGTTCATTATTAAGTTTAGAGATCATTTAAGTAATTAGCACTAAGTACACTGCAAACAAGTGATAATGTAAACAACAGAAAAAAAACATTTTTTTCCTCACACAGAAAAGGGTAAGTCCAGTATGGAATAACAATAATTTGGAAAACATTGATTGTTACTCACCCTACCCTACTAGGAGGGGAGGCACAACAAAATGGAATACTAGAAATATTTAAGCTCATAGACAAAGTCCTTCCACAGAAAAAGAAGTCGCAGATATTCACATAACAACTCCCACAGTGTTGAGGTGCCTGGAGTCAATATTTATGTGAGAGTTGTTGTTTTGTTCATGCGTGAATTTTTTTTTTTTTTTTTTTTGGAGATTGGGCTTTGTATGAAGCTGTAATATTACTTGTATTATTTTTCATTGTGCCTGTCTGTGAATCAACCTGTCCTCTATGTATATTCTTGTTGCACAAAAGGGAAAGACAAGCAACAATTAGTGTGTTTTATTGTTCTGTTTAGCATTTTAAAGAAATGCTGGGGTATAATTAGTCTCTGTCATATTATATATATATTAGTTTAATGAACAGCCTCTAGCCACATGATTGAGAGCAATAGTTAATTAACAATACTGATTTCACTATTTTATAAGAAAAGTATTGTATTGCATTATCTTTTATTATTTTTTTCTCAAAATTACACATATATAATTTTTAAAATTGTTAAATCATGGAATAAATAAATGATAGAGGCACTATTAATTTTATTGCTACTTATTATACATTCCTCTCCAAATGTAAACACTTATGAACCAAAACATTGGAAGCAACTGCTTAATAGCATGGTGGACCACCTATGGAACTCAATACAGCAATGATTCTACCTCAAATGGATTTGAAAAGTTCTTTAATAGGTTTCCAGAAGACTGTAGTACCAGGTGAGTATGCACAGGTCACACAGTTTCCATAAATTACACCTCTGATGATTTGTGGTTTTTGAACTAGTACCCAATAGCATTTCAGATGTGTTCCATTAGGAGCAAATAATACAAATTTGATTGCCAAGGCATCAACAATGAGCTCCTCATACTACAGGTAACACTTAAAATGATAGAATAGCTGTCAGGGAAGTCATGAAGGATAATATATCTCCCATAGAATAATACTATCCCAGTGTAGGGCAGTACATGTTTGGAGCAGTTGTTTTGCCTGGATGACAGCATATCTGGACATGACCATTTACCAGTTGTTAGAGGAAAATGAGTCATCTGATCAGGTGATATTTCTTTGATTCCCATTTGAATTTTAAAGAACCCACGGCCACTAAAATCACAGCTTTATATCCATACAATTGAATGAAAAGTGTACTAAAAAAGTCGGAAATTGAAAATATTTTCAATAATCATTTTCTAAATGCTGTGGAGAAAATGGGATCTAGATCTTCCTTAGAAGAGGCAAGGCTACTAATAGAAGCGGCCATATCTATACAGTTTGATGCAATTGTAATTCCACCAACCTCTCCCTTTGAAATCAGTAAAATAATAAACTCCTGAAAAGTAAAAGCTCTTGTGGAGTTGATGGCATTTTCAGTGGGGTACTTGAAGCTTGAAAGGGATGCAGAGGTTGGGAAGGGTGTAAGACAGGGTTGTAGCCTTTCTCCAATTTTGTTCAATTTGTACATAAGCTATAAAGGAAGGCAAGGACAAGTTTGGAGAAGGGATTAAAGTTCAGGACAAAGAAATAAAAACCTTGCGTTTTGCTGATGACATCATAATTCTGTCAGAAACAGCAAGGGAGTGTGGAGTGTTGCCTTGTATAGGAGTGAAACATGGATGATAAACAGTGCTGACAGAAAGAGGCATTTGAAATGTGGTGTTACAGAAGAATGCTGAGGATTGGTGGGTGGATCGTGTAACCAATGAGGTGGTACTGATCAGAATTGGGAAGAAAAGGAATTTGTGGCATACCTTGACTAAAAGAAGGCATCAATTGGTAGGACACATTCTTAGACATAAAGGAAATTGTGAATTTAGCATTGGAGGGAAGTGTGTGAGGTAAAAATTGCAGAGGGAGACCAAGAGATGAATATAGTAAGCAAGTTCAAATGGATGTAGGTTGCCGTTCATATGAGGAGATGAAGAGGCTTGCTCAGGTTAGAGTAAGGTGGAGAGCTGCATCAAACCAGTCTCTGGACTGAAGACCACAACAACAACACTTAAAGCTTGTTATCCAGAGATAAGTAGGATTCTCAGCCACATATATAATAGCTCTCTAAAGCAGGGTGTTTTTCCTGATAGACTGAAATATGCCATTGCATAAAAAAGGGGATACATCAAATGTCAACAACTACTGCCCTATCTCTTCTGACAGCTTTATTGAAAATTTTTGAGAAAGTAATGTATTTAACAGTAGTGTCCCATATTTGTAAAAACAAAGTACTAACCAAATGTCAGTTTGGTTTTCAGAAAGGCTTTACAACAGAAAATGCTATATATGCCTTCACTTATCAAATATAAAATGCTATGAATAACTGAACATCACCCATTGCTATTTTGTCTGTTCTCTCAAAGGTCTTTGTGTATATAATGGAATTATTCAAGATAAGCTTAATCATTATGGTTTGAATGGGGTAGTCCTCAAATGGTTTAATTCATACTTAATTGGAAGAATGCAGAAAGTTGAAATAAGTGGTTCATGTAATGTCAAAACATCAGTTCTCAAGAATGGGGTCCCACAGGGTTCGGTCTTAGATCCTTTACTGTTCTTCATGTACATTAATGACTTGCCATTCTACATTGATGAAGATGCAAAGTTAGTTCATTTTGCCGATGATACAAGTATAGTAATCACATCCAAAAAACAACTACGTGATGTAATCATAAATAATGTTTTTCACAAAATTATTAAGTGTTTCTTAGCAAACGAACTCTCATTAAAATAAAAAAAAATAAAAATAAAAATATATAAAAAAAACACCACACACACGCGCGCGCGCACGCACACACACACGCACGCACGCGCAAGCACAAACACACACACACAGTATATACAGTTCCTTACAGTAAATGGCACAACTCCAGTAATAAGTATAGACTTTAATCATAAGTCTGTAGCGAAGGTAGAATTTTCAAAATTTGTAATGTGCGCATTGATGAGAGATTAAACTGGAAGCAACTCATTGATGGTCTGCTGAAACGTTTCAGTTCAGCTACATATGCTATTAGGCTTATTGCAAATTTTGGCCATAAGAATAGCTTACTATGCCTATTTTCATTCACTGCTATCATATAGCATCTTATTTTTTCATCATCGAGTAAAAAATTATTCATCGCACAAAAGCATGTGATCAGAATAATTGCTGGAGACCACCCAAGAACATCCTGCAGACATCTATTTAAGGAGCTTCCTGGCAGATTAAAATTGTGTGCTTGAACTAGGACTTGAACCTGGGACCTTTGCCTTTCTTGAGCAAGCACTCTACCACTGAGCTATCCCGAAACAACTCACAGTGCAGCCCCACAACTGCAATTCTACCAGTACCTCACCTCCTACTTTCCAAAGTTGTGGGGCAGCACCATGAGTTGTGTAGTGATATCTCAGTGGTAGAGTGCTTGCCCGCGAAAGGCAAAGGTCCCAGGTTCGAGTTCTGATTCTGGCACATATTTTTAATCTGGCAGAAAGTTTCACATCAGCACACACTCTGCTGCAGAGTGAAAGTTTCATTCTGGATCTATTTAAGGATTTAGTCATCCTCACAGTAACTTCACAGTATATATATTCACTTATGAAATTTGTTGTTAATAATCCAACCCAGTTCAAAAGTAATAGCAGTGCACATAGCTATAACACCAGGAGAAAGGATGATCTTCACTATGCAGGGTTAAATCTGACTCTGGCACAGTAATGGGTCAATTATGCTGCCATAAAAGTCTTCGGTCACCAACCAAGTAGCATCAAAAGCCTGGCAAAGAGCCAACAAGCACTTAAAAATAAATTAAGGGAATTTCTGAATGACAACTCCCCCTACTCATTGGTTAATTTTTGGATATAAATTAGTAAATCTAGAATCAAAATAAATGAATAGAAATTAAAAAAAAAAAAAAAAACATTAAAAAAACGTAACAAATAAATAAAAGGACATTTGTGTCATGTAATACCTTGTACAGACATCTTTTATTAGCCTGACATGTTCCACATCATTAAGAAGTGTTGTATTTATGATCTGTGGAACAAGTATTAATACAATATAATCTACTAATGTAGTCACTGGGCTAACAAAGGAACAGATGGGGATCATATGGTGTGCTTCAGATGTGGTGCTTTATAGAACAAGCAAGCTTCACATTGTATGATGAGGTATACAGGCATCCATCTAGTACCATGTCACCTAGTGATGGTAACACAGTCCTTTAACCATTTTCCACAGATATTCACACTAGTAAAAAAAGATCAACTTCATTGCTTTAGAGATCCTCATTCCCACGCATCAGGCCATAACAAATTGCCCAAGTCAAGCTAGACTATCTCACGGGGTATTCCCACATCAATGCTAGAATGATTCTCCATTAAGTTCTGCTCCACTTACATACTTATCCTGCTGTATAAAGCCCCGTTTACACCGAAGCGAACACAAACGAATGAGCAGCAGTGAATGAGAATTCACTCTGGTGTAAACGCTATGCGTACGGTGTTCAGTCATGCTCGGCTCGCATTCACAAGTGCTCGCTTGTGATCCGCTGGGTGTCAGTTTCAGGGCGAACCATTAAAGGAAGTTTGTGTCCTCTCCGCTTCAACGCTAGTGTAAGCAACAAACCTCCTTACGACAAACTGCGTCTTGCGACAGTGTGCTGTTTTCTCTTCTGTTCGCTCCGGTGTAAATGCTTATTCGCAAGTACAAGCCAATGCGTGCATGCACAGGAGAATACCTGGGGAATGCGCATTCACCTATGTTCGCTTTGGTGTAAACGGGGCTTAACATGCCTGCAGCACGATCAGGTAGCATTTGGTTTTGTGGTGGATTGTGGCCATTATGATTTGACTCATTAATGTATGTAAGAACTGATAATGGAGAAGAAAAATAGGCCAGTTGGTGCAGAATGTGAATTTACATAAAGACATAGTATAGGTAAGGTAGACCTACTACAAGGTGCATCCCATATTTTACAAACTGCGCCACTCATACACATTGAGAGACATGTAAACAAGCTCCCCCTATCATGCAAAACACTGCAGTGAAGTGGTGGTTCACACTGTGACTCAGCTATCAGGTTTAGTGTGGAAACTCTTGTCACTGCAGCATGGAGCAACGCATTAACACGAAGTTTTGTTTCAAATTAGACAAAACGGCAACGGATACACATGGGATGTTATTGCAAGTGTTTGGTGTTGAAGCAGTGAGTAAAAAGTGTGAGTTTGAGTGGTTTAAATGCTTTAGAGACAGAAAGGAAGGTGTCAAGGATGAGCTACATACAGGTCGACTGTCCACAAACGTAGTCGCAGACAACATCAAACCCTCCTTATTCTGCAGATTTGGTGCTGGTATACTTAGTTTTGTTTCCCCACCGTAAATAAGCCCCGAAAAGTCTTACACTACACAATTCTTAGCTTCAGTGCTTCAAGTGATTCCACAAGAAGAATTTGCTCACAGTTTCCAACAGCTGTACAACAAATGTCAGAAGTGTACTGTAGCCAATTGCAGTTAATTTGAAGGCCAGTAAAGGGATTTTGTTTGTAACTCTTGTTTCCCATATTTCCCGAGAGTATTCACGGAACTTTTCAGATGCACATTGTAATAATACTACTGTGTTCATAGTTGAGTGCCAGAGCATTTAACAGAAGTAAGACAATTTTGTATTACTTAATATATTAGTAGGAATCAAGTTCAATAGAAAAAGAAATTTACTCAGCAGAAAATAGAAGTTTAGCCGAGCAAGTGATTTTAATTGTCTTGGCACCTTGCTAACACCTGACAATTTGTGATAATACATGCGGTGGAATGGCGAAAAGAAAGTTTTTATTTTTTATTTTTCTCATAATTTATTTCATTTATTTTTCTCATTCCATGTTTGTTCTTTAAAATATAAAGGGTAGTACAGGTACATATAAAATTACATTAGTATAAATTGTTTGATAGGATTTTCTCTTGTTATTTGACAGATGAAGGAAAATATTGATGCATCTATTTTAACATTAGGAGAGATTGCAGTTGTTCTATATTAGCTGCACTAAATGGCGCTTAAATATTAAGTTATGTTAACTATCGAAATATTTCATGTCTTTGAGTTTGATTTGTTCAATAAATGGCAAAATACAATGTTTATGGGCAATGAAGAAGTTGCACTTCTTTTGTGAAAATTAAAATGTCACGTTAAGTTTCAGGCCAATGAGGTAATTAAGTTATGTGAACTTTTACTGAACTAGATTTTATTATTCTTACATGACTCTTATCAGACATTTTATTAATATTAGACTTCAATAACAATTCCTCTTATTTATATTAATATAATAATGATATGTAATAGTAGAAACTATAAAATCAGAAATCTTATCATCTCATCATCAATCTTATTCAAAAGTATAACAGATGGTACTACGACCCTATCTGGAAGCATGGCAGTGCCCCCGCCAAGTAGAGCGCACGACCGCATCATCCTTTTCTCAAAGCAGTAGATGGCACTTTCGACCCATGTATCTCAGTTGTGGATAAAGCTGAAAGTCTGAATTTTTGGTTACAAGAGTATCTATTAAAACTAGCTATATTTTCAAATTATACTATTTTACACGAAATATTAGCAGTCGAAAATCGCTAAATCTGTCACTCACTGACTCACCAATCATCAAAATTCTAAGGTACTTCTAGCAGGTACACAAACATCAAATTTTATATTTAGATAGTGTTTAGCCTGTAATGGTAGGAAAAATTGAAACATCTGTAAATATTAATTCCATCCAACAACCCATTTTTGCTGGAAAGAAGAGTATCTGCTATCTTGAGGTTGTCAGGATTGCATTGGTAATAGTCTTGTGGTAAAGTGTTGGGTTCACGTCCGGGAGATCACGGGTTCGATTCCTAGTGGCCTACCTTCATCTTTTTTTTTTTTATTTTAACATAACTGTCACCTTTCTACTAACAGTAAATGAAGAGTCATCAGAAATGACTTGTAGCACCTTATCAGAGAATGAAGAATAATGGGTACGATAAATTATTTTTCAAAAGATATAGATTGGCTGGCCAGTACTTACCTTTGTGCTGTACCGCCGATAGTTACACAAATGAAGGAACAGAAAAAAAAAGGGGGACGAAAAAGGACAAGATCACCACCTGATGAAGGAACTGTGTTCCGAAATCTTGTCCTTTTTCGTCCCCCTTTTTTTTTCTGTTCCTTCATTTGTGTAACTAACAGCAGTACAGCACAAAGGTAAGTACTGGCCAGTCAATCTTTCTCTTTTGAAAAATAATTTATCATCTCAGAGGAGAATTTTCATCATTAATCTAATAACTGGTGTACGTAAGCGGCTACCTGATTTTATTGTTGTGACTTGTACCGGTAAGACCTGTTGAATGTTTTTTATGACATGACCGATAAAAAAAGATGTTTTTAAGCAGAGCACATAGGTCATCATGACTTGCAATTCTGCACTGATGATGTCCCATCATAGGGACGAAATCGATATGTTTTGAAGTTAAATAAAAGAAACATCTCACATCGCCTACCAAGCGAAAACCTTTTATTTCATTGGAATACAGTATTATCGCCCTCCCTGTCATTTTAAATGTCGTATCAACAATTATTTGTGTATGGGTAAACAGTCATAAGAAATAGGGATAAACTAATATAATTACGCCACATTTAGAGTTTTGATGTAAAGGCTAAATTTTATTTATGGCGTTGGAATAGTGTGCAAATGTTGGCAACGAAAAGTTTGGTCTATGTGGGGTACATAGAAGAACCTGTCAGCTGCAGAGCAGGAAAACATTATTTACTTCATGGTCAACACGGAAAACTATGCCTCTTATTCTATGTGACTGGTTTGAAGTGTCTCATTTGTCGTCACTGCCAACTTCATCACACTAAACCACCACTGCCGTAAGTAAAATTCTATCATGTAGTAGACAAAGATATAGTATACAAAACAGTACATACATTTATATTCACCTATCTTGTTTGTGGCTTGGCATATTTGGTATACTTTTTTTTTTTTTTTAGATCATAGGGTTGAATCTCCAGTAGGGAAATATTGATATTCCGATGTTTTCGTACCATTGATGTGCAAGAGACATACAGCTATATTATGGTCTATGAGTTGTATGTCTGTGGATTGTCCTCAGCGCCACATTAAAGATTCTTTACCAAAGAATATTGCACGAATGTGTGGATGAGATTAGTGCAATATTCGTTTAGTGCAAGTGCCAGCATACTGAAGAGTCTTTATCAAAGAAGAAAATTAGTGCTAGTGGTAATGTGCTGTCAATATGTATGCTGAAAACTGTTCCATGAAAGCTTCTGAGAAAAATTTAAAAAAAGGGTAGGCAGTGGCCCTTAAGAAAATCCATTGCTGATGTACAACAAATGATACCAGAGAAGGAAAGGAGGAGGATTATTTCCAAAAATAAATAGACCTTCGTGAAATAAAATTTATTAAGTTGTATCTTAGAAAAATGTGGGGAATGAAATACACAACTAATGCAGCGTGCATTATACTGCAGGTTCACTAAATAATTATGTCAAAACACACTTGTTTTCCAAAAGCATCCACCTCTGCAGTCTAGTGGACAGCATAGTAGATTGCCATGTAGGGTGCCCAGGTTCGATTCCCGGTCTGGTTGCAGATTTTCTCCACTTGGTGACTGTGAGTTGTGTCGTGCTCATCATCATTTCATCATAATCGATGTGCAAGTCGCCTAAGTGGCATCAGCAAAAGACTTTCACCAGGCAGGCCGAACACAATCCCAGATGGGGTCTAACATCCAAAAATGTCACACGAAATTATCATCATCATGTCTAAAAGCACTTCCAGCTGGAGCCCACAGTGATGAAAATTGTAGAAATTCCTCTTTTATTTCATAGTTATTATTAATGCTCTCAGGTTAGATATTTTACTCAAGAAAGAATTTAATTTTATTCTGTAAGTGTCATAAGTTTTAATGTACTGATTTTAAGAGAAAGATTTATGAATTTATAGGTAATCATTTTCATACCATAGAATCGTGTGCACTATAAAGCAAGGCCTCTTTTTATGCACTAAAATAACTAATTTTGAATTACTGTTGTATGAAATAAACATATCATTCAATAACTACGAAGCAAAATAATAACTACTACTTTCACTTATACAGGAAAATGTACATTATCGACAACTTTCATATATTATGAAGTTCACAAACTGATGTGAAATACAACACAAACTTGTTGATATTTCTGTAGTTATCCACCACAGGTTGCAGTACTGTACATGATGAAAGTATTGAACAATAACAATATAATCGACTATCCAGATTTCCCAAATACTGTTACATCAAACCAAACGAAACCACACCAAACCAAACCAAAGAGACATGGAATGGGTTTTAAGAAAATCTGTGACTGATTTATAAAAAATCTTACTGGAAAGGACTACCTAAAAAAAAAAAAAAAAAAAAAAAAAGTGTTATTCCATCGAAAACATAAAATGTACAAAAATGCAAGACTTGCGACGAATTCCTTCCACCATAAAAAGTCAAGAGATCTCATGGAACCAAGTCGGTTATTTTAGTTAGTGTTCATGGAACCAACTATTCAACACTTTGTCATAATTTTTTATCTAATTACTTATCTACCAACATCTTCAGTGACTATATCAAAATTATACATCTTTATTTCTCTAATAAATATAATGACTTCCCACTCACATGTCAATGTAAACTAATATTTAAAATAATTTATGCAAATGTGAGGTATTTCATTCCTAACTGATTACATTTGGTTACATAGTGGAATATAAATTATATACAGATATGTAATTGCCCGATCATTATATATATTATGATGTCATTCTATTATGGTGCATTTGCGAAATCATTATATGTATTATAAAATTAAAGATGTATAATACTAATATAGTCACTATAAATGTTGGCAGATTCCTAATTAGATAATAAATAAGTGGTTCTATGAACACTAACTAAAATAACCTACTTAGTTTCCCATGGCAACATGAACTAATATTTAAAAAACTTTATGCACATTTGAGTGTATTTCATTATTATGTGGTTACGTTTAATTGCATAATGGAATATAAATTACTGTTATGTCATTATGACAATATGCAAATGCTCGATCATTATATTTATTCTGATGTCATATTATGGTGCGATTGCCAAGTTATATTTATTATAGAAATAAAGATGTATAATTTTGATATAGTCACTACAGATGTTGGTAGATAACTAATTAGATAAAAAAAATTATGACTAGGTGTTGAATAGTTGGTTCCATGAACACTAACTAAAATAACCGACTTGGTTCCATGAGATCTCACCACTGTTTATGGTGGAAGTAATTCGTCACGAGACTTGCATTTTTGTACATTTTATGTTTTTGATGGAATAATAGTTTTCAAAAGAGATTTACTTTTGAGGAAACCCAAATAAAAATGTGTACAAATTGTTTCTGGTGCTAAATTAAATTAACTATCTGGAAACTGAACTTTCGCCAACAAAAGTATAACTCAAAGATATTTGTGTTGTGTGCACATGGGAAAGGATAGCTTGGATTCTGACAAGGATAAATTAATGTTGCGCTACACAACAAAGACACAGTGTTGGATTACTGTAAACACACGAAAATTTACACTTCAAAACAAAAATTTATTTACACATTGAAGTCTACTCATGTTTGCTAAGTTTCTTTGCATGGGTGGTTCTTTGATTTAAAATAAATCTCTTCACTTTCTAGCAGTCTATGACAATACAATAGAGAACAATAATAAATCAATGTGAGAGTGGCAGCCTACATTGTTGATGGCAACTATGCCTACTGTCAAATACTTGTAGCAGAATAACAAAACTAACCATGCACAGCTATGTGCTATCAGCCATGACTGTATAAGAAAATTATTAGTTCCCAGTATTCCCCCGCCAGTCGCATACAGCATGAAGAATGGCCTCGCCCTACTATGACTTATGCTGCAGCCACCAAATGGCAGCCTGGAAACCGATTGGCATGGCCACAATCAACTCCCCCAGCAACTATGACTCAGGAGGACAGAAGACAACACGTCACTGTGTTTCCACTATGACCTTCCTGGACATGTTGTATGATACTGTAGGGAGAGAAGACGAGTATTTGACAACTATTATGCCGCAAGATGCCAACCATCAGAGCATTCCTTTCAATGGCAGTCAACTGCAGATGATTACCGTCAACCTAGGGGGGCAAAGCCTGTCACCGGATCCTGGACGTGGTCGCCCTCCAACATGCCGCTGCCGTTCACCGTCACCTTATAGAGATACCAGCCGCTCGCCTAGCTGCCGTGTTCAGAAAAACTAAGTAAGGTGGCCATCTACAGAGGTGAGGCTGGCACAGATGAAAATCCTCCATATACGACAGTCGCTAAAATGGAAAATCTCATTGACATCATCATCATCATCATCATCATCAATGACCAACCTGTCTGGGCACTAGTCAATCCAGGAGCTTCCTTCACTGTATTGTCGAATGACTACCACCGCAAACTAAAGAAGATAATGTTCTGTGATATAAGAGCAACTGTGCTGAAGGTTGCAAATGGAAAATACGCCAGACCAGCATGAACATGGTCACAAGAATAACTATCAACAACAGGACGCAGCTGTTTGTATTTGTCGTTTTAACAGAATGTAGCCATAATGCCATCCTCGGTTGAGACTTTCTTTAGGCATCCCAGGCCATCATTGACTGTGAAAGATCTGAGTTACAAATTGAGGAAGCCGTTCTGACGAGTACATGTAACACATGCTCCCCTGGAAGGTTGTTTGCTGTCAAGAATATTGAGATATTGATGAAAAGAGTTCCAGTCAGCAGCTGAGATGAACAGTTGAACTGTGAAGTGCTGGCTATCATAAGCATTACACATGGTTGAGGAGAACTTTGGATCACAAATTTTCATGAGCAGTCACAACTCATTCCTAAAGGAATAGCTGAACCAGACCAGGACTGTGAGCTCAATGTCATCGACGAAGTCTCATACTCTGCTGTTACTGCTGACAACGCACTAGAGGAAACTACTATGGAATTGCATATAGAGCCTGGTCTGACCCAGGAACAATGTCAGCAGATATTAGCCATATTACATCAATTTTCAGGTGCATTCTGGGCCAATCAGGAGAAGAGTCTGATAAAATGGCCAAGGATAAAACACCATATCAATTCTGGGGATCATCCACCAATTAGCCAGCAATCATACAGAGTGCCATCAGCTGAAAGATGGATTATTCGGGAAGAAGAGGAGAAGATGTTGCACAATGCCATTATTCAACCTTCAGAGTGTCCCTCGTCATCTCCGGTGGTCCTTGTGAAGAAGAAGAATGGCATGTGGCGTTTCTGTGTCGACTATTGGCAGCTGAACAAAATCACAAAGAAAGATGTCTACCTACTGCCATGCATTGACGACACTGAAGAATGCTTGAAAGAAGCTACATACTTCTCATCCATGGACATGCAGACACGTTACTTGTTGTGGCGTAAAGTCGGCGCCACACACCAGTTGCACGAGAATGATTGCGAACAAGGCAGCGGATGACCGGCAGCCAATCACACACTGGCACCGCACCTCATGGAGGGAGAAACCGAGAAGGGCGCCATTTACAAGCTGCTATATCTAGGCCGACATGCGTCTGGATGGGCCCATCTGAACTCAGCTCTGAACTAGGCAGTTACTAGGACTCAGCACAGCTAGCATCGTACAAGAAGACGCCGCTGCAAGAAGAGACAGTTTGTATATAATAGTAAATAAAACTTGTATTACTAATCTGTACAGCTGTTTTAGCTGTCTACGCTTCTCACACGTTCTGAGAGAAGCTTTCCTGAAAGATAGGCTGGAAAGGACAAAACACATGGTGACAAGGACAAACCACATTGAGACGAGTGAACAAAGACATCTCTGACATTACGCTGCGACATTATTTTGCTTGTCAATTTATTCCAGGACTTTGCAGTACATAATCTTTTCAATTCTATTGCAGGGATCAGCGTCAATTTCTATTATTTTTGTATTGTTTATTACGTAGTTGTTTTTGCAAAATGTCTAATCCTACTAATACAACAATCCCTGCCACTGTGCTGAAGCTTCCTGCGCTCAGTGCACAGCAATTGATTGAGATGTTTCAGTTTCAGAGTCAACAAGTCACCTCATTGCTGTCAACAGTGCAACAACTTCTGGCCTTACCAGAGAAACACAATACGCAAGTACCACTGCAGCAGCTACCACCTCCAGTAATTCCACCTTTTCGTCAGTATGATGAGAAACAAGAGGAATGGACGGAATGGTTGCAACAGTTTGAAGCCTACGCCACAGTTCACAAGATACAAGGTACTGCCCAACTTCATTTCTTATTATCGACTGTAGGCCACCAGCATTCTGTCTTGTCAAGATACTGTTTCCCACCGCAGAGCCTTCTGAACTTTCTTATGATTCAGTAATAGGAGCCATCATGTCATATTATGAACAGCAAATCAATGTATTGTCACTAGGTATCAGTTTCTTCGGTGTAAGAAAGGTCAACATCAAACATACCAGCAGTGGATAACAGATCTTCAAGGTCTTACTAGATAATGTAAGTTTAAATGTTTGTGTTGAACTTTGTATTCAGATGTGATGTTGTTTGACTCTATTTTCTATAACCTTACTGATGTCTGCCTTAGAGAGCAGATTCTAAAAATGTCAGATCCATCTTTCCATCAAGTAGAACAGATTTTGAAACAGTACGATTCAGGTACCGTGGCAGCAGAAAACTTTGATTCAATTCCACTTTGTACTGTAGCGTCGTCACCCGCCCGCGAGTGCAAGGACTTCTGCAGAGAGACACCAAGTTTTACTGGGATGACATGAAAGAAAGAGCTTTCCAGGTACTTAAGAAGGCTCTAACTTTCACACCTGTTCTAGCCTTATACAATGAGAATGCAGAAACCGAACTCTACAAAGACACTAGTGGTTATGGAATTGGTGCAGTGCTCATATAAATCCAGGAAGATGCTGAAAAAGTGACAGCCTATGCATCAAAACTACTCTCAAAGTAAAAGTTAAATTACTCTACAACCGAGAAAGAATGTCTCACCATTATCTGGGCTATCAACAAGTTCCGGTAAATCATTTACCGTCCTGACAGACCATCATTCTTTATGTTGGCTGACCAATTTGATGGCTCCATCATGTCAACTAGCAATATGGGCACTAAGACTCCGAGAGTACGATTTCACAGTGACAGTGGTATTCAAAAATTGGCGCAAACACAAGGACGCCAACTGCCTTTCGAGGAATCCATTATCCGAACACAAGAACATGGATGAAATTTCAGCCCTCACTGAGTTTGGTGACATTACAGCTGAACATCTAATCTAACCTAATAGAGGGAAGATCCAGCATTATTACAAACCATAGAGGCCTTTGAGAACCAACCAAAGGAGGTCCAACCAAAGGAGAGTTTCAACTTATAAATGGGACATTGTATAAGGGCAACTACAATCCACTGGGCCCTAAATGGCTACTGGTTGTTCCAGGTCATCTCCGGCCAGCTATTCTCAAGTATTTCCACGATTCTCCAGCATTCGGTCATCTGGGACTTGTGAAGACCCTAGACAGAATCAAATGTAGGTATTACTGGCAAGGTCTTTACAGATCTGTCAAATACAATTGAAAGCATGTGCCACAATTACCTCCAGGGCATCTGGTACCAATTCCACGTGCAGCAGCCCCATTACAATGGACTGGAATCAACCATTTAGGTAGGTTCCCGAAGTCGACAACCAGTAACCGCCGGATAATAGTCTGCACTGACTACCTCACCTGCTACACTGTCACCAAACCTGTGCCAACTGCCTAAGCTCCAGAGTTCACAAAATGTCTTCTGACATTATTTTGAAGCATGGTGCACCAAGTGTGATGATATTTAATAAAGGAAAAGTATTCATGTCAAAACTAGTATCAGAGGTAATGTCATGTTGCGACATTGTCCACAGAATAACTATGTACGTCAATGTTGAGCAGAATGATTGGGATACAATATTGCCAGTCGTGACATTTGCTGATAATACATCAAGGCAAAACACCACAGGCTTCATGCCATGTTTCCTGCTTCATGGCCATGAAGCTGAGAGGACAATGGATATGCTGTTCCCATTCTAACCGAATGACACTCTGGATGACTATATGTGAAACAGTTCATCACCAGGGTCGAAGGGGCAAAACAGCTGGTTTGCATACAGACACTGGACACCCAGGAGGATGTCAGTTGTATAAAAACAAGCACCAACCTGTTGTGTACAGCCCAGGAGATCTGGTATGGATCCCTGTACGGAAAGTTGGGGTATCGGAAAAGTTACTGAAGAGATACTTTGGTCCTTATCGTGTCATACGCCACCCGTCAGATGTCACATACCAAGTTGAGGATTATGAGCCATCCTCAAAACGACAAAAATGGAGAGACATTGTGCACATACTCCGTATGAAGCCTTACCATGATCCCAAAGAACAGATAGACAGTAACGGCCTCTTGTTCAAGGACTCTGAAGACTATTATGATAATGACGAGGCCACGACATGAGGGTCTAGTGCCGGTCATCGTCACAGCAAGGAAGGTGTGCAGACAGTATGGAAGGATTCTCCAGAAATACAATACAGAGAACCCACGACAAGATCCAGGACACTGCAGCTGGCTCAAAAAGGTAACATAACAGCGGGTCGCTCTAGTTTCAGGAAGGGGAGTAACGCCGTGAGTCTTCCAAATGAACGAGTGGTGCAGTGGTTAGCATCGCAGATCACTGTCGCTTTGGTCCCCAGTTCAAATCCCACCATGGGTAGAAAAAAAATTTATTTCTTTGTATTTAATATTTCTAGAATGTTCTACATGTTTTATGTAGTTGTAAGTTCCAGAAAATTCTTTCTATGTGTAAATAGTGGAGCACTCCAAGGAGGAGGTAGTATGTATTGAGTGTACGCTTATGTCAGCAATAAACGTGTTCTAAGTCTAAAGTGTTGTGCTCTATTAAGAGAGCAGCCTTCAAAGTCCAGACTACCTGCAGTTTTCAATGTGACAATATAGAGGGAAAAGATTTTACCAAAAGTATCAAAAATTTCTTGACCAACTTATTACAAATCTTTTGCACCACACTCTGATGAACATTCAAGAGGACATGGATAGTGTATTTTTGAAATATTAGTAGTTTTTGCAAATTCCCATTATAAATTTTACAATTTGCACTGGAGATTTAATACATATTTTGATAAGGGCTCACATTCGTAAATGTCAACCAGTGACTGAGCACTTCTTTGTCGCTATGAAGGTGTGGGGTGGGGGGTTGGGGGGGGGGGGGGAAGACTTCTCCTACAAGCTTGTTGCTTCCATATTTTAGGAACAGGTACATGCCTGAGCACTCACTGAACTCCACTCTCTGCTATGTTGTGCGTAACTACTACATGCCCCTTTGTTACCTGGAACCGTGTTTCATATTTGTTGATGTACTATGAATGTCGTCTAGTGAGGAAAGATGATATCGTGCCATTACAATACAATCAATACCATACTGTCAGCATGCAATGCTTTGAACCTGAACATCTTAACAATGGAAAATTATGTTTTGAACTGATTTTCCAACACATGGAACACTACTCTTAAATGTTATATTGAGCATGAACCGTTAGAAAATAAATATGCAAGTGATCCACTCGTCAGTGCAGCCAGTCACCACGCTCGAACTATAGAAATCGATGAAATGCCATGAGTACTGACAATAGGCAGGGGCACTACGTCAGTAGTGTGTGGACGAGTTTGAAATTTGGGTCTAGCTTGAGACATGGTAGGGTAGTGACCACTATGTGCAGATGGTAGAGTGGTCAATGCAACTGTCTACTAAGCAGGAAACTTGGGTTCGAAGTGTGGCATATCACAAATTTTCATGTTTGCCCATTTATTTATTTGAAAGTACAATGGCAAGCAAAGTCAAAAAATCCTTTCTGCCTTGCTTTAATATAGGCTAAGTTCATAATTAGGTTAAATTTGATGCAAATTGCTTTAATTTTAAATCTTTTTTTGAATACTATAATAGGATCCAAATAACTATCTCTGTAAAATACTTTACTAAATATGAGTGGGAACGTAGAAATTAAATGCAGATTAATTACCTGCCATTTGTGTTAAAAGTTTCTGTAGGAAATTTGTTTAAAAAATAAATTGCAATGCTTTTGAAACTTCCTGGCAGATTGAAATTGTGTGCCGGAATCGAGACTCGAACCTGGGAGCTTTGCCTTTCACAGGCAAGTGCTCTACCACTGAGCTATCCCAACACGACTCACGACCCATCCCTACAACTTTGGAAAGTAGGAGGCGAGGTACTGGAAGAAGAAATGTGAGGACGGGCCACGTGTGGTGTCTGGATAGCTTAGTGTTAGAGAGCTTGCCTGCGAAAGGCAAAGGTCCCAGGTTCGAGTCCCTGTTCCGGCACACAATTGTAATCTGCCAGGAAGTTTCATATCAGTGCACACTCACTGCAGAGTGAAAGTTTCATTCTGGAAACATCCCTTAGACTTTGGCTAAGCCATGTCTTCACCATATCCTTTCTTGCAGGAGTGCTAGTCTTGCAAGTTTCACAGGAGAACTTCAAAGTCTGGAAAGTAGGAGGTGAGGTACTGGAAGAGGTTGTGAAGATAGGCCGTGAGTCGCAGTGGGTTAACTCAGTGGTAGAGTGCTTGCCCACGAATGGCAAAGGTCCCACATTCGAGTCCCAGTTCCAGCACACATTCCAATGCAGAGAAAAAAGTTTTGTACTGCAATGCTTTTATTTATACAATTTATTTCACCCAGCAACAATTCCAAAACTCTTACATTTAAAATTTTTTCCAGATATATCACTATTCCAGTCTGGAAAGTCTAATTGTACTGGACATGAAAATCAGTGTAAATTATAGCCTATAATCACAAGTTACAACATTGTGACACACCTCTTTTACCAAGATTAGGCAAAGCAATAGAAATGAGCCTGATTGGCACTGACTCCATCGGACAAATTTTAGTGTAATGGGTTTACACTATGAAAGCAAAGGCGTAAGTGATACTGACGGGAAGTTATCATTGCAACCATGTTAGGTTGAAGAGGAGCGAATTTCTCTGCACTGAGTTATTTTGGTATATCCAGGTGACTGGCAAGTGGAAAGTCGAGGTTGTGCCACCTGTTCGGGGAGGTGCAACAGTGGATGTCCAAATAGTGGCAAGCTCCCAACCTCGAAGAGAATAAATATCATGACCTACTTTGAACTCGAGGAGCAGCATGTTTTTATTTCATAGAAAAAGAGTAGTTTGGAGTTATAGCCACTTATGTCCTAAAGCAATCAAGAGCAAAGTTTTAGACTTTCCAAAGGTGCACAGACTAGATGAACTGCCAAGCAAGTCTCCTCCTTCAGAAGAAGAGTGCAATAAGTAGTAGTTTTCTAACAAGTAAGTGCTCTAGGAGACTTACAAGCTACTCCACTTTCATTTAATGAGATCTAAGCTTTGTCTGATGAAATGCAACTACATTTCATTGCTTTTTTAGAGCAGGAAAGGAGAGGGAAGAGGAAAGGATGAGGGTTTTAAGGGAGTGAGTAAGGAGTCATTTCAATCCCGGGAGAGGATATGCATTTTGCATATGTCTGCCTTGGTGTGTGTGCGTGTATATGTGTGTGTTTGTTCACCTATCCTTTTTCCCCCCAAGGTAAGTCTTTCATCTCCCGGAATTGGAATGACTCCTAACCCACTCCCTTAAAATCCTTATCCTTTCCTTTTCACTCTCTTTCCCTGCTCTTTCTGAAGAAGCAAACTAAGGTTGCGAAAGAATTACCTGGGAGGGGGGAGGGGGGGAGGAGGACAGGTAAACACACACACACACACACACACACACACACACACACACACACACACACACAAACACAAACACACACACACAGACAGACCAAGGCAGATATATGCAAAATACAAAGAAGTTGGATGGAGATGCCAGTCGAGGCAGAGGCTCTGTCCAGAGATTGGAAGCAAAGATGTTGTAAAATGGTGGGTGGGAATTTAAATCTAATAAAGGTTGAGACCTGCGGGGTGGGGGCAACAGGAAGAGAGAATATGTTGAAGGGCAAGTTCCCATCTCCAAAGTTCTTAAAGGTTGGTGTCAGTGGGAAGTATCCATATAACCTGGATGGTGTAGCACTGTGCCAAGATGTGCTGGCCGTGCACCAAGGCAGTCTTAGCCACAAGGTGATCCTCATTACCAAAAAACACGGTCTGCTTGTGTCTGTTTAAGCGACTGTGCATGAGAGCCTTTTTTATGTGCTTGTCACAGCTCAATGAATGGCTTTGTGGTGAATTGCAAACTGTCTTCATTATATTGTTGGAATCCAAACTGGACTTTCCATTCTTGGATATTTCAGTCTGCATTTTAACCTAGCCTTCACCTCTCAAAATTGTGAGGAGTCACCAGAAATGATTTCATATGACACTATATAGGTCATTTCCTGATTGGGTAACTGTGGTAAGTTAGGAACATGCAAGTTGTTTCAGTACCATCCAGTTTTGAATTACCAAGGCACTGAGAGATGCAAAATTTTATTACCAGGAAAATACTATCCCACACAGTAGTGATACCAATGGCAACTTTTACTTCCTGGTAAGAAATTTCTTATAAAATGAGTGTTTCCATGTTTGACAAAAACTATTTTTCCAGTGGGCTGAAACAGCCAGAGGATCACTGGGCCAGGGGACTCTCCCTCAATGTAGACTGTCACGTACTGGTGGTTTGCCTGACAAGTGGACAACCTGCAATGGGTGCATACCAATGAGGCGTATCACAGTGGCAGTTCTGGAGTCACCTGAGGACGCAACGAGCACCACCAGAGAGCGCACTAAACTGGAACTATTTTCCTCCACGCAGTCACGTGAAACCAGCTGCAGAACTGCCACATATCACTGCATGCCAACTATTTAGGGGGGCATAGTGCAACATGATGGCAGTTCTCCGCCGACCACCTACCAGAACCATAGCTGAGGAATCATGACCGATCCCTCCGGGAAAGAGTCCCTGCCAGCGATGCCACGCCTCCAGGACTTCCCACAACAGAATACATCATCCTGCTTCATCTCCCTGGCCGTTCTCTCAAGGCTGTTGTTATCTTCCTAACTAGTACCTAATTGGTGCAGAAGAAAACTTTTAGTTTATGTTGGTTGGTTTTGCCTAGTTTCAGAAGTTTGTTTTGTTTCCAGAAGGTGATTAGTTTGTCTTGTCAATAAACACAATATCTGTATCAGACAGTGTCTTTTAGTTATTATCTCCTGAGGTGAGATATAGCATAGACTATGGCACAGACTATGGCACAGACTATGGCAAGAAGTAATGAGTTTTTTCCAACACAAACATAGTTCTTCTTTTTCAATATCCTAAGTTTTCAGCAGCAAAATTTCGTGATTATACCCGGCAACTTGCTATTACTGTAATCTTGGATGCTGGTTTTAGCTGTGTGCAAAATGGTGGTATGCCACACTGCCAAAGAATCTCTACAAATTAGGAATTGACCATTACCCACTACTAAAGTTAATAACTTACAGCAGTATTCTTCAACCTGTGGGTCACGACCCCAAAGAGGGGATCACAAAGTCTTGCTCGGGGGATCGCCATCACAGGAGGAACCACTTGCACCATAAAATTACTAGAGGTTCAGAAATACAAGAACAAATGCCTACATGAAATTTATTTAATGTTAAAATTAAGGAGTTTCTTGTGTAACATTGCTTAAGAATTGACAGAAAGAAATTGTTTCATAATACAGTTATTAATGATGAATAAGTGTGAAGTCTGAAAACTGTAAAAGATACAATTAGATAGGTAAAAGATACAATTAGAAAACCAGGAAAAAAATATCTACTTCTTTTATTTCCTTACAAATTGCCTATACAGTGGGACCTTTCTTAATGAATATAATTCACGCCTGAATCTTGCTTGAAATGTGAAACACGCATTAAGTAAAATACATTTTTCTATGCGAAAAATACACCAGACTTTGCATCAATGTTCTAGATTAAATTCCAAACCTCTCCACAGTGCCTCACGGATTGAGGGCATGGGACACTGTTGATGGTGATCCTACCATTGAACGAGGATGTCAAGCTCGACGGCCTCCCTCAGTAATTTTCGAGAGGAGTAGGCCATGTGCTGGCACAGGGTTTCACCCTCTCCTTCTCCCATCATCTCCATCATGAACACGACACTACACTACACACGCACCCATTACAGTCACCTACACTTAACACAGACACTTCAGCACACACTTCTCACACTTTGTGAAGGAACGATGCCTCCGAGAGCAGAGGATGGGGAAAACCTTTGCAATTAGGAGGTTGAACTTGCCCTTAAGGGTCTCCCAACAATTCATGCCATACAACTTTACAACTAATATTTTTTTGAAAATATAACTAATACAGATTATTTCAAACAATCATTTAGGGACGAAAAGGTCCAGCTTTCTCTTCAGGTGGGAGAGAAGGGAAGAAAAAAGGATGGAAACAGAACGGAAAGGTAATTCACGACCTAGGTCATGAAACACCACCCTCATGACCTAGGTCATCCATGAGGGTGTTTCATGACCTAGATCGTGAATTACTTTTCCGTTCTGTTCCCATCCTTTTTTTTTCTTCCCTTCTCTCCCACCTGAAGAAGGAACTGTGTTCCGAGACCTTGTCCTTTTCGTCCCTTTTTTTTCTTTTTCTTCATTTGTGTCACTATCAGAGGTACAGCACACAGTAAGTACTGGCCAGCCAGTCTCTCTCTTTTGAAAAATAATTTATCATCTCTGAGTAGAATTTCCATCATTAATTGAAACAATCATTTACATTTTTTTGCCAAATAACTTATTCATGACTTGTGAAACTGCAAGTAATAACTTTCTGTTTCTATTGTTTCTCGTACTTCTTCAAACATGAACTGTACATAAATGCAGTGTGCTCTTGATAGGCGATGGAAGGCAGACGTTTCCATAATTTAAAAATGCTTTTTATTCAAGTTCTCTTTCTAAGCATCGAGACTTCAACACTGGCCTCTGTCTGGCTCATCTCTTTGCGGGGGAGGGATGTCATGTACAGGTGGTTAGCCTGATGAGCGACAACCCGCAATGCAGGGTACATGTGCATGGATGCATACCAGTGAGGCGTTTCACAGCGACGGTTCACCAGAGGATGCGACGAGCATCGCCAGAGAGCGCACTAAACCTGAACTATTTTTCTCCGCACAGTCACGTGAGACCAGCTCAAGACTACCACATATCACTGCACGCCAACTATTTAGGGAGGCGCAGTGCAACACGACGGCAGTTCTCAGACAACCGCCTATGAGAACCATAGCTGAGGGATCGTGACTGACGCTTCCAGGGAAGAGTCCCTGCCAGCAACGCCACGCCTCCAGCACTTCCCGCCATTCTCTCAAGGCTGTCGTTATCTACTTGGCTAGTACCTAATTGGTGAAGAAGAAAACTTTTAGTTGATGTTTGTTGTTTTTGCCTTCGTTTGTTTTGTTTCCCAAAGATGATTAGTTTGTATTGTCAATAAACACAATTTCCATAGCAGACAGTGTCTTTCAGTTATTATCTCCTGAGGCGAGATATAGCACTAACTAAATAACAAAACTCATCTACTATTTTTATTATCTCATTGCTTAATCTAATTCCTTCAGCATCACCAGATTTTCTGACACTACATTATATCACACTCGTTTCACTCTGGTTAATGTTCATCGTATACCTTCCTTTCAATACATTATGTGTTCCATTCACCCTGTTTACATGGGCTCCCAAAACCAGATTTCGTAAACCAATTTCCCAATTCCGCTTTTGGTTGGTCATGTAAACACTCCAAAATTGATTCTGGAAATCTGCTTCTCTAAAGCGGTTTTCCAGTTCCACAACCAATTTTGTGCCCATGTAAACACAACCGTTTTTGAAGCATTCTTGGCTTGTCAGATTGTGTTTTTGACAGCAACAAACGGTTTACGAAAATCGATTTTCATCTCCCGGAAGATGTGTTCCATGTAAACGTAGTGATTCAATTGCTCTTCCAGGTCCTTTACTGTCTCTGATACAATTACTATGTCATCAGAAAACCACAAGGTATTTATTCCCTCTCCCTGGACTTTAATTCCCTCCCCCAAAATTTCTCTTTGCACTCCTTCACCGCTTGTTGAATGTACAGATTGAATAATATTGGGTAAAGGCTACAAACCTGCCCTACTCCCTTCCCAATCACTGCAACCCTTTCATGCCCTTTGACTCTAATAATTGCTGTCTGGTTTTAGTACAAGTTGAATATAACTCTTTGCTCCCTATATTTTACCCCTGCTACCTTCAGAATCTGATAAAGTGTGTTCCAGTCAACACTATCAAAATCTTTCTCCAGATCCACAAATGCTAAAAATGTAGGTTTCCATTTCCTTAATCAATCTTCTATGATAAGTTGTAATGTGAAATTGCCTCGCATGTTCCTACATTTCTTCTAAATCCAAATTGATCTTCCGCAAAGTCAGATTCCACCAGTTTTTCTGTTCATCTGTAAATAATTCATGTTAGTATTTTGCAACCATGATTTATTGTATTAAACTGAAAATTCCATAATTTTCACATTTTTCTGCACTTGCTTTCTTAGGAATTGGAACTGCTATATTCTTCTTGAAGTCTGAATGTATTTCCCCTATCTCATACATCTTGCAGACAAGGTGGAACAATATGTTCATGACTGGCTCTCTTAATGGTAATAGCAGTTCAGGCGGGACATCATCTACTCCAGAGGCCTTGTTTCTACTCAAATCTTTTAGTGCTCTGTCATATTCTTCTCACAGTACAGTATCTCCTATCTCATCTTCCTCTACTTTGTCTTACACTTCTAGAATACTGCCTTCAAGTTTATTTCATTTGTACAGGCCTTCTATATATTCCTTCCATCTTTCAGCTTTCCCTTCTTTGCTTAGTGCTGGTTTTCCACCCCAGTTCTTGATATTCATACTACTGTTTACTTGTCTCCAAATGTCTCTTTTATTTTCCTGTAGGTGTTATCTATCTTTCCCCTAGTTACATATTCTTCTACTGTCTTGCATTTCTCCTCAAGCCACTCCTGCTTAGCCAGTCTTTATTTCCTGTCAACATCGTTTTTCAGACATCTGTACTCCTTTTTGCCTGGTTCACTTGATGCATTTTTAGATTTTCTCCTTTCATCAATTAACTCCAGTATCTCCCGTGTTCTCCAAGGATTTCTACCAGGCCTTGTCCTTCTGCCTATATGATCCTCTGTGGCTGTCACTAAATTCTATCTCTCAGAGGTACCCATTCTTCTTCTACTGTATTACTATCCCCCATTTCAGCCAATCCTTTCCTAATGCTTCCTCTAAAGCTCTCAACCACCTCTGGTTCCTTCAATTTGTCCAGATTCCATCTCCTTTATTTTCTTTTTGCATTCTCTTAATTTTTAATCTTAAGTTCATAACCAATTAAGTTACGCCCAGAAAGTAAGTTCCGTTTGGTACAGATACAGAAAAAAATATTAATTGTACAAAAATCTACAACTGTTAAACTACTTTTCTACATAGCTTCCGAAATTTTGAAGCCAATTGTCATAGCATGGCACAAGGTTTTGTGTGCCTTTTTCATAGAATGTTGCCACCTGTGTATTCAACCATGTGGTAACATGTTCTTTCAGCTCGTCATCATCGTTGAAGTGTTATCCACCAAAGACAGATTTTAGGTGTAAGAAGAGGATCACTGTCAAAATATTTATTTATTTATTTTTTTTCCCCCACGATAATGCCTGACCTTACACACCGAATGTGACCAAACAATTCTTACGGAAATTTCAATGGGACCGGTTTGATCATCCTCCATACAGCTCGGACCTCTCTCCTAGCGACTTTCATCTCTTCTTACACCTAAAATCTGTCCTTGGTGGTCAACACTTCAACATGGTTGAATACTCAGGAGGCAACCTTCTGTGAAGGATGCATGCAAAAACTTGTGGCACACTATGACAAGTGCCTACAAAATTTCCGCAGTAATGTGGAAAAGTAGTTTAAGAGTTGTAAAATTTTGTGCAATAAAAATTTCTTCTGTATCTGTGTACAATTTCATTTTATTACCAAACAGAACTTACTTACTGGACGTGCCTCGTATATCTGTCCTTGGATATATCTTACAGTTTAAAACCTGGCTTATAAAGCTATGCCTTACCATTATGAAGACAGTCTGGTACCTTCTTGTGTCTCCTGGTCTCTTCCACGTATACAACCTCCTCCTCTTCCGCTTCCTACCACCAAGTTCCAGTCCCCCCATCACAAACGAGTTTTTCTCTCCCTTAAATGTCTGAATAATTTCTTTTATCTCCTCATAAATTTCTGGGATCTCCTCATCATCAGCAGAGCTAGTTGGCATATAAATTTGTACTACTGTTGTTGGTGTTGGCTTTGTGTCTATGCTTTTCATAATAACTTACCCACATTCCTACTTTCTTATTCATTATCAGACCTACTCCTGCCTTACCACAAATTGATTTTGTATTTATAACCCTGTACTCACATGACCAAAAATCCTATTAATCCTGCCACCAAACTTCACTAATCCCCACCATATCTAACTTTCATCTATCCATTTCTCTTTTCAAATTTTCTAACTTACCTACCCAATTCAGGGTTAGAACATTCCACACTCCATTTTGTTTTTCTTGATGACAACATCCTCTTGTGTAGTCCATGGCCGGAGATCTGAATGGGTATTTCCATGCTTACTTAAAATACATCAGAACGCTAAAAAAATACTTGACATTGAAGTAATAATAACTGTTGGTGATTATCACATGATTTTTATTTTTATTTTATTTTTTAATGATTCTTAAATTGCTTTTAGAGTGCTTGAATATCACTTTGTTATTGTTAGTAGATTATTTATTGTAAATAAACAATATGTTTCAGTCTTAGCCCATCAACTGGTGACCAATATAATATCTATTGAGCATTGAGGCATTTAAATTTATCATTTAAAATTACTGTTATGTATTGCCATATAAGAATAAATAAATCATATGGTAATACATAACAGTAATTTTAAATGACAAATTTAAATGCCTCAAAGCTCAATATTTATTATATCAGTCATGAGATGATGGGCTAAGCCCAAAACATGTTGTGTATGTGGAATAAATAATCTTCTAACAACAACTAAGTGATTATTCAAGCTACCTATAAGCAATTTTAGAATCATTTAAAAAATTTGATCATGGTGGTTACATACCTTTATCAAGACTTTCAGTCTAAAATATGACATGAATCTCACATACATAGTAACTAATGTTCTTCTTAAAATATCTTTATATGTATACTAGCTGAAAACCCGGCGTTGCCCGGGTATTTATTTATTTATTTATTCCTGCTATTTTCCAGGTATATATTCATTTGTGTAACGGCTGTATTTCTGTACGATCTCTTGTGAATACAATTAGCAGTAAAGAAATAATAGATTAAAACTTGTTGTGTGATGGGTCGGTTTTCCATGAACATTACTCTTTACGTCCTCATATCTCATGAACTACATGTCGTACTGTGACAGAATTTCGAACGTACATTCAGCTTTAAGTGTGCACACCGTCTGTAAAATTTCCTGCGATTACAATTTGTAGTGTAGCAATTATAAATTGTAACGTCATACTGAATGCCATAGTTTTGCTCCATGGGCAGCGGAAAAGTAGTAAGCGAGACACTTTTTTTCCTTTCATCATTTTGCTATGATTGTCAGCAAGAAAAGTTTAATAAAGGTTTCAAATTATGTTTAAAGTTTGTTGCAAGTCGCTAAGTACTGTCATTCCCATACAGTGTATTTCGAAACTCTCGCCACATTATATGGCTTTTTTTTTTGCGATTTCTATTGGTTATGATGTAATATCTTTTGAACCATGTGCCGTATGTGATTCTTAACCATGCAGCAATCGGTACCTCACAGTAAGGAATGTGTGTACCGAATTTGGTTGAAATCGGTCCAGTGGTTTAGGAGAAAATGTGCAGCATTGGCACAAAATGCAGCAGTTTTCCGCGCATCTCATTGTTTATGACGTTATATCTCGTTAACTATATATCATACGTGATTTTTACACTTACGGCGACTGCCCTCATGGATTGAAGCTTATGTATACAAAATTTCATAAAGATTGGAACAAAACTGTAGATTTGTATGCAACACGTACAAACATACGGACACTCTGCTTTATATATTAGATTTGTTATGGATTTCCGAACAATAGCACTAAATTTCATAAAATTAATATAGTATTTAAAAAATGAGAAACAAAACTTTAACAATTTTGGATCATATAGATCCGAACAGAACAGCAAGCAAGCTTGCAGAATGCTTCTATTTTTGACACACAAAGTATACCTGCAACACACAAAGTCAACTGTCAAATGGGCATCCATTTATTTGACCTGTACAACATTACTGTAAATAAACTAACTCACAAACTCAAAGTTACTAACCAGTTACCTGCATTTGATGATCAACTATGCTCCAACCAAGTGTCAACCAATTTCGGTAGGAATCTGATTTTCTTGGTACTTCCTACAAAAACATTGGATACAACCACAGGGAATGCAATATTCATAAACTTTGTTGACTCAATTTTAACTAACTTTGTTTGTGAAAAACTAGGTATCTTTCTATATATTACTGAAAAAGTATGAAATATTTTTTCAATAATTTTTATTATGAAATTAAAACAATACTTTCCCCATACATAATTCTACTATGTCAATAACAACATTACTCTATTATATATTTTTCTCCTTTATTTAATAAATATTCATTCACCCATGCTAAATAATACTCAACTTTCTTTTTTAAAAGAAAGAGCCGTTCCTTTGTAATGTTACTACCATCATACAGAGCTTCCTTAAAGCTTTTGGTAAATTCGCCATTTTTTGTCTTTGTACCTGAAATAAAATTAAAGTAGTGAAGTTTATGTAACAATTATTTAAATATAATTATTAGAATGGTCTACACCAACCTGACTTTTTCATTTTATAGGCAAGAGTAAACAGCTGATGGATATCACTCAAGCCTGCCTGTATATAAAAACAAGGTCGGCTTTCTTCAGGCCCACGAAGCACTTTCATTACATCAACATAAACAGTTTCTTCTGTATATCCAAAGCACTGTAATGCAATATAAATCATCACTTTAATGTCATCCATTGCAACAGGCACATAAAAAAAGACAAACATATACAACACTTCAGCTGTCGGCCATGTCCTTCTTCAGAAAAGAAAACATTCACATAATCACACAACACAGTCACACAAATGTCAGATTCAGCTTCTGCACTTTGAATCACACTCTGAGGTGTGGAAATAGGGGAGGGGGATAGGCAGGTTGCGTCACAGTGGTGGAGATGGATACAGCATGGCCTTGCAGAGATGAGAGGAATGAGATACAGCTTAGGAATTGAGTGGGGAGGTGGGTAAGGGGAGGAAAATAAATAAAATGAAGTGAAATGAAATAAAACAAAAGTAAAAAATAAATATTAATAATAAGAAGAAAATCTATACTAATAATAAATCTGTAAATGTAGGCCTCTTGCTGTTCACTTCAATCTTCAAAACTACTGGACGAATCTTCATGCCATTTCAGTAACCATCATGTCTGTCTGTTCAACTCTTAAAAACCTCTTATTTACAAAACTACTTCACAAATTTGCATGGGGTTTTCACAGGTAACTTCAGCATAACTCTGGACAACATACAGACTTTGTTTTATAAAAATCAAATCATGGACAAAAAGAATATCGTAATTTGAAATTTTTTCTCTATGACCATCATGTCTGTCTGTCTCTTTGAACACTACTTGACAAATTTTCATTGGGTTTCCACACGTAACGTGAGCATATTGTGCGGTTACATAAAGTCCTCAAAAATTATAATTGTATCAGAGAAAATAAAGATATCATAATTTAATCATTTGTTTAAAAGCCATCATTGTATGTCTATTTGTTGAGATTAGTCTCCAAAAGTACTACACGAACTTTCATGGGGTTTAATAGGTCAACTGAGAGTACCTTGGGGTAACATACAAGCATTTCATCAAAATCAAATCAGGGAAAGAAAAGATATTGTAATTTGTAGTTTCTGGTGTATGCTATGCTTGAATTACGGTGCAGTATAACAAAGATCCAACAGAGGCGCTGTTACTTACATAGTATATATAACAAATGGCTATGATTTTCCATACGGCAGCAGTGTAGTGTAATGATGTTAGCAACGGCCATTGAATTTTTTGAAAAATCAGTCATGTTCAATGATGGGAACATTTCTTTGTGTTGATAATGAAATAAATAATTAAAGTTGTTTCAATCAGTAAATTAATGATCCCCCTAAAGCAAATATTTTGTTGCCAACGTTAACATACTGAACCGCTGCCACTGCAAGTAAAATTTAACCCTTGCCATGGAAAGAAAAAAAGTGCTTCTTTCCGGAGGTATCATTTGAATTTAAGATATAATGACGTTCCTTCGCATCTATTGATGTTTTCATTTACTAAGAATTCTTTGCAAGAAATCACGAATTTATGTAGTTTCCTTTCTGATTTCTGTGAGTACTTATTACATCTCGAGTCCATTCTGTTTAAGTATGCCTACAAAATGGTGTACTACAGTACAGTACAGAACAGAACAAATAGAGGCCCTGTTGGTTATGTAGTGCACCAAAGAAAGAATAGTTGGCACTGCTGCATTTTTTATTGTTATTATTTCTTTTCAGGGGCTTATGACATAGAACAGCAACAAACCACTGAAGCTGCTGTTAGTTTCGTAGTGCTGCTAAGAAACAATACATGATCGTGTCGTGCGTATTCAGTCTGTAACAGAAGTATTTTGAATTAAGAGCCGCAATCGTATCTCTGCAAAAAAAAAAAAAAACTTGAAAAATTATGTATCTGTATTTATATTATAAGTGTATGTATTTATGTTATTAGTATTATTTGTTATTCAACTTGTAAATTTTGTTTCTTGACATGTTCCACATCCACGAGGATCCCCTCAATATGGATCTACGGAACAAATAAATAATCCTAATCCAATCCAAACTAACATTGAACAGGAAATTGAGGATTGTACTTTGTATATTCACAGCTTAATGACATTTCTGTGCTTCTTTTGAATGGGAACATTTGAATTTAAAACATAACAACATTCCTTGACGTCCATCAATGCTCTAATTTACATAAGAATTCTTTGCAAGGAAAATCAAATTTATGTAGTTCCCTTTCTGATTTTGGTGTATCCTCCTTACATTCTGAGTGTGTTCTGTTTAGGAATTCCTCGAAAACCCCATAGTACAGGAAAGGACAACCTGTAGGCTTCCGTGGTTATTGTCACTATCAATAAAATTCTTCCGGGTATGAGACCGCATCGTCATTTTATAAACTATACCAACGTTTCGGCCACTGTTGCAGGCGGCCTTCATCAGGGTCTGTGTCTGACACAATGGCCGAAACATCGGTATAGTTTATAAAATGACGACATGGACTCATACCCGAAAGAATTTTATTGTTAGTTTAAGTACTTTGTAAGTCTAAGAACTGATGACCAAAGTAGTTTGGTCCCATAGAATTACAAACATTTGAACATTTTTGAGGTGACATTAGTTACACAGTACACCAAACAACTAATTATGGCGTTGCTGTGTTTTTTTCATTCTCATAACTATGAAGACTACAAGAAGGGGTACAACTTTACTTACAGTGGCGGCGTTGTGTACTGATGTTGGCAATGGCTGTTGAATGCTTTTTCGAAAATCAGTCACGCAGAATGAGGGGAATAATTCTTTATGTTCACGACAGAAAATTAATTTAAGCCATTCTGGTCAGTACATTAAGCATCCTCCTGGAGCGAATTGTTCATTGCCATTGTTGCAGTGGAAAACAGCTCTCTGAATTTCAATGGCTGATTTGCTACCCGAGTCATCTGAATCCTCCACTCCACCACCAGCTCTTCTGAACTTCGCACATGGGATCTGTTCGTTCAACACATTCTACTGCCCTGCTAGCATCCTGGGCTCAACCTAAGGTAACTTCCCATCCCTACACCATATGCCTAACATCTTCCCCCCCCCCCCCCCCGCCAACCTTCCTTACCCACACATTATCTCTCAAATTTATATCTTCCTTGTTGCAACTGTGTATCACCACTTGTAATATTCCCTTAATTACTTTTTATTTTTTCCTGTTTTTCCACTTTTTATTTTTTCCTTACTACTTTTATTATTTCAAATACCCACATTCCTCTACACCTCAGTTTTATCCTTTCCCTGCCCTTCCTTTCATTGTATTAATTGGCACAATTCAAATTCCCATCTATCAGAGCCTTTACAATCCACCATGCAACGTGGAACTTTCCACCCCCACCCTTCCCCCTCCACTCCCCAACTTGCAGTCTAGATGCTTGTAGTGCTGGTGTGGCCGGACAGGGTGGTTGTGTGTGTATAGTTGTGTGAGGGATTGTGTGTATCGTCTCTCTCTCTCTCTCTCTCTCTCTCTCTCTCTCTCTCTCTCTCTCTCTCTCGCCCCCCCTCTAATGAAAACCATGGCAGAAAATTTAAGTTGTGTGGATGTGATTGTCTACTTTTCGTGCCTGTCAGCAGTTCAGCGAGAATGTTTGTCGCAAGAATAACCATCAACAACAGGACCCAGCCGTTTGAATTTGTCATGTTAACAGAATGTAGTCACAATGCCATCCTCGGATGGGACTTCCTTAAGGCATCCCAAGTTATCATTGACTGTGGAAGATCTGAGCTGCAAATGTAAGAAGTTGTTCCAACGGGTACACGTAATACAGAGTTTTCTGGAAAGTTATTTGCCACTGACAATATGACGATCCTGCTGTTGACGATGAGAAGAGTTGTAGTCACAAACACAGATGAGCAATTAAAAACTGTGAAGTGCTTGCTGGTAGTAAAAAGTTTATCAGGCCCACAAAGAAATTTACATACCAGCAGGTATCATAAGAATTACCGGAGGTCAAGGAGAGATTTGGATCACTAATTGCCACAAGCAGTCGCAACGTATCCCCAAAGGAATGTGTATCGGCACAGCTGAACCAATCCAGGACGGTGAGTTCAACGTTATCAACAAAGACCCATGCCCTGCTGTTAGTACAGACAACACGCTGGAGGAAACAAATGTGGAACTGCCAATACAGTCTGGCCTGACCAAGGAACAACACCAGCGGGTGTTAGCTATACTACATCAATTTTCAGGTGCATTCACACCTCAACAGGGGAAATGGCACACGATAACGTATTGTATCAATACTGGGGATCATCCACCAATTAGCCAGCGTTTGTATAGAGTGTTGCCAGCTGAAAGATGGATAATTCGGAACAAAGTGGAGAAGATGTTGCACGATGACATTATTCAACCTTCGGAGTGTCCTTGGTTGTCTCCGGTGGTCCTTGTAAAGAAGAAGGATGGCATGTGGCGATTATCGGTGGCTGAACAAAATCACAAAGAAAGATGTCTACCCACTGCCGTGCATTGACAATACTTTAAAATGCTAGAAAGGAGGTACATACTTCTCAACTATGGACATGCAGACAGGTTAGTGGCAAATCGAGGTTGACAAAGCTGACAGGGAGAAGACGGCTTTTATTACACCTGACGGCCTCGAATTCGAAGTAATGCCATTTGGATTATGTAATGCTCCAGCCACTTTCGAACACATGATGGACAACTTGCTTCAACACCTTAAGTGTACAACGTGTCTTTGCTATTTAGAAGACATTGTTGTTTTCTCGAAAACATTTTAAGAACATCTGAGTCGCCTGTCAACTGTGTTGAAGTGTGTTCAGGCTGCAGGACTCTGCCTCAATACAAAGAAGTGCCTCTTTGTCGTCAAAGAGATAAAAATCCTGGGGCACCTAGACAACGGAGATGGTGTCCGTCCTGATCCAGATAAAGTAAGGGCAGTCACTGAATTTCCAGCTCCTCAGCACGTTCGTGATATGAGAAGTTTTTTCAGGCTTTGCTCATACTGTGACATTTCATAAAAGGATTTTGTAACAAGGCACATCCATTACAAGAACTTCTGCAGGGAGACGCCAAATTTAACTGGGATGAGACAAAAGAAAGAGCTTTCCGGGCACTTAAGGAGGCTCTAACTTCCGCACCAGTGCTAGCCTTGTACGACGAGAATGCAGAAACGGAACTTCACACAGACGCTAGTGGTTATGGGATTGGTGCAGTGCTTGTACAACTTCAGGAAGGTGCTGAAAAAGTGATAGCCTATGCGTCAAGAGTACTCTCAAAATCCGAGATAAACTACTCTACAACTGAGAAAGAATGTCTTGCGGTTATTTGGGCTATCAACAAGTTCTGGCCGTATTTATTCAGCAAACCATGACAGACCACCATTCTTTGTGTTGGCTGACTAGCTTGAAGGATGCATCAGATCAACTAGCAAGATGGGCACTAAGACTACAAGAATATGATGTCACAGTGGTATTCAAGAACGGGCGCAAACACAAGGATGCCGACTGCCTTTCGAGGAATCCATTAGTGGAACACAACAGCATGAATGAAATTTCAGCACTCACTGTATTAGATAATATTACAGCTGAACAGAGGGAAGATCCAGCACTATTAAAAACCATAGTGGCCTTGGAGAAAGGAGAACCGACCAATGGAGAGTTCCAACTTATAAACTGAACGTAGTATAAGAGCAACTACGATGCAATGGGCCCCAAACGACTACCGGTTGTTCCAACTCATCTCCAGCCAGCTATTCTCAAAAATTTCCACAATGCTCCAATATCTGGTCATCTGGGATTTGTGAAGACCCTAGACAGAATTAGACGCAGGTATTAGTGGAAAGGTCTCTACCGATCTGTCAAGCACTATGTGAGTCACTGTAAAGAGTGCCAGCGACAGAAGCAAGTGCTGCAATTTCCTCCAGGGCATCTCATACTGATTCCACCAGCAGCAGCTCCATTCCACTGAGTTGGGTCGATCTCTTAGGGAGGTTTCTGAAGTCGCCAACCAGTAACCCATGGATAATAGTCTGCACTGACTACCTCACACGCTACGCTGTCACCAAACCTGTGCCAACTGTAGATGCTTCAGAGATCGCAAAATTCCTCGTAGAAGACATTATTTGAAGCACGGAGCACCACGTGTCATGATATCTGATCATGGAAAAGTATTCCAGTCAAAACTAGTATCAGAGGTAATGTCACGGTGCGACATTGTCCACAGAATGACAACTGCATACCATCCTGAGACAAATAGTCTTATGGAACGTTTTAACAAGCCTTTAGCCGATATGCTGTCAATTTACGTCGATGTTGAGCAGAAGGATTGGGATTGATTTGATTAGATTTGCTTTTCTCAGGGAAGCCAAAACAGTCTTGGTCCAACCCGCCACTGTCCGCACCAAAACTAAGTTTATTGTGCGGTATTGCTCCCTGTATATCTAGTAAAGCCAACCAATGCCCTTGAACAGTGCAAGGAGTCCCTTTACCAGTTCTTTATTAGACAATTTCTTCGGGTCTGGTTGTCCCAAATGTTCTCTGCCTTCTACTCTCCAATGCAATGCATTCGAAGATTAGATGTGATGCAGTTTCATCACCGTCATCACAGATCCTACATTTACTGTCCTCTTAGGATTGGGATACAATTCTGCCAATCATGACATTTGCTTGCAATACTGCAAGACAAGACACCACAGGCTTCATGCCGTTTTTCTTGCTGCATGGCCGTGTAGCTACTGGACGCCCAGGAGAAGGACCGTCAGCAGTATAATGACAAGCACCGACCTGTTGTGTACAGCCCAGGAGATCTGGTATGGATTTTTACCCCTGTATGGAAGGTTGGACTGTCAGAAAAGTTATTGCAGCGATACATACGCTGCCTGTCAGACGTCACATACGAAGTTGAGGATTATGAGCCATCGTCAGAACGACAAAAACGAAGAGACATTGTTCACATCCTGTGCCTGAAGCCTTACTACAATCCTGAAGAGCAGGTAGGCGACAACGGCTTCTTTCTCAAGGACTCTTAAGGACGGTAATGTTACTGATGTAGCCACGACAGGAACGTCTGTCATCAATAATCGTGGATAAGGGAAGGATTCTCTTGAACTGCCATACAGAGGACCCATGACAAGGTCAAGATCCAGGACATTGCAGCTGGCTCCACAGGGAACATAACAGCCGGTCGCTGTGTTTCCAGGAGAGGGAGCAATGCCACAAGAGACTGCGTACACTGACGGCCCGCATGGCGCAGGGGTAGCGTCTCCGACTGCAGTGCTGAAGGTCAGAGGTTCAATCCCGCCCACCAGTAAAAATTTATTTCTCTGTAATTAACAATTCCAGAATGTTCTACATCTTTCTTATGTTCACTTGTAAATTCTACTTGTTTCTTATGTTAACTGTTCTTGTACATTCTGTCTGTGTATAAATAGCAGAGCACTTTGCCCAAGAGGCAGTTAGTGCTGCGTGTATGTTAAGTTCGTAATAAACCAGCTTTCAGTAAAAGTGCTGTGTTCAGTTGGCTTCAAAGTCAAGCATGCTTCCATTTCAACACGGCCATATCTCAATTTTATCACAGTAATCCTGTCATGGCAGTGATTTTTATTATGAATTGGATGTTCCGGGGTTATAAAATTAACATGTCTGAGAGCATTTGGAGGACAGAGAAGTGTAACACATGGAAGTGTATGTGTGTTTGAGGAGTGTGCTGGTGGCTGAGAGGTTAGGGTGACTGCTCATGAAAAGTAGAAGACCCAGGTCTGAGAGGAAGCCTTCCTGGACACCCAAGCCTGTCAACCCAAAGTTTGGTATAGATTCATTGACGACATCTTCATGATCTGGACTCACAGTGAAGAAGAACTCCAGAATTTCCTCTCCAACCTCAACTCCTTTGGTCCCATCAAATTCATCTGGTCCTATTCCAAATCCCATGCAACTTTCCTCGATGTCGACCTCCATCTATCCAACGGCCAACTACACACATCCGTCCACATCAAACCTACCAATAAACAACAATACCTGCATTATGACAGCTGCCATCCTTTCCACATCAAACGTTCCCTTCCCTACAGCTTAGGTCTTCGTGGCAAACGAGTCTGCTCCAGTCCTGAATCCCTGAACCAATACACCAATAACCTGATAACAGCCTTCACATCCCGCAGCTATCCTCCTGGCCTGGTACAGAAGCAAATTGCCAGAGCCACTTCCTCATCCTCCCAATTTAAGAACCTTCAACAAAACCCCAGAAGTGCCCCTCTTGTCACCGGATACTTTCCGGGACTGGAGCGGACTCTGAATGTGGCTCTCCAGCAAGGATACGACTTCCTAAAATCCTGCCCCGAAATGAGATCCATCCTTCATGACATCCTTCCTACTCCGAGAGTGTCTTTCCGCCGCCCACCTAACCTCCGTAACCTCCTAGTCCATCCCTATGAAATTCCCAAACCACCTTCCCTACCTTCTGGCTCCTGCCCTTGTAACTGCCACCGTTGTAATACTTGCCCTATGCACCCTTCCACCACCACTTACTCCAGTCCAGTAACCCGGAAGGTGTACACGATCAAGGGCAGAGCCACTTGCGATAGCACCCACGTGATTTACCAACTAACATGCCTGCACTGTGAAGCGTTCTATGTGGGAATGACCAGCAACAAACTGTCCATTCGCATGAATGGACACAGGCAGACAGTGTTTGTTGGTAACGAGGATCACCCTGTGGCTAAACATGCCTTGGTGCATGGCCAGCACATCTTGGCACAGTGCTACACCGTCTGGGTTATCTGGATACTTCCCACTGACACCAATCCTTCAGAACTCCGGAGATGGGAACTAGCCCTTCAGCATATTCTCTCTTCCCGTTGCCCACCTGGTCTCAACCTCCGCTAAATTCGAATTCCCACCCACCATCTTAACATCTTTACCTTGGTTCTGTGGAACGAGTCTCTGCCTCATGTGGCATCTCTGTCTAACTTCTAACTTCTTTGCTTTCTACAGTTCTACAGTATGTCTGCCTAAGTGTACTTGTGTCTGTGTAAATGTGTGTGTGTGTGTGTGTGCACATTTATTTACCCTCCATTTTTTCCCCCAAGGTAAGTCTTTCCTGTCCCGGGATTGGAATGGCTCCTTACCCCCTTCCTTAAAACCCTCATCATTTCCTTTTCCCTCTCCTCCCTTCTGCCTGATGAAGCAGCTAGGCTGCGAAAGCTAGCATTTTTGTGTGTGTGTGTGTCTGTGTGTTTATTTGTTGCTATTACTGCAAATATATACAGGTATACATGAACTTTTGCCAAATGTCTGGAATGCACTGTATATCATCTGCATGTCCATTCGTCTTTATTTCTATATTGATAATGTCATCTTTGATGATGTTACATATCTCTCACAGTAGGTCTTACACTTCCGCAAGGAGATCATAATCATTGGTAAGTATGGTGGATGTTATCTCCTATTGCCAGCAGCGCAAGAGGTCCTGGACAGCAATTGCCATTACATAGACTATGCTAGTCTTTTTGTGATTATAAAAATCAAAATTGTATTCATCTCCAAATATCTTCCTGTAAATATGGACTTAGCTAATTGAAGATAATTTAGTATTCAAGCAGCTATGAACAGGGAGAACATAACTAAGATACGAAATATTACACTTTGTAATTTTTTATTTTGGTCATAGCAAAAAAAAAAATGGTTTCAACCTTCGCAAAACTTCAATGGGATTGCTCACACTACACAAAGTTTAGGTGAAGTGACTTTCTTTAAGTGACAGTCCTTTTTCTCTTCTTAACTGAACAAACATGGAAAGTATTGTGTGTGTGTAATAGGGGACGGGGAGGGGGGGGGGGAGGAGGAAAATTCCAACCAAACAGAGCTGACAATGTAAACAACAGTATTGAGGCACAAACTACACAAAAATATCTCAAAATGTATGATGCTTAAGTATTAAAATTTGGTAACTCATGATATGTACTTCTCATATTATAGTTATCTAATCATTTACAGTTGGTTTACTATTTACAGACATGTTGAAATGTTTATTGTGTCTCAACAATAACCCCTGTGAGATACCCAGTAGTAGTATTGAATACAGCACAAGAAGTATGTAGGCAAAAGTCAAAAAATAAGTGAAAAGTACATAAAAACATCATGTCACCTAGTTATTGTAGAAAGTTGGTAATATCAAGCTAAACTTTGTGCATTGGGTCTTATTGCAATATTTTAAACTGCAAAATTAAGTTACCTGAAAGAAAAACAAAGCTATTAAATTCAATACAAAATCCAAAGTCCTCTTCTTACCTGTTTTTGTTAGGTTTTTCACCAACTTCCTCTCTTTACAATATTGCACTCTCTCTCTCTCTCTCTCTCTTTCAATCTTCACCATCTTTGATGATCTTTTAATAAAGTACTTATTGCCCTCAGATACTTCAATTTAACAACCTTGAACCTGGCCGATGTTCAGCAACAGTATACAAATTTTTCATGAAGTAAAACAGTCAAATAGTTGCACAAATTTTATTGTACTGAACTGAATTCACTACCAACTAACTAGGTATTCCATTCTGAAGAAGAGATTCTTAGCTGGTATTGAAACAAGATCAATATAGTAATTTGTAATGTTTGTATAGCTTATGGGACTTAACTACAGGGTCATCAGTCCCTAAACTTACAAACTACTTATGAACTACCTTACACTAAGGACTGCACAAATATCCATGCCTGAGGGGGGATTCGAACCCCAGACCGTAGTGGCCGTGCAGACCGTGACTGGAGCGCCTCAGTCCCCTCGGCCACCGCTGCCGGCATAGTACATTTGTGGAACTGATTGGGTGTTCATCATTAATAAAACTGAAATTTAACATTTCTTTCCCTTCTGCACAGGGTAAAACTCTCATGTCATCACCACAAATAGTTCCAACAAAAGGAAGGTTCATTCACAGCTCTTTTTCTAATCTATATTGCCCTATAACTACTGCAGTAGTTGGGTCTTGGGTGCTTGTAGACAAATTTCATTATCTTAAATTGGCACTAGCCTACATGCCAAATAGAGGGGGATTGGGGGGGGGGGAGGGGGGAAAATAACACACACACACACACACACACACACACACACACACACACACCACACTACACCAAATGACTGAAGGCACATGTGCCAGCAGTTGTTTAAATGTCCATTCATTCTTTAAAACCCACAGCACTTGTATTGATTGTTTTACTTACTGAAAGAATGTCCTGAACTACAGCATCAACTGCTATTTCTGTTGATTTGTAACTACAGTTTGCACGCAAAGTACCAGACAGACGTTCCATTAGGGAAGCAGCTTCAAGAGGTTGTTCTTTGTGTTCTCCATTAAAATACCTTGCTACATAACAATATGCCGCCAGAACATTTACAATGTTCCATTTCACATCAGGAGCTGGAGGATGTTTCTGAAAGGACAAAGCAGATAAATATTAGTTTGATGCTAATTCGATAGTTTTACAAAAGAAGGTTTTCAAAAATTCACAACAGAAAAGTCTGCTTTTCTTACAAAAAAGTTTGACATCATGTTGAGGGATCTTAATAATGACTGAAATGCAAATACGTACATGGAAGATTTTTTTTTTCTTCATCTATGTGGTTCATTATAAAATAAAACTTTTAAAGCCCAGGCTCTCTCTCTTTCTATAAAAATAAAGATTGCTTGACTTACCCAAAGCACAGGCTCGCCGACAGACACAAATGTACATACTGTACATATAAATTTACAATATGTCTGCCTAGGTGTGTTTGCATGTGTGTATATGTGTGGGTGTGTGTATTTGTTTACCTTCCTTTTTACCCCCAAGGTAAGTCTTTCCTCTCCCGGGATTGCATTTGTGTGTGTGTGTGTGTGTGTGTGTGTGTGTGTGTATATACACAAATAAAGATTGTTTGACTTACCCAAAGCACAGGCTCGCTGATAGACACAAACAACACACATACAAACAAACATTCAAGCTTTCGCAACCGTAGGTTGCTTCGTCAGGAAAAGAGGAAGGAAGGAGGGGGAAAAAGGACAGGATGCGTGTTTTAAGGGCGTGAGTTAAATGATCTCTGTTTTTTACACACACACACACACACACACACACACACACACACACACACACACAGAGTATAATTTTTAAATGGAAATAACATACAAACAAACATTCAAGCTTTCGCGACCCTTGGTTGCTTCATCAGGAAAAGAGGAAGGAAAGAGGGGAAAAAGAACAGGATGCAGATTTTAAGGGAGTGGATGAGGCGTCATGCCAATCCCAGGAGTGGAGGACTTACCTTAGGGGAGAAAAAGGAAGGTAAACAAATACCCTAAGGTAAGTCCTACTCCCAGGATTGGAATGATGTCTCATCCACTCCCTTAAAACCCGCATCCTGTCCTTTTTCCCCTCCATACTTCCTCTTTTCCTGACAAAGCAATCAACGGTTGTGAAAGCTTGAATGTTCTTTTGTATGTGTTTTCATTTGTGTTATTTGTGTCTATCAGCGAGCCTGTGCTTTGGGTAAGTCAAACAATCTTTATATATATAAATTAAATATAAAAAATAGACGAAGATTACTCACCAGGCGAAGGAGCACAGGTGTAACAGCAATTTAATTTTTCCTGCTAGGAATTTTTCGTCTTAATATATATATATATATATATATATATATACACACACCAGTGGTGGCTTCTTCGGGAAAAAGAGGAAGGAAGGAGAGGAGAAAGGGAAGGATACGGGTTTTAAGGAAGTGGAAAAGGAGCCATTCCAATCCCAGGAGTGGAAGGACTTACCTTAGGGGACAAAAAGGAAGGTAAACAAATACACACACACTCACACATATCCACATCCAAACACACCTAGGCAGACATTATATATATATATATATATAAAATAGATGAAGATTACTCACCAGGCGAAGGAGCACAGGTGTGACAGCATCACAAATAAATAAATGAATACACACACACACACACACACACACACACACACACAATCGCAAGCTTTCGCAACCCAGTTGCGTCTTCAGGCAGTAGGGAAGGAGAGGGAAAAGGAAATGATGAGGGTTTTAAGGAAGGGGGTAAGGAGCCATTCCAATCCCGGGAGAGGAAAGACTTACCTTGGGGGAAAAAATGGAGGGTAAACAAATGCACACATGCCCACACATTCACACAGACACAAGTACACCTAGGCAGACATACTGTAGAAAGCAAAGAAGTTAAGTTATAGAAGTTAAGAAGTTACATGCCCACACATTCACACAGACACAAGTACACCTAGGCAGACATACTGTAGAAAGCAAAGAAGTTAAGTTATAGAAGTTAAGAAGTTACTTCTTAACTTCTATAACTTAACTTCTTTGCTTTCTACAGTATGTCTGCCTAGGTGTACTTGTGTCTGTGTGAATGTGTGGGCATGTGTGCATTTGTTTACCCTCCATTTTTTCCCCCAAGGTAAGTCTTTCCTCTCCCGGGATTGGAATGGCTCCTTACCCCCTTCCTTAAAACCCTCATCATTTCCTTTTCCCTCTCCTTCCCTACTGCCTGAAGACGCAACTGGGTTGCGAAAGCTTGCGATTGTGTGTGTGTGTGTGTATTCATTTATTTATTTGTGATGCTGTCACACCTGTGCTCCTTCGCCTGGTGAGTAATCTTCGTCTATTTTTTATATTTTATTTTTCCTGCTAGGAATTTTTCGTCTTAATAATCGTTTCATAGAAAAGAGATGACTTACCAAAAGGACCGGCTCGTCGAGAGAAACAAATAAAAAACAAATAAAATCACACACAAACACACATACAAGCTTTCGCCACCACTAGCAGCTTCTTCAGGAAAAAGAGGAAAAAAGGGAAGGAAAAGGGAAGGATATGGGTTTTAAGGGAGTGGAAAAGGAGTCATTCCAATCCCAGGAGTGGAAGGACTTACCTTAGGGGAGAAAAAGGAAGGTAAACAAATACACACACACACTCAGACATATCGAAACGCAAACACACCTAGACAGACATTTGTGAAAAGCAAAGAAGTTGGACAGAGATCAAATATATATTAAGACAAAAAATTCCTAGCAGGAAAGATTATGTATAAAAAAATAGACAAAGATTACTCACCAGGCAAAGGAGCACAGGTGTGACAGCATCACAAATAAATAAATGAATACACACACACACACACACCACACACACACACACACACACACACACACACAAACGCAAGCTTTCACAACCCAGTTGCTTCTTCAGGCAGAAGGGAAGGAGAGGGAAAAGGAAATGATGAGGGTTTTAAGGAAGGGGTAAGGAGCCATTCCAATCCCGGAAGAGGAAAGACTTACCTTGGGGGTAAAAAGGAAAGTAAACATATACACACATGCAAACAAGCCTAGGCAGACATATTGTAAATTTATATGTACAGTATGTCTGCCTAGGTGTGTTTGCATCTGTGTATATGTGTGGGTGTGGGTGTGTGTATTTGTTTACCTTCCTTTTCCCCCCAAGGTAAGTCTTTCCTCTCCCAGAATTGGAATGACTCCTTACCCACTCCCTTAAAACCCTCATCATTTCCTTTTCCCTCTCCTTTCCTTCTGCCTGAAGAAGCAACTGGGTTGCGAAAGCTTGTGTGTGTGTGTGTGTGTGTTTTATTTGTTACTATCACTACCTGTGCCCCTTCGCCTGGTATAGGCTCGCCAATAAAGACAATCCCTCAGAGCGGGTGATGAAGGAATTAGGCCGTTTGGCAAGGACATATTGTGGAAATAGACATACATTGTGGCCAAGGTATATAAATAAGTTTGAAGACATTATCACTGAGATAACTCACACTAGTACAAGGTTGTCTCCTAAGGAGTTGATGGGTAAGGAGATAACTTCGGACAAATTGAAAGATCTGGTTGTTTTTTCGCCGAGAGAAGTAGACTTTGAAGATAATTTATTGAAATTTCCAAATTTAAATCTTAGACGAAAAGCACACAAAAGGGAACATAAGTGGTCAAAAGGCAAATGTGACTGTAACTTCAATTGAGGGGATGAGGTATTGGTAAAGACTCATTATCGAAGTCTTCAGCCGACGAAAAAAATAAAGAAATTTTATCTATATCTATAAATGTGAATGTCTATTCGGTGTACGTTCATCACGTCTGAACCACAAGACATAAAGAGTTAAAATTTGTACAGATACTAATGTCCACCCGGGGAAGGCTTTAGGCATGGTTTTATGGCAATCGGATAGCTATTTATCTATTTATATTAACGTGAATGTCTGTTCGGTGTACGCTTATCACGTCCGAACGACAAGACACAGAGACTTGAATATTTGTACAGTTACTGATTCACACCTGAGGAAGGTTTTAGGCGCAGTTTTATAGCAATCTGATGGATATTTAGTAATTTGAAGAATATAATGCGAAATGCAGAACAATAATTACTCTTTGAAAATGGTTTTATTGGTTCCATTGTTACCCGAATGTTGATAATGATAAAAGGGTGGAGTATATTGCAATGGAAAGTTATCGGTGTATATAACATTCTACGTGTGTGTGTGTGTGTGTGTGTGTGTGTCTGTGTGTGTGTGTGTGTGTGTGTGTGTGTGTGTGTGTTATTATTTCGCTCTGCAGCGAAAACTACAGAACGCAAACGAACGGTCTATGTGTAATTGCTGTCCGAAGTCTCCCTTTCTACACCATAGCAGTTCCATGACCATAGCTATAAGGGGGTGGAAGATATGATGGTTGAAAGTCGTCAAATTAATAAAAAAAATTCGGACTGAAGGCCAGCGATGACGTTTGCGACTCTATATTAAGGAGGTTAAATACATCGAAACATGATGCACAGACCATATCTTTGGTCTATGTGTGCTACAATGTCTTCAGCTCTTTCTATGTATGGATAAGCATTCGAATAAGGAAATATAAGAATAAATAAACCACTAAAAAAGAAATTTATTTTAATACATCTCTTTAAAAAAATCAATTTGATGTTTTTGCGCATTACATCAAGTGATCGATCTGTAATATTATTACAATCATTATTGTTGAATTTCATGATTGGATTCTTTGAAACGAGTGCATTTTTACATGTGATTTGATCTACACTACTTACTTTTCTGATAATGTTGATTAAAATGTTTGTTTCTAAAGAAGGTATTGTATTTAACTTCATCCTTCAAAACCAGTCTCATAGCACACTACTCTAAGATAGATTATCTATCATAATCAACCAATACGCGAGCGGAGCCGCGGGTTTAAGGTAGTCCACTATATGCGGGACCATATGTGTTCAAGGAAGTAATTTATCCCACGTCGGTTGTAGTTGGAGATCAAGGAACCAGTCAGGTGATAGGAAAGTATAATGTGGGTGATGTGAAAAGGTTTAAAACTTATCAAGTAAATGTGAGGAAAGAGATTGAAGATGAGGGTGAAGATATTACTGATCCTTATTGGTGTGAAGATGGTGAATGTGACACGTAAGTGTCTAAGCGTAAAACTGGTGGTGATAATGAGGTAATGTTATATAGTCTGGAAGTTTGGGATGGTTTGGATTGGAATAATTTATGTAAATTATGGAAGTAGAATGATTTATTGTTTGATAGTATGGAATACAAGGAAGGTTGTTTGAGTGGTGATAAAATAAAATATTTTCTATAGAAGGGTCACAAGGTTGACTAAATTAAATGATTAATGAAGAGTTGTAAAATGCTAATTTTTTAAGGGGCATATTAGTTATAAAGGAATGAAATTCTTTTTTATTTTTTTTATTTTTTGTAACATAGATCAAGGGATAGTTAAATGGAGTGTTGTTGTGGATGGTAGGTTAATGAGAAGTGTAATGTATTCTTTTTTAATTTGGTTGTTTGTTGAGTAGTAGTAAGTGAGAATGTTTGATTTGGATATTATTGATATTGGTTACAGGTAGTATTGAAAATTGTGTATTGGTACTAAAGTACAATATTGGTGTATTGTATAAAAATGAGAATAGTAGGTCAGGTATGCCAGTTGTACATATAGTATAGTTATCCTTATGCATGGCCAAGTCATGGGATAGATGTGGTTGGAGAAAAAGTCTTTGGTCTTTGATGTGGACTAATATGTGTCGGATATATGGATAGGAACGGTGTGTGTAGTAGTAGTAGTGAACAGAACATTAGAATTGATGGGTATACTGAACTTTACCGTACATGAGTTTTTGGTGTAGGTAAGTGGAGTAGCACGGGGCGATGTTTCTCGCATTTGAAGTATAAAGGATGTCTGTTTATAGGTAAAAACCAAATCATGGGGTGTTAATTGTGGAGTAATGTTGTGAAAATGGATGACAATGAGTTTTGTGAGAGATTTAAAAAGTAATGGTGATGTTTTGGGAACGAGGAAGGTACTAGGTTTTTCGAATTGTGAATTAATTTAAATGTAGCCCAAATGTCAAATGGCATATTGTTTGAAAGAATTAGCGATTATGTCAAGTTACTGTTGGCAACGAGCTGCGATGGAGAGAATTTTACACAGAATGATGATGAATAGAGTAAGGAATGAGTTAAGTTTCTATCCTGAAATTATGTATTAGGTAGTTTGAAGAGTAATTATGATTTTATTGTGATGATAATGTGATGTTAATATTAAGTTATGAATGCATTGTTTAATTTTTAAAAGTAAAGAGGAGTTTACTAGGTACTAATAGGATATTAGATATGTTTAACGTAATAAAAAGGAATATGTTTTGTTGGAGTGGTGTTAATAGCCTCTGATGTTTTAGTACCAAGAGAAATTGTTTGATGTAAAAAGCAAAGTTCAGAGTAGAATCACTATTGGAGATGGGGAAAAAATCAATTTGACTATGACTCAAATAATTCTCAAAAAATGGTGAATTTAGAAATAATGAGAAAAATTTCAAACGAGTTGCAGATGGGGCAGGGGTGCTATAGCGGTATGGAATATTTCTGTAGCGTTATGTTACATTCAATTTTTTGCTGCTCACTCGGTCGAAGTTTATCGCCTGATTTGTTTACAGATTTGAAACTTTATCGAAAGATTTATTATATAATTGTATTAATTATTTTTGTAAATATGTTGCATGTAAACCTTTGCTGTGAAATGTGCGGGAGTCATGGCATGATGCGGATCTAACCAAAATGGCTGCAATAGATGCAAATACACGTTCCGAAGCAGGCTTCTGGGGCTACCATTATGGCTGCTAGAAGTAATTCAGTGGTCACGGAGATCGAAGAAAAAAAAAAAAACGGAAAATTCTATTGATTGTAAATTATGAGTAATTGGAGTCTGTCCGATGCTACGTAGTGTATCTGTTGGGGAATACTTCAATCAATTTGGCTAAAACAAAGAGAGTATGTTATCCAAGTTACACATCGTCTGGTTGTGGAAGTAATCCAGCATTTGGGCCTGGGTTTCAGCGTATTGCGCCGCAGTGCGTTCGTACTGAGTAGATACAAACCTGGAGAGAATTCGGTAATGTGTTGGAGAGATGCTATTTTATAAAAAAAAATGTTGATTGTCCTACTGAGATCTGATTGACAGTCGAGATAAGTTAAACTGTCAATGTTGTTGTAATATCCTTATTCAAGGGTTCCTGTGTGCATCATATCGTAATTTGCTGTTGATGTGTAGAGTTTTTGTGAGAGTTGCAGTTGTTATTGGTACGCTTGTGGTTCATATAAAGTGGGGTATTGGTGGAAAGGATCCACAATACCGTCGGTTACTGACAAAGTTTCAGGCTGAGATATATTTATAAAGGTACCTAAACGTTACTATTTATTTGAGTGGTGCTGAAGTATGTGCACAGGACCCTTGTATTTTGGTAAACTTCGATAAAATCTTGAATAGGGACAGAGACTGGTATGGAAAGTTTGGACAAAATGATTAGGTAACTTAACTGTGATATGTGTGTACGGCTGATTAATTTTATAATTTTATTGTACTGATGGCTTGTGTTGAATCTTAAAATTAAATAAGACCTACTTTGAAAGATAGTTCCATTTAACTGAATTCAGGGACATAGGCTGCTGCGTAGGTGAAGGATGACTTTAACTGCTCATAATCAGGGCTATTAAATAATAAAGACTACACTTGAGCAATTACAACGAATGCTTCCCTTTTTCTTTCTTCTCAAATATTGATATAAAAATGATTATGTTGTATTGAAGTAGCCATGCCGTTGGTAGAGCTACCATAATTCCTAAGAAACTCTTTTTCTATCATGATTCTTTCTATTGCTGTTCTTTACAAAACCTCATTAGTTGATGCATGCTTAAGTTAAAAAAAATAATAATAAATAAATAAATAAATAAATAAATAAAGAAGAAAGAATAAATGTTGTATACAAATCAGTCATAAGTTATCCTGATGGAAATATATTTATATATTATAAATAATAAAATAGTTCATTGGTTTAGAACTGGGTGTACTTACTTTGTAGAAACTAATATCGGTTGTTCGGGCTTTCTCCAGTAAATAAAAGTTCTAGCAATTGATATTTATAATTTTTTTAAATTATACTACAAGCAGAAGAATTTATCTAGATAAAAAGTGGATCTTCTCTAGTACAAACTTGACATATTGGCCATTTGTATTTTATCTAAAAGGAATTTCAATGCAAATGCTGCCAGTATATGGATAAGTAAATTCATTTATATTATTAAAGGTAAATACAATGAAGTTTTCAAATGCCAGAGATCCTATATTGCCGTAGTTGGAACAGCTACCGGTGTGAAAGTAACAGTCATACTATTCACAAGAGAACGCAACTCGCTATTTATCTTTGCTTAGTAAGCATGCCAGATGCATGCTGCAAAAAAAAGGACCTGACTGCCATGATTGGAATTCTGGTACAGTAGAATGAGTCTGCAGGACTTGGTATTTTCTGATTAAAAAAAAATATTCGCAGTCAGATGTGTACAGGAGGTATAATTTGATAGGAGAATTAAGGCAGTTACAGGCTCAAGATTCGTCTTTACGGTGAGTTGGTACCTATTTACATATTATTATTAACATTCCTTACTGGATCTTCCACTGTGACATCCATGGGTTTTTTGTAGGTCTTGCCTTCCTACCTATTTGGTCCTCTGCTGCCTTCACTATTTCATCTCTCAAAGCTACTCATTTCTCTTCTACTGTTTTATTTCCCCCATTTCTGTCAATTGTTGCCTAAAGTTCCCTCTGAAACTCCCAACAATTTCAGATTCCTTCAATTTATCCAGGCTCCATCTCCTTATTTTTCTACCTTTCTGCAGTTTTTTCAATTTCAGTCTGCAATTTGTGACCAATAAATTACGGTCAGAGTCTATATCCACCCCTGGGTATGTCTTACAGTTCAACAGCTGGTTCCAAAATCTGTGTCTTACCATTATAAAATCTACGAGATACCTTCCGGTGTCTCCTGGCGTCTTCCAGGTGTACAACCTTAGGTTGTTTGCAGATGAGGCCGTCATTTACCGTCTAGTAAAATCGTCTGAAGATCAAAACCAACTGCAGAACGATCTGAATAAGATATCAGTATGGTGTAAAAATTGGCAATTGACTCTAAATAATGAGAAGTGTGAAGTCGTCCACATGAGTACAAAAAGAAATGCGTTAAACTTTGTTTACAACATAAATCAATCAAATGTGAAGGCCGTAAACTCCACAAAATACCTAGGAATTACTATTACTTCAGACCTAAACTGGAAAGAACATGTAGATAATATCGTGGGAAAGGCGAACCAGAGACTGCGTTTTATTGGCAGAACCCTTAAAAGATGCAACAGAACTACTAAAGAAACTGCATACACTACGCTTGTCCGTCCATTTTTGGAGTATTGCAGCCCAGTGTGGGATCCTTATTAGGTGGGTTTGACGGAGGACATCGAAAGAGTCCAAAGAAGGGCAGCTCATTTTGTATTGTCACGATTTAGGGGAGACAGCATTATGGAAATGATACAGGATCTGGGATGGGAATCATTACAACAACGGCGCTTATCGCTGCGGCGTGGGCTACTTGCGAAACTCCAATCGCCAACATTCTACTCCGAATGCGAAAATATATTGTTGACTCCCACTTACATAGGTAGAAATGATCATCAGAATAAAATACGAGAAATCAGAGCTCGAACACAGAGATTCAGGTGTTCTTTCTTCCCGCGCGCTATTCGATAATGGAATGGGAGATAAATAGTATAATTGTGGTTCGATGAAGCCTCTGCCAGGCACTTAAATGTGATTTGCAGAGTATCCCATGTAGATGTAGATGAACCTTCTTTCCTGATTCTTAAACCAAGTGTTTGTTATGATCAAATTATGTTCCGTGCAAAATTCTACCAGGTGGCTTCCTCTTTCATTTCTATTCTGCAGTCCATATTCAACTACTATTTTTCCTTCTCTTCCTTTTCCTACTACCAAATTCCAGTCCCCCATCACAATTACGTTTTAGTCTCCCTTAACTGTCTGATTAATTTCCTTTAACTCCTCATACATTTCTTCAATATCCTCATCTGCAGAGCTAGTTGGCATATAAACCTGTACTTCTGTGGTCGGTGTTGGCTTCGTATCTATCTTAACTATGATAATGTGATCATTGTGCTGCTCACTAGAGTTAATCTGCATTTCTATTTTATTACTCATTATTAGACCTCCTCCTGTGACACCCCCAACTGACTTTGTATTTATAATCCTGTACTCACCTGACCAGAAATTCTCTTCCTCTTTCCACTAAACTTCACTAATCCCCACTATAACTTCAACCTATTCATTTTCCTTTTTAAATTTTCTAACCTTCCTACCCGATTAAGAGATCTAACATTCCACGCTTCGATCAGTAGTACTCCAGTATTGCCTTTCCTGATGACGACATCCTCCTGAGTCGTCTTTGCCCAGAGATCTGAATGGGGGACTATTTTACCTCCGGATATTTCACCCGAGAAAATGCCATCTCCATATTTTCCTCGGGAAAAGTAATGGCTGTAGTTTCCCCTTGCTTTCAGTCGTTTGCAGTAACTGTATGGCAAAGCCACATTAGCTGATGTTACAAGGCCAGTTCAGTCAATCATCCAGACTGTTGCCCCTGTAACTACTGAAAAGGCTGCTGTCCTTCTTCAGGAAACTCTCCAAGGTACCCCTCTGCTGTGGTTGCACCTACAGTACAGCTATCTGTATCATTAAGACATGCAAGCCACCCCACCTCGGCAATGTCTGTGATTCATGGAGGCGGGTCTTGACTATGATAATGTTATATGAGAATAATTTCTTTTTGCATGTTTTCCACATTTAAGAAGAAACTTCAGGAGGATTCTGTCAACTACAGGTGTTTTTGCTATTAGTGTTGAGTCATATCTTTTATAAATTTGTCTTGCTGTTTATGTAACTACATTATTGAAACCTGGCTGCATTTTGTATTATGCAGATGAAAAATTCAGAATCTGCAGAAACATAACATTCATAATAAGTGACAGAAATTGTGTGGCATCCAAAATATTGTGTTACAAGAAAATAACAGTATAATGTTACTCATCACTTCTGTTAAAAGCTGAAGTTAGAAACAAATCACCAGCAAAAAGTACAGACTGGAATACCACAAAAGATTGAAAAAGAGAAAAATTTACAATTCACCGATAAGTCTGAAATATGAGGTACGTCAGTCCTCAGTGAGGGGCAGCTTTTTATGTACGGTTCCTCTTCAGTGGAACATGCTTCAGTCAGTTCCTGAACAAGAACTTTCTCCTTTCTGTAACATATAAATAAATAAAGTATGTTAACAACCATGTCAAAATTGAGAAAATTCAGGGAACACCAGAGTAAAGAATGGTGATGTCATAGCCATCATAAATGGGATGAAAAGTCAAGAGTAACCCGAATTAAAATAATGATGACATATATTTTAACTATATTTACCATGTATTGTAAAGTAACAATTGAGGAAGCAACACCTGCAAATACTAACAAACATATATTTTATTTAATAGGAACTTAACAGGGATGAAATCCAGATGTAGACAATATTATTAACAATAAAATTAAGAACAAGATTACAGACACTGAAGGAATATCACACAACCTGCCTCAGTAGATGCATCGCTTAAGCATTGCTTTAATAATTCAGAGAGGCACTCTAGACCAGGCATGGCCAACATTTCCACCCGGTGGGTGTGCCTGCGCCCTCGGTCAGAGTACACTGTAGTTCACCTGCCTGCCCTAGATCATAGATTAAATCCAGCCAGCAGGTTAGCAACAATGGGTTAGTTAGTGCACCAGTCAGCCTGGATGTGGTTTTTCAGTGGTTTTATACATTCAATTAGGTGAATATCAGGCTATTATCAATGTTACATCTCAGTTATATAGTTTCCAAACATTTTTAACACATTCACACACTTTCACATGAATAACACCATATGTCCACCCTCAAGAACCACAGACATAGCCATACTGTAGGTGCAACCACAGTGGAAGGGTATCTGTGGAGAGGCCAGACAAATGTGTGGATCCTGAAGAGGGACAGCAGCCTTTTCAGTAGTTACAGTTTGGATGATTGACTGAGCTTGCCTTGTAACATCAGCTAAAGTGGCTTTGTCATGCATTTACTGTGAACAGTTGAAAGCAAGGGGGAAACTACATTCGTTAATTTTCCTGAGGAGTGCATCTCTTCTGTGTGAATATATGATGATAGCGTCTTCTTGGGTAAAATATTCTGATGGTAAATTAGTCCCCCATTTCGATCTCCAGACAGGGACTATTCAGGAGGATGTAGTCATCAAGATAAACAAAACAGGCATTCTATGGATCGGAGTGTGGAATGTTCTATCTCTTAATCAGATATGTAAGTTAGAAAATTTGAAAACAGAAAGGGATAGTGTGATGGAGAGTGTGGAATGTTCTCTCTCTTAATCAGATACGTAAGTTAGAAAATTTGAAAACAGAAATGGATAGGTTAAATACAATGGGGATAAGTGAAGTTTGGTAGCAGGATGAACAGGATTTCTGGTCAGATGAGTACATAATTATACATACAAAATCAGTTGGTGGTAACACAGGAGTAGGTCTGATAATGAACAAGAAAATAAGAATGCAGTTAAGTTACTGTGAACAACATAGTAAACACATTGTTGTAGCCAATACCGACTTGAAGCCAATACCGACTACAGTGGTACAAGTTTACATGTCAACAAGCTCTGTCAATGAAAAGAAGATAAAAGAAATGTATGAGGAGATAAAAGAAATTATTCAGACACAAGTTGTTGTTATAGGGGAATGGAACTTGATACTAGTTGAGGGAAGAAAAGGAAATGTAGTAGGTGAATATAGACTGGGGAAAAGGAATGATAGAAATCGCCTGGTAGAATTTTGTGAAGAGCACAATTTCATAATCACAAACACTTGGTTTAATCAGCATGAAAGAAGGTTATAATATGTGGAAGAAACCAGGAGACACTGAGAGGTAGCAGATCGACTTTATGATGGTAACATAAAGGTTTAGAAATCAGGTTTTGAACTGTAAGACATATCAAGGGGCAGATACAGACTGACCATAACTTATTGTTATGAACTGTAGATTAAAATTTAAGAGACTGCAAATAGGTAGAAAATTAAGGACATGGAATCTGGACAAATTGAAGGAACCAGGGGTGGTTGAGTGTTTCAGAGGAAGCATTAGGCAAGGAATGGCTGAAATGGGGGAAAGTAATACAGTAGAAGAAATTGGGTGGCTCTGAGAGATAAGAGTAGTGAAGGCCGGAGAGGATCATAGAGGCAGAAGGACAGGAGCTAATAGAAATCCCTGTATAACACAAGAATACTGAACTTAGTTGATGAAAGGAGCAAATAAATAAAAAATGCAGCAAGTGAAGCAGGCGAAAGGGAGTACAGACGTCTGAAAGATGAGGTTGACGGGAAGTGCAGACTGGCTAAGCAGAAGTAGCTTGAGGAGGAATGCAAGACCGTAGAAGAATGTATAACTACAGGAAAATAAAGGAGACATTTGGAGACAAGAAAGTGGTATGAATATCAATAACTCAGATGGAAAACTGGTAAGGGGCAGACACTAGCCTGCTTAGCTATAACAGGTGGAATTAGCAGCACACCAACTGCTGGGATGGAAACCATGCTGGATATGCCCCCATTACACCTTTGGGTCAAGACGGAGGCAGCGGCTGGTGCATACAGACTCAAATCTGGCAACAACTGGAACTCTTTGGGATATCTAAAATAGTGAGTGAGGTAAATATAGGAAAGGTTGGGGAAATGCCAGCCAACTATATTATAACCCCATACTGCTTCAACAAGCCTTTCAGTATAACAACTGGAAGTAGGGAGCAGTGGGAGAAAATAGTTCGACTCCGTACGAGAGATATTGTCTGGTTCACTGACGGGTCAAAATCAGACCAAGGTGTTGGGGCCGGGATATATGGGGTGCAGCCAAGACTGGAGGGCATCATCTCTCTAGGAAAACTGGCCTCAGTATTCCAGGCCGAAATCACTGCCATCAGGGCATGTGTGGAGGAGAATTTGCATAGGTGCTACAAAGATCATAGCATCTATATCTATTCAGACAGCCAGGCAGCCCTGAGATCACTGGCAGCTCCTGCAACAAGGTCTAAAATTGTTGCAGAATGTCACAGGGTTCTGGTGGAGCTAGGGGAAAGCAATAGAGTAAACCTATTGTGGGTCCCTGGCCACTCGGGGATCAGTGGCAACGAACATGCCGACAGATTAGCCAGGATGGGGGCAGAGACTCCATTTATTGGACTGGAACCTGTCCTGACAATCACCAAGGTGATGATCAAATTGGAGCTACGTAACTGGTTCAAAAGACAGCACGTAGAATATTGGACCAAAGTCCATCAACAAAAACATGGCAAGGTAATGATGCCAAAGCCTTGTTTTAAAAGAAGCTCTGCAATCCTGGGTCTGAACAGGAGAGAGATTAGACTCGTGGTTGGATTGCTGACAGGCCATGGGAATTTCAAAAAACACCTACGTACAATGGGAATAACAGAAGAGGACCCTAAATGTAGGATCTGTGATGACGGTGATGAAACTGCATCACATCTAATCTTCTAATGCATTGCATTGGAGAATAAAAGGCACAGAATATTTGGGACAACCAGACCTGAAGAAATTGCGTCTAATAAAGAACTGGTGAAGGGACTCCTTGCACTGTTCAAGGGCATTGGTTGGCTTTACTAGATATACAGGGAGCGATACCGCACAATAAACTTAGTTTCGGTGCGGGCAGTGGCGGGTTGGACCAAGACTGTTTTGGCTTCCCTGGAAAAAATCAATCAATACAGTAGAAGAAATTGGGTGGCTCTGAGAGATAAGAGTAGTGAAGGCCGGAGAGGATCATAGAGGCAGAAGGACAGGACCTAATAGAAATCCCTGTATAACACAAGAATACTGAACTTAATTGATGAAAGGAGCAAATATAAAAAAAAAAAAAAAAAAAAAAAAAAAAAATGCAGCAAGTGAAGCAGGCAAAAGGGAGTACAGACGTCTGAAAGATGAGGTTGACGGGAAGTGCAGACTGGCTAAGCAGAAGTAGCTTGAGGAAAAATGCAAGACCGTAGAAGAATGTATAACTATAGGAAAGATAGATACTGCCTACAGGAAAATAAAGGAGACATTTGGAGACAATAAAAGTGGTATGAATATCAATAACTCAGATGGAAAACTGGTAGTAAGCAAAAAAGGGAAAGCTGAAAGGTGGTAGGAATATATAAAAGATCTATATAAAGGAAATAAACTTGAAAGCAGTATTCTAGAAATGGAAGACGAAGTGGAGGAAGGTGAGATAGAAGATATGATACAGAGCACTAAAAAATTTGAGTAGAAACAAGGCCGCAGGAGTAGATGATGTACAGTCTGAACTGCTATTATCGTTATACGAGCCAGTCATGAAGAAATTATTCTGAGAAAATTACAGAACTATCAGTTTAAAAAGTCATGGTTGTTAAATACTAACATGGATTATTTACAGACGAATGGAAAAACAGCTGAAATCCAACCTTGAAGATCAGTTTGAATTTAGGAGAAATGAAGGAACATGCAAAGCAGTACTCACATTACAACTAACTTAGAAGATACGTTAATGAAAGGGAAACCTACATAGATCTGGAGAAGAGTTATATTTAACTTGTACAAAAACCAGATAGCAGTTATTAGAGTCGAAGAGCTTGAAAGGGTGACAAAGGTTGAGAAAGGAGTAAGACAGGGTTGTACCCTTTCCCCAATGTTGTTCAATCTGTATATTGAGCAAGCAGTGAAGGAATGCAAGGAGAAATTTGGAGAGGAAATTAAAGTTGAGGGAGAAGATATAAATACTGCACTTTGCTGACAATATAATATTTCTCTCAGAGACAGCAAATGACCTGGAAGAGCAATTGAACAGTATGGACAGTGCCTTGAAAGGAGGATATAAGATGAACATTGAAAAGAGTAAAACAAGGGTAATGGAATAAAATGTCAGAAAATCATGCGATGCTGAAGGAATGAGATTAGATAATGAGACAATAAAAGTAGTAGATGAGTTTTGTTATTTGAGTAGCAAAATAGCTTCTGATGGCCAAGGTATAAAATGCAGAATGGTTATGGGAAGAAAAGTGTTTCTGGAAAAGCTTAATTTGTTGACATCCAATATTAGTTTAAATGTTAGGAAGTCCTTTCTGAAAGCATTTGTCTGGATTGTAGCAATGTATTGGAGTGAAACAGGGATAATAAGGATGTAATAACTTTATTAACACTAGAATTTCAACTCTACACAACAAGTGTCATGAATCATGGTTGAATGTGGACTGAAGTGCTCCGCTGAGTCCAGGCGAGTCCCGGTTCACTTAGGCAGCGCTATCTAATTGCTGTAGTGCCCCTATATTACTTAGTGCGCACTACACGCGGCATTAGTTTTAAATTTATGACACACTGTCACACATGACACTTTTCCCCCTTTGGGAAATTCACTTCACATTGCAGAAGTGGTGTACAGTGCAGACACATCCATTGGTTCTTGATGTGTTGCGGCCAGGTCACATGGTGCCATGCGAACGTATGGGCGAAAGTGCACCGGACGGGCCCTTTGCATGGAACACGGACCCGCGACTGAATGATGGGTGACATCTCTGAAGTGCTGGCTGCAGGTGGTGGAGAAATCGGCATGCTCTCTGCTGGAGGCATACATCCCCAGGACTGAATTACGGGTGACAGTTGCATTGCCTCTAGTGCATGCGACTGCAATGCTGGCACATCTCCCCGCACAGTCGGCTCATGTGATGGAAGCGCATCATCTGCAGGATTATGTTGGGTACTCGGAGTTGTGAGCTGCAAAGGTGGGACCCATAGATGGTGTCTATTGTCTTCTGAAGGAGTATGAATAAGGAGTGTGGAGACAACGTTGACAACAGCAGGGCAACTGCCCGCGAACGTATCTGCCAAAATGGCAAACAACCATTCCTTGATCAGTCTGGATGTCACACAACCGACGTCCTCTAAACATTTTGATGGTTCCTTTGACCCTTATGGCACGAGAGCCATATCCTTGTACCCAGACAGGGGCACCTACTCTGAACTTGTCAGGAGGGTGTGAAACAGCCTGAGACTGTCGGAAGCAAAGAAGATGTAACAATGTACGTGTCTGACGACGATGTAAGAGTTTGACCGGGCAATGATCACCCATGGGTGTAAATCGATAAGAACTTAGAAAGTGAAGTAAAGCATCTTCTGTAGAAAACTCACTGAGGAACTTCTTCATCTGACATTTGAATGTACGTGCAAGACGCTCGACCTCCCCATTTGATTGTGGATGGAAGGGCGGCACCGTGACATGACAGACACCGAGACCAGAACAGAAATCTGCAAAAGCCTGTGAGGAAAACTGAGGACCATTGTCTGTGACAAGCGTAGAGGGTAGACCTTCAAGGTGAAAATCTTTGCCAATGCATTTGTGGTTGCCGCAGTGGAATGGGACGGGCAGCAGCGAACCACAAAAGGAAAATTGGAATAAGCATCAATGACAAGAAACCAGTAGGCACCAGTAGGGCCAGCAAAATTGGCGTGAACCCATTCCACAGGCGCACTGGGGTAGGCCACGGGGATGGGTCAGCTCTGGTGGCTGCCAACTATTGAGCACATTTGGTACACAGGGCGACCATGCGTGAAATGTCTGCATCATTTCCTGGCCAGTAAACATGTCTGCGAGCCAGATTTTTAGTGCGGAAAACACCCCAATAATCCTGGTGTAACAACTGAAGAACATGATGACACAGAGAAGCAGGAACCACCACCTTTGGAAATGCTCCGTCTGTGGAGAGGAGAACCACCGAGCAGACAGTCTCAGCTGCAAGACGTAATAATTACAAAGCAGGTCAGAGGCCTTGCCAGAAGGTCTGTCAGGCCACCCTCGTTGAATGAACCTAATCACCTTGCTGAGAACTGGGTCTTCAGCTGTGGCCGAAGCAACGTGGTCCCCCTTATTGGAAAACCATCAACCGCACGACGTCCGTCCTCATCCACGTGGAAACAGAGTAACTCATTGCGGTCCAAACCAGGGTCAGAACCCATAGGCAGCTGCGATATGGCATCAGCATTTGCGTGCTGGACCGTGGGGTGGTAATGGATCTCATAGTGAAATCAAGACAAGACGTTGCAACCTGTGTGCAGCTTTATCCAGAAGTGATGCTGAAGGATGAAACAGGGAGACAAGAAGCTTATGGTCTGTAATGAGATGAAACTTGGAACCATACAAGAAAATGTGAAATTTTTTAAGCATACACTATGGCAAGTGCCTCTTTCTTAATCTGAGAATAATGCCTTTGAGCACCGTTGAGCGTCTTCGAAGCATAAGCAATAGGCCACTCTGATCCATCATCATATCGGTGTGCAAGGACGGCCCCAAGACCATCTTGGGATGCGTCCGTGGCCAACACCAGTTGCAACCCCAGACAAAACGTGATTAGACACGGCGCCGACTGAAGCTGATCTTTGAGGTGGACAAAGGCATGTTCACATTCATCAGTCCTGTGGAAAGGAATGTTCTTACGGAGCAGCTGATTCAATGGATGGGCCACGTCAGCCACAGAAGGAAGGAATTTATGATAGTAGACAATTTTGCTAAGAAATACCTAAAGGTCTTTAATACTGGACGGCCATGGGAGGGCTGCGATCACATCAACATGCTGATGTAAGGGGCGGATCCCATCATGGGACAGTTGAAACACCAGATACACAACAGAAGACTGAAAAAAATTGAGATTTAGCGAGATTACACTTCAGCCCCGCAGACAGCAGATCTTGAAAAAGTGCGCGAAGATTGGCTAGGTGTTCATCCGTGGAAACCCCTGTAACTACAATATTATCTTGATAGTTGATGCAACCAGACACGCAAGCAGTCAGTTGTTCTAAAAACCTCTGAAAGATAGCTGGCACACTGTCAATGCCGAACGGCAACTGTTGGTATTGATACAGGCCAAACAGAGTGTTTAAGACGAGAAATTTACTGGAATCTGTGTAAAGGCAGTTGGTGATATGCCTCCGATAAATCGATTTTTGGAGAAGAATTGACCGCCCACAAGTTTGGCAAACAATTCATCAGGACGAGGAAGCGGGTAAGTATCAATGAGACATTGGGCATTGACGGCCTTTTTGAAATCGCCACACAACCGCAATTTACCGTTAGGTTTGCAAACCACAACGAGGGGGGATGCCCAATCACTAGAAGTAACTGGTAGGAGAGCCCCCAAAGACACCAACCTATCTAAATCAGCCTCGACTGGGTCACGTAATGCAACTGTAATGGAGCGGGCACGGAAAAATATCGTGTGGGCCACCGGTTTGGGCGTTATATGTGCCTCATAGTCGACAGCGCGGCCCAGGCCAGGAGAGAAAATTGAGGAAAATTCAGTACACAATGCATCTAACCAAGTGTAAGGAATATCAGCAGATACCAGATGTACATCGTCTGTAATGGAGACTCCAAATAGTCGAAAAGCCTCATACCCAAACAAGTTTTTCGTTCCAGCATGATGAACAACAATAAAAGTGAGAGAACAAACGACTGACTTGTAAGAAGTGGACGCCTCAAATTGGCCAATAATCGGAATCTTCTGTTTGTTGTAAGTCCCCAAATTGTGCATGACAGGAGACAGTGGCAGCGAACCGAATTCCAAGTATGTGTGGGAATTTATGAGAGTGATAGCAGAACCTGTGTCTACCTGCATGCGAATATTTTTGTCAAGTACCTGAACATCTATATATAACTTACTAGTATCGGAAAGTACACAATTGACTGTCATAACAGAATCATCATCATCAACAACAGCAGGAGTCTTGTTAGACCGGCAGACGGAGGCGATGTGACCTTTCTTATGACAGGTCTGACACGTGGCCCAGTGTTGAGGACAGGATGGAAGCGCCAAATGTACCCGATTTTTCTGCTGTATCTGCCGCTGCTGCTTCTTTTTAGCGTGTGATTGTACTGTGCCTGTACTATGGCAACTTCCCCATCATCATACAAAACAGGCGCGTTGTCTGGCGCGGTGTCAGACAGCACAGCACTGACGTCCATGTCAATACTCAATACTTCAGATAAAAGAGGGATTCAGGAGCTGGAGGGCCCGTTGTCTGACTTCCTTATCCGGAGCCAACCAAAGAATAGTATCTCTAACCATGGAATCTGATCAGACTGCTTTCACAAATGAAAGAATTTGAAAACAGTAGCAGCTACTTGCATTTGGTCCTCACAGTATTTAATAAGGGCACTAATTATGTCATCTAACTGAAGTAACTCTGGATGCGAACTCGGATAACATTTCAGCGCGAGCCTATAAATCGCGGTGCGGGCAGTTGAGAGTAATTTTTGTCTTACAATACCTTGAACTTGATGCGTAACACAATGAGCTTTAAATTGCATAAACCATTCATTGAATGGTGAAATGGAGGATGCACGTCCGTAACAAACTGACATTTTCTACTAAGGCCTTGTAATTCCACGGCCCATGCGCAGTATGATTGATGCGGTTGCTTGCGGCACTTGTAAAAGACCACCCGGGAAGCGACAACATGGGTGTTTTTGCGATAATATTTGGAGAGCATGTCACACATTTCAGCAAAAGATAACGACGGCAGATCCCGTAGGGGGGTGAGCTGAGGTAATAGTTGATACACTTTTGGAGAAATCCAAGAAAGAAATAGTGATTTGCACAGCTGATCGTCGCCAACGCCGAAAGCCACAAAATGTTTCCGCGGCCGCTTTTCATAGTCCTCCCATTCTTCCACAGCTTCCTCGTATGGAGGCAGAGAACACGGCGCGACCCGACTGGACAACGACGTTGACACAACTGACATAAGCACCTGTGATACATCACGTAATGACGCTACGAGGGCAGTCTGTTGCTCAATGAGTGTGCACAATAGCTGGTCTAAGGTTTCCACGTTTATCAAAATAGTGCCAACGACAATGTGTGGAATAGTTCACAACTCGTCACCACTAGAAAAGTAATAATTTCATAATGTCAAATTATGAAAACTGGCTTATACAGCTTTCATATTTGGGTGACATATTCAGTGCTCTCAATATCCTCGATTTATTGCAGCAAGGAAAGAATTTCCACAAATTTTAAGTACAAGATAAAATAGAAGCAACTATTAAACAACTTGAAAGATGACCCAGTAAAGTGAAAGAAAATTGTTCGTTCTGCAGAGGCAGAAATTCGTTAAGTGTTCGGTATCCGTCCAGACGTCCGAAATGCAGTAGCGTCATCGCGGACGATAACAGTCGCGATTAATTACACGACTACCATAACAATTTCTGTATGAATTCTTGTAACCACTATATTGTAATGGAACCATTGTCGAACTACAGAGAAGCACAACACTGGACTGATGACTAAGATAAGTTGAATTCAATTTGTGGTAATTTACTATGAATGCATGGTTGAATTTTGTTAAAATATATATATATATGAAAATTAGATTGTACTTTTACTTGCTTATTTCAAACAAATACTTAACCAATCTTGTCCCGCATGACAAACCTCAATAATGCATTAATGACATTTTAATTAGATCATCTTGACAAAGAGAGAGATCACCTAGAATAGAGACTGTGATAGTTAATTGAATGAGACTTGATCATAAACAGTTGCATGCCAGTGTTAGGATACTGAATCAACCAATAAAAAAGGAAAAAATCAGTTCTTCTGAAACTTAGGATAAAATTAAGAACAGCAATTTTTTTTATTAATAACTGAGTTCAACAATAATTACCATCGCCACATCTATCCTATAAAGAACCAAACTCATACGATTATCGATTGCAATTTTATCAGCCAAGACTGATTTACGTAAATTTACTGTTTGCTTAAAAGCATTAATTTTTGTCAAATACTGACTTCAGTGATTGGACTGCACCCACCTGCCAACCACTTCACACTGAATTTATTGCTATTACTATTTCAAAATTATTACTACCACTGGAGTACTAATTAAGTCGTACGGACTGCCCATACGCAGTAGTTTATCTTCAGCTATCAGAGTGTGCACAGTTTCCATTGGAGTTTTTGTAAGGAAAGGAAAGGTGAGTGATCTTTCGAAAAGTGTGTCAGATAGGGCCATAGTTTTTGTTAATAACATTAATTGAGTTGCTAATTGTTTCAAAAACACAACTCTTATTACTACAAACAACTTTCTTCTATTTTTTCCCCTTCTTTCCTTACAATGTATTGCCAATTTTAGAATCATTAAAAAAAATTTACAATGAAGGTTGCATAACTATACCAAGACTTTCAGTCTAAAATGAGAATTATGGTATAGTTGCTCTATATACACACACTAATCTTAAGTTACTGGCATTAGCCAGGTGTGTTTATTCCATTCGTATGTTAGTCCTTTACCTTCTTCTCCCTCTGCCCATCACCTTCTGACCCACTTTTTGCCCATTTCAGTTTCGTTATCATGCAGCTCAATCCTTATGACGTCATATCTCCTGAATAGTATGTCCTACAAAAATGTTATTTTCCTGTTATGTAGACTAGAAAAGTCTGCAAAATTTGTTGCAAATTCTAAATAAGAAATAAATTACTGCTAAAATATTCTTAATCTAGTTCAACACCGCTAACAGTCTCATAATAACACAAAAATGGAAAAGAAAAATATAACAAGCTTTTCGAAATATTTTCCTTCATCAGGTATGAGAGGACGAGGAAGGAAAGCCTAGAAGGGAAGCCTAGGTTGTGAATAAAATTTCCCTTCTGTTCCCTTCCTCTTTCCTCCTCTCCTACCGGAAGAAGGAAAATACTCCCGAATGCTTTTCATATTTTTCATTACCATTTTCATGTTTTTCTGTGACTGACGGCAGTACAGAACTAAGGTAAGTACTACCAGCCAATCTACCTCTTTTCAAGACTATTTTAGCACCTCAGTGGAGAATTTCCATCAGTAATCTATACTGCCTCATGCGTGATAGAGTGGTTTTTATGCATCTTTGTTTATGATGTCAAATGTCCTGAACTGTGTGTCTTTTATGATATCACAGGTACATTCAATGGTGTATGTGCGTACTAACTATAAAATGTCTCCCAAATACATTTAGTTGTATAGAAGTAATAAGCTGTAATGCCATAGTTGTTCAATGCATGAACATTGGAAAAGTAGTAATCGATAAACTTCCGCACTTTCATCATTCTGCTGGGGTTATCAGCAAGATACGTTTTGTAAACATTTGAAATTGTGTGTAAGATTTGTTGCAAGTTGCTATGTGCTCTCATTTGCAAAACCTCATTATTTACACATAGAATGGTGACACAGTTTTCTGCAACTTTAATTGTTTACAATGTCATATCCCCTAAAGTATGTGTCGTAGTTGGTTATTACCGCACAGCTATTGTTGCCAGACGCTAAAGAATAGGTGTTCCAGGTCTGGTCGAAATTGGTCCATTAGTTTAGGAGCTGATATGGAACATTTCACACATTTCATTGTTTATGACATCATTTCCCCTGAACTGCTTGTCACCTTACCCCCCACTGCATATGTTGCTTAGCAATAAGGAATATGTGTATAGCCACATGGGCTGAGCAGTCACATTAAGGATTGCAATCACTTCCGCTGGAGTTTCAAGTTGTCCCTCAAGTATTGGTGCGTGTGTCGTTCTTAGAATATTCCAGAAATATTGTGGGTCCCACTAAGCAAAAGTTTGGGAACCACTGGTATGGAGCATATAGAAGCTACTGGAGACCTTCTACCTCTCCCAGATATCCGCCAGATGTTACCCCATGCAACTGGAGTCAATAGCTCTATGATCTGAACGAAAAGATTAGACACAGTACTGTTTTCTCCATTATGTCAAGATTATATCTCTAACCCGTTTCATCTGGGTCTCTGTGGTTCACTGACTCACAGTCTAATACATTGGCACCTTCCATTTTGATGCCTCCATAACTGCCGTGTCATATAACAACTGGATTGCAGCAGATTCCCAGATTTTTTGTTGAGTATAGCTGTGGCACACTTATCATCTGTCTTCTTATGCAAATGTCCATTGCCAATGAACCTGTTCAGAACATAGAACTCAGAACGAAATGGCTGATTTCTATAGTTGCTGCACAACGCATAGTTTCTGGACCCTACTACCTATCAGCTTACCTGAAATCGCAACAGGACAGACAACACAACCATGTATGCTTGATTTTTATTTCACTTAACTGAGGCAAACTGATTAATTATCCACTTTTTTGTGTGGCTAGCCCCTGGCTTTACTGAATGAACTACTTTTTATAGTTTAGTCAAGATTTTATGTCATGGAATGAATAATATCTTTTATACAATTTTTCCTGACTGCAAAAGATTTACCTGTAATTCCACCAAGGTTCCCAGACTGGCAATACATCTGTGATATCACCACCTCTTACAAGGGCTTCAAATTCTTGCCGTTCACATTCTGTTAGACAGCTCCATACAGAATCAGCATCATTTAAGTCCACACCTTCAAGTCGTTCACTGAGATCACGTTCATCATCTGAGTCTGTACACATAACAAGAATAGATAATGAGAAACATATGGTCTCACTCAGTAAGTGAATCAACTATATGTACAGGATGTAAATAAAATGTGTATTAGCCTTTCAGCAAGTTTCCATGCAGTTAGTCACATCAGTGGAAGTTTTAACTTTATACCTCAGGAGCAAATATTTACAAATAAGTCTCATCACATGTCTACCAACATATATGAACAAATACACCACACTCCTTTCCGATTTCACATTAACATACTTTCATATTGTCTTTGAAGTACATTATTACAGACGACATTTATCCCAAGAGAAAACATTAACTGTGTGGAATTTTAAAAAACCATTTGATATTTACTTTTCACTCTCAGTTAAACGTCTTTAATTAATTTCTGTGTCAAAACCTCATATCAGAGTACAAAGGTATGAGTTTCAACATAAGACAAGATGGTTTCTGATGCAATTACATTATCCACAAATGATCAAAATATATCATGCAACGGAAGATTTGCAACTGAAAGTGAAAAGTATGTGTGGTTTTTTAACCCCCCTCCCCCATACTTGTAACGGAGCAGTGACAAATGGTGTGTGTGTGTGTGTGTGTGTGTGTGTGTGTGTGTGTGTGTGTGTGTATTCTACAAGCTGCCAATTCATCCTTAATGTTAACTAGACATAGTGAACTCAAAGTGTGTGACAGATCATTGTACACTTTCAAGCTTATATATTTATGGATCTTTTGTACTGCTGACTGCAATGAAAATGCACTCATATTTTTACAGTTATTTCTTATATTGAGCAACTTACATTTGATCTCAAGGTAATTTCTTTCTGCAGTCAAAATACACAATTTAAGCCTGATGAATTTTCTTTTATCCAATACTGCAACTGTGAAGTGAAGGAAGGCGCAGAAAAAACAGAAACATGGAACCCTGTACAGGTGGATGTAACACTGTTCATGGCAAATGCCAACATACTTAAAACACTCACTCCCTTGAGGGACAGAATCTTCTTGCTTCAAACGTCTGACAATTATGCACTGCCAACCTTGTATCTAAAATATCTCTCTGAGAGGAAGGATGGGACAAAAGTGGTCAGATGTCCACGAAACCCCCATTTGTAAAGGTGCTGTAAAACATGTCTCCAGATAGTATTGTAGGCCTTTTCAGATAGGAAAAAAAAACTAAACACTGATAAAGTGTTGATTATGTAGGAAAGCTTGTTGAATACCTCTTTTTAGCAGGATTAGGTTATCCAGTGTGGAGTGGTATTGCCTGAACCTGCACTGGGAACAGCTGAGTGAGCAAGGACCTGTTTTCAAGGACCCATACTAGGCACCAGTTGACCGCATGCTCTAGTCTTTCCTACACAGCTGGAGAGACTAATGCCATGATAACAACTGGGGTCAGTCTGATCTTAGTTATGTTTTAAAATCAGGATTCAAATGGATTCTTTCCAAGAACAAAGAAACATTACTCTCCAGGTAGTATCATAGGCATTATCCAGCTTTAAGTAAACCCTGATGAGGTGTTGCTTACAAAGGAAAGCTTATTGAATCTCTGTTTCAAATAGAGACGTGACCCTATTGATTGAGTTCAGGCTATTGCCTACACCTCTGCTTACTCTCTAATGATTCTCCTTGCCCGTGCCCTTACCACTAAAAAAATTGCAGATTCGCATCACTATGGCACCGATGGAATCATCGCAAAGCTGCCCTCCCTGATTGCAGAATAACACTCAACATTCCACCAAAGGATAACCTGACTCTTATTTATTGCCTCCAATTTCAAGATGGGCGCATCAGTGCATGGTGAATCATTGCTGTGATGTGATCCACCAGTTCTGAACACCTTCATACAACTCTAAAATAGCCAACTGTTTATTAAGCTCCATGAAGGTTGTCATCCACATCCCACTGGGCAGTGTCTGCAAGAATGGGTGAGCAGAAGGAGACGTCTATGGCTGAAGACAAACTTGTAGCAACAGTAAATGTGCAGCTTGACCCATGCTCGGCAATATTATTTAGGTTGACTGTATCACGCCCTCAGTTATCAAAGCCCTGGGGCAAGTGTTGTCAGATCCCTATAATGCATTGCTTGCATTAAAGTCTCCTAAAAAGAGTGCACTGTCAACAAGTTATCCAGGTGGTAAATATAGAGAGCAAACTATAATATTAATATGGGCCAGTACACAGATAGCAACTGCCTGTGGCCTTGCAGTTAAAGGCATAGGTGTACAGTGGAAAGTGGCCCTGACAAACACTGGCACACCACCAATGATGTCGACTTTCCTGAAGAGGTGATAGCCTCTAAGATAAGGTATGTCACCCTGTTTAAAATGTGTGTCTTAGAGAGATATACAGAAAGGACTATCATTTACAAGTAGCTGCAGTTCTTCCAAACGATCTCGCGTCATGTTCCGTGATGATGTCTTCCTTGTCAGTCAAGGCTGACGTATCACTGTCCAATGATGCCATGGAAAAATTTGCATTGGACCTTGTGAACCATTCTTCAATTTTTTATAAGATGAGAAGGAAAGGGAGATTTGAGGAGCACTGCACTTTTGAAGGATGCTCAGCTTTTGGAGTGTCAGCGATCTCTGTAGGTTTCTGTAATGTCTCTTCAATCCGAGTTACCTTGATTGCCATGTCTTTTCTAGTTAGGCTATGACAGGTAAAAATGCGAGTGTAAATTCTGGTGATGGATATTGGCACTGTCTGTGTCAAAGTGTCAACTTTGGGTTTTTGGACTAATAAAGCACAGAAGGTGGCAAATACAGAAGGCTTTGTTGCCTGTATTCTTTTTTGGCATCCACATAGAGGATCCGATTTGTTACCTTGATTTCCTGTACTTCTCTTCCCTCTGCAAAGATTGGGGAATCTCAACTCCAGACTGGATGGCTACCAGAACAGTTTATACAAAGTGTTGGAGACGGGCAGTCAGCTCCAGATTCGTGGGCTGCCTTGCCACACTTCCCACAGGTCGGTTAACAACTTTGGTTAGTATAACAGTAACACTGGCACGTGTAATACTTCTTAGGGTTTAGTATATACAACCTAATCTTAAGTTGGAGGAATCCCACCACAATGTATTCTGGCAGTGTTGGAGAACTGAAGGTAGCAGTGAGGGTGGGAGTTCTCAGTCAATCCATTGGTTGTTCGGTCGGTTTGTTTGGTTTTAGGGGGACAAAACTACGGCAGTCATCAGTCTCCCATTCTATCACCGGGCAGAGAAGAAAAGCACCATGCAAAATGAAAGCGCCCAAAATTAAAAATAGCAATGGGAGGAAAATCCCACTCAGTTAGTAAAATGTCAACGAAGTTGACAAGAAAAAACACGACGTGAGGCGATGACACAGAAACACACAACAATGAAAGGAACCAATGCAATGAAGATGACGACTGTGGTTAACCGACCACAAGATGAAAAAGAGAAAGAATCAACGACACGGCAAGAGGAGAAAGCATCCAATCGGAGGACGTGTGACAAGGGGAACACGGATGGTGGAGCAAAGCAAAGCTTCACAGAGATTGATAAAAAAACCCTGGCACAAATAAAATGTAAAACTAAATCAGCCATAATGACATCATCACTTAAAACATTCAATAAAACAGCAGGAAGATTAAAACCCTGTCACAAGCCAGCTAAAATAGGGCAGTCCAGCAATATGTGGGCCACTGACAAGTGGGAGCCACAGCGACACTGGGGCGGGTCCTCACCACGGAGCAGATGGCCGTGGATCAGTGGCCAATGTGAAGCCGGCACAGGAGTACCAAGTCTCGGTGGGAAGACCACACGGAGGAATGTCATACAGCCATAGTCTCCTGAGTTTGTTGGGCGTGGTCAGGCCACGCAACTCAATAGTCTGAAGCTCACAAACTCTACGTCAGAGCACTGACCGGAAGGCCGATCACTAAAATGGACATATTGACAGCCTGACAGCCTGTTTGGCAAACCCATCGGCGCGTTCATTGCCCAGGATACTGGCATGACCCAAAGACCGAAGAAAGACCACCGATCATCCAGACCGATCAAGGGCAAAGAGAGTCTCATGGATAGCCGTAACTAGGGGAGAATGCGGGTCACACCGGTCCAGAGAGTAAAGGCTGCTCAGGGAGTCACTGCAAAGGAGGAAAGACTCACCTGAGCACGAGTGTATATGCTCTAGAGCACGGAAAATGGCTACCAGCTCTGCAGTATAAATACTGCAACCATCCGGCAGAGATTGCTGCTCAACGTGGTCACAATGTGCACAGACAAAGCCGAAGCGACCATCAACTGATGAACCGTCCTTATAAATTAGGTCATAGCCAGGGAACTCAGCAACAACAGCAAAAAACTGACAATGGAGAACCTCAGGGGGAACTGAGTCTTTGGGCCCACAATCCAAGTCTAGACAAAGACAAAGGTGTGGTAGGCACCACGGAGGTGTATGTGCATGGGCCCAAAATGGAGATGGAAGAGAATAGGACTCAAGCTCCAACAAGAGTGACAGGACACGGATGGCTATGACGTATCCCGACCTAGGTCACCGTTGTTGGAGACGGACGGCCATATCAGCAAAAAGTAGGCGGTAGTCTGGGTGGCTTGACGAGCTATACACACGGGCTGCATAGGCTGCGAACAGTTGTTGGCATTGGACACATGAAGGCAGGACCCCGGCCTCCACAAGTAAACTGGTCACAGGGCTGGTACCAAAGGCTCCCGTCGCAATGCGAACCCCACAGTGGTAGATGGGGTCCAACTTGCATAATGCTGAAGGTGATGCAGAGCCATACACAAGGCACCCATAATCTAAACGGGATTGTGCCAAAGCTGTATACAGCTGCAACAGGGTGGAGTGGTCAGCATCCCAGGTAGTGTGAACCAGGCAGCTTGAGATGGTACCAGCACTTCCATTTCAGCTGCTGAATATGTGGGAGCCATGTCAGCCGTACATTGAAGATCAGTCCTAAGAACATGTGGGTTTCCACTACAAGAAGTAGTTGGGTGTATAGATATAGTTCTGAGTGGGGGCAGACTCTTCAACACTGGCAGAAATGCATCACACGGGTTTTGACGGTGGAGAACTGGAAACTGTGGTACAGGGCCCATACCTGCACCTTGCGGATGGCAGCCTGGAGTCGGCGTTCAGCAACACTCACTGTATTGGAACAGAAAGAAATACAGAACTCGTCGGCATATAAAGGAGGAGATACCGACGACCCCACAGCCGCAGCCACACCGTTAAATGGCCACTAAAAACAGGGAGACACTCAGGACCAAGCCCGGCAGGACCCCATTTTCCTGGGCGTGGGGGGAACTATGGGCAACACCGACTCTGCCAATGAAGGAGCAGATTTGGAGAAAGTTTTGATTAAAAATCGGGAGTGATCCCTAAAGGCCCCAGTCCTGCAGTGTGCAAGGATGTGGTGCTGCCACATGGTATCGTAGGCCTTCTGAAGCTCAAAGAAGACCACAATGAGATGCTGCCAATGGGAAAAGGCTGTACAGACAGCAAGACTCCAGACACACCAGATTATCCGTGGTAGAACAACCCTGACGAAATCCACGCTGTGACTCAAGCACCCAATTCAAGCGACATGCCACCGTACATGCGAGCAACTTGCACATAATGGTCAGGCAGATGGGGTGGTAACTGTCAAGCTCCAGGGAGTCCCTACCGGGCTTCAGCACCGGGATGACAATACCTTCCCGCCACTGTGATGGAAACTCGTTATCGACCCAAATGCGGTTGAAGATGGCAAGTACATGGCGCTGAGAGTCCCTTGAAAGATGTTTCAGCATCTGCGCATGGATACAGTCAGGGCCTGGAGCCATATCAGGGCAATGGACCAAGCACTAAAGAGCTCCCTTTCAGTGAATGGGGCACTGTAAGGCACGTGACAATGTGTTGCAAAGGGGAGGGTGCAGTCGCTCCACACGCTCCTTACGGGAGTGAACCACTGCACAGTAGTTTGCGGATGCAGAGCACCGAGCAAAGTAATCAGCCAGATGTTCAGCAATTACACTTGGGTCCGTACAGACAGCCCCATGTAAGGAAAGACCAGAGACTCCAACAGGAGTCTGATGGCCATAAAGGTGCCTGATCGTGGTCCACAGCTGACATGGAGAAACACAGAGCCTAAGGTAGAAACATATCTCTCCCAGCATACCTATTTGTGCCTTTCCATTAAGTGCCGAACCTTGGTATGGAGTTGCTTGAAAGCGACGAGGTTTGCCAGAGAAGGGTACCGTTGAAGAGCCTGCCTATGCTCCCTAAATGCCGCAGCAATTTCTGGCAAGCACCAGGGCACAGTCCTCTGCCAGGAGGAACCTGAAGAGCAGAGGATTGCAGACTGTGCTGCAGAAACAATAACTTGCATAAGATTGTTAGCCACGACATCAATGTTACCATCTGGTGGAGGTGCAACAGTGACAGTGCTTTTGAATGCATCCCAGTCAGCTTTACCAACGGGGTAAACTACTAGGGCAATGACACTGGGACAGTGACAGAAAGATCAGAAAGTGGTCACTACCGCACAAGTCAACGTAAACTCTATAGTGAATAGATGATAGAAGTCAAGGGCAGCAAAGAGAAAGATCTTTGGCCAAGTAGGTGTCGTACACCACACTGAAATGTGTGGGAACACCTGTAATAAGGATACAAAAGTCGAACTGGGAGACAATCTGTTTCACTTCCCCACCTTGGCCAGTGGTCACGTTTTCACCCCACAAAGGGTTAAGGGCGTTGAAATCACCCAAGATTAGGAAAGTTGGGTGGAGCTGAGAAATCAGTGCAGCTAACACATGGCGGGGTGCATCACCATATGGCGGAAGACATACACTGCAGACAGTTATAGCCAGTGGTGTCCACAACCGAACATCCATGGCCTCCAAAGGTATTCAAAGAGGCACAGCTTCACTGCAGATTGATTTGAGGAAATGAATAGAAATGCCACCGGATGCTCTGTCACAAATGAGACAATTCTTGTAAAATCCCTAATAGCTATGAAGGGCTGGGGTTTGCATTACCGGAAGCCAGGTTGCCTGGAGGGCAATGCATAGAACTGGTGAATTACTTAAAAGTTGTCTTAACTCTGCCAGGTGGTGAAAATAACAGCCGCAATTCCACTGGAGGAAAGTGCTGTCTATCGACTGGAGAGGCACAAAAGTGACTAAGAGGCGTGATGCGCCTCAGTGTCACCTGCCACCACCAGTAGAGGGTCTTTGGTGTCCATATCCAATGCGTCCAGATTTTCAGTGAGGGCCTGGTCTTCTGAAGACGCAAGAATTTCTACCTCATCTTCAGAGGCAGAACTGGTAGTGGTCGGCAGTAAGAAAGCTGCCGTTACCACCAGCTCTTTATCCTTCACCACATTCTTCATTTTGTTCCTCTCCCACTTGGATTTGGGCTTCAACACCTGAGGAGGCTGTTGCATGTTGACGTAGACTGGGAGGCCTAGCTACCAGCGGGTGCATAACTGTTAGGCATTGGCCGAAGTCTGGCAGTGTCGAAGCTGGAGCTGTGCTATGGGTCGCCCCAAGAGACCATTTTTGTGTGAGAGGAGGTTGACATCATCAAGTTTCTCAGGGGCAGCAGGTAAAATAGGTGGAGATGGTAGGGGATCATCATGCCCCTTCTCTGAAGGAAGAACTGGAGAATAGAGACACATCTCCGGCGGAGAGACGGGTTCACTGACCCCGTTAAGAGGGGGCAGCAAAAGCCCTGCAGAAGAAGAGGTGCCCCCAGGCTTCTGGAGAGCCGAGATTGACTGATGGCCCAAAGGGCTAACAGAATGGGTTAGAGTAGGTCAGGCAGCAATCCCCAATAGAGGCGATGCTGCCGTGGCTGCAGCATATGTAAACACCATAGAGATAGGATGAAGTGTCTCATATTTTCTACAGGCCTCTGAATAAGTTAGTCGATTCAGGGTCTTGTACTCTACTATTTTCCTCTCTATGTGGAACAAGGTGAATGGTGGCCATTGCACACAGGAAGTGGGAGGGGTACAAGGGGTGTTTGGATGTGAGGGATGGCCGCTGTCCCAACAAGTTGGGGCCGCATCATAACGGGAAGACATGTGTCCAAGAACAGCACTTGAAACAGCGCATGGGTGGAGGGATATACGGTCAGACATCACATCTGTATATCACCACCTTGACCTTCTCGGGCAAAGTATCACCGGCAAAGACCAAGATGAAGGCCCCTGTTGCCACCCTGTTGTCTTTCGGACTCCGAAAGACACGGTGGACAAAATGGATGCCACATCATTGCAAGATTGCACGCAACTCCTCATCAGACTGCAGCAAAAGGTTGCGGTGAATAAAATAACCCCTCTGGACCGGGTCAAGGTCTTATGTGCTGTTATAGATACAGACACGTCTCCAAGCTTATTGCACTCGAGCAGAGCCCACACTTAAAGACACCTGTTTTACCAGGATTTTGTGGTGTAGATTTATTTCGCTACAATGCGAATCGTCCGCCCCAATGCCACCCACTCCGAACAGGGGCTCTCCTCACAAGCACCACCCAGCCGCAGCAAGGGTCACCTGGCGGGATTACCATTGCTGGGAGTCCTGATGCCCCATAGTGACAAGCATCTACGCCTTGGCCTGCAAGACTAGTTTCCAGATCTGGCATTGGTAGTGTGATCCCTGTGTGTTCAGGGGGCTACAACCAGAAGGGTACATGACATCACGACCACAAATGACTGGCTACTGTGCTGGATTTATGGTACTAACAAAACCATTATGTTAATGGTGCATGGGATGGCAGTGCACAATGGGCACAACTCACACATCTTAACCTGTCCACACCCTTGCTCCTGCTCAGGGGCTAAAGAGGACACGGTTGCAAGCCCATTCGATAATGGGTGCCTTAGTTGGAACTGCACAGAAAGTATATGGCTCACACTTCAGAAAAATTTGGAAATTGTTAGGTCAAACCCACAGGGGGGATCGAAAGTCAATAGCCAAAACATGTGTAAACTCCTTTCAGTTGCCTCTCATGACAGGCAGGAATACTGTGGGACTATTCTTACCCCTGAACCCACAGGAGGGGAGTCAATCCATTGTTTCTTTCAGTCCTTTGCTCCATATCTGCTATATCTTGTGATGCCCTTTCTTGTTTCAATTCAGTGGTGTCTACTTCTGTAATATTGTAGCATGTGATCATACCTTTACTAGTGATGAGGAAGTTGTGAAATGCAGCAATTATGTAATACTCACACATCTTTTTAGGTTTTGTAAATAGGTCCACCTACTTTGATTTGCTGGTGTCTACCACTAAGGAATCATTGTGAAGCCATATTATAGATTTTAAATTCCTTCTAATCCCTTGTTGACATAGGAAGAATATGTTTTCAAATGTTCCCTTTCGTACGTCCCACAAAAAAGATATTATTACTAAAGATAACTTATGCCCATTTACTATAGACAAAAGTACTAGTCTTCACGATACACTTCAACATACGAGTGTGTGTACCTCCTGACAACACACCCATCCCACCAGGATTCACCTTTCCCTGTAATACACATTGTTCTACCACAGCACTACAAAGCGGTCATTGGAGAGTGCCCAGAGCTTACTGTAACAGAAGTCTGACAGCGCCCACAAGTCACCAGCTAAAGGACCCCAGGTTTGCCAAACCCGTGCCCAGCAAATTAATGTTAAGTCCCCTGAGGGGGCCCACATGGAAACACGATGTATCATGCAGCCTCACACATGTAACCACCAGGAGCAGTGGGGGCTTAAATCATGTCATGTCATATAAGAACTCAGAAAGCAGACGGAAGAGCGATGCTGGCACAAGAGTATAAAAGTAGAGCTGTAAGAGTATAAAATCAGAGGCACACCACTCCCACCAGGAGAGTTGTAGACGAGATCTACATCTACATACTTACTCTGTAATCCACCGTAAGGTGCATGGTGGAGAGTACACTGTACCACTACCAGACATTTCCTTTTCTATGCTACTCCCAAATAGAATGAGGAAAAAAAGAATGCCTATATGCCTCCATACGAGCCCTAATTTCTCTTATCTTGTCTTTGTGATCACAACACAAAATGTATGTAGGCAGCAGCAAGATTGTACTACACTCAGCTTCAAGCCATCAGTGGTCCAAGAAGGCCTCCATGAAGCCCAGATCAAATATCTTTGGCTGGCTTCTGTTAACATGTGATATTTTAATACAGAGTAACAACATAACAAGGTATCCCTATTCTAGGAGGGCAATTAAATGTAATCCCATGATATCAGTGAATCAACTACAGTGCTAAAAGCCCTTTGCTTAAAATAATTGAAATTCTGCTAAATATAAATATCCTACACACAAAGTGGAGCTGCATGATTTTGTTGAAATAGCTGAAATTTATTTTTATTTATTCATGTAAAATAGCTGCAATGCAATGGAAATGATCACATAGACTGAGCACAAGAATGGTCCCAGATAAATTACCAACACCTAAGATTCCCTAATCAACAGAGCTGAAGGTGATGCCGAGCCACAGGCAACACTGCCGTAGTCCAGTCGTGACAGAACTAATGCCTTATAGCACTGCTGCAGTGTTCTGCGGTCTGTGACCCAAGTGGTGATACTGATGCAGCGAAGAGCATTAAGGTGCTTCCAGCACTTCTGTTTGAGATGGCGAATATGGGAAAGCCATGGAAGCCAGTTGTCGAACACTAGCCCCAAGAAACGATGTGTTTCCACTATGTTAAGTAGTTGGTCATCAAGGTAAAGCTCCAGATGTGGGTGGACTGTTCGACGCCGACAAAAGTGTGTAACGCACGTCTCAGTGGCAGAGAGCCTGTGTCTGCGCCTTGAGAATAGCTCCCTGCAGCTGGTGTTCAGTGACACGCATACTTGAGGAACTAAAATATATGCAGGAGTCGTCAGCATACAATGAAGGGGATAATGACGACCCAACTGCTGTCGCTAAGCCGTTAATGGGCACTAAAAACAATGGGATGCTTAAAACAGAGCCCTGGGGGACCCCATTCTCCTAGACAAGTGGGGTGCTACAGGATGCACCAACTTGAACATGGAAGGTAAGGACAGCCAAAAAGGTTTTGGTTAAAAAGTGGAAGTGATCCCTGGAGACCCCACCCATGCAATGTGGTGTCACCAGGTCGTGTCATCTGCCTTTGACAAGTAAAAAAACACAGCTGCCAGATGATAACATCGAGAAAATGCTGTCCGGATGGCAAGCTCGAGATAGACCAAGTTAACCGAGGTCGAGTGCCCCTTGTGGAAACCACCTTGGCATGCACCTAGCAGGCCCTGAGATTCAAGGAGCCAATACAACCACTGGCCCACCATGTTTTCTAGCAGTTTGCAGAAAACGTTCATAAGGCTGATGGGCCAACAGCTGTCCACATCTAGCAGATCTTTACCCAGCTTGAGCACTGGGACAATGGTATTTTCTCGCCACTGTGGTGGGAAGATACCATCATTCCAGATGTGATTAAACAGTGCAAGGACATGTCGCTTGGAGACAGCAGACAGATGTTTTAACATCTGCTTGTGAATTCTGTCCGGCCCAGGGGCGGTGTCAGGGCAGTGGGCAAGGGCACTGAGGAGCTCCCACTTGCTAAATGGAGTGTTATATACATCAGGGTGACATGAGGTAAACAAGAGCTTTTGGCGTTTTAATATACGGTCGGCGGGCTGATAATTCTGGGATGCAGCAGCATGGGCATAATGCTCAACAAAGGCCTCAGAAACAACGTCTTGATGCGTACAGACAGCTCCATGGAGAGAGATCCCAGGAATTGCTGTCTGGGCCTGGTAGCTATAAAGGCACCGGATCCTCATCCAGACTTGGGAAGGGTTTGGTAAGTGACCCTATGGTTGAGATGTACCTCTCCCAACATTCCCGTTTGCTACTCTATATTACCTGGCTAGCACGAGCTCGGAGTCACTTAAACACAATTAGATTGTCTAGCGATGGGTGGCACTGAAGAGTATACACCTACAGTCTTCCGCAACTTTCGACGACCACCAAGGCACTGTCTTCCACTGGGGACATCCGGGTTAACGGGGGATTGTGTGCTCTGCAGCAGGTAAAATATTTTGGGTGACACACTCAACCACCATGTTGGTAGTGTCGTCTGGGAGAGGTCCAATAGTGGCAGCAGGAACGAAGTCATCTCAGTTTGTCTTATTGAAAGCTCACCGGGGAGGTCATGCAGGGCAGTGATGATGGGGTAGTCATAGAAAGACAGGAAAATGGTCACTACCACACAAATTGTCATGTGTCCTCCAGTGGACAGATGGTAAGAGGCCAGGGCTGCAAACTGACAGGTCAATAGCCAAGAAAGTACCATGCACCACACTGAAATGTGTGGGGATTCCGGTGTTTAAAAGACAGAGGTCAAGATGGGATAATAAGTTCTCAAGAATGCTGCCACGGCCACTGACTACTGCGCCACCCCACAAGGTATTATTGGCACTAAAATTGCCCAGTAACAGAAATGGTGGCAGAAATTGGGAGATCAGCACATCCAGTGTGTGTGGTGGTACATCACCATCTGGTAGAAGATACAGACTGCAGATGGTTATGTCTTGTGGTGTCCTTACCCTGACAGCCACAGCTTCTAAAGGTGTCCGATTGGGCATGGGTTCACTATAAACAGAGTTAAGGATATATACACAGACACCAACTGAAACTCTGTTATACAGACTCCAATTACAATAATAACCCCTGTAGCCACGAAGGGTAGGGGTCCGCATTGCTGGAAACCAGGTCTCCTGGAGAGCAATGCAGAAAGCAGGTGTTGTGTTTAAGAGTGGGTGTAATTCAGACATGTCGGAAAAATCCACCACAATTCCTCTGAAGGATAGTCTGGGAAGACATGAGGTACTAATGAGGGCTTTTTATACCACAGGATCACTTGCAGGCACTGCTGGAGGGGCTGTTGTATCGATATCCATTGTTTCTGAGGTATCGTCGAGAGCTAAGACCTCAGGGGACACTGGAATCTCCACCTCGTCCTTGGAGGGACGGTGTGGTGGTGTGACAACCACCGTGGTCTCTTTTTCCCACTGTCTTCCTTCTTCTTTTGAGCCTCTCGCTGCTCTTTTGGCTTCTCCCATCTAGAGGACTTCGCTGCCTCAGTCTCTGGGACTGAGGAGGACCTCAAAGCCCGATGACCAGCCTTCGTTGGCACTGTCTACCAATCGCTGGTGTCCACTTTCCCAGCGGAAGAAGCCAAGGAAGGATGGGATACAAGCGATCCCCTCCTTGTGAGATAAGGCTGCTCCTTCTCTGGCTCAGTGGTGGGGACCAGTGCCCCCGATTTTTGGGGGGTAATTGCTCCCAAAATTGGGATTTTGGGAGCAACATAGGAAGAGGTGCCCCCAATCATCTGGGTGGGCAGGTGAAGATGGGAGGGCCTGTTGGCACACTACAACTGGCTCAACAGTTTGCGGCCTTGTCGCCATAGATAGTGACAAAGTGGCTGTAGCATATAATGTGAGCATGCTTACTGGGTGGCACTTAAGGTACTTGCGTTTAGCCTCTGAGTATGTCAGCCTGTCCAATGTCTTATATGACATAATTTTCCAGCAATGTGCAGAACTGTGCAATATGGCGAACAGGGCATGTGATGCTGGTTGCAGTTGACACAGACTGGAGGAGGGGCAAACGGGACGTCAGGATGAGATGCACATCCGCATTCCTGGCAGGTTGGATTGGCATCACACCAGGAAGACATGTGCCCAAACCTCCGCATTTGAAACAATGCACAGGGGGAGCAATTTAGGGCTTAACGTTGCAACGTTAGATCATCACCTTGAGCTTCTCGGGTAATGAATCACCCTCAAAAGCCAAGATGAAGGCACCAGTGACAACCATGTTCTCCTTCGGACCCCTATAAATAAGTCGAATAAAATGAATGCCTCGCCGTTCCAGGTTTGTTCTTAGTTCCTCATCAGATTGCAACAGGAGGTCCTTATGGAATATAATGCCTTGGACAATGTTCATACTCTTGTGAGGTGTTACTGAGATGGGAACATCATAGGCAAGCAATGCCCGTGACTGTGCGGGGGATGACGTTGTTATGAGGACTGCCCCTGACCTTATTTTGGACATGCCCTTGACCTCTCCGAACTTGTCCTCAAAGTGCTCCATGAAGAATAAAGGCTTTGTCGCCTGGAAGGAGTCTCCATCTGTTCTGCTACAGACAAGGTATTTAGGGGCATAAGCCTCACCTTGTTGACGGGCCCTATGTTCCTCCCATGGCATGGCCAGGGAAGGGAACGAGTGGGGATCAGACATTGCTGCATTTAAATCAGGCCTTCCTCTCTTAGAGGCACTGGTTGTAGGTCCGGCTACATTACGGGATCTTTTCATGGTGTTCCCACAAGCAGCTACGGAAAAGACGTCCCCACTTGCCTGGGTAAGCCTTATACAACTGAGATGCGGCAGGTTCCTCAGAGGTTGCTCGCTAGCGACTGTTCAACCTCAACAGCCATGCATCCCCTTGGCACGTAGCACACCTTGAGATTGTTTGTTTATTTTTTTTCCCCATAGAGGTTTGTACCATCCTCACATCCTGGGCAATTAAGCCACAATCCCCAGGCTCTGAAACGTACAATGTTCCACTGTCACGCCAAACGATGGTCATTGAAGCACGCACAGAACTTACGGTGTAGCGGACTGTTGGCGTGACACAAGCCTGTACTCAGCAAATTAATGCTGAGCCCCTGAGGGGTTTAAATTCAGCAGTATATATTCAGTCCACTGTTTCACACTGGATATTTCAAAATGACAAAGAGACAACCAAGCTTATTTATGTTATCGCAAAGATTGTGTGTCAACAGAAAAGTAGACTGTTGCAATCTTGTCAAATCAGGGTAAGATTTATGCATGTTATCAGTTGGACAATACAAAAAGGCAATGACCTACATCTATTCAATCTTATAGTAGCAAATCATTCACTGACGATGTCATATGGTACTCATGTAATAAAAGTGTATCTAGGTATCAGGAACAAGAGCAAGAGGAGGTTCGTGCTCGCAGATGTGATGGAACCTATATTGGGTTTGGACTTCATTACAGTCATCAGAAACTGTGGTGCAAATGAAGATGGATAGTGAGGTTATAACAGGTTCCATAGGCCAAAGTGCCGTGAATTACATTACAGCCCTGGAGTGGCTGTAATGTTCTCATGCAGGCCACAACCAAATGTTGTGTGAATGTGATTATATATTTTCGTGTCTGTCAGCAGCTCAGCGAGCCTCTTTACAATGAGACTCTTGACACCACCCGTAAAATGTGATGATGACGAAAGACCGAACCTGAACACCATGTGGCAGCATGTTAAGCAAATACACAATCCCAGACCACAACTTGGTAGTAAAAATAATATATTGTACGAATATACTAGCAGACACACAGGATTCAGCATCCCTGATTGTAAAAAAGTGTAAACTCATATACCAGTGGTGGAAGAAGACATACCAAAGACATCAGTAATATCACCATTTGCATATGCTCCTCAGTTGGAAGAAGCCACACGGACTTAGCAACTTTTTGTTAATAAAGTCTTTCAAGCAATCTGTTTCTGCTTTGTTTATCTCTACAACATTCTGGTACTGTCCCAGATGGCAACATTACACAAACATCCGTCTCTAATGACCACAATATCAATGGAATTTTTAACCCTAACCTACCTTCCTTTTTTAATACACAAGGAACACTTGTAAACAGTTTTCAACAGAATATACAAATACTGTACAAGCCAATAAGGCAAAGAGTGTTTTGCAACAGAAACAAGTTAACATTCCTTGATCATGTAGTATCAGTGGATGGGATTTATCCATTGAAAGAAAAAATAGACACCGTGAAGGACATATCACACTCTATTGATTTTTAAGAAATAACAGACACATGCCAGAAGTAGCAGAAGTTCAGACACCACTGACAGAGGTGCTAGCAGGTATTGATACCATCAGCAGATACCACCTGTCATGGATGCCATAAATGAATTTAGGCTTTTGAGAAGGTATATCTCAAACTAACTGAAGTGCTTACCACAGGAATAATTGGCCATTTATGAAGATGAGAGACTTTTTTAACCTTGCAGTGAAGCCAGACCAATCATAATATGCACAGACCAAATCCTAATGTGTTTGCCTTTAGCAAATATAAGGATAACTGCTCCCAGTGACAATCACATCAATATATTTAGATCATCCATTTTAGTACAGACATAAGGCACATAAAGGGGACAGAGAATGTAGCAGCTGTTTTGCTTCTCATATATTGGAGCAATCTTAGTCACAGTTGATTTAATCTATTATGCAAAATCAGCTTCTGGATTCATTTGAAGAAAACAATCTCTACCGTGATGCACAACATGACATGCAAAAGAAAAGTTCACAACAACTGCTGCACTGGACCTATAAATAAAATTGTACCAGGGAGTAGAGAGACCTGTCACCAAGAAGCAGAGTGATGTTCCATTACTGACCCAACTGCCACAATAACCCATACTACCCCCACTCCCAACCCCATATTCCCGTGGAAGATGCAGGTCGAAGACCTGCCTAATCTATTCACCCAGCACTTTCTACTCCAGTTATCTTAGAGGCCTATCCTATCAGATCCTGGGCCGTGAATGCAGACATAACAGTCAACATCACAGTCAGCTCCACACTGTACTTTCTTATGTTGGAGCAGCAATGCTGGCTGCAGTTGGGCGGCATGCTGCCTAGCCGAGTCAGTTGCTTACTTATGTACACCAAATGAAACAGCTTTGTTTGATGGAAAACATGATTAAATGTTAAATTTTCACCACCATTGTAAATAATTAATGTTTCCAATGATTAGTGTCCTGTATATAAATCATGGAGGTTGGTAGATGGATAAGTGGGTGTAAATGTCTCAAATTTTATTGCAAAAATCAAAGTTGCACATCCCTGGCTAAGCAAAATGTGGGTGCTGCCAACCTATATATGGTATGAAAGTGTCACAAACACTTGTCATGACGGTGATGTCAACTATACCCAGTGATCTGGGCCGGGAACTTATAAAATGGGAATATTGCTGGGAATTTCTTTGGCCGGGAAGATTGAAAAAGTTGGGAATTTATGAAAAGTTTTGGATTTTGAAAGTTTTAACACTTATTAACAGTTCATACACCAATTCATACACATTAATCCAAGATTTATCATTATCTGCATTAATTTCCTTGCTAATTCCTTTACTTTAAGTCTGGTGGAAAAATAATTTAAAATATTCCCTTGGGCTACATTTTTCGGTAAGTCTAAACCCCACATTTCTCTGAATGAAACCTCAACTTACAAAATATTTCTCTGGAGGCGTAATTCTCAACTACCCGTCATCTTTAGTATTTTTATTTTTTTATTTTTTCCAAATGAATGACTACAGGTACTTAACTTTCGGAATTCAAAGACTCTCTATCTTTAATTCCTGCTGCCTGTGATGGCTGCTCCACCAACTGCATTCTAATCTCTCCACTAGCCCTTTTGCATTACACATGGGAGCTATTCTTACAACTCACACTGAAACTGATCCGTTGACTTCCCATCCAAATGTTTCTACTTTCCCTGACCCACTTTGTAGCTGCATGCCACCCTTGTGTGTGTCTGAGTATTGACACGCAAACAGCTGTGCTGCACAAGCCTCGTCCGCACTCCTACTTCTCACACAGCTTCGTGGCCGATCACCCAGTCCCTATGTGCCCGCACATATAGGTGTACGTTTCTGTTCATGAATGGATAATGTCAATCAAAATGTTTACAAGTGCTTCTGTTGATGAAACAACTTAGAGCCTCTGCTTTTTGGTGAATGATCTCTATTCTCAAGTATAATAATAATTTTTCCAATCTGAAACTCCATCATAATTAAATAAAAACAGTATTTGAAAAAAGAGTGTCTGTGGCACACACTAAAATGCTCTAGTGGGGAGGTTCTGCTCTAGCTTCTCTTGAGTGTTATTTAGAAAATAAATGGCAGATTGATTCAGTCCAATGAGCAACATAGCCTTTCTTCTCTTTCTCATTTTAGTAAATGACTTCTACATATCCAGATTTTAAAACACCATAATTTGCTGATGACACCACTCTTAATTTCTCCCGGTGTATGGAATATATATATACAGGGTGGTCAGAAAATGTCTGAAATGCTTGTCAGGACGTTGTAGGGCAGGTTGTACTAAGACATAAATGTTAAGAAAAAAATTTGATACATCACGCCGATTCCGAGTTATTTAGCTTAGAAGTTAGACAATCACATCGTTTGGTGCACAGATTCGAACAGCCCGCAAGAGGCAGCGTTGCCAAACGTATTCTCCATGTGGTTGTCTCACAAGGAGAAGACGCCTACTCGTCATCGCCTAATTCGAAATATGGTATATGCATTTCATGGCCAGAAATGAATGTGATAGCACTGGGAGCTCCAGATGGTCAAGCGTTTATGAAAAAATAGCATTTTTTGTGCGGTTCTGGAACGCTGTATGATACTTAAGTGAACACTGTCAGCAAGCTGCTGCTGGTGTTGTGGGAAGAACTGAGATCGGTAATCAATGATGTGATGAATGGGGTTCAAATCCTAGTATGGGAAATTATTTTAAATTTTTATATGTCAATTTATGCATTACTTGCACTGCAAATAATTGAAAATTATGTACAATATATCGTATTTATTAATATTTCATAGAAAAGACGTGTAAAGGAAAGGAAATGGAATATGTGTTACTGCAAATCCATGTCCAAGACAGGACTGTAACACAGCATCGGCGAGGACTATGGAAATAACTTTCCGAAAAAGAATTGTAATTTAAGCGTACAGGACTTCATATTTTGTTAATTTAATTTCCATTAGACCTCGACTGCTGCACACGAGCATTAGGTTCGTGGTTCCAGTAAAATCGGCCAACTTGTCGTTGTGGATAATAATTACGGTTGCCTGGAAACCTATTTGCAGTCGCAGATTTTTGCTTGCCTTTCCTTCAAAATTACTATAACTTTCCGGGCTGTTATGCCGTGGTCTAGTGGATTTATTATTAAAACCCAACATTTCGTCCCCGACTGCGGAGGACATTCTCAAGGGGGATCGTGGCACTTTTGGATGTCTGATTCACACCCTGGCTCGCTACTGACTGAAGCCAAATTCCGTTTACAAGGGCTCGCGCGCAGTGGTGTGACGTCAGATGTTTTTGACATGCGCGCGCAATTCGTTGTTGCCGATTGCCTTTGTCCGTTAATGTCGTCCCATGGTGGAAGACTGTTACATTTCTTCTTCAAAACCGGAATCCAGATATCATTTAGTTTCATGCCCTCCTCCATCCTTTTGAAATTATTGGGGTGTTTTACAATTTCTATAGCCTCTCTATACAGTCTTACGTGGTATCCATTTGTGGCTGCTAAAACCTGAGTCTTATCAAATTGAATAAAGTGATGTTCAGCAACAGCTGATCTGTCAATCTCTCCCCTTCTACAGTTCCCCTTGTGCTCATCCCCCTTGAGAATGTCCTCCGCAGTCGGGGATGAAACATTGGGTTTTAATAATAAATCCACTAGACCACGGCATAACAGCCCGGAAATTTATAGTAATTTTGACCATTCCGGCCGTGAAAGTTTACATTTGCCTTTCCTTGTTATCCCTTTTATGAAATATTAATAAAAACGATATATTGATCATAATTTTTACTCATTTGCGGGGCTTATAAACTGACATGAACAAAATAAAAGTAAACACTCCCACACACGGATTCGATCATACGCCCCTCGTGTGTTCAATTTCCAAACTGTGTTCTTGCCACTACGAGTAGGCATCCTCTCCTTGTCAGACCGAATAAGGGACCAATACAAAAACAAACATGTGAAAATATTTGACGGCAATGGGGATCGAATTCGGGCCAATGCATCAGTAATCACTGTACTACGATGTACGCTATGTCAATATCCGAAGGTAATTGTATCGGCCGTGTAGTGACCCTTTTTCTACTTGTCATTGGATCAATATTGGGTATCGTACATATGCAATCGACCTCTCCGAGGGACACCACTTTGACGAAGCACTGTCCGTGCGGGTGGAGAGGCTTGCGTATCCGTGTGAAGCTGAGGGCTATACCGAAGGCCTCAGCTGATGGATCAGACCAAGCGTGTCCCACAACGTCCCGTCTTCCTTATCCTCTCCCAGTCCTTTCCCAACCCAAGGTGTGATGGGATCAGTGCCGAGGGGTGCATGGCACATGGGTGGATGTGTCTCGAACGGAGCCTCAGGGATACCGGCGACCTCCCTGAGTAAGTAGCCTTGCACAGCGCCGGGTTATCGTGGTGTGGACCATATAAATCCCTAAATCTCGTGGGACTAAGATGAACACAGAGAAAGAAAGTATTCTAAAAGAATCTGAGGGGCAATCTGAGACCTCAGATACTCAGACATCGGGATCAGGACCGATGGAGTGCACTCCTACTTCTGAATCAGGGTCTAGACCTGAGCAAGAAGTGGGAACTGTAACAGAGAAGTTGGACCAGATTAGGATTAAGACGTTGTCTGGGGCTCAGAGGAGAGAACTTCTCAAGGAACAGAAGCAAAAGGAAGGAAAAGAATGGCTTCCTAAGCATAAGTGGAGGGAAACAAAAGGGCTTGAGCCCAAGACCCCAAAAAGAAACTGCCTCAGGTCGAAGGGGATACACAGACCCCCTCGACGTCAAAGACAGGTGGCAAGAGGGTTAGGGAGGAAACTAAGACTCCCTCCTCTCTGGACAAGCGTGATCCTAAAAGGCAGAGGCAGGAAATAGGGAAACAGACCTATAGTACTGCAGTCTCGATCTTTAGAATGGTGGTTGTCCAAGAAGGATACCCACTGGTGAGCATCACCTCGCAGCAGGAGGAGCTCGTGCAGATGGCCCTCTTGGAAGAGAGGAAGGACGAACCCTGGTGGTGGAGGTCGGAGAGAATTCCCTGAAGGCAATGCGAGAGCAAGGCCTGAAACTGTTTTTAGGGTTCTCGCAGGTCGCTGTCAGGGTAATCGAAGACCTTAAAGGCAATAATGGCAGCAAGATGGGGACTGGAAGTGCTGCAGATAAACCTGCAGCACAGTAAAGGGGCCACTGCTGCCCTCAACCGTCGCCTGGGGAGACAGGAGGTGGACGTGGCCCTGATACAAGAACCCTATTTATTCAAAGGGGGTGTATCGGGCCTCAGTGGTACTGGAGGTAAGCTGATTTATGCTGGAAATCTAAAAAACTCCAGAACATGCATTTATGTTAGAAATGGAATACCTTTCATACCAATGATGGATTTTTGTTCTAGGGACCTGGTGACCATCAGAATGCAGCAATGTGAGGAAGGCATCACGAGGGAAATTGTTTTGGCCTCAGCATAGGGGTGATGAACCTACATTCAGGAATAGTAGAACGGAAGAAGTAATTGACATAACTTTTGGTTCCATGATGATGGGAAGTTACGTCAAACAGTGGCATGTGGTCCTGGAGACATCCTCATCAGATCACATGTATATTAAATTCAAGGTTGAAATGGGAACCAAACAGACCATGGCCTATAGGAATCCCAGGAAAACGGACTGGGAGACATATAGGAGAGACCTTGACTTCAGCCTATTGGAAATTAAAACTTCGATAAGGAATCCAGCAGAGTTTAAGGAAGTAACAGAGGCCGTAACCTATGCTATAGTGACCTCATACCAGGACAACTGCTCAATCACCAAGAAGTGCACAAATAGGAGTGTGCCTTGGTGGAATAATAGCCTGGAAATGCAAAGGAAACAGGTATGAAGACTGTTTAACTTTGCGAGGCGCAAAGGACAATGGGCAAAGTATCATGAGGCCCTTGTCAATTACAACCTTGCCATCAGACGGGCAAAGGAGACATCCTGGAAGGTATTCTGTGAGGAAGTGGAGGGCGCACGGCTGCTCAAGCAAGACTTCATAAAATCCTCACTAGGGTACCAACTAATCCAGGAGGAACATTGAGGAAGGTGGAGAAAGCACTACACTTTCAGGAAATAGCCCTCTGTATCTTCCTGGACATCGAGGGGGCTTTTAGCAACACGACCTTCAATTCCATGGTTAGGGCAGCAGAGGTGCATGACCTAGGGACCACTATATGTAGGTGGACTAGGGCCATGCTCAGTGGAAGAAAGGTAGAGGCTACCATGATGATTAAAAAAAAATGGTAATCAACACCACTAGGGGTTTCCCACAAGGAGGAGTTCTTTCCCCTTTATTGTGGAATCTAGTGGTGAATGATCTCATTGGAGAATTAAACTCTAGGCACTACTTTTGCAAAGGATATGCAGATGATCGTGTCATAGTAATACTTGGCAAATTTGCTGACACAGTGAAGAATATGGCACAAGGTGCATTGGACATTGTGCAAGACTGGTGCAGAAAACAGCATCTGGGGGTTAGTCCTAAGAAGACTGTTGTTGTGCCATTCACAAAGAAACATATCCAGCACTCAAGTTGGAATCTAAAGCTTTTCAATGAAGCGCTACCTGTGAAGGGGACAGTGAAATATCTAGGGGTTACCATATATGAGAAACTGACATGGACCCTTCACATTAGGAATATTTGCTCCAAGGCAAAAGGTACTTTAGTAAGTACCAGGAGAGCTTGAGGCAAAAATTGGGGCCTGAGCCCCAAGGGTATGCACTCGATATACAACACGGTAATTAGACCCAGGATCACCTATGGGGCAGTCGTGTGGTGGAAGAAGGTAGAACAGAAGGTTGCTGCTAAGGAGCTTGGTAAGGTGCAGAGACTAGCCTGCTTAGCCATAAGAGATGGAATTAGCACACACCAAATGCTGGGATGGAAACCGTGCTGGATATGCCCCCATTACACCTTTGGGTCAAGATGGAGGCAGCAGCTGGTGCATACAGACTCAAAACTGGCAACAACTGGAACTCTTTGGGATATCCAGAATCACACACTAAAATAGTGAGTGAGGTAAATATAGGAAAGGTTAGGGAAATGCCAGCCAACTATATTATAACCCCATACTGCTTCAACAAGACCTTCAATATAACAATTGGAAATAGGGAGCAGTGGGAGAAAATAGTTCGACACCGTACGGGGGATATTGTCTGGTTCACTGACAGGTCAAAATCAGACCAAGGCGTTGGGGCCAGGGTATACGGGGTGCAGCCAAAACTGGAGGGCGTCATCTCTCTAGGGAAACTGGCCTCAGTATTCTAGGCCGACATCACTGCCATCAGGACATGTGTAGAGGAGACAGCCAGGCAGCCCTGTGATCACTGGCAGCTCCTGAAACAAGGTCTAAAATTGTTACAGAATGTCACAGGGTTCTGGTGGAGCTAGGGGAAAGCAATAGAGTAAACCTATTGTGGGTCCCGGCCACTCGGGGATCAGTGGCAACAAACATGCTGACAGATTAGCCAGGATGGGGGCAGAGACTTCATTTATTGGACCGGAACCTGTCCTGACAATCACCAAGGCAATGATCAAATTGGATCTACATAACTGGCTCAAAAGACAGCATGTAGAATATTGGACCAAAGTCCATCAACAAAAACATGGCAAGGTAATTATGCCAAAACCATGTTTTAAAAGAAGCTCTGCCATCCTGGGCCTGAACAGGAGAGAGATTAGACTCATGGTTGGATTGCTGACAGGCCATGGGAATTTCAAAAACCACCTACATACAATGGAAATAACAGAAGAGGACCCTAAATGTAGGATCTGTGATGACGGTGATGAAACTGCATCACATCTAATCTTCGAATGCATTGCATTGAAGAGTAAAAGGCACATGACATTTGGGACAACCAGACCCAAAGAAAGTGTGTCTAATAAAGAACTGGTAAAGGGACTCCTTGCACTGTTCAAGGGCATTGGTTGGCTTTACTAGATATACAGGGAGCGATACCACACAATAAACTTAGTTTCGGTGCGGGCAGTGGCGGGTTGGACCAAGACTGTTTTGGCTTCCCTGGAAAGATCAAATCAAATCAATGCAATCGATTTTTGCCGGAAGAGTTCGTTTAGCTGCGAAGGTACAAGGAAGGAGGTGCGGTAGAGCAGTGACGGACGTCGTCGTGACAACCAAGTAGTGGTAAAATCGCGCGTCATCGGTATTCCTTCAAGGAATACGCAGATATGCATTTAGCTTATGGCGCTGCGGGTCAATATGCAATAGCTGCCCGTGACATCTACCATGCAAGATTTCCTTGCCGCGTTATTTCGTGTGTAAATACCTTTTTACCTGTTGATAGATGGTTAAGGGACTCTGGAAGTTTTGCTGTACCCAATGTTGACGCTGGACGAGAACATTACATACGGAACGTTCAGTTCGAAGAAAATGTTCTCGAAATGGTTGCTGCAACACCTAGTACCAGCTCGAGGGCCATTGGTAATGCTTTGGGAGTAAGTCACGTTATTACTACATTCTTAAAGAATGCCTGCAAATTACAAATGGTTTCGTACGGTGTAGTACTGGACGTCTTACATGACGAAAACCTATTTCCGTATCACCTACAGAAGGTTCATTATTTGGTTGAAGAGGACTACCACTCTCATTACCAATATTCCGTGTGGTATTTAAATAAATGTAACGAAAATCCACATTTCGCAAAGATGGTGCTGTGGACAGACGAGGCATGTTTCACTAGAGAAGGACCATTCAATTCCCAAAACAGCCACTTTTGGATGGACGCAAATCCGCATCGCACTTACGTGAAATCCTATTAGCATAGGTTTAGCGTCAACATTTGGGCAGGTATCGCAGGCGACTTTTTTTTGGGGCCCGTCCTACTCCCTCCCCATTTAAATGGAACGACATACTTAGTATCCCATGAAAACGTCCTTCAGCTATACTTAGAAGACGTTCGTCTGGGGGTCCATCAGGGAATGTGGTTCCAACACAATGGCGCATTGCCGCACTTTGCTTTTGCGGTACGTAAGCATTTAGATGTGTTGTACCCGCAAAGGTCGATTCGCCAAGGGGGTCAATTCCTCTGGCCAGCTCGTTCATCAGATTTAACAACATTAGACTTTTAGTTGTGGGGGCATGTGAAGCAAATCGTCTACGCGACCCCAGTAGACCCAACTGAAGAGCTTCTTGCGAGGATAATTTTAGCCTTTGATGAAATCAGGGAATCCTTTGATTTCGGTAAGCTTGCGGAGTCAATGACGCAGCGTTGCAATGAGTGCCGTCAGGCTAGATGAGGACACTTTGAACAGCTACTGTGAATTTAGTGTTCCATTTCGCTCCTGAAAACAACATTCTTACGTTTAACAGCTGCCAAAATATCGGTTTATTGTTTTATGTTATACATTACTTTCCCTGCATTTGTTACATGTACGACCATTGACTGTGTATGAGGTTTATTGTTTTTCCATATTTATGTCCAAACAGGTACATATTGTTAGAACTTTGTCGGATGCATTTATGACCAATTATTGAATGTTATGAATACTGGAACTTTCGGAATAAATATGCATACTTGGGTCCAACACCAATGTGTTTATGCAAAAAAAGATGTTCAGTTCCGTTAATTACATGAAATCCATACATAAATGATTAGAGAAAAAATACAGATGTGTTTCCCCATTTGGATAAAAACAAAACGATAACCCTGGTGGGGATCGAACTCGGGACCTTCTGTTTCACGTGTCCAGCTCTCTACCCCCAGACCACAGTGTCTCACGTTACAACAGCCTTCCATATACAAGTTCATACCCATATGACTACAACATGGAGGATACATTTGGCAATGCTGCCTCTTGTGGGCTGTTAAAATCTGCGCACCAAATGACGTGATTGGCTAACTTTTAAGCTAAATAACTCGGAAACGGCGCGAAGTATCAAATTTTTTCTTAACATTTATCATTCAGTACAACCTGCTCTACAACGTCCTGACAAGCATTTCAGACATTTTCTGACCACCCTGTATATAAAACATACAGGTGTGCAGCCAGGTACAAAAATCGACAATAGCTGATATTTTGGCAGGAGACCACCATGCAATTCCCCAAGACAATACTGCACTGAGGAAGCAATGCACAACAACATTTAAAACCTGTTTTCAATTACAGCAGGAAAGGCCATATGGTACTCTCAATGCAAAGGGGAGCCAGGTCTGGAAACAGATCTGCTATTTGGAAAGGCCATCATCTTAAATAACATGAAAATAAATGTAGACAAAACTTAATTAATAGTACAGTATTCAGTGTTGTATCTCAAAAGTACTTTATTGAATCACATGTGATATATATCGTCCACTTGTTGACTATAAGATAACACAACTGAAACTGTCCTGCATCCCGCTCATCCGCCAGGCCGCTCGCCGATCGCCTAGGTGGCGCTAGTTGCGGCTGAAGGCAGTGCAGTATGTGACGAGCCGGCGGGCGGCAGGCGATTCGAGTAGGGTGCGGCCACAACATGCTGCCTCATCAAAATAATCACAGAATCCATGAAACTGTTAGGTTTTGTAATAGAGCACGAACTTGCATGAAATGGGACACATCCAGCATGCATCAAGAAAGTGTCACATACAACATAGGCCTAGCTGCTAAGAAGATAAGGTGTAATTAAAAACCAATATCTGTTAACTGTGTATCATCTTCTCTTCCATTGCCATATTACCTATGGACTACAGATCAATATTTCTTCATCAGGCTACAAGGATGTGCCACTACTGCAAAAGAACACCATGTTTGTTGTTGTCTTCAGTCCAGAGACTGGTTTGATGCAGCTCTCCAACCTAATCTATCCTGAGCAAGCCTCTTCATCTCTTCATAAGAACGGCAACCTACATCCACTTGAATTTGCTTACTATATTCATCTCTTGGTCTCCCTCTACGATTTTTACCCCACACACTTCCCTCCAATGCTAAGTTTACGATTCCTCGATGTCTAAGAATGTGTCCTACTAATTGATCCCTTCTTTTAGTCAAGGGTTGCCAGAAATTTCTTCTCTCCCCAATTCTGATCAGTACCTCCTCATTAGTTACACGACCCACCCACCCAATCTTCAGCATTCTTCTGTAACACCACATTTCAAAAGCCTCTATCCTCTTCCTGTGTGCACTGTTTATCGTCCATGTTTCACTCCCATACAAAGCAACACTACACACAAATGCCTTCAGAAAGGACTTTCTTGTGCTTAAATTAGTGTTCGATGTTAAAAAATTTCTGTTTTTCAAAAATACTTTTCTTCCCATTGCCATTCTGCATTTTATATCCTCTGTACTGCGACCATCATTTGTTATTTTACTGCCCAAGTAACAAAACTCATCTACCTCCTTTATTGTTTTGTTACCTAATCTAATTCCTTCAGCATCGCCTGATTTTCTTAGGCTGCACTCCATTACCCTTGTTTTGCTGTTGTTAATGTTCATCTTATATTCTCCTTTCAACACAGTGTCCGTTCCGTTCAATTGCTCCTCCATGTCATCGGCAAAACTTAATTTTTTATTTCTGCACACTGAACTTTAATTCCTTCTCCTTATTTCTCCTTGCTTTTCTTTATAGCTTACTCAATGTACAAACTGAACAACATTGGAGAAAGGCTACAATCCTGTCTTACACCCTTCCCAACCTCTGCATCTCTTTCGTGCCCTTCAACTCTAATAACTGCTGTCTGGTTTTTGTACAAGTTGTAAATAACCTTCCCATTCCCTATATTTTACTCATGCTGATTTCAAGATCTGAAAGAGTGTATTCCAATCAAATTTATCAAAAGCTTTCTCCAAATCTACAAAAGTTAGAAGTGTAGGTTTGCCTTTCCTTAATCTATCTTCTAAGATAAGCCTTAAAGTCAGGATTACCTCCCGAGTTCCTACATTTCTCCTGAATCCAAATTGATCTTCCCCAAGGTCGGGTTCTACCAACTTTTTCATCCTTCTGTAAATGATTCGTGTTAAAATTTTGCAAGCATGACTTATTAAACTGATGGTTCTGTAATTTTCACACCTGTCTGCACCTGCTTTCTTTGGAATGGGGATTATTACATTTTTCTTAAAGTCTGAGGGTATTTCCCATGTCTCATACATCTTACGGACCAGGGGAAATAGTTTTGTCATGGCTGGCCCAGAAACTTAAGTAGTTCTGTGGGAATGTCGTCCACTCCAGGGGCCTTGTTTCGACTTAGGTCTTTCAGTGCTCTGTCAAATTCTTCACTCAGTATAATATCTCTTATTTCATCTTCATCTACGTCCTCTTCCCTTCCTACAATATTGTCTCTAAGTTCCTTTCCCTTGTAGAGTCTTTCTATATATTCTTTCCACCTTTCAGCTTTCCCTTCTTTGCTGAGAACTGGTTTTCCATCCGAGTTTTTTTATATTCATACAGCTGCTTTTCTTCTCTCCAAATGTTTCTTTTATTTTCCTGTAGGCGGTATCTATTCTTCCCCTATTCATACATTCTTCTACTGACTTGAATTTGTCTTCTAGCCACTTCTGCTTAGCTATTTTACACTTCCTGTGAATCTCATCTGTACTCCATTTCGCCTGTTTCATTTATTGCATTTTTATATTTTATCCTTTCATCAATTAAATTTAGTATTTCCTGTGCTATCCAAGGATTTTTTGCAGGTCTTGCCTTTCTACGTATTTTGTCCTCTGCTGCTTTCACTATTTCATTTCTGATTGCTACCCATTCTTCTTCTACTGTTGTATTTTCCCACGTTTCTGTCAATTGTTGTCTAAAGCACCCTCTGAAATTCTCAAAAACTTCAGGTTCCTTCAATTTATCCAGGTCCCATCTCCTTATTTTCATACCTTTTTGCAGTTTTTTCACTTTCAGCCTGCAGTTCAAGACCAACAAGTTATGGCCCCTGGGTACGTTTTACAGTTTGAAACCTGGTTCCAGAATCTATGTCTTACCATTATAAAATCTATCTGGTACCTCCCTATGTGTCTTGGTGACTTCCATGTATATAAACTTCGTTTGTGATTCTTAAACCAGGTGTCTGTTATGATTAAGTTATGTTCCGTGTAAAATTCTACCAGGCGATCTCCTCTTTCATTCCTTTTGTCCAGTCCATATTCACCCACTATTTTACCTTCCCTTCCTTTTCCTACTACTGAATTCCAGTCTCCCATCACAATTAAGTTTTCCTTTCCCTTAATTGTCTGAATAATTTCCTTTACCTACTCATACATTTCTTCCATCTCCTCATCATCGGCAGAGCTAGTAGGCATATAAACTTGTACTACTGTGGTCGGTGTTGGCTTTATATCTACGTTGACTATGATAATGCGATCACTGCGCTGCTGATAGTAGTTTATGTAGCCGTACAGAATGTTTTTAGAGTATGTCAGCAACTCTGTTAGAGATAGTGAGGATTATCGCAGTCAACTGAGGTTGAATGGGATGTTGCATGATTTTGTAAACTTATCTTTAAAAAAATTGTTTTTTTATTGTTGCATGTTTTCACGTGAACGCACTGGAGCAGCGGGACTTAACCACAGTAAAATAGCGTACGCTTCCCTGGACATACTAACAGCGTGGAAGCAAAGAATAAACGGGTTGCCCACGGAGCATAGAAGCGTGTTACAAAAAAAGAAACTCTATGTTAAGAAAAAAAATGAATGTGTCCGTAGGTCAAGGTTTTGCAACCAAAGTAATGTCGATTATTATAAAGAAAAAGTACATCAGCCATCTAAATGTGATTTACATGATGAATTGATGCATTCTGGAGAGCCGAACGGCGAATTAACGGAAAAGGCAGCCACTTTAAGATGATATATCAAGGGTAAAGTGCCGTAATTTAATGTTTATCGAATTCTTGTTGCAATATGGAATGCACCAGTTAGTAATTTATGCGGTATCTTATGTGGTTTTATTCCACGAGTAATTAATTAATCAGTAATAGAACATAATCCTTCGTCTTATTTTTACGAGAATTTACTCGTAAATCAAGGAAGTATCTGGTCATGAAAGTTATATTTCATGCATATGATTGAATTTCTTTTGTTATCAGTTTGATGGTCCACAGAGTAACTTCTCTTAGCCAGGTGTATAATTACGATCTATTCGTAATGGAATTTAATAGTTACCCTGTATAATACAGTGGTAAGTTGATTTTATTAAAATTTTTGGACATAGCAGATAGTCTGATTTTTTTTTTTTTTAAGTTGGGAGTCAGTGTGGATGGTAGATACTGTCAGAGGCTGCGTGTTGTCCGAAGTATCGTGAGTGTGACGGAGTTCCACTCACATTTATTACTGAGAAGTTGGATTTATACTGCTTATGGTCCATATTTGAAAATAATGCGTGGAAATAGTATGATTCACCGGTTAAGAGCAAGAAGGGCAATTAAATGTAAAGTTACTTTCATGACCAATACAAAGCTTTTCTTATTAAAGTGAAAGGTTGTTTTTGTTTATTAGACGCCGCATAAGGTCTACAGAACAAAATAACAATGATTATTCTATTTGAAGTAATTAAGGTACTCCATTTGGGTAGTAACTAAAGTAAAACCTTACCTATTGATGACTACATTCATTTTCTTTCCTAGGCTGTTATTGAAGATCAACAGGCAGACTCTTATCGGTTGTGGGAAACCAGATCTTTTGAATGATTAATTTCGCCCACACCTGAAAAACGGCCCTCGCCTTTATTTTGTAATTTTAATTATGAGAGGTGTCCGGAAAGTGGTCGCGGCACTGTAGGTTATTTTCTGTTTTTGTTGTAAAAAGATAGCATAACCAGTGAGGATAGGTATTTGCAAATTTAGAGTCTGGCCAGAATTTGTATTGAAAAATATAAGACTTTTCTTTCAAATAAATCGATCCCTGTGGTCGAATTTAAAGTAAACTTGCAGTGTAACTTATTGTAGTAGTTTACAAATAGTTGACCTACGATCGCTAATGCTACGTGGAAGTATCATTAGCGAGCGTAATTTGTAAAAGGAATATTTCTTGTCTATATTAAAAGTTTATTATTATTTGTTACTGCGATCGAGCAGTATTACTGGTCGACCGCAGCAACAATAAAGTGTGTCGAATTTCAGAATTTTTCAACTTTATTAGTATATATTACTCTTTGAAGATAACGACTAAATGAACTATGTTCGAGTGATTAGTCACAATTTTTCTGGATACACGCTGCGACCAAAAAGGCCCATTGAACTGAGTTCTTCTGATTATTAAATTTGTTTATCAGATGCGTTGACTTTCATTTTGGGAGGCACAGCGATTTATATCTATGTGTTCGCTGAAACGAAAGACTATCGGGATGGCGACACAGGGCTGAAAACTTTATCACCTAAGTCGAGCAACACCTTAAGTAAATATTACTCCACTTAGCAAGGGTAACGGTGTATCCGACTTTGGGATTAATAATAATAATAAAAAAAATATTTTCTCCCGATTGTTACAGCGGAACAGAGATTGTAGGCGTTCAGAGACTTGTACCACTGAACACTGAGGACAATACAAAATATTTTTTTTTATTAACTTGAACTGAGAGTCTATGGTAGTGAACTTTATCCTATGATTTCTAGTACAGGTCTCGACGAACTGCTACATTTACCCGCAATCCTATTTTCTTAACACCATACAAATAATTATATCAGGTTGGGACCACTACAGGCAGTGGGGAGCAATAACTGATTACATATTTTGTGCCTCCTTTATATTACAGAAAATCGCAATTACTTTAAGAAGGGGCATGAAATACATAGAAATTTCAAACAAATAGGACATAGATGTACAATCAAGTAGAATGTCCAAAACAAGTGAAAGCTTCTCAACAATTTCCCTGAGAATGTACAGAACACTCTCTATGCAAGTGTAAATCCATAGCTGCCAACCTTGAGAAGAGACTGTCAGTAATAATTCGACAGAACAATGAGGAGGAGGATGGTTTGGGGGTCATACTCGCATCCTTCCAAGAAAATTTTAAAAATTATAAGCCCTATTTAGACCATTGGATGGTACATTCATGACACTATCCGTTCATAAATATATTCCTCGAAAAGAAAGAATTATAAATTAACAGTATCAGGTTAGGAGGAATGAACCAAAAAATTATTTTTGTAAATACCAAGGTGACATACAAACATTCCTGCAATTTTCAAACGCTTGTCTTCAAGGTAAGTTAACAGTTACAGAAGAAAGATGTAAGTGTGCAATTCCTTGCATTTATGAAATAACAATATAAAATCCTTAGCAGGTAACACTATATACCAAATGGTTTGGTTTTTAAAACAACGAATAAACCAACCTACCCCAATTAATGTCACATTTCACCGAAATATAATAACTCTTATTTATTTCTAGCGGCACAACACTGCTATAAAAACTAAAACAGTCGAAAAAAGAAAAGGAAAGAAAGAAAAAAACAGTGGAAACTTTTCTCTTCGGAAACGAATTGGCTAACTTCTGACGCCTGATAAAACAAGTGGAAGACGGAAGACCAAGTACTAGTTGTGAAGGAAGGAATTTTTACGTAGCTCTTGTCGGGTGGTCGTTCATTTGGTAGCTATGGGGGAGAAGAACAGGCGGGACTTTTTACAGTGAAAATGCTATCGTTAACGTTTCCTACAGTTTTGCTACATACTCAGGAAGAAAATCATTGTGATGAATAAAATTTTCCCTAGCATTATGATTAGCTAAATATAAACAGTACCTATTCAGATTTTCTTAAAACACCATACTTAAAATGTCTTAATTCCGTATTTTTTACAAACTTCCCGTAACTCCGTAAATAAGATGATAGATCCGTAACAATTACGGACAATCCGTAATAGTTGGCAGCTATGTAAATCCATCAGAGAACAAAAACGATCAACAGTAAAATTCTCACAATGATTCGACCCTAGACACCCGAATGAGAGTAAATGCAGCATGGCTGAAATGGAGACAGGTCACCAGTGATCTCTGTCACAAAAGGATGCCTGTATATCTGAAAGCAAAAAATTATAAATCAGTAGTGCATCCAGCAGCCCTCTATGGGATAGAATGGCGCCTTTTGATGAGAGAACAGTCAGGCTCTCCACACAATGGAGACAAAAATGCTGTGATGGTCCCTTGGACTGATTTGCTATGACCAACAAATAACTATGTCTGCCAAAGACTAGGTGTGGTGTCTATCATAGAGAAGGCAATACAGGATTGTCTTCGGTGGTACAGCCGCGTCATGAGGAAAGAGTGCAATTCTGTGGCTAAAACAGCACTCCAATTGGATACTGGAGACCACTAAACACTTGGATGGTCAAAATCGAGGAAGACGTGCGTGCAGATCTCAGCCCTGAAGACATCCACAACAGATCTCTATGGAGGTGGTGTAGCATAAAAGCAGACTCCAAATAATGGGAAAAATGGGGTTCACCTGTAGACGGGGATACTGTCCGTCAGATTTGACCCGTGACGCCATCGCATCGTAGTAGTTTTGAGGTGCGTGTGTGTGTGTGTGTGTGTGTGTGTGTGTGTGTGTGTGTGTGTGTGTGTGTGTGTGGAAGGTGTGAGCGATTATGCGGTAGTTGAGTAAAAGACAATAGTTTGTTTACAAACAAAACAGATTAATATTTTGTGTTTAAAAAGTTATCTGTACCATCTCTCTGATGGTTAGGTGTAGGTTAACCGATATTTATTTGATTTTTTATTTCAACATGTGAGCGCCGAAGGCGCGAATTTTTGGATTAAGACCTGTGATCAATGGTACATTGTGTTATCTATAATAACTACAGATTATTTGGATCTACAAAACAGAAGTAGTAAGATATCTTGTATACTGGTTTTCCATTTTGATGACGGCATGTGTCAAAGAAGACGGGTGGTATCCCAGTCTAGAGTTACGCAAAAAATTGTATGAAAGAAAAAGATCACAATCAGGGTAATCAATTTTGGCAAAATGTATTTTATTTTATTCGATCGCTTTGGAGAGAAGCTTTACTTATTACAACAGCAAAAAAAAAAAAAAAAAGCAATTGACTACGCAACAACATACCCAATTTGTCCTCTTCTTCCGTACGCATCCTATTAAGTATTTCCAGCATTTTTCTTTGATTTTCAGGATCATCACTTTCCAATTTTAGTTCATTTATAACACTTTCCTTGTAAAATGTTTCAGAGCACTCTCTGTGTGCAACTGACTGATAACAATGAACTGAGCAAAACGAAATATTGCATCGCGGGCAAACATATTTCCTTACACATCGATTACATCTAGAAATAGAAAACTTTTTTAACAGAACATATAATTGTTGATTCTGTATCAACAGAGTCGGCCACAAAACATAAAAGTTCCAAATGTTTACTTCTCAAATTGCATTTAGACAGTAACATTAATAGCCTGATATTATGCTTACATTTGACATGATGTTTGATCACTTCCCTCCATTACTGACAACAGTCAAATAATTGTTTCCACTCTGATACTACGTCAGCTTACCCCACATAAATAATAATCAACATTTCAAGGTACTGCCTTCGTATTGAAGAAATACCACACACAGACAAGCCGGAATAGTATTGGGTATTGGCATCAAATCTTTATTAAATGTCTATGAGTACAATACAATTCGCTTCACATACGGATACGAATGACATTCTTATAAATGGAAAGTAAAAATATTTATAATTCGTTACACCATAATCGTCTGCCGAACAGGTTTGCCAAAACCATGGATATAAAAACGTCCATGGCCAAAACCATCGAAGTTAAATTAGCTGTTGGTAACATTGGTAACATTGCATCGTTGCTTTTTCAAACTTCCGATTGTTTTGAAAGAATAAATATTGTTGCATTAGTGGAAATGTTAAATATGATAAAACGGTGTAAAGGATTATCCTTCTCGCTCCTATGTTAGATTCTTTAATTAATCAATTACGTGCGTATGTGTTTAGGGACAAACTAAAAACTTTTATTCAAGCTCTTCTAAAGTATACATTAAAGCTACGCACAAGTTGTTGTTGCTAAAGCCCGTTTTAAACGATCAACGAACTTGTAATAGATTGATAACAAGTTGCGTTAATGGCGGCCGTCAGTCGTTTGAACGGCTGCACTAGTATGATCGCGCTAGTATCGAAGCGCGATAATTATAGTGATAAAGAAATAGGACTAGTTCTAAATTCGGTACTAGTGGGTTCACTGCGCATGCGCGAGCTAGCAGCTGTCTGCTGCAGTCGTCGCTCCAGTTAGTCCGCCATTTTCCTTCGTATTTACGTATATTTTGCGTTATGTCGAAGTTTATGATCAGAATGTATTACAAAATGTATTTCTATTGACGGCATTCACACTGTCCGTCACCAGACCGTCACCTAACGTCAACGTCACGTTCAAGAAGATTGTTTTGATTGAACGGTCGTCTGCTGACATCGGAAGTTAATCTATTTTCGTGACGCGATTTTCATACTGTAGTCGACAATTACACGGTTTGCACGCAAACTTGTCTTATTAATCTTTAGTTTATTATTATACTTTGGTTTAACGGTAAATGCAAATGTTTCATGACGATTTAAATATTTATCTAATTTATTGTCCACCGAAAAGCGAGGTCGTACATCTGAAAACGAAAAATGGTTTATTATTTGCAATATCGCAACAGAACAGACTGAAGCCAATTGTTTATTTGAATAAGATTGTAATTTGATGATGCAATTTTCATTAAATAGCATTTTAAATGGAAAAAGTCAGTCCAAATGAAAGGCAAACATTCAGTTGTGCATGACGTTATTAACAATGTCATTTGGCAAATTGTAGTGTATAAAGTAAAAAAGGTCTATTTTCGCTCTTATAAATATTGCTTGATGTGTTCATAAGTTTATTTTTTTCGCTTGAAAATAGATGTGAATGTTTTGAAATGTTGTTTCACTAACCAGAACTTTACCACACTAAGTTGACCAAAATCATCGATTGCAAAATTTTCTTTGGCCGTCAATAACATTTAGCGTTGTTTCCTCAATTCCAGTATTAAACTATGACTTCCTACATAACAAATCGGCTTTTATAACCTCACTCTCAACATCGGGTATTACTGTTCTATTAAGGCCAATTCACACTGTCCGTCACGTCACGTCACGTCACGTCACCGTCCGTCAGAACATTCCGCAATGTATTTCTAATGGCGGCATTCACACTGTCCGTCACCGGACCGTCACGTCACGTCAACGTCCGTCAAGCTTTCTCGGGAAGAATGTTTTGACGGAACGGCCGTCTGCTAACATCGGAAGTTAACCTATTTTCGTCACGCGAATTACATGTTGCAGTCGACGATTGCACTGTTTATATGCAAATGAGTTTTATTCATCTTTGTGTTGTTGTTGTACCTTGTTTAGGGGTAAATCTCAAATGTTTCATGGTGACTTGAATATTTTTGTCAATTGAGTGTCCCACTAAAATCGAGGTCGGATATCTGAAATCAAAAAATGGTTTATGTTACGTAACATTGTAAAAGAAACGACTGAAGCAAACTGTTTATTTGAATAAGATTGCAATTTGATTACGCATTTTTCATTAAATAACACTTTAAATGAAAATGTGAGTTCTAATGAAAGACAAAAAAATCAGTTGTTTACGACGATATTAACAATGGCAGCGAGCAAATCGTAATGGTTAAAGTATACAGACGCTATTTATGCTCTTACAAGTATGGTTTGATGTCTTCATATGTTTGTTTTATCTCTTGAAAATAGATGTCGATGTTTTGAAATGTTGTTTCAGTTTCCAGTAAGTTGGCCACAAACATACACTGTAAAGTTTTCTTTGGCCATTAATAACATTTAGCGTTGTTGTTCCCCCTTTCTAGTATTAAACTACTACTTTCTACATAACAGATCGCCACTTATAATCTCACTTTCAACATCGCGTATTGAGATGAACGAATTGACATGACAGACACGGACGGACAGTGTGAATACATCTTGACGTGACGGTTCCGTGACGTGACGTTGACGTGACGGACAGTGTGAATTGGCCTTTACGTTTATCGTCTAAACACGCTGCTACAAGATCTTTCTTGAGTTTGTAGTTCAGGGCTAGTACGCTAGGAGCGCTTCAGTAGACTATTACCTATCTTGTTCAACTTCGTTCATCGTTTAAAAAGGGCTTAATCAACAACCATAGAAATTATATATAAGTTAATAAATAAATAAAAAACCAAAGTAATCTATACAATGAAAAACAATTTCGTTTACAGATCCCCAACAGCCTACAGCACGTATTTTAGACCCAATTTAGTCCAATTCACATAATGTCCATTATGTCATGGTCCCTCAGAACGTTCCACAATGTATTTCTCATGGCGGCATTCACACTGTCCGTCGCCGGATCGTCATGTCACGTAGCGTCACGTCAAGCTTTCTCGAGAAGAATGTTTTGACAGAAGGTCGTGACGTGACGTGACGGTCCGGTGATGGACAATATGAACGCCGCCATTAGAAATACATTGCGGAATGTTCTGACGGACGGTGACGTGACGTGACGGACAGTGTGAATTGGCCTTTATTAATTTTTATTTTATTATTATTCTTTGTTTTAAAGGTAAATTCCAAATCTTTCCTGATCAGTTAAATATTTTTCTCAATTGAGTGTTCACCTAAAAGCGAGGTCGGTTATCTAAAACAGAAAAATAGTTTATGTTATGTAATATTGTAACAGAAAAGACTGAAGCAAATTGGTTATATGAATAAGATTGTAATTTGATGACACACAACTCTCGATAGTTGCCAAGAATGCCTGCAACCGTAGTTGCTCGGCTTGAAATGATGTATATCGAATATACAAACAAATTAAATAAAATAAAATTGTTTCTCCTATACTAACCTAACTTCCACTTTAAAAATAGCGATCTGTAGCGTATCCTTAAACAGGATAGATATAGCTGAAACAAGAGGATTATTTTTATTTGGTATGTGAGAGCGCTGTAATGTCTGAATCACCCCATTTACAAAGGCTCCCAAGACTAGATTTTGTTGGTCATATGCACACTTCCAAATCTATTGTCGAAAACAACTTCTGTAATGTGGATGTATGGATCAGACCCAAACATCTACTGTTTTCCATTTTCGTGCCCATGTAAACACAGTGGTTTTTGAAGCATTCTCAGCTTGTTAGATTGTACTTTCTTCTTAAGAATTTTCGGCACATATGGACAGAGGGACATTTTCTAGCGTGAAATAAAAGTACAAATATTAGTGTGAGCTTAAATTTATGTATTTAAGTAAAGAAAAATAACAATGGTACTGACTAAATAAGGAATTGAATTGGCTGTTTTTAAGGCGCCATATTAAATGGAACAGCAAATCAGATTCAGGCTATATGTTAGAATTAGCGCAGCGGAATGAGTAAAATTGATAATTTATTATGTTTTACTATTACACTAATCATTTGAGGATAAAATACAAGGAACAACTCAAAAACATGACAAGCAAATAATATATATGAAATTACAAGGAATACAAAAGCCAGAGAGCATGTTTTATACGAAACACATTTGTTGCCGTCATACACAAAATGTAATGTTCATAGACCCAACACTTCCCTTTGAACATATATTTCGAGTTCTATTTTCTCAAAACCAGTCCTCCAGAAGAGAGTCCATATAGTTATACAATCTTCTCAAATTTTTCCTTATCCAAGGGTTTTGTCAAGAGGTCAACCAGTATTTCTTCAGTACACATGTAGTCCACTTCAATGTTCTACCGCTCGGTGTGGTCTCGAATGAAATGGTGTTGTATAGCAATACGTTTTGTCCTGGCACTAGTAACATCAATATTTGCCAAGTTAATAGTTCCCTTGCTGTCACAGAAGATCTTAGTAGGTTCTGCACAGGATACAGGTTCAATTTCATTCATTAAAGTCCTCAGCCAAAATGGTTCTTGTGTGGTATAAGATAATGCCGTGTACTCGGCCTCCACAGTACTTAATGCAACAGTTCTTTGTCTTTGACAGGACCATGAAATGAGACCTCCCATTAATTTAAAACTGCAGCCTGTGGGAGAGTGTCTGTCTTCTAAGTCACTTCCCCAATCTGCATCTCTGTAGCCCTCTAGTCTTGTATTACCTTCTCTATGATATCTTAATTCATAAATGGATGTTTTTATATCTGTCTGGTGGATTATTAAATTTTGATTCACTGTCAGAGCCAGTAGGTACCTCAGTGATACATATTTCACAACTGGGAAAAAAGTTTCTTTATAGTCAACACCTTCTTTTCGAGAATAACCTTTTACTACAAGTCTTTCTTTATTTTTTGGGGAAGAGCTCTCAGTATCCTTTAAACCAAACATTGTGGAAATGTTCACTGCGAGCCGCGTGATTTTGTAAAAGCTAAATATTTTAGAAAACGTGAACAATGTGTCGCCAAAGTGTTACAAAACAGTGTCGAAGCAGCAAAAACGTATATTCAAATGCTGCAAACAACGATAGATAGATATGTTTAAAGCTTTCCCGGCGTATAGATATATCCATAAAATCTCGGGCGAACTGCCGGATGTCAGTAACTTCCTGCCACGATATTTCGGCGCAGAGTCTTCTGGCCATCTTCAGGTGAGTACCGCCGAAGTACTGGCGAAGACGCACTGAGCTGTGCTATTTATGCCCAATTCAGCCGACATTGCGCATGCGCGTACCTAGCGTGCGCGTTCACTACAGCTACGTACGCTGCTCCGAGCGCCCTCCGTGGTGGAGGCTTGCCGCTTCGATATCAGATCGATTCTCATCGTCATTCAGTTGCAGGAAACTACGCCGACTACGAAGTTTTTCAATGACAGGATTCCATGCAGCATTTATTTGGAAACTGCTGTCTCGATTAATAAGAGTCTCACTGTCAGACAATCTTATTTCCACAGCTTCATTAATAATTGAGCTCGAAAAGTTTGATGTATGGGCCACAATTTTCGTTTCATTGTATTTCATTGAATGACCTGTGGAAATACAATGTTCGGCGATTGCGGATTTGGTGGGTTGGAGTAGCCGAGTATGACGCTGATGTTCCACGATGCGGTCCTGCACAGTGCGCGTCGTCTGCCCTATATATGACTTGCTGCACTCGCACGGAATCCTGACAGTGAGACTCTTATTAATCGAGACAGCGGTTTCCAAATAAATGCTGCATGGAATCCTGTCATTGAAAAACTTCGTAGTCGGCGTAGTTTCCTGCAACTGAATGACGATGAGAATCGATCTGATATCGAAGCGACAAGCCTCCACCACGGAGGGCGCTTGGAGCAGCGTACGTAGCTGTAGTGAACGCGCACGCTAGGTACGCGCATGCGCAATGTCGGCTGAATTGGGCATAAATAGCACAGCTCAGTGCGTCTTCGCCAGTACTTCGGCTGTACTCACCTGAAGATGGCCAGAAGACTCTGCGCCGAAATATCGTGGCAGGAAGTTACTGACATCCGGCAGTTCGCCCGAGATTTTATGGATATAAATAACTTTAATAATAGACAACAGAAGGTAATTCTCCGCAGTGTAGAAAATGGCTATGACGTGCAATCCCAATGGGGCACAATTAAGTATGGGGTGCCCCAGGGGTCTGTTTTGGGACCATTGCTGTTTCTTATTTATATAAATGATATGCCTTCGAGTATAACAGGTGATTGTAAAATATTTTTGTTTGCTGATGATACCAGCTTGGTAGTGAAGGATGTTGCTCGTAATATTGACACAGTATCAAATAATGCAGTTCAAGAGATAAGTTCATGGCTTGTTGATGTTAAATCACAGTAAAACTCAGTTTTTACAATTTCTAACACATAATTTGACGAAATCTGACATTATGATTACACATAATGGGCATGTGATAAGTGAGACTGAACAGTTCAAATTTCTAGGTGTTCATATAGACAGTAAGCTGTCATGGAAAGCCCATGTTCAGGATCTTGTTCCAAAACTAAATTCTGCTATATTTACCATTAGAACAATTTCTGAGATAAGTGATTTTTCAACACGAAAAGTAGTCTATTTCGCTTACTTTCACTCACTTATGACGTACGGCATTGTTTTCTGGGGTAACTCGCCTGATGCAAAAAGGATATTTCTGGCTCAAAAACGGGCGGTTCGAGCAATATCTGGTGTAAGTTCGCGAACGTCATGTCGACCCCTTTTCAGTAGTCTGGGAATTTTGACTCTGGCGTCACAATACGTTTTTTCTTTAATGTCGTTTGTTGTTAATAATATCAGCTTATTCCCACGAGTTAGTAGCTTTCACTCGGTGAATACTAGACAGATGTCTAATCTACATTTGCACCACACCACCTTAACACTTGTGCAGAAGGGGGTGCAGTATTCTGCGGCATCCATTTTCAATAAGCTGCCACAAGAACTTAAGAATCTTAGCACTAATCCACATGCTTTCAAATCTAAATTGAAGAGTTACCTCGTGGCTCACTCCTTTTATTCTGTCGAGGAACTCCTAGAAAAGTTAAACAATTAAGCTAATTTATTTTTTCTTTATTGATTCTTTTCACTTTGTCCTAAGATTGTCGTGTGCAAAGGACTACTTAAAAATTTTCTATTACCATTATTGTGTAACAATTAATGTATTGACTTGTTCCATGACCATGGAGTCTTACTCCTGAAGTGGGTCCTATGGAACAGAAAAAACAAATAAAAATAAAAAATAAATAGATAGCCTTAGAAAATTCGAAGCAACAAACTTGAAAGAGGTAAACAACAGTCTTAGTAGGCCACAAAAAGTTCGTCAGGAGAAACAATATATAGTATCGGTAGGTCATGAACTGAAAACCTGGAAGAAATCCACATTACCATCGGAAAACGATAGCATCACGAAAGAAAAAGTGGAGTGTTTACCGATATTAATGTCTAAGAAGCAAGGAAACGGGTATTGCAGACACGAAAACAGTATCCAAGAAAGAGAAATAATCATACTTTCAGATAGTCATGGAAAGGAACGAGCTGCAAATGTGAGAAATATAAATACCAATTTGAAAGCAAGCTGAATAAAGAAACCAGGAACCCAGTGGACTGCAAAAACCTACTAAGACCAGGCTGCAACTGCATTATAGTGGGAGGCTCAAATGATGTTTACCAAAACAACAGCATTTAAGCGGTAAGGTCTTTAAAAGACACACTGCAAAGTAACACAGAAGTGAATTTCTTTGTGGTGAGCATACCACAAAGACATGATTTAATGGAAAAATCGTGTGTCAACACAGAGATAGTAACAACAAACAGAAAATTTGAGAAAGTGTGTCGTAGTGTGCAAAATGCAACATTTATTCAAGTAACATCTTCAGTAAGGGAACATTTCACAAAACATGGGCTACATAGGAATAGGAAAGGAAAAAGATGTATGTGTGAAGATATCCTGAAAGCAATTGAAGCAAAAAATGTGAAAAAGCCACAAACCATACAGCTACAAGAATCTCCAGTACTAATCTCACCACCAGACAGAAAAAGAAATTACTCTCAAGAAAAATCAACTTCAACAACGACAGAATGCCTAGAGGAATCACAAAGCAAGAAAAAGCTAGATCACAACGAAAAAGCTAGAAAAAAAATTACAGTTTCTAGACAAACAGACAGAAGACCTGAACCTACTGCTGCAGAAAGAACTTTATCTCCAAAGGAAAGAAATGAAATATCATCAGGGGTAGAGGACACACCTGTAGAAGGTCAAAAAGCACTGCAGACAGGTGAAGGTGGACTTTCTTATATAGCTTCAAAAGTGGATATGAGTGCAGTGGGCTTAAGGAAGCAAATGAAGACTCCAGTAACCAGGGACGAGTCATCAACAGGAGGGGCAACAGACACAGAAGAAATTTCACCAACAGCTCCAAACAGTGAAAATAGTGGTGCAGGGAAAAGGAAAACAGTTCTTCCGAGCCATCTGAAGGATTTTTTACTGACCAGGGCAAAGAAATTAAATCCAGGGTAAGCAGTGTTCAAAAATGTACTAGTCTAACAATTCTCCACCAAAATATGCAGTCGATAAGAAAAAAAATACAGCAACTTGAAGTAGAACTATTTTCCTCATGTATCCCAGTAGTATGTATTACAGAGCATTGGTATAAAGAAGAAGAAATAGTGAATGTAGCTTTAAGCAATTATGAAAGAGCATGTTTTTACTGTAGAACATCCATGAAAGGTGGAGGATCTTTTATTTTTGTAAAAAGAGGCTTACAGTTTAAAGTTAGATCTGATATTAGTATACGCAGTGTAGATAAGCATTTTGAAATCTCTGGAATAGATTTAATGGTACATAAAGAGAAATTAACAATACTGTGTGTATACAGAGCACCAAGTGGTAGTGTGGATGTCTTTATGAGTAAATAAAGCCAAGTGCTGGATATAACATGCAAAATTAAGGGAAGTGTAATGTTGTGTGGGGATATTAATATAAACTTAAGTGTAAACAATGAAGTTAGTAACACTTACCAGAATATTATGTATAGCTTTGGGGTCACACAGGTAGTGGATAGGGCAATGAGGATCACCAAAACATCAGCTTCATTAATAGATAACATAATAACTAATATTGATAAAAACAAATGTAATAAATGTACAACAGCTGGGATTTACTGACCATTCTTGTCAACTTGTTAATATCAATTTAAGTGTACAGAAATCACATGGGAGACAAGGTTACAAAAGGGTTTTTTCCAAATCAAAAATGTGTGATTTTTCAAAGCAACTACAGCACCAGACCTGGGAGGAAGTGTATGCTGAGGAAAATGTTGAGGCTAAGTTCTGCAAATTTGCATCAATATTTAAACTAAAATTTGAGGAATAATTCCCAAAAGTATTACATCCAGTTGGAGGTACAGATTCTAAGAATTGGGTTACCAAGGGAATTATTAAATCCTCCCAAACTTTCAAATTCCTTAGCTCACTAAAAAGTCAGAGATGTGACCAAGAGTTTCTTGATTACTATCGTAAATACAAAAGGATATACAGGAAGGTGTTGCCGGCAGCAGAAAGAACTATGAATGATACATCATATACAATTCAAAGAATAAAAGTAAAACAATTTGGACAGTGGTAAGAAAGGAAACATGGAAGAAGAAATCAGAGGCAAATCTCCAAGTAAGACATAGAGGAGTATTAATTAGTAATCCTAATGAACTGGCCAATTTCATAAACAGTTATTTCACTAGTATTGCAACAGAATTACAGAAAAACTTCCCAAGTTCATATGCATTGCATGCGAGAAGGTATTCAACAAATTCAATGGTCCTGTTACCAACTACTGAGATGGAAGTTAAAACTGTAGTGCATAGATTAAAAAATAAAAAATCCTCAGGCCTTGATGAAGTCCCAATGTGTGTGCTAAAGGATTGTGTAGATAGCATAAAGGGACCTCTAACAGATATTATAAATGAATCCTTCAGCTCAGGTATCTTTCCTGAGTACTTAAAGCAAGCGAGAGTTTTGCCAATACACAAAAAGGGAGATACGGAAACCATAGAAAACTATAGACCAGTATCACTATTGTCTTCATTTTCAAAGATAATTGAAACAATAATGAAAGATAGACTTATGGATTACCTCAATAAATATAATTTGCTAACAAAGTCTCAGTTTGGATTCAGGGAAGGCAGCAGTACAGAGGCAGCAATAGCAGAATTTACAAGAGTCGTTATGGAAGCCATGGATAGAGGTGATTGTGTAACAGGCATCTTTTTAGATTTATCCAAGGCATTTGACACAGTGGATCAGAAAATACTTCCCCACAAACTAGAGGCACTAGGTATACGAGGAGTAGTAAACAAATGGTTCCAATCATATCTTACGAAAAGGGTACATAGAGTAGAAATTTCACAGCCTAATAAAAATCCCAAGTATCTAGAGAAACATCTGTCAGATACTAAACTAATTAATATAGGAGTCCCACAGGGGAGTATATTGGGCCCAATCCTATTTTTAATATATATAAATGACTTCCCAGAAAGTGTCATTCATGGTGACAAAATTCTGTTTGCTGACGATAGCAACATTATAATTACGGGCAAGACGCAGGAAATGCTGCTGAGTAAAGCTGATAACATGTTGAAAGATGTATGCAAATGGTCAGACGTAAATAAAGTAACCATTAATAGCAGTAAGACACACAGTATTAATTTTGCTATAAATAAAACAAATAATATTAAATTAAATCTAATTGGTGACCCCATGAACTGTGTAATGAACACAAAATTTTTAGGGATGGATATAGATAATCAAATGAAATGGAGGGAACACACCTCAAGGATAGCTAAAAGAATCTCATCTGCATGCTATGCTTTGAGGATACTAGCAGCTGTATGTAACAGTAACTGCCTCAAAGTATCATATCATGCATACATTCATTCACTCCTTAGATATGAGATAATTTTCTGGGGCTCAGACAGGCAGAATATTGAAAAAAATTTTCATATTGCAAAAGAGAGCCCTTCGGATAATAACAAAACAGAACAAAAGGGCTCACTGCCGGGAATTGTTTAAAGAACTGGGTATACTGACTGTTCCTTGTGAATACATTAACCAAACAGTAGTGTATGTAAGAAAAAATGTACATCGCTATGCCACAAACAGTTCTACACATTATCATAATACGAGGATTAGGGAACACCTGCACCTTCCCAGAAAAAACAAATGTAGGACTCAAAACAGCAGTGAATACCAAGGAATAAAGCTGTACAATAAGTTGCCTCATGAAATTAAACCAATAGATAAGATGTTCAGATTTAAAAAAGCTGTCAAAATGTTTCTAATTTCAAAATGTTATTAGACAATAGAAGACTATTTCAATGAAAAATAATCAGAATAATGTACAAAAATCATCATTTAGCGAAATAAGAAAGTTTTTGTGTACAGTATAGTGTGTTGTATTGTACCTACATATGAAATATATGTATTATGTTTTCTTTTTATGTACATACACAATGACGAAACCCACATCATGTAAGTGATAAATGGTGAATAAATCAAATCAAATCCATCTTGGCTGCATTGGTTTCTTATCCCCTGATATATTTACCCATTCAAATGTTTCGTTCTGAGATAAAGATTCCAATTCTATTTCCATTGCTTCTTTCCAAAATTCAGAATTGGTCCACTGATTTCCTCCTCTGCTGTTATTGGCTCTTCATTAAAAGATTTGGTTGCATATAACTCATAATCTGCATACTCTCTCTGTTTTGGTATGCGAGAAGAATGTCTTACATTACTTTCTTCCGTTTCATTTTCTAGCTCACTGTCTTCACAGATTACCTCTTGTTGTCTTGACTTTTTCCTTCCTCTTCTTCACTCTCTACTTCTTCGTCCAATGTACTGCTAGGTACACTTAACCTAGAGTCTATACTCTCGCAGTGGTTGTTTCTATTTTCAAAGAACACAACATCTCTGCTTGTAACTATTTATTTATTCACTGGATCCATTAATCGGTAGCCCTTTGAATTCTCATAGTATCCCACAAAAATGCACCTTTTTGCTTTTGGATCCGATTTTCCTCTCAGTTGTTTCGGAATTTGTGCCAATGCATATATATTCAAAAACTCTAATATTGCTTAAATCTGGTTTCTTCCCTACCCATATCTCATAAGCAATTTTGTTCTGTACAGCTTTTGTGGGTGATCTATTGTTCAGATATACAGCTTTTGACACTGCTTCAGCCCATAAGTCCTTTGATAACCTTGCATCAGTTAGCATGCTCCATGCTTTTTCAACTAAGTTCATATTTGCCCTCTCAGCAATCCTATTTTGAGGTGGGCTGTACCTAATAGTAGTCTGATGTCTGATACCCATCCTTGCCAGAAGTTTCTTGAATTTCTGGTAAATATATTCTGTTCTATTATCCGATCTAACTGTCTTTATCTTCTTTCTTGTCCACCTTTCAGCCATACTGCGATATTCCTCAAATATATCACACAATTCATCCTTAGAACTAAGAAAATAAACACAAATGTAACGAGAATAATCATCAATAAATGTAAGAAAATTATAACTTCCACCTATGGACTCACACTCCATTGGGCCACATACATCTGTAAGAGTACACTGGTTTTACTTTTACTAGTCTTGAAAGGTAAACTTGCCTGTTTCCCTTGTATGGATATCTCACATGGTTTATGTTTTGAGGCCAGTATCAGTTACACCATAACAACGACATATAATCCCAATATGTCATTTAATGAGTGAATGAAACAGAAATTCTAATTGGTATTCATGACTTTCCACGTGACAGACCATATCCTTTGGGATATTTTACTAACTTGGCTGGAGTATGTCTTCAATACTGCCAGACGTGAACTATAAGAAACTCCAGATGCCCTGATGTTCACTTTTCAGTCGATTTCTCCCTTGTGTAACATGTGCACATTGAATAATATTTTACCCAAGCCAGTTGACGCTGAATAAATCCAGAAGTGCTGCAATTGTGTCAAGATAATACCTGAGACGCTAGAGCACTGCTGGAAGGCAGGCAATCTCATTAACACCAACTGACAAGGTATGGGTTTAGAACACTGCATGGGGAGCCAAAAAGAAGTTAAAGTGATGAATAATAGACATATTGGGCTCCTGGGAGACTTTTGTTTGACAGCTCTTTCCCCTCTCTTTGTGACTTTTACAGTTTGGATTACCTTAACAACATTTAGAAGGAGAAACCTGAATGACTGACTGAAGATTTTTAACTTATTGACAAAACATTTGTATTGATATACAGTTATCGTGTCTGAATTATTTGTCATTACCTACATGTGGCCAACAATAAGCACACATGCCTATAACAAAAATCTGCAGGAAAGGAATTAGACCACAAAATAAGGAAACACAGTATATTTGTCTCTCAGAGCCTGAGTTGATAAAAGATAGAGGCAGTTGTGGTGTATGAGCAATAATACAAGACAATGTGATTGTTATCGGGAAATGTGGCCGAACTTGCAAACTTTCAAGGCAGTAACCTGACATGAAAAAACTTTTAATTTTCAGTTCTGGCCACATTGCACTTGGTTAAAGGAAAGGCAATGACTTAGCAATAGTCTGTGGTAATTGTCTCCTTTAACAATCCAGCTGCCTGCCTCATGTTTCTCATGAAGTCTAGGCTTACTGTAAGGAAAGTAAACATTAAAAATGAAAATATCTGGACTGAAATGTGAAGTAAGTTTACATTTGAACACAAACCAAATACGAAACACTAAAATAAAGTTAAAGACTAAAATTAATTTTTTATCACACTCATAGTAACTCAGAAGTGTATCAACTATCTATGAAGAAGACAGTGGACTGAATGTGAGAAGATGGCAACAGTAGAATGTTTTTCCCATGAAAATGTCAAATAAATAGTTCAAATTCAACATAATTCTCTTCATATTTAACATATTTAGCAGAAAGAGTTTTTCATCACTTTAAAAATGCACAAAAATAGTTATATGCAGAAAATTAATTAATATTTACTTCAATTAACTGCCAGTAATATTTAGATACATACAAATTAAAAGGGTGGCAGCACTATGAAATTATGTTAACAATCCAGTCTCAGATGATTCACAGCTATATTTAAGAACTCCCTTTTCTATTCTCCCATCCCTCTCTCTCACCATCATGAGAGTGAGAGCGTAAATAAAGTTTCTCTTATTCTATCACTAATCAGTAATTACTTTAAAAAGGATGCTCATACTTCTTTTTCTGATACCATACCTATTTAAGTTAGTGGATGACCGTAACTGAATTTTTCTCCTTTCTTCATTTGAGCTGTGTTTGTATTTCTAGTCCAGCTCATTTTAGTAGATTATCATTTGATGATGACTTGATAATATGATGAAACCGATATTATGAAATTTGACTGAAACGAGTTGGAAATAAATAATTACAAGGTCGCATATCCGTAAACCCTTGTCCAATCTCTGGATCTTGTTACTTTGGTTTCTGATGACCTGTTTAACATCGTGGATAATTCTATTAGAACTGTTTTTGTCTTTCGCTGTAATGGCGAGAAACCAGGTAGCTCATATTATACCAGTATAGAATCAAATAATTGTGGTCTTTCTGACAAATATAGGCCAATTCACCATGTCTGTTATGTCATGTTATGACACTGTCCTTCAAAACATTCCAAAATGTATATCTAATTTCGACATTCACTCTGTCCGTCACCAGACTTTCATGTCACATAAACGTCATGTCAAGCTTTCTCGAGAAGAATGTTTTGAGGAACGGTCGTCTACTAACATCAGAAGTTAAATTATCTTCGTTACGCAATTATCAGGTTGTCGTCAATGATTACAAGGTTTACATGCAAATGTGTCTTATTAATCTTTATTTTATTATTATACTTTGATTTAGCAGTAAATTCACTTAAATATTTTTCTGAATTAAATGTCCTCCTAAAAGCTAGATCGGATATCTGAAACCGAAAACGGTTTATGTTTTGTAATATTGTAACAAAAAAGACAGAAGCAAATTGTTTACAAGAATAATATTGTAATTTGATGATGCAACTTTCATTAAATCCCAAAATTTTAAATGAAAAGTCAGTGCTAATGAAGGATAAAAATTCAGTTCTGTACGACGATATTGACTATGTCAGCCGACAAATCGCGAAGGGTAACCTAAATAGGCTGTATTTATACTCTTATAAATATTGTTTGATGTCTTCGAATGTTTATTTTTTCATTTGAAAATAGATGTCGATGTTGTGAAATGTTGTTTCAGTTCCCAGCAATTTACCACACTGATGTAAGCAATAAGTTGACCAAAAACATACATTGTAAAGTTTTCTTTGGTCGACAATAACATTTAGCTTAGTTGTTTCTCCAGTTCCAGTATGACTTTCTATATAACAAATCGTCACTCATAATCTTACTTTCAACATCGGGTGTAGGGATAAGAGGAATGACGTGAGGGACAGTGTGAATACAACTTGACGTGACCGTGCCCTGAAAGCCAATTCACACTGTCCGTCACATTATGTCACGTCAACGATCGTCAGAACATAACACAATGAATACTTTCTTTCACCGGTAAATTCCAAATGTTTCATGACGACTTAAATGCACACACACACACACACACACACACACACACACACACACACACACACACACACACACACACACACACACACACACACACACACATATATATATATATATATATATATATATATATATATATATATATATATATTCAATTGAATGTCCTCCTAAAAGCGAGGTCGGGTCTTCGAAAACGAAAAATTGTTTATGTTTTGCAATATTGTAACACAAAAGACTGATGTTAATTGTTTATTTGAAGAAGATTGTAATTTGAAGACGCATTTTTCATTAAATAACACGTTAAATTCGAAAGTAAGTGATGATAGACAAAACTTCAAACGTGTGCGACGGTATTACCTAACAGTGTCAGCAGGCAAATCATAGTTGATAAAGTAAACAGGCAGTATTTATGCTCTTATAAATATTGTTTGATGTGATCGTATGTTTATTTTTTCGCTTGAAAATAGATGACCATGTTTTGAAATAATGTTTTACGTCCCTGTACCTTACCACACAGAGTTGACCAAAAACATAGGTTGTAAAGGTTTCTCTAGCCCTCAGTAATACTTAGCGTTGTTGTTTCCTCAATTTCAGTACTAAACTACGGCTTTCTACATAACAGATCGCCACTCATAACTTCACCTCAGACATTCGGTATTGGGATAAGCGATTGACGTGACAGGGAAATGACGTTGACGTGACGGACAGTGTGAATTGGCCTTGACAGACCATGGCCTTATTAGGTTTTGTATTAGTTAAATATTTCATTTCCCTTAATCCGCATTTTATCGGCCTCCTTCTGGGATGATTGTTTATGACATATGAAAGAATAATAGAATTCGCTTCCTGATCCGTCTAGTAACTTTTGCTTTGCGACTATCGAGATTTGTTTATCACCTTTGCGACAAAACAAGGTGCCAATTTTTGCGGGAGTTATGGAATATTTTCTAGTACGTAATATCTTTGTTATGTCCCGTAGGATTTTGAGCAGGGTGTAGGATGTGATTGTGGTGTTGTTGATTGTGTTGTCAGAAAAGTAACGTCACTGTCACAGCCTACAATATTAAAAAATGCCCTCCTTCTATAAAGTTGAAATCAACAGGACGGAATGGGAAGTGCCAGAACGATACCAGATGCTTACTGCAGTAGGTTCTGGTGCTTATGGCCAAGTTTGGTATGTTTAGAAAAGAACTATTTTGATACAGTTTTATCAGTGTATACTAAACACATGGAAAAATATACAAGAAATGAAAATTCGGGAACATAACAATTTTTTTCTTTTACCTTTATCAGTAAAGGGATACAGAAAATGTAGGCAATAAACAGTATTTTATCAACATCCAGTTGTCTTTTTAAATTTTGTTAATGTACTGTCAAAACATCCGTCGTGTCTGAGTTCTGTGTGATTTCAGTTTTAATAGACTTTAAAGAAGTCGCTCGGTAGAATTTTATCGAGCATCATAATTGTTGCATGACAACTTTTATCCTCGTAAAAAGAAAGGTGTTCATCTGACCCTGGATCAATAGTTTCACTCTCCTGAACCTTTCTCATCTTCGTCTCGTTCTGTCTTGTATCTACCTCCTTTATCCTGCCCTTGTTCCCCCACCATCCCTATTTTCAGTTAACCATGCTCTCGCTAGCAAGATAGATGTCACACGGCATTTAAGTTGTTGATTTGTTATGCACTCGGTTATTTCAGTATTAGTGTGTCTACGTAATGTCTTTTGCCTCGTGGCCTTCTGTATCTATAACGATAAAGTTGAAATTTAAACAAATACATCAGGTTATACAATTTATATAACTGCTACTACCATAGTAGTGTGCAATATCTAGTGCCAATTCTTTATTTGGTTTTTCTATATTGACGTGTCTTCATATTGAAAGAAATTTGTTTCGTCCATGATATAGGCCCTATATTAGAATCACAACAGAGCTACCATATCTCATTGGAACATGGTTGCAAAGTATTTCATTCTATGATGGGAAGATTTGTTGTCACTGATTTGACTTAATTTATTTATGGTTGTATCTTGGGGCATTATGGCTCTGCACTCAGAATGTCCTTTACTGAAAGAAATGTTTGTCATAAGATACTAATTGGTGCTTCATATTCTCATATTACTTTTGATACACGGAGCAAAGTGATTGTTTCTGAACTCTTAAGTACAAAGTATCAGAAACCTTCAGCAGGTGTTAAAATTGTGTGGATACCAAAATATTGACTTGATTTGTTTGCAACAGAATACAGTATTGATGTAGGCCTACCCCAAATGAGGTGATTTGTGAGAATTTCGAGCCAATCACTACACTTTGGAAACTTATAACCACTACAGTTTGTGGGTCAAAATGCAATTTCTCTACTTTGTGCTCTTAGTGTTGTTGGTGCCCTACTCTCAGTGAGGTTTGTTGTAGAACAAAATTACAGGAAATAAAATGACAGTAGAATTTGAGATCCTCAAAATGAAAATGTTGCGTCATTTATAGGATGCGATTCCATTGGCTTTGGCCCGTGGCATTGACACATAGTGTAGTAGGCTATATGATGGCGAGCTTTATTTTCATGAGGGCAGTTACTTCTACTGAGTGGACAAGGGTACATCGAGAACCTGTCAACCATAGAGCAGGAACAACATTTGTCATTTTCTTTATGTTCTCTACGAAACACTAACCTAGTCATTCTATGTTGTTCAGCTCATCATCATTAGAGACACATTACTTGCCTTTCAGTGTTCAGTCTGGAGCATAGTACCTCTAATAAAATTCTTCCATGATCCCCTATTCAGTGCTAACATTGATGCCTCGTCTGATGTAATGCCTTTTACTGCAAAATCATTCTGCACCGAATCTAATTACTTTCTTCTTGGTCTACCTCGACTCCTCTTACCCTCTGCTGACGAGCTCATGAGTCTCTTAGGTAACATTGCTTATCCCATGTTTGTAACATGACCCCAACATCTCAATCTGTTCGTTCTAACTGCTTCATCTATGGTGTTCATTCCCAGTTTTTCTTTGATTTCCTCATTATGGACACCCTCCTGCCATCGTTCCCATTTATTTGTACTGCAATCATTTTTGCTACTTTCATATCTGTAACCTCTACCTTGTGAATATGGTAACCTGTATCCACCCAACTTTCACTCCCATACAACAAAGTTGGTCGAAAGATAGAGCGGTGCACTGCTAACTTAGTCTTGGTACTTACTTCCTTTTTGCAGAAGAGAGTAGATCTTAGCTGAGCACTCACTGCATTAGCTTTGCTGCACCTCGATTCCAGTTCTTTCACTATGTTGCCATCCTGTGAGAAAATACATCCCAGGTACTCGAAACTGTCTACCTGTTCTTTGTTCCTCCTATTTGGCATTCAATCTGTTTGAATCTCTTTCCGACCGACATTACATTTGTTTTGGAGATGCTGATCTTCATATCATAATCCTTGCACCTCTGATCGAGCTCTGAAATATTAGTTTGCAACCTTTAAATCGAATCTGCCATTACATCCAAGTCATCCGCATTCAGCTTTCTAAGAATATTTAACATCTTGGCAAATCAAGTGAAGCCATTGGGATGGGAAGTAACATTTTAATGACCCCCTTGATTTAATTAAAAACACTAATCAATTGAAACATTACTTGCATTTGGCTATGACTGAATTATGGGTTTTCCAGCATGTTGATGACATCTAGGGTCAAAGCAGATGGGTGGAATCGTGTTGTAAAATTATGCCAAAATCTTGACCCCTGTGGATATTAGATCTCTCGTTTTGGGCTTGAAATGCACATAATTGTTAAGAGTACAACTCTGCAAGGTAATCACCAAGTAATTGCTGATGTTTTGATACTGTTGTGTTGTTTAATAGAAAATTACTGCTGTGGGCAGAGCAACTTTCAGGTCGATTGCATACTGTTTGTGTGCTGCACTTGTACATGAAGCAAACATTGAACTGGAAACTTGGGGCGAACGGTTTAATGAATTTGCTGCAATATTATAAGCTTTGTTGCTAAATTTTTATACATATCTCAGTGAGCCGTTTTGCAGTGGGTGTTCGAAGTGCAACTCCTGAAATTCAATTGGAGTTTGCTCACTTCTATTGAAATTGTATTCTCAGGGAGTGGTTTCTCATTGCAGAAGATACTGATATGTTTAACAAGAATTTCCCCTCTGAGCAGTTCCCACTGTTGTTTTGGCATTATTGAAGACCGGTATACAATTCATCGGCATTGACCAATGATGTCATATTTGAGTCTCAACCTACGTCGATGTATCAACTAGCAAAACAAACACTATAACCGAATATAAACATATGGGATAATATCATAATGCATTGTAGATAATAAATAGTCTTTGATTAGCCTCATAAATTACAGATTACCGCGACGGAATGTACCACCAATTACAAGTCTCTGTCCAAAAATTTGTGCCTTTGCTGCACACTTGTTGGGGGTGGGGGGCACCTCTATGTTAACCTATACCTCACTATCAGAGATAAGCTACAGATCACTTTTTAAACACAAAATCTTATCTATAGTCTAAGTTCTGTTTGTAAACAAACTATTGTCTTTAACTCAGATATTATGTTATTGATCAAAGTCAGTGGTTTGTATCATGGACTTCAATTGACCCAGTTACCCTACAATTGAGAAGTTTAAAACAGTTTATAATTTTTATATACTGTTAGTGAATAGTGGCCATTTTAATTTGTAAGTGTGCGGCCATTTTTGAGTTTGGAGAAGTTAGTGGTAATTTGAACATTGCAATTGATGATTGTTTTTATAAAAGTCTGTTCAGTTGAAGTCCATGATACGACTCATCGAATTTTTCCAATGACTTAATAATAAAGACAATAGTTTGTTTACAAGCAGAACATAGATTATAGATCACGATTTAGTGTTTAAAGAGCAATCTGTAGCTTTTCTCTGATAGATATAGGTTAAGAGGCCTTTTGCAAGTGAGTGCTGAAGGTGGGAATTTTTGGGCCTGTGATCGATACTACATTCTGTTGCGTAATCTGTAATTTAAGAGGATAATCACGGATTATTATCTACAATACATAAGTATTATATTATCCCGTATGTTTAAATTTGTTTATAGTGTTCGTTAATTGCTAGTTGGTATATCTACTATTGTTAGACTCGGATATGACATCATTGGTCAAAGCCAAAAGGGCTGTATCGTGGTTTTCAGTTATGCCTAAAAGTCTGCACTACAACACTGTTTAATACACAAAATAACCATTCAAAATGAACTCCAAAATTTGGTATCAAAAATTCAAAACATCCACTTAGGCCTAATGAGCCCAAAAACGACACCAAGGAGTGATTTATTGGAGTCAATTTTTTTCTCTAGGTAGATATTATAAACTACCCTATAAAGAGCAAGAAAACATATAAAATATTTCTTAATTTTTGTAATGAATTTTTGAAATCTGAAAATTTTCTTTTTTTGTGTAGTTTGGATTTAGTTCTGTCTTGTGGGTCTTAATATAAAAATCAGATTTTTGAACAGTTTTTACACTTATATGATAGTGAAGTGCTTTAAACATTTCAATATTGATATTTGACTGTGAACAAAGCTATGAATTTTTCAAAATGAGGAAATAATTCACATTACTTAAAAATTTATCCTATGGCTGTTGCCTAATTCGTGTGTGATTTTGTCTGCACGTAATCAATTATTATTAAAGTTAAGGTACTGAATTATAAACAAAAATTGGAAATATTACTGAAATAAATGTTTATTTTGAGAGATTTAAAACAAATATTTTATATCAGGAGACACAGGAGGCACCAAATTGATTTTATAATGGTAAGACAGATTTTGAAATCAGGTTTTAAACTGTAAGAGCTATCCAAGGGCAGAAATAGACTCTGAACATTAGTTATTGGTTATATACTAGGGAGTAAAACTTTAACTGCAAACAGTTTTGAAAATTAAGGAAATGGAACCTAGATAAATTGAAGGAAACGTACATTGTTAAGAGTTTGAGGGAGCATTGGGCAAAGATAAACCAAAACAGGGAAATGCAATACAGTAGAAGCTATCCATGCAATACAGTGGAAGCTATCCATGCATGGATAGCTCTCAGAGATAAAGTTAAGAAAGGCATCAGAGGATCATATAGGTAGGACAAGACCTAATAGAAATACTTAATTGCTGAAAGAAGAAAGATAAAAATGCAGCAAGTGAAGCAGCCAAAAGGGAGTGCAGACTGGATGAACTGGAGTGGCTAGAGGACAAATGCAAGTCCATAGAAGAATGTATAACTAGGGGAAAGATAGATACTGTCTACAGGAAAATAAGAGATGTTTGGAGACACGAAAAGCAGCTGATTGAATATCAAGAGTTCAGATGTAAAGCCCCTACTAAGCAAAGAAGGGAAAGCTGAACGGTGGAAGGAATATATATTTATGGCCTATACAAGGGAAGTAAACTTGAAGGTAGTATTGTAGAAAAGGAAGAGGAATAGATGGAAGATGAGATAGATGATACAACAAGAAGAATTTGACAGAGCACTGAAGGATATGAGTTGAAACAAGTCCCCTGGAGTAGATGATATTCCCTCTGAACTGCTTGTTGAATCATCCTCATTGCCATTTGTCGAGTACTTGTCCCTGGTCAGCCTGTCTTTCAGGAAAGGTATGGTGCAGGATTCTAGATAGCTAGAACAGTTCTATAGAGATTAGGATTGCAAGTTTTATTGGCTGAAGAATACAATACTCAACTTCTATCTGTCCTTTTCTCGTCTTGCATTGTCGTCTTCTGTACGATGCTAGCTGCGACGAGTCCTAGTTACTGCCAAGTTTGTAGTAGAGTTCTGATGGTTGTCCAGACGCATGTTGGCCTAGATATAACAGCTTGTTGAGGGCGCGCATCTATAGTTACTCCCTCTAAAAGGCGTGGCGCTGGCGTGCGATAGACTGTCGGTCATACTCTGCCTTCTCCACGATCATTCTCTTGTGTCTGGCGTGTGGTGCTGACTTCACGCCACAACACCGCTGACATCGTTGGGGGATCCAGTCATGAAGAAACTGTTCTATCTTGTGTGCAAAATGTATGAGACAGGGGAAATACCCTTAGACATCAATAAAAATGAAATAATCCCAATTCCAAAGAAAGTTAGTGCAGACGGATGTGCAATATACAGCACTGTCAATTTAATAAGTTATGGTTTCAAAATACTAACACGAATTATATACAGATGAATGGAAAAACTAGCAGAATTGGACCTCGGGGCGATTAATTTGGATTTAGGAGAAATGTAGGAACATGTGAGGCAATACTCATATTCTGACTTATCTTAGAAGATAAAGGAAAATCTAACTTTTTAGTTTTTGTAGATTTGGAGAAAGCTTTTGACAATGTTGACTGGAATACACTCTTTCAAATTCTGAAGGTAGCAGGGGAAAGTGTATGGAATGAAAAGTTATAACACAATTTGAACAAAAACCAGACAGCATTTATTATAGTCAAAGGGCTTGCAAGAGAGAATGGTTGGAAAGGGAGTAAGACAGGGTTGTAGCCTGTTACCAATGTTATTTGATTTGTATATTCAACAATTTCTGAAAGAATGGAAGGGGAAATTTGAAGTATGAATTTAAATTCAGCGAGAAGAAATAAAAACTTTGCAGTTTGCCAATGACATTGTATTTCTGACAAACAGTAGAGGATCTTGAAGAGCAGTTGAACGGAATTGGCAATGTCTTGAAAGTATGTTATAAGATGAACTTTCTTGAACAAAAATGCAGCAAAGGTAATTGAATGTAGTCTAAGAAAATCAGGCTATGCTGAAGGAATTATGTAATGGGACAATAAAAGTAGAAGAGTTTTGTTAGTTTGGTAGCAAAATAAAATCTGATGGCGAAAGTAAGAAAGATATAAAATGCAGAATGGCTATGGTGAGGAAAGTATTTCTGAAGAAGTGAAATTTATTGACATTGGAAATTAATTTTAATATAAGGAAGTCTGGAGTGTATCATTGTATGGGAGTGAAATGTGGATAATATGAATTTCAGACAGAATGATGATAGAAGCATCTGAAATATGGTGCTACAGATGAATGCTGAAGATTAGTTTGGTAGATTGTGTCACTAATTGGGAGGTGCTGAACAGAATTGGGGAGAAAAGGTTCTGGCTTACCTTGACTAAAAGAAGGGATCAATTATTGGGACACATGCTATGAATCATCAATTTAACACTGGAGGGAAGTGTGTGGGGTAAATATCGCAGAGGGAGAGCGAGAGATGAATACAGTAAGCAGGTTCAGAAGGATGTAGGTTGCCATCCATATTCAGAGATGAATTGGCTTACCAGTCAGGGTAGCATGGAGAGCTGCATCAAACCAGTCTACGGACTGAAGACAACACCACTTTTCACTTATCATATCTTCAAGATGTGACCCTTCATAATCCTGATGATGAGTGATAAAAACACTTTATTTCTTCAGAAAGCTTTTGTGATATAGAATAAGGCCTCCCAGTTGCTGCCGTAAGTTCAAGTACTGAAAGTTTCCTTAATATGTTTTTCATTGGTATTCAAACTTTGTCACTAATAGATTTCGTCAATGGTGTTCTTGTCCCAGCAGAGTGGTAAAAATGTACAAAGACAGCATTATTTTCCACACTTATTCTTTCAACCTCTGGAAGCCACAATTGTTCATCATACACTCATGTCACTATGTCATTCAGTGTTAGACAGAGATGCAATTTTACTGACACGGTGATCTTCATAAATTTTGGTTTCGGATGGAATATGAAGCGCGTGAACAGCCTAAGTATCACTTAGAACTCAAACTGAAGAACCAAAAACTTCAACTTTCTCAGTTTTGAAGTACAGAAGAAATTGATGAACAGTTGCCTGGCCATTGATCCTCTGGCACTCTTGTATTTGATCCTGAACAAAATATGTTTTCTGCAAAATAATCTATGGTCATGTATTCAGTTTCATGAAGCACATTTTAGACCTTCAAAAACTTGCTTTGATTTCAGAAACATAGTTGAGATGTTTTAGAATTTGTAATTTATTAGTTAAAAACTCACAGTACTCTTCCTGAGATTTAACCCCTTTTATCATTTCTGCCCTGTTGCTTGTGACCCACTGTTTGATGCTAACCTTGTCTGGCATTTTGTCTTCATATTCATTAAACAATTCAAGAACAGTTTCTTTTCCAGAGCATTTATCATACAAACCCATCACACATTCATAACTGTTAGTGTACCTATTTGATCAGTGAACAAATGAAACTTTTACTCTGCAGCTGAGTGTGTTATGATATGAAACTTCCTGGCAAATTAAAATTGTGTGCTCGAACTGGGATTTGAACTAGCAACCTTTGCCTTTCGCTGGCAAGCACTCTACTATCTGAGCTATCCTGGCATGCTTCATGGTCCGTCCTCACAACTTTACTTCTGCCAGTACTACCTCGCTTCCTAGTTTCCAAAGGCAAAGTCCCAGGTTCGAATCCCAGTTCCGGCACATGTATTTAATCTGCCAGGAAGTTTCGAGATCAGTGAGCATTGTTTTCGTAACTGTCAGTTTGACATTTTGATGATATAAACCAATACATATAATATGTATTCCTTATGAGCTGGCTAAAATACATCACTTAGGGTGAAGGTCACAAAATGTTGATCTCCAAATTTTGCATTCAGAATGAGCAGTACTGAAAGTACTTATAATTCATTTGAATTTGACAGAACTCCATTTATAACAACTCATTAGCTATTATTGTAACCTGGGCACATACTGCTAGTTTTTTAAATTGTTTCTTCACTTACGTCACATCTTGAAAGCCTATTAATTTAAAAAAAAAAAAGAAGTCAAAATGATATACATACTCATTTCAGTAATGTTTGATGTTTTTGTTTATAACTCAGTACCTCAGTGTCAATTTATTGTTTTCATACAGCCAATATGACTCATGAATTATGCAACAGCCATAAGATCAGTTGTAATGTAAATTATTTCCTCATTATCACAAATTGCTATCTTTGTTCACATTAAAATATCAATCATGATAGCAGTTCGATATCATATGGGTATACAAACTGTGCAAAAATCAGATTTTTATATTTTGTCTCACCAGAGGTAACTAACCCCAAACTTATGAATGATGAAAATTTTAAGATTTCAAAAATTCGTAAAAATTAAGGAAATCTTTGTAAGTGTGTTTGCTCTATATAAGGCTGGTGTTTTATAGTATCTAACTAGAGAAAAAATGGACTCTGATATTGTTATTTTTGGGCCTAAAAAGTGGATTTTTAAATTTTGGATACTAAATTGCGTTTTGCTGATGACATTGTAATTCTGTCAGAGACAGCGAAGGACCTGGAAGAGCAGTTGAATGGAATGGACGGTGTGTTGAAGAGAGCGTATAAAATGAACATTATCAAGAGCAAAACAAAAATAATGGAATGCGGTCTTAGAAAATCAGGTGATGCTGAAGGAATTAGATTAGGTAACGAAACAATGAAGGTGGTAGATGAGTTTTCTTACTTGGGTAGTAAAATAACATGTGATGGTCGCAGTACAGAGGATATAAAGTGCAGAATGGCAATGGGAAGAAAAGCATTTTTGAAAAAGAGAAATTTGCTAACATCGAATATTAAGTGTAAGGAAGTCTTTCTGAGTGTTTTGTGTGGAGTGTTGCTTTGTACAGGAGTGAAACATGGACGATAAGCAGTGCGGACAGGAAGAGGATAGAGGCTTTTGAAATGTGGTGCTACAGAAGAATGCTGAAGATTAGGTGGGTAGATCACAACTAATGAGGAGGTACTGAACAGAATTGGTGAGAAAAGGAATTTTTGGCACACCCTGACTAAAAGAAGGGACACATTCTTAGACATAAGGGAATCGTAAATTTAGCATTGGAGGGAAGTGTGTGGGGTAAAAATCGCAGAGGGAGGCCAAGAGACGCTTATAGTAAGCAGATTAAAGTGGATGTGGGTTGTCCTTCTTATGAGGAGATGAAAAGGCTTGCTCAGGATAGAGTAGGGTGGAGAGCTGCATCAAACCAGTCTCCGGACTGAAGACCATAACAACAACAATACTAAACTTTGGAGGTCACTTTGACTGGTTATTATTGAATTTAACGTTATTTTGTTTAATATACAGTGTTGGTGAGGGGCTTTTCTTAAAACAATCATGTCAATTGTAATGATGGGGCTTAACCTAGTGGAAAGATATTCAAATTATCAGGTATTAAAATTGAAAAATGGTCAAACAATTAAAAATAAAAATGGCCATCATTTAATAACAGTGGAATATATATTAAAAAAAAAAAAATTAAAAAAATCTGTTTTGAACTTCAGTTACGAAGTAATAATCACATATGAAAAAAATAAAAATATTTGAAGGTGGTCAAACAATCTTCAATGGATCACTTCATATGTTTTGACCTGTAGTGCCAGACAATCAACCACTTTTCTATTGTATGCTGGTGTTACCTGAACATCTTTACCTGTTTTTTTTTGTTGTAAGAAGCAGAAATGCCATGTTCACTTTCAGAGGAAAGTCAATAACGAAGTAAGAGCTAGTCACACAGGAAAAATATAAATAACAAAATTTGACTCTTTGGCAACGGTATGGAAACACAACTTTCACAGACTAATAAGTGTGGCTTAGTGCAACAAAGAATCAGTAGAGGTGCTGTTTGGTACATAGTGTTCTGAGGTACTAATAGATTGAAGTGCTGCTTCTCTCTTTTTTTTTTTGCATGCTTATAAGTATGGTGATTTACAGCAAGGAACCAGTAGAGGTGCATTTAGTTTCATAGTGTACCACGGTACATTAGATGATTCTCAGTAACGTAAGTATGAGGGTTGGAACTTAAATAATGGCAACACTGCTATGGAGACACTATGCAATGGAATCTACTATTGTCAGTGATAGTATGCATTGTTGACATACCTACCTTACCTCTGAGCAAATGGATTCGCCATCTGACATGACACGCGTGTGCACAATCGAGGGATACACAGTCATTTGTGAGTGAGTGGCCTGACGTAAAGGTGTCACTGTTTTCGAAACAGGAGCAACGGAATTGGATAAAGATTGAATGTGCCCAAGGTCTTACAGCACAGCAGTGTCATTAAAGTTTTCAAGAGGCATGCACGGAATCGGCATTGCCGTACAGAACAGTAGTACATTGGGTAAAATCCTTAAACGATGGTCGGCAAACTGTGGCAAACATGCCTCGGGCAGGTCATCCTAGTATCTCTGAAGAAGTAGTGCCTACTGTTGCCATGTTACTGGTCAGCGATCAACACCAGATGAATCGTGAGCTTGCCCATGAAACCAGATTAGTGCATACGACTGTGTGTATAAAAAATTGCATCACAATGTATTCCGCACGAATTGATGGAAATGCAGAAATGGATGCGTTATGATGGTCAGATGCACTTTGAGCACTATGAATATGAAGGAGAGGCTGTATCATAACACTGAATGAGACGTGGGTCACATTGTACGAGCTAAAACTGAAATGCCAATCCAAGGAATGGCATCATTGTGGGTCGCCGCGAAAGTCGAAAGTGCATCACAGCCCCAGTATAGTGAAAGTTATGATCATTCTCGTGTAAGACTGTGATGGTGTTATCCTAATGCGTTACGTTCCTCCATGGCTGGCTGTCATTACACAGTATTACTGTTCAGTTTTGGAGCATCACCTGTGACCAGCTTTTCGAGAGAAGCAACAAAGCTTTCTGCCCAACCAACTTGTTGGCACATACAGCACAAACTGTGGCTGCTCTGTTCGGTTGATGGGACTGAGAAGTACTGTACCATCCACCATAGTCCCCGAACTTAGGTGCTTGTGACTTTGATTTGATTCTGAATATGAAGGAACCACTGTGTGGCATTCACTTCAGATCTGTTTCCAGAGAATTGACAAGTAGTAGACCACTCCATTCACACCATCAACAGAACAGGCTCTGCTAAAGGTATACTATGCTTTACACATCTCTGGCAATGGGTTCTACACAACACTGGTGACTACTTTGAAGGACAGTAACAGGTGCAAACATGCAATGCTTTTGTATCGGTTGTGAATAAATAGTTGCCACTATGTAAGTTCCAGCTCTCGTATTTTAGTAAGATTACTTCAGTGACAAAATTAAGTGCTGCAATCTTATCTGTATGAATACAAACTAACATTTAATGGCGAGTTAACTAATTTTGCTTTTGGTATTAAAAATTTAAGAATATTTCTGTTCAACGGGTTTTACTTGTGTGTAAAATGTAATGAGATTCCTATACTTTTATCGACAAATTTCATTTTACATAAGAATTATTTGGCAAGGACAATTGAATTCGTGCAATTTGCTTTGTGATTTCAGTGTGTACTTACTAGATCTTGAATCCATTCTGTTTACAATTAACCATGGCTAGAAAAAGGTAAAGTCTTTCGCAATACACAAGAGCAGCTTCAAGACTCGGGAGTGTGCTATCACTTACATCGAGAGTTACATCAAGTAACTGTCAAACATTGAGCAGGGGCAGTGTCACTTATTTACTTTGAAATGTGACATGAAGTGTCTGATGAGGTATTGGCCCGTTTATAAGTTTATTGGAAAGTGCTATTAGTGATGCTGTAGAAATATAAACATGCAACATCACTACTGTGGCCTTTATATTTCCACAATGTCCATAATAGCACTGTTTAATAACTGAAATTTATTACTTTATGGTCTCTACAAAACACTAACCAAATCCTTCTATGTCGTTTGGATTATATTAACATCTTGGCAAATCAGGTGAGGCTGTCGGGATGGGAAATAAAATTTTAATTAGCCCCTTGATGGAATTAACACCACTAAGCAATTGAAACATTGATTATTTGCAGTTGGCTATGATTAAAAAAGGGTTTTCTGCCATGTTGTTGATTTCAAAGCTGATGGTGTAAACATGTCAATTGTGCCGCTATTGGGAGCAAAAGAAAATTGTGGTATGTAACATGACCAAAAGGAAAGGAGTCAGTTAATAGGGCGGATTGTGAGACACTGGAGTGTGGTCTGTGTGTGGGGTGGGGGGGGGGGGGGAGGGTTGTAAAAACTGTAGAGGGAATCCAAGAGATGGGTACAGTAAGCAGGTTTTAAGATGTAAATTCCAGTAGGTATCTAGAAGTAAAGTGACTTGCACAGGGTTGAGTAGGGAGGAGATATGCATCAAATGTCTTTGGACTGAAGACATCAGCAAGAAAGGCGGCATGAATAGGATATTGAATAGCTTTGGGCAAACAGAGGCTTCCCTAGAAGGGAAATGGAAAAAATATAACAGATTGCATACATTTTTACATGGTAATTAAAAAGGAGGAAAGGGCTAAAAGGTATTTCAGTAGGCAACCATAAGAACAACAGGAAAGATCACCCCCCCAGGGGGCCCACAGTTCTTTTGTGGGTACGTGTGTGGCGCGCACGGGGCCCCGAGCCGGAGCAGCCTTTCTTCTGCCCCAGGCTGCTTCACTTTCCCTCCCGGTTTATGCCTTCGCCCGGAGACGGGCGTATTTCACGAGTTCAGGTGTTTTCTTGTTGTCGTTTCTCTTATTCCTTGGTTCCTTCCTTTCTTACCCTTTGTTTCTGTCTCTCTCTCCTTGTCCTCTCCTCGCCTTCTTCTCCTCATTAGTCTCCGCCTCGGCGTTTGAGACACCTTTCCTTCTTTCTCCTCACTTCCTCTATTCTTCTTCTTTCCTCCCTGTGCGTGTCTGAAGGCCGACCCACGCATTATCATGCGTAGCAGGTGACGGGGTAACGCGTAATTCCCCGCCCCGGGTAGACAAGTAGGGCACGTACGTACCCCCTGGTAAAGGCCAGGCCCAGGGAGGGGTGATTACCCGAGCTGGTACCTTCCGAACATGCCAATTGGTCCCTCCGTCAGTTCTCGGGAGGTGTGACCTGAGGTGTGAACAATCACCTAAGGCGGGTAAGCCCTCGGAGAGGGCCCCCACTAGGAAGGAGCGCGCCATCGGAGACGCCGGTAATCACGGGGGACACTTCCGCAATGACTTCCTTCTCTTCTTCACTGACATTGACCCAGAAACGTAAGATAGACTCGCCTCAGCAAAAGAAGACTCTGCCTAATTTGCCGAAATTTCTTGTTGTGTCGCGCACCGACGGAAAAGACTTCAATTCTGTCAATCCTTTCGTTATACAGAAAGGTGTTGATGCAATTGCTGGCCCTGTTAAAACCTGTTCACGTCAGCGCAATGGCTCATTGTTGCTGGAAGTGGACAGTGCTTTCCAAGCCCAGAAACTTATCCGGACTACGTTATTGCACACGTTTCCAGTCAAAGTAGAAGCGCACCGCACACTCAACTCGTCACGTGGGGTAGTTTTTACGAGATCCCTTGACGGGTTGTCTGATGACGACATCCGGTCCTATATGTCCGATCAGGGTGTGACAGCCGTCCACAGGGTGATGAAAAAGGTAGATAACCAGCTGACACCGACTCGTACTGTGTTTTTGACATTCGACAGAGTTGACCTCCCGTCGAAGGTCAAAGCAGGGTACGAAGTTATCTCAGTCCGCCCTTATATTCCAAATCCAACGCGCTGCTACCAATGCCACAGGTACAACCATACCCGTGAACATTGCCCACATGCAGCAAAATGTGTCACTTGTGGTAGGGATGCCCATGAGGGGGATTGCCCACCTCCGTCCCCTCACTGCCTTAACTGCAACGGCGACCATGCGGCTTCCTCTCGCGACTGCCCTGTATATAAGGATGAAAAAATCATTCAGCAAATTCGGGTTACGGAGAAGGTATCGACATCTGCCGCTCGTAAGTTGTTGGCGAGTCGAAAGCCCACTGTCCTCCCAGCGGGTACATACAGTAAGGTACTCACCTCACCTCGACCTACCAAAGATTCCAGTACCCAGACATGTGATTTCACTTTCGCTGACACAGTTGTGCGATCCGCCAGCCCGAAGATTGCCCGTTCCACGTCCCCGCTTCCTCCTGCTGCTTCTAAGGTACAGTCTTCGTCAACCTCTAGTAAACCGCGGGCACCTAAACAAGATGCCCGGACCTTGAAAAAGGAACCCGTCCGTGAGGATTTTCTGCGTTCTCAGGCTTCCCAACCGTCAACTGCCTCTTCCCGCCGTCACTCTTCCGGAAGAGCTGACAAGAAAAAGAGTTCCTCTCCTTCCCCGCCGAGGCGTGACCCATCTGTCACGCCGTCCAACAGTTGCCGGCCTCGGCCGTCTTCTGTTTCACCGGGACGCTCCGTTTGCCGGGCGCCCGGCCCTTTACCGGCGGTGGAAACTGCCCCTCCTGATCAACTCAGGGAGGTGGCAGGCGCGTCGGTCGAACCAATGGAACATGACCCTTTGCCCCCAGACAGCGATAGCAGTGCTCCCTCGAAACCCGGTCCTCAGCGGCCGTCGAGGTGACCCCGCTCGCTACTTGGTTTTTATCCTTATTTCTTCTCTCATTTTTATCATGGCGATCCTTCAATGGAACATTCGCGGCATTCGTTCTAATCGGGAGGAGTTAAAATTACTCCTTCGATTGCACTGCCCGCTTCTAGTCTGCCTCCAGGAAACTAAGTTGCGTCCACGTGATCGTGCAGACTTTCCACACTACACCTCTGTGCGGTTCGACCTGCCACCCGTGGAAGGTGTCCCAGCCCATGGAGGGGTTCTGATGCTCCTTCGAGACGACGTCTATTTCCATCCCATTTCCTTGCACACTCACCTACAGGCAGTTGCCGTCCGCATCACCTTATCCACATTTACCTTCTCCCTCTGTAATATATATTCGCCATCGTCATCTGCCCTTACTAGGGCAGATGTGCTAAACCTTGTTGACCAGCTCCCTTCACCTTTCGTGTTGGTAGGCGACTTTAATGCCCACCACCCCCTATGGGGCTCTCCGGCACCTTGTCCGAGAGGCTCCCTTTTGGTGGACCTTCTCCAACACCTCGATCTTGTCTGCCTCAACACCGGTGCACCGACCTTCCTTTCTGACACAACACACACTTATTCCCATATAGACCTCGCAATATGCACTCCTCAGCTTGCCGGTCGGTTTGAGTGGTACGCACTTTCTGACACGTACTCGAGTGACCATTTCCCTTGTATCATCCACTTCCTACATCACTCCCCATCTCCACGTCCCACCAGTTGGAACATTTCTAAAGCCGACTGGGGGCTTTATTCGTCCATGGCTGTTTTTCACAATCAGCATTTTCCCAACTGTGACAGTCAGGTCGAATACCTCACAGAGGTTATTCTCACTGCTGCTGAACGTTCCATACCTCGTACATCCTCTTCTCCACGTCGTGTGCAGGTCCCTTGGTGGACTGCAGCCTGCCGCGACGTGCTTCGAGCCCGACGCCGTGCCTACGCACCTTCCACCGCCACCCAACTTTGGAGAATTGCATCAATTACAAACGTATGAGAGCGCAGTGCCGTCGTATCATAAACGACAGCAAGAAAGCTTGCTGGACAGCTTTTACTAGTTCTTTTAACCGTTTTACTCCCTCCACGGTTGTCTGGGGTGGCCTACGCCGTTTGTCCGGCATCAAGGTCCACTCCCCGATTCCTGGCCTGACCGTGGAAAACGCGGTCCTCGTGGACCCAGTTGATGTTTCAAACGCATTGGGTCGTTTCTTTGCGGAGGTTTCGAGCTCTGCCCATTACCACCCTGCCTTTCTCCCTCGCAAACAGGTAGAGGAGGCACGGCCGCCTTCTTTCCGCTCTTTTAATCGTGAAAACTATAACGTCGCCTTCACCATGCAGGAGCTAGACCGTGCTCTCGCCCTGTCCCGGTCCTCTGCTCCCGGGCCCGATTCCATTCATATTGAGATGCTGAAGAACCTCTCTCCTGCGGGCAAGTGCTTTCTTCTTAGTACCTACAATCGCATATGGACTGAAGGTCATGTTCCCACAGGTTGGCGTGAAGCCATTGTTGTCCCCATCCCCAAACCAGGTAAGGACAAACACCTTCCTTCCAGTTATCGCCCCATTTCTCTGACGAGCTGCGTCTGTAAGGTGATGGAACGCATGGTTAACGCTCGGTTGGTCTGGCTCCTCGAATCTCGCCGCCTCCTGACTAATATCCAATGCGGTTTTCGTCGACACCGCTCTGCTGCTGACCACCTCGTTACGTTGTCGACCTTCATTATGAACAACTTTCTAAAGAAGCGTCAAACAGTAGCCGTGTTCTTCGACTTGGAGAAGGCATACGATACCTGTTGGAGAGTGGGTATTCTCCGCACATTACACACATGGGGCCTTCGGGGCCGCCTTCCTCTTTTCATTCAAGCGTTTTTGGCGGATCGCAAGTTCCGGGTACGGGTGGGCTCTGTTTTGTCAGATACCTTTTGCCAGGAGAATGGGGTACCACAGGGCTCCGTCTTGAGTGTGGCGCTCTTTGCCATTGCAATCAATCCGATCGTGGACTGCCTTTCAGCCGATGTCTCCGGATCTCTTTTTGTTGACGATTTCGCAATTTATTGTAGTGCCCAGCGGACGTGTCTCTTGGAGCGTTCTCTCCAACGCTGTCTTGACCGTCTATATTCCTGGAGCATCGCAAACGGCTTCCGATTCTCCACTGAGAAAACTGTGTGTATCAATTTTTGGAGATACAAGGAATTTCTTCCACCTTCTCTACGTCTCGGTCCTGTTGCTCTCCCTTTCGTGGAGACTACGAAATTCTTGGGACTCATGTTGGATCGGAAACTTTGCTGGTCCACACACGTGTCCTACCTGGCTGCCCGTTGTGCCCGATCCCTTAACGTTCTTCGTGTCCTCAGTGGCACGTCATGGGGAGCGGATCGTACCGTCCTGCTTCACCTTTACCAGGCCATTGTTCAGTCGAAGCTCGACTATGGAAGCCTTGTGTACTCTTCAGCACGGCCGTCGATTCTCCGCCGTCTCAACTCTATCCACCATCGTGGATTACGTTTGGCGACCGGTGCATTTTATACCAGCCCTGTTGAAAGTCTGTATGCCGAGGCTGCTGTATTACCCTTGACCACTCGACGTGACATACTCTTGTGTCGGTATGCATGCCGCCTACGGTCGATGCCCAACCATCCCTCTTACAGATTATTTTTTGACGACTCACTCGATCGCCAATATCAGTTGTCTGCGATTGCCTTGCTTCCACCGGGAGTTCGGTTTCGCCGCCTGCTACAGCGGCTCGATTTTACCCTTCCTTCCACCCTTCGGTTGAGCGAAAGCCCATTGCCACCGTGGCATCAGGCCCAGGTTCACACACACCTCGAACTTAGTTCGCTCCCCAAGGAGAGCACTCCGGATTTGGTATACCGCTCGAGGCTTGTCGAACTCCGTTCGCGGTTCGATAATGCCGTATTTATTTACACTGATGGTTCCAAGAGCACTGCCGGTGTCGGATCTGCCTTCGTCGTCGGGGACAACCGGTTCCAATACAAGCTCCCTGACCGGTGCTCGACCTTCACGGCTGAGCTTTTCGCCCTCCACCAGGCCGTTTTGTATACCTGCCGCCATCGCCAACCTTTCTATGCCATATGTTCTGACTCCCTTAGTGCCCTGCAGAGTCTTAAGGACCCTTTCTCGAACCATCCTCTCGTGTATCGGATCCAACGCTCCCTCCAGTTGCTGGCGGATGACAGCTGTCACGTTTCTTTCCTGTGGGTCCCTGGCCATGTGGGTGTGCCCGGGAATGAGGCCGCCGACACAGCAGCCAAGGCAGCAGCTCTTTTACCTCGCATGGCTACCTTTTGCGTCCCATCGGACGATGTTCAGCGGGCTCTTCGCCGGAGTATCGTGTCGCAATGGCACAGTGTGTGGCTTTCACTGTACAACAATAAATTGCGAACTGTCAAACCGATCCCGACCGCTTGGAGGACATCCTCACGCCCCTCTCGGCGGGAGGAGGTCATCCTGGCTCGGTTGCGGATCGGTCATTGCCGTTTCAGCCACCGTCACTTGCTATCCGCCGAACCTGCACCGCTATGCTCCTGCGGTGAACTGTTGACAGTGCGACATGTTTTACTGACTTGTGTTAATTTTAATCATCTCCGTGTAGCCCTTCACTTTCCGTCTACTCTGGAGGAAATTTTAGCTGATGACACACGAGCAGCTGCTCGGGTTTTGCGTTTTATGAACTTGGCCAACCTATCCAAGGATATTTAACCCTTTTAATTGTCTTTTATCTTTCGTTTTTAGCCTCTTGCTGATGTTCTGACAGTCACCATTTTTTTGAGATCATAGCGAATCAATGTTCTTAGCTGGGCGCTAATGACCATAGAAGTTGTGCGCCCTAAAACCACAAAAGGAAAGATCACAAATGCTAAGAGGAAACTGATCAGAGGTAGATTCCATGACTGGCAGATTAAGGCCACAAAATTATCATTCTCAGAGATTGTGCACCTACAAATGACTGACAAAGTAAAAGATGAGTTTTGCGGAAAAATATCAGGGGTGTTAGAGCATAAGTTCCTGATAACATGAAATAAATGGGAGACTGGGGGTGGCCACCAAAATGGAGTAATGGGAAGGTACTGGTATGTCACAGTAAACAGTTGTGTACATACTTCTTATACTTGTTACAAACTCCTTAGTTGTCAATAAATTTCCAACCAGTACTTGGAAATCCTTACATCAATAAAATACTCCTTAGTGACTCTTCAAAATGCAGAAACCACGTCACCTCCAACAAGTGTATTGTCACTACTGGTATTTTTTGCAAAATATTATGATCGCAAAACCTACGGTAATTCTCTTATCGTGTCACTCAACCTAATACAATGGTGACTAATTTCAATAACTCTTCCAACACAAACATGTACAATTCATGTAGATAGCCTGCCACATGGTGGCAGCATGGGTGACACTAAGATTTTACCAGACTATTCAGCCATGGAGAAATAGGAACTGTTCTGCCATGTCCTGGCAGATTAAAACTGTGTGTCAGACAGGGATTTGAACCTGGGACTTTCGCCTTCCACAAGAGAGGAGAGCTTCTGTGAATTTGGCAGGTAGGAGGTGAGGTACTAGTGGAAGTAATGCTGTGAGAATGGTCAGCGAGGTGTGACGGAGTAGCTCAGTTGGTAGAGCAAATGCCCATGAAAGGGAAAGGTCCTGGGTTCGAATCCTGATCTGCCACACATTTTAATCTGCTAGGAAGTGTCATTCCAGCTCTCCACTGAAGAGTGAAAATATCATTCAGGACCTTTTCTATTCTGCTGTGGATCCATGCATGTGCAGTAGATATAGATTAACACCCATGTAGTATTTTGAGTGGGCTTCCTCCTTGTTATTGCTTTCAACTGTAGTCAGCAAGTGGAATACTCTAGGTGCTGAGGGCTCTTTTGACTCCCCTCAGGAGGCTCAGCATTAGTTTGCTGGGTGCAGACTTGGTGAACCTGGGGTCCCTGAGCTGTGTCATGCCAACAGTTCTCCATAGCTTAAACTCTGTGTATTTTAGCGACCTCTGTATTGTGTGTTGGTGGAACATTGTTTGTTACACAGTCCAAGGCTCTTGCTTAATTGCCCAAGTCACGAGGATGATACAAACCTTTATACAAATCCTCAATCTGAAGCTCTGTGTGTGCCGAGGAGCTTCATGGCTGTTAAGGTGGAACAGTTGCTACCAGGCAACCTCTAGTGAACATGCCACACATCAGATGTGTCAGACTTACTCAGGCAAGTGGGGTTCTGCTGGGTGGACTTAAACTTCCCCACCTGCTTGTGGGACTTAGATGAAAAGAGCAAAAGACATTTTAACAATGAAAATATGATTGGAATGTCAATAAGATGCTCACTGAGCTACTGACAGGCATGAAAAATAGACAATCACTTTCACACAACTTAAATTTTTGGCCATAGCCTTCATCAGAAAAAGAAACACATACACTCACACACCCAGACAACTATACACACATGTGTATAGTTGTCTGAGTGATTGTGTGTGTTTCTTTTTCTGATGAGGGCAATGGCAAAAAATTTAAGTTGTGTGAATGTGATTGTCTATTTTTCATGCCTGTCAGCAGCTCAGTGAGCCTCTTTATGGTGAGTTATCTATCCTCCATTATTAACAGAAAACATTAGTGGATGTACAACTAAATGGGGAAAATTTCAGTACAATGCAATGCAATAGGTTTCCAAGCCATATCATTCCTTGGAGCACCACGGGAAGGACAGGCAGCAGTATGAGCAGAACCCTATTCACCTAGTTTGCTCAAGGACTGATTGGGAATCCTTTGCTTCCACTAATTCCTTCTTCTTTGTGGACAATTTGGAAGATAAGTATGGAGAAGTGCTGGCACTATCAAAGATAAGTGGCTCAGTCCTAACCAAAACAGTGTCCCCTGACGAGTCACAGGCCTTACTATCCTGTGACAATCTGGGTTATGTGCCGGGCTCCATAACTTCTCAAAAGTCACTCAATGTGGTAGAGAGGGTATCATTCATTGGGACCTTCTCTTGCTGTGTGATGAAGAGCTGTCCACAACCTGTAGCGTCGGAATACACAATGGGAGCTAAAGACTAAAAAGTCGCCACCAGTGCCTTCATTTTGGCCTTTGAAGAGGTTACATTACCATAAAAGATGAAGGTGATGGTGTACTGTTGCGACATAAAGCTGTATGTCCCTGCCCCTATGTCATGCTTCCTGTGCTGGAAGTTTGGACCCATGTCGTCCCGCTGTACTTCCAGCCCCACACGCAGGGATTGTTGTGGGTGTCGATCCCATCCGAATGCCCCTTGAACCCTCTCCCTCTCCTCCAGTGGCCAACACTATCCTCCTTGCTAACCGATTTGCAATGTACTTTGTTAAGAGAGAAAGATAATGGAGTTTAAGACCCTACCATTTTACTTACACTGAGGCTAAGCATAATTACCATTGACTAAATCCCGTGCCACCAAGAAAAATCATTTGCCACAGCTGCAGCTGCATCTTAGCCGCCCTGTTTGGGGATGGCATTACCTTCCATTGCATCATTTACTGTGGGCCCTCAGGGCCACAATGCATAACATGTCCCCTTGATGGTTGGGGAGTCCCCACCTCTTGTTGCTCCCACACCACCACCTTTGGGAGCAACAACCTCCTCCCATCGGGGACATTGGTCCCCACCCAATTCAGCCTCATCTTGCCAGGAAGGGATCCCTTCCTTCCACAGTTTCTGCCACCATTGACACCAGCTAGTGCCACTGACTGAGTGCTGAACTTCTGGTTCCTTCTCGGTTCACAAGAAGCCCACCCAAGCCCACCCAATTTGTGGAACCGGAATGGTGAGACTATCCCAAAAAGGAGGAGATGATGATGATCTTCCCACACACTCAGATTCAATGGATATCGACATGGCCACCTCTCGGCCAATGGTGGCAAGTACTGCTAAAAAATAAATTGCATCCTGGGTCCTTTCATGTCTTCTCGGCTCACTAAAAAAAGTCAGCCTTCAGTGGAATTGAAGTGGTTTCTTCCACAATCTAGCTGAGTTACAACTGCCTTTTGTCTAGCGCTACAGGAAACCTGGTTTCCTGGCCAGTGGACCCCTTCCATTTGTGGATACATACTATAACAGGGTGTCTGGTGGAGTCTGCCTCGATGTACTTGCCACTGTCCCCAGTGCTTCAGTGCCACTTCACACTACTCTTAAGGCAGTGGCTGTGAGAATCTGGGCAGGACGGGACTTTACTATCTGCTCTCAGATGAGGTTAGTGCCTGCCATGGACATTGCTGCCTTGGTCACCCAACTTCCCTTGCTGCTCCTCCTGCTGGGGGATTTCATTGCCCATGACCCTTTGTGGGGTGGCACTCAGAGCTTGGGCCGCGGCTGGGACATTGAGGCTCTATCAGCACAGTTGGACGTGTGCCTTCTCAATATGGTGCACCCATGCACTTCAGCACGGTGCAAGGCACATACTCGGCTATTGATCTTTCTCTTTGCAGTCTGAACCTTGTCCCACATGTCAGCTGATTGTCCAAGACAACCTTTGTGACAGCACTACTTTCCCATCCATATTTCTCTCCTTGAGTTTCAACCTTTGGACTGTCTGCTCTGCTGGTCTCTCTGCAGGGATAACTGGCCAGCTTACCTCTTGGCCACTGTGGTTCCAGCTGTGCTTTCAGATGACACTGACACAATGGTTCATGAAGTCACTGTGGCCATTCTTTCTGCTGCTGAGGCAACTGTCCCTTGTACGGGTAGTTCTCTCGGATGTAAGTTGATTCTCTGGTGTATGCCGGAGATAGCTGAGGCCATCAGGTAGTGTCAGCGGGCACTTCAGTGCCACTGACACCACCCTTCCGGAGAGCATTTAATTGCTTTCGAACGGCTCTGGGCCTGAAATCAGCAATTTAGCTGGCAGAGTAAGCAGGAATGTAGGGAGAAGTATGCTGCCACCATTGGAAATCACAACTCCCCTCCTCAGGTATGGCTGCAAGTCCGGTGTTTTTCGGCTTCTGCCTAACTGTGGAAATTGCCTGTCTCTCCGCCCAGGGTACCCTCTGTACCGATCCCACCATTATCGCTGACCATCTAATGGACCACTATGCTCGCAGTTCTGCGACTGCTGCTTACAACCCAGAGTTCAGCCACCTCAAAGAATGTGTTCAGTGTAAGCAGTTGCCATTCACCACTTGTCATAGATTGATGTACAATGTCCCATTTATTTGAGTGCAAATTCCAGAATGTTTTTGCTGCACGCCCTGATACTCCCCCAAGACCAAATCGTGTTCATGGCCTATTCCTCCGCTACCTCTCGGCTGACTTCCCATCGTCAACTAACTCGCCTTGTTCAACCGTATCTTGGTGGAGGACATATTCTTGTACCAATAGTGAGATAGTATCATCATCCCGGTGTCAAAAACCGGCTCAGCTCCAATGGCAGTTGATAGTTACTGCCCTATCAGTCTTGGCAATGTTTTGTGCAAACTGTTTGAATGCATGGTGAGTCAACACCTCATATGGTGCCTCGTAGCTCTGGGTCTTCTGGCCTCACAACGGGGGATTTCCAACAGGGCTGCTCCGCTCTTGACAATTTAGTATCCCTGGAGTCAGCCATTTATACTGTCTTTTCTCAGTGTGAACACCTCATTGTGTTGTTCTTCGACCTCCGAAAGGCTTTAGGTACTACCTGGAGCCGTCATATACTCGCCACACTATTCAAATGGGGTTCCCGTGGTTCACTCCAGATTTTCATCCAAAACTTTTTGTTGCTTCACTCCTTTAGGGTTGATACCTCCATAAGCTCATCCCATGGTCAGGAGACTGGTGTTCAGCAAGTATCCGTTCTTAGCGTACCTCTCTTCTTCTGGTTGTCATCAATTTGGTAGTCGGGTTGTCGGTCACATACTTGTTCGCCGATGACGTCTGCATGCATTTCAGCTCCGCTAGCATCGCTGTTACTGAATGGTGGCTGCAGGGAGCCATCAGAAAGGCACAGTCCTAGGCTTTCATCCATCGCTTCCAGTTTTCTGCTGCAAAAACGAGAATAATGCATTTCTGTCGCTGTAGAGCAGTTCTCCCAGATCCAGAGCTCTTTTTTGCTGAACAACTCCTTCGTGATGGGGAAACAAATTGCTTCTTGGGTATGCTCCTTGATGCCAGGCTCACCCGGTTATGCCACCTTCGTCGACATTAAAGTAAAATGCTGGTGTTATCTGAACATCCTTTGTTGCCTTAGCCGCACTGTTTGGGGAACTGCCTGACCTACTCTTCTACAGCTACATAAGGTCCTCATCCAATCCTGCCTTGACAACAGCAGCCTGGTGTATGATTCGGCAGCGCCTTCTTCTGCACTCCTTTTAGTTCTTGGTGATGATGCCTCTATGGCTGATAGTTTTTGCACTGATAATACCAATTTTGGATACTTTGTCCTCAAATTCTGGGACCTTGTATTACTATTACTATTATTATTATTATTATTATTTTATGACAAGTACTTACTCTTATATCTCAGTTGACATTGGTGCTAAAACTGTTGACATATATATCCCTCAACGCTCTAGCATGTGCTGAAAAGTGAGAGTATGAAGATCTCATAGAAATTTGTTTTACCTCTGTTTTAAAATCAAAATTTGACTCTATGCCACTGATTGACTTTCGGATAGGACTAGTGGACATATACCTGTCAGTAACCGAAAAGTTATTTGAGCTCAGATCCCTTTTGTTTCCATCAGTCAATGTGAATCACACTTCTTAGCTTAAGCTTAGGCCTACACAAAAATAAATTTAGGAGTAGATGGTATACCATCCCAGATTTATGTATTGAACCAACATAAAATTCGTGGTTATATCAAATATTTTATTGAATCAAAGTAATTGTGTGATTTTGTTTGTTTGTTTGTTTGTTTGTGTGTGTGTGTGTGTGTGTGTGTGTGTGTGTGTGTGTGTGAGGTTGGTGGGTGAAAAGCAACACATTGAGAGAGGCAGGAAGGATCTTAGTTAAGATGACTCTCATTTTAGAACATTTGTTCCAGTCAGAGGTGGCACTGGGTGATGGTGGTGGGGGGGGGGGGCGGAGACATTTCTTTATAGCTGGTTGTTTGGGGTGCCATATGTGTGCCACGGTTGTCGTTGGGATTTTATTGTATACCTTTCCATTGAAGGAAAATTAGTTGTTTGCTAATTCCTAGTTACGGCATATGAGAAATAGTGTTGTGGGTTGGGAGTCTGAAGGAAGTTGGTTGAGATAGTATTTGCGAGCAGTAAGACGATTGGGCTCAAGGGGCTATAGTGTATAAGGAAGAGGTGTCAGTAGTGACGAGTAACGATGCAGAAGGTAATTGGATGGGCATGGAGGTGTGTTGGTGTATTTGGTGTGTGAGTTTAGATTTTAGGCAGTTGATTAGAGGTGTTGGTTAATGAGGGCACCCTTCTGTGCCAACATTTTTAGGAACCTTGTAGAGGAAACCTTCCTACCCTTCCAAAACTCCTTGCCTGGTTCAGGTCCACTGATATTTTCATGATTTGGATCCAGTGACAGGACACCCTATCCTCTTTCCTCTATAGCCCCAAATCCGTCTCCCATCTGCTTCACTGGTCCCACCTTGTCCCAAAATGCCTCTACATCTACATACATACTCTGCAATTCACCGTAAGGTGCGTGGCGGAGGGTACACTGGACCACTACTAGGCATTTCCTTTCCTATTCCACTCCCAAATTGAACGAGGAAAAAAAGAATGCCTATATGCCTCCGTAAGAGCCCTAATTTCTCTTATCTTGTCTTTGTGATCTTTACGCGAAATGTAAGTAGGCGGCAGCAAGATCGTACTACACTCAGCTTCAAATTCCGGCCCTCTAAATTTCCACGACAGAATTTCACGAAAATAATGTCGTCTTTCCTCCAGCGATCCCCAATTGAGTGGCCGGAGCAGTTCCGTGACACTCGCGCATTGGTCGAACCTACCGGTGACAAATCTAGCTGCTCGTCTCTGAACCGCCTCTGTCTTTTTTTTTAAACTGATCTGCTGCGGGTCCCAAACACTTCATACAAGCGTTTTATACGCGGTCTCCTTTACAGGTGAAGTACATCTTTCCAAAATTCTCCCAATAAACCGAAGTTGGCTGTCTGCCTTACTCACAACTGTCGTTACATGCTCGTTCCATTTCATATCGCTCTGCAATGATACGCCTAGATATTTCAACAACGCGAGAGCATCAAGAAGCTCACTACAAATGCTGTATTCAAACATTATGGGATTGTTTTTTCTACTCATGCACATCAACTTACATTTTTCTACATTGAGAGCTAGCTGCCATTCTTCGCACCAACTAGAAATTTTGTCTAAGTCATCCTGTATGCTATTACAGTCAGTTACAGACGACACCCTCCCATACACCACAGCATCATCAGCAAACAGCCGCAAATTACAACTTACTCTGTCCATCAGATCTTTTATATAGATAGAAAATAATAGCGGTCCTATCACACTCCCCTGGGGCATGCCTGACGATACACTCGTCTCTGATGAACACTCGCCGTCAAGAACAACGTACTGCATTCTATTACTTAGGAAGTCTTCCAGCCAGTGACAAATTTGTGAACCTGTTCCGTAAGCTCGTATCTTCGTTAGCAGTCTGCAGTGTGGCACCGCATCGAACGCCTTTTTGAAGTCGAGAAAAATACAATCCGCCTGTTGCCCTTCATCCATGGCTCGCAAGATGTCATGTGAGAAAAGGGCAAGCTGAGTTTCACATGAACGATGTTTCCTAAACCCGTGCTGATTCATGGAAAGAAGATTTTCCGTTTCAAGGAAATTTACTATATTCGAACTGAGAATATGCTCCAAAATTCTACATGAAAATGATGCAAACGATATTGGCCTGTAATTGTGTGGGTCAGTTCTCTTTCCTTTCTTATAAACGGAAGTCACCTGCGCTTTTTTCCAATCACTAGGAACTTTGCGCTGAATTAAAGATTCACGATAAATGCAAGCTAAGTAGGGGGCCAACGCTGCAGAATAGTCTTTGTAAAACCGAACTGGTATTCCATCTGGACCAGCAGACTCTTTTGTATTTAGCTCTCTCAGCTGCTTCTCTACATTGGAAAGACCTACTCATTTCGGAATTAGTATGTTGATCAAATGATGGTACATTTGTGCGGTCCTCCTGCATGAAAGATTTCTTGAAGGTTAAATTTAGAACTTCAGCTTTCCGTTTGCTTTCTTCTAATACTGCCCCGGAATGATCGAGTGACTGATCAGTGGGCTTTGACCCACTTATCGATTTTACATAGGACCAGAATTTTTTCTGGTTCTCGGAAAGATCTTTTGCTAAGGTATGGCTGTGATAATTATTGTATGCTTCGCGCATCGATCTTCTTGTAGACGCACAAATCTCTACTAACTTTTGCCTGTCATCATTTGTATGTTCTCTTTTTTTAATCAAGAGTGCAACAGCCTTTGCTTTCTCAGCAGCTTTCTAACATTATTATTATACAACGGTGGATCTTTTCCATCATTAATCGTCTTTACTGGCACATATTTCTCTAACCCGTTATTAACAATGCACTTAAATTTAGTCCACAATTCCTCTACATCCATAGCCCCGGCATTAAACAATGCCCATTCATTTTCTAAGTGTGATCGTAACATTTGCTTATCAGCTCTTACCAACAAAAACATGCTCCTAGCCTTCTTGATTGGTTTATCAACTTTGGTCACCATCGACGCTATGACAATATCATGATCACTAATTCCTGTCTCTACACAGACATCGTTAATAAGGTCAGGCCTGTTTGTGGCTATAAGGTCTAGATGTTGACCACCTTACTTAGGCTCCACTCATGCCTGGTCTGACCACATTAAATTCAGCAACTGCCAAAAGACCATACATTACAACAGTTGCTATCTATTCCACATTAAAAAATCTGTCCCATACAGCCTTGCCACTTGTGGACACCTTATTTGCAGTGACAAGAACTCCCTAACCCAGTGTGCTGGAAGTCATACAAAGGCCTTCATAGGCAGGCATTACTCACAAGCCTAGTCTGCAAACAGATTTGCCATGCCATAACCCCACACACCACCAATCCTCCCACCACTTACAATAACTAGCTACAAAGGAGGACGCCCTCTTGTCTCCTAATATCACCCTTGGCTGGAACACCAGAATCACATCCTTCGAATGTGCTTTGATTATCTACAAGGTGCGTTAAAGTTTATAACTCATCACATTTTTTTCCTCCACAAACTAATTACGTGCAAATTGTGACATTTCTGTCACTTCTCAACATAATCTGTGGCTATAAACACTTATTACGTCACCATAACTCCAAGGCTGCTGTGAGAGCTTCTTTAGGAGTCTGCTATGGGCAATGGAAAACGACAGACAAAATTGCAGGCCTGGCACTTCAGGATTGAAAAACGGCATCCTTGTTTCATCCCTTGTTACAATCAATGATGAGAAATTCCCTTTCATGTCATTATGTGTCACCATTGTCTGACAACATGCCATGCTCGAAGCCTTAGGATCGTTGGTCAGCATTCGTGGCGTACTGTTAGCAGAGATTGTTCTGTTGATGGTGCAAATGGATCGGTCTACTCCCTCTTGAATCTCTGGAACAATTCTGAAGTGAATGCCACGAAGTGGTTCCTTCATCTTTGGAATCAAATCAGTCACAAAGACTTAAGTCCGGGGAATATGGTGGACGGTACAGTACTCTCCAGTCCCACTGACCAAACAGAGCAGCCAAAGCTTGTGCTGTATGCACCCGTGCACTGTCATGCAAAATTATGGGTGTGGGTGGCTTGCTTAGAAAGTTTACCACTTCTTTTGCAAAGCTGATTGCAGGTTATGCTCTACAAATGAACAGTAATACTGTGCATTCATAGTCTGCCGTGGAGGAATGTAAAGCATTAGGATAACACCATCACAGTCATACAAGAACCTAAAGTCTTGTTGAAGATGTTCACCATTCCCCACATGCCTCTTGAAGACCTGTCATGCTGTACAACATCTGGCACATTCAATCTTGATCCAACTCTGTTGTTTCTGTTTTGGAAACATAGTTAATCCGTTACGTTAGACCGCTCACTCACGAGTGACTGTTTTACCCTCGATTGTGTATGTGCTGCTGATGTGAGACGGGCGAGTCCATTTGCACGGAGGTAAGGTAGGTATGTCAATATGTACTATCAGCGACAGTAGTAGATTCCATTGCATAGTGTCTCCTCAGCGGTGTTGCCACTATTTAAGTCCCAACCCTTATATATTTTTTAACAATGTTAAATATTTGTTGGAATTCAACAATATGAGGATAGCTTGCTACTCATCACAAATACGATCTTTGAGCTGCAAACACATTATCCTTAGCCAAGAAATCAGTTCAATGCAGTGCTGCAAACATGTATTTTTTTCTTCCCAGTGGCCAACCAACAAATTCCATGGACTGATGGTTGCACATAGTACCGTAAAAGATAAACCTAGGATCCATTGATTGGAAGATCTGCTCTACAGGGTTGTACTAAATCAAACTGTCACAAGCAGTATCTTATTCCTTGATCAAGTAACAAACCATAAAAAATGTTAAAACTAGAATTAATTCTTAAAAAATATGGAAAAATGGAAATTTTGAATTTGGTTTGGAGGGAAATCTTGGATATGTGGGAGGCCTTTCTGCAGTTACAACTGTTTTGTACCAGTTTTGGAGCTAAAAACCTAAAATTACTTTAATGACTTATTTCCTTAATCTGTCATTACATCTCTAACACTGTAATTGTCAGAAATGCCGCTTCTTGGCCTACTATCCAAACTTGTGTTCAGTGTTGCTATGAAAAATTGAATAGGAAAACCATCCAGATTGTAATATCTCTTCACAGTGTAAACAAGAGGCTACTGGAATGTATTCTCCTCTAGTCTTTGGCTGCAGCTGGCTATCACAGGACTTGAAGGAGCTGTGTAACTGAGCAAAGTAATATTTTTGGGGTCTCTTAAGGCCACATTTCTAAATTATTTGATGCGTTGATTTCCTCCATTTCTAAACAGCATGTTCTGCTGCAGATTGAAAAATCCGTTTTATCAACTTACTACCTGCTATATTTCTAGGACAGAGTTGCTAATTGAAGAAAAAAAAATTTGACATAATGTTCTTTGCAAAGTTTGTTGTTATTTGTATTTACAGCGCCAAATTTGATCACACCAGTTGATTTTATGTGGTTGGTGTTCTCTGTCAGTTAAATGTCAGACTATTAATAAACGAAATTAATAAAGTGACTTCAGTCATTCTTGTCTTCCATAACTTGCTGGATGTGCTACTACTCAGGCTGGAGAATGCGCAATATATTGTATACCAGCTCCAGTGAGATTGTTTATTGAACTATTCAGGTATTGACTGCTGCTGGAGATCTGACTGAAAACAAATCATGTTCAAAGTGTCCAGTGGCCTGTTGAGAAGTTGCTATTCTCGTGTCAGAGTATGAATTACAGGTATTGAGTAATCACATTGTTATCTTTCATGTTTATACCAGAGTTTATTCTTACTGTGTATTCAGTGATAAATGAGATAATCTCCCCTCGCAGATACTGCTTATCCATCAGGCTTATTGCATTATGCCTACTCACTTAAGTTCCCGCTCTGAGCACATGCCACATACAAAAATTTTCATATTTTAGACAATGTTTATGTACCTATCTGTCAGTGTATAAAATGTTTGAAGCACTGAAACAAATTTAGCTAAGACACTCTTAGGGGTTCCAGAAACAGCCTTAGAATAGTTTTATTTACTGAGGGTCGTGGCGGATTAGCCGTGCACACTGGAGCGCCGTGTTGCGGTGCTTGCGGCTTTTCGCCATTGGGGGTTAGAGTCCCCCATAGGGCATGGGTGTTTGTGTTGTCCTTAAATTAGTTTACCTTAGTTTAAGTAGTTTGTAAGCTACGGACTGATAACGTAGAAGTTTAGTCCGATAGATTTACAGACATTTGGATTTGAATTTACTGAGGTTGCAGGACTGTAATACATTTTTTGAAACTTGTTTTATATCTGTCACTCATTTGTGTAGCACAAAACAGCTAAACTCTAAATATGTTTGTGATTTACACTTATTGATAAGACTCATTTGTAAACATAGTACTTTCTCTGTATAATTTTGATACATGGCAGTCTGCTTGGAAAAAATGTGTTTTTAATTAATGTCATTTTTTGAAATAGAAGAAGAGAGTAGTGTAGTGGGAATCCTCTACACATTTAACTACTTACTCTCAATTGTTTTTTCTTCCTTTACTTTCTCATGTCATGCCATACTTCACACTGTATTCATTTTGTAGCATTGAAAAGTTGATTTTGAAAATATTTGTAACAAGATTTACCAATAAATAATTTGGTTACTTGCTACATAAAATGAAGAACAGTTTTAATTCAAAGTAGAATATATCCATGTACATATGAATTAAAATCTGAATAAAGAAGTAGGTATTATATTCTAGCAAATAATTTCTTGGTTTTGAAAGTAGTCATTGATGGTTTGACCACTAACAAGGAAAGGTCTGACATGGGGGTCATTGATTTTGAATTACATGGACGTTCTATGTTGAAAATAGACACACATATTTTGGCTTTTTGTTAGAGACACAAATTTTTGGAAAAAATCAAGGTCAAAGTTGATGATGGAAAATTGTGTTTTTAATGCTATACGTCAAAAGAACATATAGGTTTTATCAATACAATATGGGTGTTAAAGTTAATAATGTTTTTGTTTTCATGCTGTACCTCGAATATGTTTACATTAGTAGCCAGCCGAGCCCTGTTGTAAATAGTGTTAAATTTGGTAGGCAACCTATCTGTGGGCCCCGGTTCATACCTTGGTCATGGCTATGTTTCAGTCAAAAATATTTTACATATCTGATAGTATTCCAATATTCCGAAAACCTTTCTGTGTCTCTTTGTTATGTAAAGTGTTGAAAAGCATGAGCAATAATCAGATAGTTATATAATTCTAATTATTGCCTGTCTGTCTGTGACCTTGCTTGCATTCAGTAGCATGAAACCTATTATAGAAGCAGATAAAACAAAAATAATTTCTTACCATATGCATCACACATACTAAATCTCGCAGCACGGACATGTTGTCCAGTATATTGTTTGTGGAAAATGTGTATGATTCACATTGCTAAACACAGATGTATCAGATATGTTTGGATGTGTACGAAGAGTTTAACAGCATATCTTGAAAGGCGGGTGCAGGCAACTGCTCCACATGTAGAATCATGGGTACTGTTGGTTTATTTTTGCACTATGTAATGAAAATAACAATTATATGCCTATTTGATTACAATTCATGTTTCCCAATCTTTTACTTCACAAAAAGTATAGAAAGGTTTCCAGATATCAGATTAATTTAAAAAAATTGATTGAAACATAGCCATAAACAAGATTTGAACCAGGGCTCACAACTTTTTTACTAGCAACTTAATCACTTGATAGGCAACTGTGCCACTCCCATGAACCACAGACATTGCCAAGGTGGGGTGGCTTGCGTGCCTCAACTATACAGATAGCCGTACCGTAGGTGCAACCACAGCGGAGGGGTATCTGTGTAGAGGCCAGACAAACGTGTGGTTCCTGAAGAGGGGCAGCAGCCTTTTCAGTAGTTACAGGGGCAACAGTCTGGATGATTGACTGAGCTGGCCTTGTAACATCAGCTAATGTGGCTTTGCCACACAGCTACTGCGAGCAGCTGAAAGCAAGGGGAAACTACAGCCGTTATTTTTCGCGAGGACATGCAGCTCTACTGTATGAACATATGATGATGGCATCCTCTCGGGTAAAATATTCCGGAGGTAAAATAGTCCCCCATTCGGATCTCCGGGCGGGGACTACTCAGGAGGATGTGATCATCAGGAAAGACAATACTGGCATTCTACGGGTCGGAGCGTGGAATGTTAGATCCCTTAATCAAGTAGGAAAATTAGAAAATTTAAAAAGGGAAATGGATAGGTTGAAGTTAGATATAGTGGGGATTAGTGAAGTTCGGTGGCAGGAAGAACAGGATTTCTGGTCAGGTGAGTACAGGATTATAAGTACAAAATCAGTTGGGGGTATCGCAGGAGTAGGATTGATAATGAATAAGAAAATAGGAATGCGGGTAAACTACTATGACCAGCACAGCGATCGCATTGTCATTGTCAAGATAGATATGAAGCCAACACCGACAACAGTAGTACAGGTTTATATGCCAACTAGCTCTGCCAATGATGAGGAGATCGAAGAAATATATGAGGAGCTAAAGGAAATTATTCAGACAATTAAGGGAGAGGAAAACTTAATTGTTATGGGAGACTGGAATTCGGTAGTAGGACAAGGAAGGGAAGGGAAGGGAAGATAGTAGGTGAGTATGGTCTGGGCAAAAGGAATGGAAGAGGAAGCCGCCTAGTAGAGTTTTGCACAGAACATAATTTAGTTATAACAAACACCTGGTTTAAGAATCACAAAAGAAGGTTGTATATGTGGAAGAGACCAGGAGCCACCGGGAGATACCAGATAGATTTTATAATGGTAAGACATAGATTTCGGAACCAGGTTTTGAAGTGTAGGACATACCCAGGGGCAGACATAGACTCTGACCATAACTTGTTGGTTATGAACTGTAGGCTGAAACTGAAGAAACTACAGAAAGGTAGGAAAATAAGGAGATGGGACCTGGATAAATTGAAGGAACCTGAAGTTCTTAAGAATTTCAGAGGGAGCTTCAGGCAACAATTGATAGAAACAGGGGAAAATAAAACAGTTGAGGAGGAATGGGTAAAATTGAGAGATAAAATAGTGAAGGCAGCAGAGGACAAAATATGTAGGAAGGCAAGACCTACAAAGAATCCTTGGATATCACAGGAGATACTAAATTTAATTGATGAAAGGAGAAAATATAAAAATGCCGTAAATGAAACAGGCAAACTGGAATACAGACGACTAAGAAATGAGATTGACAGGATGTGCAAAATGGCTAAGCAGGAATGGCTAGAAGGCAAATGCAAGGATGTACAAGAATGTATAAATAGGGGAAAAATAGATACAGCCTACCGGAAAATAAAAGAAACATTTGGCGATAAGAAAAACAGTTCTATGAATATCAAGGACACTGATGGAAAACCAGTTCTCAGCAAAGAAGGGAAAGCTGAAAGGTGGAAAGAGTATATAGAGGGGCTCTACAAAGGAAATGAACTTCGAGACACTATTGTAGGAAGGGAAGAGGATGTAGATGATGATGACATAGGAGATACTGTACTGAGAGATGAATTTGACAGAGCCCTGAAAGACCTAAGCCGAAACAAGGCCCCTGGAGTAGATGATATCCCGTCAGAGCTACTGAAGTCTCTGGGAGAACCAGCCATGACAAAATTGTTTCACCTTGTGTGTAAGATGTATGAGACAGGTGAAGTACCCTCAGACTTTAAGAAAAATGTTATAATCCCCATTCCAAAGAAAGCGGGTGCAGACAGATGTGAAAACTACAGAACCATCAGTTTAATAAGTCATGGTTGCAAAATATTAACACGAATTATATACAGAAGGATGGAAAAGCTGGTAGAAGCCGACCTCGGGGAAGATCAGTTTGGGTTCAGGAGAAATGTAGGAACACGGGAGGCAATACTCACTTTACGGCTTATCCTAGAAGATAGATTAAGAAAAGGCAAACCTACATTTCTAGCTTTTGTAGATTTGGAGAAGGCTTTTGACAATGTTGATTGGAATAAACTCTTTAAAGTTCTGAAGCAAGCAGGAGTAAAATATAGGGAGCGTAAGGTTATTTACAACTTGTACAAAAACCAGACAGCGGTTGTCAGAGTTGAAGGGCATGAAAGGGATGCAGAGATTGGAAAGGCAGTAAGACAGGGTTGTAGCCTTTCCCCAATGTTGTTCAATTTGTACATTGAGCAAGCTATAAAGGAAAGCAAGGAGAAATTTGGAGAAAGAATTAAAGTTCAGGGTGAAGTATTAAAAACATTGCGTTTTGCCGACGACATAGTAATTCTGTCAGATACAGCAAAGGACCTGGAAGAGCAATTGAACGGAATGGACAGTGTGCTGAAAGGTGCATATAAGATGAACATTAACAAGAGTAAAACTAGGGTAATGAAGTGCAGTGTAAGAAAATCAGGTGATGCTGAAGGAATTAGATTGGGAAACGAAGCAATAAAGGAGGTAGATGAGTTTTGTTACTTGGGTAGTAAAATAACAAATGATGGTCGCAGTACAGAGGATATAAAATGCAGAATGGCAATGGACAGAAAGGCGTTTTTGAAAAAGAGAAATTTGTTAACATCGAATATTGATTTAAGCCTAAGGAAGTCCTTTCTGACGGCATTTGTATGGAGTGCTGCCTTGTATGGGAGTGAAACATGGACGATAAGCAGTGTGGACAGAAAGAGGATAGAGTCTTTTGAAATATGGTGCTACAGAAGAATGCTGAAGATTAGGTGGGTGGATCGCGTAACTAATGAGGAGGTACTGAACCGAATTGGGGAGAAAAGAAATTTCTGGCATACCTTGACTAAAAGAAGGGATAGATTGGTAGGACACATTCTTAGACATCAAGGAATTGTGAATTTAGCGTTGGAGGGAAGTGTGTGGGGTAAAAATCGCAGAGGGAGACAAAGAGACGGGTATAGTAAGCAGATTCAAGTGGATGTGGGTTGTCGTTCTTATGAGGAGATGAAAAGGCTTGCTTAGGATAGAGTAGGGTGGAGAGCTGCATCAAACCAGTCTCTGGACTGAAGACCACAACAACAGGCAAATGTGCTTGTCCAGCTACTTATGTTTATGGTTTTCCCAAGCTACAGCATAAAAACACAAAAACATTAATAACTCAAAAATTATTTTGCTAATAAAACTTATTTCTTTTTATATGCTCTTTTGGTGTACAGCATTGGAAGTAAGATTATCTGTCATCGACTTTGACCTTCATTGTTTCAAAAACTGGGGAGTGTTGTGCAAAAAGCCGAAACCTATCTCTTTATTTTCAATATAGAATTATTCATGCAATATTTGATCAAAATTGGTGACCCACATAATCAGATCCTCTCCATGTAAGTCTAAGATCTTTGGTTGACAGTTGAGAATAAGATTTCACACCTCAGAAAAACGGGAGAAACATCATAATGAATTAAATGTTACTAAAATTCTTGACCAGAGCAAGCTATGTCCACTGAAAATTTGATATTTGCATACTATATCTACAGATCTACATTAGCAATTTCAAAGCTACTTACCAATTCCTTCTCCAGGCTTCAATTCAAGGAGGATAGGGAGAGTCATGGAGATTTGTAAAAAAGCAGATTTCCCAAGTGTAGAGGAATGAGGGAGGAAGCAAACCCCCATAAACTCGCACAGACATAGTCTGCTGACCTATTTTCACAGTTGTAGTGCTTGATGAAACACTTGTAATGGTGAAATTAAACCACTGTTTTATTTTCTGCAAGTTATTTGTTAAAGTTTACAAAGATTTTTGCTGTTATAGTTATAAATTGGAAATGCATACAAATTTTCATCTGTTGTATGTTAAAAGTGGGGATGATGATGATGATGATGATAATGAGGAGGAGGAGGAGGAGGAGGAGGAGGAGGAGGAGGAGGAGGAGGAGGAGAAAGGGGGGGGGCAATAACAGACTGTGAACCCCTCCCACTCCATCCACCCTTCAAACTGAACTTTGGATCTGTACTCACTGTTAAAATTAACACTAAACTACACATTTCACTAACTTTCCCTTACGTTTATTGCTGTGAACATAATTATGGAACAGAAATATTTGTTTTTATGGTTGTGGGCATAATTATGGAATAGAAGTATTACTGTATATCAGTTGCAATGGCTTTCATTATCATGTGATTGTATTATTAGTGATTTTTGTTGTTGTTACTTTGCGCGTGGTACATAATTATTATTAATTTTCTTTTTTCAGCTCTGCATTCGATACAAAACTTCAAATAAAGGTTGCTATAAAGAAACTAGCTCGTCCATTCCAGTCCGCAATCCATGCCAAAAGAACATACAGGGAACTAAGGATGTTGAAGCACATGAACCATGAAAATGTAAGTAGTAGATGCTAATCTCATGAAACAAAATGAAATGCGAACATGCCAAATTTGGACAGAGGAGGATGGGTTATTTACTTTTTTGGAATGATTAATGCTGCAATCCTCACACAGAAATCAAAAAATAAAGCCACAGCATGTATCCCTTTCATTGGCAAACTATCCTACAAAATAGCCAACATTTTCAGACCACACAACATCAACATAGCCTTTAAAACCAACAATAAATTACAACACTCACTGAGACACAATATAAACATACTAACAGATAAACACACACACTCAGGCATCTACAAAATAGTATGCAACACCTGTAATGCCCTGTATGTAGGCCAAACAGGAAGAGAATTCAAAACAAGATACACTGAACACATAAATGCCTGCCACACCAATAACTTTAATAAATCAGTGGTAGCTACCCATATAAAGAACACAGGACATCCATTCCAGAATATCAAGAGTGATCTTCATATACTGCATAAAATGGACAAGGGACACATAATGGACCTCTATGAAGAACTAGAAATCTTCATCCATGAGAAAATACATGGTGACCTTCTACTTAATGATAAACTGGAAAACAACAATACTAATTTCTTCAAAAAATTCTCCAGTATTGAATGCATTTTTCATTAAAATATAAAATTAATAAAAGTAAAGTTAATAATGTAACACTGATTGATTAATTCTTCAAAATGTAGCAACTCCTGTTTCAACTCATGCATATTTACTATATATACTGATGTAAGTAGTTTATCTTAGCTTTTAAGGATCTTTGTACAGTAACCTTCAAATACAAAATGTCCACATGTGTTGTAAGTGTATATGTAACTATGTGCATGTGTTGTGTGTGCCAGACAACAAGTTTATCAAGATTAGCAAAACTGTAAGTAAATACAACACTACAATAATCCAAAAACTATAATGATGAAACATAATACTAAAAATAGCTATATCTTCCTAACAGGTTAAAACTGTACAAACATAACCTCACTGGCATCCACAACACAAAACATAATACGTCAAGAATGTAACCAGTAACTGTAAAAATGCACCTGATGATGGCACCATGCTGCTGAAACGCGTTGTGCCAATAAAAATATTTATAAGTGACTGCTGCAGCATTAATCATTCCAAAAAAGCTTATAATACAGTCGCAGACCTCAGAAAAATCCAAATAACATGGATAAATTTATGGGTTAATTACTACTGTTTCCAACTCTGAGTGAATCCAGTAGAAATACATATACTGCCTGCTCACTAGAAGAGCAAATACCAAAGTAGACATAAGGAAGTGAGCTCTTTATTAAAACTTCCATCATACTGTCTCAAAAGAGGAGAGAGGCAGTGAGGGGGAAACAAGCTGTACTAACATCAATTTGTAAAAGTCAGCATCACGCCGAGTTGCACACTGTACTTTCGTGCGTTGGTGCATCAATGTTGCCAGAGGTCGTGTGGCATGCCAGGACAAAGCAGTTTGAATAAGGTGTTTAGTTATGCGCGCTAAGTGAGACAGCTGTGTTCTGACTAAATATATGAAGAAATATTAAATTTTCATCACACGGCAATTTCCATTGCAAATGAACAAAGTTTCCAAAGATTAGTGTCTTCAGATTAAAACGTGGCACTTGTTAGGTGGATGTGCGATTGTAAATGCATAAGGTTTTATTGTAAAAATCAAATTGTTACATCATTGGCTATGTGAAATGTGGTGCTGGTGACTGGTCACCCTGCCATGATGCCAACTTTAGCCCTGGTTATCAGTGTTGGTAACTCACTTGCGTTCACGTAAAATTTGTGCTCCAAGCACTGCTGACAGTGCCATCCAAACATAATCTGCCATAATAAGATTTGTCAACTACTATATATTGAGCTTGGATGCAAGTAAAAAATTGGATTGGGACATAGTAAAAGTTTTCTAGAGTTGATTGTTAAATTCTAGAATGTGTAGCACTGCTGGAAACTTTGGCAGTACCTTTGATAGTATGGCAGTCATTTGGTAGGAAATAGAAAATTTGAAAAAAAAAAAAAAAAAAAAAAAAAAAAAAAAAAAAAAAAAAAAAAAAACTGGTTGTGGGTACAGGATCTCCTGTAGCCCCGAGATTGAGGTTTCATTTTGAGTTGGCGAAGTCAACAAACGTGAAATCGAGGAACCCGGTTGTGGTAAAGCATGTAATGTTAAAATGCAATATTTGAAACTAAAACATTATTAGCCATCGGGCATAGGTGTGTGCATGTTGTGCAGAGCATAAGTTAGTGTAAATAGTTTTAAGTCTATGGACCAATGACCTCAGCAACTTTGGTCCCTTCTGTGTTCCCCTTCTCCTTGCTGGCCGGAGAAGTGCTCCCCTTCTCTGGCACTTGCTGGTGAAAGTGACCCCTCCCAGGGTTCCTCTTCCCAGCGTCCTCCAAATAGGAGATCCTTTGCCTCAAGCCAGCAGCAGGACATCCAGTCTGATAATACCAAGGCCGCCCGATCCTCGTCTGTGCCAGACCTTACTGACACCAGTTCTCTCTCTGGGACCTGTCCTTCCCGACCTGCAAGAGAGAAAGAGAAGGAGAAAAGGAAAAAGGTGCAAAGGTCACAGGTCACAGGACATGGTCCTTCCGGTAGTCCTGGAGTCACCACCTTTATCCTCGCAGCCAAATAACCCCACTGAACTTGTCTGATCCACTGTTCATGGATGTCGTTCCTCCTCCGTCGGTGACGGACGTTGACCCAGCTTTGTGAAGTGCATCAGTCCATTCACCTTCCATATGGATCCTCGATCTGTTCTCATCCAATGGAACTGTAACGGCTGCTACTGTCGCCTCCTGGTGTTTAAACATCTTATTGCCTCTTACTCAGCAGCTTGTGTTGTTTGCAGGAATCTCATTTGACTGATGGCCATTCACCAACACTCCGTGGGTTCCGTGCTTTCTGTCGGAACAGTGTTCGCTTCCACACTGGAAGTGGTTGCTGTTAGGATCCACTTACACAGCCCATTAACAGTTTGTAATCTGTACCTTCCTCTTGACAGGCCACTTACGTCTGCTGCCCTCTCAGCACTCCTTCAGCAACTACCTCCTCCCTTCCTCATTCTTGGGAACTTCAATGTCCATCATCTTTAATGGGGCAGTGCTTATGCAACTAGTTGGGGCCGCCTCGTCGACTAATTCATTGCCGAGCACGACCTGTGCCTCATCAATGATGGCTCCCCAACCCATTTTAATGCCACTCACGGCACCTTTTCTTCTATAGACCTTTGCGACAGTGACCACTTTCCGTTGATTCTTTCACTCCCCTCACGCTGGACGAGGGTCCAGGATACTTCGGCGTGTTTTCCATCATGCTGATTGGCCTTTGTATACATCCCAGGTGGTTTTCACACCATCCCCATCTGACTGTATAGATGATGTCATCAGTGATATGTCTTAATTCGACTACTCGAGCTGCTAGCATTGCTGTCCCCCGGTCAACAGCTGCCCAGTTCCATGGTGGAACACAACCATTGCTTCAGCTATTTGTGAGTGCCGTCGAGCCTTGCAACATCTTAAGCACCGTCCCATGCTGCCCTTGTCAACTTTAAACACCTTCGTGCCAAGGCTCGTTATGTAATCAAACAGAACAAGCGGATGTTTTCTCTCCTCCTCGGGATCTTCTGTGCCCTCGTCATGGGTGTAGACTATGCTCCGCTCCATCCAAGGTTGCCAGGGGCCTTCTTCAATCCCTGGCCTTACCTTACCAGATGGGGTCTGTACTGATCCATCGGTGCTCGCAGAGCATCTTGCAGCATTCTGCACCTGGGCGTGATTCCATCCATAATAAACTTCTGAAACATCTCAGCCCCCCCCCCCAACGATAATATGTTCTTCAGGTATTTAACCACATTTGGCTCAAAGGGGTTTTCACCTCGCAGTGAAGGGACAGTATAGCGGTTCCTGTTATTAAGCATGGTAAGGATCCGTCATCCCTGGACAGTTACCGGCTGATTAGCCTAACAAATGTGCCATTTAAACAGCTCAAACGGGTGGTTGCTCGCAAACTATCCTGGGTACTCGGGTCATGTGGACTTCTGTCACCTTATCAGTATGGGTTCCGGGAGAGATGATCTACTATTGACCATCTACTTAGATTGGAAACAGCAATCAAAAGGCCTTCACAAAATGTCAACATCTTGTTGCTGTTTTATTTAATTTACGTAAAGCATATGACACTGCTTGGCATCATCATATTTTATGTACCCTCCATGACTAGGGCCTACGAGGCTCCATACCAATTTTCATAAGTCAGTTTTTATCCCGCCACATGTTCCGTGTGAGGGTTAACTCTTCCTTCAGTTCCCCACAGATCCAGGAGAATGGTGTTCCACAGGTTTCTATGTTAAGTGTTACACTCTTCTTAATCACTATTAATGGGTTAGTGAGCTCTGTTGGGTCATTTGTCACCCCTGCATTGTACGTAAATGACTTTTGCATATGGTACAGCTCCCACTCATTAGCCTCAGCTGAAAGCCAGCTCCTAGGTGCCATTCGGCAGGCTTCCACATGGTCTCTCTCGCATGGTTTTCCCCTTCTAAAATGTGAGTGATGCATTTCTGCTGTCGTACTACAGTCCACCGTGACCCAGAACTCTTCTTGGGTACTCAACGCCTAGATGTTGTGGCACAGCACCGTTTCTTGGGCCTTCTTGTTGATAAAAAACTGACTTGGCTGCCCCATATTTGGCAGCTGAAGATAAGCTGCATGCAGAAACTTAATGCCCTCTGTTTCCTAGCTCGCTCATCCTGGGATGGAGATAGTACAACACTAATTCATATCTACCGGGCTTTGATTCAGTCCCGGTTAGATTATGGGTGCCAGATTTATGGAACAGCAGCTCGTTCTGCCCTGAAATTGTTGGACCCCGTTCACCATTGTGGTATGTGCTTGGCTATGGGTGCCTTATGGACCAGCCCTGTTGACAGTCTCCTTGCTGAAGCGGGAATCCCCCCTCTTTGGACGAGGCACCATCAGTTTGTGGTGTCCTATCCATTGCCATTCATAAATCCCATGGTCATCCACCATATCACATTCTCTTTGAGGGCGATGGTCTTAGTTAGGACTCCTGAGACTCGCCCTAGGGTGGGTTTACCTGTCGGATTACGGCTCGCTTTCATTTGTAGGGACTTCAACCTCCCTTCCCTTGACTATATGCGTCATGCTATACCGCACACCCATCCTCGATTGGTGCCTCGTCCGCAAATCCGACTGGATCTTTACCAAGCCCCTAAAGCTTAGGTGTCCTCCATAATCTTTCAGCGTTTGTTACAGTACTTGAATTTCAAGGTGCCACAATTTTCTACACTGATGGATCTAAAGTTGCTGGTCATACAGGGGTATGCATTTACATGTCTCATTGGTGTGGAATGCCATTCTCTGCCAGAATCGTGCAGTGTGTTTATGGCAGAACTAACGATTATTAGTACGGCACTTCATTTTATCAGGCAGGTAGCCCTGGACCGTGTTTTAATCGGTTGTGACTCAATGAGCAGCCTGCAGGCCATAGACCGATGCCACTGCTCACATCCTTTCATCTTTGGTATCCGCGATCTATTTGCTGATCTTCGTCACACTGCTTCCTCCATTGCTTTTCTCTGGGTCCCCGGTCATGTGGGTATCCTAGGAAATCAACAGGCTGACCAGTTGGCTAGAGTAGCCGTGACTCCCAGCCCCTTCCCCTGGCTCATCCCGGGCGCAGATTTGCGAGTGCAGATGAGATTGCCACTCATACAGGACTGGAACATGAACTGGCAGGCTACTGCTCTGTCTAATAAACGATGCTCCATCAAGTTGACCACTGCAGCTTGGAGTTCTTCCTTACGCCCTTCTCGAAGGGAATCCACTGTCCTTTGCCGTCTCCGCATCGGTCACTCCAGGCTGACCCACGGTTTTCTTTTGCATAATGAGCCTGCCCCGCATTGTGGTTGTGGGGCCCTACAGTCCGTGGCTCATATCTTAGTGGCACGTCTGCTCCTCTTGGCACTTTGTGCCAAATATGGAATTCTGCTCTCATTGCCCTCGGTTTTGGCGGATGATTCATGGATGGCTGACAGGATCCTTGGATTTCTCCATGAAAGCAGTTTTTACTCTCGGCTATAAGATTTTATCTCTGTTGCTTGGACAGGATGGGCAGGTTGTGGCCCTCCCTGCATGCAGCAGGGTTTGGAGCTCTCCTCTCCCCTCCCCTCCCACAGACTTCTTCCATTTCTCCTTTTAACTTGGTTCTAATTCTCGTTGTTTCCTTTATTACATTTTTAGGCTTCTGATCTAGGAGCATACACTGTTCTGTATTTGCTTGTCATCAATAAATGGGGATTCTAGATATGTCATGTGACGTTCCTTGCAGAATTCCAATTTTTCTGTTGGTTTTAGTACTGTTCTACTTGATTTTAACTCCCCCCCCCCCCCTCCCTCTTTTAGTACCTCTATTTTACTAGTGGTACGGTCTTAGCCGACCACACCTTTGCTTGCATTTCATACAGAGGTCATGGGACTGATGACCTGGCTGTTAGATCCCATCCAACCATCAACCAACCAACCCATCCTATACCAACCACTCGCTACAACAGGTGTGAGCAAACTGATGGTGTGGCTTTACTTGTAGTCAAGTACACATAGGAGCTACAAAAAGGACTCTTTAACACTCATATAAAGGAACACAAAGGTAATTGTCGCCTAGCTAAGACAGATAAATAACTGATAGTAGAATGTGAACTACTCCCTAAAAACTGCCAAATTTGATTTCCTGGAACTGTAATTCTAACAATACTTTACAATGCTAGGATGTGTAGAGAAGCCATAAAAATTCTGAAGCAACAAAACAATTTCACTAGAAAGGAAGAAGTACTTGGACAACTAGGGACCTTAGTAGAAAATAAATAGTACCAACTCTTCACCACAAGCTCCATAAAATGTGTCAGTGCAAGTCTGCGATCATAGGCAGCTGTCTCATGACATCACAAACTGACCATCTCATGGATACACATACACAGAATGGTTAGCTGAGCTGACCTAAGTGTCTGCAAAGCCTCTGAAGAGATATTCAGCAATTGAAGACTGTCAGACAGAGGATCATGCCCTGGATCATAGCCTTATTTCTAGGAAACTATCAGCAATAATGAACCTATTCATCTGAAAGCTGTGCATTACTTTGTGTCACTTGTACAGTTTGTTTGCAAACGAGAAGAGTAAGGTTTCCTATTTCTGAGTTGGCCTAAGTTAGTCAACTTCGGACTGTTCATGTTGTGACAACGTGAGTGACCAAATACAGACCCTTGTGTGTAGGCTGAATGTTATATTGTTTCATGTTCTGCAATTAAGTAAATAAGTGGTATCTGGGTGGATTTTCTGTATACTCCTCCTAGAAGGTCATGAAGTGGTATGTTATGGATTGGAGTATGGGTCAATCCATATGAAGTACAGGGATGGTTGCTTGACCACTTTAAATATTTTAATTTTTTTATACGTGATTGCCCTATATTTGACAAGTTCAAAACAGTTTTTGAAAGTAATTTATCTTGCACCTTTACTGAATGGCGGCCATTTTTATTTGTTGGCGCGCGCCGATTTTTCAGTCTGGAGACATTAGTGAAAATTTGAATATCTCTGCACTGGGTTAAGTTACAACATTGACATGATTGTTTTTAGAAAAGTGTCCTCTACAACATTGTCTATTACACAAAATGCCCTAAATTCAAAAATAACCAGTCAAAATGACCTCCAAAGTTTGGTATCCAAATTTTTTAAAATCCACTTTTTAGGCCCAAAAATAACAAACAAAGAGTGACTTACGAGAGTCTATTTTTTTTCCTGTAGTTAGATATCATACACTACTAGCCTCATATAGAGCAAGAACACTTGCAAATGTTTCCTTAATTTTTTATGAATTTTTGAAATTTGAAAATTTTCATTTTTTGTAAAGTTTGAGGCTAGCTTCTCGGATGGGACTGAATATGAAAATATGATTTTTGCACAGTTTGTACACCTATATGATAGCAACGTACTGTAAAAATTTCAACATTGATATGAGTGTGAACAAAGATATGAATTTTTGAAAATGAGGGAATAATTCATATGACACTACAACAGTTATTATGACTGTTGCCTATTTAAATGGTTTATTGTTTCATTGTAATAAAATGTAATTGTGACATAGTGTTAACTAATTATATCACACGAACTGAGTGTTCCCTCATTGTACTTATTCGAAATAATTCTATTCATAAATAATAATCCAGAACTATTTCTTCATAATAACTTCCATCACAGTTATGAAACAAGGAACAAAGACAGTTTCATGCTACCTACGCACAGACTAAATCTATATGCCCAGGCTCCACAATATATGGGAATGAAAATATGTAATAAATTAAAAAACACATTTTTGAAAGGTTGAAACTGAATCATTGAAAAGAAAATTATACAGCACTCTGGTACAAAAATGCTATTATTCAATTGATGAATTCTTAAATGATGATCTGAGTGTGTGAGCAGGATAAAAACATATAATTATGTACTGTGATTTTATAACTACATTGTATGTATATATTATTATTTTAAACTGACGAGTCTCCTGTACACTAAATCAATGATTTAACTTGTATGTTATGACACAATAAAATTCTGATATTCATTTAGTTTATTTATTTTTAATAATACAATATTAAACAACAGGAGCTTTCGGTTGTGTTCTATTGTAATAAAAATGCCCATTTACGTTTAGGTTTATGGTCAATAAAGAATTAAATTATTGCTGGGTGTGGCATTGTAGAAGTACATTATTGCTGGGTGTGGCATTGTAGAAGTACATTACTGCTGGGTGTGGCATTGTTGTAGTCAGTCTGTTCTGAAACCTCTGTTAGAGTGGATGTACATACTTTGAGAGTGTAGAATGTGTTATGTGCTTTGTTTTGTGTGTAATTTGTAATTAATTTTAAGAGATTAACTGGAATGCAATAACATGGATGAACAGTGCTCTGTTGGACAGATAACAAGTGAAGTGTGTCACAAAACAGTTTATGGTTCAGTTACAAAAAACTTCCTGCTGGCCCTAGAACATCATTCAAGAAATCTAATAGTGATAAAGTTTGGATACCAATGAAAAATGTTTTAAGGAAACTTTCAGTGCTTGTACTTACACAGCAAGTGGGAGGTATTATTCTACATCACAGAAGCTGTCAGAATAAATAAGTGTTCATAACATTCACCACCAGGTTCAGGAATAGTCACATCTCTAAAGGATGTTAATTTCTCAATTTATTTTAAATACCGTATGTCAAAATAACATAAATGTTAATTTCAGTGATGTATCCACTTTTTGTATATAATTCAGTACCTTGTTTCAATAATAATTGATTATATTCCACCAATATCACACATGAATAGGTAACAGCCATACAATCAGTTGTATAGTAATGTGAATTATTTCCTCATTTTCAAAAATTCATATCGTTGTTCACACTAAGATATCAGTGTTGAAATTTTTTTTACAGCATGTTGCTATCATATAGGTGTACAAACTGTACAAAAATCATATTTTTATATTCAGTCCCACCTGAGATAACTAGCCTCAAATTTTACAAAAAATGAAAATTTTCAAATTACAAATGTTTCCTTAATTTTTTTATGAATTTTTGAAAGTATTCTTGCTCTATATGAGGCTAGTAGTGTATGATATCTAACTACAGGAAAAAAATACTCTTATAAGTCACTCCATGTATGTTGTTATTGGGCCTAAAAAGTGGATTTTTGAAAATTTTGATACCAAATTTTGGAGGTCATTTTGACTGGTTATTTTTGAATTTAGGGTATTTTGTGTAATAGACAATGTTGTGGGGGACACTTTTCTAAAATCTATCATGTCAATTACAATGTTTACCTTAACCCAGTGCAGAGATATTCAAATTTTCGCTAATGTCCCCAGACTGAAAAATCGGTGCGCGCTGTCAAATAAAAATGGCCGCCATTCAGTAAAGGTGCAAGATAAATTACTTTAAAAAACTGTTTTGAACTTCTCAAATATAGGGTAATCACATATAAAAAATTAAAGTATTTAAAAATGGTCAAGCAACTAACTTAATTTATATTGGACCACTTCATTTGGATTGACCCTAAGGAAAATAATTGCTAATAGGGGTGAATGTTACAAGCAGGAGTGCAAAAATATAGTGTCGCACCGCCCTCTCTCTTGGGTAAAAAGATGTACATTAACACGCAAGGTAACCTGTAGCCCTATGAAAGGAATTTGCATATTAAAACTTTTTAATTGATTTTTAAGTAATTACAGTTCCTTTCTACCACTTCCAAGCGATACTTATCTTTTCAACATTACGATGTATGGGGGTTCTGCTCGCTGCAACATTATTCTCCTGGGGCATAATGGTAGAAATAAAAACTCGTAGGTACAATTTTTCACTTCTTCTTTAATTTGCAATCAAACTGTTTCTCCACCAAAACATTACAGCTTCAAAATGTACACAATGCAATAGAACTTAGAGCAGATAGTATTTCCACTTTAAAACACAGACTGACGTAGATTCCAGTGCACATAATGAACGCCAAAACTCGAACTCCCCCATGAGGCAAATATATAACATCGACAATAATGACCTTACATTAGGCATTGTTCATAACAATTGAATATACTAATTTACAATTAACAACCACACAAAGAAAACATCTCATGTACACAAAAATAATCACAATATAAAATGAAAGTTTTTGCCCTTAGTCTGTCTATTTATTGAAATAATGTACAATGACAAAAGTATTGTTTATAGGACTGTCTGGAAAGGTCTTATAGAAATCTCTTAATTAATGAAATCTATCACTTGTTTTAATCATAGTATTGCCAAGACACTGTCCTACACTGATTCCTATGCTCGCTATTTTGTTTTCAACTAACTTCACACGCAACATGTATCACTATTGAACCACAAGATTCCAAGTCTGATGCAGACGGTATCATACGGTAACATTGAGATGAGAGGACCAGGCAGACGGTATCGTCACAGTATTCTGAAATGATAATTGCATGTTTAAAGCATGTTTGAAGAAAGCTTTGGCCAAAAGTTTATGTGAACACTTGTTCTGTTGTGCCTGCCACCTCTCAGGTGGGATCTATGTGATGAGTTGCATTCTGTCCTTTTCATAATACTGTATTTGCAAAAGAAATTCTTGCCATCCGGTAATTGGTGAAACGTGGAATAATAAAGGCAGTGTATTGGGAACTGTCATATATGGTATTGATCAAAATATTTGATTGGTGTGCTGAATGTGAAGATAATGGGAATGCATTCTGTCACACACGAATTTCTTCCATCAAAATAGAAAGTCTGCCATCACCATTTGTGTTCAATCAATAGTCAATGTGTATTGTGGTATCTGGAACCATAATCTAAGTGGTTTAAAAAGTTGTATCTTTCCCTAGGTATTTATTCTGATTTTTTTTGTAATATCTACTCATGAAATCCTGTTATGTAACTTCAACTGGGGTATTTTGAGTCAATCAATCTTGTACTCTCAGTTGGTGCAGACTGAATCTGAGTGATTTATACATACAATTCAGCATTACATATGTGGATAAATGTTCCTTGTTCGTTCTTCTTTCATGGCCCTGTCGATTGTCAGGTGGTCATGGCCCTGTTGATAGTCAGACTTTTTCCTGGACGGCTTTTTGAAGCTTATAAAGCGGTTTTGGGCTCTAGAAAACTATTCGGCTTATATTCGGGAACAGAGCAAACAGAGGTTCTGAAAAATGGCACTAGGAGACACCAGAACTAACTTTTGCTATATAATTAAGTAGCACTATGCACACTTTCCAAACTCAAATACCAGTACAAAAAAGTAGTCACTGAAATAGAGTATATTTTTATCTGAGTTTTGACCGCTAATTTTATCATCCAACAGATAAAATGGAATCATCAAATGTAGCAGCCTTTCATATATTCGTAGCAGCAAAAATAAATTTCTTCCCATTAACACAGACACTGCGCAAGGCTTCAGAATTCTTGTACGAGTTTGTTGCTGCCAATATGTTTAGGTTTTCAAATATGTTACTAGGTTAGGAACTAGTAGTAAGCTTTAAAATACACAGATTTTGCCTCTCACAAATTTTCTCAAGCGTTTCTTTGTCTTTCACGTAACCAATGAGATGCAAGAAAAGATTGAGTGCATTTATTGCTAAAAAATGGGATTAGTGTTTTCAGCTGTGCATATTTGTGTTTGTTGTAGTTTATGGGATTATAGCAAAAATACAAGCTCATTGACTAATGGTCTATTAGCCCCATAATTTAATTAAAAAACACTAATAATTTGAAATGGACATTGAATTGGATATTTTTGGATTTGAAGTGTGGTAAACAATGATTTTTCCATCCTTGAATTTAGAGTCTTACTCGTACTTTCTGGGTTTGCCTTAAATTTGGGTACCTTTTCTTTTCTTTCTTTTTTTTTTTTTTTTTTTTTTTTTTTTTTTTTAATTTCAAGTCTCATTTTTCAGGCGCAGATTAGATTTGGGTAAATACAGTAGGCAGTGTAAAAACCTTCAATAATTTGTCCTGCCAAATATAAAAAATTAAATTTGTACTGTAGTTGCTGCTAAAAGTCTTAAGCTTGCTTGTGTATTACTTACTTTAAATTTCATACATTTAAAATGGATAAATAAAAAATGCAGAGCATGTCAAATGTGCCTCCCTCATTTTTGTGAGTTTTGTACTAAGAAGTAATTGGTGTCGGTTACAAAATAATTAAAATTTTCAAAATCAGGGAAAAGTATTAGACTTGACTGAAAAACCTGGAAATGTCGGGGAATTTTTGAGACAACTCTGATTGAGATTCAGAAGGGACTAAACCAGACTTTTGAGGAGCTACGCCATAAACAGATTGGCACAGGAAGGTGCCCATGTCTGTGCCATGGATTTGATTGGATACCTTTCCCTCGAAGGAAAACTAGTCTTTTGTAGGATAAAGTTAATTAGGGTTATGGGGAATGAGGTATAGGATTTTTATTCTGAGGGATTTTGTAAGAGGAAGTATTAAAGAGTGGCAACTCCATGGGCATGTGGGATGCCGATGTGTAGGGAAGGTGGTTTCAACTGCGGCAAGTAACGACCCAGGTATGGATGGTGGTGAGTCGGTGAAGGAAATGGTTGGTATCATTGATGTGGGAGGATAGATTGGGGCAATTGATTGGATGTTTTGGGCAATAAGGACTGAAATTTTTTCAGTGGGGGCACACATCTCGGCTACAATTGAGTTGTACAGGGTAGGTGTGTGGGGTGAGAAGGGAGATGGATTCAGCAGAGGTTCTGAGAGGGGCTGCATGATTTCAATAGGGATTAGAGATCTTGTTGGAGTTTTCTGAACTGCATATATGGAAATCATTCTTACAGTACTTCTCTGGTCCCAAAATTATCCAGGTCTCAATGCACAGTAACCTATTTTCCTCACACACCCAAGAGGTCCTGCCACCACTCCCAATTCTTACACCGTTAACCACCGTCTGATATTTTTCTTTTACTACTCGTGACACATTCCCAATGAGCCAGGGAAAGGCATACATAACAGATAAAACTTACTGCACAGCTTTCGGCTGTTATGAGCTTTGTGAGATGGAGAAACACACACTCTTTCACGCTTACACAAACATGACCGCCCTTCTCTGGCTGCTGTAACCAGACTGCCGGACCTGGTACTGCCAAGATGAAAACAACCAAGTGGTGGGTGTGAGGAGGCAGCTTGGGGAGGAAAGTAGGAAGGGTGGGGAGGGGATTCCCTCACCCTCGCAGTGTATGCATTTCTTCTCTTCCTACTCTCCTTTCCCTACTGCCTTCTCACCCCTTCCACTGGTTACTTTCACCTTGGCCTCCCTAGGTCCCACTACAGCTGCCAGAGAAAGCAGTTTTGTGTGTGTGTGTGTGTGTGTGTGTGTGTGTGTAAAACAGATTTCCTGTGCCATTTCCTCACACACGCCAACATTCCTGTCTCCATCTCCAGTAATGAGCCACAGAGGAGTCACAACTACAGTTCTTAAAAATATATACCATAAACTGAAAAGTTAATTACTTTTGATTTGCTGAAGCTGTAATAAATTTTATATCTGGTACAAACTGTCAACACACTGACAAGTGGAGACAGTTTATCAGACTGACATCACTCAAGCTACCATGTAATTGTGACTTTTTTAAATTTAATTATAGAAAAAGCATTCACGCATGTAAGTTGAGTCAAATGTGGGTATAACTCTTGCAGCCTCATAATCAAGGCATGGAAGCTGTGGTGTAACAGGGTCTGCTTGTTGTTATACAAGAGTGGCATTGTGTGTAAGTCCCCTAGAGCACTTAATTGCTTGAGAATTTCCTCTTGCTGTGTGCTATCTTCTAAAGGAGGGTTCCTGCTAGTCAGCAACTTCGGAAAGGCTAAAACTTCTATTTCTATTTCCTTTGGAATAGAAGTGGCTGCAATTCTAAATTATTCTTTATTTACCAAACAAATATGCTGCTCTTCATTTAACTGGTATATTTAGGGATACTTGCCCTATAATTCTTATAAAACATTCCATTTTCCAGTACACGAAAACGTTAACAACATAGCTCTCTACATCATCTGTATCTGGACATTACAGTATGAAGAGTCTTTCAGAAAAACATATTGAAAACAAAAAATAAACCTCTTTGTTTCATACAAATCAAAGAATACAAAGTATTTTAGTATAATAATTCTCTTTGACGTTGGGAGCTGGCTGATATTTGGACATCCGCCATTATGCCTCCCCGAACAGGTTGCGCAATGCTGACTTTCCACTCCCACAACCAGCCATTTACATTCTGAAATAACTTGTGGCAGAAAAATTCAGTCCCATTCAACCTAATGCAGTTGTAATGGTATCTTCCCGACAGTAAAACTTGCGCCTTTGCTTTCATAGTGTAAACCCCGAACAGGTTGCGCAATGCTGAATTTCCACTCCCACAACCAGCCATTTACATTCTGAAATAACTTGTGGCAGAAAAATTCAGTCCCATTCAACCTAATGCAGTTGTAATGGTATCTTCCCGACAGTAAAACTTGCGCCTTTGCTTTCATAGTGTAAACCTGTTACACTACAAACTCCTCCAGAGAAAGTTCATCATGGAAGTTCTGAACAGTTTTAAGATAACAAAATGTGTCTCTCACTTGGGAATTACACTGTAAATCTATCGGTTCCATCTGGAAATGGCCAAGAACCCTTTCAACTGATACACGGAGGTGGGGGAGAGAGAGAGAGAGAGAGAGAGAGAGAGAGAGAGAGAGAGAGAGAGAGAGAATTTGTGGTACCTAGGAGATAAATTAAAAACTGTTCCTTTATTTCTTCCAAAACTGAAATGAATTTCTCAACATTATTTACCTTTGGAAAGTAAGTGCTGACAGTTGGAAAAAAAAATGCAGCACTGCAGTGTGAAATGCCATGCTGCAGCAATACTTCTGAGAATTGCTGAGCTGAGACGAGACAGTCTGTGCCACTTGGCTCGCCTGTGGCCCGCCCAGCTTGCCCGTGTGCCATTTAACACTTTGTAGTCAGTTCTTATCTAATACCTACATGATTTGTAAGCAGTGCTGCATCCATCCCCCACCATTGCCTTGCATTCTTCCTGTTCACTCTCCCCTCCCATCTCCACTCTCTAGTTGTGTTCACCGCAGAGTGCTACTCAGAATGGAGCAGGCAGAGATGACGGTTTTGTGTTGCTGAAAGCTAAGATATCTGTGTATGAGATGTCAGATTGACTTTAGAAAGTACATTTACTGTTCTGTGTTCATTGTTAATATAGTAATATTATTATGTTTCTAGTTATAATTAACAATGGTTAATTTATTTTCCAGGTAATTGGGCTTCTTGATGTATTTCATCCAGGAACTTCCTTAAGTGACTTTCAACATGTGTAAGTTAACAATTCAGATTAATATATATTATTTTTCTTTTCTCGACATGGATTATTACTTATTTTTGTTTTAATTATGATCATCTTATGCTGATGTGTTTTGTTGCAGTAATTAAATGGAAAATTTTAGTATCTGTGAAAACCTCGTAATTCAGTAGAGTAAAACAATTTGTAGGTATTATACGAATAGCTGCTTAACCCAGTGACATTGTATTTAAATTTCCTACTGGTTGTTGTAAAATCAAATTTAATATATAGTGGCTTAATTGAACAATGGAAAGTCCCGGTTGTCATTACATTACTATGTGATTGTTGATTATAACAAACTTCTAAACAGTCATTTATTTATTTATTTATTTTTAAAGGAATTTGTGATAAAGCTTGTATGGGTATGTATATACTTTAGTAGAATACACTGAGGTATTTGTATATATTACTTAGTATATGAAAATAATTATTTACAGTTTGGAAGTCTGATTATCTCCAGCATTACTTGTAAGAATGAAATAAAGTTGATGGCACTTATATTAAATAATATTCAAAAGGATTTTCCCAGTGGAATCTCATGTTCATATTGAAATCAAAGGATATCAAACTACTGAAATATTGTCTCTTTCACAAACATAATGGTTAATTGAGGTAGTGTTGTCAACTTAACCATTTCATTGATATTTCTGAGGAGGCGAGGTTGCTTACTCACCATAGACACATCCAATGAGCCGCAAGAAAGCTCAAATAATATAATACAACATTAGATCTTTTGGCCGTTAAGGCCTTCATTGGTTACTTCACACACACACACACACACACACACACACACACACACACACACACAAACAAACAAACAAACAAATGCGCACACGATCGCCGTCTCCGGCTGCTGTGGGCATTCTGCGATACCCAGCATGGCTGAGGCGAGAGCAACTAGTGGTTGGGGTGTGCAAGTGGCAAGGAGAGGGAAGCAGGAGGGGAGGGGAGATGCATGGAATGGGTGGGGTAATATGTCAATGGTGTCTGATGGACAGTAGGGAAGGTCTGAAATGTGTGGTGGGATGGGAGACGACTGTAAGGATAGTGAGGGCAGGGCAGGGAAGGGGAAGGAGGGGTGGTGGAGGCTGTGCAGCAGTCATTGAAACATTATGCAGCACTGCAACAGGATGGTCTAATTGTCTCTTGGCCACAGTTTGATGGTGGTCATTCATCCAGATAGACAGCTTATCAGATAAGAAATGCTTATGACAGGACTGGAGTAGGTGGTGATGGGGTGGTGGATAGCACAGGTTTTGCATCTAGGTCTATAGCAGGGCAAGGGGTTGGGAGCATCGCTACTCCGTCAGCATCTGCCACATTCTTGCTGCTAGTACATGCCTCCCCTCCCCACTGATACCAGCATCTGCTGTGGAGAGAGGTAGGGGGTGTGGATACGAAGATGGGGATTCTACTGTGTGGCGCCCCCTAGCCACACAATTTGAATTAACAGTTACCGCAAGGAAGCTTGCGTCATCGGCCTTCTAAGTACGGCAGTGTTTTTGTCTGCATGCTAAATGTCAGCTGTGGATAGTAGGGCATGACCAGCCCAGGTAAAATCTTTTGCTATTAGAGTCTCATTCATTTCAGCCTTCCTTCTGCAGTAGACAAACACTGTCCCAGTTCAGTGCCGGCAGTGAAATACACACCACATGGCGACACAATTCGGGTCTTACGTGCAACTGCAACATGCAGCTTACTGTGATGCGAACATCTCTGTGCATTGTGCCTTCCACCCATTCTGTGCTGAGACCCCACGTAGTTATCTAGTGGTTGCATCTCTTAACTGTAGCATCACTTTGATGATCCCATAACGAAATTAGTCTCTGTAAGCTGCAGATAGCACTCACACAAATTAATATTTGGCCCACAGCCTTCCCCCCCCCCCCCTCTCTCTCTCTCTCTCTCTCTCTCTCTCTCTCTCTCTCTCTCTCTCTCCCACACACCACAATCACAACTCATGCTCAAATGACCACGGACTTCAGCTACAGCATTTCGTTTGCTTCTTCAACAACTAGTATGGATCAGTGTGCGGAGGAAATGGGAGGGGAGGGGGATGATGTAAGGGAAGGATGGGGACAGATAATTGCTCCACTGCATGACAGTGTGCAGGATGAGATGTATATTTCATTGCATTTGATTCTTATTGGGGATATAGTCTTGGATAAAGAACATGTTAAAAACTAGAATACACATTAAACACACTACGTGATCAAAAGTATCGATGTTGGTTCACCCTTAACCTTGATTACAGCTTCCACTCTGGCAGGCATACATTCAATCAGGCACTGGAAGATTTCTTAGGGAATGGCAGTGCTGCATTGCATAGAGCAGTGTTAGTGGTATCGATGTAGGTTGGTGAGGCCTGGTACGAAGTTAGCATTCTAAAACATCCCAAAGGTATTCTATAGGATTCAAGTTAGGACTCAGTGCAGACAGAGTCCATTACATGGATGTTATTGTCATGTAACCACTTCACCACAGGCCATGCATTATGAACAGGTGCTTGATCATGTTGAAAGATTCAATCGCTATCCCCGAATTGCTCTTCAACAGTGGGAAGCAAGAAGGTGCTTAAAACATCATTGTAGGCCTGTGCCACAAAAAACAACAAAGGGTGCAAGCCCCTTCCATGAAAAACATGACCGGACCATATCATCACCTCCTCTGAATTTTAACTTTGGCACTGCACACACTGGCAGATGATGTTGCCCAGGAATTTGCCATACCACACCTTGCCATCGGATCACCACATTGTGTACCATGATTTGTCACTCTACACAACTATTCCACTGTTTAGTAATCTAATGTTTATGCTCCTTACACCAAGTGAGGTGTCATTTGGCAATGACCTGCATGATGGGTGGCTTATGGGCAGTCACTTGACCATGAAAACCTAGTTTTCTCACCTCTCGTTCAACTGTCATAGTACTTGGATTAGATCCTGATGTAAATTAAATTAGAATTATTGTGTGTTGGTCTGGGTAGATGCCTACCTATTACACTGCACCATCTTAAACTGTCGGCGGTCTTTGAGAGTCAACAGGTGAGGCAGACCTGTACACTTTCAAGCTGTCCGTGTCCCTTCACATTTCCACTTCACTATCACATCATAAGTTGTGAACCTAATGATGTCTGGGATTGTGGAAATCTCACATACAGACGTCTGCAACCCAATAAGAAATGACATCCAATCACCTGACCTCATTCAAAGTACGAGAGTTCCACGGAGTGCCACATTCTGCTCTCACTGTGTCTGATGACTACTGAGGTCTATGATAGTGGCAGTAGGTGGCAGCACAATGCATGTAATATGAGAATCTTAGGTTTTTGGTTGTGTCAAGATACTTTTGATCACATAGTGTATTTACAAAAGAAGAACTGATTTACAGTAGTCATACAGATCCCAAACGAAAGTTTCCTTGTGATTGTTGAATTTGGTATATGGGGGGGGGGGGGGGGGGGGGGTGGACAAGATCTTGAGCATATTTGGATTTAACAGGACAAAAAGCTTGTTACCAAATAATAACTGTTCAATATATTAGTTACATATGTCAGTTCTTAGCCTATTACAGCCACGCAAAATCACGTAAAATTACAATAAAAAGACAAAACACTATAAAGACGATAGCCAAGCCACAGACAGGCACATAAAATAGACAATCAAATTCACATTACTTAAATTTTTGACCATGGACTTAATCATAAAAAGAAATACATACATTCACTCATTCACTGATTTGTAACTCAAGCTCACATGACCATCATTGACCACTCCAGCGCAACAAGCATCTTGACAGTGAGTGAAGAGGGGTGTGAAGGATGCCGAGTAAGGATGGGAATAGGATGTTCCATGTTGGATGACCGATTATAAAGGCTCTGATAAAAAGGAAGTGGTGTGGGGATGGGAGGGGGACTGTAAAACTATAAAAATAAAATAAGAGAGATCAATAAAGTAAAATAAAATAGAGGGGTATTGAAATATTAAATAATAAATAAAAAAAAGTGCAACATGCAGTTGGAAGGGTAACATGGATTGGAAGGAGATACAGAATGGTGAGTGGGGGAGAGGGCATGTAGGGATGAAAACTTTGATTGAGGCCAGGGTTGTTGCAGGGCTGTGCAATGTGTTGCAGGGACAACTCTCAGCTGTGCAGTCCAGGAGGAGAATCCAGATGGCATGAGTTGAAAAGGAGCCACTGAAGTCGAGTGTGTTGCATTCAGCTGCATGCTGTGCCCCAGGGTCATCAATTTTGTTTTTTTGTCACAGTTTGATGTTGGCCATTCATCCTGATGAACAGCCGGTTTGTTGTTATTCCAAAAAACAATGCAGTGATTGCAACAGAGTTGGTAAATCACATCGTTGCTTTCACAGGTAGACTGCCTTCTGATGGTGTAGAATAGTCCTGTGACAGGACTGGAATAGGAAGTGTTGAGTAGATGGATTGAGCAGGTCTTGCATCAAGCTTAGGGTTGAGATTTGGAGTGGCGTATGGATGGATTAGGGTGTTGGGTGATTGAACACCACTTTAGGAAAGGTGGGAAATATCTTTGTCAGGACGTCTCTCATTTGAGAACATGATGATAAATAATCAAACATCTGGCGAAATACATGGTTCAATTTTTAAAGTCGTTGATTGCACTGCCTCATCCCCCTCCCCCATTGGGTCGGTGGCACTGATTTGTAACTGGTTATTGGGGGTAGGATGCTCAGGGTATACAGCATGGGAAATCAATTTGCAGGCTTGGCCTCTTGGATAGTGGCTGTCTGTGAAGGTCCTTGTAGCAACTTAAGCATATTGTGGAAGGGAGTTCACATCACTGCAGATATTCTGAGGACCAAGTCGTATGACAGGGATTTTAAGCTGGGTTGGGTGTTGGGTTGGGTGTTGTCATCCCAATCTACCCACCAAGTACTTCATATTCCAGTGCCATCTTAGTCTTGTCCTACCCCATAAGAGGCTGAGGCCACAGCCACTTGTGGTAGCAGCCATGTGGTTTACCAACTCTGTTCCAATCATTGCACAGTTTTTTTTATTGGTTGTTGTTGTGGTCTTCAGCCCACAGAATGGTTTGATGCAGCTCTCCACACTACCCTGTCCTGTGCAAGTCTCTTCATCTGAAAATAAGTTCGCCAACCTACATCCTTTTGAATCTGCTTACTGTATTCGTCCCTTGGTCTCCCTCTATGATTTTTACTCCACACACTTTCTTCTAATGCTAAGTTAACGATTCCTTCATGTCTCAGAATGTGTCCCACCAACCTATCCCTTCTCTTAGTCAGGATATGGCAGAATCTCCTTTCCTCCCCAATTGTATTGAGCACCTTGTCATTAGTTACATGAACCCTCATCTAATCTCCACCACATTTCAAAAGCTTCTATCATCTGTTTTTCTGAGGTCCTTATCATCCACATTTAACTCCCATACAATGCTACATTCCAGACAAATGATTTCAGAAAGGACTTCCTGACATTTAATAAATATTGGATGTTAACAAGTTTCGCTTCTTTAGAAATGCTTTTCTTCCTATACTCATTCTGCATTTTATATCTTCTCTATTTTGGCCATCAGAAATTATTTTGCTACCCAAATAACAAATCTCATCTACTACTTTTATTGTCTTATTACCTAATCTAATTCCTTCAGCATCACCTGATTTTCTGCATTCCATTCCATTACCATCATTTCACTCTTGTTAATATTCATCTTATATCTTCCTTTCAAGACACTGTCCTTTCCATTCATTTGCTCTTCCAAATCCTCTGCAGAGTCTGACAAAATTACTATGTCATTGGAAAACTGAGAAGTTTTTATTTCTTTCTCCCTGAATTTTAATTCCAACACTCCAAATTTATCCTTGTATTCCTTTACTGCATGCTCAGTGTACAGATTAAACAACATTGGGGAAAGGCTACAACCTTGTCTTACTCCCTCCCCAACCTCTGCTTCCCTTTCTTGTCTTTCAACTCTAATAACTGCTGTCTGGTTTTTGTATAGGTTGAATATAATCCTTCACTCCCTATATTTTACTCCTGTTACTTTTAGAATTTGAAAGAGTGTATTCCATTCGACATTGTCGAAAGCTTTCTCCAAATCTACAAACGCTAAAAGCATAGGTTTGCCTTTCCTTAGCCTATCTTCTAAGATAAGTCGTAATGTGAGTATTGCGTCCCATGTTCCTAAATTTCTCCATTCATCTGTAAATAATTCATGTTAGTATTTTGCAACCTTGACTTATTAAACTGATAGTTCTGTAATTTTCACATTTGTCTGCACTTGCTTTCTTTGGAATTGGAATCACTATATTCTCTTTAAGTTAGAGGGTGCTTCCCATGTCTCATACACCTTGCATACCAGGTGGAACAATTTCTTCATGACTGGCTCTCCTAACAATATCAGCAGTTCAGATGGAATATATCTACTCCAAGGGCCTTGTTTAGACTCAAATCTTTCAACGCTCTGTCAAATTATTCTCGTAGTATCATATCTCGTATCTCATCTTCCTCCGCTTCATCTTCCATTTCTAGTATACTGCGTTCAAGTTTATTTCCTTTGTATAGGCCCTGTATATATTCCTTATATAGTTCAGCTTTCCCCTCTTTGCTTAGTACTGGTTTTCCGTCAGAGTTCTTGATATTCATACAGCTTCTTTTCTTGTCTCCAAATCGCTTTCTTATTTTCTTGTAGGCAATATCTATCTTTCCCCCAGTTATACAATATTCTATGGTTCTGCATTTGTCCTCTAGTCACTCCTGTCTTTTTTTTTTTTTATCTCCTCATACATTTCTTCAATATCCTCATCGGCTGAGCTAGTTGGCATATAAACTTTCACTATTGTGTGTCTATCTTTGCTTTGACAATGTGTTCAGTATGCTGTTCATAATAACTTAACCGCATTTCTATTTTCTTATTCATTATCAGACCTGCTCTTGCACTACGACCAACTTATTTTGTATTTATAACCCTGTACTCAGTTGACCGGAAATCCTGTTCATCCTGCCAACGAACTTCACTAATCCCTACCATATCTAACTTGTAGCTATCCATTTCTCTTTTCAAATTTTCTAACTTATCTATGCAATTAAGAGCTAGAACATTACATGCTCCAATCCAAAGAATGCCTGTTATGTTTTTCTTGGTGATTACATCTTCCTGAGTTGTTCCCACCTGGAGATCAGAGTGGAGGACTATTTCAGCTCAGGAATATTTTACCCAAGAAGACGCCATCATCATATACTGTATTCATAAAGTAGAGCTGCATGTCCTCGGGAAAAGTAACGACTGTAGTTTCCCCCTTTCTTTCAGCCGTTTGCAGTAACTGTGTGGCAAAGCCACATTAGCTGATGTTACAAGGCCAGCTCAGTTAATCGTCCAGACCTTTACCCCTGTAACTACTGAAAAGGCTGCTGCCCCTCTTCAGGAACCACACATTTGTCTGGCCTCTCCACAGATACCCCTCTGCTGTGATTGCACCTACGGTATGGCTATCTGCAAGCCACCCCACAACACAAGCCACCCCACTTCAGCAATGTCTGTGGTTCATGGGGCTGGTTTTTATTGGTATGGCAACCAATTATGAGCCAAAATTACAATGCAAGTTTTGTCTTCTCAGGTACTTGACTGTAAAACGTGGAAATTGTGGATTTCTCCGAGATAAGTACCGAAAAAGACATGTTCTGAGTAATTTCTCATGAACCACAGACATTGCTGAAGTGGTATGGCTTGCGTACCTCAAGGAAACAGGTAGCTGTACTGTAAGTCCAACCATAGCAGAGGGGTACCTATGGACGGGTCAGACAATTTTGTGGTTCCTGAAAAGGGGTAGTAGACTTTTTCCTTGAGACAATAGATGACAAAGATTTGTCATCTGTTTATGCTGTCAAAGCAAGTTCTTCATCATGCATCATGCGTTCGACTGTAGCTGGAGCATTACATAGTCCAAACGGTGTGACTTTGAATTCATAGTGTAATAAAAGCAGTTTTCTGCCTGTCAGTATCAATTTGCATGTAACCTGTCTACTTGTCCTAGGTATGTAGCTCCTTTCAAGCAGTCTAAGATGTCGTCTATGCACGGCAATGGGTAGACATCTTTCTTTGTGATTTTATTCAGCCGCTGATAGTTGACACAAAAACACCACATGCTGTCCTCCTCCTGGAAACGACCAGGGACTCTCTGAATGTTGAATAATATCATGTATCGTCTTCTCCATTTCTTTCCAAATTATGCGTCTTTCAGCTGGCAACTCTCTGTACGAACGCTGGCTAATTGGTGGATGATCACAAGAGTTAGTATGGTGTTTTATTACCATTTCATCTGGCTCTTCTCCTGCCTGTCCCTGAATGAACCTGAAAATTGGTGTAGTATGATGTTCCTGTGCCAGACCGGGCCGTATTTGCAATTCAGTAGTAGTTTCCTCTAGTATGTTGTCAGCAGTAAATGTAGAGAATGAGACTTTGTCGATGACAGCTCACCATTCTGGACTGGTTTAGCTGTTCCAAGATACATTCCTTTAGGGATGAGTTGTGATTGTGATCCAAAGCTCGCCCCGACCACCTGTAATGCTTATGGTCGATGCTGGTATGTAGATTTCCTTCGTTATACTGACTACCTTTTTGCTATCAACAAGCACTTTAGTTAAACTGGTCATCTCGGCTGCTGACTAGGACTCTTCTCATTGTTTACAGTGGGATCTCAACATTCTTGACAGAAAACAACCCCTCTGGGGAGAACATGTTATATGTACTTGTCGGAAGAGCTTCCCCAATTTATAGCTAACATCTTCCACAGTCAGTGAAAGCCTGGGATACCCTTCCGAGGATGGTGTTATGGCTACATTCTGTTAATATGACAAATTGAAATGGCTGTGTTCTGTTGTTGATAGTTATTTTTGTAACACATGTTCCTGCGGCCAGATGTATTTTGCATTTGCGATCTTTAGCACAGTTACTCTTGTATCACAGAACTTCCTCTTCTTTAGTCAGCAGTGGTAAACATTTGACAATACAGAGCAGAAAAGCTCCTGAATTGACTAGTGCCCAGACAGTTTTGCCATCGATGATGACGTCAATCAGATTTTCGGACGTCTTAGTGACTGTTGTCTACCGAGTATTTTTATCTGTGGTGGCCTCACCTCCATAGATGGTCACCTCGCCTAGTTTTCCTGAAGACGGTGGCTAGGCGAGCCGCCGGTATCTCTGTAAGGCGATGGTGAATGGTGGCGGCGTGTTGGAGAGTGATCACGTCCAGGATGCGGCAACATACTTCACTCCATAGTAATCACAGTAATCACCTGTACTTGACTGCCATTGAAAGGACTGCTCTGGTGGTTGGCTTCTTGTGGCATAATAATTGTCAAATACTTGTCTTGTCTCCCTACAGTATCCTACATGTCCAGGAAGCCCACAATGAGAACACAGTGGCATGTTGTTTTCTGTCCTCCAGATATCTGTTCTTTGAGGTGTTATAGTTGCCAGGGGAGTTGGTTGTGGTTGCATCAGTTGTTTGGCGGCTGCAGCATATGTCGTCATAGGACAAGGCGATTCTTCACATCGGGTGTAACTGGATGGGCAGAAGGGCGCTAATATATGAAATACCTCTTCCTCAGCAGCGTTGGCTCCCTCATGACGTACAGGACTGACATTCGAGGCTGTAATCTGGTGCTCACTTGGTCCAACAGCCTCAACTGCCATAAACTTGTAATTCTTCTCTTACAAATTGTTGTATATGAGAAACAAAATAATGCTTTCTTCTGCAACAGCTATAAGGACTACATTTGGGAGTCTGTCACACTTCTTTCATCCAACCCCCCCTCTGTTGCAGCTCTTCAATTTACTGGCACCATTGGATTAACTCTTGTGTTGTTGAAATATCATTTAACATGAGAGTTCGATACATGTCTTTTGCAATGCCCTTCACCAGTGTGAAATTTTATCGGCCTCAGACATATCCGGTTTCACTATGTGACATAGGGCCAAAACATTTTGTGTGTACGACTGCCCTGACTCGCCATGTCATTAAGTCCTGTTCAGTTGATCTTCTGATAAATGGATTTGTTGCTGGTGGTCTCCAAATGTCTTCTTACGTTCCGTGTGAAATTTGTCCCAACTATTGAGCTTGTCCTCATTGTTTTCAAACCACTGCTGATCAGTTCCATTGAGGTAGAACTATAATTTACCAAGCACATTATGTGATCCCACCTACTATACTTCGTGAGTCGGTTGAATCCTCTCAGCCATTTGTTTGGGTCGTGTCCAATGTCTCCTGAGAACACCAGTGGGTGTCTGATGTGCAGCTGGCTTACTGCTGTTCTTGTATCTGTCATATTTTGATGACGTGGACCTTTGGAAGCAGAAAGTGAGTACACTCTTTGTGGTCTGGTTCTTGTCCGTATAGGTGACGGCTCTTATGTTACCTAATTGGAACCATGATGAGGCAGATGTTTGCAGTATTCCCGGTGCCTCCACCAAATAGTGTCACATTGTGAACTGCCAATTTGAAGGCTGGGTCATTAATAGGGCTCTACACTTTACACATGGAACAGGTTTATTACTAACATAAGCGTACACTCAGAACAGACTGCCTCCTGATAGGAATACTGCACTGTTAATACATACACAGAATTTTCTGGAACTTACATCAGTCATAAGAAACACCTAGAAATTCTAGAAATAGTAAATACAAATAAATAAATTTTTCATTGCCAGTGGTGGGATTTGAACTGCAAGCAGAGCAATCTGCGATGCTAACAACTGCATCAAATATTCTGTCGGAAGACTCGAGGCAATATGGTGAGGATTAGTGACGTTCGGTGGCAGAATGAACAGGATTTCTAGTCATGTGAGTACAGGTTTATTAATACAAAATCAGTTGGTGGTAATGCAGGATAGGTCTGATAATGAATAAGAAAATAGTAATGCGAGTAAGTTACTATGAACAGCATAGTGAATGTATTATTGTAGTAAAGATACACGAAGCCAAAAGCGACCACAGAGTGCAAGTTTATATGCCAACTACCTCTGCTGATTTTGAAGAGGTCGGAGAAATGTAAGAGGAGATAAAATAAATTATTCAGACAGTTAAAGGCGAGTAAAACTTGATTGTGACGGGGGACTGGAACTTGGTGGTAGAAATGGGAAGAGAAGGAAATGTCATAGATGAATAGGGACTGGGGGAGAAGGAATGAAATAGAAGATTGTCCAGTAGAATTTTGTGCAGATCACAATTTAATCATTATGAAAGAAAGTTACATACGAAGAGATAGGAGACACTGGAAGGTACCAAATTGACTTTATAGTGGTAAGACAAAGGTTTTAAACTGTAAGACATATCCAGGGACAAATGTACTCTATATCCAGGGACAAATGTACGCTGACCATAACTTGTTAGTTATGAAGTGTAGATTAAAACTTAATAGATGGCAAAGAAGATAGAAAATTAAGGAGATGGGACTTGGACAATTTGATGTAACTAGAGGTGGTTGAGAGTTTCAGATGGAGCATTAGGCAAGGATTGGCTGAAATGCGGGAAAATAATACAATAGAAGAAGAAGGGGTAGCTCTGAGAGATTGAATAGTTGAAGGGCACAGAGGATTATATAGGAAAAGGACAACGCCTAATAGAAATCCCTGGATTATGCAGGAGGTACTAGAGTTAATTGGTGAAAGGAGAAAATAAAAAATGCAGCAAGTAAAGCAGGCAAAAGGGAGTACAGATGTCTGAAATATGAGATTGACAGCAAATGCAGACCTACTAGGCAGGAGTGGCTAGAGGAGCAATGTAAGAATGAGTAACTAGAGGGAAAATAGATACCACTGAAAGGAAAATGAGAGACATATTGAGACAAGAAAAGCAGCATTATGAATATCAAGAACTTGGATGGAAAACCAGTGCTAAGCAAAGTAGGGAAAAATGAAATGTGAAAGGAAAATATAGGGCCTATACGAAGGAAATAAACTTGAAGGCAGTATTCTAGAAATGGAAGATGAAGTAGAGGAAGACGATATAGGAGATACAATATTGTGAGAGGAATTTGACAGAGCAATGAAATATTTGAGTCGAAACATGGCTCCTGGAGTGGATGATATTGTGTCGTAACTGCTGATATCGTTAGGAAAGCCAGTCATGAAGAAATTGTTCCACCTGGTATGCAAGATGTACGAGATAGTGGAAATACCCTCAGATTTAAAGAAGAATGTAGTAATTCCAAAGAAAGCAAGTGCAGACAAATATAAAAATTTCAGATCTATCAGTTTTAGTAAGTCATGGTTGCAAAACACTAAGACAAATTATTTACAGACAAATGGAAAAAACTGGTGGAATCCAATTTTGGAGGGATCAGTTTGGGTTTAGGAGAAATGTAGGAACATGGGAGAGACGAGACATTATGACTAATCTTAGAAGATAGGTTAAGAAAAGGCAGACATACAATTTTAGCATTTGTAGATCTGTAGAAAGCTTTTGAAAATGTTGAATCTTTCAAATTCTGAAAGTGACAGGATTAAAATACAGGGAGAAAAATAGTTATATTCAACTTGTACAAAAATCTGACAGCAATTATTAGAGTTGAAGAGCATGAAAGGAATGCAGTGGTTGGGAAGGAAGTAAGACAGGTTTTGTACCCTTCCACCAATGTTGTTCAATCTGTGCATGAGCAAGCTATGAAGGAATGCAAGGAGAAATTAGAAAAGGAAGTAAAATTCAGGGTGAAGAAATAAATACTTTGTGGTTTGCCAGTGACTTAGTAGTTCTTTCAGAGACAGTGGAAGATCTGAAAGACAATTGAGTGGAATGGACCGTGTTGTGAAAGGAGGGTATAAGATGAACATTAACAAGAGTAAAACAAGGGTAACGGAATGTAGTGCCAGAAAATCAGGTGATGCTGATGGAATTAGATTAGGTAATGAGACAATAAAAGTAATGTATGAGTTTTGTTATTTTGGTAGCAAAACAACTTCTGATGACTGAATTAAAGAGGATATTAAATGCAGAATGGCTATGGGAAGAAAAGCATTTCTGGAGAATTGTAATTTATGTCCAATATTAATTTAAATGCTAGGAACTACTTTCTGAAATCATTCGTCTGGAGTATAGCATTGCATGGGACTGGAAGGTGGATGATAAGGAGTTCAGACAAAAAGATGATAGAAACTTTCGAAATATGATGCTACAGATGAATGGTGGAGATTAGATGAGAGTTCATGTAACTAATGACGAGGTGCTCAATACAAGGAGAAAAGGAGTTTCTACCATATCCTGACTAAGAGAAGGGATAGGTTGGTGAGACACATTCTGAGACATCAATGAATCATCAACTTAGCTTTAGAAGGAAGTGTGGGGGGTAAAAATCGCAGAGGGAAGCCAAAGGACAAATACAGTAAGCAGATTCAAAAGGATTTACATTACTGTTCTTATTCTCAGATGATACACAGGGCAGGGTAGCATGGAGAACTGCATCAAACTAGTCTGCAAACTGAAGACAACAACAACAACAACCACCACCACCACCACCAAAATGTCCAAGAGCAAGGTAGGCCATTCTGTGGCACATTTGCAGCTGACCATAAAATGCTTGATTTCAATGACTGCTTCACAAAGCAGGCTAATTGCATCTTCTCCTCCACAACCAACTTTTCGAAACTGCACAGATGGAAGTTATCCTTACAACACATTCTTCAGTCTCAAAATTATTCTGCCCCCCCCCCCCCCCCACCTCAATCTACTGTCTCCCACCCCATACCCACCATTGTCTATGAGTAGGCCATCTGGGTTGCCAAGCTAAATTTCTCCTCTCGGTAAATAAATCACAGTTGACATTATCATATTCCTTCATTCCAGGATAAAGTATGAAGAGCGTGAAGGAAGTGGGATATCAACAGCCGTATGTTTAGTAATACTTATTGTTTCCTACCAGTTTCGGCATTTCATTATGCCATCTTCGGGGTCCCTACATGGGAGTGTAATATCCATTAAGCAGGGATATCGAGACGGGTTTCGTGGAATTCTATCTCTCAGTAGGAACCAACAACAACAGCAGTGACAATAATGACTGGTTGTGATTTCAAGAGGTTTCTCACGTTGGGTCAAAGTCAAACAAGTAGAAATTTTATCATTTTCCCTTTTGACCAAATACTTAAAAAAAAAAAAACACAACAACAACAACACAAGCAGTAGTAACCTAACTGGGTAACAAAAGTTGATGCTCTACTGTAAAAGCCCAATCTAACAATTTTTGTTTTGGTGTTAAAATAAGTGAAGTTGGCTGTGGTATAATATTGTTCTTTTGTCTGGAAGCACAAGCACATATAAGTAGGCATCTGTTTTCACATTCAAAAAAACTTGTATTTCAACAGCTTGAGATAAATTCAATGATAAGATTGTTAAGGGCAGTTGCTGGTATTTTTAAAACATTCTGCAATTTTTTCTGATACAGAAATGGGGATTATTTTTTAGATAATTTCTTACAGGAGAAGGTTGTCTCTCAGAGAAGTATGGTAGATGCGAATGTATGCCAGTATAATAAATAACATAGTTTCTACAAGATTATATATATATATATATATATATATATATATATATATATATATATATATATATATATATATATATTATTGCCAACGATTCAGTCAGTCTTGATAGTGCTAGTTCATCCTAAATAATTACCCTGCAAATCACATCGAAGTACGTAGTAGAGGGTTCATCAAACTGCTGTTATGATATTTCTCTACCATTCCAGTCTCTAATAATGTGCAGGGAAAAAGGAACACCTAAATCTTTGTTTTCAATCTGATTTATTTTATTAAGATGATTAGATCTCTGAACTTGATGTATATGCAACTGATTCGTGGCAAAGTTTTTGGAGGATATCAGTGTAATTGTTATAGCTCATAATTTGTTTGTGCAATAAATGGGTTTTGATATCTTGTGAATACAGTGGAAACAACTACTTGGTAGTGTTAGTTGCTGTTCGTTAACCTTTGATAGGCATTGTACATTTTTTTTTCAGTAATTTGACATATTACTGTCTTTACTTAGCCTTGCTATACTGCATATTCTTAATATGTAAATTCCCTTTGTAATAGGATTTTTGTTTCAGTTATCTAGTGACACACTTAATGGGTGCTGACCTTAATAATATTGTAAGAACACAAAAACTGACTGACGACCATGTACAGTTCCTAGTTTATCAGATACTAAGAGGTTTGAAATACATCCACTCAGCTGGAATAATTCATAGGGTAAGTTTATTTTCAATGCAGTATATTGTTGCACGGTTTCCTAATTAATATCATAACGTTGTAATTTTTTTCCTCTTATAAAATATGTAGAAAGAAGTGCCAGATGACTCTTCGAGAAATTTCACTTGTGGAACATTGCCACCCATACTGTGATTCAGATCGTCACTTGCAGCATCTGCCTCTGGAGTTATCATTTCCCTGATGCTTTTCCAGTTGCTAAATGAATTTCTAATGAAATCTGCTACTCTCTCATTTGTACGTGCTCTCTCTCCACAATCCTATTTGGTACGGATCCCGTACTGACAAGCAGTATTTGAGTATTAGTCAGACATGTGTTTTGTAGGCTACTTCCTTTGTTGATGAGTCTGTCTGGCATCTACCATACTCAAAATTAATTTCATATGTTTGTTCTACTTCAAATTGCTCCATATGCATACTCCCAGATAATGTATGGAAGTAACTGCTTCCAGTGATAGTTCTATGGTAGTGTAATCATACAATAAATAATTCTTTTTGTATTTGAAATACATTTGTTTCTGCTGAGGGTCAATTGTCAGTATGCTGCAGATCCTCCTGCATTTTTCAACAATTTTCCAGCATTGTGTCATTATAATTTCAATTGTTGCACACACCATCTTTTCCTTCTTGTAGCAATTTACTTTTAGAATTGCTCGTTATCAGTGTGTTGGACTTCTCAAAACCCATTGTCATTGTTTTGTACTCATTAGGCATTCCAGCTAACAAAATACATGCTACCCATCCCTCTTTCACTCCAAAGTTACGATTATGTAGTTTGAGGTTCAAATTATTCTCAACAGACATTTTTCTGCAAATGAACGGTTTGATTTGTTAAGTATTCTCATCAACCTATTTTTTGGTAAAGTCTCGAGTGCTTATAAGTTTGTTTTTTTAAATTTATCCCACTCTTTTTTGCCTTGTTGTGTTCTGATAATGTTCATAAATAGCACAGTCAACTGACAAGATTGTTTTAGCCCTTGCAGGACATATCTTAACTTCATCTTTGTTCTCACCCTTTATACGCTGCCACAACTGTTTGTGTTGCAAATAAATTTTCATTGCAAATTGTCGTTTATTGTAATTTTTCATCCTGAGTTATTCATGGATCTCATGATTTCATTGCTCTGTAATTATGTCTTGAAGCAAAATTTCCTCGTGTAATGGACACACACACAACTTTTTGTCTGCTTCAAATAAACTACTCATTTAATTAATATTATCAAATTGGGAATACTGGCACTGGTCCCATAAATTATTTTTTCCCATGAAACAAAATGTGGTCACAGTTTGAAACAAATTATTGCACTTTATTGTAGCACTGAATGAAAAGTTACATTAACAGGACTTCACAAAAGGTAAAAGAATACTCATAAAAATGTCTATAGTAACTGTGCCAAAAGTAAACATTCTACCAGAGGCACTGATTCTAATTTGTAATTTCCAACAAAAGCTATAACTGTAGGTTTGCCTTTTCTTAACCTATCATGCAAGATAAGACATGTCACACTAGAGAAGTCATGGGTTCAGTATTTCTTCGTGTGTTTCTATGTTTCTTCCAAATTCAAACTAACCTTCCAGTGGTTGGTGTCTGTTTTCTCATTCTTCTGTAAATACTGTCTATTAGTATTTTGCAGCTATGACTTAGTAAACCGATATTTCTGTCTGCCCTTGCTTTCTTTAGAATTGAAATTATTGCATTCTGCTTGAAAACTGGGGGTATTTCTCCTGTCTCATACAATCTGCGCAGCAGGTGGAGTTCTGGGGTCATGATTTGCTCTCCCAAGGACATTTGTAGCTCGAGGGAATGTTGTCTGCTTCAAGGACTATGTTTTGATGAAGTATTTTGCGCACTGTCAAATTATTCTTGCAGTTTCTCATTAATTATCTCGATCTCATCTACTTCTTTATTTCCTATACTATTGCCTTTTTAACTCCATTTCCTGTATAAGCTCCTCACCAGTAGAAGGTGCAGATTGGAATTCAACAATATAATTAGGATAGTTTGCAATTCACCCCCAAAGACATTCATCGAGCCATGTCAGGCACATAAAGTCTTTCGCAAACACACACAACTCGGCTTTGGGCCATAGCCTTCCTTCAGAAAAAGGACACCTATTGCCATTCATCCCATCAGTGCAGGGTGTTACTCAGAATGCAGCAGCCAGAGATGACGCTTGGGTGTCTGGGAGCTGTATGAATATTTGATTGAGAGTATGTGTTCTTCCTCTGATGAAGGCTGTGTCCGAAAGTTAAGTTGTGTGTGAATAAGTGTCTTCTCTATGTGCCAATTGCAACCCGGCGAACGTATTTATGGTAAACTAAAAATTATTCTCATTTGTATTGTTGAATTCCTCTGTATATTCCTTTCAACTTTCATTCTTTGCTTAGTATTGGTTTTCTGTCTCATCTCTTGATATTCATAAAACAGCTTTTCTTGTCTCCAAATGGCTCTTCAATTTTCCTGTTATGGTAACTGATTTTCTTTTAAGGTACTATATATTGCTGTCTATTTATAATTAATGCTTTCAATTGTAAATTTTAATATTTTTAGGTATGATAATGGTACAATTAAATTAAAGGTAATTATTTTTCATGTGATGTTTTTGAAACAGGATCTTAAGCCATCAAACATTGCAGTGAATGAAGACTGTGAACTGAAAATACTAGATTTTGGTTTAGCTAGGCCAACTGAAAGTGAAATGACAGGGTATGTGGCTACACGGTGGTATAGAGCACCTGAGATCATGCTTAATTGGATGCACTACAACCAAACAGGTAATACCATGTTCTTTGCACAAGGGATCTTCTACCTCTCATCAAAAATAACTTATTGTGTTTGTTAAATTTTCTTTAAATAGTAGTTTCTCCAAAGTATTGCAGTGCATGACTGTATTTGTGATATTTATTTCTCAACAGTTGATATCTGGTCTGTTGGCTGCATAATGGCAGAATTGCTCACAGGGAGGACATTGTTTCCAGGAACAGATCGTATCCTTCATCAAAAAGTTCTTAATTTAGTTTGTCTTCTGACCAGACTGCCATTACTCTATGTGGTGGTGAACTGGGTTTTTATAAGATAGTGAGTGATGAACATTTATTTACTTACTGTGCATATAACAATCAATTTTCAGACTTCATCATATTTTTAGTTAACATATACAAACTTTTAGCTCACACTTACATAAAAACATAAAGCAATGCAAAAATGAAGCTAATAAATCATCTAATCCGTTTTTTTTTAAAGAAAGGAGGGGGGGGGAGAGAGAGAGAGAGAGAGAGAGAGAGAGAGAGAGAGAGAGAGAGAGAGATAAACAACTTATGCCTATGTTCACCAACACTTTCAGAAAGAGATTTATAATCTGGAATTTTCTGTTTACTAATGGAATATCTATTAATATGTGGTCCAGTTTATTCTTTAAAGTGATGAATTTGCTATCAGAAGATCAATTAATGTAATTAATATTTAATAATTAGATGAGGTTTACTTACCAGGCGAAGGAGCACAGGTACGTGACAGTAACATAAATAAAACAAACATACACAAATGCTAAGCTTTCAGAACCATTTATTGCTTCTTCAGACAAAGAGCAGGGAAGGAGAGGGAAAAAGAAAGGATGCGGGTTTCAAGGAGCAGATGAGGAGTCATTACGTTCCCGGGAGAGGAGAGACTTACCTTTGGGTAAAAAGGATAAGTAAACAAACACACCCACCTACAAACATATACATCCACACACACCAAGACAGACATATGAAAAATGCAAAGAAGTTGGACCGAGGCTCTGTCTGGAGATTGGAGGCAAAGATGTTGTAGAATGGTGGGCGGGAATTTAAAACTAACGAAGGTTGAGACCTGGTGGGCAACGGGAAGAGAGAATATGTTGAAGGCAGAGTTCCCATCTTCAGAGTTCTAAAAGGTTGGTGTCAGTGAGAAGTAACCATATAACCCAGACAGTGTAACACTGTGCTGAGATGTGCTGGCCGTGTACCAAGGCATGCTTAGCCACAAGGTGATCCTCATTACCAACAAACACTGTCTGCCTGTGTCCATTCATGTGAATGGACAGTTTGTTGCTGATCATTCCCACATAGAAGGCATCACAGTGCAGGCATGTCAGCTGGTAAATCACATGGGTGCTGTCACAAGTGGCTCTGCCCTTAATCATGTACACCTTCCAGGTTACAGGACTGGAATAAATGGTGGTGGGAGGATGCATAGCACAGGTTACATTAGTAGGAGCCGGAGGGTAGGGAAAGTGGTTTGGGGATTTCACAGTGATGGACTAGGAGGTTACGAAGGTTAGGTGAGTGGCAGAAAGACACTCTTGGTGGAGTGGGAAGGATGTCGTGAAGGTTGGATCTCATTTCGTGACACAAATGACATATCCAAAAGGCACAGATACCATATCAATTATTGTATATTAGCATCTGTCAAGTTTGCATATAGGCACTGTTTTTCATTTGTATTGGATAGTGTTGCAAATATCATACTTTGGGATTTATTAACTTACAATAACTTTTTCAGGCTTGATAAGCAATTTTGTGACTGTTCCATACAATGTCGTTGGCACCAACTTCGTGATGTTCTCTTAACATCTCTGTCTCATAAGAAAAAAGCTTTGCACCTTTTACCTGAGAGATTTTTGATTTTGTTGTTACCATCTCTTACTGTAATTTCATCCGTTCTACCACTGTTATTTACAACTTTATTTGCCATTGCACTTCAAATTTGTACATTTATAACTATCACGTGTTTCAGTAGCAATTGTGGTCTAATGATCCACACTTTTCAGATGTTAGTTTCTTTCATATTCATATTTGGACAAGTTTGGCTATTGCACAGAAATAAATGAGATTTTTGTAATGATGGTGGTTCACATTTTAAAGTTTTTCATATCAGTCATTAAGAAATTGATGGTTACTTGAAGCCTACTTGATATGTGATCTGCAGTCTTATCTCCACTGGGATTTATTGTACAATATACTTAATGGAAGTTCTTGCCGTTGGCAGGAGTAACAGCCTTAGAATGTGAAGAGTATAAGTTCCTCTTTAGATTTTGAAAGTGTTTGACATACTTTGAACCAGCACCAAATTAATGTAGTACACCAAACTAACTGTTAGTAAATAATACTGATCTTACTTAAACTTTAAACAATGGAAATACCTTAAAGGATTCAACAATATTTTGGAAAGGATAGGTTGCTACTCATCACAGTTCTGACGAGTCACAAAACGGTACACACAAAAGAATAAACAAAACTGAAGCTTTCAGCTGTTACTTAAACTTTCCTCTTTGTCTTAATATTATGAGAGAAAATCGAGATGAGTAAAAATCAGAATGGCAGAGGTCAAAAATGGTTCCTCCAACAGTGACCATACACTACGGTTCCGATTGCTGTTGTGTCGACATCATATTTAGTGTGATTGTTTAGAGTTCATCTGCAAATTTCTAGTTCATTTACTGCAAGTGGTCATGAATGGAGATGGCAGTGATGATTTAACACAAGAGATAATTTGCAGGAAACAAGTCATTTTTAATGTCCAAAGCCCTTTTGTGGATGTACCACAACTGACTGTTGGAACTTACAATGCTGAAACCTCCAGTTTCATTAACTTCATTGTTGGATGAAGGTTGAGATTGTGGTTGGTCAGTTTTAACAGGAAAACAGCTGTAATTTCAATGTTTTGTCTACTCAAGCAACCAGTTTGTATTGTACTAGCACATACTAATGGTATCAGTGAGGCACCAAAAATAGTTTGTTTTAGTAAACAAAACTTGAAATGGTAGCTGTTGTTTACCCACTAAGAGCTAAAACCATCATTTGTGCTACTTGTGTGGCTGACCTTCATTATTGGATTGGACTACAAAGATTCAGGATACGAATAAGCAGTAGAATTCCAAGCAGCCTCTTTTGTAGAATATTACCTAAGAAATATTTCAGTGACTTACATTGTTGGCTGCTTTCTTGATTTCTGTGGTTATCCAATTTTAATTCCCTGCAGAGTAATATTACCTAACATAATTTCTTTTTACCCCCTTCAAGTTTAATGGCACTTTTTGTGTGTTATTTATATAAAATTAAGGACAGTTAATATGTAATTTTTTTCACTTTAGTTGATTATTTGTGACGGGAGAAACATCAGAGTTAATTAATCCAACATAATGCTTCAATTGTACTCTTAGTATATTTTTCCCATCTTAGTGCTGTAACAATGGATTGTGAGTTACTCATTTATGTTTTGTGATTGTGTTGGTGAAAGGGGAAAAAACCCCTTTGGTGGAGATGCCAGCTACTCATCAAAAGAAAATAAATTACATAACTTTCTTTATTATGAACATTTGCCTTTAATAGTTCAGCAATAAATGAGAAAGTAAAAGAATTAAAACCTACTGATGACACTAAAATCTTGATGAAGTCAGTTACATACTAATTAGAGGTGTTATAAAACAAATTCACAAATCTTGTATAATAGGCGAAACGAGAATTATAGAGGGAAACTTTCCCGGTGGGATAAATAAAACTAAAAATAGAAAAGAGATGACTTACCAAAAGGACCGGCTCGTCGAGAGAAACAAATAAAATCACACACAAACACACATACAAGCTTTCGCCACCACTGGCAGCTTATTCAGGAAAAAGAGGAAAAAAGGGGAGGCAAAGGGAAGGATATGGGTTTTAAGGAAGTGGAAAAGGAGTCATTCCAATCCCAGGAGTGGAAGGACTTACCTTAGAGGGAAAAAAGGAAGGTAAACAAATACACACACACACTCAGACATATCGAAACGCAAACAGACCTAGACAGACATTTGTGAAAAGCAAAGAAGTTGGACAGAGATACCAATTGAGGCAGAGGCTCTGTCCACAGAACCCAGGCAAAGATGCTAAAGATAGTGGGCGGGAATTTGAGTTAGCGGAGATTGAGACCAGGTGGGCAACGGGAGGAAAGAATAAGCTGAAGGGCAAGTTCCCATCTCCGGAGTTCTGAAAGGTTGGTGTCGGTGGGAAGTATCCAGATAACCCGGACGGTGTAACACTGCACCAAGATGTGCTGGCCGTGCACCAAGGCATGTTTAGCCACAGGGTGATCCTCATGCAAATGGACAGTTTGTTGCGAATGGTCACAGGCAGACAGTGTTTGTTGGTAATGAGGATCACCCTGTGGCTAAACATGCCTTGGTGCACGGCCAGCACATCTTGGTGCAGTGTTACACCGTCCGGGTTATCTGGATACTTCCCACCGACACCAACCTTTCAGAACTCCGGAGATGGGAACTTGCCCTTCAGCTTATTCTTTCCTCCCGTTGCCCACCTGGTCTCAATCTCCGCTAACTCAAATTCCCGCCCACTATCTTTAGCATCTTTGCCTGGGTTCTGTGGACAGAGCCTCTGCTTCAATTGGTATCTCTGTCCAACTTCTTTGCTTTTCACAAATGTCTGTCTAGGTGTGTTTGCGTTTCGATATGTCTGAGTGTGTGTGTGTATTTGTTTACCTTCCTTTTTTCCCCCTAAGGTAAGTCCTTCCACTCCTGGGATTGGAATGACTCCTTTTCCACTTCCTTAAAACCCATATCCTTCCCTTTACCTCCCCTTTTTTCCTCTTTTTCCTGAAGAAGCTGCCAGTGGTGGCGAAAGCTTGTATGTGTGTTTGTGTGTGATTTTATTTGTTTCTCTCGACGAGCCGGTCCTTTTGGTAAGTCATCTCTTTTCTATTTTTAGTTTTATTAATCTTATATAATATGTATACTGAAATTTATAGAGGAGAAATTCCTAGCATGAAAAATATATATAAAAAAATAGACGAAGATTACTTACCAGACGAAGGAGCACAGGAAGTGATAGTAGCACAAATAAATTAATCAATTCACACACACACACACACACACACACACACACACACACACACACACAAACGCTAGCTTTCGCATCCTAGCTGCTTCTTCAGGCAGAAGGGAAGGAGAGGGAAAAGGAAATGTTGTTGGCTTTAAGGGAGTGGGTAAGGAGTCACTCCAATCCCAGGACAGGAAAGACTTACCTTGGGGGAAGCTTGCATTTGTGTATATGTGTGGGTGTGTGTGTATTTGTTTACCCTCCTCCCCCCCCCCCCCCCCAAGGTAAGTCTTTCCTGTCCCAGTATTGGAATGACTCCTTACCCACTCCCTTAAAACCCTCATCATTACCTTTTCCCTCTCCTTCCCTTCTGCCTGAAGAAGCAGCTAGGCTGCGAAAGCTAGCGCGCGCGCGTGTGTGTGTGTGTGTGTGTGTGTGTGTGTGTGTGTGTGTGTGTGTGTGTGTGTGAGAGAGAGAGAGAGAGAGAGAGAGAGAGAGAGAGAGAGAGAATTTATTAATTTATTTGTGCTACTATCACTTTCTGTGCTCCTTCGCCTGGTAAGTATATGATTGGTCTACCATATTTTCTTGTGATTAATGTTTATGTAGTTACGTTGCAGAACCATAATGTTCACTTTCCAGAAATTGGACATCTTTCACCCTTAGTTCCACTATCCAAAAGCAGCTAGACAAGTAAAGTGATGAAATTATTTGTTCGCAATGAAGACACTACACACACATTTAGGTGAACAGTAGTTCAAATGCCCACATGCCGGCCCAGGCTTTCTTTCCATGATTTTCTTATATCATTAATGCAAAATATCCAGAAACAGTCTTTGAAAAGACAATCAATTTTCTTTTCATTTCTTTCCAAGTCAAAACCTGACCTGTGTGTCTAAAAACATTGCAGTGACAGGACTTGGAGTCCCTATCTTCCTTTCTGTTGTGGCTGACAAATGCTTAAATGCTGTACACCATAATTACTTACAAATTTTCTGGTTCAAAAGGTCAGTTAATGTATGATATGGTATTTCTCCTGGAAAGTGGATAAGTATTATGACAGCTGCCATCCTTTCCACATCAAACGTTCCCTTCCCTACAGCTTAGGTCTTCGTGGCAAACGAGTCTGCTCCAGTCCTGAATCCCTGAACCAATACACCAATAACCTGATAACAGCCTTCACATCCTGCAGCTATCCTCCTGATCTGGTACAGAAGCAAATTGCCAGAGCCACTTCCTCATCCCCCCAAATTCAGAACCTTCAACGGAATCCCAGAAGTGCCCCTCTTGTCACCGGATACTTTCCGGGACTGGAGCGGACTCTGAATGTGGCTCTCCAGCAAGGATACGACTTTCTAAAATCCTGCCCCGAAATGAGATCCATCCTTCACGACATCCTCCCCACTCCTCCGAGAGTGTCTTTCCGCCGCCCACCCAACCTCCGTAACCTCCTAGTCCATCCCTATGAAATCCCCAAACCACCTTCCCTACCTTCTGGCTCCTACCCTTGTAACCGCCCCCGTTGTAAAACCTGCCCTATGCACCCTTCCACCACCACTTACTCCAGTCCCGTAACCCGGAGGGTGTACACAATCAAGTGCAGAGCCACTTGTGACAGCACCCACGTGATTTACCAACTGACATGCCTGCACTGTGAAGCGTTCTATGTGGGAATGACCAGCAACAAACTGTCCATTTGCATGAATGGTCACAGGCAGACAGTGTTTGTTGGTAATGAGGATCACCCTGTGGCTAAACACGCCTTGGTGCACGGCCAGCACATCTTGGCACAGTGTTACACCGTCCGGGTTATCTGGATACTTCCCACCGACACCAATCCTTCAGAACTCCGGAGATGGGAACTAGCCCTTCAGCATATTCTCTCTTCCCGTTACCCACCTGGTCTCAACCTCCGCTAAATTTGAATTCCTACCCACCATCTTAACATCTTTGCCTTGGTTCTCTGGACAGAGCCTCTGCCTCAAGTGGCATCTCTAACTTCTAACTTCTTTGCTTTCTACAGTTCTACAGTGTGTCTGCCTAAGTGTACTTGCGTCTGTGTAAATGTGTGGGTGTGTGTGTTTTTGTTTACCCTCTTTTTTTCCCCCCAAGGTAAGTCTTTCCTGTCCCGGGATTGGAATGACTCCTTATCCGCTCCCTTGAAGCCCTCATCATTTCCTTTTCCCTCTCCTTCCCTTCTGCCTGACGAAGCAGCTAGGCTGCGAAAGCTTGTATGTGTGTTTGTGTGTGATTTTATTTATTTTATTTGTTTCTATCGACGAGCCGGTCCTTTTGGTAAGTCATCTGTTTTCTATTTTTTATTTTGTTTAAGTATTATTTGTATTTTGATACATTTCAGTAATATCAATTAATATACTGCTTTGTTGCAATGAATGATTCTTTCCACATTTTTAAATGCCCCCATCAAAATGCTCCTAAAAATGTCTTTCTTCTTCTTCCTAAGTTCTTTTGTTGGTTCAGAGAATAAATATCACTAGGAATTTCCTGCATCATAGCAAAAGGGAAATAATCATTGTAGACATAATATTGCTAATATCACTTCTGATAAAAGATTATTATTTTTAAGCTAACAACACCAAAGTAAGTTATAACCACAATTTGAAAAAATACATTTTTTCTTAATTTTTGTTGTTGTGTTTTTTGTTTTATTTTCACGTCTAGGAACCTGCTGTTAATCATTGTTTTCAGCATTAGTGTATTATTCTAGAATACATGTAATTACATTTAAAATTACATATTGATATATGTGTTTAGGCCACTGCATAGTCTATTATACCAAATGTAAGTGTGCAGTGAAATGTTGACTTTATGAAGAACAAAGTTAATTTACTGCCCTCAATTACTAAGAAACAGTACAATTGTTAATGTTCTGTGCTTTGGAAGTGGCATTTTTGTATACTGTACCTCAGTGGTGTAGAATTACATATTTTAAGGTTAATAATTGTAGCTTTTGAATATACAGGTGGTGGACAAAATAAATGTTCACCATGGTGGTACACTATATCTTGCTGAAAGTTCACACCACTCTGTGTTCATTAACACCAAGATACAATTGCAGTGCACTATTGACGAACAAAGTATTGGACATTAGATTAACTTCCATAATGAAAGGACAGTACACCCAACTACTGTATGAATTAAAAAAAAAAAAAAAAAAAAAAAATGGTTAGTCAATGGCAATCAGTAGTTGTCAGATTGGAGATTAACTTGCAGTATATTTATAACTTTTTTTTTTCCTGCAGTCAACACAAATGATTAGTGAAATGAATGTTCTCTCTGACTTTGTTTGACAATGAAAGTGGCTGCATTGTTTAACGTTACACTAGTGACAGTATCCTCATCAAACAGGGTCAAACATCATTGGTGAAGAGTAATAGTGGGCGAAATCTGAAGTTAACTGATAGTGACCAATAAGCATTAAGAATGATTGTGGCCAAACAACATAAAAATACCATGGCAAAAGCAACTGCGAATTTTGGTTTTCAGTCATGTTATTGCTGTTTCGATAAAAACAGTGTGGCTAGAGCTTAAACTTCATGGAAGGGCTGCAGTTGTTAAACCCTTCGTAATGGAAGCCAATGCAAAGCTGGGAGGCAAGTGGTGTCACAATCATAAAACCTGAAGACTTGATGCCTGGAAGTGTGTGATAAGGAAAAGTTGAGGTATATGCTGAAATTGGGAAACACAAAATGTATTGCACATATTTTGAATGACCAGGTAAGAGCAGCTACAGATGTTGACTTAAAGAATGAACTATATTATTATTACCTACATGCTTGAAGGATCTACGGAAAGGAAGTAGAACAAGCAAAAAGAGAAAGCGATGTTAGATTCATTGAAAGAGCCCAAAATCTCTGCAAGGCTGCATTAGGACCTATTCAGTGAACATAGGAAAAAAGCCACCTCTTGTGCAAAAACCTGTAGTCCAGATGAATTTAATATGGAAAGAACTGTAGGTGAATTACCTGACTCACTATTAGATCCCAGAAATTTTGTGAAAACAAAAAATCCATGTAGCATACAAAATTAAGAGTGTATATTTCAAAGATGATGTGAAAATTGTAAAAATGTATAAATCATCATCAAGCCCTAATATTTATGGTTTAACCAGCACAACATTAAAAAAACATTATTAGTGAAATTGCTTAACGATTAACTGATGTAATCAACAAATGTCTATCTGCTGGTGACTTCCCAGACTTCCTGAAACTGGGACACACAGTTCCCATTTATAAAAAAGGCCTACATCAGTTGGGTCTCCTATCTCCATAATCCCTGTGCTAGCTAAGATGATGGAATCTGTAATGAAACACCATCATCTAACTTATTTAGAAGAAGAAAAACCTCTAAAATGATGTGCATCATGGTTTTCGGAAGGGTATGTCTACGGCAGCAGCAGTTCTAGACCTGATTAAGAAAATAAACCAAGCATTTGAAGTGTGTCTGTAGCCCTTGTAGTATGTGATCCTAGTAAAGTTTTGATTGCATTCCACATAAGATCCTACTAAGTAAACTGAAATCCTACAGGATTGCAGGAGCTACCCTGGCAATGCTGAAGTCCTATTTGACATACGTCAGGCCATGTCAGTTAAAGGAGCAGTCTCATGTGAAGAGAAATTGCAATATGGTGTATCTCAAGGATCTGTACTCGGCCGTCTGTTATTTCTTACTTTTATTAATGACCTAAGCTGAAATGGTTAGATTTTGTTGTTTGCAGATGACACAACGCTATTGTGGAAAGACTGGCATACTGGAGATGCAACAAGCCAATGTTCTGTTCAACGAAGCCAAGGAATAGTTTAATGCTAATAAAAGGAAAATAAATGAAAACGAAACGCAGAGAATGACATGTAGCCTTAGAGACATTGGATCACTGGATAATGGTGGAGCTTTTAAACTTCTGGGATTCTCCATTGATAGCAAATTAACTTTGAAAGAGCACACTAGGCATGTGTGTGTCAAACTGTTAAAGAGTCCTCTACGTATTGAGAAAACTAAAATGTGTCATAACAGAACAATACCTGCTAACTGTTTACTAGGCATTATTCCACAGCTATATCAACTATGGACTGTTACTGTGGGGCCATGCTGCAGGAATGTGCTACTGTTGTCGAATAAAAGAAGTGATGTGAATTACTTCCAGTAAATATACAGACACTGTAAATGTACATTTGCTAAGCTAGGTGTTATTGACTGATTACAATCATATGAGTTCAACTGCCTCATTTAAATGAAGCTGAATCAAAACACTTATAGTATTAGACATCACATTCATCACCACAATGCCCGGAATAAGGACTGTATAGATGAGCAAAGGTGTCAATTGGCCAAGACCTAAGATAGTTTCTCTGTGGCAGCTGTGAATGTGTTTAATACACTTCCGAATAGTGTACAGTCCCTGCCAATCAAGCTGTTCAAAACATGTGCTAAGTAACTTAAAAGAACATCCATTGTACTCAGTAACACAGTGTTACAATATTCTGAACAATACAGATGTGGAAATACTAATGTTCATTATTAGTTTCAGTGTAGTGTTGTTGTTATTGTTGTTTAAAATGTAATCTTGACGCAGTTCGTCTAGTTCCAACTAGTTAACGATGAAGCATTGGTAATAATTAGTAATGTCGGATGAAATATCATTTCCTACAAACAACCCAGTTTATGTATCAAAAACCCCCAAAAGAAATTTACAATATGGCTTGCCTGCTTCCTGCAAAGAAGCATGGGGAATGTTCCATTACAATTTGGTCATCTATGTTGTGATATTTAACTATTTCTACCATTACCCTCACCAGTCAGGTAACTGTGAATGAGTATGTACTGTGACTAACATACTGCTAACAAATACTGCCATACTCCTTACTGATAATACACACACATGGCTAAAAAAGGTTCAGGCATGGTTTGTACAGCATCAGAAAATTATAAAACATTTTTCTGTGTACAGCAAAGTCGCCATGTCTCAAAATAATTCAACTATAATGAGGAGTTATAGATCAGGAAGTGAAGAACAAATTTACAATGCCAACATCATTAAAGTAATTGCCAGATTTTTTGGTACAAGGGTGTATAACATACTGTTGGGAATTATAAACACACTTTATGAATCTGTCACTAAAAGAATTACAGCTATTCTCAAAGCCAGTGGTGGGCCATCTCCTTACTAATAAAGAACTATTGTGTCTCTGTCAGCTGTTCATATTATGTTTGTCCACCCTATGTAAGTATTAATGATTTGTTTTATAGTGATAATACCATTCTGTATTCTGGTGGTGACTGGTTTATTATTCTACAATTGAAACTTCAGTATGTATACACTCAGTATATTTGGACGGTATTATGCATCACTAGTCCAAGCGCCATATGTCGTAACTGATATAATGGAACCTAAATTTTACACGTTCTTAAAAAATATTTATTTATGAATGTTTCTCAACTTTTTGTACCAAAGAAGGGTTAGTGTTCTTTCAGTTACTAACGAAATCTCACAGCAAATAACTACTAAACGGTACTAAGTGCGCTCAGATCAGAAATATAAAGTAACGGCGCTTGGTCTTGTGATGCATAACACGGTCCATTTGTTGTTTTAGGAAGGGAAAAAGACGTAAATAACTATGCCACAAATCCTAACTTTGTCACAGGGTAATCATGTCAACCAGAATTTTAATGTGTAACTAATAATTGGATAGTATTGTTTGTTCCTTCCATTCTGTTCAACAATGTAGGAAACTAAATGCTTGTTTTCATTATTGTCCATTATCCTGTGTATGAAGTTTAATAGTAATGATTGGAAAATGTTGGTGTTTTGCAAAATTAAGCATGTAAGTGTACATTTTCCAGATTTAATTTCAAAATATTGGTTGTGACTTTATAAAGTTAGCAAAAAGATGATATATAATACCAGTGAAGTAGATATTGAAGATTATCTCCAACCCCATGTAATAACAATTTGTACAGTAAGTTAACCATAGAAAATTCTTCATTTTGTGGTTGTGCAAAATCATTAGTTGCTTTACAGTTATTAATAATACTTAAAATCTGTCTGTGTAAATACAAGCTGATATGAAAAGGAGAAAACCGTAAATCTCTGCAGATGTTGACAAAACCAAAATTGTTTTCTTAAAAGAAAATTTGGAATTGTGATTTCAGGAACAAAAATTAAAGGTATTGGTATAGTAAGGATGTTTTCCCCTCTTCTGTTATGATACTTGTAAAGTTGAAATTGTTAGATTAAAAAAGCCATGTAATCATTTTTGTTTGTGTAGTCCTGGTGCACATTGAAATCCTGTATCAAAATGCTAGAGGACTCAAAACAAAATTGCCCTGACCACTGATGATTTAGAATACTGTTGTACAGTAATTAATTTCCAATACTGTATGAAACAAATTGCTGCATAAAACTTAACAATGGAATATCCAGGTTAGAATTCAACAATATAATGAAGATAGGTTGCAACTCCTCTCTAAGAAGGTTGTTGAGACACACACACACACACACACACACACACACACACACACACACACACACACACACAAAGACAGCCCCCCTCTCTCTCTCCCTCTCCCTCTCTCTCCCTCTCCTCTCTCTCCTCTCCCTCTCTCTCTCCCTCTCCCCTCTCTCTCCCTCTCCCTCTCTCCTCCTCTCCTCTCTCTCCCTCTCTCTCTCCCTCTCCTCTCTCTCCCTCTCTCTCTCCCTCTCCCTCTCTCTCCTCTCCCTCTCCTCTCTCTCCCTCTCTCTCTCTCTCTCCCTCTCCTCTCTCTCCCTCTCTCCTCTCTCCCTCTCTCCCTCTCTCTCCCTCTCTCTCCCTCTCTCCCTCTCTCTCCCTCTCTCTCCCTCTCTCTCCCTCTCTCTCCCTCTCTCTCCCTCTCTCTCCCTCTCTCTCCCTCTCTCTCCCTCTCTCTCCCTCTCTCTCCTCTCTCTCCCTCTCTCTCCCTCTCTCTCCTCTCTCTCTCCCTCTCTCTCCCTCCCTCTCCCTCTCTCTCCCTCTCTCCTCCCTCTCTCCTCTCCCTCCTCCCTCTCCCTCTCTCTCTCTCCCTCCCTCTCTCTCTCTCTCCCTCTCCCCCTCTCTCTCCTCTCCCTCTCTCCCCCCTCTCTCTCTCTCCCTCTCCCCCTCTCTCTCTCTCCCTCTCCTCTCTCTCTCTCCCCCCCCTCTCTCTCCCTCCCTGCAATAAGAGTGACTCAGAGTGGATGGGAAGGGAGAGGGACAGGAAGGATGGCCATGGTGGGGATAAATATGTAGCTTAGGAATTCGGGAGGAGGGGGGCAAGAAATGTGGATGGGAGTGGAGCAGAGGGAGAGAAGTAGAGAATGGGAAAAATAACGCAGAATGGAGGTAATAAGACAAGAATTGGCACAGGTGTAGGATAAAGGCCTCAGGAACTATGGGCTATGGGATTTGTGAAGACAATACATTACTGTAGATTGATACCTGGATAATTTTGGGACAAGAGAATGTACTGTAAGGAAAACTCCCATCTGTTTAGTTCAGGAGAGGTGGTAAAGTGAGGGAGGATCCAGATTGCATGGATTGTGAAGTAACAATTGGAATAAAGTATGTTATGCTCAACTGCATGTTGTGCCACAGGAAGGTGGAAAACTGGGTTGTAGTCTTTCCCCGATGTTATTCAATGTGAATGAATACAAGGAGGAATTTGGAGAAGGAATTATGGTTCTGGGAGACAAAATAAAATCTTTGCAGTTTCCTGATAACATTGTAATTCTGTCAGAGACAGCAGAAGATCTGGAAGGGCCATTGAATGGAATTGACAGTGTCTTGAAAGGATGTTATAAGATTAACATTAACAAGGCCAAAACTAAGGTAATGGGATGTAGTTTTAGAAAGTCAGGCAACACTGGAGAAATTAGAGTAGGTAATGAGACAATAAAAGTAGTAAATGAGTTTTGTTGTTGGGTAGCAAAATAACTTGTTTTGTTTACATTTGTATAGTGCATGGAAACTGTATGGTGCACCATGAATAAAGTGTTTAGCAGCACATTAAATATGTGCACGCCACCATTTATACTTTGTAATATGAGTGAAGTGCATAGCAGCACAATGAATGTGTACATACTACCTTTTGTGACAATAGGTTTATGGATAACACAAACTATGCACAAATTCCTCCACACACCACCTGCAATATAAAAAAAATCATTCACCATCTGATGATGATATGCTAGGCATATTGAAACCGGTAATGGGAGAAATGCAATAAAAACATTTTACATAAACAACGACTGGTTGCTGTTATTCAAGATACCTAAAAAGGAATAATTATAATGGGAGAGGTGTTCAATCTTGTTTGAATAATGATGCGGGATCTTTGTCTGCTTATATATGTCAAACTGTCTAGTTCAATAATAAAGTGTGACTATAATTAACAATATGTATTTGTTTCTTCCCTTCCTTAACAGTTTAGTTCAGTCTCCACAATTAAACTGTTATTATGGCCTTTATCTTCATTGAATGATTGCCATGTCAAAATTTCTTTCCTCTTGCAGATAGTGTATGTGGTGCTCACCCATGAATCCATGAAAATGGAGATGTCATTGTGACCTATTTTGCTGTAAATTAGCTGGAACAGTTTAAGGAATGATAGTTTTGATGAAACACAAAAACACTGAGAACGCAAATATTTTAAAGAACTTATTCACTCACAAATGTGTGCGCTTTTGCAAAATCCACTTCCCCTTTTACTCAGATAAGAGCAGAGTAGCTATTGTTTGCATGATATGAGTACCTTTTAGAGGCACAAACATAAAGAGACAAGAAAAAGAAGATTTTTTTTGTAAAAATTATGTAAGTAGCAGCACATATAGTGAAAGAAAATCAAATCCTTAACTGCAGTAGCTGGAGATGATGGTTGTGTTTTTGTTGTGCGCCAGTTATTGTATCAGAGTGTGTTTTGTTGTTGAAGGCTGTGCCAAAAATTAGGTTTGTGACACGAAAATAATCTTTGTAGTGAGTTGCAATCTGTCCTCATTATATTACTGCATGAATACTCCGCTTTTCCTTTGGCAACACCAATTTGATTTGGTGACATTCAGTAATGCTGTGGTTGAGGGTTTCAGTCTGTATCAGGACTGCAGACTGTTGTACCTGTGAGTAGGGAGGAGTAACAGTATCAAGGGTAACCTCCAGACACTGCCTGTTGCCTCAATCTTTGTCGTGAAAAGCAGTTGTGCGATTTTAGAATGGAATTTGGTAACTGTGTGAACTAATAGTCAATATCTGCAATAAAATCTTATGATAGCTGGAGTGGCCAGATATGGTGCTTGTGTGTGTATAGTTGTCAGAGTTTGTGTGAATGTATACATTTCTTTTTCTGATGAAGACCAGGGCCAAAAATTTAAGTTGTGTGTATGTGATTGTCTACTTTTCGTGCCTGTCAACGGCTCAGCAAGCCTGTTTATGGTGAGTTATCTTTCCTCCGTTATTAACAAATCTCATGATATTCTGTGTGTTTTTATTGCTTATATTTGTATGGATTCAGTGATATTGAACCGAATTATTAAGAAGCTTTAGTCTGTGGTGATTAACAAGGAGATGTGGGTTACAGCTACAGGTCAGATACAGACATCTTACAATGGCAGATTTAAAAGATGTGCAGCAGTGCAATAGAATCCTTTGTGATATTGTTTAACACCCTTTATAGTTAACATGCATAAAGGAAGAGGTGAGGGATGTAGCCTTATAACCATTTGAAAACTTGTATACATATTTGAGATTGCCTAGTGGCTCTTGTGAAAAATAAAAGAACTAGGCAACATTAGAACTAAACTCCTCAGTTGATAACTATTGTAAAAAAAGTGCTAATTGTATTTGTCAAAGTGGCTGCTTCATAACAAAAATTGCATTATTGGTTATTTTTATGCTAATGGACATATTAAAGAAAAGTATACTGATACAAGCAGTGATGATCATAATTTGACCTTTTAAGAAGATTGCTTCTAGTTCCTTACATAAAATTTTGAAAAAAAATAGAGTAATGTATCATTGGCATATGCAGCAAATTTCATATTTTTATGTTATTAGAATCTATTTATGTACATGCTGTTATGTGAACACTAAACAATATGTTTAGTGGTCACACTAATAGCAACATATTCAGTACTTATAAACACTTGGACAAATGCAAATTTATGTTTTAGCACTTACTTTCATAGTAGAAATTACACTGCATAAAAACATGGAGTCTTCAATTGTAATATTTATGAATGGGAAACAATAGACTCTCACATGGCTAACAAATGCAAAGCAGTTCTTATTAAATTTTAAACTATTTCTGGCTCTGCTTGGCATTATCTCACTTAACACTGAAATTTAGTAATCTACTGTTCTACTGCTGGGGGTAAGAGTAGTGGAACAATTTCATGTGTGTTTGTGTGCAAAAAGTGGATTATGCATGTATCAGCATGTTAAAATAAAGATTATTTTTGTCATGATCCATACAGTAAGAATTCTGAATACAATTTAGCAAAATCTTAAGATACAGATCAAGAATTCTCTTCTGATGGTGATGAATTTTAACATACAGATTCAATGGATGTGATGGTCCTTATTTTCCCTGCTATAAAAGGAATTCAGCATGCTGTTGCTGGATTTACCACATTTTAATCTTTAGGGGTTTCACTTTTGTTTCAGCTCAAGTTAATATTTTTATTTGCCACTTTCAAGCATGTTGATTGCATTAATGCTTTTTTTGTTCATGACACTGATGTTCATATAAGTGTGGACACTGCTGTAGAAAACTTTCATACTAGTTTTACTATGTGTTCTTTATGTTGTTATTACATATTTTATAGTGTAAACATTTTTGTGTTAATAAGTTTTAGTGCTTTCCTGTTTCATAATTTAAAGAAGATATTTTATTTAATTGCAGATATGAACTATTCGATTAGATAGAGTAATGTAGGCTCTAACAACTCCTTGGAGTGGGCCGAATGTTATTTTGAAATCAGCAAATACCTTATTCAGTAAATTTCAAATTAGCTTCAGAGCTTTGTGCATTAAAATTGTGTTCCTGTTAGTGCATCTAAAATGTTAAGTAATAACTAGTTCTTCAATTCTGATAATAAGTAGCATTGTAATAGTTGAAACCTTTGTAGCTTTTTGTATTGCTAGTTATGAATCTAGTCTATTTTTCTTGTTTATAGTGTGTAGTATTTACTCTTCCGCACTTATATGAATTTAAGCATGACTTCTACTGCACCATTTCTTTGAGGTACCCTTAGCACTTCTTAGATATCCATCAGTTAAATCTTATTATGGAGATACTTGGAACTCCTTGTGATGAGTTTATGAACAAAATTTCCAGTGAATCGGTAAGTGCTATGAAAACTGATTGAATGATTCCTTGCTTGCTTTGTGTCATCCTGTTGCTTTTGTCTTTGTTGAATCATTTTTCTGTGTACAAATTGTAACAAAAGCTGGTGAAAAATATTTAACACATAAGAGCTGTGTGCTACTAAGCCATAATTCATCAGCTGATGGATGTGAAATTTTTGTTACTAGTAAGTTTAATGCATTGTCTTAAAGAAACAACAACAACATTGTAATTAAATTCTTAGTTGTGAGCAGGCAGTACATTAAGAACATACATCATTATTCTACACATATAGAACTTTTCACAGTAGTCTGTCCTGTGCAAGTGTTGTCATCTCTATGTAAGTGTTGGGACCCTCTATTAGGACACGGGTACTGTATTCAAGCTCTGGTCTTTTTCTACCATTTTTACTCTTCTGTCTTACTGTCATTAACAAGAAGACTTTTCCTTTATTATGGTTTTGGATATAACCCAATGCCATATTTACCTAAATGCAAGCCGATCTTTTTCCAATTTAGTGGTCATAAAATTTCAGGGGCGAAGCCTGAAGGAAGTTCCAAAAAATGTCACTAGAAGTGACTAAAAGTCATTACATTGCCACAGAACCCATTCTGTTAGTGACTGAAGTACTGAATATTCCTTTTATTGTGGTGGAAACTCAAATTTAATATTAGCCATCTTTGAATTTAGTAGTTTTTGAGATATTCATAACAATAAATCTCTTCAAACACATCAAAACAGACATTGTAAAGAAACTTTCAGAAGTTAGGAAGCATGTTAATTACAGTTTTACATTTTGATAGCTCAAGGTGTATTTAATCAACCATGTATAAAAACAGGAAAATTCCAACTGGGTGTAGCAAGAATCTGTTGTGATGTTGCTACTCACACTCCACTTGCAAGAACTTTCTAATTTTAGTGACCTATTTTCAAACTTTTTTTAATAGCATTGACAGGTGTAGGAGATGTTGCAGGAGAAAGATTTTCCTTGATAATGACAACACTTACAGTTTGCTATTTGTATATTTTAATTGTTGAAAATGATTTTCTTGACAACTTACATTGTGCAGAAGGTTAAAGTAATATTACAAAGTACCCTGTCCAACCAGTAACGGAGACTATGCAAATCAGTGTCTTGAATGTGTGATGTGTGTTTTATTCACCCTCTTTCAGAAGATTTTGACAGATATCATGAATTCTCACTGCCTTTAGTGCTTGAGATGTAACAATTTTAAGTGACCAAAATATAAATTTAATTCCACTTGAATTATTACAAGTATTTACTACTTCCAGGAAACCCCTGAAAGGTACATTATATTTTATCTATCGTTTCATGAGCCATATTTGTTTTGATTTGTAAGTGGAGCATGAAATGAATGTAATTTTTGTCTTGTTTCTTGGGTGCAGCTTGCATATGAGATTGGCTTTCATTTGGGTAGATTTGGTGACCAATCCCTTTAGTCAATTTGGTCCTAATTTTATTTTCACCAACTCAATTCAATGCCACACCTCCATTCAATTAATCTTGAGTATTTTTGTGTAGCACCACATTTCACAAGACATTCTCTTATTGTCTGTATTGTGTTTTATCCACCATTCACTTTCATTACAAAGCTACCCAGCAGTCAGACACCTTCAGAAAAAACATTTTAGTAATTTTTTTTAATAATTTTTCTTTTTTTCAGACTACTGATAATCTGCATCTTATATCTTCTAAAGTTCAGCTATCATCAGTTGTATTGCTGTTCAAATAGCAGAACTCATGTCTTATTTTTAAAGTGTCTCATTTTTCTAATTTCATTCAATCAGCATCAACTGATTTGCATACCTACCATTATTTTACATTTGTAGCAGTTGATCTTGTAATATCTTTTCAGAACACTATCCATTCAATTCAGCTGCTCTTCCAAGTCCTTTCCTGTCTCTGATAGAATTACTATGTTCTTGGTAAACCACAAGGCTTTTATTTCTTCAGCCTGAATTACAGTTTTCTCTCCAAATTACTTTTTCATTTCTTTCACTATGTTTATTCTACTGACTGATTAACTTTAGGGAGAGGTTACAAGTCTGTCTCATAAACTTCTGCCAGGCACTTGAATGTGATTTTCAGCTGTAGATTACTAAATTTCACTTTCTTATCCTTTACCTCCTATTATCCCAACCTAGCTATGAATAAAATTTAACTCCCTGATTTTATTTCTGTTAGCTTCCAAATTTCATTGTATTCCTCAGGTCATTCTGCAGGCAGTGGAGTTGGCCTTCCATTTGTATCAATGTTGTAGATGAAATGATCAGGATCAGAGAACACGTGAGATAAGAGGTGACATTTTTGTAGTGAACAATTACTTAACTTCCCTGTATGGGTGAATAAATGTGCTCCAGTTTCCTGAACCTGTCAACATTCATTTCAGTGTGTTCGTTTCTGTAAAGTTTGCAGTCTGAAAGGTATTCTTCCGCAGTTTCTAGGTGTAGTTAACTTGTGATGTCCAGGTGCTGAATCAGTCTTTGTACAGTCTGTCAGTCGGTTACCTTTTTGTTTGTATTCTGGCACTCTAGAGTTCTGACATTTGTTACACAACTATTGTGTACTAGACAGGCACAAACATATAGCATCATCCCAGATGTTTTTAAAAATGGTTATTCTTTTGTTAAATACTGTTCTACTATTTAACAACTTATTGGAGAGCAGTGACATATGATGAATCTGGAACATATTTCAATAGAAAATGAGGCAGGTAGAAATAGACATACCCCAAAGGACTCGCAACTGTGAGGCACCAGCCATTGTAGTGTTACTTAAACAGCCTTAATAAGTGTCACAGGTTAGTGGGGTACAAATGGAGCCAGTGTGTTATTTGCACACCACACTTCTTCTACCCCAGCTGCATATGTATAGGAGACCTTGTGAGACGTGTTTGTTGTGCAAGTGATTTGTGTAACATGGAACATCATAGTTAGCAGATACTGCTCAAATTGGGTATGGTGGCAATGCCCGACAGATAAAAGATAGGAATATTTATTTTTGTAGTTCTGCCAGAATTCAACATCATACCTTCTACCATGTCCAGAGGGTATTGTGAATAGGTGAACGAAGGTGTTACTGACCACAAGAGACGTACCAACCATTCAGCCAACCTTGATGACTGTGACCATCATCATCTGAGATGGATTGTGGATAGTCACAGAAGGGTAGCAGTGCAACAAATCCTGGCCCATTTTAACAGTTTTTCAGTAGGAACATGTGTTCTGTGTGTGAGACATGGCTGTGCAACAGATTTGTATAGCATGCAACATCTTAGTCAGTTATGCCTTCCAATTGGTAGCTGGTGCCGCATTCATGTGCTGCTGGCACAACAGCTTGCATTTGTCACCAGGAATTAATACTGCAGCAATGGTGGAAGGTGATATGGTCATTATGCTGATGGGAGGAGTTACGGACAGTGTAGACCACCTGAATTGATGGATTCTATCTGCCAAGGTGTTGTTCAAAGGTTATGTCTTCTAGGGTTCATTTTCCTGGTGTGAAATGGACCCTATAGTTGTTCCGGAAGGGACTTTGGATGTTTTTCTGTATGTTGAGTTGCTTGAGTACCATCTACTGCCATTTTTGCTCTTTGAACACCTTGACAGTTCTGTGGTAATAAAGCACTCCCACACCACTTGCAAATGGTTTCATGAACAAGGCCCATAGTAATACCAGGAACTAGTACACATACTTCCATGACATCACACTGCCACCCTGAGCAGGGAAGGATCTATATGATACTAGGTGCTTATGCCATGACATTTGTCAAGTTCATGTAGAACTCATGCAAGAAGTTGTGGCTCGTGTACAGAAACACATTCTTGAGTTGTGCGCAGGGCAAGTCCATTTCTTTGTTTGTGAGGGCCGATTGGCTTAGTTACCTGCTGAGCCGTTCATCTGGCAGGCGTCTGGCATCTGTGACCTGTAGGCAACATGCAACTGAGGTGGCTGCCCCTCTAAACGAGCAAGTTGACAAAGCAGGGGCCATAAACCTCTTACACAAGCTCTACCTTTCTATACTGCAGGCCTATCCTCCTCCTATTGTTGAGTTTGACCTACCATTACTACTATCAAATATAAGGGCAGATCATGCAGGGAAGGCTATCCAATGTGGTGTATGCTTTACCTTTGTGCTTTACAACCTTTGCACCCTTCTTTCTTGTTGAAGTATTATGCCCATAACCAATCACAGTAGGTGAGGGTAGGATAGTCAAGTATCTGTGTGTTGGTAGCTCCTGTGATTCCACAGGTATTGCACTGTTCGTTTATGCCAAGGTGTGTGTGACTGTCATGGGTCATTGGACTTAGAGCAATTCGATTAGTGGCCAGGAAGCTGTTGCTGAGGCTGGGTTGTGCCCATGGGAAGAGACCCCCATTTGGAGTAGGTGGCACTGTGGCAGATGACATGCATGTGAAATGAATGAAACTTTCTTCTGCTCATGGCCTTATGACACCAGTAGTCTGGACTATGAAATTAAGGATTCGTACAATGTAGAGAGATGAGATATTTCTTTGACAATGCCATGGGAGGAACTTTGAGTTACGCAACAAGATAAGTATTATTTCAGTCTCCCTCCCCTCCAATACTAAGATTGTTGATTTCTTTCTGGTCATTGAACCTCTCTTCCTTGTAGAGCAACCAGAGCACAAGTTTGGGGAGTTGCTACAGTTTTGAAAAGAAAAATTGTCGGAGATTAAAACACTATCGCCTGCCTTGTTGCAGAAGCTTCTCACCTGTGAGGAGTTAGTAGGCCCATGAAAATGACTCTTCATGATAGTCTTACAATGGTACAGAGTACTGTTTTCCACATTGAACACCCTTAGGAGTCTGTTGATGAGCTAAGTACTATCTTGGGGTGACGGTGTGCCCACTTTGTTCATCTTGTCTATTGAGGACCGAATGATAGTAGGATTACCACTGGGGCTCTGAGCATAGCCCTAGAGGGTGATACATTATTTTAAATTGTCAAGGTGATGGTACACCAATGTGATGAGAAATCAGTGTGGACTTGAAATGTATGAAATTTTAGCATGCCTGTACATTTTAATGTTTGCCCTCTATGTATGAACTGTGGTCACCCATTGTACACAATCATTGTGACCCTCCTTCCATCTTAGTCAACAGTGGAGAGCGCCTTTCCTGATGTTCACCACTGGACCACAGACCCTGCCTGTGTAACTTTGGGCAGAGGTCCATCATTTGTGTGGAGAAACTCTTCTACTTTACTCCCCCTCTTTTTTCCTTGCTTCTTCTGTGTCTTTGTTTTAGGTATTGTTTGTTTTTTCTGTCAGGCTTCTCAGAAATTTCTTTACACATCCTTCCACTCTGGCTGAATGCATATAGGATGAAGGAACTGATGACTTTGCAGTTTGATCCCTTTAACTCCATCCATCAACAGTCAGAAATGAACAGAGGAAAATTTACAGAAAGTAAGACTTTAGAGTTAATGCAGTACACCCAGAGAGCTTATCTAGTTACAGAATATATTTATCAATCTGAGTACTGCCTGCTCATTGTTTTTGGATGCTGCTTGAGAAATTGGTTTATCTTGATACAGAACTGAAGTTGTACTGTTTTCTAGTTTGTGTTTTTCTAATAGTACAATGTTAGCGTTATGATGTAGTTCAGAAGATGATGGACCTGTATCATGATCTCTGTTTAGCATCAGGGAAGTACAAACAGCATTATTTAGAATTTCAAATGCATGTGTGAGCTTAATTGATGTTGTTTACAACAGGAATGTGTAAAGCATGTTTTTATGACTTATAGCAGCTACCAATTTCTGCCCTGTGTGACATACAATGAGTATGAAATCCCAACACCCTGCTTGACTCTTAAATAGTGAGATATTTGTGACAACACACAGCAGATGCCAGAGTTCAGTCAATCAAACTAGATATTGAACAAAGACACCAGGCCTCTTTAAATATCATACATGATGCTGGTGTTCAGTTATGTTAAACAATCATTATTTGATGCAGGATGAAAAGTATTTTGCTTTGAAGACATGGTATAGCGAGTGAATATTTTTGTCCATTCAGAATTATCTTTAAATATATTGTAGTTAATTAAATTAAATGCTTATTATGTCAATTTATTTGAATGTGGAAACATTTGTGAGTTTTCTTTTGTGGTATTGGTATCTTGTTTCAATAGTTTTGTCACATTGCCATATGAAATTTAGAAAATACTGTTTAATAAGCATAAGGAGAAAATGAGCAAAATCCCAAAAAGTACAGAAATGATGCAATAGAGAGAGAGAATGCAAACAACATTGGATTTATGTTACATGTATTCTTCCCTTCTTATAAACGAAGAAGGAATATGAAGGTTTAAGAAATGAATGTCTTACAGAGATATAGCATCATTACCATAAAAAAGAACTAATATGTAATGACACTTATTGAGTGATTACAAAATGTTTAAAAAGCTTGCAATGTAATCACTTAGTCAGTTGAACAAATATGTCCCTGTTCTTTAACAAATCCCCAGACATTACTCACTAGTGGTGTATTATCTGTTTTAACTGAAAGTGATTGGTTGAAAGCGTTGCATTAAGTCAACAGTACCAAAATTACACAAGAAATAGCATCAGCTAAACAGGAAGTACTGAAGTAAACAAAGTCATTCTGAACTACAAGTGAAGAATTCACTGTTTTGGAAGAGGTGACGAACCACCTTTGGTTTGTGGTCTTAATAGTTTGTGTCTTTCTCTATGTACTAAAACTCAACAAATAATGACAATATACTAAAATTCAATAACTAATGATAAATTATTCTTGGCTATCTGTAGAATTTTAAAATTATTACATTTGCCATTGACTGTAGAAATTATTACACACTTGAAATATTAGTCTTGAGGCCATTAACAAGTGGTACTGATAAAGCTAAAACACAAAAATAAAGCTTTAGTTTTATGTAGACCTATATATTGAGAACTAACATATACAGTTCCTTATTACAAAAGATAGAAATAATTATTTATATACATTAACATCACACATTGTAAAAACAATGCCTTTTCACAGTAATAATACAGTACACACAAAGTTCCTTACATGATGAAGAAAATTACTTCAACTATACCACTGTTAATATCCATAACACAAATTGTTGTAAACCAATGTTCTTCCATATTGTTTGTTCGCTACCAGAGGATTTTCCTGTGAAAATAATTACCCAAGTCGTTTTCAGTCGTTCTGTCAAAAATAATACTGTTGAGCAATAACAATTGTAATTTTATCATCACAAATCATTTTACATTTGTGGACAAAATAATGCTTTCTATTTGTTTGATTCTGCAGATGTTGCCATATGTGGTCAATTTATAAAAGATGTGGCAATGCAGCAACTTCAAAAGCAAGATTACCCAATATTATATGAACCTCTGAAATATAGTACATTATACTCTTTAAAGATAAAACGAAATTACAAACATAAAATTTGTGTGTGAGTGCACTCAGTTCTTTCTCAGTAAAATGTATAATTATTTTGATAACATAGGGAACATAGCAAGCACTTATAAAATTGTTACATGGTATTTATGAGCAGTTACGAAAATACATTGTATAAGACAGATTCTAAAAATAAACAAAATAAAGATGAAAAGTTTTCATGCAAATGGATTCTACTGTCATCAAATAAACACTTCATAAACACCATGGATATAAAATAAAGACAGAAGGTAGAGAGATTGTTAGGTTGATTAATGTAGGTTATTTTGTATTCTTCAATTAGAACTTAAAATAATAAAAAATCCACTACTTCTTAAATTTATGTGCTAGGTAATAAAGGCTGGGACATAGTTGAAAATTATAGGAGCAACTCAACCTAAAAGCTATTACTGAGCAACAGGCAGTTAATAAAAAAGACAATAACATTCACACAGTTTAATATTTTAGGCCCCAGTCATCGTCAAAAAGGAGAAAACATACAATCGCACATGACCACCATAACTGGCTGTCGTGGCCAGACCTGCCAGTCGTGTGCATGAGTTGTGCCTGAGTGATTATGTGATGGTATGTTTTCTCTTTCTGATGATAGCTGTGATTGAAAATTTAAAATTGTGTGGATGTTAGTGTCTTTTTTACCTGCCTGTCTGTAGCTCTGTGATAGTCTTTACAGTGAGTTGTCCCTATCCTCAAAATGACATTCCAACCTGGACCTTCCATTTTAGTTGTGAATTTGTTTGATGCAGCTCATTATATCTGCTCCTGGGCACTGCAGGCAATATTGGAAGAACTGAAACTATGTTACTGACTGTCTGTTCATGTCTGCGTACATGTTTGCAGAATATCAAGGTATTACATTGTCTGCCTGATATGTTTTATAATCTGTAACTGAAAGCTCGCCCAGTTTGTCCAAAATATTATTCAATGAATGTGCCATATTCCATTGCATAGGCACCAGATCTTGCAGACTGCCCGATTCTGCCAGTGGAGTTCAATTTCCTTTCCTAGTAATACCATAGAATCACTCATCTTATGTGCTTTGTTTTAATAGTTCTCCACAAATATTGTGTAACATGTTTTATAAGTGCTGTTAAAGATTTTTTGCATTGCAATTGTTATGCATGCTAGCGACAGAATCCAGCACACAACCACATTTTTTATTTTTGTAACTTCATTTTATGTTTAGAGTGTATCTTATTGTACAGTTTAAAAGATCATAATAATATTATGTAATTATGTATTATTAGACATTCCTCGATAACAATCTAAGCACCATGTGTAAATGTAACTGTACTACATTTCTCTTATTAGATCACCGAGCGAGGTGGCGAAGTGGTAAGACACTGGAATCGCATTCAGAAGGATGGTGGTTCATATCCACCTCCAGCCATCCAGATATAGGTTTTCCATGATTTCCCCAAATCGCCCCAGGCAAATGCAGGAATGGTTCCTTTTAAAGGGGATGGCCAATTTCCTCCCGCATCCTTCTCCGAAGATCTGAGTGAGTGTAAGCTCCATCTCTAATGACCACAGTGACAACAGGACATTCAACCCTAAGCTTCCTTTCTTCTTATTAGATTGGAGTAGGGAGAAACACCCTGTAGAGAGAGAGAGAGAGAGAGAGAGAGAGAGAGAGAGAGAGAGAGAGAGAGAGAGTGTGTGTGTGTGTGTGTGTGTGTGTGTGTGTGTGTGTGTGTACTCCCTATATTTGAGCATTTGATGAATTACCGTTTTTGTGCTGTGTGTGCATTTTCATCAGATTCAATGTACATGGATGAAAAGTGAAAAGTAATATGCCTGGTGCTACATCAATATGAGCTTCCAACCCACTGTAGGTTCTTCTGGAAAGATAGGTATTTTTATACCACTCTGTTACACACAAATTTTCCTATCCCATCCCATTGTTCTCTGACTTAACAGTTATATAGAATGTTTTATTTTGTGAAATCATTGAAAAGTACTGCCTGACAAGAACAAAGAAAATACAACTTATGACTAATTTTTGTTTTGTTTTACACACAAACTGCCTCATTTGATAAGTAAACATAGCGTAAGAACATTGCCTTATAACAATTTTGTGTCAAGGATGTTTTAGAATATATGCTTGTGTGGAACCAACACAACAATGCACACAGGATCAATATGTGGCTGTATGGGTCGGCAATGGCTAGACAGCAATTTTGGGAGAGAGACCTCATGAGAGAAAAAAAAGGAACTTGCTATGAAACCGATCTTTGGAAAACAGAGATTAGAGGTGTGCATAGTAATGCACACAAGTGGCAGTAATGAACACTTACAGCACTCTTGGGCATAATACACTACTGGCCATTAAAATTGCTACACCAAGAAGAAATGCAGATGATAAATGGGTATTCATTGGACAAATATATTATACTAGAATTGACATGTGATTACATATTTATACAATTTGGGTGCATAGATCCTGAGAAATCAGCACCCAGAACAACCACCTCTGGCCTTAATAACGGGCTTGATATGCCTGGGCATTGAGTCAGAGCTTGGATGGTGTGTACAGGTACAGATACCCATGCAGCTTCAACACGATACCACAGTTCATCAATAGTGGTGACTGGCGTATTGTGACAAGCCAGATGCTCGGCCACCATTGATCATATGTTTTCAATTGGTGAGAGATCTGGTGAATGTGCTGGCCAGGGCAGCAGTCAAACATTTTCCGTATCCAGAAAGGCCCATGCAGGACCTGCAACAGGCGGTTGTGCATTGTCCTGCTGAAATTTAGGGTTTGACAGGGATCAAATGAAGGATAGAGCCACGGGTCGTAACACATCTGAAATGTAACGGCTACTGTTCAAAGTGCTGTTGATGCAAACAAGAGGTGACTGAGACGTGTAACCAATGGCACCCCATACCATCCCGCCGGGAGATATGCCAATATGACAATGACAAATACACGCTTCCAATGTGCGTTCACCGCGATGTTGCCAAACATGGATGCGAACATCATGATGCTGGATTCATCCGAAAAGATGATGTTTTGCCATTCGTGCCCCCCAGGGTCGTCGTTGTGTACACCATCGCAGGTGCTCCTGTCTGTAATGCAGCGTCACAGATAACCACAACCATGGTCTCCAAGCTGATAGTCCATGCTGCTGCAAACGTCCTCGAACTGTTCGTGCAGATGGTTGTTGTCTTACAAACATCCCCACCTGTTGACTCATGGATAGAAACGTGGCTAGATGATCCGTTACAGCCATGTGGATACGATGTCTGTCATCTCAACTGCTAGTTATACGAGGCCATTGGGATCCAGCACGGCATTCCGTATTGCCCTCCTGAACCCACCGATTCCCTATTCTGCTAACAGTCATCAGATTGCGACCAATGCGAGCAGCAATGTTGCGATAAGATAAACCACAATTGTGTTAGGCTACAATCCGACCTTTATCAAAGTCAGAAACATGATGGTACACATTTCTCCTCCTTACACGAGGCATCACGATGACGTTTCACCAGACAACGCCGGTCAACTGCTATTTGTGTACGAGAAATCAGTTGCAAACTTTTCTCATGTCAGCATGTTGTAGGTGTCGCCACCAGCACCAACCTTGTGTGAATGCTCTGAAAAGCTAATCATTTGCATATCACATGCCCTTCCTGTCGGTTAAATTTCACGTCTTAGCGAGTTATCTTTGTGGTGTAGCTATTTTAATGGCCAGGAGTGTACATTGAATCAGTAGTCACAGCATGGACCATTTCACAGAAAAGCACATAAGCAACTGTCCAGCTTGCTTAGTGCCAACACTTGAGAGTATGCCATATATGCAGGTGAAGTCCAAGAGGAAAAGGGGGGGGGGGGTAATTTCTATGGGTTCCACTAAAGTAGGCTTTAGCATGAGCGTTGTTGATGACATAGGCCACCTTTGAAGGAAGGGTGGCGGATAGCACAAACAGTGTGGCAATAGGAACCTTATCACTATGGCCCTCTGAGACTGCCACCTAGATGATGGAGAGCTGTGCTTGTAATAATACAAAACGAATTCACACGATGTGTTAACTGTTACCAGAATAAAAACAGTGCCAACCTTTGTGGTCCACTACAACATTGAGTCATCTGTTGCCGCCCAAAAGATTGGGGTCCAAACAGTCATCCTGATGAGGAGATGCACCAGTCCACAATGAGCCAGGGCATGTGAATCAGGGCCAAATAACCGAAGAGACCTCTTGGCTAGCATGTGTGTCGTCACTCTTCTGGACTGCACCCATTGACTGAGATAAACTTGTTGGTTCCTTGGCAGCTCTATAGGACAGGAAGAACTTATTATTTTCGAAAGATTGCTTGTGGCTCTTTTTCTACTTAAGAATAATTTCGCTGTGCTGTAGAAATTCTAGTCCTATATAAAATCGCTAAGTGGATCAAAGGCTTTTATCCAGTCACTCGTTGATCATTCTGGGGTGGTGACAGAAGACAATAAAATGAATGCTGAAGTATTAAATTTAACATTTAAGGAATAATTCAAGCAGGAGGACCATGTAAACATATCCCACTAACTCCCAAATAGAGGGCATAGTAATAGGCATAGCTAGTGTAGAAAAGCAGCTGAGATAGTTGAAAACAAATAAGTCGGCAGGTCCAGATGGGGTACCTATCTGGTTTTACAAAGATTACTCTGCAGTCTCTCTCTCTCTCTCTCTCTCTCTCTCTCTCTCTCTCTCTCTCTCTCTCTCTCTCTCTCTCTCTCTCTCTCTGACAGAAATTTAAAATGCCACAATTATATATATATATATAAAATAAAGATTTTTGACTTACCTAAAGTATAGGCTCGTCGATAGGAACACCAAACACACACAAAAACACACAACCATTCGAGCTTTCGCCACCAGTTGTGGCGAAAGCTCGAATGGTTGTGTGTTTTTGTGTGTGTTTGGTGTTCCTATCGACGAGCCTATACTTTAGGTAAGTCAAAAATCTTTATTTTATACCATTTTCCCACCTGGAAGGTCTCCTTCTATAATATATATATGAAGTACACTTACCAGGCGAAAGAGCACAGGCAATAATAGCAACAAATAGACACACACACACACACACACACACACACACACACACACACACACACACACACACACACACACAAAAATGCTAGCTTTCGCAGCCTAGCTGCTTCATCAGGCAGAAGGGAAGGAGAGGGAAAAGGAAATGATGAGGGTTTTAAGGAAGGGGGTAAGGAGCCATTCCAATCCCGGGACAGGAAAGACTTACCTTGGGGGGAAAAAATGGAAGGTAAATAAATGCACATACACCCACACATTTACACAGACACAAGTACACTTAGGCAGACATACTGTAGAACTGTAGAAAGCAAAGAAGTTAGAAGTCAGACCATATAGTTAGAAGTTAGAAGTCAGAATATATATATATATATATATATATATATATATATATATATATATATATATATATATGTATATATATATAGCATGACAATCTTTGGTGGGTTATTTATAATTGTTACTAAAACAGGCTGGTAATCATTCTTAATATTGAGGGGAAAACATCGATATGTTATAGTGCCATAGCCTAGACAAATCTGGTGTGTGCAAAAAAAAACTATTATTCCAGCTAAATATTCCTGAAAACATTTTGTCACCCACATAGAAATTTTTATTTATAATAAATTAAACCCACCAGTAAATTGTAGAGGTAAAATTGTCATCGTAACTTATGAACCTAATTTTTGGCGCAAGATGGCTGCCAACAATTAACATAACATGTTCATTAAAAAAATTATTCATTCTAGGACAACTGCAGGTGTAATGTTAGACCAAATAATTACATATTATAACCAGTGAATCGTAATAGCTTCAAAGCTGTTAGGAATCAAATTATTGAGGAAATCGGAGTGACATTCAAAATATTATTTGCCAACAAAGAAAACTTATTTTGTTGACATTAATATGCTGAATGATATTTCGTCAGTGCAGATCAGAAATGTGCTCCAGAAACGTAAATTATCTTTTAAAATTTAGTTTTGTGTCTTGTGCCATAACAGAATAAGTACAATATGTGAAGGAATAACAAAACATGTCCAACTTTCATCCAGAGGACAGATAACAAAAAGATCAATATATTTTCTTCATTTTTATTTTATTTAAAAAAACCATAAAAATGATTCACACTTTCTTAGGTATTCTGTTTTCAATAAACAATTGGTAGAGCATTGCGATTTGAAGAGGTAATCGTCTGCGGCAATTACTTACTGTTACTAGCCTTGGCATGAAGTATTAAGGGAATGTTTTTACAAAAGTAACATTGTTGACGAATATCTAATTGTTATAATTAGCTGAGTATGAGTTTGGTAACAACGTTGTTTCAATGTAAGGTTCCTAACCTTGCCATCATTCACATTCTGCAGGAAGAATGATAATTTTTTTATTTTTCTATTATTATTATTATAATTATTATTATTATTATTTTCTAAGCAGTATGAAACAAACTTCAAATCATAATGAATATTTTTACTGGGTAGTGGCAGCTTTGTGGGTGATCCGGTAAGGCTTTTGTGTTTCTGGTTCTGGACAAACAGTGATATTGAACTATTTGACTACGCTAAATAAGTAATTTACACAAAAGTAGTTAAATAATCCAGGTAACTGTTATAGAACATATGTCGTACAAAAATAAGATCAATTCAAATGTTGGATGACTTCCATATTATGTAATTATTAAATAATTTCCTGCCAGACAATGTTCTTGATTTCGTTTTTATCATACTTGGCACGGAGTAGTTTGATTGACTCTCTGGACCGATCTCAAGACATTGCTGTATAAAGTTGACCATGAGAGATGCATTCTCCTCGACGAAAGTAGAGTCCAACTTGATAGTGTTTGTCCCTGAGACTTATTAATGGTCATGGCAAAAGCTAATTTGGTGGGAAATTGAAGCTGTGAAAAATGAATCTCCGGCTCTGATAACGTTCCATCATATTCAAATTTACATCGAGGGAGGAAAATTTCGTCACCTTGCTTTGATCCAGAAACGGAAGCACTTTGCAATGGAACCAGAATGCAAGTTACTCAACTTTGTTACAAATACATCCAATATAAAGTCTGGTAAGAACAGAGACATTTTTAATGAGCATTGCAATTGCACATTTTTTGAGCGTCAACAAATGTGATGGCATTCCTGTTGTTTCAATAAAATGCATCTTTTCAGTGCTTTAGTCCAGAAAACTTTCTTCCGTGAGATCAATTTCTTTATCACCCAAAGGAGTATCTATACTTTGATAGTTGACTTCTGTGCTAGCTAAATTAGATAGAAGTCTTGTGTTCATATCTTGAACTACTCTTGTATTCATATCTTGAACTACTATATTTGTGGGACAAAGGATTGCATATCCACAAACTTCTTTAGTAAAGTTATGAGGTTGCTGTAACCATTGGAGCTCATAGCAATAGTTCACCAATTCTGTTTCATTTTTAACATTTTCTGCTTCAACCTGTGTAAGACAATTACCAATACAGTTTCGATAAGATTTATCTCCAGTGCCGATAAGTTTCAAGTCATTTATGAATTCAATTTCATATTTGTTGACTCATATTTTCATGAAGATGAAGTTGGATTGATTGTTGACAGTATTTGACAGAAGCATCAGTGATTTGAGCTTCATTCGATTTTCGTACAACTGGAGTCAACTGTTTCCAGTCACCTCCAATTAAAAGGGTAGCACCACCAGAAAGTTTGTTGTGGTCTTTGAGAAAACACATTGTTCTATCGATGTACTTCAAAACAACGGAATGACCAAGCTATAAATGTGTAGTAACTAATTTTTCTTTCGAGTAATGTAAATCAACAGTAAAAAAACCGTTGTGCTGTGCCAGTGAGAATTGCTAACATAGTGCTGCTGGTGGCTAGCATGTCAACACTTCCAACAGTCGTGCCGAAAAAACCTGATAAAAATGAGCTGACTGGTTTAAAGTTTTTGATGGTATGTGGCATTACATCTGTCAAATGATTAATAAAATTCATAATGTTGACAATCAGGTGTTTCTTTATTAGCTGAAAGGAACTGGTTTCCTTCACTCGATCATTCTCAAGCCGACATTTGCATAAACAGCCTGTGAATTTTATAGTTATGAGTGATGTACCTTCTCAGTAATCTATTGTTTAAAATGTCATCTGTAAGGTTTGACAACTGTTAAGTATATTTTTCAATTCATAGGTTGATGCTATCGTTGGACTGGCTTACTTTAATTAGAACCAAAGATATCGTAAAACAAACGTATTAAAATGTTCACAGCAAGACATTTCCATGAGAAATGTACAGAATGAAATCGCTTTGGAGTCTAATTTAAGGAATGCAAGAGTTACAGGTTTTTAAATGAATATAAATTTACCCACTAAAAGGAGTTACGGACATTCTACGAATTTTATAGAAGTTCCATGTCAGTTGGTAACATTTTTTGAACAGGTAAACGTTTGCTGAAAACTCTCTGCCATTACCGATTTTTCCCATGAATGTGGTAGACATCATTTGATAGAGGAGAAAATTCTCTACAATATATTTGAAAATGAGAAAAATCCATTCATTCAATTAAAAAAAAGTGCTGAAAATGACACCTTTCCCCCCTCCCCCCCTGCATTTGTTTTTGGATATTTCCGAAACAGACTTTGGATTCCGATTCTTGAGGTTCGGATTGCCCTAATAACGCTGCAAAACTATTCGAAATCTCGTTTTCATTGTTTTTGAAAATTTTTTGATTTTGAATTTACCCTTTGAAATGTGTCTGATTACACTTTTTTCGTATTTTTCCCTGTGTTCCCAGCGGCCACTTTATCTCAAATCAAAAACCAAAACTGCAAGTAAATTGGTCCAGCTGTTGCTGAGATCCACTATAACCACCAGTGGCGGACTAAGGGTGGGAGGGAGGGGCGGTGGTGGACCGCCCCAGGCCTCCGGTCTTGAGGGGCTTCCAAATACCAGGAAAGGACTTTCTTATTTTATTCTTTTTAATTGGAGTGTGCTTGGCATCTCATTCTGCTGGGGCCTCCAAATCTCAAAAGCTACTTTTTCAGCCTGTCTCGTGCCTCTAATCCTGGAAGTGGCCTCCAATTTTTTTTTTGTAGTAATACATGTATTTCCAAGTGGAAGGGGGAGGGGCCTCCTTTCGTTTCATTGCCGCCCCGGGCCTCCAACAGCCTTAGTCCGCCACTGATAACCACACAAATTTTTTCTTAATATATAAAATAGCAAACATTTCCTTTTTTATGCAGTAAGACAATATATTCTTAACTTTAATAACATATACATTATGCACCATACGTCCATAGGCTAATTATGGTCCCAGGACAAAAGGATGTGTGGTCTGTAAAAAAGATATGTCAGCAACCCAAAGCACGTGATCAGACAATAAAAAGACAATTGCAGCAAGAGGCATGCTCTTTTATAATTGAGCAGAGTATTTCTTTATGAACAATATATTCCATGATAATTACTAATGCACCAAAGTATATGCATCATAGACACAGACTTAGAAGTAGATATTTTTATCCAAGATCAGTGCATAGTTTTTTTGTGATTTTTGGGCCACCCCAGGGGACTTCACAAAGGCAGCAGACAAACAGCATATTTCTCGATTATCAAAAGTAGTTGTACATGGTGCTGCACTGCAGAATGCTATTGAAGGTACAAGCATATGGAATGGGTACCCAAATAAGTAATAGCACCCAGTATGTTGTTGAGGGTGATTTTTCATCAGGGACTAGTGTATCATTAGGAGTGCCCCAGGGAAGTGTCACAGGACTGTTATTATTTTGTATCTATATAAATAATCTGACAGACAGAGTGAGTTGCAATCTGCAGCTGTTTGCTGCTGATGCTCTGGTGTGCAGGTCCAAATTTGTAGGTGATGTGAGGAATGGCAGCTAGCTCTAAATGTAGAAAAATGTAAAGTGAGCCGCAGAAAAGCACAAATAATAGAATACAACAATAGACCCTTTGGCCATTAAGGCCTTCGTCAATTAGAGAGACACAAAACTACACACACTGACGAAGACACGACCACTGTTTTTGGCTGCTGTGACCACCCACAGGTAAGGCGAGAGCAACCAGTGGTGGCGATGAGGAAGTGGCAAGGAGAGGGAAGCGGGAGGACGGGGGGAAAGGGGGGGGGGGGGAAGAAATACGCCAGCTCTGTCTTACGGACAGTGCGGAAGGAAGAGAAGGGGCTGAAATGTGTGGCGTGATGGGAGACAAATGTAAGGATACAGTGTGGGCAAGGAAAGGGAGGGAAGGGTGGTAGAGGTAGGAACTAGGGAATGTTTAGGCCTGGGGAGTTGCGGGAGCGTAGGATATATTGAAGGGAGAATTCCCACCAGCACAATTAGGAAAAGTTGGTGTTTGTGGGGAGGATCCATATGGTACAGGCTGTCATTGAAGTGAGCCACATTCTGCACCGCTGTATGCTCTGCATCGTCATCTTTCCATTCAGTGACTCCCATTTGAGTTCCCGAAGTAGTTTAAGTATAACTCACACATTGATCAAATCTACCAGTTACAAACCTAGCCGCCCGCCTCTGAACTGCTTCTACGTTCTCCTTTAAACCAATCTGATGGGGATCCCAAACACTTGAACAATACTCGAGAGGGACTGTTACAAGCATTTTATATGCGGTCTACTTTACAGATGAATTACTCCTTCCCAAAATTCTCCCAATAAACTGAAGTTGACCATTCGCCTTCCCAACGACGGTCCTTGTATGCTCGTACCATTTCACATTATTGTGTAGTGTTACACTTAGATATTTGACACGACTCTGTCAAGCAGCATAATACTAATGCTGTATTCAAATTTATGGGGTTGTTTCTACTCATCTGCATCACCTTACAATTTTCTACATTTAGTGCTAGTTGCCATTCCTCACAACGCATAGAAATTTGGTCCAAGTCATCCTGCAGCCTACTACTGTCATTCAGTGACGACACCCTACTGTACACCGCAGCATCATCAGCAAACAGCCACAGATTGCATCCCTCAGATAATTTATATGAATAGAAAGTAATAGCAGTTCTGTCAGAGACGATAACCTACTCTCTAATGAACACTCGCCATTGAGGAGAACGTATTGGATGCTACTACTTAAGGAGTTTGTGAGTCACTCACATATTTGGGTACCTATTCCATAAGCTCATACCTTCATTAGCATTCTGTAGTGCAGTACCATGTCAAAAGCATTTCGAAAATCAGGAAATATGCAGTTTGCCTGTTGCCCTTCATCCATAGCCCACAAGATGTCATGAGAGAAAAGGGCAAGTTGGGTTTTGCACAATCAATTCTTCCTAAAGCCATGCTGATGCAGGGATAGAAGCTTTTCTGTCTCAAGGAAATTTAATATACTAGAACTGAGAATATGTTCAAGAATTCTACAGTAAACTGATGCTATGATATAGGTCTGTAATTCAGTGGCTTCAGTGCCTTTCTTTTGCATGCGAGTTACCTGTGACTTTTTCAGTCACTGGAAACTATGCACTGGAGCAAAGATTCACGATAAATGCAAGATAAGTAAGGACCAATGTTGCCGAGGACTCTTTGTAAAACCGGATTGGCATCCCATCTGGACCTGGCGACTTGATTGTTTTCAACTCTCTCAGCTGCTTCTCTACACCAGCTATGCCTATTACTAGGCTCTCCATTTCGGATTTAGTGTGCCCAACAAATGAAGGTATGTTTGCATGGTGGTCCTGCGTGAATGATTTCTTAAATGTTAAATTTATAACTTCGGCCTTCATTTTGCTGTTATCATGACCCCTGAATTATCAACGAGTGACTGGCTAGAAATCTTTGATCTACTTACCTATTTTACATAGGACAAGATTTTTTTCATGTTCTCGGCAAGATCTTTTGCTAAGGTATGACAGTGGTAGTTATTGTATGATTTCGCATTGCTCTTTTTATAGATGGTTGAATCTATACTAACTTTTTGTCTGATATGATTTGCTTGACCTTTTTGAACTGAGAGTGCAACTGTCTTTGATTTCTCAGCATTTTTCAAATAATACTATTAAACCACAGTGGGTCTTTCCCACCCTTAATCCACTTTGTCAGCACATATTTCTCCAGCACTTTATTTACAATGCATTTAAATTTTGCCCATAATTCCTGTACGTCCACGGTACTGGAACTGAACGATGTCCATTCATTTCTGAAGTGGGACACTGCCAATTGCTTATCTGCTCTTTCTAGCATAAACTCTCTCCCAGGCTTCTACACCGATTTTTTAACTTTGGTAGACATTGTCACTATGACAACATGATTACTAACCCCTGTCTCTACAGTGACATCATTGACAACGTGTGCCCTCATTGTAGCTATAAAGACCAAAATATTTCCATTGTTTGTGGACTGACAATAATAGTTCACAAGACTGCTTGTCGGTCCCCCTTTTAGTGCAAACATAGGCATCCCAGTCTATACTCGGCAGGTTGAAGTTGCCCCCAACTAATAAAGCATGGTTCAGGTACCTTCATGTTACTGATTGTAAACTTTCTTTGAATGATTCTAGCACTGTGGAACCGGGTGGCTGGTAAAAGCACCCAACTATTAACTTGTTTTTGCCTAAGCCTTTTACACATGTCCAGATAACCTCAGTCACTGTGGACTTAGAGCTCAATAGGACTATTTTTGTGGACAGCAATGAACACACCCCCTTCGATCATACCTATTCTCTTTGTGATATACATCCCATTCTTCACTAATTATTCCGGAGCTTCCAACGTCGGGATTCAGCCAACTCTCAGTCCCAAGGATTATTATAGTGCTTCAATGCAGTAAATTAGGGAACTGCATTTCTATTACTTTGAAAATTTACTGCTAATATTTTGAGACTTGAAGGATCCTTCTGAATGACTCCTGCATTTTGATAGTGTTCATCACAATCAATCAAGGGGATCCCTACAATTTATTCCAAAATCAATAACACAAGTCTTGAAATTTGCTGCCATGACAGTCACACAGTCAACGAAGCCCTTGGTTGAGACCATCCACTTGGCCCCAATCCCACCCCAGGGGGCTTCACAAAGGCAACAGGCAAACAGCATATTTGTCGATTATCAAAAATAGTTTTACATGATTTTAAAGGTGCCCACCATTAATTCTGCCTACCCATTGGATCATGGGTGAAAGGGGGCAGAGGTGCAGTGGGAGATACCAGTATTGCTTCAGAAATAACAAAATTATGTTGAAATGAGCTGAGGCCCAATATCTGAAATTTGATGATGTCGTCAAGGTAGTTTGTGCAGAAGAGGATGTCCTAACAATTTCTGCAAAAAATAAATAAATAATTTAAAAATGGCAGGCACACTTGTGATGCCAAATGGCAATTGTTTATAACAGTACAATACAAATGACGTTTAATACCAAGAACTGTGTAGATGCAGAGTCCAGTGGAAGCTGCAAGTATGCATCTGCCAGGCCAGTTTTGGAAAAGCATTCACCACCCGTCAGTTTCACATAATTTTCTTCTGGGCAAAGAAAAGAAAAGCAATCTAATTATCGACTGTACATTTATGGTGAACTTGCAGTCACCACATAACTGCAGGGGTAATGTTGGTTTCTTTATATTACAAGAGGAGTAGCCCACTGACTGGAAGGAACCATTTCAATGATATCAAGGCCTTGCAAACAGTTGATTTCGTCCTTCACTGGACGTGGAAAGGGACTAGGCTGGGCATGACAATTTTGGGACTGCCATTGAATGGTGTGAGCCTCTTATCCAACTGCAGCCATCAAATTGGGCAAAACAATCGAGGAGAACTCGCAGCACAATGAGTCTAATTCATGAACCAGAATGGAGTTCAAGACGAAATGCACAGTACCTTGAATGTGAAAGCCAAACAAGGTGAACACACAGGAACCAAATACATTTTTGTAATCTGCACTTGTGACAGCTAAAAAAGTGAATTGTCATATGACACGCTGATACTCCCAGTTGATGGAGAACTGGAATCAGTTTGTCATTGTACCTAACCACACAGTGAGTAGTTGGGGTAAGGGGTGGCTGCCCCAAGGTGAAACATATATCAAGTTCTGCAAGTAACACAGAAGCACCAGTGTCAACCTGGAAATGGAACAAAGACAACAATGAGAGGGCCTGTCACAACTTGCTGCCTCTTTTACCATGTCGTCAGCTTCATCTGTGGCTGCCAGAAATACCTTGCAAGGCTGTACAATAGCCAAAAACCTTGCTGGTGCAATGCATTGTGACATACTGACTTATCCAGAGCAGTACAGGATGATATCGTAAGTTAATGAGTCAGCATACGACTTGAATGCACAAAAATCACTCTTGCAACTCGATCATCTGAAATGCATAATGCACAACTGATATAAGTATCCCAGCTTCTTTTTGTTCTCATGAAAGTCTATAGGGGTAAGACAAAGCTAAGCAACATACACATATGGAAAAACGAGAAGTCAGTTGGTTCCATCAGCGGAGCTAGTTTTCAAAGTAAGCAAAGGCTATCAAAGTCCATTCAAGAAAAGATAAATACGAGGGTTGGAACTTAAATAGTAGCAACTATTTATTCACAGCTGATACAAAAGCATTACATGTTTGCACCTGTTACTGTCCTTCAAAGTAGTTGTCAATGTTGTGCAGAACCTGTTGCCAGTGATGTGGAAGGTGTAGTATACCATTAGCAGAGCCTGTTCTGTAGATGGTGCAATTGGATCAGTCTGCTACCTGTTGAATCTCTGGAACAGTACTGAAGTGAATGCCACGAAGTGGTTCCTTCATCTTCGGAATCAAATCAAAGTCACAAGGACTTTAAGTCCGACGAGTATGGTGGATGGTATTGTACGTCCCAGTCCAACAGACTGAACAGAGCAGCCACAGCTTGCGCTGTATGTGCCCGCAGATTGATGTGCAAAATGATGGGTGGTTTGCGCAGAAAGTGTTTGTTGCTTCTTTCGCGAAGCTGGTTGCAGGTGATGCTCCAGTAACGAACAGTAATACTAGGCACTGACTGTCTGCCACTGTTTCCTGCACGCCTCTTGAAGACCTTGATGAAACAGTCGTGCTAAACATTCTCTGGCATATTCAATCTTGATCCAAATGCGTTGTTCCTATTTTGAAAACATAGTGACACCCTTATATTTGACCTGTCATTCACAAGTGTTCCCTCCATTTGCTCAGAGGTAAGGTAGGTATGTCAACAGTGTGCGTTATCAGCAACAATAGTATATTCCATTGCATATTATCTCCACAGCAGTGTTGCCACTATTTAACTTCCAACCCTCATACTTCTGCAGTTCAAAGTCTGCTGCCTCAAGTGCTGTGAAATGCTGTTGCTGATGCCACACATTCAAGTCCCAGTCTTCGTTAACTTTCTGATGAGGTATTTTCTGATGGGGGGGGGGGGAGGTTAGACCTGTGGCTTCACTGGAGGGGCTGTAGTGTCCCAAGATACTGTAAGCAAATCTATTTGCTGCTGCTGTTAAGCAACTGAATCAATGCTGTAGCCATCACAAATGAGAAAAACACACACACACACACACCTCATTATAACAGTGTTACATTTATTCCAGAAGTTTAACTGGTACAACCACAACAATATCAATTACCACAGATATAATAAAGAATGCTGGTGAACACTCAGAGAACTGGTAGTGAACTGAGAGCAAGATTGGCCCATAGCAAGCCAGCCAGTCTCAGAAGGAAGCTATCGGCAAAGCAGTGCAAATTTCATATTCCATGGGCATAGCACACGACAACCAACAACAACAACAATAATAATAAACCATCATCAATCATGCCTTTCACTATACAATCTGGAGCATAATCCTGCTCATAAATTTTTTCAATGATCCCGTATTCAACACTAACATTGATGCCTCATCTGATGTTAGGCCTGTTACTGCAAAATCATTCTTGACTGAATTGAAGTACTTTCTCCTTGGTTCAACTCAACTCCTCCTATTGTCTACTGCCAAAACCATGAATCTATCAAGTAACCTTCCTTTTCCTATGTGTGCAACATGACCCCACTGTCATAGAGCTATTTTTCCTAACTTTTTCATCTATTATGATCATTCCTAGTTTTTCTTTGATTTCCTAATTATGGACACACTCCTGTCATTGTTCCCACCTATTAGTACCTACAATCATCCTCGCTATGTTAATATCTGTAACTTCAACCTTATCAATAATGTAACATGTATCCACCCATTTTCACTCCACCACCACAAGTAGCACATATCTTAGTCTTGGTGCTGACTTCCCCACAGCTGTCACTTCGTATCAGCGGGCCCGTATAAAACAAATAATAAATTAATGGTCTTATTAACAGAGTGGTGTCTCATTTCTGCCTCTGTGGATTAGCACTTTCATTATGATGATCATAGTGCTTCCATTCATTTATTTTAATGTTCCTATCTTTGTACCCTTATAACTTAAGGTAGTTTGTTCTTTGTTAATACTTAACTGCAACTGGATTTACAAACTCTCTTCTGGAAGGCTCGAAGCAAACATTTGACATACCATATTCGTTGTGTTTCAAATTCTGATGCACACAGGCTGAGATGTACTGCAAGTAATACAGAAAGCAGTTATGATCCACTACTGTAACATGAAAATTAATTATTCAGCACTACTTAATAAAATGTGTTTAACTTGTGTCCAATTTGAGTATACACAGAAATACCATTATGATTCTCCTAGTACATCATTCTTGAATCGTGTGGCAACAGGTGTGTGTGAGCTGAATGGTTCGGTTCAATGTAAACATGCTGAAAGATGCACCAGTTATTGAATCAATTTCTTTTAGAGTCAACAGGTTAGATCAGACAGATATATATCTGATGTAAGCATTTCAGAAATGAATGAACACTAACTTACAATGATAACCACTGCAATTGCCCAGTAACTTGGATCACATAGGGAAAAGGTTCAGAAAGTGAGAGATCTGATTGTGTAACATTGCAGAAAGACCATACCAGTCCTCTTCAATGTCTTGGTAATAATTTATAGTGAATGTGAACATTTTAAGTCTGATGAATTGTCATTGTCATTGTGTTTTGTGCCAGGGTTGCTTCACATTCAGCTGGAGCAACATTGTGTGATAGTCTGATGGGAACTTTAACAGGGATGTTTGGGCTTACCTCTCCAGTCCGTATCTCAGAATTAAACCATAGTGCCACTCTCACTCTTTTTAGGCTATCAGATAACTGCATTAAAACATATATAGTTTTTGAAGACTTTCAATCACTGTGATAATGTCCATCGCCAGATTTTCTCTTGATGCATTCCCCAATCTTATAAAGGTTGTCAAAAAGTGTTATTTTTCTCCATTAACAAGTATTTGCTTGTTATTAACAACTTTTTGCTTCATTATTTTCCCTTTCTCATTTTGATTTCTTGCTTATTGCTGTTTTATTTTTGTATGATCTACAGCACTAGCAGTGACACACATTGAGTACATAAAGCACTCTTCAAAGTCTTTGCTGGTTTTCCGTCGGATAATAAAATGAAACAGATTCAATATCTTGACAGTATAACTGTCCATCATCTTCAGGAACTGTCACTGCTGCTGAGTCCCGCTGACTCAGCAGCAGCGACAGTTCCTGAAGATGACGGATGGTTGTACCGTTGAAATATTGAATTGGTTTGATTTTATTATCCGGCAGAAAATCTGCAAAGACTTCGTAGATTTGTCTCGCCGGAAAAGCCTACAAAGTTATATATAAATTATTATATATTAGTTTACCAGTACTGTGGAAATATTTCCATTCTCCAAGGAATTGTGGAAAAGTTGACATTAAATAATGTTGGTGTTTACTGATATTAAAAGTGAAAATATGTGTCAATCACACAAAAAAAAAAGCTCATTGTTACACATGTCAATAAAGACTAAAGAATGCCTACACACTGATCAGCTGTACATTTCTTAACAAATGTATCACTGTTTAAATATTCTCATGTCCAATGAGAGGCAAAAAGATTGCCAGGCTTGAATAATTTTAGAGTCCAAGAATAGCATTGTGCATGCCTAAGTTCAAAAGTCCAGTGTTCCCCAAATCTGGCACTCGATTGAGATCGGTTTGCAGTTTACATCATTAAATAGAAGCAATATAATAGGATACAATAGATGTTGAGATTTATTGCAGGTTAACTCATCCTACCATTTATGTAGAAAATCAGTGTTAGAATAGGTGGAAACAGTTAAACGATAAGAACTCAACATTACTTACATCTGCTTCAGTGGCTGTGTGGATAGGCTGACGGTTTGCATATGGCAGGGAATCTGTTGTTTCCGTTTAATATTTGTCCGTCAGCTATGGTAGAGCTATTCGCCTGTTATGTTAGAATAAAGCACAAAACATTTGCGATGCAATAAAAATATATTTTTTTAAATAAATAAATAACCAGAGGCACAAGATTCCATTTGACACACAATACAGATATACTTATAGTTAGCTGGCCTGCTACCAATCTCTTCTTTGTAGGTTAATTTTCAGATAACTCTAATAAATTTACTGTAGTTCAAAAACAACTTTTAAAATGGAAACTACAGATATTGGAAGGCACATCCACTAGCTCGTGTAAACCACAAGTTAGAACAGCTGATATGTTTGTTGCCTGGAAACTAAGTGCACACACTTGGTGGTGGTTGAAGTAATTATAAATAAATACATCCATTTTTAATAGTTTTAGTGTGATCATTTGTCTTTCTGTTTAAGGATTAGACTATTATAAAATGTAACCTTCTGAAAACATCAAACTGGAGCTCCACTGAGCACTAGAGTTGGGAACACTGGCACTTCTGAACTTGGACATGTGCAATGCACTGTTGTTGGTCTCTAAATTATTCAGGCCAGGCAGTCTTTTTTTTCCTTTCATTGTACATCTCCTGTTAAAATTTATCACTTTCACAGACAGAGCTTTATCCACATTTTTGTGAGAATCCATTTGTTCATTATTATCACTGTCCCTCCCAGCTTCATCCTATCTCCACTATCCACAGTGAATATTTCTTCAGCGGATAAAACTGAAGGATCATTGAATGAAGGTATGGGAAGTATATAACCTGTTATGTATTAAGCTAAAGTAAACAAATGTACTTTGCACCATGCTTGTTAAGCATTCTTTGTACAGTTATATGTAAATATAGGCTAATGTGCTGCTCCATGCAATAATCACTTTTGAACTTGTAGGCACCTTCTACATGCTTACTTACTATCTCATAGGATGAAACTTCCTGGCAAATTAAAACTGTGTGCCATACCAGGACCAATCCCAGTACCTTTGTCTTTTGCGGGTAAGGGTGCTACAGGTAACAGCCCTCCTGGCTGTGGCTACACCATCTCTCCACAAATCCTTTCTTCTATGAGTGTTGGTCCTTCAAATTAAGTAGGGGAAATTTTGTAAATTTTGGAAGGTGTGAGATGAGGTACTGGAAAGTAAAACTGTGAGGACAGGTCCTGAGTTGTTCTAGGTAGCTCCATCAGCAGAGCCCTTGCCAGGGAAAGGCAATGATCTTGGGTTTGAGTCCTGGTCCGGGACACAGTTTTAATTTGCCAGGAAGTTTCATATCAGCTTGCCCACTGCTGCAGAGTGAATATCTCATTCTGTCTTAAACTATAATTGACACATGCAGGACTACAGCAGAAAGCCTTTAACAGTTTGTGCGTGTTTGGTAATAACTTAAGATATTATGGTTTTAAATTTCTCCATTTTAATGCAATATTATAATCCATTTTTTCATTATGTTGCCCATAAATCTTGTTCTAGTAATTGCTTGAGATATCTACACAATTCAGTTTGTTCCAAGAAATCTGTTTGACATTATATTTCCCGTGTGTTGTACTTTAAAATTTCATAATTGCCTGAAAAATTAAATGTTTCAGCTTTTCAAGTTATTTTTATAATATTCACCTCAGAAAGAGGGTCCTTTCTCAAAAGAGGGATTTTCATCTTGCGAGATGTAGAAAGAGAAATGGTCTAACAACTGAGAAGCAAATAAATTTTAAAATATACCAATTTTTTTTTCCTGTGGCACCCAACTTCAAATGTGTTAAATAAATTAAATTTCTAATTACCACTAATATGTTGCACATAATGCTATTATTTGCTCAACATGGATTTTAATCTCCTTTTTTCTGAACCTTCCAAATACAAAATGCCTTTTTCTCTCATTAAGTATATGTGATAAGATACAGAGATTCTATTTGTGGAGAACGTACAACAGTAAGTTCTATCCACCATTTTCAGGTTCCCAAGTACTCTTGCACTGTAACTTCATAGAGAGATTGCAGTCTGGAGTTGATATAACACAAAGGCTGAAACAATATTTTCCTCCTAGTGTCAGATTTTTTCTAATTTAACTCTGCATAAACGTTGTATTGGTTTTGATTTTGCTGAGAAGAGATTGTGTTTCTTTCAACCAGAGATGTAGATGATTAATATGAATCGAAATGTAAATTTTCTTTCACTTTTGTATGCTGGATTTTATATGTACCTTACCTTTAAATGTAATTTAACGTATTTTGTATGATTTCCCTGATAACTGGTATTCACAGTGCAAGAATAATTCTTTCCAGGGTTGTAGGTAGTGCCTGAATTGAGTTTGTAGTACACTAAAACTGATAAACTGTATGAATAAAATTATTATTAACGTATTTAACTGTTGTAGTTAGTAGTGCTTAGAATCCTTAACAAAGTTTTTCTGCAGACATTGACCATTTAACACGCATTTTAGTGCTTTGCGGAACTCCGACTAAGGAGACAATTGATAAAATAACAAGTGAGGAGGTAACTGTCATAAGCTAACTTATTTTTATTAGCTACTTTTACAGTTCTATTTTGCATTTTGTAAATGTGTTTCTAATTCAGGTAAGTTACACAGTGCTTTTTTTTGCTTGTTGTCTTTGAATTGTAAAAATAATGTATATTTTCTAACTTGTTTGTTGCTGTTAGTATATGCATGTTGTTACCATAAATTATTCCAAAATCATTAGTCAAATCCCATGTTTATTTTTCACTATATGGGGATAGTCTTATAATATGCTGAATTATAGTGACATTTTTTTTCTGCTCAGAAGAAAATTTTGGCACTAGTTGAATAGCCTGTATACTTGCAAAACTACAGAAGTAACAGATTTCCAGATAATTTACTGCTACAAACAACAAACACTGCTTCTAAGGATTCAGTAGGGGAGGGGGGTGAGAATCAAATATTGAATAAGTGAGTTGAGGATGACATTAGAGGGGGGAGGGGGGCGGAGGTTAAAGTGGATTTTGGTCAGGAGGCTGATGGAAGAGACAATGTGTTGAAGGGCAAGTTCCCATCTCTGTAACTCTGAGGGCCTGGTACTAACTGGAAGTACCCAGACGGCATGCTTGTTGTAACACATGCCAAGGTCCATGGGAGTCATTCATGTCGGTCAGCATGTTCTGTCAGAGGTATTGATTGTCCCTCAGGCAAACAGTTTCTCTGTGACATTTAAGCATTCATCCAAACATAAAAGGTTGTGCAGTGGACACTAGTTATTTAGTTTATGACCTGTGTTGTTTTACATGTGGTTCTGCTTTGAATGGTGTATATTTTTCTTGTGGTGGGGTCGGATTAGGTGATTGTGAGGGGAGGGGGCATGGATCAGTTACAGGGGAAGGAACCATTAGATAGTGATGGTGGTTTTGGGATGTTGTAAGGTTTGGCGAGGATGTTGCGGCGTTTGGGTGGATGGAAAAAAGTTACTCTGGATGGTGTGGGGAGGACACCTTAGAGCGATGATCTAATTTCAGGGCATGACTTGAGATAGTCGTAGCAGTGGCGGGGCAATTTGTTACGGCATTCCAGGCCGGTACGTTACTGGGTGACTCAGCACACGTTTCATACCTACTATTGTGGGAGCAATGTTCATAGTCGTCTTTTGTGTTAGTATTATACTGGTGTTTGATGAACAAAAAAAATCTTAATTACCTGGCAGCAGAAGAAAATTATAAAAGTATTATAATATACAAGATTTCAGTGCCACATATTCTTCCGGCAGCAGGGTTGAAGGGGAGAAAGGAGAATGAAGTAAAATGACTGGCACGGTTTAGGAAATGGGGGAGGTTACAGAAAAGTTACCTGGAACCCCAAGGTATGGGATACTTATCAGGTGGGGTGAGGATGACACACCCAGACATGGGATTCTGGACAACTTTTCTGTTACCCTCTCCACTTTCTAAATCATGTGAATCTTTCTCCATCATCCTTCTTCCCTGCCTATAAACTCCTCTTCCAGTAGGAATTGTTTGTTATCCGAATTATGCTATTTTAGGAACATGCATTTAAACTATTCCATTTCTGCAAGATAATAAATTAAAAATAAATAAGTGGTTTTTGTTTGAAAGGTATTGTCACTGTTTCTCAGGATTTCTGTATTATGCTTACTGGAATTAAACATATTACTGATCAAAAGTGTTATGAACTATCAGTTGTTGCATGTTGTAAAAAGATAAATCTGATAGTGTTTATGAAATTAACCTTTAGGCCGTACACTGGTCTTTTGGACTGGGGCGACCCCCTTCTCCTCCCTCCCCTTCTCTCTGAGTGCGTGTCAGCATTCTGCCCTCCACAGTAGCCTCAAGGCAGGTGAAGAGGAAGTCGAAGTGAGTCTTTTCTTCGTTGTGCATCTGTCCGAAGTTCTGTAATTAATGAATTGCACTCTCCGCTCCCGGTCAAAAAAAGGCCAATGTGTACACTGAATGTCTTTATTTTCTCCGCTCCAATGTACCCCACTTACCCCCAAGTTGTGTGTATTTCCTTTCACAGTCAACTGCAAGTCTATAAAATTGGAAAAAATCTACATATCAAGTGTGTTAGAAAACTATTGGGGGATGTATGCTGGGGAAGGGGGAGACCGAATGGTCCACTACATGCATTTTAAGACAATTAGATGCAAAAAAGGCCGAAAGAAACTGAAAGAAACGGCACTGCAGTCTTAAAGACGAAGTGTACGCTTTGTGTGCCATAAGGGGGCTGAAGGTTAATAATGTTTTTGTAGTGTACACGGAATGGAAATGTTAAAGTTAATAGTGCAGGAACACAGTAAGAAGCAAGACCTTTGCTTTGTAATTTTAAGTTTCTGCATTGAAATTCTGAGATACAATACCATGTATCAGAGGCATCATGTCACCTCTGTTGTAACAGTTTTTTTAGTTCAGTAAAATTGCTTTTACATTATTTCTGTAGGTATGTTTTTCACCTGTGTTATTTTTCTGTTTTAGGCAAGAAATTACATTCAGTCATTACCACCATTGAAGAAGAAAGACTTCAAAGAGGTATTTAAGGGAGCAAATCCACTAGGTAATTTCTTATTTTTGTCTTCTTCCAGAACTCTGACATTATGAAGTTCATAGTCTAAGTACAGTGTGAATGCTCAGTTAATGACTGTGAACTGCAAGGCAGATGGTACCAAGTAGCATGGTTTCTTCCCATTTTAGTCATTTGTGAAGTGGAAGAATAGTGACTGCTTTGGTGCTTCTGTCCTAGCTTTAATTATCCTTTTTCTTAAACTCAGACTCCGTATTGAAGAGACACACAAATTGAATAGGACTACCTTATAGATTCTTCACATAATACTAGTTTTCAAAAATCACTTTTTGCACTTAAGGTATAGTGCAAGTCTGTTTACAATTTAGACCTACTATGATTTACAAACAACATTCAACACATGTTAACACTGATAACATTTTTGAAAACAATTAGATGATTTAAAGAAAGGTAGTTTAAGAATTACAGACGTAGAAATTCTGAAACAGAAAAGAATCAGAGGTCAAGCAAATTTTCTTTGATTTGCCATAAACCCATGTAAATTTGTTATATTTTTCAAATCTGACGACATGTGGTTATACACATACAGCATAACACCAGTAATGTTATACTCACCCTTTACACATGTCGATACGTATTGTGCTGATATGTAAGTTATGCTTCTGCCTAGCGTCAAAAGTGAAAATCACTGTTGTACTTGCAGATAGGTTCTTCTTTTAATAGGCTTTCTTTTGTGTAACCTAGTACTTCATAGATTTATAAACAAGGAAGAGGAAGTGATTCTTGAATTTTTCCCGGCGGACATAGTATTCCATCATCTTTCGGGAGTGCACCCGGGACAGCGACAATTCTTCTTCCGATATTTCGGCTGCAAACCTTACAGCCATCTTCAAGGCGAGTCCAAGACTGAGTTCTCAGCGTCTGTGCATGCCTATTTATACGGTAAATCACGTGATCCAAGCTACTGAGGATTAGACTGCGCATGCTCGAAGATATCACATTTGTAACTGCTGCGCTAGTCATAGATAAATATATACTTCAAAGATAATCTGTGAGCAGTGAGTGCAAACATAAACAGAGCTGTTACGTCTCCACAGTGCTTACAAATGAATAATTAATCATTAAAAGTGGTAACATCAATCGGAATAGAAGACGCAGACATTCTTTCAGAACGAAGGCGTGATATAAGTGGCTTCCATGCATTGTCAAGATGAAATCCGTCGTCACGATTTAGCAGGTGGTCCGCCAGTTGTATATGTATAGCTTCCTTTACAACAGAGTCCCAGAAAGTGGAAGCTGTGGTTAAAATCTTTACTCCTTTGTAATTCATGGAATGGCCAGTAGAAATACAATGTTCGGCTACTGCAAAGAGGATGGATTCCTAGGTCATTGCGTATATCGCAAGCCCACCCATACAGATCTTTATTTGCAGGCGTCCAGCTGCCACCATCCTTCGCAAACTATGAGTGTACTGAAAACCTTAGTTCACAGGGCTCAGGTAGTGTCTGATGCTGACAGTCTACAGGATGAACTCCTGCACCTGGAGGCGGTTTTCAAGAAATTTATTATAATAGCATTTAGATATCGGTACGGTAATTCTGAATCACTAGCACTTGATTCCTTATTATTCAGTTCCTTCGTACTACAGAGCATAATTCCTTGCACAATCGCATTCGATATCGAGCATTTTTAAATGCCTGTTACGCAATCTGATTAGGATCCCACTTTCAAGTATCATCATTCTATTGGCACACTTACCCAATTTATATGACCTATTGGTGTCAGTTGTCTGTCACTTTCCAAAAGGCAGTCGGTGTACATGTGTTTAAGCTTGACCTTACATGATTTATTGAAACAGACATCAAGTGATTGCTGAATTGATGTTATCCCGCCTGGATGGCACACGATTAGAACTTTTTTCCCACATCCTAGTGCTTCATTACAGTTCACATACCCCATTACTTCACAAAATTTGATGAAACAGTACGTTAAATCAGAATGAGACAACTAGTGCAAGTATCTTAAAGCCTTATGTATTGTTGGTATTTATGTAAAGAAATTTATTTTTATTGCTATTAAACCACTCAACTGCATAAGCTTGACCTTACATGATTTATTGAAACAGACATCAAGTGATTGCTGAATTGATGTTATCCCGCCTGGATGGCACACGATTAGAACTTTTTTCCCACATCCTAGTGCTTCATTACAGTTCACATACCCCATTACTTCACAAAATTTGATGAAACAGTACGTTAAATCAGAATGAGACAACTAGTGCAAGTATCTTAAAGCCTTATGTATTGTTGGTATTTATGTAAAGAAATTTATTTTTATTGCTATTAAACCACTCAACTGCATAAGTTTCATAGAGGTTTCACTTAAATAAATTTAAAGTGAGATCATTTTGTTTTATGTCGTCACGTCTTTCAGCGTTTCTATGGAAAATAAAGTAAGTAACACAAATTAAAGCGCACTGTCATGGAAAGTAAACTACGTATTTGTAACTGAAGGTTTCAGTATAACACTTTGGATTTAGGATTCAGTAGTATTTGGCCATTATGCATCAAATCTCGAATCCGAAGCAAGTGTGCTAGATTTGGCGAATAATGGATTCGGCCAAACCACTCGGACACAACCACAGTATTTAGTAACAATGATCAAAAGTGTTAAAAAGATTAAGAAAGTCATTTCTTACCTTATCCATGACATTAAATATTTTGGAAAAATATATGAACTAATTATTTATTTTATTGATTTCAAAAGTATAGGCACAATTTCCATATAGTGTTTTAGTGATAGTGGGTATTTATAGCCTTATTGTCAAGTAATTCTGGATTGTATTTCTTTAAAGCTATTGACCTGTTAGAAAAAATGTTGGAACTGGATGCTGACAAAAGAATCACAGCAGAGCAAGCTCTGGGCCACAAGTACTTGAGTCAATATGCTGATCCTACAGACGAGCCTGTTTCAGCACCTTATGATCAAAGCTTTGAAGATATGGAATTAACAGTTGAACAGTGGAAAGGTAACTTATTTGGGATTTATCAGTAAAGATAATTTTATAGTTTGTTTTATTGTCCTATTAGTTTGTGATCGACATTGATGTTTTGTCCTGTAGCAATTCACTTTGTTTTACTAATTTCTAATTGTTTTTCAGAACTTGTCTACAAAGAAGTAGAAGAATTTGTACCTCAGCAGCTAACTCAACCACAGGAAGCTCCTCATTAAGTTATTGACATTGTTGATGTATAGTTATTTGTAGAAGCTGTGTGAAATCAATGTCTGATTCCCCCTCCCCCTACCATGGTTGTGTTCATTGTTTATGGACAATGTGTAATATGTTTGTGGCAGTGAATGTCTCCTTTTTTTCTTTTTTTCTTTCTTTCACTTAGTAGTTCACTTCTCCTTCATACTGTAGGTGATCTGATTTTAAATAAATGGTTTCTTTTTGCTCACATCGTAAATGTACATAAAAGTAAAATCTTCAAGAGGACATTGTGTGATAACAGTTATAATTGTTTTATGTACATTATCCTTTCTAACGTAGATGAATAGTACATGACAAGTTGGTCTAATGTCTTCAGAGTTCCTATTATGATAGGAATCTCCTTTGCTATTTTAAGCATTAAGCTTCCAAATTATTCTTACAGATTGATTTTTCTGTACAGATTCAATGAAACATATTAACACAGAATTTTCATTTATTTAAATGTATAATTTATTTTGTTAAAATGCTTTGTCACAAAGATGTATGTATAATACACTAATCTCTGTGCTGTCTCACCACTTTTGTCACCCATTTTATTAAAAGTCTGAAAATACATTCTGTGTAGTTTACACAATAATTAGAAATAACAGAGCCCACACTCATTTTTGTTATGTTCTAAATGTAAAAGTTTTTTTCTTTATTTCTTGTTGTAATGATTTTTTTCTGTTGACTATTTTAGTTAGTATACTATCTGTCATAAATACTGCGGAAGAATGTAAAATTTGAGCTGTTCTTAGCATACCTCCTGTTCAAATAACATTACGGGAATATAATCAGGTAATGTCATCAACAACTGCCAATATTCCAACAGGTGAACACAGTCATTTTCGGGGTCCAAGTGAAATGAGAAGTCAGGGTGCATGGCAACCTTCTGTGGATGATGCTATGTCAATCAGAAACTGAAGACTGTATGTTGAATGATAACATACACTATACAATCAGAGCTCATCAATGCCAGACATTGTCATTATTGAAATAATGATTAATAGTTATTGAGCAACTATTGCTAATCATTATTGTCTCTGTTGTTTAAACCAGGGAGAGATCAGAATTGCAGACAAAATTTAAGCAAGAATATCTATGTTCATAGGGCCACTTACTAATTTTGTCAATAGATCTACATTTTTGTTCATGTTATGCACAGTATTCTCCTATTCTTCAAGCAGAGGGTGGGAAAATTAACTTGACTTGTTCACCATAGTTAACATTTAACTATCAGTGATGTAATGATGGAAAGTACAAATAAGAATATTAATGATGTTTGTTATCTTTGGCTGTGTAGTAGAGCAAGTAGCCTTATCTTTCTTCATACATTGTCTTTTGTATATAGTTGATGTTGCCCATCCACTGAGGGTTTAAGTTGCCACATACAACAATCTCTAGTTTGATTTGTGCCAAGAAAATAAGGGGTGTTCACTTTCTTTAAACATCAGTGGTTGTAAAGAGGCTTACCTAACTGCATTCCCACAAGTTTTTTGAACACTGCCTAAATATAGTCACTATTTTAATCACAAAATACTAGTTAAAAATTTTCATGTTAGCTTAAGAAAATTCTGACAACTTTCAGAATATAACAGAATGTGTTATGTTCGCGTAGCAATATCATTTATGCCCATGTATCATGGGATCTATTCTCGTATTAGAACAATAATAACTGTCTGTGTGGAACAAATTGTTTTATGGATGGTTTAAATTTTAGGGTGCAAGAATTTCTGTGAAATGCTGACTGATTTGTGGCCTATGTATCACATTTAACTGATAAGTATTTTGTCAGTGCAATCTTATCTTTTTTTTAACTATTTAATTTATGGCAGTGACCAAGAAAACACATTGGTCTGTATTGCCTTTATTAAAAAGGCAAAATTACAAGAGAAATTCTTTTACCCATTGGGTAATACAATAATTTTATCCCTGAGCTTGCAGTGTCAGTGAATTTTAATATTATTTGTTTGTTATATTTGTATTGCCTCCCTGCAGGGTGTTTTATTACTTATGAAATGGCAACCTAAAGGTACACTTTTATCAGAATCTTTTTTTAGCCCAATATTTAAATCCAAAAACATTATAGATCGTGAAAATTGGAAATTTCTGTTGTATATGTTTGCCACTTGATCATTAAAGAATGCACAAATTTGGAAATCATTTATAAATTGTTGTTGTTCTGTCTCATTTGGCTGTCGATTGTTTGTAGCTTAGTTTATTGTTACAGCATGTGAATTGCTTGCATTTGTTAAAGATTTGCATATAATTTAGAGAAGTCCTAAAATTTTATTTCTTTTTGCCATGTGTCAATATCGTGTAGCAGTTCACAGTATGGTGACATTAGTTGAGAGGGAGTTTCTCCTATAAAACTTGAGTCACTGATCCATGAATAATGAGGTATGAATTTTCTCAAATATGCCTATATTCCTTTTGTATGATTTGTGCAGAGTTCTTATATTTTATAGAATGAAGAAGAAGAACAAATTTTTTAAGACACTCAACAGTGTTACTCTGTTTAGCCATGAAAGAATCAGATATTTTTCATACATTAGTTTACTAAAGAGGAGAACAGTAAAAGTGTTGTAGCACAAGAATTATTCATTTTGTAAGTGATGCTAAAGAATCTGTAATTGAGTGTTAAACAATGAAAATCTTTTACTATCTTGTTATGGGTTTTTACAGGTATATATTTTCTTACGTCATTATGAATAAAGTTATCAGGTAAGGAGTTCTGTATAAGATCTGACACTGTGTAATTATTTATGGCACTAAACTAAGAGGTTAATAACTGAACAATCAATTACCAACATATGATTGTGTATTTGTTTTGCAGCCCATAATTTTGTAGTTTACTTTGTACAAGGCCTGTAGAGCAGTATTTTTTTCCAGAAATGTTTTATTTTGTAAATAGTTTATTGATGTTATTTATTCCATATTAGCAACAAGGTTGCTACAAATTTAAGTTACAAATGTGTCATGTCTTTAATATTTTTGTAACAGATGTTCTATGAATTTAATTTAAATGCAAAGCATTTTTCAGATTTTAGAGTAATATGAAGAATTGTTACCACAAAAGAAAGAAGTGCAAAATAGAGAAATAACAACAGAACTATCTTTTTATTGTAAATCATTTAAAAAGTAAAATGGAAACACAAAGAAAATGTTATTTTTATACTTAAATGTCTGTGTTATAAAAGATTGTATTACCTGATAAAAAAAAATCACATTTCTGAAAATCACTAAGTTTACTATATACTGGTTTTGTTCCCAAATGTGCCTGTGATTGTATGCCGCAATAAACATGAAAGAATCAAATTTTCTTATGCTGTTAATTTTATATACTTCCATTTATATCACTTTGAGAAGACAAATAACGCATTGACCCCACCATTTATTGACAGTGTGTGGCTCTTTCAGTATTGCACTTAAGGGAAGAAAGGTTTAAGGACAACATGGATTAAATTCTTCAATTTCCGGCAGTGCTCTAACAAAAACTTGTGACCAATTTCTTTAAGAAGTTTGATAGAATTTTCTGCTAGCGAATACATAACATTCTTCTAACTCTGGAAGAGTGCATTGAAAATGTTGAAAAATTGCAGAACATATGTCAAAAACGAGAGGTAAGCCTTGGTGTTTAAGGTTATTTAGTTTTTAGTCTATACTCAAAGGCAGCTACATTAAAAAGCACTGTAATTAAGTCCAGTTATTATGCAACATACAAATTGGTACATTACAAGTCACCTCATTTCATTATCTTGCTTTTTTCCTTATTCATAAAAACTTGCATCTCAACCAACTGGGACAACCCTTCGAACTGTGAGACAAGTAATAGGATATATTTCTTAAAAGTCTTCTAGTACACAGCAAACTTTTTCATAAGCTATATCAGCTACTAGGACTACTGAACGATAGGTGCATTGGATTAGAACACCACTATTTACCTTCTATTTTAGGTGAGGGGGGAGGAAAAAAAATCTCTAACACTGACAATTACAGTGGTACCATCACACGGAATCCTGTTGGCCTTGACGAAATCCCTACAATATTTGTTACTGGAGTAGCCTTTGTACAGAAGGATTCTTTAAAACCATATAAAGCTTGTAGCAAACTAGTTCTTATTTTAACTACTAAATATAAAATACAGTGTGAGGTAATAGCTTTTATTTTTTCTGCTTCAAACAAAACACAAAAACTCTTACCAAAATAAAAGGACAGTATGAAAGCAAAGAGTAAAAAATATCGTTGCTGCCACAGAATAACATTGCTCTGCACTGTGCATTCATAGACGTTCTGGTCACTCCCACACAGTCCTCCCGATCAGTAGAGCGGAGCTCAGGGGATACAGGGGTATTTATCTTTCACTCGTGAACTAGCTCTTGCGGGTACTGAGGGCATTTGTTGACCCTCTTCACTTCCCGGTGCTGGCAGTGTTGGATGCGCTTCCCCTTTTGGTGCCAATAAGGCATCCAGCAGTGTGAAAGGTGACACTTCATGTTCAGCATGTACCTCTTCATCAGTTGGTGACATTTGTGGGGAGTGACCAATACCACCTAGAAGACAAGCCTTACAACTCAGAAAGTGGCAGGCTGTGGTGTCACTGTCTTCTGGCCATACAGCCAGAGCAATAGCACCTGCAGCACACGGCGACATAGGCTTACCCCCACTCCCTTGCCTCTACACCAGTGGAAGTTGCTAGCCCCCACCAACATTGTCTTTGTTATTCTCTGCTGGTGGAATGAAAACTTACTTTTTTATGTTTAGTGGTTTGCAAGGCATAAGTTATCTTTAACAGATAGCTGCCTTTCAAAATAATGGTCAACAAGTGTTGTGTTCCAGGTTGCGTCAGTAATTACACTGATAAGAAGAAAATTCACATTTCCTTTTGATAAAGAAATGTGTGCTAAATGGTTATTTGCAATCAAAAGGGATAATTTCATTCCAAGCAAGCATTCTGTGGTAAGTAGTTTTAATTTTAAGCTTTAATATAAATAGGATGACAAAAGTACTTACTATTTTAATAGTGTTTTGTGGTAAGAGTTTTGGTGAGCTCTATACTGCAATATTTTTCATCTTCTAATAGGTCTGTCATCTACATTTCTCAGACACCAATATTTCATGGGAAACGAGTGCCGTACACTCGAAGACAAGAGTCTCTCCACTGTGCAAGCCAAACCTCAGAAAAACTGCTGTACAGTGCAAATTGACTAACTGCCCTTCTTACTTACCTAAAACAATGCCAATCAACAGGGAATCTCCATCTGGAAAGCAGCAAAAGTTGGAGGCTGCTGCACTGAAGGCAGCAATAGTCGAGAATCCAGTGTCAAATCGCAAGAGCAATATAATAAGAAGATTTGTTTCAGTTCATTTCATGAACTAACGAAGATAGTTGTGAAGTGCAGTGAAAAGTGGTCTACAGCTTTGTTGTTTATTATTTCAAGCCATGCTTATAAGTTTATTCATAGCAATGGGTGTGTCAAGTCTGCCCTATCACAATACTATCAAAAACATTTATGTTAATGGTGATGTTAATCCCAGTACTTCAAATTTTTTGGCTTATATTAGACAGAAAGTATCGAATCTAAAATCTCATGAGTGCTTTGTGACACTCATGTTGGATGAGATACATATTAAATCAGCCGTGGATTACAAAGATGGCAATTTGGTTGGAATGGCACATGACAGCACTGCTCTTGCTACAACAGCACATGTATTTACGGTACAGGCTGTAATGTCATCATTCAAGGATGTTGTTCATATCATGGCTGCTGATAGCTTGTACAGAGTAATCAAATATGTATTGGTAGGTTTAAGAAACATAGGGTTGAAAGTTATCTGTATTACTTCAGACAATAACTCGATTATTAGAAGGGCTACCTCAAATGTTGCAACTCCACCACAGCTGAGTATTGCTTACTGACACACAGCCGATCATTCCAGGCCCTTGTTATGTGTTATAGACACTATATACATTTTCAGATGCATAAGAAATAATTGAGTTAGCATGAAAAATGATTTTCTGAAATTCACATCTGTTGAAATGAAAACTTCATTTTCTGCAATATGATCATTGTATGGAATAGAAAGTAACACATTATTAAAGTTTGGGTATGGCTTAAACTTGAAAGTACTATGGCCGTCTTCACTAGAAAAACAGAATGTAAAGCTTATTTGCAAAATGTTCAATGAAAATGTGCAGAGCAGTTTACTTGGTGTTGGATTCTCAAGTGACGTTGAAAATTATGAAGGCACTACTGCATTTATAGACATAATTAGCACTTGGTGGCACATTTGTAATTTTAAGACCCCTTTTAAAGGACCAAGACTTAAGGAAATTAATGCAGAAACCACTCACAAAACACCCTGGTGATGAAAGATGTCTGTTTCTGGAGAAGTTTCTTAATTTGCCTGATAAATGGGAGTCCATGAGTTTTATCAGTGGGTAAGCTCATTAAAGAAACTCATTCTGAACTTAAGCATAGTATATATGGATTACTGGAATTGATGACCTATTGTGTCCAGAACTGAAAAGTCATATGTACTACCTGGAAAATTTGACTGATGCACTGGAAGCAAGGTTTGGATTGTATCGGCAGCTGTCTGGATCCCAATATCATGTATCAATTAGGCAAACATTTGAAGTGGGGGGAGGAGGGGCAGGATTTAAGACTTTCTTCTTTGCTACAGATTTATGTGCAAAGTGACTCAGATAAGAAAGTTATAATTACATCTTTTCCCAGTTGCGACCAATCAGAATGTCTTAACACAGCCAGTGACAGCTCTGTGCCAAATATTTTGAATGAAATAAGTGTCAATCTGGCTTATTTGGAATTTATCATCCCAGAATTACCATTTCTTACATTTATTGCAAACTACTGTTGCTTCAGTGTCCTTAAAGCCTTAAAGAATCAAAATGTTCAAACAGTAATCAATTTCTTACAATGGATAGAGAATTGGCATGTGGTGCAGAGCACAAACTTATTAAAAATTTAGACAGGGGTAGTTTAGGGTATCCTAATATTATCACATTATTGGTTGTATTGCACACTTTCTGCTGGGTGAAAATGCTATTGTCAGATGACTATTGCATAAGTCCTCCCTCAGACTTAAAAACCAGTGGCAAGTAGCAACTAAATGAATTCTCAATGTTATACTGAGCAACAATGATTTTTTGATAGATGTGTATGTCAAACATTCAACATCGGAAACGTGCAAGTCTATTGTGTGTACCAATGTTACCATGCTGCTTAACAACTAATGGAAAATGTCAAGGTGCAAAGATCTTCAAATAAAAGAAAACTGTTTCAGGAGGACCTGTGACAACTGCTGAATCGATCGGACAATGTGTAACATATCTTTGGGGCAACAGTTTTCCTGCGCCCGCCAGCCATATTCTATATAAGTACTTGTGTAGCCTTTGTTCTGTTCGCAATAAAGTGTTATCTCAAGTACATGTGGTTCTTGTTGGGGTTCCAACGCCACATAAAACTCATACTGGTGACCCTGAAGTCGAGTACACCACTAAGTTACGCGAGTTGTGCAGCAGCATTCAGTTTTTGTATGGAATTTTGCTCCTCGTGTCCCCTCTGCCCTTATGACGTGCACACACTTATTCCTCCATGACGACACTGTCCGTCTCCCTCTTCAGCCTCTGTATTTGGGTCCTCACCGGGTCCTGAAGAGGGGTGACAACACCTATATCATATGCCTCAACAATTCTCCATTAACTATATTCAATCCCCCCAGAGGGCCCACAGTTCTTTTGTGGGTACGTGTGTGGCGCGCACGGGGCCCCGAGCCGGAGCAGCCTTTCTTCTGCCCCAGGCTGCTTCACTTTCCCTCCCGGTTTATGCCTTCGCCCGGAGACGGGCATATTTCGTGAGATACGGTGGTTCTTGTTGTGCTTTTTCTTCCTTCGTTCCTTCCTTTCTTACCCTTCGTTTTCTGTCTTTCTCTCCTTGAACTCTCCTAGCCTTCTTCTCCTCATTAGTCTCCGCCTCGGCGTTTGAGACACTTCTTTTCTTTCCTTCTTTCTCTTCCTTTCCTATCCTCTTCTTCTTTCCTCCCTGTGCGTGTATGAAGGCCGACCCACGCATTATCGTGCTTAGCAGGTGACGGGGTAACGCGTAATTCCCCGCCCCGGGTAGACAAGTAAGGCACGTACGTACCCCCTGGTAAAGGCCAGGCCCAGGGAGGGGTGATTACCTGAGCTGGTACCTTCCGAACGTGCCGATTGGTCCCTCCGTCAGTTCTCGGGAGGTGTGACCTGAGGTGTGAACAATCACCTAAGGCGGGTAAGCCCTCGGAGAGGGCCCCCCACTAGGAAGGAGCGCGCCATCGGAGACGCCGGTAATCACGGGGGACACTTCCGCGATGACTTCCTTATCTTCTTTCGTGACGTTGACCCATAAACGTAAGTTAGACTCACCTCAGCCTAAAAAGACTCTGCCTAATGTACCTAAATTTCTGGTTGTCTCTCGCACCGACGGAAAGGATTTCAATTCTGTCAATCCTTTCGTTATACAGAAAGGTGTAGATGCAATTGCTGGCCCTGTTAAAACCTGTTCACGTCAGCGCAATGGCACATTGTTGCTGGAAGTGGAAAGTGCCTTCCAAGCCCAAAAACTGATACGTACTACGTTGTTGCACACTTTTCCAGTTAAGGTCGAAGCGCACCGCACACTCAACTCGTCACGGGGGTAGTCTTCACGAGATCCCTTGACGGGTTGTCTGATGAAGATATCCAATCGTATATGTCCGATCAGGGTGTGACAGCCGTCCACAGGGTCATGAAAAAGGTCGATAACCATCTGACACCGACTCGTACTGTGTTTTTGACGTTTGACAAAGTTGACCTCCCGTCGAAGGTCAAAGCAGGGTATGAAGTCATCTCCGTCCGACCTTATGTACCTAACCCAACGCGCTGTTTTCAGTGCCACAGGTACAACCATACCCGTGAACATTGCCCAAATGCAGCAAAATGTGTCACTTGTGGTAGGGACGCCCATGAGGGGGATTGCCCACCTCCGTCCCCTCACTGCCTTAACTGCAACGGTGACCATGCGGCTTCCTCTCGCGACTGCCCTGTATACAAGGATGAGAAGGTAATCCAGCAAATTCGGGTTACGGAGAAGGTATCGACATCTGCCGCTCGAAAGTTGTTGGCGAGTCGAAAGCCCGCTGTTCTCCCAGTGGGCACATACAGTAAGGTCCTTACCTCCACTCGACCTACTAAGGATTCAAGTACCCAGACGTGTGATTTTACCTTCGCTGACACAGTTGTGCTATCCGCCAGCCCGAAGATTGCCCGTTCCACGTCCCCGCTCCCTCTTGCTGCTTCTAGGGTACAGTCTTCGTCAAACTCTAGTAAACCGCGGGCACCTAAACAAGATGCCCGGACCTTGAAAAAGGAACCCGTCCGTGAGGATTTTCTGCGTTCTCAGGCTTCCCAACCGTAAACTGCCTCTTCCCGCCGTCACTCTTCCAGAAGAGCTGACAAGAAAAAGAGTTCCTCTCCTTCCCCGCCGAGGCGTGACCCATCTGTCATGCCGTCCAACAGTTGCCGGCCTCGGCCGTCTTCTGTTTCACCGGGACGCTCCGTTTGCCGAGCGCCCGGCCCTTTACCGGCGGTGGAAACTGCCCCTCCTGATCAACTCAGGGAGGTGGCAGGCGCGTCGGTCGAACCAATGGAACATGACCCTTTGCCCCCAGACAGCGATAGCAGTGCTCCCTCGAAATCCGGTCCTCAGCGGCCGTCGAGGTGACCCCGCTTGCTAGTTGTTTTTTATCCTTATTTCTTCTCTCATTTTTATCATGGCGCTCCTTCAATGGAACATTCGCGGCATTCGTTCTAATCGGGAGGAGTTAAAACTACTCCTTCGATTGCACTGCCCGCTTCTAGTCTGCCTCCAGGAAACTAAGTTGCGTCCACGTGATCGTGCAGACTTTCCACACTACACCTCTGTGCGGTTCGACCTGCCACCCGTGGAAGGTGTCCCAGCCCATGGAGGGGTTCTGATGCTCCTTCGAGACGACGTCTATTTCCATCCCATTTCCTTGCACACTCACCTACAGGCAGTTGCCGTCCGCATCACCTTATCCACATTTACCTTCTCCCTCTGTAATATATATTCGCCATCGTCATCTGCCCTTACTAGGGCAGATGTGCTAAACCTTGTTGACCAGCTCCCTTCACCTTTCGTGTTGGTAGGCGACTTTAATGCCCACCACCCCCTATGGGGCTCTCCGACATCTTGTCCGAGAGGCTCCCTTTTGGTGGACATTCTCCACCACCTCGATCTTGTCTGCCTCAACACCGGTGCACCGACCTTCCTTTCTGACACAACACACACTTATTCCCATATAGACCTCGCAATATGCACTCCTCAGCTTGCCGGTCGGTTTGAATGGTATGCACTTTCTGACACGTACTCGAGTGACCATTTCCCTTGTATCATCCACTTCCTACATCATTCCCCATCTCCACGTCCCACCAGTTGGAACATTTCTAAAGCCGACTGGGGGCTTTATTCTTCCATGGCTGTTTTTCACAATCAGACTTTTCCCAACTGTGACAGTCAGGTCGAATACCTCACAGAGGTTATTCTCACTGCTGCTGAACGTTCCATACCTCGTACATCCTCTTCTCCACGTCGTGTCCAGGTCCCTTGGTGGACTGCAGCCTGCTGCGACGCGCTTCGAGCCCGGCGCCGTGCTTTACGCACCTTCCGCCGCCACCCAACTTTGGAGAATTGCATCAATTACAAACATATGAGAGCGCAGTGCCGTCGTATCATAAACGACAGCAAGAAAGCTTGCTGGACTGCTTTTACTAGTTCTTTTAACCGTTTTACTCCCTCCACGGTTGTCTGGGGTGGCCTACGCCGTTTGTCCGGCATCAAGGTCCACTCCCCGATTCCTGGCCTGACCGTGGAGAACGCAGTCCTCGTGGACCCAGCTGATGTTTCAAACGCATTGGGTCGTTTCTTTGCGGAGGTTTCGAGCTCTGCCCATTACCACCCTGCCTTTCTCCCTCGCAAACAGGTAGAGGAGGCACGGCCGCCTTCTTTCCGCTCTTTTAATCGTGAAAATTATAACGTCGCCTTCACCATGCAGGAGCTAGATCGTGCTCTCGCCCTGTCCCGGTCTTCTGCTCCCGGGCCCGATTCCATTCATATTGAGATGCTGAAGAACCTCTCTCCTGCGGGCAAGTGCTTTCTTCTTAGTACCTACAATCGCATATGGACTGAAGGTCATGTTCCCACAAGTTGGCGTGAAGCCATTGTTGTCCCCATCCCCAAACCAGGGAAGGACAAACACCTTCCTTCCAGTTATCGCCCCATTTCTCTGACGAGCTGCGTCTGTAAGGTGATGGAACGCATGGTTAACGCTCGGTTGGTCTGGCTCCTCGAATCTCGCCGCCTCCTGACTAATATCCAATGCGGTTTTCGTCGACACCGCTCTGCTGCTGACCACCTCGTTACATTGTCGACCTTCATTATGAACAACTTTCTAAAGAAGCGTCAAACAGTAGCAGTGTTCTTCGACTTGGAGAAGGCATACGATACCTGTTGGAGAGCGGGCATTCTCCGCACATTGCACACATGGGGCCTTCGGGGCCGCCTTCCTCTTTTCATTCAAGCGTTTTTGGCGGATCACAAGTTCCGGGTACGGGTGGGCTCTGTTTTGTCAGATACCTTTTGCCAGGAGAATGGGGTACCACAGGGCTCCGTCTTGAGTGTGGCGCTCTTTGCCATTGCAATCAATCCGATCGTAGATTGCCTTTCAGCCGACGTCTCCGGATCTCTCTTTGTTGACGATTTCGCAATTTATTGTAGCGCCCAGCGGACGTGTCTCTTGGAGCGTTCTCTCCAACGCTGTCTTGACCGTCTATATTCCTGGAGCATCGCAAACGGCTTCCGATTCTCCACTGAGAAAACTGTGTGTATCAATTTCTGGAGATACAAGGAATTTCTTCCACCTTCTCTACGTCTCGGCCCTGTTACTCTCCCTTTCGTGGAGACTACAAAATTCTTGGGACTCATGTTGGATCGGAAACTTTGCTGGTCCACACATGTGTCCTACCTGGCTGCCCGTTGTGCCCGATCCATTAACGTTCTTCGTGTCCTCAGTGGCACGTCATGGGGAGCGGATCGTACCGTCCTGCTTCACCTTTACCAGGCCATTGTTCAGTCGAAGCTCGACTATGGAAGCCTTGTATACTCTTCAGCACGGCCGTCGATTCTCCGCCGTCTCAACTCTATCCACCATCGTGGATTACGTGTGGCGACCGGTGCATTTTATACCAGCCCTGTTGAAAGTCTGTACGCCGAGACTGCTGTATTGCCCTTGACCAATCGACGTGACATACTCTTGTGTCGGTACGCATGCCGCCTACAGTCGATGCCCAACCATCCATCTTACAGATTATTTTTTGACGACTCACTCGATCGCCAATATCAGTTGTCTGCGATTGCCTTGCTTCCACCGGGAGTTCGGTTTCGCCGCCTGCTACAGCGGCTCGATTTTACCCTTCCTTCCACCCTTCGGTTGAGCGAAAGCCCATTGCCACCGTGGCATCAGGCCCAGGTTCACACACACCTCGAACTTAGTTCGCTCCCCAAGGAGAGCACTCCGGATTTTGTATTCCGCTCGAGGCTTGTCGAACTCCGTTCGCGGTTCGATAATGCCGTATTTATTTACACTGATGGTTCCAAGAGCACTGCCGGTGTCGGATCTGCCTTCGTCGTCGGGGACAACCGTTTCCAATACAAACTCCCTGACCGGTGCTCAAACTTCACGGCTGAGCTTTTCGCCCTCCACCAGGCCGTTTTGTATACCTGCCGCCACCGCCACCCTTTCTATGCCATATGTTCTGACTCCGTTAGTGCCCTGCAGAGTCTTAAGGACCCTTTCTCGAACCATCCTCTCGTGTATCGGATCCAACGCTCCCTCCAGTTGCTGGCGGATGACAGCTGTCACGTTTCTTTCCTGTGGGTCCCTGGCCATGTGGGTGTGCCCGGGAATGAGGCCGCCGACACGGCAGCCAAGGCAGCAGCTCTTTTGCCTCGCATGGCTACCTTTTGCGTCCCATCGGACGATGTTCAACGGGCTCTTCGCCGGAGTATCGTGTCGCAATGGCACAGTGTGTGGCTTTCACTGTACAACAATAAATTGCGAACTGTCAAACCGATCCCGACCACTTGGAGGACATCCTCACGCCCCTCTCGGCGGGAGGAGATCATCCTGGCTCGGTTGCGGATCGGTCATTGCCGTTTCAGCCACCGTCACTTGCTATCCGCCGAACCTGCACCGCTATGCTCCTGCGGTGAACTGCTGACAGTGCGACATGTTTTACTGACTTGTGTTAATTTTAATCATCTCCGTGTAGCCCTTCACTTTCCGTCTACTCTGGAGGAAATTTTAGCTGATGACACACGAGCAGCTGCTCGGGTTTTGCGTTTTATCAACTTGGCCAACTTATCCAAGGATATTTAACTCTTTTAATTGTCTTTTATCTTTCGTTTTTAGCCTCTTGTTGATGTTCTGACAGTGTACATTTTTTTAGATCATAGCGAATCTATGTTCTTGGCTGGGCGCTAATGACCATAGAAGTTGTGCGCCCTAAAACCACAAAAAAAAAAAAAAAAAAAAAAAAAAAAAAAACTATATTCAATCTGCCTTTGTTGACTCTGCTTCTCCTCCTCCCTCACCAGACTCTTCCACCCCATTCCCCTCCCCACTTGTCACTCCCCCCCCCCTCCCTGATTGTTACTCCTTACACCTTGCTCTCGTGGTTTCTTCTCCCGTCCCCCTTCCTCGAATTCATTGTCCCCATAACCCCCCCCCCGTCCGCCTCTTGCTACAGTCATCTCCATCACCCTCTGCGACCACACAGTTTTCATTCTCTATCCGTCTTCCTCTGCTCCCTCATCCCCCTCCACCAATGAGTGGCAGCTCATCCTTCACATATCACTTCCTGCTTCCGTCCTCCAAGGTGCTTGTCATTGTGCCTGTGGTCTCTGCTGAACTGCATACACGCCCAACCCACTCTGCCCGACACCCTCAGCATCTCGACGACTTCATCATCAGTACATCTAAGACTCATTGCTGCCCATGCACTTTGCTGCCACCGGACACAGTTGAGTTATGTCACTCTGCTACCTACGCTGCTGTTGCCTGACACTTCGGTTTCCTGCACCCCCAGCACCCTCTCAAGATGTGCTCCACACCACTTGACTGCCAAATCAATTGGACAATGTGTATCATATGTTTATAGCTGACATCTTTGGGGCAACAGCTTCTCTGTGCCCACCAGCCATAATATGTATCAGTTCTTGTGTAGCCTTTGTTCCATTAGCAGTAAAGTGCTATCTCAAGTACATGTGGTTCTTATTGGGGCTCCAACCCCACATAAAACCCATAGACCTATTTCAAATACTGAAACTAAAAAGAGGTGTCCATAATTTAAGGAAAATCATCAGCATCATTAAACACAAAGCAAATTCCTTGTTTGATGTTTCCAGCACCATCAGTAACATTAGGAATTGTCTGTATCCTTATCACATCAATCTTATTTGAGAGAAATGTCTTTTTCATTTTATTTAAAAACTATTTTGTCCATATCCACAGACTCTAGATCCATAAGTTCAGGGTCATTTTCCAGTATTTCTTGTATGGTGCACACATACCTATAGCTGTTCAAATTTCTCTTTCCTTCTTGAAATTTAGCAAAAATATATTCTCCTCCAGCTGCACGTTCTTCCTCAGAGGGATTGACATCATCGAGGCTGTCATCATTCTTCTAAGAGATGTCAGAATCAATCTTCTGACTCTGTATATTTGAAATAGTTTTGGCCACAGGCATGCGTGTGTGACTCTTCTGCTTTTGGGGTAATCCTTTGTTGTTTGAAATCTTTTTCTTTTTTACTGTATTCTTCTGAACTTATTACTTGTGACAATGGGTTGATATGACTGCACTTGATCACAGGTATCTGTTTTTTTAATCCTCTTAAGGAGTACATTTTCAAAATTGCTTATAATTCAGCGCTGCACTACTACTGCTGCAGTTTTAGAAAACAACTATGTGGGCATATCATGTTTTGGAATTGGAGCATATCATATATTTAGGGACAGTAACTGCCACCGCCAGTTACAATCCAGCTTTCCAGGGCCACCGGGTGGCTGCTGAGAGAGGAATTTTGGACGTCTGGTCCAGTACTGATGAACAGTATAACTGCCCCTTTTCCATGTGGGAGATGGATTCTGCATTTTGCGTGGCCCGTGACACATCCCCAGGTCAAGATGGTATCCATTACAGCATCTTAAAACACCTCAAATGGCAGAACAAAGAAATCATCCTCAATCTTTTTAATGTCATCTGTGTGTCAGACCAGTTCCCTGACTCATGGAGAGAGGCCATTTTAATTCCTATTTTAAAACCCAGGAACGACCGCACCAGCCCAAGTAGTTATCATATTGTTGCTCTCACCAGCTGCATGGGAAAGACCTTGGAGTGGATGATAAATCACTGCCTTGTCTGGATGCTGGAATCCAGACAGCTTCTAGGCCGCATTCAGTGTGGGTTCAGGAGATATCGCTCCACCTTCGATAACTGACGTTCCTGGAGGTGGCTATACAACAGGCTTTCCTGCGCCACCAACAACTTTTGGGTATATTTTTTGATCTTGAGAAGGCCTATGATACTACTTGGTGGTATCTTGTCCTTAGGCAGTTCCACAAATGGGGTTTTTGTGGTTGTCTTCCCAGTTTTATTCAGTCCTTCCTTTCCCCTCATTATTTTAGATATCGGGTCTGAAAGATTTGAGCAGGAGAATGTAGTCCCTCAGGGTAGTGTTTTAAGCGTGACCTTGTTTGCAATAGCTATTAACAGTATTACCTCTGTTGTGAAAAGTCCTGTGCAGTGTTCTTGTGGATGACTTCTCTGTCTTTTGCTATTCATCCAATCTGGCAATGACTACACGTCAGTCTCAGTTCACTCTTCATCGGTTGGGTGGATGGGCAGGGACGATTGGTTTTATGTTTTCAACTGAGAAGTCTGTGTGTGTTCCTTTCAACCATTCACATACTGTGTTTAATCTACCTGAAATACAGACGAAGGACTCTGTTCTACATTTTAAAGACACATTGAGGTAACTGGGCCTCACGTTCGATTCTAAACTGACATGGTTACCCCACCTGAACGACTTGAAGACAAGGTGCCTCAAAGCACTGGTGATTTTAAAGTGTCTTAGCCACACTTCTTGGGGAGCAGACAGAACCTGTTTGCTCCGGTTTTAAAGAGCCTTGGTGTGAGCTCGTATCTATTATGGGTGCGCAGTTTATGGGTCTGCATGCGCCTTTTATTTAAATATGTTGAACGCGGTACACCATGCTGGAGTTCAGCTGGCCACTGAGGCATTTAGGACGAGCCTCATACCTAGTCTTTGTGCTGAGGCTGTGGAGCTGCCACAGCACATAAGGTGACGGCTACTCACTGTGTGCCAGGCATATAAAATGCTGTCCACACCTTTCACACCGCCATACCTCACTGTTGCTCGGCCTCTGATGGAAAGGCTATTTCATAAGAGTGACAAGACCATATGGGATTCACACAAAGGATATCCTTTTAGAAACGGGAGTGTCTGGCTTTAATGTTTTGCATCGAAGTTGGGGCAGGGTCCCACCTTCGACTCTCCAGAGGCCGAGGATTATTTTAGACCTGGCGAGTTTTAGGAAGGAACAAACTTCGGATTTTCTTATCAGTCATTTTTAATGTTTTAGATGGGCATCACAACTTCACAGTTGTGTACACTGATGGATCCATGCATGGGGACTGTCAGATGTTCCATTGTGTTCCCCGACCATGTCACCAAGATTCGCCTTCCTGAGAATTACTCTGTTTTTTTCTGCAGAGCTCCTTGCAATCTGGAAGGCACTAGAACAGTTACATAGTGGTCGGGCCAGACGATTTTTTTCTCTTCTCTGATTCTCTGAGTCGTTGAATGAGCTATATCCATCTGAGACCTTGCTGCAGTATATACACCACGAATTGTCCTCGCTTCAATGTCGCAGGAAGGGGGTGTCATTTTACTGCATGCTGGGACTAGTGGGCATTCAGGGTAATGAAGATGCTGATCAGGCTGCAAAAGAGGCCTGCAGCGCCCCTGATGTGGAATATTACTTCCCTTTTGCGGCTGCGGTCCCTGCTGTTGTGGGAGCAGGCCTGGCTCTCAGTGACTCACAATAAGCTGCATTACTAGAACCCCACTGTCCATCCGTGGCGTTCCTCTTTCTGACCTCTTAGGTGGGATGAAGTCACCATTACATGCCTTCGCATTGGGCACTGTCTGCTCACACACGATTTCCTACTCCGATGTGAAGAGCCCCCACTGTGTGATGCCTTTGGCGTGCAGCTTACTGTACACCACATTTTAATTCATTGTGATTTATATCATGCACAGAGGGTTGTGACGGATCTTGGTGCAGAATTGCCCTCTATTTTAGGCAATGACAAAGTGTGTGTGCGCAAAGTTCTAACATTTTGTAATTCATCCCAACTCTGGCCTAAACTTTTAGGCTGGAGTTTTTATTATGGTGCAAGGTGGTTGCTAACCCTTTTATATCACTGTGGTCCGCTGGTCTTGCTCCTCTGCTTAGTAGTTTTAACTCTTTCTCCAGCTTTTCCATTGGGGTGCTTTTCCCATCTTCAGTTCTGATGTTCACCTTTGTATTTCACTTCAGCTGCACATGTTACTTGCTGGATTGCTGTCCTTAAATTTATCAGTTTCTTTACTTTTCACACTGGTTGGTTCTTCTATTCTTTAATTTGATAGGGCGCTGAAGACCTAGATGTGGAGCACCCAAAAACCCCCTATCATCACCACCAACATCTCCATCATATATTTAGGTGTAACAATGACTTTTACTGGGACAAACTTTAATCCTTCTTAAATAACAGTACACGGGGCTGCATGTGTGTGTGTGTGGGGGGGGGGGGTCATTTATTTATTTGTTTGCAACTGTTAAAGACAGAGAGTAGGAGTAAATTTCTTATTGTAAACATGTGAATTATTTACTGAAGTAGGCCTGTGCAAATTTAAAGAAAGGGTCTACTGTTACTGTAAAACGTTTTTTTTTATTTAATTGACATAACTGATCTGTAGAGAACATTCTACTTCTATGACACTATAATCTCCATACTCTAACAAGAGTTAGACTAAATAATGTAATGTTAGATAGGAAATATGTCCTTATGTTCTGAAAATAGTACTTTAACATGAGCTGATATTTATTCATTTCTTCTGCAAGAATCATAAGGTAGTTGAAGATTTTGTGCAATAAACCTTACCAGTACCATACTTGTTACAGGTTTGCATATGAATTATAATAAGTATTTATACCTTTATGACATCAATGTTAGCTTTCTGTGAGCTGTGGTAATGTTAAGAGTTGTAATACCAGTAATGAAACAAATTCAGCACAAATAAAACTTAAGTATACTGCTAAACACCTATCATTAAACAGAATTATACATTTATTCTTGCAGTAAGCTATTACTTAAACGTTTTTGAAAAGAAAAATTTTGGCACTAGCAATATACAGCTGCAGAAATCTTATACTTCTTCAAAGTTTGTGGCTGAATTCTTGTAGTTATGTATTCATATGACTGTTAGCTGTGTTAATCTTTAAAAAAATCTCTCTTATAATGAAAGTAATGCACCATAAATAAATATATTGTTACAATGATACATATTTGTTATTTTACATTTGATAACACTTTGTAGAACTGCTGCTTGCTCTTAGTTTTAGGGGTAGTATAATCGTCAGTACCATCTTAATTACATGACATTCATTACAAATTAGATTGTTATAATGAATTTGGGTGCCTGTTGAGTTTCAACTCATTCCAGTGTAATGACGTTCCCACAAGTATCATGAGGTATGGTTTGCTGGCTCCCATTGCCTGAGAGTCACAATCGAGTTTGGAGGCCTTATCGTTTAGGTGGTGTTGGTTTGACCCATACCAACGACACCACTTGGCTCTGCCCATTTTGATCCATCTGCATGATATGTTCATGCCAGCAGAGTACTCTGTAGGGTTCAGAAATGGGGGCTGCAGTGGTATCTCGACAACGTCTGTCCTTAGCATCACATGTGTACATGAACATTGATGTTTGTACACAAATGTCATTACTGCCTCATTTCTCAAGACGGCAGCTGGGTGAAGTCTGACCATATGCTCACACACTGTGTAGTATGTTTTGACCACATTTGATTGGTAAAAAAGTCTGAAGACAGTCGTAAAGGTTCTTCGTAAACCAATTCTATGGTGGATGCCCTTAAGTCTGCTTTTAATGCTGTACAAAGAACTAACAAAACCAGTGGGAATGCTGATTACCAAGACTGTGCATGGCACATTAACTTGGCTTTCAAAATTCTGTGCCAATGATCCACCATTTCATTGCTTGTTGGGTGGTAAGCTGTCATATGATAACGGCAACCAAAGAGGTTGACTGATTCTGAGAATCCAAATTGATGCCTTTGATCAGTGGTGACACTTAAAGGGCAGCCAAAACATGTGATCCACGACAAAAGAAATACCTCCTGACGGCAGTAAAGGTCCCACAATGACCAAGTGCATGTGTGTGAAACGTTGTCATAATGGGAAGTCTCATACTGCTCTGTGCACACATTGTCCAACCTTGGCCCTCTGACAGTCTAAGCATGCTTTTGGCCAACTACAGCAGTACTTTCTTATATTGGCCGACACAAATCCGTCTGACTCTTCAGTTTGACACTAGCCTTTATTCCCAAGATGATCCAATCCATGGATATTGTCAAATAATTGTCACAATCTCTCTGGTATAAAAGTCTTGATTTTTCTTGTTACACAGGGCACCAAACTCAGAAACGTTTACCAACATATTATATTTGTCACAGACGCACCCCAGATATACTATTGTGATGGAAGATGAGTTGTCTGTCTGTCTCTTGCGCAGAAGGTAACTTCTTTTAGTCAATAGCCTGCAATATTGGGTCCAAATGAGAAAGGTAACTGCCACAACGTTCTCAGCTCCTTTGATATGCTGCAAGACTGTTGTGAATTGGGCAATAAATTCAACTTGTCTAAACTGTTGTGAAGAACAGCCATCCTTCTTACTACTGAAAGCAAAAGTAATTGGCTTGTGGTCTGTGAAAACCGTGAAGGTTTGGCTTCCACATGTGGCCGGAAATGTCTGACAGCTACATAAATTGCCAGCAGTTCTCTATCGTAAGAGCTTCATTTAACTTGTGATGATGTAAGCTTACAGGAGAAGAATCCCAGGGGCTGCCTTTGATATGCTGGTGTAGAGCTGCACCTACAACTTGTTGGCTAGCATATAAATCTCGTGACTGAGGTTCTAGGTGTGCCAACATGATTGCCTGACACAGACACGCCTTAATCTTACCAAATGCCTTCAAGACACCATACCTCACAAAGGGCTTAATCAAATCGCGTGGTTATGGAATATTGCCCCAGAATTGTGATTGGATAGGGTATTTACTGTCAGATAGGACATAGTTTGTACTAATTGATGGCAAGACATCAACTAAAACAGAGGTGATATGTGGCATTCCACAGGGTAATGTTATTGGTCCTATGCTGTTCCTTATGTACATAAATGATGTGGGAGAAAATCTGAGCAGCTCTCTTTCGATGTTTGCAGATGACGTCGTCATTTATTGTCTAGAAAAGTCATCTGAAGATCAAAACCAACTACAGAACGCTCTAAGTACGATATCAATATGGTGTAAAAATTGGCAATTAACTCTAAATAATGAGTGTAAAGTCATCCACATGAGTATGAAAAGAAATCTCTCTAACTTTGTTTAGAAGATAAATCGATCATATATCAAGACTGTAAACTCCACTGAATACCTAGGACTTACTGTTACATCAGACTTAAACTGGAAAGAACACACAGATAATGTCATAGGAATGGCAAACCAGAGATTTCGTTTTATTAGTAGAATAAACCACGGTTGTCTGTTCTCATTTGGAATATTGCTGCCCAGTGTGGGATCCTTGTCAAGCGGTAGCCATGAAAAGAGTCCACGAAGGGCAGCCCATTTTGTGTTGTCACGAGACAGCATCACGGAAATGATAGATGATCTGGGATGGGAATCATTATAACAATGGCGTTTCTCACTGCAGCAAACTCCAATCGTCAACATTCTCCTCCGAATGCGAGAATATATTGTTAACTGCCACCTACTAGGTAGAAATCATCATCAGAATAAAATACGAGAAATCAGAGCTCAACGGAGAGATTCAGATGTTCTTCCTTCCCGCACGCTATTAGAGAATGGGATAGTAGATGAATAGTATAAAGGTGATTTGATGAACCCTCTGCCAGGCACTTAAATGTGATTTGCAGAGTATCCCATGTAGATATCTGGTGTCCACTGTGAGTGTCATTTGCCCACAGCAGTGGTGGACTGAGGGGGAGGGGATGAAGGAGGCAGACCGCCCTGGGATCTCATTTTGGGGGAGCCTCCAAATACCTCAAAAGCAGGGTTTTTCTCCTCTCTCTCTCTCTCTCTCTCTCTCTCTCTCTCTCTCTCTCTCTCTCTCTCTCTCTCTCTCTTTTCTTTTAGTGGCTTTGGCATCTTGTTCTGGCGCCTCCAAACCTGGAAAGCTATTCATTATTATTATTATTATTATTATTATTATTATTATTATTATTATTTATCCCATGCCTCTTGTCCTGGGGGTCCTCAAATCTCAAAAGGTACTTTTTTCTAGTAGTACATATATTGTTCCATTGAAATGGAAGCAGGCTTGACTTCGAAGGCAGGGTTGTCAACTGAACACACCACTTATACTGAAATCAGGTTTATTGCCAACTGAAACATACATGCAGCACTGACTGCCTCACGGGCAGACAGAATATGCAAGAAATTAGAAGAATAGTTAACATAAGAAACATGTAGAAATTACAAGTGAACATAAGAAACATGTAGAAGATTCTGGAAATGATAAATACAAAGAAATAAATTTTTGCCAGTGGATGGGGTTCAACCAGTGACTTTCAGTACTGCAATCAGTGACGCCCATTGCTCCATACTGGCAGTCGGATAACTTGTGGTCTTGCGGCGTTGCTCCCTCTCCTGGAAAAACAGCAACCTGATGTTAGGTTCCCTTTGGAGCCAGCTGCAATGTCCTGGATCTTGATCTTGTCATGGGTCCTCTGTATGGCAGTTTCAAGAATCCTTCCCTTCTGCATGATTACTGACGACAGACCTTCCTGTCGTGGCTTCATCAGTAGGCCTATCATTAACATCCTTAGTAATTGAACAAGAAGTCATTTTCGGCTATCTCCTCTTCAGGACCATAGTACGGCTTCATGCGGAGGACATGAACAATGTCTCTTCATGTTTGTCGTTTAGATGACGGCTCAAAATCGTCGAATTTGTATCTGACGTCTGACAGATGGCATATGACACGATATGGACCAAAGTATCGCTTCGATAACTTTTCTGATCCCCAACTTTCCGTACATGTATAAAAATTCATACCAGATATCCTGGACTGTACACAACAGGTCGGTGCTTGTCATTATACCACTGACAATCCTCCTCCTGGGCGTCCAGTGTACTTATGCGCGGCAGCTGTCTTGCTTCTTTGACCCTGGTGATGAGATGTTTCACATAGTCATCCTGAGTGTCGTCCGGCTGTTATGGGAACAGTTTATCCATTGTCTCAGCTTCATGGCTATGGAGCAGGAAAAACGGTGTGAAGCCTGTGGTGTCTTGTCTTACGGTATTATAAACAAATGTCACGCTGGCAGAATTTTATCCCAATCCTTCTGCTCAACATCGATGTACATCCACAGCATCTCTGTTAACATCTTGTTAAAACGTTCTGTAAGACCATTTGTCTGATGGTGGTATGCATTGGTCATTCTGTGGATAATGTTGCATCGTGACATTACCTCTGATATTAGTTTTGACATTTCCGTCATCAGATATCATCACATATGGTTCTCTATGTTTCAAATAATGTCTTCTACAAGGAATTTTGCGATGTCTGGAGCTTCTGCAGTTGGCACAGGTTTGGTGACAGCGTAGCGTGTGAGGTAGTCAGTGCAAACTATTATCCATTGGTTATCGGTTGTCGACTTCAGGAACCTCCCTAAAAGATCGATCCCAACTCTGTGGACTGGAGCTGCTGCAGGTGGAATTAGTATGAGATGCCCTGGAAGTAATTGCGGCACAGGCTTCCGTCACTGGCAGCCTTTACAGTGACTCACATAGTGCTTAACAGATCAGTAGAGACGTTTCCAGTAATAGCTGCATCTGATTCTGTGTTCACGAATCCCAGATGACCGGATATTGGAGCATCGTGGAAATAACTGAGAATAGCTTGCTGGAGATGAGCTGGAATGACTCAAGCCATTTGGGGCCCAGTGGATCATAGTTGCTCTTACACAATGTCCCGTTTATCAGGTGCAACTCTCCATTGGTTGGTGCCTCTATGGTTTTTAATAGTGCTGGATCTTCCCTCTGTTCAACTGTAAAGTCACCTAATTCAGTGAGGGCTGAAATTTTATTCATGCTGTTGTGTTCCACTAATGGATTCCTCGAAAAGCAGTCGGCATCCTTGTTTTTGCGCCCATTCTTGAATACCACTGTGACGTCGTACTATTGGAGTCTTAGTGCCCATCTCACTAGTCATCCTGATTCAAGCTAGTCAGCCAACACAAAGAATAGTGGTCTTTCATCACGGTGAATGGTTTGCTGAATAAATATAGCTGGAACTTGTTGATAGCGCAGATAACTGCGAGACATTCTTTCTCAGTTGTAGAGTAGTTTATCTCGGACTTTGAGAGTAATCTTAATGCATAGGCTATCACTGTTTCAGCACCTTCCTGAACTTGTACAAGCACTGCACCAATCCCATAACCACTGGCGCCTGTGTGAAGTTCGGTTTCTGCATTTTCGTCGTAGAAGTTTAGTACTGGTGCGGAAGTTAGAGCATCCTTAAGTACCCGGAAAGCTCTTTCTTTAGCCTCTTCCCAGTAAAACTTGGTGTCTCCCTGCAGAAGTTCTTGCAATGGACGTTCCTTGTTACAAAATCCTTTTTTGAAACAACGTTAGTATGATCACAGCTCGAGAAAACTTCTCACATCACGAATGTGCTGAGGAGTTAGAATTTCTGTGAATGCCCTTACTTTATCTGAATCAGGACGGACACTATCTCCGTTAACTAGGTGCCCTGGATTTTTATCCCTTCGGCATTATTTGGATTGAGGTGGAGTCCATCATTCTGAACACGTTTAAACACATTTGACAGGCAACTCAGATGTTCTTCAAATGTTTTCAAGGAAAGGACAATATCATCAAAATAGCAAAGACACATCGTCCACTTAAGGTGTCGAAGCAAGTTGTCCATCGTGGGGTCAAATGTGGCTGGAGCACTACAGAATCCAAATGGCATTACTTTGAATTCATAGAGGCTGTCCCATCAGGTGTAATAAAAGCCGTCCTCTCCCTTTCAGCGTTGTCAACCTCGATTTGCCAGTAACCTGTCTGCATGGCTTCACACCGTTTTTCCTGCTCCATAGCCATGAAGCTGAGACGACAATGGATACACTGTTCCCGTACCAGCCGGACAACACTAAGGATGGCTATGTGAAACATCTCATCACTAGGGTCGAAGAAGCAAGACAGCTGCCGTGCTTACGGACACTGGACGCCCAGGAGAAGGACTGTCAGCGGTATAACGATAAGCACCGACCTGTTGTGTACAGCCCAGAATATCTGGTATGGAGCTTTACTTCTGTACGGAAAGTTGGGGATCAGAAAAGTTATTGAAGCGATACTTTGATCCATATCGTGTCATACGCCATCTGTCAGATGTCACATACAAATTCGAGGATTATGAGCCGTCATCCAAACGACAAAAATGAAGAAACATTGTTCATGTCCTCCACATGAAGCCGTACTATGGTCCTGAAGAGGAGATAGCCGAAAATAGCTTCTTGTTCAAGGACTCTAAGGATGGTAATGATACTGATGAAGCCACGACAGGAATGTCTGTCGTCAGTAATCATACAGAAGGGAAGGATTCTCGAAACTGCCATACAGAGGACCCATGACAAGATCAAGATCCAGGACATTACAGCTGGCTCCAAAGGGAACCTGACAGCAGCTCACTGTTTTTTTTTCAGGAGAGGGAGCAATGCTGCAAGACCACAAGTTATCTGACTGCTGGTGTGGAGCAATGGGCGTCACTAAATTGCAGTACTGATGGTTGCCGGTTCAATCCCATCCACTGGCAAATATTTCTTGGTATTTATCATTTTCTTCCAGGTAAGTCTGGAAGGACTCAATGTGCTGCCTGCAGCTTCCCACAAGGACGGCATTGCGCACATTTCGTGGGAGCTTCAATGCGCAAATTCTAATTAATTCGCGCAGAGGGTATGGGTAATCGAGGAACTGATTTTTTAGCATCATTCCTTGGAAGAATTCGCCGAGACTCCTGCAATTGCTTCGCATAGTGGGGCTTCACTAAAATGCTACTTTTTACTCGTTCCTGCTGCCTATCCGACCAGTAGGCAGGCAGGAAATGCTCCCTAAAATCGTCAAAGTAGCGGCAATATCTCGAGATGTCGCATCGGCGTGGCGGGCTCTCCCTCGAGATATCCACCCAAATACTCGATTTTCTGCCCTTCTGGCCAGTTCTGAGCCAAGTGCGGGGGTGTAACCCGCTTGCAGAGTTTCGGAAGACCTGGTACTTTTTTTACCGTCGAAAAGTGGTTATAATCAAATGCCTGCACTGGCTCTCGCACAGGCACTCGACTCGGTCTTTCTCTTATGGGAGGATGGGCAGGTGGAGGTTCGACTTCCTCTTCCTCGAAAGCCGAATATCTCCGCGCTCGGAACGACAGGGTTGACCTCCACACAAACTGGGGCAGGCGTTTTCTACTTACGCGAGAGGCTGGGGTGCAACGGATACGTGCGACTCGTTCTTCTAGCTCGGCCGCTACATCGCGACGCCTACAGTTAATTTCCCACTGTTGTTCCTTGAACCGGAGTAAGTCGCGAACTTCCTCCGATTCATTTACAACAGCGGGAACGCCCCTTTCTGCCGCCATCTCCCCAATCTGTAGAAGCTGCGCCACCGAGGTAGCCAGGTCCTTAACGCGCGCGCCTAGTTCATCAGTACGCGTTTTCGTCCGACCGTCTACCAAATCGACTCTCTCGCTAAGAGAGTGGACATCAGTCTTAACTGATTCGACTCTCTCCTCAAGAGAGTGAATATTGGTATCTACATGGTCTGAGAGGACAGATATAGCTTCTGCATTCCCTGAAATTTTCGTTGTGTTTTCTGAGATAGAATGCATTGCTACCTCATGCCGTTCCTGAACTAGCCGCACTATATCGGTGCGCAACCCATCCAGGTTATTGTTAATAATCTGAACGGTGTTATTTTGTGCCTCCCTGCACTGCGCAGAAACCTTGATAAGTTCGGTGTGGACTGAAGCTTCCAACTCTGCTTTCAATTCCTGAAGCATTCTGCGCTTCCATTATGGAACCTACTTTTGCTTTCATTTCTGCATTTAATTCATGAACTGAAGCATTCTGTGCTTTCATGCCTGTTTTTCTCTCGTGAAAGCCATGATGTCGCTTAGTCGTATCAGAAATGCACACGGGCCTACTAACACTGCTTGAACTAGTTTACGAAGTAGTAGAAACCGGCATATTGGTATGCGGTTCTCTTTGTTCGCCCATGCCATCACTTCCGGTCGTGTCCACGTTTAAACTAGTAGCGTTTTCAACGGGAACGCGGCCGTCTGTGTTCCCTACTTTTTCGCTTTCGGTCGGAAGGTCTGATCTAGACGACTTTTCACGGTCCTCACTATGGTGTAATCGCCTAGAGTGAGTGGAAAGGGACAAGGCAGAACTATTCTCCATCACAAGTAGTTTATAGCAATAAAAGTAACCAATACAAGATTAGTCTAACAAAACCGCGTAACGAAACACGAACTAAAACCTTCACATGCAATGCACTGTGACCGTGCTCTTTTTACAAAAGCAATAAACTAAAATAACCCATCCAAAATTAAAAAACACTGAAACACAAGAGTTCTGAAAACATAAAATGAAATAGATTAATGCGCGCTGCTAATATCACACATTCATCCACTGAGAGAGGAGAATTTTTTTTTTAAATATTCCCGCACGCATTTAAAGCAAAAAATTATTTCATTGAACAGATGATCCGCTAGAAGAGCGAATCCTGGTAGCTGTAGGCCAGGTAAAAGTAGGCCACTGTACGTAATAAAAGCTTAATTCTAGTAGGATGTACCCAGATAAGTTTACTATTGTAAAAACAAAAACACACTTAATTTTAGCAGTAAAATTAGCAAAAGATCCGTGTGAACTACCGGCTACTCCCTGCTGAAAAACCTTGTTCCCTGGCCCAAATTGAGAACTGTCTTGGTTCAAATTACTCTAATAACAAGAAGTTAACGATATAGTGGCCAATGTACGTAGCAGCTCGCACGAAATTACACACAGGCATTAATAAACAAGCCACCACAATTAAGGTTATTTCATAAAGGTGGCTAAAGAAAAAACATTGATGGCGCAACGGAACTTAAACATAAAAATTGAATCTGAGCTTGTTCTCAGCACTGGCGAAAAACAATATAAAATAAAAACGGGAAGGTGCTCGAAAACTACAATTTATAGGCAAGTCAAAATTATACTGAACTTGTTTATTCAGGTCGAACGCACACAAAATGGGGAAACAATTTTGTTAATAGAATAAAATGCATTCCATGTACATGTTCTAATACTGACGGTGCCCAGCATCGAATTTCATAAATTACACAGAACTTACGCTACTGGGGGGAGGATTTACAAACACCACTCACTTGCTCACACACACACGCAATGCAACAGCGAAACTCACCAAAATCAGCGCGCTGAAACGAGGTAGAAGCATGCGCCGCTATCGTAGGCGACATTCAGTACCCGGAGGTACTGCACAACACAATGTACAACAAAACTGCGAAGATGGCCCTGGCCTGTCGTGCCTGATTTGAGATGGTGCGTGAGTATAGCAAAGTTAAGTTGCATCTAGATTAGACCGCGAGCAAACACGCTAACGGCGACACACGGCTACATTACCTGATCGCACTCCACCGAAGATGAAGTGGTTAAAAATCGGATTCATTGCACAAAATTACGGCACTATGAGAGTAAACTATCTATGCACTTGTTTTATGAGAAGTGGCGTGAATTCAGGTGACTAGCTGCAATCCACTGAAGTCGGAGTTCGGACCCACGTGGTTCCGAAAATCGATAAAAATGTATAAATTGAATTTCCGAAAATTAAAAATTAAAACTAGGACTTGCAAACCCTAGAAATGTTTAGAATTACATAAGAAAGCGAATGAAACGCAGCTACATGCAATTGGGAGCTATTACAGAGACGGGTGAAATCCAGTCACACAACCTGGAAAAGTGAAATAATTGGAAAGTCGAAAAAATAAAAATAAAACTGCGGGATGCAACCCGTAGAAATGTTTAGAATTTCATAAACAAGCGATTGAAGGAGGTTGTACAAGGCTCAGAGAGAATTACTTATAAAGACAGGCAAGGGAACGGTCCAATAAGACATGTCGAAACATACCCTGAAATGTTTTTCACAGAAAGAAGACAACGAAAGAAATGCATTCCCAAAATTTTAGCTGATAAGAGGCACTGCAAGTATTTTTCAAAAATTTTTGAAGTTACGCATTTATTACCAGCTTATAACAGCGGTTTGTACAGCCCTGCCCGCTTAGCGCACAACTTGACGACAGCGCCACGTAGCGGAATTATGCAGAGTTCACAGACACCAATATTAAGCACCTGAAGTCTGGTTTACAATGTAGTGAATGGAAGCGAACACGAACGAATGAGCATTTGCAGAAAATTCACTACCATTCGCTTGTATATGGTTTACACTAGAGGGAACGGAAGAGAACACGAGGTAGCAAACATTGCTTGCGAACGCTGTGTTATTGGTTTTTAGTTTTTAGAGGTAATATTCGGCATACAGCATACAACTATACCCTCTTAGAGCCACAGCGCGATTAGATATTCGGTGAGGATTATTGTGCATGGCGAGCGCATTATTTTTGACGGAGTATGCAAAATGGCGAAGGGAAGGAAGAATTTGTCTCAATTTGTATGGAAGCGAGACACACATGGAGATCGTGCACTTTACACGGAATTCATCTCCATCTCCCCTTAGCACTGGTCCAAACGTTTCCTAGTATGTCGGCTGCAATTTTTCTCTGGCTTCTCATTACCATTGAGCAGATTTTTATAAAGAGAACTCTAATTACCGACGTCGAGCATCATCTACATATATACTCCGCAATTCGCCGTAAGGTGCGCGGCGGAGGGTACACTGTACCACTACTAGGCATTTCCTTTCCTATTCCACTCCCAAATTGAACGAGGAAAAAAATAATGCCTATATGCCTCCGTACGAGCCCTAATTTCTTTTATCTTTGTGATCTTTACGCGAAATGCAAGTAGGCGGCAGCAAGATCGTACTACACTCAGCTTCAAATTCCGGCCCTCTAAATTTACTTAACAGAAATTCACGAAAAGAACGTCGTCTATCTTCCAGCGATCCCCAATTGAGTTGTCGGAGCATTTCCGTGACACTCGCGCATTGGTCAAACCTACCGGTAACAAATCTAGCTGCTCGCCTCTGAACCGCCTCTATGTCTTCCTTCAAACCGACCTGCTGCGGGTCCCAAACACTTGAGCAATACTCAAGACGTGGTCGCACAAGCGTTTTATACGCGGTCTCCTTTGCAGGTGAAGTACATCTTCCCAAAATTCTCCCAATAAACTGAAGTCGGCTGTCCGCCTTACTCACAACTGTCATTACATGTTCGTTCCATTTCATATCGCTCTGCAATGTTACGCCTAGATATTTGAACGACGCGACAGCATCAAGAAGCTCACTACTAATGCTGTATTCGAACATTATAGTATTGTTTTTTCTACTCATGTGCATCAACTTACATTTTTCTACATTGAGTGCTAGCTGCCATTCTTCGCACCATTCATCATCTAAGGAGGTGACACGGCTGGCGCTAACACTACGCATATCAGGTCTACTGGTCAAGTGCGCGCTTCATGAACCAGAGAGCGAGGGATCAAATCCTGTTCAGACCGCAATTTTTTTCACTACGATTTTTAATCGAGCATTCGCTACTCAAAGATGGTGGAATGGCTACGAAAGAAATGTAGTTCGGATTACACGTTAAACTGCAGGTCTTTATTTTCCGGTAAGATAACTGGGAAAGGTTAGGGACACCTAAGCAGCTGCAGTGGCGTCCAGTTGAAAGACCTGCAAGAGGCCTACGAGGTACACCAAATAGAATTTTCTTTTGCTCATCCTTGTTAGTTTGTTTGCTCTGGTGAACACTTGGTTTTAACAATACAAACATTTTTTGAATTACTTGATACCGACAGTTCAAGTCTTCTTGCACATGAAATTTTGATAATAATGGTTAGTACAGAAAATAAATTCATGGCAGTGTTTGATGTCATAGACGACTTCTGTCAATGTGGACTTGTAATTCGTTGAAATGAAATGTGTCTAGCAGTACCACATTTTATAACAGTTCCTTCCGGCCATTCCGTAAAACAATTTTTGCATTTGACTAACAGTGAAATAGTTCTTTGTTTACTCCATGTAGTCGTCACAAAAATGCGAAGTGTCTATTGAATGACAGAAACAAATATTTTTCTTGCACCAGACACACCTGGATAAGGAAAAATTTATGCATTCAGGCACTTCGCAGTAACCACTAATTTTATTCAGACAGTACTGGGACGGAGTCAGAAATGGTCCCGGCCATTGTTCTGCATATTGTGATGCATACCATGCATACTTGATCAAATTCGTGAAGCGTGGCGAAGAAAACTGGTAATGCACAAATGACTGTAGCTTAAGAATACTGTTACGCTGATAAAACTGAAATGAGAGGTATCGGAAATTATGTTGTCTGATAATTTCAAAAAAGTGCTTTCCACTGTCGAAAAAATTCTTTATCGAGAGGTTGAATCGCACTTGTAGTTCCAGTCGGAAACCACATTACATCCACAGATTTTTCGCCATCCTCCACAAAAACAGATGTCATTATGTCCAGATCATGAATCCAACAAAAGTAATCAATTAGTTTCTGCAACTGGTAGGAATAAGTTTCCCATTTTTCCAGAGTTTGATACGACCATTAAAAGATTTTTGCAATTAAACAGTCCATTTTTTATTTTTGGTCCTAATTTGCCTTGAGGTTCTTGAAGACAGATATTCCGCTGTGGAAACAGTAAACCACTCATACTTATCACTGTCATTATCGTATATGAATGTGTCATTGCATTCATTGATTGGGTAATCGACTCCTTTTTTTTTTTTTTTTTTTTTTTTTTTTTTTCCTCCCGAAACGATAAAGTGCGGTGTGCGCGCAGTTCTTTCACGAAGCCTGACTGATCAGCGTTATAAAAAGCTGTTGCAGGAATAACATCAAGTTTCGTCTTTATGTCACTTACGAACTTCTCTATGGCATTGTCTATCACTGGTAGCTACACGTTTACATGACGTAAACTTGGTAATTTTGCGACTTCCTATTCTGTACAATTTCATGAACCTCTGTAGCCAGGTCGACGAAGCCTGGAAATTAGCATTGTTCGTGTCAGATGAAATTCGGAGCGCCCAGTCTCGCAGATCTCCATCGGTAACGGTGCATTGCCTCTCACGAGCAGTTCTAAATCTTTCGAACAGTTTTTCTTTCAGATGTTTTCGAGTTTCCGTTTGGCGCATATTTCTTACTTCATGTAATTCTTTCTTCCTTTTATGAAGTTCACGCTCAGATTTTACGAAACGAAAACGCCTTTGCACACTCCTTGATTTCAAGTGTTTTTTTCCCTCCTTCGTTTAACCAATATTTCACTGCCTTTTCTTTGTCGCTGAAAGCTGATGTAATACGTGTTTTATTTAGGCTTGAAAGGTATTGTTCTTCAGAACTGTTACTGACACAACTGTAGTCGTCCGAGTCACAGTTCGTGGAATCATCATAGTTATTTCCTATTTCTTCTAACGTTTCCACAATTTCAAACGAAATGTCGATATCATTCGAATGAATGTCAAAGAAATCAATCAACAAATGACACATATGTACGTCCTCAGGGAATGTAGGTGATTTCGGCTGAAACCACGTTCTTCGTATTTCATCTTTGCTAAATTGAGGACGTAAATTGGATTTCACATTACTGTGAAACTGGAAGAAGGAAAAAAATTATGCTATAAGCAGGCATGCTTAACAAAAGCACAATAAATATTAATTTAGCTTTATCTTTATTGTAAATACTTACCAATACTGCAAAATTCAACCGATAATAGTTAATAGACGATCGATAACCTGAAACGTCCTTTACAAATTACGATCGGGTTGTCGTGTTTCATGTTCACAATATACCGCCGAACTCGACTCTGTGTGTGTGTGTGTGTGTGTGTGTGTGTGTGTGTGTGTGTCTTTGTGTGTGGCGGTCGCGCCTAGTTGCGCATGCGCTGTTGCTACAGATCCAGTAGGGGTGTACATTTCTTCCCTTGTGAGTTAAAAGTCGACCACTGTACGAAACGAGAGCTTTGTTTCATCACTAAAATTAGTAAATAAGGTCCGTGTGAACTACTGGTTACTCCCTGCTACAAAGCCTTGTTCCCTGACCGAAACTGAGAACTGACTCGTTTCAAATTACTTCAATAACAGGAAGTTAATACTACAGTGGTCAATATACATAGATGCTCGCACGTTATTACACACAGAAATTAATAAGCAAGCCACCACAATTAAAGTTATCTTAGAAAGGTGTCTAAGAATACATTTATGGTGTAACGGAATTTAGACATAAGAAAATTGTATCTGAGGTTGTTCTCAGCACTTGTGAAGAACAATATTAAATAAAAGAGGGAAGGCGCTCTAAAACAAAAATTTATAGGCAACTTACGGATTATGCTGAACTTAGACTTGTTTATTCAGATAGAAAACAAGCAAAATGAGAAACCAATTTTGTTAATACAATAAAAATGCATCTCTCACATGGATTAATACGGACGGTGCCCAGCCTAAATTATACATGATTTAACGCTACCGGGGGGAAGGATTCACAAACAACACTCATTTGCTCACACACACACACGCAATGCCACAGCGAAACTCACCAAAATCAGCGTGCTGAGACGAGGCGGAAGCAGGTGCTGCTATCGTAGGCGAAATTCAGGAAGTCTGAGGTAGCACAAAACACAATATTCAAAAGCACTTTGAAGCTGGCTCTGGTCTGTCGTGTCTGTTTTGAGATGGAGCGTGTGTATAGCCAAGTTAAATTACATTTGAATTAGACTGCGAGCAAACATGCTAACGGCGACACACAGGTACGTTACATGAACGCACTCCACTGAAGGTGAAGTGGTTGAAAATGGATTCATTATACATAATCACGGTGGATTCTTAAGTTGCAGTCTGTTAGAAATCGATGTAGGTAATGGTTTTATATGTGAAGTGGAGTAAATTCAGGTGACTAGCTGCAAACCCCGGAAGTCGGAACTCGGACCCATGTGGTTCCAAAAACCGATAAGATTGAATAAAGTCAGCATGCAACCCATAGAAATGTTTAGAATTATATAAGGAAGCGAATGAAACCAGCTACCCGCGATAGAGGGCAATTACAGACGGATGAGGTCCTGTCTCAGAAAAACCACAAAAATGAAATAATTACATAGTCGGAAAAATAAAAATTACAATATGCAACCCATAGAAATGTTTAGAATTACCTAAAGAAGCTATTGAAGGGGGTTGTATAAGGCTCAGAGAGAATTACTGACAAAGACAGAGTACATACTACCATTCTGAGAAGAGACAGCATAATTAAAATAGGTGAGGAGAGAAGATCGCGAAATATTAGTGGAATTCAGAAGTATATCTGCATAGTTACTTGCCTGATGGACATGGAACAAACAAGAGTGGAAGCTGAAGGCTTTGTTCTAAGAACCAATCACGAGGAACACAAATCACTCACGAAGGAAAACGATACAAAAAATTTTACATGCACTGTACAAAATGAACATATCGTCTGTTAGAAATCAGGCTACACAAAGCTAAAAAGAATTTATACAGAATTCGTACATCACAAAAGGTTTGAATATACCAGGCTGTTATCAAACTGCAACTGGTAACACATATACCGCGTTTATCTGTTGGAAATCACTGGATTGAAAAGCTAGAACACATTTCCACGCATGATCGGAAAAAATGTTCCGAAAAATGAATCTAATTTCAAGAGTCTAAGTTAACACTTTCGCTGTGGCTGACGTTTATAAGCGCCCTCGCCCACTGTCGGATAGTGTCAACCGCAGTGAAAGTGTTAAACATGCTAGACAACGGATCGCTACCGTCTCCGCACCCACAAGAGCAAAACCAATCTTACCTCAATGCAGTCTGAGCACAAAGTGAAGACCTAGTTGCCAGGAGGTGCAGGAAAGCTACTGGAAACTGGGAAATCCATGATAACAGCGGTGGTGGGAAGAGAAGATTGTGAGAAGGCTCATTGACCAGCTTGTAACCAAAGGGTGTAGAAACCCCTTTGGTCGCATCAGCAGCAGGGGTTGGTAACAACTAAATATTGACTCTGAGCCAGAGAGAACCATGCAAAGCGAGCTATCACTACCCACATTCAGACAGCCATTAGATTCTGTTACATTCACTTAAAAGTAAAACAAGTATACATTTTCACAGGGACAGTGGCGTAGTGGGGAAGCCAAACTTATTGCCACATTTATAACCACAGTAATAAATTATTAAAATAACAAAATCCTAGCAATATTAACTAACATTTCAGAAACTAATATTTTAAAACATGAAATAAAATATTTCCCATGCCTTGAAAAGAGGGGTTCTAGTTTTTAAAAAATGCTAAACTAGATACATCAGATAAAATATATTTTTATAAAAAATATATGGAAGACGACAGACGGTCATCTTTCAAGATACATACAAACAATTTAAAAAAGACAACAGATACATATTAGTGTGGTGGGGAATGATGAAAGATAAACAGAGGCTCAAGCCAAATTCATTCATTGGATTAAACAAGTGGTACATTGCACAAAGAGATTCAAAATTTATAATAATCCTATCATAATAAAGTACAAGGGGAAGCATATACTGATGACAAAAAAAAAATTATACTACTGCAATGCAGTTGGCAAAACTTTGGTAGTGATGGGGTCCATAATTGCTACTCTCGCTCTGATCTGGATGGCGTATAAATTGGATAGTGATAATCATTGCTGGATGGTAAGTAGTGAGATCGGCGTATCTTGATGCCGTTGCGGTCGACTGCCGTCGATTACTGGAAAGGACGCGAAATAAATTGTGGAGTATCGCGTACACGAGTTCCTGATGTCACTTGCCAAGAGATAAGCCTGTGTCTGTGCTCTTCGAGAGAGAGAGAGAGGGGGGGGGGAGACATACAGGTCAGTGAATAGGCGGTTGAGCAACATGGAAGCTGTGTACTGCTTGTTCACTACGATTGTGAACAAGTGAATTGGAGCCTCGACTGTCAGTACAGAAGATTCTCTAAATATTCCTCCATACAATATGCAAATACGCGAAAGCGGAATTACGTCTCCATTCAAGTGAAGGAGACACAAAAGCTTACTACACTGGCTGAGCCCACATTCAACGAAAACTATTCTAAAAGAAAAAAAAAAGAAAAAAAAAACAGCTAGCCACGAAATGGTAAGAGGTATTTGGCTTTGCCTGCACATCAGCAGATCTCGATATAAATCAGAAGTGAACAGAGAGTTTCCGGACACTATCTCAATTTACTATTAGTATCGAAACGCACAAACGAAACACTGCTCAAGTAAAATCTCCAGATTAGTCCCCTAAGCGACTGTCCAAGGAGACATTCGTCAGATGACTGTCTTCGCCAGCGGCTCTCCAGCGCTAGATGGCTCAAAAACTATGAAAAATTCCCTCCAGAACTGTCTGCACCAATCACCGACAGTCATTTCAAAAGTTAGCCTATGGGTGTCCGACATCGCTCCCTCCACGTCTTAAGCCCGTTTTAAACCATCAACGAACTTGTAATAGATTGATAACAAGTTGCGTTAATGGCGGCCGTCAGTCGTTTGAACGGCTGCACTAGTATGATCGCGCTAGTAGCGAAGCGCGATAATTATAGCGATAAAGAAATAGGACGATTTCTAAATTCGGTACTAGTGGGTTCACTGCGCATGCGCGAGCTAGCAGGTGTCTGCTGCAATCGCCGCTCCAGTTAGTCCGCCATTTCCCTCCGTATTTTCGTATATTTTGCGTTATGTCGAAGTTTATGATCAGAATGTATTACAAAATGTATTTCTAATGACGGCATTCACACTGTCCGTCACCAGACCGTCACCTAACGTCAACTTCACGTTAAGCTTTCTCAAGAAGATTGTTTTGTTTGAACGGTCGTCTGCTGACATTGGAAGTTAACCTATTTTCGTCACGCGATTTTCATATTGTAGTCGACAAATACACGGTTTGCATGCAAACTTGTCTTATTAATCTTTAGTTTATTATTATACTTTGGTTTAGCGGTAAATTGCAAATGTTTCATGACGACTTAAATATTTATCTCAATTATTGTCCACTGAAAAGCAACGTCGTATATCTGAAACCGAAAAATGTTTTATGATTTGCAATATCGTAACAGAAAAGACTGAAGCCAATTTTTTATTTGAATAAAATTGTAATTTGATGATGCAATTTTCATTAAATAGTATTTTAAATGAAAAAGTTAGTCCAAATGAAAGACAAAAATTCAGTTGTGTATGACGTTATTAACAATGTCATTGGGCAAATCGTAGTAGATAAAGTAAAGAAGGTCTATTTACGCTCTTATAAATATTGCTTGATGTGTTCATAAGTTTATTTTTTTCGCTTGAAAATAAATGTGAATTTTTGAAATGCTGTTTCACTACCCAGAACTTTACCACACTAAGTTGATCAAAATCATCGATTGCAAGATTTTCTTTGGCCGTTTCCTCAATTCCAGTATTAAACTATGACTTCCTACATAACAAATCGGCTTTTATAACCTCACTTTCAACATCAGGTTTTACTGTTCGATTACGTTTATCGTCTAAACACGCTGCCACAAAATCTTGCTTGTGTTTGTAGTTCAGGGCTAGTACGCTAGGAGCGCTTCAGTAGACTATTATCTATCTTGTTCACCTTCGTTCATCGTTTAAAAAGGGCTTTAAGCAGAGTGATAGATGGAAAAGGCACTATTCGGCCTATCACTGCCTGCAAATAGATCTCCTCAGGGTCATGCTCGGTGTCAGGTCGTTTATATGTCTCGCTGACAGTTGAGCTGCAGCGTGTGTTTACGTAAGCAATCCACCTCGTCAGCGACAGTTGACATACTGCATTAATTTTGTGAATTCTGGCTGGTCTCCCATCGAGTTCTACGAAGGGCAGCTGTGGCCGAGAGCAGCACGCTGGCTCCCCGCGGTCACCCTCGCTCCCCCACCGCCATGTCCTGCGAATATTCCCTTGACTGATATTACGGCGAAGTTGCTGTCCAGCAATGACCATCTGCAATGAATTACATGAGGTACATATACGGGGAGCATTTGGGAAACGGTGAGTGCTCACTTCAAGTAGGCAGGCATCTTAAGTCATCCCCCCCCCACCCCGCTGACATGATTTTTTGCGTGTGCAAGTGTCAAGGGGTTGATCAGCACGACACTTGATCGTGTAAAAACTATAGCTGAAGGACGTGGGTTTCCGGGAGGTCTTGCCAAAGCATCCTAATACTCCATTACATCTATAGACACCACGATTTCTATATCACACCCTTGTTGTTGTTGTGGTCTTCAATCCGGAGACTGGTTTGATGCAGCTCTCCACAATACCCTATCCTGAGCAAGCCTCTTCATCTCCACATAAAAACGGCAACCTACATCTGTCTGAATCTGCTTACTGTATCCATCTCTTGGTCTTCCTCTGCGATTTTTTCCCCACACACTTCCCTCCAATGCTAAATTCACAATTCCTTGATGTCTAAGAATGTGTCCTACCAATCTATCCCTTCTTTTAGTCAAGGTATGCCAGAAATTTCTTTTCTCCTCAATTCTGTTCAGTACCTCCTCATTAGTTACGTGATCCACCCACCTAATCTTCAGCATTCTTCTGTAGCACCATATTTCAAAAGCCTCAATCCTCTTCCTGTCCACACTGTTTATCGTCCATGTCTCACTCCCATACAAGGCAACACTCCACACAAATGCCTTCAGAAATGTCTTCGTTAGGCTTAAATCAATATTCGAAGTTAACAAATTTTTTCTTTTTCGAAAACGCTTTTCTACCCATTGCCATTCTGCATTTTATATCCTCTGTACTGCGACCATCATTTGTTATTTTACTGCCCAAGTAACAAAACTCATCTACCTCCTTTATTGCTTCGTTTCCCAATCTAATTCCTTCAGCATCACCTGATTTTCTTACACTGCACTCCACTACCCTTGTTTTGCTCTTGTTAATGTTCATCTTATATGCACCTTTTAGCACACTGTCCATTCCGTTCAATTGCTCTTCCAGGTCCTTTGCTATATCTGACAGAATTACTATGTCGTCAGCAAAACGCAATGTTTTTAGTTCTTCACCCTGAACTTTAATTCCTTCTCCAAATTTCTCCTTGCTTTCCTTTATAGCTTGCTCAATGTACACACTGAATAACAATGGAGAAAGACTACAACCTTGTCTTACTCCCTTTCCAACCACTGCATCCCTTTCATGCCCTTCAACTCTGACAACCACTGTCTGGTTTTTGTACAAGTTGTAAATAACCTTACGCTCCCTATATTTTACACCTGCTTGCTTCAGAACTTGAAAGAGTTTATTCCAATCAACATTGTTAAAAGCCTTCTCCAAATCTACAAAAGCTAGAAACGTAGGTTTGCCTTTTCTTAATGTATCTTCTAGGATAAGTCGTAAAGTGAGTATTGCCGCCCGTGTTCCTACATTTCTCCTGAACCCAAACAGATCACACCCATACATCACCATATCACTGTATGTGAAATCTAAGCAATTTTACAATTTATGACCTAATCTCATGATTGTTCGTTGCTGCTCTTGTGGGAGGCATTGCCCAGCAGCGGCCTAAGTTACTTACAATGCAACAAACGGTTACACATACAGTGCTCAATCATCCAAGCATTCATTAAGATCAGAGCACAAATTTACTGAAAGGCAAGTTCTCTTTGGCATATAATGCGGGCGTTTAACACAGGCTCTACCTTATGATTCATTCCTGATCTCACTCACACTTAATGACAGAGTTGCTTGCATTTTTGCAACAGATTACATTCATTCACAAAACAAGTACGAAGGTTGAAGAGCAAAGTTAGACATGAAATGAGAAATGTAAGTGGGGGAACAGATAGCAGTAAATTATAGAGCTATTGCTAGATTAGGGTACCAAATAATGATACAATTAGGTAAGAATATCTATACCTATACACAGTAGACTGTAAGGAAAAGAATACTTAAAAAAAAAAAAAAAAAAAAAAAAACTAGTAGGTACACAATATGAAGTGCATTCTTTCAGTATAAAAATTAAGTGGCCATAACAACAACATAATTACGTCAGAATATAAAAAATAAAATAAAAAATCGACATTCCATGACCAAAAAAAAAAAAAAAAAAAAAAAAAAAAAAAAAAAAAAAATTGAACCCAGAAGAAAAAAAGTTCGTTCTTATATAATAATTGCCTTTTAAGTAGGAGTTTAATAAAATTAATTCTTTATGAGAAAGTTCGCTGACAAACAACATGAAACAAGTTAGAAAATAACCATGGATGCACATATATCATAATAAAAATAGCTTTTTTTTATAAAGAATGTGTCCCTGAAAAAAATATTACAAAAATAAACAATTTTTGGTGGTGCACAATGCTTTTCACTCTGAATTGGTGCGTTTGACACTCACTTCACAACACAGTTACACATGTTTAGGGTATGGGGCATGAATTGAGCTAGGGCATTTGGTGTTTATTGAGTGAGCGGATGGCTGGGTCACGATGGAGCTCATTGTTGATGCAGGGTACATGAGTCTGAAACATCACTAGTGAGGGTAGGATATTTATACAGGACCTCTGAAGTGTCCCCTCTTGCGAAGTCACCTTATTCGTGGTCTGGCTCTCGGCCACGAGTGACTTAGGGCAGCATATGAGCGGCACGTGTGCTCCTGCAGGTGCTCGCTCATGGCAGGTGATCTGGTTCTTGGCCATGCCACGTATGAGAGAGCAGGCGCCGGGAATTCTTCCCACAGGCGGCTCCGTCCACCCACTGGTCATTCATAGCGCAGTGTGCGGCGAGTATTGGTAGTGCCTTAAGCCCATTTTAAACGATCAACGAACTTGTAATAGATTGATAACAAGTTGCGTTAATGGCGGCCGTCAGTCGTTTGAACGCCTGTACTAGTATGATCGCGCTGGTATCGAAGTGCGATCATTATAGCGATAAAGAAATAGGGCCAGTTCTAAATTCGGTACTAGTGGGTTCACTGCGCATGCGCGAGCTAGTAGCTGTCAGCTGCAGTCACCGCTCCAGTTAGTCCGCCATTTTCCTTCGTATTTTCGCATATTCTGCGTTATGTCGAAGTTTATGATCAGAATGTATTACAAAATGTATTTCTAATGACGGCATTCACACTGTCCGTCATTAGACCGTCACCTAACGTCAACGTCACGTTAAGCTTTCTCGATAAGATTATTTTAATTGAACGGTCGTCTGCTGACATCGGAAGTTAACCTATTTTCGTCACGCGATTTTCATATTGTAGTCGACAAATACACGGTTTGCACGCAAATTTGTCTTATTAATCTTTAGTTTATTATTATACTTTGGTTTGGCGGTAAACTGCAAATGTTTCATGACGACTTAAATATTTATCTCAATTATTGTCCACCGAAAAGCGAGGTCGTACATCTGAACCCCAAAAATGGTTTATGTTTTGCAATATCGTAACAGAAAAGACTGAAGCCACTTGTTTATTTGAATAAGATTGTAATTTGATGACGTAATTTTCATTAGATAGCATTTTAAATGAAGAAGTCAGTCCAAATGAAAGACAAAAATTCAGTTGTGTATGACGTTATTAACAATGTCAGTGGGCAAATCGTAGTAGATAAAGTAAAGAAGGTCTATTTACGCTCTTATAAATATTGCTTGATGTGTTTATAAGTTTATTTTTTTCGCTTGAAAATAAATGTGAATGTTTGAAATGTTGTTTCACTTCCCGGAACTTTATCACACTAAGTTGACCAAAAAAATCGATTGCAAGGTTTTCTTTGGCCGTCAATAACATTCAGCATTGTTTCCTCAATTCCAGTATTAAACTATGACTTCCTACATAACGAATTGCCTGTGATAGCCTCACTTTCAACATCGGGTATTACTGTTCGGTTAAGTTTATCGTCTAAACACGCTGCCACAAGATCTTGCTTGAGTTTGTAGTTCAGGGCTAGTACGCTAGGAGCGCTTCAGTAGACTATTATCTATCTTGTTGACCTTCGTTCATCGTTTATGTCGAACTGAGCGATTAGTAGTTAAGAATTAATACCTAATAAACATACTATATATACCATCTAAAGAGCATATATACTTCAATTATATGCAATCATTGTAATAAATTATACCTCCACGATGCCATATGGAAATAGCCTGACGATGGCCACAGTGCCGAAATAGGCCTATTGCTATAATAATAAACAGTTTTTAACATCTATAAAGTGAAGCAGCATTTTGGCATTACTTAGATTAACAATATGTCCTTAAAAGACATACAAAATGCTGCAGGCCCAAATGATATGAAAAAAAAGGTTAAAAAGGGCTTTACACCCTTGGAGCCACAGTGCCGGGCAATTCTGCCGGCCCGATTTGTGCCGCGCCGCGCTGCGCCACGCAGGTAGCGACCCGGGCTGAGCCGGTCAAGGGGGGGATTCGGCCACTCCGTCCCTCACGCAGAACCGGCACGCGTAACGTCCTCACGTTTACACGGCCGCACTTGCAGTACAGCTTTAGACGGCCGCACCTGCAGTCCAGAACCGTGGCAGACTCACGCTGTTGGACGAAGGAATCCCTGTGTGAATTTATTGAATTATACCGGCAACAACCTTGTTTGTGGCGAATTCGCAGTAAGGAGCACACAAATAAGAACCTAAAAAACGAGGCATACGATATAGTGGTAACTTTATGCAAACCAATTTTTCATAATGCTGATAGGGAATTTGTTGGAAAAAATTCAAGGTTTACATGATTTGTTCCGAAAAGAAATGAAAAAGGATTTGGACAGCAATCGATCTGGTAGGTAGAGTGATGAAGTTCATGTGCCCAATCTATGGTATTATGACCTAACATTCATAACGGATCAGGCGCTTAGATCGTCAAGCATATCAAATATGGATGGAGAATATGAGACATGTGGGTGACGCCAGTAAATGTGCTGTAAATGAAGAGCATCTCGATGACAGTATCGCCACAGAAGAGGTTTTTGTAATTGAGGAGCAGCAACGTACCGAAGGAACTGAACAGGTTAGAGTTAAATTGTTTTATTTTCAAAGACGTAATCACTGATGTAACAAAGGAAGGCAAAAATATACGTCGTGAGATTACAGTACTTAATTAACAAGCATCTAAATAAAAATTCTTAGGCTCTTCCTAATTTCAACATTTCGTCTTGCCAAGACACACTCCTTTCTGAAACAAAATATTTCTTGTATAATTCTATATTCACTTTATCATTTTTGTTTGGATTTCTACATAACATATTTTGCAAACTATGTAGTTCTGTTGTTTGTCACCAATGTGCTTTGCACAGTAAGAAGGTCTCTGTATCCACAGCTGATGGTGATAGATAGCCATGACTTTTTCTGCGCATAAAATTATGCAAAACACAGCCAAAATAACGTAACATATTTTTTCCGGTTTCATATTAATGGTTGTCAAAAATATTCAAATGTTTGTAGAGTCTATGGGACTTAACTATGGGGTCATCAGTCCCTAAACTTACAAACTACTTATGAACTACTTAGAACTAAGGACGGCACAAATATCCATGCCCGAGGGGGGATTCGAACCCCCGACCGTAGTGACCGTGCAGACTGTGACTGGAGCGCCTCAGTCCCCTCGGCCACCACAGCCGGCTAATGGTTGTCTTTAACCCTCGAAACCTTGAAGAAATAATGGCGAAAGCATTTTCTACGACATTCCGAGCACGAGATAACTAGAGTGTCGCTGTTAGGCGTTATTCTGCTGGAATGCTTTTTTCATCACTGTATCTGTCTCGGTAATTTTGTGCTTAATCAAATCCAGTAAAATGTTAAACGAGGCAGAATCCATCCGTAAATAGTTTTTAAAATCATCGGGGAAATTATCGCGCAGTTCAGTAATTAAAGGCAAATGACTATAGCGGTGGCTGTATTCTTTCACCCAAACATGGCGCTTCGATTTCTTTCGGTTCGATACAAGTGCCACGCACATCCCAGCTGCAGCGATCGCAGGGACACCGTTTCCCTGCGGCTGCGCCTCGCTGCCCTCCCCCGAGCTGCGCAGAACTTTCGGGCGCGCCCGAAATGCCAGTGGCGCCACTCCTGCGCAGCGAGCGGCGCGCAACCCCCTGCTGGGCTGCCCTCTGCCGCTCCACGCGGCGCGCCGCGGTTCCGCTGGCGTTCCTGCCGGCCGGCAGGAGCGGCCGGGCAGGCGCGCCCGTGTAAACGCCGCTAATGGGTGCAAGACAATAGCGGCGTTTACACGGGCGCGCCTGCCCGGCCGCTCCTGCCAGCCGGCAGGAATGCCAGCGGAACCGCGGCGTGCCGCGTGGAGCGGCAGAGGGCAGCCCAGCAGGGGGCGCCGCGCCGCGCAGGAGCGGCCCGTCTGGCGTTTCGGACGAGTCCGAAAGTTCTGCGCGGCGCGGCGGCAGGGCAGCGAGGCGCAGCTGCACGGAGACCGTGTCCGTGCGATCGCTGCCGCTGGGATGTGCGTAGCAGTTGTGATGAACCGAAAGAAATCAAAGCGTCGTGTTTGGGCGAAAGAATACAGCCACCGCTATAGTCATTATTTGCCTTTAATTACTGAACTGCGCGATAATTTCCCCGACGATTTTAAAAACTATTTTCGGATGGACTGTGCCTCGTTTAACATTTTGCTGGATTTGATTAAGCACAAAATTACCGAGACATATACAGTGATGAAAAAAGCACTCCAGCAGAAGAACGCCTAACAGCGACACTCAGGTTATCTCGTACTCGGAGTGTCGTAGAAAATGCTTTCGGCATTATTTCTTGACGGTTTCGAGGGTTAAAGACAGCCATTAATATGAAACAAGAAAAAATATGTTATGTTGTTTTGGTTATCTGTGTTTTGCATAATTTTATGCGCAGAAACAGTCATGGCTATCTATCACCATCAGCTGTGGACACAGATACTTCTTACTGCGCAAAGCACATTGGCAACAAACGACGGAACTACATAGTTTGCAAAATATGTTATATAGAAATCCAAAGAAAAATGATAAAGTGAATAGAAATATACAAGAAATATTTTGTTTCAGAAAGGAGTGTGTCTTGGCAAGACTAAATGTTGAAATTAGTAAGAGCCTAAGAATTTTTATTTAGATGTTTATTAATTAACTACTGTAATCTCATAACATATATTTTTGCGTTCCTTTGTTACATCTGTGATTACGTCTTTGAAAAATAAATCAATTTAACTCTAACCTGTTCATTTCCTTCGGTACGTTGCTGCTCGTCAATTACAAAAACCTCTTCTGCGGCGATACTGTCATCGAGGTGCTCGTCATTTACAGCACACTTATTGGCATCACCCACATGTCTTTCATATGCTCCATCCATATTCGATATGCTTGACGACGTAAGTTCCTGAACCGTTATGAATGTTAGGTCATAATACCATAGAATGGGCACATAAACTTCATCACTCGACCTACCAGATCGATTGCTGTCGAAAACCTTTTTTCATTTCTTTTCGGAAAGAACCATGTAAACCTTGCATTTTTTTTCAACAAATTCCCTATCAGCATTATGAAAAATTGGTTTGCATAAAGTTACCACTATATCGTATACCTCGTTTTTTAGGTTTTTATTTGTGTACTCCTTACTGTGAATTCGCCACAAACAAGGCTGTTGCCGGTATAAGTCAACAAATTCACACAGGGATTCCTTCGTCCAACAGCACGAGTCTGCCACGGTTCTGTACTGCAGGCGCGGCCGTCTAAAGCTGTACTGCAAGCGCGGCCGTGTAAATGTGAGGACGCTCCGCGTGCCGGTTCTGCGCGAGGGACGGAGTGGCCGAATCCCCCCTTGACCGGCTCAGCCCGGGTCGCTACCTGCGTGGCGCAGCGCGGCGCGGCACAAATCGGGCCGGCAGAATTGCCCGTGTAAAGGCCGCTATTGAGTTGCAGCAGGCCCCAGTCGCGAGCTACCGTCTTGTCTGACGATCGCGCGCCGGCCTCGTAAATGGAGGCGATCTCGTAGCGTGCGCTGCCGAATGACGTGTCACCCCTCTGACCAGTGGCGGCTACTCCTTGAGGACTCTGGGGCGGCGTCCTCCCAAAAATATCCAACACAGAATACGTACCAATTGTTAATCACAAATCTACTTTAATAATTTTCGTTTAGCAGCAGCCCATGTAAGTGAATGACCAATGTTTTTAGTCTAGGTAGTCTGCTAGCCAGGCTCACCGAATGTTTTCAGAATGGGCTGACTGTCGGACTCTACGCGATCCGTCCGCGCCGTGTAAAGGCTGGCTACGGGCGCTTGGGGTGAGTGGGGGGTTCTGGGCGTTAGGTGGGGGTAGTGTGCTGAACCGGGCCGCTTAGGACGGCGTCCGAGCCAAGGGCGCCAAATATACAAAGGCGCACCGCCACCAGCCAGGCAGTTTCTAACAGGTGCCCTGCGTGTGATACTAGTATCGTTGTTGTGAAGGTGCGTGTTGTTGCCTGTTTTTCTAGTTCCGTATTTAGAATGAATAATATAAATAGCGTTAACTACATTTTAACATTTGGTAGTGAAAAATTGACTTTTGAAGGAAAGTTGAAATTAAAAAGGTTAGGACCACCGAGACCTGATTTGAAGATTGTACAGACACAAAATGCGTGCAAAAGCAAAAGTAGTTTCACTAGGAAATTTAATCCTGCTTTATATAAACAAACCAATATATAAGCATACCAATGGTAGTACTACATTTGTTGGTGACAGTCTTCTAATTTCAGTAACATATGTTTGTCGCTGACGAAGCATTTGTGTTCTCTGAACACTTACTTATATAGTTACACACAACGAATTTACTTCTTACTTTTGTTGTTTATGTTTGTTAAGCTTATGGGACTTAACTACGGGGTCATCAGTCCCTAAACTTACAAGCTACTTATCAACTACCTTATACTAAAGACGGCACAAATATCCATGCCCGAGGGGGGATTCGAATCCCCGACCGTAGTGGCCGTGCAGACCGTGACTGGAGCGCCTCAGTCTTCTCGGCCACCGCGGCCGGTACTTCTTACTTTATATTATTTTAAGGTACAGTTATGGGTCTCTTGTAAAATCTAATAAAATGGAGTTACAAGGTTTTCATTGCCTGCAGAAAATATTAAAAACGAAATATTTGTGCGTAAATTTGTTCGTATTTTGGTATAGGAGGAAAAAAGTCGTGTTAGATGAAGCGTTAAATTACGTAACTAGCTAATAAAATTAATGCTATATTCTCCTGTTCAAGAAATGTTCTGAAGGGACAAAATGTCGTGTACAATTGAAGAGAAATGCCGCCCCTCCTATTAAACAGCCCACCAGCCGCCACTGCCTCTGACCGCACCTGTCCGTCCGCTGTTTTGAGGCCCGGCCATTGTCCTTGGTCGCAGCTTAAGAGTAGGCCAGCCCCATTTTCACTGGTCGCTCTTGGGGGGAGGGGGGAGCGGCCGGCCCAAGTGCCTGTGGCTGCCAGCTTACAGCCGCCCAAACTCGTCTCGTCAGCCGCGCTGACTCCCTTGCCGCGTTGCCCCATCGTGTTCGGCTCTGCACAGTACTCGAGAATGCCTGACTTTGGTCTTTGGTTGTGGCCACCCAAATACAATTACAAGTAGTTACATACACTATACAAAGGATAAAAAAGAATAAGAAACAAATTGCTTTAAAGAGAGGAATGACTTTACAATGATATCCTAAAAACTGAATAGATAATAAATAACTTTACAAAAATTGGGATTATCTTTACAATTATGTCTAAAAATAAGAATAAACAAGAATAACAAGTGGCTTTATAAATAACAAATGTATTAATATAAAAACTATGCCTAACAATAATCCGGATTTTTTTAATGTCATGACGATCTAAACAGATAGAAATTATTACATCCTTGTTGTGTGTCTCCATTTTTGGGGGGTTGTGTAGTGTGTACGGGTCTCACAACAGGTGGGAAGATTCATGGGACTCCAGGTTCGAATATATCTGTTGTAGATTGTTTGGTAGCATGCGGCACTGCAGCATCATTACATTATAGCGTCTGTTGGCGGCAGATGGAAGCGCTTGCTTGAATATTGCAGATTCTTGGCGCCGCTAAAACTTCTCCTGTGATATAGAGTACCTTTATTTTTAGATTTGAATTTAATGCAGATCTTGCCTTTCCTGTGGTCTCACTGTGCGACTGCTGGTCTTTGCTGTCCGTTTCCCTATAATCAGGCTAATCAGAAAGATTAGTGGTCTGCCCGTTGGCTGTGTCCTCTTCTTGTGCCTCCTGACGTGGCTCTTTTCCTCTCTCTACAACACATGTGACACAGTGCCTCATCGCTCACCTTCGATGGTCTGCAACATCTCGTAACATACACTGGCGATACAGCTTCTTAAGGACGCCGCCGCATCAATGGCGATGGCCTTAGGACACATATACCAAACATCTGGGTGCACGCTATGCGCCCAGGTACACCTCGAGAAAGAGAAAGAAAGAGAGAGAGAAACCAGAGAAGCATGTCAGTGTTGTTGGACAGGCTGGTTAAAGAGTCATGAACAGCAAACCTGCAAGGTGCACAAAAAAATCAGGAGACTGATCATAGTGGGATGTGGAGGAAGAAGAAACCATAAGTGATCTTGACAAGCTGCCGGTCGTTATTACACGGACTAAGAAACTTCCTAAGACACAACACGAAACTAATTTCTATTAAAAAAAAAAAAAAATATTATGTGTGCAAAGAATGCTACACTAACAACACACAAAAAGAAATACCTTAATATTACCCTTACGCTACACTTACAACTAATGCACAATAAAAGAAATGAAAAAGACGTGTTATTCTACAAAGGGCTTGAGGTGGCAAGTCAGGTGTACCCCAAGTGATTTGCCCCTTTTGTTTCCACCTCTGCCGCATTGAAGTGAGGCATTCTTATGATGCGCAGTGGCCCCACATACGCTGGGTAAAATTTATGGCACAGCTCCTTCTGTCGGTTCGACAGACAGAAATTCTTCAATAAGACCCTATCGCCGTCCTGGAAGGCCTTGGTTCAGACTCTTTGGTCCCACTTTACCTTCCGCTTCTGGTCGGCAGCTCTTAGTCTCCTCAGTGCCAAATCAACAGTTGCCCTCCTAGTCAAAGACCTTTTGCTGTAGGAATACTGCACCACTTCCTGCATGAAGGACTTAGACCATTCATGTTTTAGAACAGTGATGGGAGCCATCTTGGTCACGCCGTGGGGTAACTCATTAATAACTTCTTGGAAGTCTATTTGCACAGCACAGGCGGCAGAGATTTCCCAGTTCCTTAATAACTCGTTCTGCTAGACTTGACTGAGGGTGTCTGGCGGACGCAAATATGGGGTTTATGCGGTGGCAGCGTAATGTTGGTTGCCACACTGCTGATCGAAACTGTGGGCCATAATGTTCTCGACATGCCCGACCTCTTGATTTGATTTGATTTTTTCAGGGAAGCCAAAACAGTGTTGGTCCAACCCACCACTGCCCGCACCGAAACTGAGTTTATTGTGCGGTATCGCTCCCTGTATGTCTAGTAAAGCCAACAAATACCCTTGAACAATGCAAGGAGTCCCTTCACCAGTTCTTTATTAGACACAATTTCTTCGGGTCTGGTTGTCCCAAATGTTCTGTGCCTTTTACTCTCCAATGAAATGCATTCGAAGATCAGATGTGATGCAGTTTCATCACCGTCATCACAGATCCTACATTTAGGGTCCTCTTCTGTTATTCCCATTGTATGTAGGTGTTTTTTGAAATTCCCATGGCCTGTCAGCAACCCAACCATGAGTCTAATCTCTCTCCTGTTCAGACCGAGGATTGCAGAGCTTCTTTTAAAACATGGCTTTGGCATCATTACCTTGCCATGTTTTTGTTGATGGACTTTGGTCCAATATTCTACATGCTGTCTTCTGAGCCAGTTACGTAGCTCCAATTTGATCATTGCCTTGGTGATTGTCAGGACAGGTTCCGGTCCAATAAATGGAGTCTCTGCCCCCATCCTGTCTAATCTGTCGGCATGTTCGTTGCCACTGATCCCCGAGTGGCCAGCGACCCACAATAGGTTTACTCTATTGCTTTCCCCTAGCTCCACTAGAACCCTGTGACATTCTGCAACAATTTTAGACCTTGTTGTAGGAGCTGCCAGTGATCTCAGGGCTGCCTGGCTGTCTGAATAGATATAGATGCTACAACTTTGTAGCACCTACGCAAATTCTCCTCCACACACGCCCTGATGGCAGTGATTTCGGCCTGGAATACTGAGGCCAGTTTTCCTAGAGAGATGACGCCCTCCAGTCTTGGCTGCACCCCATATACCCCAGCCCCAACACCTTGGTCGGATTTTGACCCGTCAGTGAACCAGACAATATCCCCCGTACGGTGTTGAACTATTTTCTCCCACTGCTCCCCTCTTCCAATTGTTATATTGAAAGGCTTGTTGAAGCAGTGTGGGGTTATAATATAGTCGGCTGGCATTTCCCCAACCTTTCCTACATTTACCTCACTCACTATTTTAGTGTTTGATTCTGGATATCCCAAAGAGTTCCAGTTGTTGCCAGATTTGAGTCTATATGCACCAGCCGCTGCCTCCATCTTGACCCAAAGATGTAATGTGGGCATATCCAGCATGGTTTCCATCCCAGCAATTGGTGTGCTGCTAATTCCGCCTGTTATTGCTAAGCAGGCTAATCTCTGCACATTACCAAGCTCCTTAGCAGCAACCTGCTGTTCTACCTTCTTCCACCACACGACCGCCCCATAGGTGATCCTGGGTCTAATCACTGTGGTGTATATCCAGTGCATAACCTTGGGGCTCAGACCCCAATTTTTGCCACAAGCTCTCCTGGTACTCACAAGAGTACCTTTTGCCTTGGATCAAATATTCCTGATGTGAGGGGTCCATGTCAGTTTCTCATCTAGGGTAACCCCTAGATATTTCACTGTCCCCTTCACAGGTAGCACTTCATTGAAAAGCTTTAGATTCCAACTTGAATGTTGTATATGCTTCTTTGTGAATGGTACAACAACAGTCTTCTTAAGACTTACACCCAGATCCTGTTTTCTGCACCAGTGTGCCCAATCTCTTTCAGAAAGTCTTGTTTTAATGCCCTACTGACGGTCAGACCAGTTGCTTTACGCAAGGGCGTTAGGGTGACATACTTGACGTCAGTTCGAAGGCTACAAAGACGTAACAGTACCCACATGTGGTACGTGGCCACGGTCCTAGTAGATCTACCGCCGCAAGATTTCTGAGTCCATTAGGTATGATCGGATGCAGAGGCCCTCTCATAGTGACCGTGGTGTGTTTCACTTTTTGACACGGCTTGCACACGGACAGCACTCTCCTGAGTCTTTTCTCAATGTTCTTGATATAGCACACAGTCCGTATCTTCAGGAAGCATTTCTGCGCCCCAAAGTGTGCATACCTCAAATGTGTGCTCCAGATTAGCTTTTTAATAAGTTCATCTGGAATACATAGTCTCCATGACCCATACTGGTGTCCGCTATTATAGAAAAGGATGCCTTTCCTCACGCTGTAAAACTGACTGATGGCTGGGTCTTGTCGTCCCCTCCACCTGTCTTTAATGATTCATAGCTCAGGGTCCTTGTCCTGCTCCCTAGCTATTTTCCTAAGTGTCGCTGTGTCCGAGAGTTGTAGTTTTCAAAGACGACCTGCTTCATATAAAAGATGGAAAAGTGTTCCTCTTCTATTGGCAGTCTTTCCTCCTTCTCGCAACCTATAGGCGATCTTGAGAGGGCGTCGGCAATGACAATGGTCTTGCCAGGAACGTGAATGATTGTAAAATCATACTCTTGGAGAGCTAACGCCCACCGAGTCAAACGTTTGTTCCTCAGCCTCGCCGCCATTAAGAACTCGAGGGCATCGTGGTTCGTGTGTACTCGAGTTCTCCTCCCGTATAGGAAGAATCTAAATTTCTCGAAGGCCCAAACAACTGCTAGGGCCTCTAATCCCGTTGGAAAATAATGACGCCAAGTCCATTGAAGGAGCTGTCGGTCGCCATGCAAAAATCCTCTGCCATATTAGGATGCGAAATACTGGGTCATTAATTAACGCATTTTTAAGCACCTGGAATTCTTGCTCTGCTTCCTCATTCCAAAGCCATGGGGTTTTCTTTCCCGTTAGCCTGCAGAGGACAGGTGTTGCTAATTTGTCCACTTGAACGAAGCGTTTAAAAAAATTAGTTATTCTAAAAAAAACCTCTAAGCGCTCTTTTCGTAGTTGGCTTTGCAAATTGTTTCAGTGCTTCTAATTTTTCTGGATCGGGGTGCAATACCTTCCCCTGTTATTACGTGCCCTAGGAATTTGACCTCTGGCGTGCCTATGCGGGACTTGAAGATGTTGACTGTGACCCCACAGTTGCGGAATGTGCCAAGGAGATCCCCTAACACAGTATTATGTCCTTCTGATGTGGGTTCAACTATCAGCAGGTCATCCACATAGCTGGTTATAAGCTTATTTCGTGTTTTCCGAGAGAATACTGTTTAGTTCTCGGGTAAATGCGGCAGTGGACACGCTAAGACCGAAGGGTAGGCGCTTGAATTGGTAGTAGTGCCCAAACTCCAGGAAAGCAGTGTATTGTCTACAGGCTGGGTGGAGTCTGATCTTCCAGAAGATGGATCTGAGATCCAATGACGTAAAGATCTTGACTCCATAAAAGTTTTGGAGTAGTTCCTCCATACATTCCAGTCGGTCCGTTTCTGGCTCTATGACTATTTATCTGTCGTGATTCCATCGTTAAACGTACCGAGCCGTCACTTTTCTCCACAATCCTCAGTGGGGAGTTGTACGTGGAGGTGGCTGGTTCTATTATTCCTTCCCCCAGGATGCGTTCTATTTCATGGGCCACCCTCTCCCGATATACCATCTGAATGAGGTATGGGGGCACAAAGAATTTTCGATGGTCCCAGACACCGGACTCCTTGATTGGAGCAGACACATCTTTTATGGTTGCGACCCAATCTTTTATTATGTGTACCACTTCCTGCATGATGTCTTGGGACGGGAAATCACGAGATGACTCCTCATTTGTCTTGATTTCTTCTGTGCACAGTGCGAGCCTCAAACACTGCACAGGTATTTACGCATCTGTAGCCTGCTCTGCAGATATAATCTTTATCGTTCCATCTTTTTGGAGGACTACATCGCCCCTTCCAATATCAAGACCTGCTTGGTGTTGGGTAAGTGCATCCATTCCTATAATTAGGTTGATGGACAGGGAAGGGACCACAAGAAGATTAATTTCTATCTCGTGCCCTTGGCAGTAGAGCGTCATTCATGTTTGCATAGAAACCTCAATGTGCTTGCCTTCGAGCACTCTCTTCACTTTGGTCTTACGCATAGTAAAGGTGGGACAATCACGCTTCACCATACAACGTTTGTATGCGTCTTCCGAGATAGCATTAATTTGGCTGCCGCTATCAATTATGGCGGTTAGCGGAGTGTCGCCTATTGTGACCCTGAGAATCGGGTGAACATCTGTTCGCTGTGGGGTTTCCTTCTCCTGTTGGAGCATCTCTCTTAAGTCTTGATATTCGAGACGACGTATGCGGTCCGTTCCGAGAAAATCGGCGGTAAAAATGGAGACCTGTGCCGCCGAGGCAACCTGTCAATTTCTGAGCTGTCCTTGCGATGCATTGTTTACGGAGTTAGGGGTGCGGCTCTCTACAATTTCCACTGGACGTGCTCTGGAGGCTGTTTGCCAGTTCCTATTCCCATTTTGGTCTCGCCTATTGCTGTTGGCGTTGATGCCCGACGGCGCTTGGGACGAGGCATTACCCTGGTTGAACGAGTTTCCCCAGTTTTGGTTATTGTCGTTCTTTTGTCCTTTGCCTTTGGAAAAACGGTCATTTTCACCGTAATTCCACCTTCCCCTATTGTCATGCTTTCTCTTCCCTTGGTGGCTATCACCGCTATTTCTCCCGTGCTTCTCACGCCGGTGCTACTCACGCCGGCTTCTGATTTCATTGGTGTAATTCAAGTCGACGAGAGTGCTTCGGAATGTTTCTACAGACTCCGAGCACCTTCCCGCTAACTTATCCTGCGTGTCAATCGGGAATTTCGTGGTGCAATGGCGCATAATTTCCTGGTCTGTGTACAGGCGATCAAGATACCTGTTTTCTGCATAAAATGCGTCAAAGAATTTCAGAAGATATTGCACTTAGAAGGTTCAAGTTCGTTTGTGTTAACGATCTCCTTCCTTATTCTCTCCTGTGCAGTGCTTGACCAGTACGTATTGAGAAATAAGTGCTTTAATTCCTCGTATGAGTCACAGGTGTCGACCACCCAGCACATATGCTCTGCCACTGCTTCTCTCGTTGTCAATCCGAAGATTGCTTGGCAGCAATTCTTCTCCTCCACACTTCTCTTCATTTCCTGATATGATTCCACTCCTACTTATCTTTGAATCTGTTTCAAGTACTGCAATCCGGGTCTTCCTCTTTTCCCTTCTACCATCCCTACCATAATATTAATTATAAACTCATTGTGCCTCTACAGATGACCTATTAACTTGTCTGTTCTCTTCATTATCGTTTCCACAAGTGCTCTTTTTTCGCCGATTCTTCTAAGAACTTCTTTGTTTGTCATCTTGGCTGTCTAAGGGATTTTCTGCATCCTCCTCCAACAACCACAATTCAAATGCTCCTAGTCTTCTCTTGTCGCAAACGCAAAGTATCCATGTTTCAGAGCCATACAATGCCACGCTCCACACATAGCATTTTATAAATGCTTTTTTGGTCTCTTCTTTTATATTTCTTGATGTAAGAAGCATTCGTTTATTGTTGAAGGCTAGTTTAGCTTGCGCAATTCTACTTTTTATGTCTGCTGAACTTTTGCCATCCAGTGTAATTTTACTTGCTAAGTATGTGAATACATTAACTTGTTTCAATTGTACGTCATTAATCTTAATATCAGTTGTAATTTGCTCATGGCTGCATACTATGATCTCTGTCTTTTTTGTGTTGATTTTCATGTTATATTTAGCTGGCAGACTCTCATTAATTCTTGATAACGCCTCTTGCAGATTTTCTTCGCTCTCTTCAATGATGGCTATGACATCTGCAAACCTTATCATTTTAATTTGTACTCCATTGATCTTAATTCCTTCTGTAGACTCTTTACATTCCTTAATTTCCTCCTCAATTTACAAGTTAAAGAGCACTGGTGATAAATTGCATCCTTGTCGTACTCCTTTCTTTATTTGAGCCTCTTGTATTTCACCATGTATATTTATAACCCCTCTTTGATTTTTGTAGAGTTCATGTACTATCCGTCTGTCTCTGAACTCTAGACCAACATTAGTCATAATTTCTATAAGAACATTCCAATTCACTTTATCAAAGGCTTTTTCTAAGTCCACGAAAGCAATGAACAGTAGTCTCTTTGGATCCAGCATTTTATCCATGATTTGTCTTAACATTAGGATAGCTTCTCTTGTTCCTCTATCCTGTCGAAATCCAAATTGATCTTCAACCAGATTCTGCTCAATTTTACTTATTATTCAGTTATATATTATTTTTGTTAGAATTTTTGACACATGTGATATTAGGCTCAAGGTATGATGTTCTTTACATTTTATAGTGCCTGGTTTCTTTGGTATAGTAATTATGAAAGTCTTTTAAAAATTTCTGGTATTTCTCCAGTTTCATACATATCTTGGATTAATTTGAAGATATAGTTATGTGTTTCGTCATCCAATCCTCGTATCATTTCTCCAGTTAATGTGTCACATCCTGGTGCTTTGTTATTCTTTAGTTCTCTCACAGCCTTTAGGTATTCTTCTTTTGTTAATGAGGGTCCTAACTGATCTTTTGTGACGTTTTCTTCGTTTTCAAGATTACTTATCTCATCTGGATCTTCACATAATTTTTCTATATAACGTTTCCATCTCTCTCCCACTGCCTTGTTCTCAAATAGCAGTTTTCCATTTTCATGTAATATGTTATTGCTTCGGCCATTGGATTTCTTGAATTGTTTCAGTTCATAGGCTGTTTCTATATTTCCTTTCTCTAGCTTTTCTTCTACTTTCTTGCACCGCTTCATTATGTATTCTTCTATGTCTTTCTTTGCTTCTCTGTTGTCCATGTTTTGCAGCCTATTATAACTTTTTATTCCTTTTTCACTCTCTGCTACATTACCCTCTAAGTACCCGCAGATAAATTCAAGCCTGTACGCAAGTGGCCAGAGGGGTGGAATTGTTCTGTCGAATTGCGCAATTCACACTTTTGGGTGCAGCAAATTATGACTCTCCTAATACGTCTGAAAACGCTGAACGGAAAGGAGGTGTTTATAGTCAAACATATCACTTAAACGTCTGCCTCGGCCAGCTGTTTCCTCTTTCGGTGGTCGTTCTGGTTGAACGGATCTGCGAATGTCCTTGCATGGAATTACTGTCAGTCTGAAGCAGCGCTTCCGACGGCCTCAGTCTGGTGCAGTTAGTTCGGTTGTCATGTGTGATGTTCTCATGACGAACCACTGTTACCTGATCGAAGAGTATCGCTATCACGCGATCTCCGTCAGCGGTTCCTATCGCCGGACGCGTCGACAGGTAGTGTGTCCTGAGACTGTCGAGTGAGTACGTTATATTTTTGTGCAAGTTCTTCAACCTGGGGTTTGACTTGCAATTCAACATCTTTCGCAGTGGACTGCTTGCTCTGCGTCAATGCCTGTCGTCCCTGTTTGGTTAAATTACCAACCACTTTCTTAACGACAGTGATTTCCGCCTTTGCTTTGTGAGTGTTCGTCACTGCTGTTGCAGCACTCAGTACCTCGATTCTAGCACGCGTAAAATGGAGTTTGGTCTCCTCTGCAAGCTGTTTTGCTTTGGCGGCAATTTTTCCGATTCCTACTATGCTCGATCGGTCTCCTCAATCTCTCTCAGCATCATTTCTTAGGTGCTGTTTACGGACGCCTTTCTGCCGTCTATTTCTTGACTCAGATATTCCTTGCTACTTTCTATTTCCTCGCGCAAAGACTCCTTCGTACTCGCTATTTCCTCACGCAAAGATTCTTTGCTGCTGTCTATTTCCTCCCTGATAGTTGTAATGCCTTCTTTCGTCTGCTCCGCCGTCGCTTTTATGAGCGTCATGAGCAGACCGAAACGATAGTCCCCTGTGATCTGTCCTACAGGTCTGGAAGCACAGGATTGCTCCTCTCTGGGCCGTCGCCCTGACGAGCTTTCCTGACCTCCATCAGTGTGCACCTTTCCCCGTGAATACCTCAGTCTTTTATGGGTTTGCGATCCACCAAGTTCTGCATTCTTGTTCCCATTATTAGTCTGAGATCTCTGATCGCTGACAGTATCTGACTCGTACTGACTGCTCAGGCATGAAGTCTGTCTATGGGGCATCATGACTTGATTTTGTCCTAATTCTATCTCGCTCTCAAGTTCCTGTTGAAGATGACCTGTCTGAGACCGTTGCATGTTTGTTACAGTTTCTACCTGTCATTTCACCGATTGTGCGTGCCTTGCTTTGCATGAGTATGTGATGGAAAGAAAAGTAAACACGGAAAATCCTACAATGGATATTGGTCTATAACTAGTGGGTGAGTTTTCATCTCCCTTTTTATGCACCGGTTCTACTCTAGGTATTTTAAGTTTGTCAGGAAAATGTCCCTCTGATATACATTTAAGGCAAAATGTTAAGGGGGCACAATGTAATTGATTACTTTCTTTAGCGTGTTGCAAGATATGTTATATACATCCATGCTATCTGATGAGTTCATGTGTTTCACAGTTTTAGTACAAAACTAGGTGATACCTCTGAGAAGGAAAAATAATTTGCATATATCGAAGCTTTACATACATTTTCTGAAAGTAGCTCTGATGAGCTGACATCAGGTTTAGTTATAGCATTGCCTATATCTTCAACTGATTTAATAAAATTTCGTTAAATGTTTTGGGACAGATTTCAGTTTTTTTATTCTTACAGTTTTAGTTACACTATTTATTACTTTCCATACAACTGCACTTGTTGGTGGCATACTCTATACTTCTAGAATTGTGTGCCTTTTTGGCTTCCAAAATGGCATTTTTGTATTCATTTCCGAATTTTACATATGACAATCAGGCCTGTTCAGGATTCTGATGGTTAAATACATCACAGATCACAGTTACATAACTTTTTTTCGAAATTTTCAGTTTTTCATTATACCATGAGTTTTGTTTGTTTGAGATCTTTTTCTGGTGTCTTTATTAATTACTTTGCATTTCTTTATGTGGATGTTGTCATTAAACAGTCTGAGAAATGTTTTAAAGAATCTATTAAATGTTATCTTTGCTGACAAATCATTACTGAAAGTGTAAGAGTTATCACCATAATGTTCTCCAAACTAGTTCTGTCAGCAAGAGAGTTACAAAGGCTGATAATTTGTTCATCAGTGATAGGTCTGGTGATAACAACTCTTGCAGGAGGCAGAGTTGCATTAATTTTTGCAAGAGGAAACCTACTTCTTTAGTTTAATACTACAGATTTATGATCTGAAAAGAGAAACACTACAACATCACATGACTCTTCTGTGGTGTAAAAATTGACAAAAATATTGTCAAGGCAGGCTTGATCTCTAGTGGGCTTATTATTAATATAATGTTGGTTACGCTGTCTTAGTAGGTTTTTTAGTTTGGTAACACTATGTGTTTGTGTAAAAAATGTTCAAATTTTTGTAGAACTTATGGGACTTAACTACAGGGCCATCAGTCCCTAAGCTTACAAATTACTTATGAACTAGCTAACACTAAGGACAGCACAAATATCCATGCCCGAGGGGGTATTCGAACCCCCGACCATAGTGGCCGTGCAGACCGTGGCTGGAGCGCCTCAGTCCTCTCAGCCACCTCGGCTGGCGTTTTTGTGTAGTTACATCAAAATCAAATCTGCATTGATATTTCCACCTATTACAATGTAATTATGCATCCATTTTGTCTTCCTGAATTCATCTAACAGCATGTCTAATTTTTCTAAGAATACATTTACAATACCCTTGGAGATCTGTACAAGGTTTCTACAACTTACTTAAAACTGTCTATAACTACACCAGTAGGTTCAAAGTTCTGTTCTTCACACATAAAATCTATAACCAATTTTGAGACAGGGCATACAAGAGACTGGTTAATATAGATTGCCACACCACCTCTTATGTGCTGGAGTGTATCACCTTATTGAGCCAAATCTTAACAATGGAAAGTTCTTGTAGCAATAAATGCACAAAATAAAGCTATCGTTCTGTATATGAAAAAAAATATATATTTATTTCAAGAATCCGAGCGAGTATGCCCTGAAATGGCTCTATGCATACTGTACTGTGTACACTAAACTCATAGCACAAAACAATAATAATGTTTTTACTAGATTAGATTAGATTATTTATTTGTTCCGTAGATCCATATTGAGGGGATCCTCGTGGATGTGGAACATGTCAAGAAACAAAATTTACAAGTTGAATAACAAGTAATACTAATAATATAAATACATACAATTATAATATAAATACAGATACATAATTTTTTAAGTTTTTTTTTTTTTGCTGATAATATAATAATACTAATATAGTATGAGTGCATGCATCATTTGGTACAATTTAGAAATTCACTAATGGAGTAGAAGGAGTTGGCCACTAGAAAGTATTTTAGGTTCCTCTTAAACTGATCTTTATTTGTAGCTAAATTTTTTATACTTGATGGTAAATTATTGAAAATGTGTGTTCCTGAGTAGTGGACCCCTTTTTGAACTAAAGTAAGTGCTTTTAAATTCTTGTGTAGATCATTTTTATTTCTAGTATTGTATGTATGAACTGAGCTGTTTGTTGGGAAAAGGGATATATTATTTATGACAAATTTCATTAAGGAATAAATATACTGAGAGGCAGTAGTTAATATACCCAGTTCTTTGAAGAGGCTTCTACAAGACGTCCGTGAATTTACTCCACAAATAATATAAGCATTCAACCTATGATAGAAGGTGAAAGAGAAATTGCGACAGATTGTCAGAGGTAAGCAACAGTAATTACCACAAACACACTACCACTTTGGAAATTAGAATTAATGTATGATTCTTTGCCTTACCATTTCACTGTTGCTTGCTGTGATTTCTCTTACTAGTCCCATTTTCTTTCCATTATATTCAATTTGCATTTGGTATCAATTTTTTTCATTTTCTCAGTTGTATGGAAAAAATTACAAATAATTTGTATTGGTACAATACAATTCTGCGATGTTAATCTTACCAATTGTTAAGCATGAATACAACACTAGAATCTCGCGTCACATGTAAGGCGCCATTTTGGAATGTAATTTAAAATTGATTAATTGAACTGATTTGGTTGAATGATTAGAGAGAGAAAATGGAAATTATTTAATTTGGTTGTTCTATTTCTGTGTTCGCGCTTGTCTTAGAACTACAATCAATACTGTTGTCCAGAGTGTATCAGTAATGAGCTGTTGCAGTTCGATCACAATTACTTCTGTTGTTGCTGCATGTTGATTTCTAATAGATATCTCAGGGTATGACTTTCACAATATTTAGTTTTACCTGAATTTATTTCACTGCACATACTTCAAACCCACTTTAACCAGAACCTTTGCAGAAGTAAAAAAATACAGGACAAATGTGTTATACGTCTTTACAATTTGAAGGCAGACAAAGAACAAAAAAGTATAGCAGTAATTCATTAGATAATTGAAGATCGATTTGCATTATGTTGTTTTTACACACTTCTTACTAAAAATCACTAAAAAGCCTTCATTTATGACATAATATTAATTTACACTACTGTAGTTATGTTGAAAAAGGATAATCATTTTGAAAAAAATGGACTAATCACACCAAATTTATGAAAAAAAGGCACCAAAAAATAAAATAAATCAGCTCCTGATGTAATACTGAAAGTGTGAATACACGTTGATGTGATGGTGCTATGACATGACTTTGATGTGATGGACAGTGTGAGTTCACCATATTTCAATTCCTAGCACTTTACCACACTAATTTGACTAAAAACATACAGTATAAAATTTGTTTTGCCCAACAATAAAATGTAGCGTTGTTGTTTCCTCAATTTTGATATCAAACTTACTTTCATGGATGTTTATCATAACCTCACTTTTACAGTTGGGTATTCAGCTTCATGTGATGGTTACGGTAATGTGCGAATGGGACTTTATTACTAACATTTGTTGCAGTACAGAGTTCACAAATTACAAATATATTTCTCCATAACTGTATCAAGAATCGCAAGACAGCACAAATTACAAATATATTTCTCCATAACTGTATCAAGAATCCCAAGACAGCACAAAAAGTGCTAATATTAGAATGAAGGAAGACTATGATCGTTAAGCTTCCACTGCGTGCTAGCGGGACCAGTCTTAGGCATGTGCGCAAAACATTAAAAAATTTAACCTGTAACTTTGCTTTCAAACTAATTTCACTGTAAAGACATTGAAGTATATATCTGTTGTGGCAGGAGTATTGCCACTGGAGTATGTGTGTATCAGAGTCGAATGAACCACGGGTTATGATTCTTATGTGCTATAGTAATATCCACTGTCAACACATGACTATTGCTCATGCTTAAATTAACCTTCCGACAGGTTAATGTGTCAGATACGATGCGACAAGTTTCGTATCCTTTTCTCTGAATGTGGGAGAGTCGGAAATCCCCCTCTTTGTGTTAGCCTTCTCTTTTACGATACAAGTTTGATGTTTGTGTCTTTTTAAGTTTTATTATCCAGCGGTATCTGCAAAATAAGCGTGAACTCCTTGGCTGACTAAAAGGCGCGGCTATCGGAAGGTTAAGAGGTACACGATTCACTGTGTCTCAGCGTCTCTTCACGCCCTTTGTGGTCATTGTTGTGACTAATAATGAAGCATTCATTTGTCCCTTAGCAGATGATTCCAACAAGACTGGCTGCTCCAGCTTCATTTGTGATGTGTGGTGCTCTCTGCTCTGTTGGCTGTGAACAGGCAAATGGGACAGCAAGGCAGTTGGCACAAGACCATTAGACAGCTGGCACATGAGTTTTTACGCATGTCTCCTATGCCTTGTATGAACACCAAACTCCTACTCATAACTGCTGTGATGTAACACATGCTACCTTAGGAAAATAGATGATCATATGGCTTTTATTGGCCAGGATATCCCCATCAGAGGGGTGAGGCTATCGTCTACTGCGGGTCTTTTGATTGACGCCACTTCAGTGACTTGTGCATTGATGATGATGAAAGTGACGTGATGACAAACACACAACACTCAGTGCCCTGATAGTAATCGAATCTGGGCCTGTTGCATTGGTGGTCAGTGATGCTGCCACTGAGCTACGGAGAGAGACACAGAAATAGGAAATTAATTGGATACATTTATTGGCCTTCTGAAATTTATATTCTTATTATTATTTCAGAAGCAGCATCTTGGAATGATGACCGTACTCCCTTGCAATGTTGTCAATTGAACACACTATGGATTCAGAATTGAGTTTTGAAAATATTATGAATGTGTTTGTTCATCAGATAGGAAGGAAAATATGTTTTGTGTCACACTTGTAAAGCAGAAGACCCTTAGTGTCTATAACTTACAACTAATTTAATTTCTTATAAATACAGAGCAACATGTAAATGTGTATCCTGAACAACACATGTTAGACTTTTTCGATTGTGAAATTCATGAAATTGGATGGATTCCGATAAATAGGTTATTTCTCATTATTAACATTTTTGTAATTGTCATACTTGTTAAGATTGCTTCTCCACTTTATTATTTTCCTATCATAAGTGTAGGTCTACTTTATTAAGTCTTTTGATATATTGGTGGTGTGTCAATGATGAAAATTAGAATTCCGTAGAACGTGACAAAAGGTGTAAAAACCTTTGTTGAAGGGTGGCAGGGAGGATACTCTGTTTTGCACAGGGTACTGTGCAAGGTACGGCCGGCTCGGTCTGTCAGCATAAAGCAGAAAGCGCCACGAGCTACTGATCGAAAGTTTAAATAATGCAAGCGATCGTCTCAACCTAATGGCTCCACGTTTTGCGGCCCCCAGACTCAAGTGACAGGCCTTGCCTCCATCTTAATTAAGGCGGGTTCACAATGGTCACAAAAACGGCGCCATAGCATGTGGCATTACAGAAAATATATGGAAGTGGTGCTGTTACAGCTGTTACCACTCACTCCAGTCAGAATTAGTCTTGCACATAATAGTTTGCTACCAGGAGCACTCACTTTAGTTCACATCTTGTTCACGAACTAGTTTGCTCTTTTGGTTCATCTGCTCACATTGATGGCTGAGCGGTGTGGTCAGTACATGCGGGTGGTGGAAGAAGTTCCCCCACCTAGCTGCTTCATGCACTTGCTGCGTGAGCTGCTAATGATATCACACAAACCAAAAGAAACAGTTTGTGGATAATTTTTTGCTTTAAAATTTTCAGTTATCTTTATATCTTGGCATTATAGAATTTATTGGACAGATACTGCAGAATGCAGAATACTTTAAAACAGAAATATTGTAGCTTGAACTATGTAATTCCATCTGGCAGATGCTCACCATTAGTAGGAGGCAACCACATGATTTTTAAGTCTGATGTGCACCCTCTCACTGTTGTCTGTCAGTCTTTGGAAGAGGATCCAACAAACTAATGAGCGAGGTACATTTGGCATAGTAGTTCGCGACCGATAGCACATATTTTAATTCATGACTGGTAGCTATCATATTAGTTCGCAACTCCATTGTGAAGTAGGTAATCTTTTTAGTTCATCAGTTCCTATTCCTGAGACAGATCGTTATTCGTTAGCTCTTTTTGCCTTTTGCTACCACTGCTGTATGCACTCTTTCTTTTGTTATGGTAGCTTTTTTTATAGTGCTCAGTTTTTCTCAAGTGTGTGCTATTACCTGTATTTTTGGGCAATTAGACATCAAATAGGCATATAAACCAGTTATTTACACAAATGGGTGATATAATGGTATTCAAATACTTTACATAAAGAGTATTCATAGTATTTTATTTTTAAAAAGGTTTAATTTATTTATTTGGTCATTGAAGAAACATTACTTACATAATATGATTAATGCACTAATTCTGGTGAATAAATATACTCTTTTATAAATAATTGACTTTTTAACTTCCATAGAGTTTTGGACGTAATCAACAAAAAATATTACTATTGTTGTCTACAGGTCAAGTATTATATGACACAAAAAATATTACCTATATCAGTAACAAAAGAAACAATCCCAGACAGGATGTCCTGGCCAAATGCTACATGTCAAGGAGATGCAGGGCTGTTGAGGTTGAACAGTTGCTAGCGAGCAACCTTTAAGGAACTTGCCGCACCTCAGTTGTATAAGGCTTACGCAGGCAAGTGGGGCTCTGCCTGGGTGGACCATTATTTCCCTAGCTGCTAGTGGGAACACCATGAAAAGACCTAGAAACGTTGATGAACGTACAGCCGGTGTCTCAAAGAGAGGTAGAGGCGACTACAATGCCACAGAGTATGATCACCAAACGTGCCTTCCCTGGCTACACCATGGGAGGAACGTCGGGTAAGCCATCAGGGTGAGGCTTATGCCACTAAGTATCTGGTATGTAGCCGCAGTAATGGGGAATCTTTTAAGACAACGAAGGTATTATTTTTTGTTGAAAACCTGGAGGACAAGTTTGGAGAGGTAGAAGGGAAGTCTAAGATGCGGTCAAGGTCAGTGTTAATAACGGCGTCATCCCCAGCCCAGTCGAGGGCATTGCTTGCCTGTGACAAGCTGGGTGATGTTTCCATTACCATCAAACTGCACAAGACCTTAAATATGGTACAGGGTGTCATCTTTAATAAAGCCCTGCTGTTGCAGTCAGATGCCGAATTGCGTGCGCGGATTACATTTCATTCGCCGAGTCCAAAGGGGTCCAAAGTACAACAGGGTCGCCACTGGTGCCTTCATCTTGGCTTTTGAGGGCGATTCATTGCCCGAGAAAGTCAAGGTGATGATATACTGGTGCGACATGAAGCCCTACGTTCCTATCACTATTCGCTGTTTTAAGTGCTGGAGGTTTGGGCATATGAGCTCCCGATGTGATACCAACCCTACATGTTGGGAGTACGGACGTGCGGTTCATCCAAACGTCCCTAACACGCCCCCACCAGTATGTGTCAATTGCAGCTAGAACCACTCCCCTTGCTCACCTACGTGCACTGTTCTGCAGCATGCATCATGGAGTACAAGACCAGAGATCGACTGACCTACTCTGAGGCAAAGAGAAAATATCAGAAGCTCCACAATGTGCACCTGGTTAACACCTATGCCACGGCAGCCTCACAATCATCATCGTCGCGGTGGAGTAGCCGAGTGGTCTAAAGCGTCTCGCTGCGGAGCGTGCGGTTGCTCGCCGTGGAGGTTCGAGTCCTCCCTGGAACATGGGTATGTGTGTATGTCCTTAGGTTAGTTTACCTAGGTTTAAGTAGTTTGTAAGGTATGGACTGATGACCACGCAGTTTGGTCTGATAGATTTACAAACATTTGAACATCTGAACAATCGTCATCTACTGTGCCTGCTATACAGTCCGTGAATCATTGCTAGTGACCCCCAGGCCCAATCAACTGACCCTGGCCCCTTGCCAGCTGGGACACTTTCTCTTTGGTGGCTCCCTCTCTTTTCACCGTGGGAGCAACCACCCCTCAAACATCAGGGACACCAGTCCCCACCTCTCAGCCGGAGAAAGAGAAGCCTTCTCTGGCTCCTCTTGCTCGGAAGGGGTCCCTCGGCTCACCCCTTTCCGAGCCTTCTCGTGGTGCCTCAGCGGATCCTGGCCGAAGGCCCAAGGATGCAAAACCTGCTGGCTGTAGGGCTTCTCGATCTTTTTCCACACCTGACGCCACTTCCGAGAAACCCTCCCAGCCCCTCGAACTTAAGGGTCAGCAAGAGGGAAGAATCAAGAAGATGAGTTATAGATCCTCACCTCACCTGAGGATCTCGCCCTCATCGACTCCCCAGAGTCGATGATCTTGGATTCCCTAGGTTCACAATCGGTGGCAAAAGATGAACCTATGGATTAACCTTTTTCTTTCAATCATGGCCTTTAAAGCCAATAACACCTTCCTCCAGAGGAATTGCGGTCGTTTTTCCCCCCACCTGGCTGAGCTACAACAAATTATATGCCTATCGCTCTTCAGGAATATGGTCCCCTGCCCTTCGAGGCCACCAGCGCTATTTTAAAAATTGTACCACCTATGACAGAGTTTCTGGTGGAGTCTGCATCTATGTCCTAGCGTCTGTCCCAAACGCTGCCGTGCCTCGTCAAACACATCTAGAGGCAGTTGCTGTTCGGCTCCAGGCCATGCAAGATGTTACAATATGTACTGTCTACCTCCCACTAGATGAGGCTGTCTCTCCTGTAGACCTCGCCGCCTTGGTTGCCGAACATCCTCCACCCTTCCTTCTTTTGGGGGATTTCAATGCCCACCACACTTTGTGGGGTAGCACACAGACCTCGGCGTGGGGTAGAGATGTTGAGACTCTACTAACGCAGCTGAACATCTGCCTCCTTAACATCAGTGCTGCTACACACTTTAGAGTAGCACATGGAACATTATCCGCCATAGACTTGTCTATCTGTTGCCTCATTCTGCTTCCACATTTCACTTGGAGGGTCCATGACGACCTGTTTGGCAGTGACCATTTTCCTATCTTCCCGTTGCTCCCACAGTGTCCACCTGCTGACCGCCTGCCTTGTTGGTCCCTCCATAGGCCAGCTTATTCCATATCCACTGCGCTTATCTCTCCTCTTCTGGCTGATATTGATGCCGCCGTTCAGCAGGTCACAGATACCATCGTTCCCACGTCACTCGGATCACTCTACTGTAAGTCGGTGCCCTGGTGGACACCGGAGATCGCTGAAGCCATCCGGGAACATCAGCTAGTACTACAGCACCACCAACGCCACCCTTCTGTCGAACATCTTGTAGCCTTCAAGATCCAACAAAATAAGAGAGCCTCCTGGGAGAAGTACGTTGCCTCCATTGATTCCCGCGCTTCTCCTTCAAAGGTGTGGTGCAAGTTCGATGCCTCTTTGGGCACCGCCTACCGGCGGGAATTCCATGCCTCAGCATTCAGGGTACAGTCTGTACTGACCCTGTCGCCATCGCTGAGCACCTGCCAGATCATTATGCACGCACCTCAGAGACTGCTGCTTATGGTGCAGACTTTCTCGCTCTTGAAGAGCGAATAGAGAGTAATCAGATTTCCTTTCAAATGCGACATCGGGAACCATACAACGTCCCATTAATTGAGTGGGAGTTTGAAAGTGCCCTTGCTGCATGCCCAGGTACTTCGCATGGACCCGATCGCATTCACAGTCAGTTCCTCCAACACCTATCAGTGGACTCCAAGCTTCTCGCTCTGTTCAATCGAATCTGGCTTGAGGGTGTTTTCCCATCCTACTGGTGGGAGAGAATTATCATCCCAGTGATGCAGCCTGGGGCAGATCCGCAGGTGACTGATAGTTACGGCCCAATCAGCCTCACCAACGTTCCATGCAAGATTCTCGAATGGTTGGTGAGTCAGAGGCTCATGTGGCTCCTCGAGGACCGGGGACTCTTGGCGTCATAAGAAGGTGGGTTCTGTCAAGGCCGCTCCCCTATCGATAATCTCGTGTCACTGGAGTCGGCTGTCTGTACAGCATTTACTCGCTGCAAGCACCTGGTTGGCATCTTCTTTGACATGCGGAAAGCGTACGACACCACCTGGCGCCATCATATCCTGTCAATGCTGTACGATTGTGGCTTAAGGGGTCCACTTCCTGTATTCATTAAGAACATACTCGCGTTGTCTTCTTTTCGTGTTCATGTTAGTTCTTGTTTAAGTTCATCTCATTGTCTAGAGAACGGTGTCCCACAGGGTTCCGTTCTTAGTGTCCCTCTACTTTTAGTCTTGTGGTGGTTGTGGGATCATCGGTATCCACATTCTAGTATGCCGATGACTTCTGCATGTATTTTAGTTCCACCATCATCTGTGTTGTGCTGAACGACGGTTGCTACTGGCGATTCGAAATGCGCAGTGGTGGGCGTTTGCCCATGGTTTTCACTTCTCTGCGTTTAAATCCCGGGTAATGCATTTCTGCTGACGTCGGGCAGTACACCTGGAGACCTGGTATATGTCGAAGAGATACCCAGATTTCTAGGCATGTTATTCGACAACCGTCTCACTTGGGTGGCACACCTTCGCCAGCTGCTACGAAAGTGCTGGCGACACCTCAACATCCTGCACTGTCTCAGCTACACTGCTGGCCGCAGTGGCCGAGGAGACTAAGGCGCTCCAGTCATGGTCTGCACGGCCACTACGGTCGGGGGTTCGAATCCCCCCTCGGGCATGGATATTTGTGCCGTCCTAGTTCGTAAGTAGTTCATAAGTAGTTTGTAAGTGTAGGGACTGATGACCCTGTAGTTAAGTCCCATAGACTAAACTGTTTACTCTCTATGCCAATCAAGCCATTCTGTGGTCTTTGTGTGGATCCCAGGCAGGGAATGAGCATGTTGATCGTTTGGCCAAGCAGGCCACTATGGCACCACCTCTCGATATTGGCGTCACGGAACCAGATGTTAAACTGGTGTTACACCGGAAGGTGCGCAAAAGTTGGAGCATTGAGTGGGCAACGGCGAATGCACCGAATAAGCTTCGGGCAGTGAAGCTGTCCACAGCTCTGTGGCAATCTTCACTGCGGCCGATCCGCCGAGAGTCGGTTGTCCTCTGCCGCCTCAGTATTGGCCATATGTGATTAATCCATGGCCACCTACTTCGCTGAGAGGACCCACCAAAGTGCCGTTGTGGTACTTTGCTGAAAGTGGTCCACATTTTAATCGACTGTCCGCTTTTAGCTGCTTTGAGGCACTCCTTTAATCCTCCAACTGCTCTTCTGTCAATTGTAGCTGACGATGCCTCGATGGTTGACTGTGTTTTAGGTTTTATTCGCACAGCTGGCTTTTACCTTTGCCTGATTGCTCGGGCTCCCAACCCTTAAAGAACTTTAAGTCTGTTGTCTTTTATTCAGTATATGTGTGGTTCTTAACTGGAGGTTTTAAGTGAGTGCAGAGTGGCTGGCTCATCCAGTATTATCAGCCAGTCACACGCTTCTGCTGTCATATTTTAGTTTTGTTGCCTATTTCGTCAAAAATCAATGTCTCTTCTTTTCTAAATTGTCATTTTACCATCGACTGACACTCTGTCCACAGTGTGTACTAAATGTAGAGTGCTACATTATAAATGGCTCAGTTTTATGGGTGTGAACTCTTCGCTGGGAACAGGGGATTGATAACCCAGCAGTTTAGTCCCCTTTAAAAAGCCAACAACAACAATAACAACGAAAATGCATAATCTCATCATGTGTATACCCATACACATGCAGATGCAACTAACCACACCCGTGCGACCATAAAAGCGGATCTTTATCGATCTAAGCTATGAAACTACAGCTGAGCTGCATCTCAGCTCGAAATAATGGTAACTGGCAGAAGGCAATCACGTAACTACGCTTGCTCTTGTGTTCTTTTGCTGTTCCCTGTCAGTTATCGGAAAAGGAGCAAATGAACTAAGAGGCGAGAGATCTGGGAATTCGCCTGTGGGAGCTCTCTTCCGAACTAGTTAGGTCATGAACTATACAAGTCTAGTTGCATTGCTGCCAATATGGCGTATGCTGAGATGTTTCGAACAGACAATGGTGTTGATGAAGTCTTCTCGGGTTATCAGCTGTGTCAGGGCGTCGTTTTGTGGCAACGTTTCAGCAAGTTTCCTACTTGCCATCCTCAGGCTGAATGTCAGGTTTGTGTCCTGTCCAGGTCTTTATAATTTATGGACCAGTGGCTCCTGTGATTCTTCTGCATCAGTACCGCCAATCGCGTGCCTTCGGAAGAGGTGCCAGAGCCTGTGGTGGAGCGGAGTCATGGCCGGAGGTGGGTTTTTTTTATAAAGCTGCATCCCATGCGGTGTTTATCAGGAATCCATTGTACCTGTTCACTAGGTTGTCGTATACTCGAATCTCCACAGCCTCTGAAGATTGAGTCCCAGAACCCGGTCGCCCTGAAGAGCACCTTTGTATGCTCGAAATCAAACGTATGGTTTTCGTTGAGGCTGTGTTCCGCCACAGCGGAATTATCCGATTGGCCTAGGCGAACGTTCTGTATATGTGCTGTGCAGCACTGAGAGATGAACCTCTGTGTCTGGCCAATATACTGTTTGCCACACTCGCAGCTGATGCTGTATACTCCAGGTGTCTGTACACCAAGTTTATCCTTCACTGATCCCAGTAATTCCTTGATTAACCATTTAAAAATGGTCTTAGTGCCGTTCTTTTCTAATATCCTGGCGATCTTTGCTGTGGGTGGACCAGCATACAGAAGGACTGCCAAGCGCTTGATTTCTCCCCAAAAGTCTCCTTCTTCTTTCTCTTGTTTGGTTGGAGAACGCGTCTGAGCTGCGTCTCTGAATAGCTGTTGTTGCGAAAAGTTATCCTCAAGTGCTGCAATTCAGATGGCAGGCTTTCCTCATCGCATATATCTCGTGCTCTATGTACCAGGGTCGTGAGTACGGATTTGCACAGTGCTGAGTGCTGGCAGCTTTTGGCGTTGACATATAAATCAGAGTGTGTGTCCTCTTCCTACAAACTGAATGCCCTAGTGTGCTGTCGGTCTATTTCTTTATCATGATCTCAAAGAAAGGCAGACATCCGTTTTCTTCCATTTCCATGGTGAATTTCATGTTGTTATGTATGCCAATGAGCTGGTCAAGAAATGCTTGCAGTTTTTTGTCGCCATGTGGCTAAATCACGAACGTGTCGTCCACAAAATGGAAGGATACGTTTGGTTTCAGCCATGCTGTTTCGAGGGCCTTTTCTTCCAATTGTCCCATGTATAGGTTAGCGATAGATGGCGCCAGGAGGGAACCCATGACAAGCTCAGCTATCTGTTGGTAGAATTTACCATGATATTGGAAGTACGTGGTACTAAGAGCATGGCGAATTAATCCCACTGTGACCTCATCGAAATGGTTCCTTGGAAGTGTTAGGGAGTCCTCAAGAGGTACCCTTGTGAAGATAGACGTGACATCAAAGCTGACCAAGATGTCCTCTTCCTCCATCACTCGAAGTATCTTCACAAAATCCGTTGAGTTTTTCACATGGTGGGTGCAATGACCCACAAGAGGCTCAAAGAGTTGCGCCAGTTGTTTGGCTAATCCATAAGTAAGCGAATTTATTCTGTTCACTGTCGTAAGTAGAGGGATTCCCATCTTGTGTACCTTTGGCAGACCATACAGGCGTGTTATTGCCGCGAGAGACCATGAACACCAACTGCCACCCTGGCGCAGGGGATAGCGTCATGGACTGCGGTACTGAATGTCGCCGGTTCAATCCCGCCCACCGGCAAAAATTTATATCTTTGTAATTAACAATTCCAGAAGGTTCTACATATTTCTTATGTTCACTTGTAAATTATACTTGTTTCTTATGTTAACTGTTCTTCTAATTTCTGGTAAATTCTGTCTGTGTATAAATAGCAGAGCACTCTGCCTGAGAGGCAGTCTGTGCTGCATGTATATTAAGTTCGTAATAAACGTGCTTTCAGTATAAGTTCTGTGTTTCGTTGCCTTCGAAGTCAAGCCTGCTTCCATTTCAACGCGACATTGTTTGGTGGAGGCGCCGGGTACACACTGTGCAACAGCTGCATCACCGTGGCTCCAATTAGGCAACGTAAAGGCCGTCGCTTACACGGATTAGAACCAGAATACAAGGGATATACCGAGTACATCCTTCCCAAAGTCCGTATCATCAGAAGAAATATGGACACGAAATTAACGGTAGGCCAGCTGCACATCAGACACCCATCGGTGTTCTCTGGAGACGCTGGACAGGATCCCAATAAATGGCTAAAAGGATTCGAGCGAGTCGCCAGGTACAATGTGCTTGGCCAAAGTTTATTTCTACGTGGACGGAACAGCCCAGCAATGGTTCGAGAACAACGAAGACAAACTGAATGACTGGGAAACGTTCCAGCCGGAACTTAAGAAGACGTTTGGAGATCAACAGCGACAAATCCGCTCGGCGGAAGAACAACTGAAGAACCGGAGCCAACGACATGGTGAGCCGACACAGTCTTACATACAGAATGTTTTGGCCCTGTGTAACACTGTCAATCCGAACATGACTGAGGCCGACAAAATCACGCACCTGATGAAGGGTATAGCAGAAGACATGTACCAAGCCCTTCTGATAAAAGACGTCGCTACAACAGAAGAGCCCTTCAGTTGCTATGACATACGCTGCAGCCGCCAAACGGCAGCCCATGAACTGGCCGATGCGGCCACAACCAAGTCCCCCAGCAACAACCACGCCCCGCAGAAGTGGTGCCAACGTATTGAAGAGATGTGACAAAGGAGAGTTGGACGCAAGAAGTATGACCGACACCCCAATGTAGTCCCTATGGCCGCTGTGGAAGACCAGCATGACTTCACTTCTCTGATACGACAAATTGTGAGAGAATAATTACAACAGTGCATGGCAGCCGGAACTAGTAGACCGAGCGAACATCAGATTATGGACATGGATGTAAGCCATGTAAGACACGAGGGAGCCGACGCTGCTAAAGAAGAGGTATTTTAGACATTAGCTCCTGTCTGCCCCGCCAATCGCACCCGGCGTGAAGAATGGCGTCGCCTTGCTATGACATAGGCTGCAGCCGCCAAACGGCAGCCCATGAACCGGCCGACGCGGCCACAACCAAGTCCCCCAGCAACAACCACGCCCCACAGAAGAACAGATGTCTGGAGGACAGAAGACAACACCCACTGTGTTTCCACTGTGGACGCCCTGGAAATGTCGTACGCTACTGCAGATTTAGGAGGTGAGTATTCGATGATTATTTTGCCGCAAGACGTCAGCCGTCGGAGCAGTTCTATCCAAGGCAGTCACCTGCTGATGAGTTCAGTCGACCTATGGGAAGAAGCCCATCGCCGTACCCTAGACGAGGTCGCTCCCCGACGCGCTGCAGTTGTTCACCTTCGCCGTACAGAGGTACCAGCCGCTCCCCTAGCCGCCACGCCCAGGAAAACTAAGCGAGGCGACCATCTACAGAGGTGAGGCCGCCGCAGATGAAAATCCTCCATGGACGACAGTCGCTAAGATGTCGGGAAATCTCATCAACGTCATAATCGACGACCAACCTGTCCGGGAGCTTGTTGATTCAGGAGCCTCTTTTTCTGTATTATTGGATAATTACTGTCGCACACTAAAGAAGACAATGTTCTGTGATACGGGGGCAAATGTGCTGAAGATCGCGAATGGAAAGTACGTCCATCCAGCAGGAACTTGTGTCGCAAGAATAACCATCAACAACAGGACGCAGCCGTTTGAATTTGTCGTGTTAACAGAATGTAGTCACAATGTCATCCTCGGATGGGAATTCCTTCAGGCATCCCAAGCTATCATTGACTGTGGAAGATCTGAGCTGCAAATTGAAGAAGTTGTTCCACCAGATACACGTAATACAGATCTTTCTGGGAAGTTATTCGTCGTTGACAATGTGACAATACCGCCATTGACAATGAGAAGAGTTGCAGTCACAAACACAGATGACCGGTAAAACTGCGAAGTTCTTGTTGGTATAAAAAGTTTATCAGGCTCACAAAAGAAATTTACGTACCAGCGACTACCATAAGCATTACCGGTGGTCAAGGAGAAATTTGGGTCACAAATTGTCACGAGCAGTCACAACTTATCTCCAAGGGAATGTGTATCGGGACAGCTGAACCAATCCAGGACGGTGAACTCAACGTCATCAATGAAGACCCATGCCCTGCTATTAATACAGACAACACGCTGGAGGAAACAAACGTGGTACTGCCAATAGGGCCTGGACTGACCAAGGAACAACGCCAGCTGGTGTTAGGTATACTACAACGATTTTTGGGTGCATTCACACCTCAGGAGGGGAAAAGTCAGAAGAAACGGCCCACGATAAAGCACTGTATCAATACTGGGATCATCCGCCAATTAACCAGCGTTCGTATAGAGTGTCGCCAGCTGATAGACGGATACTTCGGGAGGAAGTGGAGAAGATGCTGCGAGATGACATTATTCAACCTTCGGAGAGTCCTTGGTCGTCTCCGGTGGTCCTCGTAAAGAAGAAGGATGCCACGTGGTGAAAGGAGGTATATACTTCTCAACTACGGACATGCAGACAGGTTACTGGCAAATTGAGGTTGACGAAGCTGACAGGGAGAAGACGGCTTTTATTACACCTGACGGCATCTATGAATTTAAAGTAATGCCATTTGGATTATGTAATGCTCCAGCCACATTAGAACGCATGATGGACAACTTGCTTCGACACCTTAAGTGGACGACGTGTCTCTGCTATTTAGATGACATTGTCGTTTTCTCGCAAACGTTTCAAGAACATCTGAGTCACCTGTCAACTATGTTGAAGTGTGTTCAGGCTGCAGGTCTCCGCCTCAATCCAAAGAAGTACCTCTTCGTCGCCAAAGAGATAAAAATCGTGGGGCACCTAGTCAACGAATATGGTGTCCGTCCTGATCCAGATAAAGTAAGGGCAGTCACAGAATTTCCAACTCCTCAGCACATTCGTGATGTGAGAAGTTTTCTCGGGCTGTGCTCATACTACCGACGTTTCATCAAAGTATTTTGTAACAAGGCACGTCCATTACAAGAACTTCTGCAGTGAGACGCCAAACTTTACTGGGATGAGACAAAAGAAAGAGCTTTCCGAGCACTTAAGGAGGCCCTAACTTCCACATCAGTGCTAGCCTTGTACGACGAGAATGCAGAAACGGTACTTCACACAGACGCCAGTGGTTATGGGATTGGTGCAGTGCTTGTACAAGTTCAGGAAGGTGCTGTAAAAGTGATAGCCTATGCATCAAGAGTACTCTCAAAGTCGGAGATAAACTACTCTTCAACTGAAAAAGAATGTCTCGCGGTTATCTGGGCTATCAACAAGTTCCGACCATATTTATTCGGCAAACCATTCACCGTCGTGACAGACCACCATTCTTTGTGTTGACTGACTAGCTTGAAGGATGCATCAGGTCGATTAGCAAGATGGGCACTAAAACTCCAAAAGTTCAAATGTTTGTAAAGCTTATGGGACTTAACTACGGGCTCATCAGTCCCTAAACTTACAAACTACTTATGAACTACTTACGAACTAGGACGGCACAAATATCCATGCCCAAGGGGGGATTCGAACCCCCGACCGTAGTGGCTGTGTTGACCGTGACTGGAGCGCCTCAGTCACCTCGTAAAACTCCAAGAGTACGATGTCACAGTGGTATTCAAGAACGGGCGCAAACACAAGGATGCCGACTGCCTTTCGAGGAATCCATTAGTGGAACACAACAGCAGTAATGAAATTTCAGCCCTCACTGAATTAGATGACGTTACAGTTAAACAGAGGGAAGATCCAGCACTATTAAAAACAATAGAGGCCTTGGAGAAAGGAGAACCGACCAATGGAGAGTTTCAACTTATAAACTGAACATAGTATAAGAGCAACTACGATCCACTGGGCCCCAAATGGCTACTTGTTGTTCCAGCTCATGTCCAGCCAGCTATTCTCAAATATTTCCACAATGCTCCAATATCCGGTCATCTGGGATTCGTGTAGTCCCTAGACAGAATCAGACGCTGGTATTACTGGAAAGGTCTCTACCGATCTGTCAAGCACTATGTGAGTCACTGTAAAGAGTGCCAGTGAGAGAAGCATGTGCCGCAATTACCTGCAGGACATCTCGTACCGACTCCGCCAGAGCAGCTCCATTCTATCGAGTTGGTATCAATCTTTTACGGAGGTTCCCGAAGTCGACAACCGGTAACCGTTGGATAATAGTCTGCACTGACTACCTCACACGCTACACTGTCACCAAACCTGTGCCGACTGCAGAAGCTCCAGAGATCGCAAAATTCCTTGTAGAAGACATTATTTTGAAGCATGGAGCACCACGTGTCATGATATCTGATCGTGGAAAAGTATTCCAGTCAAAACTTGTATCAGAGGTAATGTCACGGTGCAACATTGTCCACAGAATGACAACTGCATACCATCCTCCGTCAAATGGTCTTACGGAACGTTTTAACGAAACGTTAGCCGACATGCTGTCGATGTACGTCGATGTTGAGCAGAAGGATTGGGATACAATTCTGCCATTCGTGACATTAGCTTACAATACCGCAAGACAAGACACCACAGGCTTCACTCCGTTTTTCCTGCTCCATGGCCGTGAAGCTGAGACGACAGTGCATACGCTGTTCCAGTTCCAACCGAACGACACTCAGGATGACTATGTTAAACAGCTCATCACCAGGGTCGAAGAAGCAAGACAGCTGGCTCACATACGGACACTGGACGCCCAGGAGAAGGACCGTCAGCGGTATAACGACAAGCACCGACCTGTTGTGTACAGCCCAGGAGATCTGGTATGGATTTTTACCCCTGTACAGAAGGTTGGACTGTCAGAAAAGTTATTGAAGCGGTACTTTGGTCCGTATTGTGTCATACGCCGCCTGTCAGACGTCACATACGAAGTTGAGGATTATGAGCCGTCGTCAAAACGTCAAAAACGAAGTGACATTGTTCACGTCCTGCACATGAAGCCTTACTACGATCCTGAAGAGCAGGTAGACGACAATGGCTTTTTGTTCAAGGACTGTAAGGACGGTAATGTTCCTGATGGAGCCACGACAGGAACGTCTGTCGTCAATAATCGCGGAGAAGGGAACGATTCTCGTGAACTGTCATACAGAGGACCCATGACACGGTCAAGATCCAGGACATTGCAGCTGGTTCCACAGGGATCATAACAGTGAGTCGCTGTTTCTCCAGAAGAGGGAGCAATGCCGCGAGAGACCACGAACACCAACTGCCGGCGTGGCGCAGGGGATAGCGTCACGGACTACGGTGCTGAATGTCGCCGGTTCAATCCCGCCCACCGGCAAAAATTTATTTCTTTGTAATTACAATTCCAGAAGGTTCTACATATTTCTTATGTTCACTTGTAAATTATACTTGTTTCTTATGTTAACTGTTCTTCTAATTTCTGGTAAATTCTGTCTGTGTATAAATAGCAGAGCACTCTGCCTGAGTGGCAGTCTGTGCTGCATGTATATTAAGTTCATAATAAACGTGCTTTCAGTATAAGTGCTGTGTTTAGTTGCCTTCTAAGTCAAGCCTGCTTCCATTTCAATGCAACAATATCTCATGACGTCTTTGTCCATTCCTGAGTAGTTCAGGAGTGAGCTAGTCTTCCTCGTCAAAGCTGATGTAGGGTCCTTAATCAATTGTATGTGAGCTGGATCTTGTAGAAAGCTCTCGATCTTCTGCCAGTAGTCAGCTGATAGTAGCAGTACTATCACATTGCCTTTGTCAGGTATCTCTGTCTTCTCGTTGGACGCATATCACCCTGCTTTCGGCCATGGAGATGTTGGTTTTCAGGGCTTTGCCTTTTTCCAAGACCCTGCAGATTTCCCTTCTGATTCCTTCGGCAGTTTTAGAGGGAAACCCCCTGATGACCTCCCGTTTGGGTAGGGTTGTTGGAACTGGCGCAAAGTTCAGTCCTTTTGACAGTATGGAAGTTGTTGCTTTGTCCAAATCGTTTATAGTTAAACTGACGATGGTTCTCAGATCACTTGTGTTGATGTTCTGCACTAGAGATCCCAACAAACACTGGAACTTATTTTGTTGTTTCATGGTGGCCTTGTGTTTGCAGAGTTAACTGGTTTGCGAAGGTGTTACCATCCATCCACTCCCACGAGTAGGGCGCTAGTTTGGCTGCCAGCTCTAGGTGGCATGTGAGTAAGGTGCGGCCAGTTTTGTCGAGGTCCTGCCTTGCAGCGTGTTGCAAAATGCCTTTTCTCTTCGTTATGTTGATGGGCTGTCACAGTGTGTCAGAGTGACCTGCATCAGCACTTCCTTGTCCTGACATAGTTGCAGGATAGCTAGTCTGCTCAGCAGGCTTGCTTTATTCTTGCAAAGTTTCTGCAGCATGTTGAAACTGCGCTGTATCTCTTCCCCGTAGAGGTGTACTATATGCGAATTTAGACATTCTCGGCGCATTTCGATGATGAAGTCTTCCAACACAGCCTAGAGAACAAGACCTGACAACTGGCTGTGCCTACGTCACACCGAGATGCGGCGGACGTAAGATGATTGGCCGGCTGCTACGAGGCGATGGGCGTGCCCCAGCGGGCAGCCAGCCAACTGGTGTGACGTAGGCATGGCCAGTTGTGAGGCCTTGTCTTCTAGGCAGTGTTGAGCCTTCTTCGGTTATCTCCTTTACAGGTAGGGGATACAACGCAGCTTCAAGATGTTGCAGAAACTTTGCAAGAAGAAGGCAAGCCTGCATAGCAAACAGTTCACTCCCCTGTGGCATCCCATCAACACGACAAGACCAAACGCATTTTACAACGTGCCAGCTTGGCCCTGGTGCGTGAACACATATGCATCACAAGGCAGGACCTCGACAAAACTGACCGCACCTTACTCACATGCCACCTCGAACTTGCAGCCAAACTTGCGCCCCACTCGTGGGAGTGGATGGTTGGTAACACTTTCGCAAAGCCACTGTGAAACAACAGGACAAGTTCCAGCGTTTATCAGGATCTCCAGTGCAGAACATCGACACAAATGATTCGAGAACCACCATCGAATTTAACTTCCGTGCTGTCAAAAGGACTGAACTTTGCGCCAGTTCCAACCACCCTACCCAAACGGAAGATCATCAGCAGCATCGAGGAGTGCATCAGGGAATTTCCCTCTGAAACTGCCGAATGAATCAGAAGGGAGATCTACAGGGTCTTGAAAAAAGCCAAAGCCCTGAAAACCAACATCTCCATGGCTGAACGCAGGGTGATACGCGCCCTATGAGAAGATGGAGGTTCCACCGTCCTAGCAGTTGACAAAGGTAATGCAATGGTACTGATAGGATCTGCTGACTACTAGCAGAAGATCGAGAACCTTCTACAAGATCCAGCTTACATACAATTGAATAAGGACCTCTGTGACAAGGAAGACTATCTCATTCCTGAACTACTCAGGAGTGATACAAGATGGGAGTCCCTCTACCTACGATAGTAGATACAATAACTTCGCTTACTTATGGATTAGCCAAACACCTTGCGCAACTCTGAGCTTCTTGTGGGTCATTGCACCCACCATGTGAAAAACTCAACGGAGTTTGTGAAGATACTTCGATAGATACGTCTGGGGATAGGTGACATCTTGATCAGCTTTGATGTCACATCTCTCTTCACAAGGGTACCTCTTGAGGACTCCGTAACATTTCTAAGGAACCATTTCGATGAGGGCTCAGTGGAATTGTTTTGCCATGCTCTTACTACCATGTACTTTCAATGCCACTGTAAATTCTACCAACAGATAGCTGGGCTTGCCTTGGGTTCCCTCCTGGCGCCATCTATCGCTAACCTGTACCTGGGATAATTTGAAGAAAGGGCATTCGAAACAGCATTGCTGAAACCAAACGTATCTTTCCGTTACATGGACGACACTGTCGTGATTTGGCCACATGGCGGGAAAAAACTGCAAGTATTTCTTGACCACCTCATTGGCATACATAACAATATGAAATTCATCATGGAAATGAAGGAAACAGATCTCTGCCTTTCATTGACGTCATGATACAGAAAAAGACTGATGGCATGCTAAGGCATTTAGTTTATAGGAAGAGGACACACACCGACTTATACCTCAATGCCAAAAGCTGCCACCATCCAGCACAGCGCAAATCCGTGCACACGACCCTGGCACATTGAGCACGAGATATATGCCTGCCATCTGAATTGCAGCACTTGAGGATAACTTTTCACAACAATGGCTATTTGGAGACGCATCTCAGACATGTTCTCCAACCAAATAAGAGAAAGGAGAAGAGACGTGCAGGAAGAAAACATCAAGCACTTGGCATTCCTTTTGTATGCTGGGCCACCCACAGCAAAGATCGCAAGGATATTAGAAAAGAACGGCATTAAAACCATTTTTAAATCGACAGCAAAAATCAAGGAATTACTGGGATCAGTGACGGATAAACTTGGTATACAGATACCTGGCGTATACAGCATTAGCTGTGAGTGTGGCAAACATTATATTGGCCAGACGCAGTGGTTCATTTCCCAGTTCTGCACAGGGCATATACGGAACGTTCACCTAGTCAAATGGATAAATCCGCTGTGGCAGAACACAGCCTCAACGAAAACCATATGTTTGATTTCGAGCATACAAAAGTGCTTTGCAGGGATAATGGGTTCTGGGACACAATCTTCAAAGAGGCTGTGGAGATTCGAGTACATGATAACCTAGTGAACAGGGACAATGGATTCCAGCTAAGCACCGCATGCGATGCAGCTTTTCAAAATTATGCCAAGAATGCGCTAATGTTAAAGCAATGGAGGCAACAAAGGGAATGGCCAGACCCACTAGCGCGCATGGAGTATCCCCCAACACTTGCCATGACTTACCCCCAACAAAGGCTGCGGCACCTCTTTAAGAGGCGCGCGATTTGCGATACCGTTGAAGAAGTACCAGAGGAGCTGCTGGTCCAGCAATTATAAAGATATTCAAGACAGGTATAAACCATGTAGGACATGTAAAAAACTCCCTTATTGTGCCAATTACGAATAACAAAAGTAAATTCAATAAGGAGCCGCTTATCAAGCTCTGTAAGAAAGTCCGATATCAACATTAGAGACACAGTACTTGGTCAAGTGATACTACAAGTGTCATTGTGATATTCGAAACCTGACCATTACCTGTAATCTCTTCAGACTTGATATCTTGTCATCGAAACAAGTTCAGAGTTTTAATGTAATGTTCTGGATGCTATTTACGTCATGGACGCGTATTTGAAACCTATAGCTCCCTACATTTACCCACAGTTAAATACAACATTTTAATCTATAGCTAATTTTGAGGTTATGTTTTCTACAATTGCACTGACAGTTGCTGTAAAAGAGTTCATTCCCTTAATTAACAGATAACTCAATCAGAAATTACAAAATGTATCTTGTCAGTCCCTTTCTAAAACCCAAAAATTCATTTGGCAAGTGTTTATGAGCAATGAAGATGCCAATTTCAGAATCTGAGTATACCGCCAGCACCAACTTATTTTCTGCATTTGTTGAATTAAATTGGCTGTTGTATAACTACAAATCTTCCTTCAGTAATCACTCAATAACACCAGTATAGTCACACACAAATCTTAAAAATACACAGTATAAGTACATAATAAAATATGCATATCAACTATATTATGAAAACTTTGCCCTTCATTCCGATGTCTCTCTATCACTGTTACCCAAGAAACCATATTTAAAACCAAGTATTTTAGAAAGATCTTTAATTTGGTGAACAATTATAATGTACATTGTTTGTAACACGAAGTCATAAAAACACAAAAACACCAAATACAGCTATAGTGACGCCGCAAAATTTTTGTATTTCACTAGTTTTTTCAGTGGCGTTAGTAAAATAGTACTATTTTTGTGGCTTGTGTGATTGTGCCTTTATAGTCTTTCGATTCATGGAATTTCTTTGGTTGTATCTGAAATCAGAGATATGTTAATTTTGTATGTAACATCTCAGATTGTGTACAGTAGATTTTGAAGTGAGGTAGCGGGAAGTACGGAGACATAAATTCGTAACACGATGTGTGTGTTTGAAATGACAGTGTAATTTGTATATAGTTAACGCATGGGAGATGAATGTTTATTTTATATTGATGTAATTGTGTATCCCATAAGATAAAGCGATGGATGACGGGGACGATTCCGATGCTACAGTGTATGGTATGTTTGAAAATGATAAAGATGCTTCTAAAGTGTTATGTGTTGATTATTTATTATATGGTCTTATTAAAAGATGGAGAAATGGAAACTGAAGAGGAGGATGTTGAGGCAGCTGCGGTTCCTGAATCTGTTGCACCAGGAACTGAGGTAAGATGATATAACTGTTACATAAATTATATGAAAGGAAGGTCCTCTAAGAAGCGGGAGCGTAGAAAATGTTATATAGTTCTTCTAATAGTAGAGATCTTGTTGTAAGTGGGTAGCTGTTTATTCACCTCAATTTATCTTAGCGGTGTATCGCGTAAAGAAACTATGCTGCATACCAACATATACATATGAATGCTTGTGACAATAGTCTGAAGTGGAGAGAGACATAAAACGTGGAAAAAATATTTTCGCGAAGGAAAATGAGTAATTCTGCAGAGAGGAATAAATTACGAAGGCAATACCCAAGGACCCGGTACCACCCGTCTGCTTTGACCGACGACGGCACGGGCGGATTCGTGCGAAAATGTAGAAAATATTCGGAAACACAAAACTCATAAAATAAAACTTACCTTCATCGCAGCATTCTGCTAAGCAATTGCAATTACCAACTATCGAAGTTTCCCGTTACTAGCGTTTTGAAATTGAAACATTGTGCTCGGGTAGTTTGAAGGGTGAACCTAAATTGATCAGTTTGTATTGTAATAAGTAATGACACATTCATAACAAAAGAATAATAATACGTTTCGAGTTACAAAACATGTCGACGTCTCGTGGTCCGAGCTGACAGGTGGTATCCCGTGCTTCAGTTGATCTAATCCTAAAACACACTAAAATGTTGTCATAAGACAGATTGTGTGATTCAGCAAGATGTTACAATATCAGATGGTTTGACATCCCCAGTTTAAAATGGTTAATACCGTTGAAAACTGCTTCTTCTGAGTTTTTTTTATTTTTTTTACAGGTTGTTCCACTTGAAGAGAACCAATCAAGTGATACAGGGTCTGTAAAAGATGGTTGTCAAACGAATGAAACTCCAGCAGCAAAAGGTGAGTAGATGGCGAAACTGTAGTGTCTGTTGCCCATGTACTGCAAATGTTTGCAACACTACAGAATATCTATGTATACTCCACAGCAGGTATATCATGTTTTATTTATTTTATGATTTGTATGAAAAGTGGTCATTTTAAGTGAAAGTTAGCTTAGTTATAGGCCTAGGTTAAACAAGAAGTTTTCTTTTTTAGTATGTGAGGGCAACTAGGACTCAAATCTTTGGTTCAGAAACACTCGTTTGATTTACAGTTGCCAACACAAGTGCCATGCTAATAACAGGTTCTGCAGTTTTACCGAGTCAGATGATCTGAATTTTGTCACTTAGGCTGCTTGCTTACATATGTTTTTGGATTAGCTAAATGGTTTATTCTTACAATTGTTGTTGTGGTGGTGGTGGTGGTCTTCATTCCGCAGACTGGTTTGATGCAGCTCTCCACGCTACCCTGTCCGCTTACTATATTTATCCTTGGTCTCCCTCTACAGTTTTTACCCCACAAGCATCCTTCTAATGCTAAGTTGACAAGTCCTTGGTGTCTCAGAATGTGTCCAACAAATCTATCCTTTCTCTTAGTCAGGATATACCAGAAACTCCTTTTCTTCCCGATTCGGTTAAGCACCTCCTCATTAGTTACATGATCTACCCATCTAATTTTCATCATTCGTCTGTAGCACCACATTTCAAAAGCTTCTATCATCTTTTTATCTGAACTCCTTATCGTCCATGTTTTACTCCCATACAATGCTACACTCAAATGCTTTCAGAAAGGACTTCCTAACATTTAAATTAATATTTTAACAAGTTTCGCTCCTTTAGAAACACTTTTTTTCCCCATAGTCATTCTGCATTTATATCTTCTTTACTTCGGTCGTCAGAAGTTATCTTGCTACCCACATAACAAAATTCATCTACTACTTTTATTGTCTCATTACCTAATCTAATTCCTTCTGCATCGCCTGATTTTCTGACATTGTATTCCATTACCTTTGTTTTACTCTTGTTAATGTTCATCTTATATCTTCCTTTCAAGACACTGTCTATCCCAATAAATTGCTCTTCCAGATCTTTTGCAGTCTCTGACAGAATTACTATGTCATCAGCAAACAGCAATGTTTTTATTTCTTCTCCCTGCACTTTAATGCCCTCTCCAAATTTCTCCTTCCATTCCTTCACTGCCTACTCAATGTACAGATTGAACAACATTGGGGAAAGGCTACATCCCTGTCTTACTCCCTTTCCAACCTCTGCGTCCCTTTTTTTGCCACTCGACTCTAATAACTGTTGTCTGGTTTTTGTGTAGGTTGAATATCTCTTTCCACTCCCTATATTTTACCCCTGATACCTTCAGAATTTGAAAGAGTATAATCCAGTCGACATTGTCAAAAGCTATCGACAAATGCTGAAAATGTAGGTTTCCCTTTCCTTACCCTATCTTCTAAGATAAGTCTTAATGTGAGTATTGCCTCCTGTGTTCCTACATTTCTCCTAAATCCAAACTGATCTTCCCTGAGGTCCGATTCCACAAGTTTTTCCATTCGTGGTAGTAATTTGCACCCATAACTTATTAAACTGATAGTTCTGTAATTTTCACACTTGTCTGCACTTGCTTTCTTTGGAAATGGAATTACAATATTCTTCTTGAAGTCGGAGGGTATTTCGCCTGTCCTTGAATACCAGGTGATAGAATTTTTTCATGACTGGCTCTCCTAACATCAGCAGTTCAGACGGAATATCATCTACTCCAGGAGCCTTGTTTCGAATCAAGTCCTTCAGTGCTCTGTCAAATTCTTCTCATAGTATCATATCTCCTATGTCATATTCCTCCACTTCGTCTTCCATTTCTAGAATACTGCCTTCAAGTTTATTTGTATAGGCCCTCTCTATATTCCTTCCACAGTTCAGCTTTCCCCTCTTTGCTTAGTACTGGTTTTGTGTCTGAGTTCTTGATATTGCTGCTTTTCTTGTCTCCAAATATCTCCTTTATTTTCCTGTAGGCGGTATCTATCTTTCCCCTAGTTATGCATTCATTTAAGGTTCTGCATTTTCTGCATTTGTCCTCACTCCTGCTTAGCCAGTCTGCACTTCCTGTCAATCTCATTTTTCAGACGTTTGTACTCCCTTTTTCCTGTTTCAATTGCTGAATTTTTATATTTTCTCCTCTCATCAATTAAGTTCAGTATATTGTGTGTTATCCAGGGATTTCTATTAGGCCTTGTCCTTCTGCCTATATGATCCTCTGCAGCCTTCACTACCCTATCTCTCAGAGCCACCCATTCTTCTTCTACTGTATTACTTCCCCCATTTCAGCCAATCCTTGCCTAATGCTCCCTCTGAAACCCCCCCCCCCCCACCACCTCTGGTTCCTTCAATTTGTCCAGGTTCCATCTCCTAACTTTACTACCTTTCTGCAGTCTCTAAGTTTTAATCTGCAGTTCATAACCAATAAGTTATGGTCAGAGTCTATATCTGCCCCTGGATATGTCTTACAGTTTAGAACATGGTTTCTATATCTATTCCTTACCATTATAAAGTCAATCTGGTACCTTCCGGTGTCTCCTCGTCTTTTCCACGTATACAGCCTTCTTTTATGATGATTAAACCAAGTGTTGGTGATCATTAAATTGTGCTCTGCGCAAAATTCTACCAAGTGATCTCCTCTTTCATCCCTTTTTTCCAGTTCATATTCACCTACTACATTTCTTTCTCTTCCCTTTCCTATTATAGAGTTCACGGCCCCATCACAATCAAGTTTTCGTCTCCCTTAACTTTCTGAATGACCTTTTTTTTTATCTCCTTATACATTTTTTCGATATTCTCATCATTGACCGCGCTAGTTAACGTGTAATCTTGCTCTACTGTGCTTGGTGTTGGCTTCATGTCTTTCTTTACTATGACAATGCGTTCGCTATGCTGTTCATAGTAACTTACCCGCATTCCTATTTTCTTATACAATTATTATTATTCTTACGATTAACAAAGTATTTTTCTTACTTTTGTATTTGTGTACATATTTGTGTCATTCCACGTCAAGGGGACCAGGGCTCCCCACTCGACCATCACTAAAGCTAATGAAATTTGGTAAGAAGGTTCTATATGGTCTTTGATAGTTATATACCAAATTTCAGGTCAGTATCTACAATAGTTGATTATTTAGGAATTTATAAAGAAACGCTAGTCATCTTCGTGTCGTGTATGAAGATGCAAAAGTGCCAAGTTTGCTAGGCATTTTTGAACGTTCTAGCAAACATTTGGTCATTTGCTTTAATATACATAGACAACTCCGTACACTGATTCACACCTTGGCAAAAATTAGTTTCACCTCACCTAAGTACAGATACAAGCCTCAAGTGGCTAAAAAATTTGTTGCGCTGTTCTGAGAGCCAAGGTTTGAAAGACCACTGCTATTTTTTATATGAACCAATCACATCAGAACTTGAGATGGTGATTCCCACCTATGTCTATATATGGATCAAATTTAATTAACATTGGATGCCTACACTAACACATATGCATCTGCAAAAATGGGCCAAAATTTTCAATGTGCAAGTTTTTGGGGATTTTTAGGGGCCAATATCTCAACTGTGTCATTTTCAATCCTTTTTCTCTTGCCACAGATAGAAAGAGCATACTTTAAGCTTTCGAAGCTATATTATTTATTTTCTGGATCTTGCATTTTGATGAATAAGAATACCTTTCAAAAGTGGGGGGAATGGACTATCGATAAATACAAAACAATAATAAAACTAGCTGTAAATGAAAATATGAATAACTTGTCATGTCTTTTAATAGTACACGATGTGCCTGTGGTTTAGGGAATTAACTAAGCTAACAAGAAATATTTTTATATTATTTTACAGTATAAAATATAAGTATTATAAAACCATATAATGTTCTTAATTTCTGTATCTTGCATTTTAATAAATAAGAGTATCTTAGATAAGTTATTGAAAATTACATATTTTGCTCATTAACACTTTCACTGCGGCTGACGCTTATAAGCCTCTGTGCTCAATGTAGGATAGCGTCAGCCGCAGCGAAAGTGTTAAGTCTAACACTTGCAACTATTTTTAAATTAAAGTTTATGTATATATCAGTTTAAAATGTTAATTTAACACAAGCCATAAAAAAGTGTAATATACAACACAGAAAATTTTCAAAATAAAAATATTAGTAATTTCCACTTTCAGTTAAACAGTTCTACAACTTCGTGAAGTACAGATTGTGGATAATTGTATAGTCTTCCAGATGATGTTGATGGTGGTTCTAAAGTCATGAAAATATGTTGCTCAGTAATCCAGCAGACTATGTCTTTTGCAGTTGGCCAGTTGAAGGAGGCAAGCAGGACCGCGTGGGTGAACAAAACTGGAGAAGACATTTTGTTGTTCATGTGAAATTGCATACACATTACCAACCCACCAAAAATCATTGTACAAACATGCAACATACTGTCTTGTTTGTAAACTTGCAATTGAGACTGCTGGAATTTCTTCATGTGCTTTGAAACATTAACTGTGAATGCTGTAGCATCATTGGAAACTCTGCTTACTCTGAGCTGATTAAATTAAAAGGCTTAAATTATTTTCTCTTGTTCCAGCAGTTGTAAACCCCCAGAAAACCTTGTTTCTTGACCAGGCTGTATTTTTTCTTTTTATTCTTTTGGAGAAAAAAATCATGTGGAGTCAATATTTGGTTATCTGAGGGTCTCTGTAGACTAGAGCAAGCTGCTAGTCTTTTTGCTGTTCCCCAATCCTGTCACAAGATGATTTACCATAGCATATTAAAAAAAAAAAAAAAAAAAAATCAATTTAGCAGTGATGCCAAAATCCTTTTCATGAAGACATAAATTGATAAAATTTTTGTAATTCTTTTATTGGGCAGCTGAACCATCACTGAAATAATAAATGTTCTTAATCTTTTCAATCTTTATCTATAAAGATGCTATTAACTTTCATTGAAAGGCATGGACAGCAGTGGTATCATGGTGGAGGCAGTCTCTGATCATACAAATGCTAAGACTTTGAAGCTCTTTGCCACCACAAGACAACAATGAATGTAATGTGGCCTGACTATTGTCCCAATGAAATCCTTGCACAGAGTCTTGAAACACAAATTAATAGTTCTCATCAGAATTCATCAATATGATTAATTCATTTTCTACAAGATTTCCTTTGAACTAAACTTTGATGTTTTGACACAAAGTGATTGCTTCTTAAACTGATATTTTTTTAAATCAATATAGCCGTGAAATCTGCATTAGTTCTCTGACATATCTCCAATGTGTCTCTGTCAGTGTGGATCATTGCTTGTCTGTTCTCTCTTCAAGATCATAGTCATTTTTGAGGTGTTATTATCTTTATATTTTATTCTGTAAAATAATATAAAAATATTTCTTGTTAGCTTAGTTAATTCCCTAAACCACAGGCACATCGTGTACTATTAAAAGACATGACAAGTTATTCATATTTTCATTTACAGCTAGTTTTATTATTGTTTTGTATTTATCGATAGTCCATTCCCCCCACTTTTGAAAGGTATTCTTATTCATCAAAATGCAAGATCCAGAAAATAAATAATATAGCTTCGAAAGCTTAAAGTATGCTCTTTCTATCTGTGGCAAGAGAAAAAGGATTGAAAATGACACAGTTGAGATATTGGCGCCTAAAAATCCCCAAAAACTTGCACATTGAAAATTTTGGCCAATTTTTGCAGATGCATATGTGTTAGTGTAGGCATCCAATGTTAATTAAATTTGATCCATATATTGACATCATAGGTGAGAATCACCATCTCAAGTTCTGATGTGATTCGTTCATACAAAAAGCAGCAGTGGTCTCTCAAACCTTGGCTCTCAGGACAGCATGGCGAAGTTTTTAGCCACTTTAGAGGCTTGTATCTGTATTTAGGTGAGACTAAACCTTAATTTTTGCTGAGGTGTGAATCAGTGTATGGAGTTGTCTATGTATATTAAAGCAAATGACCAAATGTTTGCTAGAACTTTCAAGATGCCTAGCAAACTTGGCACTTTTGCACCTTCATACAGGACGCGAAGATGACTAGTGTTTCTTTATAAATTCCTAAAAATTCAACTATTGTAGATACTGTACTGAAATTTGGTATATAACTATCAAAGACCATATAGAACCTTAACACCAAATTTCATTAGATTTGGAGATGGTCGAGTGGGGACACTTTTTAATATTGGTCCTTTTACGTGGAATAACCCATTTGTGATTGATGAGATATCTAATTTATCTAAAATGTTAATAGGCCTGTAATTTGTATGGACGATGCCTGCATGGTAGCCTCTTGCTATTTTATGTAAATTGACAGAAAATTTTCTCCGCGGTAATTTGTAAAAATGCTTGCAAGCGATATAGTTATATTGAACTAGGGACACGTGTTGATTTTGTATATTACAAGAATGTAAAAAGAGTATAAAGTACTTTAGTCAATCAGAATAGACGTCTGGAGTTTAGCTTGTCAAAACTACTCTTCTGTTTCCTATGGATATCTAGCATTACACAATACACCTTGTAGAATGTCAATTCTGATAGACAAAACTACTTTACTATTTTTTGCAAATGCCATGATTTTTATGGATGTGGTTAAGCAGGTACCTAAGAGTACATCTTCGATGTTCGCATGTTCAATATCTTAGCTCAGTGACAGTCTCCAATTAGGGTTAAATTTTAAAGTTCTTATCATGGAGTAATGTCAGCTGTTCAGATGTTGGCAACGACCAGAGCAAGCATACACATTGGTCGTAGCCAACATCTGAACACAAAACATCGTGCCGCAACACGGACTGTAACATTAAGCTTAACTTCAATATATATTGTTTGCAGGAATTCTTCCAAATTACCTTCATTTCAAATTGGCTTGTTTTGTGCATTAGTGAATATAAATATTGTGAGGTTACTCACACGGATAATTTTGCATTGGTTGAGGGTGCAAGATAAATGTCAGTGCCTCATTTAATTATTTATAATTACACAACTTGAGCCCCCATGTGCTAATGCAAAACCAAACAGCTTTAATCACCCACACAAAATGACATTTATTCCATTCAGGGCTCTTCGAGATGTGTTTGAGCTTGTAATAAATTGGTTATGTTAAAGTCTGAGGGTGCATCACCCGCATCCATCGCAATCTCCCCAAAATATGTAACAAAATATCACTACTAGCCGGCAGTAATGTTCACTGAAAGTAGGTTAAAGTTCTGCTTTTTATTCATTCTTTATTCTGTGTCATTTATTCAGGCAACTGTTAATAATCACGAATCGTCAAGTCCTTCACTCGACTTCATAGTATGCCCAAGTTATCTAAAAGCACCAACTCAAACAAGCCAAAATGAAAGTTTATCACCGGAAATGTCTCAAAGTCCAGGTATGCCACATTAATTGAAAATTACAAGTCTTGTGAGTGAAATAATTCAGAGTTGCACACTGCAAAATTCTCTAATTCCAGCTCTGCAAATCGGCTGAAAAACAAAAGTTCCACAAATGCAACTCTGAAAATTATTCTAAGTTCACTAACTTCGTTGAAAAATATATGTTGTATATAATTAAAACAGAAATTTTCCTCTTAATTCGGAAAAGTCGTAGGAATTTATATACATGATTTGGTTTTTAAATTATTTAATGAATACGAACTTTTTGTAATGCTTGAAAATCACATTTTGGCCACTTATTCAAATTCCCTGAGTTTGAGAACGTATATACACAACTTAACATTACTGAATGAGGGCTTTCATTTGAGCCCTTGTTTGAGCAATTAGCTCAAAGCGTTTCCAAAATACACATTTTACAAAGTTTTTCTTTAATGACAATATTAAATTTAACATATCTCAACAACTATCAATGTGACTCGAGGCACGTTTATGAGCCCGACCAGCTGTTCTTGAGCATCAAAATGAGGCTGCAAGCTCCTTCATACTATATCGGAGTCGGCCGTTATTAATTTTTAAACAGTTTGTAAGGTATTGTTTTGCCTGAAAATGGATCCTCTGCAGCAGCCACCATTAACACAGTTCTAACCGCCAGTATTTCCAGTTACGTGATACTCATCAGAGGTGCCGCCATCTTCGGCCAGCTCCTGAACTTGGTTGACTCATCTGGCACACGGCTACAATGTTTTCAAACTGCCATAACACAGGCCGACTGCACTGGCCCGAGATGTGGAACTACGTTGCCAACATAGCTTCACAAAGCTTGTCACCTTGTAACCTACATACTATGCCTTGAATATGGGCATTTATGCTTGTGGATAATTAACAGTTGTGTTTGACAGGTTACATATGTCGTATAGGTCTATTTTGAACATTTGGAACCTGTTGAAAACCCCATATGCACAAGTGATGATTATAACTATTCTGTATAATACAGAAGTGTTTTTGAAATCATTGTTTCTATGTTAAAAAGTTAGTCTGTACTGGTAGATGTGATATTTTCAGATCATTCCTTTATCATCAAAATCACACAGTCAACATTAAGCAGAACGTTTTGGCTGACACGATTGTAAGGTAAAAATCGTTAGTTAATGCTTAGATTTTTCATCATTGAATTACTGAGTGGAACTAGCCATGGGTACCAATTAGTAAATTGTTGACATATGGTTCTTACATATATTATTCATTCACTCTAGCTGTTCATATACATACTGATCAAATTGTAATCGTCTGGTTATTAATAATTGTTTGATAATAGATCAGAGAGGGCCCATCTTATTGTAAGATCATAATTTTTATTTTGTTATTTCCTGCACATGCTTCACAACCAATATGATGGGTCCATTGTAAGTTGATCCCACCTGTCTAATTTGATCAACGACAACTGTTGTGTTGTTTGTCAGTGTTGCATAGCACCTATCATATTGTTTGCGGAGGGCATGTTGGAGTAAGTGGTGCCACTGTCTTGTGTAGGATAATTTTGTTTCTAGGTTGTTTAGAGTGATATATTGTGATTAAAATCTTTCAGGGGTGGTGGTTATCAATGTCAACCACATTTCACAATGCCTGGCTGCCAGCTGGGCCGCAATTTCCATTGTGAGTGGCACTGTTGTTGAGGGATTTATCGAGGACTCCCTCAACTAACAGTGTGAATCACAAGGATTACTGCCACATGTGGTCACTAGGCATCCTAAAATACATGGTTAACATAGATAACCACCAGCCCCTGAAAATATTTGTCACCTGACTTTTTCAGTTGAAAGATGTGGCGTTGTTGTATCAAGTTCTGACCGCGTGCAGCTGTCACACTGTTTCGCTCTCAGCAGCGATAGATAATAGCCTTAAGACCACCATCTTTAGGGAAAACATTTCAAATTCAAATACGATGTATAGTTCTGGTGCCTTTCACTGTCACAAATCTGTTCTTGATTTTAGTTGGAGTGGCATTAATTTTTTTTAAACTATTTAAATTTTCCAGTTCACAAACATCTTCAACTTATCACATTGTATCTCGGTCTATTGTGCACACAAAAACACTGTTCCCTCCCCCCATTCATTGTCAAAATAACATCTACATATTTATTCTGCAAATCAGTGAAGCGCATAGTAGTGGGTGTATTGGGCCATTTTTCATAATATTTCTGTACAGTTCCATTCTCTAATAGCCATCCCAGCCAAACACACATTCAGAAAGCAGCAAACAGGCTGAGATTTACAGAAAGAAATATGACATCATCTAGAATTTATGTACCTTATGTAGACTTGCTGTGCCTCAAAGTAAATATGTTTGCCCTTTTGCTGTTCTCACATCAACCTTTGTCAAAATGTCCTCCTAGACCATAGTTAAGATGTCAGGTTTATCAGCATACAACGAAGGTGAAGGCCCACGAGGATGTATGCAACAAACCCTGTGACATCACTGAGGTAAGAGTCCCATTTTGTCCTAGTTAAAAATTCACTTCTGATGACTGGCACATTAGAGAACATTTTCATTTGGGTATTGTAATGGCCAGTAGGAGCACAATGTAACTTTTGGGTACCGGCAAATGTGTGAATATGTGAAAACCACTCCTGAAGGAGAGATTCTTTATCATAATCACAGTTATTTGTGTAATGAATGTGACACATTGCAATGTTCTTGGTGCTCCATTCAAACAACTGTCTGGCTGTCATTATCTGATTACTGCAGACTGGCACTGGCAGCAAGTCTCTTGGTGGTACCAGCAATACCATCACATAGTCCTTTGCCGCGTGATATGGCAAAGAAATGCCACTCTGCTGAGACATTGAAATTAGACTGATGAAAAGTTACACTAGCAAAATTCTTGCAATTCTTATACTGGGCTGCAGCACCATCTGAGCAGTAGTACATATACTTTGGTGTCCTACAAAAGTGGGCACTGAAAAATATGAACACTCTCTTAATCGTGTTTAAGGCATTCTGATGTTATAATAAAGGGAAATGTGATCAACTGCATAGTTTTCTGGGTGTCTATAATAAACAGCAATTGGATGAACTGTGGCCTGTGTGTTTTTTCAATGCAACACCTGCACCTCATCCTGCATTTTCTTCCACAGTAGGTAGGTATTTACTCTGGAACACCTCAGGCACTTGCTTGAACTTTTTCTGTGCATATGTTCTCTCTCCCAGTCTTTACTTTTTCATTGGTGACTCACAGAGAGATACCAAACTACCATTTAATGCATCTAAAACAATTTCTGTGGCTACAGGTGTGTCTGCCTCCTCTGAGGAGCTATGCAGGTTTGTTGCTTCCACTTGTCAATATAGTTGGGTCAGCCACAGGCCTGGTCCCTCAGTTAATGTTTTTTCTACATTTATCACATACTTTGTAGTATGTCATTATGCCACAAATCATATCAACCATCCACATTTGCGATTTACGATTTTTCTTGCATCTGTTGTCCCTCTTCCCTAAATGAATTACAGCAATATATGATTTCAAATTCCACCTTGAAGGTAGATTTGTATAATTTCAGCACAAGACACCTTTTGTAGCAACTATCTGTGTACATGTAGCAGCCACACTGCCATCCAGTTTTTTGATAGCAAGCACTTCATGTATACACCATATCTTGTCCCAATGCAGCCAAATCGTCCCCTCACTGCATCAACTGCATGGGCGCCAATACTGTTAATTCTAGGGACTGCCCTGTGTATAAAGATGAGTAGGTCATTCAAGAAATCAGAGTTAATGACAAAGTTTTCACCTCTGCTGCCTGGAAATTATTAGCAAGTAGAAAGCGTGCTGTGCTTCCAGCAGGTACCTACGGCAATATTCTTTCCTCTGCCAACAAAGGAGATGGGTAAGCAGACGTGTGATTTTACCTTCAGCGACGCAGTTGTCAGATCAGCCAGCCCAAAGACTGCCCACTCGACGTCCCCCCCCCCCCCCCCCTCAGGGGCTCAGCATTAATTTGCTGAGTACGGGCTTGGTGAACCTGGGGTCCTGAGCTGTGGGCTGTGTCGCGCCAACAGTCCGCTACACCGTAAGCTCTGTGCGTGCTTCAACGACCATCGTTCGGCGGATGGCGAATCATTTGCGGCTACAAAGCCATTGTTTTTTGTGGACAATCTAGAGGACAGGTTTGGAGAAGTGGATGGACTGTCAAAGATGCGTTCAGGATCGGTGCTGATAACAACGTCATCCCCGGCGCAGTCACGGGCATTGCTCGCCTGTGATAAGCTGGGTGATGTTCCCGTTACGGTCACACCACACAAAAGCCTTAATATGGTCCAGGACATCATATTTCATAGAGATCTCCTTTTGCAAACGGGCGATGAATTGCGCAAGAACTTAGAGCGGCGCGGAGTCCATTTTATCCGCTGTGTCTACAGGGGTCCAAAAGACAGCAGGGTTGCCACCGGTGCGTTCATCTTGGCCTTCGAGGGCGACACATTGCCTGAGAAGGTCAAGGTGATGATTTATTACATTGATGTGAAGCCCTACGTTCCTCCCCCTATGCGCTGCTTCAAGTGCTGGAGGTTTGGGCACATGTCCTCCCGGTGTGATGCTGAACCCACTTGTCGGGAGTGCGGACGTGCATCACATCCTGACGTCCCGTGTGTCCCCCCCTCCAGTCTGTGTCAACTGCGGACTACACCATCCTCCTTGTTCGCCCAATTGCTCAGTTTTGCATAAGGAAAGGAAGATCATGGAGTATAAGACCCTGGACCGGTTGTCCTACTCAGAGGCCAAGCGTAAATACATGAAAATCCACCCTGTGAGCATGAAAACCTCATATGCCACAGCAACAGTTACAGTGCCATCTGTGACAAGTACAGTCCCGTCTGTTGAAACCTCTAAAGTGCCCCCTCGGGTCCCATCGTTTACACCTGCCCCTCTGAAAGATAGGGGCACTTCCTTTGCTGTTGCTCCCACACTCTTCACACTGGGAGGAACGACCGTTCCATCTCAGGAGACGTTGGTCCCTACCCCACAGCCGGAGGACAAACAGCCTTCTCCGGCTCCTCTTGCCCGGAAGGGATCCCTCGGGACGCTCCCTTCCGAGGCTTCTCCCTGTGGCAAAGAGGATCCCAGCCAGCCGCTGCTGGATCCCCAGACATCTGGTCGAAGAGCTACCTGCTCTTCGTCAGCCTCAGAAGCCACATCTGAGAAGCCCTCAAGGCTCTTACTACCAAAGGGCAAGCGAGAGGCTAAAATTAAAAAACCCAAGAAGAAAGAACCTACGGTGACTGCAAAGCCATCACCACCCACACCCTCTGCTTCAGAGGATGAAATCGAGATCCTTGAAACTCCCAAGGATCTCGCAATAACAGGTTCACCTCTACATCTACATACATACTCCGCAATTCACCGCAAGGTGCGTGGCGGAGGGTACACTGTACCACTACTAGGCATTTCCTTTCCTATTCCACCCCCAAATTGAACGAGGAAAGAAAGAATGCCTATATGCCTCCGTACGAGCCCTAATTTCTCTTATCTTGTCTTTGTGATCTTTACGCGAAATGTAAGTAGGCGGCAGCAAGATCGTACTACACTCAGCTTCAAATTCTGGCACTCTAAATTTACTTAATAGAAATTCACGAAAAGAACGTCGTCTTTCTTCCAGCGATCCCCAATTGAGTTGCCGGAGCATTTCCGTGACACTCGCGCATTGGTCGAACCTACCGGTAACAAATCTAGCTGCTTGCCTCTGAACCGCCTCTATGTCTTACTTCAAACCGATCTGCTGCAGGTCCCAAATACCTGAACCTATGGTGCTTGACCATGACCAAGCAGACTCCGCACAGCTGCCAGTAGGCGATCCTGTGGAATAACCTGTTTTTGTTTTCCACATGGCTATTCAGCTTGGAGACAACACAATTCTCCAGTGGAATTGCGGCGGCTTTTTTCAACATCTTGCTGAGCTGCGGCAGCTACTGTGCCACTTCCCCGCACTTTGTGTAGCCCTCCAGGAAACTTGGTTTCCTGCTCAGCAGACTCTTGCCCTACGTAGGTATCGGGGCTACTTTAAAAACAGGTCTATCTATGACAGGGTATCTGGTGGTGTCTGTCTCTATGTCCTTGCCTCAGTCCATAGTGCCCCTGTGTGACTCTACACAGATCTTGAGGCAGTAGCAGTCAGAATCCGGGCCACGCAGGAATTCACTGTCTGTAGTGTTTACCTTCCCCCGGATGAGGTCGTATCTCTAGCTGACCTCACTGCTCTGGTTGAGGAACTCCCTCCACCTTTTCTTCTTTTGGGTGACTTTAACGCCCACCATCCAATGTGGGGTGGAACACAGTCCACTGGCCGTGGTAGGGACATAGAGACCCTTTTGGTGCAGCGAGATCTTTGCCTTTTAAACACAGGTGCCCCCACGCATTTTTGCGTGGTGCAAAACACATACTCAGCAATAGACCTGCCTGCCTGCAGCCCCAGCTTCCAACCGCACCTTACTTGGAGAGTCCATGACGACCTCTGTGGCAGCGACCATTTCCCGATCATCATGTCGCTCCCACACTCCCAACTTGCAGATCGTCTGCCCCGATGGTCTCTTTATAAGGCGGACTGGCAGGGGTTACTCCTGGGATGCAATAGCTCCTGTGCCGCTGCCGGACGATGTGGATTTGGCAGTCCAACATGTCACTGAGAATATTATTTCCGCCGCAGAAACAACGGTTCCCACCTCTACTGGTTCCCCTCGTTGTAAGTATGTGCCTTGGTGGACGCCAGAGATCGCAGAGGCCATGGGAATGTCGGCGAGCGCTTCAGCGCCATAGACGCCATTCCTCAGCAGAGAACCTGATAGCCTTCAAGCGGCTTCGTGCCCGCGCTCGGCATCTGATTGGGCAGGGCAAGCGGGACTCCTGGGAGCGGTATGTAGTCACTATTGGCTCTCACACCTCCTCTTCGCGAGTCTGGTCCCAGGTACGACGAGTTTTCTGGTACCGCCCGTCAGCAGGAATACCCTGTCTGCAGATTCAGGGCGCTCTATGCACCGACCCAGCCATTATTGTTGAACATATGGCCGACCAGTATGCCCAGACTTCTGCGATTGCAGCTTACGGCGAGAACTTCCGTGCCCTCAAAGAGCGCGTTGAATGGCGGCGACAGTTCTCCTTCCGCACGCGCCGCCAGGAAATATATAACGCCCCATTTACTGAATGGGAATTTCAAAGTGCCCTAGCTGCATGTCCTGACACCTCCCCAGGCCCTGACCGAATCCACAGCCAATTCATTCGTCACCTGCCGGCGGATTTTCAACACCATCTTCTCGGCTTCTTCAATCGCCTCTGGGTAGACGGTGCTTTCCCGTCCCAGTGGCGTGAGAGCATTGTCATCCCAGTGATGAAACATGGTGCTGACCCATACGTGGCCGACAACTACCGCCCGATTAGTCTCACCAACGCTCTCTGTAAGCTCTTCGAATGTTTGGTGAGTCGGCGCCTCATGTGGATCCTTGAAGATCGGGGACTCCTTGTCCCACAACAGGGGGGCTTCCGTCAAGGCCGCTCCACGGTTGACAACCTCGTGTCACTGGAGTCCGCTATCCGCTCTGCCTTCACCAGGCGTGAGCATCTGGTCGCGGTCTTTTTCAACCTTAGAAAGGCATATGATACCACCTGGCGTCACCATATTTTATCTACGCTTTATGACTGGGGTCTCCGGGGGTCTCTCCAGATTTTCATACAGATCTTCCTGTCGTTCCGCTCTTTCCGGGTCTGGGTTGGCACCTGTCTCAGTTCCACTCGTGTCCAGGAGAATGGTGCCCCACAGGGCTCAGTTCTTAGTGTTCCCTTGTTTCTGATAGCCATAAATGGTCTTGCTACCGCAGTGGGGTCGTCGGTCTCCTACTCTCTCTTTGCCGACGACATCTGCATCTACTTCAGTTCCACAAGCATTAGTGTCGCTGAACGTCGGCTGCAGGGTGCTATTAGAAAGGCGGAGTCCTGGGCCTTTGCCCATGGCTTCCAATTCTCGGGCCCCAAGACACGAGTACTGCACTTCTGTCACCGTCGGGAACTTCACCTCGATCCCGAGCTGTACCTGGGCGATGTACCTCTTAGTGTTGAAGAAACCCATCGCTTCCTCAGCATGGTTCTCGACTCCCGGTTGACTTGGGTGCCGCACCTTCGTCAGCTGAGACAGAAATGTTGGCGGCATCTTAACATCCTTCGATGCTTCAGCCACACTGTGTGGGGAGCCTCTTGCCAAACACTTCTACACCTCTACAGGGCCCTAATCCAGTCACGGCTGGATTATGGGAGCATAGTGTATGACTCGGCGGCGCCTTCAGCCCTCCGGGTACTGGATCCTGTTCTACATAGTGGTGTCCACTTGGCAACGGGAGCTTTTCGCACGAGTCCGGTCACGAGTCTCCTAGTCGAAGCAGGGGTACCTCCCTTGCGGTTCCAGCTGCACCAGTTGCTCGCTTCCTATGCTGCCCACATACACTCCTCACCTCACCATCCTAATCGCAGGCTTCTCTTCCCGACTACCGCCCGCCCTTCTCCGCAGCGACGGCCGAGATCGGGTCTCCCAATCTCGGTCCGTCTCCGTTCCCTTCTCTCCTCCCTTCCTATCCCTTGCAGTTTCCGCTGCTCCTTCCATACCCCTCCTTGGAGTATCCCTCGCTTGCAGATTAGGTTGGACTTGTCCAGGAACGCGAAAGATTCGGTACCACCACAAGCTCTCCGTCGCCAGTTCCAAGTGCTGCTAGATTCATACCGTGATGCAGCAGTTATCTACACGGATGGCTCCCTCGCGGATGCTCTTGCTGGGTAGGCCTTTATTTGTGGTGACCATACTGAACAGCGTTCATTGCCTTGCGGAAGCAGTATCTTCATTGCGGAGCTGGTTGCTATTTTACGAGCTCTAGAACACCTCAGAGCCCGCCCCAGGGGGTCGTATGTTATCTGTAGCGACTCAGAGTGGCTTACAGGCCCTCGACTAGTTTCTCCCGAGGCACACTTTAGTGCAAGCAATACAAGATGCTGTCTTCGCTCTTGGCGAGTCAGGCCATTCTGTCGCCTTCATCTGGATGCCAGGCCACATAGGCATCCCAGGCAATGAATGTGTTGATCAGCTGGCCAAACAGGCCACCACATCACGGGCTCTTAATATTGGCCTACCAGAAAGAGACCTCCGATCCCAGTTATGTAGCAGGGTCCTTGGGGTTTGGAACTGTGAATGGGCGAGCTTGACTGAACCAAACAAGCTCCGCACTGTAAAGCCCTTCACCGCTGCTTGGAAGTCCTCACTGCGGGCTTCTCGCAGGGAGTCGGTGGTCCTTTGCCGGCTGTGTATCGGCCATACCTGGCTGCCGCATGGACACCTTCTGCGTCATGAGGACCCTCCTCAGTGTCGCTGTGGTGCGACTTTGACAGTCACCCACATCTTAGTGGAATGCCCCAATTTAGCCGCAGAGCGACGGAATTTAAAATCCCTGACGCCTTGACTCTTGTTTTAGCTGACAATGCCTCCATGGTTCCCCTCAGGGGCTCAGCATTAATTTGCTGAGTACGGGCTTGGCGAACCCGGGGTCCTGAGCCGTGGGCTGTGTCGCGCCAACAGTCCGCTACACCGTAAGCTCTGTGCGTGCCTCAACGACCATCGTTCGGCGCGACGGTGGAACGTTGTGCGTTTCAGAGCCCGGGGATCTTGGCTTAATCGCCCGGGTCGCGAGGACGGTACTAACCTCTATAAAAAAAAACCTCAATCTCAAGGTGTGCTACGTGCCGAGGAGATCCATGGCTGTTGAGGTTGAACAGCCACTAGCGAGCAACCTCTGAGGAACCTGCCGCACCTCAGTTGTACAAGGCTTACCCAGGCAAGCGGGGCTCTGCCTGGGTGGACCTTTAGTTCCCTAGCTGCTCGTGGGACGAGAATGAAACGAGCAAGTAATAGCGTCGCCACACGCAAACCTGGTGTTTCTAAGCGTGGTAGAAGAGACTTTAATGCCGCACAATATGACCCCCAATCGTTCCCTTCCCTGGCTACCCCATGGGAGGAAAGACGGGCGAAAGACAGGGTTGAGCCTTACTCCCCTAAATTTCTTGTATGTGCCAGAACTGATGGGGATACGTTCAGCAATACTAAGCCACTCTTCTTTGTGGAGAACTTAGAAGATAAGTTTGGCGAAGTTTCGGGGCTGTCTAAGATGAGAAGCGGTGCAATCCTCATTGAAGCGGCGTCCCCAGCACAGTCATGGGCGCTTCTGGCCTGTGATAAGCTGGGAGATGTTCCTGTGACAGTCACCCCTCACACAAGTCTTAATATGGTTCAGGGGATTATTTACCATCGCGATCTCCTGCTGCAGTCAGACGACGAATTACGCGCCAACCTAGAACGGCGAGGTGTCCACTTCGTCTGGTGCATCTTTAGGGGATCTAAGGAGAACAAGGTAGCCACCGGTGCCTTCATCCTGGCCTTTGAGGGCGATTCGTTGCCCGAAAAGGTCAAGGTTATGGTCTACCGGTGTGATGTAAAACCTTATATTCCTCCTCCGATGCGGTGCTTCAAATGCTGGAAATTTGGGCACATGTCCTCCAGGTGCAATTACAGCTCCACCTGTAGAGAATGCGGGCGTCCATCCCATCCGGACGCTCCTTGTGCTCCTCCTCCTATATGCGTAAACTGCGGACAGCACCACCCTCCTTGCTCGCCTAACTGCACAGTGCTCCATAAAGAGAGAAAAATTATGGAGTATAAAACCATGGACAAACTGTCGTACAACGAGGCCAAGAAGAAGTTCGAGCGATTGCACCCAATAGCATTGAAGACGTCATTTGCGAGTGTCACGTCGTCACCTTTTTCTTCGGTGACGACGGTCCCCACATCTGTGCCAACTTCTGTGGGCCCTCAGGGCTGTAAAGCTCCATCAGCCCCCTCGATGGTTGGGGGCTCTCCACCATGTGCTCCCCCCACTACATCTCCTGCGGGAGCACATCCCCCCACACCGTCGGGGACAACGGTCCCCGTCACTCAGCCGGAGAAGCAACAACTTCCTCCGGCTCCTCTCGCTCGGAAGGGGTCCCTTGGGACGCTCCCTTCCGAGGCATCTCAGAGTACCACGGAGGGTCCCAGCCCACGGCTGTCGGACTCGCACGCCCTTGGTCAAAGGGGTCCACGCTCTACGTCGGGCCCTGACACCGTCTCTGAGAAGCCCTCTCAGTCCTTAAAACCGAAGGGACAGCGAGAGGAAAAGAAGAAGAAGCTGAAGAAAAAGGAATCTTCTATGGCTCTAAAGCCACGCCTTTTCACATCTTCTGCTTCTGATGACGAGTTGGAGATCCTTCCATCCCCCAAGGATCTCGCTCGCCTGGACTCTCCAGAACCAATGGTCCTGGATCCAGTCGGAACACATTCGACAGCAGCAGGTAGTGAACCTATGGACTAATGATCCCTATCCTATCATGGCCTCTCCAGTCAGCACTAATCAAATTCTCCAGTGGAATTGTGGTGGTTTTTTCTCCCATTTGGCAGAGTTACGGCAGCTTCTCGCCACTTCACCTGCACTGTGCGTTGCCCTGCAGGAGACCTGGTTCCCCCCGACGCGATGTCCTGCCTTACGAGGCTATCGGGGATATTACTGGAATCGCACAGTTTATGACAGGGTTTCAGGTGGAGTCTGTATTTTTGTCCTTTCATCTGCATACAGTGAGTCTATTGCTCTCCAAACAGCCTTTAGAAGCTGTGGCAGTCAGAGTGAAGACTACAATCGACCTCACCATTTGCAGTGTATACCTGCCCCCAGACGACGTAGTACCCCAACATGTGTTGGCGGCGCTGATTTCTCAGCTCCCCTCACCTTTCTTACTTCTGGGGGATTTTAACGCCCACAACCCCCTGTGGGGAGGTACTACGATTACTGGCCGTGGCAGAGACGTTGAGAGTTTATTCTCTCAGCTTGACCTCTGCATTTTAAATACCGGTGCTGCCACACACTTCAGTGTGGCTCACGGCACTTACTCTGCAATTGGTCTGTCGGTATGTAGTCCTGGCCTTTTACCGTCAGTCCACTGGAGAGTGTGATGATGACTTGTGTGGTAGTGACCATTTCCCGATATTCCTTTCACTACCACAGCCTCAGTGCCCTGGACGTTTGCCCAGATGGGCTCTTAACAAAGCTAACTGGAAGGAGTTTACTACCGCTGCAAAGATTGGCCCTCCATCAGATGTCAGCATAGATGAGGTGACTGAGAGTCTCACCGCAGCCAATTATCTCTGTGGCTGAACGTACGGTCCCTAGCTCTTCTGGATCCCCTCGGCGGAGGACGGTGCCCTGGTGGTTGCCAGAGATCGCTGAGGCTATTAGGGATCGAAGGCGTGCACTCCAGCGTCATAAGAGTCGCCCGTCCTTGGAGAACCTCATTGCGTTCAAGCAGCTCCGTGCACGAGCATGTCTGTTAATTAAACGTCATATTAAGAGTGTTGGGAATGGTATGTGTCCACCATTGGCACATGTACCCCTCCATCCCAGGTCTGGCAGAAGATCAGACGCCTCCATGGTTACCAGAGTGCTTCAGGCGTGCCAGGGATTTCTATGAATGGAGTAGTTTGTACGGACCCAGATGCCATTGCTGAACATCTAGCTGAGCACTATGCTCGGAGTTCTGCATCTGTGAATTACCCGCCAACCTTTCATACTGTGAAAGAGCGGGAAGAACGGAAGCGACTCTCCTTCTCGACCCGCCGAATTGAATCCTACAACGCTCCATTCAGTGAATGGGAATTCCTCGGTGCCCTTGCACATAGTCCCGATACCAGCCCCGGGCCAGATCGCATTCATAACCAGATGCTGAAACACCTATCAGCGCAGTCTATACGAACCATCTTATCCGTCTTCAATCGCATCTGGAACGATGGTGTCTTTCCGTCACAGTGGCGAGAAAGTATCATTGTGCCAGTGCTCAAGCTGGGTAAAAACCCCTGCGATTTGGACAGTTACCGTCCCATCAGCCTCACCAACGTTCTTTGCAAACTGCTGGAACGTATGGTGAGCCGGCGGCTGTGCTAGGTACTGGAGTCTAGAGGCCTGCTGGCTCCATGTCAGGGTGGTTTCCGTCAAGGCCGCTGCACTACAGACAACCTCGTTCACTTGGAGTCCCGTATTCGTACAGCCTTTGCTCAACGTCAACATCTTGTTGCGGTGTTTTTCGATTTGAGGAAGGCGTATGATACAACATGGAGACATCACATCCTTCAGACGTTATATGAATGGGGTCTTCGAGGCCAGCTCCCTATTTTTATCCAAAACTTTTTAGCTGTCCGTATGTTTCGTGTCCAAGTTAGTGCTTCTCGTAGCACCCCTCATGTGCAGGAAAATGCGGTTCCTCAGGGCTCTGTTTTGAGTGTTATTTTTAGTAGCCATAAACGGCTTAGCGACAGCAGTTGGGTCATCAGTATCCCCCTCTCTCTATGCTGACGACTTCTGCATTTCTTTTAGCTCTTCCAGCACCCAAGTTGCTGAACATAGGTTACAAGGAGCCATTCAGAAGGCACAGTCCTGGGCTCTGGCCCATGGCTTCCAGTTCTCTCCTGCAAAGACCAGAGTTATGCACTTCTGTCGGCGTCGGACGGTTCATCCACAGCCCGAACTTTATCTTGAGAACCACCTCTTAGAGGTTGCTGAAACTCACAGGTTTTTAGGGCTCGTATTTGATTCTCGGCTGACATGGCTCCCTCACATTTGACAGCTGAAACAGAAGTGCTGGCGCCAGCTAAATGTTCTCCGCCATCTGGGCCATACGAACTGGGGTGCCGATCGGTCCACACTGTTGCGGATATACCACGCTTTGGTGCAGTCCCGTCTGGACTTTGGATGCCTTGCCTATGGCTCCGCATCCTCCTCGGCATTGCGCTTGCTGGACCCCATTCACCACTGTGGGGTTCGCGTTGCGACGGGTGCTTTCCGCACCAGTCCCGTGGACAGTTTACTTGCAGAGGCCGGGGTCCCACCTCTGCGGATCCGCTGCCAGCAACTGCTCGCGGCCTATGCTGCTCATGTTCATAACACGCCAGGCCACCCGAACCAACGTTTGCTTTTCTCCCGCACGGTCGTCCGTCCTCAACAACGGCGACCCCGTTCCGGTCACACGATCTCCTTCCGTGTTCAGTCCCTTCTGTTGGAACTAGAGTCTTTCCCTGTCCCATCTCTACATCGGGCCCGTACACGTACGCCCCCATGGTGTGTACCGAGGCCATGCTCTAGGCTGGACTTGGCCGATAGACCCAAAGACTCTGTTCCTCCAGAGGCTCTCCACCGTCAGTTCTTTGCTGTTGTTGCAGAGTACACTGGATACGACATCGTCTATACGGACGGTTCGTTGGTTCGTGGCCGTGTTGGCTTTGCCTATGTCCATGGCGATCACGCTGAGCAGCAGTCTCTGCTGGATGGCTGCAGTGTGTACACTGCCGAGTTGGTGGCCATTCTCCGTGCTCTTGAGCATATGCGCTCCTGCTCAGGTGGGTCTTTTCTGCTCTGCAGTGACTCCCTGAGCAGTCTTCGCGCACTCGATCAATGTTACTCACGTTCCTCCTTGGTGCTGGCTATCCATGAGACACTTTTTGCTCTCGATCAGTCAGGACGCTCTGTGGTCTTCATTTGGTCTCCTGGTCACATCGGCATCCCGAACAACGAACGAGCCGATGAGCTAGCCAAACAGGCTGTCCATGCGTCTGTGTTAGACATTGGCCTCCCGGCCTCAGATTACCAGTCTGTGTTGCGCCATAGAGTATGTGAGCTTTGGACCGCAGAGTGGCGTAGCCTGAGCCATCAAAACAAACTCAAGGCAATAAAGGAGACCACAGCTGTGTGGCACTCGTCCATGCGGGCCTCTCGCCGGGACTCGGTAGTCCTGTGCCGGCTCCGCATCGGCCACACTTGGCTGACCCATGGCCATCTTCTCCGCGGTGAGGACCCGCCTCGTTGCCGTTGTGGCTGCCCCTTGACGGTGGCCCACATTTTGATGGACTGCCATCTTTTATCCGCTCTGTGGCGGGATTTTAATTTTCCTGTAATTTTATCTGAAGTTTTACGTAACGATGCTAATATGGCTGATTCTGTTTTAGGTTTTATTCATGACAGCGGTTTTTACAACTCTATATGAAACTTGTGTTGCCCCGTGGCTGACCCTTCCTATTTCCCTTCCACCCTTCCACCCTTCCAGTGCCAGCTGTCACCAGTGCCACATCGTAAACAGCGCTAAGTATCTGAATTTAATTTGTGTCAAATTTAATTTGCCAGTCTAGTTCATTTTCGGTAGTACTGTTTTAAGAGGTTTATTCCCGCGTACTTGCAGATTTCGTTTGTACTACTGTTTTAATTGTTTATTCTATCGAATTTGATAAATACCGTTGTGTTTAGTCTTCGTCTTTGACCGGTGTATTTCAAAACAAGTCAGAGACCGTTACTAAGCTCGTTATCAGTCAGTCCAGTGCCAGCTGCCGGACTCAGTATTGTTGATTCGACAGTGTAGTTACCACTGACCACAGTTAAGTCAGCAGCCAGCCGCCTTCATTAGAGTACTAGGCTTCTTTAAAGTTGTTAATTGCTGTTAATTGTATCGATAGGATGGATAGGATGTGTGCCTGCTGTGTGCGGACGCAGGAGGAGTTGGCCGCGGTTCGCGAACAGCTGAGCGTGCTGTTGGCTACGGTCAGCCGTCTTCAGGCTGCTGTCTCGGGGTGCAGCGATGGTGGGGAGTCTGGTTCGTCGAGTGGGACACCTCAGGTGTCTCGCGCTACGCTCTCTGTCCCTGCTACCGAGGCACCTTCAGGTGTACCGGACGTCGTCGAGCCGCCTTCTCCGCAAGGGGAGTGGCGGGTTGTACGGCGTTCGCGTCGCTCGAGGCGGAAGGCCAATGTGGAGGCTGGACGTCCGTCCGCGCCCGTTCGTCCTGTGAGTGAAAGTGTGGCCACTCCTTCAGCAGGGTCCGAGCAGGTGCACGGGGGGAGGGGATTATTAGTTATTGGGAGCTCCAATGTCAGGCGCGTGATGGAGCCCCTTAGGCAGATAGCGTCCAGATCTGGAAGGAATTCCAACGTGCACTCGGTGTGTTTGCCGGGGGGCCTCATCCGAGATGTGGAGGTGGCCTTGCCGGCGGCTATCGAGGGTGCGGGGTGCAGTCGACTGCAAGTCGTGGCTCACGTCGGCACCAATGACGCTTGTCGCTTGGGTTCTGAGGACATCCTCAGGTCCTACGAGCAGCTGGCGGAATTGGTGAAGGCTGCTGCCTTCGCACGCGGGGTGCAAGCAGAGCTGTCGATTTGCAGCATTGTTCCCAGGGTTGATCGGGGTCCTTTGGTTTGGAGCCGAGTGGAGGGTCTAAACCAGAGGCTTCGCTGACTCTGTGACAGTCATGGCTGCAGATTTCTGGATCTGCGTTATCGGGTGGGGAATTGTAGGGTGCCCCTAGATAGATCAGGGGTGCACTACACTAAGGAAGCGGCTACTCGGGTAGCAGAGTACTTGTGGAGTGCACATGGGGGTTTTTTAGGCTAGGCGCTAACTCTGATGAGCACTCGACTGTCAGCATTCAAACAGCGAATTCAGGCCACGTTCGGAATAAAAATTCGAACATAAAAATATTAGCCGCGAACTTACAAAGTATTAGAAACAAAGTTCCCGAATTTGCAGCGCTGCATGGAAGTTATTGCGCTCAGATAGTTTTAGGCACCGAAAGCTGGCTAACTGATGATGTGGCAAGTTCAGAAATATTTAGCGAAGCGTGGAATGTATATCAGAAAGATAGATGTGATACAACTGGAGGAGGAGTGTTCATCGCTGTGGACAAAGATATTGTTTCTACTGAGATCGAGGTTGAAAGTAACTGTGAAGTTATCTGGGCACGCATAACAGGTCTAAAAGAAGTAAAGTTAATAGTTGGGTGTTTTTACCGGCCCCCCAGTGCTGCTGTAGCAGTTTTAGAATCATTCAAGGACAGTCTACACCAGGTAGTGCATAGGTATCCGGGCCATGCAATATTAGTCGGAGGTGACTTCAACCTTAAGAGTATAGATTGGGACCTCGCTAGTTACATTTCAGGCGGTACAGACAAGCAGTCTTGCGAGCTACTTTTGGACACATTCTCCGAAAACTGTCTTGAGCAGTTAAACCGGCAACCCACGCGCAATGGAAATATTCTAGACCTTATAGCCACAAACAGGCCTGACCTTATTAACGATGTCTGTGTAGAGACAGGAATTAGTGATCATGACATCGTCATAGCGTCGATGGTGACCAAAGTTCATAAACCAGTCAAGAAGGCTAGGAGCGTGTTTTTGTTGGGAAAAGCCGACAAGCAAATGTTACGATCGCACTTAGAAAATGAATGGGCATCGTTTAATTCTGGGACTATGGATGTAGAGGAATTATGGAATAAATTTAAATGCATTGTTAATGAAGGGTTAGAGAAATATGTGCCAGTAAAGACGATTAAGGATGGAAAAGATCCACCGTGGTATAATAATAATGTTAGAAAGCTGCTGAGAAAGCAAAGGCTGTTGCACTCTCGATTCAAAAAAGAACACGCAAATGGTGACAGGCAAAAGTTAGTAGAGATTCGTGCGTCTATAAAAAGATCGATGCGTGAAGCATACAATAATTATCACAGCCATACCTTAGCAAAAGATCTTTCCGAGAACCCGAAAAAATTCTGGTCCTATGTAAAATCGATAAGCGGGTCAAAGCCCACTGTCCAGTCACTAGTTGATCATTCCGGGGCAGTAATAGAAGAAAGCAAACGGAAAGCTGAAGTTCTAAATTTAACCTTTAAGAAATCTTTCACGCAGGAGGACCGCACAAATATACCATCATTTGATCAACGTACTAATTCCGAAATGGGGGACATAGCAATAGGTATTTCCGGTGTAGAGAAGCAGCTGAGAGAGCTAAATACGAAAAAGTCTGCTGGTCCGGATGGAATACCAGTTCGGTTTTACAAAGACTATTCTGCGACATTGGCCCCCTACTTAGCTTGCATTTACAGCGAATCTTTAATTCAGCGCAAAGTTCCTAGTGGTTTGAAAAAAGCGCAGGTGACTCCCGTGTATAAGAAAGGAAAGAGAACTGACCCATACAATTACAGGCCAATATCGTTGACATCGGTTTCATGTAGAATTTTGGAGCATATTCTCAGTTCGAATATAGTAAATTTCCTTGAAACGGAAAAGCTTCTTTCCATGAATCAGCACGGGTTTGGGAAGCGTCGTTCATGTGAAACTCAGCTTGCCCTTTTCTCACATGACATCTTGCAAGCCATGGACGAAGGGCAACAGGCGGATTGTGTTTTTCTCATCTTCAAAAAGGCGTTCGACACGGTGCCACACTGCAGACTGCTAACGAAAATGCGAGCTTATGGAATAGGTTCTCAGATTTGTGACTGGCTGGAAGACTTCCTAAGTAATAGAACGCAGTACGTTGTTCTCGACGGCGAGTGTTCATCAGAGACGAGTGTATTGTCAGGTGTGCCCCAGGGGAGTGTGATAGGACCGCTATTATTTTCTATCTATATAAATGATCTGATGGACAGAGTAAGTTGTAATTTGCGGCTGTTTGCTGATGATGCTGTGGTGTATGGGAGGGTGTCGTCTGTAACTGACTGTAATAGCATACAGGTTGACTTAGACAAAATTTCTAGTTGGTGTGAAGAATGGCAGCTAGCTCTCAATGTAGAAAAATGTAAGGTGATGCGCATGAGTAGAAAAAACAATCCTATAATTTTCAAATACAGCATCAGTAGTGAGCTTCTTGATGCGGTCGCGTCGTTCAAATATCTAGGCGTAACATTGCAGAGCGATATGAAATGGAACGAGCATGTAAGGACAGTTGCGAGTAAGGCAGACGGCCGACTTTGGTTCATTGGGAGAATTTTGGGAAGATGTACTTCACCTGTAAAAGAGACCGCGTATAGAACGCTTGTACGACCACGTCTTGAGTATTGCTCAAGTATTTGGGACCCGCAGCAGATCGGTTTGAAAGAAGACATGGAGGCGGTTCAGAGGCGAGCAGCTAGGTTTGTTACTGGTAGGTTCGACCAATGCGCGAGTGTCACGGAAATGCTCCGGCAACTCAATTGGGGATCGCTGGAAGAAAAACGACGTTCTTTTCTTGAATTTCTGTTAAGTAAATTTAGAGGGCCGGAATTTGAAGCTGAGTGTAGTACGATCTTGCTGCCGCCTACTTACATTTCGCGTAAGGATCACAAAGACAAGATAAGAGAAATTAGGGCTCGTACGGAGGCATATAGGCATTCTTTTTTTTCCTCGTTCAATTTGGGAGTGGAATAGGAAAGGAAATGCCTAGTAGTGGTACAGTGTACCCTCCGCCACGCACCTTACGGTGAATTGCGGAGTATGTATGTAGATGAAGATGTAGATATTTTCATGGTCGGTCAACCACGAACTTTGTCTTTGTCATTTTATTTCCACACTTGTTTGCTGTTTCCGTGTGATTGTGTCCTTTCGTGTTGTCTCCTGCCTTGTTCTTTGTCGAATTTGTTTACATTTTATTGATTGAGTGGGGTATTCCTCCCGTAGCAGTTTTAACTCTGGGTGAACTTTTCAGTGTTTCCACACTTATCCAGCTCTTTGATGGAATGGGGGGACTGATGACCTCCGCAGTTTTGTCCCCCTAAAACATCAAACCAACCAACCAACCTCCATGGTTGATAGTGTTTTAAATTTTATTCGTGAGTGTGGACTGTACCAATCAATGTGAAGTCTCTTGTGTGTCTGTCATTTATCTGTTCTCCGCTTGCCTAACTCTATTAGGCAGGTGTTTTAATGTGTACAGAGTGGCTGGATAAGATACTTATATTTATGTACTCACCCAGCCAAAACACTCTTGTCCTGTCCCAGTACTCTTATCCGTTCTTTATATTTATGTCAACCCTTCGTTTTTTACATATTCCTTTTAACTTTGACGTGTTACAGTATATACATCGTAACGCTTAACACAATGTTTTAGCTCTAAGACTGGAACAAGGGACTGATAACCGATGATGTTTAGTCCCTTCCAAAACCTACAAACCAAACAAACTCGACGTCCCAAATGCATTCTGTTCACTTCAAACCATGGTCCGCATCAGTTTCACAGAAATAAGTCAGAAGCCCGGACTTCGTAAAAGATTGGGAAGATTTTCTTAGAACTGCCTCTGAAAAGGTACACAAAAAAGAGAAGTTCCTCTCCTTCCTCGCCACAGCGTGAATCTTCGGTCATACCATCCAGCAGTAGATGGCCCCGACTGTCCTCTGTCTTGTCAACATGCTCTACTGCTTGCTGATTTCCCGGCATTTCACCCACGAGGAAGCTGCCCCTCCCCATCAATCCAGGAAGGAGGCAGAACAGACGTACAAACCCATGGAACATGACTGTCCATCTGTCGATTGCCACAGCAAAGCCCCCTCGCAGCCGTGCCCTCAGTGGCCGTCGAGGTGATCCCTTCTTGTCTTCTCTCTTTCTTCTTCCCTTGCTTTCGTCATGGCACTCCTTCTGTGGAACATCAGAGGTATTTGTTCCAACCGCAATGAATTAAGATTACTCCTTCAACTGCACTGCCCACTTATACTCGATCTACAAGAAACGAAGGCCCCACCTCCCAAACAATTATATTGATTTCTCATAATATACCTCTGTGTGTTTTTATTTACCTTTTGTGGAAGGCATTCCTGCCCATGGAGGTGCTATGCCGCTCATTCGGGAAGACGTCTGTTACCTTCCCATCCCACTGCAAACTCCCCTACAGGCGGTTGCCGTCCGTATCACCATCCCCACATTCACCTTCTCTCTTTGTAATATTTATACCCTGTCGTCACCTGCCGTTCTTAGGGCAGACTTACTGCACCTTTTTGCTCAGCTACCTACGCCATTTTTGTTGTTTTGTGACTTCAACACCTACCTCCCTCTTCTTGCCAGAGGGGCTCCCTTTTGGCAGACCGTTTCAACCACCTTAACCTTGTCTGCCTAAATACCAGCAAGCCAACTTTTCTATCCGACACGACGCATCCTATACCCACATGGACCTCGCAATATGCCCTACTCGACTTGCGCATCAGTTTGAATGGTATGTTCTCTCTGATAGCTATTTGAGTGACTACTTCCCATGTAAAATTTCTCTGCTACATCATACAACGTCGCCATGTTCCACGAGCTGGAACATCTCCAAAGCTGATTGGGGGACTCTGTTCTTCCATGGCGGTTTTCCATGATCAGAATTTCCCCAGCTATGATAGTTAGGTCAACTACCTCACGGGTGTCATCCTCACCGCTGACGAATATTCCATATCTTAAACTTCCACCCCTCCAAGTAGTGTCCCACCTCCCTGTTGGAATGCAGCATGTAGCGACGCTATTAAAGCCCGATTATATGCTCTACGTATGTTTCAACGCAGGCCTATTTTGGAGAATAGTATCAATTACAAAAGACCACGAATGAAATTCCGTTGTCATTAAAGAAAGAAAAAAGGCCTGCTGGACTGCTCACACAAGTTCCTTCACAGATTTACTCCTTCATCTGGGGTAACCTACGCCGGCTATCTGGCACTAAGGTCCAATCCCTGGCCTGAACGTAGCAAATGAAGTCCTCGCGGAACCTGTTGCTATATCCAACGCTTTAAGTTGATCTTTCACTGAGGTCTCAAGCTCAGCTAATTATGACCCTGCCTCCGCCCCCCCCTGCCCTGTCCTGGTCCTCTGCTCTGGTCCCCGATGCCATTCATATTCAGATACCAAAGAATCTCTCCCCTGCAGGTAAATGCTTTCTACTTCACTCTCTGGACTTAAGGTGAAGCTCCTACTCGTTGGCGTGAAGCAATTGTTGTCCCCATACCCAAACCAGGAAAGTACAAACATCTTCCTTCCAGTTATCGCCCCATTTCCCTGACCAGCTGTATCTGTAAGGTAATGGAGCGCATGTTTAATGCTCAGCTGGTTTGGCTATTTGAATCTCGACGCCTCCTCGCCAATGTCCAATGTGTGTTTCTAAGGCATTGTTCTGCTATTGATCACCTCGTTACCTTGTCGACCTTCGTTATGAATAACTTTTTGCGAAAGTGTCAGACGATGGCTGTGTTCTTAGATTTGGAGAAGGCTTAAGACACTTGTTGGCAGGCGGGCATTCTCTGTACAACGTATACGTGGGGTATTCGCGCCCGACTCCCCCTCTTTATTTGTGCCTTTCTAAAAGATTGAATGTTCAGGGTATGAGTGGGCTCTGTTTTGTCCGACACCTTTTGCCAGGAGAATGGGGTGCCACAGGGCTCTGTCTTGAGTGTAGCACTTTTTGCCATGGCACTCAACCCAATTATGGATTGCCTGCTGTTTCAGGCTCCCTGTTTGTAGACGACTTCACGATCTATTGCAGCACTCGGAGAATGTTTCCTGGAGTGTCGTCCTCAACATTGCCTTGACAGTCTCCATTCGTGGAGTGTCACAAACGGCTTCCATTTCTCCCATGAGAAAATGGTCTGCATCAACTTCTGGAGGTACGGAGAGTTTCTTCCACCATCTCTCCATCTCAGCCCTGTAGCTCTCCTATTTCTGCTGATGACGACATTTTTAGGGCTAATGTTGGATAGGAAACTTAGCTGGTCTCCACATGTCTTTTGTGGCTGCCCGCTGTACTCGTTCCCTTAACGTTCTGTGTTCTTAGTGGTACGTCATGGGGTGCGGATTGTACAGTCCTGGTTCCCCTTTATTGGTCCACAGTCAGATCAAAGCTGGATTATGGGAGCTTCGTGTACTGTTCTGCACAGCCGTCCATTTTACGCCGTCTTAACGAGATTCACCATTGGGGGTTACGCCTGGTGATAGGAGCATTTAACTCAAGCCCTGTTGAAAGCCTCTATGCTGAATTGCCTTTGACCTATCAGTGCGACATATTGCTGTGTCGGTATGCGTGCCGTCTGCTGTCGATGCCCCACTACACTTCATATCTCTCATTCTACAATGACTCCCTCGTCGTTTTCGTCGCTTGTTTCAGCGGCTCGATTTTACCCTCCTTCCACATTTCCAATAGATGAGAGCCCAGTGCCTCCTAGGATTCAGGCTCAAGTTTGCGTTCACCTTGAACTCACCTCACTCCCGAAGGAGAGCACTTAGATTGCGGTTTACTGCTCGAAGTTTCTTAAACTTCATGTGTGGCCTGACAACTCCCTATTCATCTCAAATACCAGTGAAGGAGTCAGCTATGCGTTTGTTGTCAAGGATGACAGTTTTCAGTACAGACTTCCTGGCCATTGCTCGAATTTCACAGCTGAGGTTTTTGTCCTCTGTCAGGCTGTACTATATATCTGCTGACACCGTTATCCTTCCTATGTGATCTGCTCCGACTCTCTCAGTGCCATCCAGTCTCAGATACCCCTATTTGGCCCATCTTGTTGTGCACTGAATCAACTGCTCCCTTCAATTGTTAGCGGCTGATGGCTCTTGCGTTCACCTCCTATGGGTACCTGGCCACGCAGGCGTGCCTGGTAACAAGGCTGCTGATGCTGCGGCCAAGGCTGCAACACTCCTACCTTCGACATTTATGTACTGTGTTCCATCAAAAGATATTCAAGGGGCTCTTTGCTGTCACATTTTATTGTTGTGGCATAATGTGTGGTCCTCGCTTACAAATAATAAGCCTCGAACCATTAAACTGCTCCTGATGGCTTGGAAGACCCCCTCACGCCGCTTGTGACGAGTTGAGGCCCAGTTGAGGATCGGACACTGCTGGTTCAGCCACCGTCACTTGTTAACTTGTTAACACCGTTATGTTCCTGTGGTCACCTGCTGACGGTGGGCCATGTTTTATTCTCTTGTCCAAATTTTAATCCTGTTCATATTGCACTTAATCTACCGAATACCCTGGAAGAAATTTTAGCTGATGACGCATGAGCTGCTGCTCGAGTCTTGAATTTTATCAACTTCACCAATTTATCAAAGGGCATTTAGTTCTTCCCTTTGTGTTTTTTACCCATGTTTTTAGCTGTTTTCATATAGACTTATTCTCCTCCGGTATATTAGCCTGCACTAATGACCTTAGGAGTTGTGTGCCCTAAAACTACAAAAGTGTGTGTGTGTGTGTGTGTGTGTGTGTGTGTGTGTGTGTGAGAGAGAGAGAGAGAGAGAGAGAGAGAGAGAGAGAGAGAGAGAGAGATATCAGATGGATTAACATTAAGCTGTTTATGTATAGGTTAGGTTGACCCGTTGAACTGTTTCCAGTGGCCACAAGTCCCTTGCATTGTCTTAACCTCACTTATGTATAACAAATCACAGCCACCATCTTTGTTGCCGCTTTTGGATGGCAAAGGTGGTGGTAGTTGTGATTTGTTACACATAAGTGAGGTTAAGACAATGCAAGGTACCTGTGGTCACTGGAGAGTGCAGCAGGTCAACCTAACCTAGATGTACACAGCTTAATTTCATTTCACCTGGTGATGGGGGGGTTTAAATACTCGAAATGCGTTGTGCGTAAAATAAAACAAAGTGACTGGTCACTCTCGATGCAGCAGAGACCCCAACGCCGCTGCACCCCGAGACAGCAGCCTGAAGACGGCTGACCATAGCCAAGAGCACAATCAGCTGTTTGCGAACTGTGGCCAACTCCTCCTGCATCCTATCGATACATTTAACTGTGGAGAGTAGAAAACTAAATAATCAACTTTTAACTAGTCTAGAACTCTGATAATGGTGGCTGGCAGCTTATTGAACTGTGGTCAGTGGTAACTATACTGTCAAAAACAATGAAACTGTCTCTGGCTATTTTCAAAATAAACAAGAAAATCTATAGAACACACTATTATCGAAGATGCAAGAATAAAAGCTTTACAAAAGTGAAACTTGAAATAAATAAGTGACATGTTAATACTTAAATTACGTAACTTGCAGCGCAAACAACCCTCAGGGGCTCAGTATTAATTTGCTGAGTACGGGCTTGGTGAACCCGGGGTCCTGAGCTGTGGGCTGTGTCGTACCAACAGTCAGCTACACCGTAAGCTCTGTGCGTGCTTAAGCGACAATCGTTCATTGCGACGGCTGAACATTGTATGTTTCCGAGCCCGGTGATCGTGGCTTTATTGCCCCGATCGCGATGATGGTACAAACCTCTCTTAAAAAAACCTCAATCTCAAGTTGTGCTATATGCTGAGGAGATGCACGACTGTTGAGGTTGAACAGTTGCTAGCGAGCAACCTCTGAGGAACCTGCTGCATCTCAGTTTTATAAGGCTTACCCAGGCAAGTGGGGCTCTGCCTGGGTGGACCTTTAAATCCCTACCTACTCGTGGGAACACCATGAAAAGACCCTGAACATTGCCGGATGTATAACCGGTGTCTCTAAGTGCAGGAAGTCAGATTTTGATGCCACAGCATACGACCCTAAGTCATTTCCTTCCCAGGCTACTCCGTGGGAGGAACGCAGGGCCTTAAACAGATCAGAGCCATACTCGCTGCAATATCTCATTCTCTCGTACCGATGGTGAATCTTTCTTGTCCACAAAGCCACAGTTCTTCCTCTTTTGGGCAATGCCTTGTTACAAAACCCTTTTATGAAATATCGGTAGTATGAACACAGCCCGAAAAAACATTTCTTACATCATGAATGTGCTGAGGAGTTGGAAATTCTGTGACTGCCCTTACTTTATCTGGATCAGGACGGACACCATATTCGTTGACTAGGTGCCCCACGATTTTTATCTCTTTGGCGACGAAGAGGTACTTCTTTGGATTGAGGCGGAGACCTGCAGCCTGAACACACTTCAACATAGTTGACAGGTGACTCAGATGTTCTTGAAACGTTTGCGAGAAAACGACAATGTCATCTAAATAGCAGAGACACGTCGTCCACTTAAGGTGTCGAAGCAAGTTGTCCATCATGCGTTCTAATGTGGCTGGAGCATTACATAATCCAAATGGCATTACTTTAAATTCATAGAGGCCGTCAGGTGTAATAAAAGCCGTCTTCTCCCTGTCAGCTTCGTCAACCTCAATTTGCCAGTAACCTGTCTGCGTGTCCATAGTTAACAAGTATGTTGCTCCTTTCAAGCTGTATAAGGTGTCGTCAATGTGCGGCAATGGGTAGACATATTTCTTTGTGATTCTGTTCAGCCGCCAATAGTCAACACAGAATCACCACGTGGCATCCTTCTTCTTTACGAGGACCACCGGAGACGACCAAGGACTCTCCGAAGGTTGAATAATGTCATCTCGCAGCATCTTCTCCACTTCCTCCCGAAGTATCCGTCTTTCAGCTGGCGACACTCTATACGAACGCTGGTTAATTGGCGGATGATCCCAGTATTGATACAGTGCTTTATCGTGGGCCGTTTCTTCTGACTTTTCCCCTCCTGAGGTGTGAATGCACCCAAAAATCGTTGTAGTATACCTAACACCAGCTGGCGTTGTTCCTTGGTCAGTCCAGGCCCTATTGGCAGTACCACGTTTGTTTCCTCCAGCGTGTTGTCTGTATTAATAGCAGGGCATGGGTCTTCATTGATGACGTTGAGTTCACCATCCTGGATTGGTTCAGCTGTCCCGATACACATTCCCTTGGGGATAAGTTGTGACTGCTCGTGACAATTTGTGATCCAAATCTCTCCTTCACCACCGGTAATGCTTATGATAGCCGCTGGTATGTAAATTTCTTTTGTGAGCCTGATAAACTTTTTACTATCAACAAGAACTTCTCAGTTTAACCGGTCATCTGTGTTTGTGACTGCAACTCTTCTCATTGTCAACGGCGGTATCGTCACATTGTCAACGGCAAATAACTTTCCAGAAAATTCTGTATTACGTGTATCCGTCGGAACAACTTCAATTTGCAGCTCAGATCTTCCACAGTCAATAATAGCTTGGGATGCCTGAAGGAAGTCCCATCCGAGGATGACATTGTGATACATTCTGTTAACACGACAAATTCAAACGGCTGGGACCTGTTGTTGATGGCTATTCTTGCGACGCAAGTTCCTGCTGGCTGGATGTACTTTCCATTTGCAACCTTCAGCACAGTTGTCCCCTTAGCACAGAACGTTGTCTTCTTTAGTGTGCGGCGGTAATTATCCGACAATACAGAAAAAAACATCCCGAGTCAAGAATTGCCCGGACAGGTTGGCCATCGATAGCCGGTTCATAGGCTGCCGTTTGGCGGCTGCAGCGTAAGTAATAGCAGAATGACGCCATTCTTCAAGTCGGGTGCGATCGGCGGGGCAGACAGGAGCTATTGCCGGAAATACCTCTTCCTCAGCGGCGTCGACTCCCTCGTCACTTACAGGGCTTACATCCACGGCCATGATCTGAGGCTCGCTCAATCTCGTAGTCCCGGCTGCCATAACTGTTGTAATTCTTCTCTCACAATTTGGCATATGAGAGAAGCAAAGTCATGCTGGTCTTCCACAACAGGGAGGCGGTCATACTTCTTTCGTCCTACCCTCCTTTGTTGCATCTCTTCAATATGCTGGCACCACTTGATGAACTCTTCCGTTGTAGCGATGTCTTTTATCAGAAGGGCTTGGTATATGTCTTCTGCAATACCCTTCATCAGGTGCGTAATTTTGTCGGCCTCAGTCATATTCGGATTCACTGTGTTACACAGGGCCAAAACATTCTGTATGTACGACTGTGTCGGCTCACCATGTCGTTGGGCCCAGTTCTTCAGTTCTTCCACCGAGCGGATTTGTTGCTGGCGGTCTCAGAACGTTTTCTTACGTTCCTCCTGGAACGTCTCCCAATCATTCAATTTGTCTTAGTTGTTTTCAAAACCTTGCTGGGTTGTTCCATCCAGGTAGAAGTAAATGTTGGCCAAGCACATCGTATTATCCCACCTGTTGTACTTCGCGACTCGGTTGAACCCTTTTAGCCATCTCCAGATAACATCGGCGGGTGTCTTATGGGCTGCTGGCTTACTGCTGGTTTCACGTCATGGTTCTTCTGATGATACGGACTTCTGGAAGGATTTACTCGATGTATCCCTTGTATTCCGGTTCCAGTCCGTGTAAGCGACGGCTCTTACGTTGCCTAATCGGAGCCACGATGATGCAGCTGTTGCACAGTATACCTGGCACCTTCACCAAACAATGTCTCATTGAAATGGAAGCAGGCTTGACTTCGAAGGCAACTAAACGCAGCACTTATACTGATAGCACGTTTGTTACGAACTTAACATACACGCAGCACTGACTGCCTCTCAGGCAGAGTGCTCTGCTATTTATACACAGACAGAATGTACCAGAAATTAGTAAAACAGTTAACATAAGAAACAAGTAGAATTTACAAGTGAACATACGAAAGATGTAGAACATTCTGGAATTGTTAATTACGAAGAAATAAATTTTTGCCATTGGGCGGGATTGAACTGGCGACCTTCAGCACCGCAGTCTGTGACGCTATCCCCTGCACCACCCTGGCAGTTGGTGTTCGTCGTCTATTGCGGCAATATTCTTCAGTGGAACATTCGTGGTATCAGGTGAAATTGGGCAGTCCTGCAACTTCTTACGCAAACATATCAGCGCCTCGGTTGCACAGTGGTAGAGTGCTAGACTACAAATCCAAAGGTCGCAGGTTCGATCCCCACCAGGCCCTAGGATCTTTGTCACTTTCCACTTCTTTCACCTCTGACATTATTGCTCATGTGAAAAATACCGAGTAGCACTGTGGTTCGGAACCCACGTTAAACTGTAAGTCTCCCTATAACTGGCTGGATAAGTCAGTTCGAAGGTTGGAGGAAGGCAACGGCATACCACCTCCAAACAGGACCATGCCTAGTAAAGCACTGTGGTGTTCAAACCAATCTTCGGATTGTTGACTGCTTTACCTTATCACCCAATTATCTTCTCTCCAGGAGACCAAATTGCACCCTGGTTCTCGAATTAGTTTCCCACGCTACACTGCCGTTCGCTTTGCCCTTCCCCTGTGGCAGGACTTCCAGTCCACGGGGGTGTAATGTTGCTCATTCGGGATGACATACACAGTACACCTGCCCCTTTGTGTACTCCACTACAAGCTGTCGCTGTCCAGATGAACCCTGGATTTATCTTCACACTGTGCAATATTTATGCTCCTTCCTCCTTTCCAGTCACTAGATATGATCTTCTAGATCTTATTGACCACCTTTCCCATCTGTTTTTGTTGGTGGGCGATTTCAACACTACGTTCTTTTTGTGTTCGTGTCGGTCCCTGTTTCAGCTCCCCTCACTATGAAGAAAACCGTGTCCCACAGGATTCCGTTCATAGTGTCCCTTCATTTTTAGTTGCCATTAATGGTCTTGCTGCTGCTGTGGGGTCATCGGTTTCCATCTCATTGTATGCCGATGACTTCTGCATATATTTTAGTTCCATTAGCATCGGCGTTGCTGAACGGCAGTTGCAGATAGCTATTCGAAAGGTGCAGTCATGGGCGTTTGCCCACAGTTTCCAGTTCTCTGAGTCGAAAACCCGGGTGATGCATTTCTGTCGGCGTCAGGCTGTACACCCGGGACCTGAACTATATCTGACTGATGTCCTGCTGCTGCCTGTTGAAGAGAAGCACCGTTTTCTTAATGTATGTTGTTTGACGACTGTCTCACCTGGGCGCCACACCTTCGCCAGCTCAAACTGTGCTGGCGACACATCAACATACTACGCTGTCTCAGCCATACTGTTTGGGGAGCCTCACGCCCAACACTCCTGAAACTTTATAAGGCGCTCATTCAGTCGCGCCTAGACTATGGCTGCATAGTTTGATTCGGCCACACCTTCAGCACTGCAGGCATTGGACCCAGTTTTACTTTCTGGAGTTCATTTGGCGACGGGGGCTTTCTGCACGAGCCCTGTGACAAGCCTCCTAGTTGAAGCTGGGGTCCTTCCCCTGCGGTTCTGTCAGCAACACTTGTTAGCTTCATACATTACCCATATTCAGGCCTTGCCACACCATCCGAGCCGCTGGCTTCATTTCCCAGGCTCTGCACTCCCTATTCCTCCACGACGGCCCCGGTCAGGTTATCCGATGTCAGTTCGTGTTCGCTCTTTCCTTGAAAATCCCTTGACTCCCATCCACTTCCTGCCACTTTCCAATATTCCTTTCAAACTCCTCCTTGGCCCATTCCCCGTTTGCAGCTTTGCCTAGATCTGTCCCGTGCATTGAAGGACTCCGTTTCTCCGACACAACTCCGTCGCCAGTTCCTGCATCTCTTTGATTCTTTCCGTGGCACTGAAGCCATTAATACTGATGGGTCCCTACCAGATGTTGATGCTGGGTATGCATGTCTCCATGGCGACCATGTCGAACAGCATTCATTACCCCTTGAAAGTAGTGTCCTTACTGCAGAGCTGGTCGCCATCCTAAATGCTCTAGAACATATCGGAGCCTGCCCCAGGGGGTCATTTGTCATCTGTAGTGACTCCCTGAGTGGCTTGCAGGCAATCAACCAGTGCTTCCTTCATCACCCATTAGTGCAGTCCATTCAAGACACTGATTATTCTCTTGGCAAATCTGGCTGTTCTGTGGTCTTCCTGTGGACCTCTGGCCACATCGGCATACTGGGGATTGAACTTGTTGACCAGTTGGCCAAACAGGCCCCACCGTTGCGCCACCTTTAAACATTGGCGTCAAGGAATCAGACCTCAAGTTAGCATTTTACAAGAAGGTGCGTGAGGCTTGGAGTGCTGAATGGTCTACCACGAGTGCAACGAACAAGCTTAAAGCAGTGAAGCTATCCACAACTCTGTGGAAGTCTTCACTGTGGCCCATACGTCGAGTCGGTTGTCCTCTGCCGCCTTCGTATTGGGCATACTTGGCTTGACCCACGGCCATCTCCTTCGCCGTGAGGCCCTGCCTGCATTTCGGTGTGGACTTCTGATGGACTGCCCAGTTTTAGCCACCTTGCGGCAGTCTTTTAACCTACCAGATGCGCTACCCTTAGTTTTAGGTGACAACATCTCCACGGCTAATTCCGTTTAAAGTTTTATTCGCGCAGCTGGTTTTTACAACTCCATCTAGTGGTGGATGCTATAGCCTGAAACCTCAGGTTCCCACCTATCCAGCACTAAAATACCTAGGGGTTTTTAGTGTATGCAGTATGGCTGGCTCATCCTGTTTTATCTTTATCAGCCAGCCATGGTATTCTGCTGTCCAGTTTTAGTTGAGTTCCTGACTTTCTTTCACCTATTGTGTGTCTTCATTTTGTGTTGTCAGCAACTTGTCCATTGTTAGCCTGTCCCTTGTGTGAGTTTTTATTATCGGAGCTATGTTTTATTTTTTACGCTCTTGACAGTGGACTCTAGCTAGGAAAAGGGGACTGATGACCTAGCTGTTTAGTCCCCTAAAAACCACCACCACCACCACCACCACCACCACCACCACCAACAACAACAACAACAACAACAACAGCAACAAATCTGCCAAGTATGTGAGAATACCGTAAACCTCTTATAAAACAGAAGCACTAACAAAAATTAAGAAATTGACTGGCAATGAAATTTCACACAAATTAAATTATGATACTTGGTGCTGTGAATGATGTCAGTGGCGACAGCTGGCACTGGATAACCTCTAAGAAGCGTAAACCCACACCGATTTTCATCCAATTTGTCTTCAACTAATACTCCCACTCTCCTTTCAACAATACCTGAGAATATTTTCCCCACGACGCTGATTAGTGATACCTTGATAGTTGTTACAATCTTTTCTGTTTCCATGTTTGAAAACTGGTGTGATTACCGCTTTCGTACAGTCGGGTGGAACCTGTCCCGACTCTCATGCCTTTTCAATTATCCTGTGTAACCATTCGAAACATGACATTCCACTGTATTTGACGAGTTCTGGCTTAATTGCACTACAATCTATTGATCATTCTCTCCACTTCCTCCAATGTGATCCTGTTTCCGTCGTCATTCCTATCCTCTTAAAAGATATAAGGTGCAATTTAGAATACAAAGTCAGTTTTCCCCATTCTTTTTCCCTGACATCAGTTTGTGCTACATAGATATTCAGTAACAGGTTTGTTTAGTTCATAGGATAGAGATATAAGTACCGACTGACAATCAGTGGTATGCAAGAGCTAAGATATGGTGCATACTTTTTTGTGGAATCAGTCAATTGTGCTGTATGCCCACAGTAGCTTGATTTCACCAGTGTTTGCAGAACTGGATGAAATCATCACAATTTGAAAGATATTCGTTCGTCTCAGAGCTGCGAATGCTTTTTAAGTTCAAGAATTTTTAGAAACTAAGAATACATTTGAAACTATCATTTTGAACAGTTCTGTTGTAAATAAGCTATTTGATACATTAACAGTCAAGAAAGCGCCCTGTGCTATCTTACTTTTCTGTATAAATTAACAATAAAGAAGGGTTTTCAGGTTTGCTGGTAATTAAAAATGAATCCAGGTATTGATTGAAAATGATGATTTGCTTGTAGCTCTGGGCAACAGCATTAGCCTCAAGACCACTGAACTAAAACAAGATGCAAGCTCAAAATTCACATTAATGCAAACAGATTTTAATTTCATAATAGAAATGTTTTTCATTTATAATAGTATATTAATTTAGAGTTTGATTAATGATGGAAATTCTCCACAGAGATGATAAATTATTTTTCAAAAGAGATAGCTTGGCTGACCAGTACTTATCCTTTTGCTGAACTGCCGATAGTTACACAGAGAGAAAAAATGACGAAAATAAAACAAGCTTTAGGAACAGGGTTCCTTCTTCAGGTAAGAGAGAAGGTAAGAAAAAAGGGAATTAAATTCCCCTTCCTTTCCCATTTCTTTTTTCTTCCCTTCTCTCTTACGAGAAGAAGGAACCTTGTTCCTAAAGCTTGTTTTATTTTTGTCATTTTTTCTCTGTGTGTGTAACTATTGGTGGTACAACAAAAAGGTAAGTTCTGGTCAGCCCATCTATCTATTTTGAAAAATAATTAATTTAGAGTTTAACAAATATGTTGAAAGATTCGATTAAAGTTTAATTTTAGATTCATATTTTTATCCGGTGGCCCTTGCTCACACATAACAAAGAAAACAAAGCAGTCTCTGCTTTAACAATACTGAGAGTGAATTAAGGTATAATTAAATGATAACTAAGAGTGGGTCAAAAATAAATTCCACTACATCCGTCGTTCATTTAATACGAAATTAGAGCAGATGGAAAGTAAATTTTATTGCCACTTTTGTATTTTAAAGTAGAGGTAGCACCTAATAGAAATATAAAAATTCCTGGCAGATTAAAACTGTTCCAGACCCGGACTCGAACCCAGGATTTTTACTTTCGCGGGCATGTGTTGTACCGTGTGAGCCACCCTGGCATACGTGGCCCGTCTTCACAGGTTTAGTTCTGTCAGTACAAAGTACCCTTATGCACACTCCACTCCAGAGCGAAAATTTCATTCTGAATACAAATGTAGTTAACCAAATAAACATTATGCGGTGTGGTGGAAATAAATGTTGTTTGCTGTATGTTCAAATTTGACTGCTGTTGTGGTACAATGTTGCAATCTGTCATAGATTACCTTTTTTGGTTTTCTTTATTTTTGTCTCTTTCCTTTTCCATTCTCATTTACCTTACATTGTATGCCAAACGTGAGTGAGAGTTAGTGTGAATGAATTTTAACAGCTACCTTGCCTGTGACATTTTGCGTGATTCGTTAACACACAGTTAAAAGCCAATGACTTGATTAAAACAGTACATGCTAGGTTTCTTAAAACCATACAACGTCTTTGTTGTCAATCCCATTGTTCTCGTGAGAACAGACTAAATGTAATGTGAACAGGAAGATCGGAACCGCAAACGAGATGCAGATATGGCATTCAGCTGCCCTTGAGTGTTGGGTAGCATGTCTTGACAAGTGTCACACCGCGATGCAGGGCGGTGGGGAAGGCTGAGCCACGCCTCTCCGCTCAGTGTCCCGTCACCACTGTTGCTGTACCACTTGGTTCCAAACAGACAAGGATTCATCATCACTAAAGTGGTTGCATTGTACATCCTATCACCCGTGTGCATGCTCAAGGAAGGGGTATCCTTCACCTTTACACAGTTGCATGCGGAGGCTGTGAGGCGACTCTAGCACACAGTGTACAAGGTTCTATTGCCTTGTTCCAGAGCAGTGCTTGAGGGAGGGTAGTACGGAGGGGTGTCTCCACCAAGCAAGCAGGGACCTGCCTGCTTGGGCAACATCCTCAAGCAATCGTGGAAGATAGTAAAGTTTAAATTTCAAATTAATGTGTACTAACTAGGCCGATCTTCACAATGACGTCAGTGCAGCTGGTAACCATACATTTGTAAACTCTTGCAAATGGCTCATTTGATGACCCATGTTTACTGGGACATTTTTGCCTCTATTAACATGTACTTTCAACTGTGTAAGTTTGCGCCGTCCTCTTTGGTGCACACTGTTTTGAACACACATTAAATGAGTCTGGTAACTTGGAAGAAGGGGAATTACATGTCCACAACTTACACTACAACACAATATTCTCTAATTACTGCACCAATGCATGCATAGTCTTAAATGCTCTGAAAAGTGAGAATTAAAACCAAGCATGCCGAGCCAAAAATAAGTACAGTAACTTGTTCCAACCCGTGTGCCAAATAGAGTGGCAACACCAGTAATTTCGTATCTGCACAATTCGTACTGCATTGGCCGTTACTTCATTCCAGTAGACGTATATCCCTTATTGCTATTCATTAGAGAGATTGTTTTGCTAGATGCGAGTAATGGTCAATAAGTAGTGATACTGTTTTTACAGTCAGCCAAAGTATTAGTGACTCAGTACCGGTTACACACAGTTTGCCGCAGCTTTACTACCTTCTGTATGTATGTATGTAAAAAAAAAAAAAAAAAAAAAAAAAAAAAAATATACTCCAAAGATTGGTGTTGCACCATCAGATTTATCAGACAAAAGAAACTTGATCAAATATTTATTCTATTTCTTCACATAAATCTTTGGCGTTGCACAAATGTCACTCAATGTTACGTCAAAGTTGCTTTAGAATGGCAAGTGATGACCTGCCACACACAAAAATGTGTCACGGAATGTGCAAGTTGATGACAAAAAATCGTGTGAAAACTATTTTTGTATCTCTGACAGGCTTCAGTGTGTTACAAAGCAAAAAAATCTCTTAAAACTGCTGTATCCACAACAGACTTGCCGTAACACTGATTTCTCTTAACAGTTTGAAGCTATTCCTGTTAACAGTATAGCATTCAAAAATAGTATGAAAAGTGTGAAACTGTTTATGAAGCACTAAGGAAGGAATATTAGGATGTGAATAAATGTTTAGTACACTTTATTAACAACAATTTTACCAAAAATTTCTTTAAACTACAAAATTGATAGAAATGTATGAAACAGATGATACACTTGGGGCATCTGAAGTAAAGCCTGGGCCTGTCTGCCGACTATTTGGCAGCTATTAAATCAAAATGGTTTGTATTCTGGTAAATCTGTTACATGCATCCCACTTCAACCACAGCATTGTCAAGAGATGGTGCGTGTCGTCAGGGAGTCAACTGCCGGTAGTCCAGAATAACATTTTCAAACAGAATTCCTTTTCACTGTGTGAAGTGATTGAGGCAGGCAGTTGAGTGCGGAGCGAGGGAGGAATGTTGCACACCAAAGAATATTAATAAACGCCATCGCTATGAAGTATTTGCATAGGCGTTTTGGGGTGGCAGACTATGCATTGCGTCACCATGCACTTTGCATCTTCCTCAGAAAGCACCAAGCAACAGCTTCAGTGACTGACAATCTTCTATTTGTAGGACTGGCATACTGGAATCTAGGAAATGTACGCTAGACTTTTGTATAAGGAAATCTGTTTGCCACATTCTGTTCAACAGTAAAGACAAGACTCTATCTTTAGAACAGCCTAGGTTAATGTATTACTTGAAACTTGCTTGGCAAATTATACCAGGTGTATGGAAATTAAAGTTACAAACTTTGATGACTTGTAAAGGGGAATAAACACACATTTTAACAAGGAACCCCTGACCTGAAATGTCATCTGGTGATCTATGAGCACTTCTTCACACATCTCGCCGCGGTGGAGTAGCCGAGCGGTCTAAAGCGTCTCACTGCGGAGCGCGCGGTTGCTCGCCGTGGAGGTTCGAGTCCTCCCTGGGGCATGGGTGTGTCTGTGTGTGTTTGTCCTTAGGTTAGTTTACCTAGATTTAAGTAGTTTGTAAGCTACGGACTGATGACCATGCAGTTTGGTCCGACAGAATTACAAACATTCACATCTCTTTTACTGTAAACTGTTTGGTCCGTACTTGCCCACTCCGAAATATAGAAATCAAACGAACTTCAAAACATCTGAAAATATGAGTTCTAAAATGCATACTTTAACAGCTATGAGCACATCTTCATCTTTGATACTGTGAACATGCCTGTTTCTATTGGTCACATTTTCATAGCTCTCAAGATATGTCTTTTAGAGTCCATGTTTACCAGACACTTTTTCCTGATTTGGTCCTTACCTCTTCCTCCCACTGTGTTGAAAGCAAATAGCTTGCAGTAAAACATACTTGTTTCATATTGTGAAAGATTAAGGAATGTTCACAGCATCATTTCCAAACATGGTTTCTGTTGTTTTATATATCACAGCAAAATGTGTTGAAATACTAATTTAGGAACATGTATTGTATTTAATTCATGTGCTCCTATCCATTCAACATACACATATACAAAAACACACACAGAACATATAACATAGACCACAGAACATTTATAACAACCATGGAATATATAGTCCTACACATTAGTTTACTTCACTGTGCATAGAGCAAATATTTTGTTCATCAAAATACCAACAGTTTCCTTATTAAAATAGTATGCACTCACTCTCCTCTGCAAATCCTTGAAATCTGAAATAGGAATTTCCGAACACCTCTTATGTAGATTCATCTGGTAAAACTGTAACTACTAGACTTCCCGGACATGATAGGAGTTGACAAACTGAAGATTACATCTTTACTTAACATGTTCTGAATGAATGTAATTCTGATGGTCTTAAATGTAATATTCTCCATAGTTGCAGGAACCTTACATTACTAGAAATTTCTTCTATTAATAGGAACAATGAAGAATCCTGACCTGTGTATTAAGATCTTTATTCGCCTTTATTCATGTAGCATCCACATGTTAATGTTTTTCTTACCATTATAATGGGTGATTATAATTAATGTTAAATTTTCAAAACACTCTAACAATTACACCACTGATCAGAAGGATGTCAAATTGGAATGGAATATTATGGGAGAAGGGGGAAACATGTGGAGAAGAAAAATAAATACTGTGAAAATTGATCAATAGATGGTGCTGTAAGCATCATAATTTTATAGTGGTCGACTAAAAATGACAAATTCAGTGTGTTGACCTATCCTGTCTGATGGAAGTGGGCTTTTTTCTGTCCACAAAATCTTCACGGCCATTCGTCCTCCACTTCCATGCGAGCAAGAAATTCTAAGGCAGAAGTCTTTTGCTGGTGGGTCAACAGAAAGCATCTCATGCATGTGGGTAATTTTGAAAGGCTAGCAAAGAAGGTTGTATCATAGGATTTTACGCACCATTGTCACAGGTTTGTCCAATGTTCTAGCAATTCTCCATGTACTAAACGTTTGCATGCCAGCACTAGACTCCTGAAATGCAGTGGCCACTTCTTCCACTGCCCAATTCATTTCTCCCTCACCAGGTTACACACTGAAAGAACTCTTATTTTTGAATTTCTGAATCATTTTGTCCAGACCCATGGAACCATTGGACTTACTTTATTTATTTACTAGCTTATATGCCCGTGCTTCGCAACGGTTGTTAAAGAGGGACCTGTGTATATCATGGTTCTTTGGGTTCCGGACATAGGTCAGCAAAAACACAATCCTTGTTGGATCGCTCCGTTAATAAACTCAGTTTTCCTAGCCAAGATGTCAAATTTAAGTAGAAGTCATTGTCGAAAACGATGAATGTTCATAAAGTTTTTCACACTAAGTGTGAAATTAATTTAAGTCCGTAGTGTGTAACAATGTAAATTCAAAGTCTGTCTGTTTGGCGTAAACTTCTGAAAACACGTCTATTGTTGAGATGGAAAATACTAATACTAATAACAGTGTTGGTTCTATGGTATAGTACTAAACTGTTTATCTCTCATAGTAAGTGTATGCTGAAGTATTAGTATGTTGCAGTGTTGCACTCAGGACAATGTACTTATTCTGTATGCATTGCTCCCTATTATCGAAAACTTGACGAATGCTGAAAGTCTGGTAATTCAATCAACAGAGTAGTTCATGTCTGTTTAAATAAGACGTCATGGTGGTGTCAATGTGCGATAAACTAAGTCGGGGTAATAGTAGAAGAAATGGTGTCAGCTGATCGTCTGTATAGAAGTTTCCATTAAATATAGAATTTTCAGTTAATTGTCTTGACTGTGCTAGCAGCATCGGCCACTCTTTCAGCTAATACATGTCCCCACGTCCTTAAGTGATTATTTCGTTAAGCACTAAGTTGAAATCGACCTTGTGTAATAGAACTATATATTCAGAAGTCAGTTTATAAGTAAAATTGTCTCTGCAAATGAATACACCTTTCTTTATCTTAAAGTAGTCCGCATCAAAAGTAATTAATGGCAAATTTAAATCACAGTAGTGTGTCGTAAAATTATGAAAGCAGATGTTTCTGATCAGTTTGTCACTCGCATGTGTATATTATGTCTAGTGGCAGGCACAGAGCAGAAATATCTCTGGAGTGAGCATTCAGATGTGCAGAACAGATTTTGTGTTCTCAATATTAAGGTGGAAAATGGCATGTGATATTGGGAAAAATATACTAATAGCTGACTTTATCTTGCTCATTTTTGTTTGGTTAAGATGGGTGACTATGTGCAAACGGCCCATTTAGCGACACTTCCTCAACTTTCTTGTTGCTTCTGTGACACATTTATGTAGATATTATTTTATCTTGTGTGGTTGCTCTGCGAGGAGGAGGTGGGACTTCCATACAGCCAATGCGATACAAACCAATCATAAGAGCAAATAAATGTGTAGAAGAGTGGATTTGTTTCAATATCACGTGGGAATTCCAGCTTTATGTAGAGAAGTTGCACAGAACGCAATGCTCACTCCACAGATATTTCTACTCTGTGTACAATTTAGTGGCTACACCCGTCGAAAGATGCACTTCTTTTCTTTCCATGACATTGCAAAGCTAGGCAGAAAAAAATTGTCCTATCTGGGTTGCAGTGGCAGTGGTTTAGTTTATTATCGTTAGCAACGAACTATTCGCTTTAGGAGGAGGATTAATTTACTGACCAGAACAGCATAAATTATTTATTTCATCGTGAACATAAAGAAATATTTCCCTCATTCTACGTGACAGATTTTTGAAAAAGCATTTAGTGGCCGTTACCAACATTAGCACACGACGACACCACCATAAGTAAAATTGTACCCCTTCTTGAAGTGTATTAGACCATATTTATGAGAATGAAAAATACGCAGCAAAGGCATAATTATTTATTTGGTGTACTAAGTAACTAACATCGCCTCACTTTGTTGTTTCTTGTACTATGGCGTTTTCGATTCATTTCTAAACATAAACTCTCAAAAAGGGAAGTACATAAATTTGATTTTCCTTGCAAAGAATTTTTATGTAAATTAGAGCATTGGTAGACACAAAAAAATGTCATTATATTTTAAATTCAAATGTTCCCTGTCAAAAGAAGCAAACATATGTTGTTACGGTGTGAGTGTACAAAGTGTAATCGCTGTTCAATGTTAGTTTCTATTTGCAGAGATAAGATTGCAGCTCTTAATTCAAAATACTTCTATTACTGAGGGAATACGCACACACGATCGTGTATTGTTTCTTTGCAGCACTACAAAACCAATCTGGGTTAAATTTTACTTGGAGGGGCAGCGGTTTACTATGTTAATGTTGGAAACGAAATATTCGTTTTAGGGAGATCATTAATTTACTGATCAGAACAACGTTTATTTATTTTATTATCAATACAATGAATTATTCCTCTCACTGTACTCGACTGATTTTTCAAAAAGGATTCAACGGCCTTTGCCAACATCAATGCACTATACTCCTGCTGTAAGGAAAGTCGTAGCCTTTGTTTCAGTGTATAAACTTGCACCTTAGTTATATATCTTTTCTTCCCCTGATCGGATTTTGATGAAGCCTCTATGTAACTGCATGATGTTCTAAAGTTAGGTGTAAGAACCCCATGAAAATTCGTCAAGTATGTTTGGAGATATACGTGTTCAAAGAGACAGACATTACGGTTGTAGATAAAAAAAATGAAATTAAGATATTCTTTTTTCCGTAATCTGACTTTTATGAAACGAAGTTTATAGATTGGCCAGTTACGCTTAAGTTACTTGTGAAAACCCCATGCACATTCGTGAAGTAGTTTTGGAGATAAGAGGTTTTTAATAGTTGAAAAAACAGACACGACGCTTACTGAAAACACTTAAAATTGCGATATCATTTTTTTTTCTCATGATCAGATTTTGATAAAATTATGCCTATATGTTGACCCAAACTTTTCTCATGTTTCCTATGAAAACCGCATGAAGATTCGTCCAGTAGTTTTGAAGATTGAAGGGAACAGCGACAGGCCTACATTTACAGATTTATTATTAGTATAGATCTTTTCAAATCTTTCAGTATCCGTAACTCTTGCAGAGCGACTTGGAGACATTCATCATTCTTGTAAAATAGTGATCCTGCATTGAGACAATCATGGTGTATGTCTCAGACGCAAAATGAGGAAAAGCTGTTTACCCGGCGTGTTTATACAACTTCAGTGGGTCGTGAGCATGACTGGTGTTTTGATTTACATATTTTGACACACACAGCACCATCCATTGATCAATTTTCACACTATTTATTTTTCTTCTACCATACGTTTACCCCCTTCTGATAATACTCCATTGCAGTTTGTCACCATTCTGATCAGTGGTGTTTTCTTACAGCGTTTTGGAAGTTTAATTATAATCACCCTGTGTATGAAGTTTGTTATAATTGTTCCAAATCCACATTCTGTAGACTCCTCAGCCCTCTTCTGCTGCTCCCTCACTTCCCCCTCTTTGATTTGTTCATCACCGTCACTTTTTGTCATTACAGTAGAGTCCCTACAATTCGGCACTTGGTAACCCGGCAGTCCGGGTAACTCGACCAACCCCCTGTACACCCTCTGGAATTATTCCGTGCTTGCAGATTGCAAGATAGAATTGAAATCCTATCGTGAAGCAGTTAGAGTATACTATAAATGGGTCTAGACATCATATTTTTTAGCACCACTGGCACCTACACTCTATTTAAAAATCCTTTGAGTTTCATTAATACAGTATTTAGATGTGTCGTCATATTAAGGAACAGCCATGATCAAAATTTTGGGCATGCATTTTTTCACATTGCCTTTAAAAAATCAGCTTAGGCGTGATGGGAATTTTAGTGGAATGTTTTATGAAGTAAATCACTGCTGTCCATACTTTTAATTGTTCCAGGCTGTATGCTTTCTTAAATTAGTTTTCTAAATTAAATTAGAGTACATACTCATAATGCATATCATTTCTTAGATATTATCTTAAATTTATTTTGCTTTACTGTATTCCATCATTTGTATTGCATTCTAAAGTAACAATATAACACATATTATAACAAAAAATCTTACCTATTCTTTTTTAACACCGTTCCCCATAACCCGGCATTTTCACAAACTCTGCCAACCTTTGGCCCACATTAGACAGTTTTTGGGACTTTACTGTACTAACTTGTACTGGAAAGAACACATAGATAATGTTGTTGGAAAGGCGAACCAGAGACTGCATTTTAGTGGCAGAATGCTTAAAAGATGCAACAGAACTACTAGAGACTGCACACACTATGCTTGTCTGTCCTCATTTGGAGTATTGGTGCCCATTGTGGGATCCTTATCAGGTAGGTTTGACAGAGGACATCAAGAGTCTAAAGATGGGCAGCTCTGTTTGTATTGTCACGATAAAGGGGAGACAGTGTCATGGAAATGATACAGGACCTCGGATGGGAATCATTACAACAACGGTGGTTATTGCTGCGGTGTGGTCTACTTACAAAACTCAATTCACCAATATTCTTCTCTGAATGCGAAAATATATTGTCAACTCCCACCTATATAGGTAGGAAAGATCATCAGAGTTTCGAACAGAGAGATTCAGATGTTCTTTCTTTTCACGCGCTATTTGAGAGTGAAATGGCAGATGAATGGTATAAAGGTGGTTCGATGAACCCCCTGCCAGGCACTTGAAAGTGATTTGCAGAGTATCCTATGTAGATGTACAATGCCAATGCATATCTACATCCATACTCCACAAGCCACAGTGTCTGGTGGGATTGTACTTCATGAACCATTGTCTTTCTTCCTCTTATTCCAGTCACATATAGTTGGTTTGCAAAAAAGAAAAAATGAGATTGCCATTGCCTGGAGTTAGGAATATTGTTACTGGAAGGAGAGGAATGGACTGCTTGGGAGATCTGCCTGTGGACAAGGTCTGTAGGATAGTTGTGGGAGAGGATAGCATTGGACAGTTTGTTAGTGTAGGTGGTGAGGAATTCATCATTGGAGCAGAGGTTTTCCTCATATGCCTAGGCTGTAGGGAAGGGATTGTTTGATATGGAAGGTGTACATGCCAATAGGGAAATTTACTTCCTGGATGTGTCTCGTGTGTGTGTGTGTGTGTGTGTGTGTGTGTGTGTGTGTGTGTGTGTGTGTGTCCTGTTTCTGATGTAGGCTGTGGCTGAAAGCTAAGTTGTTTTTGTATGAGTGACTCTTATGTGCTTGTTGTGGCTTGACAAGTGTCTTGGCGGTGAATTTCAATTTACCCTCATTATATAATCAGTCAAAAAATTCCTTTGTTTACCTAAATCATCACACATGAACACTATGTGAAGCATGCCTTCAGACTTATCTGAACAGCAGATTCTGTTTTCTGTTTTCTGTTTATCTGATCAGTATATAAACAAGTCTCATATAGTGTGGGACTAATCAAGCAAAAGTTTATATCCTTATAATACCATATTGTTGTGTATTACAGCTGCAAAGCAGTTTAATAACATTGGAATCACACATTCTTTTCAGACACAAAAGATGACCTGAATGCATCAGATGATGGGGATGATGGAAGTTTGTGCCCAATCTGCATGGATTTCTGGACCAACGCAGGAAGTCATAGACTGATTTCCCTAAGGTGTGGACATCTGTTCGGGTATTCGTGCATTACGCGCTGGCTTCAAGTTTCTTGCTCAGCTGGACAAAGGAGATGCCCTCAGTGTAACAAAAAAGCATCACCAAAAGACATAAGGTTTTTATATGCTCGCAGGATTCAAGCACTTGATACTGTTGAAAAAGAAAAGCTGAAATTGCAAGTTGAAAGTTTACAGCAGGAGAAAAATAGACTTGTTCTTGAATTAGCCCAATCAAAGTTAAACCAAGAACTTCAGTTAAAGGAAATTTGGCAACTCAAGCGTAAGTATGAAGAGTTGGTTTCATCCCAGTCCCAGAGTACAGTGCACGGAAGGGAAATATCAGGTTCTCAGAGTAGTTCTCAGAGAAATATACGGATCACGCACGATCGCACCATAGAAGTTTGTAAAAGTGGAGGCTGTCGTGTCGCGGCATTCAGCTTGTGGCACAAGCTTCTAGTTGTTTCACAAAGCTCAGCAAATAATCTATTCTCAGGCTTTGGCATCAAAAAGATTGATGCTGTGGATTTGCATCCAACACAGTTCGTCTTCCTCCATCCGAAGCCAATCAGGGACATGGCCTTTCATCATGAGAGAAATGAATTACTTCTTTCTGTTTCCCTGGATAAATGTGCTAAATTAGTGGATATCACAAGCAATTCTGTTGTACATACATATACAACAGACAGTCCTCTGTGGAGCTGTTGCTGGGATGTTAATGATCCAAACATGCTTTTTGTTGGGAGCCAGAATGGTGTCGTGTCACAGTTTGATATGAGGCAAACCAGTGATGCCGTTGCACGTCATTCTGTACCAGGAGATACGTCGCCAGTCACATCATTAGCAGCCTTTCCTGCCAAAGGGAATAGAACCTTATCGAGGGGTGGATTTTTAGCTTGTAGACTTAATTCATGTTGTGCATATGAAAGAAATGCTGAAAATTTTTCAGTGCAGCAGTTACCTCTTTCTGGACCTTTCACTTCTTTGTGTTATGATGAACCCACAGATCACATTTTAGTCTCTACTAGACCTAATGCAAGGGTTCCAAACTCTTGTCATATTTTGTGTCAGTTTGGGGCAGACGGCACAAATGCAGTTTGCTGTCCTGTGCACACATTTCTTGGAAGTACCACACAGAGACTTTTGTCCAGACCCTGCACTCTCTCTGTCCAGGGAGATACACTGGTGGCAGCTCACATTGAGAGCTCAAAAATCATTGCTGTATGGAGTGTGTCTTCAGGTCAGCGTCTTCTCAGTCTTCCAGCTTCAGAACCTATTATTGATATATGTCCTTTGAATGTGGATGGGACACTTTATTTATCAGCACTCTCAGAGAAGACTTTGCGATTATACAATGTGAAGCACATGTGAAAAATGTTTCATGCAAATAATTTTTTGTAATTTATAATTTTGTAAATATAACTTGTAAATATAACACATAATGTGTAAAAACAATAAATTTTTATACTGTATCAAGATTGTAAATTTTATAGCATTCCGTGAGTGCCGTGTATTTGTATATGAAGTGTGAAATAAATGTAAATTTTTATAATAATCGTTTTCTCAGTAGTTAAGTACAATTGTTAAATGGCACTATTGAATGAAAACACATTGTGAAGTATAGTTTATTCACCAAGTTGGAATATTGCATTTGAAGAGGGTAGAGACTGAAATTATCTTGCTGGATGATTATGGTTACGATGATGATGCTATATGATAGCATTTATTGACCAGGGAAAACCCCCATCTTTGGTTCGACTGCCTTGTTGCGATAATGAAACGGCAGTTACTCGGGTCCCCTGCATGATAGCAGTGCTATCGACTGAGCTACACAGGCAGACTTGATGAAAAATCTACTTGCAGTGTAATTAAAGCAAAACCACAGTTTATAAATGGGATGCACATATTTAATTACAGTGTAGAAGTAATTAAAAAGAAGTGGATTTTTGATATCTAGCTAAGTTGCAGTAAGATTTCCCACAAGAATTGAATATTATATGCAGATGCTTGCAAAGACATAAACTGTTGTTCTTTATGCTAAGAAAACAGAAATTGCTAAGTAACCTTTGCAATCCAAACCTTTCTCAACAATGTATTGAACAGGTAAGGATACTGTTACAACAACAAAGAAATAAGCAAGAGAGACCATGTAAGAAATAAGTAGTTTTCAAGTGGAAATGGAGAAAAGAGTATTGGAAGGAGGAAATTACACAGACAAGAACTGACAGAACTTATGATACAAAAAGTGGCAATGATGTTGCAAAGACGTGCTATATATGCATGTAAACCTAGTCAGCATTATTTTAAGCTGGCTTAGTACTTCTGCTGTGCCAACAGTGCTCAGATTGTTTTGATAGATTACTTGTCTAGAAGGGCAATTTCATTTGGGATTTATGGAAGGTACACTAGCATATGTTCTTATTTTGAGAGTATCAATAATGGAGGATAGGTAACAACTAGCTGTAAAGAGCCTCGCTAAGCTGCTGACACACAAAAATAATCACGATCACACAACTTAAATTTTTGGCCATGGCTTTCATCAGAAAAAGAAACACACACATTCACGCAATTGCTCAGACAACTATACACACACAACTATCATGTCTGGCCACTCCAGCAACACAAGCTAGACTGTGAGTGAGGTGGGGAGTGGAGGGGGAAGGATGCTGGGTAAAGGTGGGGATGGAAAGTTCCACATTGCAGGATGGAATTTAAGGGCTCTGATAGGTGGGAATTTTAATTGTGTCAGTGAATACAGTGAAAGAAAGGGGTGGGAAAGGATAAAAGGCAGGTGCAGAGGAGAGTGGGGAGAGAGTGGGGGATTTGAAATAAGAATAATAATGAAAAATAAAGTTGAGGAAAAGATGACAAAAAAAAAAAAATGGGAAGAAATGACAAAATAGAAAAGTTGGGGGGAAGAAATGACAAAATAGAAAAGTTGGGGGGAAGAAATGACAAAATAGAAAAGTTGGGGGGAAGAAATGACAAAATAGAAAAGTTGGGGGGAAGAAATGACAAAATAGAAAAGTAGGGGGGAAGAAATGACAAAATAGAAAAGTTGGGGGGAAGAAAGGAAAGAGTAAAATAAGTAAAAATAAAAGTAATAAATTAATGGGATATTGTAAATGGTGATACAGTTTTAAGGAAGACATGGTTGTAGATAATGGGTGGAGAAGAAAAAGGGAGGGGGAGATATTAGGCATAGGGTGCAGGGATAGAAAGTTATCTTAGATTGAGGCCAGGATGGTTGCGGGACCGTAGAATGTGTTGAGGGACAACTTCCATCTGCACAGTTCAGAAGAGCTCGTGGTGGAGGGGAGGATCCAGATGGCTCAGGTAGTGAAGCAGCCATTGAAATCCAGAGTGCTGTGCTCAGCTGCATACTGTGCCACAGGGTGGTCTATCTTGTTTTTTGCCGTAGTTCGGCAGTGGCCATTCATTCTGATGGAGAGCTGGTTTGCTGTCATACCAATATAAAATGCTATGCAATGATTGCAGCATAGTCGGTATATCACATGGCTGCTTTTACAGGTGGACCGACCTCTGATGGGACTGGAATAGGACGTGCTGGGTGGGTGGATTGGTCAGGTTTTGCATAGGAGTCTTCCACACGGATATTGTCCCTATGCCACTGGGATTGGAAGTGGCATAGGGATGCACTAGGATGTTGTGGAGGTTGGGTGGGTGACAGTACACCACTTCAGGAGGTATTGGAAGGGTCTTGGATAGGATGTCTCTCATTTCAGGGCATGATAACAGATAATCAAAGCCCTGACGAAGAATGTGATTAAGTTGTTCCAGTATGGGATGGTATTGGGTGATGAGGAGGACACTGCTATGACTGGTTACTGCGATTGGGGGAGGACTGGTGGTGTGTAGGGATATGGCACGGGAAATCCGTTTGCGGACTAAGTCAGCTAGGTCAGGAGGGTAAGGCCTTCGGCTTAATGGGTAAGGGACTTGTCATCACTGCAGATCGCTGTCCACGGTAGCAAGGCTGTATAGAAGGGATTTTTTTGATATGGGATGGATGGCAGCTAATAAAGTGCAGGTACTGTTGGTAATTAGTAGGTTTGATGTGGATGGAGGTGTGGATGGAGCTATCTGAGAGGTGGAGGTTAACATCCAGGAAGGTGACTTTCTGGGTTGAGAAAGACCAGTGATTTGATTTGATTTTTCCAGGGAAGCCAAAACAAGTCTTGGTCCAGCCCGCCACTGCCCACACTGAAACTAAGTTTATTGTGCGGTATCGCTCCCTGTATATCTAGTAAAGCCAACCAATGCCCTTGAACAGTGCAAGGAGTCCCTTTACCAGTATTTTATTAGACACAATTTCTTCGGGTTTAGTTGTCCCAAATGTTCTGTGCCTTCTACTCTCCAATGCAATGCATTTGAAGATTAGATGTGATGCAGTTTCATCACAGTCATCACAGATCCTACATTTAGGGTCCTCTTCTGTTATTCCCATTGTATGTAGGTGTTTTTTGAAATTCCCATGGCCTGTCAGCAATCCAACCATGAGTCTAATCTCTCTCCTGTTCAGGCCTAGGATTGCAGAGCATCTTTTAAAACATGGCTTTGGCATCATTACCTTGCCCTGTTTTTGTTGATAGACTTTGGTCCAATATTCTACGTGATGTCTTCTGAGCCAGTTACTTAGCTCCAATTTGATCATTGGCTTGGTGATTGTCAGGACAGGTTCCGGTCCAATAAATGGAGTCTCTGCCCCCATCCTGGCTAATCTGTCGGCATGTTCGTTGTCACTGACCCCGAGTGGCCAGGGACCCACAATAGGTTTACTCTATTGCTTTCCCCTAGCTCCACCAGAAGCCTGTGACATTCTGCAACAATTTTAGACCTTGTTGCAGGAGCTGCCAGTGATCTCAGGGCTGCCTGGCTGTCTGAATAGATATAGATGCTATGATCTTTGTAGCACCTACGCAAATTCTCCTCCACACATGTCCTGATGGCAGTGATTTCGGCCTGGAATACTGAGGCCAGTTTCCCTAGAGAGATGACACCCTCCAGTCTTGGCTGCACCCCGTATACCCCAGCCCGAAGGACCAGTGAGTCTTTATTGTATATTCTTGTTTTTGACACATTCTACATCCAAGAGTATTCTTTAGTATGAATCAATTGGAATGGAATGTACAACTTATCTAATCTTGGCTATGATAGTGGCTGTGCAACCAAAGCCTTTAGTGACTTTGCTTGTAATGTGGTCATCTAGATAACTCTGGCTGCATTAGCTCTAGCCAATCTTGTCAGTGAATATCTTGGTGATCGTCTGTTCTGCTTTCCTGACAATTCTTGTGTGAAATCATTGTGACAGCCCTTGTTAAGCTGACCAAGCCAAGTGAAAGGATTGAAAGTAAGGTCTGCCTAAGAGAAAAATGAGTTTTTTACTGTTTATTTATCTTCCGTATAACAATCATGGTTCAGACCCCCCTCCCCAAAATTTGACTTTCACTGAGGCTGACTTTTGTAGATCACTATAGTCTGAACTTATTGTGAAAGAGATGCTTCTTCCAGCGGATTGCACCAATTTTTCTGCCGGAGCACCTCTCACAGTTGACATCAACAGTATTCCACTGTCTGCGAAGCCTAATTATGGTGTACTTCTACTGAAGTCTACCATAGTCAAAAGGTTTCTGTTGTCAAGCTGCTATTGCTTTCTCCAGGTTGTCTTCATTTAAAATAATAACCTGTTAATATAGATCTGTCAAAAACACTTTGCTTCCTAGCTTTTTTTTTTTCTTCTAAATGTTATGTGATTTTTATTCTTCTCTAGGTGGACTGTCATCTTGAGTCTAAAGTAACTTTTTCTATTTTTAACTGGTCCATATCAAACAAAACATTCATGAAAAGGTGACAGACTACATGGATACTTCACCTTCCATCTGCTTAAGTGAAAATCTCAGTAATATTTGTTCTTTGTTGACATATTTTTATTATCAACAGCAAGGTATCTATGTCTAAATAAATACACTTCGAGCTACCACCTTTATGTGGCACATGGACCTCAAAAGTAAGTTATTTCCTTTCCTGTCCCATTTCCAAATATAGTAAGGGATAAACAGTCTTGTCATCAGCAAACAATTGCAGATTGCTACTTATCCTCACTTTTATTGATAGAAAATACATTAGTCTATGTCTGCCTCCGTAGTCTAGTGGACAAGGTGGTGGGTTTGCCATGCATGGGGTCCGGGTGCAATCCACAGTCAGGTCGGAGATTTTCTTGGCTCAGGACTGAGTGTTCTGTCGTCCTCGTCATCACTGACATTCAAGTCATTGAAGACTTGCACCAGGCAGGTCAAACATGATCCCAGTTGGGGTCTAACCCCCTTAAATGCCACATGGAGTTGTCACCAGTGATTCTATAACACACACCTTAGATTCACTGGACGATACCATTGTATGTAATGAAACCTTGCTGTTGAGAGCAACATAATATATTCTAAACTTATTGCCAAGATTCCTTATTCAAACTTTCACTTGGTTTGAAGGTTTTGGCAAGTCTTGCTGCCGTCGTCAGAACTTAAAATAAAAAAAATAACACTGATGTGTTTTATGGCTTACTGTAGATTTGTAGTTTTATAAGTTTTTGCAAACATTTTGGACCAAAATAATAATCTAAATAATAAAAACTTATGGTGATACGATTACGACTTTACTATTGTGTACCCAAAATGTAATATTCTGTCTGACTGTATTTTAACAAACAGCCAAAATTATGACATTTGAGTTTAGCTTTGACAAACATACTTTTTTTTTTAAACTTCTTTTGAACAATCATTTTAATACCTCTCCCACATCTGCATTATATTTTTCCATTAAAATATTATCACCTGTCTTGCCTTGGTAGTTTAAAGTGCTTTTTATCTGCACTGGATATGAATGACTGTAGCCTGGAATGAATGTAGCGTACATTTGGAGTTCGGACGAGCAACTATAGCCTGAATGGAACACGGTGTACATTTGGCATTTGTAAATCAGTCAAGTGACATCCCTCGCCCCAAAATCTTTCTTGTGTATACCGCCTTGCTTTCACTACTTGTTTATTTTCTTATTGTAACTCTAGCATTGTCATTTCAAAGTAATGCCACATTGGAAATTATCAAAAACATGTTGTTCCTTGCACAATGAGTTATAATGTTGGTTGGTTAGTTAACACCTTGATGGTAAGAGAATCATGAATTACTCTTGCAGCTGTTCGCCATAGCGTAACAGGCGAGGAATTAGATTGTGATGTACGACCATGTTAGACGGTGGTTTGGGTCTTGCTAGGGCACAGTGGCTCAGCGTGCTCGGTCAGAGGGTTGCCGGCATGGTAGCTCGAGGCCCTCTGTAACGAGGAAACTGAGTTATCCAAAAAGATCGAAATAGGACAAAACAAACCAACGTCCACAAAGTACCCGTTCAAACTGAAGAACCAATTGAAAGAGAGAAAACAGAAGATGGTTCAACTAACACCATCTGAAGAGAAGGTCTGTGCGCTCTCGTGCCACATCAGTCGCGATCACATAGCTCCATTAGGCCAGTTGCCAGGTATGTTTAGGTCCAAAAAATTGCAGGAAGCTGAATTTTTGGTATGTTGTTAGGACATATTAGACTAGTATTAAACAAAGTTTGCAACTTCGAAATCATTTAGCTTAACTTTTAAGAGCCAAAAAACCTAAATTTTCGGAGTTTCTTCTGGTTTTGGCTTATAACTCGTGAAGGGTGGTTTTTTTACGAAAAGTCACTCACACCTCTATTAATGTAGATAAAATATTCTAAAATTTAAGCCCAACCGCAGCTCTAAGTCCAATAATTCCCGAGATATTGGACTTTGAACTTTTTTCGATTTTAGTCATCATCCCACGGGGAAAGTCATACAAACAAGTTATAGAGCACTTATTTAGGTTTAATCTAAGTACATAAAGAAGTCCATAGGCCCAATAGATTTCTAGTTATTGTTAAAAAATGAAAAGTTCGAAAAAATCGGAGTATTCAATAAATTGACCCAGATGAATTGCAGTCCTCTTAATCCTATGTATGTTAAAGAAAAAGGAAGTATTACTCATTGACGATGATTACTAACGTTTTGCATATAAATAGGATTTTTTCAACACTGTTTTCAGCAAATATTGAACTGGGAAGTTCCTTGAGTCCACTTCCTGCCATTATGGCACCAACGGCCTCCATGAATGATATGAGGTGGTGAAAACCACCAAGCTTCACAACCATGTTGACGAGCTGAGGATGCTGGTGGCTCTCCACAATGTCTCAGGCGTTAAAGTACAGTGGTTGATTGTATGTAACAAAACTTGTTTCCTGACCGCAAATGCTCGTTCTTTAACTGACTTCCAAAAGTGAGGTTAAAACAGTGCCGTGGTCGGTTGGGGGGAGCATGGATAAATGGGGGATATACAATCTTTGAACGTTTGTAAGGAAGATCTTCTGGCACTTGCTCCATGAATCCATTCGATCCTGGAATGCCTGGCATGTAAGTTGCTTTTCCAAACAACCACAGCAGGTATGGGGATTTTCGCAAAATGTCGAAAGCTATTTTCACTTCGTTAATTGAAATGGCTGACAAGCCAGATTTCTTTCTCATAGAAGAATGTTTAAGATGTGTGGCAGTGTGTGAACCTTACAGACTCTGCAGAAACAGACTTCAAACGTGGTATTTTTTTGTCTGGGTGAACGGATGAGTGAGGGGTTATGATCATTATACCACCCATTTCATTGAACTTATTTTCTCCATGTTCACATCTGAATTGTCGAACACAAACTGCATAAAAGCTCCTTTGTTAATTAGGTTGGTCTCTTCTCCATGGAGGATAGCGGAACTTTCAAAACGCATAGCCTCCGTATATGTACAAGAAATTCCCATATTTTTTCAAAGTTCAACAAGTTGCTTTAATCCAAATTTTCAATACAAATAGGTTCCAAAGCTTATTTGAATTGAGGATAGGAAAGATTTGGGTCTCGTTGCAGCCACGATTGCATGAGCAAATCCTATGCACTTCTTTTTCCACTGTTAAAGAGAAGGATGTTTTTCAGGACACTGTGTTCAAGCAACAGTTGCAGAGAATCAGGAACTGATGCCTCTGCGTCTTTTAAAAAGGCATCTGACGGGGGATATTGAGTAGTCAAAGGTTTGGGAACGAATGTCGTGCAGGATAATCTCTGCTGCAGCTTTGACAACTTTAAGCCACTCTTCAGCAGGATCGCAAAGTCTTTGATTGTACCACTTTTCATAAAGAATGATTTGTCCAATGTCTGTGAACATCAGACTGGGCTCTGATACGGACCTACCTCCGTAAAAATAATTTTTTCTCCATATTGCTTTTTTAGATGAGCTTGAACACTTGCAATTGCTGGTTTGTAATCGTCACCTGTGAAGTCCTCAGCAATCAAGTCACTTATGGAAAATTGGTTCCCCTCTCGTTTCTGCAACGTATGCATATATACAATTCATACATTCGATAAGTAGGGGATGTTCAGGACGCCCTCGCTTACTCCTGCACCAGTAGATTGTGACAAGGAGTGCAATTTTACCTAGCAATGTTTGTGGTAGTTACCCTCAGTAGCAACAAGTACACTTATACATGAAAGATGCTAAAGAATGTATTGTCTCCATTCACCAGCTTATTTAACTTTTTCCACAATCGATTCTTTCACTTCCAGTGTTTCCAATTGATGGAATTCATCCCGTAGATATTTGGGCAATTTTATCTGATTCTCGAAATATTACTTGGAGAATTTTTCACTACAAAGGAAACAACTATCTTCAATGATGTGACGCCTTGAATCCGACGCACTTCTCAGCCTTTCCCCACGCGAAGACGATGGTTGAGCAGATGAAACATCTCCTCGCTGGACAGATGCTTTCACATTACTTTCCACAGTGTACTCCTTCCTGCATGCGTCAAGTATGGTCACTTCGTTTAAATTGCACAAAAACCTCATGTTCCTTTCAAGCCCCCGTTTCTGACTCACTTTTAATCAGCGTCTAAATTTCGCGTTTTTCCACTGTCACTGTTCCCTATCCAAGCACTTCCCGACGACCCCAAAACGAACATGGGACGGGGTAGCTCCGACATATTGTAAGAAAGAAAGTGTACATAAAACACCACCACGATGGAGATTTATACGATTTTTGTCCGAAACGTTCTTCACCGTATAGGCCGTTTCTGAGGGCAGACCGGGTGTATTGTGGGGAAGACCTCGGAGACAAGAAGTTTGGGAGGACAGAATACCCGCTAAAAAGGGGGGACGGGGGTGCCTTCGCACAACAAAAGGCCTCGCTACGAACGAAAGTCTCAGTCCCTTAATGGCTGACCAATACACATAAACGGAGAGGCTTTTACTTTCACAAATATATTGGTATGAACTAATACATAAATTACACCTATTTATATAGAATGCGTTAATAATCATTGTCAATCAGTAATTCCTCCTCTTTGTTTAACATATATAGGATAAGAAGACTGCAATTCGTCTGGGTCAATTTATTGAGTACTCAGATTTTTCGAACTTTTCGTTTTTTAACAATAACTAGAAATCTATTGGGCCTATGTACTTCCTTCTGTACTTAGATTAAAGCTAAATAACTACTCTATAACTTGTTTGTATGACTTTCCCCATGGGATGATGATTAGAGCCAATATTCTAGCCGAAAGATTACTAAAATAAAAAAATTGAACTTTTTGGAGAAATAAGTAAATTTTTAAAGTCCAATATCTTGGGAACTATTGGACTTACAGAGCTGTGGTTGGACTTAAAATTTAAAATATTTTATCTACATTAATAGGGGTATGAGAGACTTTTCGTCAAAAAACCACCCTTCACAAGTTATAAGCCAAAACCTGAAAAATCCGAAAATTTAGAGCTACAGGATTTCAAAGCTGCAACCTTGGTTTAATACTAGTCTAATATGTCCTAATAAAATACCAAAAATTCAGCTTCCTGCAATTGTTTTGGACCTAAGCTTTTTTTTTCCAGAATGAAACTTTCACTCTGCAGCGGAGTGTGCGCTGATATGAAACTTCCTGGCAGATTAAAATTGTGTGCCGGAACCGGGACTCGAACATGGGACCTTTGCCTTTCGCGGGCAAGCGCGCTACCGACTGTGCTATCCCGATATGACTCACGATGCCGCCTCACAACTTTACTTCCGCCAGTACCTCGCCTCCTACTTTCCAACTTCACAGAAGCTCTCCTGCGAACCATGCAAGACTAGCACTCGTTTTTATTTTTTATTTTTTTCCTCTACGACTGGCCTAACTGGCTGGTTGCTGTGAGGCGGTGGGCTGTGCCCTATAAGCCACTCAGTGAGCTATGCGATCGCGACCTACTCTGCGTGACGTGATGTGGCACAGCAGTGCACAGGCCTTCTCTTCAGACGGTGATGGTTCAATGCCATCTGTAATAATAAAACTACCACTGTCAATTTTTGGCCCACTTTATTTTTCTTCTTGTTTCCTAAAAGGTTTTCACACACTCATTTTAACTGAACAAAACCACTACGGTCGGGGGTTCGAATCCCCCCTCGGGCATGGATATTTGTGCCGTCCTAGTTCGTAAGTAGTTCATAAGTAGTTTGTAAGTTTAGGGACTGATGACCCCGTAGTTAAGTCCCATAAGCTTAACAAACATTTGAACATTAACTGAACAAAACCATATTCTGCAGGATTCAGAGTTGTTCAAAGGTAAAGTGCTTTCTCTGAAAAGTGCATTTGTTCTGGTTCGAGAACATGCCATCAAATACATAGCAGCGAATTGTGAACATAGACTTCTTTATCACATTTACATAAACTGGGGAGATACTGTTACAATGACTGTTGTAAATGACACATTTATAATACTAACTTTGTATATATGTATTAAGTTCTAGAGTTATGTGGAATTCAGTATTACCACACTTATTCTGTTTGTGATTTTAGCTATAAAAGAAAACGTAATCACAATTTGAAATAGAATATTTGCTCTTTAGTTTAGTGCAGAAAAGAGTAACATGAAGGAAGTCATATCTGAACTACAGGAATGGGTATTACCATCTATGTTAAAAGTGTCTATAGCAACCATGTCAAAGACCCACATTTTAGTAGATGCATTGATTCTAATTAATGACTTTCAATATATGTTGAGTAAATCTTAAACTGGTAACAGGTAAAATTGTTTTAAAGATGATCAAAGAGAACAAACATTAATACTATTTGACGTAAATAATAATTCTTTGACTTACGTAGTTTGGTTTCCTGTTTTCAGCAATAAAAATGTTTATGAAAGGCAGTAATCATGTTCATAAAAAAACCCTAACCTAACAGGTTATTGGCCCAGAACAGTGAAAAGTGCGGTTATCCGTGCAAAATACATTAAATAAATCTGTCAGAAGGATAAAATATTTATAAAAAAAATGGCTGGTGAAGCAGAAGAAATATCAAGTGTTACCAAACTGAAAAACTCTGAATCGTATGTTATGTGGAATTTCGAGCTAAAATATTACTTGAAGCAAAGAAATTGTGGAGTATTGTTAGTGGAAAGGATTTACTGAGCCATCATACTTTTGAAGATACGAAAAATGAATGGATAACAAAAGATGCAAAGGCGAAACATTCATACTTAGGTCAAGTGAGAAGAACGAAAAAATACATGTTATGGCTTGTAAAACATCCAAAGAAATGATGTGTTAACCAAAATATACAAAAGTGATACAGTGGAGCAAAAAATGTCAGTTACAAGCACAGCTCTTCAGTGTATCTTGGGTAAAGGGTGCTACTGTTACGGACAATATTACTGGAGTTGAAAATATAGTGCAGACACTTCAGACTTTGTGTGAAGAGATCAGTGAAGAAATGAGAGTAACAAAAATATCGACTATTTTACCAGAAGAATATAAACATTTGTTACACTGAAATGGCAGCAATGAGCAAATGTTTCAAACTGTGTATTCACATCGAGGGCTATGCCATGACCGGTGAAGAGGAAGTTGTATAGGGCACTGCATAATAGTAGGTTACTTGATGAAGTAAGCAGAGAAAGAATATGTAGTTGTCAAATCGGTACCATAGTCAAGAACTAGTAGCGAGCAATGTGCAGAACTTATTTCAGACTCATTATAGACTATCCTTAATACCAACAAGCAAGCAATACACTAATTGTCCATCAGTTCTTAAGTTCGCTTTGGAGTTTCAACTGCTTTGAATTGTTTTCCCACTGCGACACAGTGTGCAGCAAAAGGAATCATTTTTGCCATCCAGCGTCAAAAATTCGAACACTTCATCATAAGCGAACCAAGGCATGCATTTGTCTTCTTCCTTCTCCATGTCGAAAGGCGAGGAAAATAATCCGAGAATGTTTACGTGCAACGCGTCAGATGATTGTTATGTACTCATTATTGCGGAAAAAAGGTAAAGCAGGCAACAGTCCGAAGATTGGTTTGAATACCACAGTGCTTTACTAGACATTTTGCGTTTCATTTACTGAATTTTAATATTTTCTCCTTTCATCAATTAAATTTAGTATTTCCTGTGATATCCAAGGTCTTTTTGTTCTGTCTTGCCTTTCTACCTATTTTGTCCTCTGTTGCCTTCACTGTTTCATCTCTCAATGCTACCCATTCCTCCTCTACTGTTATATTTTCCCCCATTTCTGTCAATTGTTACCTAAAGCTCCCTCTGAAATTCTCAGAAACTTCAGGTTCCTTCAGTTTATCCAGGTCCCATCGCCTTATTTTCCTACCTTTCTGCAGTTTTTTCAGTTTCAACCTAGTTCATGATCAATAAGTTATGGTCAGAGTATATATCTGCCCCTCGTTATGTCTTACAGTTTAAAACCTGGTTCCGAAATCTATGTCTTACCATTATAAAATCTATCTGGTATCTCCCGGTCTCTTCCACGGATACAACCTTCTTTCGTGATTCTTAAACCAGGTGTTTGTTATAATTATGTTTCGTGCAAAATTCTGCCAGGCGGCATCCACTTTCATTCCTATTGCCCAGTCCATATTCACCTACTATTCTTCCTTCCTTGCTTGTCCGAATTCGTCTCCCATAACCATTAAGTTTTCCTCTCCATTAATTGTCTGAATAATTTCCTTTACCACCTCGTATATTTCTTCGATCTCCTCATAATCGGCAGAGCTAGTTGGCCTATAAACCTGTACTACTGAGGTTGGTGTTTTCTTCGTTTCTATCTTGACTACGATAATGCGATCACTGTGTTGCTCATAGTAGTTTACCCGCATTCCTATTTTCTTATTGATTATCAGACTCTACTCCTGCAATACCCCCAACTGATTTTGTATTTATAACCCTGTACTCACCTGACCAGGAACCCTGTTCCTTTTTCCATCGAACTTCAATAATCCCACTATATCTAACTTCAACCTATCCATTTTTATTTTTAAATCTTCCCTACCCGATTAAGGGATCTAACATTCCACGTTCCGATCCGTAGAATGCGTGTTGTCTTTCCTGATCACATCCTCCTGAGTAGTCCCGAAGATCCGAATGGGGACAATTTTACCTCCAGAATATTTTACCCAAGACGATGCCATCATATGTTCATACAGTAGAGCTGCATGTTCTTGGGAAAAGTAACGGCTGTAGTTTCCCCTCGCTTTCAGCCGTTTGCAGTAACTGTGTGGCAAAGCCACATTAGCTGATGTTACAAGACCAGTTCAGTCAATCATCCAGACTGTTGCCCCTGTAACTACTGTAAAGGCTGCTGCCCCCTTCAGGAACCACACGTTTGTCTGGCCTCTCCACAGATACCCCTCCACTGTGGTTGCACCTACAGTACGGCTATCTGTATCGTTGAGGCACGCAAGCCATCCCACCTCGGCAATGTCTGTGATTCATAGGAGTGGAAGTAACTTCGTATGTAGATTAGTACTTACAGTTATGTGGGATTCAGTATTACGACACTTATTCCGTTTGTTATTTTACCTGTAAAAGAAAATGGGGATTTTAGCGCAGCACAAAGTAACACGAGCAAAGTCATATCGAAACTATAGAAAAGGTAACAGAATCTACGTTAAAAACGTCCATAGCCACCATGCCAAAGACAAACTTTTTAGTAGGCACACTGATTCTAATTAATGACTTGCAACATATTCCATAAAAGTGAATAATTGCTTAGTAAAAACCGAAGCGAAGTAATTCCTTTGTTTCATTAAGGAACATTTGCCATAGAAATCTAAGACTTCATTTATGTATGAAATTTCCAGTGTCAGCATGTTGTTTACGATATTCATTATTGCAGTATCCTCCCAATTTATGTGCATATGCTTCAGAAAACCATTGTTCAATTTGTTGTGTATTTCACGGCATGTTCGCGAAAGAACAAACGCACATTTTAGAGGGAGCACTCTTACATATGCACAACTCTAAACATTGCAAAATTGCAGAACACAGGGCTATTTAATACCTTTTTTAGTGCCAAGGCTAAAAAGTAAAAAATAGTGGCGGGATTTTAACTTCCGACTGTGCATCACACACAACCTAAGGACTTCCCACTATACGACAGCGACCAAATAAGAAAATTTTCCTTAATTCTTGTACTATTGATGGCCGTTGTTAACTGGTTATATAGCATTTTAGACACTAGATTATAATGTATCATACTAAGAACAGATCGGTATAAACGTAACAAAACAACAGCAAGATCCACATGACATCTCAAACTCACATACCGGTAAGTGATATTGAAACTACGTTCACTCGAAATAGTCAAGAGATGAGAAATACATATATGTATGTATCACTCAGAAAGAGGCACATATTGGTATTCAATATTGAAAATAGCGTGCAACAGTCAAGCATTCATACTAAGGCAGTGCCATCAAGCACGAAAATACAAAAATGAGCTACTGAACACTCTAATTTCAATAACACCATATAGTAATCACTATGGAACACAAGGTCGCAAAACAACCTGCAATTAATACACATCTTCCACCTAAAAATGGAAGAGCGAATAAAATATCATAATTAGGACCTGAGTACCCCAGAAAATATTTTGAACCTAGGGAAGAGAAGAAAGGGGTGGGGGGGAGGAAGAACAAGATGGCGTCATACACCATACCTTACACATGGTACACCTAGGTACTATAATCATAATTCCAACTAAAAACATGAAGACGAGAAAAGGCTACCAAATAGGGTAAGATAAAAGGTAAAGCAGCCAACAATCCGAAGATTGGTTTGAACACCACAGTGCTTTACTAGGCATGGTCCTGTTTGGAGGTGGTATGCTGTTGCCTTCCTCCGACCTTTGAACTGACTTACCCAGCCAGTTATAGTGGGATCAACAGTTTAACGTGGGTTCCGAACCACGGTGCTACTCGGTATTTTTCACATGAGCAATACTGCCAGAGGTGAAAGAAGTGGAAAGTGACAGATAAAAATCCCAGGTCCTGGAGAGGATTGAACCCGCGACCTTCAGATTTGTAGCCTGCCGCTCTGCAACCGAGGCGCACACGGTATAAGTGTATAAACACAAATGGGAGGACACAGAATACTGTCATCATAACGACAGTGATAAGGCACAAGACCATGTCATTAAAATTAACCATGTCTACAAGACAGGAAGTAAATCCTTGTCAAAAGTATTGATATCAAACAGGGATCTAATACCAGCGATGTACTGATATACACCTACATTATCTACTCCATTGTCAGGGAAACCTCAGACAATGGAAGGTAAGAAAATAAAACACGTTATAACAGATTAGAAAGAAACAGAACATGTACAGCAAAACGGAATATAAAACATCACAAGAAAACTCAAATTAGTCCACGTGTTGCAATCACAATCCGTCTATATAGACAACAGATCAGTGTAAATTTATATAAAACAGCGCGATCCACATGTGATCTCAAAAACCCACATAATCCATGTATTGCAAACCACGATCACTCTAAATATTCGAAAGATGAGATATACGCATATAAAAAAAACACAGCAAGATCCATATATCATTATTCTAATATTGAAAATACCATGCAGAAGTGTAGCATCCACACTATGGCAGTGTCATCGTGCACAAAAGTACACAAATGGGCTCAAAATGTTCAAATGTTTGTACAGCTTATGGGACTTAACTATGGGGGTCATCAGTCCCTAAACATACAAACTACTTATGAACCACCTTATACTAAAGACGACACAAACATCCGTGCCCGAGGGGCGATTCGAACCCCCGACCGTAGCGGCCGTGCAGACTGTGACTGGCGCGCCGCAGACCGCACGGCCACTGCGGCCGGCTCACAAATGGGCTAATGAACACACTGATCAGATTTAACAGTAGGTGGCGCTCGTGTCGTACAGACAAATGTAATTATACAGGTTAAGACTTTCAAATGTTATTTGAATAATTATTTGTGCTGCGGCAGCAACGCGTCGGACACCAGATAGTACACATGTAATAAATCACAACGTAACTTCAGTTTGCCAAGGACAAGTGAACGTGACGATGGGTCGCCAACATGGTGCCGCCACTGAGAACGTGTGCTGCTGTTACTGTGAGCGATTTTAATGCCGCCGCGACCAGCTTTCTGATGCTGCCACTATTGTTACTGCTATGCTGAAGTTACGAGCCGATTCTTCATATGCGGCGACCCGCTGCTTAGCAGATCTTCGGCGCCACCAAGTGGAATCTTATGAACAGCAATAGTATTAATATTTTTCAATTTTTACACATACAGTTTAATGTTAACTCTACGATGGTAACAGGGGTGATGCGTCACCCCAGTGATAGTTTGTTTCTTCTGCTACGTTGGCAACAATGATATTTTTTTTCTGACAGGCTTGTGTATTCTTTAGTCATCGTTGTATAAATCAGTCACTGTTCTGTGGTGTTGCTGGTGAATTGTGTTCAGCTGTTACTTGAGATCGAATAGTTCTTGGGGTTATAGGTCACCCCTGTTACCATTTTCGTAGGCGAAATATATTTGTTACATTTCGTATGGAGTGTAAATGTGAATGAGCCAAGGTTTGAGGAGTTTGTGACAAGTGTTTTGGGGGAAGATAACTACGATTGCAGTGATAACGACTTAATTTGGAAGTACAATCTGAACATAGTTCTGTGTTTGAAGTTACGTCGTCAGAAGATGGTGATGAGGTGGAGGAGGAGGTATCTTCAGCAAACACCATCAAGGATAAGAATGGATTTTTATGGTCTAAAATACCGCCTAAGAAAGGGAGAACCCAAAGTATAGAAACATTGTAAAAATTCCGAAATTTCTCAAAACATTGACTCGGAGGCAGATGCTCTGGAAATTTATTAGGTGCAAGAATAGTCGATATGATTGTACTCATACAAATGAGATCCGAAGAAAGAAATGTACATATACAGACCAAAGGTTTCTTTGTGATAAGGACAAGGCAGAAATATGTGCACTAATGGGACCGCTTTGTGTGCCAGGTAGCAGAAAAGATGGTTATCTCAACACTGATGACATGTGGTGTGGCCCATCTGTGCACAAATGTATTATGTCTCAAACGAGGTTCAAATTTCTTGTAAATTGTCTGAGATTTGATGATAAGACCAAGAGAAATAAGGACGATAAGTTTTCACCTATTCGTGAGCTCTGGACAGTTTTCGTTAGTAACTGCCGCTCACTTTATTCTCCTAATATGTATGTAACAATCGATGAGCAGCTTTTTGGATTTCGTGGCATATCTCCATTCCGTTACTACATTGCTTCAAAACCAGATAAATGTGGCATCAGAGTAATTACAATGTGTGACGCCAGAACATATTATATGATGATGCTATTCCATATGTTGGGAAGGAGAACAGAAACACGAATGAAAGTCTGCCAACATACTATGTGAAAACTCTGTCCAGAACTATTCGTGGTACAGGTCGGAATATCACTCGTGACAATTGGTTCACATCTATGCCTTTGGAAGACATGTTGGTGAAAGATAATTTGACAATTGTTGTTACGCTGAAGAAAAATAAGGCGGAAATACCACCGCGTTTCCTACCCAACAGAAAGAAGAAAGTGCTTTCGTCAGAATTTGCTTTCCATCAGAAAAATAACACTTGGCTCTTTCACTCATAAAAAAGGAAAATCTGTTGTTCTTTTGTCTACAACGCCTAGTGCTTCTATTGTTGACCAGACCACAAATAAACCGGAGATCAATGAATTTTATAATAGTACGAATGGTGGTGTGGATGTATTTGACAAAATGGTTCACGCATACTGTTTCGAGCAGTACACGCCGCTGGTCACTTCGGATGTTTTACGGAAAATTGGACCAGACAGCAAGAAGTGAAAAGGAAGGATTTTCTAAAAAAAAAACAACAACTTGGATTTAAACTTGCCTCACCGCACATGAAACGGCACCTACAGAAAAATTTGCCCCGAGAGATTTCGGAAAATATAGCTTCACTCTTAGGAACAAAGAGAACAAAGGACCCACAAAACCAGGAATCAAGGTCCACAAAACTATAGAAGCAATCAAGACTACATGTATGCCATAGAGATAAAGACAAAAAAGTGAAAGTAGCTTGTATAAAATGTGGTAGACCGGCATGCAATGATCATAGAAAAGAATTTGCGTAGTTTGTTTCTCTTAAAGAACAGTTTCCTAATAATTGTCATCCAATTACTGTACAGTGTTTATATGGTAATTAGAATGTTAATGACTTTAAAGAGATCAAGTTTCGTTCTGTAAGTTTTGTAAAGTTGTAACTGTATGCACAATAAAACTCTGGGGTGACGAGTCATCCCTGTTACCATTGAAATGTGCATTATTCATGTTACAAACGGAGGGTTAATGAAACTGTAAAGACCTCTTTGGCTATTAACATAGGGTGATAAAGCTGCTTATTTATTTTACGAGTTGATTATATACACTCCCTTTCCACCACGTTGATCCTCTTCCACTTTCAACTTAATGCGATCTTACTCATTTTATTTTCCGTGCAACTGTTTTCGTATTAAAATCGTTTAATTATAAAAACCCTGACTGTGCTACTGAAACTACGTATCCGTAAGTCTGCATGGGCGTTCCATTCCAGTATACACACGATTGTCATCCGTATTGGACCTTGGAATACGAGAGGTAGGAAAATCTGACAGATCAGCACCCCTGTCAACGAGAAGTTGTTGCTAAGCAGAGTGTTGCGTTGTGAATAGTCGACGGCTGTCAGTCATAACTAAATGCTGATTTCAGGGGTGTTTCCCTTGTCACAACATGTTCGACGTTGCCGACTTTCAGCTCCAAATTACTGTAATACTAGTATGTATTCCCCTTGGTGGGAAAACGTTTTGTTTCTGCTGCCACCGTGATGTATGCGCGGTGCGTCGTACTCGTAGGGCAGCGATTTGCTTAGGCGGGTACAGTGATCTCCTATAGAGATCAATGGGCGGGTATTACACTGTAAAAGATCTTTGACAAAGATCTTTTATCAAAGGTCTTTGGTCAAATCTTTAACATTGTAATGGGTCATCTTTTATAAAAGATTTCTTTTATAAAAGATATTTGATAAAAGTTAGCGGGATAGCCTAGCTGTTATAAAAGTTCGCCATTGTATACATGCGTCTTTCTGTGCTTTGACGCCTTTTAACCTACAAATTAACGTCAAAGTGTATTTGTTGTGTCGCTACTGCAACAGTGATCGTTTCAAAGTGAGAAGTGTACGGAATATTTCTTAATACAAAGCACATGTACTAAAATATACGGTTAGAATCGTATAAAAAAAAAAAAAAAAAAAAAAAAAAAAAAAAAAAAAAAAAAAAAAAAAAAACTACTGCCGTCAGTTGTATTCAAAGTGACTCACTGTGGATGATGATAGGGAAGAAAAATTTATATATAAATTATATGGATCAAAGGATACATGGTGATGCATAAGTGAAATAAATGTTTTTATTTGTACTCTAACCTAACCTCGTCCTTCCAAAGTGATTTACATTTTGGTTCACTTATGTCTGGGATAATACGTGAAATCTTAGGCCTACACTGTAGGATTCGCGTTTTTTACTGCCTGCTGGAATAGATTTTGTGTGTGGATATAAATGAGACGATCTTCAGCGGAAAAGGCATTCATGATTTGCGTAATGAGATACTGCACTAGTTAGCTCCATATTTTTTCTTGCTTTGCAAGATGATTTTCGACAAGTCCAGGTATTTATACGGATATTTTGTTTCGGATAATCAGGCAAAATAAATGTGAGACTACAGTAAACTATAAAAATGTCTTTCGGACCGCATAATCCGAAATGAAGTGTAACATGAAAGAACTACGAAAATATACTCTCTTCTTATGATAAAGTGTCTAACGAAGTTATGTTTAGTATGACACACGTTAAATTATTTCAGTGTTTCATTATTTACCCATTGACACAGGTTTAGAGGCTTCCTGAAACATCGGTTATCATGAATTATTTATAAATATGTGGGCGAATTAAAATTTTTGTACACACGTTCTTAAACAATATAGGTTGTTATGTCCTAGCGAGTACATTTGTGCGAGCACTTTTCATATTTTCCTCTCGCTATTCTCGGTTTTACCTAAAATTGTTCCAATTATTCGTTCTTTGCAGTGAATGCACTCCCGAGCAACAATATATTACGTACTATAATGGAGACGATTGACTATTTTGGAGTCTTTTCTGAGCAACTATGACGAAATATTTTACGCTAGTGTAAATGTCCTCCTGTGAAGTAGTTTCGTCAAAGATCTTGGATAAAATCTTTTACAAAGATCTTTTCAGTGTAATGCCGGCCTTAGACAGGTCAGCTGTTTGCGCCTGCACTGCTGCTAGAAAAGTCTCTGTTGTTGAGATGATTGAAACGCTTGTCGATGGATACACCTCATTTATTGTATCGGCAGTTTGAGCGAGAGTGTCGAGATCACCCTGCACATACTTGTAAGAATTTTCTGTGCAACCGCAGCGAAGCGTGACAGCTATATATTCCGTTGAATATCGTCTTTAATTGCGTTGCTTGCTAGCATGCGGAGACCACGCAGCAGCTGACATGGCGTGTGGTGACCGAGTTCTTCTGTAGGTTTTCAAGTCGTTTAGCTGCTGACTGCGAGAAGCGCATTACAAGTGCATGCTTGATAGTAGTGTGATGTGGGCCAAGACAAAATGACTCTCAAATTAGGCGATCCAAAATACTGGATATTCCGACCAGAAGGATGGGGGTTTAAATGCAACTGGATTAAGGGCCACATCTGCCGTTGATAAGTCAGTACTTGTAGTATTCGGCATCATATTTACCGATTACGTGGAGCGGTTGTTTCCGAATGATTCGCAATAGGGTATTTTCCTGTGTTAAAAATACGGTTCGAATTATTGTTATTCTGAGTGATTATAACATTCAGACAGCATTTTCGCTCATAATTCTTACAAAACATCTGTTATTTTTACGTAATTAAAGCTTAAAAATCATCAAATTTCACGATTAGATCACGTGATCGAAAACGCTCTGTTATTGGCTGAAGTACTGGTGACGTCATAGAACACCTACAGCGTGGCAACTAGAAGTCGGAGCTTTATTATTGTATGCGTTTCCTCCATTTCGCAGCTTTAAGTTCAGTTTTTTCGTGATCTAAACGCGTTTACAGTTAATATGCCACAATGGAAGATGGTTTTGTGAAGGCTGACAGCGGAAACCTCCCTAAAGTTGATGCAATTATGGTGTCTTCATTCTTTAAAAAACAATCCTAATTTTTACGTGCTAGAAATAAGAAACACGAAAACTGCATTGTAAGTAACGCATACCTACATTTTAAAGCTAATTATTTCGAGAGATATTTTATGCCTTTGGAAAAAGTACCCTATCTGTTGATGTCAGCAGACTTAATCTGAAGTCACCATATTATGCAATAAAGGGTGAAATTTTATCTTCTATCCAAGCGGGCCTAGAGTGATTATGTTGGCAACATCAACAACACGATAGGAAATCTTTGTCCAGATGTTCAGACCACATAGAATGACTAGATAAATGTATCGTACAGACCATGAAGTAAATAAATAATGCTGTTCCTGCTCTAAGATTCTTGTATGTACCCTTGTCCGGTCAGTAAAAGTAACTGCCCTAGTAAATCAAAGGTTTCGCGACAAAATATTTGCGCTGTCACGTGATTGGCTAATGGCGACGTCTCATGATTCTCGCTATTCAGCATCTGTTGCCTACATAGTCACAGCGAGCCGCCGTGATAGTTAGTAAAATTTAACCCAGTAAAGCTTCAATAAACACGTATTTGGGTAACTAACACTTTTAATCGTATTTGCACTTGCATATTACGAAAGTTTGAAAGCTAAATAAATCGGCGCATTAAAGACATCTCCCATATACGTATATTGCGATAGGGTATGTTGTTGTAAAGTAACCAGAAGGTCGTTGTCGATGTGTAAAACGGTTGTTTGACTAAGATCCATTGGTGAAAAATTGCACTTACTGGAGATAAATAATCAGTGCTATACTTTTATAGTGGTCTGCAACAATATTCATGTTGTTCTTTCACCAAATATATTAGGAAATGGCTTTAATTACACATAAATCGTAGGCGTGTAACTTTATGAAGTTTTACTTCGCAAATCTAAACATCAGGTCATTAACCTACACACAATACTACGGTACTTTACACCTTTGCAATAGAAGAGAATGATATAAACAGTTTAGTTTACCAATGGAATAATATTGTTTACTTACATCAAAATGATCCTCACAGAAATACACACATGAAGTAGCCGCTATTTCATTTGGATCTCTTCACGCCAGTGTCAACCACTTTTTGCGTATCTTCTCATTTTTTGGTACTTCCAAGAACAATTTTTCTGGAGTCTTGACAGATGTATTGGTAAAGTGCGGAACTAAGCAATATTTGTAGGTTATTATGCAAACGTTAACGCCAAAACACGAGGCCTCGGCCCAAACAATATACCGGTATTTGTTTATCTTACGAGCGCAGCAGCAGGAGCAGCAGCGTGTTGTATGACGTCACAGGCATCACGTGACTCAAATGTAGCGTTTTAGCGGGCTTTCAAATTATTTGAATTTCATTTTTTTTTTTTTTTTTTTTTTTTTTTTTTTTTTTAAGTCCTGAAATCCAAGAGGTAATGAAAATGTTCGGACCATAATATGACATAATTAACAATTTAAAACGATTTCCAAAAAAGAGTCAAATACCCTATTGGCGAGAAAATTTACGTACGAGACTCGATTTATCGTTTCGGCACGTGATTTAATTCGTACTGCATGCGTAAGGATGTTTTGGAGCTCGATTCGTAGCTCGGAGTCACCAAAATGTTGTGCGGGAAATGATAATTTACTTAGAACATAAACCACATCAACATACATCACATAGTTACTTTAGAAGCATGTAGCATCTGTATGTTGTTAATTATAATCAAAGTAGCACCCAGCATCAAAGAGTTTATAAGACACACACTCGAGCATTCCTTTACTTTCGCTTGCAACAGTGTGCACGTCACAGTTCAAAATGTTCCCATGTTTGTTAAGCTTATGGGACTTAACCGTGGGGTCATCAGTCCCCAAACTTACAATTATACTTATGAACTAACTTATAGTTAACCATTAGTAAAGACAGCAAAAACATCCATGCCCGAGGGGTGATTCGAACCTCCGACGGGGAATGGCCTCGCGCATAAGAGCTTACCGCCTCAATGCGCTCGGCCACTCCGCCGTGGCCATATTTCATGAACTTTCTGTCATACTGTGATACAATTGCCTTGAAAACTAAGGCGCCTTGCCATGGGGCCCGCGGTCGTTGCACGTCACAGGTTCGAGTGTTCCCTCGGGCATGGGTGTGTATGGTGTACTTAGGATATTTTAGTTTAAGTAGTTTGTAAGCTTAGGGACCGATGACCACTGCTGTTAGGTCCAATAATTTTACAAACATTTGAAAATTTTCATGTAACATAATTTCGAAGGTACATTCAGCTGTAAGTGTGTGTAGTTTGAGACGTTACTGTCATACCGCCTCATTGCTCCACCTAATCGATTTTGCCAATTTCTCCTACCTTGCTCATGTTTTTCTCACTTATATTAGTAATGTTTGCTATCTTCAATATAAATTGATTTAACTTGAGCATTATCATGTGGTTTCATGGCCGACTGGCATGGGCAAAGAAGTAGAAGCAGAGTTGGCGAGTTTGTATTTTCTTATATTTTATTCCCTTTTCCTTTTATTTATGTCACACTCCCATGTTTCCCATCACAGCGTGAGCGAAGGAGTGGTTGAGCATAGTTGAACCAGTAGGGGTACTTTAGCATGATGTTGGCGGTAGTTTGTGAGTTTTTCGATTTTTGTGTAGGCAGCTAGTGTTGCAAAGAGTTTAGCAGGCTTTGCTGCTGGTCGATGGTAGGTGAACAAGTAAAAGGAAGGTGCCCAGTTGGCTGCACCTGCCTCCGCCAATCAGGGCGCGTCTTCTTGGCGTGGTTCGAATTGGCGGACGGTTGAGGTAGAGGGAAGCCATCTTTAAGGGAGTTGGAAGGAGACCATCGAGAGGTACGGACGCTGGTGCTGCTTGCTGCGCAAAATTCTCCAGAATGTGGTAAGAAACGCGGCACAAGAGATAATTAAAGTCATAAGTGGGGAAGTGGAATTTGATTTAATAAAATGACTTTAGGTAAATTTAAAGAAATCGTAAATTTTGTTCTGTGTATTGCGTCCACAAGCCCACTTACTGTTCGACCAGCAGGATTAGTTTGAGTAGTAAATGTGTAGAGCTTTGTAGTCCAGTCAATGATTGCTCAAAAGAGGGGTGTAGAGTGCATGGAATATGCGATAATTTTTGACTTCAGGACTTTGTTAGGGATAGTTAGGAGGTGAACATATTAAAAGTCCCCGCCCCTGGAGGGTGAACTAAAGCGGGGGTGGGGGTGGAAAGGTACAATTTTTTAGTTTTTCGCTTATATCTCGAAAGCGGTCCGCTTTAGGAAGAAAATGTTCCAAATAAAAATGAAAGATAATTGAATTTGCTAAAAAATTGTTTCCATACATATTAATCGAATTCCCAACGGTTTTCGACATATACGTTACTGAAAATCGACAATTTGGGAAAAAATCATTTTTACCTCACTTAATTTGTGAAATATTTACTTCTAGTGACTTACTCGATCGTTTCTCGGAAAATTTGTCAGAAAGGAAGTTGTAGAGCATTAAATTTCCTCCAATTTGATATGCGCATTTATTACTTTATCGTCAACCAATCAGAAGTTACATCATTTGTAAGATGTGCGCTCAGTTTCGAGGTCATCTAGAAATGAGTGTTTTGAGAGGCTGTGACATTTATGTCTTATGAAACGTGCTAGCATGGTAAATAACAACACTTTAACAATAACAAGAAGGTACCTGGAATTGTAAGAGAACACCTTTTTAGAATTATAGCTTTTATTACAATATTATGAATCATACAATGAAAGTTTTTACAAGCACTGATAGTGATTCAAAATGAATCATTTCAAAGCAACATTTTCATTTTTATGAGGAGGAATGGTCGATGCTCATTTATTGTCACCTGAAGTAGACACGCCTTCAAGGTCGCCGGTACCTAACGCCCGGCAGAGGGTTAACGATGGGGAAGCCCCACGAGGTACATCGAAGGCCTGCTAGTGCCACTGGCTCCTTCCAAGAGACTGGACAGGGGGTGGAATGGAGTGTACTCACTCACTTCTTACTTCAGTTCACTTCAAAAGTTCTCCTAGCATAGAAAACTTTGTATGTCGGCTTTTCGTGATATTTTTCATTTATTTATGAAAATGTTGAATATGTAGTCAGCGTGATGGCTACTCGGTGTTTTGATGTGATAAAACAATAGATGGACCAGATGTTGGTGTTTTCACAGTGACAAAAAAGAAATAGTATCACGCATCAAAACAATTAGAGAAAGGGGACATAGAAATGGCCCATCTTTAGAAGGTTTGGGAATCCTTCTGATTCGTAATGAATGTCGAAAAAATTACACCGACCGCAATCCATCAACGCTCATTTAAAGAGACAGGCACTCTCATCGTCCTCTGAAGTAGTTCAGCCTTCAAATTTGAAATCCAAACAAGCGAATTTCGATTTCAAAACAAAATGTTTCTTTTGTGCCGAAAGTGTTGATGGTGAGCAAAAGAAGCCCAAGGAAGATATTTTTAGTTATTTTTCTCACAAAAGGACGCAACAGAACTGACATGCAAGTGACGAGTATGGATGCTTCTCGAGATAGACATGATCAGTGGGGAGAGGAAGCGATGAGGCATCTTTCCACCTCAAATGATTTAGTTGCGAAGAAGGCTGTGTATCATGATGAATGTCAGTTGGAATTTGTGAGATCGTTGTACATCAGCTGTAACTGGAAAACTCGGAACTATTCCACTAGAAGCATACATTACGATGAAAGGAGGTCTACGAGATGTGACTGTGGCACACATTGATATACCAGAGTAGCCGCCACATCCTGCACCAAATGACATTCTGTGGTTTATTGCCAAAAAACAAGATATTGTAGTTCCAGAGTGGAAGGGAAACAAGCAATGTATAACAAGAGGAGCAGGAATTGAAAATGAAGGACAACGTCCATTTGTTATTCCTAAATGCATTTACTGGCAGTGACACAACATCCGCAGCGTATTGCAAGAGTAAAGTGGGGCTTGTCAAAATGCATCAGAACTCCAAAATCATACAACATGCTGCTGAGATATTTTTCCAATAATTCTTGTTTTCCCGACTCCATTCAGACAGCGGAAATCATGAGTACTCTCTCATGGTATGGAGCTCCAGCCACCAAGACATCCCTCAACGAGTTCCGCTACAAATCATTTATAAAACCAGCTGGGCACATGAAGCCTAATCTCTGAACTCTCCCTCCAACTGAAGGGGCTGTTAAGCAGCATCCATTCCGAATGTACCACCAAGTACGACTTTGGTTAAGAGAGGAACCGAAATGTGGAGCGCCGAATTGGGGTTGGGAAAGATGGAATGACCAACCAGTTCCGAAACTCTCAGGGTTAGATGCTGCTTCTGACGAATTCTTGCCGGCCTCGGTGGCCGAGGGGACTAAGGCGCTCCAGTCACGGTCTGCACGGCCACTACGGTCGGGGGTTCGAATCCCCCCTCGGGCATGGATATTTGCGCCGTCCTAGTTCGTAAGTAGTTCATAAGTAGTTTGTAAGTTTAGGGACTGATGACCCCGTAGTGAAGTCCCACAGACTATACAAACATTTGACTATACAACATTTGAACATGTGAACGAATTCTTGAAGGTAATTATTGTCAATAAGATTGTGACAGTGGAGGTGTGGTTCCAGAAAATCGTTGTTATAGTGCTCTGTTACATGCCTGAACTGCAAGGGCGACTGCAACAACGGAGTCTGAATATTAAGGATGAAGATGGAGACAGTGACATCGAGACTCTACCAATCTTGTTGGACGACGTCTCCACTACTGACTACGGTGAATGACACTCGACCAATCCTCAGAAAAATGAAAATGTTGCATACAATGCACTTATTTTTCATTTTGAATCACTATCAGTGCTTGTAAAAACTTTCATTGTATGATTCATAATATTGTAATAAAAGCTATAATTCTAAAAAGGTGTCTCTTACAATTCCAGGTACCTTCTTGTTATTGTTAAAGTGTTGTTATTTACCATGCTAGCACGTTTCATAAGACATAAATGTCACAGCCTCTCAAAACACTCATTTCCAGAGGACCTCGAAACTGAGCGCACATCTTACAAATGATGTAACTTCTGATTGGTTGACGATAAAGTAATAAATGCGCATATCAAATTGGAGGAAATTTAATGCTCTACAACTTCCTTTCTGACAAATTTTCCGAGAAACGATCGAGTAAGTCACTAGAAGTAAATATTTCACAAAATAAGTGAGGTAAAAATGATTTTTTCCCAAATTGTCGATTTTCAGTAACGTATATGTCGAAAACCGTTGGGGATTCGATTAATATGTATGGAAACAATTTTATAGAAAATTCAATTACCTTTCATTTTTATGTGGAATATTTTCTTCCTAAACCGGACCGCTTTCGAGATATAAGCGAAAAACTAAAAAGTTGTACCTTTCCACCCCCACCCCCGCTTTAGCTCACCCCCCAGGGGCGGGGACTTTTAATATGTTCACCTCCTAACTATCCCTAAAAAAGTCCTGAAGTCAAAAATTCTCGCATATTCCATGCACTCTACAATGCATTCATTGACTGGACTATTGCGCTAATCATGCAGGAGTGATTTGCATGTTTGTGTGCCGATTTCCTACCCCCCTCCTCACCCACCATGTGTGACATTTATTAGTGTACAGAGTAGTTAAAAGCAGTAGGAGGCCAGTTGAGCAATATTTATAGAAAATTGTCTAAAAAAATTAAACCCTTTATGATTAAATTTTATGTCAGAATAACTGATTTACCCCTCAGCTTCTCCTTCAATGTACCCCATTTTGGACGGGAAACAAAGGGATCTCACAATCATTATGAGGATTAAAATTGGTATTTGTTCGAACTTACCCTGGGGTTTAAAACTAGACGTATCCTTTCTTGAGGTAGATGTGTACTGGTTCCGTTAATTCTAAACAAAAAACAAAAAAAAAAAAAAAAAAACAACAAAAAAACAAAAAACAAAAAAATGCCTTATCCGTTGCGCGCCAGTTTCATTTGTTAATTTTAATCAAGCCGGTATGTTCATGTGAACATAGACCGAAATAAGTGTGAACCAGTATAGATCCATGCTCAGGATAAAGCCTACGCGAAATTACCGAGTACATTTTATACTGTGTATGGAAGCCGTTGCTGTCAGTTGAACAGCGCTTGGGTAGGCCCACCCAGTGGTAAGAGGAAAGAAAAAAAAAAAAAAAAAAAAAAAAAAAAAGGTTAAACTGTAAAGTACAAACAAGAACGAAAGAATTAAGATAAGAGGGTACGTCACAAGTGTCTGCAAAATTTCCTGTGAGTACAGTTTGTAGTGAAGAATTTAAAAATTGTAGCGTCTTACCAAATGCCAAACTAATTTTCCCGCCGCGGTGGAGTAGCCGAGCGGTCTAAAGCGTCTCGCTGCGGAGCGCGCGGTTGCTCGCCGTGGAGGTTCGAGTCCTTCCTGGGGCATGGGTGTGTGTGTTTGTCCTTATGTTAGTTTACCTAGGTTTAAGTAGTTTGTAAGCTACGGACTGATGACCACGCAGTTTGGTCCGATAGATTTACAAACATTTGAACATTTTTTGAACTAATTTTCCTTTCATCATTTTGATGCAATTGTTTGGGAGAAAAAGTATAATAAATGTTTTTGAAGTTATGTTCCAGGTCTTCAGTAGTTGCATCCAGGAATGTGAAGCTCGTCTGGTAGTTTATTGAAAATACTTCCTCCTCCGTTGATGCTTCTCCTACAGATGTCTGTGGTCCTTGCATCTCATTACTCGTATAACAGATCCGTAGAGCCAACCCAACTTTTTTCCGAAGTGGGTAAACTGAGCTATTTAACCCTTTATCTGGCACACACAGGAATCATGCGAAGTAAGAATAGTAAGTAACTTAAATCATACATGTAGGGCCGTTTGAACAATTTTATATGATTTTTTACCAAGTGCAGTTTCTTGTCTGTAAATAAAATTGCCCAAAAAATTGCAAAATTGCTACAATTTAAATACCACAGAGTTGTTCCTATGGCTGCAAAAATTACTGTACCTTTTGGTACAAATTTCCAAATAATCTCACGTTTTTCACGTTTAACAGTCAAGTACCCGTGAAGATAAAATGTGCATATTCCTTTTGGCCCAATCGTGTAACTGACTATAATTGATAAATCATTTACTGGTAAAGTATATGAATTTTTCTTCTTCTTTTGGACTGGTTGTAAATTTATTAGTGGTCTACCAGGCCTCCTCTTCCCAATAACAATCAGTCTATTTGCAGTGTCCCATTAAAATATCGGCAATAGTTTTGCATGGTAAATAACTTACAAAGCTTCTTATATCATTTTATGCCGCGGTGCAGTAGCCGAGCGGTCTAAGGCGTCTGGCTGCGGAGCGCGCGGTTGCTCGCCGTGGATGTTCGAGTCCTCCCTGGGGCATGGGTGTGTGTACTTGTCCTTAGGTTAGTTTACCTAGGTTTAAGTAGTTTGTAAGCTACGGACTGATGACCACGCAGTTTGGTCCGATAGATTTACAAACATTTGAACATCTATCATTTTATAAGCAGTTTCATATGTATCACAAAAAATTAGTCACAAAATTGAAAGAAACTAGTACCCCAGTAACTTGTGCATGCAGTGTCTGCTGAAGTTTCAGATTATTGTGATACCTTTTGTAAAAGATAACAAAACTTTGCTGTATTTGAAAACTTAAATGTCCGTTTCAAGCCCAGTTGCCTATCTAAGGACGAAATTTCAAAGGTATTGTAGAAAAACTCGTGCAATTTGAATGTTGCTTGAGAGCAACATTGTCAAATAAAGGGTTAACTAAAGCTGTTTCTCCTCAACGTCTTATAACTTTCTATAGGAGAAACACATCAAGTTTAAGCTCTTATGTGAAGAAAATTCCTGCTATTTCCTCTCCTTTAGGAGATAACTTCTGCCGGCCGCGATGGCCGAGGAGACTGAGGCGCTCCAGTCACGGTCTGCACGGCCACTACGGTCGGGGGTTCGAATCCCCCCTCGGGCATGGATATTTGTGTCGTCCTAGTTCGTAAGTAGTTCATAAGTAGTTTGTAAGTTTAGGGACTGATGACCCCGTAGTTAAGTCCCATAGACTATACAAACATAAAAAAAAAAACTTCTAGCAGTCATTCGCTGTACCTTGGAAACTGTGAAGCCGTGGTAGAATAGCCGTGCTCGCACATGCGCTAGCTGCGGTGCGCGCGACCGTTCGACCGTCGGGAGTACGAGTCCTCCCTCGGGCATGGGTGTTTGTATTGTCCTTGGCATAAGTTACTTTAAGTTAGTGCAAGTAGTTTGTAAGTGTAGGGACTAATGACCACCGTAGTCAAGTTCTTTAGATTTACAAACATTTGGCCATTTTTGAAACTGTGAATATCTCAGTTAAACTGTTTGGCAAGTATGATTTCTCAAACGGTGTTTTATACTTAGAAATGCGCGCGAAGTCTTCAACATTGAACTTTTGTTTACGTGGATGAAGCGTTTTAAGGAGTTCATCATCTCGAACACTTCGATGTGTCTCATCTTTATCAAGTTATATTTCGTTCGATTTTACTGAGCAATTACACACACCAACAAAAATAGTTTTGAAATTTTTTGTGTTATTTAGGCTGATTGTTATTATTATTGGGATCGCAATCCATAATCATGTACATATATTGGATTTTTGTTGTAACTGTTAGAAATAACACAGTGTACACAATGGAAAAAAAAAATACAAAATAAGAATCAGTGTCGTACATTTCGCTTTTATTTTAATTTATCTATTTATTTATTTAGCGTATGACAAGTACAAATCACGTTTATGGAAAAATATACTGTTATAATAACATTATAACTTTGGCAATTAAATACAAGACATTAATAATTAAATGCGATTATCATATGTTTCTGACGACGAAACGGCGTTCAACGAATAAAATAAATCGCAATTTGCGATCATTTATGGCTTCACTGTACTGGGTTTAGATGAAATGCCAAAGTGCGGCGAATGAAAATTTGTGTCCGGCCGGAATTCCAACCTGGGATCTCCTGCTTACTAGGCAGACGCGTTGACCACTCCGCCACCGAGGACACAGTGACCAGCCCGACTGCAGAAGACTCTTCCCTGCACGTCTCCCGCCTCACACAAATCTCCATTCGCCACGCCGTCTCTTTCCTATTACCACAGCCTATTTGTTCTGTAATGCTCGCAGCCACAATACTGCATTCCCGCATCAGGGAGAACACACCATGAGGTATCGAGACACAATTGACGTCAGTAGCCCAGCCTCGGCTTGTATACAATCATATATTTCTGACGACGATACAGAGTTCAATGAATGAAATAAATCGCAATTTGCGATCAGTTATGGTTTCACCGTACTAGGCTTAGAAGGAATATCAAAGTGTCTCGATACCTCATGGTCTGTTCTCCCTGTTGCGGGAATACAGTATTGTGGCTGTGAGCATTACAGAAAAAATAGGCTATGGTAATAGGAAAGAGACAGCGTGGCGAATGGAGATTTGTGTGAGGTGGGAGACATGCAGGGAAAAGTCCTCTGCAGTCGGGCTGGTCACTGTGTCCTCGGTGGCGGAGTGGCCAAAGCGTCTGCCAATCATGGTCTCTTCTCCCTGATGCGGGAACACAGTATTGTGGCTGTGAACATTACAGAACAAATAGGCTGTGGTAATAGGCAAGAGACAGCGCGGGGAATGGAGATTTGTGTGAGGCGAGAGACGTACAGGGAAAAGTCCTCTGCAGTCGGGCCGGTCACTGTGTCCTCGGTGGCGGAGTGGTCAACACGTCTGCCAAGTAAGCATGAGATTCCGGGTTCGAATCCCGGCCGGGTACAAAAATCATTCGCCGCACTTTGGTATTCCATCTAAAACCTAGTACAATGAAGCCATAACAGATCGCAAATTGCGATTTATTTCAAATACAATTATGTCATGAACAGCATATATTCAATTACAAATTAACATTTAGGCTTTTAATATACTGAACTGCACTTTGAGTCGCGTCCAGGAATTCCGTTGTTTGAGCAGAGTAGGCTCTCAGTGGGCGTTCTGTAATGATGTGCCGGACCGCCTGCTTCTCAGCGCCGCCGGCGCGGTGGCCGAGGGGACTGAGGCGCTTCAGTCACGGTCTGCACGGCCACTACGGTCGGGGGTTCGAATCCCCCATCGGGCATGGATATTTGTGCCGTCCTAGTTCGTAAGTAGTTCATAAGTAGTTTGTAAGTTTAGGGACTGATAACCCCGTAGTTAAGACCCATAGACTATACAAACATTTGAACATTTATCAGCGCTCTTCGCTATCTGTGTAGAGAGGCCGCTTATCGGACGGGGCCCGTCCTGATCCTGTTGAGGGTGGTCCAGGTTTTGTGGGGTAAGTCCAAGCCTGGAGGTCTGTTCGACGGTTTCAGTGAGGTATTTACCTGTGGGGTGCTGATTCTTCCCATTCCACTTTCCAGGGTTCTGCTGGCTGGAATACTTCCTAAGTAATAGAACGCAGTACGTTGTTCTCGACGGCGAGTGTTCATCAGAGACGAGTGTATCGTCAGGTGTGCCCCAGGGGAGTGTGATAGGACCGCTATTATTTTCTATCTATATAAATGATCTGATGGACATAGTAACTTGTAATTTGCGGCTGTTTGCTGATGATGTGGTGTATGGGAGGGTGTGGTCTGTAACTGACTGTAATAGCATACAGGATGACTTAGACAAAATTTCTAGTTGGTGCGAAGAATGGCAGCTAGCTCTCAATGTAGAAAAATGTAAGGTGATGCGCATGAGTAGAAAAAACAATCCTGTTGTTGTTGTGGTCTTCAGTCCGGAGACTGGTTTGATGCAGCTCTCCACAATACCCTATCCTGAGCAAGCCTCTTCATCTCCACATAAGAACGGCAACCTACATCTGTCTGAATCTGCTTACTGTATCCATCTCTTGGTCTTCCTCTGCGATTTTTACCCCACACACTTCCCTCCAATGCTAAATTCACAATTCCTTGATGGCTAAGAATGTGTCCTACCAATCTATCCCTTCTTTTAGTCAAGGTATGCCAGAAATTTCTTTTCTCTCCAATTCTGTTTAATACCTCCTTATTAGTTACGCGATCCACCCACCTAATCTTCAGCATTCTTCTGTAGCACCATATTTCAAAAGCCTCAATCCTCTTCCTGTCCGCACTGTTTATCGTCCATGTCTCACTCCCATACAAAGCAACACTCCATACAAATGCCTTCAGAAAAGACTTCCTTAGGCTTAAATCAATATTCGATGTTAACAAATTTCTCTTTTTCAAGAACGCTTTTCTACCCATTGCCATTCTGCATTTTATATCCTCTGTACTGCGACAATCATTTGTTGTTTTACTGCCCAAATAACAAAACTCATGTACCTCCTTTATTGCTTCGTTTCCCAATCTAATTCTTTCAGCATCACCTGATTTTCTTACACTGCACTCCATTACCCTAGTTTTGCTCTTGTTAATGTTCTTCTTATATGCACCTTTCAGCACACTGTCCATTCCCTTCAACTGCTCTTCCAGGTCTTTTGCTGTCTCTGAGATTATTACAATGTCGTCGGCAAAACGCAATGTTTTTAATTCTCCACCCTGAACTTTAATTCCTTCTCCAAATTTCTCCTTGCTTTCCTTTATAGCTTACTCAATGTACAAATTGAATAACAATGGAGAAAGACTACAACCCTGTCTTACTCCCTTTACAACCACTGCATCCCTTTCATACCCTTCAACTCTGATAACTGCTGTCTGGTTTTTGTACAAGTTATAAATAACCTTACGTTCCCTACATTTTACTCCTGCTTGCTTCAGAACTTGAAAGAGTTTATTCCAATCTACATTGTCAAAAGCCTTCTCCAAATCTACAAAAGCTAGAAATGTAGGTTTGCCTTTTCTTAATCTATCTTCTAGGATAAGCCGTAACGTGAGTATTGCTTCCCGTGTTCCTACATTTCTCCTGAACCCAAACTGATCTTCCCCGAGGTCGGCTTCTACCACCTTTTCTATCCTTCTGTATATAATTCGTGTTAATATTTTGCAACCATGACTTATTAGACTGATGGTTCTGTAGTTTTTACACCTGTCTGCAACTGCTTTCTTTTGAATGGGGATTATAACATTTTTCTTAAAGTCTGAGAGTACTTCTCCTGTCTCATACATCTTACGCACCAGGTGAAACAATTTTGTCTTAGCTGGCTCTCCCAGAGACTTCAGTAGCTCTGAGGGAATATCATCTACTCCATGGGCCTTGTTTCGACTTAGGTCTTTCAGGGCTCTGTCAAATTCTTCTCTCAATACAGTATCTCCTATTTCATCTTCATCTACATCCTCCTCCCTTCCTACAATATTGTCTCGAAGTTCATTTCCCTTGTAGAGCCCCTCTATATAGTCTTTCCACCTTTCAGCTTTCCCTTCTTTGCTGAGAACTGGTTTTCCATCAGTGTCCTTGATATTCATAGATCTGTTTTTCTTATCTCCAAATGTTTCTTTTATTTTCCTGTAGGCTGTATCTATTTTCCCGTATTTATACATTCTTCTACATCCTTGCATTTGCCTTCTAGCCACTACTGCTTAGCCATTTTGCACTTCCTGTCAATCTCATTTCTTAGTCGTCTGTACTCCATTTTGCCTGTTTCATTTACTGCATTTTTATATTTTCTCCTTTCATCGATTAAATTTAGAATCTCCTGTGACATCCAAGGATTTTTTGTAGGTCTTGCCTTCCTACCTATTTTGTCCTCTGCTACCTTCACTATTTTATCTCTCAATTTTACCCATTCCTCGTCTACTGTTTCATTTTCCCCTGTTTCTGTCAATTGTTGCCTAAAGTTCCCTCTGAAATTCTTAAGAACCTCACGTTCCTTCAATTTATCCAGGTCCCATCTCCTTATTTTCCTACCTTTTTGTAGTTTCTTTAGTTTCAGCCTACAGTTCATAACCAACAAGTTATGGTCAGAGTCTATATCTGCCCCTGGGTATGTTTTACAGTTTAAAACCTGGTTCTGGAATCTATGTCTTACCATTATAAAATCTATCTGATACCTTCCGGTGTCTCCTGGTCTCTTCCACGTATACAACCTTCTTTTGTGATTCTTGAACCAGGTGTTTGTTATAACTAAATTATGTTCTGTGCAAAATTCTACCAGGCGGCTTCCTCTTTCATTCATTTTGCCTAGACCATATTCACCTACTATCTTCCCTTCCCTTCCTTGTCCTACTACCGAATTCCAGTCTCCCATAACAATTAAGTTTTCCTCTCCGTTAATTGTCTGAATAATTTCCTTTAGCTCCTCATATATTTCTTCGATTTCCTCATCATCGGCAGAGCTAGTTGGCCTATAAACCTGTACTACTGTTGTCGGTATTGGCTTCGTATCTATCTTGACAATGATAATGCGATCACTGTGCTGGTCATAGTAGTTTACCCGCATTCCTATTTTCTTATTCATTATCAATCCTACTCCTGTGATACCCCCAATTGATTTTGTATCTATAATCCTGTACTCACCTGACCAGAAATCCTGTTCATCCTGCCACCGAACTTCACTAATCCTCATATATCTAACTTCAACCTATGCATTTCCCTTTTTAAATTTTCTAATTTTCCTACTCGATTAAGGGATCTAACATTCCACGATCCGACCCGTAGAATGCCAGTATTGTCTTCATCATATGTTCATACAGTAGAGCTGCATGTCCTCGGGAAAGGTAACGGCTGTAGTTTCCCCTTGCTTTCAGCCGTTCGCAGTAGCTGTGCGGCAAAGCCACATTTGCTGATGTTACAAGGCCAGCTCAGTCAATCATCCAGACTGTTGCCCCTGTAACTACTGAAAAGGCTGCTGCCCCTCTTCAGGAACCACACGTTTGTCTGGCCTCTCCGCAGATACCCCTCCGCTGTGGTTGCACCTACGGTACGGCTATCTGTATCGTTGAGGCACGCAAGCCACCCCACCTCGGCAATGTCTGTGGTTCATGGGAGAATTTTGGGAAGATGTACTTCACCTGTAAAGGACACCGCGTATAAAACGCTTGTACGACCACGTCTTGAGTATTGCTCAAGTGTTTGGGACCCGCAGCAGATCGGTTTGAAGGAAGACATAGAAGCAGTTCAGAGGCAAGCAGCTAGGTTTGTTACTGGTAGGTTCGACCAATGCGCGAGTGTCACGGAAATGCTCCGGAAACTCAATTGGGGATCGCTGGAAGATAGACGACGTTCTTTTCGTGAATTTCTGTTAAGTAAATTTAGAGGGCCGGAATTTGAAGCTGAGTGTAGTACGATCTTGCTGCCGCCTACTTACATTTCGCGTAAAGATCACAAAGACAAGATAAGAGAAATTAGGGCTCGTACGGAGGCATATAGGCATTCTTTTATTCCTCGTTCTATTTGGGAGTGGAATAGGAAAGGAAATGCCTAGTAGTGGTACAGTGTACCCTCCGCCACGCACCTTACGGTGAATTGCGGAGTATGTATGTAGATGTAGAAGACAGAAACCATTTTCCACCAGCTCTTTGGCACTTATAAGAGGTGGATATCTAGAGCGCAATCTATCTCTCTCAATGCCATTGCTCAAAGCGTGAATAGGAAGTTACGGGTTGTCTTCATGCCTTGTACTTTTTTTTCTCTGAGAAGCACGTGTTCTCTTCGAAAGTGAGGTGGCGGTATATGGCTCAGTATAGGTAGCCAGTGAATGGGGGTTGATTTCATTGCACCTGAAATAATCCTCATAGTTTGGTTCAGTACTGTGTCCACCATATTGGTGTGAGCGCTCTTTAGCCAAACAGGGGAACAGTACTCTGTCGCAGAGTAGACAAGTCCCAAAGCAGAAAAGAGCAGGGCAGAGGCGGTGGAGCCCCAGCTGGTACCACAGTTTCTGAATGATATTGTTCCTAGTGCGAATTTTTGCAGCGGTGTTGATGTGGTGTTGTTTGTGGCTCAGGGTTCTATCTAGCATTACTGCCAGGTATTTTGGATTTGAAGTGTGATAATTTATCGAATTGCGATTACTCTGTGCATACATATCTCTGACTTGTGTCTGTTCATTTGTTAGTTGTAATTATTCTTTTGTTGTTAATTAGTCTGTGCATATGTTACAGTTGAATGAAGTACGTTGTTAATAAATTGTGTTTAATTACGCAACAATTGGTGACGCCGACGTGATCACGAGCCGTGTTTCGCCAAAAATAAGCAACCGCGTCGCGTATTACGCCGATTCGCGCCCGTGTAACTGTAAAAACATCCGCGTCAACCGCGTCGCGTATCTCCCGCGTTCTTCGCAACTGTAACTCAAATCTCAACGATGCCAGACCCGCCACAGGCTGCTGAAGTACCTATAGGGGTGATAATCAATCGTGTAGCAGTTAAACCGCCACCATTTTGGCAGCAAAATCCCGTCCTTTGGTTCGCGCAGCTAGAAAGCCAGTTATGAGGGAGAATGTTGATACCAAAATATATCTTAAGGCGTCTGTTAGCTAATTTATTAATTAGGTTTTATATATAAACAGTTATAAGTATTTGTGGACAAGAACTGAATATATTTGTATAAAGAGCCATGATAAATTAAATATTGTATAACTAGATTTCGACGGCGGCAGTATATTTGAACAGTAAGACGCCATGCTTAATGGGTATCTGAGCAAACAGGTCCAGTCTCAATCGTTTTTTTAGTATTGTTAAATATATATTTCTCTGTTAGATGTAAACAACATTTGTAGGGAAGTGGTCAAAGCATTTAATTCTGTGATATTCAAATGTGTAATATTTTGGAAGGGGAATTTTATTTTGAATATGAGGCGTTAGGATGCGCGGCATGATACAAATTTGGGAGCAGGTAGAGCACGCTTTCAAACGCTTGGGAAGGGACTCGTAACTTGGACGCGGCGGTGAAAGGTTGTGACGCTGGGCGGTCTGAAGCCACGTTCCGAACTTACAATTTGAAGAGATAGACAGACATGGACTTAGAAAATATACGGGACTGAGACTGAAGAACTTAGTCTTTGGTGAAAAGTGGTAAACCGTGCACGGTAGTAAGGCTGTGGAACTGTGATAAATCAGCAATCGTGTACTCGCGTAATGACTAACTGTGTTTTATAACAAATACTTTAATGGCGGATTAATTTGGAACTGCAGTGTTCGATGGGCTACACTAATTTACGAGTGATAATTTGGAACTTCTACTCTCGAGTGCATGTGAAACTTATTGTATCTCTCATGAACAATAATTGGAGAAATATTCAGTTATTTACCGCTGTATAAAGCAGGCCCTCGGAAAGAGTTATCGGAGCATAAGGTCTTGCACCTACAAAAACATGGCCGTTCTATAAGTCTAGCCCTTACTAAGAACCCCACATTTACAGTGCTCTAAGTACCTATATTTATAGTGGAATGATGACTCGTTTGAAAAACAAATTGTAATCTTAAAATTCTATACAGAAATTCCGCATTATTATGAAGTAGAATTACCTTAAGAGTTGCATTATTTAGAAAATAAAAGTTAAAATCCCGACAGAAGAGCTATATTAAAGCAGGAGAAGACATCTAGCAGAATACGTCCCCTTAGTACTACTACCACGCACCAACCATCTGGGCTGCATTGACGATACGCTTTAAAACCCATAGAAGTGGGGGATATCGAATCCAAGAAACGGAAACTTGAATATATGGTTAAAGCAGCTGACATAAAAGGCGGATACAAACTAATGTTGGAGGAAGAAGAAAAGTTTAGCCCTTAGTAAAAATACTAAGAACCTCACATTTTCTATGCTCTATGTGCCTATATTTATATTGGAATGACGACTAGTTTTAAAAAAGTTAAAAATTAAACTGGGTGTTATTATAGCTCTAACAAGTACCTCTGTTTTAAATAGCATCCAAAATGTTTCAACTAATTCTCGAGGATATGCAATATTTACAAAGTGCAGCGCTATACAGTGTGTCAATCCCATCAATGTGGTCTCGGCTAAAAATACCTTAGGGAGCGGATGTGTATTTTTTTAATTGTTAGCTGGTTTAATAAGAATACCCGAAAACTATTTGGTGTGCAGGTAAATCTTCCAGACCTAGAAAAGCTTATAAGTTATGTTCTGTCAGCTTCTAGTAATGACTGTAATCGACAGGGAGTTGTATTGCTAGTCATGGAAGTCGGTAATAAAATCATTGCGTGTTTTACACTCTGATCGAAGGATACCCTGTTTTATAAGAGTCGAAGCAAAAAGTGTGCTGCGACAGAATAGCCGAGCGCACTAGGACGTCTTGATGCGATGCGTGCGGCCGTTCGAGACATCTGACGTTGAAAGAGGTTAGTAATTTCTCGCGCGTTTGACGAAGTGTTAGCTGTTGGTATAGAAAACAGTTTGCTAAAAAATGTAATCCTCGTGATAATAAGAATGACAAAGATCACAATTCTCTCTAAGTGAGGGATACTGTTTATAGCGAATCACGAAAAACTCCGGTGTGAGAAGGATTGCAGCATTCATACCGGGACCGCACCCCTTAATCTCAAAGTATGAACTTTATTACAGTGCGATTATGCGATCGTATTTCACGTCCTCGATGGTTTGTGTGTGTGTGTGTGGACGTTGCGTGAGGGCGCCCACCACCCTTTACGTCCGGCCGCGTGATCATAATTTTACGGATTTTCACCTGACAAGCAAGGGAGAGTCAGCATCCGCCCGCTTTTTTGCGGCCGATCGGTAAGGGGCGCGTGCCTCTGCCCGTCTGTTTGCCTAGGTGGCCTCACTTGACGTCCACGGCGGCCGCACAACTGCTACCCTCGCCCACCTGCGTCCCGCCTTTTTTACGGGTCCGTGACATTATAGAAATCAGATATTTTTTTTTTATATAGAGTTAAGGTTCTGTATGGAAGGGGGAGTCAATTATTTACATAAACAGCTATGGCTCTATGTAAAATAAAATACTCGTTACACGCGCGCTGTGGGGGATTCCGAGGTCGCCGGTTGCGTGTTCGATTCCCGGAACGTGAACTTCAGCTCGGTGGTGGGAAGGGGAGGGGTCTCGTCAGTGAGTGGTGGGGCAGGGAGGGGATATCGTAAAAGTCATTAATAATGTCAAATTTTATAATTAGGGGCAAAATCTTGCAAATTTTTTATAATTATGCAAAATTTTAATTAGGGTCATAAATCATAAATTAGTCAAGGTTGTCCCAGAAACCGTCCTCGTAAGGGAGGTTGTCCCAGCTCTCTCCCATGCCTGTCGATGTCAAATTTTATAATTAGGGGCAAAATCATGCAAATTTTTATAATTATGCAAAATTTTAATTAGGGTCATAAATCATGAATTAGTCAAGGTTGTCCCAGAAACCGTCCTCGTAAGGGAGGTTGTCCCAGCTCTCTCCCATACCTGTCGATGACCTTGACCTTGTTGACCTGTAGGGAGGGTGAGGAGGAGGAGGATGAGGATGAGGGTGAGGATGAGTGTAAGGAGGAGGGTGAGGAGGAGGGTGACAGCCTGTTATTCATGACCTAGTTGTCCCCCAGGTCTCTCTCTTTACTTATTTGCTGTGGGTCTGTAAAAGCTGTTGCTAATACGGTTAGTTGTAAACAAGTAATAGATTAAAACCTGATGCATGATGGGTTGGTTTTTCATCAGCGGTTTGTTTGTGTCTCCATATCTCATGAAGTACTTGTCGCACTGTGGTACAATTTCGAAAGGTACTGTACCGGAATCTGTGTATACTGTCTGTAAAATTTCCTGGAGTACAATTTGTAGCATAGAATTTATAAACTGTATCGTCATTCCGAATGCCGTAGTTTTACTCCATGAACAGCGGAAAGGCGCTAGCGAGAAACTTTTGTCCTGTCATCTCTTTGATGTGGTTGCTAGGGAGAAAAAAGTATAATAAAGGTTTGAAACTGCATGTAAAGTTTCGTATAATAAAGGTTTGAAACTGTGTTTAAAGTTTGTTGCAAGTCGTTAAGTACTGCTCTTGTTCTGATCCAGTTTATGAATAAAACCTCTTTGCATGATGTGGCAGTTTTTTGTGACTCCTATTGTTTAGGACGATATATCCCCTGAAGCATGTATCGTATGTGTTTCTTACCCCTACAGTGATTGCTACCTCACGGCAAGGAATATGTACACAAAATTTGGTTGTAATTGGTCCAGTGGTTTAGTAGGAAATGTACCACACTGTCACGTGGTGCAGCTGTTTCTCGCACATTTCATTGTTTATGCTGTCATATATCCTGAACAATGTGTTGTATGTGATCCTTACACCGACGGCGACCGACCTCTTGAATCTCAGGTGAGCAAAATTTCATCAAGACTTGAACAAAATTGTAATGTTGTATGCAATACAAACACACTAAGCACCCGGAGACAGTTCGCGGATGATGCTGTCGTTTATCGGTTAGTGAAGTCAACAGAGGATCAAAAGCAACTGCAAAGCGATTTAGACAAAATTTCTACTTGGTGCGAAAATCGGCAATTGACACTAAATAAAGAAAAGAGTGAAGTAATACACATGACCACTAAAAGAAATCCACTGAACTTCAATTACGCGATAAATCAGTCAAACATTAAGGTCGTAAATTCTACCAAATACCTAGGAGTTACAACTACGAACAACTTTGACTGGAGAGAACACACAGAAAATATTGTGGGGAAGGCGAATCAAAGGTTACGTTTCATTGGCAGAACGCTTCGAAGATGCACCAGCTCCACCAAAGAGACTGCCTACATCACACTTGTGCGTCCTCTCCTGGAGTACTGTTGCCCCTTGTGGGACCCTCACCAGGTGGGACTGACGGAAGATATTGAGAAGGTTCAGAGAAGGGCAGCTCGTTTTGTTTTATCACGTTACGGGAAGGGGGAAGCGTCACGGAAATGTTGCACGAATTGGGGTGGAAATCATTAAAAGAAAGACGTTATTCATTGCGGCGTGATCTGTTTGCGAAGTTTCAATCACCGACTTTTACTTATGAATGTGAAAATATTTTGCTAGCATCCACCTACTTAGGGAGACATGACCATCCCAATAAAATAAGAGAAATCAGATCGAAAACGGAACGATTTAGGTGTTCTTTCTTCTCGCGCGCTATTAGAGAATGGAACGGTAGAGAAAAGTTATGAAAGTGGTTAATGAACCCTCTGCCAGGCACTTAAATGTGATTTGCAGAGTATCTATGTAGATGTAGACACTAGTTTATACGAGGATTGGAACTTGAATAGTGGCATCTACTTATTCACAACCTATATAAATCCGTCACATGTTTGCACCTGTTACTGTCCTTCAAAGTAGTCACCAGCGCTGTGTGAAAACCAGTGCCAGCAATGTGGAAGGCGTGGTATACCGTTAACAGAGCCTGTTATGATGATGGTGCGAATGGAGTGGTCTACTGCCTGTCGAATCTCTGGAACAGTTCTGAAGCGAACGCAACGAACTGATTCCTTCATCTTCGGCATCAAATAAAAGTCACAAGGACTTACATCTAGGGAGTATGGTGCATGGTACAGTGCTTCCCAGTTCCATCGACCGAACAGAGCAGCCACAGCTTGCGCTGTATGCGCCCGCGTATTGTCGTTCAAAATGTTTGGATTGCGCAGAATGTGTTGCCACTTCTTTCGCAAATCTGGTCGCAGGTGATGCTCCAAAAACGAAGAGCAATTCATGCGGAACCCATCGTGATGCAATTTTTGGCATGCCCAGGCGTTCCTTCAGGATGTGATGCACAGTCGTATGGCGTTGATCACTGTCCACTAACAAAATAACAGTATGTACTTCTTCTTCAGAAACGCTAAGAAGAACTGTCTGATGCATGTCTGCCACAGTTTGCCGACCTTCTTTCAAGACTTTTACCCAACTTGCCACTGTTCTGTAGGACAATGCCGATTCCCCGCACGCCTCTTGAAGACCTTGTGATACTGTCGTGCTGTACGACCTCTGTTACATTCAATCTTGATCCAACTCCAACGTTCCTGTTTCGAAAACATAGTGACACCGCTACGTTAGACCGCTCGCTCACAAGTGACTGTGTTTCCCTCGATTGTGTGCACGCCGGTAACGTGGGACGGGCGAGTTCATTTGCTCGGAGGTAAGGTAGGTATTTAAACAATTGTACTATGTGTAATCTTTGTCTTGTCTTGTTCCTGTACGTGCCATGTCGTGATTTGAAACGGCGATATTATCATAATTTTCCGAGAATGAGCGTTACATTGTTTTTTCTCAACAATAGTAATCAAGGTCTGTTAAATGATCGTCAATAGAAATGTTGAACAGTATATCGTGTTCTTCATAGTAAGATCACCCATACAAATATTTTAAGCGTTTTCAGGATTTTAGCGCCAGTTGCAGCATCTTCAACATCAGCCGCTTAACTGCAGTCACCGGGCGTCATTTCATAATAATTCAAGTACTGTAAATAATTATTAAATGATTCAGGGACGGTTGTTGAAATAAATTGGGACTTTTAAGAATTACGTCTCTGATTGGCTGACGATCTGGACGGCGATAGAATAAATTGTAATGATTCAGATTTTAATTCAATTTACATAACGAGGTCTACGGACCAAACGGAAGGGATTCATACAAGTGTTTTTTCTGTATTGTGTCTTTGACGGATCTTGAGTTAACAACTGATAGGCAATTCTCGAGCTTAAAAGTATTATGATTGAGACTAGCCAGTGATTGTGTAACCTTTTTATTATTTATTATTTTTTTTTTCAATATAGAGTTTTTTCGACTTTTTAAGTAATAGTTCAGCCTTAAATATTTTTATTAAAATCAGTTCTTTGGCTATCATAATGAACTATATAATAGTTCAGTAAATTTCAGTTCAAGTAACAGTACAGCATAGTTAGTTTTTATTTGCTAGGACGCCACGTTTTGGCGCCCATAACGTAGGGCACGAAACAAACTAAATAATCAGTCATGCACTCAAAGAATTTGTATATATAGATATCTTGCGTATTTGTGTACCAATATTTGTTTGTAATCTTTATTTATGTATTCTGTTGCATGTACATACGAACTACTGTAACAACTCTACGAAAGTAACAACCAATACAGAGAGGAAGGAAGAAAGGCAATATATATGTAGCGGATCTCGATGTGCTGTATCCAACTTGATCTTGACCTACTGTAAAAGATGCTGGCTCCCACATTCAATCAATAGGAAGGTAAAGTGCAATAGTCCGCTTGCAAATGATTTTTTTTCTGTTGTTTCATTTACATTGCTTTTACGAGGCCAGTAACCTAAGCTTTAGTTTACTGTGTGTTAGCAGTGTGACAGCATTATAAGGTCATTGTTAGGCATTGTTTAAAAAATGGTGAAACCTAGGAACAAGATAGACAAACCAGTTAACATAGATGCTTCACTAATAGACACAATGTGTGATTTTGAGGTAAAAGAAGAGAATAGAACTGTGACTGAGAATGAAAATACCGGAATAACCGAACAGGAAGGTGACGTGGACACCATTCCGTCAACTGCAAAACAATAAAGTGGGGATAACGTGAATAGTTACACCCGCCAAGCAACACACGCCACCAACCACTAGTATGGATGATCGATTGAATATTTGCTCTCCTATCCCGGACCCATTTGCTGAGCTATAAGACAGACAGGGGTATGGGACAAAGTTCGCGATAAACAATTGCAACGAATGTTGCATGAACACGAAAAACAGTTAGCAGAAAGAGATAGAGCTAGAGACGAATAAATAGCAGAAAGAGAAAGGGCTCGTGATGAGCATCTTAAAAACTCTAGTAAAAGAACAACAAGAGCAAACCGATAGAACTGTAATGCAATTAAAAGGTTCATAAAAGGAACTGCCTGAACTTGAACAAAATTTAGCTTCACAGTTACAGACAATGAAAACTGAACAAAATTCATAAAGAAAGAAGTTCTACAAATCGCGGAATGCATGGAAAACTAAATACGCGTGAAACAATAGAAAGAAGATTCGCCGAACATACGAAAAAGTTAGAAAATGATTTCGATCATTGGTTAGAAGATAAGGACAAAGATCGCGGAACATGTTGACACAGAGATTACATGACTTTAGGCCAAGGAAGCAACGACGGGCTTGGCCACCATTGATTTCTATACAAGAGATCCTAATGGCCACCGACCACTGCCGAAGATTACCGAACTACTACGAAGCAGACGATTCGAAATCGGGTGAAAACCTTCCCTGCCATACGCCATCTTGCTTCGTGTATTTCATGACTTTCTTATTATAACTGAGACGTTGTTCTTTTACAGCAATAGTGCACTGAAGAATTACCAAAACACATCGTTCTTAGTATGATTAAATATAATCTGTTGTCCAGAAATGCCACGTTAGCAATTAGCTTTTGTCTTCAATACCAAGAGAGATTCGTGGCACGATTCCTGATTGTCTGCAGTAGCCTAGTGGATAGCGCTTTAGCTTTTGGTTTGCGAACCACTACCAACTTTTTGTCACCTTTCGTACTAAGTGGTTTATTTAAAGCTATGTTCTGCAATATTTCGTGAACATGTCATGAAATATGTACCAACGAACTGCAACCATGCACAGGCACAAAAACTGAAAAGATACTGTGATAATGAATATTGTAAACAATGTGCTGATACTAGTAGTGTCATAAATAGATTAAGTACTAGATTTCTGTGGCAACTGATTCTTAATGATACTGAAATGTATACATTGCAACAAATTGGCTTGGTATTTTTCCTACTTTCTTTCTCTTTTTTTCTATACAATATGTTGAAAGTCACCAATTAGAATCAATGCATCTAGTAAAATCTTTTTCCTTGGCATGGTTTCTACTGACGTTTTTAATGTAGATTTACCTTTTCTGTACTTAAGGTAGGAATGTATTCATTTTAATTCATTCTTTGCGAAAATAAAGTGCAAACATTTGGTTTGAAACTGAGACCGTGTTTCCTTTTATAGCTAAAATAATAACAGAATAAATATGCTAATATTAAATTCCACATAACTTTAGTACTTAATCTACATACAAAAGTACTGGTTCGTATTTCATGGCATGATCACGGAATAGAACAAATGCACATTTAAGCACAATGCTGAATATCACAGAACATAGCTTTATTTAATTAATAAGTGTGTCCGTAATCACTTAGGATGCAAGGTGAAAGAAAAAACAAATTGTCTATCTATCTCAAAAGCTAAGGTGCTATCCACTTCACTTTGTCAGACTCCTGTTATTGAAGAGAAAAGTTAATTGCTAACATGACAATTCTCGACACCACATTATAATTAATCATACTATGAACGATGTGTTTTTGATAATTCTTCAGAGCGCTATTGCTGTAAAATAACAATGCCTGAGCTATAATAATAAAATTATGAAATACACGAAGTAAGATAGCGTGTCCAAGGGAAAGTTTCCAACCAATCTCGACGTCTGCTCCGTAGCAGTTCGGTGAACTTCGGTAGTGTTGGTGGGCAAGTCAGAGATCAAGAAATCAAGCAGCGAAATAGCTGAACAGCAAACAGTGTTGCCAACTGCAGTGAACCCGCACGCGATAGCCGATAGTAAAATTACAGAAGGCCCCGCAACACTGTGAGAAGACACATTTGTCAATGCAAACAGCATAATTTGTCGGCCATGTTGTGGAAGTAACAGATGTCGAAGTCCGGAATACAATCCACCCATACAATTAGTTGCAAAGCCCATTCAGTACCGAATATTGTTTTAGAAGTTTTATTAACAACAAACAGAAGAGAAGAAAACTGTTCATCCAGTTGAGTTTGTACAGAGTTTTAGAAATGTATTACCCTACTCATGGAATGAAAGACAGAAAATTAAATATGTAGTTTCACATATTCAGGGAGAAGCATCTTTGTGGGCTTTAGAGGCCACAGAAGATTGCAGTATATTGGAACAATTTGTACAAGTATTTAAAAAAATGTTCAAATGTTTGGACTTAACTACTCTGGTCATCAGTCCCTAGGCTTACAAACTACTTAAACTAACTTATGCTAAGGACAAAAAATTACACCCATGCCTAAGGGAGGACTCAAACCTCTGACGGCGACCAGCCACTCCACTGCGACACAAGCGTTTTTAGTGGAACTAGTATTGCCTGTGGTCGAAATACAACCAATTCTGTTAGCAAAGCCATGAAAATGCAACAACATTTTAATGTAATTAGGATTCATTGAGCACTGCAAATTTATAGGTTTTATGAGAATGCTATGAGAACAGGTGAAAGAAAGGGAAAAGAGGAAACAGGAGAGAATGAAAGACACACACATGAGGGAATTAATTGCTTTATTTTACAATTTAGCATTACAAAAACTCAGTAAAAACGACATTTTTCGTAAAAAAATCCTTTCATCATTCGCTAAATGTCCTTGTTCTCTATGTTCACAAATATAAAATTTCAAACAATCAGAGGATGCAACATATAGCTGATCATGTATGAAAACTGGTTTTGTTAACAGAATTACAACTTTTTCAAATGTTTGTCCTGGAAACTTATTAATAGTAATTGTAAATGCAGGAATAATTGGGAATTGTATTATTTGGAACTGGGAAGATAAAATAGTGCCCAATTGTTTACATTTTAAATTTTTCTTCCTCTCACGAGAAGGCATGTGGGGTACTCAATACACCACTTTCTATCGTAAATTACAGTTCCCTTACGAACCAGGTAAATATTTATATTTTGCAGCAACATTGCTATGCTGCAGAACTACAATATTTCCCTATGATTTATGGGTTACTCAATACCCCAGCACACCCACTTGAGGGTTAATTCTTCATTCTAATTTGATGTTTCCAACAATCACTTCACTATTACAAAATCCTTGTTGGATTACCATTTTCCAATAAAACTATTATTTCTTATGGAAAATCTGCAGAGAAACTTGAAATGTATTATTGTAATGAATATGAATATATTAATACTGTGTTCATAAAATGAATTGTTTAATGATATTTATTATATTTATATTTAATTTATGTGTGTGTGTGTGTGTGTGTGTGTGTGTGTGTGTGTGTATTGATTATTATGTCTATATAAATTATTATTAATTATATTTAAAAGCTGTATTTAAAAATTGAACATTACAAAGGATTAAAAAAAATGGGGGTAATGACCTCAAGATTGGAACTCCAAGTGCTAACTGACCGAGCTAATTTTACCTGTACCAATATGTCACCTATAACATGTTATAATATACTGGCAAAACTTATTGAGAATTTGGAGTATCATCCTAAAATTTCTTTTTCTCTTTAGTACCCTTAACAGCCATGTGTGCATACAATTTTTATATTCCCATCAAGGTTCACCAAAGGGAAAAGTACACTACAGTAGGAAAAGACCATTAAATGGTAGCTCCAGTTCTGAATATCAAAATAACATGAAGTAGAGAAATATACAGGATAATGGACAGAAGGGTTATTGTGATAATTGGAACCAAGAAACGAGACAGGTGACTTATTAATAATAAGTATAATAATAAACAGCCAAAGTAGGAATCTAACTCTCATGCTAAACCATGGCCTATTTAAAATCATAGCACGAAGATCGTAGAAATCACAGACAAACCTATAGCAAGACGTTGCAGCAATTAAACAACAATTGGCCGCAATAAGTTCTCCTTTGTTGGCCGTGAGACAGAGGGAGAGCATTAAGAATAATGATAAACATCATGTAGGGATGCTCCGATTCTAAAATAATGAATTATTAGACAAAGAATTAATGGACCAACGTAAACATAAGGATATCGATCAAGTACAGTCGATTATCCAAGGGAGTATCTGTTAATTTATTAATAGATAGAGGAGCTACTGTTCAGTGTAATGAGTGCAGATTTATACAAAAGAATTAGTGATGTACAAGAAATACCGATACTTGCTGTGAGCTTTAAAGGAGCTATAGGTGCTCAATCCCAGATAAATAAGAGTCAGTTGCGGGTACCAATTAATTTGTTGAAGGATCAGCTAATACACACCACCTTAATTGTGAAAGGATTGGGGGTACCTTGCATCCATGGGTGTGATTTTCTTCATGAGAGGAAAGCAAGGCTCGTCCTGGAGTTAGTCTGAACAAATCAAGCAGATGGCAAGTCGGTATTCGACAACTAGCGGCAAAAAGTGTTGTAGAACCTGTTTGAAACTCATTGTAAAGGCACTTTAACACCAACAGTAAACAAAAAACTAACTCATAGGCTAACATTTACTCATTATATTGACAAGTCCAATGATACTAACAAACCTGACGGTGGGCAAGGCACTGTAAGAGTAATTTTTGTTTATAATTATTTTCCTATCTAATTAACAGAATAGTTATTATAACTTTTGAGTTCAATGCTTTAGCAAAATATCAAGAGACATCAATAACCGTGAAATAAATTTAAAAACAGCCAAATTTCACTAAGTCACTTTTGAAAGCACCAACTTATTCATGAAGAAATTCTTACAAATAAATGTATACCTGCAGCTTATGCCACTGAAAGAAACAGAATATAAACATATGAGAAACAAAAATTTCTGTTATGATTTGTTTTCAATATGATAGGCACTTTCTTTGGTGGGTATCAGTTCGGTATTGAGTCTTTGAAAACTCAGTCCTCTTTCTTACACATGTATAAACATTTTAGTATACTTATTTTTGCCTAAAAAGTGAATGTCTTGCTTTTTATGGGTCAGATGTAGCAACGACTGTGGAATGGATTTCTTCCTTCTTGGAAACAGTTTTATGCTTCTGGTGTTTTGTTTCCACATCTGTGAGGTTTTCCGTTAAGCTACAGCTGTGGTGACTGATTCACTACATTATAAATAATGTAGATATTTCATTTCATACAAGTTTTATATGTTTCACACGCACTGTTTTGGCAGGAAATATGGTGAATAAATCTTTCCAAATCTATAAGGCAATCTATGAAAGACAAATTTTGAACTATTTTTAATTACCGTTTTTAAGGCACTACATCCGTTCCCTATTGTAAAATGTGTGTTACAAATCAATAAACGATACTATCTGCATTTATCCAATGTCATGTTCAGAAGGTTGCCAGCCACTTACTGCTGCTGTTACAGTTTATAGCAAAAATCAAAGGGGGTGTTGTGATTGTATATGTTAGACAGTGACTAACCTGTGCATGGATTTTTTGTTGTTGTTGTGGTGCTTCGACTGCTTTGTAGCCTTCTCCCACAATTTGCAACGAAATTAATAACTTTTACATTGATGTTAAACATTCAAACACTTCAGCTTAAGCTGACAAAGTCATGTGTATGTCTTCTTCCTTCTTTATGCGGAAAGGTGTGGAAAATAATCGCTGACTGCACACTGATTATATGTGAGGCATCCTGTAATTGTTATATACTCACTATAGCATACATAATTTTAAAATAAAAAATTTAATGAAGGAGTGGGAACATTTAACTGCTAGGATGGCACTAAAATTTGTAATTCATACATTTCGCCTTACGTTTATGAAAAGCTGTATTCGGGAAACAAATTCGTTTTTTTCTCTTTTTTGTGTTTCAAAATGAATCACTGTGCATTGAGATTCCAACAAAAAATGAGTTAAACCACACACAATATAACATATTTAATTGAAAACTTAATTAATTTATACAAATAATAACACAATTAGTGACCATTACCATTGAAAAGTAACATGGCTATGTATTTTAAATATTACCCAACAGGAGAATGAAAAAAGTTTTGAAAGATTCACAAAACCAGTTTCCAGGACACAGGAACTAAATCAGCAATCGCTATTAGTAACAAAATGAGCAGAGAAGTTGTGTGGTATGTTCAATGAGAAATACTCTGTGACTTTAAAATTTCAGTAGCTACTGTATTGTTAAATAGTTTGCAGTTTGTAGATTGTTGAAGAAATAAGTATCTGCATTGTTCGTTTTAAGAAACTATTTATTTGTGTACTATGTTTTATTTTGAAATGTTACACCCAATTTCTTCTTTCTCTGAAAATGTATGCTGCGTCATTACTTTATAGATCTTTATTGACTCAGATACTATTTTAAACTTATTCTGAATATCTCTAATGACAGTAAACCATGTTAATCACTACAAATGAGACGAAGATTCTATAAACACTTGGTCACATTTCACAGCCAAGAAGAATAAATCAAGAGTTCTAATCAGAATAAGTATATTACTGTCAGGAATTAAAAATAATGTACTGCAGTTGTACTCTGTGTTTAAGAATATCTACAAACATTGATATCAGCTCTTAAAGGTAATTCTGACATCCTAACCAATTTGTTAGGAATTAAGTACATTATTTTTAATTCCTGACAGTAATATAGATATTCTGATTATAACTCTTGATTTATTGTCCTTTGCTCTGAAATATGAGCAAATGTTTATAGAATCTTTGTCTCATATGTAGTGATTAATATGGTATATTGTGGTTAGTTATATTCAGAATAAGTTTAAAATAGTATCTGAGCAATAAAGATCTATAAAGCAATGACACAGTATACATTTTCACAGAAAGAAGAAAATAGGTTTTACATTTCAAAATAATACACGGTAAGTACGCGAATAATTAGTTTCTTATAATGGACAAGTTTGATGCTGTCCAATACTACAGCTTAACTTCATATCTTATGTGCTACTGCAACAGTCGCTTTAGTCCTGCATTGTTACTATATAATCTTTTATATTCTATATATATTAAAATAATTTTGACGAATGTTTTGTAACTTCTGTATTAGATTCTGGAATGTCAGAATTACCTACTATAACTGGCAAAAGTAAAGTGAATTACTTTTGATATCAATAAAGATAATCTGAAATATATTTATTTCACATTAGGAAAAATTAAGTGAATTAGTACCGTATTAAAACAATGTAACTATTCGACATATGTTGTATCTTAGGAGCAGTGTTATTTCTGGTGCAAATTCAGTGCAAGACTGAAGTGCTGGTTCTCTGTCCGCTACAGTCTGCATATGTCGTCACAGTCAAACTTTGAAGCTGTAGTTACATCTGTGCCAGCGATTAGGCAGCACTGGAAACGGCATACTGCAAAGAAATAATATGAATTAGTTTTATTTACAGATGTAGAAATTCTGATATCATACATCAACAGTGATCAGACTCTACAGATTTTGTTATGTGCATACTTGTCAGTAGAAGGTTTGTATAGAAGGAAAAATGGAAAAGCCTGGAAAAAACTAAAGAGACTTTTTCTATCTGAGTTTTGTAGGAACTCAAGACCATAATTCACGTTTCAAACGATAATTATTTGTTTTGTTTCCTTCATTAAGGTTCTGGAACAATTTACAAGAAAGCACTGATGATAGCAATGACACATTTGACAGGTACGGTAATGTTGGTGTTGTGGTCTTTAGTCTGCAGACTGATTGATGCAGATCACCATGTTACATTAATCTGCACTGACCTCTTCCTCTAAGAATACACACGGTAACCAACATTGTTTTGTATCTGCTTACTGTATTTGTCCCTTGGTCTCCCTCTGCGATTTTTCCCATCACTTCCTTCTAATGCTAAGTTAAAGATTCCTTGATGTCTCAGTATGTGTCCCACCAACGAATCCCTTTTCTTAGTCAGGATATGCCAGAAACTCCTTTTCTCCTCAATTCAGTTAAGCACCTCCTCATTAATTAAGTTATCTACCCATGTAATCATCATTCATCTGTAGCCCTACATTTAAAAAGCTTCTATCATCTTTTTCTCTGAACTCCTTATCGTCCACATTTCTTTCCCATACAATGCTACACTCCAGACAAATACTTTCAGAAAGTACTTCCTAACATTTGGATGTTAACAAATATCGTTTCTTCAGAAAGACTTTTCTGCATTTTATATCTTTCTTTACTTCGGTCATCAGAAGTTGTATTTCTACCCAAATAACAAAATTCATCTACTACTTTTGTTGTCTCATTACCTAATCTAATTCCATCAGAATCGCCTGATTTTCTGACACTACATTCCATTACCCTCGTTTTAATCTTGTTAATGTTCATATTATATCTTCCTTTCAAGACACTATCCAGTTTTTCCATTCGTCTGTAAATAGTGTTACTAGTTTTCACCCCCATGAACCGCAGACATTGCCGAGGGGAGGGGTGGCTTGCATGCCTGAACGATACAAATAGCTGTATTGTAGGTACAACCAGAGCGGAGGGGTATCTGTGGAGACGAAAGACAAATGTGTGGTTCCTGAAGTGGGGCAGCAGCCTTTTCAGTAGTTATAGGGGGCAACATTCTGGATGATTGACTGAGCTGGCCTTGTAACATCAGTGGATGGCTGAAGGCAAGGGGAACTACAAACGTTACTTTTCCCGAGGACATGCAGCTCTACTGTATGAATATAAGATGATGGCATTCTCTCGAGTCAAATAATCCAGAGGTAAAATAGTCCCCCATTCGGATCTCCAGGTGGGGACTACTCAGGAGGACGTGATCATCAGGAAATATAACCCTGACATTCTACAGATTGGAGCGTGGAATGTTAGATCCCTTAATCGGGTAGGGAAGTTAGGAAGAGAAAAGGATAGGCTGAAGTTAGATATAATGGGGATTAGTAAAGTTCGGTGGAAGGAGGAACAGAATTTCTGGTCATGTGAGTACAGGATTATAAATACAAAATCAGTTGGGGGTATTACAGGATTAGGTCTGATAATGAATAAGGAAATATGAATGCGGGTAAACTACTATGAGCAACACAGTGGTCGCATTATCGTAATCAAGATAGATACGAAGAAAACACCAACCTCAGTAGTACAGGTTTATATGCGAACTAGCTCTGCCAATGATGAGGAAGAAGAAATATATGAGGAGCTAAAGGAAGTTATTCAGACAATTAATGGAGAGGAAAACTTAATTGTTATGAGAGAATGGAATTCGGTAGTAGGAAAAGGAAGCGAAAGAAAAAAGTAGGTGAATATGGACTGGGCAAAAGAAATAAAAGAGGAGATCGCCGGGTAGAATTTTGCACAGAACATTAATTTAATAATAACACCTGGTTTAAGAATCATGAAAGAAGGCTGTGTACATGGAAGAGACCAGGAGACACCGGAAGGTATCAGATAGATTTTATAATGGTAAGATATAGATTTCGGACCAGGTTTTAAACTGTAAGACATACCCAGGGGCAGATATAGACTTTGACCATAACTTGTTGGTCATGAACTGTAGGCTGAAACTGAACAAAACTGCAGAAAAGTAGCAAAATAAGGAAATGAGTCCTGGATAAATTGAAGGAACCTGAAGTTCTTAAGAATTTCAGATGGAGCTTTAGGCAACAAATGACAGAAACAGGGGGAAGTAAAACAGTAGAAGAGGAGTGGGTAGCATTGAGAGATGAAGTAGTGAGGGCTGCAGAGGACAAAATAGGTAGAAAGGCAAGACCTGCAAAAAAAATCCTTGGATATCACAGGAAATACTAAATTTAATTGATGAAAATATAAAAATGCAGTAAATGAAACAAGTAAAATGGAGTACAGATGACTAAGAAATGAGATTGACGGGAAGTGAGAAAGGAGGTCAGCGTCAGTCATTCTATTGTCTTTATTTTATGTCAGAAGATCTATATTTCAGCTGTATTCCGATGTAATGACATCTGAGAAAAAAGAAAGTTAACAATGAAAGTACAGTCACATATTAAGTGTGTGCAATGTTCAGTCATTTTCACAACAAGAAAAATCTGATAAAATGCTGTAGCAACAAATACATACCATTACCACAATGCCAGTGTGTGATGCAAGTACAACATTTCCTCTCCATGGAGATTGGAGAAGTGAACACAGAACTAACAGCCTACAACAACGAGCAATGAGTCATTCCGTTATTAATATCTTTGAACTCTTAAGAATTTTACATATTATCCAATAACTTGATACATTTCCTAGTCATTTATCTGTCCATTTTTTTTTCTTTTTTTTTTTAGGAAACGATTTCATTAAAATCCACCAACTTTCCCATCTCCCACTGACTGACTCAGATTTTTCCTCGCCTTCGGCTTTAAAAAACCACCAAATTCGTTGGGAAACCACTGACGTTGGCAACCCTGCGCGTCTCGTCACGCGCGTCTTGTGCGAACCTGGCGTTGCCGGCGACGGCCGACCACGGGTCGATTGGCACTCGTCGCGGGCGCGATTTTCCTTCATTCAGCTGGCGACTACCAACAGGGAGCTACAAAACGATGTCGGTTATTTCCTCGAATAACTACCCTATAACGGACAGTTCTAGTGATTAGGCGGACGCTGTGATATTTTACTGGCACCGGCGCAAGAAAAAGATGACACAAAGAGTGTTACGCGTGCATCCGCAAGTGGAGCGGAATTGTCATCATTGGTTGTTCATTGGTGGTAGAGAACTGCAAGAGACTCATACAAAATTTTTAGCATTCTACAGAATATAAATAACGTGGCTTGAGAAAAGGGGATATATCCGAAATTAGTCGTCAATAACAATAAGAAAAGTAAATAAATATTAGCAGCTCTGGTTGAGATATAAAAAAGGTCTCTTCCTGAATATTTGCGAGCTGCAAGACACGACATACTGAAAATCTATATCTATAAATGTGACTGTCTGTTCGGTGGACGTTTATCATGTCTGAACCAAAAGACATAAAGAGCTAAAAATTTGTACAGTTACTAATGTCTACCCGAGGAAGGCTTTAGGCACGGTTTTATGGCGATAGAATAGCTATATATATATATATATATATATATATAGGTGTGAAAATTATTAGACTCAAAGTTATTTTTTCTTACAATGAAAACATTTTACAGTTTAGAAGCATTATTCGCCAAATTAGAATACGTTGGTGTTTTGCGTGCATGCCTTGGTTCTTAATGAGCATTTCAGCATGGGTTGGTATTGTTTCTATGAGTCTGGAGCATGAGTTTTTGACATCTTCATCATGGTGCCATATTTGTATGAGTTTTTCCATGAGTTGCAACTTTGTTGTAATGTCGATCTCCCTCAACCTTTGGTTATCAGTTGCCCACAGGTTCTCTATAGGGTACATGCCTGGACTGTTCCCAAGCCTTGGCAACGTTTCTACTTTATTTTCACCAGAGAACTGCGCAATTGATTTAGCTTTATGACACGGTGCACCATCGTGCATGAACACAAAGTCTCCGTCAGGAAACCATTCCTCAACCTGAGGTAAAAGCCTCTTTTCCAAAACTTTCCTATACTAATTCTGATTCATAGTGCCTTCCACATTGTTAAGTCGCCCAGTACCGTTTGCTGACATGACACTCCACACCGTAATAGACGTGGGATGTTTTACAGTGTGCGCTACACAAATATCGGAAAACTCTTTGTCAACCGTTCTTCAGACATATTGGCTAATTTCTTCACATATGGAGAACATTGATTCATCAGAAAAGCAGATCTGAAAGGAATAAAACATTTTAATTATAAGAAGTCGACTATTCCAGATGTTATATACTCATATGAACCGTATTGTAATAAAGGAAATTTCTCCGTGTCTTCGTGAAATATTTTCTTGAAAACAATATTTATTTTTCAAAAGAAATTTTCAAATACATTTTCTCAAATGCCTTAAATAAAGTTTATTTACCTTGCTCCAGTCCTCCCCAAACTTATTTCTAACTTCATGAGCCCATTTCAGCCTCTTTGCGCTCGTTTGCTTTTTTGTGTGGACGACCAGCTGGAAGCCCTGCACTAATAAGCTTTCTGCGGACTGTAGAAGTACAAACATCGACTCCATAGTTCTCCAGAGCCTTCTTCAAATCTTGACTGGTAGCTCTTCTGTTGTCTTTAGCCATCTGAACAAGTTTCCGATCAGTTCTAGGGGAAAGTTTGCTCTCGCGTCTACACTTTCCTCGACGTGCACCTCTGAAATTAAGGCCATATTTCTCTGCCTAGCAAATGCGACATAAGATTTTTCTGAAATTTGTAACCTGTTTGCTATTTTTCGCTGTGAATAGCGTTTTTCTTCGAGTAACAGTTTTATAGTCGCAACTTTTCTTGGCGAAAGAATGTTTCCAACCCACAACCAACAAATATCTGACAAATAAAAGAATTATTCATAATAATAAAAATATTTATATTTTATGGCTAAAAGTGCAATTAGAAATACTCATTAATTATTGTTTTATGATACATTAAACGTAAAACCAACCTTAAGAACGTCCCAGTTGATTTATACTGTCTCCAAAACAGCTACAACCATGCAATCTTTGCCTCAGAAGTAACAATTGACTGCTTATGGATTGCTGCCAACATTGTTATATACACAGTACTAGCAATAACAAAGGTAAATGTTGTCGTATGGATGTAAGTGAGAGAAAATGCCAATATCACATGACTGAATAATTCTAGAGTAAGAGACACTAGGAAATATCAACATTTTCGTCTTGAGTCTAATAATTTTCACACCTCTGTATGGAAAGTCCAGGTTGGAATTAATAATATAGTGAGGACAGTTTACAAAGATGTGGCGACGAGCTGCGACAGGCACATACAAAAGACACACACATACAACACATTCAGCTATCGGCCATGGCCTTTTTCAGAAAATAGAACACTCATGCAATCACACAGGCACACAACACAGTCACACAACCATCACCTCCGACTGCCGCACTTCGAATCACGCTCTGCAGCGAATCGGTCACAGGGGGTTGAGGGGAGGGGAGAGGGGATAGGATGGTTACGTCACGGTGGTGGGGATGGGTTAGATGGGAATAACGAGATGCAGCTTAGGAATGGAGTGGGGAGGCGGGTGAGGGGAGAAAATAATATATATATGAAAATAAAAATATATATTTATATGAACGTCTGTTCGGTGTGCGCTTATCACGTCTCAACGACAAGACGAAGAGACTTAAATATTTCTACAGTTACTAATTTATACCTGAGGAAGCTATGATTCATCCGTCAGGAAGATTGTAGGCACGGTTTTATAGCTATCTGATATATATTTAGTAATTTGAAGAATATAACACGAAATGCTGGACAATAATTACTCATTGAAAATAATATGTACTCTTTGAAAAATGGTTTTATTGGTTGCATTGTTGCTTGAGGGTTGATAATGATAAAAGGTTGGAGTATATTGGGATGGAAAGTTATCGGTGTATATAAAATTTGACGTGTGTGTGTGTGTGTGTGTGTGTGTGTTAATTTTCGCTCTGCAGCGAAAACTACAGAACGCAAACGAATGGTCTGTATGTAATTGTTGTCCGGTCTCCCGTTGCACACCATGCCGATAGCTATAAGGGGGTGGAAGATGTGGTGGTTGAAAGTCGTCGAATTATTAAAAAAAAAAAAAAAAAATCGGACTGAAGGCCAGCGATTACGTTTGTGACTCTATAGCAAGGAGTTTGCATACAGCGAAACATGATGCCACAGACCATATCTTTGGTCTATGCGTGCTACAATGTCTCCAGCTCTTTCTCTGTAAGGATAACCATATGAATAAGGAAATATAAGAATAAATAAATAAAGCAGTAAAAAAGAAATTTCTTTTAATACATCTCTTTAAAAAATCGATTTGACGTTTCGCGCATTATCTGTCATAATCAACCCACAGGCGTGTGGAGCCGTGGGTTTAAGCTAGTATTTATATATTATGAATACATATTTAAGAAACTTTCACACAGTTAAAAATTAGGTGTTAAAATTGTAACAGTCTGAATGAAAGTCCTTGGTCCACTTGAGCTGTTATTTTATTGGAGTCATGAAGACCCGCGCAACCAGTTTCGCAACCTACAGTTGCATCTTCAGGCGCTTTTTACTGTACAAAATGATAATTGTTTTAATAAATGAATATTTAAAATGAAAATTACGTATTAAAAACAAAAAATCCGAACTTGTTATGTATGAGGAAGTTACATGCAAAAATTTATATAGAAGCCAGTAGGCTCTTGATTGCAATATATATATATATATATATATATATATATATATATATATATATATATATATATATATATGGCCTTTTTCAGAAAATAGAACACTCATGCAATCACACAGGCACACAACACAGTCACACAACCATCACCTCCGACTGCCGCACTTCGAGTCACGCTCTGCAGCGAATCGGTCACAGGAGGTTGAGGGGAGGGGAGAGGGGATAGGATGGTTACGTCACGGTGGTGGGGATGGGTTAGATGGGAATAACGAGATGCAGCTTAGGAATGGAGTGGGGAGGCGGGTGAGGGGAGAATATATATATATATATATATATATATATATATATATATATATATATATATATATATATATATATAAATAAAAATATATATTTATATGAACGTCTGTTCGGTGTATGCTTATCACGTCTCAACGACAAGACGCAGAGACTTAAATATTTGTACAGTTACTAATTTATACCTGAGGAAGCTATAATTCATCCGTCAGGAAGATTTTAGGCACGGTTTTATAGCTATCTGATAGATATTTAGTAATTAAAAGAATATAACACGAAATGCCGGACAATAATTACTCATTGAAAATAATATGTACTCTTTGAAAAATGGTTTTATTGGTTGCATTGTTGCTTGAGGGTTGATAATGATAAAAGGATGGAGTATATTGGGATGGAAAGTTATCGGTGTATATAAAATTTGACGTGTGTGTGTGTGTGTGTGTGTGTGTGTTAATATTTCGCTCTGCAGCGAAAACTACAGAACGCAAACGAACGGTCTGTATGTAATTGTTGTCCGGTCTCCCGTTGTACACCATAGCAGTTCCACGCCGAAAGCTATAAGGGGGTGGAAGATGTGGTGGTTGAAAGTCGTCGAATTATTAAAAAAAAATCGGACTGAAGGCCAGCGATGACGTTTGTGACTCTATAGCAAGGAGTTTGCATACAGCGAAACATGATGCCACAGACCATATCTTTGGTCTAAGCGTGCTACAATGTCTTCAGCTCTTTCTTTCTAAGGATAAGCATACGAATAAGGAAATATAAGAATAAATAAATAAAGCAGTAAAAACGAAATTTCTTTTAATACATCTCTTTAAAAATTCGATTTGACGTTTCGCGCATTATCTGTCATAATCAACACACAGGCGTGCGGAGCCGCGGGTTTAAGCTAGTATTTATATATTATGAATACATATTTAAGAAACTTTCACACAGTTAAAAATTAGGTGTTTGAATTGTAAGAGTCTGAATGAAAGTCCTTGGTCCACTTGAGCTGTTATTTTATTGGAGTCGTGAAGACCCGCACAACCGGTTTCACAACCTACAGTTGCATCTTCAGGCGGTTTTTACTGTACAAAATGATAATTGTTTTAATAAATGAATATTTAGAATGAAAATTACATATTAAAAACAAAAAATCCGAACTTGTTATGTATGAGGAAGTTACATGCAAAAATTTATATAGAAGCCAGTAGGCTATTGATTGCAATATATATGAACCCCCGCTGCTTCGCATGCGTAGGCTGTTTGGTCTGCACCATTTGTTTCTTTTTAATCCTGACGAATAATCCATATCTTAAGTTTCGTAGGTATAGCTTAAAATTTGTTAACAGCACCAAATTTGGCTTATTAGCAACGTATTTTCCAAAAATATTTCATCCCCTATTTCACCCCCTAATTGATTAATTTTCTAAAAATACCGAAACACGTGTCTTTTTAATTCTGACCAAGAAAACATATACCAGTTTTTGTGGTTGTAGCTTCAAAATTGCCTTATTAGCAAAAGATTTTTGAAAAACATCCCCTCTCCAATTTAACCCCCTTGATCGTTGAATTTCCAAAAATACCGAAACACGTATTTTTTAAATTCTAACGAACAATATAAATACAAATTTTTGTAGCTATAGCTTCAAAATTGTCTTGACAACAATGTGTTTTCGAAAAGAATTTTTGCTCCCCTCTTTTAGCCCCTTAGTTGTTGAATTTCCAAAAATACCAAAATACGTGTCTTTTTAATCCTGATCAAGAGTCCATAACCTAAGTTTCGTAGTTGTAGCTTAAAATTTGAGTTAACAGCAACATATTTTTGAAAATCAATTTTTTGCGTCATCTATTTTACCCCCATATTTGTCGAATTTCAAAAAATGCCGAAACACGTGTCTTTTAAATTCGAACCCTGAATTAAAATCCGAAATTTTGTAGTTCTAGCTTCAAAATTGCCTAAATAGCTACGTATTTTTAAAAAAACGTTTCACGCCCTTACGGACGGAATATCGAAAAATCGCTTCTTAAATGACGCCTACAGAGTAAGATCAACACCCTCCACAAATTTCAAGTTTCTGGTTTGCGCTGGGCGACGATGAGTCAGTCAGTCAATCAGTCAGTCAGTCAGTCAATCGGGACACTTCCTTTTATATATAGAGATATATATATATTATGTTACTTACAGAGTTTTCCATATAAGTGATTTATGATGGATAACGGGGTTAATGGTTAGGTCGTATCGCAAGCACCTTGGCCCTTTTCGCCAAAAAGATAAAAAAGTCTACCGTGCGGTTCATGTCATTTATGTTAAATGAACACTACAGACATAATAATTCATAATAGCTCTTGTCACCCACAAAGCCATAAAGAAGCGTATTTTAGATCAGCAATAGATCGTATCACCAAATATCCTCTCTGTAACAAAAATATAAATTCAGAGCTAAATACACTCAAAGATATAGCAATCAGTAATGGATATAACCCAGAACTAGTCAATAATCTGTATAAATCGAAATTAACTTCAACACAGAAGAGTATTAAAGATGAAATCACTTTAACAAAAACTGAAACAAGAAAGAAAGACAAATTTGTAATACTACCATACTGGGGACAATTTTCAGGTAGAATAAAATATGCACTGAAGAAAACAAATCTCAAAATTGGCTTCTACACTAACAACACTTTAGGAACCAATATCATACATAAAATAGAAAAAATTGATCGCTATAGTCAATCTGGAGTTTACAAAATCGAATGCAATGAATGTGACAAAGCCTACATTGGACAGACAGGCAGACCTTTCAAAATTAGATTTAGAGAACATATAAATACAAGCGAAAATAATGTTTCAGCATTCGGCACACACCTCAGAGAAAATAAACATTCGACTGAGAGTATAGAAGAAAATCTCAAAATTTTACATATTGTAAGCAAAGGGCAACTAATGGACGTTTTAGAAGAATTACAAATCTATACACATATGACTAAGTACCCAGAACAAATGTTAAATGAACAAACAGAAATTCGCAATAAAAAATTCATCGAAAATTTCCATAACACCTTGGCCAGCATATAAAATACAGTCCATCCTACCGTAATATACTTCAAAATATGCAACGAAACGCGATAAATTATAGTAGCACCGCAATATTATCCCTGTATTACAATATAGGACACAAATCAATTTATTACACTTAAAATAGTTCGGAATAAAATCTAAAATTTATTTACAATATTTGTCATGGTATTGTTTATGTCACACTGCATATAACCAACGATATTGATACAAACAAAATTAAGCAAAGCATATTTAATAAAACATCTTTGGATCAACAGCTCTGTAAATTACACCAAAGTAATTACGACAAACAGTAACCAAATATAAATGTATATGAATGTAAGTAATTATAGCCTGTATAATCAATATAACATTACTATATTAATGTATTTTCATGTAAAACACACTTTGTTCTCTGTAATAGGTGACTTAGAAAATGGGCAAAGCCCGAAACTAGTCGTCAGCATTTAAATAAAAGCAGCTTTGGTGCATATTTAAAAATGTCTTTTCTTGAACATATATTACGTACTTATTTATTTGTTAAAAGTTCATTACAGTGATTGCATGTAAATCTCATGGGATCTAAAGTGTTTCATGCACTGGAAAGACAGAAAAAATACACGGAAAATTACTTCCATTACGTACAATCCGCTCATCACGCTCAAACTTTCCCGTGCTCTGCAGGTCGCAAGAGACGAGCGTCGCTCGTGACCACTTCGAGACGATTACGAGACGCGTGCAGATCGCCCCGTTGGCGGCCTCCCATTAACTTACGTGGGCAGTCGCGTGTGGACGGAATCGTGTCGAGGAGGAGTCGCAGCCGCGACGAGTGCGAATCGACCCGTGTGCGGACGGCCTATTAATTTTTTTTTCTTCCTTCCTACACTCACTTAGCGCAGGTACGCACAGAGTCGCGGTTTCCTCTCAGTTGGAGCAGGCTTGCGCTAAGTTGAGGGGTTCCCCTGGGCCCCAATTTCCACTGTTCGAGTCTTGGCGGCACCATTCAGAAGATCAACCGCGCGCTTCCAGGGAGTGATTCAACCCACATTTTTTTTTAAATAAAAAGGGGACCCCTGATGGCAATGAAAACAAAAGGACCGTCAGCTGACTGTAATGATTGCATTAGTTTTTGAAGTATGGGCATATTCCACGCCATACAGACAAGAGACGCTACAAAATCACCTGTTGGAGCGGAAAGTGAAATTAAAGCACAGACATGTTTGTAAAATATATGTCCTCATAACCGAAGAGGCTCCATGATGGATAAAACTGAAAATTAAAATGCTGGCATTTGTTCCTCAATTGTCCATTCACAGGAGGAAGTGACGTACTCAGAATGATGTGTGTCCCGATGGGTGCACCTGCCACCCTAGGGAAATGGATCGTCACCCAAGAAAAGAAAGGCAATATAAAGGCTAGTCTACGCCGTAGCAATGCCCCACAAGAAAGGGAAAGGAAAGGAACATACAATGCTGCTGAATAAGCGACAATAAACTAAAAACATATCAAAACTCACAGAAACCCATGGAGCACATCTAAGAGAACGTGGGCGCTGCACTGCCCACATTAAGAGAAAAAAAGGGTAAGGTTATAAGAACATCAAAAACGCGATGGTGTTGGCGACACTCCAAACGGTGTTCAACCGTATCCTCCACGGCACTCGTCACACAGTTACTGGTAGGCGTCAGATGGATGGAGTGCCGTTTGGAATTAGAATTAGTCGCCACGATGCGGTTCACAACTGAATACCACGTTGACCGGGTGCCACAGCCTGGGCGTCGCCGCATACAGAAGGGACCGGCGCTAAAATAAGCATAAGTTACGCGTCAGGACATTTTTTTTTCATAAGAAGTGCGTACAAAAGTAACGGATTAACGGAATTTCGGCAAATTAACGGAAGTTAAGAGTCTATTAACTCTTAAATGCATTTTTTTAAATTTCCAAAACAATTATTTCTGTGTTTTACTAAGTTGTATAAACAATGGGAAAAATAGTACAAAAATTCCGATGTTGCTAGTTTTTTTTTTTTTTTTTTTTTTTTTTTTTTTTTTTTTTAATGAACATATGCAATATACAGAATCTTGGTATATAATTTTCAAAGCTGCTGTTGTTGTTATGGTCTTCAGTCCGGAGACTGGTTTGATGCAGCTCTCCACCCTACTCTATCCTGAGCAAGCCTTTTCATCTCCTAATAAGAACAGCAACCCACATCCACTTGAATCTGCTTATTATACGCGTCTCTTGGTCTCCCTCTGCCATTTTTACCCCACACACTTTGAAAGAAGTACGCAAAATAATTTTCATTTAATTTTTGCCTGTCATACAGCCTTGATCTTGTTTTGTTACAAAAACCTAAGCTAAAATTCTGTAGAAAACAAATTTATGTAATTTTTGTACCATTTCATTAATCGATATAACATACTGTACTTAATTTCATATCTTTGCTGTAAACCAAAGACTTTGTTTTATGTTTGGAGTGTGTCTTACACTCGTAGTTGTTGCGTTTATAGAGTTATGCCGGGTTTCTGGAAAGCTACAGTTACCATACCGTTAGCCACCGCCACGTTAAAATTTAACATGCCAGATAACTTCCTTGGGTTTCCCGTAGCTGTTTTCAACGATCGTTAGTTAACGGCGCGGTAACTACGCCTCCTGTCGATGCTAATAGTACGTCTCAACAGCTCATAGATGCCACTACTGACGAAACTCGCAATTACTCGAGTTTTATCGATTATTAAGGGCAAATCGAAGACGCGCCAATAGTTTGTGTAGGTGTCACGAGTTTTGTTTGTTTTGAAAGCAATGGGCGACAAGCGAGGAAAACATTTTACTCTGTTTGAGAAAAACCTTTTGACTGACCTTGTCTTAGAAAGGAAATCAATTATTGAAAATAAAAGGACAGATGGCTCGACTATTTTAGAAAAGCAACAGGCTTGGGAAGATGTCACAAAGCTGTATAATTCATCAAGTCAGACAGGAGAGAGAACGGTACGGCAGCTCAAAGAGCTGTATTCTGTTTTAAAAAGAAAAGCTAGGACAAACATTAACGAAGACAGGGTTAGTATTCAAAATCATATGTATTATTTCTTTTGACGACATCTATTTTCATAAATTAAAGTTTTCCTCTTCCCATTGTTCTGTGAATGTAACATTACTTTTTACAATTTAAACTAATCAATTTATGTCCACCCATCCACCTACCCAAGCCCCATGATTTAATATAAAACACTAATCACTTGAAACATTGATCGATCGTAATGGCAATTGCATGGCAGAACACTGTTTCAAAGGAAAGTATTTTTGTGCGTAATTGAAAGTTTTATTATGAGAGCATTGTTTTGTGATTCGGAATGTGGTAAAAATTTTACACCGAGGTCGGCGATCGCTTGATATAATGTCCGCAATTATTTCTCAGTCACTTGACCAATCGCGAGGGAGATGCAGCTAATGCATACGTCACTCGCTGCCAACATTATGTCTCACGACCGCCGACCGCGATGTAAAATTTAACCCAGATTGTTGTTTTCCGCGTTTTTTCCCGTTTGGTATGTCCCATTCAATGACGTCATTGGTTAAAGCATACAGGTGGTATCAGGTCTTTTAGTACTGCCCTTAATAGTAATAATTTACTAACAATAAACAATAATTTTGCTTAGTACATTATCCATAGGTCCATTTCAGTAGGTTATAACAGTTGCATTGAGGAACAATAAAGGTTCTGTCGTTTTGTATACATTTCAGACTGGATATGCAAAAACAGGAGGTGGTACTCACACTCCTAAATCTGATGACATTGATATCAAGATATTATCAAGTTTGAGATGCCAGTTTGAACCAGATAAAAATCCGTATGACTCAAGTGCTACACTATATGAATGTGAAGAACCAGAAGACCCATCTACAACAAGCAGATGTAGAGAAGGACACAATTTGTTCAGCGACAGGTTCAACTGCTGCTCTTGGTATTGGTGGTGGTGGTGTGGTGGTAGTGGTAGTCCTTTCACTACAGTACCAGGGGATGTAATTATCTTGGATTTGAATAATGAGATTTCTGCAGGTGCCACTCACAAAGACAAATCCACGAAATCGAAACAAGGGGATAAAAGAAAAAAAGACGATGCTTTAGAAGAGTTAAGTGAGACCATTATCAGCCGAAAAAAAATCAAAAACAGTTACAGAGGGAATGTTGGCAGAAAAGAAAGTGACCATCCTGGAAGAAGAATTATTGATGAAACGAGAAGAAAGATTAATGAGGGCGAAACAAAATGAAAAAAAAAAAAATCGAACTTTTAGAACTTGAGAAAAAGATAAAAGAATATGAATTAAAAATAAAAGAGCTGGAATATAAAAATAAATTGAAACAACTCCAATCATAATTATTTAGATGTTATATATTTCAGTACTGTACATGTCTAGCAATTATTGAATAAAATTATTTTCTTCTCTGAAAAATGTTTTTAGATAAGTTCATTCTTTACCATTACGTTACATAAATGCAGTTCGCACCAAAGCAGCTCGGATGGCATTGCCCTGATTGTCGGGCAAATTTTCTGTGGGTACCGGGTCGTCATAATCTGCTTCAATCTCTATAGTAGGTAAAGCTTCATTTTCCTGTATAGCCATGTTGTGTAGGACTGCGCATGCCACTATTGCCGCCAAAGTTGTCTCTTTTTTAGTACGAAACCCCAAAGACAATACAGGAAATCTTCTTTTTAAAACACCGAAGCATCTCTCTATGCAATTTCGTGTTCTTATATGTGCACTATTATAGCGTTCTTCTTCAACGTTTTGAGGATGTAAAAAGGGAGTTAAAATGAACTTCTTTTGTTGATATGCACTATCAGCAAGCAAGAAACAGTTCGTAAATTCTCCTTCTGTGAATCTGAGATATAATGAAGATGCCCTAAAAATGCTGCTGTCGTGTGTTGATCCTGGCAAGCGTGCATCTATGTTCATTATGCGTAAGTTCGCATCACAACCTGCCTGGACATTGTATGAAAAATACCCTTTCCTGTTTCTATATTGTTCAGCGTTTTCACCACCTGCGGACATGATTCTGACATGGGTACAATCTATGCAGCCTATCACTGATGGGAATCTGGCTATCGCGTGAAAAGAATTTTTTAGTTCAGCAATTTCTGTTGTATTCTGTGGCATCAATATGTATGCATTGTGCAAAGCTGCAATTTGCGGTATCACTTTACTTATAATACGACAAGTAGTCGATTTATGAATATGCATGTCGTCACCTAATAAAATTTGAAATGCACCAGTTGCCAGAAATCTCAGAGTCACTAAAAGTTGATTCATGGAACTTATTGAATGATTTCTGTTAGTAATCGGTTCGAAATTATGTCCAATTCGTTGCAATAACCTCAGGACAGTTAGTTTTTTCAGTCTGAAACGCATATGAAACTCGCTCTCATTATATAGATCAAATGGTTGAGTTCTAACGCGAAAAACGCGTCGTGGTCTTGCGACAGCGCCGAGTACAGCTAAGTTTTCCTCTTCTGAAGAACTGTTCGTAGCATCAGAAGAAGAAGATGACGACGACGACGACGACGAGGAAAGAACTTCCATTCTTCAGCTTCAACAGTTGTAAAATTGTACGAGAATTACACGGAAGCCAGCCATAAAAACAAAAACAATAACAACTGTTGAATAACTTGAGTTTGGAAGACCACTAGCGCTACGTAGCGGATATAGTTAAAACTAAAGTTAACGCGTAGGTAACCCCAGGGGAACGCGCATTTATCTTTAACGGACCGGTAACTACGGCTGTGACGGTAACTGTTGTTTCGGAAACCCATTTTGTACTTAACGGTCAGGTAACCCACAGATAACTATAACGGGACAGGTAACTACTGTTTCGGAAACCGGCCATTAGTGTGTGACCTTCGTGAAGGTGAGTCAGTGTCTGATTATGGTAGAGTTGTAGTCGTGATACTGTCGGGTTAGTCTGTCTGTGTGTTAGACTCGAAGAGTAAAAAAATTCAGACAGTTTTGAAGAAATGCAGCCAAGTCTGCAGATTGTCATTTTGTATGGAAACTAATCTGTCTCAAATAAGGTAATGTGTACTTTTCTATTGTTATGTCTGCTAGCCTGTATTTTAACTATTGTAGTTGGTGTTTGTCTTTTTGCTAATAAATACTGTTTAATGCAGCTCGCATTTATCATTTAACCCTGAGTCATTTTCCAGTTCCTCGTTCCTTTCACCAATTTGAATTGCTATCCGTTCTGATAATTGTTTCTTATGATAGTGATGTATAATTATTGTGTTGGTAAATTTAGTTGTTAATTACAACAGTTCAGTGTAGGCATTTTCTCATGATAAATGAGAGCAGGAAGTAGTCTGTTCATAAATCCAGTAAAGTTCATATTAGAGATATTCTCAGTCTTAATGAAAGTTCAGATTATTAAGTCAGTTAATGTTAGTAATAGTTAAAGTGATTTGTCTGGTCAGAGGAGAAGTAGATCACGTAAAGAGATGAGAAATATTTGCAGTGAGTGAGACTTGAAACCATGACCAGATTTGTAGGACATTTTTTATTACGTTGAATCAGTATGGTAATTGTTGTTCAGATAGGCACATTACCAAGTGCAGTGATTTTGGTATCTAATTAATATCAAATATCTTTGTTTGGCATCCTGTTAATTGAAGTAACAAAATTATCACTGTAGTAGCACGCTCTTTGTGTTGGCTCTTGCAATCGAATTGTGCTTGTATAGTCTGGCTACTGGTATATGGTGCACGCTAACAGATCTGAACTTTTCATTTGCTCGCATTGTGTCTCACACACGAGATTAATGTGTAGATCAATTACGAGTTTAATTACTGTTAACTTATTAACAACTGTGCAATTTAAAGTGTTATCCGTTGCGCATCAAACTAAACCACATTTACGTAAGATCATTGCATGTTGCATCCCAGGTCAGTTGCAATTTATTCTAACAGGGCAAAGGAAGGCACTAAGTCTCATTGCTTAGTCAAATTATTTTGTAACCAAAACCACAACATAACATTTATTTGGGAATTTTAGCGGGGACGGTCTCTTAACAAAAACAGTGACACTCTCGCCCCACACACATACTACTTTTACCAATTCAAACACACACACACACACACCACTTTTATCTGTCGACCTGTCCGCCAGGATTCGTGCACATATATGGCATTTGCTGATTTTTGTAGTTAGATTAAGTTGTACAGTTATATACTTTGGCTTGATTGTAGACACGTAGTAACAATAGAGATTTTGTAGTTGTTGTTGAACTAGCTTTTATGTAGTTTGCATATGTGGCACAGTATATGGTGAATTTTCAGTGTATATTTAATTTTGTATTTTTGGCATACTACTTAAGCCGTGAATTATTGAGTATTGTCTTTTGACTGTTTTATTGAGAACGTGTGAACTCTGTAGCGTACATTGTCTGCATTATTAGCTCGCGTGACTTCTCACTTTCATCTTCTCATTATTGTCACTGTTAAAGGCTGCAGTCTATGCAAAACTGTTATTGTTCACATCACGATAGCTCAATAACTACAATGCCTAGGACAGTTAAAACGCGATCTGAAACTAGGGAAATGTCTGATGAAAATTCTATTGAGTGTACAGACAGAGAAGAAAATAATGAAATGAGGTCTTCTCGCTACACGGAATCAACTGAAAGTAATGAACATAACACAACTGGCGATTCCGCCGTGGGCAGTGAGCTCACTGGAAACAATTCGTGCCGGCCGCGGTGGACGAGGAGACTATGGCGCTCCAGTCACGGTCTGCACGGCCACTACGGTCGGGGGTTCGAATCCCCCCACGGGCATTGATATTTGTGCCGTCCTAGTTCATAAGTAGTTTGTAAGTTTAAGTCCCATAGAAAAAAAAAATGAAATAAAAAAATCGCCAACACAATCAGGATCCGTATGTCACAACTCGGGTATCGCACCAACAGCAGTCATTACAATGAACCAAATATACCAGTTAATGCTATCAATGCAGAAAAGCAATGAGGAAAACAACAAATGTATCCATTCAGAAATAAAAGAAAATAATGTGCTACTCGACAGGATCGAGGAAAATTGTAATTCACGTTTTGAGAGGATTAAAGAGGACAATAAAAGTATAAAAGAATGTATTGAAACTATAAAAGAGGATAATAAACAGTTCAGGGAACAGCTTGTTAGTCGTGTCAATAATGGCCTTAAACAAATCGGACAGCACATTCGGGATGAGCTCAGTCATATAGTGGAAAATATTACATCACGTATCGAGTAGATTCAAACTACGGAAATTACTCAATTAAAACAACAGACCGCCACGAACGAACAATTAAGCACGGTTGTCAAACAGATAGATGAACTTTCCGTGACGGTAAATCAATTAAAAATAATAATGACAAGAATACTGATGTTACACAACCAACAATAAAGCCCTGTATAGAGAAAGTAGCGGCAACCTTTTATGTGTGGGTTGCCGACAATCGCGTCTTACCATTGGCCAGCTGCACGTCTCGTGGTACGCGGCAGCCATTCCTGGGCCAACCTGAGCATGTACGTATATTGTAAAACTGTAGTGATTTAAGGTTTATTTCCTTATACGAAGCTTCTGTGTTGTGCAAGAACGGTTCGTATTAACTAAAGAACTTACTGAACTATTATTGTGATGTATAAATCGCGGCTACATACAATAATGTTTTATTGAAATTACTTTGTTGGACTAAATGATATCGTTCGTATTTCTGTATCTGTGTAAAATTTTAGTTAAATCACTTATATCTAATGTTTCAAATAATATTATTAAGCTACCGTTTGTATAAGTACGGAATAACTGTGCAATTCTAACATTTAAAAAAAATAATGTGCATACAAAGCAGTTTGGTCATCCATACTAGTATTGTATAAATGCGCCAATGAACCGTCGGTTGTTGTAGCGTAACGGCTACAGTTATTGATTACGGAACATTGTATTGTCGGGGAGGTTGGGTTCGAAACCCGCTTTTTTTTATTTTTTTCATTTATGTATTTATCATAGGCATAACAGTGCAAACGAAGTATTGAGAAATACTTGTTTTGATCTTCTGAGATTATAACAGGACAATTTGGATTCGCTACCTCTGAGAGACGTTTACTCAGTTATTACTTTTTCAGGAATAATGCCGCACTGTTGTGCCGTGAATTGTAGTTCAAGGCCAGATCGTGGCTACAAATTTAGATATTACTTCCAAACGATATAGTAAAGGTTAAAAAACTTCCAGTCCCAGTCGTTTCAGTTCAACCAGTCCTTAAATTGTTTGATGCTGATGCGAAGAACAAACTAAACATTGCGTGGGATCTGAGGGAAAATGTGTTAAGACCTGGACATTACGAGAAGATGACGGTTGGCCTTGCTTGTGCACTCCTGAATCATAGCGTTGCGGCCGCACTGAAGTATGCAGTTGAACAGAGAATACTTGAAGATTCTGCCATGACGACAGCATATTTAATAGAAATCATCTTTTGTTGGTTCAAATTAATGACGTCAAGAAGTAGAAAAACTGCTATGTGCAATACAGTAGAGGATCAACACGACGATGCTGTCCAGTTCTTGAAAGATGTTATTGTTTTATTTGAGAATATAGAAATAGGCAAAAGAGGTGCCTGGAAACCAGTCCAGTCTGCAGCCATTCTGGCAACCACCACTGCACTTAATGTCCAGGACTATCTTTTAAATGAGAAGGGTTTCAAAAAAATCAAATCAAATGTTTGTATAGTCTATGGAACTACGGGGTCATCAGTCCCTAAACTTACAAACTACTTACGAACTAGGACGGCACAAAAATCCATGCCCGAGGGGGGATTCGAACCCCCGACCGTAATGGCCGTTCAGACCCTGACTGGAGCGCCTTAGTCTCCTCGGCCACCGCGGCCGGCGAGAAGGATTTCTTGTGCGTTTTACTGTGCAGACTGTCACAAGATGCACTGGAAAATCTTTTCAGTACAGTTCGCACAAACAATCCTGTCCCAGATGCTTTATCATTTAAAAGCACTTTACGTCTTGTAGCGGCTTCGCAATATTTTCGCCCTTCTCAGTATGGTAATTACCAGAAAGCAGATGCTGAATTCCTAGCAGATTACCTGTAATATAGACGTACTTCTGATGATACGGAATGTGCAAATGATGTTCCTCAGTTTGAAACCACATACATGAGTCACATGGATGACTTTCTGCCAGAGGAAAAACAATCGTTGTATTATCTAGCTGGGAGAACTATTCAGCAAATTAAAAGAAGGTATGTCATTTGCGAGGAATGTGAAAGACCACTTCATGCAAAAAATTGAGAATGTGAAGAACTTCGGAGGTTAACCGACCTTAAAAACTACACTGACAGTGATCATTTAGTGTATGCATCAAAAGAAGTGTACAATGTGTTGAAAGTGGCGGAAAGCATTTTTCGTGCGAATGATAAACTTGTTCTTGCTTCCCAAATCTCGACAGAAGATTTAGAAACCGACACTGTCTCAGCAGCAGAGAACTTAGCGAACACTATACCATCCTATCACTCTGTTGTTGAGAAAATTATTCACGTTTTCATTACAATAAGAATGTATATCCTTTTGAAGAAGCATAATAGGCTTCTTCAGGTGACAACCAAAACACAGTACAGCAGCAAAAGTATGAGAAAAACAAAATTACTGTTGATATTGTATCATGATAAGTGTCATAACATTGAGTAATTATTTGGTAATTTAGTTAATCCATTTTTCATTAGTGAATTATTAAAATAAAATGTAAATGTTAACGTAATTGTAATTTTAAACTTCATTTTGATCCAGCTGTTACGTATTCCTCAAAAACTTAACAGTTTCTTGTTATACTAGTACAAATTATTTCAAAGAAATTGTGAATGCTTGTCATAAAAATGTTTGACAAACTCTAAAGGAAGGTATTTATCATTCATTTTCAAATGTACTACGGTTTTATTCCTACAAATATGGAAATGAAAGTTTACATGTCAAGAACCTGCTGTAGCGTAAAGATTATAAATCCTATCATATTGACTGTTTCTATCGCTAGTTGTGTCATTCATTCATGAAAAACTGTACTGCAGTGTATATTTTTATTACTTCGCTACCGTTTGTGCTTTTCCTTCGGCCGAAAAGTGATTTTAGACACATTTTAAGGCAGCGTGCACGTGTTACGGTATGGGAGCGCGCCAGTGCATGCCCCAACAATGGCGGCCGCCGCTCAGTTGTCGCTACTTTCCTTATACAGGGCTTTAAGCAACACCATTTGTGGAAACGGAAGAGTTTCTTTCTCTTGACTGTTTCAAACAGGGATAAATGACTATCAACAAACAACACAAATCCGAAGTAAAGAAATTAGATGACCGCCTGGCGCGTGTTGAAAGAAAAATTAATCATGCGGCTGATGATACGCCCAATCAAACCCCGCGACATGATATTGAAAACGATTTTTCGGATTCGTGTGAGCTAGGCACTTTGACACGCGAACGCAGTCTGGTGCGTAGACAAGACTGAGAGCACCTCACGCAAGTCGCGAGCACACACTCCACCCCCAGTTAATCAGTCATTCGATTACAAACATTCTCACGGTGCGGAAATTTCGCAACTCGTCAAACGGCATACGTCCTGTTGAATGGTTGCAACAATTCGAATACTGCCTTCCACCGAATTGGCCAATTGGCAACAAATTGGAATTCATGTGTGGATACTTAGAAGGCGAAACCGCCACAAGAATGCGAATGCATGCGCGAGAATGTCGCAGTGAAAACGAATTCCGACGTGCATTCTTGGCAGCTTTCTGGTCAGAAGCAGCTCAAGACAGAGCAAAGAATAGCTCACTAATGCTTAAAAACTTTGCAAATTCAGATCTTACGAGTCCTGCCGATTATTTCCAACACAAGGTTTGGAAAAATAGCTTTTTGACTAATCCATACAGCCCATCTGAACTAATTAGACTTTGTTTAAATAAATTAGCTAGAAGTTTGCGCAACATTGCTTTGGCAGCACGTTGCAAAAATGACATTGAGGCGTTTCAAAATTTATTACAAGACTTTGAGGAAGATAATGAAGAAGATCAAGGACGTTATAAGCGTAAAGGCAAACGCGCCACGTGAAAGACACTCCGTGGAACAAAACGGTAGACCGGACACAAACAGTCAAACGGGTGTAAGCTACCAACAGCCCCGTACAAATAATAATGACAACAGTGTAAATGACGCACAACCACGTAATCAGTCATTTACTCGTGGTAACTTTAGAGGCCGAGGCCGTGGACGAGGCTTTGGTTATCACAAACGTTTTGGTAATTACCATAACTTTAACAATCACAACAGTTCATATGACACAAATTGGTGCGAAAGACGCAATTCTGGCGCAGAAGAATCAAATGAAGGTGTATGTAATGATCGTTCACGGGATACTTTTCGTGACAGAAACGTGACGCAAGATTCAGGAAAGCAAAATTGGCGTAATAATGTCGACCGTAGTCCGGAGCGACGGGTCGAAATCGTCGAAATTCGACCACCTAATCCACGTCACAAACCAGGGCCGTCACAAGGATGACTCGTAATGGGGTGATTCTATTTACACTTCGGTAAAATCAGACGTGACGTCATTATGACGTAACCACACTATCGAAGACGACTGGAGCCATGATCGACTTGTGTGGACGTTCTAGACGCAAAACTGCGGTTGCAATTGTAGCAGACGAATTAAAGGAGTAGCTGATAATATCTTCAGTTGGTAATGGTATATTCATTACAGTTTCGGAAGGTATAACTTTGCTTTCTTTTTTTAAAAGTAAGAAGCTATAAACTTTCCGAAAAAGGACCTACACTGTGAGCTCTGAAACGTTATTCAGTCAAATCTGATGTTGTCATCGTGCCCCATTTGTGAAGGTTGTGTTTAAAACTAATGGAAACTTTTTCTCTAAGCGAAAAATGCTACCGAGTTGCATTGTAGTACGGAGTCTACGTTAAACTTAAGAGGACAAAATACGGTTACCAGGCTATGAAGCGACAATGTGTACTTGGACCTGTCAAAATATGCGACATACAAAAACAACATATAGTCGCCGTAGGTACATGTATGTTTTCGCCGAAACTATAAATCAAAAGAGCTGGATATTAATACAGGCATTTGTTACAGAGGCTCTGCGAACATCAGGTAAAACATTTCGTAAAACTGGGTAGTCATCTACCGCCAAGTAGCTGCAACATGCTAGTTCTTTTCTTTGAAAATGTGTGAAGTTCTCTTAAGGCTCGGTCTGCGTTATTTCTGACATAATTTTCAATTTACATTTACTGAAATTTCCGTCAGTGCTTTCCAAAACATGATACCAATATTAAGTAAGGCCTAGTTTTGTCACTGAACTACGAAGGAAAAAAGTATGCAGTTCAGAAAGAATGTCGAATTAAGCATATTATCCCACCGAAAACCAGCGTCTCGAACGATCGCAAAAGTCAATGCGCCACTCTTCTGGACATCGATAGTGTAAGATACGTCATAATGACGTCACGTCTGATTTTACCGAAGAGTAAATAGAATCACCCCTCGTAATGCCCGTGCCAAATAATTTGCCCGCCAAAAGTCGCGTCACACTGATTACACAGTCAAACTTATGGAGCACGAACATCCCAACAAACAAAAGAATTCTAACAAACAAACAAAATCTAATCAAGGACACATATTAACCCCTGAGAGCGATATAACAATTGCACATTGCGAATTAAACAGTGAACAGTCTAGCTGTTGCGAAAGCGACAATAGTGAAAGCGCAACATCCGCATTAAATAATACTGACGTTGATTTGGTAGACGCGCGGATTGTGCTCGAACAAGCTGCAGAAACAGAACCACAACGCATTGTAAGTGAAACAGTTCCAGTTTCCGTTGAATCAGATAGTGATTCTGAGTGGGAAACAGAGGATCCCTGCAGTGACACTGAACAATGTACTAAACACAAAGTAAATTTTATGGATCACGAATCTTTATGGGTGTATGATAAACCGCGTAACACCATCAACAATCTGAACGTAACACAAGTAATCAGTGAAAACGAGCACAGTACACAAAATGACGAATTTAAGCATTTAAATCTACATGAAATTAATGTTGCCGATTGGGTCACCAACTATATGCCCTAGTCGGATAACAATAGTGTATGCGCGAAAGAGATACCTGTACGCAGCAATAATCAACCAGTTGATGAAATTATGGATGATTTTTGTGACACTTTTATTGGGAGACAAATTTCGGATAATTTTTGTGATAATTCCGTTGATAGTAAAATGTACTTAAATAATTCACCTGAACAGCAGTTAAATTTTGTACATTTTGATGATGTTAGAGAAGCTTTACTAGAAGAGAAAACTGAATCTCAGAATATTCCCATTCATCTGTTGTTACTGTCGAAGTTGGTCAGGTATCATTATCTGCTGTTCTAGATTCTGGCAGTCCTATCTCTGTAATTAGTGAAACCACATTCAAACAATACCAGGAACTAATCAATTGTCCTCCGTTGCCTCTTCTGCATACAAGAATTACATCTTGATTTCGTTTATCTAGGACACCACTTTTCAGTTAATTTATTGATTGCAACTCTTCTTATCACTGAACTTATACTAGGTGTTGATTTTCTGACAGAATATAAAGTCATCTTAAATTTCAATGTGGCAAATGCAACAGCTGTAGTCGGTAATCAGTTAATCTATTTAAAATTAGAAGATTGCATCACAAAAGAAGAAGAGGAAGTTAACTGTTTAAAATTTCTGTCTTCATCTAAATTCAATTGTGACAAAGAACCTTTGTGTAATGTAATCAACAATTTTCAGGAGACGACACAAGCTAAGAATATCACTGAAACCATTCAGGTCAAAATCATTAACGTTGAAGATGCGTCTGAGCAGGACAAACAAGAGTTACTTCACATTCTGCATACACATTCTGATGTATTCGTCGATAAATCTGGCATTATCAAAAATTTCCTATACGAATTCAAAGTCAAAGATCACAACAAATTTTTGTCCCACCTTGTCTTATTCCTTTGGTGTACAGAGAACGAGTCAAGAAGGAAATTCAATCCATGATGGAGCAGGGTGTCATCGAGCCCACTGCTAATGTCTGTAATATCAAACCCTTTAAGGAATAAACTTAGGGGGTAGAGAATCCACCAATCTATGATGGATACACCAACTGGCGATTGGTGCCCTTTCTCGAGCTGGGTGCTACTGTGTTATGGTCTTCAGTCCGGAGACTGGTTTGATGCAGCTCTCCACCCTACTCTATCCTGAGCAAGCCTTTCCATCTCCTTATAAGAACGGCAACCCACATCCACTTGAATCTGCTTACTATACGCATCTCTTTGTCTCCCTCTGCGATTTTTACCCCACACACTTCCCTCCAATGCTAAATTTACGAACCCCCGATATTTCTTAGAATGTGTCCTACCAAGCGATCCCTTCTTTTAGTCAAGGTATGCCAAAAATTCATTTTCTCACCAATTCTGTTCAGTACCTCTTCATTAGTTATGCGATCTACCCACCTAATCTTCAGCATTCTTCTGTAACACCACATTTCAAAAGCCTCTATTCTCTTCCTGTCCGCACTGCTTATCGTCCATGTTTCACTCCCGTACAAGGCAACACTCCACACAAATGCCATCAGAAAAGACTTCCTTACCCTTAAGTTAATATTCGATGTTAGCAAATTTCTCTTTTTCAAAAATGCTTTTCTGCCCATTGCCATTCTGCATTTTATATCCTCTGTACTGCGACCATCGCATGTTATTTTACTACCCAAGTAACAAAACTTATCTACCACCTTCATTGATTCGTCACCTAATCTAATTCCTTCAGCATCGCCTGATTTTCTAAGACCGAATTCCATTATTTTTGTTTTGCTGTTGTTAATGTTCATTTTATATGCACTCTTCAACACGCTGTCCATTCCATTCAACTGCTCTTCCAGGTCCTTTGCTGTCTCTGACAGAATTACAATGTCATCGGCAAAACGCAATGTTTTTATTTCTTCCCCCTGAACTTTAATCCCTATTCCATATTTTTCCTTGCTTTCCTTCACCGCCTGCTCGATGTACAAATTGAATAGCATCGGAGAAAGGCTACAACCCTGTCTTACTCCCTTCCCAACTGATGCTTCCCTTTCATGCCCTTCGAGTCTAATAACTGCGGTCTGGCTTTTGTACAAGTTGTAAATAATTCTCCTTTCCCTGTATTTTACCCCTGCTGACTTCAGAATTTGAAAGAGTGTATTCCAGTCAACATTGTCAAACGCTTTTTCCAAATCTACACAAGCTAAAAATGTAGGTTTGCCTTTCCTTAATCTATCTTCTAAGAAAAGACGTAAAGTGAGTATTGCCTCCCGGGTTCCTACTTTCCTCCTGAATCCAAACTGATCTTCCCCGAGGTCAGCTTCTACCAGCTTTTCCATTCTACTGTAGATAATTCGTGTTAAAATTTTACAACCATGACTTTCAAACTGATGGTTCTGTAATTTTCACACCTGTCTGCTCCTGATTTCTTTGGAATGGGGATTATTACATTTTTCTTAAAGTCTGAGGGTATTTCGCCTGTCTCATAAATCCTACACACCAGTTCAAATAGTTTTGTCATGGCTGGCTCTCCCAGAGACTTTAGTAGCTCTGAGGGTATGTCATCTATTCCTGGGGCCTTGTTCCTACCTAGGTCTTTCAGGGCTCTGTCAAATTCATCTCTCAGTATACTATCTCCTATTTCATCTTGATCTACTTCCTCTTCCCTTCCTACAACATCGTTTCTAAGTTCATTTCCTTTGTAGAGCTGCTCTATGTACTCTTTCCACCTTTCAGCTTTCCCTTCTTTGCTGAGAACTGGTTTCCCATCTGAGTTCTTGATATTCGTAGAGTTGCTTTTCTTGTCCCCAAATGTCTCTTTTATTTTCCTGTAGGCGGTATCTACTTTTCCCCTTGCTATACATTCTTCTACAGATTTGCATTTGGCTTCTAGCCACTCCTGCTTAGCCATTTTGCACTTCCTGTCAATTTCATTTTTTAGTCGTCTGTACTCCATTTTGCCTGTTTCATTTACTGCATTTTTATATTTTCTCCTTTCATCAATTAACTGTAGTATTTCCTGTGATATCCATGGATTTTTTGTAGGTCTTGGCTTTCTACCTATTTTGTCCTCCGCTGCCTTCACTATTTCATCTCTAATGCTACCCAATCCTCATCTACTGTTTTATTTCCCCCTGTTTCTGTCAATTGTTGCCTAAATATCCCTCTGAAATTCTCCAGAACTTCACTTTCCTTCAATTTATCTAAGTCCCAACTTCTTATTTTCCTACCTTTCTGCAGTTTTTTCAGCTTCAGCCTACAGTTCATGACTAACAAGTTATGGTCAGAGTCTATATCTGGCCCTGGGTATGTTTTACAGTTTAAAACCTGGTTCCTGAATCTATGCCTTACCATTATAAAATCTATCTGATACCATCCGGTGTCTCCTGGTCTCTTCCATGTATACAACCTTCTTTTGTGATTCTTAAACCACGTGTTTGTTACGATTCAATCATGTTCCGTGCAAAATTCTACTAGGCGACTTCCTCTTTCATTCCTCCTGCCCAGTCCATATTCACCTACTATTTTTCCTTCTCTTCCTTTTCCTACTACCGAATTCCAGTCTCCCATCACAATTAAGTTTTCCTCTCCCTTAATTGTCTGAATAATTTCCTTTAGCTCCTCATATATTTCTTCGATCTCCTCAGCATCGGCAGAGCTAGTTGGCATATAAACCTGTACTACTGTTGTCGGTGTTGGCTTCGTATCTATCTTGACAATGATAATGCGATCACTGTGCTGCTCATAGTAGTTTACCCACATTCCTATTTTCTTATTCATTATCAGTCCTACTCCTGTGATACCCCCAACTGATTTTGTAGTTATAATCCTGTACTCACCTGACCAGAAATCCTGTTCATCCTGCCACCGAACTTCACTAATCCCCACTATATCTAACTTCAACCGATCCATTTCCCTTTTTAAATTTTCTAATTTTCCTACCCGATTAAGGGATCTAACATTCCACGCTCCGATCCGTAGAATGCCAGTATTGTCCTTCCTCATGACAACATCCTCCTGAGTAGTCCCCGCCCGGAGATCCGAATGGGGGACTATTTTACCTCTGGAATATTTTACCCGAGAGGATGCCATCATCATATTTCCATACATTAGAGCTGCATGTCCTCGGGAAAAATGACGGCTGTAGTTTCCCCTTGCTTTCAGCTGTTCGCAGTAGCTGTGCGGCAAAGCCACATTTGCTGATGTTACAAGGTCAGCTCAGTCAATCATCCAGACTCTTGCCCCTGTAACTACTGAAAAGGCTGCTGCCCCTCTTCAGGAACCACACGTTTGTCTGGCCTCTCCACAGATACCCCTCCGCTGTGGTTGCACCTACGGTACAGCTATCTGCACTGTTGAGGCATACAAGCCACCCCACCTTGGCAATGTCTGTGGTTCATGGGGGTTTCAGTAATTACATTATGTAATAATTATTATACCAATTTAATGCTACTAGTTCTTCTAATTTCCGTAGTGCACTCTCTCTCGCAGCTATTCTGTTTAGTAAATAAGTATATATTTTTCTCTTGCACTGTCCTAGTTTAAGCACGACATCCTAATTGCTATGACGGGATGGCACTAAGCAACATTTCTTGAATTTTTGCCAATAAGATATTGTTTTTCAGATACCAACCTTTTTTGTTGTAATATCAATTTTATTTCATTAAGCATTGTACTGAAGGTAAAGATAAGTTAAATAATTCCAATGGTACGAAAAAGACAACAACTTCCAGCATAAATGGCTTGGAGGTATACAGTGTGAACCACGGAAAATAAGGGAAAGATATGTATATAGTCATCAACAACTACAAAACTGAGGTAAAGGAATGACAAAGAAGCCACAGGTGAAGTATGTTATTATTATGTAGATGAAAGAACATAGAAGAACTGAATTAATATAAGGAAGCTAATAAATATGTATAATAATTAATATAAAGTGTATGCACTAATGAAGTTTTATTGAAGGATGAGATATTTTCAGGTGATTAAAGGAGTATAGAGGAGACTGAATTTTGTTGTCATTTTGTCTGTGATGTTGTGCGCATTTACCTAATGGACTTTAACCATGACATAAAGTTTTTCAGATAACTGAGGAACCAAGAAGCACTTTGTTTCAGTAATTACATTATGTAATAATTATTATACCAATTTAATGAAGTATCTTTGCAGGTATATCTCTCCAGAACAGCTGATATTTTCTAACACTACTGAACTTTGTGTCAAGAAAAATGTGGTAATCCCACAGTGATTTAGTATACTACGTACCTGTCTATGTTCTGTAATATGTTGTCTTATATGAATGTCCTATATATCTACCATAAGACTTTATAGTGATTTACTAGTATATTCGGGTATCTAACGATATCTTTGGAACAAATGAGGTTCCACAACATTGCACACATACTTGTAAGATAATATTTTCATATGTAACTTTAGAATAGCATTCCTAGAAACTATCTGAGTATTTAGGAACTATTTCCTCTGATTGTGATTACATACTGTATATTCGGTAAAGTAACATGTACCTTACTAAGTTGTTGTTGATTAACTGAATGTAAAGAAAGCATGTGACAAAGTGCAAATAGCACGTGAGCAAATTCTTCTTGTCAATTTATATATATATATATATATATATATATATATATATATATATATATATATAATCATATTTTGAAGATGTATGTAAAATATCATAATGGGCGTGTCTCTTCCTGCTGACGAGGAGATACCACTAGAAAATTTCTAATTTTGGCTTTGATATATTTGTTTCATGTTTCTGGACACGCATGGGAGCTGGCACTACGCACACGTAATCTAACAAAAAGTTGACCAGTTGCCATACTATTCACCCTGATGGAATTTGGAGAGCTGAGTCTGAGGGGAAGTCTGTGGCAAAAACATTCCACATTCCCAGTACATGTTCAGCCATAATCTTGAGAATCTGTGGGTCGTCACGGGAGAAGCTGGAGGTCAAGACATCCCATTCCCGAACCTTTGACCACAGATCAGCATTATATCCATAATGTCGTCACAAATGTGATTAGTTTGCGTGTGTAAAATTGGTGATGCGTGTGACATTTAAGTGTCGCCATTCACGTAATTTCTCCCATTGCAAACGTTGTCCATAATAAAGTGTTCTGATAGGTTTTTTCCTTGCAAACAACCAAAAATATGTATGTGTTGTGCTGGTATAACAGCCAAATAAATTTTTATTTTTCAATTAATCATCATTTGCTGGCAGGACAGCCATATAAATTTTATTGTTCACTAAACTACATGATATGCTGGAAGGACAGCTATGTAAATTGTCATTGAGCCTCTAACCATTCATAAACTATGTAACCATATATGAAGTATCTGCCAACCTTGTGGACAAATCTTGTGATTCTTTTGTAAGCACTATGTAACTGTTAGGACATTATTTGTAATTTTCTTTACAGGTGAAAAAACTTTGAATAATGATGTGTATAAATGTAATCTTAACGTAATTGTATGTAAATGTAACCCATTTCTACTGAATCTGATACTCCAGATGTACTGTATGAACTAACTTTCAATCTTAAAAAAAAAAAAAAAAAAAAAAAAAAAAAAAAAAAAAAAAAAAAATTGGACTAAACCCTCAATTGGTTTACTTATGTAATTTGTTCTCCCCCGATGTATGTTGAGCACTGATATACTAATCATTGGTGTAAATCATGCCGTAATATATAAACTTTGTAACATTTATGTCTCACCGATATTCACATGTAAAGAGAAATGAGAACTGAGATTCTTTCGCCCGTGTCCACTAAATACGTTTATGTACCTATACAAATGACTTTTGTTTCATACTGATTGTTAATTTAAGACTCTAATCATTTTAAAGAATAATGTACAAACGTGGCAAACATAATGATCATACAATTGGTTTGATGATGTGTTTTTACCTGTTTAAGAATTTCTTGGCTAGCTGATGCTATCTTGCCAGCATCACCTACCCTGAAAAATTCTTTTCCCATAGGGGAGGGGTGATGAAAGGAGTATGCAAACTAATTTTCATTTAATTTTTGCCTGTCATACAGCCTTGATCATGTTTTGTTACAAAAATCTAAGCTAAAATTCTGTAGAAAACATATTTATGAAATTTTTGTATCGTTTCATTAATCGATATAACATACTGTACTTAATTTCATATCTTTGCTGTAAACCAAAGACTTTGTTTTATCTTTGGAGTGTGTCTTACACTCATAGTTGTTGCGTTTATAGAGTTGGTGTGTGTGACCTTCGTGAAGGTGAGTCAATGTTTAATTATGGTAGAGTTGTAGTCGTGAAACTGTCGGGTTAGTCTGTGTGTTAGACTCGAAGAGTAAAAAAATTCAGAAAGTTTTGAAGAAATGCAGCCAAGTCTGCAGATTGTCATTTTGTATGGAAATTAATCTGTCTCAAATAAGGTAATGTGTACTTTTCTATTGTTATGCCTGCTAGTCTGTATTTGAACTATTGTAGTTGGTGTTTGTCTTTTTGCTAATAAATACTGTTTAATGCAGCTCGCATTTATCATTTAACCCTGAGTCATTTTCCAGTTCCTCGTTCTTTCACTAATTTGAATTGCTATCCGTTCTGATAATTGTTTCTTATGATAGTGTTGCATAATTATTGTTTGTAAATTTATTTGTTAATTAGAACAGTTCAGTGTAGGCATTTTGTCATGATAAATGAGAGCAGGAAGTAGTTTGTTCATAAATCCAGTAAAGTTCATATTAGAGATATTCTCAGTCTTAATGAAAGTTCAGATTATTAAGTCAGTTAATGTTAGTAATAGTTAAAGTGATTTGTCTGATCAGAACAGAAGTAGATCACGTAAAGAGATGGGAAATATTTGCAGTGAGTGAGACTTGAAACTATGACCAGATTTGTAGGACATTTTTTATTACGTTGAATCAGTATGGTAATTGTTGTTCAGATAGGCACATTACCAAGTGCAGTGATTTTGGTATCTAATTAATATCAAATATCTTTGTTTGGCATCCTGTTAATTGAAGTAACAAAATTATCACTGTAGTAGCACGCTCTTTGTGTTGGCTTTTGCAATCGAATTGTGCTTGTATAGTCTGGCTACTGGTATATGGTGCACGCTAACAGATCTGAACTTTTCATTTGCTCGCATTGTGTCTCACACACGAGATTAATGTGTAGATCAATTACGAGTTTAATTACTGTTAACTTATTAACAACTGTGCAATTTAAAGTGTTATCCGTTGCACATCAAACTAAACCACATTTACGTAAGATCATTGCATGTTGCATCCCAGGTCAGTTGCAATTTATTCTAACAGGGCAAAGGAAGGCACTAAGTCTCATTGCTTAGTCAAATTATTTTGTAACCAAAACCACAACAGAACATTTATTTGGGAATTTTAGCGCGGTCGGTCACTTAACAAAAACAGTGACACGCTCACCCCACAAACACACACTGCTTTTCATTTCAGACACACACTACTTTTAACTTCCCTCCAATGCTAAATTTACGTTCCCTCGATGTCTAAGAATGTGTCCTACCAAGCGACCCCGTCATTTAGTCAGGGTATGCCAAAAATTCCTTTTCTCACCAATTCTGTTCAGTACCTCTTCATTAGTTATGCGATCTACCCACCTAAACTTCAGCATTCTGCTGTAGCACCACATTTCAAAAGCCTCTATTCTCGTCCTGTCCGCACTGTTTATCGTCCACGGTTCACTCCCATATAAGGCAACACTCCACACAAATGCCTTCAGAAAAGACTTCCTTGCACTTTAATTAATATTCGATGTTAGCAAATTTCTCTTTTTCCAAAATGTTTTTCTTCCCATTGCCATTCTGCATTTTATATCCTCTGTACTGCGACCCTCATTTGTTATTTTACTACCCAAGTAACAAAACTCATCTACCACCTTCATTGTTTCGTTAACTAATCCAATTCCTTCAGTATCGCCTGTAGGTTAGTATATTTTGGCCCACTTTAGGTTACGGCAGTAACACTAAAAGTAGGCCTTTGCGATCGTTTTTATGACAACTCGAAATAAAATTAAAATAACAGCCTAACCATTCACCTGACACGAAAATGGAATAACCGAATTTGTATAGGAGAAAAATCTCTAAAACTTTGCTCTCTTATGTTTCTTTCATATCTCGTATCGTTTCAGAGATATTTGCAAAAGTAACGGCGATTTGACGATGTCTGTCTGGCTGTAACGTGTTCCCACTTTTTAGGTTGAACCGTTCAACCGATCGGCACCAAATTTTACAGAGATAATTGTTGGCTACCAGAGACCAGAACCTCGCTTTTTTAAATATTTCGGAGAAGAAATACGTTAGTAATACCAAAAAAAGGCCGTTCGTAATGTAATTTTAATTGCATATAAACCGTTCATCTGACGCCAAAAATTGAATAAACGAATTTGTAGAGGAGAAGATTCTCTACAACTTTGTTCCCTTATGCTTTTTCATATCTCGTATCGTTTGAGAGATATTTGCAAAAATAACAGTTTTGACACCCTCCACTGAATTAACGAAAACCAGCCGTTCGCGGATATCACGTGACATTACTCGCCCAGAACTCTCTCTGGCATAAGCCATCTTGCGTTGTGTATTTGATGATTTTCTTATTGTAACTTACACGTTATCATTTCAAATCAATGGCGCACTGATGAATTAACAAAAACACGTCGTTCTTTGTACGATAAATGATAATCTAGTGCCTGCCATATTAGCATCAGGTAACAACGGCCATCAATAGTATGAGATTAAAGATCGGAACTTTTAAGTGTTGGCCGTAGCATAGTGGGCAATGCATTGGTCTGTGACGCTGAAGGTCAGTGGTTCAAAACCCTCCACAAAATCTTTTTTCGTAAAAGCGTTTCAGACACTCTTATTAATTAATTTTTTATTGTTTACATTATTATTTGGGTCCAAATTGTTTGCAAAAACTTATAAAACTACAAATCTAAAGTGGGCTGTAAAACATGTCAGTGTGATTTTTGTGCTTATTATGGTTCTCCATACCTGTCTCAATTAGTGTGATTTTTTCCCCTCCTTCCAAAACAGGCTCTTTGTATGGAAAACAAAACTTCAAAATCTGCAATATCTGGCATATTCGCCAAACACAAGTGAAAATGTTAACAAAAGCCTACCTCGACACAACAAACACCACAGACCCTTTCTACACACTCTGCTACATTTGTTAAACATTAGACGCAGATAAAACAATATTACCATCGATGTTGCATATATTCGACACCATGCATTTAAGAGTTAAAAGTTTTTAAAATTAACGAAAAAGTCAATCTGTTACTCAAAAAGTTAACTTCATTAATTAACGGACCTGCACCCAGTTCTGCCTATACGTTACGGTTATGCAGTACTTACCGGCTCCGGGGTTTTGGCATTTGTACTGGAAGTAGTAGCAGAGGTTGTCGAAGCCCATGAGCTTCTGGTCACAGTCGGCGAGTACCTCAAACTTCCAGTCTTGGCACTCGGTGGGACATTCGACGTCGTAGGTGAAGTTGCCGCTGCTCGAGTAGTTGCCGTTGGTGAAGTCTCTGCCGTCCTCGGAGTCGCCGACACTGTCGGGGCTGCTGTCGGTGTCGCCATCCGGCTTCTCTCCAGCCGCCTCCCCTCCGTCCGTCTCCTTTCCAGCCGCCTCCCCTCCAGACGTCTCCTCTCCAGCCGCCTCCCGTCCAGACGTCTCCTCTCCAGCCGCCTCCCCTCGAGACGTCTCCTCCTCAGCCGTCTCCTCTCCAGCCGGCTCCTCTTCAGCCGGCTTCTCTCCACCTTCTGCCGAGCTGACGACAGCAGCGTCTACAAGATGTGGACGAGAAAAAAAAATTCGGGTTTGCATATTGCAGAGTTACCAGCTTTAAGGTTCTTTCGCTCTGGTTAACGCTGCATTTACGGTACCTGATACCGTAGGTTACGTGAGGGAGATCACGGTAATGGCGCCACCCTGGGTAATCGCGCCACCCCAGTCTCATGACAAACGGTTTGCAGTACGAGTACGCTTGCCAGTTTTCTATCTCTGTTTTCTACCGCAGAACTAAATCTTGTGGTCGCCGTCCGTGATTGACAGATATTAAACGTGTGATAGAAATAGTTAATTTCGACATTTTGGATCTAATTTTTGAGCCTGTATTTCATTGAAATACTAGCTGAAAACCCGGCGTAGCCCGGGTATTTAGTTATTTATTCGAGCTTTGAGTCAGTACGCCTTCTCTCTCTGCCCATCTCCTATATATATATATATATATATGTTGTTGTTGTTGTTGTTGTTGTTGTGGTCTTCAGTCCGGAGACTGGTTTGATGCAGCTCTCCACAATATCCTATCCTGAGCAAGCCTCTTCATCTCCACATAAGAACGGCAACCTACATCTGTCTGAATCTGCTTACTGTACCCATCTCTTGGTCTTCCTCTGCGATTTTTACCCCACACACTTCCCTCTAATGCTAAATTCAAAATTCCTTGATGTCAAAGAATGTGTCCTACCAATCTATCCCTTCTTTTAGTCAAGGTATGCCAGAAATTTCTTTTCTCTCCAATTCTGTTCAATACCTCCTCATTAGTTACGCGATCCACCCACCTAATCTTCAGCATTCTTCTGTAGCACTATATTTCAAAAGCCTCAATCCTCTTCCTGTCCGCACTGTTTATCGTCCATGTCTCACTCCCATACAAAGCAACACTCCATACAAATGCCTTCAGAAAAGACTTCCTTAGGCTTAAATCAATATTCGATGTTAACAAATTTCTCTTTTTCAAGAACGCTTTTCTACCCATTGCCATTCTGCATTTTATATCCTCTGTACTGCGACAATCATTTCTTATTTTACTGCCCAAATAACAAAACTCATGTACCTCCTTTATTGCTTCGTTTACCAATCTAATTCCTTCAGCATCACCTGATTTTCTTACACTGCACTCCATTACCCTAGTTTTGCTCTTGTTAATGTTCATCTTATATGTACCTTTCAGCACACTGTCCATTCCCTTCAACTGCTCTTCCAGGTCTTTTGCTGTCTCTGCTCAATGTACAAATTGAATAACATTGGAGAAAGACTACAACCCTGTCTTACTCCCTTTCCAACCACTGCATCCCTTTCATGCCCTTCAACTCTGATAACTGCTGTCTGGTTTTTGTACAAGTTATAAATAACCTTACGTTCCCTACGTTTTACTCCTGCTTGCTTCAGAACTTGAAAGAGTTTATTCCAATCTACATTGTCAAAAGCCTTCTCCAAATCTACAAAAGCTAGAAATGTAGGTTTTTCCTTTTCTTCATCTATCTTCTAGGATAAACCGTAACATGAGTATTGCTTCCCGTGTTCCTACATTTCTCCTGAACCCAAACTGATCTTCCCCGAGGTCGGCTTCTACCACCTTTTCTATCCTTCTGTATATAATTCGTATTAATATTTTGCAACCATGACTTATTAGACTGATGGTTCTGTAGTTTTCACACCTGTCTGCAACTGCTTTCTTTTGAATGGGGATTATAACATTTTTCTTAAAGTCTGAGGGTACTTCTCCTGTCTAATACATCTTACGCACCAGATGAAACAATTTTGTCTTGGCTGGTTCTCCCAGAGACTTCAGTAGCTCTGAGGGAATATCATCTACTCCATGGGCCTTGTTTCGACTTAGGTCTTTCAGGGCTTTGTCAAATTCTTCTCTCAATAAAGTATCTCCTATTTCATCTTCATCTACATCCTCCTCCCTTCCTACAATATTGTCTCGAAGTTAATTTCCCTTGTAGAGCCCCTCTATATAGTCTTTCCACCTTTCAGCTTTCCCTTCTTTGCTGAGAACTGGTTTTCCATCAGTGTCCTTGATATTCATAGATCTGTTTTTCTTATCTCCAAATGTTTCTTTTATTTTCCTGTAGGCTGTATCTATTTTTCCCCTATTTATACATTATTCTACATCCTTACATTTGCCTTCTAGCCACTCCTGCTTAGCCATTTTGCACTTCCTAACAATCTCATTTCTTAGTCGTCTGTACTCCATTTTGCCTGTTTCATTTACTGCATTTTTATATTTTCTCCTTTCATCGATTAAATTTAGTATCTCCTGTGATATCCAAGGATTTTTTGTAGGTCTTGCCTTCCTACCTATTTTGTCCTCTGCTACCTTCACTATTTCATCTCTCAATTTTACCCATTCCTCGTCTACTGTTTCATTTTCCCCTGTTTCTGTCAAATGTTGCCTAAAGCTCCCTCTGAAATTCTTAAGAACCTCACGTTCCTTCAATTTATCCAGGTCCAATCTCCTTTATTTTCCTATCTTTTTGTAGTTTCTTTAGTTTCAGCCTACAGTTCATAACCAACAAGTTATGGTCAGAGTCTATATCTGCCCCTGGGTATGTTTTACAGTTTAAAACCTTGTTCCGAAATCTATGTCTTACCATTATAAAATCTATCTGATACCTTCCGGTGTCTCCTGGTCTTTTCCACGTATACAAACTTCTTTTGTGATTCTTGAACCAGGTGTTTGTTATAACTAAATTATGTTCTGTGCAAAATTCTATCAGGCGGCTTCCTCTTTCATTCCTTTTGCCCAGACCATATTCACCTACTATCTTCCCTTCCCTTCCTTGTCCTTACTACCGAATTCCAGTCTCCCATAACAATTAAGTTTTCCTCTCCCTTAATTGTCTGAATAATTTCCTTTAGCTCCTCATATATTTCTTCGATTTCCTCATCATCGGCAGAGCTAGTTGGCATATAAACCTGTACTACTTTGTCGGTGTTGGCTTCGTATCTATCGTGACAATGATAATGCGATCACTGTGCTGGTCATAGTAGTTTTCCCGCATTCCTATTTTCTTATTCATTATCAATCCTACTCCTGTGATACCCCCAATTGATTTTGTATCTATAATCCTGTACTCACCTGACCAGAAATCCTGTTCATCCTGCCACCGAACTTCACTAATCCCCATATATCTAACTTCAACCTATGCATTTCCCTTTTTAAATTTTCTAATTTTCCTACTCGATTAAGGGATCTAACATTCCACGCTCCGACCTGTAGAATGCCAGTATTGTCTTTCCTGATGATCACATCTTCCTGAGTAGTCCCCGCCTGGAGATCCGAATGGGGGACTATTTTACCTCCGGAATATTTTACCCGAGAGAATGCCATCATCATATGTTCATACAGTAGAGCTGCATGTCCTCGGGAAAGGTAACGGCTGTAGTTTCCCCTTGCTTTCAGCCGTTCGCAGTAGCTGTGCGGCAAAGCCACATTTGCTGATGTTACAAGGCCAGCTCAGTCAATCATCCAGACTGTTGCCCCTGTAACTACTGAAAAGGCTGCTGCCCCTCTTCAGGAACCACACGTTTGTCTGGCCTCTCCACAAATACCCCTCCGCTGTGGTTGCACCTACGGTACGGCTATCTGTGTCGTTGAGGCACGCAAGCCACCCCACCTCGGCAATGTCTGTGGTTCATGGGAGAATTTTGGGAAGATGTACTTCACCTGTAAAGGACACCGCGTATATAACGCTTGTACGACCACGTCTTGAGTATTGCTCAAGTGTTTGGGACCCGCAGCAGATCGGTTTGAAGGAAGACATAGAAGCAGTTCAGAGGCAAGCAGCTAGGTTGTTACTGGTAGGTTCGACCAATGCGCGAGTGTCACGGAAATGCTCCGGAAACTCAATTGGGGATCGCTGGAAGATAGACGACGTTCTTTTCGTGAATTTCTGTTAAGTAAATTTAGAGGGCCGGAATTTGAAGCTGAGTGTAGTACGATCTTGCTGCCGCCTACTTACATTTCACGTAAAGATCACAAAGACAAGATAAGAGAAATTAGGGCTCGTACGGAGGCATATAGGCATTCTTTTATTCCTCGTTCTATTTGGGAGTGGAATAGGAAAGGAAATGCCTAGTAGTGGTACAGTGTACCCTCCGCCACGCACCTTACGATGATTTGCGGAATATGTATGTAGATGTAGAAGACAGAAACCATTTTCCACCAGATCTTTGTCACTTATAAGAGGTGGATATCTAGAGCGCAATCTATCTCTGTCAATGCCATTTTTTTTTCTCTGAGAAGCACGTGTTCTCTTCGAAAGTGAGGTGGCGATATATGGCTCAGTATAGGTAGCCAGTGAATGGGGGTTGATTTCATTGCACCTGAAATAATCCTCATAGTTTGGATCAGTACTGTGTCCACCATATTGGTGTGAGCGCTCTTTAGCCAAACAGGGGAACAGTACTCTGCCGCAGAGTAGACAAGTCCCAAAGCAGAAAAGAGCAGGGCAGAGGCGGTGGAGCCCCAGCTGGTACCACAGTTTCTGAATGATATTGATCCTAGTGCGAATTTTTGCAACTCCAGAACTATTGCATATCTGTCTAGAACTCTGAAAAAAATTTACATTTTTGAAAAAAGGGGTGCCAACTTCACAGCTCTCCTACTATTCAGAATTGCGATATTTCACGAAATTCTGCAGAACTATTTAAATTTTGTACAGAGAACTCTAGAACTATTGCATATCAGTCTAGAACTCTGAAAAAATTGACATTTTTGAAAAAAGGGGTGCCAACTTCACACGACTCAGGCGCAATTTTGTGTAGTTTTTCTCCCTATTTACGCAATTAGCTCGTGAACTATTATCTGGGCAAAAAAATATCATTAGGATTTTCTGCAGAACTCTTTGAGAGCTATTTAGAACTGTGATCAGAACTATGTTTGAACAATTAGGCACAAAATTATTTGGAAAAAACTAAAATTTATTACAATTTTTTGTAATTTTTTCTCGAATTAGTGCAGAACTATTTAAATTTTGTACAGAGAACTCCATAACTATTGCATATCTGCCTAGAACTCTGAAAAAAATGCACATTTTTGAGAAAAGGTGTGCCAACTTCACAGTAGCGTGTAAATGGATTCCCCATTATTGCAATTATCTCATGAAGTATAATCTGCACAGAAAAATGTCATTAGGGTTTCCTACAGAACTCTTTGAGAGCTATTTAGAACTGTGATCAGAACTATGTTTGAACAATTAGGCAGAAAATTATTTTGAAAAAACTAAATTTTGTGGTAATTTTTCCTATTTTTTCGGCGAAATTATGCAGAACTATTTAAATTTTGTACAGAGAACTCCAGAACAATTGTATATCTGTCTAGAACTCCGAAAAAAATGTACATTTTCCGAAAAAGGGGTGCCAACTTCACAGGACTCTCTGAGCCCCTCTGCACGTCTGTTTGCCTAGGTGGCCTCACTTGACGTCCACGGCGGCCGCACAACTGCTACCCTCGCCCACCTGCGTCCCGCCTTTATTGCGGGTCCGTGACATTATAGAAATCAGATAAGGTTCTCTATGGAAGGGGGAGTCAATTATTTACATAAACAGCTATGACTCTATGTAAAATAAAATACTCGTTACACGCACGCTGTGGGGGATTCCGAGGTCGACGGTTGCGTGTTCGATTCCCGGAACGTGAACTTCAGCTCGGTGGTGGGAAGGGGAGGGGTTTCGTCAGTGAGTGGTGGGGCAGGGAGGGGATATCGTAAAAGTCATTAATCATGTCAAATTTTATAATTAGGGGCAAAATAATGCAAATTTTTATAATTATGCAAAATTTTAATTAGGGACATAAATCATGAATTAGTCAAGGTTGTCCCAGAAACCGTCCTCGTAAGGGAGGTTGTCCCAGCTCTCTCCCATGCCTGTCGATGTCAAATTTTATAATTAGGGGCAAAATCATGCAAATTTTTATAATTATGCAAAATTTTAATTAGGGTCATAAATCATGAATTAGTAAGGTTGTCCCAGAAACCGTCCTCGTAAGGGAGGTTGTCCCAGCTCTCTCCCATGCCTGTCGATGTCAAATTTTATAATTAGGGGCAAAATCATGCAAATTTTTATAATTATGCAAAATTTTAATTAGGGTCATAAATCATGAATTAGTCAAGGTTGTCCCAGAAACCGTCCTCGTAAGGGAGGTTGTCCAAGCTCTCTCCCATGCCTGTCGATGACCTTGACCTTGACCTGTAGGGAGGGTGAGGAGGAGGAGGATGAGGATGAGGGTGAGGATGAGTGTAAGGAGGTGGATGAGGAGGAGGGTGACAGCCTGTTATTCATGACCTAGTTGTCCCCCAGGTCTCTCTCTTTACCTATTTGCTGTGGGTCTGTAAAAGCTGTTGCTAATACGGTTAGTTGTAAACAAGTAATAGATTAAAACCTGATGCATGATGGGTTGGTTTTTCATCAGCGGTTTGTTTGTGTCTCCATATCTCATGAAGTACTTGTCGCACTGTGGTACAATTTCGAAAGGTACTGTACCGGTATCTGTGTATACTGTCTGTAAAATTTCCTGGAGTACAATTTGTAGTATAGAATTTATAAACTGTATCGTCATTCCGAATGCCGTAGTTTTACTCCATGAACAGCGGAAAGGCACTAGCGAGAAACTTTTGTCCTGTCATCTCTTTGATGTGGTTGCTAGGGAGAAAAAAGTATAATAAAGGTTTGAAACTGCGTGTAAAGTTTCGTATAATAAAGGTTTGAAACTGTGTTTAAAGTTTGTTGCAAGTCGTTAAGTACTCTTGTTCTGACCCAGTTTATGAATAAAACCTCTTTGCATGATGTGGCAGTTTTTTGTGACTCCTATTGATTAGTTCGATGTATCCCCTGAAGCATGTATCGTATGTGTTTCTTACCCCTACAGTGATTGCTACCTCACGGCAAGGAATATGTACACAAAATTTGGTTGTAATTGGTCCAGTGGTTTAGTAGGAAATGTACCACACTGTCACGTGGTGCAGCTGTTTTTCGCACATTTCATTGTTTATGCTGTCATATATCCTGAACAATGTGTTGTATGTGATCCTTACACCGACGGCGACCGACCTCTTGATTTCAATGTCAAGTGAGCAAAATTTCATCAAGACTTGAACAAAATTGTAATGTTGTATGCAATACAAACACACTAAGCACCCGGAGACTGTTCGCGGATGATGCTGTCGTTTATCGGTTAGTGAAGTCAACAGAGGATCAAAAGCAACTGCAAAGCGATTTAGACAAAATTTCTACTTGGTGCGAAAATCGGCAATTGACACTAAATAAAGAAAAGTGTGAAGTAATACACATGACCACTAAAAGAAATCCACTGAACTTCAATTACGCGATAAATCAGTCAACAATTAAGGTCGTAAATTCTACCAAATACCTAGGAGTTACAACTACGAACAACTTTGACTGGAGAAAACACACAGAAAATATTGTGGGGAAGGCGAATCAAAGGTTACGTTTCATTGGCAGAACGCTTCGAAGATGCACCAGCTCCACCAAAGAGACTGCCTACATCACACTTGTGCGTCCTCTCCTGGAGTACTGTTGCCCCTTGTGGGACCCTCACCAGGTGGGACTGACGGAAGATATTGAGAAGGTTCAGAGAAGGGCAGCTCGTTTTGTTTTATCACGTTACGGGAAGGGGGAAGCGTTACGGAAATGTTGCACGAATTGGGGTGGAAATCATTGAAAGAAAGACGTATTTCATTGCGGCGTGATCTGTTTGCGAAGTTTCAATCACCGACTTTTACTTATGAATGTGAAAATATTTTGCTAGCACCCACCTACTTAGGGAGACATGACCATCCCAATAAAATAAGAGAAATCAGATCGAAAACGGAACGATTTAGGTGTTCTTTCTTCTCGCGCGCTATTAGAGAATGGAACGGTAGAGAAAAGTTATGAAAGTGGTTAATGAACCCTCTGCCAGGCACTTAAATGTGATTTGCAGAGTATCTATGTAGATGTAGACACTAGTTTATACGAGGATTGGAACTTGAATAGTGGCATCTACTTATTCACAACCTATATAAATCCGTCACATGTTTGCACCTGTTACTGTCCTTCAAAGTAGTCACCAGCGCTGTGTGAAAACCAGTGCCAGCAATGTGGAAGGCGTGGTATACCGTTAACAGAGCCTGTTATGTTGGTGCGAATGGAGTGGTCTTCAGAATCAAATAAAAGTCACAAGGACTTACATCTAGGGAGTATGGTGCATGGTACAGTGCTTCCCAGTTCCATCGACCGAACAGAGCAGCCACAGCTTGCGCTGTTTGCGCACGCGCATTGTCGTGCAAAATGTTGGGTGGGTTGTGCAGAATGTGTTGCCACTTCTTTCGCAAATCTGGTTGCAGGTGATGCTCCAAAAACGAAGAGCAATTCATGCGGAACCCATCGTGATGCAATTTTTGGCATGCCCAGGCGTTCCTTCAGGATGTGAAGCACAGTCGTATGGCGTTGATCATTGTCCACTAACAAAACAACAGTATGTACTTCTTCTTCAGAAACGCTAAGAAGAATTGTCTGATGCATGTCTGCCACAGTTAGCCGACCTTCTTTCAAGACTTTTACCCAACTTGCCACTGTTCTGTAGGACAATGCCGATTCCCCGCACGCCTCTTGAAGACCTTGATGATACTGTCGTGCTGTACGACCTCTGTTACATTCAATCTTGATCTAACTCCAACGTTCCTGTTTCGAAAACATAGTGACACCGCTACGTTAGACCGCTCGCTCACAAGTGACTGTGTTTCCCTCGATTGTGTGCACGCCGGTAACGTGGGACGGGCGAGTTCATTTGCTCGGAGGTAAAATAGGTATTTAAACAATTGTACTATGTGTAATCTTTGTCTTGTCTTGTTCCTGTACGTGCCATGTCGTGATTTGAAACGGCGATATTATCATAATTTTCCGAGAATGAGCGTTACATTGTTTTTTCTCAACAATAGTAATCAAGGTCTGTTAAATGATCGTCAATAGAAATGTTGAACAGTATATCGTGTTCTTCATAGTAAGATCACCCATACAAATATTTTAAGCGTTTTCAGGATTTTAGCGTCAGTTGCAGCATCTTCAACATCAGCCGCTTAACTGCAGTCACCGGGCGTCATTTCATAATAATTCAAGTACTGTAAATAATTATTAAATGATTCAGGGACGGTTGTTGAAATAAATTGGGACTTTTAAGAATTACGTCTCTGATTGGCTGACGATCTGGACGGCGATAGAATAAATTGTAATGATTCAGATTTTAATTCAATTTACATAACTAGGTCTACGGACCAAACGGAAGGGATTCATACAAGTGTTTTTTCTGTATTGTGTCTTTGACGGATCTTGAGTTAACAACTGATAGGCAATTCTCGAGCTTAAAAGTATTATGATTGAGACTAGCCAGTGATTGTGTAACCTTTTTATTATTTATTATTTTTTTTTTCAATATAGAGTTTTTCGACTTTTTAAGTAATAGTTCAGCCTTAAATATTTTTATTAAAATCAGTTCTTTGGCTATCATAATGAACTATATAATAGTTCAGTAAATTTCAGTTCAAGTAACAGTACAGCATAGTTAGTTTTTATTTGCTAGGACGCCACGTTTTGGCGCCCATAACGTACTCAAAGAATTTGTATATATAGATATCTTGAGTATTTATGTACCAATATTTGTTTGTAATCTGTATTTATGTATTCTGTTGCATGTACATACGAACTACTGTAACAACTCTACGAAAGTAACAACCAATACAGAGAGGAAGGAAGAAAGGCAATATATATGTAGCGGATCTCGATGTGCTGTATCCAACTTGATCTTGACCTACTGTAAAAGATGCTGGCTCCCACATTCAATCAATAGGAAGGTAAAGTGCAATAGTCCGCTTGCAAATGATTTTTTTTCTGTTGTTTCATTTACATTGCTTTTACGAGGCCAGTAACCTAAGCTTTAGTTTACTGTGTGTTAGCAGTGTGACAGCATTATAAGGTCATTGGTAGGCATTGTTTAAAAAATGGTGAAACCTAGGAACAAGATAGACAAACCAGTTAACATAGATGCTTCACTAATAGACACAATGTGTGATTTTGAGGTAGAAGAAGAGAATAGAACTGTGACTGAGAATGAAAATACCGGAATAACCGAACAGGAAGGTGACGTGGACACCATTCCGTCAACTGCAAAACAATAAAGTGGGGATAACGTGAATAGTTACACCCGCCAAGCAACACACGCCACCAACCACTAGTATGGGTGATCGATTGAATATTTGCTCTCCTATCCCGGACCCATTTGCTGAGCTATAAGACAGATAGGGGTATGGGACAAAGTTCGCGATAAACAATTGCAACGAATGTTGCATGAACACGAAAAACAGTTAGCAGAAAGAGATAGAGCTAGAGACGAATAAATAGCAGAAAGAGAAAGGGCTCGTGATGAGCATCTTCAGCACACGTTAAAAACTCTAGTAAAAGAACAACAAGAGCAAACCGATAGAACTGTAACGCAATTAAAAGGTTCATAAAAGGAACTGCCCGAAGTGAACAAAATTTAGCTCCACAGTTACAGACAATGAAAACTGAACAAAATTCATAAAGAAAGAAGTTCTACAAATCGCGGAATGCATGGAAAACTAAATACGCGTGAAACAATAGAAAGAAGATTCGCCGAACATACGAAAAAGTTAGAAAATGATTTCGATCATTGGTTAGAAGATAAAGACAAAGATCGCGGAACATGTTGACACAGAGATTACATGACTTTAGGCCAAGGAAGCAACGACGGGCTTGGCCACCATTGATTTCTATACAAGAGATCCTAATGGCCACCGACCACTGCCGAAGATTACCGAACTACTACGAAGCAGACGATTCGAAATCGGGTGAAAACCTTCCCTGCCATACGCCATCTTGTTTCGTGTATTTCATGACTTTCGTACTAAGTGGTTTATTTAAAGCTATGTTCTGCAATATTTCGTGAACGTGTCATGAAATATGTACCAACGAATTGCAACCATGCACAGGCACAAAAACTGAAAAGATACTGTGATAATGAATATTGTAAACAATGTGCTGATACTAGTAGTGTCATAAATAGATTAAGTACTAGATTTCTGTGGCAACTGATTCTTAATGATACTGAAATGTATACATTGCAACAAATTGGCTTGGTATTTTTCCTACTTTCTTTCTCTTTTTTTCTATACAATATGTTGAAAGTCACCAATTAGAATCAATGCATCTAGTAAAATCTTTTTCCTTGGCATGGTTTCTACTGACGTTTTTAATGTAGATTTACCTTTTCTGTACTTAAGGTAGGAATGTATTCATTTTAATTCATTCTTTGCGAAAATAAAGTGCAAACATTTGGTTTGAAACTGAGACCGTGTTTCCTTTTATAGCTAAAATAATAACAGAATAAATATGCTAATATTAAATTCCACATAACTTTAGTACTTAATCTACATACAAAAGTACTGGTTCGTATTTCATGGCATGATCACGGAATAGAACAAATGCACATTTAAGCACAATGCTGAATATCACAGAACATAGCTTTATTTAATTAATAAGTGTGTCCGTAATCACTTAGGATGCAAGGTGAAAGAAAAAACAAATTGTCTATCTATCTCAAAAGCTAAGGTGCTATCCACTTCACTTTGTCAGACTCCTGTTATTGAAGAGAAAAGTTAATTGCTAACATGACAATTCTGGACACCACATTATAATTAATCATACTATGAACGATGTGTTTTTGATAATTCTTCAGAGCGCTATTGCTGTAAAATAACAATGCCTGAGCTATAATAATAAAATTATGAAATACACGAAGTAAGATAGCGTGTCCAAGGGAAAGTTTCCAACCAATCTCGACGTCTGCTCCGTAGCAGTTCGGTGAACTTCGGTAGTGTTGGTGGGCAAGTCAGAGATCAAGAAATCAAGCAGCGAAATAGCTGAACAGCAAACAGTGTTGCCAACTGCAGTGAACCCGCACGCGATAGCCGATAGTAAAATTACAGAAGGCCCCGCAACACTGTGAGAAGACACATTTGTCAATGCAAACAGCATAATTTGTCGGCCATGTTGTGGAAGTAACGGATGTCGAAGTCCGGAATACAATCCATCCACACAATTAGTTGCAAAGCCCATTCAGTACCGAATATTGTTTTAGAAGTTTTATTAACAACAAACAGAAGAGAAGAAAACTGTTCATCCAGTTGAGTTTGTACATAGTTTTAGAAATATATTACCCTACTCATGGAATGAAAGACAGAAAATTAAATATGTAGTTTCACATATTCAGGGAGAAGCATCTTTGTGGGCTTTAGAGGCCACAGAAGATTGCAGTATATTGGAACAATTTGTACAAGTATTTAAAAAAATGTTCAAATGTTTGGACTTAACTACTCTGGTCATCAGTCCCTAGGCTTACAAACTACTTAAACTAACTTATGCTAAGGACAAAAAATTACACCCATGCCTAAGGGAGGACTCAAACCTCTGACGGCGACCAGCCACTCCACTGCGACACAAGCGTTTTTAGTGGAACTAGTATTGCCTGTGGTCGAAATACAACCAATTCTGTTAGCAAAGCCATGAAAATGCAACAACATTTTAATGTAATTAGGATTCATTGAGCACTGCAAATTTATAGGTTTTATGAGAATGCTATGAGAACAGGTGAAAGAAAGGGAAAAGAGGAAACAGGAGAGAATGAAAGACACACACATGAGGGAATTAATTGCTTTATTTTACAATTTAGCATTACAAAAACTCAGTAAAAACGACATTTTTCGTAAAAAAATCCTTTCATCATTCGCTAAATGTCCTTGTTCTCTATGTTCACAAATATAAAATTTCAAACAATCAGAGGATGCAACATATAGCTGATCATGTATGAAAACTGGTTTTGTTAACAGAATTACAACTTTTTCAAATGTTTGTCCTGGAAACTTATTAATAGTAATTGTAAATGCAGGAATAATTGGGAATTGTATTATTTGGAACTGGGAAGATAAAATAGTGTCCAGTTGTTTACATTTTAAATTTTTCTTCCTCTCACGAGAAGGCACGTGGGGTACTCAATACACCACTTTCTATCGTAAATTACAGTTCCCTTACGAACCAGGTAAATATTTATATTTTGCAGCAACATTGCTATGCTGCAGAACTACAATATTTCCCTATGATTTATGGGTTACTCAATACCCCAGCACACCCACTTGAGGGTTAATTCTTCATTCTAATTTGATGTTTCCAACAATCACTTCACTATTACAAAATCCTTGTTGGATTACCATTTTCCAATAAAACTATTATTTCTTATGGAAAATCTGCAGAGAAACTTGAAATGTATTATTGTAATGAATATGAATATATTAATACTGTGTTCATAAACTGAATTGTTTAATGATATTTATTATATTTATATTTAATTTATTATATATATATATATATAATGATTATTATGTTTATATAAATTATAATTAATTATATTTAAAAGCTGTATTTAAAAATTGAACATTACAAAGGATTAAAAAAATTGGGGGTAATGACCTCAAGATTGGAACTCTCAAGTGCTAACTGACCGAGCTAATTTTACCTGTACTAATATGTCACCTATAACATGTTATAATATACTGGCAAAACTTATGGAGAATTTGGAGTATCATCCTAAAATTTCTTTTTCTCTTTACTACCCTTAACGGCCATGTGTGCATACAATTTTTATATTCCCATCAAGGTTCACCAAAGGGAAAAGTACACTACAGTAGGAAAAGACCATTAAATGGTAGCTCCAGTTCTGAACATCAAAATAACATGAAGTAGAGAAATATACAGGATAATGGACAGAAGGGTTATTGTGATAATTGGAACCAAGAAACGAGACAGGTGACTTATTAATAATAAGTATAATAATAAACAGCCAAAGTAGGAATCTAACTCTAACAGAATCCGATTGCTAAACCATGGCCTATTTAAAATCATAGCACGAAGATAGTAGAAATCACAGACAAACCTATAGCAAGACGTTGCAGCAATTAAACAACAATTGGCCGCAATAACTTCTCCTTTGTTGGCCGTGAGACAGAGGGAGAGCATTAAGAATAATGATAAACATCATGTAGGGATGCTCCGATTCTAAAATAATGAATTATTAGACAAAGAGTTAATGGACCAACGTAAACATAAGGATATCGATCAAGTACAGTCGATTATCCAAGGGAGTATCTGTTAATTTATTAATAGATAGAGGAGCTACTGTTCAGTGTAATGAGTGCAGATTTATACAAAAGAATTAGTGATGTACAAGAAATACCGATACTTGCTGTGGGCAATTGTAATGTTAAAGGAGCTATAGGTGCTCAATCGCATATAATTAAGAGTCAGGTGCGGGTACCAATTAATTTGTTGAAGGATCAGCTAATACACACCACCTTAATTGTGAAAGGATTGGGGGTACCTTGCATCCATGGGTGTGATTTTCTTCATGAGAGGAAAGCAAGGCTCGTCCTGGAGTTAGTCTGAACAAATCAAGCAGATGGCAAGTCGGTATTCGACAACTAGCGGCAAACAGTGTTGTAGAACCTGTTTGAAACTCATTGTAAAGGCACTTTAACACCAACAGTAAACAAAAAACTAACTCATAGGCTAACATTTACTCATTATATTGACAATTCCAATGATACTAACAAACCTGACGGTGGGCAAGGCACTGTAAGAGTAATTTTTGTTTATAATTATTTTCCTATCTAATTAACAGAATAGTTATTATAACTTTTGAGTTCAATGCTTTAGCAAAATATCAAGAGACATCAATAACCGTGAAATAAATTTAAAAACAGCCAAATTTCACTAAGTCACTTTTGAAAGCACCAACTTATTCATGAAGAAATTCTTACAAATAAATGTATACCTGCAGCTTATGCCACTGAAAGAAACAGAATATAAACATATGAGAAACAAAAATTTCTGTTATGATTTGTTTTCAATATGATAGGCACTTTCTTTGGTGGGTATCAGTTCGGTATTGAGTCTTTGAAAACTCAGTCCTCTTTCTTACACATGTATAAACATTTTAGTATACTTATTTTTGCCTAAAAAGTGAATGTCTTGCTTTTTATGGGTCAGATGTAGCAACGACTATGGAATGGATTTCTTCCTTCTTGGAAACAGTTTTATGCTTCTGGTGTTTTGTTTCCACATCTGTGAGGTTTTCCGTTAAGTTACAGCTGTGGTGACTGATTCACTACATTATAAATAATGTAGATATTTCATTTCATACAAGTTTTATATGTTTCACACGCACTGTTTTGGCAGGAAATATTGGTGAATAAATCTTCCCAAATCTATAAGGCAATCTATGAAAGACAAATTTTGAACTATTTTTAATTACCGTTTTTAAGGCACTACATCCGTTCCCTATTGTAAAATGTATGTTACAAATCAATAAACGATACTATCTGCATTTATCCAATGTCATGTTCAGAAGGTTGCCAGCCATTTACCGCTGCTGTTACAGTTTATAGAAAAAATCAAAGGGGGTGTTGTGATTGTATATGATAGATAGCGACTAACCTGTGCATGGATTTTTTGTTGTTGTTGTGGTGCTTCGACTGCTTTGTAGCCTTCTCCCACAATTTGCAACGAAATTAATAACTTTTACATTGATGTTAAACATTCAAACACTTCAGCTTAAGCTGACAAAGTCATGTGTATGTCTTCTTCCTTATTTATGCGGAAAGGTGTGGAAAATAATCGCTGACTGCACACTGATTATATGTGAGGCATCCTGTAATTGTTATATACTCACTATTGCTTTCATAATTTTAAAGTAAAAATTTAATGAAGGTGTGGGAACATTTAACTGCTAGGATGGCACTAAAATTTGTAATTCATACATTTCGCCTTACGTTTATGAAAAGCTGTATTCGGGAAACAAATTCGTTTTTTTCTCTTTTTTGTGTTTCAAAATGAATCACTGTGCATTGAGATTCCAACAAAAAATAAGTTAAACCACACACAATATAACATATTTAATTGAAAACTTAATTAATTTATGCAAATAATAACACAATTAGCGATCGTTACCATTGAAAAGTAACATGGCTATGTATTTTAAATATTACCCAACAGGAGAATGAAAAAAGTTTTGAAAGATTCACAAAACCAGTTTCCAGGACACAGGAACTAAATCAGCAATCGCTATTAGTAACAAAATGAGCAGAGAAGTTGTGTGGTATGTTCAATGAGAAATACTCTGTGACTTTAAAATTTCAGTAGCTACTGTATTGTTAAATAGTTTGCAGTTTGTAGATTGTTGAAGAAATAAGTATCTGCATTGTTCGTTTTAAGAAACTATTTATTTGTGTACTATGTTTTATTTTGAAATGTTACACCAAATTTCTTCTTTCTCTGAAAATGTATGCTGCGTCATTACTTTATAGATCTTTATTGACTCAGATACTATTTTAAACTTATTCTGAATATCTCTAATGACAGTAAACCATGTTAATCACTACAAATGAGACGAAGATTCTATAAACACTTGGTCACATTTCACAGCCAAGAAGAATAAATCAAGAGTTCTAATCAGAATAAGTATATTACTGTCAGGAATTAAAAATAATGTACTGTGGTTGTACTCTGTGTTTAAGAATATCTACAAACATTGATATCAGCTCTTAAAGGTAATTCTGACATCCTAACCAATTTGTTAGGAATTAAGTATATTATTTTTAATTCCTGACAGTAATATAGATATTCTGATTATAACTCTTGATTTATTGTCCTTTGCTCTGAAATATGAGCAAATGTTTATAGAATCTTTGTCTCATATGTAGTGATTAATATGGTATATTGTGGTTAGTTATATTCAGAATAAGTTTAAAATAGTATCTGAGCAATAAAGATCTATAAAGCAATGACACAGTATACATTTTCACAGAAAGAAGAAAATAGGTTTTACATTTCAAAATAATACACGGTAAGTACGCGAATAATTAGTTTCTTATAATGGACAAGTTTGATGCTGTCCAATACTACAGCTTAACTTCATATCTTATGTGCTACTGCAACAGTCGCTTTAGTCCTGCATTGTTACTATATAATCTTTTATATTCTATATATATTAAAATAATTTTGACGAATGTTTTGTAACTTCTGTATTAGATTCTGGAATGTCAGAATTACCTACTATAACTGGCAAAAGTAAAGTGAATTACTTTTGATATCAATAAAGATAATCTGAAATATATTTATTTCACATTAGGAAAAATTAAGTGAATTAGTACCGTATTAAAACAATGTAACTATTCGACATATATTGTATCTTAGGAGCAGTGTTATTTCTGGTGCAAATTCAGTGCAAGACTGAAGTGCTGGTTCTCTGTCCGCTACAGTCTGCATATGTCGTCACAGTCAAACTTTGAAGCTGTAGTTACATCTGTGCCAGCGATTAGGCAGCACTGGAAACGGCATACTGCAAGGAAATAATATGAATTAGTTTCATTTACAGATGTAGAAATTCTGATATCATACATCAACAGTGATCAGACTCTACAGATTTTGTTATGTGCATACTTGTCAGTAGAAGGTTTGTATAGAAGGAAAAATGGAAAAGCCTGGAAAAAACTAAAGAGACTTTTTCTATCTGAGTTTTGTAGGAACTCAAGACCATAATTCACGTTTCAAACGATAATTCTTTGTTTTGTTTCCTTCATTAAGGTTCTGGAACAATTTACAAGAAAGCACTTCCACGTAATTAGAAATGAAAGGCACAAAGATTTGGACAAACTGCAAAAATCATAGTTTGAAAGCACTCCCGATTATAACTGATGATAGCAATGACACATTTGACAAGTACAGTAATGTTGGTGTTGTGGTCTTTAGTCTGCAGACTGATTGATGCAGATCGCCATGTTACATTAATCTGCACTGACCTCTTCCTCTAAGAATACACATGGTAACCAACATTGTTTTGTATCTGCTTACTGTATTTGTCCCTTGGTCTCCCTCTGCGATTTTTCCCATCACTTCCTTCTAATGCTAAGTTAAAGATTCCTTGATGTCTCAGTATGTGTCCCACCAACGAATCCCTTTTCTTAGTCAGGATATGCCAGAAACTCCTTTTCTCCTCAATTCAGTTAAGCACCTCCGCATTAATTAAGTTATCTACCCATGTAATCATCATTCATCTGTAGTCATCATTTAAAAAGCTTCTATCATCTTTTTCTCTGAACTCCTTATCGTCCACATTTCTTTCCCATACAATGCTACACTCCAGACAAATACTTTCAGAAAGTACTTCCTAACATTTGGATGTTAACAAATATCGTTTCTTCAGAAAGACTTTTCTGCATTTTATATCTTTCTTTACTTCGGTCATCAGAAGTTGTATTTCTACCCAAATAACAAAATTCATCTACTACTTTTGTTGTCTCATTACCTAATCTAATTCCATCAGAATCGCCTGATTTTCTGACACTACATTCCATTACCCTCGTTTTAATCTTGTTAATGTTCATATTATATCTTCCTTTCAAGACACTATCCAGTTTTTCCATTCGTCTGTAAATAGTGTTACTAGTTTTCACCCCCATGAACCGCAGACATTGCCGAGGGGAGGGGTGGCTTGCATGCCTGAACGATACAAATAGCTGTATTGTAGGTACAACCAGAGCGGAGGGGTATCTGTGGAGACGAAAGACAAATGTGTGGTTCCTGAAGTGGGGCAGCAGCCTTATCAGTAGTTATAGGGGGCAACATTCTGGATGATTGACTGAGCTGGCCTTGTAACATCAGTGAATGGCTGAAGGCAAGGGGGAACTACAACTGTTACTTTTCCCGAGGACATGCAGCTCTACTGTATGAATATAAGATGATGGCATTCTCTCGAGTGAAATAATCCAGAGGTAAAATAGTCCCCCATTCGGATCTCCAGGTGGGGACTACTCAGGAGGACGTGATCATCAGGAAATATAACACTGACATTCTACAGATTGGAGCGTGGAATGTTAGATCCCTTAATCGGGTAGGGAAGTTAGGAAGAGAAAAGGATAGGCTGAAGTTAGATATAATGGGGATTAGTAAAGTTCGGTAGAAGGAGGAACAGAATTTCTGGTCATGTGAGTACAGGATTATAAATACAAAATCAGTTGGGGGTATTACAGGAGTAGGTCTGATAATGAATAAGGAAATATGAATGCGGGTAAACTACTATGAGCAACACAGTGGTCGCATTATCGTAATCAAGATAGATACGAAGAAAACACCAACCTGTGTACATAGAAGAGACCAGGAGACACCGGAAGGTATCAGATAGATTTTATAATGGTAAGATATAGATTTCGGACCAGGTTTTAAACTGTAAGACATACCCAGGCGCAGATATAGACTTTGACCATAACTTGTTGATCATGAACTGTAGGCTGAAACTGAACAAAACTGAAGAAAAGTAGGAGAATAAGGAGATGAGGCCTGGATAAATTGAAGGAACCTGAAGTTCTTAAGAATTTCAAATGGAGCTTTAGGCAACAAATGACAGAAACAGAGGGAAGTAAAACAGTAGAAGAGGAGTGGGTAGCATTGAGAGATGAAGTAGTGAGGGCTGCAGAGGACAAAATAGGTAGAAAGGCAAGACCTGCAAAAAAATCCTTGGATATCACAGGAAATACTAAATTTAATTGATGAAAATATAAAAATGCAGTAAATGAAACAAGTAAAATGGAGTACAGATGACTAAGAAATGAGATTGACGGGAAGTGAGAAAGGAGGTCAGCGTCAGTCATTCTATTGTCTTTATTTTATGTCAGAAGATCTATATTTCAGCTGTATTCCGATGTAATGACATCTGAGAAAAAAGAAAGTTAACAATGAAAGTACAGTCACATATTAAGTGTGTGCAATGTTCAGTCATTTTCACAACAAGAAAAATCTGATAAAATGCTGTAGCAACAAATACATACCATTACCACAATGCCAGTGTGTGATGCAAGTACAACATTTCCTCTCCATGGAGATTGGAGAAGTGAACACAGAACTAACAGCCTACAACAACGAGCAATGAGTCATTCCGTTATTAATATCTTTGAACTCTTAAGAATTTTACATCTTATCCAATAACTTGATACATTTCCTAGTCATTTATCTGTCCCTTTTTTTTTTTTTTTTTTTTTTTTTTTTTTTTTTTTTTAGGAAACGATTTCATTAAAATCCACCAACTTTCCCATCTCCCACTGACTGACTCAGATTTTTCCTCGCCTTCGGCTTTAAAAAACCACCAAATTCGTTGGGAAACCACTGACGTTGGCAACCCTGCGCGTCTCGTCACGCGCGTCTTGTGCGAACCTCGCGTTGCCGGCGACGGCCGACCACGGGTCGATTGGCACTCGTCGAGGGCGCCATTTTCCTTCATTCAGCTGGCGACTACCAACAGGGAGCTACAAAACGATGTCGGTTATTTCCTCGAATAACTACCCTATAACGGACAGTTCTAGTGATTAGGCGGACGCTGAGATATTTTACTGGCACCGGCGCAAGAAAAAGATGACACAAAGAGTGTTAAGCGTGCATCCGCAAGTGGAGCGGAATTGTCATCATTGGTTGTTCGTTGGTGGTAGAGAACTGCAAGAGACTCATACAAAATTTTTAGCATTCTACAGAATATAAATAACGTGGCTTGAGAAAAGGGGATATATCCGAAATTAGTCGCCAATAACAATAAAAAAAGTAAATAAATATTAGCAGCTCTGGTTGAGATATAAAAAAGGTCTCTTCCTGAATATTTGCGAGCTGCAAGACACGACATACTGAAAATCTATATCTATAAATGTGACTGTCTGTTCGGTGGACATTTATCATGTCTGAACCAAAAGACATAAAGAGCTAAAAATTTGTACAGTTACTAATGTCTACCCGAGGAAGGCTTTAGGCACGGATTTATGGCGGTTTTATGGATATATATATATAGGTGTGAAAATTATTAGACTCAAAGTTATTTTTTCTTACAATGAAAACATTTTACAGTTTAGAAGCATTATTCGCCAAATTAGAATACGTTGGTGTTTTGCGTGCATGCCTTTGTTCTTAATGAGCATTTCAGCATGGGTTGGTATTGTTTCTATGAGTCTGGAGCATGAGTTTTTGACATCTTCATCATGGTGCCATATTTGTATGAGTTTTTCCATGAGTTGCAACTTTGTTGTAATGTCGATCTCCCTCAACCTTTGGTTATCAGTTGCCCACAGGTTCTCTATAGGGTACATGCCTGGACTGTTCCCAAGCCTTGGCAACGTTTCTACTTTATTTTCTCCAGAGAACTGCGCAATTGATTTAGCTTTATGACACGGTGCACCATCGTGCATGAACACAAAGTCTCCGTCAGGAAACCATTCCTCAACCTGAGGTAAATATCTGACAAATAAAAGAATTATTCATAATAATAAAAATATTTATATTTTATGGCTAAAAGTGCAATTAGAAATACTCATTAATTATTGTTTTATGATACATTAAACGTAAAACCAACCTTAAGAACGTCCCAGTTGATTTAAACTGTCTCCAAAACAGCTACAACCATGCAATCTTTGCCTCAGAAGTAACAATTGACTGCTTATGGATTGCTGCCAACATTGTTATATACACAGTACTAGCAATAACAAAGGTAAATGTTGTCGTATGGATGTAAGTGAGAGAAAATGCCAATATCACATGACTGAATAATTCTAGAGTAAGAGACACTAGGAAATATCAACATTTTCGTCTTGAGTCTAATGATTTTCACACCTCTGTATGGAAAGTCCAGGTTGGAATTAATAATATAGTGAGGACAGTTTACAAAGATGTGGCGACGAGCTGCGACAGGCACATACAAAAGACACACACATACAACACATTCAGCTATCGGCCATGGCCTTTTTCAGAAAATGGAACACTCACGCAATCACACAGGCACACAACACAGTCACACAACCATCACCTCCGACTGCCGCACTTCGAATCACACTCTGCAGCGAATCGGACACAGGAGGTTGAGGGGAGGGGAGAGGGGATAGGATGGTTACGTCACGGTGGTGGGGATGGGTTAGATGGGAATAACGAGATGCAGCTTAGGAATGGAGTGGGGAGGCGGGTGAGGGGAGAAAATAATATATATATATATATATATATATATATATATATATATATATATATATATATATATATATATGAAAATAAAAATATATATTTATATGAACGTCTGTTCGGTGTGCGCTTATCACGTCTCAACGACAAGACGAAGAGACTTAAATGTTTCTACAGTTACTAATTTATACCTGAGGAAGCTATAATTCATCCGTCAGGAAGATTTTAGGCACGGTTTTATAGCTATCTGATAGATATTTAGTAATTTGAAGAATATAACACGAAATGCTGGACAATAATTCCTCATTGAAAATAATATGTACTCTTTGAAAAATGGTTTTATTGGTTGCATTGTTGCTTGAGGGTTGATAATGATAAAAGGTTGGAGTATATTGGGATGGAAAGTTATCGGTGTATATAAAATTTGACGTGTGTGTGTGTGTGTGTGTGTGTGTTAATATTTCGCTCTGCAGCGAAAACTACAGAACGCAAACGAATGGTCTGTATGTAATTGTTGTCCGGTCTCCCGTTGCACACCATGCCGATAGCTATAAGGGGGTGGAAGATGTGGTGGTTGAAAGTCGTCGAATTATTAAAAAAAAAAAAAATCGGACTGAAGGCCAGCGATTACGTTTGTGACTCTATAGCAAGGAGTTTGCATACAGCGAAACATGATGCCGCAGACCATATCTTTGGTCTAAGCGTGCTACAATGTCTTCAGCTCTTTCTCTGTAAGGATAACCATATGAATAAGGAAATATAAGAATAAATAAATAAAGCAGTAAAAAAGAAATTTTATTTTAATACATCTCTTTAAAAAATCGATTTGACGTTTCGCGCATTATCTGTCATAATCAACCCACAGGCGTGTGGAGCCGTGGGTTTAAGCTAGTATATATATATATACTGAACCCCCACTGCTTCGCATGCGTAGGCTGTTTGGTCTGCACCGTTTGTTTCTTTTTAATCCTGACGAAGAATCCATATCTTAAGTTTCGTAGTTATAGATTAAAATTTGTTAACAGCACCAAATTTGGCTTATTAGCAACGTATGTTCCAAAAATATTTCATCCCCTATTTCAGCCCCTAATTGATTAATTTTCTGAAAATACCGAAACACGTGTCTTTTTAATTCTGACCAAGAAAACATATACCAATTTTTGTGGTTGTAGCTTCAAAATTGCCTTATTAGCAAAAGATTTTTGAAAAACATCCCCTCTCCAATTTAACCCCCTTGATCGTTGAATTTCCAAAAATACCGAAACACGTATTTTTTAAATCCTAACGAACAATATAAATACAAATTTTTGTAGCTGTAGCTTCAAAATTGTCTTGACAACAATATGTTTTCGAAAAGAATTTTTGATCCCCTCTTTTAGCCCCTTAGTTGTTGAATTTCCAAAAATACAAAAAACCGTGTCTTTTTAATCATGATCAAGAGTCCATAACCTAAGTTTCGTAGTTGTAGCTTAAAATTTGAGTTAACAGCAACATATTTTTGAAAATCAATTTTTTGCGTCATCTATTTTACCCCCATATTTGTCGAATTTCAAAAAATGCCGAAACACGTGTCTTTTAAATTCGAACCCTGAATTAAAATACGAAATTTTGTAGTTCTAGCTTTAAAATTGCCTAAATAGCTACGTATTTTTAAAAAACTTTTCACCCCCTATTTCACCCCCTTACGAACGGAATATCGAAAAATCGCTTCTTAATTGACGGCTACAGAGTAAGATCAACACCCTCCACAAATTTCAAGTTTCTATCTTCAGTGGTTTGCGCTGGGCGATGATGAGTCAGTCAGTCAGTCAATCGGGACACTTCCTTATATATATATATATATATATATATATATATATATATATATATATATATATATAAAGTTTTCCATATAAGTGATTTATGATGGATAACGGGGTTAATGGTTAGGTCGTACCGCAAGCACCTTGGCCCTTTTCGCCAAAAAGATAAAAGAGTCTACCGTGCGGTTCATGTCATTTATGTTAAATGAACATATATTACGTACTTATTTATTTGTTAAAAGTTCATTACAGAGATTGCATGTAAATCTCATGGGATCTAAAGTGTTTCATGCACTGGAAATACAGAAAAAATACACGGAAAATTACCTCCATGACGTACAATCCGCTCATCACACTCAAACTTTCCCGTGCTCTGCAGGTCGCAAGAGACGAGCGTCGCTCGTGACCACTTCCAGACGATTACGAGACGCGTGCAGATCGCCCCGTTGGCGGCCTCCCATTAACTTACGTCGGCAGTCGCGTGGGGACGGAATTGCGTCGAGGAGGAGTCGCAGCCGCGACGAGTGCGAATCGACCCGTGTGCGGACGGCCTATTAATTTATTTTTTTTCCTTCCTACACTCACTTAGCGCAGGTACGCGCAGGGTCGCGGTTTCCTCTCAGTTGGAGCAGGCTTGCGCTAAGTTGAGGGGATCCCCTGGGCCTCAATTTCCACTGTTCGAGCCTTGGCGGCACCATTCAGAAGATCAACCGCACGCTTCCAGGGAGTGATTCAGCCCACAATTTTTTTTTAATTAAAAGGGGACCCCTGATGGCAATGAAAACAAAAGGACCGTCAGCTGACTGTAATGATTGCATTAGTTTTTGAAATATGGGCATATTCCACGCCATACAGACAAGAGACGCTACAAAATCACCTGTTGGAGCGAAAAGTGAAATTAAAGCACAGACATGTTTGTAAAATATATGTCCTCATAACCGAAGAGGCTCCATGATGGATAAAACTGAAAATTAAAATGCTGGCATTTGTTCCTCAATTGTCCATTCACAGGAGGAAGTGACGTACTCAGAATGATGTCTCCCGGTGGGTGCACCTGCCACCCTAGGGAAATGGATCGTTACCCAAGAAAAGAAAGGCAATATAAAGGCTAGTCTACGCCGTAGCAATGCCCCACAAGAAAGGGAAAGGAAAGGAACATACAATGCTGCTGAATAAGCGACAATAAAATAAAAACATATCAAAACTCACAGAAACCCATGGAGCACATCTAAGAGAACGTGGGCGCTGCACTGCCCACATTAAGAGAAAAAAAGGGTAAGGTTATAAGAACATCAAAGAAAAGAAAAGAAAAACAAGGGAAATAAAAAATAGGCTAAAATCCCTGTTTTGCAAAAACATACTGCAGGGGTATCTTTAAAAATTTTCCAAATTTGTCTTCGTATTTCGCCCGTTTCTTTTCCGCCTCTTGTTCACTCCACAAGAGTGTCAGAAGGTCCAAGGGCTCTGTTATGCCAATCTTAAATATTGCGAGAACAGTCCGTCCAAATATCCAGGTCGGGCGTTATGGCGTCGGCAGCAGTGATGGTATGCGCAACGACCCTGTTGATTAATCTTCACATATCGCGGGCGAGATCACAAACGCGATGGTGTTGGCGACACTCCAAACGGTGTTCAACCGTATCCTCCACGGCACTCGTCACACAGTTACTGGTAGGCGTCAGATGGATGGAGTGCCGTTTGGAATTAGAATTAGTCGCCACGATGCGGTTCACAACTGAATACCACGTTGACCGGGTGCCACAGCCTGGGCGTCGCCGCATACAGAAGGGACCGGCGCTAAAATAAGCATAAGTTACGCGTCAGGACATTTTTTTTTCATAAGTAGTGCGTACAAAAGTAACGGATTAACGGAATTTCGGCAAATTAACGGAAGTTAAGAGTCTATTAACTCTTAAATGCATTTTTTTTTAAATTTCCAAAACGATTATTTCTGTGTTTTACTAAGTTGTATAAACAATGGGAAAAATAGTACAAAAATTCCGATGTTGCTAGTTTTTTTTTTCTTTTTTTTTTTTTTTTTTTTAATGAACATATGCAATATACAGAATCTTGGTATATAATTTTCAAAGCTGCTGTTGTTGTTATGGTCTTCAGTCCGGAGACTGGTTTGATGCAGCTCTCCACCCTACTCTATCCTGAGCAAGCCTTTTCATCTCCTCATAAGAACAGCAACCCACATCCACTTGAATCTGCTTATTATACGCGTCTCTTGGTCTCCCTCTGCCATTTTTACCCCACACACTTTGAAAGAAGTACGCAAAATAATTTTCATTTAATGTTGCCTGTCATACAGCCTTGATCTTGTTTTGTTACAAAAACCTAAGCTAAAATTCTGTAGAAAACAAATTTATGTAATTTTTGTACCATTTCATTAATCGATATAACATACTGTACTTAATTTCATATCTTTGCTGTAAACCAAAGACTTTGTTTTATGTTTGGATTGTGTCTTACACTCGTAGTTGTTGCGTTTATAGAGTTGGTGTGTGACCTTCGTGAAGGTGAGTCAGTGTCTGATTATGGTAGAGTTGTAGTCGTGAAACTGTCTGGTTAATCTGTCTGTGTGTTAGACTCGAAGAGTAAAAAAATTCAGACAGTTTTGAAGAAATGCAGTCTGCAGATTGTCATTTTGTATGGAAATTAATCTGTCTCAAATAAGGTAATGTGTACTTTTCTATTGTTATGCCTGCTAGTCTGTATTTGAACTATTGTAGTTGGTGTTTGTCTTTTTGCTAATGAATACTGTTTAATGCAGCTCGCATTTATCATTTAACCCTGAGTCATTTTCCAGTTCCTCGTTCCTTTCACCAATTTGAATTGCTATCCGTTCTGATAATTGTTTCTTATGATAGTGTTGCATAATTATTGTGTTTGTAAATTTATTTGTTAATTAGAACAGTTCAGTGTAGGCATTTTGTCATGATAAATGAGAGCAGGAAGTAGTTTGTTCATAAATCCAGTAAAGTTCATAGTTAGAGTTATTCTCAGTCTTCATGAAGGTTCAGATTATTAAGTCAGTTAATGTTAGTAACAGTTAAAGTGATTTGTCTGATCAGAAGAGAAGTAGATCACGTAAAGACATGAGAAATATTTGCAGTGAGCGAGACTTGAAACCATGACTAGATTTGTAGGGCATTTTTTATTACGTTCAATCAGTAAGGTAATTGTTGTTCAGGTAGGCACATTACCAAGTGCAGTGATTTTGGTATCTAATTAATATCAAATATCTTTGTTGGCATCCTGTTAATTGAAGTAACAAAATTATCACTGTAGTAGCACGCTCTCTATGTTGGCTCTTGCAGTCGAATTGTGCTTGTATAGTCTGGCTACTGGTATATGGTGCATGCTTACAGATCTGAACTTTTCATTTGCTCGCATTGTGTCTCACACACGAGATTAATGTGTAGATCAATTACGAGTTTAATTACTGTTAACTTATTAACAACTGTGCAATTTAAAGTGTTATCCGTTGCGCATCAAACTAAACCACATTTACGTAAGATCATTGCATGTTGCATCCCAGGTCAGTTGCAATTTATTCTAACAGGGCAAAGGAAGGCACTAAGTCTCATTGCTTAGTCAAATTATTTTGTAACCAAAACCACAACATAACATTTATTTGGGAATTTTAGCGGGGACGGTCTCTTAACAAAAACAGTGACACTCTCGCCCCACACACATACTACTTTTACCAATTCAAACACACACACACACACACCACTTTTATCTGTCGACCTGTCCGCCAGGATTCGTGCACATATATGGCATTTGCTGATTTTTGTAGTTAGATTAAGTTGTACAGTTATATACTTTGGCTTGATTGTAGACATGTAGTAACAATAGAGATTTTGTAGTTGTTGTTGAACTAGCTTTTTTGTAGTTTGCATCTGTAGCATAGTATATGGTGAATTTTCAGTGTATATTTAATTTTGTATTTTTGGCATACTACTTAAGCCGTGAATTATTGAGTATTGTCTTTTGACTGTTTTATTGAGAACGTGTGAACTCTGTAGCGTACATTGTCTGCATTATTAGCTCGCGTGACCTCTCACTTTCATCTTCTCATTATTGTCACTGTTAAAGGCTGCAGTCTATGCAAAATTGTTATTGTTCACATCACGATAGCTCAATAACTACAATGCCTAGGACAGTTAAAACGCGATCTGAAACTAGGGAAATGTCTGATGAAAATTCTGTTGAGTGTACAGACAGAGAAGAAAATAATGAAATGAGGTCTTCTCGCTACACGGAATCAACTGAAAGTAATGAACATAACGCAACTGGCGATTCCGCCGTGGGCAGTGAGCTCACTGGAAACAATTCGTGCCGGCCGCGGTGGACGAGGAGACTATGGCGCTCCAGTCACGGTCTGCACGGCCACTACGGTCGGGGGTTCGAATCCCCCCACGGGCATGGATATTTGTGCCGTCCTAGTTCGTAAGTAGTTCATAAGTAGTTTGTAAGTTTAGGGACTGATGACCCCATAGTTAAGTCCCATAGGAAAAAAAACAAAAAAATAAATAAATAAAAAAAAAAATTCGCCAACACAATCAGGATCCTTATGTCAAAACTCGGGTATCGCACCAACAGCAGTCATTACAATGAACCAAATATACCAGTTAATGCTATCAATGCAGAAAAGCAATGAGGAAAACAACAAATGTATCCATTCAGAAATAAAAGAAAATAATGTGCTACTCGACAGGATCGAGGAAAATTGTAATTCACGTTTTGAGAGGATTAAAGAGGACAATAAAAGTATAAAAGAATGTATTGAAACTATAAAAGAGGATAATAAACAGTTCAGGGAACAGCTTGTTAGTCGTGTCAATAATGGCCTTAAACAAATCGGACAGCACATTCGGGATGAGCTCAGTCATATAGTGGAAAATATTACATCACGTATCGAGTAGATTCAAACTACGGAAATTACTCAATTAAAACAACAGACCGCCACGAACGAACAATTAAGCACGGTTGTCAAACAGATAGATGAACTTTCCGTGACGGTAAATCAATTAAAAATAATAATGACAAGAATACTGATGTTACACAACCAACAATAAAGCCCTGTATAGAGAAAGTAGCGGCAACCTTTTATGTGTGGGTTGCCGACAATCGCGTCTTACCATTGGCCAGCTGCACGTCACGTGGTACGCGGCAGCCATTCCTGGGCCAACCTGAGCATGTACGTATATTGTAAAACTGTAGTGATTTAAGGTTTATTTCCTTATACGAAGCTTCTGTGTTGTGCAAGAACGGTTCGTATTAACTAAAGAACTTACTGAACTATTATTGTGATGGATAAATCGCGGCTACATACAATAATGTTTTATAGAAATTACTTTGTTGGACTAAATGATATCGTTCGTATTTCTGTATCTGTGTAAAATTTTAGTTAAATCACTTATATCTAATGTTTCAAATAATATTATTAAGCTACCGTTTGTATAAGTACGGAATAACTGTGCAATTCTAACATTTAAAAAAAATAATGTGCATACAAAGCAGTTTGGTCATCCATACTAGTATTGTATAAATGCGCCAATGAACCGTCGGTTGTTGTAGCGTAACGGCTACAGTTATTGATTACGGAACATTGTATTGTCGGGGAGGTTGGGTTCGAAACCCGCTTTTTTTTATTTTTTTCATTTATGTATTTATCATAGGCATAACAGTGCAAACGAAGTATTGAGAAATACTTGTTTTGATCTTCTGAGATTATAACAGGACAATTTGGATTCGCTACCTCTGAGAGACGTTTACTCAGTTATTACTTTTTCAGGAATAATGCCGCACTGTTGTGCCGTGAATTGTAGTTCAAGGCCAGATCGTGGCTACAAATTTAGATATTACTTCCAAACGATATAGTAAAGGTTAAAAAACTTCCAGTCCCAGTCGTTTCAGTTCAACCAGTCCTTAAATTGTTTGATGCTGATGCGAAGAACAAACTAAACATTGCGTGGGATCTGAGGGAAAATGTGTTAAGACCTGGACATTACGAGAAGATGACGGTTGGCCTTGCTTGTGCACTCCTGAATCATAGCGTTGCGGCCGCACTGAAGTATGCAGTTGAACAGAGAATACTTCAAGATTCTGCCATGACGACAGCATATTTAAGAGAAATCATCTTTTGTTGGTTCAAATTAATGACGTCAAGAAGTAGAAAAACTGCTATGTGCAATACAGTAGAGGATCAACACGACGATGCTGTCCAGTTCTTGAAAGATGTTATTGTTTTATTTGAGAATATAGAAATAGGCAAAAGAGGTGCCTGGAAACCAGTCCAGTCTGCAGTTATTCTGGCAATCACCACTGCAGTTAATGTGCAGGACTATCTTTTAAATGAGAAGGGTTTCAAAAAAATCAAATCAAATGTTTGTATAGTCTATGGAACTACGGGGTCATCAGTCCCTAAACTTACAAACTACTTACAAACTAGGACGGCACAAAAATCCATGCCCGAGGGGGGATTCGAACCCCCGACCGTAATGGCCGTTCAGACCCTGACTGGAGCGCCTTAGTCTCCTCGGCCACCGCGGCCGGCGAGAAGGATTTCTTGTGCGTTTTACTGTGCAGACTGTCACAAGATGCACTGGAAAATCTTTTCAGTACAGTTCGCACAAACAATCCTGTCCCAGATGCTTTATCATTTAAAAGCACTTTACGTCTTGTAGCGGCTTCGCAATATTTTCGCCCTTCTCAGTATGGTAATTACCAGAAAGCAGATGCTGAATTCCTAGCAGATTACCTGTAATATAGACGTACTTCTGATGATACGGAATGTGCAAATGATGTTCCTCAGTTTGAAACCACATACATGAGTCACATGGATGACTTTCTGCCAGAGGAAAAACAATCGTTGTATTATCTAGCTGGGAGAACTATTCAGCAAATTAAAAGAAGGTATGTCATTTGCGAGGAATGTGAAAGACCACTTCATGCAAAAAATTGAGAATGTGAAGAACTTCGGAGGTTAACCGACCTTAAAAACTACACTGACAGTGATCATTTAGTGTATGCATCAAAAGAAGTGTACAATGTGTTGAAAGTGGCGGAAAGCATTTTTCGTGCGAATGATAAACTTGTTCTTGCTTCCCAAATCTCGACAGAAGATTTAGAAACCGACACTGTCTCAGCAGCAGAGAACTTAGCGAACACTATACCATCCTATCACTCTGTTGTTGAGAAAATTATTCACGTTTTCATTACAATAAGAATGTATATCCTTTTCAAGAAGCATAATAGGCTTCTTCAGGTGACAAACAAAACACAGTACAGCAGCAAAAGTATGAGAAAAACAAAATTACTGTTGATATTGTATCATGATAAGTGTCATAACATTGAGTAATTATTTGGTAATTTAGTTAATCCATTTTTCATTAGTGTATTATTAAAATAAAATGTAAATGTTAACGTAATTGTAATTTTAAACTTCATTTTGATCCAGCTGTTACGTATTCCTCAAAAACTTAACAGTTTCTTGTTATACTAGTACAAATTATTTCAAAGAAATTGTGAATGCTTGTCATAAAAATGTTTGACAAACTCTAAAGGAAGGTACTACGGTTTTATTCCTACAAATATGGAAATGAAAGTTTGCATGTCAAGAACCTGCTGTAGCGTAAAGATTACAAATCCTATCATATTGACTGTTTCTATCGCTAGTTGTGTCATTCATTCATGAAAAACTGTACTGCAGTGTATATTTTTATTACTTCGCTACCGTTTGTGCTTTTCCTTCGGCCGAAAAGTAATTTTAAACACATTTTAAGGCAGCGTGCCCGTGTTACGCTATGGGAGCGCGCCAGCCGCATGGCCCAACAATGGCGGCCGCCGCTCAGTTGTCGCTACTTTCCTTATACAGGGCTTTAAGCAACACCATTTGTGGAAACGGAAGAGTTTCTTTCTCTTGACTGTTTCAAACAGGGATAAATGACTATCAACAAACAACACAAATCCGAAGTAAAGAAATTAGATGACCGCCTGGCGCGTGTTGAAAGAAAAATTAATCATGCGGCTGATGATACGCCCAATCAAACCCCGCGACATGATATTGAAAACGATTTTTCGGATTCGTGTGAGCTAGGCACTTTGACACGTGAACGCAGTCTGGTGCGTAGACAAGACTGAGAGTACCTCACGCAAGTCGCGAGCACACACACCACCCCCAGTTAATCAGTCATTTGATTACAAACATTTTCTCACGGTGCGGAAATTTCGCAACTCGTCAAACGGCATACGTCCTGTTGAATGGTTGCAACAATTCGAATACTGCCTTCCACCGAATTGGCCAATTGGCAACAAATTGGAATTCATGTGTGGATACTTAGAAGGCGAAACCGCCACAAGAATGCGAATGCATGCGCGAGAATGTCGCAGTGAAAACGAATTCCGACGTGCATTCTTGGCAGCTTTCTGGTCAGAAGCAGCTCAAGACAGAGCAAAGAATAGCTTAGTAATGCTTAAAAACTTTGCAAATTCAGATTTTACGAGTCCTGCCGATTATTTCCAACACAAGGTTTGGAAAAATAGCTTTTTGACTAATCCATACAGCCCACCTGAACTAATTAGACTTTGTTTAAATAAATTACTTAGAAGTTTGCGCAACATTGCTTTGGCAGCACGTTGCAAAAATGACATTGAGGCGTTTCAAAATTTATTACAAGACTTTGAGGAAGATAATGAAGAAGATCAAGGACGTTATAAGTGTAAAGGCAAACGCGCCACGTGAAAGACACTCCGTGGAACAAAACGGTAGACCGGATACAAACAGTCAAACGGGTGTAAGCTACCAACAGCCCCGTACAAATAATAATGACAACAGTGTAAATGACGCACACCCACGTAATCAGTCATTTACTCGTGGTAACTTTAGAGGCCGAGGCCGTGGACGAGGCTTTGGTTATCACAAACGTTTTGGTAACTACCATAACTTTAACAATCACAACAGTTCATATGACACAAATTGGTACGAAAGACGCAATTCTGGCGCAGAAGAATCAAATGAAGGTGTATGTAATGATCGTACACGGGATACTTTTCGTGACAGAAACGTGACGCAAGATTCAGGAAAGCAAAATTGGCGTAATAATGTCGACCGTAGTCCGGAGCGACGGGTCGAAATCGGCGAAATTCGACCACCTAATCCACGTCACAAACCAGGGCCGTCACAAGGATGACTCGTAATGGGGGTGATTCTATTTACACTTCGGTAAAATCAGACGTGACGTCATTATGACGTAACCACACTATCGAAGACGACTGGAGCCATGATCGACTTGTGTGGACGTTCTAGACGCAAAACTGCGGTTGCAATTGTAGCAGACGAATTAAAGGAGTAGCTGATAATATCTTCAGTTGGTAATGGTATATTCATTACAGTTTCGGAAGGTATAACTTTGCTTTCTTTTTTTAAAAGTAAGAAGCTATAAACTTTCCGAAAAAGGACCTACACTGTGAGCTCTGAAACGTTATTCAGTCAAATCTGATGTTGTCATCGTGCCCCATTTGTGAAGGTTGTGTTTAAAACTAATGGAAACTTTTTCTCTAAGCGAAAAATGCTACCGAGTTGCATTGTAGTACGGAGTCTACGTTAAACTTAAGAGGACAAAATACGGCTATGAAGCGACAATGTGTACTTGGACCTGTCAAAATATGCGACATACAAAAACAACATATAGTCGCCGTAGGTACATGTATGTTTTCGCCGAAACTATAAATCAAAAGAGCTGGATATTAATACAGGCATTTGTTACAGAGGCTCTGCGAACATCAGGTAAAACATTTCGTAAAACTGGGTAGTCATCTACCGCCAAGTAGCTGCAACATGCTAGTTCTTTTCTTTGAAAATGTGTGAAGTTCTCTTAAGGCTCGGTCTGCGTTATTTCTGACATAATTTTCAATTTACATTTACTGAAATTTCCGTCAGTGCTTTCCAAAACATGATACCAATATTAAGTAAGGCCTAGTTTTGTCACTGAACTACGAAGGAAAAAAGTATGCAGTTCAGAAAGAATGTCGAATTAAGCATGTTATCCCACCGAAAACCAGCGTCTCGAACGATCGCAAAAGTCAATGCGCCACTCTTCTGGACATCGATAGTGTAAGATACGTCATAATGACGTCACGTCTGATTTTACCGAAGTGTAAATAGAATCACCCCTCGTAATGCCCGTGCCAAATAATTTGCCCGCCAAAAGTCGCGTCACACTGATTACACAGTCAAACTTATGGAGCACGAACATCCCAACAAACAAAAGAATTCTAACAAACAAACAAAATCTAATCAAGGACACATATTAACCCCTGAGAGCGATATAACAATTGCACATTGCGAATTAAACAGTGAACAGTCTAGCTGTTGCGAAAGCGACAATAGTGAAAGCGCAACATCCGCATTAAATAATACTGACGTTGATTTGGTAGACGCGCGGATTGTGCTCGAACAAGCTGCAGAAACAGAACCACAACGCATTGTAAGTGAAACAGTTCCAGTTTCCGTTGAATCAGATAGTGATTCTGAGTGGGAAACAGAGGATCCCTGCAGTGACACTGAACAATGTACTAAACACAAAGTAAATTTTATGGATCACGAATCTTTATGGGCGTATGATAAACTGCGTAACACCATCAACAATCTGAACGTAACACAAGTAATCAGTGAAAACGAGCACAGTACACAAAGTGACGAATTTAAGCATTTAAATCTACATGAAATTAATGTTGCCGATTGGGTCACCAACTATATGCCCTAGTCGGATAACAATAGTGTATGCGCGAAAGAGATACCTGTACGCAGCAATAATCAACCAGTTGATGAAATTATGGATGATTTTTGTGACACTTTTATTGGGAGACAAATTTCGGATAATTTTTGTGATAATTCCGTTGATAGTAAAATGTACTTAAATAATTCACCTGAACAGCAGTTAAATTTTGTACATTTTGATGATGTTAGAGAAGCTTTACTAGAAGAGAAAACTGAATCTCAGAATATTCCCATTCATCTGTTGTTACTGTCGAAGTTGGTCAGGTATCATTATCTGCTGTTCTAGATTCTGGCAGTCCTATCTCTGTAATTAGTGAAACCACATTCAAACAATACCAGGAACTAATCAATTGTCCTCCGTTGCCTCTTCTGCATACAAGAATTACATCTTGATTTCGTTTATCTAGGACACCACTTTTCAGTTAATTTATTGATTGCAACTCTTCTTATCACTGAACTTATACTAGGTGTTGATTTTCTGACAGAATATAAAGTCATCTTAAATTTCAATGTGGCAAATGCAACAGCTGTAGTCGGTAATCAGTTAATCTATTTAAAATTAGAAGATTGCATCACAAAAGAAGAAGAGGAAGTTAACTGTTTAAAATTTCTGTCTTCATCTAAATTCAATTGTGACAAAGAACCTTTGTGTAATGTAATCAACAATTTTCAGGAGACGACACAAGCTAAGAATATCACTGAAACCATTCAGGTCAAAATCATTAACGTTGAAGATGCGTCTGAGCAGGACAAACAAGAGTTACTTCACATTCTGCATACACATTCTGATGTATTCGTCGATAAATCTGGCATTATCAAAAATTTCCTATACGAATTCAAAGTCAAAGATCACAACAAATTTTTGTCCCACCTTGTCTTATTCCTTTGGTGTACAGAGAACGAGTCAAGATGGAAATTCAATCCATGATGGAGCAGGGTGTCATCGAGCCCACTGCTAATGTCTGTAATATCAAACCCTTTAAGGAATAAACTTAGGGGGTAGAGAATCCACCAATCTATGATGGATACACCAACTGGCGATTGGTGCCCTTTCTCGAGCTGGGTGCTACTGTGTTATGGTCTTCAGTCCGGAGACTGGTTTGATGCAGCTCTCCACCCTACTCTATCCTGAGCAAGCCTTTCCATCTCCTTATAAGAACGGCAACCCACATCCACTTGAATCTGCTTACTATACGCATCTCTTGGTCTCCCTCTGCGATTTTTACCCCACACACTTCCCTCCAATGCTAAATTTACGATTCCCCGATATCTAAGAATGTGTCCTACCAAGCGATCCCTTCTTTTAGTCAAGGTATGCCAAAAATTCATTTTCTCACCAATTCTGTTCAGTACCTCTTCATTAGTTATGCGATCTACCCACCTAATCTTCAGCATTCTTCTGTAACACCACATTTCAAAAGCCTCTATTCTCTTCCTGTCCGCACTGCTTATCGTCCATGTTTCACTCCCGTACAAGGCAACACTCCACACAAATGCCTTCAGAAAAGACTTCCTTACCCTTAAGTTAATATTCGATGTTAGCAAATTTCTCTTTTTCAAAAATGCTTTTCTGCCCATTGCCATTCTGCATTTTATATCCTCTGTACTGCGACCATCGCATGTTATTTTACTACCCAAGTAACAAAACTTATCTACCACCTTCATTGATTCGTCACCTAATCTAATTCCTTCAGCATCGCCTGATTTTCTAAGACCGAATTCCATTATTTTTGTTTTGCTGTTGTTAATGTTCATTTTATATGCACTCTTCAACACGCTGTCCATTCCATTCAACTGCTCTTCCAGGTCCTTTGCTGTCTCTGACAGAATTACAATGTCATCGGCAAAACGCAATGTTTTTATTTCTTCCCCCTGAACTTTAATCCCTATTCCATATTTTTCCTTGCTTTCCTTCACCGCCTGCTCGATGTACAAATTGAATAGCATCGGAGAAAGGCTACAACCCTGTCTTACTCCCTTCCCAACTGATGCTTCCCTTTCATGCCCTTCGAGTCTAATAACTGCGGTCTGGCTTTTGTACAAGTTGTAAATAATTCTCCTTTCCCTGTATTTTACCCCTGCTGACTTCAGAATTTGAAAGAGTGTATTCCAGTCAACATTGTCAAACGCTTTTTCCAAATCTACACAAGCTAAAAATGTAGGTTTGCCTTTCCTTAATCTATCTTCTAAGAAAAGACGTAAAGTGAGTATTGTCTCCCGGGTTCCTACTTTCCTCCTGAATCCAAACTGATCTTCCCCGAGGTCAGCTTCTACCAGCTTTTCCATTCTACTGTAGATAATTCGTGTTAAAATTTTACAACCATGACTTATCAAACTGATGGTTCTGTAATTTTCACACCTGTCTGCTCCTGATTTCTTTGGAATGGGGATTATTACATTTTTCTTAATGTCTGAGGGTATTTCGCCTGTCTCATAAATCCTACACACCAGTTCAAATAGTTTTGTCATGGCTGGCTCTCCCAGAGACTTTAGTAGCTCTGAGGGTATGTCATCTATTCCTGGGGCCTTGTTCCTACCTAGGTCTTTCAGGGCTCTGTCAAATTCATCTCTCAGTATAATATCTCCTATTTCATCGTGATCTACTTCCTCTTCCCTTCCTACAACATCGTTTCTAAGTTCATTTCCTTTGTAGAGCTGCTCAATGTACTCTTTCCACCTTTCAGCTTTCCCTTCTTTGCTGAGAACTGGTTTCCCATCTGAGATCTTGATATTCGTAAGTTGCTTTTCTTGTCCCCAAATGTCTCTTTTATTTTCCTGTAGGCGGTATCTACTTTTCCCCTTGCTATACATTCTTCTACAGATTTGCATTTGGCTTCTAGCCACTCCTGCTTAGCCATTTTGCACTTCCTGTCAATTTCATTTTTTAGTCGTCTGTACTCCATTTTGCCTGTTTCATTTACTGCATTTTTATATTTTCTCCTTTCATCAATTAACTGTAGTATTTCCTGTGATATCCATGGATTTTTTGTAGGTCTTGCCTTTCTACCTATTTTGTCCTCTGCTGCCTTCACTATTTCATCTCTAATGCTACCCAATCCTCTTCTACTGTTTTATTTCCCCCTGTTTCTGTCAATTGTTGCCTAAATATCCCTCTGAAATTCTCCAGAACTTTACTTTCCTTCAATTTATCTAAGTCCCAACTTCTTATTTTCCTACCTTTCTGCAGTTTTTTCAGCTTCAGCCTACAGTTCATGACTAACAAGTTGTGGTCAGAGTCTATATCTGCCACTGGGTATGTCCTGCAGTTTATAACCTGGTTCCGGTACCATTATAAAATCTATCTGATACCTTCCGGTGTCTCCTGGTCTCTTCCACGTATACAACATACTTTTGTGATTCTTAAACCACGTGTTTGTTACGATTAAATCATGTTCCGTGCAAAATTCTACCAGGCGACTTCCTCTTTCATTCCTCCTGCCCAGTCCATATTCACCTATTATTTTCCTTCTCTTCCTTTTCCTACTACCGAATTCCAGTCTCCCATCACAATTAAGTTTTCCTCTCCCTTAATTGTCTGAATAATTTCCTTTAGCTCCTCATATATTTCTTCGATCTCCTCAGCATTGGCAGAGCTAGTTGGCATATAAACCTGTACTACTGTTGTCGGTGTTGGCTTCGTATCTATCTTTACAATGATAATGCGATCACTGTGCTGCTCATAGTAGTTTACCCACATTCCTATTTTCTTATTCATTATCAGTCCTACTCCTGTGATACCCCCAACTGATTTTGTAGTTATAATCCTGTACTCACCTGACCAGAAATCCTGTTCATCCTGCCACCGAACTTCACTAATCCCCACTATATCTAACTTCAACCGATCCATTTCCCTTTTTAAATTTTCTAATTTTCCTACCCGATTAAGGGATCTAACATTCCACGCTCCGATCCGTAGAATGCCAGTATTGTCCTTCCTCATGACAACATCCTCCTGAGTAGTCCCCGCCCGGAGATCCGAATGGGGGACTATTTTACCTCTGGAATATTTTACCCGAGAGGATGCCATCATCATATTTCCATACAGTAGAGCTGCATGTCCTCGGGAAAAATGACGGCTGTAGTTTCCCCTTGCTTTCAGCCGTCCGCAGTAGCTGTGTGGCAAAGCCACATTAGCTGATGTTACAAGGCCAGCTCAGTCAATCATCCAGACTGTTGCCCCTGTAACTACTGAAAAGGCTGCTGCCCCTCTTCAGGAACCACACATTTGTCTGGCCTCTCCACAGATACCCCTCCGCTGTGGTTGCACCTACGGTACGGCTATCTGCATTGTTGAGACATACAAGCCACCCCACCTTGGCAATGTCTGTGGTTCATGGGGGTTTCAGTAATTACATTATGTAATAATTATTATACCAATGTAATGCTACTAGTTCTTCTAATTTCCGTAGTGCACTCTCTCTCGCAGCTATTCTGTTTAGTAAATAAGTATATATTTTTCTCTTGCACTGTCCTAGTTTAAGCACGACATCCTAATTGCTATGACCGGATGGCACTAAGCAACATTTCTTGAATTTTTGCCAATAAGATATTGTTTTTCAGATACCAACCTTTTTTGTTGTAATATCAATTTTATTTCATTAAGCATTGTACTGAAGGTAAAGACAAGGTAAATAATTCCAATGGTACGAAAAAGAGAACAACTTCCAGCATAAATGGCTTGGAGGTATACAGTGTGAACCACGGAAAATAAGGGAAAGATATGTATATAGTCATCAACAACTACAAAACTGAGGTAAAGGAATGACAAAGAAGCCACAGGTGAAGTATGTTATTATTATGTAGATGAAAGAACATAGAAGAACTGAATTAATATAAGGAAGCTAATAAATATGTATAATAATTAATATAAAGTGTATGCACTAATGAAGTTTTATTGAAGGATGAGATATTTTCAGGTGATTAAAGGAGTATAGAGGAGACTGAATTTTGTTGTCATTTTGTCTCAGTGATGTTGTGCGCATTTACCTAATGGACTTTAACCCTGACATAAAGTTTTTCAGATAACTGAGGAACCAAGAAGCACTTTGTTTCAGTAATTACATTATGTAATAATTATTATACCAATTTAATGAAGTATCTTTGCAGGTATATCTCTCCAGAACAGCTGATATTTTCTAACACTACTGAACTTTGTGTCAAGAAAAATGTGGTAATCCCACAGTGATTTAGTATACTACGTACCTGTCTATGTTCTGTAATATGTTGTCTTATATGAATGTCTTATATATCTACCATAAGACTTTATAGTGATTTACTAGTATATTCGGGTATCTAACGATATCTTTGGAACAAATGAGGTTCCACAACATTGCACACATACTTGTAAGATAATATTTTCATATGTAACTTTAGAATAGCATTCCTAGAAACTATCTGAGTATTTAGGAACTATTTCCTCTGATTGTGATTACATACTGTATATTCGGTAAAGTAACATGTACCTTACTAAGTTGTTGTTGATTAACTGAATGTAAAGAAAGCATGTGACAAAGTGCAAATAGCACGTGAGCAAATTCTACTTGTCAATTTATATATATATATATATATATATATATATATATATATATATATATATATATATATATATATATATATATATATAAATCATATTTTGAAGATGTATGTAAAATATCATAATGGGCGTGTCTCTTCCTGCCACAGATTCTCAAGATTATGGCTGAACATGTACTGGGAATGTGGAATGTTTTTGCCACAGACTTCCCCTCAGACTCAGCTCTCCAAATTCCATCAGGGTGAACAGTATGGCAACTGGTCAACTTTTTGTTAGATTACGTGTGCGTATTGCCAGCTCCCATGCGTGTCCAGAAACATGAAACAAATATATCAAAGCCAAAATTAGAAATTTTCTAGTGGTATCTCCTCATCAGCAGGAAGAGACACGCCCATTATGATATTTTACATACATCTTCAAAATATGATTTTATATATATATATATATATATATTATATATATATATATATAATCATATTTTGAAGATGTATGTAAAATATCATAATGGGCGTGTCTCTTCCTGCTGATGAGGAGATACCACTAGAAAATTTCTAATTTTGGCTTTGATATATTTGTTTCATGTTTCTGGACACGCATGGGAGCTGGCAATACGCACACGTAATCTAACAAAAAGTTGACCAGTTGCCATACTGTTCACCCTGATGGAATTTGGAGAGCTGAGTCTGAGGGGAAGTCTGTGGCAAAAACATTCCACATTCCCAGTACATGTTCAGCCATAATCTTGAGAATCTGTGGGTCGTCACGGGAGAAGCTGGAGGTCAAGACATCCCATTCCCGAACCTTTGACCACAGATCAACATTATATCCATAATGTCGTCACAAATGTGATTAGTGTGCGTGTGTAAAATTGGTGATGCGTGTGACATTTAAGTGTCGCCATTCACGTAATTTCTCCCATTGCAAACGTTGTCCATAATAAAGTATTCTGATAGGTTTTTTCCTTGCAAACAACCAAAAATATGTATGTGTTGTGCTGGTATAACAGCCATATAAATTTTTATTTTTCAATTAATCATCATTTGCTGGCAGGAAGGCCATATAAATTTTATTGTTCACTAAACTACATGATATGCTGGAAGGACAGCTATGTAAATTGTCATTGAGCCTCTAACCATTCATAAACTATGTAACCATATATGAAGTATCTGCCAACCTTGTGGACAAATCTTGTGATTCTTTTGTAAGCACTATGTAACTGTTAGGACATTATTTGTAATTTTCTTTACAGGTGAACAAACTTTGAATAATGATGTGTATAAATGTAATCTTAATGTAATTGTATGTAAATGTAACCCATTTCTACTGAATCTGATACTCCAGATGTACTGTATGAACTAACTTTCAATCTTAAAAAAAAAAAAAAATTGGACTAAACCCTCAATTGGTTTACTTATGTAATTTGTTCTCCCCCGATGTATGTTGAGCACTGATATACTAATCATGCCGTAATATATAAACTTTGTAACATTTATGTCTCACCGATATTCACATGTAAAGAGAAATGAGAACTGAGATTCTTTCGCCCGTGTCCACTAAATACGTTTATGTACCTATACAAATGACTTTTGTTTCATACTGATTGTTAATTTAAGACTCTAATCATTTTAAAGAATAATGTACAAACGTAGCAAACATAATGATCATACAATTGGTTTGATGATGTGTTTTTACCTGTTTAAGAATTTCTTGGCTAGCTGATGCTATCTTGCCAGCATCACCTACCCTGAAAAATTCTTTTCCCATAGGGGAGGGGTGATGAAAGGAGTACGCAAACTAATTTTCATTTAATTTTTGCCTGTCAAACAGCCTTGATCATGTTTTCTTACAAAAACCTAAGCTAAAATTCTGTAGAAAACATATTTATGAAATTTTTGTATCATTTCATTAATCGATATAACATACTGTACTTAATTTCATATCTTTGCTGTAAACCAAAGACTTTGTTTTATCTTTGGAGTGTGTCTTACACTCATAGTTGTTGCGTTTATAGAGTTGGTGTGTGTGACCTTCGTGAAGGTGAGTCAATGTTTAATTATGGTAGAGTTGTAGTCGTGAAACTGTCGGGTTAGTCTGTGTGTGAGACTCGAAGAGTAAAAAAATTCAGAAAGTTTTGAAGAAATGCAGCCAAGTCTGCAGATTGTCATTTTGTATGGAAATTAATCTGTCTCAAATAAGGTAATGTGTACTTTTCTATTGTTATGCCTGCTAGTCTGTATTTGAACTATTGTAGTTGGTGTTTGTCTTTTTGCTAATGAATACTGTTTAATGCAGCTCGCATTTATCATTTAACCCTGAGTCATTTTCCAGTTCCTCGTTCTTTCACTAATTTGAATTGCTATCCGTTCTGATAATTGTTTCTTATGATAGTGTTGCATAATTATTGTTTGTAAATTTATTTGTTAATTAGAACAGTTCAGTGTAGGCATTTTGTCATGATAAATGAGAGCAGGAAGTAGTTTGTTCATAAATCCAGTAAAGTTCATATTAGAGATATTCTCAGTCTTAATGAAAGTTCAGATTATTAAGTCAGTTAATGTTAGTAATAGTTAAAGTGATTTGTCTGTTCAGAACAGAAGTAGATCACGTAAAGAGATGGGAAATATTTGCAGTGAGTGAGACTTGAAACCATGACCAGATTTGTAGGACATTTTTTATTACGTTGAATCAGTATGGTAATTGTTGTTCAGATAGGCACATTACCAAGTGCAGTGATTTTGGTATCTAATTAATATCAAATATCTTTGTTTGGCATCCTGTTAATTGAAGTAACAAAATTATCACTGTAGTAGCACGCTCTTTGTGTTGGCTCTTGCAATCGAATTGTGCTTGTATAGTCTGGCTACTGGTATATGGTGCACGCTAACAGATCTGAACTTTTCATTTGCTTGCATTTTGTCGCACACACGAGATTAATGTGTAGATCAATTACGAGTTTAATTACTGTTAACTTATTAACAACTGTGCAATTTAAAGTGTTATCCGTTGCGCATCAAACTAAACCACATTTACGTAAGATCATTGCATGTTGCATCCCAGGTCAGTTGCAATTTATTCTAACAGGGCAAAGGAAGGCACTAAGTCTCATTGCTTAGTCAAATTATTTTGTAACCAAAACCACAACAGAACATTTATTTGGGAATTTTAGCGCGGTCGGTCACTTAACAAAAACAGTGACACGCTCACCCCACAAACACACACTGCTTTTCATTTCAGACACACACTATTTTTAACTTCCCTCCAATGCTAAATTTACGTTCCCTCGATGTCTAAGAATGTGTCCTACCAAGCGACCCCGTCATTTAGTCAGGGTATGCCAAAAATTCCTTTTCTCACCAATTCTGTTCAGTACCTCTTCATTAGTTATGCGATCTACCCACCTAAACTTCAGCATTCTGCTGTAGCACCACATTTCAAAAGCCTCTATTCTCGTCCTGTCCGCACTGTTTATCGTCCACGGTTCACTCCCATATAAGGCAACACTCCACACAAATGCCTTCAGAAAAGACTTCCTTGCACTTTAATTAATATTCGATGTTAGCAAATTTCTCTTTTTCCAAAATGTTTTTCTTCCCATTGCCATTCTGCATTTTATATCCTCTGTACTGCGACCCTCATTTGTTATTTTACTACCCAAGTAACAAAACTCATCTACCACCTTCATTGTTTCGTTAACTAATCCAATTCCTTCAGTATCGCCTGTAGGTTAGTATATTTTGGCCCACTTTAGGTTACGACAGTAACACTAAAAGTAGGCCTTTGCGATCGTTTTTATGACAACTCGAAATGAAATTAAAATAACACCCTAACCATTCACCTGACACGAAAATGGAATAACCGAATTTGTATAGGAGAAAAATCTCTAAAACTTTGCTCTCTTATGTTTCTTTCATATCTCGTATCGTTTCAGAGATATTTGCAAAAGTAACGGCGATTTGACGATGTCTGTCTGGCTGTAACGTGTTCCCACTTTTTAGGTTGAACCGTTCAACCGATCGGCACCAAATTTTACAGAGATAATTGTTGGCTACCAGAGACCAGAACCTCGCTTTTTTAAATATTTCGGAGAAGAAATACGTTAGTAATACCAAAAAAAAGGCCGTTCGTAATGTAATTTTAATTGCATATAAACCGTTCATCTGACGCCAAAAATTGAATAAACGAATTTGTAGAGGAGAAGATTCTCTACAACTTTGTTCCCTTATGCTTTTTCATATCTCGTATCGTTTGAGAGATATTTGCAAAAATAACAGTTTTGACACCCTCCACTGAATTAACGAAAACCAGCCGTTCGCGGATATCACGTGACATTACTCGCCCAGAACTCTCTCTGGCATAAGCCATCTTGCGTTGCGTATTTGATGATTTTCTTATTGTAACTTACACGTTATCATTTCAAATCAATGGCGCACTGATGAATTAACAAAAACACGTCGTTCTTTGTACGATAAATGATAATCTAGTGCCTGCCAAAAAATAGCATCAGGTAACAACGGCCATCAATAGTATGAGATTAAAGATCGGAACTTTTAAGTGTTGGCCGTAGCATAGTGGGCAATGCATTGGTCTGTGACGCTGAAGGTCAGTGGTTCAAAACCCTCCACAAAATCTTTTTTCGTAAAAGCGTTTCAGACAGTCTTATTAATTAATTTTTTATTGTTTACATTATTATTTGGGTCCAAATTGTTTGCAAAAACTTATAAAACTACAAATCTAAAGTGGGCTGTAAAACATGTCAGTGTGATTTTTGTGCTTATTATGGTTCTCCATACCTGTCTCAGTTAGTGTGATTTTTTTCCCTCCTTCCAAAACAGGCTCTTTGTATGGAAAACAAAACTTCAAAATCTGCAATATCTGGCATATTCGCCAAACACAAGTGAAAATGTTAACAAAAGCCTACCTCGACACAACAAACACCACAGACCCTTTCTACACACTCTGCTACATTTGTTAAACATTAGACACAGATAAAACAATATTACCATCGATGTTGCATATATTCGACACCATGCATTTAAGAGTTAAAAGTTTTTAAAATTAACGAAAAAGTCAATCTGTTACTCAAAAAGTTAACTTCATTAATTAACGGACCTGCGCCCAGTTCTGCCTATACGTTACGGTTATGCAGTACTTACCGGCTCCGAGGTTTTGGCATTTGTACTGGAAGTAGTAGCAGAGGTTGTCGAAGCCCATGAGCTTCTGGTCACAGTCGGCGAGTACCTCAAACTTCCAGTCTTGGCACTCGGTGGGACATTCGACGTCGTAGGTGAAGTTGCCGCTGCTCGAGTAGTTGCCGTTGGTGAAGTCTCTGCCGTCCTCGGAGTCGCCGACACTGTCGGGGCTGCTGTCGGTGTCGCCATCCGGCTTCTCTCCAGCCGCCTCCCCTCCGTCCGTCTCCTCTCCAGCCGCCTCCCCTCCAGACGTCTCCTCTCCAGCCGCCTCCCGTCCAGACGTCTCCTCTCCAGCCGCCTCCCCTCGAGACGTCTCCTCCTCAGCCGTCTCCTCTCCAGCTGGCTCCTCTTCAGCCGGCTTCTCTCCACCTTCTGCCGAGCTGACGACAGCAGCGTCTACGAGATGTGGACGAGAAAAAAAATTCGGGTTTGCATATTGCGGAGTTACCAGCTTTAAGGTTCTTTCGCTCTGGTTAACGCTGCATTTACGGTACCTGATACCGTAGGTTACGTGAGGGAGATCACGGTAATGGCGCCACCCTGGGTAATCGCGCCACCCCAGTCTCATGACAAACGGTTTGCAGTACGAGTACGCTTGCCAGTTTTCTATCTCTGTTTTCTACCGCAGAACTAAATCTTGTGGTCGCCGTCCGTGATTGACAGATATTAAGCGTGTGATAGTAATAGTTAATTTCGACATTTTGGATCTAATTTTTGAGCCTGTATTTCATTGAAATACTAGCTGAAAACCCGGCGTAGCCCGGGTATTTAGTTATTTATTCGAGCTTTGAGTCAGTACGCCTTCTCTCTCTGCCCATCTCCTATATATATATATATATATATATGTTGTTGTTGTTGTTGTTGTTGTGGTCTTCAGTCCGGAGACTGGTTTGATGCAGCTCTCCACAATATCCTATCCTGAGCAAGCCTCTTCATCTCCACATAAGAACGGCAACCTACATCTGTCTGAATCTGCTTACTGTACCCATCTCTTGGTCTTCCTCTGCGATTTTTACCCCACACACTTCCCTCTAATGCTAAATTCAAAATTCCTTGATGTCAAAGAATGTGTCCTACCAATCTATCCCTTCTTTTAGTCAAGGTATGCCAGAAATTTCTTTTCTCTCCAATTCTGTTCAATACCTCCTCATTAGTTAAGCGATCCACCCACCTAATCTTCAGCATTCTTCTGTAGCACTATATTTCAAAAGCCTCAATCCTCTTCCTGTCCGCACTGTTTATCGTCCATGTCTCACTCCCATACAAAGCAACACTCCATACAAATGCCTTCAGAAAAGACTTCCTTAGGCTTAAATCAATATTCGATGTTAACAAATTTCTCTTTTTCAAGAACGCTTTTCTACCCATTGCCATTCTGCATTTTATATCCTCTGTACTGCGACAATCATTTGTTATTTTACTGCCCAAATAACAAAACTCATGTACCTCCTTTATTGCTTCGTTTCCCAATCTAAGTCTTTCAGCATCACCTGATTTTCTTACACTGCACTCCATTACCCTAGTTTTGCTCTTGTTAATGTTCATCTTATATGCACCTTTCAGCACACTGTCCATTCCCTTCAACTGCTCTTCCAGGTCTTTTGCTGTCTCTGAGATTATTACAATGTCGTCGGCAAAACGCAATGTTTTTAATTCTCCACCCTGAACTTTAATTCCTTCTCCAAATTTCTCCTTGCTTTCCTTTATAGCTTACTCAATGTACAAATTGAATAACAATGGAGAAAGACTACAACCCTGTCTTACTCCCTTTCCAACCACTGCATCCCTTTCATACCCTTCAACTCTGATAACTGCTGTCTGGTTTTTGTACAAGTTATAAATAACCTTACGTTCCCTACATTTTACTCCTGCTTGCTTCAGAACTTGAAAGAGTTTATTCCAATCTACATTGTCAAAAGCCTTCTCCAAATCTACAAAAGCTAGAAATGTAGGTTTGCCATTTCTTAATCTATCTTCTAGGATAAGCCGTAACGTGAGTATTGCTTCCCGTGTTCCTACATTTCTCCTGAACCCAAACTGATCTTCCCCGAGGTCGGCTTCTACCACCTTTTCTATCCTTCTGTATATAATTCGTGTTAATATTTTGCAACCATGACTTATTAGACTGATGGTTCTGTAGTTTTTACACCTGTCTGCAACTGCTTTCTTTTGAATGGGGATTATAACATTTTTCTTAAAGTCTGAGAGTACTTCTCCTGTCTCATACATCTTACGCACCAGATGAAACAATTTTGTCTTAGCTGGCTCTCCTAGAGACTTCAGTAGCTCTGAGGGAATATCATCTACTCCAGGGGCCTTGTTTTGACTTAGGTCTTTCAGGGCTCTGTCAAATTCTTCTCTCAATACAGTATCTCCTATTTCATCTTCATCTACATCCTCCTCCCTTCCTACAATATTGTCTCGAAGTTCATTTCCCTTGTAGAGCCCCTCTATATAGTCTTTCCACCTTTCAGCTTTCCCTTCTTTGCTGAGAACTGGTTTTCCATCAGTGTCCTTGATATTCATAGATCTGTTTTTCTTATCTCCAAATGTTTCTTTTATTTTCCTGTAGGCTGTATCTATTTTCCCGTATTTATACATTCTTCTACATCCTTACATTTGCCTTCTAGCCACTCCTGCTTAGCCATTTTGCACTTCCTAACAATCTCATTTCTTAGTCGTCTGTACTCCATTTTGCCTGTTTCATTTACTGCATTTTTATATTTTCTCCTTTCATCGATTAAATTTAGAATCTCCTGTGACATCCAAGGATTTTTTGTAGGTCTTGCCTTCCTACCTATTTTGTCCTCTGCTACCTTCACTATTTCATCTTTCAATTTTACCCATTCCTCGTCTACTGTTTCATTTTCCCCTGTTTCTGTCAATTGTTGCCTAAAGCTCCCTCTGAAATTCTTAAGAACCTCACGTTCCTTCAATTTATCCAGGTCCCATCTCCTTATTTTCCTACCTTTTTGTAGTTTCTTTAGTTTCAGCCTACAGTTCATAACCAACAAGTTATGGTCAGAGTCTATATCTGCCCCTGGGTATGTTTTACAGTTTAAAACCTGGTTCTGGAATCTATGTCTTACCATTATAAAATCTATCTGATACCTTCCGGTGTCTCCTGGTCTCTTCCACGTATACAACCTTCTTTTGTGATTCTTGAACCAGGTGTTTGTTATAACTAAATTATGTTCTGTGCAAAATTCTGCCAGGCGGCTTCCTCTTTCATTCCTTTTGCCTAGACCATATTCACCTACTATCTTCCCTTCCCTTCCTTGTCCTACTACCGAATTCCAGTCTCCCATAACAATTAAGTTTTCCTCTCCGTTAATTGTCTGAATAATTTCCTTTAGCTCCTCATATATTTCTTCGATTTCCTCATCATCGGCAGAGCTAGTTGGCATATAAACCTGTACTACTGTTGTCGGTATTGGCTTCGTATCTATCTTGACAATGATAATGCGATCAATGTGCTGGTCATAGTAGTTTACCCGCATTCCTATTTTCTTATTCATTATCAATCCTACTCCTGTGATACCCCCAATTGACTTTGTATCTATAATCCTGTACTCACCTGACCAGAAATCCTGTTCATCCTGCCACCGAACTTCACTAATCCCCATATATCTAACTTCAACCTATGCATTTCCCTTTTTAAATTTTCTAATTTTCCTACTCGATTAAGGGATCTAACATTCCACGATCCGACCCGTAGAATGCCAGTATTGTCTTCATCATATGTTCATACAGTAGAGCTGCATGTCCTCGGGAAAGGTAACGGCTGTAGTTTCCCCTTGCTTTCAGCCGTTCGCAGTAGCTGTGCGGCAAAGCCACATTTGCTGATGTTACAAGGCCAGCTCAGTCAATCATCCAGACTGTTGCCCCTGTAACTACTGAAAAGGCTGCTGCCCCTCTTCAGGAACCACACGTTTGTCTGGCCTCTCCGCAGATACCCCTCCGCTGTGGTTGCACCTACGGTACGGCTATCTGTATCGTTGAGGCACGCAAGCCACACCACCTCGGCAATGTCTGTGGTTCATGGGAGAATTTTGGGAAGATGTACTTCACCTGTAAAGGACACCGCGTATAAAACGCTTGTACGACCACGTCTTGAGTATTGCTCAAGTGTTTGGGACCCGCAGCAGATCGGTTTGAAGGAAGACATAGAAGCAGTTCAGAGGCAAGCAGCTAGGTTTGTTACTGGTAGGTTCGACCAATGCGCGAGTGTCACGGAAATGCTCCGGAAACTCAATTGGGGATCGCTGGAAGATAGACGACGTTCTTTTCGTGAATTTCTGTTAAGTAAATTTAGAGGGCCGGAATTTGAAGCTGAGTGTAGTACGATCTTGCTGCCGCCTACTTACATTTCGCGTAAAGATCACAAAGACAAGATAAGAGAAATTAGGGCTCGTACGGAGGCATATAGGCATTCTTTTATTCCTCGTTCTATTTGGGAGTGGAATAGGAAAGGAAATGCCTAGTAGTGGTACAGTGTACCCTCCGCCACGCACCTTACGGTGAATTGCGGAGTATGTATGTAGATGTAGAAGACAGAAACCATTTTCCACCAGCTCTTTGGCATTTATAAGAGGTGGATATCTAGAGCGCAATCTATCTCTCTCAATGCCATTGCTCAAAGCGTGAATAGGAAGTTACGGGTTGTCTTCATGCCTTGTACTTTTTTTTTCTCTGAGAAGCACGTGTTCTCTTCGAAAGTGAGGTGGCGGTATATGGCTCAGTATAGGTAGCCAGTGAATGGGGGTTGATTTCATTGCACCTGAAATAATCCTCATAGTTTGGTTCAGTACTGTGTCCACCATATTGGTGTGAGCGCTCTTTAGCCAAACAGGGGAACAGTACTCTGTCGCAGAGTAGACAAGTCCCAAAGCAGAAAAGAGCAGGGCAGAGGCGGTGGAGCCCTAGCTGGTACCACAGTTTCTGAATGATATTGTTCCTAGTGCGAATTTTTGCAGCGGTGTTGATGTGGTGTTGTTTGTGGCTCAGGGTTCTATCTAGCATCACTGCCAGGTATTTTGAATTTGAAATGTGATAATTTATCGAATTGCGATTACTCTGTGCATACATATCTCTGACTTGTGTCTGTCCATTTGTTAGTTGTAATTATTCTTTTGTTGTTAATTAGTCTGTGCATATGTTACAGTTGAATGTAGTACGTTGTTAATAAATTGTGTTTAATTACGCAACAATTGGTGACGCCGACGTGATCACGAGCCGTGTTTCGCCAAAAATAAGCAACCGCGTCGCGTATTACGCCGATTCGCGCCCGTGTAACTGTAAAAACATCCGCGTCAACCGCGTCGCGTATCTCCCGCGTTCTTCGCAACTGTAACTCAAATCTCAACGATGCCAGACCCGCCAGTACCTACAGGGGTGATAATCAATCGTGTAGCAGTTAAACCGCCACCATTTTGGCAGCAAAATCCCGTCCTTTGGTTCGCGCAGCTAGAAAGCCAGTTATGAGGCAGAATGTTGTTACCAAAATATATCTTAAGGCGTCTGTTAGCTAATTTATTATTTAGGTTTTATATATAAACAGTTATAAGTATTTGTGGACAAGAACTGAATATATTTGTATAAAGAGCCATGATAAATTAAATATTGTATAACTAGATTTCGACGGCGGCAGTATATTTGAACAGTAAGACGCCATGCTTAATGGGTATCTGAGCAAACAGGTCCAGTCTCAATCGTTTTTTAGTATTGTTAAATATATATTTCTCTGTTAGATGTAAACAACATTTGTAGGGAAGTGGTCAAAGCATTTAATTCTGTGATATTCAAATGTGTAATATTTTGGAAGGGGAATTTTATTTTGAATATGAGGCGTTAGGATGCGCGGCATGATACAAATTTGGGAGCAGGTAGAGCACGCTTTCAAACGCTTGGGAAGGGACTCGTAACTTGGACGCGGCGGTGAAAGGTTGTGACGCTGGGCGGTCTGAAGCCGCGTTCCGAACTTACAATTTGAAGAGATAGACAGACATGGACTTAGAAAATATACGGGACTGAGACTGAAGAACTTAGTCTTTGGTGAAAAGTGGTAAACCGTGCACGGTAGTAAGGCTGTGGAACTGTGATAAATCAGCAATCGTGTACTCGCGTGATGACTAACTGTGTTTTATAACAAATACTTTAATGGCGGATTAATTTGGAACTGCAGTGTTCGATGGGCTACACTAATTTACGAGTGATAATTTGGAACTTCTACTCTCGAGTGCATGTGAAACTTATTGTATCTCTCATGAACAATAATTGGAGAAATATTCAGTTATTTACCGCTGTATAAAGCAGGCCCTCGGAAAGAGTTATCGGAGCATAAGGTCTTGCACCTACAAAAACATGGTCGTTCTATAAGTCTAGCCCTTACTAAGAACCCCACATTTACAGTGCTCTAAGTACCTATATTTATAGTGGAATGATGACTCGTTTGAAAAACAAATTGTAATCTTAAAATTCTATACAGAAATTCCGCATTATTATGAAGTAGAATTACCTTAAGAGTTGCATTATTTAGAAAATAAAAGTTAAAATCCCGACAGAAGAGCTATATTAAAGCAGGAGAAGACATCTAGCAGAATACGTCCCCTTAGTACTACTACCACGCACCAACCATCTGGGCTGCATTGACGATACGCTTTAAAACCCATAGAAGTGGGGGATATCGAATCCAAGAAACGGAAACTTGAATATATGGTTAAAGCAGCTGACATAAAAGGCGGATACAACCTAATGTTGGAGGAAGAAGAAAAGTCTAGCCCTTAGTAAAAATACTAAGAACCTCACATTTTCTATGCTCTATGTGCCTATATTTATATTGGAATGACGACTAGTTTAAAAAAAAGTTAAAAATTAAACTGGGTGTTATTATAGCTCTAACAAGTACCTCTGTTTTAAATAGCATGCTAAATGTTTCAACTAATTCTCGAGGATATGCAATATTTACAAAGTGCAGCGCTGTACTGTGTGTCAATCCCATCAATGTGGTCTCGGCTAAAAATACCTTAGGGAGCGGATGTGTATTTTTTTAATTGTTTGCTGGTTTAATAAGAATACCCGAAAACTATTTGGTGTGCAGGTAAATCTTCCAGACCTAGAAAAGCTTATAAGTTATGTTCTGTCAGCTTCTAGTAATGACTGTAATCGACAGGGAGTTGTATTGCTAGTCATGGAAGTCGGTAATAAAATCATTGCGTGTTTTACACTCTGATCGAAGGATACCCTGTTTTATAAGAGTCGAAGCAAAAAGTGTGCTGCGACAGAATAGCCGAGCGCACTAGGACGTCTTGATGCGATGCGTGCGGCCGTTCGAGACATCTGACGTTGAAAGAGGTTAGTAATTTCTCGCGCGTTTGACGAAGTGTTAGCTGTTGGTATAGAAAACAGTTTGCTAAAAAATGTAATCCTCGTGATAATAAGAATGACAAAGATCACAATTCTCTCTAAGTGAGGGATACTGTTTATAGCGAATCACGAAAAACTCCGGTGTGAGAAGGATTGCAGCATTCATACCGGGACCGCACCCCTTAATCTCAAAGTATGAACTTTATTACAGTGCGATTATGCGATCGTATTTCACGTCCTCGATGGTTTGTGTGTGTGTGTGTGTGTGGACGTTGCGTGAGGGCGCCCACCACCCTTTACGTCCGGCCGCGTGATCATAATTTTACGGATTTTCACCTGACAAGCAAGGGAGAGTCAGCATCCGCCCGCTTTTTTGCGGCCGATCGGTAAGGGGCGCGTGCCTCTGCACGTCTGTTTGCCTAGGTGGCCTCACTTGACGTCCACGGCGGCCGCACAACTGCTACCCTCGCCCACCTGCGTCCCGCCTTTTTTACGGGTCCGTGACATTATAGAAATCAGATTTTTTTTTTTATATAGAGTTAAGGTTCTGTATGGAAGGGGGAGTCAATTATTTACATAAACAGCTATAGCTCTATGTAAAATAAAATACTCGTTACACGCGCGCTGTGGGGGATTCCGAGGTCGCCGGTTGCGTGTTCGATTCCCGGAACGTGAACTTCAGCTCGGTGGTGGGAAGGGTAGGGGTCTCGTCAGTGAGTGGTGGGGCAGGGAGGGGATATCGTAAAAGTCATTAATAATGTCAAATTTTATAATTAGGGGCAAAATCTTGCAAATTTTTTATAATTATGCAAAATTTTAATTAGGGTCATAAATCATAAATTAGTCAAGGTTGTCCCAGAAACCGTCCTCGTAAGGGAGGTTGTCCCAGCTCTCTCCCATGCCTGTCGATGTCAAATTTTATAATTAGGGGCAAAATCATGCAAATTTTTATAATTATGCAAATTTTTAATTAGGGTCATAAATCATGAATTAGTCAAGGTTGTCCCAGAAACCGTCCTCGTAAGGGAGGTTGTCCCAGCTCTCTCCCATACCTGTCGATGACCTTGACCTTGTTGACCTGTAGGAAGGGTGAGGAGGAGGAGGATGAGGATGAGGGTGAGGATGAGTGTATGGAGGAGGGTGAGGAGGAGGGTGACAGCCTGTTATTCATGACCTAGTTGTCCCCCAGGTCTCTCTCTTTACCTATTTGCTGTGGGTCTGTAAAAGCTGTTGCTAATACGGTTAGTTGTAAACAAGTAATAGATTAAAACCTGATGCATGATGGGTTGGTTTTTCATCAGCGGTTTGTTTGTGTCTCCATATCTCATGAAGTACTTGTCGCACTGTGGTACAATTTCGAAAGGTACTGTACCGGTATCTGTGTATACTGTCTGTAAAATTTCCTGGAGTACAATTTGTAGTATAGAATTTATAAACTGTATCGTCATTCCGAATGCCGTAGTTTTACTCCATGAACAGCGGAAAGGCACTAGCGAGAAACTTTTGTCCTGTCATCTCTTTGATGTGGTTGCTAGGGAGAAAAAAGTATAATAAAGGTTTGAAACTGCGTGTAAAGTTTCGTATAATAAAGGTTTGAAACTGTGTTTAAAGTTTGTTGCAAGTCGTTAAGTACTGCTCTTGTTCTGATCCAGTTTATGAATAAAACCTCTTTGCACGATGTGGCAGTTTTTTGTGACTCCTATTGTTTAGGACGATATATCCCCTGAAGCATGTATCGTATGTGTTTCTTACCCCTACAGTGATTGCTACCTCACGGCAAGGAATATGTACACAAAATTTGGTTGTAATTGGTCCAGTGGTTTAGTAGGAAATGTACCACACTGTCACGTGGTGCAGCTGTTTCTCGCACATTTCATTGTTTATGCTGTCATATATCCTGAACAATGTGTTGTATGTGATCCTTACACCGACGGCGACCGACCTCTTGAATCTCAGGTGAGCAAAATTTCATCAAGACTTGAACAAAATTGTAAAGTTGTATGCAATACAAACACACTAAGCACCCGGAGACAGTTCGCGGATGATGCTGTCGTTTATCGGTTAGTGAAGTCAACAGAGGATCAAAAGCAACTGCAAAGCGATTTAGACAAAATTTCTACTTGGTGCGAAAATCGGCAATTGACACTAAATAAAGAAAAGAGTGAAGTAATACACATGACCACTAAAAGAAATCCACTGAACTTCAATTACGCGATAAATCAGTCAAACATTAAGGTCGTAAATTCTACCAAATACCTAGGAGTTACAACTACGAACAACTTCGACTGGAGAGAACACACAGAAAATATTGTGGGGAAGGCGAATCAAAGGTTACGTTTCATTGGCAGAACGCTTCGAAGATGCACCAGCTCCACCAAAGAGACTGCCTACATCACACTTGTGCGTCCTCTCCTGGAGTACTGTTGCCCCTTGTGGGACCCTCACCAGGTGGGACTGACGGAAGATATTGAGAAGGTTCAGAGAAGGGCAGCTCGTTTTGTTTTATCACGTTACGGGAAGGGGGAAGCGTCACGGAAATGTTGCACGAATTGGGGTGGAAATCATTAAAAGAAAGACGTTATTCATTGCGGCGTGATCTGTTTGCGAAGTTTCAATCACCGACTTTTACTTATGAATGTGAAAATATTTTGCTAGCACCCACCTACTTAGGGAGACATGACCATCCCAATAAAATAAGAGAAATCAGATCGAAAACGGAACGATTTAGGTGTTCTTTCTTCTCGCGCGCTATTAGAGAATGGAACGGTAGAGAAAAGTTATGAAAGTGGTTAATGAACCCTCTGCCAGGCACTTAAATGTGATTTGCAGAGTATCTATGTAGATGTAGACACTAGTTTATACGAGGATTGGAACTTGAATAGTGGCATCTACTTATTCACAACCTATATAAATCCGTCACATGTTTGCACCTGTTACTGTCCTTCAAAGTAGTCACCAGCGCTGTGTGAAAACCAGTGCCAGCAATGTGGAAGGCGTGGTATACCGTTAACAGAGCCTGTTATGATGATGGTGCGAATGGAGTGGTCTACTGCCTGTCGAATCTCTGGAACAGTTCTGAAGCGAACGCAACGAACTGATTCCTTCATCTTCGGCATCAAATAAAAATCACAAGGACTTACATCTAGGGAGTATGGTGCATGGTACAGTGCTTCCCAGTTCCATCGACCGAACAGAGCAGCCACAGCTTGCGCTGTATGCGCCCGCGTATTGTCGTTCAAAATGTTTGGATTGCGCAGAATGTGTTGCCACTTCTTTCGCAAATCTGGTCGCAGGTGATGCTCCAAAAACGAAGAGCAATTCATGCGGAACCCATCGTGATGCAATTTTTGGCATGCCCAGGCGTTCCTTCAGGATGTGATGCACAGTCGTATGACGTTGATCACTGTCAACTAACAAAATAACAGTATGTACTTCTTCTTCAGAAACGCTAAGAAGAACTGTCTGATGCATGTCTGCCACAGTTTGCCGACCTTCTTTCAAGACTTTTACCCAACTTGCCACTGTTCTGTAGGACAATGCCGATTCCCCGCACGCCTCTTGAAGACCTTCATGATACTGTCGTGCTGTACGACCTCTGGCACATTCAACCTTGATCCAACTCCAACGTTCCTGTTTCGAAAACATAGTGACACCGCTACGTTAGACCGCTCTCTCACAAGTGACTGAGTTTCCCTCGATTGTGTGCACGCCGGTAACGTGGGACGGGCGAGTTCATTTGCTCGGAGGTAAAATAGGTATTTAAACAATTGTACTATGTGTAATCTTTGTCTTGTCTTGTTCCTGTACGTGCCATGTCGTGATTTGAAACGGCGATATTATCATAATTTTCCGAGAATGAGCGTTACATTGTTTTTTCTCAACAATAGTAATCAAGGTCTGTTAAATGATCGTCAATAGAAATGTTGAACAGTATATCGTGTTCTTCATAGTAAGATCACCCATACAAATATTTTAAGCGTTTTCAGGATTTTAGCGCCAGTTGCAGCATCTTCAACATCAGCCGCTTAACTGCAGTCACCGGGCGTCATTTCATAATAATTCAAGTACTGTAAATAATTATTAAATGATTCAGGGACGGTTGTTGAAATAAATTGGGACTTTTAAGAATTACGTCTCTGATTGGCTGACGATCTGGACGGCGATAGAATAAATTGTAATGATTCAGATTTTAATTCAATTTACATAACTAGGTCTACGGACCAAACGGAAGGGATTCATACAAGTGTTTTTTCTGTATTGTGTCTTTGACGGATCTTGAGTTAACAACTGATAGGCAATTCTCGAGCTTAAAAGTATTATGATTGAGACTAGCCAGTGATTGTGTAACCTTTTTATTATTTATTATTTTTTTTTCAATATAGAGTTTTTTCGACTTTTTAAGTAATAGTTCAGCCTTAAATATTTTTATTAAAATCAGTTCTTTGGCTATCATAATGAACTATATAATAGTTCAGTAAATTTCAGTTCAAGTAACAGTACAGCATAGTTAGTTTTTATTTGCTAGGACGCCACGTTTTGGCGCCCATAACGTAGGGCACGAAACAAACTAAATAATCAGTCATGCACTCAAAGAATTTGTATATATAGATATCTTGCGTATTTGTGTACCAATATTTGTTTGTAATCTTTATTTATGTATTCTGTTGCATGTACATACGAACTACTGTAACAACTCTACGAAAGTAACAACCAATACAGAGAGGAAGGAAGAAAGGCAATATATATGTAGCGGATCTCGATGTGCTGTATCCAACTTGATCTTGACCTACTGTAAAAGATGCTGGCTCCCACATTCAATCAATAGGAAGGTAAAGTGCAATAGTCCGCTTGCAAATGATTTTTTTTCTGTTGTTTCATTTACATTGCTTTTACGAGGCCAGTAACCTAAGCTTTAGTTTACTGTGTGTTAGCAGTGTGACAGCATTATAAGGTCATTGTTAGGCATTGTTTAAAAAATGGTGAAACCTAGGAACAAGATAGACAAACCAGTTAACATAGATGCTTCACTAATAGACACAATGTGTGATTTTGAGGTAGAAGAAGAGAATAGAACTGTGACTGAGAATGAAAATACCGGAATAACCGAACAGGAAGGTGACGTGGACACCATTCCGTCAACTGCAAAACAATAAAGTGGGGATAACGTGAATAGTTACACCCGCCAAGCAACACACGCCACCAACCACTAGTATGGGTGATCGATTGAATATTTGCTCTCCTATCCCGGACCCATTTGCTGAGCTATAAGACAGACAGGGGTATGGGACAAAGTTCGCGATAAACAATTGCAACGAATGTTGCATGAACACGAAAAACAGTTAGCAGAAAGAGATAGAGCTAGAGACGAATAAATAGCAGAAAGAGAAAGGGCTCGTGATGAGCATCTTCAGCACACGTTAAAAACTCTAGTAAAAGAACAACAAGAGCGAACCGATAGAACTGTAACGCAATTAAAAGGTTCATAAAAGGAACTGCCTGAACTTGAACAAAATTTAGCTTCACAGTTACAGACAATGAAAACTGAAGAAAATTCATAAAGAAAGAAGTTCTACAAATCGCGGAATGCATGGAAAACTAAATACGCGTGAAACAATAGAAAGAAGATTCGCCGAACATACGAAAAAGTTAGAAAATGATTTCGATCATTGGTTAGAAGATAAGGACAAAGATCGCGGAACATGTTGACACAGAGATTACATGACTTTAGGCCAAGGAAGCAACGACGGGCTTGGCCACCATTGATTTCTATACAAGAGATCCTAATGGCCACCGACCACTGCCGAAGATTACCGAACTACTACGAAGCAGACGATTCGAAATCGGGTGAAAACCTTCCCTGCCATACGCCATCTTGTTTCGTGTATTTCATGACTTTCGTACTAAGTGGTTTATTTAAAGCTATGTTCTGCAATATTTCGTGAACGTGTCATGAAATATGTACCAACGAATTGCAACCATGCACAGGCACAAAAACTGAAAAGATACTGTGATAATGAATATTGTAAACAATGTGCTGATACTAGTAGTGTCATAAATAGATTAAGTACTAGATTTCTGTGGCAACTGATTCTTAATGATACTGAAATGTATACATTGCAACAAATTGGCTTGGTATTTTTCCTACTTTCTTTCTCTTTTTTTCTATACAATATGTTGAAAGTCACCAATTAGAATCAATGCATCTAGTAAAATCTTTTTCCTTGGCATGGTTTCTACTGACGTTTTTAATGTAGATTTACCTTTTCTGTACTTAAGGTAGGAATGTATTCATTTTAATTCATTCTTTGCGAAAATAAAGTGCAAACATTTGGTTTGAAACTGAGACCGTGTTTCCTTTTATAGCTAAAATAATAACAGAATAAATATGCTAATATTAAATTCCACATAACTTTAGTACTTAATCTACATACAAAAGTACTGGTTCGTATTTCATGGCATGATCACGGAATAGAACAAATGCACATTTAAGCACAATGCTGAATATCACAGAACATAGCTTTATTTAATTAATAAGTGTGTCCGTAATCACTTAGGATGCAAGGTGAAAGAAAAAACAAATTGTCTATCTATCTCAAAAGCTAAGGTGCTATCCACTTCACTTTGTCAGACTCCTGTTATTGAAGAGAAAAGTTAATTGCTAACATGACAATTCTGGACACCACATTATAATTAATCATACTATGAACGATGTGTTTTTGATAATTCTTCAGAGCGCTATTGCTGTAAAATAACAATGCCTGAGCTATAATAATAAAATTATGAAATACACGAAGTAAGATAGCGTGTCCAAGGGAAAGTTTCCAACCAATCTCGACGTCTGCTCCGTAGCAGTTCGGTGAACTTCGGTAGTGTTGGTGGGCAAGTCAGAGATCAAGAAATCAAGCAGCGAAATAGCTGAACAGCAAACAGTGTTGCCAACTGCAGTGAACCCGCACGCGATAGCCGATAGTAAAATTACAGAAGGCCCCGCAACACTGTGAGAAGACACATTTGTCAATGCAAACAGCATAATTTGTCGGCCATGTTGTGGAAGTAACGGATGTCGAAGTCCGGAATACAATCCATCCACACAATTAGTTGCAAAGCCCATTCAGTACCGAATATTGTTTTAGAAGTTTTATTAACAACAAACAGAAGAGAAGGAAACGGTTCATCTAGTTGAGTTTGTACAGAGTTTTAGAAATGTATTACCCTACTCATGGAATGAAAGACAGAAAATTAAATACGTAGTTTCACATATTCAGGGAGAAGCATCTTTGTGGGCTTTAGAGACCACAGAAGATTGCAGTATATTGGAACAATTTGTACAAGTATTTAAAAAAATGTTCAAATGTTTGGACTTAACTACTCTGGTCATCAGTCCCTAGGCTTACAAACTACTTAAACTAACTAATGCTAAGGACAAAAAATTACACCCATGCCTAAGGGAGGACTCAAACCTCTGACGGCGACCAGCCACTCCACTGCGACACAAGCGTTTTTAGTGGAACTAGTATTGCCTGTGGTCGAAATACAACCAATTCTGTTAGCAAAGCCATGAAAATGCAACAACATTTTAATGTAATTAGGATTCATTGAGCACTGCAAATTTATAGGTTTTATGAGAATGCTATGAGAACAGGTGAAAGAAAGGGAAAAGAGGAAACAGGAGCGAATGAAAGACAAACATACACGAGGGAATTAATTGCTTTATTTTACAATTTAGCATTACAAAAACTCAGTAAAAACAACATTTTTCGTAAAAAAATCCTTTCATCATTCGCTAAATGTCCTTGTTCTCTATGTTCACAAATATAAAATTTCAAACAATCAGAGGATGCAACATATAGCTGATCATGTGTGAAAACTGGTTTTCTTAATAGAATCCCAACTTTTTCAAATGTTTGTCCTGGAAACTTATTAATAGTAATTGTAAATGCAGGAATAATTGGGAATTGTATTATTTGGAACTGGGAAGATAAAATAGTGCCCAATTGTTTACATTTTAAATTTTTCTTCCTTTCACGAGAAGGCACGTGGGGTACTCAATACACCACTTTCTATCGTAAATTACAGTTCCCTTATGAACCAGGTAAATATTTATATTTTGCAGCAACATTGCAATGCTGCAGAACTACAATATTTCCCTATGATTTATGGGTTACTCAATACCCCAGCACACCCACTTGAGGGTTAATTCTTCATTCTAATTTGATGTTTCCAACAATCACTTCACTATTACAAAATCCTTGTTGGATTACCATTTTCCAATAAAACTATTATTTCTTATGGAAAATCTACAGAGAAACTTGAAATGTATTATTGTAATGAATATGAATATATTAATACTGTGTTCATAAACTGAATTGTTTAATGATATTTATTATATTTATATTTAATTTATTATATATATATATATATATATATATATATATATATATATATATATATATATATATATATATAATGATTATTATGTTTATATAAATTATAATTAATTATATTTAAAAGCTGTATTTAAAAATTGAACATTACAAAGGATTAAAAAAAATGGGGGTAATGACCTCAAGATTGGAACTCCAAGTGCTAACTGACCGAGCTAATTTTACCTGTACCAATATGTCACCTATAACATGTTATAATATACTGGCAAAACTTATTGAGAATTTGGAGTATCATCCTAAAATTTCTTTTTCTCTTTACTACCCTTAACAGCCATGTGTGCATACAATTTTTATATTCCCATCAAGGTTCACCAAAGGGAAAAGTACACTACAGTAGGAAAAGACCATTAAATGGTAGCTCCAGTTCTGAATATCAAAATAACATGAAGTAGAGAAATATACAGGATAATGGACAGAAGGGTTATTGTGATAATTGGAACCAAGAAACGAGACAGGTGACTTATTAATAATAAGTATAATAATAAACAGCCAAAGTAGGAATCTAACTCTAACAGAATCCGATTGCTAAACCATGGCCTATTTAAAATCATAGCACGAAGATAGTAGAAATCACAGACAAACCTATAGCAAGACGTTGCAGCAATTAAACAACAATTGGCCGCAATAAGTTCTCCTTTGTTGGCCGTGAGACAGAGGGAGAGCATTAAGAATAATGATAAACATCATGTAGGGATGCTCCGATTCTAAAATAATGAATTATTAGACAAAGAGTTAATGGACCAACGTAAACATAAGGATATCGATCAAGTACAGTCGATTATCCAAGGGAGTATCTGTTAATTTATTAATAGATAGAGGAGCTACTGTTCAGTGTAATGAGTGCAGATTAATACAAAAGAATTAGTGATGTACAAGAAATACCGATACTTGCTGTGAGCAATTGTAATGTTAAAGGAGCTATAGGTGCTCAATCGCATATAATTAAGAGTCAGGTGCGGGTACCAATTAATTTGTTGAAGGATCAGCTAATACACACCACCTTAATTGTGAAAGGATTGGGGGTACCTTGCATCCATGGGTGTGATTTTCTTCATGAGAGGAAAGCAAGGATCGTCCTGGAATTAGTCTGAACAAATCAAGCAGATGCCAAGTCGGTATTCGACAACTAGCGGCAAACAGTGTTGTAGAACCTGTTTGAAACTCATTGTAAAGGCACTTTAACACCAACAGTAAACAAAAAACTAACTCATAGGCTAACATTTACTCATTATATTGACAATTCCAATGATACTAACAAACCTGACGGTGGGCAAGGCACTGTAAGAGTAATTTTTGTTTATAATTATTTTCCTATCTAATTAACAGAATAGTTATTATAACTTTTGAGTTCAATGCTTTAGCAAAATATCAAGAGACATCAATAACCGTGAAATAAATTTAAAAACAGCCAAATTTCACTAAGTCACTTTTGAAAGCACCAACTTATTCATGAAGAAATTCTTACAAATAAATGTATACCTTCAGCTTATGCCACTGAAAGAAACAGAATATAAACATATGAGAAACAAAAATTTCTGTTATGATTTGTTTTCAATATGATAGGCACTTTCTTTGGTGGGTATCAGTTCGGTATTGAGTCTTTAAAAAATTCAGTCCTCTTTCTTATACATGTATAAACATTTTAGTATACTTATTTTTGCCTAAAAAGTGAATGTCTTCTTTTTATGGGTCAGATATAGCAACGACTATGGAATGGATTTCTTCCTTCTTGGAAACAGTTTTATGCTTCTGGTGTTTTGTTTCCACATCTGTGAGGTTTTCCGTTAAGTTACAGCTGTGGTGACTGATTCACTACATTATAAATAATGTAGATATTTCATTTCATACAAGTTTTATATGTTTCACACGCACTGTTTTGGCAGGAAATATTGGTGAATAAATCTTCCCAAATCTATAAGGCAATCTATGAAAGACAAATTTTGAACTATTTTTAATTACCGTTTTTAAGGCACTACATCCGTTCCCTATTGTAAAATGTATGTTACAAATCAATAAACGATACTATCTGCATTTATCCAATGTCATGTTCAGAAGGTTGCCAGCCATTTACGGCTGCTGTTACAGTTTATAGCAAAAATCAAAGGGGGTGTTGTGATTGTATGTGTTAGACAGCGACTAACCTGTGCATGGATTTTTTGTTGTTGTTGTGGTGCTTCGACTGCTTTGTAGCCTTCTCCCACAATTTGCAACGAAATTAATAACTTTTACATTGATGTTAAACATTCAAACACTTCAGCTTAAGCTGACAAAGTCATGTGTATGTCTTCTTCCTTCTTTATGCGGAAAGGTGTGGAAAATAATCGCTGACTACACACTGATTATATGTGAGGCATCCTGTAATTGTTATATACTCACTATTGCATACATAATTTTAAAGTAAAAATTTAATGAAGGTGTGGGAACATTTAACTGCTAGGATGGCACTAAAATTTGTAATTCATACATTTCGCCTTACGTTTATGAAAAGCTGTATTCGGGAAACAAATTCGTTTCTTTCTCTTTTTTGTGTTTCAAAATGAATCACTGTGCATTGAGATTCCAACAAAAAATGAGTTAAACCACACACAATATAACATATTTAATTGAAAACTTAATTAATTTATACAAATAATAACACAATTAGTGACCATTACCATTGAAAAGTAACATGGCTATGTATTTTAAATATTACCCAACAGGAGAATGAAAAAAGTTTTGAAAGATTCACAAAACCAGTTTCCAGGACACAGGAACTAAATCAGCAATCGCTATTAGTAACAAAATGAGCAGAGAAGTTGTGTGGTATGTTCAATGAGAAATACTCTGTGACTTTAAAATTTCAGTAGCTACTGTATTGTTAAATAGTTTGCAGTTTGTAGATTGTTGAAGAAATAAGTATCTGCATTGTTCGTTTTAAGAAACTATTTATTTGTGTACTATGTTTTATTTTGAAATGTTACACCCAATTTCTTCTTTCTCTGAAAATGTATGCTGCGTCATTACTTTATAGATCTTTATTGACTCAGATACTATTTTAAACTTATTCTGAATATCTCTAATGACAGTAAACCATGTTAATCACTACAAATGAGACGAAGATTCTATAAACACTTGGTCACATTTCACAGCCAAGAAGAATAAATCAAGAGTTCTAATCAGAATAAGTATATTACTGTCAGGAATTAAAAATAATGTACTGCAGTTGTACTCTGTGTTTAAGAATATCTACAAACATTGATATCAGCTCTTAAAGGTAATTCTGACATCCTAACCAATTTGTTAGGAATTAAGTACATTATTTTTAAATCCTGACAGTAATATAGATATTCTGATTATAACTCTTGATTTATTGTCCTTTGCTCTGAAATATGAGCAAATGTTTATAGAATCTTTGTCTCATATGTAGTGATTAATATGGTATATTGTGGTTAGTTATATTCAGAATAAGTTTAAAATAGTATCTGAGCAATAAAGATCTATAAAGCAATGACACAGTATACATTTTCACAGAAAGAAGAAAATAGGTTTTACATTTCAAAATAATACACGGTAAGTACGCGAATATTTAGTTTCTTATAATGGACAAGTTTGATGCTGTCCAATACTACAGCTTAACTTCATATCTTATGTGCTACTGCAACAGTCGCTTTAGTCCTGCATTGTTATTATATAATCTTTTATATTCTATATATATTAAAATAATTTTGACGAATGTTTTGTAACTTCTGTATTAGATTCTGGAATGTCAGAATTACCTACTATAACTGGCAAAAGTAAAGTGAATTACTTTTGATATCAATAAAGATAATCTGAAATATATTTATTTCACATTAGGAAAAATTAAGTGAATTAGTGCCGTATTAAAACAATGTAACTATTCGACATATGTTGTATCTTAGGAGCAGTGTTATTTCTGGTGCAAATTCAGTGCAAGACTGAAGTGCTGGTTCTCTGTCCGCTACAGTCTGCATATGTCGTCACAGTCAAACTTTGAAGCTGTAGTTACATCTGTGCCAGCGATTAGGCAGCACTGGAAACGGCATACTGCAAAGAAATAATATGAATTAGTTTCATTTACAGATGTAGAAATTCTGATATCATACATCAACAGTGATCAGACTCTACAGATTTTGTTATGTGCATACTTGTCAGTAGAAGGTTTGTATAGAAGGAAAAATGGAAAAGCCTGGAAAAAACTAAAGAGACTTTTTCTATCTGACTTTTGTAGGAACTCAAGACCATAATTCACGTTTCAAACGATAATTATTTGTTTTGTTTCCTTCATTAAGGTTCTGGAACAATTTACAAGAAAGCACTTCCACGTAATTAGAAATGAAAGGCACAAAGATTTGGACAAACTGGAAAAATCATAGTTTGAAAGCACTCTCGATTATAACTGATGATAGCAATGACACATTTGACAAGTACGGTAATGTTGGTGTTGTGGTCTTTAGTCTGCAGACTGATTGATGCAGATCGCCATGTTACATTAATCTGCACTGACCTCTTCCTCTAAGAATACACACGGTAACCAACATTGTTTTGTATCTGCTTACTGTATTTGTCCCTTGGTCTCCCTCTGCGATTTTTCCCATCACTTCCTTCTAATGCTAAGTTAAAGATTCCTTGATGTCTCAGTATGTGCCCCACCAACGAATCCCTTTTCTTAGTCAGGATATGCCAGAAACTCCTTTTCTCCTCAATTCAGTTAAGCACCTCCTCATTAATTAAGTTATCTACCCATGTAATCATCATTCATCTGTAGTCATCATTTAAAAAGCTTCTATCATCTTTTTCTCTGAACTCCTTATCGTCCACATTTCTTTCCCATACAATGCTACACTCCAGACAAATACTTTCAGAAAGTACTTCCTAACATTTGGATGTTAACAAATATCGTTTCTTCAGAAAGACTTTTCTGCATTTTATATCTTTCTTTACTTCGGTCATCAGAAGTTGTATTTCTACCCAAATAACAAAATTCATCTACTACTTTTGTTGTCTCATTACCTAATCTAATTCCATCAGAATCGCCTGATTTTCTGACACTACATTCCATTACCCTCGTTTTAATCTTTTTAATGTTCATATTATATCTTCCTTTCAAGACACTATCCAGTTTTTCCATTCGTCTGTAAATAGTGTTACTAGTTTTCACCCTCATGAACCGCAGACATTGCCGAGGGGAGGGGTGGCTTGCATGCCTGAACGATACAAATAGCTGTACTGTAGGTACAACCAGAGCGGAGGGGTATCTGTGGAGACGAAAGACAAATGTGTGGTTCCTGTGTGGGGCAGCAGCCTTTTCAGTAGTTATAGGGGGCAACATTCTGGATGATTGACTGAGCTGGCCTTGTAACATCAGTGAATGGCTGAAGGCAAGGGGGAACTACAACCGTTACTTTTCCCGAGGACATGCAGCTCTACTGTATGAATATAAGATGATGGCATTCTCTCGAGTGAAATAATCCAGAGGTAAAATAGTCCCCCATTCGGATCTCCAGGCGGGGACTACTCAGGAGGACGTGATCATCAGGAAATATAACACTGACATTCTACAGATTGGAGCGTGGAATGTTAGATCCCTTAATCGGGTAGGGAAGTTAGGAAGAGAAAAGGATAGGCTGAAGTTAGATATAATGGGGATTAGTAAAGTTCGGTGGAAGGAGGAACAGAATTTCTGGTCATGTGAGTACAGGATTATAAATACAAAATCAGTTGGGGATATTACAGGAGTAGGTCTGATAATGAATAAGGAAATATGAATGCGGGTAAACTACTATGAGCAACACAGTGGTCGCATTATCGTAATCAAGATAGATACGAAGAAAACACCAACCTCAGTAGTACAGGTTTATATGCGAACTAGCTCTGCCAATGATGAGGAAGAAGAAATATATGAGGAGCTAAAGGAAGTTATTCAGACAATTAATGGAGAGGAAAACTTAATTGTTATGAGAGAATGGAATTCGGTAGTAGGAAAAGGAAGCGAAAGAAAAAAAGTAGGTGAATATGGACTGGGCAAAAGAAATAAAAGAGGAGATCGCCGGGTAGAATTTTGCACAGAACATTAATTTAATAATAACACCTGGTTTAAGAATCATGAAAGAAGGTTGTGTACATGGAAGAGACCAGGAGACACCGGAAGGTATCAGATAGATTTTATAATGGTAAGATATAGATTTCGGACCAGGTTTTAAACTGTAAGACATATCCAGGGGCAGATATAGACTTTGACCATAACTTGTTGATCATGAACTGTAGGCTGAAACTGAACAAAACTGCAGAAAAGTAGGAAAATAAGGAGATGAGGCCTGGATAAATTGAAGGAACCTGAAGTTCTTAAGAATTTCAAATGGAGCTTTAGGCAACAAATGACAGAAACAGGGGGAAGTAAAACAGTAGAAGAGGAGTGGGTAGCATTGAGAGATGAAATAGTGAGGGCTGCAGAGGACAAAATAGGTAGAAAGGCAAGACCTGCAAAAAAATCCTTGGATATCACAGGAAATACTAAATTTAATTGATGAAAATATAAAAATGCAGTAAATGAAACAAGTAAAATGGAGTACAGATGACTAAGAAATGAGATTGACGGGAAGTGAGAAAGGAGGTCAGCGTCAGTCATTCTATTGTCTTTATTTTATGTCAGAAGATCTATATTTCAGCTGTATTCCGATGTAATGACATCTGAGAAAAAAGAAAGTTAACAATGAAAGTACAGTCACATATTAAGTGTGTGCAATGTTCAGTCATTTTCACAACAAGAAAAATCTGATAAAATGCTGTAGCAACAAATACATACCATTACCACAATGCCAGTGTGTGATGCAAGTACAACATTTCCTCTCCATGGAGATTGGAGAAGTGAACACAGAACTAACAGCCTACAACAACGAGCAATGAGTCATTCCGTTATTAATATCTTTGAACTCTTAAGAATTTTACATCTTATCCAATAACTTGATACATTTCCTAGTCATTTATCTGTCCATTTTTTTTTTTTTTTTTTTTTTTTTTTTTTTTTTTTTTTTTTTTTTTTTTTTTAGGAAACGATTTCATTAATATCCACCAACTTTCCCATCTCCCACTGACTGACTCAGATTTTTCCTCGCCTTCGGCTTTAAAAAACCACCAAATTCGTTGGGAAACCACTGACGTTGGCAACCCTGCGCGTCTCGTCACGCGCGTCTTGTGCGAACCTGGCGTTGCCAGCGACGGCCGACCACGGGTCGATTGGCACTCGTCGCGGGCGCGATTTTCCTTCATTCAGCTGGCGACTACCAACAGGGAGCTACAAAACGATGTCGGTTATTTCCTCGAATAACTACCCTATAACGGACAGTTCTAGTGATTAGGCGGACGCTGTGATATTTTACTGGCACCGGCGCAAGAAACAGATGACACAAAGAGTGTTAAGCGTGCATCCGCAAGTGGAGCGGAATTGTCATCATTGGTTGTTCGTTGGTGGTAGAGAACTGCAAGAGACTCATACAAAATTTTTAGCATTCTACAGAATATAAATAACGTGGCTTGAGAAAAGGGGATATATCCGAAATTAGTCGCCAATAACAATAAAAAAAGTAAATAAATATTAGCAGCTCTGGTTGAGATATAAAAAAGGTCTCTTCCTGAATATTTGCGAGCTGCAAGACACGACATACTGAAAATCTATATCTATAAATGTGACTGTCTGTTCGGTGGACGTTTATCATGTCTGAACCAAAAGACATAAAGAGCTAAAAATTTGTACAGTTACTAATGTCTACCCGAGGAAGGCTTTAGGCACGGTTTTATGGCGGTTTTATGGCGATATATATATATATATATATATATATATATATATATATATAGGTGTGAAAATTATTAGACTCAAAGTTATTTTTTCTTACAATGAAAACATTTTACAGTTTAGAAGCATTATTCGCCAAATTAGAATACGTTGGTGTTTTGCGTGCATGCCTTTGTTCTTAATGAGCATTTCAGCATGGGTTGGTATTGTTTCTATGAGTCTGGAGCATGAGTTTTTGACATCTTCATCATGGTGCCATATTTGTATGAGTTTTTCCATGAGTTGCAACTTTGTTGTAATGTCGATCTCCCTCAACCTTTGGTTATCAGTTGCCCACAGGTTCTCTATAGGGTACATGCCTGGACTGTTCCCAAGCCTTGGCAACGTTTCTACTTTATTTTCTCCAGAGAACTGCGCAATTGATTTAGCTTTATGACACGGTGCACCATCGTGCATGAACACAAAGTCTCCGTCAGGAAACCATTCCTCAACCTGAGGTAAATATCTGACAAATAAAAGAATTATTCATAATAATAAAAATATTTATATTTTATGGCTAAAAGTGCAATTAGAAATACTCATTAATTATTGTTTTATGATACATTAAACGTAAAACCAACCTTAAGAACGTCCCAGTTGATTTAAACTGTCTCCAAAACAGCTACAACCATGCAATCTTTGCCTCAGAAGTAACAATTGACTGCTTATGGATTGCTGCCAACATTGTTATATACACAGTACTAGCAATAACAAAGGTAAATGTTGTCCTATGGATGTAAGTGAGAGAAAATGCCAATATCACATGACTGAATAATTCTAGAGTAAGAGACACTAGGAAATATCAACATTTTCGTCTTGAGTCTAATAATTTTCACACCTCTGTATGGAAAGTCCAGGTTGGAATTAATAATATAGTGAGGACAGTTTACAAAGATGTGGCGACGAGCTGCGACAGGCACATACAAAAGACACACACATACAACACATTCAGCTATCGGCCATGGCCTTTTTCAGAAAATGGAACACTCACGCAATCACACAGGCACACAACACAGTCACACAACCATCACCTCCGACTGCCGCACTTCGAATCACACTCTGCAGCGAATCGGACACAGGAGGTTGAGGGGAGGGGAGAGGGGATAGGATGGTTACGTCACGGTGGTGGGGATGGGTTAGATGGGAATAACGAGATGCAGCTTAGGAATGGAGTGGGGAGGCGGGTGAGGGGAGAAAATAATATATATATGAAAATAAAAATATATATTTATATGAACGTCTGTTCGGTGTGCGCTTATCACGTCTCAACGACAAGACGAAGAGACTTAAATATTTCTACAGTTACTAATTTATACCTGAGGAAGCTATAATTCATCCGTCAGAAAGATTTTAGGCACGGTTTTATAGCTATCTGATATATATTTACTAATTTGAAGAATATAACACGAAATGCTGGACAATAATTACTCATTGAAAATAATATGTACTCTTTGAAAAATGGTTTTATTGGTTGCATTGTTGCTTGAGGGTTGATAATGATAAAAGGTTGGAGTATATTGGGATGGAAAGTTATCGGTGTATATAAAATTTGACGTGTGTGTGTGTGTGTGTGTGTGTGTGTTAATTTTCGCTCTGCAGCGAAAACTACAGAACGCAAACGAATGGTCTGTATGTAATTGTTGTCCGGTCTCCCGTTGCACACCATGCCGATAGCTATAAGGGGGTGGAAGATGTGGTGGTTGAAAGTCGTCGAATTATTAAAAAAAAAAAAAAAATCGGACTGAAGGCCAGCGATTACGTTTGTGACTCTATAGCAAGGAGTTTGCATACAGCGAAACATGATGCCACAGACCATATCTTTGGTCTATGCGTGCTACAATGTCTCCAGCTCTTTCTCTGTAAGGATAACCATATGAATAAGGAAATATAAGAATAAATAAATAAAGCAGTAAAAAAGAAATTTCTTTTAATACATCTCTTTAAAAAATCGATTTGACGTTTCGCGCATTATCTGTCATAATCAACCCACAGGCGTGTGGAGCCGTGGGTTTAAGCTAGTATTTATATATTATGAATACATATTTAAGAAACTTTCACACAGTTAAAAATTAGGTGTTAAAATTGTAACAGTCTGAATGAAAGTCCTTGGTCCACTTGAGCTGTTATTTTATTGGAGTCATGAAGACCCACGCAACCAGTTTCGCAACCTACAGTTGCATCTTCAGGCGCTTTTTACTGTACAAAATGATAATTGTTTTAATAAATGAATATTTAAAATGAAAATTACGTATTAAAAACAAAAAATCCGAACTTGTTATGTATGAGGAAGTTACATGCAAAAATTTATATAGAAGCCAGTAGGCTCTTGATTGCAATATATATATATATATATATATATATATATATATATATATATATATATATATATATATACTGAACCCCCGCTGCTTCGCATGCGTAGGCTGTTTGGTCTGCACCGTTTGTTTCTTTTTAATCCTGACGAAGAATCCATATCTTAAGTTTCGTAGTTATAGATTAAAATTTGTTAACAGCACCAAATTTGGCTTATTAGCAACGTATGTTCCAAAAATATTTCATCCCCTATTTCAGCCCCTAATTGATTAATTTTCTGAAAATACCGAATCACGTGTCTTTTTAATTCTGACCAAGAAAACATATACCAATTTTTGTGGTTGTAGCTTCAAAATTGCCTTATTAGCAAAAGATTTTTGAAAAACATCCCCTCTCCAATTTAACCCCCTTGATCGTTGAATTTCCAAAAATACCGAAACACGTATTTTTTAAATCCTAACGAACAATATAAATACAAATTTTTGTAGCTGTAGCTTCAAAATTGTCTTGACAACGATATGTTTTCGAAAAGAATTTTTGATCCCCTCTTTTAGCCTCTTAGTTGTTGAATTTCCAAAAATACAAAAAACCGTGTCTTTTTAATCATGATCAAGAGTCCATAACCTAAGTTTCGTAGTTGTAGCTTAAAATTTGAGTTAACAGCAACATATTTTTGAAAATCAATTTTTTGCGTCATCTATTTTACCCCCATATTTGTCGAATTTCAAAAAATGCCGAAACACGTGTCTTTTAAATTCGAACCCTGAATTAAAATCCGAAATTTTGTAGTTCTAGCTTTAAAATTGCCTAAATAGCTACGTATTTTTAAAAAACTTTTCACCCCCTATTTCACCCCCTTACGAACGGAATATCGAAAAATCGCTTCTTAATTGACGCCTACAGAGTAAGATCAACACCCTCCACAAATTTCAAGTTTCTATCTTCAGTGGTTTGCGCTGGGCGATGATGAGTCAGTCAGTCAGTCAATCGGGACACTTCCTTATATATATATATATATATATATATATATATATATATATATATATATATATATATATATATAAAGTTTTCCATATAAGTGATTTATAATGGATAACGGGGTTAATGGTTAGGTCGTACCGCAAGACCCTGGCCCTTTTCGCCAAAAAGATAAAAAAGTCTACCGTGCGGTTCATGTCATTTATGTTAAATGAACATATATTACGTACTTATTTATTTGTTAAAAGTTCATTACAGTGATTGCATGTAAATCTCATGGGATCTAAAGTGTTTCATGCACTGGAAATACAGAAAAAATACACGGAAAATTACCTCCATGACGTACAATCCGCTCATCACGCTCGAACTTTCCCGTGCTCTGCAGGTCGCAAGAGACGAGCGTCGCTCGCGACGACTTCGAGACGATTACGAGACGCGTGCAGATCGCCCCGTTGGCGGCCTCCCATTAACTTACGTCGGCAGTCGCGTGGGGACGGAATTGCGTCGAGGAGGAGTCGCAGCCGCGACGAGTGCGAATCGACCCGTGTGCGGACGGCCTATTAATTTATTTTTCTTCCTTCCTACACTCACTTAGCGCAGGTACGCACAGAGTCGCGGTTTCCTCTCAGTTGGAGCAGGCTTGCGCTAAGTTGAGGGGATCCCCTGGGCCTCAATTTCCACTGTTCGAGTCTTGGCGGCACCATTCAGAAGATCAACCGCACGCTTCCAGGGAGTGATTCAGCCCACATTTTTTTTTAATTAAAAGGGGACCTCTGATGGCAATGAAAACAAAAGGACCGTCAGCTGACTGTAATGATTGCATTAGTTTTTGAAATATGGGCATATTCCACGCCATACAGACAAGAGACGCTACAAAATCACCTGTTGGAGCGAAAAGTGAAATTAAAGCACAGACATGTTTGTAAAATATATGTCCTCATAACCGAAGAGGCTCCATGATGGATAAAACTGAAAATTAAAATGCTGGCATTTGTTCCTCAATTGTCCATTCACAGGAGGAAGTGACGTACTCAGAATGATGTCTCCCGGTGGGTGCACCTGCCACCCTAGGGAAATGGATCGTTACCCAAGAAAAGAAAGACAATATAAAGGCTAGTCTACGCCGTAGCAATGCCCCACAAGAAAGGGAAAGGAACATACAATGCTGCTGAATAAGCGACAATAAAATAAAAACATATCAAAACTCACAGAAACCCATGGAGCACATCTAAGAGAACGTGGGCGCTGCACTGCCCACATTAAGAGAAAAAAAGGGTAAGGTTATAAGAACATCAAAGAAAAGAAAAGTAAAACAAGGGAAATAAAAAATAGGCTAAAATCCCTGTTTTGCAAAAACATACTGCAGGGGTATCTTTAAAAATTTTCCAAATTTGTCTTCGTATTTCGCCCGTTTCTTTTCCGCCTCTTGTTCACTCCACAAGAGTGTCAGAAGGTCCACGGGCTCTGTTATGCCAATCTTAAATATTGCGAGAACAGTCCGTCCAAATATCCAGGTCGGGCGTTATGGCGTCGGCAGCAGTGATGGTATGCGCAACGACCCTGTTGATTAATCTTCACATATCGCGGGCGAGATCACAAACGCGATGGTGTTGGCGACACTCCAAACGGTGTTCAACCGTATCCTCCACGGCACTCGTCACACAGTTACTGGTAGGCGTCAGATGGATGGAGTGCCGTTTGGAATTAGAATTAGTCGCCACGATGCGGTTCACAACTGAATACCACGTTGACCGGGTGCCACAGCCTGGACGTCGCCGCATACAGAAGGGACCGGCGCTAAAATAAGCATAAGTTACGCGTCAGGACATTTTTTTTTTCATAAGTAGTGCGTACAAAAGTAACGGATTAACGGAATTTCGGCAAATTAACGGAAGTTAAGAGTCTATTAACTCTTAAATGCATTTTTTTTAAATTTCCAAAACGATTATTTCTGTGTTTTACTAAGTTGTATAAACAATGGGAAAAATAGTACAAAAATTCCGATGTTGCTAGTTTTTTTTTTTTTTTTTTTTTTTTTTATTTTTTTTTTTTTTTTAATGAACGTATGCAATATACAGAATCTTGGTATATAATTTTCAAAGCTGCTGTTGTTGTTATGGTCTTCAGTCCGGAGACTGGTTTGATGCAGCTCTCCACCCTACTCTATCCTGAGCAAGCCTTTTCATCTCCTAATAAGAACAGCAACCCACATCCACTTGAATCTGCTTATTATACGCGTCTCTTGGTCTCCCTCTGCCATTTTTACCCCACACACTTTGAAAGAAGTACGCAAAATAATTTTCATTTAATTTTTGCCTGTCATACAGCCTTGATCTTGTTTTGTTACAAAAACCTAAGCTAAAATTCTGTAGAAAACAAATTTATGTAATTTTTGTACCATTTCATTAATCGATATAACATACTGTACTTAATTTCATATCTTTGCTGTAAACCAAAGACTTTGTTTTATGTTTGGATTGTGTCTTACACTCGTAGTTGTTGCGTTTATAGAGTTGGTGTGTGACCTTCGTGAAGGTGAGTCAGTGTCTGATTATGGTAGAGTTGTAGTCGTGAAACTGTCTGGTTAGTCTGTCTGTGTGTTAGACTCGAAGAGTAAAAAAATTCAGACAGTTTTGAAGAAATGCAGCCAAGTCTGCAGATTGTCATTTTGTATGGTAATTAATCTGTCTCAAATAAGGTAATGTGTACTTTTCTATTGTTATGTCTGCTAGACTGTATTTGAACTATTGTAGTTGGTGTTTGCCTTTTGCTAATGAATACTGTTTAATGCAGCTCGCATTTATCATTTAACCCTGAGTCATTTTCCAGTTCCTCGTTCCTTTCACCAATTTGAATTGCTATCCGTTCTGATAATTGTTTCTTATGATAGTGTTGCATAATTATTGTGTTTGTAAATTTATTTGTTAATTAGAACAGTTCAGTGTAGGCATTTTGTCATGATAAATGAGAGCAGGAAGTAGTTTGTTCATAAATCCAGTAAAGTTCATAGTTAGAGTTATTCTCAGTCTTCATGAAAGTTCAGATTATTAAGTCAGTTAATGTTAGTAACAGTTAAAGTGATTTGTCTGATCAGAAGAGAAGTAGATCACGTAAAGAGATGAGAAATATTTGCAGTGAGTGAGACTTGAAACCATGACTAGATTTGTAGGACATTTTTTATTACGTTGAATCAGTATGGTAATTGTTGTTCAGATAGGCACATTACCAAGTGCAGTGATTTTGGTATCTAATTAATATCAAATATCTTTGTTTGGCATCCTGTTAATTGAAGTAACAAAATTATCACTGTAGTAGCACGCTCTCTATGTTGGCTCTTGCAGTCGAATTGTGCTTGTATAGTCTGGCTACTGGTATATGGTGCATGCTTACAGATCTGAACTTTTCATTTGCTCGCATTGTGACTCACACACGAGATTAATGTGTAGATCAATTACGAGTTTAATTACTGTTAACTTATTAACAACTGTGCAGTTTAAAGTGTTATCCGTTGCGCATCAAACTAAACCACATTTACGTAAGATCATTGCATGTTGTATCCCAGGTCAGTTGCAATTTATTCTAACAGGGCAAAGGAAGGCACTAAGTCTCATTGCTTAGTCAAATTATTTTGTAACCAAAACCACAACATAACATTTATTTGGGAATTTTAGCGGGGACGGTCTCTTAACAAAAACAGTGACACTCTCGCCCCACACACATACTACTTTTACCAATTCAAACACACACACACACACACACACACACACCACTTTTATCTGTCGACCTGTCCGCCAGGATTCGTGCACATATATGGCATTTGCTGATTTTTGTAGTTAGATTAAGTTGTACAGTTATATACTTTGGCTTGATTGTAGACATGTAGTAACAATAGAGATTTTGTAGTTGTTGTTGAACTAGCTTTTTTGTAGTTTGCATCTGTAGCATAGTATATGGTGAATTTTCAGTGTATATTTAATTTTGTATTTTTGGCATACTACTTAAGCCGTGAATTATTGAGTATTGTCTTTTGACTGTTTTATTGAGAACGTGTGAACTCTGTAGCGTACATTGTCTGCATTATTAGCTCGCGTGACCTCTCACTTTCATCTTCTCATTATTGTCACTGTTAAAGGCTGCAGTCTATGCAAAACTGTTATTGTTCACATCACGATAGCTCAATAACTACAATGCCTAGGACATTTAAAACCCGATCTGAAACTAGGGAAATGTCTGACGAAAATTCTGGCAAGTGTGCAGACAGAGAAGAAAATAATGAAACGAGGTCTTCTCGCTACACGGAATCAACTGAAAGTAATGAAAACACAACTGGCGATTCCGCCGTGGGCGGTGAGCTCACTGGAAATAATTCGTGCCGGCCGCGGTGGACGAGGAGACTATGGCGCTCCAGTCACGGTCTGCACGGCCACTACGGTCGGGGGTTCGAATCCCCCCACGGGCATTGATATTTGTGCCGTCCTAGTTCATAAGTAGTTTGTAAGTTTAAGTCCCATAGAAAAAAAATAAAATGAAATAAAAAAATCGCCAACACAATCAGGATCCGTATGTCACAACTCGGGTATCGCACCAACAGCAGTCATTACAATGAACCAAATATACCAGTTAATGCTATCAATGCAGAAAAGCAATGAGGAAAACAACAAATGTATCCATTCAGAAATAAAAGAAAATAATGTGCTACTCGACAGGATCGAGGAAAATTGTAATTCACGTTTTGAGAGCATTAAAGAGGACAATAAAAGTATAAAAGAATGCATTGAAACTATAAAAGAGGATAATAAACAGTTCAGGGAACAGCTTGTTAGTCGTGTCAATAATGGCCTTAAACAAATCGGACAGCACATTCGGGATGAGCTCAGTCATATAGTGGAAAATATTACATCACGTATCGAGTAGATTCAAACTACGGAAATTACTCAATTAAAACAACAGACCGCCACGAACGAACAATTAAGCACGGTTGTCAAACAGATAGATGAACTTTCCGTGACGGTAAATCAATTAAAAATAATAATGACAAGAATACTGATGTTACACAACCAACAATAAAGCCCTGTATAGAGAAAGTAGCGGCAACCTTTTATGTGTGGGTTGCCGACAATCGCGTCTTACCATTGGCCAGCTGCACGTCACGTGGTACGCGGCAGCCATTCCTGGGCCAACCTGAGCATGTACGTATATTGTAAAACTGTAGTGATTTAAGGTTTATTTCGTTATAAGAAGCTTCTGTGTTGTGCAAGAACGGTTCGTATTAACTAAAGAACTTACTGAACTATTATTGTGATGGATAAATCGCGGCTACATACATAATGTTTTATAGAAATTACTTTGTTGGACTAAATGATATCGTTCGTATTTCTGTATCTGTGTAAAATTTTAGTTAAATCACTTATATCTAATGTTTCAAATAATATTATTAAGCTACCTTTTGTATAAGTACGGAATAACTGTGCAATTGTAACATTTAAAAAAATAATGTGCGTACAAAGCAGTTTGGTCATCCATACTAGTATTGTGTAAATGCGCCAATGAACCGTCGGTTGTTGTAGTGTAACGGCTAGAGTTATTGATTACGGAACATTGTATTGTCGGGGAGGTTGGGTTCGAAACCCGCTTTTTTTTATTTTTTTTCATTTATGTATTTATCATAGGCATAACAGTGCAAACGAAGTATTGAGAAATACTTGTTTTGATCTTCTGAGATTATAACAGGACAATTTGGATTCGCTACCTCTGAGAGACGTTTACTCAGTTATTACTTTTTCAGGAATAATGCCGCACTGTTGTGCCGTGAATTGTAGTTCAAGGCCAGATCGTGGCTACAAATTTAGATATTACTTCCAAACGATATAGTAAAGGTTAAAAAACTTCCAGTCCCAGTCGTTTCAGTTCAACCAGTCCTTAAATTGTTTGACGCTGATGCGAAGAACAAACTAAACATTGCGTGGGATCTGAGGGAAAATGTGTTAAGACCTGGACATTACGAGAAGATGACGGTTGGCCTTGCTTGTGCACTCCTGAATCATAGCGTTGCGGCCGCACTGAAGTATGCAGTTGAACAGAGAATACTTGAAGATTCTGCCATGACGACAGCATATTTAATAGAAATCATCTTTTGTTGGTTCAAATTAATGACGTCAAGAAGTAGAAAAACTGCTATGTGCAATACAGTAGAGGATCAACACGACGATGCTGTCCAGTTCTTGAAAGATGTTATTGTTTTATTTGAGAATATAGAAATAGGCAAAAGAGGTGCCTGGAAACCAGTCCACTCTGCAGTTATACTGGCAATCACCACTGCAGTTAATGTGCAGGACTATCTTTTAAATGAGAAGGGTTTCAAAAAAATCAAATCAAATGTTTGTATAGTCTATGGAACTACGGGGTCATCAGTCCCTAAACTTACAAACTACTTACGAACTAGGACGGCACAAAAATCCATGCCCGAGGGGGGATTCGAACCCCCGACCGTAGTGGCCGTTCAGACCCTGACTGGAGCGCCTTAGTCTCCTCGGCCACCGCGGCCGGCGAGAAGGATTTCTTGTGCGTTTTACTGTGCAGACTGTCACAAGATGCACTGGAAAATCTTTTCAGTACAGTTCGCACAAACAATCCTGTCCCAGATGCTTTATCATTTAAAAGCACTTTACGTCTTGTAGCGGCTTCGCAATATTTTCGCCCTTCTCAGTATGGTAATTATCAGAAAGCAGATGCTGAATTCCTAGCAGATTACCTGTAATATAGACGTACTTCTGATGATACGGAATGTGCAAATGATGTTCCTCAGTTTGAAACCACATACATGAGTCACATGGATGACTTTCTGCCAGAGGAAAAACAATCGTTGTATTATCTAGCTGGGAGAACTATTCAGCAAATTAAAAGAAGGTATGTCATTTGCGAGGAATGTGAAAGACCACTTCATGCAAAAAATTGAGAATGTGAAGAACTTCGGAGGTTAACCGACCTTAAAAACTACACTGACAGTGATCATTTAGTGTATGCATCAAAAGAAGTGTACAATGTGTTGAAAGTGGCGGAAAGCATTTTTCGTGCAAATGATAAACTTGTTCTTGCTTCCCAAATCTCGACAGAAGATTTAGAAACCGACACTGTCGCAGCAGCAGAGAACTTAGCGAACACTATACCATCCTATCACTCTGTTGTTGAGAAAATTATTCACGTTTTCATTACAATAAGAATGTATATCCTTTTGAAGAAGCATAATAGGCTTCTTCAGGTGACAACCAAAACACAGTACTGCAGCAAAAGTATGAGAAAAACAAAATGACTGTTGATATTGTAACAGAAGTGTCATAACATTAAATAATTATTTGGTAATTTAGTTAATCCATTTTTCATTAGTTTATTACTAAAATAAAATGTAAATGTTAACGTAATTGTAATTTTAAACTTCATTTTGATCCAGCTGTTACGTATTCCTCAAAAACGTAACAGTTTCTTGTTATACTAGTACAAATTATTTCAAAGAAATTGTGAATGCTTGTCATAAAAATGTTTGACAAACTCTAAAGGAAGGTATTTATCATTCATTTTCAAATAAATGTATTACGGTTTTATTCCTACAAATATGGAAATGAAAGTTTACATGTCAAGAACCTGCTGTAGCGGAAAGATTACAAATCCTATCATATTGACTGTTTCTGTCGCTAGTTGTGTCATTCATTCATGAAAAACTGTACTGCAGTGTATATTTTTATTACTACGCTATCATTTGTGCTTTTCCTTCGGCCGAAAAGTGATTTTAGACACATTTTAAGGCAGCGTGCCCGTGTTACGCTATGGGAGCGCGCCAGTGCATGCCCCAACAATGGCGGCCGCAGCTCAGTTGTCGCTACTTTCCTTATACAGGGCTTTAACCAACACCATTTGTGGAAACGGAAGAGTTTCTTTCTCTTGACTGTTTCAAACAGGGATAAATGACTATCAACAAACAACACAAATCCGAAGTAAAGAAATTAGATGACAGCCTGGCACGTGTTGAAAGAAAAATTAATCATGCGAATGATGATACGCCCAATCAAACCCCGCGACATGATATTGAAAACGATTTTTCGGATTCGTATGAGCTAGGCACTTTGACACGCGAACGCAGTCTGGTGCGTAGACAAGACTGAGAGCACCTCACGCAAGTCGCGAGCACACACACCACCCCCAGTTAATCAGTCATTTGATTACAAACATTTTCTCACGGTGCGGAAATTTCGCAACTCGTCAAACGGCATACGTCCTGTTGAATGGTTGCAACAATTCGAATACTGCCTTCCACCGAATTGGCCAATTGGCAACAAATTGGAATTCATGTGTGGATACTTAGAAGGCGAACCCGCCACAAGAATGCGAATGCATGCGCGAGAATGTCGCAGTGAAAACGAATTCCGACGTGCATTCTTGGCAGCTTTCTGGTCAGAAGCAACTCAAGACAGAGCAAAGAATAGCTTAGTAATGCTTAAAAACTTTGCAAATTCAGATTTTACGAGTCCTGCCGATTATTTCCAACACAAGGTTTGGAAAAATAGCTTTTTGACTAATCCATACAGCCCACCTGAACTAATTAGACTTTGTTTAAATAAATTACTTAGAAGTTTGCGCAACATTGCTTTGGCAGCACGTTGCAAAAATGACATTGAGGCGTTTCAAAATTTATTACAAGACTTTGAGGAAGATAATGAAGAAGATCAAGGACGTTATAAGCGTAAAGACAAACGCGCCACGTGAAAGACACTAAGTGGAACAAAACGGTAGACCGGATACAAACAGTCAAACGGGTGTAAGCTACCAACAGCCCCGTACAAATAATAATGACAACAGTGTAAATGACGCACACCCACGTAATCAGTCATTTACTCGTGGTAACTTTAGAGGCCGAGGCCGTGGACGAGGCTTTGGTTATCACAAACGTTTTGGTAATTACCATAACTTTAACAATCACAACATATGACACAAATTGGCGCGAAAGACGCAATTCTGGCGCAGAAGAATCAAATAAAGGTGTATGTAATGATCGTTCACGGGATAGTTTTCGTGACAGAAACGTGACGCAAGATTCAGGAAAGCAAAATTGGCGTAATAATGTCGACCGTAGTCCGGAGCGACGGGTCGAAATCGTCGAAATTCGACCACCTAATCCACGTCACAAACCAGGGCCGTCAAAAGGATGACTCGTAATGGGGTGATTCTATTTACACTTCGGTAAAATCAGACGTGACGTCATTATGACGTAACCACACTATCGAAGACGACTGGAGCCATGATCGACTTGTGTGGACGTTCTAGACGCAAAACTGCGGTTGCAATTGTAGCAGACGAATTAAAGGAGTAGCTGATAATATCTTCAGTTGGTAATGGTATATTCATTAGTTTCGGAAGGTATAACTTTGCTTTCTTTTTTTAAAAGTAAGAAGCTATAAACTTTCCGAAAAAGGACCTACACTGTGAGCTCTGAAACGTTATTCAGTCAAATCTGATGTTGTCATCGTGCCCCATTTGTGAAGGTTGTGTTTAAAACTAATGGAAACTTTTTCTCTAAGCGAAAAATGCTACCAAGTTGCATTGTAGTACGGAGTCTACGTTAAACTTAAGAGGACAAAATACGGCTATGAAGCGACAATGTGTACTTGGACCTGTCAAAATATGCGACATACAAAAACAACCTATAGTCGCCGTAGGTACATGTATGTTTTCGCCGAAACTATAAATCAAATGAGCTGGATATTAATACAGGCATTTGTTACAGAGGCTCTGCGAACATCAGGTAAAACATTTCGTAAAACTGGGTATTCATCTACCGCCAAGTTGCTGCAACATGCTAGTTCTTTTCTTTGAAAATGTGTGAAGTTCTCTTAAGGCTCGGTCTGCGTTATTTCTGACATAATTTTCAATTTACATTTACTGAAATTTCCGTCAGTGCTTTCCAAAACATGATACCAATATTAAGTAAGGCCTAGTTTTGTCACTAAACTACGAAGGAAAAAAGTATGCAGTTCAGAAAGAATGTCGAATTAATCATGTTATCCCACCGAAACCCAGCGTCTCGAACGATCACAGAAGTCGATGCGCCACTCTTCTGGACATCGATAGTGTGGATACGTCATAATGACGTCACGTCTGATTTTACCGAAGTGTAAATAGAATCACCCCTCGTAATGCCCGTGCCAAATAATTTGCCCGCCTAAAGTCGCGTCACACTGATTACACAGTCAAACTTATGGAGCGCGAACATCCCAACAAACAAAAGAATTCTAACAAACAAACAAAATCTAATCAAGGACACATACTAAGCCCTGAAAGCGATATAACAATTGCACATTGCAAATTAAACAGTGAAGAGTCTAGCTGTAGCGAAAGCAACAATAGTGAAAGCGCAACATCCGCATTAAATAATACTGACGTTGATTTGGTAGACGCGCGGATTGTGCTCGAACAATCTGCAGAAACAGAACCACAACGCACTGTAAGTGAAACAGTTCCAGTTTCCGTTGAATCAGATAGTGATTCTGAGTGGGAAACAGAGGATCCCTGCAGTGACACTGAACAATGTACTACACACAAAGTAAATTTTATGGATCACGAATCTTTACGGGTGTAAGATAAACCGCGTAACACCATCAACAATCTAAACGTAACACAAGTAATCAGAGAAAACGAGCACAGTACACAAAGTGACGAATTTAAGCATTTAAATCTACATGAAATTAATGTTGCCGAATGGGTCACCAACTATATGCCCTAGTGGAATAACAATAGTGTATGCGCGAAAGAGATACCTGTACGCAGCAATAATCAACCAGTTGATGAAATTATGGATGATTTTTGTGACACTTTTATTGGGAGACAAATTTCGGATAATTTTTGTGATACTTCCGTTGATAGTAAAATTTCCTTGAATAATTCACCTGAACGGCAGTTAAATTTTGTACATTTTGATGATGTTAGAGAAGCTTTACTAGAAGAGAAAACTGAATCTCAGAATATTCCCATTCATCTGTTGTTACTGTCGAAGTTGGTCAGGTATCATTATCTGCTGTTCTAGATTCTGGCAGTCCTATCTCTGTAATTAGTGAAACCACATTCAAACAATACCAGGAACTAATCAATTGTCCTCCGTTGCCTCTTCTGCATACAAGAATTACATCTTGATTTCGTTTATCTAGGACACCACTTTTTAGTTAATTTATTGATTGCACCTCTTCTTATCACTGAACTTATACTAGGTGTTGATTTTCTGACAGAATATAAAGTCATCTTAAATTTCAATGTGGCAAATGCAACAGCTGTAGTCGGTAATCAGTTAATCTATTTAAAATTAGAAGATTGCATCACAAGAGAAGAAGAGGAAGTTAACTGTTTAAAATTTCTGTCTTCATCTAAATTCAATTGTGACAAAGAACCTTTGTGTAATGTAATCAACAATTTTCAGGAGACGACACAAGCTAAGAATATCACTGAAACCATTCAGGTCAAAATCATTAACGTTGAAGATGCGTCTGAGCAGGACAAACAAGAGTTACTTCACATTCTGCATACGCATTCTGATGTATTCGTCGATAAATCTGGCATTATCAAAAATTTCCTATACGAATTCAAAGTCAAAGATCACAACAAATTTTTGTCCCACCTTATCTTATTCCTTTGGTGTACAGAGAACGAGGCAAGAAGGAAATTCAATCCATGATGGAGCAGGGTGTCATCGAGCCCACTGCTAATGTCTGTAATATCAAACCCTTTAAGGAATAAACTTAGGGGGTAGAGAATCCACCAATCTATGATGGATACACCAACTGGCGATTGGTGCCCTTTCTCGAGCTGGGTGCTACTAGTTCTTCTAATTTCCGTAGTGCACTCTCTCTCGCAGCTATTCTGTTTAGTAAATAAGTATATAAGTATGGTGTCCTAGTTTAAGCACGACATTCTAATTGCTATGACCGGATGGCACTAAGCAACATTTCTTGAATTATTGCTAATAAGATATTGTTTTTCAGATACCAACCTTTTTTTGTTGTAATATCAATTTTATTTCACTAAGCATTTTATTGAAGGTAAAGACAAGGTAAATAATTCCAACGGTACGAAAAAGAGAACAACTTACAGCATAAATGGCATGGAGGTATACAGTGTGAACCACGGAAAATAAGGGAAAGACATGTATATAGTCATCCACAACTACAAAACTGAGGTAAAGGAATGACAAAGAAGCCACAGGTGAAGTATGTTATTATTATGAGGATGAAGGAACATAGAAGAAGTGAATTAATATAAGGAAGCTAATAAATATGTATAATAATTAATATAAAGTGTATGCACTAATAAAGTTTTATTGAAGGATGAGATATTTTCAGGTGATTAAAGGAGTATAGAGGAGACTGTTAAAGGAGTATAGAGGAGACTGAGTGCGCCTCGGTTGCACAGTGGTAGAGTGCCAGACTACAAGTCCAAAGGTCGCGGGTTCGATCCCCGCCAGGTGCTAGGATTTTTATCTGTTACTTTACACTTCTTTCACCTCTGGCAGTATTGCTCATGTGAAAAATACCGAGTAGCACCGTGGCTCGGAACCCACGTTAAACTGTAGGTCCCCCTATAACTGGCTGGGTAAGTGGGTAAGTCAGTTTGAAGGTCGGAGGAAGGCAACGGCATACCACCTCCAAACAGGACCATGCCTAGTAAAGCACTGAGGTGTTCAAATCAATCTTCGGATTGTTGACTGCTTTACCTTTAGAGGAGACTGAATTTTGTTGTCATTTTGTCTCAGTGATGTTGTGCGCATTTACCTAATGGACTTTAACCCTGACATAAAGTTTTTCATAACTGAGGAACCAAGAAGCAGTTTGTTTCAGTAATTACATTATGTAATAATTATTATGCCAATTTAATGAAGTATCTTTGCAGGTATATCTCCAGAACAGCTGATATTTTCTAACACTACTGAACTTTGTGTCAAGAAAAATGTGGTAATCCCACAGTGATTTAGTATACTTGTACGTACCTGTCTATGTTCTGTAATATGTTGTCTTATATGAATGTCCTATGTATCTACCATAAGACTTTATACTGATTTACTAGTATATTCGGGTATCTAACGATATCTTTGGAACAAATGAGGTTCCACGACATTGGACACATACTTGTAAGATAATCTTTTCATATGTAACTTTAGAATAGCATTCCTAGAAACTATCTGAGTATTTAGGAACTATTTCCTCTGATTGTGATTACATACTGTATATTCGGTAAAGTAACATGTACCTTACTAAGTTGTTGTCTTCCTGCTGACGAGGAGATACTACTAGAAAATTTCTAATTTTGGCTTTGATATATTTGTTTCATGTTTCTGGACATGCATGGGAGCTGGCACTACGCACACGTAATCTAACAAAAAGTTGACCAGTTGCCATACTGTTCACCCTGATGGAATTTGGAGAGCTGAGTCTGAGGGGAAGTCTGTGGCAAAAACATTCCACATTCCCGGTACATGTTCAGCCACAATCTTGAGAATCTGTGGGTCATCACGGGAGAAGCTGGAGGTCAAGACATCCCATTCCCGAACCTTTGACCACAGATCAGCATTATATCCATAATGTTGTCACAAATGTGATTAGTGTGCATGTGTAAAATTGGTGATGCGTGTGACATTTAAGTGCCGCCATTCACGTAATTTCTCCCATTGCAAACGTTGTCCATAAGAAAGTGTTCTGATAGGTTTTTTCCTTGCAAACAACCAAAAATATGTATGTGTTGTGCTGGTAGAACAGCCATATAGATTTTTATTTTTCAATTAATCATCATTTGCTGACAGGACAGCCATATAAATTTTATTGTTCACTAAACTACACGATATGCTGGATGGACAGCTATGTAAATTGTCATTGAGCCTCTAACCATTCATAAACTATGTAACCATATATGAAGTATCTGCCAACCTTGTAGACAAATCTTGTGATTCTTTTGTAAGCACTATGTAACTGTTAGGATATTATTTGTAATTTTCTTTACAGGTGAAAAAACTTTGAATAATGATGTGTATAAATGTAATCTTAACGTAATTGTATGTAAATGTAACCCATTTCTACTGAATCTGATACTCCAGATGTACTGTATGAACTAACTTTCAATCTTAAAAAAAATTGGACTAAACCCTCAATTGGTTTACTTATGTAATTTGTTCTACCCCTGATGTATGTTGAGCACTGATATACTAATCATTGGTGTAAATCATGCCGTAATATATAAACTTTGTAACATTTATGTCTCACTGATATTCACATGTAAAGAAAAATGAGAACTGAGATTCTTTTGCCCGTGTCCACTAAATACGTTTATGTACCTATACAAATGACTTTTGTTTCATACTGAATGTTATTTTAAGACTCTAATCATTTTAAAGAACAATGTACAAACTTAGCGAACATAATGATCATACAATTGGTTTGATGATGTGTTTTGACCGAACTTGGCTAGCTGATGCTATCTTGCCAGCATCACCTACCCTGAAAAATTCTTTTCCCATACGGGAGGGGTCATGAAAGGAGTACGCAAAATATATTTCATTTAATTTTTGCCTGTCATACAGCCTTGATCATGTTTTGTTACAAAAACCTAAGCTAAAATTCTGTAGAAAACATATTTATGAAATTTTTGTATCATTTCATTAATCGATATAACATACTGTACTTAATTTCATATCTTTGCTGTAAACCAAAGACTTTGTTTTATCTTTGGAGTGTGCCTTACACTCATAGTTGTTGCGTTTATAGAGTTGGTGTGTGACCTTCGTGAAGGTGAGTCAATGTTTAATTATGGTAGAGTTGTAGTCGTGAAACTGTCGGGTTAGTCTGTCTGTGTGTTAGACTCGAAGAGTAAAAAAATTCAGACAGTTTTGAAGAAATGCAGCCAAGTCTGCAGATTGTCATTTTGTATGGAAACTAATCTGTCTCAAATAAGGTAAAGTGTACTTTTCTATTGTTATGTCTGCTAGCCTGTATTTTAACTATTGTAGTTGGTGTTTGTCTTTTTGCTAATAAATACTGTTTAATGCAGCTCGCATTTATCATTTAACCCTGAGTCATTTTCCAGTTCCTCGTTCCTTTCACCAATTTGAATTGCTATCCGTTCTGATAATTGTTTCTTATGATAGTGATGCATAATTATTGTGTTTGTAAATTTATTTGTTAATTGGAACAGTGCAGTGTAGGCATTTTCTCATGATAAATGAGAGCAGGAAGTAGTTTGTTCATAAATCCAGTAAAGTTCATATTAGAGATATTCTCAGTCTTAATGAAAGTTCAGATTATTAAGTCAGTTAATGTTAGTAATAGTTAAAGTGATTTGTCTGATCAGAGGAGAAGTAGATCACGTAAAGAGATGAGAAATATTTGCAGTGAGTGAGATTTGAAACCATGACCAGATTTGTAGGACATTTTTTATTACGTTGAATCAGTGTGGTAATTGTTGTTCAGATAGGCACATTACCAAGTGCAGTGATTTTGGTATCTAATTAATATCAAATATCTTTGTTTGGCATCCTGTTAATTGAAGTAACAAAATTATCACTGTAGTAGCACGCTCTTTGTGTTGGCTCTTGCAATCGAATTGTGCTTGTATAGTCTGGCTACTGGTATAACTTTTCAATTGCTCGCATTGTGTCTCACACACGAGATTAATGTGTAGATCAATTACGAGTTTAATTACTGTTAACTTATTAACAACTGTACAATTTAAAGTGTTATCCATTGCGCATCAAACTAAACCATATTGACGTAAGATCATTGCATCCCAGGTCAGTTGCAATTTATTCTAACAGGGCAAAGGAAGGTACTAAGTCTCATTGCTTAGTCAAAATATTTTGTAACCAAAACCACAACAGAACATTTATTTGGGAATTTTAGCGCGGACAGTCACTTAACAAAAACAGTGACACGCTCACCCCACAAACACACACTGCTTTTCATTTCAGACACACACTATTTTTAACTTCCCTCCAATGCTAAATTTACGTTCCCTCGATGTCTAAGAATGTGTCCTACCAAGCGACCCCGTCATTTAGTCAGGGTATGCCAAAAATTCCTTTTCTCACCAATTCTGTTCAGTACCTCTTCATTAGTTATGCGATCTACCCACCTAAACTTCAGCATTCTGCTGTAGCACCACATTTCAAAAGCCTCTATTCTCGTCCTGTCCGCACTGCTTATTATCCATGTTTCACTCCCGTACAAAGCAACACTCCACACAAATGTCTTCAGAAAAGATTTCCTTACACTTAGATTAATATTCAATGTTAGCAAATTTCTCTTTTTCAAAACTGCATTTCTTCCCATTGCCATTCTGAATTTTATATCCTCTGTACTGCGACCATCACATGTTATTTTACTACCCAAGTAACAAAACTCATCTACCACCTTCATTGTTTCGTTACCTAATCTAATTCCTTCAGTATCGCCTGTAGGTTAGTATATTTTGGCCCACTTTAGGTTACGGCAGTAACACTAAAAGTAGGCCTTTGCGATCGTTTTTATGACAACTCGAAATAAAATAAAAATGACAGCCTAACCATTCACCTGATACGAAAATGGAATAACCGAATTTGTATAGGAGAAAAATCTCTAAAACTTTGCTCCGTTATGTTTCTTTCATATCTCGTATCGTTTCAGAGATATTTGCAAAAGTAACGGCGATTTGACGATGTCTGTCTGGCTGTAACGTGTTCCCACTTTTTAGGTTGAACCGTTCAACCGATCGGCACCAAATTTTACAGAGATAATTGTTGGCTACCAGCGACCAGAACCTCGCTTTTTTAAATATTTCGGAGAAGAAATACGTTAGTAATACAAAAAAAGGCCATTTGTAATATAATTTTAATTGCATATAAACCTTTCATCTGACGCAAAAAATTGAATAAACGAATTTGTAGAGGAGAAGAATCTCTACAACTTTGTTCCGTTATGCTTTTTCATATCTCGTATCGTTTGAGAGATACTTGCAAAAATAAGTTTTGACACCCTCCACTGAATTAACGAAAACCAGCCGTTCGCGGATATCACGTGACATTACTCGCCCAGCACTCTCTCTGGCATAAGCCATCTTGCATTGCGTATTTGATGATTTTCTTATTGTAACTTACACGTTATCATTTCGAAGCAATGGCGCACTGAAGAATTAACAAAAACACGTCGTTCTTTGTACGATAAATGATAATCTAGTGCCTGCCATATTAGCATCAGTTAACAACGGCCATCAATAGTATGAGATTAAAGATCGGAACTTTTAAGTGTTGGCCGTAGCACAGTGGGCAATGCATTGGTCTGTGACGCTGAAGGTCAGTGGTTCAAAACGCTCCACAAAATCTTTTTTCGTAAAAGCGTTTCAGACACTCTTATTAATTAATTTTTTATTGTTTACATTATTATTAGGGTCCAAATTGTTTGCAAAAACTTATAAAACTACAAATCTAAAGTGGGCCGTAAAACACGTCAGTGTGATTTTTGTGCTTATTATGGTTCTCCATACCTGTCTCAATTAGTGTGATTTTTTCCCTCCTTCCAAAACAGGCTCTTTGTATGGAAAACAAAACTTCAAAATCTGCAATATCTGGCATATTCGCCAAACACAAGTGAAAATGTTAACAAAAGCCTACCTCGAGACAACAAACACCACAGACCCTTTCTACACACTCTGCTACATTTGTTAAACATTAGACGCAGATAAAACAATATTACCGTCGATGTTGCAGATATGCGACACCATGCATTTAAGAGTTAAAAGTTTTTAAAATTAACGAAAAAGTCAATCTGTTACTCAAAAAGTTGACTTCATTAATTAACGGATTAATGGACCTGCGCCCAGCTCTGCCTATACGTTACGGTTATGCAGTACTTACCGGCTCCGGGGTTTCGGCATTTGTACTGGAAGTAGTAGCAGAGGTTGTCGAAGCCCATGAGCTTCTGGTCACAGTCGGCGAGTACCTCTAACTTCCAGTCTTCGCACTCGGTGGGACATTCGACGTCGTAGGTGAAGTTGCCGCTGCTCGAGTAGTTGCCGTTGGTGAAGTCTGTGCCGTCCTCGGAGTCGCCGACACTGTCGGGGCTGCTGTCGGTGTCGCCATCCGGCTTCTCTCCAGCCGCCTCCCCTCCGTCCGGCTCCTCTCCAGCCCCCTCCCCTCCAGACGTCTCCTCTCCAGCCGCCTCCCCTCCGTCCGGCTCCTCTCCAGCCCCCTCCCCCCCAGACGTCTCCTCTCCAGCCGCCTCCCCTCCCGACGTCTCCTCTCCAGCCGCCTCCCCTCCAGACGTCTCCTCTCCATCCGGCTTCTCTCCACCTTCTCCTGATTCAGACTCTTGCTCCTTGACTTCTTGCTCCTCTCCAGCCGCCTCCCCTCCAGACGTCTCCTCCTCAGCCGTCTCGTCTCCAGCCGGCTCCTCGTCAGCCGGCTTCTCTCCACCTTCTTCTTCTGATTCAGACTCTTCCGCCTTGACTTCTTGCAAGCGTAGTGCCAGTGGCAGCAGAGCTGAAATGAATTATGCAAATCCTGTAGAGGACGAGCTGACGACAGCAGCGTCTACGAGATGTGGATGAGAAAAAAAAAATTCGGGTTTGCATATTGCAGAGTTACCAGCTTTAAGGCTCTTTCGCTCTGGGTAACGCTGCCTTTACGGTACCTGATACCGTAGGTTACATGAGGGACACCACGGTAACGGCGCCACCCTGGGTAATCGCGCCACCCCAGTTTCATGGCAAACGGTGTGCAGTACGAGTACGCTTGCCAGTTTTCTATCTCTGTTTTCTACCGCAGAACTAAATCTTGTGGTCGCCGTCCGTGATTGACAGATATTAAGCGTGTGATAGAAATAGTTAATTTCGACATTTTGGATCTAATTTTTGAGCGTGTATTTCATTGAAATACTAGCTGAAAACCCGGCGTAGCCCGGGTATTTAGTTATTTATTCGAGCTTTGAGTCAGTACGCCTTCTCTCTCTGCCCATCTCCTATATATATATGTTGTTGTTGTTGTGGTCTTCAGTCCGGAGACTGGTTTGATGCAGCTCTGCACAATATCCTATCCTGAGCAAGCCTCTTCATCTCCACATGAGAACGGCAACCTACATCTGTCTGAATCTGCTTACTGTATCCATCTCTTGGTCTTCCTCTGCGATTTTTACCCCGCACACTTCCCTCCAATGCTAAATTCACAATTCCTTGATGTCTAAGAATGTGTCCTAACCAATCTATCCCTTCTTTTAGTCAAGGTATGCCAGAAATTTCTTTTCTCCCCAATTCCGTTCAGTACCTCTTCATTAGTTACGCGATCCACCCACCTAATCTTCTGCATTCTTCTGTAGCACCATATTTCAAAAGCCTCAATCCTCTTCCTGTCCGCACTGTTTATCGTCCATGTCTCACTCCCATACAAGGCAACACTCCTTACAAATGCCTTCAGAAAGGACTTCCTTAGGCTTAAATCAATATTCAAAGTTAACAAATTTCTCTTTTTCAAGAACGCTTTTCTACCCATTGCCATTCTCCATTTTATATCCTCTGTACTGCGACCATCATTTGTTATTTTACTGCCCAACTAACAAAACTCATCTACCTCCATGTATATATACTTGTTATATTTATCGGAGAAAATTAAGAAATAAGGCTGTCTTGCATAATACACTAATTTTTAAATACAGCATCCAAACAAAGAAAGATAGTAATCAAAATATAAATGATATGTAACATTCATATTTTCATTTAATGCACGACTTTGTGGTAGACAATATTTCTTGTCCCCAGTGGGCATCTCTGCTGCTGTCAGCTTTCCAGGGTTTTCCTTAAGCTGACTGGAATGCATGTTGCATGATGCGACAGGTTTTTACCCATTGCAGCATATACGATCACATATTTATTGAATTATATGTTGTACAACTGTATAATTTTGCAGTTATATATTCATTTGTATAAAAGCAGTACGTCGGTAAAATAGTAAAGAAGTAACAGATTAAAACCTCATTCGTGATGGGGCGGCTTTCCGTGAACGTTATTGCTTATGTGTTTGTATCTCATGAATTACGTGTCGTACCGTGATACAATTTAGAAGGCACACTTATCAAAATGTGTGTACTGTCTGTAAAATTTCTTGCGGCTACAATTTGTAGTGTAGAAATTATAAATTGTTATGTCATACCGAAAGCCATAGTTTTATTCCACGAACAGTGGACCATTATGTTTATGTGCTCATATCTCATGAACTACGTGTCAGAATGTGATAGAATTTAGAAGGTACATTCAACTATATATGTGTACTCTGTCTGTAAAATTTGCTGTCGCTACAAATTTGTAGTGCTCAAATTATAAATTGTAACGTCATACCGAGAGCCGTAGTTTTACTCCATAAACAGCGGAAAAGTAGTAAGCAAGAAACTTTTTTCCTTTCATCATTTTACTATGGTTGCCAGCGAGAAAAAGTTTAATAAAGGTTTGAAGTTATGTTTAAAGTTTGTTGCAAGTCGCTAAGTACTGTCATTCTCACACAATGTATTTCGAAAGTCTCGCTGCATTATATGGCGCTTTTTGCGATTCTACTGGCTATGACGTAATATCTTTTGAACCATGTGCCGTATGTGATTCTTAACCATGCAGCAATTGTTTCCTCACAGTAAGGAATGTGTGTACCAAATTTGGTTGAAATCGGTCCAATGGTTTAGGAGAAATTGAGCAGCATTGTCGCAAAATGCAGCAGTTTTTCGCGCATCTCATTGTTTATGACGTCATATCTCGTGAACTATATATCGAATGTTATTCTTACACTTACGGCGACCATCCTCATGGATTGAAGCTTTACGTGTACAAAATGTCATAAAGATTGGAACAAAACTGTACATTTGTATGCAACATGTACAAGCATATGGACACTCTGCTTTATATATTAGAAGTACCTCTATAGGCTGTCAGTGCTTTATAATACTCGTATTAACGTAATCTGTAGATATGTAGCCTCGATTTCGTGTCTCGAACCTAATTGTTTTGCAAAATCTTTGGCTTTAAATTGACGTTCTTAGCCATATTTTGCAACTGGGGCAATGACGCCATGGTGGAGAATTTAGGCAAAAAGAAATGTAATACAGATGCATACATTATAGTTGACATTTATGTATAAATTAACTATTGTTCAATTAACCTTTAGTAAATTTATCAAATTGTACATTTCTATTTTACTTTTGTTTTTTAGATCTGAATATGATCTAAGTGATCGAAACATGTTATTAAACAATTATATTGCAACTGTTGGCGGAAATAAACACATTTAAAATAACAGATGCATACATTTTGAGAAATGGGCACTTCCAAAATGTAGTAGGTTTGAAGTGCCAAAAACTATACTGGTATTTCTGACTTTTGCGGTGTCTTAATCAACACTAAATTATAAAATGTATTTTTATTCCAATTTTACCTCGACAAGTACTTGAAGCCTTCTCAATGTCTAATACAGAGAGTGATAAGTATAAATTACAACGACCGGCCGCAGTGGACGATGGGACTGAGGCACTCCAGTCACGGTCTGCACTGCCACTACGGTCGGGGGTTCGAATCCCCCTCAGGCATGGATATTTGTGCCGTCTTAGTCTTAGCTAGTTCATAAGTAGTTTGTAAGCTTAGGGACTGATGACCCTGTAGTTAAGTCCCATAAGTTGTATAAACATTTGAACATTTTGAAAATACAACCCTTGTAACACTTACCTACTACTTCTCACTCATCGTGTTGGTTTATCTTTGATTTTCAAATGTATGGCGTCATTACCCCAGAACCCAGGCTAATAGCGCCACTGCGTATACTTTCACAATATATTTTTTAACAATAAAACTCAACGAAATACATGTCCGAAAAAATTATAATAAAGTAGTATTAGCTAGCGAAGCTTTAGTATTATTCTTTACGAGAAAGACACACCTTTAATAAGGAAAAAAACTGGTTTCCCTCAAGGTGGCGCCATTCCCTTGGTCTCCCCTACTATTATGTAATTGATGATTCACATATGAATCGCTCAGAGTACAAGTGGTGTAAGTCCAAAAAAAGTATTTCTGAGATATCGGAGGATGAAGATATGGGGGAATAATAAATTCAACATAAACATCACAAACACAAATTTATGGCCGCGCGGGAATAGCCGAGCGGTGTGGAGCGCCACGATACGGATTGCGCGGCCTCACTCGTCGGGGGTTCGAATCCTCCCTCGGGCGTGGATGTGTGTGTTCTCATTAGGTTAGATTAACTTAGTTTAAGTAGTTCATAAGTCTACGGACGTATGACCAAAGTAGTTTGGTCCCATAGAATTACAAATATTTGAACATAAATTTACATTATTTTTTGAAGTAAGACATTGCACTTCACTTTGTCCATGCAAAATGAAGTACATAGAATAACTATTTGGGTCGGTAACAATGTTGCAAGCGAAACATTTGCACTTGCTTCAGTTGTCCCCTGAAAATAAGCGCAAATACATTGGTGGACAGCGTAGTGTTACTATTTGTTTTATCTCCATATCAGTTCTAGTATACACTACAGTAGTATAATGATGGGTGTTCTGGCGCAGAATCGCCCGTCGACGTTAGTGTCATGAGGGTCAGATACCTCTCCCCACCCTCCTTCCTCGGCCAATTGCCCAACCACTGATCAAAGGACACCGCTGCACATTTCTGAGGACTGCCCCCCTTAAACAAAAGATGACTGACAGCGTACATAAAATTGCACTTAACACTGGCGCACTTGCAGTAATCACCTCCCTCGAACAAATGAGCGTTGCATGTAAACTACTCCACCTACATGTATGCCACCCCCTCGACATGTCTGCACTTGTGTTACCCCACCCCTGCTTAACCACCTCCGCAAGCCACCAGACACCAGTCGCCAACTCTGCGATTCGCCTGATTCAATCAATTTTCTACATATAGGTACGAAAGCTACCTTGCTACACGTGTAACTACCAAGTTTCATCCACTTTTCATACATGTACAAAAGCTACGTTGCTACGCATTCAACTACCAAGTTTCAACCACTTTTTATGGTCATTCAACTGGTCAGTTCCAACTATCGATATACTTGAATGCCAACTGGTGTACATAGCATAGTTTCTTCTCCAAATAGTAGGATCTCTCTTCCACCCTGCAAATCCTCCAACCAACAGCGTTTGGGATTTTAACTTTTATTTCTTAAATAATACAACTATTAAGGCTACTTTACTCTACACTAATGCGGAATTTCTACATAGAGTTTTTATATCACTTTTTTTAACGAGTGGTCATTACACTACAAATATAGGTACATAGAGCAATGTAAATGTGGGGTCCCAGGATTCTTAGAAAGGTAGTAAATAAGCACATTAATATTAGAGTACAAAAACTAGTTCTTTATTCTTGTTTGGGGTTCCTTTAACTTCGTCTAATTTCATTTCTTACTTGTAGCTTAGATTCACATCAGCATTTTATATTTCCTTTTCCAGCCAGAAATTCGATAGGTACAATGAAAGTAAGTTCTCGAACTCCATTCGGTATCTACACTTACTCCTGTAATCCATCTGTACCTGTAATGACCAGCTCTGCACCATATGGCAATGATTCTAGACAGCCGGGCGCAGTGGCCGAGGGGACTGAGGCGCTCCAGTCACGGTCTGCATGGCCACTACGGTCGGGGGTTCGAATCCCCCCTTGGGCATGGATATTTGTGCCATCCTAGTTCGTAAGTAGTTCATAAGTCGTTTGTAAGTTTAGGGACTGATGACCCCATAGTTAAGTCCCATAAGCTTAACAAACATTTGAACATTTGAACATTTTGATTCTAGACAGGTCGTGGGTGAGCTATACTATGATGCACAAAGTCGTTCCCCGTCGGGGGATCTAATCCCACCTCGGGCATGGATGTTTGTGATGTCTTTAATGTTAATTAGTTCATAAGTAGTTTGTAAATTTAGGGCCTGATGACCCCGCAGTTAAGTCCCGTAAGCTTTAAAAACATTTGAACTGTCTAGACTAGAACATTCGGGTACTTTAATTGTACCCATTATTTCCTGCATGGCAAACTGGTTATAGCGCACCACATCCCTCTGTGTATATGCCACAACTCGTCTAATACGCAATCCTGTGGTAATTCCGTATGGAAGTCTAGGTTTATGACTTGCAAACGAATGTCTGTTAAATATTGTTATTCCATCGGTTTTTAACTCCGCAAATGCCTTCCGTCTTGGTAGATGGACAACATCCAGCCCTCCAATTTGGATACAATGCGTCCGTTCTTTTTAAGCAAATCAAATGGGAGTGCATCTTTATAAACACGTTTTTCGTGTGTCCTTTAATGTAGAATACATCCTGTGATCCACTAATTTTGGCCATAACACCGACTCGTGACCAATCTCCCTGGCTGTTTACTGTAAATGCAAATATTTTATACGTCCCAGTCGTAGCCAGATTTCTCCACAACCTCTGTTTGAAGCCATATGTAAACCTGGCTTGGACATCAGCTATAGCGTCTTCTTTCTCCAGCATTAGTGTGTATTCGTACTTGAAGCCATATGAAAACCTGGCTTGGACATCTGCTTTAGCTTCTTCTTTCTCCAGCATTAGTTTGTATTCGTACTTTATGGTAGTTGCTTTAGCCATATATTTAAGTTTCCACGTCATGGCGTCGATCTCCTCCATTTCCGGTTTTCTTTTTCGTGCACATAAGACATTAACTCCACGTAGCGGTGTAATTTCTTTAATGGGGATTGGCTTAAGTCTGTGCAATACATTTACTCTTTTTCGCTTGACTTGTGGAATGACATTGTTTGTAGGTACCACACCTAATTCGGCGATGTCTGTATATGGAGGCATTGTGGAGAATAATGTTCTGGATTGGAACAAATAGGTTTCTTCTGCATTAATGTAGCTCTTCTGTGTAATACTTGTACCGTCTTTGCTGGTGTCAGTATTACGAATCTCCATGTAATTTACTGGTAGGCAGCTGAAACTAAAGGCTGATAGAAAATAATGTATAAGCTTTTCTCGGTCTTTAGTGTCTGGGAGATTTACCTGTACTCCTGTCAATATTCGCCACGCGGGAGTAGACATTCGGTCTGGATCATCACGTTACGGATCGCACGGCCTCGGGGATTCGAATCCCCCCTCGGGCATGGATGTGTGTTGTCCTTAGGTTAGTGTAACTTTGTTTAAGTGGTTTGTAAGTTTAGGGACTGATGACCAACGTAGGCATGGATGTGTGTTGTCCTTAGGTTAGTGTAACTTTGTTTAAGTGGTTTGTAAGTTTAGGGACTGATGACCAACGTAGGTTGATTCCATAAGAATTACATACATTAGATTGAACCTGTCAATATTCGGATATTCATATTACTCCAATAAACAAATTGCAGAACACAATTAAACACAACACAGTAGCTGTTCTGTAGGGAATTCGTTAACTGCATCCACATGGAGGATACTGTCACACTATACATGGACGCAATTTGGAGATACCGTTTATTCTCATTTAAAACTCGTAAACAATCTTGAACTGGCTCAAAAATATTGTCCATTCGGTATTTGTATATTGTAGACTCCAATTTGGTATTGACAAACGAAGAAGTAAAAGTATCCCACAAACGCCTGTTATAAAATTAATAATGTGATTACCAATAACTTTGTTGACACCAGGGCTCGTGATATGACATACAAATTTATTATATAATTTTACTCAGCAATTCGTTGTTAACCACGTTAAACAATCTATCCTAACTGTCCTATCATAGTCCACAATCACATTGCGGTCTCCTGGGCAGGCAGGCCGCGGTGGCCGAGGGGACTGCAGTGCGTCAGTCACGGTCTGTACGGCCATTATGGCCGGGGGTTCGAATCCCCCCTTGGGCATGGATATTTGTGCCGTCCTTAGTGTTAGCTAATTCATAAGTAGTTTGTAAATTTAGGGACTGATGGCCCCGTAGTTAAGTCCCATAAGCTATACAAACATTTCAACATTTGATCTCCTGTGCAGTCACCTTCACTACGAAAGTCGTGGTTGGATACGAGATAGACGCACATCTCCATTTTGTTAAAAATTCCTGCAAAAACCTTCTGTAATGTCCAAATCTATGACATAGAAACCAAATACACGAAGCTGTTGTAGTATAGTGGGGAGCTCCTCCATTCGAAGATTCATTTCAACATCGGCTAATTCAACTTTATATGGTATAGGCACAGGATTTTCATATTTCCTCGAGATGTTTTCGAGTGATTCCTTGTCGAGTTTCTCCAGTATTCGTTTTGATGCCGCATCGCGGCCACCATGTAGGAGAAAAGGCAACTTCAACTTGACTCCATGTCTCGCAGTAACGAACTTGTCGAATTTACTATGCAGGTAAAAGTTCGAAGATCCACAAATTTCCTTTTTTACCATTACAGACCGAGTCTTCTCGGTCTGCTCTTGACAATCCACTTGGTCACAGATTTTAACTACCATAATGTTATTGCAAAAAAGGCTCTGTAATGAATATAGGCACACTTAAGTTCTTCTTGCTGAGGAGCGTAGCATTTTCAGTGTAATTAATCTTACCAATGTCAATAACAAGATTGTCCAGGTTTTCCAGTAAGAGCCACAATCCAAAACGTTAGTCCGTTGGAGTTATCTTCCTGCCCAGTAGATAAGGCATGTTTAGCACGTTCGAGGAACCCATGTTGACACTTTCAACTACTACTGTAGACTGATCAGCGGATGCAGTTGTGCATCTTTTTATACCCAAAGATCGTTTCATGTGACCAGTAGCTAGCAATATCACGTATGGACGAACACGCTGTAGAATGTATACCACGACAGTTTCGGGTACAGCGCTTTACTTACCAGCCGGTAACCACGCTGTACCAGTCCATATGTACGTATGTATACTCGCTAGGAGATATGAAAAACTTAAGCTTACTTCTTTACCCCCTTTCACTGTCACATGACGCGATCTGTGGGGTATAAAAGGATGCATGATAGCATCTGCTGATAAGTCTTCGGTAGTAGTTGAAAGTGTCAGCTGGGTTCCTCGAATTTGCTTAAAATCCCTCAATTACTGTGCTGGAATATCCAACGGACGAACGCTTTGGATTGTGGCTCTTACTGGAAAACCGGGACATTCTTGTTACTGAAACTGGTAACATAAATTACACCGCAAAAGCTACGCTCCTCAGCAAGAAGAATTTACGTGTGCATATACTCATTACAGACCCTTTTTGCGAGAACATTAAAGTAGTTAAAATCTGCGATCAAGTGGACTGCCAGGAGCAGACCGAGAAGAGTCGGTCTGTAATGGTAAAGAAGGAAATGAGTGGATCTTTTAACTTTTACCTGTGTAGTAAATCCGACAAGTCCGTCACTGCAAGACAAAGTCAAGTCGAAGTTGCCTTTTCTCCTACATGGTGGCCACGTTACGGCATCAAAAGAACTACTGGCGAAATTCGACAAGGAAGTACCGGAAAACATAAAGAGGAAATATGCAAATTCTGTGGCTATAGCTTATAAAGTGGAATTAGCCGATGTTCAAATGGATGTTTTAATGGAGGAGCTCCCAGCTATAATACAACAGCTTTGTGCAGATGATTTCTATCTCCTAGATTTGGACATTACACAAGATTTTGCAAGGATTTTTTTAAGAAAGTGTAGATATGCAACTATCTCATATCCAACCACGAATTTCGCATGGAAGGTGACTGCACAGAAAACCTTAACGTGATTGTAGACAATGATAGGACAGTCAAGATGGATTGTTTAACGTGGTTAACATCCAACCGCCGAGTAAAAATATATTATAAATTTGTATGTCAAATCATGAGCCCCGGTGTCAACAAAAATATGGATAATCACATTATCAATTTTACACTAATGGCCATTAAAATTGTTACACCAAGAAGAAATGCAGTTGATAAACGGGTATTCATTGGACAAGTATATTGCACTAGAACTGACATGTGATTACATTTTCGCCTAATTTGGTTAAATAGATCCTGAGATATCAGTACCCAGAACAACCACCTCTGGCCGTAATAACGGCCTTGATATGCTTCTGCATTGAGTCAAACAGAGCTTGGATGGCGTGTACAGGTACATATGTCCATGCAGCTTCAACACGATACCACAGTTGATCAAGAGTAGTGACTGGCGTATTGTGATGAGCCAGTTGCTCGGCCACCATTGACCAGACGTTTTCAATTGGTGAGAGATCTGGAAAATGTGCTGGCCAGGGCAGCAGTTTTCCGTATCCAGAAAAGCCCGTACAGGATCTGCAACATGCGGTCATGCACTATCTTGCTGAAATGTATGGTTTAGCAGGGATCGTAACAGGTCGTAACACATCTGAAATGTAACGGCCATTGTTCAAAGTGCCGTCGATGCGAACAAGAGGTGACCGAGACGCTTAACCAATGGCACTGTGGCGGCCGCCACTCCGCACTGCAACTCATTGACGGATTCTCGGTGCAGTGATTAAAAGACGCCCACCAAAACGATGAAAATTGCGCCCTTACTTTTATTTGCACGCCTGTGTATCCTGCACGCTCGGCCAGCAAGGAATTTCGGCAACCTAGCTCCCCTTCCAAACCCATGTCCAAATGGTAGAAGGGGGGTTCTGCAGTGCCGGCGATTCGTGGTGACGACCAGTCGGCCCCGAGCAGTGGTGAGCAGAGCAGCAGGTGAGTCCGGCTAGGCACGGCTTGCAAGCTCCCAAAGGCCATGAGCAAACCACCTCATATAGACACGAGCAGGAATCACAGGCGTGCCCCCCCTCCCCTTTTCTGTTATTCAATTTTATTGTAGTAGTTTAGTTACATAAATAAATTCATTAATTTCACCTGACTGTCCTTTTTTGTATAACCCCCAGTGTCAGATAGTTGGTGTAGTTTATGGCTTTGCCACAGCACCTCATACCATCACGCTGGGTGATACGGCAGTAAGGCGATGACGAATACACGCTTCCAACGTGCGTTCACCATGATGTCGCCAAACACGGATGCGACCATCCTGATGCTGTAGACAGAACCTGGATTCATCCGGAAAATATGAGATTTTGCCATTCGTGCACCCAGATTCGTCGTTGCATACACCATCGCAGGCGCTCCTGTGTGTGATGCAGCCATGGCCTCCAAGCTGATAGTCCATGTTGCTGCAAACATCGTTGTCGAACTGTTCATGCAGATGGTTGTTGCCTTTCAAACGTTCCCATCTGTTGATTCAGGGATCGAGACGTAGTTGCATGATCCATTACAGCCATGTGGATAAGATGCCTGTCACCTCGACTGCTAGTGATACGAGGCCGTTCGTATTGCCTTCCTGAACCCACCAATTCCATATTCTGATAACAGTCATTGGATCGCGACCAACGCGAGCAGCAATGTCGCGATACGATAAACTGCAATCGACCTTTATCAAAGTCGGAAACGTGGTGGTACCATTTCTCCTCCATACAAGAGGCATCACGACAACGTTTCACCAGGCAAGGCCGGTCAACTGCTGTTTGTGTATGAGAAATCGGTTGGAAACTTTCCTCATGTCAGCACCTTGTAGGTGTCGCCACCCTCGCCAATCTTGTGTGAATGCTCTGAAAAGCCAATCATTTGCATATCACAGCATCTTCTTCCTGTCGGTTAAATTTCGCGTCTATAGCACGTCATCTTCGTGGTGTAGCAATTTTAATGGCCAGAAGTGTATTATAATATTTCAAAAATTTTAGATCACTGTTTTTTTTTTTTTTCATTGGAACAATGTTCCATAAAATATTAAACGTTTGAAGGATCTCGTCTCTATACCTCTAAGGAGCCAAGGCATCATTCTGAACGACATATATTAAATAATAACAGCTGCAGGATCAGAATGTGACGTCTGTTCTTTCCGAACAGACGCCACATGTATATATATAATATGCCGGTGACGGGCAATGATCCTATCGTTAGTGGGGAGGGGTGGGCAAGTTTGAAGCCCTTACTCTTACGGGGATTAGTTAAACTACGAGTTTGAGTACTATGGGCAGGGCGAAGCTGGGAATTTGTATCTGACGGGAGGCGTGCATGGGTAGTCCTTGCAGGTGCGGTGATCACTGTGTCCCCAGTGGTGTAGGGGTCAGCGCAACTGCCTGGAAAGCAGGAGACCCGGGTTCGAATCCAAGCTGGGTACACATTTTCAGCTTTGCCCAATAGCAGTTGAAGTCATATATTCTACGAATATTAAATAATAACAGCTGCAGGATCAGAATGTGACGTCTGTTCTTTCCGAACAGACGCCACATGTATATATAGACATAGAGGTGCACGTCCGTCAGTACTGCCTCCTGCCCATACCAGTCGTCCACCACCATGACATGGTGATGTTTGATACACATAAGCTAGATTGTTCCAAGTTCCACGTTCTCTCTGGATGAGGGAACGACGATTGTGCGACTAAACACAAAATCTTGACTCATCTGTGAACAGAACCCGTCGCCATTCGTTATGACTGATGTTCTCCGCCCAGTTTCTGTGGGTTGAACAGTGTCGTGGTTTCAATGGGACACATACCATAGGCCTCCGTGCGTAGAGCCCATATTCCCGAAGGCGATTTCGCACTGTTCGTGTTGATATTCCGCGTCCTGTTGCTGCCTGGAGGCTACGTTGAAGCTGAATTGCATTCAGCCTCCTGTCTCGACGGGCTGTTAACCGGAGATAACGGTCATCTCTTGCTGATGTTACCTGTGGACAATCTTGGCCTTGCCTTCCTGTTGTCTGAAATCTCGTCCAAGTCCTTGAAATTACATTTTGTGGCACTCCAATACTTGCAGCAACCTCCGTTTGTCTCTGTCCCGCTTCCAACTTTCCTATGGCTCTCCATGCCGTAGCGTCATGTTGTTGTTGCATTGCACTATCTGCTCACTATACTGCCTGAATCCAGTCGCTTGTGTAATTCGAAAACACAAGTCAACACCAATTTCCTCTGCAGCAAATTTCTGTTATTACCACTATCTCGGTTCCGTAATGTTGTTGTTTCACTCCGTAGGACCGACAAAAAGATGTTGAACAATGCTGGTTCATTCTGCCGATAACAGTATTTCAGAAACTAGATGTCTCAACTGATCACACAATTGTCTTGATCCGTCTATTTGAAGGTCTGCTATTTTTTCTACAGGTGACGTATATTTTGCGTAAGGACCAGAAAAACGAGATGAGGCGATTTATTAGGGTTCGCACCTAGCTATACAGACGATCGTTTTTCACTCAGTTTGCTTGCTTGTGGAATAGGAAAGCCTATACCCAGTTGACAGGGCTTTTTCCAAAGGGAACGCGGAGGTGTGCGTAATCCCTGAAACATCTAAATACTGCTTAAGAAAGAAATATTGATACATTTTTGGGTGTTTCGATAAATATAACTTCCAACTTCAATGTCCATTCTTCACATGGCGTCAGCCTACCAACAATGGAGATTTCGAGAAAATTGATTGGCTGGCTTTTGCCTCATGTGATACCGGCGCCTTTGAATTTTCTCGTGTGTGTGATTTGCTGTCTGGTTTCCACTGAAAAGCATTGTGTCTTTCGTGATCAGATTTCGGATTTCTTAACGTTGTGTGTAGCTTTCAAGAAGGCAAAGAAACTATTAGACTGTGTTGGTAGTTTGTAAAACTGAAAAAAATGACGGTAGGTGCTCGAACATTTATGGAAAAGTTCTTATAAGTATTTAGGCTAGTGACAGTTGGCGTTTTAGGTTGTCATTATGCATATATGCTTCGATTTGAAGTATAAAAATGATGACCAGTAATTTTAAATGTACCGATGCAACGAAAAAGCTGAAAGTTAATTATTCGGACACATATAGTGTTTTGTGGTGACTCAGAACAAGATCGTAATAGGGAACTTTAAACCGTGTCTAACAATAGGGCGGAGGATATTCCAGAATGCTGGGATTTGAAGAAAAACTGGAATTTTTCAGTAATTGGGAATGGTTGGTTATAAAAAATAATAATAATAAAAACAACCAGAAAACTGGGATGCAAAATGTAAAGATGTGGGATAATCATTTTACAGCACTGGTTGTCAGTTTCTGTTTGTGTAATAATCAAAAATACTAAGATCACGCTCTTTTGCCGACTTTGGTTAAGGATACTCTATAAAGGTTTTTTTTAGAAAAAATAAATAAACAGAGCCCAGATACTCGTTGTGATCTGGCATAATCATATGGTGTCTTACAGAGTATGTACGTCAGGGCTGCTAACTATCCCGTATATCTTGAAAAGTCCGTATTTGCACTAAATTTGTACGAAGATCCCGGGTCCCGTATTTTTAAGATATGTCCCGTATTTTTTAAATTTCCGCCATTCGATCTTTTAAATTAGACGCTGATTGTCTTATTGCTCTTTGTAGCTTACTTTCCTGTGTTTTCTTCCCCTTTCTAACGATGATTCAGACACGCCAATATATATTCCTTTCGGAGTTGTGTCGGCTCGATACATCTCGATGTGTGATATTGTATTTCTCTTTCATTATCGCTCAATTGTTGTAGCTACCTTTTAAGATGGCCACGTGTACCATGTAGACATTTAAATATTTTGTGATCATCTAGTGATGCAGTTGAGTACACTAGACAATACCTAATACCTAATAAAAGGGTAGGTAACTGACTCAAATAATCAGTAGTCTCTGTTGAAATATTTGTGTTTATTTTATCCAATTACGCGTTTCGACAGGTTAGTGTGTCATCGGACTGGAGCAAAAGGCATTTTTTTTTTTTTTAAATTTCAAGTCCGTGTACCTAGTGGGTAGCGAATCTTAACAAGGCTAAAGTGAACAATTTTGAAGAAGTTTGAATTTAATTGGATGGAAAGACTAAGCTTCTGATGCATTTGAAGCGGTGGTCGGAGCAGTTCAACAATTTTGCGATACTACCACTAGCGATCCCTACAAAAGAGGTAAACGTACAAAGTACGTGACGGCTCCGGTTCCTAGTTATTTGTCGCGGTGGAGTAGCTGAGCGGTCTAAAACGTCTCGCTGTGGAGCGCGCGGTTGCTCGCCGTAGAGGTTCGAGCCCTCCCTGGGGCATGTGTGTGTGTGTGTGTTTGTCATTAGGTTAATTTACCTAGGTTTAAGTAATTTGTAAGCTACGGCCTGATGACCACGCAGTTTGGTCCGATAGATCTATAAACATTTGAAAATTTTTTTCCTAGTTATTTTACTTCGAGCAGCCGTTATGTACATTTTAAGTTTATTTCTTTTGCAGGGGTCCTTAACGGTAGTATAAAAAAAATTGAATTGGTCCCACCACCGTGTCAAATGCATCAGAAGCCCCATCGATTCACCTAATAAGTTCAAACATTTTCAAAAATGCGCACCTTCGCCTTATTTGTATTCGCTGCTCGCTGAAATAAAACGTTTGCCTGTTTTCTAGTCCGATGAAGCGCCATCCGCGCGAAACGCGTAATTGGATAAAATAAGACTAGTCTACACGACGACACCAGGTTGCGACACTCGTTGCGTGAAATGAGTTGCATGCAACTGGTTTCGTGTATGTTTGTAGACACGGTGCCAATACTACACACCTCAGTCTCGTTGTTTTGTGAGTGCCGAACTCGCCGTAGAATGAAAGTTTTCGTAGCTGTGACAGATGTGGCGGAGCTATTGCTTCTCCATGTGAAGTCGCTGCATAAGGCTAAACATAAAAAAGAATAAGAAACGTGTTTGGGTTCGTGACTGGATTAAAAAAAGACGCCAGCTCGGTTGCTCAGCGACCTTGCTGAAAGAAATTGTGATTGAAGACCTTAGAAGTTGTTTTAATCAACTTAGAATGTCACCAGAGCAGTTCAAGTTCCTTTTAAACTCAGTTAGTAATGGAATAAAGAAACAAGATACTGTTATGCGTGAAGCATTCTTACCAGAACTGAAATTACAAATTGCATTAAGTTTCTTGTCAAGTAGATTTTCTCCTCTACAGTACCTGTACCGTGTTCCGAAATCCACAATCGCCATAATTCGCTTGTATAGGTATTTCGAATTGAATGTATTTTAGTCTGCAATTCGCTAATCGTTAAACCATCAGTATTTAATTCACGAATAATTGCTTTAAAAGCACTAACACGCTGCTGCTTGTTCCTGAAATTTTCGTCGTTAAAATCACTCAAAGACGTACGCATCGCATGTATGTCCAAAAACCGAAGTATTTCTTCCTTTCCCCCCCCCTGCATGTTGTATTTTATTCTGTTAAAAACACGAGCAATCAGTTGCGCCAAAGATGGAAGGTGCCGAAACTGTTTAGTTTCGCCAGCGAGTTGCGCGAACGCCTGCCGCGCATGCGCACTGGCCAGTAGCGCTTTTCATGAAACGTAGCCTATGGACACAAAAATGATAGGGACTTTGTAATTATAGGCCTAAAGTCATTATTTATTTATTGGTATTCATTTTGAAATATAGGAAATGAAGCAGTGACTGATTAGTTATTTTTACGTCTTCACAAGGAGACCACATAGGTACAGGATTTTAGAATGTTTTGATATCTATGGTACATGAAATTCAGAACACAAATAACAATCAGACAAAGCCATTCGTAGCAACTGTCAAAAAATTTCGAGGAAATCGACTTTGAAGCTTTGCAAGTACTTGTAAGAAACTGCTTTATTTTTTAGATCTAGATTTCGGCAAGTGACTTGCCATTATCAATGCTAAACAATTAAAACAGTTGCAGCATATGTCGGTGTAGCTCAGCTGGTAGCGATCTAACAATTCGTCGGTTGTTCGAATCCCACTGTGTCAAAAATTTTTTTCATTGTTTTACAATTCAGTTATAGAAAACATTTTGGGATCTCTAATTCCACGTGTATGTAGACGAGCTGCAAACCTTGTCACCTAAAACGATGATTGAGTATGTTAGCTGTTTGGAAGGCCATTAATAGCAATAGAGGCGACTTTCCAAAAACAGCGTCGCATCTCTTCACAAACTGAACAATCAGAGACTCACAATACTGAAGTCAATACTGTTAAAAAGTAACATGTTTTTGATTGAAACCATCAATATCGTTGTTGTTGTTGTTGTTGTGGTCTTCAGTCCGGAGACTGGTTTGGTGCAGCTCTCCGCAATACCCTATCCTGAGTAAGCCTCTTCAACTACACATAAGAATGGCAACCTACATGTGTCTGAATCTGCTTTTTGTATCCAACTCTTGGTCTTCCACTGCGGTTTTTAACCCACATACTTCCGCCGGCCGCGGTGGCCGAGGGAACTAAGGCGCTCCAGTCACGGTCTGCACGGCCACTACGGTCGCGGGTTCGAATCCCCCCTCGGGCATGGATATTTGTGCCGTCCTAGTTCGTCAGTAGTGCATAAGTGGTTTGTAAGTTTAGGGTCTGATCACCCCATAGTTAAGTCCCATAGACTATGCAAACATTTGGACACACTTCCCTCCAACGCTAAATTCACAATTCCTTGATGTCTGAGAATGTGTCCTACCAATCTATCCCTTCTTTTAGTCAAGGTATGCCAGAAATTCCTTTTCTCCCCAATTCTGTTCAGTACCTCCTCATTAGTTACGCGATCCACCCACCTAATCTTCAGCATTCTTCTGTAGCACCATATTTCAAAAGCCTCTATCCTATTCCTGTCCGCACTGTTTATCGTCCATGTCTCACTCCCACACAAGGCAACACTCCATACAAATGCCCTCAGAAAGGAATTCCTTAGGGTTAAATCAATATTCGATGTTAACAAATTTCTCTTTTTCAAAAACGCTTTTCTACCCATTGCCATTCTGCATTTTATATCCTCTGTATTGCGACCATCATTTGTTATTTTACTGCCCAAGTAACAAAACTCATCTACCTCCTATATTGCTTCGTTTCCCTTTCCAACCACTGCATCCCTTTCATGCCCTTCAACTCTGACAACCGCTGTCTGGTTTTTGTACAAGTTGTAAATAACCTTACGTTCCCTATATTTTACTCCTGCTTGCTTCAGAACTTGAAAGAGTTTGTTCCAATCAACATTGTCAAAAGCCTTCTCCAAATCTATAAAAACTAGAAATGTAGATTTGCCTTTCCTTAATCTATCTTCTAGGATAAGCCGTAAAGTGAGTGTTGCCTCCCGTGTTCCTACACTTCTCCTGAACCCAAACTGATCTTCCCCGAGGTCGGCTTCTACCAGCTTTTCCATCCTTCTGTATATAATTCGCGTTAATATTTTGCAGCCATGACTTATTAAACTGATGGTTCTGTAGTTTTCACACCTGTCTGCAAATGTTCAAATGTTTGTTAAGCTTATGGGACTTAACTACGGGGTCATCAGTCCCTAAACTTACAAACTACTTATGAACTACTTACGAACTAGGACGGCACAAATATCCATGCCCGAGGAGGGATTCGAACCCCCGACCGTAGTGGCCGTGCTGACCGTGACTGGAGCGCCTCAGTCACCTCGGCCACCGCGGCCGGCCACACCTGTCTGCATCTGCTTTCTTAGGGATGGGGATTATAACCTTTTTCTTAAAGTCTGAGGGTACTTCACCTGTCTCATACATCTTACACACCAGGTGAAACAATTTTGTCATGGCTGGTTCTCCCAGAGACTTCAGTAGCTCTGAGGGAATATCATCTACTCCAGGGGCCTTGTTTCGACTTAGGTCTTTCAGGGCTTTGTCAAATTCTTCTCTCAGTACAGTATCTCCTATTTCATCTTCATCTACATCCTCTTCCCTTCCTACAATATTGTCTCGAAGTTAATTTCCTTTGTAGAGCCCCTCTATATATTCTTTCCACCTTTCAGCTCTCCCTTCTTTGCTGAGAAATGGTTTTCCATCAGTGTCCTTGATATTCATAGAGCTGTTTTTCTTATCTCCAAATGTTTCTTTTATTTTCCTGTAAGCTGTATCTATTTTTCCCCTATTTATACATTCTTCTACATCCTTGCATTTGCCTTCTAGCCACTCCTGCTTAGCCATTTTGCACTGCCTGACAATCTCATTTCTTAGTCGTCTGTACTCCATTTTGCCTGTTTCATTTACTGCATTTTTATATTTTCTCCTTTCATCGATTAAATTTAGTATCTCCTGTGATATCCAAGGATTTTTTGTAGGTCTTTCCTTCCTACCTATTTTGTCCTCTGCTACCTTCACTATTTCATCTATCAATTTTACCCATTCCTCCTCTACTGTTTTATTTCCCCCCGTTTCTGTCAATTGTTGCCTAAAGCTCCCTCTGAAATTTTTAAGAACCTCAGGTTCCTTCAATTTATCCAGGTCCAATCTCCTTTATTTTCCAACCTTTTTGTATTTTCTTTAGTTTCAGCCTATAGTTCATAACCAACAAGTTATGGTCAGAGTCTATATCTGCCCCTGGGTATGTCTTACACTGTAGAACCTGTAGAACCATTATAAAATCTATCTGGTATCTTCCGGTGTCTCCTGGTCTCTTCCACGTATACAACCTTCTTTTGTGATTCTTGAACCAGGTGTTTGTTATAACTAAATTATGTTCTGTGCAAAATTCTACCAGGCGGCTTCCTCTTTCATTCCTTTTGCCCAGACCATATTCACCTACTATCTTCCCTTCACTTCCTTGCCCTACTACCGAATTCCAGTCTCCCATAACAATTAAATTTTCCTCTCCCTTAATTGTCTGAATAATTTCCTTTAGCTCCTCATATATGTCTTCGATTTCCTCATCATCGGCAGAGCTAGTTGGCACATAAACTTGTACTACTGGTGTCGGTATTGGCTTCGTATCTATCTTGACAATGATAATGCAATCACTGTGCTGGTCATAGTAGTTTTCCCACTAATGAAAGTATAGGCATCCTTACTGACCTTTTGCATAAGTCTAAAGTAAGCCCTGTCGAATCATATGACATAATCACTGCTACTGAAACATGTGTAAAGCAAAATTACTTCCAGTTTGAAAATAAGTACTGCAGTCAGTCTGATGGCCTAGCTATGGGTTCTGCACTTAGTCCCATTCTGACAAGGAAAGTACATGGGCTCAAACAAACACATATACACCAAAATCGTATGAGAGATAATGTAAAGATTCCTTATTGCACTAGTGATACTCCCGCATCTGCAAAACTCTGTAGTCGTCCGTTAGAGGCCTCTGCGTGTGCCATGCCGCATTGCACTTTGACCTGTCGGTTCGCCAGTAGGGACGGTTCAGTGTGCCTCCGAAGTTGCGTTTTGTGACGTTATTTGTATGGTGAAGCGTCAGATAGGGCGGCGATTGCCAATCAATCCTGCTAATGTATTGCGATTAGTTGAGATGAAGTTACGAAGAACCCTTCTTCATGAAGATAGTATTAGTAGAAGATGAATCATTTGCATGCTTTCTCGTATCTGTTATGGTACAGAAATATGAGCATAAGTTAGATACTGTTGTTACAAACTCATAATAATGATAATAAGGAAGATAATGACGAACAGCTCATTGCAAGCGGTAGTGCTACGGTAAGTGTGGGAAGAGGTGATGGAAGCAGTGGCAGTGAATACCAACAGTCTTTCGGGAAGAAGGTTAAAGTTGCAACTATCATCACGGCTTTTGATGACAATTCGCTAGAGAACATGTACGATGATTATTACACAAGTTATAGTTAAAATATCTGCATTACATCTACAGTGCTATCTAGAGCATGGTTGCAGAGCTTTGCAGAAAAACGACACCCACCGGCACACTGAGGTGTACGTAGAGATCCTGTAACTAAACGTTCATACAGATATGTTTGTTCGAGCCCATGCATGTACTTTCCTTGTGAGATCTTCATGTATGATTTTGAGCAGATTTTCTTACAGAAGGAACCACTGAGGTGCAAACTTGGATACTGATTCAGGTATGTGGATGATGTGCTGTGTTTATGAACGGGTACCACCATACAATTGGATACCTTTTTACAGCATTTAAATTCTCAACACAAGAAAATCAAGTTCACTATGGAACTAGGACGATCTTCTATAAACTTTTGGACCTTAAAAAATGTTCAAATGTTTGTAGAACTTATGGGACTTAACTACGGGGTCATCAGTCCCTAAGCTTACAAACTACTTATGAACTAACTAAGACTAAGGACAGCACAAATATCCATGCCCGAGGGGGGATTCAAACCCCCGACCGTAGTGGCCGTGCAGACTGTAACTGGAGCGCCTCAGTTTGGACCTTACTATTGATATCAGCACATGAAACACTTATCCAATATTTTCAGAAAATCCATAGTAACAGATATAGTTATCCCTCCTAGTTCGCAGCACCCACACAACCACACAGCCATAAACATGCAGCTTTGCACTCCATGGTCCATCGCCTCATACCTGTTCCATTTCTAATTCTGCACTTCAAACAGAATTACAAACAATCGAACATATAGCATCCAGTAATGGCTATAACCCTGCCCTGATTGACAGTATACTGAATAACAAAAAATAGAGAAAAATTTCAACACTTTTGTATGCTGGCCAAGAAGAACTAGTCAGTAGTCGGAAAAAACTGGTGTGTCATCCCATATTTAGGCAAAATTTCAGATCACATTGTTAAAAAGTTAAAATCTCGAAATTACAGGCCTGCAACATTCCAAAGTATTTATTCAATAATAAAGACAAAATTCAACCCCTATCACAGAGTGGTATGTACAAGATCACGTGCGAATATTGTGGGAAAGTGTATGTTGGTCAGTTTGGCAGGGCTGTAGCTATTGGATTGTCAGAACCCAAGAGAAGCTGGAGGTTACAAAAGACAGATTCAACCTTTGCTGAACATCTGCTCAGAGAAAACCATGATTACGGTGAACACTGTGAAATCCTACATTCTCTGAAGAAAAGCAGAAATATAACACTCCTGGAAATATTGGAAATCAATAAACATTTGGCTCAGGTTGCCAGTTTAGTATTAAACGATCAAATCCAGTTCCCCTTTACATCTCTACTGAAATAAGTTTTAGTTTCCCACTTTACGTTTCAACAAAAATAATCATGTCAGTTGCGACTCTTTACATCATAGTTTTATATAAATGTTAGTCTCATAAAAATGTACTTGTAATGTACGTTCCTGTGAACTAGTCAATTTTTTGTGATAACATCTCTGTAAATCGTAACATGTTTTAACATCTTTAAAAACATGTATACTACAGTCAGTTGTCATCTGATAATAGCCTGAGAAGGCGGAAGCCCGCCTGTGACGAATAAATAAGGTTTCCAGAACATCAGGAAGTAGTTCCTTTTTGATAATACCAATATTTTTTATGTTTGTCCCTTACTAGTTGTAAACCCGGCGTTGCTTGGGTGCTTATTTATTCTACCTCTCCTTCCGTCCTCTCTCTGCATCCACCTCTTTCTCTCCCATCTCTCTGTTCATTTCCACCTTTCCCTCTCTCGGCAAAGTGTTTTACAAGGTACCCTCTGTCATGTAACATACAAACATTTATGTATCCACTGTCCTTCCTCTCATTTTAAGGGTCGTGTGTGCAAAAATTTATCAAGATCGGACTAAAACTATGCATTTTGTCAAAGTCCCTAAGTTAAGTATCCTCCACCATGCACCGAATTTTATACAGACGGTAACATTTCTCTTGCTTTTATGGTCAAGTGTGCAAAATTTCATCAATATCGGAAGAAAACTATAGTTTGTATGCGATAGAAATACAGGGTCACATTGAAAAAAAGTACTTCGCGTTTCTCATATTTTCTAGTTTTATTTCATACATCCCTTGTTCTGAGAATAACGAAAACAACAAAAAGAGGATCTGTGAAATCGGTTGAAACGTTCTGAAGTTATGGCCTGACCAAGATATTTAGGAATCTATTTTTATGTTGTAAGGTACCCTCGCCCATTCACTGTATGAAACTTTAGGCAGACGGTGACCTTCCTCTTGTTTTGAAGGTCAAGCGTGCAAAATTTCGTGAAGATCGGAATGAAACTGTAGATTTCGTCAGTCTGTAAGAAAAGTATCCTCCGCCATGCACATTAATTCTGTCCTATCGCAAAATACTTTCTTAGCTGACGTCTTCTACCTACAATCTACATCCCTGCCAAATTTCAGCTTCATAGGTGAAGTAGTTTTCGAGATTTCGTGTTTAGTAAGTGAGTGAGTGAGTGAGTGTGTGAGTGACCTTTCGCTTTTATATATATAGAGAGATATCTCCTGACTTATGTTTCCCACAAAAACATTATTCACCAGAGTGTAATATTAGGAAACTGCCTTAGAAATGTGTTATAAATGGAGTTGGTAGTAAAGTAGTAGTAAATTACAACCCCATGGTTATTAGGGCGACTTTTCATGCATTTCATTGTCTTTGACGTCATAGCATCTGAACTGTATGTCGTAATGCGATATTATTTAGAAGGTACATCCAGTGACGTATATGTAAAATGTCTGCAAAATACGTCGCGAATCGAATTGGTAGGAAAGACGTAATAAAACAAAACGTGATGCCTGATGAGTAGGTTTTTCATGAATCTAATTTTTTATGACTCCATATCTCATGAACTGTGAGCCGCACTATGTTAAAATTTCGAACGTATATTCAGTGGTATTTGTGTATACTGTCTGTAACATTTCTCGAGAATACAATTAATAGTGTACGACTAATAAATTGTAACGTCATACCAAATGTCGTAATTTTACTGCATGAACGCCGAAAAAGTAGTAACGACAAATTTGTTTCATTTCATTATTTTGCTGGGGTTCTCAGCGAGAAAAAGTTTCCTAAAGGTTTGAAATTATGTTTAAAGTTTGTTGCAAGCCGCTAAGTGCTCTCCTTCTTAAACAGTGGACTCATAAAGACACACAATCACGTGCCGCAAGACGGAGAGGTTTTCATTGTTTATGACGTCATTTCGGCCCTATCGCAAAATACGTTCTTAGCTGACATCTTCTACCTATAAAGTATAAACTATATTCCTGCCAAATTTCAGCTCCATAGTTGCAGTACAGGTGCATTCAAGTTCTAAGGCCTCCGATTTCTTTTTTCTAATTAGCTACTCACCCGAAATCGATGAAACTGGCGTTACTTCTCGACGTAATCGCCCAGCAGACGTACACATTTTTCACAACGCTGACGCCATGATTCCATGGCAGCGGTGAATGCTTCTTTAGGAGTCTGGTTTTGACCACTGGAAAATCGCTGAGGCAATAGCAGCACGTCTGGTGAATGTGCGGCCACGGAGAGTGTATTTCATTGATGGAAAAAGCCAAAAGGCACTAGGAGCCAGGTCAGGTGAATAGGGAGCATGAGGAATCACTTCAAAGTAGTTATCACGAAGAAACGGTTTCGTAAAGTTAGCTCGATGTGCGGGTGCGTTGTCTTGGTGAAACAGCACATGCGCAGCCCTTCCTGGACGTTTTTGTTGCAGGAAGGAATTTGTTCTTCAAAACATTTTCGTAGGATGCACCTGTTACCGCAGTGCCCTTTGGAACGCAATGGGTAAGGATTATGCCCTCGCTGTCCCAGAACATGGACACCATCATTTTTTCAGCACTGGCGGTTACCCGAAATTTTTTTGGTGGCGGTGAATCTGTGTGTTTCCATTGAGCTGACTGGCGCTTTGTTTCTGGATTGAAAAATGGCATCCACGTTTCATCCATTGTCACAACCGACGAAAAGAAAGTCCCATTCATGCTGTCGTTGCGCGTCAACATTGCTTGGCAACATGCCACACTGGCAGCCTTGTGGTCGTCCGTCAGCATTCGTGGCACCCACCTCGATGGCACTTTTCGCATTTTCAGGTCGTCAAGCAGGATTGTGTGCACAAACCCCACAGAAATGCCAACTCTGGAGGCGATCTGTTCAACAGTCATTCGGCGATCCCCCAAAACAATTCAATCATGTCGTCTGACCGGCTTGTGCGAGCCCGAGGTTGTTTCGGTTTAAACTGTCGCACCCACGAACGCACTTTCGACACATCCATAACTCCATCACCACATGTCTCCTTCAACTGTCGATGAATTTCAATTGGCGTCACACCACGCAAATTCAGAAAACGAACGATTGCACGCTGTTCAGGTAAGGAAAAAGTCGCCATTTTAAGTATCTAAAACGGTTCTCATTCTCGCCGATGCAATGAACGCGGCCTCATTATTAAACAACGCGCATGTTTCTCTCTCTTTCCAGTCCGGAGAAAAAAAATCGGAGGCCTTAGAACTTGAATACACCTCGTAGTTTTCGAGATCTCGTGTTTGTCTGTGAGTGAGTAAGTGAATGAGTGTCAAAAAAAAAAAAAAAAAAAAAAAAAAAAAAAAAGTTTGCATAGTCTATGGGACTTAACTACGGGGTCATCAGTCCCTAAACTTACAAACTACTTATGAACTACTTACGAACTAGGACGGCACAAATATCCATGCCCGAGGGGGGATTCGAACCCCCGACCGTTGTGGCCGTGCAGACCGTGACTGGAGCGCCTCAGTCCCCTCGGCCACCGCGGCCGGCAAATGAGTGTCGTTTCGCTTTTATATAGATTGAGATTTTCACTTATGTACTTCTATCCCTTATACCCACGTCAAAGAATTGAGAACCTTAATATAGATAGATGAAAATGTAGCTATAGATTGGACAAACAGTAACAGAGGTGCCACACAACTTACTGGCTACCAGTAACAGCCGACGTAGCGAGAAACCGCCCACCGCCATGCTGGACCTTCGTCGAGTGCTCGGGCACGTCTTTCTAGCCACCCAGCACAGCGTTATTTATATAGGCCTGAGACGCCGTAAGTGCCTTTCATAGCGCATTGTCCCTCACCTCCTGTTGGGTATTGTTCGCGAACCCTGTTTTCACCTGGCCTACAGCCCGCTACTTAACATTAACAGACCGCCGAACTGCAGCACTTCATATCGGCCATAAACACTGTTTTTTCACAAACAATGTGTATATTTAACTGTGCTTTACTCGGTACCACTTTAAAAGAACATTAACAGGGTGACTTGAGAGGTTCCTTTGTGTACTGTATTGTATTTCTCACTGCTGTTCTTACAGCTAAAAATAGCTTTTATTTCAGTGAGCTGTTGCCAGACATTTCCAATGTTTTAGATCCAGTATCATAATGTTAAGCGCGTGACTGTAAGTTCATATGGTATAAGATGAACATTAACAAGAGCAAAACAAGGATAATGAAATTAACTGCAAGAAAATCAGACGACGCTAAAGGAATTAAGGTAACGAGTCAATAATACATGAATTTTGTTGTTTGGGTAGTAAAAATTACTTATTATATCGGAAGTATCATCATCTTGTACAGTTTGCAGCCACAGGCTGGGTCTGTTTGGAACACAAGCCTCGCCACTTCTTCCTGTCTTCCCAGCATCTCTCTGTTTTTACTCTGGCCCAGTCCTATCCTCTCTTCTTGACACTGTCCTCCATTCCTCAGTCTTCCTTTTGGTCATTCCTTTTGGTCATTTCATGTATCCTCCTGTAGATCCTCTACTCCATTCTCTTTAAACGGCCGTACCACTGCAGTCTTGATCTCTTGATGCTATCCTGTAAGAGCTCCTCTCTCACTATTTCCCTAATCTTCTCATTCCTCATCCTGTCTCTTCTTGTTACCCCCATTCTGCTTCGTAGAAATTTCATTTCCCCTGCGGTAATCACGCCAATTTTAAAACATAGAAACGGATTGTAACAACTGCCGACGTATCTCTTTAATCAGCGTTGTAGGCAAAATATTCTCAGGTATTCTTGAAAGGAAAGTGTGAGTATTATTTGAGGACAAGTTAGATGAAAATCAGTGTGAATTTAGACCTTTTAGAGGCTGTCAGGACCAGATCTTTAGTTTAAGACAGATAATGGAGAAGTGTTATGAGTGGAACAGGGAATTGTATCTATGTTTTATAGATCTAGGAAAGGCTTATGACCATGTTCCTAGAAGGAAGCTCATATCAGTTCTTACAAGATTAAGGAAAATAATGCAAACTTCTGGAGGCAATTCAAGACCTTTATGTAGAATGCCAGGCAGCAGATAGAATAGACAGCAAATTAAGCTAATGGTTCAGGGTAGTTTCATGGATAAGACAAGGCTGCAACCTGTCACCACTGTTGTTCATACTATTCATGGATCATATGTAGACAGTAGACTAGCAGGGCGGGTGAAATAGATGAAAATAAATAAAATAACCAATCTCGCATATGCGGATGACTTAGTTGTATTGGCAGATTCGATTGAAAGGCTATAAACGAATATTTCAGAACGCAATCAGAGGTGTAAGGGCTATTATAAGAAGATCAGCATCTCCAAAACAAAAGTAATGTCTGTCTAAAAGAAATTTAAACAAATTGAGTGCCAAATAGGAGGAACAGAGTTAGAACAGGTAGATAGTTTCAAGTACCTGGGATGTATTTACTCACAGGATGGCAACTAAATGAAAGAACTGGAATCGAGGTGTAGCAACGATAATGCAGTGAGTGCTCATATAAGATCTACTCTCTTCTGTAAGAAGGAATTAAGTACTAAGACATCATTGCACCGCTCTATCTTTCGACCAAATTTTGTTGTATGGGAGTGAAAGTCTGATGGATACAGGTTACCTTATTCATAAGGTAGAGGTTACATATATGAAAGTAGCAAGAATGAGTGCAGATATTAACAAAGGAAGGAAGTTTGGTGTTTAACGTCCCGTCGACAGCGTGGTCATTAGAGACGGAGCTTACGCTCGGAGTGTTTGGGTAAGGATATGGAAGGAAATCGGCCATGCCCTTTCAAAGGAAGCATCCCGGCATTTGCTTGGAGTGATTTAGGGAAATCACGGAAAACCAAAATCGGAATGGTCGGAAATGGATTTGAACCACCATCCTTCCGAATGCGAGCAGATACTAACAGATGGGAACAATGACAGGGGGGGGGGGTGTTCATAATGAGGAAATCAAAGAAAAACTGGAAATGAACACCATAGATGAAGCAGAGCGAACAGGCTGAGATGGTGGGGTCATGTTACACGAATGGGAGAAGCAAGGTTACCTAAGAGACTCATGAGCTCGGCAGCGGAGGGTAAGAGGAGTCGAGGTAGACCAAGAAGAGAATAGTTGTATTCGACGAAGAATGATTTTGAAGTAAAAGGCTTAATGTCAGACGAGGCATCAACGTTAGCATTGAATAGGGGATCATGGAGGAATTTCATTAGATGAACTATGCTCCAGACTGAACGTTGAAAGGCGTAACAGTCTCCTATGTTTATGATGATGCTTGTATTTTGCTCCTATCTCTTTTCTTTGCCATCCAAGTTTCCGATGCATCTGTCACTATCGGAACATAATAATTTCGGTACAGCACTCCTTTACTTTTCTGTGGTACATCCTTACTCCACACTAAACTCCTAACACTTCTCAGAAATACTTCTGCCTGTCTGACACGTTCTATAAACTCCATGTCATTTCTCCCATTTTCCTCAATTATACTTCCCAGGTACTTGAAACTTTCGACCTTCTTCAGCTGTTCACCAATTTTAATTCCTTCACTGGTCTATCCTTTTTCCTGCTGGTTACCACGAACTCACTTTTACGGTTGTTGAACTTCAATCCGTATTCTCCCACTGTTTCTTCCCAAGCATCTAGTTGCTCCTGGATTTCCTCGTCCTTGTTACCACAGACCATGAGATAGTCTGCAAACTCCATTGCTTTCATCTTTCCTTCCTCAAGTTTCCCTGCTACCTTTGTTATTATGTCATCCATAAACACAATGAAGAGAAGGGGTGACAATGAACTGCCCTGCTTCAGCCTACACACTTGTTTGAACCATTCTGTTCTTCCCTCTCCCACTTTCACACAACTCCTACCCCCACAATACATCTCCTTCACTTTGCTTACAGTCTCTTTTTCCACTCCCCTAATTTAAAGTGCTTCCCAAACCTTTCTTCTACATACACTATCATATGCCTTTCCTGTGTCTAGAAAGGCCATTAACAGGTCGTCCTCATATTCATAATGGTGTTCTTGAAGTTACCTTACTGCAAATATGAGGTCCACTGTCGATCTTCCAGGTCGGAATCCATACTGTTCTTCTCTAATTTCCCTCGCGACTTTGGCTCGAATTCTTTCCAATATCTTCTCATATACTTTTGCACAGTGTGACATGATTGTGACTCCTCTGTAATTTCTGCACTCCTTACTATTTCGTTTCTTGAATAGTCGGGTCTTCTTTTCCTTCCATATCACCCTCATCACTCGATACAGCCACTGTTTCCCAACTTCTCCTGCTGCCTTCACCATTTCCACACACACTTCATCCACCCCTGGGGCCTTTCCTCCTTACATCTTGTTTGTTGACACTTCCACTTCTCTCCAAGTCAGGTCCTTCTCTATTCCTGTACTGCACTTTCCGACTTCTACTGTGCTGCCATCCTCATGTCCATTTGCATCTATCAAATGCTCACAATACTCTTTACAGAAGCATAGAAGATATAAAATGCAGAATGGCTACGGGAAGGAAGTCATTTATGAAGGACAGACATTGACCTCGAATATCAATTTATAGAGTTAGAACCACTCCCATGAACCATAGACATTGCCGAGGTGGGGTGGCTTGCGTGCCTCAATGATACAGATAGCCGTACCGTAGGTGCAACCACAGCGGAGGGGTATCTGTGGAGAGGTCAGACAAACGTGTGGTTCCTGAAGAGGGGCAGCAGCCTTTTCAGTAGTTACAGTGGCAACAGTCTGGATGATTGACTGAGCTGGCCTTGTAACATCAGCTAATGTGGCTTTGCCACACAGTTACTGCGAACGGCTGAAAGCAAGGGGAAACTACAGCCGTTACTTCTACCGAGGACATGCAGCTCTACTGCATGAACATATGATGATGGCATCCTCTCGGGTAAAATATTCCGGAGGTAAAATAGTCCCCCATTCGGATCTCCGGGCGGGGACTACTCAGGAGGATGAGCTCATCAGGAAAGACAACACTGGCATTCTACGGATCGGAGCGTGGAATGTTAGATCCCTTAATCGGGTAGGGAATCTAGAAAATTTAAAAGGGGAATGCATAGGTTGAAGTTGGATATAGTGGGGATTAGTGAAGTTCGGTGGAAAAGGAACACGATTTCTGGTCAGGCGAGTACAGGATTATAAATACAAAATCAGTTGGGGGTATTACAGGAGTAGTTCTGATAATGAATAAGAAAATAGGAATGCGGGTAAACTACTATGAGCAACACAGTGATCGCATTATCGTAGTCAAGATAGATACGAAGCCAACACCGACACCGACCACAGTAGTACAGGTTTATATGCCAACTAGCTCTGCCGATTATGAGGAGATCGAAGAAATATATGAGGAGCTAAAGGAAATTATTCAGGCAATTAAGGGAGCGGAAAACTTTAATGTTGTGAGAGACTGGAATTCGGTAGTAGGAGAAGGAAGAAAAGGGAAGATAGTAGGTGAATATGGTCTGGGCAAAAGGAATGAAAGAGGAAGCCGCCTGGTAGAATTTTGCACGGAACATAATTTAGTTATAACAAACACCTGGTTTAAGAAACACAAAAGAAGATTGTATACGTGGAAGAGACCAGGAGACACCGGGAGATACCAGATAGATTTTATAATGGTAAGACATAGATTTCGGAACAAGGTTTTAAACTGTAAGACATACCCAGGGGCAGATATAGACTCTGACCATAACTTGTTGGTTATGAACTGTACGTTGAAACTAAAGAAACTACAAAAAGGTAGGAAAATTGAGAGATGAAATAGTGAAGGCAGCAGACGACAAAATAGGTAGGAAGGCAAGACCTACAAAAAATCCTTGGATGTCACAGGAAATACTAAATTTAATCGATGAAAGGAGAAAATATAAAAATACAGTAAATGAAACAGGCAGAATGGAGTACAGACGACTAAGAAATGAGATTGACAGGAAGTGCAAAATGGCTAAGCGGGACTGGCTAGAAGGCAAATGCAAGGATGTAGAAGAATGTATAAATAGGGGAAAAATAGGTACAGTCTACAGGAAAATAAAAGAAACATTTGGAGATAAGAAAAACAGCTCTATGAATATCAAGGACTCTGATGAAAAACCAGTCCTCATCAAAGAAGGGAAAGCTGAAAGGTGGAAAGAGTATATAGAGAGGCTCTAGAAGGAAATGAACTTAGCGGCAATATTGTAGAAAGGGGAGAAGAAGTAGATAAGGATGAAATAGGAGATACTATAATGACAGATGAATTTGACAGAGCGCTGAAAGACCTAAGTCGAAACAAGGCCCCTGGAGTAGATGATATTCCCTCAGAGCTACTGAAGTCTCTGGGAGAACCAGCCATGACAAAATTGTTTCACCTGGTGTGTAAGATGTATGAGACAGGTGAAGTACCCTCAGACTTTAAGAAAAATGTTATAATTCCCATTCCAAAGAAAGCAGGCGCAGTCAGGTGTGAAAACTACAGAACCATCAGTTTAATAAGTCATGGTTGCAAAATATTAACACGAATTATTTACAGAAGGATGGGAAAGCTTGTAGAAGCCGACCTCGGGGAAGATCAGTTTGGGTTCAGGAGAAATGTAGGAACTCGGGAGCAATACTCACTATCCTAGAAGATAGATTAATAAAAGGCGAACCTACATATCTAGCTTTTGTAGATTTGGAGAAGGCTTTTAACAATGTTGATTGGAATAAACTCTTTCAAGTTCTGAAGCAAGCAGGAGTAAAATATAGGGAGCGTAAGGTTATTTACAATTTGTACAAAAACCAGAAAGCGGTTATTAGAGTTGAAGGGCATGAAAGAAATGCAGTGGTTGGGAAGGGAGTAAGACAGGGTTGTAGCCTTTCTCCAATGTTATTCAATTTGTACATTGAGCAAGCTATAAAGGAAAGCAACGAGAAATTTGGAGAAGGAATTAAAGTTCAGGGTGAAGAATTAAAAACATTGCATTTTGCCGACGACATAGTAATTCTGTCAGATACAGCAAAAGACCTGGAAGAGCAATTGAACGGAATGGACAGTGTACTGAAAGGTGCATATAAGATGAAAATTAACAAGAGTAAAACTAGGGTAATGGAGTGCAGTCTAAGAAAATCAGGTGATGCTGAAGGAATTAGATTAGGTAACGAAGCAATAAAGGAAGTAGATGAGTTTTGTTACATGGGCAGTAAAATAACAAATGATGGTCGCAGTACAGAAGATATAAAATGCAGAATGGCAATGGGTAGAAAAGCGTTCTTGAAAAAGAGAAATTTGTTAATATCAAATATTGATTTAAGCCTAAGGAAGTCCTTTCTGAAGGCCTTGTATGGGAGTGAAACATGGACGATAAACAGTGCGGACAGGAAGAGAATTCAGGCTTCTGAAATGTGGTGCTACAGAAGAATGCTGATGATTAGGTGGGTGGATCACGTAACTAATGAGGAGGTACTGAGCAGAATTGGGGAGAAAAGAAATTTCTGGCATACCTTAACTAAAAGAAGGGAAGATTGGTAGGGCACATTCTTAGACATCAAGGAATTGTGAATTTAGCGTTGGAGGGAAGTGTGTGGGGTCAAAACCGCAGAGGAAGACCAAGAAATAGATACAGTAAGCAGATTCAGACAGATGTGGGTTGCCGTTCTTATGTGGAGATGAAGAAGCTTGCTCAGGATAGGGTATTGTGGAGAGCTTCATCAAACCAGTCTCTGGACTGAAGACCACAACAACAGTGTTAGAAAGTGAAGGCATTTCTCTGGAGTGTAGCCGTGTGCGGCAGTGAAACATGGACTATAAGGACTGCATGCAGAAAAATGATAGAAGCTTTTCATATGTGGTTCTAATGTCGAATGCTGAAATTCTGTTGGGTAGACAGCTTTAACAACGAAGAGGTAGGCCTACTGAGTAGAACTGGGGACAATAGAAATTTCTGGCATGCCTTTAGACGTCAAGTAATCGTCACTTTAGCGTTGGAGGGAAGTATGGGCAGTAAAATTCGCAGAGAAAGACAGAGATAGGAATACAATAAACAGGGATGTAGATTATCATTTTATTTTCATTCAGAGATGAAGAGGCTTGCGCAGCAAAGGATTAGCGCGGAGAGCTGAAGATCACAACAAGACGCGCACGAATATCAATAAGAAATGACACATTGCACATCACCTATCATTTACAAGAGAAAGGTGAAAACGTGAGCCAAACATCTTGCAGTTACCACGTTTTAGTATAGAAAGAAAAATATTGTTCCTCCAACAAATTTAACTGTTAGTGAAAAAAATTCCCTTCTGTTCCTGTTACTGACAAAAACTCGTTCCATGCTGGTGGATAGTAGCACTTGTAGAATTGACTGTAATATTTCTATTTATTCGGAATTTCTAAAATCGCTGAGGCAAGTGTCAGTAATATGGCAATGAGAGAATTAGACGGATTTCAACACGACTTAGTGGTCATTGTTATCATCAAATTTCCGGAATTGAGACATCATCATTTGACTTATGACAGGTGTCAGTCATCCTCTCTTTACTCTTTTCTTCTCCTGCCTCCTGCCGCTCTTCTCGCCTCCCCCCCCCCCCGCCCTCCTGTGGCGAATTACGTCATCGTGCTGTCAGTCAACCACCGAGGGACACCGCGCCATTAACAATATTTTTTTTTTTTTTTTTTTTTTTTTTTTTTTTTTTTTTTTTTTTAGTTTGACTGTGTGTGTATGTGTGTGTGTGTGTGTGAGTGTGTGCCATCATTTACTGTCTGTAGTTTGTGTGGAGAAGACAAAATAGCAGCGGTAGCAACAATCAGCATTGGAAAGAAAGATATCAATAAATATTTGACTTATTCATATAAAATTATTTTCATGAAGTATTTCGTTTTTGAAAGTATGTCTCAATACCAGTAATGCTACAAGTTTTGAGTGGTTTCCTATCATCATCGGATCTTTACAAATTTACATTAGGCCTAAATGTATAAATACCAGTGATGATTACATTTCTAGAAGATGGGCACTCCATTATAAATTCACAAAATAATTTAAAAATTCTCCACAGGGAAAGAAAGGGACATAATCTTAATATTCTGGAAGAGATTGAAATATTAAGATGCAAGAAGCATCTCCCATTGTACACACTCAACGGATAACTTAAGCTGCGACATCGCCACATCTTAGCAAATTTTGATTTGTTGAGTAATAATACATAAGGCATGCAGTCTTCATGTAGGATATCCAAAGAGAACCTAGTTAAACACTATTTAAAGTCAAAATATTTAATATGGTAACGTAAGATTTTATTGCCAGACTAAAACTTGTGCTTAAAAATCTATTTTTATTACTATAATGTATATAAAAAAGGCGGCTCTTGTTTAACGATGTAAAACAGTGATGTAAATTCTTTCTATCCTCAAGAACATTCTTTGTGATATGTAAAGACGTAGCACAACCTTCTCTGCTACAATACTTATTTCGCCTCACGCTCAATTTGATTTTCGTGCATGCGCACTTCTGACGTACCAGCTCTGTCATGAACACCACACGGGCGGCCCCAAATCAACGCCACCGGCATGTCTGCTTAATTTTATCATATTTACCATTTACACATTGTTTCAATTCGGGTAATCCAATTTATTTATCATTTGGAATAGGACCAGAGAAAGTTGGATCGTCTAAGAGTCACCAAGAAAAATATGAAATAACTTGTGAGTACTTTCACCTAAAGTTTTCTTCTCTGTAGGCAAATGTAAAATACCATAACATGATTGTTAGTGGCATTTGCTCTTCTTTGTATACAGATAACCCTTATGATGTGGCTCGAAACTAGTAAGTTGAAAATAAGAGTACCATACAGCTGAAGCGGTTTCCATTCAATATGACGAACACATTGTGTTGTCAACGACGTAACATCAAAACTAAAACATTCAGGGAGTCACATATGTATGCTTGATTGAGGATAAATTTTTCGAATATTTCTAAATCTTAGTGACTTAAATGATGCGGTTATCAGTCCCTAGGCTCACGAAATACTTAAACTATGACAACACACACACACGCGCACACACACACACACACACACACACACACGAAGGAGGACACGAATCTCCGACGGCGAGGAACGTCACGCTCCGCAGCAAGGAGCCTTAATGCGCTCGGCCACTTCACCGCGGCGCTTGATTAAGGTCATCTAATTCCCACATATTACGGCGATCACACACTAAAAGATTTTGATCAGATCTGGTGATTTCGAGGAGCAGCACATCAACTGCAAATCGCCACACTTTTCTCGGTCCACTCCATGACATGTTGGCCCCGTGACATTGCGCATTATCTTGTTGAAAAAGACCTCTGCCAATGCGAAACATGATCGTCAATTGGATCACCTTTGAAAAAAAAAGAAAGAGAGAGAGAGAGAGAGAGAGAGAGAGAGAGAAATCTAGTGGTAGTCCATAAGGAGTAGCTAAGACAAAATTTTTCAGTTCACAAGGATTTGTCTTTGCCTTGATAACCTGACAGGCTGGTACATGGTCCCAGAAAGGCCTTGGATTTAATCCATTCAAAACACGTTGATAAATGGGTTGTATTTTCCAAAACGTGTTCCTTTCTTTATCGGTTTGTAATATTTAATCGTCATCAACAAGTTTCAGGTGCTTCCTTATCATGAAATACCTGTCACGGCTGATATTTTCTGCTGTAGTTGTTACTCTATTTGTTTTTGGCCCAGTACATCCTAATTCTTGGAAATTTCAGGTATGAAACTTCTTCATTTCTACAATCGTACATTTCAGCGGTTTACCAGTTTCTTTGCAATATCTTCTATTTGTGAAGTCAGTCAAGGCAACAAAAATATCTTCAGGTAGATATTTGTTCACATACAGTTGAGGGCTCAAATGTTGATTTTTCTTCCAGAATGTGCTGGTGTTAGAAGAATAGTTTGAACGATTAGGATTCTCATATTCTTCTTGTAGATCTTCCCTTCTTCTTCACTGTTACCATCATCAGTTGTGAGAGCAGTCCTTGGTACCTCAATATCCTCATGTGTACTATCATCATCATCATCGTCATCATCATCATCAGAAAGTCCTACGTCACTGTCATCTCCATTCAAAATATCATTCACGAAATCTGCGAATTCTTTTGAATCTGAAGGGAAAAAATAATAAAAAAGATGTACATCTTTTAAAAATTCTAGGAAATTTAAAATATTTACTTACAGGCTATATATTTTAGAAGTTTTGATAGTTTTACGGCAGTGGTTTCATATAGCAGAATTAAAATGGAAAAAACTTCAAACAGTACATTTCTTAAGTTGGAAAAATATCCGCGAGTTTTTATAGTGCTGAGACCAAATGTCCCCTACAGAGGACATCCAAAATTCACAGCATGCTGCGTGTACACAAAAATTAATTTTGAATGTTATTTCACTGTAATTCTTTAGTTTAAACGTATAACAACATAAATGCAATGAAACCATCACCGTAATTGTTGAAATATGCCGGATAAATACAAATTACTGCTTGAGCACCAACAAAACGCCTTTCCATTCTGCCAGCCATTTTAGCACTGCTGCACAGTGAACAAGAGGTAAGATAGCGTGACTTTTTCAGTTCCAGCATCTGCTGCCATGTTCTGACACTGCGTTGAGATGCCTAGCACTGTCACCAACACTTGAATATTGTCACCAGATTTTTTTTTCTAAACTGCACGTTTTTCGAAACAGCTTGTGGCTGGCGAGTGGGTGGCTGGTCGCTGCTCCAGCGAGAAGGAAGGTAGCTCGGGGCAGGCGTTCCTTCCTGCCTGCGTCTCCACTCTCAGTGTTGTAAAGGCATCCATCCAGCGGCTGACGGTCACAAGACGATATAGAAAGCCTTGGAGCACCGCCAAAAATATACAGACGAGAAACCTCCGTAAGGGTCCGGTCACACGGACAGGGGTGCAGGGCCTAAGCAGTTCCGTAAGATGTCCCGTGACGGCACTGAGGCCAGAAACAGCCCTTTAAAACTGGCCAGTACAGGCGGTAGGTAGCGGCTGTCCCCACCACCAGCTCTCCTCAAACTCTGGCACACCGGATCACAGAGTAAGATATATACAGAGAAGCAGCCCCCCCCTAAACCACTGTCCTACACTCCCCTCGTAGTTCCGTACGGTGTTAGCAGGTGTCGGGCGGTTCCCTGGATTAGTACCGGTGGACCACACTAGAGGCACTTATTTTTGTGTCCCAGCCTCGTCGCCGCTTTTGTGTCTCGTTTCCGTCGTAGGTGTCGGTGGCCGAGTAGGAAGACCGACACTGGAATAAAGGTAGCACGCTTGTGCAGGTACGGAGGGGAGCAGCCAGTGGGACAGCAGAAACTAGAAACACTAGAGTAAATTAGAACGAGATATATATTGCACAGAATTTATACAATACTTAACTTTTACATAGCTCAGTACTGCAGAAGGCTGATACATAGTTGAGCTAGAGGCCTGCCTAGTGCCTGTCCGATAGCCAAGTCTTCACTGGTGCCTATCTGATTCCGAAGTCATAACTGGTTCCTATCTCAGTCCCAAGTGAACGATGTCGTTCAGTGGTAGCCACGAGCGGGGTTGCAGCAGAGGGCGCTTGTGGCTGACGTCGTAAGAACGCCAAGCCGTGCGTGCATGGCGGCGCGCAGCGAAAGTAGGTGGCGCGCACTTTGGACTTGTGTGACACCACACCCCTCCCCCCCAAACCGCCTCGCCGTCGTGGCGTAAGGCTGAGGGCCAGGGCGACGGCACTGGGAGGAGGGCCTGGGCGGGGGCGTTACTGGTGGGACGGGCGTCGTAGCTGAGGCTGGAATCGAGACGCCGTCCGCGCCCCGGTATACACCTTGCGATCCGTCGGGAAACCCGCCAAAACCAGCGGAAGGGCGCACGCTTCCGCCCAGATTGAGCAGGTCTTCTTCTTCTGAGGTGCGTAGCCCAAGCTGGGGGGGGGGGGGGCGCACGGTCCCGGAGTCCCTCTCGGTGACGCAGTCAGCTGAGGCGGCGACGGAGGTGGAGGGGCCAACTGCGTAGGAGGCGCGTCGACATCCATCGGGATCTCGTAGCCCGGGGAAGCTGGGCCCGGCGGCGAGCGATGTGGCTGTGCTCCCTGGCGGTGAACTGGGTCTGGAATCAAGAAACCGGAGACAGGATCGCGCGGCCTGTGCAAGCGCAATTTGTTTGTGTGGCGCCGCAGCTCCGACCCTGTGGAAGAACGTACAACATACATATTGCGACCGAGCACGCGCTGAATGATGCCTGGCAACCATGTCTTCTTCATACCAGCAAACACCCTGTACAGCACCGGCGTAGAAACCTGAAAACGCGTAGCGCGATACGAACCGACTCGGTGCGTGGGAGGCTGCAGCAGGTGAAGGAGAGTGCGGTGACGGAGGCCGTGTAGCAGCTCGGCAGGAAACTGGCCGTCACGTGGCATGCACCGATACGTAGACAGGAAAATTTGAAGAGCTTGCTGCCTGGAGTGCTGACCTTTCATCTTCTCCATGTGAGACTTGAATGTTCGATCGAAACGTTCTGCTTCACCATTCGACTGAGCGTGAAAAGGTGCGGTGGTGATATGCTGAATGCCATTCACACGTCAAAACTGTTGAAATTCCGCACTAACAAACTGTGGTCCATTGTCACTGACGATAGTTTCAGGCAAGCCTTCGATGCAAAACACTGATGTTAAGGCACTGATTGTACTAGACACTGTCGTTGAGTTCATGGCAATCACAAAAGGAAACTTGCTGAAAGCGTCTACAACAATTAACCAGCGCATATTCCAGAAAGGTCCGGCAAAGTCAATGTGTAAACGTTGCCATGGTCCCTTGGGGCGTGGCCTGTCTGAGAAACGTTGTTGGGGAGCCACCTGATGCTGCGCACAAACTATACACTGTGACGTCATGCTCTCTATCTGGGCGTCCATACCAACCCAGGTACAATGACGTCTGGCCAGTTGCTTTGTCCTAACAATACCCCAATGTCCTTGATGCAGGAGGCGTAACACTTCACGTTGCAGGGAACGAGGAACAATCACTCTTGTTTGGTCGTTGTCGGTATGCAACAACAGTACACCCTGACTTAAAGATAATGCATGTCGTTGTGCAAAATAACGTCGAACCAGAGGCCGCTCAATGACTCTGGCTCTGGCAGGCCACCCTGAGCGAACGAAACGTTCTACCACACTTAGGTCTGCATCCGCAGCTGTTTCCTGTGCAACCCGACGAGAGTTCAAAGGGAAATCTGCGACAGTGGAAGCATCTCTGGAGTCTATCTGACAACATGCCATTGCCGAAGAATCAAACGACACATCCTGGCCAACCGGAAGTCGGGAAAGTGTGTCCGCGTTGGCGTGTTTAGTGGTAGGGCGGTACAAAATCTCATACTGATAATTAGACAATATCAAGGACCATCTCTGAAGCTTTTGTGCCGTTCGTGGCGGAATTGGCTTTGTGAGTGAGAACAACGACGTGAGAGGCTTGTGGTCTGTCAACAAATAGAATTTTCTGCCATAGAGATAATGATGAAACTTTGTGACGCCGTAAATGATTGCTAAGGCCTCCTTTTCTATCTGACTGTAATTCTGTTGCGTCGGCGTCAGTAGCTTGGATGCAATAGGACGATCGTGACATCCAATACGATGCGACAATACTGCACCCAGACCATACAACGAGGCATCAACTGCTAACACTACAGGCTTCTGTGAGTCAAAGGGAATCAAACATGCATCACTGAGTAGTGCAGACTTTAGTTTGTCAAAGGCAACCTGACAATCTTTAGACCATACAAAAGGAACATTCTTCCTCCGTAAGTGATGCAGTGGAGCTGCAATCTGAGAGGCATTGGGAATAAATCTGAAATAATAGTTAAGCTTTCCCATTACTGCTTGCAATTCATGCACATTCTTAGGAGCAGGCAAGTCTTTGATTGCTCTAACATGTAACTGTAAGGGATGGATTCCTTGGGCATTAATGACATGGCCTAGGAACTCTATTTCAGTTTGGAAAAACGAACACTTTGCTTTATTACAACGTAGACCTGCTGCAGTCAACACTTTGAAAAGGCACTCCAGGTTTGCTAAATGTTCTTCAACTGTACGTCCGGATACCACAATATCATCTAAGTAGTTCGAACAACACGGTACAGAAACTGTCAGCTGTTCCAAAAAGCGCTGAAAAATAGCGGGGGCGGAAGAACTGCCAAAGGGTAGGCGTTGAAATTGAAAAAGGCCCATGTGAGTATTAATGACGAAAAACTTTTTTGACTCGTCATCAAGCGGAATCTGTAAGTATGCCTCTGCTAAATCAATCTTAGAGAAGAAGCGAGACTGTCCTAATTTGTTCATAAGTTCCTCAGGTCTGGGCAGGGGATAATTGTCTACAATTGTTTGACTGTTCACTGTTGATTTGACGTCCGCACAGAGACGAAGTTTTCCTGATGGCTTAGGTATAACTACTATAGGCGTGGCCCACTGACTCGCAGAAACAGGAGAAATCACACCACTATCTTGCCAACGTTTAAGTTCTGCGGCAACTGTATCACGAATTGCGATAGGCACTGGTCTAGCTTTACGAAATTTTGGAACTGCAGATTCTTTTAAAGTTACATGTGCCACGAAGTCTTTTGCACAACCGAGTTCCGGCGAAAACAAGTCACTGTATTTTTCACACAATGCATTTATTTTGTCCTGAGGCACTACTGACGAAATTTGAAGCACATCTCTTTGAATTGATAAACCAAACAAGTCAAACGCATCTAGTCCAAAAATGTTCTGTGTAGATTTTGCCTGAAGAACAACAAAAGCAACTGTTTTTGTTACACCTTGAAAAGAGGCGGGCAGGCTACACGTTACTAACACGGGAATATTTTGTCCTGTGTACGCTGTTAACACTTGTTGTGACGGCGACAATTTTGGCGAACCCAGTAGTTCATAAGTGTCTTTATTAATTAATGTAACAGCGGAACCATTATCAAGCTGAAATTGCACAGTCTTAATCTCTATGTAAAGAGTCACAAAATGTTTTTGCTTGCGGCGCTCGACAGGTGCGCGAATGTGGACAACGTCTAATACAGCTTGTTTGCTGCGCATGCGCGGGCCGCGTAGTGGAGTGAGCGGCGCAGACTCGGCACGCAGCGGATTAACAACACTGTCACTAGATGGCACTACCGCCAGATCGGCGTCCGCACATTGGGAGGGTACTACAGATTCACTAACTACTGCACTAAACTTTTGAGTAGCTACAACAAGTCTACTATCACTATCTACACAGCACTGGGCACTTTTACAAGGAGAAGTTGCAAAAGGCACTATGTTCACTACAGGAATGCACTGTACATAGTCATTTTGCTTGTCCCGAACCATTTTCCGTTGCACAGTTTTACGCGCTCGTCGGCGCTTGCTACGTGGCTCACTACATAATTTTGCAGTAGGTGCAGAAGAACTTTCTTGCATTGGAGATTCAAGCAAAGCACTGTCAAGTCTGCAGCGTGTATGATATTTACAGCATGAACTGTTCGTGCACTCGGCAAAGCACTGTTTCTAACAGTACCGTTCTTTGAGTTTTGAATTTGCATACACACTGATTGTACATGTCCTGATTTGCCACATTAATAACAGGTCGCGTTGCGATTAGGGCATTGTGCACGCTTATGGCGAGATACACACTGAGGGCAAGACTTACGAACATTTTTCTGAAATGAGCGTTGGCGCCCGTTATTCTGTTTCTAATACGACGGGGCGACCTTTGTGTCGCTCTTTTACACTGGCTACTGTTCACTGTCTGTTCAACACGGCCGGTAGAAAAATAAGAATCACTAGGGCTAGACTGAGAACTACGGCTAGGAAAGCGTCCGTTGCGGCGCACTGAATTAACACTGTGGCTTTGCATTTCTACATCTGCTAAGTCAAAAGTATCATGCGCTTCTATAAGCTGCAGTACACTGTCTAATGAAGGGTCAGACTGTTTCAGAATTGCTGCCCTAATTCTGGGATCCTGAATGTGAGAGTCCACAAGAGCAAGTAAATTTACATTTGCGGGTTAAGCCCTTCAACTCAGTGATCCACTCTTGGTGAGACTGCTCAGGTAATTTTTTCAGTCTGAAAAATCGGTATCGCGCCGCAGCTACGAGAACTTTTCTGTCGTAATGAGCATTTAGTGCCTCTACTATTTGCTCAAAGTCTACATCATGAGGAGATGCGTGGGGGAACAGTTTCTGCAGTAATACGAAGGTTTTGGGGCCCACCATCGATAAGAAAAGGTTTTTCACTCTCTGACCTGTAATTTGATGAGCCGCGACGAGTTCTTGAAACTGTGCGAAGTAGTCGCTCCATTCTTCCTCACGTCGTTGTACTGGCGGAACGTAGGAAGCGTTGCGGCGGCAGGTGTGGGCTGCTGAAGCGGCGGCCGTTGTTGCTGGTTAGCTGCTTGCGCTGTTAGCCGGGACATCGCTTGCAGGAGTTGTGTGATTTGCGCCGTCTGTAACTGAATAATTTCCATTAAGTTTGGATTCGGGGTAGTGGCAATGCTGACCGATTAGGCGCCGCGCATACAAGTAACTTATAACAAAACACAAATGCAATAGGAAAGAGGATGCTCTATCTGCAACAAAAATGTCCACAAACATGTAAGTGAATATGTTCCCCCAAAGATCTTATTATAAGGGTAGGTGGGTGGGCGCAATTTCTGCGTGCTCCAACTGCTGCTGTCTGGCTGCTGGTCCAAGGTTCGTATATCACTCCTCGTCGCCACTTTTGTGTCCCAGCCTCGTCGCCGCTTTTGTGTCTCGTTTCCGTCATAGATGTCGGTGGCCGAGTAGGAAGACCGACACCGGAATAAAGGTAGCATGCTTGTGCAGGTACGGAGGGGAGCAGCCAGTGGGACAGCAGAAACTAGAAACACTAGAGTAAATTAGAACGAGATATATATTGCACAGAATTTATACAATACTTAACTTTTACATAGCTCAGTACTGCAGAAGGCTGATACATAGTTGAGCTAGAGGCCTGCCTAGTGCCTGTCCGATAGCCAAGTCTTCACTGGTGCCTATCTGATTCCGAAGTCCTAACTGGTTCCTATCTCAGTCCCAAGTGAACGATGTCGTTCAGTGGTGGCCACGAGCGGGGTTGCAGCAGAGGGCGCTCATGGCTGACGTCGTAAGAATGCCGCGCCGTGCGTGCAAGGCGGCGCGCGGCGAAAGTAGGTGGCGCACACTTTGGACTTGTGCGACCGCATTTTATTTTATCCTAATGCCGTCACTCAGTCGTTCCCATCAGTTCCGTTTAATCTCGTTTTCAGCATAATCATTCCCCAAAATATAAACACTGGATGTAGTGCAAAGAGGATGGTTATGGCAGATGCTACTCTTGAGTCAAGAATTTTCTTCGGTTTGAGACACTATGTATGCACAAAAAAGTGTGTAAGGTACTAAATTATATTTTACACATCATATTGAATTTTGCCGCCCCCATGAACCACAGACATTGACGAGGTGAGGTGGCTTGCGTGCCTCAATGGAACAAATAGCCTCCATAGTGGAGGGGTATCTGTGCAGAGGCCAGACAAACGTGTGGTTCCTGAAGAGGGGCAGCAGCCTTTTCAGTAGTTATTGTAACATCAGCTAACATGACTTTGCCACGCAGTTACTGCGAACGGCTAAAAGTAAGGGGAAACTACTGCTGTTACTTTTCCCGAGGACATGCAGCTCTACTGTATGAACATATGATGATGGCATCCTCTCGGGCAAAATATTACGGAGGTAAAATAGTCCCCCATTCGGATTTTCAGGCAGACTACTAAGGAGGATATTAGATCCTTTAATCGGGTAGGGAGGTTAGAAAATTTTAAAAGGGAAATGGATAGTTTGAAGTTAGATATAGTGGGGATTAGTGAAGTTTGGTGGAAAGAGGAACAGGATTTCTGGTCAGGTGAGTACAGAATTATAAATACAAAATCAGTTGGGGGTATTACAGGAGTAGGGCTGATAATAAACAAGAAAATAGAAATGCAGGTAAACTACTATGAGCAGTGCAGTGATCGCATTATAGTAGTCAAGATAGATACGAAGCCAACACCAACCACAGTAGTACAGGTTTATATGCCAACTAGCTCTGCCGATGATGAGGAGATCAGAGAAATGTATGAGGAAGGTAAAAGAAATTATTCAGACAATTAAGGGAGAGGAAAACTTAATTGCGATGTGAGACTGGATATCTGTAGTAGGAAAAGGAAGGGAAGGAAAAATAGTAGGTGTATATGTTTTGGGCAAAAGGAATGAAAGAGGATACCGCCTGGTAGAATTTTGCACGGAACATAAATTAATCATGACAAACACCTAGTTTAAGAATCACGAAAGAAGAAGGTTGAATACGTGGAAGAGACCAGGACTCACCGGAAGGCACCAGATAGATTTTATAATGGTAAGACATAGATTTTGGAACCAGGTTTTAAGCTGTAAGACATACCCAGGAGCAGATATAGACTCTGACCATATCTTATTGGTCATGGACTGTAGGCTGAAACTGAAAAAACTGTAGAAAGATAGGCAAATAAGGAGATGGGACCTGGATTAATTGAAGGAACTTGAGTAAAGGCAGCTGAAGACAATCTGATAGAAAGGCAAGACCTACAAAACATCCTTGAATATCACAGGAAATACTAAATGTAATCGATGAAAGGAGAAAATATAAAAATGCAGCTAATGAAACAGGCTAAATGGAGTACAGGCGACTAAGAAATGAGATTTACATAAAGTGCTAAATAGCTAAGCAGGTGTGGCTAGAACGCAAATGCAAGTCTGTAGAAGAATATATAAATAGGGCAAAAATAGATACCGCCTACAAGAAAATAAAAGAAACGTTTGGAGACAAGAAAAGCCGCAGTATGAATATAAAGTACTCAGATGGGAAACCAGTTCTCAGCAAAGAAGGGAATGCTAAAAGCTGAAAGGTGGAAAGAATATATAGAGGGGCTCTACAAAGGAAATAAACTTAGAGACAATATTGTAGGAATGGGAGACGAAGGAGATAAAGATGAAATAGGGGATACTATACTGAGGGAAGAATTTGACAGAGCACTTAAAGAGCTAAGTAGAAACAAGGTCCATGGAGTGGACGACATTCCCTACTGAAGTCTCTGGGAGAACCAACCATGAGAAAACTATTTCACCTGGTGCGTAATATTTATGAGGCAGGGAAGAAAACCTCAGACTATAAGAAAAGTGTAATAATCCCCATTCCAAAGAGAGCAGGCGCAGACAGATGTGAAAATTACAGAACCATCAGTATAATAAGTCATAGTTGGAACATTTTAACACGAATTGTTTACAGAAGGATGGAAGATCTGGTAGATGCCGACCTCGGGGAAGATCAGATTTGGATTCAGTAGAAATGTAGGACCACGGAGGCTATACTCACTTTACGGCTTATCTTAGAAGATATGTTAAGGAAAAGCAAACCTACGTTTCTAGCTTTTGTAGGTTTGCAGAAAGCTTTTGACAATATTGATTGGAATACTCTTTCTGCTTCTGAAATCAGGAGGAACAAAATATAGGGAACGGAAGGTATTTACAACTTGTACAAAAACCAGACAGCAGTTATCAGAGTTGAAGGGCATGAAAGGGATACAGAGGGTGGGAAGGGTGTAAGGCAGTGTTGTAGCCTGTCTCCAATGTTATTCAATTTGTACATTGAGCAAGCTATAAAGGAAAGCAAGGAGAAATATGGAGAAGGAATTAAAGTTCAGGGTGAAGAAATAAAAACCTTGTGTTTTGCCGATGACATTTTAATTTTGTCAGAAACAGCAAATGACCTGGAAGAGCAGTTTAACTGAATGGATGTGTTGAAAGGTGCATACAAGATGGACATTAACAAGAGCAAAACAAGGCTAATGGAGTGCAGCCTAAGAAATACAGGCGATGCTGAAGGAATTAGATTAGGTAACGAAACCATAAAGGTGATGGATGAGTTTTGTTACTTGGGCAGTAAAATAACACACTATGATCATAGTACAGAGGATATAAAATGCAGAATGACAATGGGAAGAAAAGCTTTTTTGTAAAATAGAAATTTGTTAACATCGAATATTAATTTAAGCGTAATGAAGTCCTTTCTGAAGGTATTTGTGTGTAGTGTTGCCTTGTATGGGAGTGAAACATGGACGATAAACAGTGCGGACAAGAAGAGGGTAGAGGCTTTCGAAATGTGGTGTTACAGAAGAATGCTGAAGATTAGGTTGGTGGATCGCGTAAGGAATGAGGAGGTACTGAACAGAATTGGGGAGAAAAGGAGTTTCTGGCATACCTTGACTAAAAGAAGGGATCGATTGTTAGGACACTTTCTGGGACATCAATGAATCAATCATGAATTTAGCGTTCGAGGGAAGTGTGTGGCGTAAAAACCGCAGAGGAAGATCAAGAGATGAATACAGTAAGCAGATTCAAATGGATGTAGGTTGCCGTTCTTATGATGAGATGAAGAAGGTTCCTCAGGACAGAGCAGGATGGAGAGCTGCATCAAACCAGTCTCCGGACTGAAGACTACAACACAAAGCAATTGAATTTTCAAAAATGTTCAAATGTGTGTGAAGTGATTGCGACCAAACTGCGTGGTAATCAGTCGTTAGACTTACACTCTCATTATTTGACTAACTTAAACTAACTTACGCTAAGTAAGCGGGAGTGCAGACCGTGACTTGCGCGCCGCAGACCGCTCGGCCACTGCGGACGGCAATTGAATATTACTAGTATGTTCTTGCATTAGTAATGAACAAGTGACATACAACAAATATACAAAATACAAAATTAAATAACTACTTTGTAAATATTTCACCTTTTCATCTTTTAGTTTGTATATGTGTTAACATATGTCACTAGTGCATTACTTATGCAACTACATACTAGCAAAATTCAATATGATGTGTAAAATAGAATTTAGTACCTTATATACATTTTATGAATACACAATTTCTCAAACCAAAGAACATTGATTAGTGACGTGCCATCCTCTTTGCACGACACCCAGTGTGTATATTTTATGAAAATTGTGACGCCCAGTATAGCAACATACTGTCATGTGTAAAAATCGTCAGTTCCCAGTACACAACATGGTTATGCTTATAACTACAGAACCTATAGTACAGAAAAAAATAACAGCCTAATGTTTAATTCCGTTTTATTCTGTTCTCTATTATCAAAGTTCAGTAATTTTGGAAGAACCACCATGACTCCTTGAAGCTACACTTCTAGCAAGATAATAAAATGTTGGCGTAACGTATCCACTGATGAGCCTACAGTGGCCTGAAAATCTATAAAAGCAGCTGCTTACATTTTTTTAACCATAATAAGCCGCCAAATTAATACAACTAAATAATGTTATAGTTAATTCGTTCGACCAGACTTTGGTTCGAATACAGTCAATGTACTATCACATGGTTCACTAATTTTATACTCTTTGTAAGTTTCCTTGCCATTAAATTACAAACGATATGCATATATATTTCTACACATTTACATAAAATCTGCGTATTTCAGACAAGATAAGTAATGGTAATTAAAATGTCAATGTAAATAAATAAATACAAAATGAAAAGTTTCCTTTGAAATTGGAGTTTAATATAGTAGAATAGTTTTTAGGCACAGAAGAGTTGACACAGGTAATAATTCATCTGAGGATCGTTCAAAGACTGCATCTGCACACTGTGCTATTTGCAGGGAGACATGAGTGAGAGAAGCCTATGTAATTAATTACATACTTCATAATGATGCACTTGAAGGCATAAGATCCCTCTTATAATATTTATTACGAAGAGGGGACATGTGAGAATGCTTTTCAGGAGTAAATATTACTATATTCACTTTGTAGAATGATGGCGAAAACAATTTACCGTAACTAAGGAGTACGTTCTGGCAATATTAATAACGTTTTTGTGCATGTTACTGTTTCATCACTTGATTTGATTTAAGTAGGGTGAGAGTGTACCTCTTATTTCACTGAGATTTAATTGTAGTAAGTAATTACTTATTCTCCGAACATTACAGTGCACTAACATATACAAACAATACGTCAACAGAAGTAAAGAACAAGTCATAAAACTAAGGAACTGGTTATGCAATGTAAACTTTCACGGCCAGCGTCAACTTCATTTAAAACTTCCGGGCTGATAAGCCGTAGTCGATTTATAAAACTTTCCCCTAACGTTTCATCTTCGGCTGCGGAAGACATCTTCAGTGGTAGAGTGGCGAACTGCGATGAGAACTTGAGGGAGCGCCATATATATAGGCAATGTAGAGGGCACCACAAGACATCACGTGATGGCAATACCAGACATAGTGTCGTAGCCGACATCACGTGATGTCTTGTGGTGCCCTCTACATTGCCTATATATACGGCACTCCCTCAAGTTCTCATCGCAGTTCGCCACTCTACCTCTGAAGATGTCTTCCGCAGCCGAAGATGAAACGTTAGGGGAAAGTTTTATAAATCGACCACGGCTTATCAGCTTTAAATGAAGCAAGGAACTGGTTGTACCGCATTAATCACAATTTTGACACATCAGCTGGATTCAGTCTTTATAGACGATCACTAGCTTTACACAGTCCTTTTGGAAGAGTGCTTATTGAGTTAACAACGAAGATTCAGCAACAAACAACTGTTTCTTTTTCCTCTTTGCCAGATTTATCCTAGCTGCCGAACCAAGTTCTTGCTCTGGACCGATGAAATCTGGATTCCACAATGCAAGTGCTCTATTCTTCAAGACTGGCAGTGTTTCGTTGCAAACGAAGAAAACAAAAAGCACTGGTCCCTGCGCCATTGTAGTAGCTATATGTACGTATTAAACAAACTGCACGATGCCTTGAGCCTGGTGGAACCCAATTCTAATAAAAATACCTATTCCACTTAAGATGACAGTCTTAACCGTGAGGAAAATCATTTGTTTCTTTGTGCCAAGTTTGTCATTATTGTAAATATTGAGTTGACGCAAGGAGTTCCGAGTGCGTTGGTACAGGTGTCCCACAAGTCCATGACACGCCAAACTGAAAACTATAGACAGAGAAATTCCCACGAGATTATACGACTGTGGAAAAGATAAAATTTACTCATCCTTTCCAGAGCAATACTTGTTCAAATGTTTGTAAAGCTTATGGGACTTAACTACGGGGTCATCAGTCCCTAACCTTACAAACTACTTATGAACTACTTACGAACTAGGATGGCACAAATATCCATGCCCGAGGGGGGATTCGAACCCCCGACCGTAGTGGCCGTGCTGACCGTGACTGGAGCGCCTCAGTCAGCTCGGCCACCGCGGCCGGCAGCAATACTTGTTCCAGACATTATACTCCATGGAATTAATGCGTACAGCACCTGAGAACGAAATATCGCTTTCGCCTCGGCGGATAGTAAGTCGTTGGGCGACTGAACGCGTACATTTGGAAGCAGAACGAGTTCAGCCATAAGCAGCTTAGAAGTGTGAGGGAGCTATCAATCTGTACCACCACTGGCAAGCTGGGGACGCCAACCATACGGTACATGACCTCAGAACACAAGATTTGTATTAGATCCGTGATCTGAAAGGTCAAGAGTATCTTTTCAGGCAAATTACGTAAGTGGGGTCGGTACATGTATATTGCGGCGGCCAGAAAACGGAACAGAACGTTAACTATTACAAAAGAATTCTCTAACAGTCTTATGCTATCGATCTTAAAATTCCTGTATTTCAAGATGTCACTGTCTTTGTAGTTCAGCGTTCTTTCTGTCGGCTTTCCATTTCCTTCTATGCCAAGTTTTGCACGTCACGTCGAATGTCGTCGAGTACGATCTATTTGTGAAAAGTTAGATGCGGCACAGCACGAATGGCTTGCTGAAGGAAAAATCGCCACACTTGAGTAACAGAATAGCTCTGGAAACGGAGCAGACGGCATCTGTGGCGTTCGATCTGAGACACGACCGATCGTCGGGGCTATCGAAGTAGCAGCGGGCGTCGTGCACAGACTGTAAGGTACTGAACGGGACGTGCTGGCAAATGCCGACCGAGTTGAAATTTGACTCGCGCGCTTTGCTTCTGTGACGTCACCTGGCAGCAAGCGCCGAGCAGTTGCCGCAGTCCCCTTATGAAACGTGCAAGCAGCAAGTTGTGTTTTGCGCTCGCTCGTTTCGTGAGCTGTTTAAGTGTCCGGATAGAAAGTAGCTATCTTGTATTAGGGAACAATTTTTCCATATATTATTTCTATAATTCAGGTAAAAAAAGGTGATTATGAGTACGAATACTCGTGTTGTGCCGTTGCGGAGTGCAATAATAGTGGGCGCAAGACGGAAGGCATTTTGTACCATCGGTTTCCAAAAGATGAGCAATTTCAGTGCATATGGATCCCTCGCTGTAAACGACAAGACGAAATAAATGTAAAAAATGCTGCAATTTGTACCGAACATTTTTTTGTAGCCGATTAATAAAATTGTATGTATGAAAGTAGTATTCAGTTCAATGTACATAATAATTAAATGAGTAAAACAAAAGCATTAATGCGAAAATCGGCTGCTAAGTTTGCGATGTAAGTTTTCTTTATCTAATGTATAAAAATGAAGGTCTCTGTTTGTCCGTATGCTATGCCTGTCAATGTCATTCAGTCGATTGCGATAAAACTTTGTCAACTTATTGCAAGAACTAGCGTCACGGTTATAGGCATAGTAAAATTTCGAAATTCGCACTCTAAGGAGCTGAAATCATATTATATAAAACAGAAGCACATTTTCTCTCTGACTGTCCCTTTAACCTTCTATAACCCGAGAACTACTGAACGTATCGTGATGAGATTTCTTTTAAATTGTAGATCTCACAAAGGCCTAAAAAAAGTCCGGGAGAGTATATGTCTAACTTTTACGAGTGAAGCATATGTACTACATAAATAGTGATTGTGGGAAATGTATAAAAGTTAGAGATGTGCTCTCATGGACTTTATTTTAGATCTTTATGAGCTCTACAATTTACAAAAATCCTCATCACCATACGTTCAGTGGTTCTCGAGTTAAAAACGTTTAAATATTACCCGTGCCAAGTCGCTTGGCGGGACGGGTTAGCTAGTTGTTAATGTTTGAAGCTTTTCTTTTTCAGTCCTTTGTATGTCAGTATACATATATATTAATCACAAGCGTGTTCCTTTTTTTTTTTTTTTAACTTCTACGATCATTAGCGCCCAGACAAGAACTTAGATTCACTATATCTCAAAAAAAAAAAAAAAAAAAAAAAAAAAAATTGGTGACTGTCAGAAAATCAAGAAATCCCCGACGACGAAGGCAGATCCGACACCGGCAGTGCTCTTGGAACCATCAGTGTAAATAAATACGGCATTATCGAACCGCGAACGGAGTTCGACAAGCCTCGAGCGGTATACCAAATCCGGAGTGCTCTCCTTGGGGAGCGAACTAAGTTCAAGGTGAGTGTGAACCTGGGCTTGATGCCACGGTGGCAGTGGGCTTTCGCTCAACCGAAAGGTGGAAGGAAGGGTAAAATCTAGCCGCTGTAGTAGGCGGCGAAACCGAACTGCAGGTGGAAGCAAGGCAATCGCAGACAACTGATATTGGCGATCGAGTGAGTCGTCAAAAAATAATCGGTAAGATGGATGGTTGGGCATCGACCGCAGGCGGCATGCGTACCGACACAAGAGTATGTCACGCCGAGTGGTCAAGGGTAATACAGCAGCCTCGGCATACAGACTTTCAACAGGGCTAGTATAAAATGCACCGGTCGCAAGACGTAAACCCCGATGGTGGATAGAGTTGAGGCGGCGGAGAATCGACGGCCGTGCAGAAGAGTATACAAGGCTTCCGTAGTCGAGCTTCGACTGAACAATGGCCTGGTAAAGGTGAAGCAGCACGGTACGATCCGCTCCCCATGACGTGCCACTGAGGACACGAAGAACGTTAAGGGATCGGGCACAACGGGCAGCCAGGTAGGACACGTGTGTGGACCAGCAAAGTTTACGATCCAACATGAGTCCCAAGAATTTCGTAGTCTCCACGAAAGGGAGAGCAACAGGGCCGAGATGTAGACAAGGTGGAAGAAATTCCTTGTATCTCCAGAAGTTTATACACACAGTTTTCTCAGTGGAGAATCGGAAGCCGTTTGCGATGCTCCAGGAATATAGACGGCCAAGACAGCGTTGAAGAGAACGCTCCAAGAGACACGTCCGCTGGGCGCTACAATAAATTGCGAAATCGTCAACAAAAAGAGATCCGGAGACGTCGGCTGAAAGGCAATCTACGATCGGATCGATTGCAATGGCAAAGAGCGCCACACTCAAGACGGAGCCCTGTGGTACCCCATTCTCCTGGCAAAAGGTATCTGACAAAACAGAGCCCACCCGTACCCGGAACTTGCGATCCGCCAAAAACGCTTGAATGAAAAGAGGAAGGCGGCCCCGAAGGCCCCATGTGTGCAATGTGCGGAGAATGCCCGCTCTCCAACAGGTATCGTATGCCTTCTCCAAGTCGAAGAACACTGCTACTGTTTGACGCTTCTTTAGAAAGTTGTTCATAATGAAGGTCGACAACGTAACGAGGTGATCAGCAGCAGAGCGGTGTCGACGAAAACCGCATTGGATATTAGTCAGGAGGCGGCGAGATTCGAGGAGCCAGACCAACCGAGCGTTAACCATCGTTCCATCACCTTACAGACGCAGCTCGTCAGAGAAATGGGGCGATAACTGGAAGGAAGGTGTTTGTCCTTCCCTGGTTTGGGGATGGGGACAACAATGGCTTCACGCCAACTTGTGGGAACATGACCTTCAGTCCATATGCGATTGTAGGTACTAAGAAGAAAGCACTTGCCCGCAGGAGAGAGGTTCTTCAGCATCTCAATATGAATGGAATCGGGCCCGGGAGCAGAAGATCGGGACAGGGCGAGAGCACGGTCTAGCTCCTGCATGGTGAAGGCGACGTTATAATTTTCACGATTAAAAGAGTGGAAAGAAGGCGGCCGTGCCTCCTCTACCTGTTTGCGAGGGAGAAAGGCAGGGCGGTAATGGGCAGAGCTCGAAACCTCCGCAAAGAAACGGCCCAATGCGTTGGAAACAGCAGCGGGGTCCACGAGGACTGCGTTCTCCATGGTCAGGCCAGGAATCGGGGAGTGGACCTTGATGCCGGATAAACGGCGTAGGCCACCCCAAACAACCGTGGAGGGAGTAAAACGGTTAAAAGAACTAATAAAAGCAATCCAGCAAGCTTTCTTGCTGTCGTTTATGATACGACGACATTGCGCTCTCATACGTTTATAATTTATGCAATTCCCCAAAGTTGGGTGGCGGCGGAAGGTGCATAAAGCACGGCGCCGGGCTCTAAGCGCGTCGCGGCAGGCTGCAGTCCAGCAAGGGACCTGGACACGACGTGGAGAAGAGGATGTACGAGGAATGGAACTTTCAGCAGCGGTGAGAATAACCTCTGTGAGATAGTCGACCTGACTGTCACAGTTGGGAAAATTATGATCGTGAAAAACAGCCACGGAAGAATAAAGCCCCCAGTCGGCTTTGGAAATGTTCCAACTGGTGGGACGAGGAGATGGGGAATGATGCAGGAAGTGGATGATACAAGGGAAATGGTCACTTGAGTACGTGTCAGAAAGTGCATACCACTCAAACCGACCGGCAAGCTGAGAAGTGCATATTGCGAGGTCTATATGGGAATAAGTGTCTGTTGTGTCTGAAAGGAAGGTCGGTGCACCGGTGTTGAGGCAGACAAGATCGAAGTGTTGGAGAAGGTCCACCAAAAGGGAGCCTCTCGGACAAGGTGCCGATGACAATGGCGAATAGATAGTACAGAGGGAGAAGGTAAATGTGGATAAAGTGATGCGGACGGCAACTGCCTGTAGGTGAGTATGCAAGGAAATGGGATGGTAATAGACATCGTCTCGAAGAAGCATCAGAATCCCTCCATGGGCTGGGACACCTTCCACGGGTGGCAGGTCGAACCGCACAGAGGTGTAGTGTGGAAAGTCTGCACGATCACTTGGACGCAACGTAGTTTCTTGGAGACAGACTAGAAGCGGGCAGTGCAACCGAAGGAGTAGTTTTAACTCCTCCCGATTGGAACGAATGCCTCGAATATTCCATTGAAGGAGATCCATGAAAAAAATGAGATAAGAAATAAGGATAAAAACCAACTAGCAAGCGGGGTCACCTCGACGGCCGCTGAGGACCGGATTTCGAGGGAGCACTGCTATCGCTGTCTAGGGGCAAAGGGTCGTGGTCCATAGGTTCGACCGACGCGCCTGCCACCTCCCTGAGTTGATCAGGAGGGGCAGTTTCCACCGCCGGTAAAGGGCCGGGTGCCCGGCAGACGGAGCGACCCGGTGAAACAGAAGACGGCCGAGGCCGGCAACTGTTGGACAGCGTGACGGATGGATCACGCCTCGGCGGGGAAGGAGAGGAACTCTTTTTCTTGTTGGCTCTTCTCGAAGAGTGACGGTGAGAAGAGGCAGTCGACAGTTGGGAAGCATGAGAACGCAGAAAATCCTCACGGACGGGTTCCTTTCTCAAGTCCGGGCATCTTGTTTAGGTGTCCGCAGTTTACTAGAGGTTGACAAAGACTGTACTTTAGGAGCAGCAGGAGGAAGCGGGGACGTGGAACGGGCAATCTTCGGGCTGGCGGATAGCACAACTGTGTCAGCGAAGGTAAAATCACACGTCTGGGTACTTGAATCCTTAGTAGGTCGAGTGGAGGTAAGGACCTTACTGTATGTGCCCGCTGGGAGAACAGCGGGCTTTCGACTCGCCAACAACTTTCGAGCGGCAGATGTCGATACCTTCTCCGTAACCCGAATTTGCTGGATTACCTTCTCATCCTTGTATACAGGGCAGTCGCGAGAGGAAGCCGCATGGTCACTGTTGCAGTTAAGGCAGTGAGGGGACGGAGGTGGGCAATCCCCCTCATGGGCGTCCCTACCACAAGTGACACATTTTGCTGCATTTGGGCAATGTTCACGGGTATGGTTGTACCTGTGACACTGAAAACAGCGCGTTGGGTTAGGTACATAAGGGCGGACGGAGATGACTTCATACCCTGCTTTGACCTTCGACGGGAGGTCAACTCTGTCGAACGTCAAAAACACAGTACGAGTCGGTGTCAGCTGGTTATCGACCTTTTTCATTACCCTATGGACGGCTGTCACACCCTGGTCGGACATGTAGGATTGGATGTCTTCATCAGACAACCCGTCAAGGGATCTCGTGAAGACTACCCTCCGTGACGAGTTGAGTGTGCGATGTGCTTCCACCTTGACAGGAAACGTGTGTAACAATGTAGTCCGGATTAGTTTCAGAGCTTGGAAGGCACTGTCCACTTCCAGCAACAATGTGCCATTGCGCTGACGTGAACAGGTTTTAACAGGGCCAGCAATTGCATCTACACCTTTCTGTATAACAAAAGGATTGAAATCTTTTCCGTCGGTGCGAGACACAACAAGAAATTTCGGTAAATTAGGCAGAGTCTTCTTTTGCTGAGGCGAATCTATCTTCCGTTTCTGGGTCAACGTCACTGAAGAAGAGAAGGAAGTCATCGCGGAAGTGTCCCCCGTGATTACCGGCGTCTCCGATGGCGCGCTCCTTCCTAGTGGGGGCCCTCTCCGAGGGCTTACCCGCCTTAGGTGATTGTTCACACCTCAGGTCACACCTCCAGAGAACTGACGGAGGAACCAATCGGCATGTTCGGAAGGTACCAGCTCGGGTAATCACCCCTCCCTGGGCCTGGCCTTTACCAGGGGGTACATATGTGCCCTACTTGTCTACCCGGGGCGGGGAATTACGCGTTACCCCGTCACCTGCTACGCATGATAATGCGTGGGTCGGCCTTCAGACACGCACAGGGAGGAAAGAAGAAGAATAGAGGAAGTGAAGAGAAAGAAGGAAAGAAGTGTCTCAAACGCCGAGGCGGAGACTAATGAGGAGAAGAAGAAGGCTAGGAGAGTACAAGGAGAGAAAGACAGAAACAAAGGGTAAGAAAGGAAGGAACGAAGGAAGAAAAACGACAACAAGAACCACCGTAGCTCACGAAATATGCCCGTCTCCGGGCGAAGGCATAAACCGGGAGGGAAAGTGAAGCAGCCTGGGGCAGAAGAAAGGCTGCTCCGGCTCGGGGCCCCATGCGCGCCACACACGTACCCACAAAAGAACTGTGGGCCCCCTGGGGGGACAAGCGTGTTCCACCGCTTAAAAGCAATTTTTTTGTCGAATGAGAAAAGAAAAGACGGAGAAAATGTGTTCACGGCGACCTTATAATACAGCCGCTTGCTGCCGAGTGACGTAATACAGCGCTAACCAATGACAGTGAAGGAGCCCAAACTGGCATACCTTTCTAGTCTACGTACCTTGGCATTCCATGTCCACGGAGAGCGTCGCGCTGCTGCAGTCCTCCAGTTGCCACTCGTCTGCAACACAGACACAGGCAGTGCTGCCAACCAGCTATCATGATGTTTATTGCCTTTTCACCACATCATCCAGACAGAAAAGAATCATGCCGTTCCATCATGATTTGCTCTCTCATGCTTTCTGAAATAACCAATTTCCTTAACTAGTGATTTTGTACAGCAGCCCATCTATTTCGAGAAATCGTTGATCAGTTTTACATATTTTGCATTGTGAATCCTCTTCCTGGACCGTTTTTAATTCTTCCTCATGACTTACAGTAATGCAAACTTGAACTTTATGCATCACTGCATCACCGTTCAAAAATGTTGTTTATCAGATCAGTGAATAATGTCAAATTCGTATGCACTCAGTTCCAATGCCCACCTTGTTAATCTTGAATGTGGGTCCTATATGCTTAACAACAATTTAAGTGTGACATCATCTGTAATTACTGTGAACTCTCTTCGTGTCAAGAAACATTTGTTGATACCAAAAATCAGAGTACAGCTGTGGTGAAATGGCCGAGTACTCCAAGGAGCCTTGTTGTGGAGTGAGTGATTGCTCCCCGTCGAAGGTTCGAGTCCTCCCTCAGGCAGGTGTGTGTGTTGTCCTTAGGTTAGTTTAAATTAGTTTAAGTAGTTTGTAAGTCTAGGGACTGATAATAACAGTAGTTAAGTTCCATAAATTTACAATTTTATTTGAACCAGGGTAAGTTCCTTTTCAGTGGTAGTATAATTACAATATGCTTTATTTAACTGTCGCCGGCCGCGGTGGCCGAGGGGACTGAGGCGCGTCAGTCACGGTCTACACGGCCACTACGGTCGGGGGTTCGAATCCCCCCTCGGGCATGGATATTTGTGCCGTCCTTAGTGTAAGCTAGTTCATAAGTAGTTTGTAAGTTTAGGGACTGATGATCCCGTAGTTAAGTCCCATAAGCTATACATTTAATCAAAAATTTGATGATGATGATTTGATTTAACTGTCAAGAAGGAAATGACAGTGGACGTTCATGACTGTCAATTTCTTAAGTCAAAGTCGCACCAACAGCAAACTTTTAAGCATCTGTGGAGAGAGTGGTTTGCTGAAATGTGGATAGGCTAAATCTGCAGCTGTGCTTTGCGTACTTTTAAGTTCTTCCATTGCCTTTTTGCATTCTGCTGACCAATTAAATGTGGCTTCGTATTTCAATACCTGTGTCATCGGTTGTGCTATATCTGCATGATGAGCGGTGAAACGCCTATAAAAATTCGACAGTCCCAGAAATGATTGTAACTGAAATCACTTCCCTCCATACTTGCATATCGCTGGCACAGCAACTGTAATAATATTCTGGTTAAAAACAATAGTCTTGGTTGCACAAAAACGATGTTGCAATAGCCACTCCCTGGCCACAATTGCGGTCTGATGATGCTCAGAACAGGCAAAAGTGTTGTGTGTAAATAAGTCTAACATCGTTTTTGCGCAACAAAGACACTTTTTTTTTTTTTTTTTTTTTTTTTTTTTTTTTTTTTTTTTTTTTTTTTTTTTTTTTACAAAAAGACACTGTTGTTGTTCTTTCACGGTTTGTACTGGGGCGAAGTCCTGATGTCTTTAATTAATTTTCGTCCAGGGTGTTAAATATGTCCAAGGCAATACACTTGGCTTTGTGCAAAATGACATTTATCCATTGATAAAGACAAGATTTAATTTCTGATACCCTCAACAACCGATTGATGTCGTTCAGTGTGTTGCTTCATATTTTCGCCAAAAATTATTGGCTTTATAATTCCGGCTTCTAGTTGTTCCTTAACCGTATCTTCTACCAATTCTCTTTGACCAAATGAAATTCGCTAAGTCTTCCGGTGCTGAACTAAATGAGTGACATGTAAATTTTAAAGTTCTCAGTACAGATCCGAATACTCCAAAACAGGTACTAAAATGAGCTGATTGTCAGCTGTCAAATGTTAAATCTTCTTTCAAATTTTGTGCTTTAAATCAATACTAGCTTCGACTCCTTGTTGCAATGTTTCAGTTTTATTACAAAAATCTGTTTTCACAACTGCAACATCTAATGTTTCGTTTGGAATGGGTATTACATCACCTTTACTGATTCTCGACACTTGAGCAACCTTAGTTCTTTGTGGTAACACAACGTCTGCGCGCTCATGTTCGTTATTGTTATTAGGACATTGTGTCTCACCATTGTAACCATGCCTGTACTTCTGATGATGTAACAATGCATTGTGTCTAATAACTCACAATTTTCTGATCGTTCAGTCAACAAAAAATCTCCTTCTCTTATCTCGATGATTTTACTTCGATCTCGATTGTTTTACTGCTCACTGAGGAATTTGCTGAGGCCAAGTAATTTTTACTTCGACTCAGAGGGTTTAAACTGACGCATCAGTCGGGTTGTACAATAACATAACGTCAGTATTGTGTCCCCTTAGAGTGTGATATGAAGAGTTATTCTCCAGGTTGTAATAGTTATGTCATCAAGGTATACAAGAGGTTGTGTTTGGGTAAGTCCGTGTAAACCAGAATCCATTAAACATTGGAAGCTGGCTGGCACACTGTGTAGTCTGACAGCACACAGAGTTATTGATACACTTTTGTTGCTATTACAAATAAAGTTTTTGCATGATCATCTAGATGCACTGAAAGTTGGTGATATCGACTCATTAGATCATAGACTGAGAATTTTCTACATCTGCCCAAGTCTGAGTCTGATCCTTCTTTCTGTGACAAATATGTCTGCCCCGATAGAGGACAAGAAATCAAATCCGAGCATATGATGGCAGTGTGTTTTATTATTTGTAACCTTTTGCACCATTGATATGTATTTCTCTTGCCTAGGCACCGTTCTACGTCAACTTCTCCGTAATTATGTAGTTTTCCACTCCTGCACTTTTAACAGTGGTGGTCCCTTTCGTCTACAGAACACCACCTCAGTGAGGTCTGCACTCCTGCTTAGATCAGTAATTTAATGTTTTTTTTTTTCTGTGATAAACAGCACCTACCATGAAGTAATTACCAAATTGAATTTCAGTGAAGCTAACAGGACTCACTGCCTTGGGGGGAGGGAGTCAGTCACTATGCCGGCCGCGGTGGCCGAGGTGACTGAGGCGCTCCAGTCACGGTCAGCACGGCCACTACGGTCGGGGTTTCGAATCCCCCCTCGGGCATGGATATTTGTGCCGTCCTAGTTCGTAAGTAGTTCATAAGTAGTTTGTAAGTTTAGGGACTGATGACCCCGTAGTTAAGTCCCATAAGCTTAACAAACATTTGAACATTTGTCAGTCACTATGGTAGCACGTACATCCCCATACTCGTTTAAAAACATGCCAGTTAGTTGCTTGTTGCTCATATTTGCTTCTCTGTCACAGCGGCAGTCTCTCTCTATGTGACCCCGTATTCCAGTTGTGGCAGGTTCTTTTCCCCTTACAGTCTTTGCGCTACTGTTTAGCTCTCTTTTACCGATAACATTCCACATTCGTGTTTAACACGAGACGTTCATCCCTTTCCGTTTCATTCTGCCGTCTCAATGAAACCAACAGTTGCTTAGACGGCTCCTTGAAATGTTTTGCATCTCTTCATCTCCAGACAACCCATGCATGAATGTGTAAAGTGCTCTCTGGCGTCAAAGAGCTACAAGCTCGTAATTCTGAGCATTTATGATTCTAATTCTAGTCGAAAACTGTTCGATAGATTCTTCTCGCCACATGCGCAAACTATGTGGTTGCTCTCTGTAGAATCTGAAAAAAATTTTGCATTTGACTCTCTGAACAACCAGCATTTTGAATTCATTCTAAAATTCATTTTTACAAAAGCATTCCTCAACGAAATAATGCATCGTTAATAACTTTCTTTATTGCCATGCAGAAATAAGTAACTATTTCCAGACTGAAACTTTCACTCTGCAGCGGAGTGTGTGCTGATATGAAACTTCCTGGCAGATTAAGTAACTATTTGTTGCAAGGAACACAGACATATAGCAAGTAAAAAATTTCCGACTGTTACTATTGTAGGAATTGATGGAACGTGAAGTTCTGAAGAATTTCAGAGGGAGATTTAGGCAACAATTGACAGAACCAGGTGGAAATAAAACAGTAGAAGAGGAATGGGTAGCATTGAGAGATGAAATAGTGAAGGCAGCAGAGGACAATATAGGAAGAAAAGAAAGACCTACAAAAAATCCTTGGATATCACAGGAAATACTTAATTTATTTTATGAAAGGAGTAAATATAAAAATGCAGTAAATGAAACAGGCAAAATGGGGTATAGACGACTAAAAATGAAATTGACAGAAAGTGAAAAATGGCTAAGCAGGAGTGGCTAGAAGCCAAATGCAAATCTGTAGAATAATGTATAAGAAAGGGAAAAGTAGATACCGCCTACAGGAAAATAAAAGAGACATTTAGGGACAAGAAAAGCAACTCTATGAATATCAAGAACTCAGATGGAAAACCAGTTCTCAGCAAAGAAGGGAAAGCTGAAAGGTGGAAAGAGTACATAGAGCAGCTCTACAAAGGAAATGAACTTAGAGACGATGTTGTAGGAAGGGAAGAGGAAGTAGATCAAGTTGAAATAGGAGATACAATACTGAGAGATGAATTTGACAGAGCCCTCAAAGACCTAGGTCGGAACAAGGCCCCAGGAGTAGATGACATACCCAAAGAGCTACTAAAGTCTTTGGGAGAGCCCGCCACGACAAAACTATTTGAACTGGTGTGTAGGATGTATGAGACAGGCGAAATACCCTCAGACTTTAAGAAAAATGTAATAATTCCCATTCCAAAGAAATCGGGCGCAGACAGGTGTGAAAATTGCAGAATCATCAGTTTGATAAGTCATGGTTGAAAAATTATAACCCGAATTATCTACAGGAGAATGGAAAAGCTGGTAGAAGCTGACCTCGGGGAAGATCAGTTTGGATTCAGGAGGAACTTAGGAACCCGGGAGGCAATACTCACTTTACGTTTTATCTTAGAAGATAGATTAAGGAAAGAGAAACCTACATTTTTAGCTTTTGTAGATTTGGAGAAAGCGTTTTGACAATGTTGACTGGAATACACTCTTTCATATTCTGAAGTCAGCAGGGTTAAAATACAGGGAAAGGAGAGTTATTTACAACTTGAACAAAAGCCAGACCGCAGTTATTAGACTCGAAGGGGAAGAAAGGGAAGCATCAGTTGGGAAGGGAGTAAGACAGGGTTGTAGCCTTTCCCCATTGTTATTCAATTTGTACATTGAGCAAGCTATAAAGGAAAACAAAGATAAATTTGGAGAAGGAATTAAAGTTCAGGGGGAAGAATTAAAAACATTGCGTTTTTCCGACGACATAGTAATTCTGTCAGATACAGCAAAGGACTTGGAAGAGCAATTGAACGGAATGGACAGTGTGCTGAAGGGAGAGTATAAAATGAATATTAACAAGATCAATACAAAAATAATGGAATGCGGTCTTAGATAATCAGGCGATGCTGAAGGAATCAGATTAGGTAACGAAACAATGAAGGTGGTAGATGAGTTTTGTTACTTGGGTAGTAAAATAACATGTGATGGTCGCAGTACAGAGGATATAAAATGCTGAATGGCAATGGGAAGGAAAGCATTTTTGAAAAAGAGAAATTTGCTAACATCGAATATTAATTTAAGTGTAAGGAAGTCTTTTCTTAAGGCATTTGTGTGGAGTGTTGCCTTGTACGGGAGTGAACATGGACGATAAGCAGTGCAGACAGGAAGAGAATAGAGGCTTTTGAAATGTGGTGTTACAGAAGAATGCTGAAGATTAGGTGGGTAGATCGCATAACTAATGAAAAGGTACTGAACAGAATTGGTGAGAAAAGGAATTTTTGGCATACGCTGACTAAAAGAAGGGATCGCTTGGTAGGACACATTCTTAGACATCGAGGAATCGTAAACTGAGCATTGTTGGGTAAAGATGCTAGAGGGAGGCCAAGAGACGCGTATAGTAAGCAGATTCAAGTAGATGTGGGTTGCCGTTCTTATGAGGAGATGAAAAGGCTTGCTCAGGATAGAATAGGGTGGAGAGCTGCATCAAACCAGTCTCCGGACTGAAGACCATAACTATTGTTCCCACACTTTGCATTGATTAGGCCTACATATCAGCTATGATCGATCATGTCGCTGTTCTGGAAGGACAATGACATAACTGCAAAATTCAATAAATCGACGTTATCACATCAGTTATCTCAGAAACAGGTAGCACCTACAGTGGAAAATCGTCAAAACTGACGAACTGACTTCAGTATGCGCTACCTATATAGTTTCGTTATTGCCATGCAGAAATAAGTAACTATTTGTTTCAAGGAATTCAGACATATAACAAGTGAAAAATGTCTGACTGTTACTATTGTTTCCACACTTTGCATTGATAGGCTTACATATCAGCTATGATCGATCATGTCGCTGTTCTGGAAGAACAATGACACAACTTCAAAATTCAATAAATCGATGTTATCAAATCAGTCATCTCAGAAACAGGTAGCACCTACAGTGGAACATCGTCAGAACCGACGAACTATCCAGTTCTGACGATGTTCCATTGTATGAGCTACCTATTTCTGTGATGACTGATTCAATAACCACAATTCATTGTATTTTGCAGCCGCGTCATTGTTCTTCTGGTACAGCGAGTATTGTCAACAAGAAATGAAAATATTTTTAAAGAATGTGTAGACAATCGAAATTGTTTGTTTTATTTTAATACTGAACAAATTAGATGCTCTATCATCAACCACAGCAGCAACAGCAGAAGAAACCTCTCAAAAATGCACATACACTAAGTATAAAACAAAGCAATTTTTCTGGTGTGGTGTGTACTTCAAGGGAATTACACGATAGGTCTTCAGAAGCATTACTCCACGGGCAGCTATGTGCCATTAGTGAGGAATTTTGTTTATCTGTAAACAGGCTGATATCAAACAATGCAATAAATTTGGTGATATTGCATGAAATATTTGTCGTTTTATCACTTGGATTTGTGCAATTAAATACTGAAAAGGTATATCTCAGAAGCAAGAAATGTCCAGAAAACAAACTAAATACGATACACACTAAATACAACACCTCACATTCAGCAACAACAAACGATTGACAGATTTCTGTCAAATGTACTGACCACCGTCAATATGGCGACCGAGTGTACATGTGTTGCCGCACGGAGTGCTGTAACTTGTATGGTAGACAATGAGATTTAAGCTTGTTGACTATAGTACAGAAGTAGTATAGGGTAGTACACATATCAGCGGTTTATGGCTTCTATGTGACGTTTCCTGTACAGTTCACTATTAACATTGCTCTGTATTTATTAACCTTTTGCATTTGACTTAGGCAAGAGATTTTTAGCTAAAACTCTTTTCTAATTTCATTCCTGTATGACGAGACTATAAGGTGACACAAAAACTAACAAAACATTTATACATACCTTGCCATAAGAGGAGCAAATTTTCTAATAACTCATATGATGGCAAATTGCTTCAATCTACGTAATTAAAGAGAAGAAAAATTCTGCATGTGTCGTTATGTAACAAAGTTGCTAAACCATTGCATTGTTTTTCATATCAGATAACATTAATGTTTATCGCTATGCAAGTAATGTTAATAACTTTCAGACAAGAATTTTTGGCAGGGAAGGAGGTTGTCAAACTAAGAACAAATAAACATCAGTCTCATTTTGTATTTATATTAGTGCGAGGCAAAAGAAATATGAAAATAACAATTCTGTATGCCCTGCACTGTAATAAAATGTAATACAAAACCACTATTATTACCTGGAGCACATTTTCAAGAATGTCATTCAGTTTTTCTTCTTCAGCGTTTCCATTAACTTTGTCATTGTGTCCACCTTCTTTTCACGACGCTTCAGTTTCATTTGTAATTTCTTCACTTTTTTCCTGACAGCCGCAACCCTGTGTGAAACGTCTGTCTGAACACTTGGTATAACCGGTATCTCACTTCTAAATGCGGCGACCTCAGGCAACAGACAATGCACAAACTCATAGAGAAATGGTAGGCGATAAACTGCTATCGGTTTAATGTGCAAGCATTGGTAGCGAAACAAATCAAGAACGAAACTGGCTATCCACAGTTCATGACAAGGCTATAGCTAAGGGGGGACATCGAGGGGCAATGCTCTACCTTAAAATAGGTATTCCCCTTCCTAAAAAGGACCATAAACTAAGATGATATACTAAGCAAATAGTTGGCTCGTATGATCAAAAATAATTTTAAAAAATTACACTGTCCACATATAGCATTCGAAGGGTATGAGAAGGCTGTGTTCATATTACAAATTATGGTACAGAGAATCTGCTTTTAACTAAAATAAGCAGCCGCTCCACGAAAAGGATGACCGGCAGACCTACAGTCACACTGACATGGGTGTAGCCAGCATATGATTTCAGAAGTGGTTTTCAACGGATGGACACTGTAATAACACTAGAGTTCTATTAAGAATATGTGTTCTAATACTGTACAGTACCATATTACTATTCAATGCAAAGGACTGGATTCTAGAAATTCAACACAGTATAGAAACATTAGAAAAACCTCTCAAGAACCTAAGTATTCTCGAAAATAGGGACAAGGCAAATCACATCATGATGATAGGCAAATGTAGATCGAAACACGAATGGCCGTCAGAAAGGTAGTGCGGCGTGAAGCTTTCAATAGTTTTTGAAGCATTATCAGAGAAGCACTCCAAAACTCAAATTTTTGCGGTACGTGGAAGCTGCCATTGCCAAAATATAAAATATAAAACAGATACTGTTTGACCAGGCGGGAACATTGATTCGTTTATATAGTAACATCAAGAAGTTTTGATAACTCACATTGTAATTACTAATAATGGAGTCGAGAAACAGCTCAAATATCTAAAGCGCAGTGAAGCTCCTCCGCCAAGATAGTTCCTAAACAGAATATCTGTCGGTTTTATACCCCTCTTAACTGTAATTTTCTGTGGGTTCCTTGAGCAAGGAATCGTTTCTAATGACTGGAAAAGAGACAAGTCACACTCATCTATAAGCAGCAGACATAAAAGAAAACTAAGTTCAAAAATGAGCTTATAGGACTTAAATACGGGGTTATCAGTCCCTAAACTTACAAACTACTTATGAACTAGCTAATACTAAGGACGGCACAAATATCCATACCCAAGGGGGGATTCGAACCCCCGACCGTAGTGGCCGTGCAGACCGTGACTGAAGCGCCGCAATCCCCTCGGCCACCGCGGCCGGCGAAAACTAAGTAGAGTGCTCATTATTTCAATACTAGTAATCACAATAACTGTTAATATATTTAATCCACTGTAAGACAAGACGGTGTATTCCTAGATGTTTGCAGTTAGCTACAGGATTAGGTGTGCACCTCTTCCTCCAAACTATACCGATGGCTATGAATGTTTTACTTCAGAGATCCAAAAATACGGGAATCGCACGGGGAGAAATCGAGATCGTATGGAGCACGCTAATGGTAAGGTCGTATCCTTGCGCTTTATGAAAATGGGAACTGTATCGTACCATTTCAAGTGCTATGGTATACAGCAGATCCACCATTCATCTCTAGGTTAAGAGGATGGAAGATGAAGGCCACATAAACCGTCGTAGTCGCTCTGGACGCCCACGGACTACCATAGATGATGAAGACAAGACTATACTCCGCTGCTGTGTTGAGGACCCTTTCAGTAGCAGCAGAGAAATTAAAAATGTCCTGCTGGTAAAAATGATTAGATGGACCATAAGTCGTCAATTCGACGAGGACGGAAGATATGGACGGTAAGCGCTGGTAAGGAAGTGCTGAAAGAACAATATAGAGCTGCCAGGTTAAATATCGCACTGGCCTGCGGAAGGAAGTCACTTTCGTACTGGGACCGACTTAAATTTACCGACAAGAAGGTATTTTCGACTGCTCAAAATAGCTCCGTCCATGTATATTGACCAAGAGAAACGAGATACGACCGTAAATATGTCCAGCAGAGGCAAACATGTGGCAGGACGTCTGTCTCAGTTTGGGGCTGTATATCAGCAAATGGTTGCGGCGCGCTGTGGAAACTTGAGCGTCCGCTTTCTAGTGGTTATTACTGCGAAATAATAGAAGACTTCGTGCTTCCTTCTGTTCGGCAGCAATTTCCTGGAGGTAGAATCATCTTCTAACATGACTGTTTCCCAATGAATACAGCCAATCGTGTGAGGCACTGGTTTCAGATGAAAGGAGACATTAAGCAAAATTTAGGCGGACTTTATCACGATGCAGAACGATGCTACTTTCTGTTAGCTTTGTCAACATTTCTGGACGGGTTTGAACCCCAGAAAGTCCCCCCCCCCTCTGGCTACGCCCATGCACACTGACACAGGCCAGGGTTGCCAAGCGTTCGCCAGCACGCCCACAGGGTCACCGTCAGGTCAGAGTTTGGCATCGCACAGGCGCGCGGGAGACAAAGCGGTTAGCAGTCGCAGGCGTGGAGTGGGCCTGGCTAGACGTTTGTCAGTAGTCTGAATTTTCCACAGGTTACTGGGTCGAGCTTGACGCGAGCTCCCCACCCACGCATACGGAAGTTGTTATTTTGTGCTGTCCGTTGGCCCATCCCGTTTTATTTCTACCGAGAAGCACATGTTCTGCAGGTCAGGAAGATTGATTTCTTCTCTCTGCACACGTGTCCATCATTTTCCCATGGTTACGCAATTGGACATTTGTTGGTTACTTTTGGAGTTTACACCCTCCAGCAATCCAAGCTGGAATTTTTCCAAGGAGCCGATCGTAGAGGTGCCGAATGTAGTCTTGCAGTATGGCCTACCATGTAATTTCCACATAGTGCCTCAGTCGGACACGATTTCGTGCCTGACGTGCAGACCACGCCAAGATGACGTTCATTCGATTTCAAACATGTTCGATGGGGGGCAGATCTGGGGAATGTACTGACCATGCTTGTTGATGTACACCTTGAAGAGCACGTTGAGTAATACGGGATAGATGTGGTCGATCACTGTCCGGTTGGAAAAGCATATCGCCTTGTTGGTGCATGAACAGTAGCAAGACTACTTGAATGATGGTTTCAATGTACCGTGCACTGTTCAATGTTCCCTCTACGATCACAAGAGGAGAAAGGCCAGGGAAGGATATAGTTCCCCCACATCATGCTGCATGAACATGGGTGCCGTTGGAGCGTCTTCCGCTCATGCCCCAACATTGTTCAGCCCAGCTCAAGAGGTAAGACAGGCACGTATGGAAGGACGAATGGAAACGTGTCGTCTTGAGTGATGAGAGTCTCTTCTGCCTCGGTACCAATTACGGTCATAGGAATGTTTGACGTCTTACAGGGGACCGCGAAAATCTGGACTGTATACATCAGAGGAACACGGAGACGACACCTGGCGTCATGGTATGGGGAGCCATATCCTACACTGGCATTTCTTCTCTGGTGATCGTTTGGGGAACATTGAACAACATAAGGTACAATGAAGTCATCATTTAACCCCTTCTTGCTAACGTTTAGTAAGTAAAGATGGTGATAATCTTTTACAACAGGACAATGTACGTTCACATGTATCCCAAACAACCCAATGTGATCTTCAAGGTGTACGTCAATTACTATGGTCAGTACGATCCCTGTATCTTCCCCCCATTCAGCACTTTTGGGACCGGATGAAGCGTCATCTTGAGTGGTCTGAACGACCGGCACGAAATCTGGCCCAACTGAGGCACCAGATGGAAATTTCATGGCAACCTCACAATCGTCTCCATGGAAAAATTACAGCTTGCATTGATGCAAAAGCAGGGTATACACGGTATTAGCGTCGACTTTTCGTACATTCTGGTGACTTTACTCTCGTACGTATGGCTCGGTCTGTGTGATAGTGTGTACTATGCATTCTCAAGAATATGTCAATAAAGTTTCCCTCTGCTGGTGTTCTTTTTCATTTTCCAGGAGTGTATTTGTGCATTGCGGCCAGATATGTTCAAATGTTTGTTAAGCTTATGGGACTTAACTACTGGGCCATCAGTCCCTAAACTTACAAACTACGTATCAACTACCTTATACTAAGGACGGCACAAATATCCATGCCTGAAGGGGGATTCGAAACCCCGACCGTAGTGGCCGTGCAGACCGTGACTGGAGCGCCTCAGTCTCCTCGGCTACCGCGGCCGGCGGCCAGATATTATTGTCAAGTGAAATGTTTGTTTGTCGTTTTGGTTAGTGTACGCTAACTACTGTGTTCACTAGTTAACAACACATTTGTTTGTTTATTGCTGTGAGCTGAAAGTTGATTGATTTCCCTCAGGAAAAGAGACGAAGAATTGAAATTGACCATGAAGAACCTCATTCCTCAAAACTGATGAAAGCAAGAGATACAATAGCTGATTCTAGTCACAAGGAAACCAGTTCAGTGAAACACGGCAATGTTAGCTATGGTATTCCTACTGATAAGGCACGAAATGGAGAACCGATAACACAAGTTATTTTACAGGTAAATCCAAAACAAAGTAACAGGGCATGTGTAGCAGAATGGTTCGAAAGATTTAAATGGTTGCAGTATTCTGTGGAGAAAGATCCTGCTTTCTGCTATCCTTTACAACTGTTTTTACCTCATGGAAGCAAACAGACCTAAAGCTCTTCCACATGATTGAATCAGCGGAAAAGTGTCACAGAATCAATAGCAAAACAGGTTTTCCAAAAAATGAAAAATGCAGGTTCTCACACACAAGTCATAGTTCACTCTAACTGAAGGCGGGACAAGAGATAAAAATGATCGCGAAAATATTGCAATAGCAATACCTTACGTTAAGAATAGAATCATCAGTGAGTAGCTGCTGACATTTACAACGTCTGAAAACCTTGATGCAGACACTTTCATGGAATTGACGTTAAATGCCCTAGGAAACTAACATTAACCTCTCTCGTAAACTAAGCCAACGCTATGATGATGCAAATGTAATTTTCAGGAGTTGTGACCAGAATAGCAAATTTAGTCGAAATATAACTTACGAGTACTGCTATAATCATCGATTGCATTTAATAGTCATCAGGACTATCTGACAAATGACTTTCATCCGTTTAATTTTTTTGTTCAGTACATCGTGTTAACACGAATTCTTTCACCATGGGAAAATAGCTGCCTCGTATGGTGGAAGAAGGACTGGCTCTTTTGGCCAACACCTGGAACAGTGTTGATCCGAATACTTGGCAATTACAAGAGTTGTAAAAGATAATTATTCATCGACTTTGAAGACTTTAAATTAAATAAAAAATGGTTAACGGTTACAACATCGCCAAGAGTGTCGGAATTAAACAAGTTATGATCAAAATGTTCAAATATTTGTAGAGCTTATGGGACTGAACTACGGGGTCATCAGCCCCTAAACTTACAAACTACTTATGAACTAGCTTAAACTACAGACGGCACAAACATCCATGCCCGGGGGGGGGGGGGAGGGGGGATTCGAACCCCCGACGGGGAACGGCCTCGCGCATCGTAGCATAGCGCCTCAATGCGTTCCGCCGCGGCAGTCATAATCAGTTTGGAATATCGGATTGTCATGGCCATCGCCAAAAAAATATTATCCCGGCTTCAGCCTGTAATTGCAGCTTCTCAAGTCTGAAGAACAGCATTGAAAAACACCATAACAATAATAAAGTGTTGTAAATGGAAGCGAAATTAAGTTCAAATGAAATATAACATTAAATTTAGGAAGTAGCTAAGTCTGTGGCAAGCGACGTTTCCAAAAATATAACCCAGATACAGAAGAGGGAAGTCAAAAAATCAAGTCAGATGGCACTTCCTTTTCCTGCACGAAACAAAATATGGAAGATGGGTGCTCAGCCGTTTAAATCTGAATACTGTGACACGTTGGACTTGCCAATTGCTGAATTGCAAAGAAAACAATAGCGAGTCTTGAGTAGAGAAAAAGGTACTCTGAACAATTTAGGTAAGTCTCAGAAAATTAAACTATGTTGCTGCAAATAAGCTATGTTACAGCAAATAAGCTATGTTGCAGCAAATAAGCTATGTTGCAGCAAATAAGCTACGTTGCAGCAAATAAGCTACGTTGCTGCAAATAAGCTATGTTGCTGCTTGCAAAATATTAGTGTTGTATATTATTTCACATTTTCAACAGATTTTTCAAATCTAAAAATTCCATGGAGGAAAGAGGCTAGTGTGATCAAAGATCATTTGAGTCGTCATGAGGATAAAACAGAAAACTTAATGAAAATTTTGTACCAGCAACGAGAGGCGATCAAATGTACCTACAAACTATCTGCATCTATGGCGACCATAGGATCTAGCAGTGCTGTGTGCAAATCTTCTTTTTCTACTTTGACTGCAATCACTGGGCCACACAGGCTGGCAGTCATGGAATAATGGCAGGCATGGCACTTCTGGCTTCTGAGAAGGAAAGAATGATGCCAGTTGATCTGAATGAAGTCCTTCACATTTCTAATAATATAGCAAAACAAAGAAGTCAGCTGTTTTAAGGAAAGACATCTACACTGCCTTCATGAAATCAAGGCCATAGCATAGCTCAGATGGTGATAGATGCTTAGGCACCAATTGGTATGCAGACTTACATTCAATTATTTTAAAGCCATTTCATAAGTGTCTAGCAATCAGGTGTCTCAGCACTGACTCAATGCATGACATCATCAAAGATATGCTATAGCCTTGATACCGCAAAGGCAGTTGCTTATATTATTATATTGAATGTAACATTTCTAATTATTTTGTCATGTCTTGCGGCATAATATATAATTACTGCTTTGTCTATTGTAACTAAAATAAATCAGTATTTTTGATTTACATATGCGTGTGGCCTTAATTGCATGCAAGGCATACTCAATGGCCTGAAATATACAATGATTTTTTCACATACTATTTTTTTTACATTTTGATTTTTTGTTTTGTGCATACATTTGGAACATATGTGGCACATTCTAATTAGCTATGATGTAGTCCCATATAAATATTACGTTGCTTACATTTTTGGTAGATATTGGTCTACATACGTACTGCTGCTTTTCCTCCTTTCTCGCTGTTCATTCCTCCCATGCGAAATTTCGTTATTCCAGCACTAGGAAATGACATTTGATAATATTATGTTTCTGTACTGTAGTTGTTGTCAATTCTGAATCTAATGCGAACTGTTGAATCTGACAACTGTGATCTCAGCGACATCCCTCTGTCTGCCTGTATGTCTGTGTTTTCACTTTTGCATTTCTTCTCGTACGTTTAATGCTGAATTTGCATTAGTGTGTGTCTGTTCATTTAGCATGTATTTGTTTCCTGCTATGGCTTTCTGAATATGATACTGTTCCTCTGCTTGTGTAAGCTCTTTGTTTTGGTTATTGATCTTAATGATTCTCATGTCCTGTTCCATGTTGGTAGGCTGATGGTTGTGGTGTTTTGTGTGTTCTGCAAGTGTGGAATGATTTATGTCATATTTCCAGCATTTCATAAGTTCTTTTCATCTTGGTTCAAATTACTGCATGTCATACCTATCACAACTTTGATATCTAAGTTCCTCTTGATTTCTGGTTGGTTTAAATTGTTTGTAAGGATAGTGCAGTTTTATGTGTTATTTGGCCCTGTTTCCTTACTATGTTTGCCATTATGTATGTGAGTTTTCTTTATTAATGATGATGCAAAGCTATTTCTTTTTGCTGACAATACATGTATAGTAATGACTCCTGAAAAACAAGAGCTAACTGACGAATTGTAAATTATGTCTTGCAGAAAATTATTAAGTGGTTCTCTGCATGGACTTCTATTAGACTTTGACGAAACACAACACACAGTTCCATACAAGAAATGGCATGACATCACCAATAAATGTAGCGTGAGAACGGAAGTTTGTAGTTAAGGTAGAATATTCAAAGTTTTAGGTGTGTGCATTGGCGAGAAATTGAATGGGAAGCAACACATTGAGTTCAGCAACTTTTGCTATTAGCCTTATTGCAAGTTTTGGTGACAAACTTCTCAGTAAATCAGCTTACTACGCCTGTTTTCATTCACTTCTTTTATTTGATGTCATATTAATTCATCATTGAGCAAAAACGTATTCATTGCACAAAAGCGATAAGTTAGAATAATTTCCGAAGCCTACCCAAGATCATCTAGTAGACATTTAATAATATATATGTCTCTTATGAAATTTGTTATTAATAACCCAACCCAATTCCGAAGTAATAGCAATGTGCATAGCTACAACACTAGAAGAAAGGATAATCTACACTTTCTTTCTATTTGGGCATGTTCCAACACATGCAGGGTCGGCTTTGTTAAATCCCGATTTGGCGTGTTAATGCTGCCCTCCCTGTCGCCACCCCATGCCCGCCGGGAAGAAATGTGTACCCCAAATGTCTGCGTATAATGTTTTATATGTGTTAAAGTGTAAAGTGTTATGAAACGTTTGAGAATCGTGTAACTAAGGCGGTACTTATTCACCAATGAGGATGTGGAAAACCCCTAAAAACCACATCCAGATTGACCGGCACTATACCATTCGTTAATTCACCTGGCATATTCAGAATGGGGCTGGTACGCCTTCCGTTCTCGGAAAGCGGTGCATTAGACCACACGGCTAACAAAGTGGGTAAAGGATGTGCATTATTCAAGGTAAAATTTAATTTTGGCTCAGAAGGGAGTGAATTATGCTGCCAAAAAATCTTAGCTCACTTACCAGATACCATGAAATGTCTGACAGATAGTCAGCCACTATTTAAAGAAATTATTTCTACCGGACAACTCCTACTCAGTAGAGGAAATTTTACATAGGAATTAGTACTTGAAAAAAAATTTAAAAAATAAAAATTTAATAATGCAAATAAAATGTATGTCATGTAATTTTATCTTTAAATAAATTAATATGTTCCACATCATTACAAAATCTCGTATTCATGATATACTGAACAAGTCTTAATCTAATCTAATCATAATGTGTATTTTGTTTCTGTGCCATGTTATTTTTATGTGTTGTGTCTTTTTTTCTTTTTCTTTTTTTTGAGAGAGTTTTCCATCATTTTGGATACACTGTAGACACACGTTGTGATTTCTCTCATGTTTAAATTTTGATTTTTTGTGTTGCATTATTTTGAGCTATTTATAGGATTTTTGTTCATTTCTTTTTCATAGGGCCTCTCATTAAGTGGGATCCAATATATCCTGTTCAAGAAATGTCTTATTGGCTCTAGGTTTGGCTATGGCGATGATTTGATGTGGAATGTATGATTGTGTTTCAGGCTGTTACTTTTCTATAAATGTTATATATTTGGGGAAACAATATCAAACTGAATGAGGACATGATGAGTTTTGAAACAAAAAATACAGACATAATGAGTTTTGGAATGGATAAAATAAGATGAATTGTAGAAATGAACATTTTACAAAAAAATCTACAGTGGTCTCAATTTTAATATAATTATAAAATAGCTAAATGGAGAGAGTAATACCATATACAGTATACATATTTTGTGATAATATATGTGTGGTGTCGCACAAGTACAAAGTGCGCGCCACTTACTTTCGCCGCGCGCCGTCATGCACGCACGGCGCGGCGTTCTCACGACGACAGCCACGAGCGCCCTCTGCGACAACGCCGCTCGTGGCCACCACTGAAGGACATCGGTCACTTCGGACTGAGATAGCAACGAGTTAGGACCTTCGTAATCAGATAGGCACGAGTGAAGACTTTGCTATTGTACAGGCACTAGGCAGGCCTCTAACAACTATGTATCAACATTCTGCAGTACTATGTAAAAGTTAAGTATTGTTACATTCTGTGCAATATATCTCTTTCTAATTTACTCGAGTGTTTATAGTTTCTGGCTGCTCCTCTCCGTACCTGCACCAGTGTGTCGGTCTCATTCCACTCGGCCACCGACACCTACGACGAGGCTGGGACACAAAAGCGGCGACGAAGTTGGGACACAAAAGTGGAGACGAGGAGTGATAGAACCTTGGACCAGCCCGCTTGCAGCAGCCAGACAGCAGCAGTCGGAGCACGCAAAAATTGCTCCCGCCCACCCACCCTTATAATAAGAATTTTGGGGGAACAATATTGTTACGTATTTTGTGGACTTTTTTGTTGCAGAGCTTCCTCTTTCATATTGCATTTGTGTTTTGTTATAAGTTACTGGTATACGCGGCGCCTAATCGGTCAGCATGGCCACTACCCCGAATCCAAACTTAATGGAAATTATTCAGTTACAGACGGCGCAAATTACCCAGCTTCTCCAGGCCGTGTCGCAGTTGACGACACAGGCTGCTCACCAACAACAACAGTCGTCACATCAGCAGCCCACACCTGCCGCCGCACCGCTTCCGACGTTCCGCCAGTACAACGAACGTGAGGAAGAATGGAGCGACTATTTCGCACAGTTTCAAGAACTCGTCGCGGCTCATCAACTTACAGGTCAGACTGTTAAGCATCTTTTATTGTCTGTGGTGGGCCCCAAAACTTTCGTGTTACTGCAAAAACTATTCCCGCACGCATCTCCTCGTGATGTAGACTTTGAACAAATTGTAGATGCACTGAATGCTCATTATGAGAGAAAAGTTCTTGTAGCCGCTGCACGATACCGATTTTTCAGACTTAAAAAATTACCGCAGCAGTCACACCAAGAGTGGATTACGGAATTGAAGGGCTTAACCCGCCAATGTAAATTTACTTGCTCTTGTGGACTTTCGTATAGTGACGTGATGTTGAGGGATGCGATTACGCAGAATATTCAGGACCCCAGAATTAGAGCAGCAATTCTGAAACAGTCTGACCCCTCATTAGACAGTGTACTGCAGCTTATAGAAGCGCATGATACTTTTGACTTAGCAGATGTAGAAATGCAAAGCCACAGTGTAAATTCAGTGCGCCGCAACGGACGCTTTCCTAGCCGTAGTTCTCAGTATAGCACTTGTGATTCTTTAAATTCTACCGGCCGTGCTGAACAGACAGTGAACAGTAGCCAGTGTAAAAGTGCGACGCAAAGGTCGCCCCGTCGTGTTAGAAACAGTAATTTGAATAACGGGCGCCAACGCTCATTTCAGAAAAATGTACGTAAATCTTGCCCCCAGTGTGTGTCTCGCCACAAGCGTGCTCATTGCCCTAGTCGCAACGCAACCTGTTATCAATGTGGCAAATTGGGACATGTGCAGTCTGTGTGTATGCAAATTAAAAACTCAAAGAACAGTAACGTTAGAAACAGTGCTTCGCAGAGTGCGAGAACAGTTCATTCTGTAAATGTTATACGGGCTGTAGAATTGAACAGTGCTTTCCTTGGATCTCAATTGCAAGAAAGTAGTTCTGCGCCTATGGCAAAACTATATAGTGCACCACGTAGCAAGCGCCGACGAGCGCGTAAAACAGTGCAACGGAAAAGGGTTCGGGACAAGCAAAATGACTATGAACAGTGCATTCCGGTAGTGAAAATAGTGCCTTCTGCAACTGCTCATTGTACTAGTTCCCATTACTGTGTAGCTAGTGACAGTGGAATTGGTGTAGCTACTCAAAGTAATTTTAGTGCAGTAGCCTCGCATTGCGCGGACGCCGATCCGGCGGTAGTGTCATCTAGTGACAGTGTGGTTAATCCGCTGTGTGCCGATGCTACGCCGCTTCCTTCACTTCGCGGCCCGCGCAAGTGTAGTAAACAATTTCTGTCAGATGTTGCCCACATTCGCGCACCTGTCGTGCGCCAGAAGCACAAACTTTTTGTAAATCTCTCCATAGAAGATAAGACGGTGCAATTTCAGCTTGATACTGGTTCCGCTGTCACATTAATAAATAAAGATACTTATGAACTTCTGGGTTCGCCAAAATTGTCGCCGTGTCAACAAGTGTTAACAGCTTATACAGGTCAAAATATTCCCGTGCTAGGAACGTGTAGCCTGCCTGCCTCTTTTCAAGGTGTAACAAAAACAGTTGCTTTTGTTGTTCTTCAGGCCAAATCTACGCAGAACATTTTTGGACTAGATGCTTTTGACTTGTTTGGTTTATCAATTCAAAGAGATGTGCTTCAAATTTCGTCAATAGTGCCTCAGGATAAAATCAATGCATTGTGTGACAAATACAGTGACTTGTTTTCGCCGGAACTAGGTTGTGCAAAAGACTTCGTGGCACATTTAACTTTAAAAGAATCTGCAGTTCCAAAGTTTCGTAAAGCTAGACCAGTGCCTATCGCCTTGCGTGATACAGTTGCCGAAGAACTTAAACGTTGGCAAGACAGTGGGGTGATTTCTCCTGTTTCTGCGAGTCAGTGGGCCTCGCCTATAGTAATTATACCCAAGCCGTCAGGAAAACTTCGTATCTGTGCGGACTTTAAATCAACAGTGAACAGTCAAACAATTGTGGACACTTATCCCCTGCCCAGACCTGAGGAACTGATGGACAAATTAGGACAGTCTCGCTTCTTTTCTAAGATTGATTTAGCAGAGGCATACTTACAAATTCCGCTTGATGACGAGTCAAAAAAGTTTTTCGTCATTAATACTCACATGGGCCTTTTTCAATTTCAACGCCTACCCTTTGGCAGTTCTTCCGCTCCCGCTATTTTTCAGCGTTTTTTGGAAAAGCTGACAGTTTCTGTACCGTGTTGTTCGAACTATTTAGATGATATTGTGGTATCCGGACGTACAGTTGAAGAACATTTAGCAAACCTGGAGTGCCTTTTCAAAGTTTTGACTGCAGCAGGTCTACGTTGCAATAAAGCAAAATGTTCGTTTTTTCAAACTGAAATAGAGTACCTAGGCCATGTGATTAATGCCCAAGGAATTCATCCCTTACAGTCACATCTTAGAGCAATCAAAGACTTGCCTCCTCCTAAGAATGTGCATGAATTGCAAGCAGTAATGGGAAAGCTTAACTATTATTTCAGGTTTATTCCCAATGCCTCTCAGATTGCAGCTCCACTGCATCGCTTACGTAGGAAGAATGTTCCTTTTGTATGGTCTAAAGATTGTCAGGTTGCCTTTGACAAATTAAAGTCTGCACTACTCAGTGATGCATGTTTGATTCCCTTTGACCCACAGAAGCCTGTAGTGTTAGCAGTTGACGCCTCGTCGTATGGTCTCGGCGCTGTAATCTCACATCGTATTGGATGTCACGATCGTCCTATTGCCTTTGCATCCAAGCTACTGACGCCGACGCAACAGAATTACAGTCAGATAGAAAAGGAGGCCTTAGCAATCATTTACGGCGTCGCAAAGTTTCATCATTATCTCTATGGCAGAAAATTCTATTTGTTGACAGACCACAAGCCTCTCACGTCGTTGTTCTCACCCACAAAGCCAATTCCACCACGTACGGCACAAAAGCTTCAGAGATGGTCCTTGATATTGTCAAATTATCAGTATGAGATTTTGTACCGACCTACCACTAAACATGCCAACGCGGACACACTTTCCCGACTTCCGGTTGGCCAGGATGTATCATTTGATTCTTCAGAAATGGCATGTTGTCAGATAGACTCCAGAGATGCTTCCGCTGTCGCAGACTTTCCTTTGAACTCTCGTCGGGTTGCACAGGAAACAGCTGCGGATGCAGACTTAAGTGTGGTAGCACATTTTGTTCGCTTTGGTTGGCCTGCCAGAGCCAAAGACATTGATCGGCCTCTGGTTCGACGTTATTTTGCACAACGTCATGCATTATCTTTAAGTCAGGGTGTGCTGTTGTTGCATACCGACAACGACCAAGCAAGAGTGATTGTTCCTCGTTCCCTGCAACGAGAAGTGTTACGCCTCCTGCATCAAGGACATTGGGGTATTGTTCGGACAAAGCAATTGGCCAGACGTCATTGTACCTGGGTTGGTATGGACGCTCAGATAGAGGACATGACGTCACAGTGTACTGTTTGTGCGGAGCATCAGGCGGCTCCTCCGCGACGTTTCTCAGACTGGCCACGCCCCAAGGGACCATGGCAACGTTTACACATTGACTTTGCCGGACCTTTCTGGAATACGCGCTGGTTAATTGTTGTGGACGCTTTCAGCAAGTTTCCTTTTGTGATTGCCATGAACTCAACGACAGCGTCTAGTACAATCAGTGCCTTAACATCAGTGTTTTGCATCGAAGGCTTGCCTGAAACTATCGTCAGTGACAATGGACCTCAGTTTGTTAGTGCGGAATTTCAACAGTTTTGTCGTGTGAATGGCATTCAGCATATCACCACCGCACCTTTTCATCCTCAGTCCAATGGTGAAGCAGAACGTTTCGTTCGAACATTCAAGTCTCACATGGAGAAGATGAAAGGTCAGCACTCCAGGCAGCAAGCTCTTCAAATTTTCCTGTCTACGTATCGGTGCATGCCACGTGACGGCCCGTCTCCTGCCGAGCTGCTACACGGCCGCCGTCACCGCACTCTCCTTCACCTGCTGCAGCCTCCCACGCACCGAGTGGGTTCGTATGGCGCTACGCGTTTTCAGGTTTCCACGCCGGTGCTGTACAGGGTGTTTGCTGGAAACAAGAAGACATGGTTGCCGGGCACCATTCAACGCGTGCTTGGGCGCAATATGTTTGTTGTACGTTCTTCCACAGGGTCGGAGCTGCGGCGCCACGCAAACCAATTGCGCCTGCACAGACCGCGCGATCCTGTCTCCGGTTTCTGGATTCCAGACCCAGTTCACCGCCAGGGAGCACAACCACATCGTTCGTCCCCGGACTACGAGATCCCTATGGACGTCGACGTACATCCGACGCAGTCGTCGCCGCCGCTGTCGCCGCCGCAGATGGCAGCGTCACCGAGAGGGACTCCGGGACCGTGCGGGCCCCCCCAGCTTGGGCCACGCACCTCAGAAGATGACCTGCTCCCTCTGGGCGGGGGCGGGCGCCCTTCCCCAGGTTTCGGCGGGTTCCCTGGAGGATCGCAAGGCGGATGCCGGGGCGCGGACGGCGTCTCGATCCCGGCCTCAGCTACGACGCCCGTCCCACCAGTAACGCCCCCGCCCAGGCCCTCCTCCCAGTGCCGTCGCCGTGGCCCTCAGCCCTACGCCACGACGGCGCGGCGGTTTGGGGGGGAGGGGTGTGGTGTCGCACAAGTACAAAGTGCGCGCCACTTACTTTCGCCGCGCGCCGTCATGCACGCACGGCGCGGCGTTCTCACGACAGCCACGAGCGCCCTCTGCGACAACGCCGCTCGTGGCCACCACTGAAGGACATCGGTCACTTCGGACTGAGATAGCAACGAGTTAGGACCTTCGTAATCAGATAGGCACGAGTGAAGACTTTGCTATTGTACAGGCACTAGGCAGGCCTCTAACAACTATGTATCAACATTCTGCAGTACTATGTAAAAGTTAAGTATTGTTACATTCTGTGCAATATATCTCTTTCTAATTTACTCGAGTGTTTATAGTTTCTGGCTGCTCCTCTCCGTACCTGCACCAGTGTGTCGGTCTCATTCCACTCGGCCACCGACACCTACGACGAGGCTGGGACACAAAAGCGGCGACGAAGTTGGGACACAAAAATATGTCTTAATGCAATAAAAAGACAAATGTTTCCCTGAAATTGTTAATATTTTAGTTTTTATTTTATAACAATTCTGCCCATGGGAGACACTTTGGACTATTAATGGGTTACCAAGTTAAGATACATTTGTTGATAATAAAATTGAATTCAAATTGATATGTAACCTGAAACATCAATAATTTCTTTCTTAACAAACTTTTAAAAAAATGTGGTATACATTGAATAATTCATTGAATATAGCATTATCCTGTGGAAAGAAATAGCTTAAATCATTGAAGAATGAGGTTATCAAATATATTTGTGTTTCATTGGTGTATAATTCTGCCTTCTCTTTTTGCTGTCTTAAGTTGAACAAGCAAGACTCCAGAAGTTCTTAGGAAAACTTAAGCTCTACATTAGTGTCTCCTTTGGTTCCATAGTGTTTATTTATTAGGTTCAAAAGTCTTATTTTTGAACATTTAGGTGTACCACCCAAAGGTTGGGGTTCAACCAGCATCTACTTAATGCTTTTTCTACAAACCACCTTGCTACCCCAAGCTATGTAAGATATTTTGCTTTATCTTAAAGGCTACAGTTGTTACTTCAATTCTGTGAATATTTAATCCTGTTGTGAGAGCAAATGTGAAGTGCAAATTTGCTGGAGGCTTCAGTGCATCAGTCACTGTCTGTTTTCCAATTACAGAATTTGTACAAATGGATCATAGTATCGTTCAAAATTTTGTAAATAGAAATGTGTAGTCCTATGGATTTAGAATTATTTTCCATCTTTGAATACTTTTTCTAGATATGGCCAAAATCTTGATTTTGAGGTGTATAAGAGTGGCTAGTTACTGGAAAAATTACTACTGCACCACTAGAGTTTTAAAATTAGGTTGATGCTAAATTTTTCAACCACTTACTTAGGATGCTTGTCATGTTTTGAGTTATGTTTTGTGACCCCTCCCCCAAAACCATCGACAAAGAGGCATTATGTGCACTACTAGAGGGGAAAATGCAATTTCTGTCTTATGAATCACACAGAAAGCACTTTTATTTTATTTTAGTACATTGTGTCAATCATAAGGAAAATTTCTTTGAGAAACTCTCCAGTTAAGATAGTGAATTTTGGAACACATAATTATGTGGACATAAAAAGTTGTGGAATAGAATGATGAGTTAGAGATTAAAATGTTCTACTGAGTTACAAATGTCAGAAACATACAATACCATAATTTTCGATTCATGGGACATGTTTAGTTGTCGAATCAACTGCCCCATATCAGGCACAATGAAAATTAATTATGTTTTAGGTGGCAATCTACAGCTGCGATGTACTTTGAAAAAAACCATTCTTCTGCTAAGGCTGCAAAATATTTTTATTTGTTACATTCTACCAGTTTCGGCAGTTGCTTCCAATATTTTATTGGCAATTAGACGTTGCAGTACTTAGTAAAATGTTTTCTTATTGGCTTTGATGTAAAATACATAATTAGTAAGTACCGACAATATTTTAAAAAATTATGAGACTCCATGTTGTGTAATTGTAACTGTCATGTAATTCTCTTCCATTTAGCTTGTTGATTTGGCAGCAACTGATGAAACCGGTAGAATATAACAATTAAAACTATTTTGCAGCCTTGGCATAAGAATGATCTTTTCAAAAAAAAAAAAACTTGACTGGAGCAGATCTGGTAGACTTCTTTACTTCTGCTCACAGAATTAAAGAGAGGCTGCACATGGCATGTAAAAGCATTACACAATTCGAACCAAAGAACTTCAAAATTCGTGCCTCATTCAATTTTAGTTAATCAAAGTCTAATTTCTTTATTGTTTGTTTGTAACCACATTTGTTCCCCATCTGGTTACGCTATACATGAATTAAAAGGATGTTAAAAAAATACGGGACTGATAGTAAAAACTGGGACAATATACGTCCCGATAATATTTTGTCGGGCCAACAGGACACTTAAGGTAAATAAGGGAAGATCCCTTAAAATATGTGACGTCTGGTTACCCTAGACTAGTCTGCTTTCTTGTGGAACAGCTATGTTTTCAAATGGATATACTTTCGAATCTGTATGACTTTTGCTGAAACAAATTACACCAGAATATAGATCTCGTGACAGAGAGTCAAGACAGTGGTGGCTCAAAAAGCACATTTTTAGACCTGACTGGTTTTTGTAATAAACCTCAAAAAATGTTCAGTTGTTTGTAAGCATAAGAGACCAAAGTACTGTGATCGTCGATCACTAGACTTATTAAGTACTTTAACTTACACCTATCCTAAAGACAACACACACACCCCATGCCCGAGGGAGGACTCGAACCTCCCGGGGGAGTGACAGTAGTCCCTGAGCTGCCGCGGCGCCTAGAAAGGCACGGCCATTCTCGCGCGACAATTACCCTCCCTCCCTCACGAGTGATCTCATCATATGTGTTAATTAGTACCATTGTCCTCTGATACTGAGATGTGAGTCACAACATGACCAGAAATCCTGTTAGATATGAAATGGATAGCCACATATCAAAATCTAGGCCATGAACACATTACCAGTATTTTTGCTTAAAAAATATAAGGTTTTCTGGAATATGCAGATCACATAAATCACATTAGACACAAGATTAACTTCATTTTTATACTTCGTTGTTATCTTATAAAAATATAAAGGTTGTTACATCTGTTGTTCAATTCTATAATGTTATGTACATAATAATTCACCAAAAAGAAGATTAATACAATATTAAGGCAAATGTGTGATCTGAGATGAAGAGGTTGGCTCTGAATCCCTCAAGCTGCTGGCAGTCAAACCACAATCCACAATGTTGCTGCAAACACCCCATCCTCAACAAGGGTGACTAGAATGGACCCCGTGTCTGGGCAGCAGGCAAAACTCGAAAATCTTCACCTAAACCACCTGTAGAGAAAGATAGTCACTAGCTAGTGTGATACACATGGAAGAAATGTAACAATCAAATAAATTTTAAATATGATAATTTTTCATTAGATTTATGTAGAATACAGATTTTTAAAAAATCTATACAACATTCCTAATATACAGCCTAACATACCAGCATTCTTCTGTAGCACCACATTTCAAAGGCCTCTATTCTTTTCCTGTCTTAACTATTCATCGTCCATGTTTCACTGGCATATAAGGCAACACTCCACACAAGTGCCTTCAGAAAAGATTTCCTTGCACTTAAATTAATAATCTATGTTAGAAAATTTCTCTTTTTCAAAAACGGTTTTATTCTCATAGCCAATCTGCATTTAATATTCTCTGTGCTGCGACTATCATATGTTATTTTACTGCTCAAGTAAAAACTTTCGTCTACCACCTTCATTGTTTCGTTATCTAATTGCTTCAGCATCGCCTGATTTTCTTAGACTGCTTTCCATTGCCCTTAATTTGCATTTCTTAATGCTCATCTTATAAGATCCTTTGAACACACTGCCCATTCCATTCAATTGCTCTTCCAGATCTTTTGTTGTCTCTGAGAGAACTACAATGTCATCACCAAAATGAAATGTTTTTATTCCTTCACCCTGAACTTTAATTCCTTCTCCAAATTTCTCCTAGTATTCTTTCACAAATTGTTCAACGCACAAACTGAATAACATTGAAGAAAGACTATAACCTTATCTTAATTCCATTCGCAACGAATGCTTCCTTTGTATGCCCCAAGACTAACAACTGCTGTCTGGTTTTTGTACAAGTTGTAAGTAACCTTTCGTTCTATATATTTAACCCCTGCTGACTTCAAAAATTGAAATAGTTTATTCCAACTGTTTAAAGCTTTCTCCAAATCTACAAAAGCTACAAATGTAGGTTTGCCTTTCCTTAATCTAAGTTGTAATGTGAATACAGTCTCCCATGTCTCCTAAATCTAAACTAATCTTTCCGAAGTCAAGATTTTCCATTCTCCCTTTCAACCTTGCCGTATTAAACAGATAGTTCTGTAATTTTCACACCTGTCTCCACCTGCTTACTTTGGAATGCGGATTATTAAATTTTTCCTAAAGCCTCTCTCGTACATCCCAAACACTAGGTAAAATAGTTTTGCCATTGCTACCTCTCCCAGAGACTTCAGTAGTTCTGAGGGAATGTCGTTTACTCTAGGGGCCTTGTTTCGATTTAGATCTTTCACTGCTCTATAGAATTCCTCTCTCAGTATAGTACCTCCTTCATCTACTTCCCTTCCTACAGTATCCTTTGGAGAGCCCCTCTGTATATTCTTTCCACCTTTCAGCTTATCCTTCTTTGCTCAGAACTGGTTTACCATCCGAGTTCTTGATATTTTTACAGCTGATTTTCTCGTCTCCAAATGACTCCCTTATTTTCTTGTAGGTGGTATTTACCTTTCCCGTAGTTATCCATTCTTCTACAGACTTCCATTTGCCCTCTAGCCACTCCTGCTTAGCCACTTTGCACTTCCTGTCAATCTCATTTCGTAGTAGTGTGTATTCGACATTTGCCTGCGTCATTTACTGCATTTTTATATCTTCTCCTTTCATATTGGAGTGCTGTGAGAATTAATGTGACAAATTATTAAACTTGCGTGTGACGATATTTTCCATATATTGACCTGTGTCTAGAGTAATCCTAATCGGAAGCATTAGGCGAAGGTAATGACGACCTCAAATTGGGGTCTAATGCAATAGGCCTACATCAGTTCATATAGTGAAAACTTCAGTGACTAACTAATGCTAAGCCCATGATTCATGTATATTACTGCTTCTCAGACAAAACTCCTGCTGAGACAACACCCATAACAGTTTATTAGGTAATGGTAATATTTAAAAAAAAATTTAAGTTGCCATTTGGTTATTAACATTTACCAACCAATTATTATCGGATGAGAGTGTTTCATCTTAGCTATCATGCCAATGATTTGCAATATTTGGATGAGAACTAGTGAATTGTGGTATTAATTTTGGTGAGATTTTCTTTTTTCAGCAGTAGTGAAAATCATAGATGAAAAACACTACTGGCCATTAAAACTGCTACACCCAACAAGAAATGCAGATGATAAACGGGTATTCATTGGACGAATATATTATACTAGAACTGACATGTGATTACATTTTCAAGCCATATATATGCATAGATCCTGAGAAATCAGTACCCAGAACAACCATCTCTGGCCATAATAACGGACTTGATACGCCTGGGCATTGAGTCAAACAGAGCTTGGATGGCGTGTACAGGTACAGATGCAGCTTCAACACGATACCACAGTTCATCAAGAGTAGTGACTGGCGTATTGTGACGAGCCAGTTGCTCGGCCACCATTGACCAAACGTTTTCAGTTGGTAAGAGATCTGGAGAATGTGCTCGCCAGGGCAGCAGTCGAACATTTCCCGTGTCCAAAAAGGCCCGTACAGGACCTGCAACACGCGGTCGTGCATTATCCTGCTGAAATGTAGGATTTAGCAGGGATCGAATGAAGGGTAGAGCCACGGCTTCTGTTCAAAGTGCCGTCGATGTGAACAAGAGGTGACCGAGACATGTAACCAATGGCACCCCATACCATCACGCCGGGTGATACGCCTATGGCGATGACGACAAATAAACGCTTGCAATGTGCCTTCACCGCGATGTCGCCAAACGGATGCGAGCAACATGATGATGTCAACAGAATCTGGATTCATTCGAAAAAATGACGTTTTGCCATTCGTGCACCCAGGTTCGTCGTTGCGTACACCTTCGCATGTGCTCCTGTCTGTGATGCAGCGTCAAAGGTAACCGCAGCTATGGTCTCCGAGCTGATAATCCATACTGCTGCAAACGTCTTTGAACTGTTCGTGCAGATGGTTCTTGTCTTGCAAACGTCCCCATCTGTTGACTCGGGTATCGAGACGTGGCTGCACGATCCGTTACAGCCATGCGGATAAGATGCCTGTCATCTCGACTGCTAGTGATACGAGGCAGTTAAGATACAGCAAGGCGTTCCGTATTGCCCTCCTGAACCCACCGATGCCATATTCTGCTAACAGTCATTGGATCGTGACCAACGCGAGCAGCAATGTCGCGATACGATAAACCGCAATCGCGATAGGCTACAATCCGACCTTTATCAAAGTCGGAAACGTGATAGTACGCATTTCTCCTCCTTACACGAGGCATCACAACAACTTTACACCAGGTAACACTGTTTGTGTATGAGAAATCGGTTGGAAACTTTCCTCATGTCAGGACGTTGTAGGTGTCGCTACCGGCGCCAACGTTGTGTGAATGCTCTGAAAAGCTAATCATTTGCATATCACAGCATCTTCTTCGTGTCGGTTAAATTTCGCGTCTTTAGCACGTCATCTTCCTGGTGTAGCAATTTTAAGGGCCAGGAGTGTATTACACAATTATAAGCCAAAACATGTTTGGACAATTTAGTGCAACAATATCTTTTATATAATCAACATGCGGGATTTCTACAATATTTGATAACACAGTAACAGTAAACACCGTCAAAATCAGTGTCAGTAACAATACCTTAAAGAATGCATATCAAAAATCCACGTGTAATACTTCGAAATCGAGAGTGAAACAGTGTCTCAAAGTACATGAGCAGGCATAATATCTTCCATCGACTCGTTTTATTGTTCCTCTAAGGATTTATTGCCTGAAATTAAATTTTGAACGCGTAAAATCAATTAACGTTTCGTGGACCCTCAAACGGGTATACTGGGTAAGTCACCCAACATTACCACTCTAAATATTTCGTAACCCACAAAAAAAACAATAAATAAATCCACAGGCCGAAAGTGAGGATGGGGCTGGTGTAATTGGTTAATACAAACCATTAACAATGCACACAAGTACTATTTTTAACACAAACCTATGTTTTGTTTAATTGGAAACCTTGTCTTATTTTTAGCACATATCAAAATAGAAAATAAATAAATACTCGATTCCATTTGTTGCATTGTAAAATGTCAACTACATACAGAGTTATTGTAACCTAAAGTAACAAAGGAACAAGATTGCCTAAAACAGCTAATGTGAAAAGAAAATGATATGTCCCATCATATACAAAATTATAAAATAGTTTCTTACCTTGTGAATACGCCAACCAACCTGTACCATATTCTTTTATGTATGCCGTAAGTGCATGTGACATATCCATTAGGGTTCCAACCACGAATATTAGCATTTTAATGCTAATTTTAGCGCTCGAAAGTCAGCCAGCAACTGTCGACATTGTGTTCAACTTCACAATGTACACCCTGTGTGGCTATGTGATGTAATCCATATAAGGAACTATACACAGTTCTGCAAAACCCTTTCAGTTGTTATGCCTATATGCAAAGCAGATGACATCAGATTCTTCGTTACAGATTGCTAATATTAATTTCAGAAACAAAAATTCGAACTGCAATGACGCAACTGATCAAGCCCCCAGTAGTTACACTATCAGAAAATGAAACTATGAACTTCCTGTCCACCAGCCCCGTCTGAACTATTACGTTAGGAGAGCCAGTCATGAACAAATTGTTCCACCTGGTATGCAAGATGTATGAGATGGGGGAAATATCCTCAGACTTCAAGAAGAGTATAGTGATTTCAATTCCTAAGAAAGTAAGTGCAGGCAAATGTGAAAATTACAGAACATCCAGTTTAATAAGACATGGTTGCAAAATACTAACACGGATTATTTACAGATGAATGGAAAAACTGGTGGAATCCGACCTTGGGGAAATCAGTTTAGATTTAGAAGAAACGTAGGAACACGGGAGGCAATACTGACATTAAGACTTACCTTAGAAGATAGATTAAGAACAGGGAAACATACGTTTTTAGCAATTGTCGATTTGGAGAAAGCTTTTGACAATATTGACTGGAATACACTTTTTCAGATTCTGAAGGTAGTAGGGGTAAAATATAGAGAGCGAAGAGTTATATTCAACTTATTCAAAAACCAAACAGCCGCGGTGGAGTAGCAGAGCTGTCTAAGGTGCCTCGCTGCGGAGCGCGCGGTTGCTCGTCGTCGGAAGTTCGAGTCCTCCCTGAAGGAGGGGTGTGTGTGTGTGTGTGTGTGTGTGTGTGTGTGTGTGTGTGTGTGTGTGTGTGTGTGTGTGGTCCTTACGTTAGTTTACTTAGTTTAAGTAGTTTGTAAGCTACGTACCGATGACCACGCAGTTTGGTCCGATAGATTTTTTGAAAAACCAGACAGCAATTATTAGAGTCGAAGGACATTAAAGGATCGCAGTGGTTGGGAAGGGAGTAACACAGGGTTGTAGAATTTTCCCGATGTTGTTCAATCTGTACATTGAGCAAGCAGTGAAGGAATGCAAGGATAAATTTGGAAAGGGAATTAAACTCCAGGGAGAGGGAATAAAAACCTTGCGGTTTGTTAATGACACAGTAATTCCGTCAGGGACTGCAAAGGACCTGGAAGCGCAATTAAATGGAATGGGCAATGTCTTGAAGGGAAGATATATAATGAACATTAACAATAGTAAAACGAGGGTAGTGGAATGTAGTGTCAGAAAATCAGGCGATGCTGAGGGAATAACATTAGGTAATGAGAAAATAAAAGTAGTAGATGAGTTTTGTTATTTGGGTAGCATGATAACTTCTGATGACCGAAGGAAGATATTATATGCAGAATGGCTTTGGGAAGAAAAGCGTTTCTGAATAAACGAAATTTGTTGATGTCTAATATTAGTGTAAATGTTAGCAATTACTTTCTGAAAGCATTTGTCTGGAGTTTAGCATTGTATAGGAGTGAAACGTTGGCGATAAGGAGTTCAGACAAAAATATGGTAGAAGCTTTCGAAATGTGGTGCTACAGACGAATGATGAAGATTAGATGGGCAGTTCACGTAACTAATGACGAGTTGGTAAATAGAATCGGGGAGAAAAGGAGTTTCTGGCATATCCTGACTAAGAGAAGGGACACATTCTGAAATATCAAGGAATCGTCAACTTAACATTAGAAGGAAGTGTTTGGGGTAAAAATCGTTGAGGGAGACCGAGGGATTAATACAGTAAGCAGATTCAAAAGTATGTACGTTGCCGTTCATATTCACAGATGAAGAGCCTTGCACAGGACAGTAGTGTGGAGAGCTGCATCAAACCAGTCTGCGGACTGAAGACCGCAACAACAACAACAACGATATAATACTCTAACAAGGAGGTAAGAATAAAGGGAATAAATGCTGAGAACAGGTGTTGGTTGAATACAGTAGGCTATGCTTTTGCGCCCAAGACAAAGATTTTTCTTATAGAACCCTCCGTGAATATTGCTCTCTTTATGTAAAACCACTAAACTGACAGTCCCATCGGAGTATTTACTTACAAGGCGAACACCAAGTATGGTACCAACGGAATTTGATGAGTCGTAGGTATGTTGTGAGGGAATTCCTCCAGACCATCAAGCTAAAAGAATTCGTTCCAATGGGCCTTGATTTCTAAGAAAATCGAAATCAAATTCGCAGCAAATTACCACGCGTAACGTGTCTACTTATACATGGCGGTTACCGCTCAGCGAGACTGCGTGATGTAATCGACAAGATGCGAGGCTGCCATGCAGGCGACCTGGGTTCAAGTCCGACATGGGTCAATTACTTTTCACACCTGCCCGATGATTGTGCATAGTTATGTATTTTTATAACCATTCTTATGTAAACGTTTGCAGTAAATGGTCAGGATAAAAACATGTAACATTCGCACAATATATTATGTATTTGTGCGACGATTACTTTATTCATTTTGTTTTTTCGAAGCACACCTTTAAGGCGACTGAAGCATATTTCGAAATCAGTAAACAGTCTTTTGTTAATACCTATAATATCTGGACAATATTTAATACCTATGTTTACAGTTCCTGACCGTGCTGTTTTTATCTCCTCCTATGGCGTGTGTACCCACGTGACGCGTCCCAGTGGACTATTATGCTACGGCCAGTCGGTTAGTCATTCGTAGCGTGTCGCTCATGCGTGCGGCAAGTAGTGCGACGTGCAGAACAAATGCGCTATGATAGAAGCAGACCCATCACACGAAACCTCTTCTGAAATGGATGTGTCTGATGAGCAGTCAAAAGGTGAACTCACTAACGCCTTAAAATACGCCGAATGTTTGCTGACAACTCAAGCTTTAGCATAGAAGTGGGTAAAAAGGCATATAAGTATGCACAATAAAGAAGAGAAATGAAGAAAAGTGAAAAATAAATGACCCGAAGAGGAAGATTTTTTTTAATTTTTTTCATTTTCTTTTAATCGTTTGACTTAATTATTTTTGTGTTTCTTTCTTTATATCTTTTTATTTGCTTAATTATATTTTAATTTTTTTAATATAAAAAGTAGAAAATACAATTTTTAAAAATGGTTTTGCCAGTAGGTGTCGAATCTGCGCCTCCTGCAGGGGAGCCTAGCACATTGCCGATTACACCACGCTGTCTCGCTGAGATGTAACCGCCATGTATAAGCAGACACGTTACACGTGGTAATTTGCTGCGAATTTGATCTTCATTTTCTTAGAAATTAAGGCCCATTGGAATAAATCCTTTTAGGTTTATGGTCTGCAGGAATTCCCTCACAACATACCTGCGACCCATCAAAATCCGTTGGTACCATACTTGGTGTTCCCCTTGTTAGATATTACGTACATTTCAACGACTACAACCGCTGTACACACACAGTACGACCAATGTATTGGGCACAAATAAATGCCGGAGTGCACATTTTTCCTGGATTCACTTTTGTCAGTGTAAAGGGCATCTCCAGAGATTCTAATCTCTCTTGGCGCGCAAGAAGCAAGCGTAAAGAAAGTGGTCTACTGATGACATTCTACGCCGAGCTAGTTTAGCCCACTCAAAGAAGCCTTAAGCCCTTTCTATACGAGACGTGCAACACGCACAAGGAAGTCGTCGTCAGCTGCAGCGCCCCTTGCGATAGACCGTCGAACTACAAAGAAGCGTTCAAACGGTACGCATTTGTTGAGTCGTCTGCTTCACGCGCCTACTTCGTTTGTTGTCAACTTACAGCAAATGAATTGCCGCGTTAACATCACTTTTCGAAACTGTCTGATATATTGTGACGATTAAAATATTTGTGTTTTAGAATGCCACTATGAAACTGTATTTAATTGTTTTCGTGCAGTTCATGCGTAACTACGTCGCTCACATGTGTTAACGTCCTCATTAAAAAATGCGATTACATACTTCCAGACCCTGCGGTTTCAGTCGCCTATTTATATGATGAACAAGCTCAGGTGTCTATACAGAGACCTTTCACTTTGATAAAGCTTCAAGTAATGCTCACCAAAAACAAATATTTCATCTGTTAACTACAGAATGTTTCAGGTAAAATGGCAAATATTTTAGAAGATGGTAATAAAGACGATTTGCAGTTAAAATTTCATATAACGTGTGTCCAATTTTTATTGGGTACAGAGATACAGCTCTTGGTATGTACAACAAACTGATTTGGATACTTTGATTCTTTCGTCGGTTCTTGGTAGATCACCATATTAACTTATATTTAAATAACCCTTTTTCGACGTAGTTTAAAGTCTGAATATGTCATAGTAAGCCGAAAACCGCGTAACTAAGTTGGAATGAACGTGTAGAAGATACACAAAATTCTACTTTTAAGTAAGTGTGAAGTTGTACTACCAAGGACCGACGGATAAATCAGTGAAAATGTCTTGATTTACATTTGCTCTACGTTTGTTTGGATTTCATGTTAACAGCTATATCTCTGTATTCAATAAAAATTGTACACAGTTTATATTAAATTTTTAACGCAATTCCTCTATAGTATCACCTCCTAAAATACTTACGTCTGAGTCGAAAAACTAAGTTCCTGTGAGCAGGAGACTAGTACACATTCTCAAACAAATTCGCTACTTGGCTTCGTTTGTCAGCTGGGTTCCCCATTCGGTCGTCTGCGCATGCGCGAAGCACTTCCATACGCGTGAGAATAGGATCCATCCTATTCCGTCTACTAGCGATCGTATGCGTGCATCTTGTGCAAGTGGACGCGTCTCCACTGTACGCGGACGGCGTGACCGATGCATCATGGGTAATCTCGTAAGCTCTCACTTCCCGTATAGAAAGGGCTTTAGCACAAGCAGTGGCGGCTCAGGGCGTGCCGACCGCAGTGGCCGAGCGGTCTGCGGCGCAGCAATCACGTTTGCACGGCCACTAAGGTCGGGGGTTCGAATCCCCCCTCGGGCATGAATATTTGTGCCGTCCTTAGTATTAGCTAGTTCATAAGTAGTTTGTAAGTTTAGGGATTGATGACCCCGTAGTTAAGCCCCATAAGCTCTACAGCACCGACGACCCCGCGCCTGTGGGGGCCTCGCAAAACATTATTAAATTTTTAGCCTTTTTTTTTTTTCTTTTTCATACTTGACGTTTAACAGCGGTTTTCAACTTCTAGGTTATGCAGTGACGACCTACACCTAACTTACACTAGCTTAACCAATGGACGAACACAACTTCCGTATCCAAGGGTGGGATTCGACTCCTGACGAGAGCGACATCGCTCACAAAAAGTTCAAATATTTGTAAATCTATCGGACCAAACTGCGTAGTCATCAGTCCGTAGCTTACAAACTACTTAAACCTAGGTAAACTAACCTACGGACAAGCACACACACCCATGCCTTAGAGAGGACTCGAACCTCCACGGCGAGCAACCGCGCGCTCCGCAGCGAGACGCTTTAGACCGCTCGGCTACTCCACCGCGGCGATAGCGCTCACCGTGGTATGAAGCCTTAGTGCGCTCGACCATTCCCGGCCGGCAGCTATTTAGTTGTCCGTATTTATTTCCGTATGAGTACAGCAGTAATGCAAATTTTAGTTAAATACTTGCAAACCAATTTCTTCAGTACATTTTAGAAAACAATCTGGAAGAAGTATATCCAAATGTTTATATAACAGTCAGAATCATGCTCACAGTTCCAGTCAGTACAGCTTCGGCCGAGAGAAGCTTCTCAAAGTTAAAATCGATTAAGACTTACTTGAGAACCACAATGCGTTGTCAGTACTATCAACTGAAGCCGAAATAGCGGCTAGTATCAAGAAGTAAGTGAGACGAAAAGCTGAAAAAATAGATTTTAGTATAATGATTATTGATCTATAATTCAGCTCATTTAACATTTTCTTTATTACTGAAAAAATGAAAGGGGCCTCGCAAAGATTTTTCGTTTAGCGCCACCATCGACAGTCGTCTAGGAACAGTAGTGCGTCGGACCACAATTACCCGTACGAACCGATAGATGTCTCTGCGGTTATGCTACCATGATGCTATGCGACTCCAGGGCTTCTATTTATCATTCCGGTTGTTTAATTTACTTAAATATGAAATTCAAAATATGAATCATTCTAAGACTTTAGTATGACTGTGTATGTGTGTCTAATATTCCATGATATTTCTGTAATACTGTGGTATTAAAATGACAAGTAAGCCTTTCCAGCAGTCTAAAACTTGAAGTTCGACACTTAAAGTGTAAAAAGACGCAACATAAAGCAGAGGATACTTTCCAGATAAATAAATCGGAAAGGAGAGCTGAGGTTCTATATGAATTTCTGTTTTGTTATTGAGAATATTCACGTGTTAGTTTTCGAGTGTCATTTGCATGAGAATGAATGGCACTGGTGTATTAAATATTATTATTTCACAGATGGTGACAGAAAAGATCGGCTTTTACAGGAAAGTGAATGATTCTTTTTTCGTTGGCGGTGGCGCCTGAAGAATTGGCGATATTATGTCAATTTAACGTACGGCGAAAGTGGCGGTGGCACTAGATATTTTGTTTTGTAGGTTTATTTAATAAATTTTTGGTGGCAGGAGCCAACGCTTGAAATGGCAAAGCTTAGGGGAAATATAGGTATAATTTTTTTTATTTTTCATCCCAAATGTTTTCTGACACATTTATTAAATAGAATTTATGAGTTGCGATATTCCGAGATATTTGCAAGTACAGCCGCACTTTCTTAAAAGTGCGTTTCTTCTATTTAGTGAACATGCCGTGAAATATGGTCCAACAAATTGTAAATACTGTCTTCTGAACTACACCTGCACATAAAGTGCGGACACATTGTTATAGTGAATGTTGCAAATGACATACTGATACAAATAGTTTCATACATTTACTAGAAAATACAGAGCTCTTGAGATCAGTTAAATGACTACAGTATTAGCGCAATTGCTCACAAACAATGCATGTAGGACGCAAGAACGTGTATAACAGTTGTTGCAAAAAAGGAACAAGACACTTCAGTCTCATTAAGAAACGACAGTTGTCACATAACTCTAGTACGTAATCTATATATAAAATAATTTGTATCAGCATGACATTTAGAACAATTATTATAGTGTGTCTTCAGTTTATGTGCAGGTAGTTCACGAGAGAATGTTTACAATTCGTTGGCCCATATTTCACGGTATTTTCACTAAAGAGAACAATCGTACTTTTTAGAGAAAGCGCTTGTATACGTAAATATGTCGAAATATCGAAAATGTTAATTCCTTTTAATTTCAACAGTGTAAGAAAACTTTTAGGAGTCAAGGTAAAAAATAAAAATCGTCGGGACCTTCAAGTGAACATACTAGTTATAAGGAGAAAAACATGAAGATACGAAATGGAAAATGGCGTCTCTGCAGGACATAGCTTGCGACCGTAGACATCTATCGGTTGGTACGGGTAACTGGGGTCCGACGCACTACTCCCTGTCTCCCTGGACGCTTGTCCACCCATTAGGGATGGGTCGAAAATCGCGTATCTGTTAATAGTCACAGTGATTTAGAAGTAGCAGTATTCACAGTCGCAACTTTACGGATTCTGACTGCGATTTCAGTCGCAGTTTAGAAGCGCAGTAGCACTAAAAAGTAGCAAGTCGCAACTAAGAGTAGCAAGAAGCAGTTTGCACTCTGCCATCTGTTGGTCGAAGTTTGTACTAATATCTTTGCATTGGGCAAGCTATACAGTCTACCTGCGATTTCAGTGACAAATCGCGTTTAAGAGTCACAAGTAGCAACTAAGAGGCGCAGTTTAGACTTTGCCGGCTGCCATCTGTTGGCCGAAATTGGTACTTCTAGCTTCCCGCTGTCTGTCTCGTGTATGTGTGGCTTTTTGTGTATGTGTTGGTCGAACGCCATCGGCTCAAACCAGTGCGCTCGAACGTCCTCACTGGTCCAAACTGCGATTTCAGTGAAAAGTCGCGATTAAGAGTCGCAAGTAGCAACTGAGAATAGCGTTTAATATTCCGCCTTATGCTACTTGTTGACCAACTGTCGTACTTTCATTCGTGTGTTGTTTAGGGATGTTGTCGAATTAATGAGCAAGAAGATAATTTTTTTTGTGAAAATGTTTACACTTAGTGGCACTATTTTACCTGGCGGCAGCATTTACATGTTGTGAAGCAAAGCCTGGAGCATGTATGTTTTTAGGTTATAGTTGGTAAAGACAATAAATGTGAATGCCAAATAAATATTGTCTTACGGACTTGATCCCTGTTTAAAATAATTTTTCGTCATAGAACCTACAACTATTATGGGAATTCAGAATACGTATGTTACATTGCAAATCTGGTTTCGACGAATATTTTTGCTTGCGTTATACATAAAATAAAAATTCCAAGGGGGTGGTATCAAGTGGTCAACTAAGTAGGTAATTTTACGAAATGTTTAACAGTAGGCCAACTCTATTTTCAATGTGGACTGTGTTAAGTACTGCTATATAGGAGTAAACTTGTATCTTCCAGGATTCTATAAAAATATTACACTTGAAAATAAAAACGTTTTTCGTGTAATGGAAGGTTTTATTTTATCAGATTTGTTTTAGGTTTAGGAATGTTGTTTTCCGTCTTTTTCCTTTTCGTACATTCCGTCCTGTGATGACATGAGTGAAAGCAGATGGGTGGCATCGGATCCTTCAGTATTATTAAAACTTTTGTTTACTGCAGTGGTGGCATAGTGTGCTTATGTTGGCAACGACCGATGAATGATCCTAGAAATCTAAATCATACAGAATGATTGAAATAATATTTTGTTTATCATAAAATAAATAATGTTATTCTTAATCTGTGGTTGTATGTGAGATTTCTTGTGTGTACCCCTGTACAGTCAGTAAGTTAAAAATTCTTATAAAGTGAAGCTTTAGCTGCCAACATGAGCACACTAGGTCGGCACGTCGATTAGTAAAATATAACGCAACATCTTATCTATAGTTATTTGGAAGAATATGTAGTGATACCGAAAGGTTTTAAAGAGAAAATGGAATTTTCAGAAGTCACTCACGTTGTATTTCACATTTACTTATCTCTTTCAAATTGGTAAGAGACTTATATCACACAATGTTAAAAAAATCTATTCATTGATTCTATCGGCAAGAACATAGCACTTTCGTTGCACTGTTATAGTTGCTGTGTGCCTAATCTACCAAATGCTTCTGTTAAGATAGACTATAGGCCTACTTGCCGATTTTGGTTACACGTTACTTGCGAATAACCTCACTTTTAACTATACAATACACACCAGACACTGAAATAGCTTTTATAAGACTAATTGACATTTGTCGATGTGTAAATAATCCCAACATTACACGTAAATTGAGCATCAATATTCTTTTTTTGTATATATTTACATGTAGGAAGAGGATCTGTTATGGATGATATATATATTGCATTTGCCACACACATCACATAAGTCACGGAAGTAGCAGAAATCGCAGAAGTAGCAATATCAGTAGCAGAAATCGCAGAAGTAGCAATGTAGCAATATCAGTAGCAGAAATCGCAGAAGTAGCAATGTAGCAATATCAGTAGCAGAAATCGCAGAAGTAGCATTTAGAGTCACCGAAATCGCAGTTTGAGTGCGGAGGGATACATGTCGAGGATTTGTACCGTGCGATTGTAAACAGTGACAAATCGCAACTAAGAATCACAGATATATAAAAGTAGCAGTCACAGAAATCACTGATATCGAAAAATCGCAGTTTAGCCCATCCCTACCACCCATTGACCACCACTGGCGCAAGCCGGAAAGTCAGTGACAGCGTCCAGTGGAAGACTTTAGATTATACGCGACTGCAGCGGCATCTGGCAGTGAAGCGGCGCGACGGGAGCAGCACCTGGTGGCGGCGTGGCGAACTGCTTGCTAGTAAGGGTCGACATGTGTTAGCAGGATGGGAAGACGGCACTACAGTAACAGAGTGCCTTAGCGAAGGCTGCGGCAGTGAGTTCTCCCACTGTTGGAACAAAGCGAACGAGACATATTCTACACTACGTGCTAATTCTTCATGAAACTGGCTTCTATTGCCATTTTTGTTAATATTGGCTCTTAATTTCTGGTCTGCTTTCCAAATGGGCTTCGGTGATAGATTTGACAGCCCACAACAGACGTCACTATGTGAAATTGAACCAATCTACAAAGTTTTTTACATTCCAATGGTACAAATGCATTCCATATCAACACTTTAGCTAGAAAGCCTCTTTACACACAATAGAAGATTTAATGGGAATTGAGAAAAATACTGTATACACAAACACGCACACACTTACACACGAAAGAGGGCGCGCGTGCACACACCTTTATCTGTTTAAGGAAGCTGCTGCAATTTTGTGGGTGATTGTCGCCGCAATGTCTGGATACAGGTTTCGAACCCACCGCCAGCCGTTGGTGTCCATCACCTCATTGAAGTGGGCCATGATGAAGCGTATCGAGGACTCCATCAGGCAGTCGCAGGAATGTCGCACGGCGAGGGCAGCACATTCCGCCGCGTTTTGCACACACAGGTTTTGGGAGATGACACGCCCACAGTGTTCCTTCATGTCGTCCACGTTGTACTTGTCGGCTACAGCCAGTATTTTCATGGCCACTTGGGGGTCAGACGGAGCCTTGCCCGTGTACAGAAACTCCAGCAGCCTCTTCAGTATGCCTGGCTCCACGTCCTTGATGACAACGCGTTGATTGCTCTGTGGCATCGCACCCATATTCACTCCCCTGGCCGCCAGGATAGCTCGATGTGCCTTCACCTCAGTGTCCCCCAGCACGAAGGTGATGTCTGCATAGAGCCCACTCTGCAAGAGCCCGGCCAAATCTCGCACCAATGTCCTCTCATAGTCACCATCTGGATCTGAAACACGGAGGGCACGGCTTCACTAAGATATAGTCTTACAGAAATTTTGATGTTTACTATCCCATAACCACAGACGTGAAGCTGTGTTACACAACCACAGACACGGAGTCAAATTGACTCCGTTTATTTCCTTTGCCATTTACTTCTTTCTATCGCAACTTTTATCTATTATTATTTACTTAATGTGTACTTAAGGGGCTTTGAACAATTACGGATGACAATCGCCACGTTTAATAAATCAGAATTATATTTAACACTAAAAAGTTCATAATACATAAAACCTGCTAGGTGAGTTACAAAATTAAACTGTTTTCAAATAGTTAATTAAACTATTGACTTATTCATTTCTTATAAAGTAATAAACAATGTTTTGTTTTTCACTATAATTTCAGATAAAGATAATGTAAAATGACTTTTACAAAACAAATGTACTTCATATACAGTTTTTACACACAGCAGATGTACCCTGTCCACAGACTGGCTGATTTCAACGTCTTGTAAGGTGGCTACTGAATGGAAATTTCCTACCTTAAGTTTTGGGATTATATATGTTGGCAACATCTTTGTTGGGTCCGCAAGGATTATCTTTGGTGGCCGGTAGGCGGGGTTTTTGCGGAGTGTAGCCGCGAGGGAGTCAGAGCAGTAGCGGAGCGTGACGGTTGCACTGGAGCTCGCGGTGGACACAGTTCTTCATGGTGCTGCTAATTTTTTGGTAATTTAATTTTATTTATTTATTTATGTATTTTTTTGCATTGCGTGAGGTCGTTCATCGCATTTGATATCACTTTATGTCACTTTCCGTTCAGTAGGAACCTATATTATTTGGCCACGATAACGAAGGCAGCATCGGATGCTTGCTGCAGTGCTGGAACCCTTACCCTACAATGTGAGCATTAATTATTCGGGTCAAGGACCATTGTAAGGTTGGCAGCGCATGTATATAAAAGAATAACTTTCAACTGGTGTCGATTTTCTCCGCTTTTGGCAGCACCAACAAAATCGTCAAGTTATCGTGGCCAAATAGTACACAACCTTGATTAATTCGTGGCTCGTCACTGTAATTGTTGTAATAACGAGGATAGGGCATTAACCAAACGTAATAATAATAAAAAGCAGATCCTTTCACTTTTTGACATTTTCACTTTTTTATAATTAATTCTTTCCTGAGGGTAGGGCTGCATCCCTATTTTAGAAACTGCCTCATTGCACGACTTCGCAATAATATGCACATTCTTCATTTTTATAGTTTATGTTACTCATGTCCAATTTGCTAATTGCTAATTTTCTAATTTTCTTTAATACAGATTTATTCAGTTTCATTGGTTTAATTTTGTTTGTAATTATTCTTGACGCTGTAAGTGATTGTAAGTTAATGGTAATTAAGTACATTGTAACAAGTGGGTGACATGAACGAGATGAAGTGAGGAATGTGTGTTGGTGTGAAGCGAGGTATCACTTCCCTTTTTTCAGCAAAATAACATTTCTTGCAGATTAATTGTATAGTAATACTAAGACTGGGCCAACAAGTACAACACAGTACGACATTCTTTTATTGTTCTCGAGTGTGACTATCAGCCAACCAAGATTTTGCATCTTTTTAATCCTTCTAATTTACAGTCAGATAGCGTAAGTTTCGATTGCCCAAACTTGCCTCTCCTAGTAGTATTGCTGTCAGATCCATAAGTTTAGTAGCCCAATACGATCTTTCATTTTTGTAATTCCCTGTTAGAACGGAAGGCAGCACACACACATATTAAGTATCTCCCTTTACACACATCACAACTTGACCCATTGCAGTCTGCATAATGTGATGGTTTTTCTTTTCAATTTTTCAGGGCATATGCAGCAATATTTTATAGTTGCCAGCTTGCCTCTACCGTATACTGTTTGCTCCTCTTCTTTACCAAGAACCGTACTGTTAACAGAAAGATTAGAAGGTACAAAGAACTCTATAAATAAAAACTTTTCCCAATTATATAATTTAGAGAAAGAAGCTTACCAATTTTGTCTCACTCTAACACACATGTAGTGTCAATCTGATTCCGTAATCCGCTTCACTAAATTCAGAAGCAAATATGTGACAGACAAACAAATATGTGGTCTCCACAATGCACGTGAAAACTGAGGAAAGATTAGTTTGAAGGTACTGAGAGTACAGTGGGGCTTACGGAAGTACAACAATGTGCAACCAATGAGTATTTAACATTGCGGAGTCAATCTGACTCCCGTCTGTTGTTATAGGTTATAAAAAAGAGACACGCTATAATTGGAAGACCCTGATGAGTACGTTCAGTCGCAAGTGTAAGTATATTCTTCCTCCTTAGGCAGTAGCTTTTTCCTTGGCGTTTATGAGAGTTTTGTACGTCTCTAAAGCAAAGGTTAGTACACTGATCAGTTCCGACCAAAATCGCGTTTGTCAACTTTTTCCATTGATTAAAAACGGTGAAGGGTCTCGTCATGGAATTAATGAGGTCTTGGCAAGCCACTGGTGGCAGTTGGCACCACATCTGCACACACAACTCATCTAACTCCTGCAAATTCTGGGGAGGGGGTGATGAGCTCTTGACACCACGTCCCCTGACATGCCAGATGTCAGATAGGATTCAGATCATGTGATCCTCTAAACCAGGGGTCTCCAATTTACTAGGCCACGAGGTCCGCATTTCAAGTTCCGAACCGCAGTGCGGGCCGGATGGCCTATTTGGCGATTACTGAAGAATGCGATACTAACGCCTACTTCGACCTGTGACGTCACTGGTAAGACGGAAACCCCAATTTAACCTGTATAAACATTAAAGTTTTCCAATAGAACTATTACTTTTTAAAGAAATATCGAACAGAAAATTGTTTCGCATATCGCCAACTGCCAAATCACTAAATGTGGTTCAAGTTTTCCGCGCTCTTTTTCATGGGAATTGCTTGATCATCTGAAGCAGGAATTGTCTTGCAGGTTAAATGAATACGCAAAGGAAATACAAATTTTACACAACCCTTTTCTTGTGAAGTGGAAATTGTTCCAACATTTTTGGAAATGGAAGAAACCGATCTACAATCAGATGAGACAACGAAGATCAAATTTAAGAATGGCAGTATTGAACAGTTTTATAAGTTTCTTCCCGAAGAAAACTACCCCCTCAACAAAGACTTTTCACGAAATGGTTATCTCTGTGACTTCTAAAATTTTCCCGGCGTATTTCTTCTTCCAGTAATTTTCGGGTATGCAGCCGGATTCCATTGACATTCTGCCACGATATTTCGGCCCACAGACGTCCGGACATCTTCAGGTGAGTAGGCAACTACTGAAGAGCGCAGATACGTTCGTGGTATTTGTGCCGAGTATTGTGCATGCGAAATACGCTGGAGTCTTACTGCGCATGTATTAGATGATGACATGCGCGGTACGGCCGAGCTATGTGTGCTGCCCTCGGTGGTGAAAGTGAACACTCCTCTAATCATTGAGAATCGAATGATTCCGTCGATTCCGCTGTGCCTCGATAGCTTTAATTACAGGGTTCCAAATTTATCCAGCTGAAAGCCGTTGTCACGATTTATTCAATTATCAGTAAAGCGTATTTCAACCGCTTCTTTGATGACTGAGTTCCAAAAGCCGGAAACTGGAGCTAAAATTGTGGTTTTGTTGTATTCCATGGAAATGCAGTGCTCTGCTACTGCTGATTTCGACGGTTGCCGAAGACGAGTGTGTCTTTCGGGCTCCGTACAGCGTTCTTGAACTGTTAGTCATCTGACCTATGTAAGCAAAACCACACTCGCAGGGAATTTTATAAACGCCCGCTTTTTTCAGTAGCAAATCGTCTTTTACAGATCCGACTAGGGCTAAATTCTTCGCTGGTCGACGGAAAATGACCTGGATTTTACGTTTCCTTAGCAATCTGCCTATTTTAGAGGACACATTGCCAGCACAAGGAAGGAATGCAACTGATTTGTAATCTTCTTCATTGTCCTCGGTGCGTTGCTTCTTCTTGTTATAGTTATGTATGGCCTTCCTTATTTGGCGTGGAGTGTAGCCATTCTCTTTGAACACTTTTTCCAAGTGTTCCAGTTATGCAGGAAGATTTTCTTCCCCCAATATCAAGTGTGCTCGATGTATAAGCGTACTAAGGACACCAGCGGTTTGTGCGGGATGGCAGCTGGACGCCTGGAGGTATAGTTCGGAAAAGTGGGCGCTTTGTCGTCGATGGCCACTATCAGATGGCGAATAAACATTAACAATTAATAATCCATTTGTCTGACAGGATATGCCCCTTCCGTTGCTCAGAATCTTTATATCTGTGACATGGCTGCCGTCTCGGTACATAATTCCAGTACCTGTTGAGTCCTATGCACTAATATTGGTAATCGTGACGTAGCCGGGGATGGAAATATCGGTTAAAAGTTCTTGAAGGAGCGCGATATCAACCTGAGTACCAAACGGAATGGGGCTGGACACCTTCTCTCCAGACTACTTAAAGACACGGCCAACGGATTCATGTGTACTATCGCAGTATGCGAATAGGCCGCTGTAGCCAACCTAACAGAGGGAAAGGGGTGGGGAGCCGGTACAGGTGTTAGTGGCCGCTGACTTCCGGCCATCAGGTTGGATGTCCTGAAACGCGAATTCCCAGGTAGAGTCTATTTCTACCCGAACGAGCCAAGAAAGTTACGTCAAAATGACATAGCGGCCGCTCCCGTCAAACATCCGAAGTTTGTTAGATCCGTGATATTGTTCGTGAGGATAAACAGAGACGCTTCAGATAGGTGCTTCATGAAGTGCACTGGATAAACGCGTAAGATGAGGAACAGCTGTGTCTGTGGGCAGTGGTTCGTTTCTCGATTCTGACAATATTTTTCACCTTGACACCCTAAAGTTTTCTGACACATTTATTAAATAGAATTTACGTGTTGCGATATTCTTACATATTTACTTATACAAGCGCTTTGCGTTAAAAGTGCAATTCTTCTATTTAGCGAAAATGCCGTAAAATACAGACCAACGAATTGTAAAAATTTGCTCTAGAATTTACCTAGTACGATAGTTCGACATATTTACGAGTACAACCGCTTTTTCTTAAAAGTACGCTTGTTCTATTTAGTGAACATGCTGTGAAATATGAACCAACGATTTGTAAACATTGTCTCCTAAACTACCTGCACATAAAGTGCTCAAATTCAAATGTTCAAATGTTTCTATAGCTTATGGGACTTAACTACGGGGTCATCAGTCCCTAAACTTACAAACTACTTATGAACTAGCTAATCCTAAGAACGGCACAAATATCCATGCCCGAGGGGGGATTCGAACCCCCGACCGTAGTGGCCATGCAGACCGTGACTGGAGCGCCTCAGTTCCCTCGGCCACCGCGGCCGGCCAAATTCAAATGTTCGAAAATCTATCGGACCAAACTGCTTGGTTGTCAGTTCGTAGCTTACAAACTACTTAAACTAAGGTAAATTAACCTAAGGACATCACACACACACACACACACACACACACACACACACACACACATGCCGCATGGAGGACTAACCTCCGACGGCGAGCTACCGCTTGCTCCGCAGCGAAGAGCCTTAGACTGCTCGGCTACTCCACTGCGGCCATAAAGTGCGAACACATTGTTATAGTGACTGTTGCTAATAACAAACTGACACAAATAGTTTCATAAATTGACTACAAAATATAGACAAAGCATTAGAGATCAGTGAAATGGCTACAGTAATTAGCACAGTTATCTCATAAACATTGCATATAGAAATCACCACTCCCATGAACCACAGACATTGCCGAGGTGGGGTGGCTTGCGTGCCTCAACGATACAGATAGCCGTACCGTAGGTGCAACCACAGCGGAGGGGTATCTGTGGAGAGGCCAGACAAACGTGTGGTTCCTGAAGAGGGGCAGCAGCCTTTTCAGTAGTTACAGGGGCAACAGTCCGGATGATTGACTGAGCTGGCCTTGTAACATCAGCCAATGTGGCTTTGCCACACAGCTACTGCGAACGGCTGAAAGCAAGGGGAAACTACAGCCGTTACTTTTCCCGAGGACATGCAGCTCTACTGTGTGAACATATGATGATGGCATCCTCTCGGGTAAAATATTCCGGAGGTAAAATAGTCCCCCATTCGGATCTCCGGGCGGGGACTACTCAGGAGGATGTGATCATCAGGAAAGACAATACTGGCATTCTACGGGTCGGAGCGTGGAATGTTAGATCCCTTAATCGAGTAGGAAAATTAGAATATTTAAAAAGGGATATGGATAGGTTGAAGTTAGATATAGTGGGGATTAGTGAAGTTCGGTGGCAGGATGAACAGGATTTCTGGTCAGGCGAGTACAGGATTATAAATACAAAATCAGTTGGGGGTATCACAGGAGTAGGATTGATAATGAATAAGAAAATAGGAATGCGGGTAAACTACTATGACCAGCACAGCGATCGCATTATCATTGTCAAGATAGATACGAAGCCAACACCGACAACAGTAGTACAGGTTTATATGCCAACTAGCTCTGCCGATGATGAGGAGATCGAAGAAATATATGAGGAGCTAAAGGAAATTATTCAGACAATTAAGGGAGAGGAAAACTTAATTGTTATGGGAGACTGGAATTCGGTAGTAGGACAAGGAAGGGAAGGGAAGATAGTGGATGAATATGGTCTGGGCAAAAGGAATGAAAGAGGAAGCCGCCTGGTAGAATTTTGCACGGAACATAATTTAGTTATAACAAACACCTGGTTTAAGAATCACAAAAGAAGGTTGTATACGTGGAAGAGACCAGGAGACACCGGGAGATACCAGATAGATTTTATAATGGTAAGACATAGATTTCGGAACCAGGTTTTGAAGTGTAGGACATACCCAGGGGCAGACATAGACTCTGACCATAACTTTTTGGTTATGAACTGTAGGCTGAAACTGAAGAAACTACAGAAAGGTAGGAGATGGGACCTAGATAAATTGAAGGAACCTGAAGTTCTTAAGAATTTCAGAGGGAGCTTCAGGCAACAATTGACAGAAACAGGGGAAAATAAAACAGTTGAGGAGGAATGGGTAAAATTGAGAGATGAAATAGTGAAGGCAGCAGAGGACAAAATAGGTAGGAAGGCAAGACCTACAAAGAATCCTTGGTTATCACAGGAGATACTAAATTTAATCGATCAAAGGAGAAAATATAAAAATGCAATAAATGAAACAGGCAAAATGGAGTACAGACGACTAAGAAATGAGATTGACAGGAAGTGCAAAATGGCTAAGCAGGAATGGCTAGAAGGCAAATGCAAGGATGTAGAAGAATGTATAAATAGGGGAAAAATAGATACAGCCTACCGGAAAATAAAAGAAACATTTGGAGATAAGAAAAACAGCTCTATGAATATCAAGGACACTGATGGAAAACCAGTTCTCAGCAAAGAAGGGAAAGCTGAAAGGTGGAAAGAGTATATAGAGGGGCTCTACAAAGGAAATGAACTTCGAGACACTATTGTAGGAAGGGAAGAGGATGTAGATGATGATGAAATAGGAGATACTATACTGAGAGATGAATTTGACAGAGCACTGAAAGATCTAAGTCGAAACAAGGCCCCTGGAGTAGATGATATACCGTCAGAGTTACTGAAGTCTCTGGGAGAACCAGCCATGACAAAATTGTTTCACATTGTGTGTAAGATGTATGAGACAGGCGAAGTACCCTCAGACTTTAAGAAAAATGTTATAATCCCCATTCCAAAGAAAGCGGGTGCAGACAGGTGTGAAAACTACAGAACCATCAGTTTAATAAGTCATGGTTGCAAAATATTAACACGAATTATATACAGAAGGATGGAAAAACTGGTAGAAGCAGACCTCGGGGAAGATCAGTTTGGGTTCAGGAGAAATGTAGGAACACGGGAGGCAATACTCACTTTACGGCTTATCCTAGAAGATAGATTAAGAAAAGGCAAACCAACATTTCTAGCTTTTGTAGATTTGGAGAAGGCTTTTGACAATGTTGATTGGAATAAACTCTTTCAAGTTCTGAAGCAAGCAGGAGTAAAATATAGGGAGCGTAAGGTTATTTACAACTCGTACAAAAATCAGACAGTCATTGTCCGAGTTGAAGGGCATGAAAGGTATGCAGTGGTTGGAAAGGGAGTAAGACAGGGTTGTAGTCTTTCTCCGTTGTTATTCAATTTGTACATTGAGCAAGCTATAAAGGAAAGCAAGGAGAAATTTGGAGAAGGAATTAAAGTTCAGGGTGAAGAATTAAAAACATTGCGTTTTGCCGACGACATAGTAATTCTGTCAGATACAGCAAAGGACCTGGAAGAGCAATTGAACGGAATGGACAGTGTGCTGAAAGGTGCATATAAGATGAACATTAACAAGGGTAAAACTAGGGTAATGGAGTGCAGTGTAAGAAAATCAGGTGATGCTGAAGGAATTAGATTGGGAAACGAAGCAATAAAGGAGGTAGATGAGTTTTGTTACTTGGGCAGCAAAATAACAAATGATGGTCGCAGTACAGATGATATAAAATGCAGAATGGCAATGGGTAGGAAGGCGTTTTTGAAAAAGAGAAATTTGTTAACATCGAATATCGATTTAAGCCTAAGGAAGTCCTTTCTGAAGGCATTTGTATGGATTGTTGCCTTGTATGGGAGTGAAACATGGACGATAAGCAGTGTGGACAGAAAGAGGATAGAGGCTTTTGAAATGTGGTGCTACAGAAGAATGCTGAAGATTAGGTGGGTGGATCGCGTAACTAATGAGGAGGTACTGAACCGAATTGGGGAGAAAAGAAATTTCTGGCATACATTGACTAAAAGAAGGGATAGATTGGTAGGACACATTCTTAGACATCAAGGAATTGTGAATTTAGCGTTGGAGGGAAGTGTGTGTGGTAAAAATCGCAGAGGGAGACCAAGAGACACGTATAGTAAGCAGATTCAAGTGGATGTGGGTTGTCGTTCTTATTAGGAGATGAAAAGGCTTGCTCAGGATAGAGTAGGGTGGAGAGCTGCATCAAACCAGTCTCTGGACTGAAGACCACAAAAACAACAACATAGAAATCAAGAACGTGTATAACAGCTGCTACAAAAAAGAATGATGGCCCTTCAGTCTTGTTACGAAACAACTGTTGCCACAGAACTCTAGTAGTAAAATAAATATGAAAGTATCTGAATCAACATGACATTTAGAACATTAATTATTACACTGTGTCTTCTGTGTTTCTGTGCAGGAGGTTCAGGACACAATGTTTACAATTTTTTGGTCCATATTTCACGGCATTTTCGCTAAAGAGAACAAACGCACTTTCTTAGAGAAAGCGCTTTTATACGTAAATACGTCGAAATATCGCAAAATGTAAGTTCCTTTTAATTAATAAATTGTTGGGTCAGGGAAGCGAAACATCGCCGACGCTCAGCAGCTTCTCAACATTACGCTTTTATCCACTGCGCTACAAGAAGCACATTTGTGGAGTGTCTCATCTACATTACCCCCAATATCAAGGGTTACCCGCCAATATGGAATTTATTGACTCTAGGTTACAATTAATCGTACTTACAACGACATGGTTTTCGTACCTCTTCAGACTGCCGTTACTTTGAAATAGCAAACACACGTGTTACAAGGAGAAAATCGTGAAAATAAGAAAGGAAATCTGGCGTCTCTGCAGCTTGCATCCGAACAAACTTTGGAATGTTTCAAAGGAGCGGCCGGCTACGTCATTTTAACGTCACTTTTATGACTCGTTCGGATGCAAATAGACTCTCCCTGGGAATTCGCGCCAGTCCAGGACATCCAAACTGATGGCCAGAAGTTGGCCCCTGTTGGCTGCCAGAAACACCTGTACCGGCTACCCCTCCCTCCCTCTGTTAGGTTGGCTGCAGCGACCTATTTGCATACAGCAGAAGGGCACAGTAATCCATTGGCCGTGTCTTTAAGCACAGAATAACATATACGGAGAAGCAGCCCCCTCTAAACCACTGTCCTACACTCCCTTCGTAGTTCCGTAAGATGCTAGCAGGTGTCAGGCAGTTCCCCGGCTTAGTACCGGTAGACCACACTAGAGGCGCTTCTGAGGGTAGCGTGGAGGGGAGGGGAGGCTGAGGGGAGAGCTCGTGCCGCCTGCCACGAGGCCACGGCTGTGTCCGGCGTGCCGGCGTTTGAGGGGAAGTGGTGGTGGGGGCAGCCGCTACCTGCCGCCTGCTGTGGCCAGTTTAAAGAGCTGCTTTTGACCGCAGCGCCATCATGGGACATCTTACGGAACCTTCCCTCCCGGCACCTCTGAGTGTGGGACCGGGCCCTTACGGAGGTTTCCCGTCTGTATATATTTGTCTGTGCTTTAAGTAGTCTGAAGAGAAGCTCTTTAGCCCCATTCCGTTGCAGTTTCTAGTGGTGTCAACATCTCGAGGACGGTGTGCTTCAGTTGTCGTGATGAGTAGCACGTGCTTCCCATTACCTTGGAAGCAGTCTGTCTTAGCCAGCCGTGACAGACTCGTGATGTATCGTGCTTCCACGTATTTCGCTATTGCGACGGTTGTGATAGTGCTATAGCTCCATTTTTACCGCCAAATTCGGGTGCTGCAAAATTGTACGTAGCGACTCCCTCTGCCACCGCGTGCTTTTAACGTTGGTTTGAAATAACGGTCAGGAATCCTAACTAGATTCCGCCATGTTAGCTGTTTTCAATATCTATTAAAGGGGAATGCAAAAATTATCTTACCCCCCTCCAACTGATACTCCTCTACGTACGCAATAAATTGGTAGCGTCTGTGGACCTGGAAAAATTAATTTAACAGTGTTAACAATGCAATGAAGTTCATAATATTGTTAATTGATTATTCTATATTTGTTATCAGTTTGCTCGGACTGGCGCAGACAGATGCTGCGGTCTCTGCCTGTGTCTTTCATGCCTCTCCAAGTTACAGCATTAAAAGTCCCACTTGGTGGGGATCCCACAATGCACAGCAACACTCCATAGTAGGAGCACAAGTGTAGTGCAGGCGGTCTCTTTAGTACAGGCATGGCCAACATTTCCGCCCGGCGGGGGCGCCATTGTAGCTGCCACTCAGGGGCTCAGCATTAATTTACTGAGTACAGGCTTGACAAACCAGGGGTCCTGAGCCGTGGGCTGTGGCTGTGTCGTGCCAACAGTCCACTACACCATAAGCTCTGTGCGTGCTTCAACAACCATCGTTCGGTGCGGCGGTGGAAAGTTGTTCGTTTCAGAGCCCAGGGAGCCCGGGTCGCGAGGAAGGTATAAACCTCTATAAAAAAAACCTCAATCTCAAGGTGTTCAAATGTTCAAATGTTAGTAGAACTTATGGGACTTGACTATGGGGTCATCAGTCCCTAAGCTTAGAAACTACTTATGAACTAGCTAAGACTAAGGACGGCACAAATATCCATGCCCGAGGGGGGGGATTCGAACCACCGACCGTAGTGGCCGTGCAGACCGTGACTGGAGCGCCTCAGTCCCCTCAGCCACCGCGGCCGGCTCTCCAGGTGTGCTACGTGCCGAGGAGATGCATGGCTGTTGAGGTTGAACACTCGCTAGCGAGCAACCTCTGAGGAACCTGCCGCACCTCAGCTGTATAATGCTTACCCAGGCAAGTAGGGCTCTGCCTGGGTGGACCTGTAGTTTCCTAGTTGCTCGTGGGACGAGAATGAAACGAGCAAAAAATGGCGTTGCAGGACGCAAAACCGGCGTCTCTAAGCATGGACGTACAGAATTTAATGCTGCGACATATGACCCCCATGCGTTTCCTTCCATGGCCACACCATGGGAAGAACGCAGGGCCCGTCAGCAAGGTGAGGCTTATGCCCCCCGTTATCTGGTTTATACTAGGACAGACTGAGAATCGTTTACAACCACGAACCCTCTGTTTTTTGTCGAAAACCTCGAAGACAAGTTTGGCGAGGTCGACGGTATGTCAAAGATGAGATCCGGGTCGATTCTGATAACGATGTCGTCCCCAGCCCAGTCAGGGGCACTGCTTGCCTGTGACAAGTTGGGTGACGTTCCTGTTACCATCACCTCCCACAAAAGTTTGAACATGGTCCAGGGTATTATCTTTCATCGTGATATCCTACTACAGTCAAATGAAGACTCCGGAAGAACTTAGAGAGGCGAGGAGTTCAGTTTATTCAGCACGTATACAGGAGTCCGAAGCGTTGTCGTTTGAAAGCAATGGCGCACTGAAAATTATCAAAAACACGTCGTTCGTAGGACAATGAATTATAATCTAGTTTTAGTTAGTTAACACCTGCCATTGATGGTACGAGAATTACATATTAGTCTCGCAGCTGTTTTACAGTCCGAAGCGTTGTCGTTTGAAAGCAATGGCGCACTGAAAATTATCAAAAACACGTCGTTCGTAGGACAATGAATTATAATCTAGTTTTAGTTAGTTAACACCTGCCATTGATGGTACGAGAATTACATATTAGTCTCGCAGCTGTTCGCCATAGAGTAATGGACGACGAATTAGTTGTGCTGTACGAACGTGTTAGACGGTGTTTCGAAACTTCTACGGCGCGGTTGTTCAGCGCGCTCGGTCAGAGGGTAGCCGGCTTGTTACCTTTACGCCCTCTGTGACGAGACAACAGTAATCGACGAAGCGATCAAAGTAGAACAAAACAAACCAACGTCTACAATGTACCGATCAAACCGAAGAACCAATGAAAAGAGAGGAAAGGAGAGAGGGTTCAACCAACACCGTCTGAAGAGAAGGCCGTGCCGCGTCACGCGGAGTAGGTCGCGATCGTGTAGCTTCAAAATCAAATGTTCAAATGTTTGTATAGCTTATGGGACTTAACTAGGGGGTCATCAGTCCCTAAACTTACGAACTACTTACTACCTTATACTAAAGACAGCGCAGATATCCATGCCTGAGGGGGGGGGGGGATTCGAACCCCCGACCGTAGTGGCCGTGCAGACCGTGACTCGCGCGCCGCAGTCCCCTCGGCCACCGCGGCCGGCGATCGCGTAGCTCACTGGCTAGCCGATGTGAGGCAGTGGGCTGTGCCCCATGAGCCAGCCAATGAGCTACGCGATCCCGATCTACTCCGAGGCCTACGAGAAAGACAGGCCCCGGCGCGCACGTCATGCGACGTAGGGCCGTATGAATAAAATGGAGTATCTACTTTATACTCTGAATTCCAGAGAACATACTCAGGTTCGCATGAATAAAGGGAGTCGGAGAATATACTTCAGCCGAGTATATTCTCGGCGTGAGTAACGGGGTGGGAGAAGTTGCTCACAGCAGAGAACATTCTCCGATTTCATATGAATAAAACTACAGACGTTTCTCATGACGGGAGAACATTCTCAGATTTCTGGAGTGAGCTCTATGGCATACTCCGTGATGAGTAACTTCTATTAAGGTTACGTTTTACTGAGGTTTATAATAAAAATGACAACAATTTTGTTACTTAGAAGGCAAAAACAAGTTCCTTAATATGTAGTCTTTAAGAAATACGAGGGGATCTATAAAGTTAATACAAATAAAAACATTTTGTTCACGAGTATCTTCCTTCGGAAAACTCGTGTGACACTTCCAGCATTTTATACAGTGACGAGAGTGATGTAAGAGGTGTTTTCATTACCGACATAAAAATGAAACACAAATGGATTCAGCTGCATGTTTACTCATTTGTTTGGCGTGTATATTTACACTTGTAAACAACCACATAGCAAAATAATATTGTTTTTAAATAGTGTCTATTAGTAAGACCTTATGCTGTTAGTTCCAAATAAAGTGTATCCCAGGACTTCACAGTTTCTATCACAAAATAAATACTGCTGCAATACCAGTAGGCCCACTTAAGTACTGTTTCTATCCAAACCGGTAGGCCTATTTATGATGCGTTTTCTGACTTCGTAATCGTAACTTCTGTCATGTTAGAAGTAAGTAAACACGACAGGAAAATTAATAACTGATTAATTACATACCTAGCAGCCTGTTTCTTGTTCAAAATCGGCCTAACGCTTATGAGCAAACCATTGGGTGTCATATTTAACAAGGCCTATCTCATGTTAGAACACTCCGACAGCATTCCACGTTGTAACAGATGAATGTGTGATGCATTCTTAAAATATCGTTCGCAAATTGTGCTAACCCTACTTCATTAACAAACGAGTTTCTCGCGTGACGAAAATTTTGTATCGCCAGGAGAATACATTTTCGTAAAAAGAGCATATTTAGTCTTAATAATATGCTCATTCACAACAAACTGATATCTAAACATAGTACAGTTATTTCTGAACACGTAGATGCCTACTCCATATTTGTACACTTAATAATTTGCCTGATTGGGCTAGTTTAAAGAAATACACAATTGGACAGCTGATCTGTGGCGGACATGACACGCGGAGAGCTTACTCAAGAAGGAGGGGAGGTAGCGAGAATAAACTACCTGCTCAGAGCATATGCTTCGAAGTTTTTATTCATACGAAATTGAGAACTTACTCAGAGAACATTCTTTTGCTCTGAGAATCTTCTATGGAGCATGTACTCTTTTTTATTCATACGACCCGTAAGCATAGCGGTTCTGAGCCGGCTACCTGGTTGGCCGGCCGCTGGGGCACGGCTACCGCCTCGCAGCGGCCGGCCGGCTCAGGATCGCTATGCTTACGTCGCATGACGTGCGCGCCGGGGCCTGTCTTTCTCTTAGGCCTCGGATCTACTCTGCATGACGTGGTGTGGCACGGCAGAGCACAGGCCTTCTCTTCAGACGGTGTTGGTTCAACGCCAACTGCAATACAAAACTGTGTAAAATTCTCAACAAACAACCCAGAACTAGCATGAACAAACGACCGCAAAGCATCACTCTCCCTGAAGAATATATATTTCTTTCTTGCTTCCTAAAAGGTTTTCACACACTCTAGTTAACTGAACACAAATATTCTGCAATATTTCGAGTTGTTCAAAGGCATCAGCGCTTTCTCTGAAAAGTGCATTTGTTCTGTTTCGAGAACATGCCATGAAATACATAACAACGAATTGCGCCGCGGTGGAGTGGACGAGCGCATTGCGATGCTATGCTTCGATGCGTGAGGCCGTTCCCCGTGGGGGGTTCGAATTTCCCCTCGGGCATGGATGTTTGTGCTGTCTTTAGTGTAAGTTAGTTTATAAGTAGTTTGTAAGTTTAGGGACTGATGACCCCGCAGTTAAGTCCCATAAGCTTAAACATTGTTTTGAAGAACTAATTGTAAACATGAACATAAACTTGAGAGATACTGTTAAAATGACTGTTGTAAATGACGTAATGATAGTATATTAGTACTAGATTTATGTGGAATTCATTATTACCATACTTATTCCGTTTGTGATTTTAGGTGTAAAAGAAAACTTAATCACGGTTTGAAATAGAATATTTGCTCTTTATTTTAGCGCAGAACTAAGTAACATGAACGAAGTCATATCTTATCTAAAGGAAATCATGTCAAAGACATTTTAGTAGATGCATTGATTCCAATTAATGAGTTTCAATACATTCCATAAATAGTAAATAATTGCTTAGAAATAAATTAACTAGGTAATTTGTTGCAATTTATACACTTCCCTTTCGTTTAATTAAAGAAATACACTTCCCACAGAAATGTAGGACTTCCTGTATATACTAAACTACCAGTATCAGCACGTTGTTCAGAATATTCATTATTACAGTATCCTACCAGTTTATGGGCACATGCTTCAGAAGACCATTGTTCAATTCGTTGTTACGCATTTCACGGCATGTTTACGAAATAGAAGAAACACGCATTTTAGAGAAAGCATTCTTACATTTGCACTACTCTAAATATTGAGAACAAAGTTCTATTTAATTAATAATAGTGCCCGATACCCTTCTAGGAAAAAAAGGAGCAAAATGTTTGGTAGTGGCGAATTCCGAACCACTGACCGTGTGCATTACAATCCAATGCGCTGCCCACAACACTACGGCGAATAGTTACTAGATTTGTCCTTTAATCTCTTAGTATTGATGGCAGTTGTTAACTAATGCTAATATGGAATTTTTAGACACTAGATTATCATTTATCGTACGAAGAACGAAGGTTTTTAATTCACCAGTGCGCCGTTGCCTTGAAATGACAACGTTTAAGTTACGAGTATAATAAGAAAACCATCAAATACGCAACGCAATATGGCGTATGCTACAGTGAGTTCTGGGCGTGGAATGTCACATGACATCTCCGAACGTCTGGGTTTCGTAAAAATAAATCGCCGTTATTTTTTTGCAAATATCTCTCAAACGATACGAGATACGAAAAAAACATAACAGAGCAAATTTTTAGAGAATTTTCTCCTCTACAAATTCGGTTATTCAATTTCCGTGTCAGATGAACGGTTCGTTTGCAATTACAATTATATTACAAACGGCTTTTTGTGTTACTAACGTATTTTTTGTCCGAAAAATTAGAAAAAGGGAGGGTCTGGTCACTGTCGGCCTACAATTATGTCTGTAAAATTTGATACTGATCGGCTGAACGGTTAGACTTAAAAAGTGGGAACACGTTACGGCCAGACAAAAATCCCAAAATCTCCGTTATTTTTGCAAATATCTGTGAAACTATGCGAGATATGAAAAAAATACAAGACAGCAAAGTTGTAGAGAAATGTCTTCTCTACAAATCCATGTCTCCAGTTTCCGTGTCAGATGAACGGTTAAGCCGTTATTTTCATTTAAATTTCGAGCTGTCAACAGGTGATCGCAAAGGCCCACTTTTAGTGTTACTACCGTAACCTGAAGTGGGCAAAAACGCATTATTCGTCGCAGCGAGATGTATTTGCGAAATTTATTCTATAAACTATCTCTTCCGAATGCGAACGTATTTTATTAGCACCCATCTATATATGGAGGCACGAGCATCGTAATAAAATAAGAGAAATCAGATCGAAACAGAAAGATTTAGTAGTTACTTCTTGGTGAGGCAGCAACATTTATGACTTACAAATATCACACTTTATATTAAATTATTCCAAGTAGCTGCAATTATTTTTTATTTGGCTTGCGTTTTACGAATTTGCACAACAAGCTTGTTTCAGTATATTGCCATTTTCAAGTGCGCCTGCAGAAGTTAATACATTGCTTATTATTTACGTCTTAAGAAATAATAAGAAGGTATAATTACAAATTACAATATTACTTACGTAAAGGTGTTAGTGACATTCATATAGCATCTGGTAGGCAACTGTCCACTGTCTGTTCTTATATAATAATTTTACTAACGAGTTTTTCAGTAATTCGTTGAAATTTGACGTACTTTCGTATTTTGAAAGTTGGGACACAAATGTTTAATGTTCACATTATTATGTCTTTGTATGTCAGGGATGGTGTATATGGCATAGATATTGTTTATTAAACTTTTACTTCGTTGATTTTTCATAGGTAGGTGTATGGATTTAACGTCCTTGACGAGGATGGTTATTTTTATATTGTGTTGAAATGGAAGCAGGCTCGTCAAAGACTTTTGTGCGTGTTATTTTTGTATTTGTCTTTGTAGCCAGGTGTTAGTAATAAATTGCTGTACTTTTGTTTTCTTTTGTTCTTTTGTTTACAAATTACGAAATACGAATACGATTCAGGGATAACTTCAGTGTGCTTTTTCCCCCCTTCAGATCAATGTCTAGAATGTTATTCCGATAACAAAAATTTTGCTATCTGTTTGTTGCTGGTAATCCCTTATGATTACAGAGATAAGCATTTCAGTACATATCCCAATTTCATTATATCCTCTCGGACTTTGGTGTCTCATTTTTGAAATATTTTTATTTTATATTTTTTTGCATCAAATAAGGAAAACAAAAATGTGTGAATACAGTAATGTGTTTTTATTTACTTTGTTAGTAAAATAACCGAATATGGAGTTATGTACTCGAATATTTGATAGCTTCGGCAGGAAAAGGTTAAACATCCAACTAGAACACACAGTTGGCTATATAATCAAAATATCCACAGTTGACTATATATTTTTTTCATGGGGACGCTACCAATGATGTAACTGTTGCTTACGAGAAGACCAAGATTCACGTACATACAACCAGCGCGTACAGTGGCCCAAAACAGCACCTCGGAATTCCAAGAGCTAGCCCCAACTATGGAACCCATGACTGGAAATCTCCCCACACCACATCACTTCACCAAACGTCAAAACAGACACAATCAATAGCCCCTACACACACACATACACACACACACGCGGGCGCGCGCGCGCCGCACTCTCTCTCATACATACACACAAATTCAAAACACCCACCCAAAACATTCACTCTCCTCTAAAATGCTTCAACACTCAGCGACTAACAGATCGTAAAATACTATAAATTATTGTAAATATCCTCCTCTCTTCTCTCTTGGAACCCTTCAAAATTCAAATCCCTTGTAAATATCTGGAATTCTGACAATATAACAATGTAACCAAATCATATCATAACATATACAAGTTAGAAATCTATTTAATTCTCTCGCTTTTCTTTATACTTTCAATATATGTTTTTACCTAATACCAGATATCATACTTTAATAAAATCCTTTGTCACTTTTCTTTTCCAATCTACTTTATCTTTATAAAAAAAGTTGGTATATTTATATTTTCTTATATATTAATATTATCATGACTGTAATTTGTATAACCAAATAATAGACGAGCAATATTCAAATTTTAAATTGTAAAAAGTGAAGTAATGTAAAATATTGTTAAAAATGAAAATATTGTATAATAAAATATTGTAATATAAGATTCTTGCACTGATGCAAAATATGTGAAATAAAAAAATTATGACCTGTAACACTCTTGACAAGGGTAAAGCTGGCCCTCGGGGTGGAGAATGAAACGTGGAAAAAAATGTAACTGTTGAAGAAACGTTGCATTCATAATTGCATTCCTTGTCTGCAGCATTTACAAAACAAAGGTGTGAACATCGCTGTTTGACCAATTCTGCAACATCAAAAATTGTGCCAAATCTATAGTGCTGAACGAAAATTCTCAGCTTGTCTAACAGTGGTGCTGTTTGTTTAAAAAGTGTCAAAATATCGAAAAAATTTCTGAAATGTTGAAAATTTGGCAATTTTTCTTTGCTATTGCTGGTATCATTGCTTCTACTGAACGTGTTTATTTCTCTCTCTTAGCTGCTCACTGGACAAAGGGGGGAACCGTTTGATGATAGATTTAGTAAAAAGAACTTTACTTTCCAAGTACAATTTCAAGGACATGTCTTGCAGAGAATTTTATTACTATATTCTTAAAGATAATAATTTATCTCTTCTCTCAGCTGGACATTCTATTGAAAAGTACACTTTCAAAAAAGGAAACACAAATGAAAAATGCTCAAAAATAACTTCCAGGTGATTGTATTTGTAAGCATTAAATACTATTGTTTAATATTATAGCATATTTTCATTATATTCCTTTTTGGTTCTGTTGGGGGGAACATATTTATTAACCAAATGTTTATAATTTAAACATTTTTTATTCTAAAATAAATTGTCAGACTTTTTTTCATATCGCATAGCGTTTCAAAGATATCTGCAAAAGTAACGGCCATTTTGGGATGTATGTATCTCTGTCTGTCAGTCTGTCTCTCCGTAATGTGTTTCCTGTTTAAGACGAACCGTTCAACCAAAGACATGATTGTAGGCCGCCAGAGACAAGAACCTCCCTTTTTCAAATTTTTCGGACAAAAAATACGGTAGTAAAACAAAAAAAGCCGTTTGTAATATAATTGTAATTGCAAACGAACCGTTAATCTGACACGAAAATTGAATAACCTAATTGGTAGAGGAGAAAATTCTGTACAACTTAGCTCACTTATATATGTATATATAGTTTGAGACATATTTGCAAAAATTAACGGAGATTTGACACCCTCTATTGAATTAACGAAAACCAGCCGTTCGGAGATGTCACGTGACATTCCTCGCGTATTTGATGATTTTCTTATTGTAACTTACGCGTTTTCATTTCAAAGTAACGGCACACTGAGGAATTAACAAAAACACATACAGGAATTAACAAAAACACATCGTTCTTCGTACGATAAATGATAATCTAATGTCTACAAATGCCATATTAATATCAGTTAACAACGGCCATCAATAGTATGAGATCAAAGGATTCTTGTTTTGTTTTATAGCCGTAGCGTAGTGGGCAAGGTGCTGGACTGTAACGCGTAAGGTCGGTGGTTCGAAACCCGCCACTATCTAATTTTTTTTCCTAAAAGGGTTTCAGACACTTATTAATTAATTATTATTTAGATTATTATTTTGGTCCAAAATGTTTGCAAAAACTTATAAAACTACAAATCTAAAGTGGGCCGTAAAGCACGTCAGTGCGATTTTTTAAGACAGGCTTTTGTGAAGCAAAGTGCTAGTTTTGATAATGTTGAGTTGGTGCCCCTACTTGGATGTCTTACAGAGTATCACTCACCTCGCTTCCGGAGACGGCGGCAGAGCGCCTGTAGGACCAGGGTGAGGATGGCGCCGAGAACCGCAGCCGCGGCATGCGAATAGTCCCCGTCCTCTCTCGGCGTACTGCCACCAACTAGATCAATAACAATGCAAGTGTTCGTTTGTGTACGCCCCAAATACTAAGACATTCTGCACCGATTGAGCTCAAAGTTTGACACAACGCTGCATTCTAATAGAGAAACATATTTGGATACCCGTTCCTTCAATACCCTACTGGCTATTAAAATTGCTACACCAAGAAGAAATGCAAATGATAAACGGGTATTCATTGGACAAATATATTATACTAGCTTAAACCCGCGGCTCCGCTCGCGTGTTGGTTGATCATGATAGATGCGCGAAACGTCAAGTCGATTTTTTTAAAGAGATGTATTAAAAGAAATGACTTTTTTACTGCTTTATTTATTTATTCTTATATTTCCTTATTCGTACGTTTATCCTCACAGAGAAAGAGCTGAAGACATTGTAGCATTCATAGACCAAAGATATGGTCTGTGGCATCACGTTCCGCTGTATGTATGCTCATTGCTATAGAATTGCAATCGTGATCGCTTGCCTTCAGTCCGATTTTTTTTTATTTTGACGACTTTCAACCACCGTATCTTCCATCCCCTTATAGCTATCGGCATGGAACTGCTATGGTGTACAACGGGATACTTCGGACAACAATTACACACAGACTATTCGTTTGCGTTCTGTAATTTTCGCTGCAGAGCGAAATATTAACTCATAAACACGTAGAATTTTATATACACCCATAACTTTCCATCCCAATATACTCCACCCTTTTATCAGTATCAACCATCAAGCAACAATACAACCAATAAAACCATTTTCAAAGAGTAAATATAATTTTCAGAGTAATTATTGTTCCGCACTTCGCGTTAAATTCTTCAAATTACTAAATATCTATCAGATCGCTATAAAATCGTGCCTAAAACCTTCCTCAGGTATAAATTAGTAACTGTACAAATATTTAAGTCTCTGCATCTTGTGGTTCGGACGTGATAAGCGTACACCGAACAGACATTTACATTAATATATATGTAGATAAATAGCTATCCGATCGCCATAAAACCGTGCCTAAAGCCTTCCCCGGGTAGACATTAGTAAATGTACAAATTTTTAGCACTTTATGTCTTGTGGTTCAGACGTGATAAACGTACACCGAACAGACATTCACATTTATAGATATAGACTAGAACTGACATGAGATTACATTTTCACGCAATTTGGTTGCATAGATCCAGAGAAATCAGTACCCGGAACAACCATCTCTGGCCGTAATAATGGCCTTGATACGCCTGGGCATTGAGTAAAACAGGGCTTGGATAGCGTGTACAGGTACAGATACCCATGCAGCTTCAACACGATACCACAGTTCATCAAGAGTAATGACTGGCGTATTGTGACGAGCCAGTTCTCGGCCACCATTGACCAGACATTTTCAGTTGGTGAGAGATCTGGAGAATGTGCTGGCCAGGGCAGCAGTCGAACATTTTCCGTACCCAGAAAGGCCCGTACATGACCTACAACACGCGGTCGTGCATTATCCTGCTGAAATTTAGTGTTTTGCAGAGATCGAATGAAGGGTAGAGCCACGGGTCGTAACACATCTGAAATGGTAACGGCCGCTGTCCAAAGTGCTGTCGATGCGAACAAGAAGTGACCGATGGCACCCCATATCACCACGCCGGGTGATATGCCAGTATGGCGATGACGAATACACGCTTCCAATGTGCGTTCACCACGATGTCGCCAAACACGGATGCAAACATCGTGATGCTGTAAACAGAACCTGGTTTCATCCGAAAAAATGACGTTTTGCCATTCGTGCACCCAGGTTCGTCGTGTACACCATCGCAGGCACTCCTGTCTATGATGCAGCGTCATGGTCTCCGAGCTGATAGTCCATGCTGCTGCAAACGTCGTCGAACTGTTCGTGCAGATGATTGTTACCTTGCAAACGTCCTCATCTGTTGACTCAGGGATAGAGATGTGGCTGCACGATCCGTTACTGCCATGCGGATAAGATGCCTGTCATCTCGACTGCTAGTGATACGAGGCTATTTGGATCCAGCACGCCGTTCCGTATTGCGCTCCTGAACCCACCGATTCCATATTCTGCTAACAGTCATTGGCTCGCGATCAACACGAGCAGCAATGTCGCGATACGATAACCCGCAATCGCGATAGGCTACAATCGGACCTTTATCAAAGTCGGAAACGTGATGGTACGCATTTCTCCTCCTTACATGAGGCATCACAACAACGGTTCGCCAGGCAACGCCGGTCAACTGCTGTTTGTGTATGAGAAATCGGTTGGAAACTTTCCTCATGTAAGCACGTTGTAGGTGTCGCCACCGGCGCCAATGTTGTGTGAACGCTCTGAGAAGTTAATCATTTGCATATCACAGCATCTTCTTCCTGTCGGTTAAATTTCGCGTCTGTAGCACGACATCTTCGTGGTGCAACAATTTTAATGGCCAGGAGTGTATAAGGTAAAGGGACCCTTTTTTTTATTTAACTTTTATAAACACAGGTTGTTTCAAAGAGAATTTACGTATTTCTAATATTAAAAGACAGCTGAAAATTGCTCCTGCCGGAGGACAGAGAAGGCGAATATGTTCTCTGACACAAGTGTGGAACCAGCTGCCTCAATCTTCTTTCAGACTTCCTCACCAAAACTTTTGGCCTGCGAACATATTCGCGCATTTTTAGCGCATAACTTTGTAAATACATTTGGCCCAGTTAAGCCGTCATAGTCAGCAATGTCGTCTCACTATCAGTGTCTATATATGTCTCTGTCCGTTTGTTTGCTGTCTCTCCCTCTGCCGCTTTCTGTCTGTGTCAGTCTTTCAATGCATTCATCCCTTTCCCTCGCGATTCCTCACCGCTGTCTGTTTCTGCCACTTTCATCGTCTCTCTGCCCCACTGACGTTGTCCGATTCACTTCCTGTCCTGTTGCCAGTATCCTTTCTTTCTCACTTAGAGTCGGCTTTCATTGTCTTCAGTCACGATTGTCTCCTTTACACATATGTCCAAGGGGATGGTTTGCTTGGGGTTTGATCTGTAGACCGGAAAACTTTTGCACGCGGGTACTGGGGATGGGAAAAATTGGACAGATTGTTTCGTGCTATAGTATTGGAGAGCTGCACGCTCATGCTTTATGTATGGTCTCCATTCGTCTCAGTTTCCCACTGTTTTCTCTTTTGCTCCAATTGCTACTATCTGCATCTGTCTTGTTGTTACCACTGTGCCCGACTTCCGACATCTCGTTTCGCTTCCCACTGCTATTTTCATGCATGTGCCTTTCTCCTGAACTGACACTTTCTCTATTCCGTAATATATGGCTCTCTCTGCTTGTTGCACTGTCTCTGTCCTACTCAAATTCAGCTGAAAAAAGCGCGAATATGTTCGCATGCCAAAATTTTTGGTGAGGAAGTCGGAATGAGCATTGAGGCAGCTGGATCCACACATTTGTGTCAGAGAACATATTCGCCTTTTCGGTGCAGAATAATTTTTCAGCTGGTTTCTGTCTTTTCCTGTTACATTAGAGTGTACTGTTTATATAATATGAAATCAATGTTGATTAAAATTTTGATAGTACTTTATATACCTTGATACATTTGTACAAACGTCAGACCAAATTGACTATGTAGTAGCGTACTTTCTGAAAAGAGCTTCACATTTAGATGATTGCTAAACACACTTAACCATTTCAAAGAACATTGTTAGACACTATCAACATCGTTCCATAAAAAGCATGTAAGTATTTTCGAGTCCAGCTGAGAATTTAGTTTATATGATGTTGCTATTTCACGATAATTCCAGTCGTTCACATTGATCCAACCATTACGAATTTTGTACGTCCAGTGGCCTGAAAGATTTGCGATGGTTTGTAACTTTTAACGGCGACTGGAAACACAAGTTCGTGACCTCCAAACCAAGAACCCTTGCTGTACGTTCGCTACGTTATTTACAACCATAATTACACGTCAGACCGGATATTACATACATATTTGTCATCAATAAGTACGGTAACTTGGAATCTACAGATCTCGATCATGTATAGTATCATCGGAAAAAACTTTCAAAGCTATGCCTATGCCGTACGTATTCTCAGATGAAGACGCTTGCATTGTACAGGGTAGCGTGGAGAGTTGCATCAAACCAGTCTGCGGACTGAAGACCACAACATAAAAGATGGTGGGGTTCGGCCGCAATTTTGTGTCCTCATGTTATCTCCCCTGTTTCATACCTACACAGCGTCACCATGACGTCTGGGAACTTCAGCAAATACCGTATTTGCCGGCGTATAAGACGCCCTTTTTTCCTACAAAAACTGGTCCAAAATCTTATACGCCGGTTGCCAGTTAAAGTAGGTACCCACAAGTTGAGTTTCTTTTAAGGGATTTCAAAAAAATGGTGAAAAATACGGGAAATAATGTTTTAAGCGTTATAATTTGCTTTAAGTTTCTTACATTTTCCTGGTTTTTATTCGATATATGTACATAATATGCATAAAAACTTATGCATAGGAACTTTGTGTAGTAAAGGTTTTCTGAATTTCGTACTATTTCTAGAGCCAAGCGTAACAAACTTGTAACTTCATAGGAAAAAGAAAATTTCGTCGTAATTTCGTTCATCATTATCGATTTTTTTCGACAATCCTGAAACGATGTCATTCATTATTTGAATAATGAAACGCTGCTCACGTATTTGTCCATGTCTCGCCTGACGATATTTGAGAATTTATTCGTATTCTCAAGTGTAAATATGTACGCAAGTATTTTTTTATGTTTGCACCGATTCTGCGTCTCACTGTTGTATTTTTGAGGTTATAGCATGCTGTGCCCCATACAGTGCGCCGATAATGCACATACGCAAACCATCCATCATTTTCACAGTTTATGGAACTTCACAAAAATACTTACATAAATTTTTGCGTTTCACAATAAATTCTCAAAACGCGTCATTTTCTAGATCTACATCTAAATCTACATGGGATACTCTGCAAATCACATTTAAGTGCCTGGCAGAAGGCTCATCGAACCACCATTATAATATTTGTCTCCCATTCCATTCTCGAAACATCTGAATCTCTCCGTTCGAGCTCTTATTTCCCATATTTTACTCTGGTGGTCATTTCTACCTATGTAATTGGGAGTCAACAATATATTTTCGCATTCGGAGGAGAATGTTGACGATTGGAGAATAGTAAGTAGCCCACGCCGCAGTGATAAGCGCCGTTGTTGTAGTGATTCCCATCCCAGATCCTGTATCATTTCCGTAACGCTGTCTCCCCTGTATCGTGACAATACGAAACGAGCTGCTCTTCTCTGGACTTTCGATGTCCTTTGGTTCTTTGGCTCGCTTTCCCCACGACATTATCTACGTGTTCTTTCCAGTTTAAGTCTGAAGTAATAGTAATTCCTGTGTATTTTGTGGAGTTTACGGCCTTCACTTTTGATTTATTTATCTTGTAAACAAAGTTTAACGAATTTCTTTTCGTACTCATGTGGGCGACTTCATACTTCTCATTATTTAGAGTCAATTGCCAATTTCTACACCATACTGATATTTTATTCAGATCGTTCTGCAGTTGGTTTTGATCTTCAAAGGATTCCACTAGCCGGTAAATGACGGCGCCATCTGCAAACAACCTAAGGGAGCTACTTAGATTTTCCCCTAAATCGTTTATGTAAATAAGGAACAGCAGAAGACAAATAACACTACCCTGTGGAACGCCCGATATCACCTCTGTTTTAGTCGTTGCCTTACCATCGATTACTACGAACTGTGTCCTCTCTGACAGGAAATCCCCTATCCAATCACAAATTTTGGGGCGATGTACCATAACCACGCAATTTGATTAATAGCCGTTTGTGAGGAACGGTGTCAAAAGCCTTCGGGAAATCAAGAAATACAGAATCGATTTGCGAACCCTTGTCGATAGCACCCATCACTTCGCATGAATAAAGAGCTAGTTGTGTTTTGCATGTACGAACGTGGACATCCAGTTAAAGAACAGCGGGTGTTTGGTGTATATGATGTTCAAACGAAGGAAAGTTTTATGGTCACTATACACAGGGAAATGCTGAAACTTTGTTGCCCATTATGCAGAAGTTGGTGCTCCCAGGGACAACTATTGCCTCCCATTTATGGGCAGCATACAACACTGGGATCAATTTAGGATATCAGCAGTTAACTGTAAACCTTTCCATTAATTTCGTTGATCCCATTACGCACGCAACAACAAATCATGTAGAATCAGTCTGGCAGAAAGCAAAGGAAAAAAAAAAAAAAAAACCAAACGGCGATTTGGTACACATCGTACTATGATAGACAATTATTTGGCTGAATTCTTGTAGCGCCAACGCTTCCAAAATAACACATTTCACCATTTGGTTGAGCAAATTCGTTAAGTTTATCCTAGAACGGCTGAGTGAAAAACAGTGCTACAGTAAAAAGCAGTGCTATTACAGTGACAAAATAATTATAAATAACCACATTCTTCATGTAAATTATATACTAAGGGTACTATAAATATCGTATTCCCATTATTCATACCAAAAATCAAGTGTACTTTATCCTAAAGTGGCTGAGTGAAAAACAGTGCTATAGTAAAAAACAGTGCTATTATAGTGACAAAATAATAATAATTATAAATAACCACATTCTTCATGTAAATTATATACTAAGGGTACTATAAATATCGTATTCCCTTTAATAATACCAAAAATGACATTTACTTTATCCTAAAGTGGCTGAGTGAGAAATAGTGCTACAGTAAAAACAGTGCTATTATAGTGACAAATTAATAATTATTATAAATAACCACATTCTTTATGTTTATTATATTAAGGGTACTATAAATATCGTATTCCCATTAATCATACCAAAAATCGCGTTTACTTTATCCTAAAGTGGCTGAGTGAAAAACAGTGCTACAGTAAAACAGCAGTGCTATTATAGTGACAAAATAATAATAATTATTAATAACCACATTCTTCACGCTAATTATACAGTGGGGGTACAATATCTTGTACGTATATTATTTGACTGTAATCATCACCAGAGATAAACTTTGATCCCGTACCCCCTAAACTGAAAAAGTGCCAAAAGAAGTCTTAAAAGTGTGTTGCGTCTTATACGCCGGTGTGTCTTATATGCCGGTAAATACGGAAACAAGCATCTGCTGGAGAGCTGCCAGCCGCTGCCAGTGTGTCACTCACCTCCAGTCCGAAGAGAACTGCTTGGCGCCGGCCGCTCCTGTTGCCAGGTGCTCAGCCAGAGCAGCCCCATCACCCCAGCAGAGGCAGCCAGCACACGCCACACGGCGGAGCCTGCAACAGGTAATCACCTTTCTTTTCACCAGGGGCGGCTCCTGTATAGGTCTGCAGGTTTGCGCTACCTCCAGGATTAATAATATTGTAAAACTCCGTTTGCTGTTTAGAAATTCTATGCAGGGGGAGAAGTAGCGCTCCGTTTATTTCTTTTGAAACGTCCGGGCTGCTACGCACCGACTACTCCCGAGTGGACCGAACTTCGCCGACAGTGGCTGGGTGCGTAAATTGAATCGTACTACAGTTCTGCCACATCCCCTCCACAAGGGCAGAAGGAGGCGGGGCATGTTGTGCACGTGACTAGGCTGCAGTAGCGCTTCCTAGCGGCAGAAAGCAAAAGCTTAACGCTGTTAGCTGTTGCTGTCTTGTATTTTTGACGTCTGTAGCTCATGAATCTTCCTATTTTAGTGAAATTTCATAGTAGCTACTACCAAGGTTACGTTTCTCCATACTATCCCTTCAATATGCTACATAAATTGCAAGCCTGAAGGAGTGGGACAGTTCTGAGTTACAAACAAAAATGATGGAATTGGAAAAGTGTAAACACTAACTCAGGCCTACCGGTACTGTAAATTTTATCTCTTATATTATTTGATTTATGTTCTCATTACCATAGTCTCCACTACAGGAATAAAAAAAATTATGGTCTTTATCTGTCTGTGCTGACTGACTGCCACTGGTGTTTTTACTAATAAACAGTAAACTTAAATTCACACCTACGCTACTGGCAACGAGTTTAAAGAGAATAAAGGCATGTGACAACACACATTCTTTTACGCAAGTCGCCGAAGTGCCGTCCAATTTAAAGACTTGCACCTTGCCAATGAGCCACACGAAATTATTATTATAGGGAGATGACTGTAGCCCACGTCTTTGATACATATAATTATAAGTGTTTCATAAATTATGTATTTAAAACGCACTTACAGCAAATGAGACATTCTATATCAGATGGTGAGAAATACATATTTCTTATTTCAAAAACTTGGCGTAAATTACACACGTCGGCTCTAATATTCGGATATCGGTATAAGAATGTTGTCAGCATCATTCTTTACATTTTCTTCGATGGAAAGACGTGACGCGCTTCCACACTCAATTGACATTCATTACAAAACTAATGATTTTTTATTTATTTATTTATTTATTTATTTTTTTATTTTTTTTTTTTTTTTTTTTTTTCACGGGTAGTTACATCACGAATAGAAGAATAAAGCATTGAAGCTTCCCGTTTCGTTTGAGGCTACTAAGGAAGGCAGTAATTCACTCTTGTGTTCAGACTGCTGTACAATATTTTCATGTTACTTTGCCAAGTCTGCTCTGGGAATGAAATTCACATTTCACACAACCTAACCTACACGTAAGATCACGCAACAACGCACGTAAACTGTAAACAAAAGTGACCGAAGCTTTTGCTGTCTGCCGCTTGGATGCGCTACTGAAGACCAGTCACGTGCTCAAGGGACTCCGCCTCCTCCAACCCGTCTGGAGGGGGTTTGGCAGAACTGTAGTACGATTCAATTTACGCGTGGCTGGGTTTGCAGCCGGCCTGGAGTCTCAGAGGGTGAGCGGGGTGCGGGGACAACACTTGGCAACAGTGTTCCCCTATAGGCGCCTTGAGTGTATACACAATTTAGGGATGGGCTAAACCGTGATTTTCCGCTAACAGTGATTTCCGTGATTGCTACTTTTAAATCACCGTGATTCTAAACAGTGATTAATCACGGTTTTGAATCACTGTTTGAGGTTTCCACGACATGTATCCCTCCGCGATTTCTACTCCTCCCGCTATTCCGTGATTTCTGCTCTTTCCGCTATTCCGTGATTTCTGCTCTTTTCGCTATTCCGTGATTGAATCGCCGCGATTCCGGCGACTTGTATGATTTACCATGGAACTGACAAAAATTGAATTAGATACTTTTGTGATAATGTTTCATCCGCCAGTAACTAATTTATCGTCTCTTTGTTGTTATGAAAGTTATGTTGTGAACCGAGAAAAGTAAATCTCAACAAATCAGTCAATAGTAAGTATAGTTTAAAATAACTGTACAATAAACTTTCTAACCACATCAAGACAATGAAAGAATATTAAATATTCTTAGTAAGTGTAAAAATTATTTGCAAGGTAGGTGTTATTTCATTGTCAATGAATATATGCCCTCAATTTTAATAACTTGTTTCTTTAATGTAATACAACTGTATGCCGCACAAATTACATTTCGCATAATCGCTATTAAGAGGGGTGAAATGACACCACATCCCGCTCGTCCTCGAGCGCTTCAGCTCGGCAGAAACATACAGATTTAGACGACGAACGGCGAAATGGACGAGATATGTTTTTCAGTTTTGAACCTCTCCCTGCCGGGCCCTGGCGATTTTCTAGGAAAAACCCACAAGTGTATGCGAACTGGTCACTGTCCATAATCGGCTTTTAGCCGGTACACCCGCTCTTCGCTTATCGGTGATTCGCTGCTATACTCGCTCTTCGCTAATCGGTGACTCGTTGCTATACCCGTTCTTCGCTTATCGGTGATTTGCTGCTATACCCGCTATTTGCTACATTGATATTAGTACAGATTTCGACCCACAGATGGATGGCTCTTTTAGCCTTTGCTGCTTCTCTTCCCTCACCTCCTATTCGCTATTCGCTGCTACACCTGCTATTCGCTGCTGCTTTTAGTACTCATTTCGGCCACCAGATGGCTCTTTGTAGTTTGTACTGCTGTTCGCTGCTATTCCTACTCGTCGCTACCCAACCGTGACCGTGAGTGAAATCACGGTCAGATTCCAGATCGCCGCGACCGTGAAAACAGTGAATTTTCAATCACCGTGATTTTTCACGTGATTTCTTGCCAATCTCTAATACACATCGCGGCCGAGCCACACTGTCAGCCGCAGAAGAGTCCCAACTCTCCCGAAGACAACCGCAGTCGTCCGCCCTTCGAACGAAGTGGGCTTTTCGCTCCTTCTTAACCAGATCACGTGTAGCTGCAAGCGAAGTAACTGTGCGTTGTGTTCGTTGTTTAGCGTGTTTTATAGTGAGTTTTGAGGCTCAGGTGAACAGGTGAAATAAAGAAACAGATTACTTCCTTACTTTCTGAACGCTTCAATTTACGCAAGTTTGAATAGAAATTAGAAATCAAGAGGCTAGTTAGACCGAGTCCCAGTTTGACAATTTCACAGACAGTTAAAACGAAAAGTCGTAAAGTCAACATAAAATTTAGCTCGGAACTGTACAGCAAGAATGGATGTGTGGCTGCGATGCCAAAAACGCCTTATTTTGTTTTCCTTGTTTATTATTTGGAGGAGAGTTTCCTGGGCTAAACAAAGAGTCAGTGACATTCAACGCCTTCACGATAAAATAAGAAAACACGAACTTTCTTCGGTCCATGTCAATAATGTTTTGAATCTGGCAAGTCTAGGCAATATAAATATAGCCACTTGATTAGTCAGGGATACAGAAAGTCCGTGCCTTTACACAATCAAAAGGTTACAGATAATAGGTACACACTACATCTAATAATTAATTGTATTCGGTCCTGTGGTTCTTTGGAACTTTCCATCAGAGGACACGATGAGACTGAATCATCTTCCAATCCTGGCGTTTTTCGCCTTGATTAATTTTAGTGCAGAATTAGAATCATCATTAAATCGAATTTGGAAAAGGAAACAGTTTTTAAAGGCACCTCAAAACGATCCAGAATGAACTTTCCGATGCATGCTTCAAGCCTGCCAAGAGGAAATCAGGAACGAAATGAAGGGTGCCGAGTTTCCGGTTGTAATAGCTGACGGCACCAGATGGTTATAGTACATAGGTACATTATTAATGAAAGACCAGTTGAAAGATTTTGGGATTTTATAGCACAAGAAAAGCATGATGCCCAGACTTTGGTAACGCATATCATAGAAAAGTTAAATAACCATTTAGAGAAAATTGATAGCCCAAACATATGATGGTGCATTAGTCATGAGTAATTCGTCACGTGAGGTGCAGGCTCTTGCGAAGCAAAAGTTTTCCAATGCGTCAGACATTCATTGCTATATCCACTAATTAGATCTCATTATGCTTAAAGCCACTTCTATTAATAAAGATATGCGATTATTTATAGCCAAAATTCAGAGACATTGCAGCTTTGCAGTTTTTTTATTCATCTACATCTATGATATCTTAGCTCAATAGCATTTTTTTTTTCCGGAATGCGTTGAGCTGCCGTACTGGAGAGGTGGCAGCTGGCGAAAAAAGTGCACTACCAACTTTTCTGGTCACCAGCCGCCACTGCTTTTCACTACTGTTTACCCCGTCTTGCGACAAGGGACATAGACAACATACACAGCTACCAGACATTAGACAAAGAAAAATGATGAAGCAAATCGACCCCAGCCCAAAGAGCTTGTAAAAATAACTAGACCCACTGATGGCGCTGCTGTCGCGGGATAATTTGAACCTTCGCCCGGCCGCCATAGTAGTGGCAACCGTCAGATAAATACCAGTGTTGTTAGCAGGTAAATCGTATTAAATAGCTACTGTGGGATATATACATAATCGATAGTCACGTCTGTACTGTTTGACTATCGCAGTGTACATGAAGCACGATGGTGAAGAGCTTCTCAGCATTTAAATACAGAAATTAATTTAAGAAAGGAATAAAAAGATCGAATACTGTATTCCCATTTTATATTTCTCAGGAATACAAGTAGCCCTACTACTTGTGTTAAGAGATACTTACTCTTGCTTAACACACTGTTAATCGAGACAACATAGGATTGAATGAAATAAATAACAGGCTTTTATAATACTGGTAGCTCTTAAAAAGGAGCTACTTTAGGTAGTACTGGTAAGTTCAAAAAGATTCATTTTATGATTGTGTAAAATAACTATTGGGGTCATCAAATTAGTTGCCTCACTGCAGTTCGAATTTTTGTTTATGAAATTAATACTAGCAACTTGTAACGCAGAATTTAAAGGTAATCTGCTTTACATATAGTTATAACAACTGAAAGGGGTTTGCAGACCTGTGTATAGTTCCATATATGAACGGCACATAGCCACATAAGGTATTCGGCTTACAGCATTAAAAATGCTAATTTTCTTGCTGGATACCCTAATGCTAATGTTGGATGTCATAGTTAAGAAAAAGGTATGGCATACTTCGTGTTCTTAAAAGAATATGGTAGTGGCTGATTGCTGTATTCACAACGTAAGAAGCTATTTTTCAGTTATGTATCTGATGACATTTCACTTTCACAACTGATTTTTAACGTTAGCTGTTTCAGTCACCCCTATTTGATTTTTTGATCCTATGAAATATCTAAATATTGGAGAGTACAGCATTAAAGGAAAGACGTTAACTGTGGAATTCTTCCGAAATTAATGTTTGTACAAAAGTTTCACAATCGTAGAAAATACTGGGAAAGAGCCAAAAAGTTCGGTTTCGTTAGGAAGAGGAAACGCTGTTGGCCAATTTCTACACCGTATGTGTAATAAATGTACACACAACCGATTGTTGCTGTATATTCAAGGAGTCTGACGCTGTTTTGTAGTTATATATTTCAGTTAGATATAGTTTTCTCGACTTAACTCAAATGAATACTCTCTCTAATCAAAAGAATCTTACGCACATTTAAGGTTCGCGCGTGAAGTTTGCCACTACAATGGCCGCCGAGGCGCTCTTCAATTTGTCCGCTGTTCGCAGTCGGCCGCTTACGCGATTGTGGGGGCTTGCCCCAGCCTTGCTTACAGGACATGGTCCATATCCCAGTCACCTGTGCCGAATGGGACAGGGCGACACCAACACTTTGTGATGTTACAGATACAGGAGAAAGCTGATTGTTTCCGTGTGAAAGGCGGGTTTTGTCAGGATGTTGGGTTCTCAGCCGGTCGGCTACCAGTTTGCACCTAGTGAATGGGATACAGCAGGTAGTCAGGAATTCCCTAATGAGGTCGGAAACCTGAAACGCTTGGCTGAGCGAGGGCAGCTATTCCAGATTGCAACTGAAATACAATATAGCCACAAACATTATTCTAAAAATCCATATAAAATCAGAGAATGATCATATGGTAAATATAATTATATGAATGCATTCAGGAGACTTGCGAGAATCAAACGCCGTAATTACAATTTCAATATCCCTTACAGATAAAAAGCCGATAAATTTCTGTACTACAATAATAATATTATAAGCCTTATCTTTACAATTATTGATACATAGTGATTATCAGTAACAGTTTAAGAAGCAAATGGACAGCATTGCACCATGCTACCTATCTTATTTTCGTATTCTTTCAATAAACTTTATTTTACTCTCTTGTTCTGCTTTTCGTTGAGGTAGTAATATTCTTGTGTCAGAACATAGATTCCACCACAGAAACACAATACATGAACCCAGTAAAATCGCATTACATTTATATATGTATTTTATTATATTTAACATTATTCTTAGTAACGTTCGTTTTCTTGTGTTGCAAACTGCCACTTAAACATTTCATGGCCGACTAAAAATAGTAGATATGCAGCAGATAATTTATATATAAACAGTTATAAGTATTTTTGGAGAATAACTGAATATATTTGTATAAAAAGCCATGATAAATTAAATATTAATTGTGTAACTATATTTCGAGAGTGACGATATATTTGAACAGTGAGATGCTATGCTTAATGGCTATCTGAGTAAAGAGCTTCAGCGTCAACCGCTTTTTGTATTGTTAAATATATATTTGTTTGTTAAATGTAAACAATATTTGTAGGGAGGTGGTCAAAGCATTTAATTCTGAGATATTCAAATGTATAAAATTTTGGAAGGGAAATTGTCTTTTAAAGACGAGGCGTTAGGATGCACGGAAGGATACAATCTTGGGAACAGGGAGAGCACGCTTTCGAACGCTTGGGGAGGGACTCGTGACTTGGACGTGGAGGTGAAAAGTTGTGACGCTGAGAGGTCTGAAGCCGCGTTACGAACTTGTGATTAGAAGAGATAGGCATGTGTACACTTCAAAAATTTACGGGACTGTGACTGCTGAACATAGTCTCTGCTTGAAAAGTGATAAACTATGCACGGTAGTAAGGCTGTGGAACTGTGATAATTCAGCAATAGTGTACTCGTGTGATGACAAACTGTGCTTTATAACAAATACTTTTATCGCGAATTAATTTGGAACTGCAAAGTTCGATGGACTACTCTAACTTACGAGTGATAATTTGGAACTTTTTCTCTCGAGTGCATGAGATACTTATTGTGCCTCTCATGAACAATAGTTGGGGAAATATTTATTTACAGATATATAAAGTAGGACCACCTCCGCGTTTCATGTCTAATAAGAGTAATAAACTCCATTTATGAAGAATTACTTCGTGAGTGAATCACTTCTTTATCTTAGATCCATTTTGTTGGACATTCACAGGTTTAATTTATGTTTGTTAAATAGATTTTCATGTCATTATATACAGATTGTTAGACTGGCTAAACTACACATGAATTATTGATCTTGTTTAAACAGATTGTGTAGGTCTCAACTTGCACCTGCAGAAACACCGAATGCTCCCCTGAACACGTCGTCTTCCTCTGCGGACGATACACACAAGTCACAGACAGCTTGACTTTACAAGAGATACGATATATAACATAATAAGAGACGAACAAAAATGGACGCCATCCACACACTAGCAGACAAGATATCCAATGCGACCTATGTAGAATACAAAAGGCCGCACAAGACGCGTGCCCGTATGCCCCACAGAGTGGACAGGTACAGCTGTGAACAAACAGACGAAGAAGACGATTAAACTTTCACAAATGAAGGTAGTGAACCGATGAGACTCAACATTGACAGGGGAGCAATCCCCAGTGTCATCATCTCAAACCAGACCTTCTTTAAATTAAAATGGATACTAACACCTGAGACACAAGAAAGAAAAAACAATATAAAGAAAAGAGACTAATACCACGATGGGTGCTGGGCGATCGGTGGCTTGAAGGAATCATTCCAAGGTACTCAGCGCACAGTACAATGGAACTAGCCATAAAGACAGAAAACCCCCTATTTTTAGATATAATTCCTTTCTTTCCTATTACATTGTTTAGCCCATAATTACAATTAACAAATTTCATAATACATTGAATTTCGACATATGTATAACAACCGTGTAACTAATCATGTTTTTATGTTCTCTACTACATCTCATTTACAGTAAAATGCACGAATTGTAATTTGTAACATTATAATTCTAGTAACAAATGTAACCAATTGTGTATATATATTTTCTCTTTGTTTTTATTTTTTCTTCTTATCTCTATGTATTTCAAATACTTAAAATATGTTACATCTATAAACTGATTATAATATACCGTAACATGTGAACTACAAATGTACGTTCTGATTTTTATTAAAAGGTAGCAGGATTATAAATGAGAAATAAATAAAATAATTACCCCATCTAGCAAGAGGGCACCTCATCCAGTATTTGGAAAATTTTATTTTTATTCAGTTTGTATAGGTTAGGTTACCGAGTTTTGCAACTGTAAACTAGTCTACTTGAGACATGTACATCTACATAAATACTCTGCAAATCACATTTCAGTGCCCGGCAGAGGGTTCATTAAACACTTTCATAGCCTTTCTCTAGCGTTCCATTCTCTAATAGCGCGCGGAACCAGACGCGTTTTGCTTTATTTTAAAGCAAAAAAATTTTCAAATGTTTATAAATCTATCGGATCAAACTGCACGGTTATCAGTCCGTAGCTTACAAACTACTTAAACTAACTTAAGGACAAACACACATATTCATGCCCCAGGGAGGACTCGAACCTCTGACGGCGAGCAACCGCGCGCTCCGCAGCGAGGCGCCTTGGACCGCTCGGCTACTCCACCGCGGCATTTTAAAGCATCTTCAGTGGTCAACTGTACAGGAAATTTTTTGTTTTACATTTTTGTGTGGTTTTTACCAAATTCGATCAACAACAGTTGTCGTGCTATGAGTTTATTTTATACTGTATAAAATAAAGTGATAAATTTACTCACGTTTTTTATATATATTCTCTGTGTGTTTATGAATGTGATGATTGTAGTTCAACTAGTGAAGGTGTGTGTGTGTGTGTGTGTGTGTGTGTGTGTGTGTGTGTGTGTGTGTGTGATGGGGAGGGGTGTTGCTTGAACTACAAGCATATTAACACACACACACACACACACACACACACACACACACACAATACATAAGAAAACGTGAGTAAATTTAATAGTTCATTTGATGCAGTATAAAATAAACCCATAGCATGAGAACTGTTTATGATATAATTTCGTAAAAACCACACACAAAATGTAAAACAAACGATATTTTCATATTTTCTGCATAGTTGACCACTGAAAATGCTTTAAAACAAAGCGAAACGCGTCTGGTCTCAAGTAGACTAATTTACAGTTGCAAAAGTCTGTAACCTAAATTATACAAACTGTTTAACTGCAGCTGCGGAGAAGGAAGCAAAAAAAAAAAATATTTTTATTATTTTTCTATGTGGCTGGAAATTAAATTAAGTCTCGAATTTGTTCGAGAGTATATAAGCAAGAACGAAAGTTTCTGGGACAAGGTTCTGTTTGCCAATGAAAATAAATTCAAGGGGTTTCTAAATGATGGCGCAAATTTAGTGTTGGGAAGAACCAGATACTGACTTGGAACTCAAATATATTCTATCCTCAACAAAGCACGGTTGTTCAGAATTTAAATATCGTAAAAGAAAATCTGCAAAAAATGTTGATAGCTGAGTACAGATGAGTGGATTATAAATACACAATCAGTTGAGGGAAGGTCTAATAATGAATAAAAAAAATAGGAATGCGGGTAAACTAGTATGAGCAGCGCAGTGATCGCATTATCGTAGTCAATATAGATACGAAGCCAACACCGACCACAATAGTACAAGTTTATATGGCAACTAGTTCTGCCGAAGATGAGGTGATCGCAGAAATGTATGAGAATCAGGCAATTCAGAGAGAGGAAAACTTAATTGGGATTGGATACGGTAGTAGAAAAAGGAAGAGAAGGGAAAATAGTAGGTGAATATGGACCAGGGATAAGAAATGACAGTCAGCCGCCTGGAGATTTTTGAACGGAATATAATTTAATCATAACAAAAACTTGGTTTAAGAATCTTGAAAGAAGGTACCATATAGATATTATAATGGTAAGACATATATTTCGGAACCAGTTTTTAAACTATAAGATATACCCTGAGGCAGATATACCCTCTGACCATATCGCGATATAGAAGTTTTAAAAGAATAATCTGCGGCGGCTGTTTGCATCATCTTTTACCAAATCAATTAACAACATTAAAGAAGAGACACATGTCTCGAAATTTGCTGGTAGATTACGTGTGAGGGACTGATATACGGACCCGGGACCTTCGCCTTTCGTGGGCAATGGGACTGTGAGAACAGGCCGTGAGAAGTGCCTGGGTAGCTGAGTCGGTAGAGCTGTTGCCCGCGAAAGGCAAATGTCCCGAGTTCGAATCCGGGTCTGGCACACAGATGTACTCTGTCAGGAAGTTTCATATCAGCGCACACTCCGGTGCAGAGCGAAAATTACATTCAGGAAATTACTCGTTTCGAGCTGGTGTTACATCTCAACCACAAATGGTAAAATCTTAGACATATTCGCTTTTGAAGCAAAAGTAATTGTATTTATAAGAAATATTCTTGTACGGTATTACAAAGTCGAATGAAGTGCAAGAATATACGAGTCATTAAACTCCATAAACATTTTACATACCAAGGAAAGTTCGAAACAAAATAGGAACAGACAACACCCAACTTATCACACATGAAACGTGGCTTTATATACCCTCATCCTAAGCTAGAAAAAACTTACAGCCATACGTGCAGTGGATAGTATTTCTACATTAATAAGTTGTGGCTTAGATCCTGCTGTATACACTTGTATCTCAAGATAATTCATCTCTTGGTAATTCACTGATGCAGGGGTTACCAACCACGGGCAGCCTGGCATTGGATCGCGAGCGCTCAGAGAATCGAAGACAAGATAAAAATTATCGTTAGGTTCTCGAGTTTCACTCGTCAGTTGCCAAGGTCACCCAGTAAAAATGTTGTTGTTGTGGTCTTCAGTCCGCAGACTGGTTTGACACAGCTCTCCACGTTACCCGATGTGCAAGTCTCTTCATCTGAGAATACGTTCGGCAACCTACATCCTTTTGAATCTGCTTACTGTATTCCTCCCTCGGTGTCCCTCTGCGATTTTTACCCCACACGCTTCCTTCTAATGCTAAGTTGACAATTCCTTGATTTCTCAGAATGTGTCCAACCAGTCTATACCTTCTCTTAGTCAGAATACGCCAGAAATTCCTTTTCTCCCCAATTCTGTTGAGCACCTCCTCTTTAGTTACGTGATCTACCCATCTAATTTTCATCATTCGTCAGTAGCACCACATTTCAAAAGCTCATATCATCTTTTTATCTGAACTCCTTATAGTCCACATTTCACTCCCATACAATGCTACACTCCAGACAAATGCTTTCAGAAAGGACTTCCTAACATTTTAATTAATATTGGATGATAAGTTTCGCTTCTTTAGAAACGCTTTTCTTCCAATAGCCATTCTGGATTTTATATCTTCTTTACTTCGGCCATCAGAAGTTATCTTGCTACCCAAATAACAAAACTCATCTACTATCTTTATTGTCTCATTACCTAATCTAAGCCGGCCGCGGTGGCCGAGGAGACTAAGGCGCTCCAGTCACGGTCTGCACGGCCACTACGGTCGGGGGTTCGAATCCCCCCCTCGGGCATGGATATTTGTGCCGTCCTAATTCGTAAGTAGTTCATAAGTAGTTTGTAAGTTTAGGGACTGATAACCCCGTAGTTAAGTCCCATAGACTATACAAACATTTGAACATTTGAACCTAATCTAATTCCTTCAGCATCACCTGATTTTCTGACATTGCATTCCATTACCTTCGTTTTACTCCTGTTAATGTTCATCTTATATCTTCCTTTCAAGACACTTCCACCCCATTCAATTGATCTTCCAGATCCTTTGCGGTCTCTGACAGAATTACTATGTTATCAGCAAACCGCAATGTTTTTATTTCCTCTCCCTGCACTTTAATGCCCTCTCCAAATTTCTCATTCCTTTCCTGCGTCCCTTTCTTGCCCTTCGACTCTAATAACCGCTGTCTGGTTTTTGTATAGGTTGAATATAACTCTGATACTACGAACTGTGTCCTCTCTGACAGGAAATCCCCTATCCAGTCGAAAATTTGGGGCGATATACCACAACCACTCAATATGATTAAAAGCCGTTTGTGAAGTACGGTGTCAAAATCCTTCTGGAAATAAAGAAATACGGAATTGATTTGCGAACCCTTGTCGATAGCACCCATCACTTCGTGTGAGTAAAGAGCTAGTTGTGTTTCGCATGAACGATATTTTCTAAATCCGTGTCGACCTTGACTGTCTAAACCTGAAAGGCATCAATCACCTAAACATCCTGAATGCGTTGAAAAGTCTAGATTTTTTTCAAAACAAGAAAAGAAATTTGTCTATGGCTATGTCTGACATGTAGAAGTCTTCCAAACAGAATACTCTATACACCAGAGTTTTGTTAACTGCAAAGAAGGGAGCAGCTCACGCTGCAAGAGAAAAACTTATTAAACCCGCAACAAAAGTGAAAAAGCAATGCTTCGTTTAACAAAAAATTTACACAAAAATAAATGAAATTCCGTTGTCAAACACTACTGTGAAGAGGAGAATCGACGAAATGTCGGAAATTGAGAAAGAAGCTGCCATTACTTCTTTGAAAGAAAGCGAATGTTTATCGTTGCAGCTTGATGACAGTATAGGCGTTGCAGGCCAGGTTAATTTATTGGCTTTTGGTCGGTTTGAAGAACAGTTGTTCTGCGAGTCCTTACCGACAAAAACAACTGTCGAAGAGATTTTCAAATATGTGGACAGAACATGAAACAAAATGATATAGATTGGTCAAATGCGTATACTTGACATCTGATGTGGCACGTGCAATGTTTGGTATGTATACTGGCTTAGTCGCTTGCTTGGTTCAGTAGACAAATTGTAGCACGCGTAGAAAGTCTCTTGCAGTAAAAGGTTTAGACATATGTCTAAAAATACTCTTGGCGATGCATCAAAAATAGTCAATTTTATTAAAGCAAGGCCAAAAAATTCGAGGTCGTTTAGTGTTCTGTGTGAGTGGGGAGTAAACACACTTCACTCCGAAATTCAGTGGCTGTCGAGAGGTAAAGTATTGTCAAGATTGAACTCCGTGACGAAGTAAGCATTTTTCTTATGGATGAAGAGTGTTCTAGAAAACTTGCAAGTTCGACTTTGACTGTGAGACCGATGAAAACTAGTTGACGTGGTTCGTTTAGTTGGCGGTGCTCTCAATATTAATGCTGCAGGGCAAAGACGTTAATCAGTTTTTTTTCAACAAGACACATTGCAAGCAATGATAATACAACCAACATTGGGCTCAAAAATGGAACGGTGTCCGGACACTTGCCACGCCGGACTTTTGCCACGCTTTTACCTGCTCCGAAGGGTCGGATGCGCCTGTCTCCTCCTCCTCCTCCTCCTCCTCCTCCCCCCTCCCCACCCCTCTTGCAAACCGGCCCGAGAACCCCGTGGACGGTGACCCGACATATGCACAATGGTCGCTTCCACATTTCGTAGTACGACCGTCAGTATGGAAGTTATTACAACGGTGAAGGGCAGGCCTTTTTCCCACTACAATGGTTACGCGATAATAAGGTGTGGATGTGCTGACGCCGAAAACAGAATCATTGCAAGGGAAAGCTGCTTTCGAAGAACGGAGACGTATTGAACGTAGAGAACACCTGTGACGACCACCTAACGATGCGACCTTTATAAGATGTAAAAATAGTGTATCAGACGTCAGTATCCTTGTATAACTTAATTATGAAGCTAGCTGGTCACAGTTCGGTTCACTAGCGTTTAATCAATACGCGGTGAAATTTGACTCAACGAAGCAAATACATTAAACATCACTCTAAATTATCCTCCTGCAAACAGAAGTTATAGTTAAATCTACCGCTTTTCAATGTGCAATTTCCTATTTAGATAAAAACTCCTACAGTTGACACGGTAAGAGGATTTTTTTCTACCTTCTAATATTATGGCCATATCGTCAATGATTGTGAGTTCTAAAATTATTCCTGTAACATCACTAAAAATATCATTTTTATTAAACTGATAAGGTACACTTTAGGTTTTAAAAAGAATCTGAACTATAGAATTGCACCTAAAATACGCACCCTAATCTGCGCTTAAGATTGACAAGTTCGGCAGCTGTAGTGTTGAAATAATTCCCATTTCTCCAAAATTAGACAAGGATAGAAATAACATAATAGACGTAGATCTCATGAAGTACATTTAGCTGTAGTCCTTAAAGTTTCTCACCATGTTGTTGATTATCTTTAATCGGGCCAGTAAAAGCTATGGAAACAAGGCAAGGAGCTTACTGTTTAAAAATAATTGCATTAGAAACTTTTGAAAACATATTTGATCATTTCGTCTGCAACATCACTTATTTGATAGGGTGATTTGCTTTGCATCACCAAGGGTATTTACTTTTATGTCATGTTTGCAGCAGTTCTCATTTCGAATTGTGAGGTATTTACCTCGTATTATTTGATAAGAGAATTTCTGAAAACTGCATTTAATAACTCCGCTTTAGTGGCACTGTATACAGTAACATTACCGTCGCTATCGCGCAGTAAACGCATTCACTTAGTCTTTCCGCTGCTGTAGATAACATAGGACCAGAATCACTTTGGATTTTCCGCCACATTTCTACGAAGATTTTCGTTGTGAAAAATATTAAACGAATGTGGCATTGATGGCCGCGCTAAATTTCGAGCTTCAGTAAGACATCTGCAATCTTGGGGATTTTGAATTCGTCTAAATTTTCTGCAAAAGCTTTCTGTTCTGTTTTATGTACCATGGGGGACCAGTTCAGTCTCTTATTGATTTATTTGGTAGGAATCCCTCCAATGCTGTTGATACTATTCCTTTGAATGTAAGCCACGTATGGTCTTCACTTACATAGTTAATTTAGAAAAAATGGAGACTGTCTCCTAGGAAGATGTCAACCGAATTTTTATCTTTTTTTAGTAGACGTATTTAGCGTTTAGTTTTGCTGAAAATCTTTGCTACAGATTTGAGCTCGCTACACCTTTGAGTTCACTTATCCCTGTATCCGTCGTGATACTCAGGAGTATTTGTGACTAAGAGCTCAAATGTGTTTCCGAAACCATTTACAGTTTTAATGGACTCGTGAACTAATTGCATAAATAAATAATTAAAAAAAAAAAAAAGCATTTAGAACACTTTCGGAAGATGTATCTGGTCAGAAGGTGTATTTTTGTCAACATACGGTTGGTAGATTTAAGTCACCGCCAACTATAATTGTATGAGTAGTGTACCTATTTGTGTTGAGACTCAAGTTTTCTATGAACTGTTCAGCAGCTGCATTATGAGAGTGCCGGGGTCAGTAAATTAAAATGTTCAAATTTTTGTTAAGCAGAAGGGACTTAACTGCGGGATCATCAGTCCTTAAACTTACAAACTACTTATGAGCTACCTTACACTAAAGACGACACAAACATCCATGCCCGATGGGGGATTCTAACCTCCGACGGGGAAAGACCTCGTGCATCGCAGCATAGCGCCTCAATGCACTTGGCCGCTCAGCCGCAGCAGTTATTAATTTATTCCGGTAGTCGAGTATAACATCTGCTCATACTAACTGACAGGAACTATCGAATTCAGTTTCGCTTGTGAACTAGTACACATATTATATTATGCTTTTTGTTTCTTTTGTAGTGCAGATCATAGGAATTATAGCATTTCCATTACAAAACTAGGGTATTTCCTCTGTGACTCAGCTAAACACTGTAGAACAACAGTGTACTTTATAAGCATAGACTTCTATATTCCTTCATTTCTTTATTTCAAATCTGTATGTCGTTTTTAGGTGATCTGTCAAAAATAGACGCTCTTATCTATATTTTGTAAACGAAATTTCTGTCATTGATTTGAACATTGTCCCAATTCACTTTATTAACTAATGTATCGCCACAAGAGAGTAAGTTTATGAAATGTATCGTTCTTCTTTCCTCCTTTTTTCATGCAGTTGTAGCAATTAATATATGCACAAATACAGTGATCAAACTTGAATAATAAGCGATCATTCGAATTACCTTTATGTCGTTCCTTTCATGTTCCTTCCATGCCGATGGACTGTTTCTATCGCAATCAGTAAGTGTGGAAGAAAGCAACCATGCAAACGGAGGAGGAATGGATCCATATTTGTGGTTGGAAGAACTAATTACACACTGACATAGCCGACGGTATTGCTTTCGTTTCCCAAAAGTCATGAATATTTCAATTTCGCGATATTGAAAAGACGTTGTACATTTCGGCGAGATGTCGAACAAAAATATCTCTTTCGTATTGGCTGTATCGTGTACGATCCGAGGCGGAGGTTTGGAAGCAAACAGCAGCAGTACGGGGAAGGGCGTCCCTTGCCTGAGCTGAGGGGCCGCTAATCCGACTACCTGGCGAAGGGTCAGGTGTGGCAAGTGTCCGGCGTGGCAAAAGTCCGGCGTTGCAAGTGTCCGGCATCCAATGGAACAACGAAGTCAAGATTGATAAAATAACAGCATGAAAGATCACCTCAAATCTTTGGCCTCCGACCTCAGGTAATTTAAAATTTTTATAAATTTAATGCAAATATTTTGAAAGGCTTAATTGTATACATTAATTTTCTTTAAAGAGTAAAATCATTTAAAACTGATTTTTTTTCAAACGCTATTATTTTTAAAACAAATCATTAAGATATTTGTGAACTCAGGGGTTCCCAGACAGTGGTTTGTTCCAATACATTTCAAATGGTACGCATACTGTTAAAATAAAACGAGTACTTTTATAACTAAAACCATTCTGTTACTTTTAAAGTAAAACGATAAAAAACTGATTGATAAAAGTAGCATCTGTATAATGTTCAAGAAAATGTTTATCGGAAGAAATTTTTTGTCGTTGGCGATTTTTGATCGTCTCCTGTGTGTGGTTATTTGAAATTTTTCCTGCCGTTTTCCACCTGCTACCAACTTGTGTTGGACCCTGCTGTAATCATTATCCCGTGAACAATTGTTGTTGTTATTGCCACCGTGTTAAGTATAACATTAAATGGCTGTGTGATAACGGAGGAAGGATCCTTCCAGAACCGGATTGTATTTTCAATGAGCTGGTTTTGACAACTAGGTGTAATAATGATCAGAAATTTTATTTGATTGCGTGACTTACATGATATTGTATTTTCAGCGTAATATTATTTGCGGCAGATAAATACCCCATATAAACAAACAATTACATTAAAAAAAGAACGTGTTCAAAACCTTGCTACTTGTTTGGGTAAAAATTTAGTACTTGGCTCGTCGGTCCCAAGAGAATGGTGGCACCAATGTCCAATGGCACTCGTATATACGTCAGTATGTTTGTGACGTCACAAGCAAAATAAAACACTATCAAGAGAACCATAAATTGTCGAGATTATATCGCAATACTTATTTAATGTACATAATAAATGCTGATAATCCTCGTGAATTAAGCTGGTGTAAATATTTTGTTAAGAGTAACATATTGTAAAATCGTGACACATTCGTAGAAGATGTCTTCATATTTTTCACGAGCTACAGTAGAAATGTTATTGCTGCTCGTTTCTATCGCAACATAATTAATGCAGTTCCTGTTGATGGTTGACAGGTTCTCGATATACCCTTGTCCGGCTAATAGGCACTGCCATCGAAGTTTGCAATAAACTTGCGGCAACTACTTAATGCTGTTCCTGCTCTAAGTTTGACAGGTTCTAGTATGTACCCTTGTCCGTTCAGTAAACTAACTATCCTCGTAAATGAAAGATTACAGTTTTGACGGAAAAATACAACGTGTCTCATTGGCTGCTTACATCTGCCTCGCAATTGGTCACCTAGGTTCCCGCCATTGACCATTGGTGCCAACATTATCTCCTGGGGCCGACGTGCCAAGTCGTAAAATTTGACCTCGTTTGTGTCATTTCTGCCGTAAATAGAAGCTGATGAACTGCTTGCATATGTGTGTTGTCAGCACTAACAAAATGACGGATGTTATTACTACCCATACAGTTCCTCACCCGTGGAGCACTCTTCAGTCAACTTTCCGCAACCTACCCTCCCTTTGCAAACTAATGGTTTGTCAAAAAGTTAACAAGCCCTACTGGTACGCCGAAAATTTCAGAAAATGCCAATAGTATCAGTAAAAAAAAGTTTGGGAACCCCTGCGGACTAGACACAGCAGCAGTATCTAAGCATTTTCATGTTTCTTTCAGGGACAACTTCCCTAAAATTGAGGATGAAATCCAGTGGAGCAGAAATCCCTTTGAAGGGGATTACTTTAAACAATTGAAAATTTGACATAAAAGTTTTCTGGGCGTTGTACCGCGTCATGATGTAAGAAGGCTATTACTTAAATAACCGACGTTTCGGCCAACGTTACAGTGGCCTTCATCTGGGTATACACAGATTCCCAGATACGCGTATACCCAGATACGCAGTACAACACCCGGGAAACTTTTATGTCATCTGACTGGCCGCGGAAGCCTACGTAATTGAAAATTTCATCAGTTGAAGAAGTTAACAGAACTATCAGTCCTTAAACACTCTCTCTCTCTCTCTCTCTCTCTTTTATATATATATATATATATATATATATATATATATATATATATATATATATATATGAGAGAGAGAGAGAGAGAGAGAGAGTGTTATATATATATATCTCAACAACGCCAGCCGGTCGCAGTGGCCGAGCGGTCTGCGGCGCGCCAGTCACGGTCTGCACGGTCGGAGGTTCGAATCCTCCCTCGGGCATAGGTGTTTGTGTTGTCCTTAGAGTAAGTTGCTTTAAGTTAGTCAAGTAATTAGTGTGTAAGTCTAGCGACTGATGACCACGAAGTTAGGTCGCGTAAGACCTCACACACATTTGAGCATTTTTTGTAACAACGCCATTGGTCCCATTCTGGGTAAGTGTTCGACAGACTATAAAGCAATTGCCAAAATTGCTCTGAAACACTTGATGTGCGTTTCGACAACATATTTAAGTGAACGAGTCTTTACAAAGTTATTCATTTTGAAAAATAAGTATAGGAATAGACAATGTAGAAAGTGATTTGAGGTTAATCAGTTTTAATCAAAATATTGACTTTCTTATAAGTGACGAACAGTGTCAAATATCCCAGTGAGTTTTTTACTTTGGCTACTCGATTTTGAGTTTTCAAATACTTGTCACAATTAAGTGAATACAATAAAAATCTTGTCTATAAAGAAATATAAGCACGTTCGTTCTTGTACATTATATTAATATATCTTGTTGTTTTGTTAATTTAGTAACAAAATAATTATTACTCGTTCACTTTGCAATTGCTGAGGGCGCTGCGAACTGTTGACGTGTTCTGCTATTGGTTGTTCGAATGAAGCATGCGCAGTATAGCTGCGCTCAAGTACAATGTACCGGTAACGTAGTTCCTCAGCTGAAGCACAAATGTTCAAATGTTTGTATAGTCAAATGTTCAAATGTTTGTTAAGCTTATGGGACTTAACTACGGGGTCATCAGTCCCTAAACTTACAAACTACTTATGAACTACTTACAAACTAGGACGGCACAAATATCCATGCCCGAGGGGGGATTCGAACCCCCGACCGTAGTGGCCGTGCTGACCGTGACTGGAGCGCCTCAGTCACCTCGGCCACCGCGGCCGGCTTTGTATAGTCTATGGGACTTAACAACGGGGTCATCAGTCCCTAAACTTACAAACTACTTATGAACTAACTAAGACTAAGGACGGCACAAATATCCATGCCCGAGGGGGGATTCGAACCCCCGACCGTAGTGGCCGTGCAGACCGTGACTGAAGCGCCTCAGTCCCCGCGGCCACCGCAGCCGGCACTGAAGCACATAAACTTACATTCTATTACCACATTCTTGTTCAGATAAACAATCCAAATGAAAAATAAGCATATAAAACTGTTCCTTTTATGCGGTCAGACAAAAGAGCAGTGAAACTTCCTGGCAGATTAAACCTGTGTGCCGGAACCGGGACTCGAACCTGGGACCTTTGCCTTTCGCGGGCAAGCGCACTACCGACTGTGCTATCCCGACACGACTCACGATGCCGCCTCACAACTCTACTTCCGCCAGTACCTCGTCTCCTACTTTCTGTGAAGTTTGGAAAGTAGGAGACGAGGTACCGGCGGAAGTAAAGTTGTGAGGCGGCATCGTGAGTCGTGTCGGGATAGCACAGTCGGTAGTGTGCTTGCCCGCGAAAGGCAAAGGTCCTAGGTTCGAGTCCCGGTTCCGGCACACAGGTTTAATCTGCCAGGAAGTTTCATATCAGCGCACACTCTGCTGCAGAGTGAAAATTTCATTCTAAAAGAGCAGTGCTTTTACAAAACGCCGCGGCGGAGCGGCCGAGCGCATTGAGGCGCTATGCTACGATGGGCGAGGCCGTTCCCCGACGGGGGTTCGAATCCCCTCTCGGGCATGGATATTTGTGCTGTCTTTAGGATAAGGTAGTTCGTAAGTAGTTTGTAAGTTTAGGGACTGATGACCCCGCAGTTAAGTCCCATAAGCTTTACAAACATTTGAACATTTTTACAAAACGACGTTAGACTCGCTTTTAATGTTTTCTTTTGCAGGAAAGCGTATGAAATGAAAAAGAACTGCATTGTCACTATTAAACAACTGAAGCGATGCGTTGTACATTTGCTCTTAATACATTCTTCTACAAAAAGAAAATAGGACGAAATTGAAACTGTTGCATTACGATGTGGCAAAGAGTCGGTCGTGTGACTGATAAAATACATTTGCAGTTAATACATTATTCTACAGTAAAGTGTAATAAATTAAAATCATTTATAAATTTCGGTGCTTGATCTAAAAATTGGGAAGTCCCTTCTGGGACGATCAACGTTTTGAATCCATTATTAATCGCTGGTGCAAGTTGGTCATTCACTCTGGTGAGCCCTCCTTTATGAGTAAGCGACGAAAAAAAATTCGAAGGTTTGCACAAATCTCGAGAACCGTAAAACAGAAACACATTCAGATTCAGATAGCCGGTAATTGTTTACGAACAATCATCATAGAGAGTATGTCACGGAAGCCTTTGTAGCATACGCGGATCCAAGGAGGGATATATTTGGTAGTTTCTTAGATGCCGTGTACATCGATGGAAACGGCGTTGCGATCGATATATATATATATATCGTACGTTCGACTCTCTCTTCACTACCATTGACGATTTAGTGTTTCTGAACCGGAGATTCGGGCGCTACGCGCCCTCACGTACTGAAAGAAAACTCCTTGTTTAACCTATACCTAACCTTCTTAAGGCTACGCTACAGATCACTTTTTTTTTAAGTCAAAGTTAGGTTAGCTATAGGTTAAACAAGAATTGTTTTTTTGGTACGGAGGGCGCGTAGCGCCCGAATCTCCAGTCCAGAAACACTATATCGAACGTTTGATTTATATCGATGGCAATGCCGTTTCCTTCGAGGTACACGGGATCTAGAGCTCCCAAAAACCCAGGCTGAATCGTCCGCTATTTTTGCCCCAACATGGGAGCATCTGACAATGTTTATATTGGCGATGGTTGACCTATTCACGCAGTTTTCAGCAATAATTCTAATGAAATGTATTTAATATTGCACACACTAAATGTACCGAACAGTAACTAATGTGTATGGGCCTATAAAGATTTACAATGCGCTTTTAATATAACAGAAAATCGTAACGTACCGGTAATATAACGTAGCATCTCGTCGGGCTGCAGTGGTTATGTTGGCACCAATGGCAATCACGGTAACTCAGATGACCAATGAATGTTTTTTCCTGACAACTTCAATTAAAACGAAAATTATTTTTTATGAACGGACAAGGTTACATACAAGAACCTGTCAACCATAGAGCAGGTACAGTATTAATTTTGCTGCGAGTGAAACGAGCAGCAATAACATTTACTCTGTAGCTCGTGAGAAATATTAACGCAATTCTACACTTCATTGTTCATCTGTTGCCAACATAAGCACTGGAGCCCGGCGAGAAGCGTCGTAAAATTTTACTCAGTGCCGTATTTTGGGTGTGTTATGCGACCGTAAGAGATGCTTCGACCATATATATATATAAGTAATTGTGTAAATTATTATTCAGTATGTTGAAAACTACGTATAAATGCACCACAATAAATATTCCTATCCACTTTGAAAACTGCGAAAAACTTCATTAAGACACAAACATTCTGCAACAAACTGCTCCAGCATCATTGACTGGGAGAAGTAATGCAATTGTACGTAACTGACATGTTTATAGCTACATTTATTACATATAATTACAATACATAACTGAGCGCCAGGTCCTAGTTCCCAGTTGCTTCTGCGACAATTTATAGCCAGCCCATCTTTTTCTTCGTTCTGGATTGCTGGGAAATTTGAACATGCGCACTCATTTGCTGCAGTGATATGTGCAGTTCACAGCTGAGCAGCCACCCATATTCTCCACAAATTCTTCAGTAAATTCGATTATAAACTCCCTTTCCGGTCGCGACTCGTATATACCCACACACAACTGTCCTGCACATTGGGGCAACAATGGCGCATAGTTCAGCTCGGATTATAGGAGCCTTAACGGGATCTAGGAAATTACCTTTTTTTTTTTTTAGAATGTGAATCTAGCGTGCTATAACAGCACTGAGTCTTTAAGATTGTGAAACTTTCGTTTGGGCGTGGGGTAAAGGGGTGTGTGTCCGGTACTAGAGTCTTCCTACTGGGCCCGAGATTAGCTGACGATGAAAAATTCTTTTACATCCCCTCCCCCTTTCAGCAACTGTAGCGTAGTGAATAGCGTGTCTGCTTGATCCAAAGTGTACAGGTTCTAATCACCTACCTCAGAATTTTTTCATTTCGGAATGCGTGGGCGATTCAAAAATTTTTCTACAAAAATTGTTTTCAATAATAAGGAAAAAAAGGAATATGAATAAAAAATCATATTTAAAACAATCAATAAAACAATTGCGATCAAAGTCATTTTGATAAAGATATGAAAATAAAAGAACATTGAAGCACATAATAAGATCTACACCTCTTGCACATCAGGCAGACGAAATATCCACTGCGTCCTGCTAGCTACTAAAACAGACGTTTTGTTGTAAAGATTCAAAACTGTAAGTTTTTTCATAAATTACTCGCGAACGAAGTCCTACTCATGTGAATGATCAACCGTCGAATGTGTGATTTCAAAAATATTACGCACTGTTCTTATACTTTCCTACCGCCGCTGCTGCTGCTGCTATCTTCATAGGTCTTTCCAACGGTATGAGCAACCATTTACGTTTTTCTTCTTTACAGAACTGAACAACATTATTTATTAGCACTTTTCCATCGGAACGTACTCTTTGATAGCGTGTATCTTCGCGTTATCTGTTCATTTCACCAGCCGCTAAGAATACTGTCGCACTACGACAATAACGTGACTGTACAATGCGCGCGCCACGTGCGTCGACCGTGTACTGTGTAGTATTGTCGGACCCATCTGAGCGTAAACAAAGCTTAGTTCCGCGTTCTGCTGTCTGCAATTGTAAAGTGAACGGGTAATACTTACAATTATGCAAACAATATCCCTATGACTTACTAGCGTGCTTTGTCACGCTCGGAGCGCAAATGTGGCTCCAGCTTGTAACAACTTCCGCAGCCGACAAGCGGCGACTGTACGTGTCAGACCACCACCATCTAGAGAGAAGGCCGCGGCGCTCTCGTGTGACGTCAGGCAGAGTAGGTTGCGCGCGCATAGCTGACTGGGTAGCCGCTGGGGCACGGCCCACTATGCCGAAGCAGCGAGCCAGTCAGCTATGCGCGCGCAACCTACTCTGCCTGACGTCACACGCGCTCGCCGCGGCCTTCTCTCTAGGTGTTTATTGTATTTTAATGTCCGGTCAGGTTGGCAGTAGCCACGTACGCTGCTCTTCAGCCCAGGGTACATATGTATTTGACAACAGAAATGGTAGGTTAAAACGTGAGATAAAAATGTTGATTTTAACGAGAAAAGGGAGATAAAAATGTATTTAACAATAAAAAAGAGAGAAAATAGGCGAACTAAATACAATGAAATTAAGGCTTTAAAACACACATAGTCGGGATGAAAAACTGCCACAGTGGCTAAAAAACACAGATTTTGCACAGTGAATGGCGACGATACTAGAGACAATTAAAAAAACATGGCAACACAGTGTTCTGCATGAGCGGCGGATGCTGACGTTTGAAAATCACACATAAACTCGAAGCACGAAGTCACCGCACACGTTGTTGTTATGGTCTTCAGTCCTGAGACTGGTTTGCTGCAGCAAGCAGCAAGCCTTTTCATCTCCTCATAAGAACGACAACCCACATCCACTTGAATCTGCTTACTATAAGCGTCTCTTTGTCTCCCTCTGCGATTTTTACCCCACACACTTCCCTCCAATGCTAAATTTACGATTCCTCGATGTCTAAGAATGTGTCCTACCAAGCGAACCCTTCTTTTAGTCAGCGTATGCCAAAAATTCCTTTTCTCACCAATTCTGTTCAGTACCTCTTCGTTAGTTACGCGATCCACCCACCTAATCTTCAGCATTCTTCTGTAGCACCACATTTCAAAAGCTACTATCCTCTTCCTGTCTACACTGCTTATCGTCCATGTTTCACTCCCATACAAGGCAACACTCCACACAAATGCCTTCAGAAAAGACTTCCTTACACTTTAATATTCGATGTTAGCAAATTTCTCTTTTTCAAAAATGCTTTTCTTCCCATTGCCATTCTGCACATTATATCCTCTGTACTGCGACCATAGCATGTTTTTTTACTACCCAAGTAACAAAACTCATCTACCGCCTTCATTGTTTCGTTACCTAATCTAATTCCTTCAGCATCACCTGATTTTCTAAGACTGCATTCCATTATTTTTGTTTTGTTCTTGTTAATGTTCATTTTATACGCTCTCTTCAACACACTGTCCATTCCATTTAACTGCTCTTGCAGGTCCTGTGCTGTCTCTGATAGAATTACAATGTCATCAGCAAAACGCAATGTTTTTATTTCTTCCCCCTGAACTTTAATCCCTATTCCAAATTTTTCCTTGCTTTCCTTCACCGCCTGCATCAGCAGTACAAATTGAATAACGTCGGAGAAAGGCTACAACCCTGTCTTACTCCCTTCCCAACTGATGCTTCCCTTTCATGCCCTTCGAGTCTAATAACTGCGGTCTGGCCTTTGTACAAGTTGTAAATAACTCTCCTTTCCCTGTATTTTACCCCTGTTGACTTCAGGATTTGAAACAGTGTGTAACATCACTGAAACACAATTAAAACACTGAGCAGGCCCCACAGTGGAGAGGGAGGGGGAAGGAAAGTACGTTGGGTAGAAAAGGAGGGGAGGGGGCGGATTGGGAATGGGATGAGATGTGATGGAAGGACTCCAAGGGAGTGGGGGGGGATGAGGATCCAAATGGAGGAAGGGAAAAGGACGGGTGGTGGGAGACGTGGCACTAATCTACAAGGAAGGCCTGCTAAAGTTGATAGGAAGGGTATATGTCAGGATGGAGGGCGTCATCTGGGAGAGGAAGTTGATGGAAGTTACCCTCGGATAGGATGTGGAGGGTATGGAGGTGCCTCTAGGTGGTGGTGGTCAGACAAGATTAATAAATATAAGGTTGGGCAGTAAGCGCTCTGCTCTGCCATTGGCTGGCGCTGTGACGTCACTGTGGGATTGCGCGCTCTCAAGCTGTTGTCCCGAGCGTCCTGCACAGGTTTAGTTCGCTACGTCACTGAATGTGCAAGTGCATGTGTTTTTTGACGAAAGATATTGATTCTACCTTAAATGCAAAGCGCTATTCTGCTGTAAACTGTTGCAGTTAAGACTGCTGGGTCATATTCTATCGTAGATTCGCGCGTTACGTATCAGGAAAGTATCATATCATAAACATTTTGACAACCGTCTTGTAATGCTGAAGGATAATTCAGCAGACGTTTGTACACACAACATCACAAGCAACACACTATTTACACAATGTTTCTGTCAAAAATATACATTTGAACTTAAATTATTCCTAGTTACCCAAAATTTACTGCAAAATAATGAATACTGCGACGACATATGGCACTTTCTCGCTTTTTGACGAATAATTTCATTTGATTTTTGTGCCTTGTTTTTCGACGACAGACAACGCAAACGAATGAATGTTCGAGTTCTGGCGTAAAGTCGAATAATTTCTGGATGAATATTAGGAAATCACTGTGTAAGTGTTGCACACAATTTCCTAATGACATTTTCTCGAGACAAATTGTCACTTCCATGAATCTTAACAAAAATTAGTTCGAATTGGGTTATTGTCTCAAGCCACGTTTCTGACGGTACAAGTAAACTACCACGAGAAATCGTACACTACCAGCCAATCGATTCTTCATCAGTTACTGCCAGTAGCTCTTCTGTAGGTGTGGACAGGGATGTCATATTGTCTGCATGAAGCACTACGTTGCCTTAAGCACTTTTTTGGCCCACTTTAGGTAACGGTAGTAACACTAAAAGTGGGCCTTTGCGGTCGTCTTTTGACAGCACGAAATTTAAATGAAAATATAGCCTTAACCATTCATCTGACACGAAAATTGAATAACCTAATTGGTAGAGGGGAAAATTCTCTACAACTTCGCTCTATTATGTTTTTTTTTTTTTTTTTTCATATCTTGCACCGTTGCAGACATATTTGCAAAAATAACGGAGTTTTGACACCTTCCATTGAATTAATGAAAACCAGCCGTTCGCAGATGTCACGTGACATTCGTTGCTCAGAACACACTCTGGCATTCACCCTCTTGCGTTGCGTTTTTGATGATTTTCTTATTGTAACTTACATGTTGTCATTTCCAAGCAATGGCGCACTGCATAATTAACAAAAACGCGTCGTTCTTCGTTCGATAAATGATAATCTAGTGTCTACAAATGCCATATTAGCATCAGTTAACAACGGCCATCAATAGTATGAGATTAAAGAACGCAACTCCTAAGCGTCGGTCGCAATGTAATGGGCAACGCGTTGGAGTGTGATGCTGAACGTGAGTGGTTCGGAACCCGACATTACCTAATTTTTTTTTCCTAAAAGGGTTTGAGATACTTATTAATTATATTTTTATTATTTAGATTATTACTTTGGTCCAAAATGTTTGCAAAAACTTACAAAACTACTAATCTAAAGTGGGCCGTAAAACACGTCAGTGCGATTTTTTTCCATGGCAATTGAAGCAATTCCGACCAATTCCCTTACGTAACCGGTTTCTTAAATGCGGAGCATATTTTAGTATATGCAACGTTTACAATGTCCTTCCTATAGCATTTTCTTTAACGTTTCGTCTCAAGGAAAAGTATGAAAATTTATTTCAGTTCCCTTTGTGTTCCGACTGTGAGAATGACGACCCATAATAGCACAAAATGTTTCAAATGTTTGTAAATCTATCGGACCAAACTGCGTGGTCATCAGTCCGTAGCTTACAAACTACTTAAACTAAGGTAAACTAACCTACGGACAAAACACACACACACACACACACACACACACACACACACACACACACACACATACCTCAGTGAGGACTCCAACCTCCACAGCGAGGCGCCTTAGACCGCTCAGCTACTCCACCGCGGCCCATAATAGCACAGCGAAGAACTTCCACAGTACTTGGTCCCTGTATTTTAGACATACGCAACAAGCACTCAGGAATTCAATATACTTTCCACTGTAAACTTTTTACTTCCAAATTATAAAGCGAAACAAACTGTTTAAGCAAGTAAAACAGAAACGCACACGAGTTAGCATCGAACGCTGCACATAGTTTTGCTCCCAGGTTTCCCTCTGTGACGTAAAGCGCAGAACGGCGAAAACGCGTTTCCTACTGCACATCGCTACTGGTGTCAAACTGTTTACATGGGCTACCAAAAGCGGAATTTGGAAGCCTTTTTGAGGTAGCTCACATAAACGCGGCGAGTGCAGAATGCAGAGGTTAACTGACAGACGCTGTAAGATGGTGGGAAAGCAGGTCACGAACTCACCGTTTCCATCCTGCTGATCTGTCGCTGCAATCATAGCCGCCACGTGCTAGCTGCTGGCAAGTAGCAGCGGCAACTGCTGACTGCCACGCCACAGCGGTGACGCAACGGACCGCTACGTTGTCAGCTCGCTCGCTTTCCCCCTCCCGGCCCACAACACGCGCTATCGGTACATCCATTATGAACTGTAAACATCTCTCCACAGTTATCGTTGACCATGACCATCGCCGGCTATACGGTGGGGCTTAGCCTCCAAATAATACAAAGCCTACTCACTAGGAGTAAACTTTCGTCGCCGCTCTCGTTGAAACAGCAGCCGCTAGAGGCGCCACAAAACAACCACACACGCGCGAAACTTTAATGAAGTGCGTTCTGCTACAGTGCGTTGAAATGGACATTGTGCATCCCAGAAGAGTGTAACTTACTGTTTTTACGTGAAAATCTACAACTGTTGAAGTTTTTGTGGAAAATGGTATATTGTGTGCCATTTTGCAATCAGGGCTCCCGAAATAAAGCTCCTGGAGTTAGTTTTCACGCATTCCCGAGTAACGAATCCACGAGACAACTATGGATAAAAACATTAAGTAGACAAGATATGTGCATTTCTAAGTGATCAGTGCTGGTATAATTTATTTTACTGTTGCCTAAATATTTCATTTTTATCTCTTACGTAGGTGATACAAAGGATAAGTTATGGCAGCCCAGTAAGCATTCTGTGGTATGCAGTAACCATTTTCGTACCTCAGACTATAAATCCGGCCTGAAGATAAAGAAATTGAATCCTGATGCAGTTCCCAGCGTTTTCGAAATGTATCCGCTAAGCAAACGTATTAAGATTAAGATAAAAAAACCGAGAAGAGAAATTGAAAGATGTGGGACAAAATCTTTGAAACAGAAGATCGACAAAATCGCTACAGACAACTGAAATGTAAGCGAAGAAGTCTGCCAAGAAAGCCATATTTCACAACCTCATAATAAAGATGTCATAGTACAAACAAAGTTAAATAGGCGAAGTATATCATTTAGAAATAGAAGACTGAAAACTGCAAAGATTTCGTCAGCGTGCTAAACAACAGGTACGAGATTTAAGAAAAGAACAGAAAAAACTGGAAAAAATTAGGGAATTGAATTGTTGCTAATTACAATCTTAATAAAATTCAAAGCGCAAGTGTAGATGGAAACATCAAAGCAGCGTTCTTATTGGAGCAATTACGGGTTTTCTCCCAGAAAAAAAACCTCGGTGGACTGATTCGACAATTAGATACTGTGTTCTGTAGTAAAGCAAGTCGCCGTCAGGTTAAGAATTTGTGAGAAATGCCCATATATTAAGCTTGCCACCAAAATCTACTTACAAAGAGATGTTGGCAGTGATAATAACAAGAAACAATCGATGTTGTTATTAAATAAAGACAGTTACAAGAACTTCAATATTTACTCTCGCCATCAAGTGACCAAAATGATCCTTTGTGATATATGGACATATTTCCTATTCGGTTCCATAATAATCTACTCGGAATGAGGTTGGCTTGTGGCGCCAACAGCGGAATAAGTTTGAACTACAGTGGCGACACTGCTCGTCACAGGTAAGCTCCTAGTGAGTAGGCTTTGTATTATTTGGAGGCTAAGGGTGGGGCCAGAGGGGACCCGAATGGACTGCGCAGTCCGAGGTAGAAATTCGTCGTTCTGCGCATGACGTCACCGCCGAAGCACGCGGCGGCAGTTGTAGCGGTAGCCCTGCAGTAGCTTGTTGTTTACAGTGTATGTTTTGTTTCGTTTATTCGTGTGTTTTACGACAGAAAATTTGATTAATATGTTAATGATTCGTTTGACATTTTAAATTCTCCCAGAATCGTTGACAAAAAGACATTAGCAACTGCCTATGGAACAAACGAGCAGCTCCAAAAAACAATTCTCAGCATAAGGTATTTGTGCTGCGAAACAATACAGATTGGAAACCGAAGGAAGCTATTACCATTTCAGAAAGGACTCTTAATGTCAATTAATTCTTTATTTGGCCTTCATTCTGACCTTTTGTCACTAGGCATTAAGTGTATATTAACCCGCGAGAACATGCACATTAAAGGTTACGCGATCGATCCCACGTATAGCATTTTTCTGACAGTCAAAGAACAGTTTGTCATGTACTTAATATGTCTAAATGTTTCTAGTTGCATTTATAAGAAAACGCAAATATTTGACTATTTAAAATTGCTAAAATTCCGATCGTTTTTAAATTACTGTGAGCAAAATCCTCACGCGCAAGTCCTCACGGGTTAACAACACGGCTGAACCAGGACTATCTTGAAAATTAGTTTTCATAGATTAGAGGTATTGGCCATTTCTATCAGCATCCTCGCCCAAAAGAAGTTTACTAGCCGGCCGCGGTGGCCGAGGGGACTAAGGCGCTCCAGTCACGGTCTGCACGGCCACTACGGTCGGGGGTTCGAATCCCCCCTCGGGCATGGATATTTGTGCCGTCCTAGTTCCTAAGTAGTTCTTAAGTAATTTGTAAGTTTAGGGACTGATGACCCCGTAGTTAAGTCCCATAGACTATACGAACATTTGAACATTTTGAAGTTTATTTTTTTCTGGGAAAGAATGCCCAAGACATTGCACTGTCTAATACTTCGTCTGTGAGACAGGAAGAAGATTCACATCAATTTGTTTCATCTAGTCTGCTGTGTGGAATTTTTCCGGATATGTCTGAAGCAATGACCACGCCAGATGGGGAAGCAGAGAGGCAGGACATAAGTTTCAGTTGTGAGGCTGCTGCACCGTCTGCTGTGACACATATTGAATGCCCAACTGAAGGATTCAAATATTTGACAGGCCACATTACACGCCGTGCTTCTAATGAACTACTTTGTCCTCATCCAAAACACCTCGCAGAATACCGGTGTGTAGAATTTCTATCACGAGGAGGTTTGTTAGTGCCGTCTGACCAGTGGATGCGGCAGATTTCAGAGTTCGAGCTGCTGTTCAATGAGATTGACGGAAGTGACACACTTAAAAAAATATTTCTAAGAGATCAGCCGACGTAATTTCGCATAAATATCTTCATGTGGCGCCGGGATCATTAAAATATTCTTACGGACCGAATTCTTTATTCGAGTGCGCTACATCAACATGAAGCTGAAGAGAGAGAAAGCAGCGGCATCACAGAGGCGAGAATGACGTCAGTGACATTCTTTGACTGTCTGAAGGATTTAACGGCGTAACTCGAATAAGCAATGCGTAAACAGTTGACTTATGTGTGTTTAGTGGTGTTGTGTGTGTCGGTGCAGAGCTGCTTCGCGCCCCTCGCTAGCAGTGCTGCTTCGCCTAGAGCACTGTATAGTACAAGCAGAACAATTCGCCATTTTGAATCCCACGTTGAAGGCGCGCATTTAAAGACTACGGAACAAATGTTCAAATGTTTGTAGAGCTTATGGGACTTACTTACGGGGTCATCACTCCCTAAACTTACAAACTACTTATGAACTAGCTAATACTAAAGACGGCACAAACATCCATGCTCGAGGGGGGATTTGAACCCCCGACGGCAGCGGCCGTGCAGACCGTGACTGGCACGCCGCAGACCACTCGGCCACCGCGGCCGGCACTACGGAACACTTACGCTCTTTAATATGCTAGTGAGGCCAATAAAAGTACTCTCCTAACACAGAAAATTGTACAGAATAGTAAATTTACTGGATTATGACTGTAAGAGGCAAGCAACTTAAAGTTAGTGATTATATGAATATTTAGAGATACGCTATATTCACTTACGTTCCTTATTAAGGCATATGTTGCCGTTCTAAATATCTACCAAATAAAGGTAAAATACGTTACAATTATCGTATTTTCTGGTTTGTAAATGGTACATCCCCATACGTTTACGGTAACTATGAGCTGCATTCGAAAACAGTTACGGAATACTGCCAAACTGCGATCCTGAACTTCCCGTTTACCCCCTTCTAATGTCTCTCATATTTTACACACATCATATTTCAGAGAAGATTTTACATCAAAAATGTGTCTAATAACTTTGAACATCTGGTTTCGTTACAAAAAGACTAAATAAAGTCTCTCTAGTAGCATGCAACTTGAAATAAAGTGAATGTTTCATGCCTTTTCGTCTACGTCTACTTTCCTGATACCATTCTTTGCGAAGTTCAATTTATTATTATTATTATTGTTTCAGACATTTAAATTAAGCACTGAACTAATCCTAAATAATACAATTTAAAAACACTAGCTGTACTCGTGCATCACTTATAATTAAACAGCCTTTAGAATGACTCCTTAGTTTGTCTAAATAAAAAGTACTTTATTTTAAACACACTGTATGTCGTGTTACGTGCACAACCTGTAGCAACATTAAACCATTGCTTACATGTATAGGTCTATACTTTCATAACTACCTCTCTGTGACCATAACTGTTTTTAATAAAAGTTCAAAAAAAGAAAAAAATATATAAAATGAAGTAAAAATTAAAAAAAAAATTATAAAAATAAAATAAAAATCTTTAACGTTACACTGATAGTTTGGTCGATTATGGCGTCTGGCATTTACAAGCAACATTTTACGCCGATCTCTGTTTGAAGGAAAGCGACAAAACTTATAGCGACCATGTCTACAATTATTCGAGCAGTTTGACGTAGTACAACCAACCGTTTCACTCTGTGAAACAATAAAATCACAAAATATTCGCTGATTTACATTGCTACACAACACAAAGCATACAACACTGCCGTCGAATTGGGATTCAAAATGGCGGGTTGTTCAGATCGGGATATCTATTGCTTTAGCTTCGCCGCTGACGTCATTTCAACGGCCAATAGCAGGTCGTTTCGCTTCTGACCCAACCTTTTATAGAATAACCTTGGGTGGGGCGATCTGGGCGGTTGTCCAGGGCGCCGAAATCCAGGGGCCCCGCGTACGCCAACACTTGGCTAAATAAATATATAACAATACTGGTACTATAAAATCAGTATTACAGTAGACGAGGGTAGTCAATTATTATCCTGAATTTAGTTATATTTTTGTTTATGTTGGTAGTACTGTCGTTTTACGTTGGTGACGCATGCTTTGTTTATTTGTTGTTATATCTTTGCAATTTTCAAGCTGCTACATTAGTCTCGTTGTCGCTGCCGTGCTGTTAATCATGGCTGCTCCGCTGTCTATTTGCACCAAAGAAGAGCAACGTTCAGTGATACGTTTTTTGTGAGCGGAAGGTGTATCAGGGGCCGAAATTCATAGAAGACTTTCAGTACAGTACGGGAGCAGTGTTTTGCCACAACGAAGTGTGTACGAGTGGATTGAAAAATTCCTAAATGGTCGCACGAGTGTTAAGCACGATGAAGGAGCCGGACGACCGTTTACCGCCACAAATGAAGAAACCATTGAGCGATCACGTGAAATGATTCTCTTAGACAGACGATTAACTATTGATGAAGTGGGTCATCGTCTTCAAATTAGTCATTGTTCTGCCTACGGAATTATTCACAGCAGACTTGAGTTTCGTAAAGTTTGTGCAAGATGGGTCCCAAAACAAATCACACAGTTGCATAAGCAAACGCCCCTCAACATCTGCAAAAAACATTTGGATCGTTATGGTAACGAAGGGGACAACTTCTTAGACACAATCATTAATGGTGACGAAACATGGATTCATCGTTACGAGCCGGAGAGTGAACGGCAGTGTATGGAATGGAAACATCCAAATTCGCCGTACAAGAAAATGTTCAAGACCCAACCGTCCGCAGGAAAACTGATGCTTACGGTTTTTTGGGATGCACGAGGTCCTGTACTGGAACATTATGGTGAAAGGGGCACAACAATAAACAATGTACGTTACACTGAGATGCTTACTGACAGGCTAAAGCCTGCAATTCGAAGCAAACGCCGAGGATTGCTGTCAGAAGGTGTTGTGTTGTTGCACGACAATGCCCGTCCGCATACTGCTGTCCACACTGCTGAAACGCTCCAAAAACACAAATTCGAAGTACTGGATCATCCTCCATATAGTCCCGATCTTGCCCCTTCTGACTATCACTTGTTTGTTCCACTCAAACAGGCATTAAGGGGCCGTCGGTTTGACTCGGACGAAGCAGTGAAGGAAGCGGTTTATTTCTTGCTCGCAGCTCAATCGAAAACCATCTTTTATGAGGACATAAGGAAGCTTGTAGAGCGATGGACAAAGTGCATTGAAAAGCGAGGAGACTATGTAGAAAAATGATGTTCTTATAAGTTTCGTATTTTATTACAATAAAATTTTATAACTACTTTGCGGATAATAATTGACTTACCCTCGTACAATCACAAACTTTTCAAAACTGAAATACTGATCAGTCTCATTCAGGGCGCGGCGGAGCGGCCGAGCGCATTGAGGCGCTATGCTACGATGCGCGAGGCCGTCCCCCGTCGGTGGTTCGAATCCCCCCCCCCTCGGGCATGGATGTTTGTGCCGTCTTTAGTATAAGCTATTCCATAAGTAGTTTGTAAGTTTAGGGACTGATGACCCCGTAGTTAAGTCCCATAAGCTTTACAAACATTTGAACATTTGGAGTCGCATTCAACATCCGTCGTTTTACTGTTTGAACGACATTGCGTTATTAGCAGGGAGATACGGCACCCATTCGTACGGCCTGCGGGGCTGCGCGTGTAGCCACAAGATAAATGGAACACCCTGTGTATTTAAGTACTGCATCACCAGTGTACATATTAAAACTGGAGTCCAACATGGCCGGCCGAGGGGACTGAGGCGCTCCAGTCACGGTCTGCACGGCCACTACGGTCGGGAATTCGAATCCCCCCTCGGGCATGGATATTTGTGCCGTCCTTAGTTCGTAAGTAGTTTGTAAGTTTAGGGACTGATGACCCCGTAGTTAAGTCCCATAAGCTTAACAAACATTTGACCATTTTTTGGAAATACATTAGAAAAGAGTTTAGATACAAATCGTTGGCGTGTCATATCGTGAACATGTTTTGCAAATGTAAACATCAGCTCACTAATCTGTTCATAATAAAACTTTAAACGTTTCCAGTTGCAGTGCACGTTTATTAACAGTGAACTAAAACAACATCAAAATGACATGCACAGAAATAAACGCTCGAAGCGATCGCAAACTTTCGCAAATTGCTAAATTTTCCAACTTCTGTTTCCCTTCTAGAGATGGACAGTCGATCTGTAACACATGAAAATGTGTGCCGGACCGGAAATAGAACCCGATTAATTTCCGTTCTTTTATTTTATAAAATCCTCAAATTCACGATGAAAAATCATGTAGTAAGATGACGTAATTAACCATTTAAGAGGATTTCTAGTAACCATTCGAATACCAGTTGCAAAGCACTGCCAGGTTCGCTGTTTATATAATAATAATGGGCGACTCGCCCGGGACGCCTGGATAGTTCAAAATGTTCAAATGTTTGTAAAGTCTATGGTACTTAACTACGGGGTCATCAGTCCCTAAACTTACAAACTACTTATGAACTAGCTAATCCTAAGGACGGCACAAATATCCATGCCCGAGGGGGGATTCGAACCCCCGACCGTAGTGACCGTGCAGATCGTGACTGAAGCGCCTCAGTCCCCTCGGCCTCCGCGGCCGGCCCGGGATAGTTAAGACCAGCTCTGTGACCGACCCGTTACACGAGTATTAATGCTGAGGTCAGGCGGGATGGATGTGAATACGACCTATATAAACAACGACCTATATAAACAACATAGACTGGCTAAGGTGCTTGAAACAAATTGAAAGCTCGGCCGCCATGTTTTACAACGTCACGTAGGCGTAACCAGTCGTCTGCTACAGCACTGAATCATGTCACATCCACTTTGTGCAATAACTTGACAAACCATTCTCTACCTGCTTACTGTTATTTTTATAGCCGAGCTAATATGGATAAAGGATAAATGATAGACAACAAGTGTGTGGTAGGCAAATCGGAAAGTTTAATTACAGATGCCACATATACTGGATTGGCTAAACACCGTCTCATTCATACAAAACCATGACTTTTTACTGTCCTTTAAACAATATTAATTTCGTGTACATTTGCCTTTCCTCCGCAGATTTGGCTTCACATAAATGATGTAGTTTACAACTGAAGTAATGTTTTAATGACAGCTTTATTAGGCTGGAATAGTGAGATTCCTCCCAAAATTCCGAGGATATCATTAAGTGCTCGTAGTTGGTAAATAAAGTAGGTCTGTTTCCCAACATTCTAAATACATCTAAATACATTTGCAAAAGAAACGTTTTCTTCCCTAATGACGTTTCATGAATCCTCAGAACCCTTTCTGCCACTTCGAACAGTTTTACAAGGTCATTAGAGGGATTCGGCAGACTGTCTTTTATACCTTTTAATCCGATTAATCCTGTTTTACTCTCATTTTTAGGAGCAAGGAGAACTTCCAAGCAATCTAAACACTTCAGTTTTTTTTTTTTTTTACTCATTTGCCTAATAATGCTTCCAGAAATATATTAAACTACTTTTTCGGAATATAATGTCAGCATTTCGTATTGTGGCACATAGTCATGGTCAAACTGAATAGACCTACTGCTCTCTGAATGACTTAAATCATGATTTGCAATAGGTAACAAAAGAGTTTCCCTGTCTCCTGCTTGGCTAGATGACATATCTTCAAATGAAGCTGATTCAGTTATCTGACATTTTTTTTTTGAGGATCTCCTTGCTGGCGATTTTGTTGATTGAAGATTTTCAGGGAACGAAAATATCGTCGGAATCGCTTTAGCCAGAAACCGCTTTGTATCATTTGTTACGTACTGAAAATACGATATTCCAACAATCTTATTACTGTGATTCGTACAGTTATATGCTGTGCATAGACCAGCATGATTTCAGCTTAACATTAGCGTTGGAGCTGATAGACACGTCAGCTACTGGCTGCTCGAGCTCTGGCGGTTACGCACGAATGGTCCCGAAGCAAGACAATGGAGCTGCTGCGCACTTCGACTTGCAGTTTGGCAAATCCTCGATAAGGCAACATCTGCCATTGATATTTATTTTTGTCGCATTGAAGATTCATCAAACACAAGTCATATTTCGTAAAATATAACTATAAATTAAAGACACATCGAGTGTATAAGCCTTCGGAAGATCCGATCTTGATCCTAATGTAGTCACTACTCTCCACCTAGCCAGAATAGCAGTGTGGTTAGTGACGTCGCGTTATGCCGTCGAGGGAAGTGGGGTCGAAACCGACTGCAAGCAATTTTTTTTTAAAACCCAATCTTCTTTTTAACAGATAGGAGAACAACAATGGCATCTGTATTGTTACTTGCCACATATCTTTGGACGTTTTAGCAAATGGGTCGCGATTTTGAAGATAAATGACATTTATACTCTTCGTTATAACAAATATTTAACTGTTTGGACAGTGTTGGGGAGAGCAGCCCTTGCGCACGTGTAAGGTTAGTTAGGGGTGCAGCTTAGTGTCACGTGATCCGAAGGTAGCTTGTCTCTTCATCGTAATAGATTCATTTTGTTACAGTTACTTAACGATGTAATCAGTTACTTATTGTGTTTAAGTGTTCATGTGCATTTTCATTCTTGGTGTTTATTATCAAAGAAAAATGAACAATGTTCAGTATCTTCTAGAAACAAATCACTCAGCTTTAAGCTTGGAACAAAAGTGTGAAATAAAGAACACCGACACCTCAGCTTGATTTGAAGCAAGTGCAAACAAGCCGAGGTAAGTCATTCTTGGCATTTAGCAAGTTCCGTTTGCACACAACAAAACAAGTTTAATGACATTGTTCTTGCACACTGAACAGGTTATTAGAGAAAGTCTGATAACAGCAGAGGCATTACAGAGATGAGCTTCATAAACCCAAAGACAAACCAGGAGCTTCCCACAGTGTAGAAAAAGGTCCAAACTAGTGACGAAGACTGTCATTGAGGTATGTACTGATCTTCTTAGAAATTTTGAGATTGGTTTTATTTGCTTTCCTGCTTTTACTTGTAATAATGGCATGTAACCACAGTTTTTATACATGTTTCTTACAGGCCAGATGATGAATGATACCATAGAGTGTTGAAACCGGTCGTCATGAATAAATAGAATTAAAAAAAATACTATCTTGGCATCTATCTATAAATATTGTTTCAACTAATGGAACTTTTATGTGTTATATTTGCGGAGTATAACACAATAAAATGACAATGAGCATGGGATCCATAGGTAGTGGTTCCCAAGTCCCTATGGCCACAGGTACTAAAATTACTTCATGTTGGTCACTGAGGAATCGTGAGAACTAAACAGCTTAGTGGCTGATTTGTCTATTGGTCTGGATTCTCCACCGCAATATGAAATATGGTAGACAGCTATTCCACCTGCCAAGAACAACAGACGGTGGGACTGCAGACGTTCACTCTCTGGGCACCCTGCTCACCTCCTTGGGAATGCCTACACGATACCATTTGCAAATGACATGTTTTTGGTGCTTGATGATGCCTACATCTAATTTCCGTGTCTTGTCTGCTGCAACAGCACATCAATTTCTGTCATGCTCGCGTCATTGGAAAAAAAATTGCCATTGAAGCTCTTCCAGAAACGCTTGTAACATACAACGAGCCTCAGTACCAGAGCCAAGAGTTCTCTAACTTTTGCATCCATCATGTCATTCATCTCCCGACACCTCTGTTCCACCAACAATCAAATGAAAAGGCAGAGCAAATGGTGCGAACGTTTAAGCAGCAGATGAAGAAGTATAGTTTAAGTATGCTTCAGATCTATCAATAATGTCTTTGACATATTTGAGACGTAAATCCGTCTCTGGGATTGTTTATTTGTGTTAATGGATATTTATATCACCATAACAGGATTGTTCCCGCCATGTCCATTGCTGAGGTGCTATTCCGCTGCATGGAGAGCCTTGGCAGTAGTGGCGATTATCTTTGGAACAAAAAAGCTGAATTAAGGTTTGTGTTGTGGAGGGAAATCGTACATAGGTTAAGACGTCTGCCCAGTAAGCATGGAGGCCCGGGTTCGATTCCCGGCCGCACCACAAATTTTAATTCAATGCCTCAGATCTATCAATAATGAAGATGAAGAAGTACTTAACAGAATGTAATAGCGCCAATGCACTGACGTTGTTTAGGACGATGCCTCTGGGACACAAGAGCCCGGTGGAGGTGCTACATGGCCATCAGCCTCGGACACTGCTGAATCTGTTGCCAGCCCCAAAGCTAGCCCCAGCCACACAGAAGACACGCCTCTGCCCAGCACACATGTCTCGGCCAAATCCTTAGAAAAAAATCATGGGTCACATACAAGGGCGGATTTAGGGGAGGACACAGCGGCACATGCCCCGCCCCCCTCCCGCACCCAGACAGCATGACAAAATAATATATATATATATATATATATATATATATAAAGAGAGAGAGAGAGAGAAGAGATGGAGGGAGATCATCTTAGCATAAGAATAATTAATTTTTACTTACAGACAACATGTAACCTGTGAGTTTAAAAAGGAAAATCCTTGTAATTAACATAACCTAAATTGACTTTTTGTGTTATGCGTATTTTAATTGTAAGGTTGAAACACGTCCACTGAATGTGTGGTTGTGTTCCATTTTGATTGATTCATTAACCAAAAGTGTTTCTGCACTATTAATGTTATCTATCTGCGTGTTAATTGTTTTATTGCCGGCCGCGGTGGCCGAGGGGACTGAGGCGCACGGTCTGCACGGCCACTACGGTCGGGGGTTCGAATCCCCCCTCGGGCATGGATATTTGTGCCGTCCTTAGGATTAGCTAGTTCATAAGTAGTTTGTAAGTTTAGGGACTGATGACCCCATAGTTAAGTCCCATAAGCTATACAAACATTTGAAAATTTATTTGAATTATTTTTATTAATGATCAATGCCCCATGTTTATATATGTTTGCCCCATTTTTATAAATGTTTCCACTGTGTGATTGAACTTGTGTGTTCATGTGAATGTGTGCTTTTAATATTGACTGACTGCCGCGCAAAGGCTTACAGTCGCCGCCTCCCGCTTTAGGCCTCGTTTTGCTGTAGTTGTTAAGAACGCATGGCTTCGTTTGTCGACTGTGCTAGCGTTTGCTGGATGGCCAGAGACAGGCTTGCTTGGCAAGGTGGCAAAGTGGCCGTATTGTTATTGTCGTACCAACCTAATCTTGAATGAAAGAGGTGACAGGAGACCTCTCTGGAGCTGTTGTATAGGGAATTGTCTTGGCCAGATAGCAAGGGTTGGTAAAAACTAGTCTCTGACGCACTCTGTGTCGCTTTTAGCGCACTCTACGTCTGGTGTACGGCTGGGGGAGGTTTTTCAAAGGCCTTAGAGCTTTAGTCTTTACTTTTCATTCTGGCTCCGACAACTGTGGAAATACTCTGCCGAATCATGCTGAGGGGAAGGCATACTATAAGGATTTTGCATCCTTTGTGATCAGGCAGTCTTGGCTTTTAGAGATAGTTTTCTTGAGTAACTCCGAGGCAAAGTGTTTCCTAATTTACATAACTCGTGTAATTCAGTGTAATTTTATTATCTGCATTTTTATTCCACTGATAATTTTGTGTCCGGTTTTGCTCAATTTAGCCTTTGTGTAAACTTAGTATCTTTGAATTTCCTTGCTGTTTTTAACTGACTTTTTGTGTCGTTTCTGTATTCACGAGTATGCTAAATATTTCTTAGATTTTCTTGTTTTATTCCGTCTTTCCTGTCTTGTATGACTGATTGCACCACTTGCTTTCGTAACAGTCGTTACTTCAGCCTTCAACCATGGTTTTATTAATACTAGCTTTCTTCTATATGAATTCTCATGTGCGCTTTACTCGCTTATCAGAAATTAAACTCTGTTTGTAAATGTTATGAAATTCGGCATGATCGCACACCATGTGGTACTTAAGAATAGTATGCCGCTGCCTTCCCACACGAGTTCATTTAGTGCATAGTGTATTTAAAAATTCGTGATCAAGACACCTGTCATCTTGTCAAGATGATGGCGACGCTTTGTTTTGCTGCTGCTTCCATATGTTCAAGCTTTGTAATGTACTGCCTAGCTCTATGCGCGTGTCTGTGAATGAATGAATGTGTTTTCAGCTACCCATTGTGTATTTGAAAATTTCCTCCTACGTTACCTCCATATGCATAAAGAGCAGAAACAATTTTAATACGGGCAGTAATTATATGATTTAATTAACTTTTGTGCAAAGTGTGTGCTTAATTTGGTCTCACCACATTTATTTGCTTGTTATTTTGCTAGATAAATTATGATTTTAAAGTATCAAACCTCTGATTTATGATTTCATGCTCCCCATCCCATGTTTAATCATCTATTTATTTGTTTTTTAACGTTGATTTTGTGTTTATTAAAACGTTGGCTGCCCCCTTAAGGAGCGAGCAGTTAGATAAATTTCCATTGTGCCTAGACTGTGGCCAAGTAATTTAGAGCAGCAGTGAGCGTTTTAGCTTACATCTGCAGATCTCAGATGCCCAATATCTTGCCAATTTTAATAACAGGCTACTTTCAGTGTGGTCAATTATTTATTCATTTGTTTTCTCTCTTTATGGTGCTTTTATGTGTGATGTGTGAATTGGGAGTGATTTGTTAGTCCTTTCTTTTTTTTTTTAATTTATTCTTCCATGTCATAAGAGTGTGCCTCAGAATGTATTGTTTGGTAAATCTGCAGTATGTGTCTTGGGTGACAATTTTCTCGTTGTACATAGGAACTGTATTTGTTAGCTGTTAGGCGCTGTTCCTGTTATCTTCTAAGTATCCGTTAACCTTTCCTGTCTGCTGAATTACAGGCGGGGGCTGATCAGGCCACGTTTTTTCGGGGTGATATACTGCCTGGCGTCCTGTGGAATTTCGGCGCGCAATGGAATCTTCTCTTGTCTGATTTTCGTGTCCCCTTTCCACTTTGCTCTTTCATCTGTGGCTACTCGGGCTACGAGCTCGCTAGAAAAGACTTTAAATTCCTTTTAGGGCAAAAGGCTGGAAAACGATGGACGTGAGGAATTGCTGAAATGACGGTTGACTTGGGTGGCATCCTCTGGAGGCAAATTGATTGGCTCCGTCTGTGTAGGCGACGGTCTAGCTATCAGTCATAGCTGCCTGTCCGGCTCATTGTCGAGAGGGTTAGAGCTCGCAAATGATTGGTATATCGAGTTTAGAGGGGCGGTGGCGCCCAGTTTTCGCGTGGGCGGACGAAGAGTCTATGGGACGTCTTGTGTAGGCTCCAGCTAGTTCGGACGTTCTTCTTTCAGATAGGATCTGAAAAGTCACTATTTTGGAGGGGTAATTAGGTAGATAAATAGAGGACTGTGTTTATTATATGGTGCACTCCGATCAATTATCTCGTCACCGTGCTTGTAGATTTAGGGTGTTGGATCTTTTTCCATGTTTTTAATAAAAAATATTGTGGCAACACTTGATATTAACATAAATGAGGATTATATTTAAAATTAATTTGCATACCTGTGATTTCGCACATTTGCATATCAGTGGACCATCTCTGACGAGTAAAAATATATGCACTCGGTAGGGTTATCATCCCTTCCGTCTTTTTTTTTTTTTTTTTCCTTACGATGTCATACATAATAGCTTCTTGTTCCTTTTTGCCAGTAATTTAGGATATAACTAAATAAAGTCGTTCATTGTTTTGTGATTGGTTGGGAGATAAATAAGCTATTGTATATTCATACATAAATAAAGTCAAAGGATTTAACTATGTGAAAAAATCGACAATTTCTAGTGCTACGTTCAGACTGGCGCAGTCAGGTGTTTTCGGTAATCAGTTTATCACTCTGGATTTTTTTCCTAGACACTAAGAAATAGTACTGCCACACATAATAAACAGTTTTATTTGAAGCCATACGTTTCGATTTTCCAGTTACTGGAGCAAATTAGAAATTTCAATGGCATTGATCAGCACATTGATACAAAGGATTTACAATCAAGTGTAATTTTGTTGATCGGGAAATCTTTATTGAAAACTCATCACATTTTGTGTAGTAACTTTACAAAGCATGAAGAAGAAACTGACTCAATACATCGCGACACAGGATCTCTGATTTTAGGTTTTGAAGGAATATCAAACTTACCGCAACATATTTACTTACTGTTTGATTGTTGCTCAGTGCATTGTTTGATAAAGATACAGCTACGCGGGTTACAGTATTGTTTGTCCACGGTAAGTTGACGATTGGTGCGCTGGCTGTTGGCAGCGGCAGGAGGCGTGTACCATGGCTGCCGGGAGGCGAGGAGCAGTGAGCGGAAGGCAGCGTCGCAATGTTGGAAACATTACCCCTAATAGTGTGTGCAGTAATATTTCGTGTGTAGGGGTAGCGTAACGTTGACAGCGCTCCGAAATAAATGAATGCCTTGAAACTAGTGCAGATGTTTTCTGCTCCTGGCATCGTCAGGTAAAATCGTCTTCACTTGTCGAATTAATATACTTCCATCTAACTACCAATGCACTACTAGTTTCGGCACACTATAGCGTCATTCTCAAGAGCCTATGATTACATAAATATTATAATGATTCAACCACATTAAACAGTGAAAAGTTTAAAAATTTACCACAAAATAAAAAATGAGTAGTGGGAGTATGGAAATCTAAATTTATCAAAATGGCAATTAAACCAGTGCGCCCTGTGAGAATGGCCGTGTGATCTGGGTCGCAATGTCGCGTAGTATGCTGTCGCTCCCGCTAGGGATTCGAGTCCTTCCTCGGGAATGAGTGTGCATGTTGTCCTTATAATGAGTTACTTTAAGCAGTTCGTAAGACTAGGGACCGAGACATTAGCAGTTAGGATTACAAAAAATTGAACACTTTTTTTATTTGTGTGCCATATGCCGTCACCAACAAGTCATTTGTCATATTTAATATTATATTCCTGTAGGCATCATTGTACAAAACTTATTTTTAGACCTATTGTACAATTGTTTGAGTTTTCAAGTGGTCAGTTTTATTCGATCTTGTAGTCCAATTATTACAAAGTTGTAAATATGTAGAGAAACAATCCAAGAGTCAACACAGTTTCAGCCGACCAGTTACATAAAATAGTTTACATCTATAAACCTTTACCCAGGTTTCGGCAAAATTAATTTTGCCTTCTTCAGAAGGATACAATAAAGCTCACATTAAAAAAAAGAAGTTGTTAAAATGTGGCTGACTCCATGTCAATAGATTAAAATTTTAAATTTAAAAACAAAGTGACATTATAAAATTTTGGAGCATGTTCACACACAGGTCAAGTGAGCACTGCGTACTGGCAAAGGCGATCTAATCTAATCATCGCCTTTGCCAGTACGCAGTGCTCACTTGACCTGTGTGTGAACATGCTCCAAAATTTTATGTCACTTTGTTTTTAAATTTAAAATTTTAATCTATTGACATGGAGTCAGCCACATTTTAACAACATTTTTTTTTAATGAGAGCTTTATTGTATCCTTCTGAAGAAGGCAAAATTAATTTTGCCGAAACCTGGGTAAAGGTTTATAGATGTAAACTATTTTATGCAACTGGTCCGCTGAAACTGTGTTGACTCTTGGATTGTTGTCCCACCGTTGCTGAATTGCAGCCACCTTTAAAAGTTTAAAATTTATGTAGAGAAAGCTATGCCTATTTCACATGGTTTCCTCTGTATAGGGATTCGCATATACCCATCTGGTCAAGCAGAGAAAAAAATTACAAATTGAATTAAATTCAGAGTCTGAATGCCCTGTCTTCAGCTTTGAGCAAGTGTTTCATCCTTCATGATGTAAAGGGATGAAACAAATGTGCTGAACACAGAGCATTCAGACTCTGAATTCTCAGATTTTTTGTTTTGTGGTAAATTTGGAAAATTTTCACTATTTAATGTTATGTAATCATTATAATATTTTTGGAATCATAGACACTTGAAAATGACGCAATAAATAACAAAAACTAATAGTGCATTAATAGTACTAATAGTTAGATGGAAGTATATTAAAAAATTTTTTTCTAAGAAGCGACTGTGGCTTTGGAGCATATTTTTTGGTGTTTCCTATATCAGTTATATGTCATAATGACTGTAATAAAATTTATTTCTAATATACATACAGGATGTTTCACTAAGTGTGTTTGCCTCTGTAACTTATAAAATAATAGGTGACAGGAAATTTTAATGCGGTAGATCAACACAAGAAATGTTACACTTTCTGCGGAGCTATGAACATTATTGTATCATTTTTCAAAGAGTTACAGCACAAAGATATAATTTTTTAAATGGAACAATAGTTTTTTCTATCGTGCATTGGAATCGTTGAAATCAGATGCGTCCAAATCAATATAAACTACATTCCTATCACTGTTAGTTTGGGAGCTACAACCCTTCAAAGTTTCAGGGGCAGATACCACAAACGCTGCGCATAATGCAATGCGCCTTCTAAATGGGTTGCGGCCAAGTTGTAACGTCTCCGGTGTCACGGAGCGAGAAGCTTCCTCGATGGGCTGTTAGACTGCCGACTGTCGCCGCACACGGCCGTATACCCGACAGTTGGAGCCACACAAACAACCGGGGCTCAATATACTACAGTTAATGACATCGGATGACGATGGCATACACGAACAACGAGTATGTTGACATGTTGCTGATGCTTGGCGAGTGCCGACACGATGCCACTAAAGCAACCACGGCGTATGCCGTGAAATATCCTAGGCGAAGAGCGCCGGCAGCCATTACATTCTTACGTGCCGAACAATGACTTCGAGAAACAGGCAGCTTGGTAATGCGCCGCAGTAACAGACGAAGACCTGCAAGAAGTGAGGAGACGGAGGTGTTTTGTTTTAGCTGCACTACACCACGATCCTCATGTCAGCTTACGAGCCGTTGCTGCAGTCGCTGGTGTCAGTCTCACATCTGTGTGGCGTATAGTACACGGCCACATGTTTCACCCGTACCGCCTGTCACTGACCCAGGAGCTGCATGGGAACGATTTCCGTGCGAGAGTGACATTCTGTGAGTGGGACATGCGTAATTTCACGCTGGAGTCTTTACAGTGTAACGTTCTCTGATGAGTCCACGTTCACAAATTAGGTTGCAGTGAATCGCCATAACATGCACTACTGGACCACAGACAATCCTCGGTGGGTACGACCTGTCGACCGTCAACGTAGGTGGTCTATTAACGTGTGGTGTGGAATCCTTGGTGATGAAATCATCGGTCCACTCTACTTCCCAGGTACACTGACAGGTGTGTTATATCGCGCTTTTATAGTCGACAGTTTGGGTGGTCTCCTTGAACATGTGTGTCTACACACGAGAGTCCATAAGTGAATGCAGCACGATGGTCTGGCCCACAAGGTCGCCCGATTTAACACCAGTAGATTTCTTTTTGTGGGGATATCTAAAGGATCGTGTTTATGTCACTGAGCCCACAGCCCCAGATGATCTAAAAAGACGCATTGAGGACGCATGTCGCTCCGTCACACCGGCGATGTTACATCTCGTCCGCAGATCCTTTCGACGGCGCATTGCATTATGCATTGAGGAACATGGACACACATTTGAACATCTCATGTAAATCAACTTTCCACCGCCAAAACATCCGTCACCCACCACACAGCCATGTATTATGTACAGCGTGTGGTATCTGCCCCTGAAACTTTAAAGGGTTGTAGCTCCCAAACTAACAGTGATAGGAATGTAGTTTGAATTGATTTGGACGCAGCTAGTTTCATCGAATCCAAAGCACGATAGAAAAAACTATTGTTCCATTTAAATAATTATATCTTTGTGCTGTAAATCTTTGGAATATGATACAATAAACTGCAGAAAGTGTAACATTTCTTGTGTTGACCTACCGCATTAAAATTTCCCGTCGCCTATTATTTTATAAGTTACAGAGGCAAACACACTTAGTGAAACACCCTGTATATATACAGGGTGTCCCAGCTATCTTGTCCTCCCAAAATATCTCTGGAACAATAACAGCTATTGGAAAACGACTTTCACCGGTATCAATGTACGCCTGGGGCCCATTTATGTACATATTTGGAAACATTCTAAAACGAAAGCAAATGTGTTTTTTAAAACAAACTTATGTTTTTTTAAATGGACACCCTATATTTTTTCTTCAGCAATCCATAGCATGACAAATCACATAAACAATGGCGTTGATTGCATCGCAATATTCCAATTACATCCCGAGATATTGCGACGAGAAGTTCACGCTTGGAAACCCCGAAATGCGCTGCTAGCGCACGTCCTGAGGCTCAGGCGTGAACCCCATGGTGCCCGTAATCGCGATGTGATTGACATGCGTAATCGCACTTCCATACTTACCAAGAGGTCCGAAACGAATAATACGGTCTGCTGCCATCAACTCTCATAAGCACATAATGCTTTCCCTCTTGCACTTTTTATGTGTCTACATACACAATATGAACCAGTACCGATTGGTATACACCAGTCAGGTTGTCTTATTTATCCTGCACACCCAAAGTAAGGTTTATCGAATGCGTTAAATGACCCATTGTGCCTTTCGAGCACTCGTTCATCCAGGGCCTAGCTCTACCTAGACACATGTCCAACGTAGTTCCCACTACAGCCACAGTTACCACTTCGCCTTCTTTGTGATTTGCGACCCATGCAAACTCGTGTACTCCACCACCCTCCGAGCATCCCATTTGTTGTTGCTTTGGCGTGCAGTACACCGCTTGCCAGTGTAGTCGTGCATCAGAGTAATCTAGTGACGGCACGGAGGTAGTACACATTGTGAATAAACGTTGTGTTGTGGAACTTATACTGTACTAGCTGAAACCCCGCTGCTTCGCATGCGTAGGCTGGTTGGTCTGCACCAGTTGTTTCTTTTTAATCCTGATGAAGAATCCATATCTTAAGTTTCGTATTTATAGCTTGAAATTTGAGTTAACAGCGCCATATTTTTGAAAATCAATTTTTGCATCTCGTATTTCACCCCCTTATTGGTTGAATTTCCAAAAATATCGAAACACGTGTCCTTTAAATTTGAACCCCTAATCCAAATCCAAAAATTTTTAGTTCTAACTTCAAAATTGCCTAAATAGCAACATATTTCCAAAAAACACCCCCTCTCCAATTTAACCCCCTTGATGGTTGAATTTCCAAAAATACCGAAACACGTACTTTTTAAATAATAACGAACAACACAAATACCAATTTTTGTAGCTATAGTTTCAAAATTATCTTGACAGCTGTGTTTTCGAAAAGAATTTTTGATCCTCTCTTCCACCCCCTTGGTTGTTGAATTTCCAAGAATACCGAAAGACGTGTCTTTTTAATCATGATCAAGAGTCCATATCCTAAGTTTCGTAGCTATAGCTTGAAATTTGAGTTAACAGCAACATAATTTTGAAAATCAATTTTTTGCGTCCTCTATTTTATCCCCTTATTGGCTGAATTTCAAAAAATGCCGAAAGACGTGTCTTTTAAATTCGAACCCCGAATCCAAATCCGAAAATTTGTAGTTCTAACTTCAAAATTGCCTAAATAGGAACATATTTTCAAAAAACACCCCCTTTCCAATTTAACCCCGTTGATAGTTGACTTTCCAAAAATATCGAAACACGTATTTTTTAACGTCTAACCAACTATACAAATATCAATTTTTGCAGCTCCAGCTTCAAAATTATATCAATAGCAACATGTTTTCAAAAAGAATTTTTGATCTTCTATTTAACGCTCTTACTTGTTGAATTTCCAAAAATACTAAAAATCATGGATTTTTAATCCTGACCAAGATTCCATATCCGAACTTTCGTAGTTGTAGCTTAAAATTTGAATTAACAGCAACATATTTTTGAAAATCAATTTTTTGCGTCACTTATTTTACCCCGTTATTTGTCGAATTTCAAAAAATGCAGAAACATGTGTCTTTTAAATTCGAACCCTGAATGAAAATCCGAAATTTTGTAGTTCTAGTTTAAAAATTGCCTAAATAGCTACTTATTTAAAAAAAACGTTTCATCCCCTATTTCACCCCCTTACGGACGGAATATCGAAAAATCGCTTCTTAAATGACGCCTACAGAGTAAGATCAACACCCTCCACAAATTCCAAGTTTCTATCTTCAATGGTTTGGGCTGGGCAATGATGAGTGAGTCAGTCAGTCAGTCAATCAGTCAGTCAGTCAATCGGGACACTTTCATTTATATATAGATTATGTACACACATGAAGATATGGTAGAAATGATGCTGATCTATGGAGAATGTACGTTGACGGGAAATACGTTGTTAGATTGCTTGTTTGTTTATAGTACTGTTAGAGAACATTATGATTATTACGTTAATATGTCTGTTTTTTACCCTACCCTACTCTACATACCTGTACTGTACCCTGTCGTAGGCGGGCGAAATTCTGTTCAGGCAGAACGACTGTACAGAAGACTATTCCCTGACAATCCATCGCCTTCGCGCCGGATGTTTGGTCTTCTCACATCTCGTCTACGTTAAACGGTAAGCTTAAATCCAAGGCCTAGACATCGTCCTAGAACACGCACAGATGAACGTGCTGAAGTTGCTGTGCTCGCTACCTTAGCTGTGAATCCTCACATCAGCACACGTCAAATTGAAAGTGAAGTTGGTGTGCCGAAATCAAGTGCACAGCGTATTCTTCAACGTCATAAATTTCATCCTGACCATGTTCATTTACACCAGGATCTTCATGGTAACATTTTGTCGGTGGGCTCAGCAAAAACTTCTGAATAATCCTAATTTTTTCGCAGATGTTCTCTTTACCGACGAGGCGTCATTCTCCAACAAAGGAATTGTCAATATGAGGAATATGCATTATTGGTCCGCAGACAATCCAAAATGCTCCGTCAGGTAGAGCATCAACGTCCGTGGAAAGTGAATGTTTGGTGTGGGATTATTGGAGATACCATTATCGGACCTTTCTTTGTAAATGGCGTCCAAAATGACGGTACTCCAGATTTATATGGCACAATCTTCCTGCTCTCTTGGACACTGTACCTCTGAACAGGAGAATGGTCATGTGGAATCAGCATGACGGATGCCCTGCACATAACGACTTAAGAGCACTTTTGAACTGTAAGTTTCCTGGTAGGTGGATTGGACGTGGTGGACCAGTTAGGTGGCCTGCCTGATCTCCGGACCTTACACCGCTGGATTTTTTTCTTTGGGGAGCAGTGAAGGATGCTGTTTACCAACATGAACCAACCCAACACCAGAGGACATGAAGCAACGCATTATTGATGCTTGTACAGCCATCAAAGAGGAAACAGTAGCACGAAGTAGGGCATCCTTCATCTGCAGAGTGACCCTATGTATGCAAGCCAATGGTTATCACTTTGAGCATGATATGTGAACGCTATCTTTAGTATGTAGTGCTGGAATCACAGTGCAAGTTTCTACAAAGCACCATTTTACCCAGTGATGTTCAGAAACATTTGTTTGAAACAATTTGTCATGTAACGCATTAGATAAACAATAACATTGATAATTATGTAATAATAAAACTAATTGGTTAAACATGTTTACATTCATCTTCTATGTCTTATCTGAACGTCACAAATCAAAACATTTTCACCTAAACAACGATAAAACCTTTAGTCCCCTTGCTCGTTTCACTAAAATCATCAACATGAATTTTACTATTATGAGTGAATGATTCACTGTCACTTGCGCTAGATCTACAGTAAAGTAAAGTTTTATCGTTGAACGGCATTACCTTTTTAGTAACGGATTAACGATAAGCGAAGTTAACTTTGTGACCATCGTTGCGGTACACAGATATGTTACAGAACCGCATCACCCCTAGCCTATGGATAAATACCTGCTGGAATGTACGCGACTTTAATGCAGGATGGCAGCAGACCGTATTATTCGTTTCGGACCTCTTGGTAAGTATGGAAGTGCGATTACGCATGTCAATCACATCGCGATTACGGGCAGCATGCGGTTCACGCCTGAGCCTCAGGACGTGCGCTAGTAGCGCATTTCGGGTTTTTCAAGCGTCAACTTCGCGTCGCAATATCTCGGGATGTAATTGGAATATTGCGATGCAATCAACTCCATTGTTTACGTGATTTGTCATGCTATGGATTGCTGAAGAAAAAAATATAGGGTGTCCATTTAAAAAAACATAAGTTTGTGTTAAAAAACACATTTGCTTTCGTTTTAGAATGTTTCCAAATATGTACATTCATGGGCCCCAGGTGTACATAGATACCGGTGAAAGTAGTTTTCCAATAGCTGTTATTGTTCCAGAGATATTTTGGGTGGACAAGATAGATGGGATATATATATATATATATATATATATATATATATATATATATATGTGTGTGTGTGTGTGTGTGTGTGTGTATGTGTGTGTGTGTGTGTGTGTGTGTGTGTGTGTGAAAGAGAGAGAGAGAGAATTTCAAAATTAGTCACACAATGTGTTTAAGGACATGCCTCCTTGGCTTTGTGCCCCTCCCCCCCCCCCTCCTCACAGAAAAATTTCTGTATCCACCATTGCTGTACACTATGAAATAAATTACACAAATACAGCTGTTATGAAATGTAACAAACAGATAAACACGCTCTTTGTTAAGTGTCCCATGGCAAACAAAACCACGAGAGCAAAAAAAGAAAAAAAAATGCTGCTCCATACCATGCTGCTATTCCTCAGACTGCTCTATTGCCTCTTACAACTCCGTCTAACATACAGCCATGTTCAGTGTTAAATCTTATATCTACAAAACGAGGCTGCACGACCCTTGTACCACTTCCGTGCCGGACCGCAGATCTAAGGATGCCGCCACAGGATGACTGACAGGTCTTCCCCGAAGGACAGGATGATTACATTTATAGTCAGGCCGCCGAAAGAACGACCCTGACAGTTCGCGCACGTGTGCTGCAGAGGGTGGGGGGGACACTCGAACACCAACCTGAGCTCTGGAATTCGTAAACGTTGCCGGGATAACGGTGCCGCGTTGCCACCCTGCCACTCACGGTCGCGCAGGGTGGCGTGCCTCAGTCGCTGCAAAGCATCTGTCGCGTGTTCATCGTTTGTCTCGTTGTGTTACAAAAACAAAAGCCAAAAATCATTTATGAAATTGATACAATTGCTGAAGAAAGTGTTCATAGAGTGTTGTGCCTTCCACCATATCACTGCCATTTCAATGCAATAAAACTCGTGTGGGCTCAGGTGTAATCGTACGTTGCAGAAAGAAATAACAATTTTTCATTAACATAAGTAGAATCCTTAGTTCGTGAAGCATTGGGCAGTATTACTCCCACAAAGTGGAACGATGGTGTCACACATACGTGGCACATCTTAGAAGAGGCATGGGAACGAGAAGGTACACTAGAAGAACGGGTAGAAGAATTAATAATAAGATTAGAGGACGATAGTAGCAGTAGCAGCAATGCATTGTACATGATGCTGGCCGCGACTGATTTTTAATGTATAGTTTGTTTCGCAACCAAAGATCATCTACTGAAAAATTACGTTATTTTATTTCTACTTCTGTGACCAATAGACTAGCTGTCGAAACTGATCTGATAATATTACTCAGACACTATGCTATGGCAGTCAACAGCGACCATAAACGAATGAGACAGAAAAACACTCTTCTTTTTATGTAAGAAGACAAATCATTTCACTGGAAGAAGCGGTTTTACTACTTGTAAAGTGGTGGTCCTTATTTGTTTACCCTTTCGGCCGACTGCCACAATACAGTGTCCGAGTAATACTAACAGCAAGCGAGTCTGTGGAAAATAGTTATAGAAGATGAAGTATCTAAACAAAATTCTTCAACTAGCAAACTTTGGCTAAAGACTAAATGATACATTATATTTAATAGAATACTAGAACTCGACATATGATTCGAAACATTTTCTTTTTAGCTGCAAAAAAAAAGTTTTTCATTACTTCGTGATTGTTCTCATTCGTTCACGCTTTAGTAGTACATAGCAACGGTCCCAAAATATTCGGACGTGATGTTCGTATGCCGGCGACCGGCACGGCGCAACAACAAACATCCGCGTAGCAGCATTGGCAACATAGCCGCTAGCTGTCAGAGTCGTTCTTTCGGCGGCTCGACTATAGGTCCTTTTGATTGTCATCGACGCTACTTGTCCGACCGCTAATCAAAGGACGCCGCCATAACGCACTTAAGGATGATTGACAGGTTGCAAGTAAACAACACCTCCCTCAGCCATACACATGGCCTACACGACGCCCCCCTCCACCCCCGGCGCCGCCGGCAGACAGGCAGCACCTCCGACAGGTCCAGACCTGTCTACCCCTCGACATGTCTGTACATGCACCCTCTGCCACACACCTGGCCGGCACCGCGACCCCTACTCCCTCGGCCGATTGCCTGACTGCCGCCGCCGCCGAGAGATGCTACCCCCTTCGTCACGCTCGCGATAGTTTCTCAAAGGATGCCGCCACCCGCCCTACCCGCGAGAACAAACAATACCGCGACGATTGTCTTGACGGCATCGACGTCCCTAAACAACACCGCCCCCGCCGGCCGACCCCTGCGTACTGCACACTTTTTACGGCTACCGCGCCCCGCCAGGTCAGCAGCCAATTAAATTGCATATTTATTATTAAGCGCGCCGCAGCGATCCGTACGCCAGATCTCGATTTATGTAACAATTTCTGCCGTTTATTATTATTCTCGGAAAAAATAAAGCTGCCATAGTGTTCTTCGCATGTATTTTAACAAGGATTTCGATGTAATGCTAAAAAACAATTTAGAACAGAAATGCTAAGTTGGTCTCGTATACTGCAGCTTGTAGTAGTAAAATATTAAAACTCTTATGCAAAATTTGCAAGTAAGAATTTTTCGATGCGCAATCAATCCCATCTCTCTCCATGCTCTTCGCATAGACTACAGCCGACAGACGTGTTTAATAATAATAGCGCAGGTTACGGTAACGAACGCCACAAACTTTCGTATCCATCTTAACATATACTCTTTCGATATACAAAAACAATTCTAACCAGAGCCAACTAACCAAAAGAAAAGAAATGGTCCGTTTCGGAACTCTACCGCAAACTTAGATCTACAAAAGTATCTCTCTGTTTAGACGATGCAAGCAACAGCCATCGAACGGAATGTAACATGTATGCCAAACACTCTTTCGATAAAAGAACAACAACAGCAGCAGCAGAAGACGACATATTGTTTATACAAAAATTCCAAATAACGAAAATCGGCAATGACAACTAACACACCGTCTCTAAAAATACATCTGCAAGCACCGTTAACAATCGTCCAGAACGCAGAGCGCTATCTCGGCAGGCTACATAAAAGAAACATATGCTAAGTGTTTAAAAACACCCAAGTTACAGCTCCAAATGTTCAAAACCTTCTACGCAGATGCACCACTCTTCAAGGATAGCTCCCATTGCATTTATTTAATGGAGCTGAGCCATGCCGAAATGTTCAAATGTTTGTAGAACTTATGGGACTTAACTACGGGGTCATCAGTCCCTAAGCTTACAAACTACTTACGAACTAGCTAAGAGTAAGGACGGCACAAATATCCATGCCCGAGGGGGGATTCGAACCCCCGACCGCAGTGGCCGTGCAGACCGTGACTGGAGCGCCTCAGTTCCCTCGGCCACCGCGGCTGGCCCATGCCGAAAGTTCCGAAATTTAACACTCTAGCGATCTTGTCCTGTTACGTTTCCTTCTTAGACCGACGTATAGATTCGCCTTCCGTGAATTCGGGTAGTTTAGTTTTACCTCTTATTTCCTTGCTACAGCAGTACACAACCCATCTAAGGAATCTCTATGTCCTGTTACGACGTAAACTACATTTATCTGACACCGATATTCCAGTGCCCCAAAAGACATTAAAACCCTATTGTGCAACGAAGAGTGGAAATAAAAGAAAAATACGTGAAATAATTTACCGATTTCCGACCGTCTACACTAAAACTTTTCGAAAGTATTGACCTAGCAACACCTTTATTCGATAATACAGCAACCATAGAACCGAGGTAGTGCTCTACCTGCCCAATGCAACACCGATTTCCAGCTCGACCCGCCCTTTACCCATAAAATTCCTACTCAAAGTTCCTTTCTTGTGCATTCCACTAATCCGAAGTAAGATTTATTATTTTAATTACAAGTAGATGTCTACCGCAAACGAAGATGCTAACCTACACACCGCAACACCTGGTCCTATTTAAAACATGGAGTGTCAGAGGTTCGAATCCTCCCTCGGGCATGGACGTGTGTGTTGTCCTTAGGTTAGTTTAACTTAGTAAGTAGTTTGTTAAGTCCAGGGACTGATGACCAACGTAGTTTGGTCCCACAGAATTACAAACATTTGAACTTTTTTGTGGCTTAACGTAAAGAGGTAATATTTACGCAGCATTTTAAGCAAGAAATCTTCAACCAATGCCTGTCCTCGCATAGGTAACACCATCTCCCTTCATTCTAACCTCCTTGGCTCGGAAGCCAGTGTGGGCGTCCACCAGGGGCGTAGATAAATCTTTCCTTTGGGGGAGGGGGAGCTTCAGATCCAGAGCTATATTGAGGTGGCGCCGCCCCCCCCCCTCCCATAAAACAAACTTACTATTTCTTCTATGAATTTGGAAAATTTTGTGAGTAGTCGATAAAAGAATGAAGCGCTATTGAAAAAGATAGACATGAAGAGCAGCATTTTCTGTTATACCTTAAAAATTACGGGCATTCACCTCCCGAAATACTGGCTGTTGTCGAAGACGTTGCCCAATTATATTCCCGTAAATTATTTGAACATAACATACAGAATACGCCCAATTTTCAGAACAAAAGTAATCGCTGTAGGGATTAGTAAATTAGAAATACCTTCCGCACTACCACATCTGGCTCAAGTCATAAGTTGTCAGCAATCGTAAAAAATCGAAAGCACTCAGACGAATAACATAATAGGGAAGACCAGGGGAATGGCGCCACCTTAAGGGAAACCAGTGTTTTTTACCTTATTAAAAGTGTGTCTTCTTCGTACAGAATAATACAACATATATGCCAGCTAATACTACTTTATTTTAATTTTTCTAGCCATGTATTTTGTTAAGTTTTATTGTTTAAAATATATTGTGAAAGTATATGCAGTAGTGCCATTACCTTGGGTTCCGGGGTAATGACGCCATACATTTGTAAATCAAGGATAAACCTACGCGATGAATAAGTAGTGGTAAATAAGTATTACAACTGTTCTAATTTATACTTATCAATTTATTGTATTAGACGTTTAGAGGGCTTCAAGTACTTGTCGATGTAAAATTGGAATGAAAAGTAGATTTTATAATTTAGACTTGATTAAGACACCGCAAAAGTAAAAAATCCATTCTTTCTGAAGACCTTCTTCAGGTGGTTGATCTAAGAGTCGAGGTGGTTGTCGTCTGAAATAATCCTTGCTCTGTGTACCAAGGTGTTCAGCATAGCTTTCTTCTGAGTGGGATGATGAAAGCTACGGGCATTCAGATACAATGGATATTCCTCCCGTGATATTAGGTCCACACTGTCGAGGAAACCTAGATAGGATGCTATGGAATTCCTCCCGTGATATTAGGTCCACACTGTCGAGGAAACCTAGACAGGATGCTATTTCAATAAATCAAGAGTACCAACACATCGCGCGGCATCCATTCTGCGGTGCAACAAGTAGTAAAATCGGAAGAGTCCTAAATAGGCAGGGGATCCAACCTGTCTTTCGTCCTCCCAAGAAGATGAAAGAAATGATGCCACACATCAAAGACAACCTCGGTCTGAAAGTGCCGGGAATATACAGCATTCCGTGCGAGTGTTTTTTTTTAAGCCAGCTGTAGAAACAGCTGGCAGGCTGGCAGCAGCTGCGATGGCTGCTCTTCAGCCATGTGATATACAGGCTAAGTCCGAGAGTAAAACAATATATAAAAACAGAGGATTAAAATTGCGGAAATTAAAAACATTGACATACAGAGTTTTCGACAAACTAAAACGGACATGTACAAACGGGACAAAACATATGGCAGAGAACAAAAAAAAAAAAAAAAAAAAAAAAAAAAAAAAAAAAACAGACGAGTAGTAATAAAACACACACACAGTCAGTAAAAACAGTCGGCCACGGTGACAGTTTTAAAAGTACATTGCAGAGACACTAAGTTCACACATGAAGACAGCGGACGGCGTACAGAATAAAACATGGGGACGGCGATTTTGGAGGCACTGAGTAAAACACACGACACTGGAGGCACTTGCACTGAAGAAGTAGATAAAAAGTCGAGACGCCCCCGCGGGGGGGTGGGGAGGGGGATGGAGGGGGGGTGGGACAGGAATGGGGGAAAGTGCGGGGGAGGGGGAGAAGGGGAGGGAAGAGAGCGTAAGGAGGGAAGGATTGACGAGACTCTGGGCATGGGAGAGGGGTAGCCAAGCGGGCGGGAAGGAAAAGGGACGGGAGAGAGGGGAGGGGTGCTTATGCTACGGGGAAGGGATCAGAGTTGATAGGAGGGGTAGATATCGAGACGAAGTTCGGTATCCGGTAGAGGAAGGGTGCGGAAATTGCCCTGGGAGAGGATACGGAGCGTATGGAGGTGAAGGCCAGGAGGAACGGTGTGGCGGAGGTGTGGCAGAGGCCCGGGATTTGTAAGAATAGGGTAGACCAGAGGGTTTTGGGACTCTATTTTGCGGGATGTGTAAAGGATCCGGAGATGTTCAAGGTGTTGTAGGAGAGGAGGGAAGGGGATGAGGTCATAGAGGAACCGCGTGGGGGAAGGGAGTCTGATATGGTATGCGAGGCGGAGGGCGTGGCGTTCTAGGATCTGGAGGGATTTGTAGAAAGTAGGAGGGGCTGATATCCAGGCGGGTGGAAGGAACAAAGGACGGGGCGCATGATTGATTAGTAGTTGTGAAGGACAGTGGAAGGGTGGAGGCTCCACGTCCGGCCAGTAAGGAGTTTTAGGAGGTTTGGGCGGGACAGAGCTTTCTCACGGAGGGATTTGAGGTATGGAGTCCAGGACAGTTGGCGGTCAAGGGTAATGCCAAGGTACTTGAGGGTGGGGTGTGACGGATAGGTCGGTTGTGAAGGGTAAGATAGAAATCGTGGAGGCGGAAGGAGCGGGTAGTACGACCTAAGACTATTGCCTGGGATTTGTCGGGATTGACGGAGAGGAGCTACCGGTTATACCAGGAGGCGAACTCGGTGAGGTGGGACTGGAGCAAAACCTGGGAACGGGCAAGGGAGGGGGCGAGGGGCCAGGAAGGCGGTGTCATCAGCATATTGGAGGAGATAGACGGGAGGTTTGGGTTGAGGCATGTCGGCAGAGTAGAGGAGATAGAGGAGGGGAGAGAGGACTGAGCCTTGGGGCACCCCGGCAGAGGGGTAGAAAATACGGGAGTCGGAGTTGCAGACAGTGACGTAGGAGGGGCGGTGGGTAAGGAAGGAAGCGATGAGGCGGACGTAATTAATGGGAAGGGCATAGAGCTGGATCTTGAAGAGGAGACCGGAATGCCATACTCGGTCGTAGGCTTTTTGGATGTCGAGGGATACAAAAATTGCGGAGCGACGGGAATTGAGTTGGACGGAGAGGAGATGAGTCAGGCGAAGGAGCTGGTCGTCGGCAGAGAAGGAGGGTCAGAAGCCACATTGGGAGGGGGGGGGAGAAACTGGTGGCGGTGGAGGTGCTGGTGGATTCGACGAGAAAGGATGGTTTCCAGGACCTTGCTGAACACGGAGGTAAGACTGATGGGACGGTAGGATGAGGTCTGGGACGGGGGTTTGTCGGGTTTGAGGAACATGAGAATACTGGAGGTTTTCCACAGGTCGGGGTAGAAGCCAGTCTAAAGGATGACGTTGTAGAGTTTGGCAAGGACTTCATGAAATGAGAGGGGGCATGCGCGAAGGTGGCGGTAGGTCAGCTGGTCGTGACCGGGGACGGTGTTTCGTTTTGTGCGAAGAGTGTCTATTATGTCACGGGCAGTAATGGGAGTGTTCAATTCTGAGGGAGAAATGTGGTCCAAGTACTGGAAGCCAGGGGCGAGCAGAGGAGAGGAGGTGTCAGTGCGCTCATGGACGTCCGGGAAGAGAGAGTAGTCAAAAAGGGGATCATCAGGAATGGAAAAGACATCGGAAAGGTAGGAGGCAAAATGTTCTGCCTTACTGGCGTTGTCAGGGAAAGGACGATCATCATTGAGAAGTGGGTAGTGGGGGGAGGAGTGACTGCCAGTAAGGCGGCGGAAGGCAGGCCAGTACTTGGCGGAGTAGACCGGGAGGAGCGAGTTAAGGCGGGTGCATGTCTGACGCCAGTCCCGGCGTTTCTTCGCGGACAAAAGGTTTCTGATGTGTTTCTGGAGTTGCCGGTGGCATTGGAGAGTATCCCGGTCACGGGTCCGGAGAAAGGAGCGGTACAGATGGCGGGATTCGCAGAGGAGGACGGCCTGTGGAGGAAGGGTAGGACGGTGAGGATAGATCGCCCGGGTAGGGATGTGGGTATGGACCGCATCAGCAACGGTCTGCTGGAGGAAGGAGGAGGCATGGTCAATATCGGCGGGAGTATGGAGGGGTAGTGGGTGGCTTTCGATCGAGGTGTCGATGAGCGACGGTAGGCATCCCAGTCAGCACAGGAATAATCATGGACGAGTTTGGGAGGGGGCATGGGACGAGGAGTGTGGGCAGGCGACGGCGGTGGTCAAAGGTAAGTAGGACAGGGGCGTGGTCACTGCCTATTAGGTCTAGGACGTCCGCCGTGATGCGCCCTAGGAGGTTGGGAGACACCAGAACTGCATCGGGCGTGGTGTTGCTTTCGGGGCGGGTTGGGCGGGGAAGGGGAAGGATGTCACCCCGGAGCGAGGTGGTGACGAACTGACGCCACAGCCGGAGTTCAGCGGGGTGACGGGAATGAAGGTTGAGCTCAGCGGCAATGACATAGGTCGGGAAGGTGTGGTCGACATGGGAGAGGAAATCGTACGGGATAGCAGAGGTGGAGCAAATGTAAATGGTGGCGAGAGTGACGGTGAGGGAGGGAAGAAAGAGGCTGAGGATCAAGTGTTCAGTGGGGTCATTGAGGAGAGGGTGTAGCCGGACGGGGTGGTGACGGAGATGGCCGATCGCCACTCCGCCTCGGGCCAGGGATGGGGGTCCGTAGGTGCGGTTCGGATTGGTGTTGACGGGACGGCGGGGTTGCAGGAAGGTCTCGTTGAGTAGGAAGGCATCCACGTGGTGTTGGGAAAGAGTGTGGAGGAAGAGGTTCTTATTGGCTGGGAGTGAGCGGATGTTGTGGTAGAGGAGGGTATAGGATGGGCCTGCCATGTTGGGGTAGAGGGAGGGTAAGGGAGGGTAGAGGAGGGGTGGGGGAAGGAGGGGGACTGGAGGGACTTAAACTTGGGTCTCGAGGCGGGAAAAGGCGAAGTGGGTGTGGGCATGGGAGAAGGTGGCAAAGGTGTCCAGATTGAACAGGGACCTGGCGGCCAGTGCAATCTGGTGGAGGGTGTGAGGACGTTGGAAGGGGTGGACGTTGGCGAGGACGGTGGTGACGAACCGGATAACGTCTTCGGCGGTGGGGGGAGGAACCAAGCATTGATTGGGGTGCATGGGAGGATCTATGGGACAGATGGGGACGGTGAGTTCGGGTTTCAAGGGAGCAGGTGGAGGGACGGATTTGCACTTGTAGGAGTAGGTAGGGTGGGGGCCGCCACAGGTGTTGCAGGTGGGAGGGGAGGTGAGGTTGTGGCAGTGTTTATGGAGGTGGGAGTCTTTGCAGTGGGGACAGGTGGGAGGGTTTTTGCAGTTCTGCGTCAGGTGATCATTATAAACGAGGCAGCTGGCGCAGCGGTAGGCTTGCGAGGGGGATCGGGAGGGTTCTACCGTGTGGCGGCGATCGTAGATCAGTGCACTCTCGAGGAAGAGGTGGTCAAGGAAAATGCGGATTCAGTAAATATCCACATCAAACGGGTGGGGCCGGAGTCGTTGTTGATCCGCTTGGCGGAACGGATGGAGATGTCAGGGTGAGAGTTGAGTTGCTCCAACACCTCTTCCTCCGTAATGAAAGAACTAATCCTTGTGATCATGGCGGTGAGGGTCGGAGGGCGGCGGGGAGGAGGTGGTTGGCGGGCAGAGAAGGCTGTATAGTAGGGGGTGAGGGTGGCATGAGGGCCGAAAAGGACCTTGGGGATGCGAACGAGGATGTCTGTGTGGAGTGTGGGGCTGGAGGACTTCAGGAGGACAGAGTCTTGCTGGGGAATAATTTGGGAGATGGGGGCGGAGGGGAAATACTTCCGAATTTGGAGGGAGAGGTTTTTATGTTCAAGGAATCGGGGATCAGGATGGGACAGTACATATGTGAACAGGTTGGGTTGGGGGCATGGGAGAATGGGGGCGGTGTCCATAGGGTCGGCAAGAGGGGGAGGAGGAGGAGGTAGGGGAGGTGGGAGAGCTTTCTTGGATTTGGTGGAGGCGGGGGAAGGGTCCGCACTTCCCCGTTTCTGGGTGCGCTTGGGGATGGTGCCAGTAGAGGCAGGTACAGATGCTGGAGCATAGGCGGTGACGGAGGCATAGGTAGGAGGGGCTGGGAGGGAAACAGGATCGAGTGGGATTTCGATGGGAGGCGGATGGTTGGGTAGAAGGTGAGAAGGGGGCGGGGGCGGGGGCGACAGCGGCGTATCTGCCACCGTGGTTCGGTGGTGCGTCACACGGGCGGGGTTGACTGATGCAGTGTAGGGGCCGGTGAGTGGGGAGGTAGATTGGAGGGGGAGGGAGGCCCTCATGGGATGGTGAAGCGGAGAGGATGACATGGAGTGGGAGGGTAGTTTGGGGAAGGCTGGAGGGGCTCCAGGTGATGGTTGTGGTGGCGAGGGAGGGGGTGGTAGTAAGAATGATGGGTGTGGTCTGGACAGGGGGCAGGGTTATTGTGGGAACTGCGGAGAGGGAGGAAGAAGTTGATGGGGTGGACGATGAGGATGCCATGGGCAGCTCTTACTGCAGGGGCGCAGTCCAGGGCGACGAGCGGAGATCGACAGGGCGGTAGTGGCGGTGGCGGTGGCGGTGACGGCGGGCCACGGGCTGGGCATGGGCGGCAGCGGCGGTGGCGGCGACACTGCTGGGTGGCAGCGGCGGCACTGCTAGGCAGCAGCGGAACTGCTGGGTGCCGGCGGCACTGTTGGGCAGCGGCAGCAGCGGCACTGCTGGGCGGAGGCAGCGGCGGCACTGCTGGGCGGCGGCGGCACTGCTGGGCGGCGGCATTGCTGGGCGGCGGCGGCACTGCTGGGCGGTGGCAGCGGCGGCACTGATGGGCGGCGGCAGCACTGCTGGGCGGCGGCAGCAGGGGCACTGCTGGGCGTCGGAGGCGGCGGCACTGCTGGGCGGCGGCAGTGGTGGCACTGCTGGGTGGCGGCAGTGGCGGCACTGCTGGGTGGCGGCGGCACTGCTGGGCGGCGGCGGCACTGCTGGACGGCGGCGGCACTGTTGGGCAGCGGCGGCACTGCTGGTCGGCGGCAGCGGCGGCACTGCTGGGCGGCGGCAGCGGCGGCACTGCTGGGCGGCGGCGGCACTGCTGGGCGGCGGCGGCACTGCTGGGCGGCGGCGGTACTGATGGGCGGCGGCGGCGGCACTGCTGGTCGGAAGAAGCGGCGGCACTGCTGTGCGGCGGCGGCATTGCTGGGCGGCCAGCGGCGGCGCTGCTTGGCAGCGGCGGCACTGCTGGGCAGCGGCGGCACTGCTAGGCGGCGGCGGAACTGCTGGGTGGCGACGGCACTGATGGGCAGCGGCAGCAGCGGCACTGCTGGGCGGTGGCAGCGGCGGCACTGGCACTGCTGGGCGGCGTCATGGCTGGGCGGCGGCGGCACTGCTGGGCGGTGGCAGCGGCGGCACTGATGGGCGGCGGCAGCACTGCCGGGCGGCGGCAGTGGCGGCACCGCTGGGCGGCGTCGGCACTGCTGGGCAGCGGTGGCACTGCTGGACGGCGGCGGCACTGTTGGGCAGCGGCAGTAGCGGAACTGCTGGGCAGCGGCGGTACTGCTGGGCGGCGGCAGCGGCGGCACTGCTTGGCGGCGGCGCACTGCTGGGTGGCGGCGGCACTTCTGGGCGGCGGCAGCCCTGCTGGGCGGCGGCAGCACTGGTGGGCGGCGGCGGCACTGCTGGGAGGCGGCGGCAGCACTGCTGGGCCGTGGCGGCACTGCTGGTCGGCAGCAGCGGCGGCACTGCTAGGCGGTGGCGGCACTGCTGGGCGGCGGCAGCGGCGGCACTGCTTGGCGGCGGCGGCACTGCTGGGTGGCGGCGGCACTGTTTGGCGGCGGCGGCACTGCTTGGCAGCGGCGACACTGCTGGGCGGCGGCGGCACTGCTGGGCGGAGGCGGCACTGCTGGGCGGCGGCGGCACAGCTGGGCGGCGGCGGCACTGCTTGGCGGTGGCGGCACTGCTGGGCGGCGGCGGCACTGCTTGGCGGTGGCGGCCCTGCTTGGCGGCGGCGGCTCTGCTTGGCAGCGGCGGCACTGCTGGGCGGCGGTGGCACTGCTGGGTGGCAGCGGCACTGCTTGGCGGCAGCGGCACTGCTTGGGGGCGGCGGCAATGCTGGGCGGCGGCGGTACTTCTGGGCGGCGGCGGCACTGCTTGGCGGCGGCGGCACTGCTTGGCAGCGGCGCACTCCTTGGCGGCGGCGGCACTGATGGGCGGCGGCAGTACTGCTGGGCAGCGGCGGCATTGCTGGGCGGCCAGCGGCGGCGCTGCTTGGCAGCAGCGGCACTGCTGGGCAGCGGCGGCACTGCTAGGCGGCGGCGGAACTGCTGTGTGGCGACGGCACTGATGGGCAGCGGCAGCAGCGGCACTGCTGGGCGGTGGCAGCGGCGGCACTGGCACTGCTGGGCGGCGGCATTGCTGGGCGGCGGCGGCACTGCTGGGCAGTGGCAGCGGCGGCACTGATGGGCGGCGGCAGCACTGCCGGGCGGCGGCAGTGGCGGCACCGCTGGGCGGCGTCGGCACTGCTGGGCAGCGGTGGCACTGCTGGACGGCGGCGGCACTGTTGGGCAGCGGCAGTAGCGGAACTGCTGGGCAGCGGCAGCGGCGGTACTGCTGGGCGGCGGCAGCGGCGGCACTGCTTGGCGGCGGCGCACTGCTGGGTGGCGGCGGCACTTCTGGGCGGCGGCAGCCCTGCTGGGCGGCGGCAGCACTGGTGGGCGGCGGCGGCAATGCTGGGAGGCGGCGGCGGCACTGCTGGGCCGTGGCGGCACTGCTGGTCGGCAACAGCGGCGGCACTGCTAGGCGGTGGCGGCACTGCTGGGCGGCGGCAGCGGCGGCACTGCTTGGCGGCGGCGGCACTGCTGGGTGGCGGCGGCACTGTTTGGCGGCGGCGGCACTGCTTGGCAGCGGCGACACTGCTGGGCGGCGGCGGCACTGTTCGGCGGCGGCGGCAATGCTGGGCGGCGGCGGCACTGCTGGGCGGCGGTGGCACTGCTGGGCGGCGGCGGCACTGCTGGGCGGAGGCGGCACTGCTGGGTGGTGGCGGCACAGCTGGGCGGCGGCGGCACTGCTTGGCGATGGCGGCACTGCAGGACGGCGGCGGCACTGCTTGGCGGTGGCGGCCCTGCTTGGCGGCGGCGGCTCTGCTTCGCAGCGGCGGCACTGCTGGGCGGCGGTGGCACTGCTGGGTGGCAGCGGCACTGCTTGGCGGCAGCGGCACTGCTTGGGGGCGGCGGCAATGCTGGGCGGCGGCGGTACTTCTGGGCGGCGGCGGCACTGCTTGGCGGCGGCGGCACTGCTTGGCAGCGGCGCACTCCTTAGCGGCGGCGGCACTGCTTGGCGGCGGCAGTACTGCTGGGCAGCGGCGGCACTGCTGGGCGGCGGTGGCACTGCTGGGCGGCGGCGGCACAGCTAGGCGGCGGCGAAACTGCTGGGCGGCGGCGGCACTGCTGGGTGGCGGCATTGCTGGGCGGCGGCAGCACTGCTGGGCGGTGGCAGGGGCAGCACTGACGGGAGGCGGCAGCACTGCTGGGCGGCTGCAGCGGCGGCCCTGCTTGGCGGCGGCGGCTCTGCTTGGCGGCGGCGGCTCTGCTGGGCGGCAGCGGCACTGCTGGCCGGCGGCGGCACTGTTTGTCGGCGGCGGCTCTGCTTGGCGGTGGCGGCACTGCTGGGCGGCGGCGGCGCTGCTGGGTGGCGGCGGCACTGCTGGGCGGCGGCGGCACTGCTTGGCGGCGGCGGCACTGCTTGGCGACGGTGGCACTGCTGGGCGGCGGCGGTACTTCTGGGTGGTGGTGGCACTGCTGGGCGGCGGCAGCACTGCTTGGCAGCGGCAGCACTGCTTGGCGGTGGCACTGTTGGGCAGCGGCGGCACAGCTGGTCGGCGGCAGCGGCGGCACTGCTGGGCGGTGGCAGCGGCGGCACTGTTTGGCGGCGGCGGCACTGCTGGGCAGCAGCGGCACTGCTGGGAGGCGGCACTGCTGGGCGGCGGGGGCGGCACTGCTGGTCGGCAGTAGCGGCGGCACTGCCGGGTGGCGGCGGCACTGATGGACGGTGGCGGCGCTGCTGGGCGGCGGCGGCACTGCTGGGTGGCGGCAGCACTGCTTGGCGGCGGCGGCACTGCTGGGCGGCGGCGGTACTGCTGGGTGGCGGCATTGCTGGGCGGCGGCGGCACTGCTGGGCGGTGGCAACGGCAGCACTGATGGGAGGCGGCAACACTGCTGGGCGGCAGCAGCGGCGGCCCTCTTTGGCGGCGGCGGCTCTGCTTGGCGGCGGCGGCTCGGCTGGGCAGCGGCGGTACTGCTGGACGGTGGCGGCACTGTTTGGCGGTGGCGGCACTGTTTTGCGGCGGCGGCACTGCTGGGCGGCGGCGGCACTGTTCGGTGGCGGTGGCACTGCTGGGCGGCGGCGGCACTCCTCGGCGGCGGCGGCACTGCTGGGCGGCGGCGGCACTGCTGGGCGGCAGCGGTGGCACTGCTGGTCGGCAGCGGCACTGCTGGGCGGCGGCGGCACTGCTGGGCAGCAGCGGCAGTGCTTGGCGGCGGTGGCACTGCTGGGCGGCGGCGGCACTGCTGGGCAGCGGATGCACTGCTTGGCGGTGGCGGCACTGCTGGGAGGCGGCGGCACTGCTGGGCGGCGGCGGCCCTGCTTGTCGGCGGCGGCTCTGCTTGGCGGCGGCGGCACTGCTAGGCGGCGGTGGCGCTGCTAGACGGCGGCGGTACTGCTGGGTGGCGGCGGCACTGCTAGGCGGCGGCAGCACTGCTTGGCGGCGGCGGCACTGCTTGGCGGCGGCGGTACTTCTGGGCGGCGGTGGCACTGCTGGGCGGCGGCAGCACTGCTTGGCAGCGGCGGCACTGCTTGGCGGTGGCACTGTTGGGCAGCGGCGGCACTGCTGGTCGGCGGCAGCGGCGGTACTGCTGGGCGGTGGCAGCGGCGGCACTGCTTGGCGGCGGTGGCACTGCTGGGCGGCGGCAGCACTGCTGGGCGGCGGCGGCACTGCTGGGTGTCGGCACTGCTGGGCGGCGGCACTGCTGGGCGGCGGGGGCGGCACTGCTGGTCGGCAGTAGCGGCGGCACTGCTGGGCGGCGGCGGCACTGATGGGCGGCGGCAGTAGCGGAACTGCTGGGCAGCGGCGGTACTGCTGGACGGCGGCGGCACTGTTGGGCAGCGGCGGCACTGCTGGTCGGCGGCAGCGGCGGCACTGCTGGGCGGCGGCAGTGGTGGCACTGCTGGGTGGCGGCAGTGGCGGCACTGCTGGGTGGCGGCGGCACTGCTGGGCGGCGGCGGCACTGCTGGACGGCGGCGGCACTGTTGGGCAGCGGCGGCACTGCTGGTCGGCGGCAGCGGCGGCACTGCTGGGCGGCGGCAGCGGCGGCACTGCTGGGCGGCGGCGGCACTGCTGGGCGGCGGCGGCACTGCTGGGCGGCGGCGGTACTGATGGGCGGCGGCGGCGGCACTGCTGGTCGGAAGAAGCGGCGGCACTGCTGTGCGGCGGCGGCATTGCTGGGCGGCCAGCGGCGGCGCTGCTTGGCAGCGGCGGCACTGCTGGGCAGCGGCGGCACTGCTAGGCGGCGGCGGAACTGCTGGGTGGCGACGGCACTGATGGGCAGCGGCAGCAGCGGCACTGCTGGGCGGTGGCAGCGGCGGCACTGGCACTGCTGGGCGGCGTCATGGCTGGGCGGCGGCGGCACTGCTGGGCGGTGGCAGCGGCGGCACTGATGGGCGGCGGCAGCACTGCCGGGCGGCGGCAGTGGCGGCACCGCTGGGCGGCGTCGGCACTGCTGGGCAGCGGTGGCACTGCTGGACGGCGGCGGCACTGTTGGGCAGCGGCAGTAGCGGAACTGCTGGGCAGCGGCGGTACTGCTGGGCGGCGGCAGCGGCGGCACTGCTTGGCGGCGGCGCACTGCTGGGTGGCGGCGGCACTTCTGGGCGGCGGCAGCCCTGCTGGGCGGCGGCAGCACTGGTGGGCGGCGGCGGCACTGCTGGGAGGCGGCGGCAGCACTGCTGGGCCGTGGCGGCACTGCTGGTCGGCAGCAGCGGCGGCACTGCTAGGCGGTGGCGGCACTGCTGGGCGGCGGCAGCGGCGGCACTGCTTGGCGGCGGCGGCACTGCTGGGTGGCGGCGGCACTGTTTGGCGGCGGCGGCACTGCTTGGCAGCGGCGACACTGCTGGGCGGCGGCGGCACTGCTGGGCGGAGGCGGCACTGCTGGGCGGCGGCGGCACAGCTGGGCGGCGGCGGCACTGCTTGGCGGTGGCGGCACTGCTGGGCGGCGGCGGCACTGCTTGGCGGTGGCGGCCCTGCTTGGCGGCGGCGGCTCTGCTTGGCAGCGGCGGCACTGCTGGGCGGCGGTGGCACTGCTGGGTGGCAGCGGCACTGCTTGGCGGCAGCGGCACTGCTTGGGGGCGGCGGCAATGCTGGGCGGCGGCGGTACTTCTGGGCGGCGGCGGCACTGCTTGGCGGCGGCGGCACTGCTTGGCAGCGGCGCACTCCTTGGCGGCGGCGGCACTGATGGGCGGCGGCAGTACTGCTGGGCAGCGGCGGCATTGCTGGGCGGCCAGCGGCGGCGCTGCTTGGCAGCAGCGGCACTGCTGGGCAGCGGCGGCACTGCTAGGCGGCGGCGGAACTGCTGTGTGGCGACGGCACTGATGGGCAGCGGCAGCAGCGGCACTGCTGGGCGGTGGCAGCGGCGGCACTGGCACTGCTGGGCGGCGGCATTGCTGGGCGGCGGCGGCACTGCTGGGCAGTGGCAGCGGCGGCACTGATGGGCGGCGGCAGCACTGCCGGGCGGCGGCAGTGGCGGCACCGCTGGGCGGCGTCGGCACTGCTGGGCAGCGGTGGCACTGCTGGACGGCGGCGGCACTGTTGGGCAGCGGCAGTAGCGGAACTGCTGGGCAGCGGCAGCGGCGGTACTGCTGGGCGGCGGCAGCGGCGGCACTGCTTGGCGGCGGCGCACTGCTGGGTGGCGGCGGCACTTCTGGGCGGCGGCAGCCCTGCTGGGCGGCGGCAGCACTGGTGGGCGGCGGCAGCACTGCTGGGAGGCGGCGGCGGCACTGCTGGGCCGTGGCGGCACTGCTGGTCGGCAACAGCGGCGGCACTGCTAGGCGGTGGCGGCACTGCTGGGCGGCGGCAGCGGCGGCACTGCTTGGCGGCGGCGGCACTGCTGGGTGGCGGCGGCACTGTTTGGCGGCGGCGGCACTGCTTGGCAGCGGCGACACTGCTGGGCGGCGGCGGCACTGTTCGGCGGCGGCGGCAATGCTGGGCGGCGGCGGCACTGCTGGGCGGCGGTGGCACTGCTGGGCGGCGGCGGCACTGCTGGGCGGAGGCGGCACTGCTGGGTGGTGGCGGCACAGCTGGGCGGCGGCGGCACTGCTTGGCGATGGCGGCACTGCAGGACGGCGGCGGCACTGCTTGGCGGTGGCGGCCCTGCTTGGCGGCGGCGGCTCTGCTTCGCAGCGGCGGCACTGCTGGGCGGCGGTGGCACTGCTGGGTGGCAGCGGCACTGCTTGGCGGCAGCGGCACTGCTTGGGGGCGGCGGCAATGCTGGGCGGCGGCGGTACTTCTGGGCGGCGGTGGCACTGCTTGGCGGCGGCGGCACTGCTTGGCAGCGGCGCACTCCTTAGCGGCGGCGGCACTGCTTGGCGGCGGCAGTACTGCTGGGCAGCGGCGGCACTGCTGGGCGGCGGTGGCACTGCTGGGCGGCGGCGGCACAGCTAGGCGGCGGCGAAACTGCTGGGCGGCGGCGGCACTGCTGGGTGGCGGCATTGCTGGGCGGCGGCAGCACTGCTGGGCGGTGGCAGGGGCAGCACTGACGGGAGGCGGCAGCACTGCTGGGCGGCTGCAGCGGCGGCCCTGCTTGGCGGCGGCGGCTCTGCTTGGCGGCGGCGGCTCTGCTGGGCGGCAGCGGCACTGCTGGCCGGCGGCGGCACTGTTTGTCGGCGGCGGCTCTGCTTGGCGGTGGCGGCACTGCTGGGCGGCGGCGGCGCTGCTGGGTGGCGGCGGCACTGCTGGGCGGCGGCGGCACTGCTTGGCGGCGGCGGCACTGCTTGGCGACGGTGGCACTGCTGGGCGGCGGCGGTACTTCTGGGTGGTGGTGGCACTGCTGGGCGGCGGCAGCACTGCTTGGCAGCGGCAGCACTGCTTGGCGGTGGCACTGTTGGGCAGCGGCGGCACAGCTGGTCGGCGGCAGCGGCGGCACTGCTGGGCGGTGGCAGCGGCGGCACTGTTTGGCGGCGGCGGCACTGCTGGGCAGCAGCGGCACTGCTGGGAGGCGGCACTGCTGGGCGGCGGGGGCGGCACTGCTGGTCGGCAGTAGCGGCGGCACTGCCGGGTGGCGGCGGCACTGATGGACGGTGGCGGCGCTGCTGGGCGGCGGCGGCACTGCTGGGTGGCGGCAGCACTGCTTGGCGGCGGCGGCACTGCTGGGCGGCGGCGGTACTGCTGGGTGGCGGCATTGCTGGGCGGCGGCGGCACTGCTGGGCGGTGGCAACGGCAGCACTGATGGGAGGCGGCAACACTGCTGGGCGGCAGCAGCGGCGGCCCTCTTTGGCGGCGGCGGCTCTGCTTGGCGGCGGCGGCTCGGCTGGGCAGCGGCGGTACTGCTGGACGGTGGCGGCACTGTTTGGCGGTGGCGGCACTGTTTTGCGGCGGCGGCACTGCTGGGCGGCGGCGGCACTGTTCGGTGGCGGTGGCACTGCTGGGCGGCGGCGGCACTCCTCGGCGGCGGCGGCACTGCTGGGCGGCGGCGGCACTGCTGGGCGGCAGCGGTGGCACTGCTGGTCGGCAGCGGCACTGCTGGGCGGCGGCGGCACTGCTGGGCAGCAGCGGCAGTGCTTGGCGGCGGTGGCACTGCTGGGCGGCGGCGGCACTGCTGGGCAGCGGATGCACTGCTTGGCGGTGGCGGCACTGCTGGGAGGCGGCGGCACTGCTGGGCGGCGGCGGCCCTGCTTGTCGGCGGCGGCTCTGCTTGGCGGCGGCGGCACTGCTAGGCGGCGGTGGCGCTGCTAGACGGCGGCGGTACTGCTGGGTGGCGGCGGCACTGCTAGGCGGCGGCAGCACTGCTTGGCGGCGGCGGCACTGCTTGGCGGCGGCGGTACTTCTGGGCGGCGGTGGCACTGCTGGGCGGCGGCAGCACTGCTTGGCAGCGGCGGCACTGCTTGGCGGTGGCACTGTTGGGCAGCGGCGGCACTGCTGGTCGGCGGCAGCGGCGGTACTGCTGGGCGGTGGCAGCGGCGGCACTGCTTGGCGGCGGTGGCACTGCTGGGCGGCGGCAGCACTGCTGGGCGGCGGCGGCACTGCTGGGTGTCGGCACTGCTGGGCGGCGGCACTGCTGGGCGGCGGGGGCGGCACTGCTGGTCGGCAGTAGCGGCGGCACTGCTGGGCGGCGGCGGCACTGATGGGCGGCGGCGGCGGCACTGCTGGTCGGCAGTAGCGGCGGCACTGCTGGTCGGCAGTAGCGGCGGCACTGCTGGGCGGCCAGCGGCGGCGCTGCTTGGCAGCGGCGGCACTGCTGGGCAGCGGCGGCATTGCTAGGCGGCGGCGTAACTGCTGGGTGGCGACGGCACTGTTGGGCAGCGGCAGCAGCGTTACTGCTGGGCGGCTGCAGCGGCGGCATTGGCACTGCTGAGCGGCCACATTGCTGGGCGGCGGCGGCACTGCTTGGCAGCGGCGGCACTGCTTGGCGGTGGCATTGCTGGGCGGCGGCGGCACTGCTGGGCGGTGGCAGCGGCGGCACTGATGGGCGGCGGCAGCACTGCTGGGCGGCGGCAGCGGCGGCACTGCTGGGCGTCGGAGGCGGCGGCACTGCTGGGCGGCGGCAGTGGTGGCACTGCTGGGTGGCGGCAGTGGCGGCACTGCTGGGTGGCGGCGGCACTGATGGGCGGCGGCGGCACTGCTGGACGGCGGCGGCACTGTTGGGCAGCGGCGGCACTGCTGGTCGGCGGCAGCGGCGGCACTGCTGGGCGGCGGCAGCGGCGGCACTGCTGGGCGGCGGCGGCACTGCTGGGCGGCGGCGGCACTGCTGGGCGGCGGCGGTACTGATGGGCGGCGGCGGCGGCACTGCTGGTCGGAAGAAGCGGCGGCACTGCTGTGCGGCGGCGGCATTGCTGGGCGGCCAGCGGCGGCGCTGCTTGGCAGCGGCGGCACTGCTGGGCAGCGGCGGCACTGCTAGGCGGCGGCGGAACTGCTGGGTGGCGACGGCACTGATGGGCAGCGGCAGCAGCGGCACTGCTGGGCGGTGGCAGCGTCGGCACTGGCACTGCTGGGCGGCGTCATTGCTGGGCGGCGGCGGCACTGCTGGGCGGTGGCAGCGGCGGCACTGATGGGCGGCGGCAGCACTGCCGGGCGGCGGCAGTGGCGGCACCGCTGGGCGGCGTCGGCACTGCTGGGCAGCGGTGGCACTGCTGGACGGCGGCGGCACTGTTGGGCAGCGGCAGTAGCGGAACCTTGGGCAGTGGCGGTACTGCTGGGCGGCGGCAGCGGCGGCACTGCTTGGCGGCGGCGCACTGCTGGGTGGCGGCGGCACTTCTGGGCGGCGGCAGCCCTGCTGGGCGGCGGCAGCACTGGTGGGCGGCGGCGGCACTGCTGGGAGGCGGCGGCGGCACTGCTGGGCCGTGGCGGCACTGCTGGTCGGCAGCAGCGGCGGCACTGCTAGGCGGTGGCGGCACTGCTGGGCGGCGGCAGCGGCGGCACTGCTTGGCGCCGGCGGCACTGCTTGGCAGCAGCGACACTGCTGGGCGGCGGCGGCACTGTTCGGCGGCGGCGGCACTGCTGGGCGGCTGCGGCACTGCTGGGCGGCGGTGGCACAGCTGGGCGGCGGCGGCACTGCTGGGCGGAGGCGGCACTGCTGGGCGGCGGCGGCACAGCTGGGCGGCGGCGGCACTGCTTGGCGGTGGCGGCACTGCTGGGCGGCGGCGGCACTGCTTGGCGGTGGCGGCCCTGCTTGGCGGCGGCGGCTCTGCTTGGCAGCAGCGGCACTGCTGGGCGGCGGTGGCACTGCTGGGTGGCAGCGGCACTGCTTGGCGGCAGCGGCACTGCTTGGGGGCGGCGGCAATGCTGGGCGGCGGCGGTACTTCTGGGCGGCGGCGGCACTGCTTGGCGGCGGCGGCACTGCTTGGCAGCGGTGCACTCCTTGGCGGCGGCGGCACTGATGGGCGGCGGCAGTACTGCTGGGCAGCGGCGGCATTGTTGGGCGGCCAGCGGCGGCGCTGCTTGGCAGCGGCGGCACTGCTGGGCAGCGGCGGCACTGCTAGGCGGCGGTGGCACTGCTGGGCGGCGGCGGTACTGCTGGGCGGCGGCGGCACTGCTGGGCGGTGGCAACGGCAGCACTGATGGGAGGCGGCAACACTGCTGGGCAGCAGCAGCGGCGGCCCTCTTTGGCGGCGGCGGCTCTGCTTGGCGGCGGCGGCTCGGCTGGGCAGCGGCGGTACTGCTGGACGGTGGCGGCACTGTTTGGCGGTGGCGGCACTGTTTGGCGGCGGCGGCACTGCTGGGCGGCGGCGGCACTGTTCGGTGGCGGTGGCACTGCTGGGCGGCGGCGGCACTCCTCGGCGGCGGCGGCACTCCTGGGCGGCGGCGGCACTGCTGGGCGGCGGCGGTGGCACTGCTGGTCGGCAGCGGCACTGCTGGGCGGCGGCGGCACTGCTGGGCAGCAGCGGCAGTGCTTGGCGGCGGTGGCACTGCTGGGCGGCGGCGGTGGCACTGCTGGTCGGCGGGGGCACTGCTGGGCGGCGGCGGCACTGCTGGCCGGTGGCGGCACTGCTGGCCGGCGGCGGCACTGTTTGGCGGCGGTGGCACTGCTTGGCGGCGGCGGCTCTGCTTGGCGGCGGCGGCACTCCTGGGCGGCGGCGGCACTGCTGGGCGGCGGCGGTGGCACTGCTGGTCGGCGGCGGCAATGCTGGGCGGCGGCGGCACTGCTGGGCGGCGGCGGCACTGCTGGGCGGTGGTGGCACTGCTGGGCGGCGGCGGCACTGCTGGGCAGCGGCGGCACTGCTTGGCGGTGGCGGCACTGCTGGGCAGCGGCGGCACTGCTGGGCGGCGGCGGCCCTGCTAGGCGGCGACGGAACTGCTGGGTGGCGGCGGCACTGTTGGGCAACAGCAGCAGCGGCACTGCGGCAGCGTCGGCACTGGCACTGCTGGGCGGCAGCATTGCTGGGCGGCGGCGGCACTGCTGGGCGGTGGCAGTGGCGGAACTGATGGGCGGCGGCAGCAGTGCTGGGCGGCGGCAGCGCCGGCACTGCTGGGCGGCGGAGGCAGTTGCTCTGCTGGGCGGCGGCAGTGGCAGCACTGTTGGCGGCGGCAGAACTGCTGGGCGGCGGTGGCACTGCTGGACGGTGGCGGTATTGTTGGGCAGCGGCAGCACTGCTGGGCGGTGGCAGCGGCGGCTCTACTTGGCGGCGGCGGCTCTGCTTGGCGGCGGCGGCTCTGCTGGGCGGCGGCAGCAGCGGCACTGCTTGGCGGCGGCGGCACTGCTTGGCAGCAGGGGCACTGCTGGGCGGCGGCGGCACTGCTGGGTGGCGGCGGCACTGCTGGGCGGCGGCGTCACTGCTGGTCGGCGGCAGCGGCGGCACTGCTGGGTGGTGGCGGCACTGCTGGACGGCGGCGGCACTACTTGGCGGCGGGGGCACTGCTGGGCGGCGGCGGTAATGCTGGGCGGCGGCGGCACTGCTGGGCGGCGGCGGCACTGCTGGGCGACGGCGGCGGCGCTGCTGGTCGGCGGCAGCGCTGGCACTGCTCGGCCCCGGCAGCACTGCTGGGCGGCGGCGGCGGCACTGCTGGTCGGCGGCAGCGGCAGCACTGCTGGGCGGCGGCGGCACTGCTGGGTGGCGACGGCGGCACTGCTGGTCGGCAGCAGCGGCGGCACTGCTGAGCGGCGGCGACACTGCTGGGCGGCGGCGGCAGCGGCGGCAGCAGTGCTGGGCGGCGGCGGCAATGCTGGGCGGCGGTGGCACTGCTTGGCGGCGGCGGCACTGCTTGGCGGTGGCGCCACTGCTGGGCGGTGGCGGCACTGCTGGGCGGCGACGGCCCTCTTGGGCAGCGGGGGCCCTGCTTTTCGGCGGCGACTCTGCTTGGCGGCGGCGGCACTGCTGGGCGGCGGCGGCACTGCTGGGCGGCGGTGGCACTGCTTGGCAGTAGGGGCACTGCTGGGCGGCGGCGGAACTGCTGGGTGGCTGCAGGACTGCTGGGCGGTGGCGGCACTGCTGGACGGCGGCAGTGGCGGAACTGCTGGACGGCGGCGGCACTGCTGGACGGCAGCGGCACTGCTTGGCGGCGGCGGCACTGCTTGGCGGCGGGGGCACTGCTGGGCAGCGGCGGTAATGCTGGGCGGCGGCGGCACTGCTGGGCGACGGCGGCGGCGCTTCTGGTCGGCGGCAGCGGTGGCACTGCTCGGCGGCAGCGGCACTGCTGGGCGGCGGCGGCGGCACTGCTGGTCGGCGGCAGTGGCAGCACTGCTGGACCGCGGCGGCACTGCTGGGCGGTGGCACTGCTGGGCGGCGGCCGCACTGCTGGGCGGCGGCGGCACTGCTGGGCGGCGGCGGCACTGCTGGGCGGTGGTGGCACTGCTGGGCGGCGGCGGCGGCACTGCTTGTCGGCAGCAGCGGCGGCACTGCTGGGCTGCGGCGGCACTGCTAGGCAGCGGCGGTGCTGCTTGTAAGCGGCGGCACTGCTGGGCAGCGGCGGCACTGCTGGTCGGCAGCAACGGCGGCACTGCTGGACGGCGGCGGCACTGCTGGGCGGCGGCGGCACTGCTTGGCAGTGGCGGCACTGCTGGGCGGTGGCGGCCCTCTTGGGCAGCGGCGGCCCTGCTTGTCGGCGACGGCTCTGCGGCTGCAGCACTGCTTGGTGGCGGCAGCACTGCTTGGCAGCGGCGGCACTGCTTGGCGGCGGCGGCACTGCTGGGCGGCGGCGGTACTGCTGGGCGGCGGCGGCACTGCTGGGCGGCGGCAGCACTGCTGGGCAGCGGCGGGACTGCTGGGCGGCGGCGGCACTGTTTGACGGAGGCGGCACTGCTGGGCGGCGGCGGCAGTGCTTGGTGGCGGCGGCACTGCTGGGCAGCGGCGGCACTGCTTGGCGGCGGCGGCACTGCTTGGCGGTGGCGCCACTGCTGGGCGGTAGCGGCACTGCTGGGCGGCGGCGGCCCTCTTGGGCAGCGGGGGCCCTGCTTTTCGGCGGCGGCTCTGCTTGGCGGCGGCGGCACTGCTGGGCGTCGGCGGCATTGCTGGGCGGCGGGGGCACTGCTTGGCAGCAGGGGCACTGCTGGGCGGCGGCGGCACTGCTGGGTGGCTGCGGCACTGCTGGGCGGTGGCGGCACTGCTGGTCGGCGGCAGCGGCGGCACTGCTGGGCGGCGGCGGCACTGCTGGACGGCGGCGGCACTGCATGTCGGCGGCGGCACTGCTTGGCGGCGGGGGCACTGTTGGGCGGCGGTAATGCTGGGCGGCGGCGGCACTGCTGGGCGGCGGCGGCACTGCTGGGCGACGGCGGCGGCGCTGCTGGTCGGCGGCAGCGGTGGCACTGCTCGGCGGCAACGGCACTGCTGGGCGGCGGCGGCGGCACTGCTGGTCGGCGGCAGCGGCAGCATTGCTGGGCGGCGGCGGCACTGGTGTGTGGCGGCGGCACTGCTTGGCAATGGCGGCACTGCTTGGTGGCGGCAGCACTGCTGGGCGGCGGCAGTACTACTGGGCGGCGGCGGCACTACTGGGCGGCGGCGGCACTGCTGGTCGGCAGCAACGGCGGCACTGCTGGGCGGCGGCGGCACTCCTGGGCGGCGGCGGCACTGCCTGGCGGTGGCGGCACTGCTGCGCAGCGGCAGTACTGCTGGGCGGCGGCGGCACTGCTGGGCAGCGGCGGCACTGTTTTGCGGCGGCGGCACTGCTGGGCGGCGGCGGCACTGCTGAGCGGCGGCAGCACTGTTTGATGGCGGCGGCACTGCTGGGCGGCGGCGGCACTGCTGGGCGGCTGTGGCACTGCTGGGCTGCGGCAGCACTGCTGTGCGGCGGCGGCGGCACTGCTGGTCGTCGTCGGCGACGGCACTGCTGGGCGGCGGCGGCACTGCTGGGCGGCTTTGACACTGCTTGGCCGTGGCGCCACTGCTGGGCAGTGGCGGCACTGCTGGGCGACGGCGGCCCTCTTGGGCAGCGGCTGCCTTGCTTTTCGGTGGCGGCTCTGCTTGGCGGCGGCGGCACTGCTCAGCGGCGTCGGCACTGCTGGGCGGCGGCAGCACTGCTTGGCGGCGGCAGCACTGCTTGGCAGCAGCGGCACTGCTTGGCGGCGGCGGCACTGCTTGGCAGCAGGGGCACTGCAGGGCGGCGGCGGCACTGCTGGGTGGCTGCGGCACTGCTGGGCGGCGGCGTCACTGCTGGTCGGCGGCAGCGGCGGCACTGCTGGGCGGCGGCGGCACTGCTGGGCGGCGGCGGCACTGCTGGGCAGCGGCGGCACTGTTTGGCGGCGGCGGCACTGCTGGCCGGCGGCGGCAGTGCTGGGCAGCGGCGGCACTGCTAGGCGGCGGTGGCACTGCTGCGCAGCGGCGGCACTGCTGGGCAGCGGCAGCACTGCAGGGCGGCGGCGGCACTGCTGGGCGGGGGCGGCACTGCTTGGCGGTGGCGGCACTGCTGGGCGGCGGCGGCACTGCTGGGTGGCGGCGGCACTGCTGGGCGGCGGCAGCACTGCTGGGCAGCGGCGGGACTGCTGGGCGGCGGCGGCACTGTTTGACGGCGGCGGCACTGCTGGGCGGCGGCGGCAGTGCTGGGTGGCAGCGGCACTGCTGGGCAGCGGCGGCACTGCTTGGCGGCGGCTTCACTGCTTGGCGGTGGTGCCACTACTGGGCGGTAGCGGCACTGCTGGGCGGCGGCGGCCCTCTTGGGCAGCGGGGGCCCTGCTTTTCGGCGGCGGCTCTGCTTGGCGGCGGCGGCACTGCTGGGCGGCGGCGGCATTGCTGGGCGGCGGCGGCACTGCTTGGCAGCAGGGGCACTGCTGGGCGGCGGCGGCACTGCTGGGTGGCTGCGGCACTGCTGGGCGGTGGCGGCACTGCTGGTCGGCGGCAGCGGCGGCACTGCTGGGCGGCGGCGGCACTGCTGGACGGCGGCGGCACTGCATGGCGGCGGCGGCACTGCTTGGCGGCGGGGGCACTGTTGGGCGGCGGTAATGCTGGGCGGCGGCGGCACTGCTGGGCGGCGGCGGCACTGCTGGGCGACGGCGGCGGCGCTGCTGGTTGGCGGCAGCGGTGGCACTGCTCGGCGGCAACGGCACTGCTGGGCGGCGGCGGCGGCACTGCTGGTCGGCGGCAGCGGCAGCATTGCTGGGCGGCGGCGGCACTGGTGTGTGGCGGCGGCACTGCTTGGCAATGGCGGCACTGCTTGGTGGCGGCAGCACTGCTGGGCGGCGGCAGTACTACTGGGCGGCGGCGGCACTACTGGGCGGCGGCGGCACTGCTGGTCGGCAGCAACGGCGGCACTGCTGGGCGGCGGCGGCACTCCTGGGCGGCGGCGGCACTGCTGGGCAGCGGCGGCACTGCTGGTCGGCAGCAACGGCGGCACTGCTGGGCGGCGGCGGCACTGCTGGGCGGCAGCGGCACTGCTTGGCGGTGGCGGCACTGCTGGGCGGCGGCGGCGGCACTGCTGGGCGGCGGCGGCACTGCTGGGTGGCGGCGGCACTGCTTGGCGCCAGCGGCACTGCTGGGCGGCGGCGGCACTACCTCGACGGCGGTACTTCTGGGCAGCGGCGGCCCTGCATATCAGCGGCGGCGGTACTGCTGGGCAGCGGCGTCACTGCTGGTCGGTTGCAACGGCGGCACTGCTGGGCGGCGGTGGCACTGCTTGGAGGCGGCGGCACTGCTTGGCGGCGGCGGCACTGCTGGGCGGCGGCGGTACTTCTGGGCGGCGGCGGCACTACTGGGCGGCTTTGACACTGCTTGGCGGTGGCGCCACTGCTGGGCAGTGGCGGCACTGCTGGGCGACGGCGGCCCTCTTGGGCAGCGGCTGCCTTGCTTTTCGGCGGCGGCTCTGCTTGGCGGCGGCGGCACTGCTCGGCGGCGTCGGCACTGCTGTGCGGCGGCAGCACTGCTTGGCGGCGGCAGCACTGCTTGGCAGCAGCGGCACTGCTTGGCGGCGGCAGCACTGCTTGGCAGCAGGGGCACTGCTGGGCGGCGGCGGCACTGCTGGGTGGCGGCGGCACTACTGGGCGGCGGCGTCACTGCTGGTCGGCGGCAGCGGCGGCACTGCTGGGTGGTGGCGGCACTGCTGGACGGCGGCGGCACTACTTGGCGGCGGCGGCACTGCTTGGCGGCGGGGGCACTGCTGGGTGGCGGCGGTAATGCTGGGCGGCGGCGGCACTGCTGGGCGGCGGCGGCACTGCTGGGCGACGGCGGCGGCGCTGCTGGTCGGGGGCAGCGCTGGCACTGCTCGGCCCCGGCGGCACTGCTGGGCGGCGGCGGCGGCACTGCTGGTCGGCGGCAGCGGCAGCACTGCTGCGCGGCGGCGGCACTGCTTGGCAGTGGCGGCACTACTGGTCGGCAGCAACGGCGGCACTGCTGGGCGGCGGCGGCACTGCTGGGCAGCGGCGGCACTGCTGGGCGGCGGCGGCACTGCTGGGTGGCGACGGCGGCACTGCTTGTCGGCAGCAGCGGCGGCACTGCTGAGCGGCGGCGACACTGCTGGGCGGCGGCGATGCTGCTTGGCAGTGGCGGCACTGCTGGGCAGCGGCGGCACTACTGGTCAGCAGCAGCGGGGGCACTGCTGGGCGGCGGCGGCACTTCTGGGCCGCGGCGGCACTGCTGTGCGGCGGCGGCACTGCTGGGCGGCGGCGTCACTGCTGGGCGGCGGCGGCACTGCTGGGTGGCGACGGCGGCACTGCTGGTCGGCAGCAGCGGCGGCACTGCTGAGCGGCGGCGACACTGCTGGGCGGCGGCGATGCTGCTTGGCAGTGGCGGCACTGCTGGGCAGCGGCGGCACTACTGGTCGGCAGCAACGGTGGCACTGCTGGGCGGCGGCGGCACTGCTGGGCAGCGGCGGCACTGCTGGGCGGCGGCGGCACTGCTGGGCAGCGGCGGCACTGTTTGGCGGCGGCGGCACGTTTTGGTGACGGCGGCACTGCTGGGCGGCGGCGGCACTGTTCGGTGGCGGCGGCACTGCTGGGCGGCGGTGGCACTGCTGTGCGGCGGCGGCACTGCTTGGCGGTGGCGGCACTGCTGGGTGGCGGCGGCACTGCTGGGCGGCGGGGGCCATGTTTGGCGGCGGGGCACTGTTTGGCGGCGGCAGCACTGCTGGGTGGCGGCAGCACTGTTTGGCGGCGGCGGCACGGTTTGGCGACGGCAGCACTGCTGGGCGGCGGCGGCACTGCTTGGCGGTAGCGGCACTGCTGGGTGGTGACGGCACTGCTGGGCGGCGGCGGCCCTCTTGGGCAGCGGCTGCCTTGCTTTTCGGCGGCGGCTCTGCTTGGCGGCGGCGGCACTGTTTGGCGGCGGTGGCACTGCTGGCCGGCGGCGGCAGTGCTGGGCAGCGGCGGCACTGCTAGGCGGCGGTGGCACTGCTGGGCAGCGGCAGCACTGTTTGGCGGCGGCGGCACGGTTTGGCGACGGCAGCACTGCTGGGCGGCGGCGGCACTGCTTGGCGGTAGCGGCACTGCTGGGTGGTGACGGCACTGCTGGGCGGCGGCGGCCCTCTTGGGCAGCGGCTGCCTTGCTTTTCGGCGGCGGCTCTGCTTGGCGGCGGCGGCACTGTTTGGCGGCGGTGGCACTGCTGGCCGGCGGCGGCAGTGCTGGGCAGCGGCGACGGCGGCACTGCTGGGCGGCGGCGGCACTGCTGGGCGGCGGTGGCACTGCTTGGCGGTGACGGCACTGCTGGGCGGCGGCGGCACTGCTGGGCGGCGGCGGCACTGCTGGGCAGCGGCGGCACTGTTTGGCGGCGGTGGCACTGCTGGCCGGCGGCGGCAGTGCTGGGCAGCGGCGGCTCTGCTAGGCGGCGGTGGCACTGCTGGGCAGCGGCGGCACTGCTGGGCGGCGGTGGCACTGCTTGGCGGTGGCGGCACTGCTGGGCGGCTGCGGCACTGCTGGGCGGCTGTGGCACTGCTGGGCAGCGGCGGCACTGTTTGGCGGCGGCGGCACTGCTGGCCGGCGGCGGCAGTGCTGGGCAGCGGCGGCACTGCTAGGCTGCGGTGGCACTGCTGGGCAGCGGCGGCACTGCTGGGCAGCGGCAGCACTGCTGGGCGGCGGCGGCGGCACTGCTGGTCGGCGGCAGTGGTGGCACTGCTGGGCGGCGGCGGCACTGCTGGGCGGGGGCGGCACTGCTTGGCGGTGGCGGCACTGCTGGGCGGCGGCGGCACTGCTGGGTGGCGGCGGCACTGCTGGGCGGCGGGGGCCATGTTTGGCGGCGGGGCACTGTTTGGCGGCGGCAGCACTGCTGGGTGGCGGCGGCACTGCTTGGCGGCGGCAGCACTGCTGGGCAGCGGCAGCACTGTTTGGCGGCGGCGGCACGGTTTGGCGACGGCAGCACTGCTGGGCGGCGGCGGCACTGCTTGGCGGTAGCGGCACTGCTGGGTGGTGACGGCACTGCTGGGCGGCGGCGGCCCTCTTGGGCAACGGCGGCCCTGCTAGTCGGCGGCGGCTATGCTTGGTGCCGGCGGCACTGCTGGGCGGCGGCGGCACTGCTGTGCGGCGGCGGCACTGCTGGGTGGCGGCAGCACTGCTTGGCGCCAGCGGCACTGCTGGGCGGCGGCGGCACTACCTCGACGGCGGTACTTCTGGGCAGCGGCGGCCCTGCATATCAGCGGCGGCGGTACTGCTGGGCAGCGGCGTCACTGCTGGTCGGTTGCAACGGCGGCACTGCTGGGCGGCGGTGGCACTGCTTGGAGGCGGCGGCACTGCTTGGCGGCGGCGGCACTGCTGGGCGGCGGCGGTACTTCTGGGCGGCGGCGGCACTACTGGGCGGCTTTGACACTGCTTGGCGGTGGCGCCACTGCTGGGCAGTGGCGGCACTGCTGGGCGACGGCGGCCCTCTTGGGCAGCGGCTGCCTTGCTTTTCGGCGGCGGCTCTGCTTGGCGGCGGCGGCACTGCTCGGCGGCGTCGGCACTGCTGTGCGGCGGCAGCACTGCTTGGCGGCGGCAGCACTGCTTGGCAGCAGCGGCACTGCTTGGCGGCGGCAGCACTGCTTGGCAGCAGGGGCACTGCTGGGCGGCGGCGGCACTGCTGGGTGGCGGCGGCACTACTGGGCGGCGGCGTCACTGCTGGTCGGCGGCAGCGGCGGCACTGCTGGGTGGTGGCGGCACTGCTGGACGGCGGCGGCACTACTTGGCGGCGGCGGCACTGCTTGGCGGCGGGGGCACTGCTGGGTGGCAGCGGTAATGCTGGGCGGCGGCGGCACTGCTGGGCGGCGGCGGCACTGCTGGGCGACGGCGGCGGCGCTGCTGGTCGGGGGCAGCGCTGGCACTGCTCGGCCCCGGCGGCACTGCTGGGCGGCGGCGGCGGCACTGCTGGTCGGCGGCAGCGGCAGCACTGCTGCGCGGCGGCGGCACTGCTTGGCAGTGGCGGCACTACTGGTCGGCAGCAACGGCGGCACTGCTGGGCGGCGGCGGCACTGCTGGGCAGCGGCGGCACTGCTGGGCGGCGGCGGCACTGCTGGGTGGCGACGGCGGCACTGCTTGTCGGCAGCAGCGGCGGCACTGCTGAGCGGCGGCGACACTGCTGGGCGGCGGCGATGCTGCTTGGCAGTGGCGGCACTGCTGGGCAGCGGCGGCACTACTGGTCAGCAGCAGCGGGGGCACTGCTGGGCGGCGGCGGCACTTCTGGGCCGCGGCGGCACTGCTGTGCGGCGGCGGCACTGCTGGGCGGCGGCGTCACTGCTGGGCGGCGGCGGCACTGCTGGGTGGCGACGGCGGCACTGCTGGTCGGCAGCAGCGGCGGCACTGCTGAGCGGCGGCGACACTGCTGGGCGGCGGCGATGCTGCTTGGCAGTGGCGGCACTGCTGGGCAGCGGCGGCACTACTGGTCGGCAGCAACGGTGGCACTGCTGGGCGGCGGCGGCACTGCTGGGCAGCGGCGGCACTGCTGGGCGGCGGCGGCACTGCTGGGCAGCGGCGGCACTGTTTGGCGGCGGCGGCACGTTTTGGTGACGGCGGCACTGCTGGGCGGCGGCGGCACTGTTCGGTGGCGGCGGCACTGCTGGGCGGCGGTGGCACTGCTGTGCGGCGGCGGCACTGCTTGGCGGTGGCGGCACTGCTGCGCAGCGGCAGCACTGCTGGGCGGCGGCGGCACTGTTTCGCGGCGGCGGCACTGCTGGGCGGCGGCGGCATTGTTGGGCGGCGGCAGCACTGTTTGATGGCGGCGGCACTGCTGGGCTGCGGCGGCACTGCTGGGCGGCTGTGGCACTGCTGGGCTGCGGCAGCACTGCTGTGCGGCGGCGGCGGCACTGCTGGTCGTCGGCGACGGCGGCACTGCTGGGCGGCGGCGGCACTGCTGGGCGGCGGTGGCACTGCTTGGCGGTGGCGGCACTGCTGGGCGGCGGCGGCACTGCTGGGCGGCGGCGGCACTGCTGGGCAGCGGCGGCACTGTTTGGCGGCGGTGGCACTGCTGGCCGGCGGCGGCAGTGCTGGGCAGCTGCGGCTCTGCTAGGCGGCGGTGGCACTGCTGGGCAGCGGCGGCACTGCTGGGCGGCGGTGGCACTGCTTGGCGGTGGCGGCACTGCTGGGCGGCTGCGGCACTGCTGGGCGGCGGCGGCACTGCTGGGCAGCGGCGGCACTGTTTGGGGGCGGCGGCACTGCTTGCCGGCGGCGGCAGTGCTGGGCAGCGGCGGCACTGCTAGGCGGCGGTGGAACTGCTGGGCAGCGGCGGCACTGCTGGGCAGCGGCAGCACTGCTGGGCGGCGGCGGCGGCACTGCTGGTCGGCGGCAGTGGTGGCACTGCTGGGCGGCGGCATCACTGCTGGGCGGGGGCGGCACTGCTTAGCGGTTGCGGCACTGCTGGGCGGCGGCGGCACTGCTGGGTGGCGGCGGCACTGCTGGGCGGCGGCAGCACTGCTGGGCAGCGGCGGGACTGCTGGGCGGCGGCGGCACTGTTTGACGGAGGCGGCACTGCTGGGCGGCGGCGGCAGTGCTTGGTGGCGGCGGCACTGCTGGGCAGCGGCGGCACTGCTTGGCGGCGGCGGCACTGCTTGGCGGTGGCGCCACTGCTGGGCGGTAGCGGCACTGCTGGGCGGCGGCGGCCCTCTTGGGCAGCGGGGGCCCTGCTTTTCGGCGGCGGCTCTGCTTGGCGGCGGCGGCACTGCTGGGCGTCGGCGGCATTGCTGGGCGGCGGGGGCACTGCTTGGCAGCAGGGGCACTGCTGGGCGGCGGCGGCACTGCTGGGTGGCTGCGGCACTGCTGGGCGGTGGCGGCACTGCTGGTCGGCGGCAGCGGCGGCACTGCTGGGCGGCGGCGGCACTGCTGGACGGCGGCGGCACTGCATGTCGGCGGCGGCACTGCTTGGCGGCGGGGGCACTGTTGGGCGGCGGTAATGCTGGGCGGCGGCGGCACTGCTGGGCGGCGGCGGCACTGCTGGGCGACGGCGGCGGCGCTGCTGGTCGGCGGCAGCGGTGGCACTGCTCGGCGGCAACGGCACTGCTGGGCGGCGGCGGCGGCACTGCTGGTCGGCGGCAGCGGCAGCATTGCTGGGCGGCGGCGGCACTGGTGTGTGGCGGCGGCACTGCTTGGCAATGGCGGCACTGCTTGGTGGCGGCAGCACTGCTGGGCGGCGGCAGTACTACTGGGCGGCGGCGGCACTACTGGGCGGCGGCGGCACTGCTGGTCGGCAGCAACGGCGGCACTGCTGGGCGGCGGCGGCACTCCTGGGCGGCGGCGGCACTGCCTGGCGGTGGCGGCACTGCTGCGCAGCGGCAGTACTGCTGGGCGGCGGCGGCACTGCTGGGCAGCGGCGGCACTGTTTTGCGGCGGCGGCACTGCTGGGCGGCGGCGGCACTGCTGAGCGGCGGCAGCACTGTTTGATGGCGGCGGCACTGCTGGGCGGCGGCGGCACTGCTGGGCGGCTGTGGCACTGCTGGGCTGCGGCAGCACTGCTGTGCGGCGGCGGCGGCACTGCTGGTCGTCGTCGGCGACGGCACTGCTGGGCGGCGGCGGCACTGCTGGGCGGCTTTGACACTGCTTGGCCGTGGCGCCACTGCTGGGCAGTGGCGGCACTGCTGGGCGACGGCGGCCCTCTTGGGCAGCGGCTGCCTTGCTTTTCGGTGGCGGCTCTGCTTGGCGGCGGCGGCACTGCTCAGCGGCGTCGGCACTGCTGGGCGGCGGCAGCACTGCTTGGCGGCGGCAGCACTGCTTGGCAGCAGCGGCACTGCTTGGCGGCGGCGGCACTGCTTGGCAGCAGGGGCACTGCAGGGCGGCGGCGGCACTGCTGGGTGGCTGCGGCACTGCTGGGCGGCGGCGTCACTGCTGGTCGGCGGCAGCGGCGGCACTGCTGGGTGGTGGCGGCACTGCTGGACGGCGGCGGCACTACTTGGCGGCGGCGGCACTGCTTGGCGGCGGGGGCACTGCTGGGCGGCGGCGGTAATGCTGGGCGGCGGCGGCACTGCTGGGCGGCGGCGGCACTGCTGGGCGACGGCGGTGGCGCTGCTGGTCGGCGGCAGCGCTGGCACTGCTCGGCCCCGGCGGCACTGCTGGGCGGCGGCGGCGGCACTGCTGGTCAGCGGCAGCGGCAGCACTGCTGGGCGGCGGCGGCACTGCTTGGCAGTGGCGGCACTACTGGTCGGCAGCAACGGCGGCACTGCTGGGCGGCGGCGGCACTGCTGGGCAGCGGCGGCACTGCTGGGTGGCGACGGCGGCACTGCTGGGTGGCGACGGCGGCACTGCTGGTCGGCAGCAGCGGCGGCACTGCTGAGCGGCGGCGACACTGCTGGGCGGCGGCGATGCTGCTTGGCAGTGGCGGCACTGCTGGGCAGCGGCGGCACTACTGGTCGGCAGCAACGGCGGCACTGCTGGGCGGCGGCGGCACTTCTGGGCGGCGGCGGCACTGCTGTGCGGCGGCGGCACTGCTGGGCGGCGGCGTCACTGCTGGGCGGCGGCGGCACTGCTGGGTGGCGACGGAGGCACTGCTGGTCGGCAGCAGCGGCGGCACTGCTGAGCGGCGGCGACACTGCTGGGCGGCGGCGATGCTGCTTGGCAGTGGCCGCACTGCTGGGCAGCGGCGGCACTACTGGTCGGCAGCAACGGCGGCACTGCTGGGCGGCGGCGGCACTGCTGGGCAGCGGCGGCACTGCTGGGCGGCGGCGGCACTGCTGGGCAGCGGCGGCACTGTTTGGCGGCGGCGGCACGGTTTGGTGACGGCGGCACTGCTGGGCGGCGGCGGCACTGTTCGGCGGCGGCGGCACTGCTGTGCGGCGGCGGCACTGCTTGGCGGTGGCGGCACTGCTGCGCAGCGGTAGCACTGCTGGGCGGCGGCGGCACTGTTTCGCGGCGGCGGCACTGCTGGGCGGCGGCGGCATTGTTGGGCGGCGGCAGCACTGTTTGATGGCGGCGGCACTGCTGGGCTGCGGCGGCACTGCTGGGCGGCTGTGGCACTGCTGGGCTGCGGCAGCACTGCTGTGCGGCGGCGGCGGCACTGCTGGTCGTCGGCGACCGCGGCACTGCTGGGCGGCGGCGGCACTGCTGGGCGGCGGTGGCACTGCTTGGCGGTGGCGGCACTGCTGGGCGGCGGCGGCACTGCTGGGCGGCGGCGGCACTGCTGGGCAGCGGCGGCACTGTTTGGCGGCGGCGGCACTGCTGGCCGGCGGCGGCAGTGCTGGGCAGCGGCGGCACTGCTAGGCGGCGGTGGCACTGCTGCGCAGCGGCGGCACTGCTGGGCAGCGGCAGCACTGCAGGGCGGCGGCGGCACTGCTGGGCGGGGGCGGCACTGCTTGGCGGTGGCGGCACTGCTGGGCGGCGGCGGCACTGCTGGGTGGCGGCGGCACTGCTGGGCGGCGGCAGCACTGCTGGGCAGCGGCGGGACTGCTGGGCGGCGGCGGCACTGTTTGACGGCGGCGGCACTGCTGGGCGGCGGCGGCAGTGCTGGGTGGCAGCGGCACTGCTGGGCAGCGGCGGCACTGCTTGGCGGCGGCTTCACTGCTTGGCGGTGGTGCCACTACTGGGCGGTAGCGGCACTGCTGGGCGGCGGCGGCCCTCTTGGGCAGCGGGGGCCCTGCTTTTCGGCGGCGGCTCTGCTTGGCGGCGGCGGCACTGCTGGGCGGCGGCGGCATTGCTGGGCGGCGGCGGCACTGCTTGGCAGCAGGGGCACTGCTGGGCGGCGGCGGCACTGCTGGGTGGCTGCGGCACTGCTGGGCGGTGGCGGCACTGCTGGTCGGCGGCAGCGGCGGCACTGCTGGGCGGCGGCGGCACTGCTGGACGGCGGCGGCACTGCATGGCGGCGGCGGCACTGCTTGGCGGCGGGGGCACTGTTGGGCGGCGGTAATGCTGGGCGGCGGCGGCACTGCTGGGCGGCGGCGGCACTGCTGGGCGACGGCGGCGGCGCTGCTGGTTGGCGGCAGCGGTGGCACTGCTCGGCGGCAACGGCACTGCTGGGCGGCGGCGGCGGCACTGCTGGTCGGCGGCAGCGGCAGCATTGCTGGGCGGCGGCGGCACTGGTGTGTGGCGGCGGCACTGCTTGGCAATGGCGGCACTGCTTGGTGGCGGCAGCACTGCTGGGCGGCGGCAGTACTACTGGGCGGCGGCGGCACTACTGGGCGGCGGCGGCACTGCTGGTCGGCAGCAACGGCGGCACTGCTGGGCGGCGGCGGCACTCCTGGGCGGCGGCGGCACTGCTGGGCAGCGGCGGCACTGCTGGTCGGCAGCAACGGCGGCACTGCTGGGCGGCGGCGGCACTGCTGGGCGGCAGCGGCACTGCTTGGCGGTGGCGGCACTGCTGGGCGGCGGCGGCGGCACTGCTGGGCGGCGGCGGCACTGCTGGGTGGCGGCGGCACTGCTTGGCGCCAGCGGCACTGCTGGGCGGCGGCGGCACTACCTCGACGGCGGTACTTCTGGGCAGCGGCGGCCCTGCATATCAGCGGCGGCGGTACTGCTGGGCAGCGGCGTCACTGCTGGTCGGTTGCAACGGCGGCACTGCTGGGCGGCGGTGGCACTGCTTGGAGGCGGCGGCACTGCTTGGCGGCGGCGGCACTGCTGGGCGGCGGCGGTACTTCTGGGCGGCGGCGGCACTACTGGGCGGCTTTGACACTGCTTGGCGGTGGCGCCACTGCTGGGCAGTGGCGGCACTGCTGGGCGACGGCGGCCCTCTTGGGCAGCGGCTGCCTTGCTTTTCGGCGGCGGCTCTGCTTGGCGGCGGCGGCACTGCTCGGCGGCGTCGGCACTGCTGTGCGGCGGCAGCACTGCTTGGCGGCGGCAGCACTGCTTGGCAGCAGCGGCACTGCTTGGCGGCGGCAGCACTGCTTGGCAGCAGGGGCACTGCTGGGCGGCGGCGGCACTGCTGGGTGGCGGCGGCACTACTGGGCGGCGGCGTCACTGCTGGTCGGCGGCAGCGGCGGCACTGCTGGGTGGTGGCGGCACTGCTGGACGGCGGCGGCACTACTTGGCGGCGGCGGCACTGCTTGGCGGCGGGGGCACTGCTGGGTGGCGGCGGTAATGCTGGGCGGCGGCGGCACTGCTGGGCGGCGGCGGCACTGCTGGGCGACGGCGGCGGCGCTGCTGGTCGGGGGCAGCGCTGGCACTGCTCGGCCCCGGCGGCACTGCTGGGCGGCGGCGGCGGCACTGCTGGTCGGCGGCAGCGGCAGCACTGCTGCGCGGCGGCGGCACTGCTAGGCAGTGGCGGCACTACTGGTCGGCAGCAACGGCGGCACTGCTGGGCGGCGGCGGCACTGCTGGGCAGCGGCGGCACTGCTGGGCGGCGGCGGCACTGCTGGGTGGCGACGGCGGCACTGCTTGTCGGCAGCAGCGGCGGCACTGCTGAGCGGCGGCGACACTGCTGGGCGGCGGCGATGCTGCTTGGCAGTGGCGGCACTGCTGGGCAGCGGCGGCACTACTGGTCAGCAGCAGCGGGGGCACTGCTGGGCGGCGGCGGCACTTCTGGGCCGCGGCGGCACTGCTGTGCGGCGGCGGCACTGCTGGGCGGCGGCGTCACTGCTGGGCGGCGGCGGCACTGCTGGGTGGCGACGGCGGCACTGCTGGTCGGCAGCAGCGGCGGCACTGCTGAGCGGCGGCGACACTGCTGGGCGGCGGCGATGCTGCTTGGCAGTGGCGGCACTGCTGGGCAGCGGCGGCACTACTGGTCGGCAGCAACGGTGGCACTGCTGGGCGGCGGCGGCACTGCTGGGCAGCGGCGGCACTGCTGGGCGGCGGCGGCACTGCTGGGCAGCGGCGGCACTGTTTGGCGGCGGCGGCACGTTTTGGTGACGGCGGCACTGCTGGGCGGCGGCGGCACTGTTCGGTGGCGGCGGCACTGCTGGGCGGCGGTGGCACTGCTGTGCGGCGGCGGCACTGCTTGGCGGCGGCAGCACTGCTGGGCAGCGGCAGCACTGCTGGGCGGCGGCGGCGGCACTGCTGGTCGGCGGCAGTGGTGGCACTGCTGGGCGGCGGCATCACTGCTGGGCGGGGGCGGCACTGCTTAGCGGTTGCGGCACTGCTGGGCGGCGGCGGCACTGCTGGGTGGCGGCGGCACTGCTGGGCGGCGGCAGCACTGCTGGGCAGCGGCGGGACTGCTGGGCGGCGGCGGCACTGTTTGACGGAGGCGGCACTGCTGGGCGGCGGCGGCAGTGCTTGGTGGCGGCGGCACTGCTGGGCAGCGGCGGCACTGCTTGGCGGCGGCGGCACTGCTTGGCGGTGGCGCCACTGCTGGGCGGTAGCGGCACTGCTGGGCGGCGGCGGCCCTCTTGGGCAGCGGGGGCCCTGCTTTTCGGCGGCGGCTCTGCTTGGCGGCGGCGGCACTGCTGGGCGTCGGCGGCATTGCTGGGCGGCGGGGGCACTGCTTGGCAGCAGGGGCACTGCTGGGCGGCGGCGGCACTGCTGGGTGGCTGCGGCACTGCTGGGCGGTGGCGGCACTGCTGGTCGGCGGCAGCGGCGGCACTGCTGGGCGGCGGCGGCACTGCTGGACGGCGGCGGCACTGCATGTCGGCGGCGGCACTGCTTGGCGGCGGGGGCACTGTTGGGCGGCGGTAATGCTGGGCGGCGGCGGCACTGCTGGGCGGCGGCGGCACTGCTGGGCGACGGCGGCGGCGCTGCTGGTCGGCGGCAGCGGTGGCACTGCTCGGCGGCAACGGCACTGCTGGGCGGCGGCGGCGGCACTGCTGGTCGGCGGCAGCGGCAGCATTGCTGGGCGGCGGCGGCACTGGTGTGTGGCGGCGGCACTGCTTGGCAATGGCGGCACTGCTTGGTGGCGGCAGCACTGCTGGGCGGCGGCAGTACTACTGGGCGGCGGCGGCACTACTGGGCGGCGGCGGCACTGCTGGTCGGCAGCAACGGCGGCACTGCTGGGCGGCGGCGGCACTCCTGGGCGGCGGCGGCACTGCCTGGCGGTGGCGGCACTGCTGCGCAGCGGCAGTACTGCTGGGCGGCGGCGGCACTGCTGGGCAGCGGCGGCACTGTTTTGCGGCGGCGGCACTGCTGGGCGGCGGCGGCACTGCTGAGCGGCGGCAGCACTGTTTGATGGCGGCGGCACTGCTGGGCGGCGGCGGCACTGCTGGGCGGCTGTGGCACTGCTGGGCTGCGGCAGCACTGCTGTGCGGCGGCGGCGGCACTGCTGGTCGTCGTCGGCGACGGCACTGCTGGGCGGCGGCGGCACTGCTGGGCGGCTTTGACACTGCTTGGCCGTGGCGCCACTGCTGGGCAGTGGCGGCACTGCTGGGCGACGGCGGCCCTCTTGGGCAGCGGCTGCCTTGCTTTTCGGTGGCGGCTCTGCTTGGCGGCGGCGGCACTGCTCAGCGGCGTCGGCACTGCTGGGCGGCGGCAGCACTGCTTGGCGGCGGCAGCACTGCTTGGCAGCAGCGGCACTGCTTGGCGGCGGCGGCACTGCTTGGCAGCAGGGGCACTGCAGGGCGGCGGCGGCACTGCTGGGTGGCTGCGGCACTGCTGGGCGGCGGCGTCACTGCTGGTCGGCGGCAGCGGCGGCACTGCTGGGTGGTGGCGGCACTGCTGGACGGCGGCGGCACTACTTGGCGGCGGCGGCACTGCTTGGCGGCGGGGGCACTGCTGGGCGGCGGCGGTAATGCTGGGCGGCGGCGGCACTGCTGGGCGGCGGCGGCACTGCTGGGCGACGGCGGTGGCGCTGCTGGTCGGCGGCAGCGCTGGCACTGCTCGGCCCCGGCGGCACTGCTGGGCGGCGGCGGCGGCACTGCTGGTCAGCGGCAGCGGCAGCACTGCTGGGCGGCGGCGGCACTGCTTGGCAGTGGCGGCACTACTGGTCGGCAGCAACGGCGGCACTGCTGGGCGGCGGCGGCACTGCTGGGCAGCGGCGGCACTGCTGGGTGGCGACGGCGGCACTGCTGGGTGGCGACGGCGGCACTGCTGGTCGGCAGCAGCGGCGGCACTGCTGAGCGGCGGCGACACTGCTGGGCGGCGGCGATGCTGCTTGGCAGTGGCGGCACTGCTGGGCAGCGGCGGCACTACTGGTCGGCAGCAACGGCGGCACTGCTGGGCGGCGGCGGCACTTCTGGGCGGCGGCGGCACTGCTGTGCGGCGGCGGCACTGCTGGGCGGCGGCGTCACTGCTGGGCGGCGGCGGCACTGCTGGGTGGCGACGGAGGCACTGCTGGTCGGCAGCAGCGGCGGCACTGCTGAGCGGCGGCGACACTGCTGGGCGGCGGCGATGCTGCTTGGCAGTGGCCGCACTGCTGGGCAGCGGCGGCACTACTGGTCGGCAGCAACGGCGGCACTGCTGGGCGGCGGCGGCACTGCTGGGCAGCGGCGGCACTGCTGGGCGGCGGCGGCACTGCTGGGCAGCGGCGGCACTGTTTGGCGGCGGCGGCACGGTTTGGTGACGGCGGCACTGCTGGGCGGCGGCGGCACTGTTCGGCGGCGGCGGCACTGCTGTGCGGCGGCGGCACTGCTTGGCGGTGGCGGCACTGCTGCGCAGCGGTAGCACTGCTGGGCGGCGGCGGCACTGTTTCGCGGCGGCGGCACTGCTGGGCGGCGGCGGCATTGTTGGGCGGCGGCAGCACTGTTTGATGGCGGCGGCACTGCTGGGCTGCGGCGGCACTGCTGGGCGGCTGTGGCACTGCTGGGCTGCGGCAGCACTGCTGTGCGGCGGCGGCGGCACTGCTGGTCGTCGGCGACCGCGGCACTGCTGGGCGGCGGCGGCACTGCTGGGCGGCGGTGGCACTGCTTGGCGGTGGCGGCACTGCTGGGCGGCGGCGGCACTGCTGGGCGGCGGCGGCACTGCTGGGCAGCGGCGGCACTGTTTGGCGGCGGCGGCACTGCTGGCCGGCGGCGGCAGTGCTGGGCAGCGGCGGCACTGCTAGGCGGCGGTGGCACTGCTGCGCAGCGGCGGCACTGCTGGGCAGCGGCAGCACTGCAGGGCGGCGGCGGCACTGCTGGGCGGGGGCGGCACTGCTTGGCGGTGGCGGCACTGCTGGGCGGCGGCGGCACTGCTGGGTGGCGGCGGCACTGCTGGGCGGCGGCAGCACTGCTGGGCAGCGGCGGGACTGCTGGGCGGCGGCGGCACTGTTTGACGGCGGCGGCACTGCTGGGCGGCGGCGGCAGTGCTGGGTGGCAGCGGCACTGCTGGGCAGCGGCGGCACTGCTTGGCGGCGGCTTCACTGCTTGGCGGTGGTGCCACTACTGGGCGGTAGCGGCACTGCTGGGCGGCGGCGGCCCTCTTGGGCAGCGGGGGCCCTGCTTTTCGGCGGCGGCTCTGCTTGGCGGCGGCGGCACTGCTGGGCGGCGGCGGCATTGCTGGGCGGCGGCGGCACTGCTTGGCAGCAGGGGCACTGCTGGGCGGCGGCGGCACTGCTGGGTGGCTGCGGCACTGCTGGGCGGTGGCGGCACTGCTGGTCGGCGGCAGCGGCGGCACTGCTGGGCGGCGGCGGCACTGCTGGACGGCGGCGGCACTGCATGGCGGCGGCGGCACTGCTTGGCGGCGGGGGCACTGTTGGGCGGCGGTAATGCTGGGCGGCGGCGGCACTGCTGGGCGGCGGCGGCACTGCTGGGCGACGGCGGCGGCGCTGCTGGTTGGCGGCAGCGGTGGCACTGCTCGGCGGCAACGGCACTGCTGGGCGGCGGCGGCGGCACTGCTGGTCGGCGGCAGCGGCAGCATTGCTGGGCGGCGGCGGCACTGGTGTGTGGCGGCGGCACTGCTTGGCAATGGCGGCACTGCTTGGTGGCGGCAGCACTGCTGGGCGGCGGCAGTACTACTGGGCGGCGGCGGCACTACTGGGCGGCGGCGGCACTGCTGGTCGGCAGCAACGGCGGCACTGCTGGGCGGCGGCGGCACTCCTGGGCGGCGGCGGCACTGCTGGGCAGCGGCGGCACTGCTGGTCGGCAGCAACGGCGGCACTGCTGGGCGGCGGCGGCACTGCTGGGCGGCAGCGGCACTGCTTGGCGGTGGCGGCACTGCTGGGCGGCGGCGGCGGCACTGCTGGGCGGCGGCGGCACTGCTGGGTGGCGGCGGCACTGCTTGGCGCCAGCGGCACTGCTGGGCGGCGGCGGCACTACCTCGACGGCGGTACTTCTGGGCAGCGGCGGCCCTGCATATCAGCGGCGGCGGTACTGCTGGGCAGCGGCGTCACTGCTGGTCGGTTGCAACGGCGGCACTGCTGGGCGGCGGTGGCACTGCTTGGAGGCGGCGGCACTGCTTGGCGGCGGCGGCACTGCTGGGCGGCGGCGGTACTTCTGGGCGGCGGCGGCACTACTGGGCGGCTTTGACACTGCTTGGCGGTGGCGCCACTGCTGGGCAGTGGCGGCACTGCTGGGCGACGGCGGCCCTCTTGGGCAGCGGCTGCCTTGCTTTTCGGCGGCGGCTCTGCTTGGCGGCGGCGGCACTGCTCGGCGGCGTCGGCACTGCTGTGCGGCGGCAGCACTGCTTGGCGGCGGCAGCACTGCTTGGCAGCAGCGGCACTGCTTGGCGGCGGCAGCACTGCTTGGCAGCAGGGGCACTGCTGGGCGGCGGCGGCACTGCTGGGTGGCGGCGGCACTACTGGGCGGCGGCGTCACTGCTGGTCGGCGGCAGCGGCGGCACTGCTGGGTGGTGGCGGCACTGCTGGACGGCGGCGGCACTACTTGGCGGCGGCGGCACTGCTTGGCGGCGGGGGCACTGCTGGGTGGCGGCGGTAATGCTGGGCGGCGGCGGCACTGCTGGGCGGCGGCGGCACTGCTGGGCGACGGCGGCGGCGCTGCTGGTCGGGGGCAGCGCTGGCACTGCTCGGCCCCGGCGGCACTGCTGGGCGGCGGCGGCGGCACTGCTGGTCGGCGGCAGCGGCAGCACTGCTGCGCGGCGGCGGCACTGCTAGGCAGTGGCGGCACTACTGGTCGGCAGCAACGGCGGCACTGCTGGGCGGCGGCGGCACTGCTGGGCAGCGGCGGCACTGCTGGGCGGCGGCGGCACTGCTGGGTGGCGACGGCGGCACTGCTTGTCGGCAGCAGCGGCGGCACTGCTGAGCGGCGGCGACACTGCTGGGCGGCGGCGATGCTGCTTGGCAGTGGCGGCACTGCTGGGCAGCGGCGGCACTACTGGTCAGCAGCAGCGGGGGCACTGCTGGGCGGCGGCGGCACTTCTGGGCCGCGGCGGCACTGCTGTGCGGCGGCGGCACTGCTGGGCGGCGGCGTCACTGCTGGGCGGCGGCGGCACTGCTGGGTGGCGACGGCGGCACTGCTGGTCGGCAGCAGCGGCGGCACTGCTGAGCGGCGGCGACACTGCTGGGCGGCGGCGATGCTGCTTGGCAGTGGCGGCACTGCTGGGCAGCGGCGGCACTACTGGTCGGCAGCAACGGTGGCACTGCTGGGCGGCGGCGGCACTGCTGGGCAGCGGCGGCACTGCTGGGCGGCGGCGGCACTGCTGGGCAGCGGCGGCACTGTTTGGCGGCGGCGGCACGTTTTGGTGACGGCGGCACTGCTGGGCGGCGGCGGCACTGTTCGGTGGCGGCGGCACTGCTGGGCGGCGGTGGCACTGCTGTGCGGCGGCGGCACTGCTTGGCGGTGGCGGCACTGCTGCGCAGCGGCAGCACTGCTGGGCGGCGGCGGCACTGTTTCGCGGCGGCGGCACTGCTGGGCGGCGGCGGCATTGTTGGGCGGCGGCAGCACTGTTTGATGGCGGCGGCACTGCTGGGCTGCGGCGGCACTGCTGGGCGGCTGTGGCACTGCTGGGCTGCGGCAGCACTGCTGTGCGGCGGCGGCGGCACTGCTGGTCGTCGGCGACGGCGGCACTGCTGGGCGGCGGCGGCACTGCTGGGCGGCGGTGGCACTGCTTGGCGGTGGCGGCACTGCTGGGCGGCGGCGGCACTGCTGGGCGGCGGCGGCACTGCTGGGCAGCGGCGGCACTGTTTGGCGGCGGTGGCACTGCTGGCCGGCGGCGGCAGTGCTGGGCAGCTGCGGCTCTGCTAGGCGGCGGTGGCACTGCTGGGCAGCGGCGGCACTGCTGGGCGGCGGTGGCACTGCTTGGCGGTGGCGGCACTGCTGGGCGGCTGCGGCACTGCTGGGCGGCGGCGGCACTGCTGGGCAGCGGCGGCACTGTTTGGGGGCGGCGGCACTGCTTGCCGGCGGCGGCAGTGCTGGGCAGCGGCGGCACTGCTAGGCGGCGGTGGCACTGCTGGGCAGCGGCGGCACTGCTGGGCAGCGGCAGCACTGCTGGGCGGCGGCGGCGGCACTGCTGGTCGGCGGCAGTGGTGGCACTGCTGGGCGGCGGCATCACTGCTGGGCGGGGGCGGCACTGCTTAGCGGTGGCGGCACTGCTGGGCGGCGGCGGCACTGCTGGGTGGCGGCGGCACTGCTGGGCGGCGGCAGCACTGCTGGGCAGCGGCGGGACTGCTGGGCGGCGGCGGCACTGTTTGACGGAGGCGGCACTGCTGGGCGGCGGCGGCAGTGCTTGGTGGCGGCGGCACTGCTGGGCAGCGGCGGCACTGCTTGGCGGCGGCGGCACTGCTTGGCGGTGGCGCCACTGCTGGGCGGTAGCGGCACTGCTGGGCGGCGGCGGCCCTCTTGGGCAGCGGGGGCCCTGCTTTTCGGCGGCGGCTCTGCTTGGCGGCGGCGGCACTGCTGGGCGTCGGCGGCATTGCTGGGCGGCGGGGGCACTGCTTGGCAGCAGGGGCACTGCTGGGCGGCGGCGGCACTGCTGGGTGGCTGCGGCACTGCTGGGCGGTGGCGGCACTGCTGGTCGGCGGCAGCGGCGGCACTGCTGGGCGGCGGCGGCACTGCTGGACGGCGGCGGCACTGCATGTCGGCGGCGGCACTGCTTGGCGGCGGGGGCACTGTTGGGCGGCGGTAATGCTGGGCGGCGGCGGCACTGCTGGGCGGCGGCGGCACTGCTGGGCGACGGCGGCGGCGCTGCTGGTCGGCGGCAGCGGTGGCACTGCTCGGCGGCAACGGCACTGCTGGGCGGCGGCGGCGGCACTGCTGGTCGGCGGCAGCGGCAGCATTGCTGGGCGGCGGCGGCACTGGTGTGTGGCGGCGGCACTGCTTGGCAATGGCGGCACTGCTTGGTGGCGGCAGCACTGCTGGGCGGCGGCAGTACTACTGGGCGGCGGCGGCACTACTGGGCGGCGGCGGCACTGCTGGTCGGCAGCAACGGCGGCACTGCTGGGCGGCGGCGGCACTCCTGGGCGGCGGCGGCACTGCCTGGCGGTGGCGGCACTGCTGCGCAGCGGCAGTACTGCTGGGCGGCGGCGGCACTGCTGGGCAGCGGCGGCACTGTTTTGCGGCGGCGGCACTGCTGGGCGGCGGCGGCACTGCTGAGCGGCGGCAGCACTGTTTGATGGCGGCGGCACTGCTGGGCGGCGGCGGCACTGCTGGGCGGCTGTGGCACTGCTGGGCTGCGGCAGCACTGCTGTGCGGCGGCGGCGGCACTGCTGGTCGTCGTCGGCGACGGCACTGCTGGGCGGCGGCGGCACTGCTGGGCGGCTTTGACACTGCTTGGCCGTGGCGCCACTGCTGGGCAGTGGCGGCACTGCTGGGCGACGGCGGCCCTCTTGGGCAGCGGCTGCCTTGCTTTTCGGTGGCGGCTCTGCTTGGCGGCGGCGGCACTGCTCAGCGGCGTCGGCACTGCTGGGCGGCGGCAGCACTGCTTGGCGGCGGCAGCACTGCTTGGCAGCAGCGGCACTGCTTGGCGGCGGCGGCACTGCTTGGCAGCAGGGGCACTGCAGGGCGGCGGCGGCACTGCTGGGTGGCTGCGGCACTGCTGGGCGGCGGCGTCACTGCTGGTCGGCGGCAGCGGCGGCACTGCTGGGTGGTGGCGGCACTGCTGGACGGCGGCGGCACTACTTGGCGGCGGCGGCACTGCTTGGCGGCGGGGGCACTGCTGGGCGGCGGCGGTAATGCTGGGCGGCGGCGGCACTGCTGGGCGGCGGCGGCACTGCTGGGCGACGGCGGTGGCGCTGCTGGTCGGCGGCAGCGCTGGCACTGCTCGGCCCCGGCGGCACTGCTGGGCGGCGGCGGCGGCACTGCTGGTCAGCGGCAGCGGCAGCACTGCTGGGCGGCGGCGGCACTGCTTGGCAGTGGCGGCACTACTGGTCGGCAGCAACGGCGGCACTGCTGGGCGGCGGCGGCACTGCTGGGCAGCGGCGGCACTGCTGGGTGGCGACGGCGGCACTGCTGGGTGGCGACGGCGGCACTGCTGGTCGGCAGCAGCGGCGGCACTGCTGAGCGGCGGCGACACTGCTGGGCGGCGGCGATGCTGCTTGGCAGTGGCGGCACTGCTGGGCAGCGGCGGCACTACTGGTCGGCAGCAACGGCGGCACTGCTGGGCGGCGGCGGCACTTCTGGGCGGCGGCGGCACTGCTGTGCGGCGGCGGCACTGCTGGGCGGCGGCGTCACTGCTGGGCGGCGGCGGCACTGCTGGGTGGCGACGGAGGCACTGCTGGTCGGCAGCAGCGGCGGCACTGCTGAGCGGCGGCGACACTGCTGGGCAGCGGCGATGCTGCTTGGCAGTGGCCGCACTGCTGGGCAGCGGCGGCACTACTGGTCGGCAGCAACGGCGGCACTGCTGGGCGGCGGCGGCACTGCTGGGCAGCGGCGGCACTGCTGGGCGGCGGCGGCACTGCTGGGCAGCGGCGGCACTGTTTGGCGGCGGCGGCACGGTTTGGTGACGGCGGCACTGCTGGGCGGCGGCGGCACTGTTCGGCGGCGGCGGCACTGCTGTGCGGCGGCGGCACTGCTTGGCGGTGGCGGCACTGCTGCGCAGCGGTAGCACTGCTGGGCGGCGGCGGCACTGTTTCGCGGCGGCGGCACTGCTGGGCGGCGGCGGCATTGTTGGGCGGCGGCAGCACTGTTTGATGGCGGCGGCACTGCTGGGCTGCGGCGGCACTGCTGGGCGGCTGTGGCACTGCTGGGCTGCGGCAGCACTGCTGTGCGGCGGCGGCGGCACTGCTGGTCGTCGGCGACCGCGGCACTGCTGGGCGGCGGCGGCACTGCTGGGCGGCGGTGGCACTGCTTGGCGGTGGCGGCACTGCTGGGCAGCGGCGGCACTGCTGGGCGGCGGCGGCACTGCTGGGCAGCGGCGGCACTGTTTGGCGGCGGCGGCACTGCTGGCCGGCGGCGGCAGTGCTGGGCAGCGGCGGCACTGCTAGGCGGCGGTGGCACTGCTGCGCAGCGGCGGCACTGCTGGGCAGCGGCAGCACTGCAGGGCGGCGGCGGCACTGCTGGGCGGGGGCGGCACTGCTTGGCGGTGGCGGCACTGCTGGGCGGCGGCGGCACTGCTGGGTGGCGGCGGCACTGCTGGGCGGCGGCAGCACTGCTGGGCAGCGGCGGGACTGCTGGGCGGCGGCGGCACTGTTTGACGGCGGCGGCACTGCTGGGCGGCGGCGGCAGTGCTGGGTGGCAGCGGCACTGCTGGGCAGCGGCGGCACTGCTTGGCGGCGGCTTCACTGCTTGGCGGTGGTGCCACTACTGGGCGGTAGCGGCACTGCTGGGCGGCGGCGGCCCTCTTGGGCAGCGGGGGCCCTGCTTTTCGGCGGCGGCTCTGCTTGGCGGCGGCGGCACTGCTGGGCGGCGGCGGCATTGCTGGGCGGCGGCGGCACAGCTTGGCAGCAGGGGCACTGCTGGGCGGCGGCGGCACTGCTGGGTGGCTGCGGCACTGCTGGGCGGTGGCGGCACTGCTGGTCGGCGGCAGCGGCGGCACTGCTGGGCGGCGGCGGCACTGCTGGACGGCGGCGGCACTGCATGGCGGCGGCGGCACTGCTTGGCGGCGGGGGCACTGTTGGGCGGCGGTAATGCTGGGCGGCGGCGGCACTGCTGGGCGGCGGCGGCACTGCTGGGCGACGGCGGCGGCGCTGCTGGTTGGCGGCAGCGGTGGCACTGCTCGGCGGCAACGGCACTGCTGGGCGGCGGCGGCGGCACTGCTGGTCGGCGGCAGCGGCAGCATTGCTGGGCGGCGGCGGCACTGGTGTGTGGCGGCGGCACTGCTTGGCAATGGCGGCACTGCTTGGTGGCGGCAGCACTGCTGGGCGGCGGCAGTACTACTGGGCGGCGGCGGCACTACTGGGCGGCGGCGGCACTGCTGGTCGGCAGCAACGGCGGCACTGCTGGGCGGCGGCGGCACTCCTGGGCGGCGGCGGCACTGCTGGGCAGCGGCGGCACTGCTGGTCGGCAGCAACGGCGGCACTGCTGGGCGGCGGCGGCACTGCTGGGCGGCAGCGGCACTGCTTGGCGGTGGCGGCACTGCTGGGCGGCGGCGGCGGCACTGCTGGGCGGCGGCGGCACTGCTGGGTGGCGGCGGCACTGCTGGGCGGCGACGGCACTGTTGTGCGGCGGTGGCACTGTTTGGCGGCAGCGGCACTGCTGGGCGGCGGCGGCGGCACTGCTGGTCGGCGGCAGCGGCGGCACTGCTGGGCGGCGGCGGATTTTCTTGGCGGCGGCGGCACTGCTGGGAGGCGGCGGTACTGCTGGGCGGCGGCGGCACTGCTGGGCGGCGGCGGTAGTGCTGGGCGGCGTCGGCACTGCTTGGCAGAGGCGGCACTGCTTTGCGGCAGCGGCACTGGTTGGCAGCGGCGGCACTGCTGGGCGGCTGCGGCACTGCTGGGCGGCGGCGGCACAAAGCAGGAGCGGGAGGAAGAAGCGGGAACATGGAGCCAACTGAAGTAGCCGAGATCAGCCCGGCAATATCTACAGTTGGGGGGATTCGCTGTGCGGTGTTTGAGCACAGCCTGTTAAATAAACACCGGATTTTGTTTGAAGAAACGAGAGTACTGGCTCACGCTCACACTTTCAACTACTGGGATTCTGTCATCGGGGAGGCGATTGAAATCAGATCATGTGATAATAATATCAATAGAGACTCCGGATATGCACTCAGCAATGCATGGAAGCGAGAAGGAGAAGGAACAGAGGTTGGCTCCCAGAACCTTTAGTACTTTCCGCAGATTACCGCCTGCTGCGAGAGATGGCGCTACTAACAACACGGAATAGATTGCGCTAGAAAATCCTAGGTGGTTAGGTGGCACCACCCGAGTACGCGCCATTACTGCTATGACGTAAGCTAGCCAATGAGAAGCCATCTCCTGGTTATATAAGCGGACGCCTCCAGTTCACGGCAGTCAGTTTTACCCCTGACGACGACTATGGAGGATATAGTCGAAAGCTTTGGGCTCCTACCCATATTTGACGCGGCAAGAACACCGAGAGTATTTTACGCAAGTTCTGGGTGTTGTCTGTCAAGGACACTTATGACTTTAAGATCAAAAGCCAGTGCAATGTTAGTTATACGTAAGTTCAAACCTTGTTCAAAACTATATACAAATAAGGTCAGATGCCACAGTCACCATTCGTCTGTTTAGGACGAAAGAGTCGTAACTACATAAACAGTGTTTTGAACAAATCGAGTTAAAGATTTTGTCCAAAAAACTGAGTAGCTTTAAATAATTAATTGCGATCCTCTGTACGGCAAATAAAAAGTTTATTATATTCATTGTTTTCTTCACCTATGCCTTACATATTCCATTCACTCACTAGAATCTAGATGTTAATCAAGTATATAGTCATATCGGTCTGATCCGAAATGGGAGCATAGTTATATCAAGGAACGCTTAAATAATTTTTACAGTAACTTTATTCGTCACGATTTTGCAGTCAACAGTACTATGGTTTCCGCAAATGATGCATCGTAAAAAAGTATCAGGTAAAACGGGGGGTGGAGGGCGTGATAAGCAAGGTATAAGTATGGAAAAATTTTCAGCAATTAAGACGATAATTACAAGTGGTGAAGTGATGAAATATTATGGCTTCACTGCTATGTAGTCATGTAATTCGTTTGTAAGAAGATGAACAAATTTCATAAGATGCGTAAGATGTATTACAAACAAGTTTCTGATTATACAGTAGAGACATCACTAGTACTTGAGTTGTCAATACGAGAAAGAGAGAGAGAGAGAGAGAGAGAGAGAGAGAGAGAGAAGTTTCTTTTATGACTCTAGAAATGTCCTCTTTTCTGAAGACAGACATCTGGTAACCCTAAACGAAACGACGTGCTATTGGCCGTTGAAATGACGTCAGTGGCGAAGCAGCACTGCCAGCGAAGCGGCGCTGCGCCTTCATACAGAACACCACAAAGCACACAAAAGTTAACTGTTTACGCATTGCTTACTGCAGTTACACACCTCGTTAAATTCTTCCGACAGCCGATGAATGCCACTGACTTGATCTTACCCTCATTGATGCCGCTGCATTCTCTTTCTTCAGCTTCATGTTGAGGTAGCGTACTCTAATGAAAATTCGGCCCCGTAAGAATATTTTAATGACCCCCGGCGCCACGTGAAGATATTTCTGCGAAATTACGTCGGCTACTCTCTCAGAAGTTTTTTTTTTCTTTTGAGAGTAGATCACTTCCGCTAATCTAGCTGAACTGCAGCTCGAACTCTGAGACCTGTCGCATCCACTCGTCAGACAGCACTAACAAACCTCCTCGCGATAGAACTTCTATCCACCCGTATTCTGCGAGCTGTTTTGGAATAGAACAAAGTAGTTTATTAGGCGACCCCCCAGTGAGGTGGTGTCATATTTAGTAGCACGGCGTGCAATGTAGTCTGCCAGATATCTGTTCGTCAGACAGCACTAACAAACCTCCTCGCGATAGAACTTCTATCCACCCGTATTCTGCGAGGTGTTTTGGAATAGAACAAAGTAGTTTATTAGGCGACACCCCCAGTGAGGTGGTGTCATATTTAGTAGCACGGCGTGCAATGTAGTCTGCCAGATATATGAATCCCTCAGCTGGGCATCCAACATCTGCAGCATCCTCACAACTAAAACTTATGTCCTGGCTCTCTGCTTCCCCATCTGACATGGCCATTGCTTCAGACATATCCGGCAAAATTCCGCACAGCAGACTGGTTGACAGGAATTGTTGTGAGTCTTCTTCCTATCTCACACACGAAGTATTAGACGGTGGAATGTCTTAGGCATTCTTTCCCTGAAGCAACAACCGCAGCCGATGTTTCACTTATTTAAGAGGGAGGATGCTGATGGAAATGGCCAGTACCTCTACTCCGTGAAAACAAATTTTAAAGACAGTCCTGGTTCAGTCGTGCTGTTATTATATACTTAATGCCTAGTGACAAAAGGACAGAATGAAGGCCAATATAGAATTTATTGACATTAAGAGTCCTTTCTGAAATGGTAACAGCTTCCTTCGGTTTCCAGTCTGCATTGTTTCACAGCACAAATACATTTTGCTGAGAATTGTTTCTTGAAGCTACTCGTGTGTTCCATAGGCACTTGCTAACGTCTTTTTGTCAACCATTCTGCGAGAATTTAAAATGTCAATCGAATAATAGATATATTAAACTGAATTAGAGGCATCGAATTTTCTGTTGTAAAACACACGAGAAAAAAAAACCGTTCGCGCTTATACACAGTAAACAAGAGGCTGCTGCCACGTGCTTCGGCGGTGACGTCATGCGCAGTACGACGAATTTCTACTCGGGCTGCGCAGTCCATTCGGGCCCCCTCTGCAGATTACGTTAATACGAGTATTAAAAAGCACTGACAGCCTATACAGGTACTTATTTCAATAAAACACAAACTCGAAAATTAGATCCAAAACCTCGAAACTAACAATTCCTTTCACACGATTAATAACTACCAAAAGAGGGGGAATTTAGTGTCTGCTATACAATGCTACCACTTTACGCATGCGTGCGTGCAGATGCTCAGCATCTGTCGTATAAATTATACACGGAAGTAATAAGGTTGTGATGTCATACATTTGTTCTCGTTTAATCACACTTGTTACAAAATATATTTATCTGTGTCACATACAAGTTAGCCATAAGACACGGTGGCCTTCGTTTTACGCTAGACAAGCCTCGCTCTGTACATTAAACAGTCTGTGAACCGTGTTTCTGACTGGAATTCAACAATACTTGTTCATTGTTACTAACGGTCAGGTGGTGGTTATCTGAGCATTTCTTTTTAGCTGGCAAGTGTGAACAGTGTGCCAGGCAGTCAGTGGCGTAGCTACTACAACACCAAGGGCCCCGGGGCAAAAATGACGTTAGGGTCCTCTCTAAACTAAAACTATACCACAGACGCCGACTTTTGAAAATCTTGGGGTATGCTCAGTGGCGTTACCAATGGGAGAGAGGTGGTTGCCGGTCTGCAGCCCCCCCCCCCCCCCCGACAGGTATTTCGTATTTCGAAAAAAAAAAAAAAAAAAGAAAATCTTTATAACATTTTCCCAATTCCATGTAAAAAGGTCAAGTAATAATTTTGTTTTATTTTAGTAGTATTTCTTCTTTTTTGCTTTATCTGGTGTTAATTTAGGATCATTTTAATCTCTGAAAGGAGAAATGTAATTTTTTAATACACAGGAAAGAAATTAACAGCCATTGATTTCAATTTCACGTTTCAGAACTACTGGGCGGATTTTGCGACCATTTGAACCTGTTTTCCCGTAGTAGTAACTACTAAAATCATTTTCAGAGTTTTCGTCTTCTGAGACATGTGTATCAGATAATGATGTGCCTGTATTATGAATACTGTGTTCACTAACGCATACACTTACATCGGATCGTCTTCCTGGCTTCATTCTTCTGCAAATTTATTTTCTATTCAGCATTATCAAAATAGTCCATAAACACTTATGCTGTCATACCATGTCTGTCGTTACTAATAGGTTCACAACCCATTGTTACTTCACACAATAATGCAGTAAGCAGTATGAAAAATGACACGACTTACACTAACACGATTCCTTGAAGGCAGTTGACTTCTAAGAGAATACATAAACGTTAAATTAGTAGTATACACATTTTCAAACCCACTTCATTTCTAGTTATTTAATACAACAATTAAAGGTTACCGCCTTCAGTTTACGATATTGAACTAACAAGCAGCATTCCATTAACATTCGGACTATTTAGAAAATGATCACTTCACTCACATGTCAACATGAATTTTAATGCCTACGAATGCAATTACCTGTTTGTTTTAGATCATCTTTTTACAGTGCTGTATTACAAAAGCCAGCCACCCACCAATGAAATGAGAGAGTCGAATTTAATTACAATTAAGAAATATAATGTAAAGAAAAAAATAATACCAAAATTTTCAGTGGGGTATGCCGAACACACCCACTCAAATTTTGGGGTATGCTTGAGCGACCGAACATACCCGTAATCGGCGCCTATGAACTATACAGATGCAATACTACTTCGTCAGGTTCTTAACGCTTACTGGAAGACATAATAAGGCAAACCTAAATACTCTCAAGTAAATTACTGTCACGTAGCAGAGAATATTTAATCGTACCCTCTAATATAATTATAACTGTGAAAGTTAATTATGCTTTCAAGCAGAAACAGCTGTGATGCTGCAGCTACTTCTGCCGACTGGAGTGTGCCGATTGTTGTATTCAGCGACTGTCGGCTTGGCCTGTCAGCAGGCCCCACTAGGAGCAATGTTCCGTCACTCTGTGGCCCAGTGCAGCTACTGTGGAAAGCTTAGTTTGACGGGAGGGGGAATTGATGGACGGTAGGGTGGGAAGGTAAAAAATAAATAAATAAAAATTTAAAAAACGACGCTCTACTGTAACTTTTTTCGAACTTTGCTCACGGAGGCCGAGGGGCCCCTTGATCTCGGGGGCCCCGGGGCACTGCCCCGCCTAGCCCTATGATAGCTACGCCACTGCAGGCAGTTCGAAACCGGTTGTGGTAATAAATATATACGAAAGGTGACTGGTTGCTGTTATTTTCTGATTTCTTTAATCAACACAGTCGCAGGTTCCACACTTCCAGAATGGATACAAGTTTTATTAATAAAGACTTCAAATGCATACAAATGAGCTACACCTGTCTGTAAAGAAGAAAGTAGCGAGGATTGTGTATGTCCTCAAGTTATCGCTACTCCTAGACAGTGGCGGACTAAGACTGTCGGAGGCCCGGGGCGGCGGCAGAACAAAATGAGGCCCCCTGTTCACTTGCAAATACATGCATTACTATAAAAAAAATTATTGAGATTTGGAGGCCCCCAGGACGAGAGGAACGGTACAATCTAAGAAAAAAAGATTCTGGGATTTGGAGGCCCCAGAAGCAGAGGCCAAGGTAGCTATAGAGAGAGAGGGAGGAAAAAAAAAAAAAAAAAAAAAGAGAGAGAGAGGCCTGGGGGGCAGTCCGTCCCCCCTCCCCCCGTTAGTCCACCACTGCTCCCAGATAATCTTTACGAATATCTGAGGTACCGGTAAAAGGAGAAATTTCTGTTACATAGGCCTACTTGTGATTTTTAATATTGTCATTGACAAGCAATATTACAGTTTTGCTGAATTTATTTAAAGTTCTGCAGACATACACCAGTTAACCTCCATGCTTTAAATAATGAAACACTTCACCAGTTAGGGAAGTTTATTGCTTATCACAAAGAATTTCAAGGATTTATTCGCCTCTTCTAGTGCATTTGTTTTAAGTACGGTACTTTTTCGACATTTCAGTGTGTGATTTCCTGACACACTTGCACTGCAGTTGCCTCTTTTAGGTTAGCTACTGAAGTTCGGAAAATCGGACAGAATAAATATTGAGGTGTGTGATTTATCCTAATGTTAGAAACGATAATTTTTTCTGTCTGCTTAAAGGTATTGTGCCTCTTCCATTACTCATAGTATGCAACATAATAATCTGTGACTTAGGCCTACCTCTGCACAAAAACCAGTGTAAGTGATGATTTTTCTATTTTGATATCCAGTTTAATGGAGCAGTCTCAAAAGCTGCAAGTATAGACATACTGTTTAGTAAGTAAAAAAGTTGCCAAGATTTTATTATGAGTGCTACGAATTCCCTCACTACCGTAACCTCAAAAAGACTACATAAAAAAAAGCATAAAATCACACATGGAAACGTCATGATGTATTTATGTAAACAAATGTACTAAAAGCGAGAAAAATTCTCGAAATACGTTGTGCTAAGCATAAAAATACATAATGGATGCAGTTTTTCAGTATTTAAATCCATGAAGAACACAGTATAGACCACCCAGAAACATCCAATCATGATGAACAAAATGAAGTTATGGTACATTGAACTACAATGACTGTCATTCAATATATTTGTGAAAGAATAATTTTGAATACAGAAACCACTGAAAAGCGGAAGCACATGTAGACCTGCACCACATTTGCAGGTCACTTCATATAACAGACTCATCACTTTGTTGAAGAACGCCAAAACCAGTAAGAATAATTTGTGGACAGCTAATACTCTATTATCACAATGCAAAACAACGTAAGAGAGCCACTACAATAACATTAAGATACTCCACAATTCCGAATTGAACACATTTTCTTTAGATTATAATTTATACCCTAAAATTTCTGATAAAGGATTTAAACAACTTGGGGTGCCCAATAACGCATGTCAACGATGAAAAAACTTTTTCAACAATTTTACATTTTTCTTACATATTTCACGCTGCTAAACATGAAAATGAAATTAAAATTATCATGCCACCCATCGTAAGTTAACAACTTGAGCATCTATTACTCTCATATTTCATGTAAAAATAAACAATAAATATTTTTTATTTCTTTAAAGTAATATGGTTGACAAGTAGATTATAAGAATGAAATTTAGAAGACTGTGACAACACAAACGGCTAGAGTATTTGGTTCCATTTCCTTTGTTTTGATGCGAGTCATATAACTTCTATTCAGCGTCCTATTTGAAGTGTAATTTTACCATAAAATGTAGGCCTACTTACCTGTACTGTGTTGTTATCTTCTGGAATATTTGTTGATTTCTTGCTGGTTTCCTCATTCTCTGGTTCTACGATTTCCATTATTGTCTGTTTCAGGAGTACGAAAGAATTTCTTTAATGCCGCTGCCTGTTTCTCATTTTCAGCCGCTAATTGTGTTCTTCTTTTCCTGTATACATTACTAGAAGGCTTCCTTTTTCCACCATGTTGAGAAAGAACACATTAACGCAACGATTCTTCTACTAATTCATTTCTTTTTGGTTGCCGATAACTCAATATTGTTTGTGAGTATTGTTAGAGCGGCCGATATAGCTTTGTCACATGGAGTGAATTGTCGGCACCGTGGCGATTAATTGTCAGAGCGTGTTATAGTTGCTCAAAACTCCCAACTCTCAACAATAGCCTTTAGCTTTGTCATCGGAGGTTTCTTTATGGTAAAAACTTTCTCGATAATTTCTTTTTTTCTTTTAAATCAGAGGAATATAAATGATTTTGTTTAAAAAAAAGTGTACTTTCCATATTTTCGTATGAAGTTAAGACATCAAGATAAAGCTGGGCACCCCACAAGGTTTGTTATATATGTGTTTCAGATTTAAGAAAATGGTCAAAAGGTGAGAAAAAAGCATTTAGGTATGATATCCCAGTGATATGGAAGGATGAAAAAAAATGATGATTATTTTTGTAGTTCTGCGGTAAGTGGTTGTAATAAAAAAATAAGAAAGTTATTTCTTATACTATCCTATCGTCGCCTCTCCGTCCTGTACGCCATGATCTAAGTATTCCTGTTCCTGAGCCAGTAAAGTCATAGAAAAAATGATAGTTAGCAGTTCCGAGTCTCAGGAAGATGATCAGGATAAGTTTCAGTGTGATAGAATAAACGTAGAACTCGAAAAGTTTACTCAAACTCAGTTAAATGATTTGGTAAAAAATTTGGGATTAACTAAGGAAAGAGCAGAACTTCGAGGCTCTAGACTAAGAGAAACAAACTTACTAGCTTGAGGAATATCAATGGTTGTGATCAGGAATACATATAAAGAATTTTCACGGTACTTTAAACAAGGAATTGAATTGGTATATTGCCACACAAGAGGAAAAACTATACGCAAAGTTTTCCAGAGAGTAAGGAAATATAAAGCTATGTAGTATGAAAAACTTCGGTACTGTATGATTTATATGAAAATAAAAACGAAATGTATGACAGATTTTTTACATTGTAGTTTTTCTTTGTGATATCCTTTGTACACTGTGTTTTCTATTTGTACCACTTACAATAAAATCTGTACATGATAGAGTAATACTGAGTTCATATTTTGATTCACAATCCCAAAAATCATATAAAATCAGTCTAAATTATAGAAAAAGTTTGTCAAAACTATCTGTTGTTAGTCTGCGTAAACTGTAACATCGGACCATAGATTCAGGATTATATCCAGACTGTGGTATTTATCGTCTTCTGGGTGGCACAATCTCTCTCTTTCTTTCTCTAAGCATATCAGTTTCTCACTATCACCCCGTTTACATGGGCTCCCAAAACCGGATTTCGTAGACCGATTTCCCAATTCCGCTTTTGGTTGGTCATGTAAACACTACAAAGTCGATTCTGGAAATCCGCTTCTCTAAAGCGGTTTTCCAGTTCCACAATCGATTTTCGTGCCCATGTAAACGCAACCGTTTTTGAATCGTTCTTGGCTTGTCAGATTGTGTTTTCTTGTTAAGAATTTTCGGCACATATGGAAAGAGTGATATTTTCTAATGTGAAATAAAAGTATAAACATTATAGTGAAGATAAATCTGTGTATTTAAATAAAGAAAAATAGCGATTGTGCAGACTAAATAAGGAACTGAATCAGCTGTTTTCCAGCCGCCATTTTAAGTGAGCTACGAAATCCGATTCAGGCTATGCCATGTAAACACGACAGCGAAAAACGGTTTACGAAAATCGATTTTCGTCTTCCGGAAGATGTGTTGCATATAAACGTAGTAGCTTGTGAGAACGTCGGTCGATTTGACCGAAGAAAACAAACTGATTTCAATTGGACCGTCATCCAAAGTGTCTAATAGTATGTTCGGGCGATTTCGGCCACTCTGTGACCGTGCCCATTGTATTGATTTGAAACGATCGGCCGTTTTTCGCTGATGTCTGTCGTCGGTAAAACATACCGATATCGGAGCCACTATGACCACAGCCTTAGACCACACGGTCATTCCTCTCAGCGGGCTACCTTTCCTCTGCAGCGGGCAGTATACCAAATTTATTTTTATTGCGACATTTTCCATTCCAGAACCGCGTATTGCCCCCGGGGATTCTGACTCCCACGCCCAGCGGTGCCCACAGGGAGAGGGGGGGGGGAGGCGTAAACTGCGTCATTGAAATTTCGGGTGGGGGGGGTGAAAAATTGGTACTTTTGACCAGCCTGGAGGGGGCTTTATAAAACAATTTACAAAACGTGAAGTATAAGATATTTAATTCCAATATTAAATAGCAAAACAGGACCTCATATCCAGGGCAGGCGGAAGGGGAAAATATCACCCGGGCAAAGAATCCATATGGCGCCCCCTACAACCAATTGGTATCACTTTCTTTAAATTTGCTATGCTACCTTACAGATAGCTGCTTTTAAAGGATACCCCAGTGAACTCTATAAGAATCAATTATAACTGAGTAAGATCTTAACCTTTAAAATTTTAAACATGGCTGCAATTCAGCAACGGTGGAACAACAATCCAAGAGTCAACACAGTTTCAGCCGACCAGTTGCATAAAACCTTTGTCAGTTAAATACACAGAGTAAGTTTTAGTTAACGAAACAATTATTTACACATGAGCATGCAGAATATTCTACGTCACTGATTAGAAATTTGCAGAACGATTCAAGAAACAACGATTTACATACAATTAAGATTGAAGATGCGATACATCATTTATTTACACATATATACATGAAAAACCTTGTTAACTGCGAAAAAAAACCACATATATGAACAAAAGAATATACAAATATTTTTGTAAAAGCATTGTACAAAGATTTCGTAATACAACCAGTAATATAATTTTATATCTTTATACAGTTTTAATGTAAATTGTCCTTTGAGTTGTTTACAAAGCCAAGTAAAATTAACTTTTCGTGCCATTTTCTCTGCAAAGTCTTTAATTAAAGTTGGTTAATACACATCTAACGAGTAAAAGTCTTATCGCTTTGGTACCTGTATCAAGCATCAGTGTTGCTATAGAATGTAATTATTGCTACTTATATCAATGGGGAAAGAACTTTCTTTGAGTGAGCCTGAAGTTCGCCGCCTATCTGAGAGGCCGCCACCCTACCCACCCCAGCCTGCTAAGACGCTACGTGTGTAAACACCTCTATTAAACGTAATAAAACAAAAATACGTTACGTAATGTAGGCCTACTTACCTGTACTGTGTTGTTATCTTCTGGAATATTTGTTGATTTCTTGCTGGTTTCCTCATTCTCTGGTTCTACGATTTCTATTATTGTCTGTTTCAGGAGTACGAAAGAATTTCTTTAATGCCGCTGCCTGTTTCTCATTTTCAGCCGCTAATTGTGTTCTTCTTTTTCTGTTTACATTACTAGAAGGCTTCCTTTTTCCGACATGTTGATAAAGAACACATTAACGCAACGATTCTTCTACTAACTCATTTCTTTTTGGTTGCCGATAACTCAATATTGTTTGTGAGTAATGTTAGAGCGGCCGATATAGCTTTGTCGCAAGGAGTGAATTGTCGGCACCGTGGCGATTGTAATTGTCAGAGCGTGTTATTGTTGCTCAAAACTCCCAACTCTCAACAATAGCCGTTAGCTTTGTCATCGGAGGTTTCTTTATAGACAAATAATGTGAAGGGTTTGAAGGGATTTCCTTTATAGGAGATTCAAGAAGAAACTGGGGTTGTTATAAAGATTGAGGCCTATGGCATGAGGTAGTAATCAATGTTGCTACATAATTTATGAAAAAGCTAATTTGTATTTCAGTGTTTACAATAATATAAATTTAGCAAGGATTTTGGCTCCCCCCAAACTCTTCTAAAATTTGGCGCCCTTCCGCCGGTACTGCTCATATCTCCGATGAGATGTTGGAGGTTAGATTAGGTTACATGGCTCATAAGAAGAAATTAATAGACAATAGGGTAGGAATATCTTACCATTATACATAAGATTACTTGACTCATACACAGAACATTCCTATTATATTATTTTACATAACTATATACCGGTATACAATAGGGTTGGAACATCTCATTTTTATGGCAATAGAATGTATGATTTTTAATGTGAATTTTACATTATAATAAAAATAATGGAAATTTTAGGTTACCTCTATGTACTCATTAATAGATTAAAAACAGTGGTGCGACAGATACGCCCTGTCTGCTTTCTGGAATATGTTAATGTTCTCAATGTTTCTAATAAGCACTGATAGTTTATTGTAGCTACAGCGTAATTCCCATATGAAATATTTCTTTCTGATTGACAAGCCATATGCCAGATTAGCAAACGTCCACAGCAGGTATACATAACTTGGACTCATATTTTAACAAACTGCCCAATGAAGCCCACAAAGTTCCACTAAATAAATTTAAAGGGGTGGTTAAAAAAAAAATAAAGCTTTCTATCGCCTAAAGCAGTTTGATGAATATGATTTAAGAAAACTGCTCCAGTCACTTTTACTTGAAATGATATTTATTCCATGAACCAGTTTTAAAACCTTTTCAGGTTCATCATCAGATGGATTATGTTACACTAACATTTTAAGCGTCATGTTGGATGCTGGCTCTGTGGTGGGAATAAGGAAAGTATTTAAAAAAAACTCGAATTGCACGTTGCTTAGGTCGTGTCTTGTAAGATTCCTTTGTAAATCAGCAAATTTCACGGGTTCTGAAACATTCGTAATGGATAATCTAAATAGTTTGGTGAATATTCAACAAATTACTTAGGGTTTTAATATTATGTGCAACCAAATTTTAAATAATATGTAGTAAAGTTAACATTGTGATATACGGATTTACTGCTCATTATTATATGATGACTACAATTATTTATCAGTTTTTATATATTTACTTTCGTAACATCATCTATCTATGAAAAACAACTGTAATGTACTAACTGTACAGATTTTGTATATAAATTTCATATGACGACACCGCTTTCATGTAGACATGTTTAAGGGTGAATAAAATGATCCACTCTATTCTTCCTGTAAAGAGTTTACCACACTCGAGACTCGACAGCGCTGTGTGTTAGCGGTGAGTTTGAGAAACAATCAACGGCGCTCTACTCAGTATTTCGCATTGACGCTAGATGGCGTGGGCGAGGCTTAATGGACAGTGGCGCTGCATGTCGGGACGTCAGCACACACCGGAACTAACGAGTTTACTTCTTAAAACAGTTTTGCATGTGTCAATGTCCACTCCATCGGGTCAGCACTCAGCTGGCACATCAACCATAAGAAAATCGACTCCCACTCGGAGATCTCCTACTTGCAAATAATTTGTTAACTCGTTTCGCCTATTTGGCGCGTGATCAGATTTCTAAATATACTGCTTTCACATCAGCGTACGTCAATAGCAAGAGGCTTGCGCTTCTCGAAAATTACTCTACTTTGCTCAGTGGCGAATCCAAAGGGAGGGTCATAGGGGGTCATGACCCACCCTGCCCCGCAAAACTATATCTCGGCCCCATCCTCCCACATACACTACATTTACATACAACGTATCTTCCGGAAGACGAAAACCGAATTCGTAAACCGTTTTTCTCTGTCGTGTTGACATGTTATAGCCTGAAGCGGATTTCTTAGCCCACACGGAATGGATTGAAAAATATCTGTTTCATTTCCTCATTTAGTCAGCACAATCCCTATTTTTCTTCGTGCTCAGCCTGATACTTTACCTTCACCCAAAGACCTTGTAAAAAATAGCTTTCACTGGCCATACCAGCGGAAAACTCTTTAACAAGAAGGCGCAACCTGAAAAGCCAAGCAAGTTTCTTCAACGATTGCGTTTACATCGGACCGAAACTCGATTGTGGATTTGTAAAACCGCTTTACTGAGGTGATCAACATTCCTCTTCTTAAAACAATCTTATAGTGACGGTTTGCATACGACGATCCAATAGTGGTGCTAGTTAAAATACTCTTCGATTTCACACCGTGCAAATTAATTATGTCTGATCAAAGATGCTATTATATTTATTACATTAAATGCGTAATAGATGTAGCTTACAAAGTTTTGGACATTTTTTCATATCAGTATTTTACAGTGCAATTTATTATTATGCTGAAAAAGTGCAGCATTTTTGGCGATAGGGCTTAATACCTAACCCTCAGTTTTTGTGGTATTTACTAGCGTAAACAAATTATTAGGTATTAAAACTGTTATTATTACATTAAAGTGTTATATATTATGGAAAAAAAGAATTTAAAATGATCATATTAAAATTATTAATTTTACCGTAATTAAAATCGTACACATATACGATACGTTGAAAGTGAGCTTGTTGCCAGGGTAAATTTTTCAGGGAGGGACCAAAAACATTGCTGCCCAGTGTGGGGTCCTTACCAAGTGAGTTTGACGGAGAACATCGAAAGAGTCCAAAGAAGAGCAGCTCGTTTTGTATTGTCGCAATATAGGGGGATCGCGTCACGGAAATGATACAAAATCTGGGCGCTTATCGCTGCGGCGTGGGCTACTTACGAAACTCCAATCGCCAACATTCTCCTCCGAATGCGAAAATATATTGTTGACTCCCACTTACATAGGTAGAAATGATCATCAGAATAAAATACGAGAAATCAGAGCTCGAACGGAGAGATTCAGGTGTTCTTTCTTCCCGCGCGCTATTCGAGAACGGAATGGAAGATAAATAGTATAGTGGCGGTTCGATGAACCATCTGCCAGGCACTTAAATGTGATTTGCAGAGTATCCCATGTAGATATAGATAACTGTGACCCCCTCCAGAATCGAACATTCGATCCGGCTCTGCCTTTGCTACACCACATTCCCAAAGCTACTTCAGGGTCATGTTTGAGAAGCGTTCATGATTATGCTAGTCGCAGGAGAAGGACGTTTGAGATCGTACCGTATTTTACGCAGTTCTCTCATTTATTGCTGCAGGTTTGGTATTGTGTACTCCCTAAGTGAAAGTTATGACACATGACCGCTACAGCGAAATTGCGATACAACAACATGGAAAGCGAAGAGAAATCTGGCGTCGTGATGGCAGTTTCATTCTCCAACGACGTTTTCGAACGGCTGCTGCAGTGCAAGGATAATCAGTAAATTACAAAAACCTTTCGTATCCTCTAGTCGTAATATTCTATTACGATATTTGGTAAATAATGCGAACTCAAATTTGGAAAAGTAGTATATTTTTAGTTCCAGCTCGCGTAGGCCTATGTACAATTTTATAATGAAATTGCTTCGTCGATGTCAACATCCCAAACATATAATGAAGACAGAAACGACTAAACTGTGCATCGTGGACAATGCATTCTCCCGCCCATAATGGCGGCCGGAGCTATTTCTCGGAACCCGCTTGCGGGAATCCGTTACTTTTTTACTACTATTTGCCAGGGCAGAGGAGCCGTCGTGCTTTGTTCGCTGGCGGCTGGCGCTGATGAACTGAAGCGCAGCTTCCCCCACCCCGCCACCGCTCTTGGCGCCTGCGCAGTTGCTCCGCTCCCAGTTAGCGTCGCGCATGCGCCTACGGTGCAGACACTAGCAGCTGCCCCACACAATTTCTCTCGGGTTGGTTGGGTTTTGTTTTCTCTTGCTGTAGACTCTTACGTCGCCCGCGGTGGGGCTTCCTTTCAGCTCATTACTTCCTTCTGGCCACTGCTTGCTTGCGACGCCGTAGCCGCACCTGCAAGACGTTATGTTTAGATGACCCATGCAACCACAACAGAACTGAATCAGAAACACGAGGCCGAAGAAAATTGTGGCTGCTTTGCACATAAAGAATGAACACATTCAGATTTTTAAAATTAATCTTTATAGTCATTGTTTCACGAATATGAAGGAGTTGAATATTGTGTCATTAATTAACAAAAGATGCCTGGTATTAATCAGTTCGAATACACCCACATGCGAAAACGGGATTCCTTAGTGGCCTTAATCTCCCGTTTCGTTGATCACAGGGGAAGCGGGTAAAGTGTTTCCGATTGATCGCGGCACAGTGATTATTTGCAAGCATATCATCAGAATCGTCTTACTGTAGCTATTCCCCAGCATCAATACTTAAACATTACATACAGTATTTCGTGCTACCCAGCCTAATTGAGCAAATCAGTCGGTATTTATAGACGGCATATGGTCAAAGTTTGGGCTTTACTCGACTCACCATTTGTCCACTGGCGATTCCAGAGAAAACCATGAATTGTTGGGATGGCTACTTATGTAGGTCTTTTTATGTAATGAAATCGTTATCGTTTAAACTACCACAAGTTGTTAAGGTGATATTGTTAAGGTACTTTTTTCGATATATTTTCCCTCATCCATATCTAGGAGCTCAGAGTTGCTGTACCTACGCACAAAACTACAAGAAACGGTTTTAGCCGTTTATGCTCTGTCGATCATAAATTTCCAAATGATTAACGTTAGGAAATTACTTAAATTTTAATAATATATTCTAGAAACTCCATTCTCCAGTTTTCGAATATCTTCAACCGCAGAGGTGCCCCCCCCCCCCCCCCCCCGTCTTGGACAATGACTCAACCTCCCCACAAAAAAAAAAAAAAAAAGTAAAAAAAACTGCAACAACCCTCCCCCTTTTCACATCCGAGTTATTAGGTCCTGTTTTGTCATTTAATATTGAAATTAAATATCTTATTTTACGTTTTATTAATTGTTTTATAAAGCCCCCCTCCCCACACCAGGCTGGCCAAAAGTACTAATTTTTCACGCCCCCCCCCCTCTCCCCCTGAAATTTCAATGATGAAGTTTGCGTCATGCCCCACTGTGGAAACCTCTGTTTAACCGTTTTCGAGATAAACCCAAAATAAAATGAAATAAACATGGTGTTCGGTTACCAAAGGTACCAGATCTGGTGCTAGACACCATTTCGTCCGCTGTAATACAATCCAATTTTCAGAAATCTACTCGGCGAAACGTTTGATTTTTGCGCATCATACAGTTGCCTATTTTCGATGGACGGTTGATTTCATTTTCGTTGATTGTCACAGTTACTGTTCAGCATTAAATTATGAATATGAGAGGAAATGTTTCAAATGATTAAATGTTTGTATAGCTTATGGAAGTTAACTACAAGGTCATCAGTTCCTAAACAAACTACTTATGAACTAGCTAACACTAAGGACGGCACAAATATCCATGCCCGAGGGGGGATTCGAACCCCCGACCGTAGTGGCCGTGCAGACTGTAACTGACGCGCCCCAGACCCCTCGGCCACCGCGGCCGGCGTGAGAGGAAAAGGGGAACTACACGGGCGATCTTTAACAAATTTTGCCCGCTTTCCCTCATCCCCTATACCTCTCCGTTAAGAATTTACAAGTCCGACTAAACCGCTCACAAGGACTTATTTAGAGAGGAAACAACGATGACTGAGTAAACAGACAACAGACTGAGAAATAAAGGGGCAGTTGCAATGCGTAAAAGAAACAAGGGCCAAATACAATGACACAAGGACTGTGGCAGAGAAGAAGACGATGGAAACTGGTAATAAACATCTAGAGAAGGGGATGATGACGGTGCCACTGGAGGAAGATAGACGAGAAAGTGCCAACAGGAGAAATAGTAGGGAAGAGACATATCTACTATTTGGCCAGGATAACTTGACGATTCGCGCAGTGGCTGCTGGGAGCTTGTCTTGCACGAACGGAAAGCATCATCGGCTGCTTGCAGCAGTGCTGGAACCGTTACCGTAACAATGTGTACTGTAATTCTTCGCGTCAAGGAGCATTATAACGTTGGCAGCGCAAGTAAATAAAAGAATATCTTTCAACTTGTGTCGATTTTCTCCACTTCTGGCAGCACCAACAAAATCGTCAAGTTATCGTGGCCAAATAGTATTCAAGGAGAGTGGTAGAGACTTGATGTGTTTGAAAACATCGCTACGGGGAGGTACTGGATAAAGGGATTTAGTCTGTTCAACGCCGGACTTAGGCTAATGCCACATTAGGCGTTTTTCTCCGCTGAAGGTCAACGGTTTTTGTCGCGCTGGAAATGGAATTTCCTGTAGCAAACGGAGGGTGCCACACCGAGCTGTAATTGTCGTTCCGTCAAGTTTCTGCACGCGACTGTCGCTGTCGATTGGGCCTGAGCCCATTTCTGACGCGTCAATACTCGTCTGCATTCCTGCCACACTAGGCTGTTTTTGTCGGCACTCGCGCAGCAGCCACAAGCTACTGTTCTCACGAGACCACACGGATATTGGATTTTAGACTTTCTTCATATTTATGGTAAGTGAAAAGTGCAGAACATAAATAACAAAAGCCATTCGATGAAACTCTCAATAATTCTCGAGAAAATCAACTTCGAGGTTTTGTAAGTACCTACACGTGGGTACCAATAATTCAAATAATAACCGCGTTTGTCCGTGTAGCTCAAGTGGTAGCGTTATGGCGTCCCAACTATAGAGTAGGTGGTTCGAAACAAGCTACAACAAATATTTTTTTCGTTGTCTTCGAATTCGGTTGTACAAAACATTTTGTGATCTATAATTCCACATGAAGTGTCAGTTTCTGTTTATGTACACTCTTTGACAAAAAACCTGGCCGCCGGCCGGCCGCCGCTGAGCCTAAGTCTGAGCCGATCGCGACATGGGACAATAAAAGTGGCCGCGCTGATTCGCTCTAAGTCCAGCTATCTGCACAATCTGGCAACACTGCAGACTGCGGGGTTCATACAGTACTTCTTGTGTGCAGTTAGAAGATACCTGGGTCAGCTACATCCGTGGTCTTGCGGTAAAGTGCGCGACTTGCATGTTCAGTATTAGCGATCGAAAGCGACTGTTGACAAAAATTTTAAATTCATGTCACTCGTGCGTGCTGATGCTACATGTGTAAGGGGAGCATATGTGTAACGTATTTCAGTTTTTGGTACACTGGTAATAACATTTCGGCCCAACAACATTGCTGCCTCTGGCCGCAGCACTTGGCAGAGCTCTCCCCTGCCCATATACCTCGCCGGCAGCAGCGGTGGCGGCGCTACACAGCGCTGCCTCGCCCTCTGCCCACAGCGCCTGCCGCCGCTCATCACCCTGGATGCGTAAAATGCTGTAGCGTTGCTGAGTGGTGATCCATAAAAAAAGGTTGCGATTCGCATTTCACACAGGATATAACGAAGCAGACCACCTATTTTGAATGATGAGCATATAATACATTAGAGTGGCAAAAAATTGTCATTGTCTAATCCAATGGCACTCTACGATGGTTAACACTTATTTGTGGTTTAAATCTCGATCCTTTTCCTTTCCGAAAAACCTTTCATGTTTTATGAGCTAAATTATGTGAATACGTTTCAGTGCACGTTCTAAAGCAACACAGGCACACTGCAAGGTTCGTGTCTTCATGTCTCATTTCTACAGGAGATATTTCGCATCAATGGAGGTGAATTCGAATTTCTTCGAAGGCGTTTGTATGGTGAAGCAAAGAAGACATCTAATATCATTTCCATAATTTGAAGTCGACCTTTCTGAAAGACTTATTGTATAAAGCTTTTCTTATGAATCCGTTAAAGAGTTTCTTCTTGCAATCTGCAGTGTATAAAGTAAAATAAAACGAAATTCCATCCCCAAACGCAATTTCTCCAACCAGGATTAGAACTGCCGCCTCACACCAGGCTTGCATCATAAGACACAAGCAGAGCCACACAGCCAACCACCCACTGCCGTATATTGCCCTCAGTCTCTCACATATTCAATGCTGAGCCCCTAACGCATCGCGAAAGATAACTTGAAAGTCACCTAGACAAATAACTACATTCCTTGAGTGCAAAAGTTAAATTTCTGTCTCTCATTTCATGTGGGCATTACACATCATGAGTCATGAAAGTAGAAGAGAAATGTCAAGTGAGCTTAGCGAGACAATTCAGTACCACTTGCGGAAGTAACTGCACTATCACAGTGTTGCCAAATATCAGCAACGATGTTGCCAAATCTTAGCTGTACTAGGAAGACCTGTGTAGCGATAAGCGACGCGAAATCGCGTACGTCTCATGTGGGCTTCTAGAGGGGAGTCGCGCATTTTGGTTAATATGCGGCGCTCTCTCCTGATAGTTTCCGTCGTCACATTTAGGATGCAGATATTAAATTCGTCCAATGAGGCCGAAACTAGGGTTTAAATTTTTTGAAGCTTTACTGAATTATGATATATTTTCAGCAAATGACTAGAGAAAAAAATACTGATATTGTGATTGCAACATACGGCAGATCAAAGACTGAGATACGTAAACATGCATCACGATTACATTTTCACCCCCCCCCCCCCCCAAAAAAAAGAATAAAACAATTGCTTTGTTACATTTCGACAAAAGCTAATTTTTTTGATGAAAAGGTACTGGAAATAATGATGCCCCATCCGTCTCGAAAAACTTTGTAACTAGAAAGCGACTGCGTTTCAAAATGCAGCCTTACGACTGTGCAAGTAATATTTCATGTCTTCTACGTGAATACATAAATGTGTTGGTGTGCTTGAAAGCCAGAAGAAACATAGTTAACTGACTATTTGTGCAACACAGTAATTATTTCATTTGAGTATTCAGAAGACTGGATATTTAACATTACGGCATGACCATAGAAACTAAACTGTATATGTGCGAAATGTGCAATTCTGAGGTTTTTCCTGTCAAACATATACATATAATCTATAGACTACTAAGCAGCTTTTTATTTCGTAGTGTAACAGCGTTTTTGGGCCAACAAATGATGATGAGAATCCGAACCCATGTGTCTGATGGATTTTTCGAACGTTGCAACCTATGACTTAACAGAAATTGTTACAAACGTTTTACCAACTTTCTCCTATGGTCCTATTTTTCGTCAAACCACACATTCTTTCTGGTCTCTTGGCCACATTGGAAAGAACGCTTTTGCAACTGAATTAATGATAATAATGATGGAAATAATGATGATGTTTATGGCGTTACAGCAGAATGATAAAGATTACAATAACAATAGAAAATGCCGTTCTCTTGGTTGACACACTACGATGAGTTTTGGTATTTCGTTGCTGAATACCATTTAGGACATTTTTCAGAGGAGAAAAATAGACGTGAAGCCACACACATCACTAGTACAACGATACCTCACTAATCAACTATGCTTGCTGTAGATCAGAAAACGAGAATGGCGCCACCGAGCTAAAATGAGATTACTCGTTCAGTTATCTGACATTTGTTGGCAGTTAAGACACACAGTCCCGACATGAAACACAAAATTGTTTGCAATTTAAGCAGGGGTAGACCTTTCTGCGGTCGAATATTTACTTCAGGATAACAGAGTCATTTAAATGCAATGACTAATCTCATATCCTCATGAATATTGGAAAATACCTCGAATTCTGAAACTAAGGGAACGATCAGAGTTGCCTAGTATCGTAACCAATACTGCTAAGATATAGGACGAATTTCTTAGCCATCCCACAATATCCTCATTCCTACAAACAACTTGCTTCAACTGGCTTTTATCCAGGCTGCGCTGCCAAAGCCCATTCTAAGTAAGGCTTCATCCAACAACATCATTGAAAATGCTGATGAACAGATGACTTACCTTCATCAAATTCCGGGGAGAGTTTCTTTTAACGAAACGGATAACGTGTGAAATGACTACTTTCTCCAAAGTTCCTACGCATTTTTGTCCCAAATTGGACGTATATATGTTCAATCTTGTTATACGCAGCTCACATTTCAGGAGTATCACCAAAATGAGCATCTGGTGGGTACCGTCCTAGAGCAGCTATTACGCACGTTTTTACCGATAATCATAAAATTGACCAGACGGCTTTTGCTGCAGAATATAGTGACTTCTATTATATCCGCATACCCTTTCCCAATAAGAAACTGTTTTCTTCGTATAGTGATGCCCCTGTTTAGGTGAATTATAATGTTAGTGTTTAATGTTGCTTCAGAAGTACTTTTTGTCTTAAATATTTTTATCTTTCCAGGTGATTCAAAGTAATTGTAATAATTCGTTTCCCTTCAAATTACTCCATTCATTCGATCTATTATTTGTAAAGTAATTGCAACCGCCAAAAGTGAAATTGTCGTATAAACCAAACCGTTTGGTTGTTTCAGGTCTATCGTCCATGGGCAGTAGGAATATTGTTCGTAACCGTAAACAGTTTGCTATTGCTGTTCATCTCCTTAATATTGTTAAACACATATTTTCCCTATAATTCTCCTCGTGAAGTGGTTGAACTGCTGTGCTTTATTATTGTTAGTACCATTAGTTTTTATTTCAAGTTGATCTCTGAATTTTATTATGTATTACCGTTACATTTGTTTGTTCAATATGTTTCACAATATTGAAGATCAACAAGTTTTCATATCCATTAATATAAGCGAGTTAGAGCTAATGTATAACGGTCATTATTGTCTTGTTTCATCCGTAAACGTTCCTCTGAAAATCTGGAACACTTCTTTTAACACCCTTAATTTGAAACCGATACGTAGGCAGAGGACATTCACGGATTGCTCATTTATTAACCTCATTCATAATGATAATTTGGATCCAATTTATTTACAAATTTTGTACTCAGTCCATTTAATTTTTATAATAGCGGTAAAATTACAGCCTTGCGCATTCTACGGCATCTGTTCAAAATCAATGAATAAGAGATACGTCAATACTTTTATTTACTATCTTTTAACAAGCAACAGTGCAATTGCTTTCGTTAATGTTGTTTTAAACCATGGCACAATTCATAGATCAATTTTAATCGTTGTAACACGTGTTTATTAGGTTGCTTTATTGTCTATTGTGTTTTTGTTACAAATTTTACAATTCATTTTATATTAACGATAGGCCAGAAACTTAATTAACATAACTCAGAACCGCGTGATAATGCAATATTTACTCGCATTCGTTTTTGATACGGAACGAGTTAGTGCAGTGGTAACACATGGGACTCATATTCGGCTGCACGGCGCATCGAACTGGCCTTCGGCCATTTGGATTTGAGTTTTCCATGATTTTCCAAAATCAGTCTAGGCAAATACCGGAATGGTCCCTGCGGCAGGACACGGCCGATTTCCTTCCACATCCTTATCATGACAATCCGAACTTCTGCTTCGCTCTAATGACCCCTTGTCGAGGGGACGTTAAATCGTAACCTTCCTTATTTCTTTCGTGTCACGTGTGCAATAGAGTTTACTTCGTTCATGTTCCCGTGTGTTGGTACAAATTTTGCAGTTCATTTCAAACTAAGTTCCCTCTGAACAAGAGACCTTTAACTTTCAACTAAACTTAGAACTGGATGACACTGCTTCATTAACGCCATTTCTTAATTGGTGTGTGGTGGAGGGCACTTTTCATACAACTGCTGTTTCCGCCTGTTTCTCTTCCAGTTGTGAATGGTTCGCCGTTAAAACTATTTCTGGTAAGACTTAGTGTGAGTTCATATCGCCCTATCTTTTTTACCTTCACGATCTTTTCGTGACTAATACATAAGAGGGGTTAGGTGAAATAGAAATAAAACAAATGTATCGAATGTCTCTGTTGTATTCTCATAAAAACGTTTGAAACTGAATGAAAAATTTCACACACACAAAATTTGAAAAGTGTAAAATAATCATTCAAATGGAAAATGCATATAAACGTGGTTTTAAAATAGACTAAGACGTATAAAGTAACTTTTGTCCACTCGATAATTGCTACCGCGTTAAGGATAGTTTCAATAAATTTTCGAATTTTTAAGAGCTATGTCAGACATCATAGTAACACTGGAACACAAAGTGTTCTTGCATCATGAGTAATGCTAACAGTAGCGTTTAGTGGCCACCAACTTGAAGGGTAATTTCTTTCATTACCTTTCTGAAGTCGATAAGAGGTATGACGCGGTGGGGGCAGCCACGGTCGTTTTGGTAAATGCGGCACAACGAGCGAGCGAAGGATCGCGCGTCTGGAAACGGAGAAGGCGGAGCGCGCCTACTGGAGAGATAGTTTTCGTTCTGAACAGAGGAAGCCATCAAACGGAGCCTAACAGATGTTCGGTAGACCTCTTGGAACTTACGCGTAACATAAGAAATAAATGAAATTCACGAATTGCATTGAACATTGCAATGGTTAGTAAATTAATGTCGTCCGCTATCTGCGACGACACCGATCGAATGATAATCTATTGACGTGAGATACCTGGCACCTAAAAGTCACCATTAAGTTTGTACTTTGAAACCTATCAACGCGCTGTAATGAACACACTGCAATTAAAACTATGCCTGCTTCGCATCCGGCCATGAGACAACATAACATTTTATGAAATCAACGAGGCAGGCAACAAAGACAGCACCTCATCAAGGAATGTGTTCAAAAAATTCAAATGGAACGCTATTTAACGTATCAAGATGTTCTGTCAATAACAGGTTGCTTGTAATTTCCATAATGACCCGCGGACATTTTATTTTATCAGGAAGCAAACTCGAAGGAAACTGGACAAAATTTGAGTATTTATATTGAAGACTTTTCTGCGACAAATTGTGAGTCTTATTGTTAGTTAATGGAGTACAGTAAACATAAGTCCTGCATATGAATCAACCATAAACCGAGAACCAAACCTAGTAATAGGCTCAATGAGGTATTCATTGATTTTTTTTTTTTTTTTTTTTTTTTTTTTTTTTTTTTTTTTTTTTTTTTAATAGCTGGCCATGTGACATACGTGCAATTTGGAGAGCACAGTATCTCGAGCCTGAGTGGAATTACTGATCCGGATCCTAACATGCAGGACGCCAGCTACAAAAACTCGTTCATCAGGCCATCAATGTAATCAAGATTTTCCAACGTCATAGTAGGGCCTATTGTTTCGCAACTTCGGCATCATGTAGATGTGTGTCTCATATGTAATTCTGCAGTCAGTTGACTTTTTCTTGTCACCTACATTAAATATTTTGAAAAATTAACATCATAATATGCTCATTGTCGTAGTTAACTGAATTTGTGTTCAAGAAGGTCGTTTCATACATTAACTACTCCTACTCTCTTTCACGTTGGGAGCAATCTGCCTCAGCTGTGAGTAAATCAATGAGGTAGGGTTTATAGCAGTAATGTCTAGCTGTATAATAGTCACTTTCTGTAAACCTAGCCAATTTAGAAATCGGGTCCGATTTGTTGCAAAAGCTGATCTTATCATTTCGTTTCGATACGTCTTAAATTTATCCGCTTACTATGAAACAAAATCATCCGTGCCAACTGTCTCCTGGAAACCTCATAGCAGATGTTGTAGCCACCTACTTCAAGAATATCAAGTTACATCACAAACAAAAAGAAAGAACATTTTCTTAAATGAATTTATCAATTGTTCTAAAATGATGGTAAAATTTTAAATATAGATAGAACAACTTATTTGGAAATCACTTCAATCATCCCATAAAGGAAATAATAAATTCTGAAGCCGCGTCAGCTGTTCTTTTTTTATTAAGAACGTTACTTTACAGTTCCACGACCGTTTTCACGTTTTTAAAGACCCATCTTCAGGTGTTAATTTTTTTCATATGAAAATTCATTATAGAGACACAAGGTTCTAATCGCTTTCATCTGTCATGGGAATAAAATTTCATTAATTAGGCTCAGATATATGGAACCAGTCCAACAGAAATCATCACTGTCATTCAGAATAAAAATCAAGGACATTAAAATGTTGGATAAACAGTCGCGTAATTTTGGTTACTGTATTTTCAATGAAACCAGTAGATCGCCGAAGAAGTGAAGGAGTACAAACCAAAGAAGACTGCCCAAAGAATCGAAGAAACCGATAGATGATGGATTTGTATTTTGCTCATCTTTGCATCAAGTATTATGGCAAAGTAAGAAAACTTAGGAATATGCACAACCACCCAGATTCTCTGTTCTGTTACAGCTTCATGAGGACTAAATTCGTTTAGGTAATATTCCTTTAATGTGAGACGCGATTGACAAGACTCAACATAGATACAGTCCATCTTCGGACAACAGTGCCTAGTATCATTGGAGAAAATGATGGTTCGCATTACTTTTTCGTTTTGTTACAAAAAGCTCTCACTGAACGTTGATGAGGGTAAGTTATCAATTCATCAGCATTTCTTCTCAATGCATGGCTAAAAGCCAGTTGAGGCCAGATGCTAGTAGGATTGAGAATATTGTGGGCTGTCGCTTTCAAGATGCGAAGTGTTTGATACCTTACTGTTTAGTGACGGATGATGCAACGTCCATTTCCAGTAACTCACAAAAAGGGTTTGTAGATATCTAAAAAAGTAATTGTTTTAGTCTTTTTTGGGGGGAGGGGGCTGAAACTGAAATCGTGATGCATGTTTACGTATCTCAGTCTTTGATCTGCCGTATGTTGCAATCACAATATCAGTATTTTTTTCTCTAGTCATTTGCTGAAAATATATCATAAAATTTAAACCCTAGTTTCGGCCTCATCGGACGAATTTAATATCTGCATCCTAAATGTGACGACGGAAACTATCAGGAGAGAGCGCCGCATATTAACCAAAATGCGCGACTCCCCTCTAGAAGCCCACATGAGACGTACGCGATTTCGCGTCGCTTATCGCTACACAGGTCTTCCTAGTACAGCTAAGATTTGGCAACATCGTTGCTGATATTTGGCAACACTGTGATAGTGCAGTTACTTCCGCAAGTGGTACTGAATTGTCTCGCTAAGCTCACTTGACATTTCTCTTCTACTTTCATGACTCATGATGTGTAATGCCCACATGAAATGAGAGACAGAAATTTAACTTTTGCACTCAAGGAATGTAGTTATTTGTCTAGGTGACTTTCAAGTTATCTTTCGCGATGCGTTAGGGGCTCAGCATTGAATATGTGAGAGACTGAGGGCAATATACGGCAGTGGGTGGTTGGCTGTGTGGCTCTGCTTGTGTCTTATGATGCAAGCCTGGTGTGAGGCGGCAGTTCTAATCCTGGTTGGAGAAATTGCGTTTGGGGATGGAATTTCGTTTTATTTTACTTTATACACTGCAGATTGCAAGAAGAAACTCTTTAACGGATTCATAAGAAAAGCTTTATACAATAAGTCTTTCAGAAAGGTCGACTTCAAATTATGGAAATGATATTAGATGTCTTCTTTGCTTCACCATACAAACGCCTTCGAAGAAATTCGAATTCACCTCCATTGATGCGAAATATCTCCTGTAGAAATGAGACATGAAGACACGAACCTTGCAGTGTGCCTGTGTTGCTTTAGAACGTGCACTGAAACGTATTCACATAATTTAGCTCATAAAACATGAAAGGTTTTTCGGAAAGGAAAAGGATCGAGATTTAAACCACAAATAAGTGTTAACCATCGTAGAGTGCCATTGGATTAGACAATGACAATTTTTTGCCACTCTAATGTATTATATGCTCATCATTCAAAATAGGTGGTCTGCTTCGTTATATCCTGTGTGAAATGCGAATCGCAACCTTCTTTTATGGATCACCACTCAGCAACGCTACAGCATTTTACGCATCCAGGGTGATGAGCGGCGGCAGGCGCTGTGGGCAGAGGGCGAGGCAGCGCTGTGTAGCGCCGCCACCGCTGCTGCCGGCGAGGTATATGGGCAGGGGAGAGCTCTGCCAAGTGCTGCGGCCAGAGGCAGCAATGTTGTTGGGCCGAAATGTTATTACCAGTGTACCAAAAACTGAAATACGTTACACATATGCTCCCCTTACACATGTAGCATCAGCACGCACGAGTGACATGAATTTAAAATTTTTGACAACAGTCGCTTTCGATCGCTAATACTGAACATGCAAGTCGCGCACTTTACCGCAAGACCACGGATGTAGCTGACCCAGGTATCTTCTAACTGCACACAAGAAGTACTGTATGAACCCCGCAGTCTGCAGTGTTGCCAGATTGTGCAGATAGCTGGACTTAGAGCGAATCAGCGCGGCCACTTTTATTGTCCCATGTCGCGATCGGCTCAGACTTAGGCTCAGCGGCGGCCGGCCGGCGGCCAGGTTTTTTGTCAAAGAGTGTACATAAACAGAAACTGACACTTCATGTGGAATTATAGATCACAAAATGTTTTGTACAACCGAATTCGAAGACAACGAAAAAAATATTTGTTGTAGCTTGTTTCGAACCACCTACTCTATAGTTGGGACGCCATAACGCTACCACTTGAGCTACACGGACAAACGCGGTTATTATTTGAATTATTGGTACCCACGTGTAGGTACTTACAAAACCTCGAAGTTGATTTTCTCGAGAATTATTGAGAGTTTCATCGAATGGCTTTTGTTATTTATGTTCTGCACTTTTCACTTACCATAAATATGAAGAAAGTCTAAAATCCAATATCCGTGTGGTCTCGTGAGAACAGTAGCTTGTGGCTGCTGCGCGAGTGCCGACAAAAACAGCCTAGTGTGGCAGGAATGCAGACGAGTATTGACGCGTCAGAAATGGGCTCAGGCCCAATCGACAGCGACAGTCGCGTGCAGAAACTTGACGGAACGACAATTACAGCTCGGTGTGGCACCCTCCGTTTGCTACAGGAAATTCCATTTCCAGCGCGACAAAAACCGTTGACCTTCAGCGGAGAAAAACGCCTAATGTGGCATTAGCCTAAGTCCGGCGTTGAACAGACTAAATCCCTTTATCCAGTACCTCCCCGTAGCGATGTTTTCAAACACATCAAGTCTCTACCACTCTCCTTGAATACTATTTGGCCACGATAACTTGACGATTTTGTTGGTGCTGCCAGAAGTGGAGAAAATCGACACAAGTTGAAAGATATTCTTTTATTTACTTGCGCTGCCAACGTTATAATGCTCCTTGACGCGAAGAATTACAGTACACATTGTTACGGTAACGGTTCCAGCACTGCTGCAAGCAGCCGATGATGCTTTCCGTTCGTGCAAGACAAGCTCCCAGCAGCCACTGCGCGAATCGTCAAGTTATCCTGGCCAAATAGTAGATATGTCTCTTCCCTACTATTTCTCCTGTTGGCACTTTCTCGTCTATCTTCCTCCAGTGGCACCGTCATCATCCCCTTCTCTAGATGTTTATTACCAGTTTCCATCGTCTTCTTCTCTGCCACAGTCCTTGTGTCATTGTATTTGGCCCTTGTTTCTTTTACGCATTGCAACTGCCCCTTTATTTCTCAGTCTGTTGTCTGTTTACTCAGTCATCGTTGTTTCCTCTCTAAATAAGTCCTTGTGAGCGGTTTAGTCGGACTTGTAAATTCTTAACGGAGAGGTATAGGGGATGAGGGAAAGCGGGCAAAATTTGTTAAAGATCGCCCGTGTAGTTCCCCTTTTCCTCTCACGCCGGCCGCGGTGGCCGAGGGGTCTGGGGCGCGTCAGTTACAGTCTGCACGGCCACTACGGTCGGGGGTTCGAATCCCCCCTCGGGCATGGATATTTGTGCCGTCCTTAGTGTTAGCTAGTTCATAAGTAGTTTGTTTAGGAACTGATGACCTTGTAGTTAACTTCCATAAGCTATACAAACATTTAATCATTTGAAACATTTCCTCTCATATTCATAATTTAATGCTGAACAGTAACTGTGACAATCAACGAAAATGAAATCAACCGTCCATCGAAAATAGGCAACTGTATGATGCGCAAAAATCAAACGTTTCGCCGAGTAGATTTCTGAAAATTGGATTGTATTACAGCGGACGAAATGGTGTCTAGCACCAGATCTGGTACCTTTGGTAACCGAACACCATGTTTATTTCATTTTATTTTGGGCTTATCTCGAAAACGGTTAAACAGAGGTTTCCACAGTGGGGCATGACGCAAACTTCATCATTGAAATTTCAGGGGGAGAGGGGGGGGGGGCGTGAAAAATTAGTACTTTTGGCCAGCCTGGTGTGGGGAGGGGGGCTTTATAAAACAATTAATAAAACGTAAAATAAGATATTTAATTTCAATATTAAATGACAAAACAGGACCTAATAACTCGGATGTGAAAAGGGGGAGGGTTGTTGCAGTTAGGTTTTTTTTTTTTTTTCTTTTTTTTTTTTTTTGTGGGGAGGTTGAGTCATTGTCCAAGACGGGGGGGGGGGCACCTCTGCGGTTGAAGATATTCGAAAACTGGAGAATGGAGTTTCTAGAATATATTATTAAAATTTAAGTAATTTCCTAACGTTAATCATTTGGAAATTTATGATCGACAGAGCATAAACGGCTAAAACCGTTTCTTGTAGTTTTGTGCGTAGGTACAGCAACTCTGAGCTCCTAGATATGGATGAGGGAAAATATATCGAAAAAAGTACCTTAACAATATCACCTTAACAACTTGTGGTAGTTTAAACGATAACGATTTCATTACATAAAAAGACCTACATAAGTAGCCATCCCAACAATTCATGGTTTTCTCTGGAATCGCCAGTGGACAAATGGTGAGTCGAGTAAAGCCCAAACTTTGACCATATGCCGTCTATAAATACCGACTGATTTGCTCAATTAGGCTGGGTAGCACGAAATACTGTATGTAATGTTTAAGTTTTGATGCTGGAGAATAGCTACAGTAAGACGATTCTGATGATATGCTTGCAAATAATCACTGTGCCGAGATCAATCGGAAACACTTTACCCGCTTCCCCTGTGATCAACGAAACGGGAGATTAAGGCCACTAAAGAATCCCGTTTTCGCATGTGGGTGTGTGTGCTGGAGCGCCTCAGACCCCTCGGCCACCGCGGCCGGCGAAGTCTTCCGACGTGAACTAATATTGTAATACTTTAAACAATGAAACCTAAGTTTTTTGATTGAAAACATCATTATTAACACTCTGTTATAAAATAGAGAAAATTACGAATAAACAAAAATACGTGCATTTTTCGTAAAAATTACAATTAGATGTTAAATTTCGGTAAGTATTTGAACACTATGAAAAAAAAATCTGTTATTGCTGGATTCAAATCACTGCCCCTAAGTTTGTAAGGCTTGAGCCACCCCAGCAGATGGTGCAACTAATCCAATTGTTGGCACTTACATATACTTGCAAAATTTCATAATCGATTTTATCGTGAACTTTTGAGAGTTACGTCGAATAGTTTTGGCTCATTGTTATTTGTGATCTGAGCTTCATGGTCCATAATCATCAAAAATTCGATACCCATTTGGTCTCCTTGTCAGTTCTGTTTCGTCTGTGAGTGACAACGTCCAAAAACTCTCCAAATGTCGTACCAGTGGATCATGTGGACAGTGAACTTGATGGTAATTCAGGTGGAGAAGTATCCCTGTTTCTACAACATAAAATCGTTGGGTTATAAAGATCGCCTACGATAACGAACTGCCGGCCGCGTTGGCCGAGCGTTCTGCGGCGTGGCAGTCAGTCTGCACGGCCACTACGGTCGGGGGTTCGAATCCCCCTCGGGCATGGATATTTGTGTCGTCCTTAGTATTAGCTAGTTCATAAGCAGTTTGTAAGTTTAGGGACTGATTACCCTGTAGTTAAGTCCCCATAAGCTCTAGAAACATTTGTACATTTTTTTATATCGAACTACATATAATGCTACTGCAGATAAATATTTAAGTTTTGAATGACAGTTCATCATGCGTGGTGTCTCTCATGGCTGGTTGCAACACAGCTGCAGAAGTCAGCGATTTTTGTCGCTTTTGTGGTACCCAGATAAGTACAGCTCGACTTCATCTCTTAAGTACGGCTCGACTTCATCTCCCGGGACCATAATCGTTTGAAGTGTAACACTTACAGGCGACCATTTCAGTCGCGATTATTATCGAGAGGAGAAAATTTCCTAGTGTGGCATTGGACTTAGGCATTACAAACGGAGCAGTCGCACTGGGCCCCACGCTTCTAGGGACCTCGCGCAAAACATTAGAAATTTCACCTTTAAATTTGTTTCTGAAATTACTTTTAATGTAATGTAGTTCAAGAATTTACCCATTGTGACACGACTATGGACAGTGGAGTACGTCTCAAATTTAAAAAACTATGACTTTATCGAAGGAGTGTCAGCACGACTATTGCTCAACCTTATATTACGAGCTAGAAAGCATACAGGATAAATTGGCCGGTAGTTCCGCAAACGGCTGGGCTGGTGGGGATGGGACTGTGAGGCACAGTGACTCAAACCACAGACAAATATATACAGACGGGAAACCCCCGTAATGGACTGGTCCTACGCTCAGGGGTGTGGGGAGGGAGCGTTTCCAGCAGTTCCGTAAGATGTCCCATGATGGCGCTAAGGTCAGAAGCAGCTCTTTAAACTGGCCAGAGCAGGCGGCAGGTAGCGGCTGTCCCCACCACCACCTCCCCTCAAACGCCAGCAAGCAGGACACAGCCGTAGCCTCGTGGCAGGCGGCACGAGCTCTCCCCTCACCCTCCCCTCCACGCTACCCTCTGACGTGCGAGAGGCACCCTAAGCCAGGGAACGGCCTGACACCTGCTAGTATCTTACGGAACTACGAGGAGAGCGTAGGACATGGTTTAGGAGGGGCTTCTCCTCTGTATATGTTACCCTGTGCTCAAGCGCACCGAGAATTTCTCGAGCTGCTGGTGCTCAAGCAGTTCTCGAGGAGCTCATGAGAAGTGGTGCGGGCCGCTGTGTGGCGAGGCGGTTGACTGGGGCAGCACGCCTCGTCCAGAGCTGCGGTTATTTGCAACGCTAGCAGTGATTATCATTCAAATGTGAGCGTTTAATACAAGAAAACCAGTCACCCTGCTGGCAGTGCTATACGGAGGATGGAGATATCTGTTGCTGAGTTCGTAGTGTAGTAAAAAAGATACAACAGGTGGGCTAAGACATTTAAAATTACGCATATCTAGCAGTCAAACAGAAATGTTTAGGGATACAAAAGTGCATTCTTATATTAATACAAATCGCACAAAATACCGAGCAATTATGTATGTCAAATCCATTCAAACTAGGTTAAAAGGAAATTTGGTAAAAAGGTTCTATAGTACCTGAAAAAGTCCACGAGTATCGGAAGACAATTTTTGACTTGGCTGCCAAAACATCCAAAAATGTATCAAAATCATCATCCAAAGTTTTGAACAGAACGAGGACATAACAACCAACAGTCAGTATTGTATTTGTAAATTGTGGTGGCTGTGGGTAAAGTACGAGAGCTTTAAACTGAAATAAGGATGGAAGATTAGGTACGTAACGTTGGCCAATGCTGTAAGCTCTCCTGAATTTTTTTCTACAATCAGTAAATGTATGGAAGGAGTTTTTTGGGTACAGTATTTTTCTCTCATGTAAGTATAATTACGTGCAGAATGCATATTGGTTTTTGGTAACAATGAAGTTCTTGTTTTGTGTAAGACATGTGTTTTAATAACAATCCCATGATTTTGTCTTGTGTGAAATATTCTACCACTATTACTAATAATGGAAATAATTCAGTTTCTTCCTTGCACATACGGAAGACAACGATTACGACTGCACTGTCGCAATGTTTCGTTGTAGAGCAGCACTGTCGACAACTTCTCGAGAGTACTCGAGAATTTCTCGAGAAGTTACCTTAGCGTCGAACGTTTCTGGAGAGCGCTCTTAGGTTCGTTCCAGCAGCTGCCAGATTGCTTGACGCGCATGCGCAACGCTGAAATTTTGTACCAGCAGTGCCTTCTCCCGCTTCTGGCTACTTGGAGTGTGGCTGTTTGGTGTTCCAGCAGTTGCCGCAAATAGCCAGACGCTACCCGAAAAAATATTTCTGGCGCGGTCAAGCTGCCAATTTGCGCATGCGCAGAAAGGTCTGAGTTAGAGTGGGGGGGGGGGGGGGGGGTAGCCATCACGTGATGTGTGTTTGTAGCGTGTTTTTCGATTATTTCGATGTCACTGCAATCCCATTTGAGATCAGATAATTCTCGTTTACACTTCTTCGTTATTAGGAAGGAAAGTATTTTAATTATTCCTTTAAACTCACCTTCGCCTGCAACCAGAAACAGTGCAAAAAGCGTTCCAGCAGTGCAAGTATCAAACAAGAGATTTTACGTCATAGTAGCTGCGCATGCGCAGTAACACCTGTTTCTTAGTGCTTGAAAGTAGCCGCCTGGCAGCTGCTGGAACGAACCTCTTAGCTCATCCCTATGGGCTGGGCAAGTGTGGAGATAGCGGTAGTGGTGGGGGTAGCGAGCAGTGAGGAGGGAAAGTGAGCAGTGCTGGAGGGGAAGTGAAGTACCGCTCTAAACTGAAGCCTACACTCCAGTACCTGCTGCAGTTTTATAAATTCTCTCTTGATTGCAATCAAGACGTTCTTTTATTCAAGAATTCAACTGAACACGGTTGCTGTACCATACCACGTAAAAATGGAATGGGAAGATTTTTCAAAATACTTAATGTTATTAATATTATTTTTGTCATATTATTAACATTACCTACCTTACTTCGAAATACATGTTACTTAAAGCGTTAGTTACGTAATATTTGCGATATGGACTGATTTGTTAGTATTATTGGTGTGCATGCAGGAAGACTGGTGTTTCCGCTTAACTTGCAAATAGAAAAATTTTTCATTAGTCTTCAATTTACTAGTCATCTGGATAAAGCTTAAACAATCAGTCAGAAACAAAAGTAAATCAAACACCCACAATACGAAACGCGTTAGTAAAACTGATGTATTTCTGTCACTGCATTATACACTGTGTTTAAATTTAAAAGGAATGCTCACTTTTTCTTGTTCTACAATACTGTAGACTAGAAAACGTAAATGTTTCCTTTAGCCTTTAGACACATTAATAACGTATAGTCTGCAGAACTACTTGTCATCAGTTATCTGTGTGTACTATAATCAGACGTACATTTAAAAGTGGCGCCTTTGCTCCATTACTTGATCCATCTGTCCACTCATTGGGCGTAGAACTCTAACTGCGAATGTGTGTTTCATCGATATATGGAAGGTCAACCCTCTTTACAGTTCTGTTTTATATTATTTAAATAATCGACACGTTTACTGCGTATTTCTAAACGTTCCAAAGCACCTTCATGTAACCTGATTTTTGCACCACCTAGAAAATATTAAGCATGTTAATTACACGAAATATACAGCATGTAAGTATTACATTGAAATAAAAAAACCTAATGTACCTGAAGCCTAACTTTTGAAGTAGGTACTGCAATGAAAATTACTTCCCTTGAAAGACGTATTTTCCCTTATTACAGGAAAAAGTCACTTTATTGTGGGGCGCATTTTGTTTTTCACGTGGAAATTGTTTATCAAACTCCGCACAAATTAATCATTAAAATCATGTAAATCTAAGACCTTTTTCTCTTTATTCCGATTTTTTTCTGGAGTAGAGAAACCTTTAGAACTACCGGCAACTAATTTCTCTTTCTCTCTCTTTTTATTTTATTATCTTTTTAAAATTCTTTTTTATTGTCCGAAGTGAAACAACAGTAATAGCCTGCACTTCTTTAAAGACACTTTTAATGGGATTTTCATCCCCTCTTTTGCCTCTTCCGACATAAATTTAATTACACTGAAAACTTTTCGTGCACCTGTTGTTGTTGTTGTGGTCTTCAGTCCGGAGACTGGTTTGATGCAGCTCTCCACAATACCCTATCCTGAGCAAGCCTCTTCATCTCCACATAAGAACGACAACCTACATCTGTCTGAATCTGCTTACTGTATCCATCTCTTGGTCTTCCCCTGCGATTTTTCCCCACACACTTCCCTCCAACGCTAAATTAACAATTCCTTGATGTCTAAGAATGTGTCCTACCAATCTATCCCTTCTTTTAGTCAAGGTATGCCAGAAATTCCTTTTCTCCCCAATTCTGTTCAGTACCTCCTCATTAGTTACGCGATCCACCCACCTAATCTTCAGCATTCTTCTGTAGCACCATATTTCAAAAGCCTCAATCCTCTTCCTGTCCGCACTGTTTATCGTCCATGTCTCACTCCCATACAAGGCAACACTCCATACAAATGCCCTCAGAAAGGACTTCCTTAGGGTTAAATCAATATTCGATGTTAACAAATTTCTCTTTTTCAAAAACGCTTTTCTACCCATTGCCATTCTGCATTTTATATCCTCTGTACTGCGCCCATCATTTGTTATTTTACTGCCCAAGTAACAAAACTCATCTACCTCCTTTATTGCTTCGTTTCCCAATCTAATTCCTTCAGCATCACCTGATTTTCTTACACTGCACTCCATTACCCTAGTTTTGCTCTTGTTAATGTTCATCTTGTATGCACCTTTCAGCACACTGTCCATTCCATTCAATTGCTCTTCCAGGTCCTTTGCTGTATCTGACAGAATTACTATGTCATCGGCAAAACGCAATGTTTTTAATTCTTCCCCCTGAACTTTTATTCCTTCACCAAATTTCTCCTTGCTTTCCTTTATAGCTTGTTCAATGTACAAATTGAATAACATTGGAGAAAGGCTACAACCCTGTCTCACTCCCTTCCCAACCACTGCATCCCTTTCATGCCCTTCAACTCTGACAACCGCTGTCTGGTTTTTGTACAAGTTGTAAATAACCTTACGCTCCCTATAATTTACTCCTGCTTTTTTCAGAACTTGAAAGAGTTTATTCCAATCAACATTGTCAAAAGCCTTCTCCAAATCTACAAAAGCTAGAAATGTAGATTTGCCTTTTCTTAATCTATCTTCTAGGATAAGCCGTAAAGTGAGTATTGCCTCCCGTGTTCCTACATTTCTCCTGAACCCAAACTGATCTTCCCCGAGGTAGGCTTCTACCAGCTTTTCCATCCTTCTGTATATAATTCGCGTTAATATTTTGCAGCCATGACTTATTAAACTGATGGTTCTGTAGTTTTCACACCTGTCTGAACCTGCTTTCTTAGGGATGGGGATTATAACATTTTTCTTAAAGTCTGAGGGTACTTAACCTGTCTCATACATCTTACACACCAGGTGAAACAATTTTGTCATGGCTGGTTCTCCCAGAGACTTCAGTAGCTCTGAGGGAATATCATCTATTCCAGGGGCCTTGTTTCGACTTAGGTCTTTCAGGGCTCTGTCAAATTCTTCTCTCAGTACAGTATCTCCTATTTCATCTTCATCTACATCCTCTTCCCTTCCTACAATATTGTCTCGAAGTTCATTTCCTTTGTAGAGCCCCTCTATATATTCTTTCCACCTTTCAGCTTTCCCTTCTTTGCTGAGAACTGGTTTTCCATCAGTGTCCTTGATATTCATAGAGCTGTTTTTCTTATCTCCAAATGTTTCTTTTATTTTCCTGTAGGCTGTGTCTATTTTTCCCCTATTTATACATTCTTCTACATCCTTGCATTTGCCTTCTAGCCACTCCTGCTTAGCCATTTTGCACTTCCTGACAATCTCATTTCTTAGTCGTCTGTACTCCATTTTGCCTGTTTCATTTACTGCAGTTTTATATTTTCTCCTTTCATCGATTAAATTTAGTATCTCCTGTGATATCCAAGGATTTTTTGTAGGTCTCTCCTTCCTACCTATTTTGTCCTCTGCTACCTTCACTATTTCATCTCTCAATTTTACCCATTCCTCCTCTACTGTTTTATTTCCCCCCGTTTCTGTGAATTGTTGCCTAAAGCTCCCTCTGAAATTTTTAAGAACCTCAGGTTCCTTCAATTTATCCAGGTCCCATCTCCTTATTTTCCTACCTTTTTGTAGTTTCTTTAGTTTCAGCCTACAGTTCATAACCAACAAGTTATGGTCAGAGTCTATATCTGCCCCTGGGTATGTCTTACACTGTAGAACCTGATTCCGAAATCTATGTCTTACCATTATAAAATCTATCTGATATCTTCCGGTGTCTCCTGGTCTCTTCCACGTATACAACCTTCTTTTGTGATTCTTGAACCAGGTGTTTGTTATAACTAAATTATGTTCTGTGCAAAATTCTACCAGGCGGCTTCCTCTTTCATTCCTTTTGCCCAGACCATATTCACCTACTATCTTCCCTTCACTGCCTTGTCCTACTACCGAATTCCAGTCTCCCATAACAATTAAATTTTCCTCTCCCTTAATTGTCTGAATAATTTCCTTTAGCTCCTCATATATTTCTTCGATTTCCTCATCATCGGCAGAGCTAGTTGGCATATAAACCTGTACTACTGTTGTCGGTGTTGGCTTCGTATCTATCTTGACAATGATAATGCGATCACTGTGCTGGTCATAGTAGTTTACCCGCATTCCTATTTTCTTATTCATTATCAATCCTACTCCTGTGATACCCCCAACTGATTTTGTATTTATAATCCTGTACTCACCTGACCAGAAATCCTGTTCATCCTGCCACCGAACTTCACTAATCCCCACTATATCTAACTTCAACCTATCCATTTCCCTTTTTAAATTTTCTAATTTTCCTACACGATTAAGGGATCTAACATTCCACGCTCCGACCCGTAGAATGCCAGTATTGTCTTTCCTGATGATCACATCCTCCTGAGTAGTCCCCGCCCGGAGATCCGAATGGGGGACTATTTTACCTCCGGAATATTTTACCCAAGAGGATGCCATCATCATATGTTCATACAGTAGAGCTGCATGTCCACGGGAAAGGTAACGGCTGTAGTTTCCCCTTGCTTTCAACCGTTCGCAGTAGCTGTGTGGCAAAGCCACATTAGCTGATGTTACAAGGCCAGCTCAGTCAATCATCCAGACTGTTGCCCCTGTAACTACTGAAGAGGCTGCTGCCCCTCTTCAGGAACCACACGTTTGTCTGGCCTCTCCACAGATACCCCTCCGCTGTGGTTGCACCTACGGTACGGCTATCTGTATCGTTGAGGCACGCAAGCCACCCCACCTCGGCAATGTCTGTGGTTCATGGGAGTGGTTCGTGCACCTATAGGGTATATTACATGGAGCGTATTTGGTCGCTAGTCGCTGGCGTCTGTTGTTGCTCGGCGTATAGGCGAATAGCGAATGAATATGCTGACGCAATGACACACAGCGACTTCAGACGCTAGCGTTTTCATAAATACAATTGAAACATGAAGTAGCAGCATATGATATATCGTTTTGGAGGTTAGGTGATACCAAACAGTTCTGTTTCCCAAGGTGCGACATAACCATTTTCAAGTCTACAGCAAATCGGAAACAGGACAATTTAGTAACAGACTACAGTACTTTATAAAACATAAATAAGGCATTACAGTCATCAATATAAAAAACGTGTTAAAATATTATACATCATAACTGTTGTTACATTGCTTAATGAAGATACACTTATGCTGTGATGATGCCATATGGCTATATTACTTGTATTGATGACTGTAAGTTAATGCATTATTTATATTTTCTAAGGTAGTCTAATACTTGATGTATCCTTCTGTTTCTGATTTGCTGTAGGCTTGAAAATGGTCATCCTGACTGAAACCGGTCGTCAAAACGACGAGAAATTGTGTGATCATTGGCGTAAATAGAGATATTAAAAGTTCTGTGTCCCACCAAACAAAATATGAAGTGGAATTGTAATCAAATTTCTGAAAATTTATCGAAGTTTTCCAGTATTATGGGACATTAAAAATCACGATTATTTAAATTTTATTCTTGGCGAGATCGCCATCCTCATGATGGTATTCTGTTTCCTTATTTTATCCTCTACGATTTACAGTAATCTATCAAGATTTTCTTATGTGGTCCTCATTATATTTCTGTAGGCAGAAGGACCTTCACACGATAATTCACCCAAAAGATTTGCAGAAACACCATATTTATCCCTCCTCGCAATCCACTTTCTAATCCATTTTCTTTTATTCTTTTCTACTTTTCCGTTTTGCTTTTGGTTCATTAATTGTTCTTTTGAAACTGTTGCGAGAAACACAACGCCAGCAATTACAATTTCCTTCGACATTTTGACTCGACTGGTGCTACTTTAGACGCTCCCGTATATGACACGGGGCGACCAAAAACGCCAGCGACCAAAAACGCCAGCGACCAGCGTCTAAAGTAGCCCACGCTTCAACTTTAGACGCTCGCGTTTCGGAGCAGCGACTTCGTTCGCTGTCCACGTTTACACGGAGTGAATTTAGCAGCTGCGTCCAAATACGCCAGCGACTAGCAACCAAATTCGCTCAGTGTAATATAGCACCTGGAGACTGTGCTGCCACGCCCTTTATAGCGGTGTGCTCTCCTCGATGTGCACTCGACGGCAGGCGGAAGTGGACTGACGCGGCCTCCGCTTCCGAACGAAGGAATGAACTCGCTAGGGTTGGGAGTGTGAGGCGCGGCGGCTCGAGCGCACCGAGAATTTCTCGAGCTGCCGGCGCTAGGGTTGCCAGATCTCCGGCCGCCACCCGGAGTGCCCAGGTTTGGAATGAATTCTCCGGGTCTACGGGCCAATGACTATCATCTCCGGGCTTGAATGTAACCTTCATCTTAACTGTGAGACTTTAACTTTTCCCGGCGTAATGAGTGTTCAAACAACTTACGGGTATGCTGCCGGGTGACGTCGTCGACAACCGCCGATATTTCGGCAGGAGAACACCCTGCCATTCTCAAGGCACAACTGCACTTAAGGAAGCAATGTGCAAGCGTATTCCTTGCAGTTGTGGCATGTCATATATTGGTCAGACAATCAGGACTGTGGAAGACCGGTGTATTGAACATAAACGTTACACGCGCTTACAACAGCCCAACAAATCCGCTGTTGCAGAACACTGTCTTGACACCGGTCATCCTATGGAATACAACACGGAGATCCTGGCATGCACCTCCACCTATTGGGATAGTGGTATTAAGGAAGCTGTTGAAATTAAACTAGCAAGCGACCTTATAAACAGAGATTGTGGTTTTTGTTTAAATTCTGCTTGGAATCCTGCACTGTCTCTCGTCAAAAAACAGAGGGATAAAATTAATGCTGCCTCACCTGTTGATTAAGTCACTATCGATATTTTTGATGTTTGGTCACCTTTGGTTGTTCTGACTCTGCTGTGACTTGTACTGTGTGTGTTATCTTCCTTGTTTACACTTTGCAAACCGAGGTATTAAATACGCTTGCACATTGCTTCCTTAAGTGCAGTTGTGCCTTGAGAATGGCAGGGTGTTCTCCTGCCGAAATATCGGCGGTTGTCGACGACGTCACCCGGCAGCATACCCGTAAGTTGTTTGAACATTCATCTTAACTTTTTTTAAATTTTTTTACGACGCTTCTTAAGTACTATGCTCATGTAGCGACGATCTACATCGAACTTTACGTAACTTAAACTAAGGACGAACACAACATCCATGCCCTAGGGGGGGATTTGAACCTCCGACGGGAACAGCCTCGCGCACCGTGGCAAGACGCCTCAGTGCGCTCGGCCATTCCCGGCCGGCCCCTCTCTAGTAATTATGAATAACTTTATATAAATGTCAATTTCTTATTGCAGCAAAACGCTACTTTTCTATTCTTCCTCTTTAAATTTTTCATTGTTGCGTCGGTAGTAATCGCTAGCGCATCATTAATTAGCAAACACTGTTGCGGCAACGTGTCAACTGGCGATGTCTATTATTTGTGTTCGTTCGTTCATTGTTTGTTATCAGTTTACCGGCAATTTTTGGAATACTCGGATCCTATGTGAACAGACAAGCTTACATTAACTCAGATTAGTGAGTAACAACAGTGCAATGAAGAGACGATATAAAAGTTCGTTCCGTGACGTCTCGTTGCAGGAAGAAAATTATGAGGAGTGGCTACAAAAACCCGATACCGATGAGTGTATGTGTAAGTGCAGAACATGCAATATCTTATTTACTATTAAGTACGACGGAGTGAAAGCTGTGAATAAACATTTACAATCAGAAAGACACAAAGCGAATATTACCACGCAAAAGAAGAAGCAGTCGCTTCTTAAATTCTTGCTGAAACAATTTTCTGCAGAAGACGACAAAGTCACTGCAACGGAATTAACTTTGACTTACCATGGTGTGAAACACCACCATTCTTACAATTCTCAATATTGTGGTAATAAGCTATATCCTTATGTTTTTAGAGACTCCTCAGTGGCAACGAAAGTAAGATGCGGCCGAACAAAAAGCGAGGCATTAGTAAAAAATGTGCTTCTGCCGTATGCTAAAGAGAAGCTACAAAGCAAATTAAAGCAAAATGTCCCATTTTCATTAGGCATTTTTTTTTTTTTTCCTTTTAGAATTCACGTGTAATCCTGGTTGGGGGGGGGGAGTTGGTCGCAGTTGGGGGGGGGGGGTGAGTCATTGGCAAAGGGGAGGGGGGCACGTCTGGTCTCCGGGCCTGCCTCGAGTTCAATCTGGCAACCCTAGCCGGCGCTCGAGCAGTTCTCGAGAACCTGACGAGAAGCGGCACCGCGGCGTGTGCCGCTGTCCAGTGGTTAACTGGGGCAGCACGCCACGCGCTGCGGTTGTTTGCAACGCTGTCAGCTCACCGTGATTATCACTTAAATGTGGGCGTTTAATACAAGAAAACCAGTCACCCGGCTGACTGTGGTTTACAGAAGATGGAGATGTCTGTTGCAGAGCTCTGCAGTGTAGCAAAAAAGTACAAGCATGATAAGACATTTAAAATTACATATCTAGCAATCAGATACGTTCCCGGATACAGCAGTGCATTCTTGTATTAATACAAGTCATACAAAAAGCCCATCTACTGTGTATGTTATACAATCACACTACATTAAAAGGAAATTCGGTAAAAAGGTTAGATAGTGCCTGAAACAGTCAGCTAGTATCGGAAAACTGGAGTCTTTAACTTGGCTGCGATAAGGTACAAAATACATCAAAATTAACACTATATAAACTTTTTAATGGAATGAGGACATAACAACCATCAGTCAGTATTGTAGTTGTATATTGTGGTGGCTATGTTGAGAAAGTACCTGAGTTTTAAGATGAAGGACTAAGCTTAGGTATGGTAACGCCGGCTAATACTGTAAACTCTGCCAAATGTTTTGCTACAGTTAGTAAATGTATGAGTTTTTGGGTGTAGCAGTTGTAGCATTTTTCTCTCATGTAAATACAAATACATGCAGAATGCATGTTTGTTTTTGGTAACAATTAAGTTCTTGTTTCGTGTAAGGTACATGTTTTAATAATAGTCCTGTGATTTTTGTCTTCTACGAAACATTCTACTACTACTACTACTACGGTCGATATTGTTGTTTACCTAAGTGGGAATATACGTTATAGCAGGAGTAACTAACCAGTGAATAAAATAGAAACGTACAACACGTGCTCCAGTAATAATAATAATACGAGGTAAGTCAATTATTCTCCGCAATTTAGTTATATTTTTGTTTATGTTGGTAGTACTGTCGTTTCACGTTGGTGACGCATGCTTTGTATATTTGTTGTTATATCTTTGCAATTTTCAAGCTGCTACGTTAGTTTCGTTGCCGCTGCCGTGCTGTTAATCATGGCTGCTCCGTTGTCTATTTACTGAGGCGCTCCAGTCACGGTCGGGGGTTCGAATCCCCCCTCAGGCATGGATATTTGTGCCGTCCTTAGTGTTAGCTAGTTCGTAAGTAGTTTGTAAGTTTAGGGACTGATAACCCCGTAGTTAAGTCCCATAACCTATACAAACATTTGAACATTTTTTGTCTATTTACATCAAAGAAGAGCAACGTTCAGTGATACGTTTTTTGTAGGCGGAAGGTGTATCAGGGACCGAAATTCATAGAAGACTTTCAGTACAGTACGGGAGCAGTGTTTGCCACAACGAAGTGTGTACGAGTGGATTGAAAAATTCCGAAATGGTCGCACGAGTGTTAAGCACGATGAAGGAGCCGGACGACCGTTTACCGCCACAAATGAAGAAACCATTGATCGATCACGTGAAATGATTCTCTTAGACGATTAACTATTGATGAAGTAGCTCATCGTCTTCAAATTAATCATGGTTCTGCCTACAAAATTATTCACAACAGACTTGGGTTTCGTCAAGTTTGTGCAAGATGGGTCCCAAAACAACTCACACAGTTGCATAAGCAAACGCGCCTCGATATTTGCCAAAAACATTTGGATCGCTATGGTAACGAAGGGACAACTTCTTAGAATCATTACTGGTGACGAAACATGGATTCATCATTACGAGCCGGAGAGTAAACGGCAGAGTATGGAATGGAAACACCCAAATTCGCCGTGCAAGAAAAAGTTCAAGACCCAATCGTCCACAGGAAAACTGATGCTTACAGTTTTTTGGAATACACGAGGTCCTGTACTGGAGCATATGGTGAAAGGGGCACAACAATAAACAGTGTACGTTACAGTGAGATGCTTACTGACAGGCTAAAGCCTGCAATTCGAAGCAAACGCAGAGAATTGCTGTCAGAAGCTGTTGTGTTGTTGTACGACAATGTCCGTCCGCATACTGCTGTCCACACTGCTGAAACGCTCCAGAAACTCAAATTGGAAGTACTGGATCATGCTCCATATAGTCCCGATCTTGCCCCTTCTATCACTTGTTCGGTCCACTCAAACAGGCATTAAGGGGCCGTCGATTTGACTCGGACGAAGCAGTGAAGGAAGCGGTGCATCCTGGCTCGCAGCTCAACCGAAAACCTTCTTTTATGGGGGCAAAAGGAAGCTGAGAGCGAAGGACGAAGTTCATTGAAAAACAAGGAGACTATGTCGAAAAATGATATTCTTGTAAGTTTCGTATTTTATTACAATAAAATTTTATAACTACTTTGCGGATAATAATTGACTTACCCTCGTAATAGTTCAGTTTCAAGATTGCACGTACGGAAGACAACGATTACGACTGCCTTGTCGCAATGCTCTCTAGTTGGGTAGTTTTTCTCAGCCTCTTGAGAGCGCAGCATTGTCGACAATTTCTCGAAAGTACTCGAGAATTTCTAGAGAATTTGCCTTAGCGTCGTGCGTTTCTCGAGAGAGCTCATAGCCCATCCCTAGAACTCGCCCGGCGCTTCAGACGAAAACCCGTCTCTGCGCATCGTCCACCGTATCCTGCGCAGGTTCTATGCGATTCATTGTTCTCAGCGCCTCTCGCGCCCTTTCTACTCATTGCCGTGACTAAGGCCGGTATTACACTATCAAAATTTCTTTGACAGAGAATCTTTGTCAAAGAAAATTGGACAGTGTAATATGGAACTTTCGTCAAAGTTGCCTTTGGTCAAAAATTCTTTGATCAAATCTAGCAGCTCACCGTAAATTTGATCAAAGAAAGCGTTGTTCGTCTTTTGTTAACTGCGGTGAGAAATGTGACCACTTGAAGCGTTAGCATCGCGGTAGCAGTTTTTGACGCAAGGAGGTTAAGTTTATGTAATTACTGCATACATTTTGTTGTTGCGACGACACACAATACGAATTACGTGGTCACGGTTTCAAACTACTTTTCGCATAGTTTGAAACCGTGACCACGTAATTCGTATTGTGTGTCGTCGCAACAACAAAATTTATGCAGTAATATAAGGCTGATTACAAAAACCGGCTGCAACGAGCCGGAAACTAGATGACACTTGCAGAATTCATTAGCGATCAAGTGAGTACTGGTTTCACGGTAGACGACGTATAAAAAGAAAATTAATGGCTTCTGCACCACTTTTGCAGCGGAGAAACCAAAAGTACATAATGGCAGTGTTTAATTCCCTGCATATATTTATTCAGACAAATACTATTTACATGAAATATATTTACACAAAATATGAATAACGTATGTCGAAAGTTTTTGTTTACTGCAGGCGCGACAGAGCACTAGCAAAAGGGAAACAGGGCACAGGCTCCTTACCAGCGACAAATGTACTGGTTCGATCTCTTAAAATTTTAGAGCAGAATACCACTGCAGACGCAAGCGACACCAAAGTTGTCAGTCTTCCAAATGTCTAACCGTTGCACTTAGTTTAGGCTTACATGCAATCATTGTGTATAAATAGATATTTATAAGCTACGTAAGCAACAGCTGAGGTTAATAACCAAGAAGGCTATTCTAACCTCCTTGTTAATAATAGATATTCATCCGCCATTTCCGCTGCATTTTGGCAGATTCTTGGTCAAAGAAAATTTTATAGTGTAATGTCCCCTTTTCACCACGTCAAAGATTCTTTGTCAAAGAAAATTTGATAGTGTAATACCGGCCTACAGTGGCGTAACTATGGGGGGATAAGGGGGATAGAACCCCCCCAGAACCCGAAAAAAAAGAAAAACAACAGCAATGTGGTAAAGATAAAGATTGAATACTTGGGTTGTTTTACCATAATCTTTCAATGGATGGGAGTGAATTAGTTTCTTCAACTGGAGTGGCAGATGGTAGTCTGTCTGGAAACTGACTAAAATTTTGCTCGTCAAGCAGATCTATTCCCCCCCCCCCCCCCCCAAAGGCAAGTCCTAGTCAGTGGCGGCTGGTGATAATGTGCTAATGTGCTGCAGCACACTGTAAATATATTACTAAAATTATGCAATTTCTCTTCGAATGCAAGCGAGAAATCGCTGTAAAATTACATCCTTTCTCTTGGAATACGAGCCAAATATCACAATAAAATTATGCCAGTTCCCTTCCAATGCGTATTAGAATGCTAGTAATAAGGATGAAAACGCATTTTGGAGCGATCTCGCGGCGATAGCTGGAAACCAGCTCCGTGTGCTGAAGTGGGATTCAGCCGCGCTGGTACCTACGCAGACAGGCGGCGCAGTCGTCTGTTTGCTAGTGCGCATGCGCAGACGTGACGTCAGGCCTGGCGACTCAAGTGTGCTGAGACCGATTGCAACACCAGACCAATATTTCTCTCCACGCTGCGTGTAACGGTAGCGGAAGAATGGTATATGACGAATATTGCGGCATACCGAGTCAAATAGTGTGCTGGCTCAGGCGTCTTGTGCGTTGTCTCTCAAACCTACCTGTGTGAGGCTCGTATTCAAATACCTCTGAGTCTAAATTTTTAATTTCTGTAAATAAAATTAATGTTTTTAAACGTTATATTTACTACCTGCAGTGAATACATGCAGTTGGTAACGCTGTTATAGATTCCCCTGAAGGTCTTACTGTCAGTACAATATTAATGGATATTTAATTAAAGGCAATCATACAAAGGTTTTCTTTTTATTTTAGTATATTTTGTTTCCTGTTTATTTTTGTGATATTGTAGCACACTGGTCAAATTTTATACGAGCCGCCACTGGCCCTAGTTACGCCACTGCCGGCCTAACAATCAAGCAGAAGCTGTTTCCCAGAAGACAGGCTGTTGCAGCATCAGCTGAGTTGCGCAGCGCCCCCTGCTCCGCTAGCTGTGAACAGTCATATGGGGCGGGGAGGCAGTTGACACAAGACTGCAGTTGGCACGGCGAGGGTTTTTTTTTTCTGTGCCTTTTATGAGCGCCAAACTCCAAATGTAACTGCTATGACGTAGCGACATGCTACTTCCTGGAAATAGGAAATGAAATGATCGCATGGCTTTTATTGGCCGGGATATCTGCATCGGGGTTCGGCCGTCTACTGCAAGCCTTTCGATTGACGCCACGTCGGCGACTTGCGTGCCGCTGATGACGATGAAGACAAACAGAAAAAAAAGTTCAAATGTTTGTTAAGCTTAAGGGACTTAACTACGGGGTCATCAGTCCCTAAACTTACAAACTACTTATGAACTACCTTATTCTAAGGACGGCACAAATATCCATGCCCGAGGTGGGATTCGAAACCCAGACCGTAGTGGCCGTGCATACCGTGACTGAAGCGCCTCAGTCCCCTCGGCCACCGCGGCCGGCAGACAAACAGAGACCGTACCAGTCTCCTGCCGCGAATTTTTTTGGAGCTCGCTTCGCATCTCTTCCTGCTGGGTCCTCCAAATCTCGGAAGTAATTCTTTTTAGACTGGCCTGTCCGTCTCGTCCTGTGGGGCCTCCAAATCTCAGAAGTTACTGTTTTATAGTAATACATTTATTTCCAAGTGGGCGGGAGGGGTGGGTCTCATTTTGTTTCGCCGCCGCCCCCGGGCCTCCGACAGCATTAGTCCGCCACTGCAGTGGCTGCTGGTTGAGCTACGGAAGTGGACAGGGAAATAGCACAATTGATTGCATACAATTTGTTTTCTTGTTATTATTTCAGAAGCAGCATCTCGCTAGAACGCATGTCTTCTCGTGTCATGTTGTCAGTGGCGCACAATGTGGTTTCAAAATTGAGATTTGAAGATATTACTGATCAATTCATTAGTCAACAAGCAAGTAAAAGGTGTTTTGCGTCAAATTTGTTGGTGCGCCTCGGTTGCACAGTGGTAAGAGTGCCAGACTACAAATCTAAAGGTCGCGGGTTCGAGCCTAAGTCCTAGGATTTTTATCTGTCACTTTCCACTTCTTTCACCTCTGGCAGTACTGCTCATGTGAAAAATAGCGAGTAGCACCGTGGTTCGGAACCCAAGTTAAACTGTAGGTCCCCCTATAACTGGCTGGGTAAGTCAGTTCGAAGGTCGGAGGAAGGCAACGGCATACCACCTCCAAACAAGACCATGCCTAGTAAAGCACTGTGGTGTTCAAACCAATCTGCGGATTGTTGACTGCTTTACCTTTTAACGTATAACAAACTTCGTTTCTTACAAACACCGACCATGTAAAGTGCTGAAAACATGTAAGTCTATATCCTGAACAACACATGTAAACTTTTTAGATTTTCAGTTTCATTAAATTCGATGGATTCCGATAAGCTAAATTCTTTATTATTATTTGTATACGATAAAGTTTTGGGAATGCAGGCGAATAACGTCGACCTGCTGGCACGATATTTCAGTTGGCAAATGTAAAGTACATCTTATTGACTCTTTTCTAATTTGTCAATGTTATATTTCATATAATATATTTCATATAATGTATGACTTCTTGTTAATTTAGCATTGATAATGGCAAGTCACTTGCCGAAACCTAGATCTGCAAAATAAAGCAGTTTCTTAAAAATAACGATTGATTACTGCAGAAACACCCATTTGGATCTCCATGTTTCTTACACGGACAACTTTATGTTCCTTGCTCAAGGGTGGGCTCACCAAAGAATTTATTCATAATAGTTCCTGGGCAAGTAACCAGAAGTATTGTTTTGAGTCGTCGTTGAGCTTTTTCACATGAATGGACTAAGAAATTTACGCCTACCGGTGTAAACGGCTACCCTTTTCAAAAGTGCTAGTACTGGTAGTTACACAACAGGGGCCTGAAGATGGTGTGATTGTAACACCGAAACCGATCGCGCGTAATTGTGTAAATAATTTATATACAATTGCTGGTACTTTCTTCCACCTTCAAATTACTCAGCTGTGTGCCCAATCCATCGAGTATGGGGAGAATTAAACTTTATGTTTACAATCAAGTTTTGAATTAAATTAATTGTACAGTTCTATTGCTGAAAATAATAAAATATGTGAGAATTAAATAATTTGTTTTTGGAATGATTTTCAGATATAGTTTCGTTCACTGTAATAAAGTAGTAACTTGACTGAAAAATAAACAAATGTTAGTCAATTTCTGTAGATTAACGTTAATATTCATTATGAAATGTTTTGATCACAGACAATTTGAGCGGATACGATGATCCTCTTCGTTTTTTATACATCTCAGGGCATGTATTTCGTCATAGTTTACGCCTAGATATTGTATGGAGTGTTGTCTTGAATAAAAAATGATGAAGTTTGCGACACTTTTTGGTAAAAATATCAATATATTATACTTTTAAAATGAATACATAACAAGACGTCTACACCAAATGAAAGTAGGCACAAGACTAGACAAATGATACATCAGCTAACTGACAATCATATGTTTTTCAAACATTTGCTAATCATTCCAAGTTTATCGTTTTATTACAACTATCATTGCAACATAAAAATACTCCTCTGACACATCAACAAAATTAATTGCCCTGGAATTATATAATACAGATTGAGAAAATACCAAATATTTAGAAATTCTTATATTAAAATTATGAAATGAATTTAAAATTTTTTATTCCTTTCCTCCCTTGGTATATGACCCCTCTACCTCATGGTAACATCACATAATGTATGAATGTATAACATGTCATTTGTATCTTGATGACTACCTTTCTTTGTTTGGATAAAGCACTTCTTATTTTGTACATTATGCAAGACAGACTTATTTCTCAAATATTCTCCAATAAATATAACTTTTTTAAAGAAGATGGACAGAGAGAAAAGAGATACGAGAAACACTAACTCAAGGCTTGGATAAAGAAATTAATACCCGGGCAACAACGGGTTTTCAGCTGGTTATCGATGAAACTGTATTTTGCCCTTGCTTTTCAATAAAAAGATTTACCGAGGTACTTTTGTATGGGACTGTCTCTTCAGAGGTGCTGTAATAGCCGAGCGCACCAAGGCGCCTTACTGCGGTGGGCGCGGCCGTTCCCCGTCGGAGTTTCGAGTCCTCCCTCGGGCATGAGTGTCTTTGTCGTCCTTAATGTAAGTTAGTTTAAGTACTTAAAGCTTCCGGGCTGAGATGCCGTGGTCCATACATAAAACTTTCCCCTGACGTTTCGCCCTCGTCTGCGGAAGGCATCCTCGGAGGTATTTGGCAGTACGCCGCTTTACCTCCGAGGATGCCTTCCGCAGACAAGAGCGAAACGTCAGGGGAAAGTTTTATGTATGGACCCCGGCATCTCAGCCCGGAAGCTTTAAGTAATGACGACACCTGCCGTGAAAGCCTTCATTCTATGATTAGTTTAAGTAGTTTGTAAGTCTAGGAACTGATAAATTAAGTCCTTGAGTCCCATAGGATTACAAACGTTTGAATATTTGCCTCTTTAGATATTGTACTCAGTTCGCTTAACGTCACTCATATGTAGTAGGTATTTAAAAAATGTACAGCTATTGGAATACTTTTGGCACTGACTGTACGTTCAAGGTGGTTGCAGTGACGCTGCGCCAGATGGCAGTGACAGCGCGCTGGCTGGTGGCATGCCATTTGGCAGGGCTGCCCCCCTAGGCCTGTTCACTAGGTTAGCCGCCAAGACCGAAAAAACACGCCAGGCTTAATTGCTCAGACAGTAGGCCACCGTCCAGCAAGGCACAGCTTTTGACACCGAGTTGCAATAAATACGTCACCATTCAATCTGCCAACTTTACTCGATTTACCCTTCCCGTTTAATGATTTTTTCGATGTACAGCCGATTACCTACAAACTGCCGGAAGAAACTGCGCTCCTGGAAAGGCGAATTTGATTTTGGTGTGATGAGGGCAGGTGCCACTTGAGAAATAGTAGTCGCATTGATAATTTTATCTCGGTTGTACACTGGCTCAGTGACATAAACACTATCCTTTAGATATCCCCACAAAAAGAAATCTACTGCTGTTAAATCGGGCGACCTTGCGGGTCGTGTTTATGTCACTGAGCCCACAGCCCCAGATGATCTAAAACGGCGTATCGAGGACGCATGTCGCTCCGTCACACCGGTGATGTTACATCTCGTCCACAGATCCTTTGGACGGCGGCATTGCATTATGCATTGAGGAACATGGACACACATTTGAACATCTCATGTAAATCAACTTCCCACCTCCATAACATCCATCACCCACCACGCAGCCATGTATTATGTACAGCGTGTGGAATCTGCCCCTGAAACTTTGTAGCTCCCAAACTAACAGTTATAGGAATGTAGTTTAAATTGATTTGCACGCAGCTGGTTTCAAAGATTCCAATGCACGATAGAAAAAAACGATTGTTACATTTGAAAAATTATATCTTTGTGGTGTAACTCTTTGGAAAATGATACAATAAACTATGTTCATAGCTCCGCAGAAAGTGTAACATTTCTTGTGTTGACCTATCGCGTTAAAATTTCCCGTCACCTATTATTTTATAAGTTACAGAGGCAACCCATGAACAACAGACATTGCCGAGGTGGGGTGGCTTGCGTGCCTCAACGATACAGATAGCCGTACCGTAGGTGCAACCACAGCGGAGGGGTATCTGTGGAGTGGCCAGACAAACGTGTGGTTCCTGAAGAGGGGCAGCAGCCTTTTCAATAGTTATAGGGGCAACAGTCTGGATGATTGACTAAGCTGGCCTTGTAACATCAGCTAATGTGGCTTTGCCACACAGCTACTGCGAACGGCTGAAAGCAAGGGGAAACTACAGCCGTTACTTCTACCGAGGACATGCAGCTCTACTGCATGAACATATGATGATGGCATCCTCTCGGGTAAAATATTCCGGAGGGAAAATAGTCCCCCATTCGGATCTCCGGGCGGGGACTACTCAGGAGAATGTTGTCATCAGGAAAGACAATACTGGGATTCTACGGATCGGAGCGTGGAATGTTAGATCCCTTAATCGGGTAGGAAAATTAGAAAATTTAAAAAGGGAAATCGATAGGTTGAAGTTAGATATAGTGGGGATTAGTGAAGTTCGGTGGCAGGATGAACAGGATTTCTGGTCAGGTGAGTACAGGATTATAAATACAAAATCAGTTGGGGGTATCACAGGAGTAGGACTGATAATGAATAAGAAAATAGGAATGCGGGTAAACTACTATGACCAGCACAGTGATCGCATTATCATTGTCAAGATAGATACGAAGTCAACACCGACAACAGTAGTACAGGTTTATATGCCAACTAGCTCTGCCGATGATGAGGAGATCGAAGAAATATATGAGGAGCTAAAGGAAATTATTCAGACAGTTAAGGGAGAGGAAAACTTAATTGTGATGGGAGACTGGAATTCGGTAGTAGGAAAAGGAAGAGAAGGAAAAATAATAGGTGAATATGGACTGGGCAGGAGGAATGAAAGAGGAAGTCGCTTGGTAGAATTTTGCACGGAACATGATTTAATCGTAACAAACACGTGGTTTAAGAATCACAAAAGAAGGTTGTATACGTGGAAGAGACCAGGAGACACCGAGAGGTATCAGATAGATTTTATAATGGTAAGACATAGGTACCGGAACCATGTTATAAACTACAGGACATACCCAGGGGCAGATATAGACTCTGACCATAACTTGTTAGTCAGGAACTGTAGGCTGAATCTGAAAAAACTGCAGAAAGGTAGGAAAATAAGGAGATGGGACTTAGATAAATTGAAGGAAAGTGAAGTTCTGGAGAATTTCAGAGGGAGATTTAGGCAACAATTGACAGAAACAAGGGGAAATAAAACAGTAGAAGAGGAATGGGTAGCATTGAGAGATGAAATATTGAAGGCAGCAGAGGACAAAATAGGTAGAAAGGCAAGACCTACAAAAAATCCTTGGGTATCACAGGAAATACTCAATTTAATTGATGAAAGGAGAAAATATAAAAATGCAGTAAATGAAACAGGCAAAATGGAGTACAGACGACTAAAAAATGAGATTGACAGGAAATGCAAAATGGCTAAGCAGGAGTGGTTAGAAGCCAAATGCAAATCTGAAGAAAAATGTATAACAAGGGGAAAAGTAGATACCACCTACAGGAAAATAAAAAAGACATTTGGGGACAAGAAAAGCAACTCTACGAATATCAAGAACTCAGATGGGAAACCAGTTCTCAGCAAAGAAGGGAAAGCTGAAAAGTGGAAAGAGTACATAGAGCAGCTCTACAAAGGAAATGAACTTAGAGACGATGTTGTAGGAAGGGAAGAGGAAGTAGATCAAGATGAAATAGGAGATACTGTACTGAGAGATGAATTTGACAGAGCCCTGAAAGACCTAGGTCGGAACAAGGCCCCAGGAGTAGATGACATACCCTCAGAGCTACTAAAGTGCCTGGGAGAGCCAGCCATGACAAGACTATTTGCACTGGTGTGTAGGATGTATGAGACAGGCGTAATGCCCTCAGACTTTAAGAATAATGTAATAATCCCCATTCCAAAGAAATCAGGCGCAGACAGGTGTGAAAATTACAGAACCATCAGTTTGATAAGTCATGGTTGCAAAATTTTAACACGAATTATCTACAGGAGAATGGAAAAGCTGGTAGAAGCTGACCTCGGGGAAGATCAGTTTGGATTCAGAAGGAATATAGGAACCCGGTGGGCAATACTCACTTTACGTCTTATCTTAGAAGATAGATTGTTGTTGTTGTGGTCTTCAGTCCGGAGACTGGTTTGATGCAGCTCTCCACAGTACTCTATCCTGAGCAAGCCTCTTCATCTCCACATAAGAACGACAACCTACATCTGTCTGAATCTGCTTACTGTATCCATCTCTTGGTCTTCCCCTGCGATTTTTTCTCCACTAAGGAAAGGCAAACCAACATTTTTAGCTTTTGTGGATTTGGAGAAAGCATTTGACAATGTTGACTGGAATACACTCTTTCAAATTCTGAAGTCAGCAGGGGTAAAATACAGGGAAAGGAGAGTTATTTACAACTTGTACAAAAGCCAAACCGCAGTTATTAGACTCGAGGGGCATGAAAGGGAAGCATCAGTTGGGAAGGGAGTAAGACAGGGTTGTAACCTTTCTCTGATATTATTCAATTTGTACATCGAGCAGGCGGTGAAGGAAAGCAAGGAAAAAATTTGGAATAGGGATTAAAGTTCAGGGGGAAGAAATAAAAACATTGCGTTTTGCTGATGACATTGTAATTCTGTCAGAGACAGCAAAGGAAATGGAAGAGCAGTTGAACGGAATGGACAGTGTGTTGAAGAGAGCGTATAAAATGAACATTAACAAGAGCAAAACAAAAATAATGGAATGCGGTCTTAGAAAATCAGGCGATGCTGAAGGAATTAGATTAGGTAACAAAACAATGAAGGTGGTAGATGAGTTTTGTTACTTGGGTAGTAAAATAACATGCGATGGTCGCAGTACAGAGGATATAAAATGCAGAATGGCAATGGGAAGAAAAGCATTTTTGAAAAAGAGAAATTTGCTAACATCGAATATTAATTTAAGTGTAAGGAAGTCTTTTCTGAAGGCATTTGTGTGGAGTGTTGCCTTGTACGGGAGTGAAACATGGACGATAAGCAGTGCGGACAGGAAGAGAATAGAGGCTTTTGAAATGTGGTGCTACAGAAGAATGCTGAAGATCAGGTGGGTAGATCGCATAACTAATGAAGAGGTACTGAACAGAATTGGTGAGAAAAGGAATTTTTGGCATACCCTGACTAAAAGAAGGGATCGCTTGGTAGGACACATTCTTAGACATCGAGGAATCGTAAATTTAGCATTGGAGGGAAGTGTGTGGGGTAAAAATCGCAGAGGGAGACCAAGAGACGCGTATAGTAAGCAGATTCAAGTGGATGTGGGTTGCCGTTCTTATGAGGAGATGAAAAGGCTTGCTCAGGATAGAGTATGGTGGAGAGCTGCGTCAAACCAGTCTCCGGACTGACGACCATAACAACAACACAGAGGCAAACGCAGTTAGTGAAACAACCTGTATGAATTCACGACAAAAGGCAAATGTTAATGAATATTCTTCAAAGATATTCCATCTGTAAAGTCAACAGTGTTAAAGAAAAAATTACTTTCAGATATTAATGAATAGAAAAGACGAAGGTAGAGTCAGTGTGTTTTTTGCACTCGCCTAGAATAGTATGTTATTCGTAGTCAAGTGCAAATGTATAACATGGAAAGTTTTCTAAATACACGTGAAGTTTGAAAAGGAATTGTGCCAATTTATTCCTAATGAAGAGGACCTAACCCGTGTAGTTTGAATTGGCCTTAAATCTGGACTTATGCCTGAGATTTTCTACGTCTGATGCAGCATCAACAATATAATAGAGCAGGCCGGAGTTAATATATATAAAAACAAGAATAGTGACTGATGAAAAACGATTCTTCATCAATTAACTTGTGTAAATATTCCAGGAATTTCAATTAGTTTATTTACCATCCATTCAATTTACTACTACTAAAGAAAATAATAATATATTTTTTTAAATTAAGTAATTATTTATATTAAATGAATATAATTGTTCAAAGGTCATTCATTTTGTTATTTTATTTCTATTGTTCTCACACTGTAGTGACTCATCGGATTTTAAGCACATAAGAAACAGGTGGTAATGGATTCATCCCATGAATTTGCACTGTCATTTAGGAGAGGTTTTCCTTATGAGAACAGTTTTAAAAAATCCGAAATTTTTATTTATATTAGAAATAATAATAATACAAGAAAAAATAAACAGAACATATTTCCTCAAGTGTTATTTAAAAAAAGAAACAGCAAAAACAAAAAAGAAAAGAAAAAAAGCTACCATACAGAGAGACTTGTATTGTAAACAGGCTGGAGACGTGAGATACTTGTGCTGCATAAGCAACACCGTAGCCCAATCTGCTGCGTAGTCGCCGGCTCGCGCCGGAAATGTTAAAACATTCCGAATGTCGTCGGCTCGGCGTGAGCCGGCTGAAGCGGAGTCCTCTCGGCCCGGCCGACAGTGTGAACACGGCCTAAAGGCGGCCACAGCCACAGCGTGTTTGACAAGCACGCTTGTCCAAGTGTGCTTGCACAAGCATGCCACATATTGCTCACGCACCTACACGGGTCAAGCATGCTTGAACAAGCAACGGTTTGTTTACATCTGAAAATGTCGAGCTCAGACGACGATGTGCTGGCTGTGTGCAACTTTTATGCTGGTGTTAAAACGTAAAATTTCGTGTAAAGAATGATTAAAACAAAGAAAATCGTTTTCACATACAAATTTACGCAGAGAAGTGAAAATATATCGTCATGATTCAGCACCCACTCCTCATTTGAAACTCATTTTTTTCCTGTCATTAATTCTTAAGGAATTTGTTTTCTTCACAACAGTCTCCTTTGTTGCTGCTGAATCTAAATGTTTATATTTCACGATTAGTATGTCATATTCAGCGTCTCTTTTAATTTTACACTAGCTTAAACCCGCGGCTCCGCTCGCGTGTTGGTTGATTATGATAAGCTGTCTTTCAGTATTGTGCTATGAAATAAAATGACACGTAAAAATGCACTCGTTTCGAAGAATCCGATCACGAAATTCAACAATAACGATTGTAATAATATAACAGATCGATCACTTGATATAATACGCGAAACGTCAAATCGATTTTTTTAAAGACATATATATTAAAAGAAATTTCTTTTTTTACTGCTTTATTTATTTATTCTTATATTTTCTTATTCGTATGCTTATCCTTACGGAGAAAGAGCTGAAGACATTGTAGCAAGCATAGTCCAAAGATATGGTCTGGGGCATCACGTTTCGCTGTATGTTACCTCCTTGCTATAGAGTTGCAAACGTCATCGCTGGCCTTCAGTGCGAATTTTTTTTTTTTTTTTTTTTTTTTTTTTTTTTTTTTTTTTTTTTTTTTTTTACAATTTAACGACTTTCAACCACCATATCTTCCACCCCCTTATAGCTATCGGCATGGAACTTCTATAGTGTACAACGGGAGACTTCGGACAACAATTACACACAGACCATTCGTTTGCGTTCTGTAGTTTTCGCTCCATAGCGAAATATTAACAAACACACGTAGAATTTTATATACACCGATAACTTGCCATCCCAATATACTCCACCCTTTTATCATTAACAACCCTCAAGCAACAATGCAACCAATAAAACCATTTTCAAAGAGAAATTATTGTTCCGCATTTCACGTTATATTAAAAAAAATGTTCAAATGTTTGTAAAGCTTATGGGACTTAACTACGGGGTCATCAGTCCCCAAACTTACAAACTATTTACGAAACTACTTACGAACTAGGACGGCACAAATATCCATGCCCGAGGGGGGATTCGAACCCCCGACCGTAGTGGCCGTGCTGACCGTGACTGAAGTGCCTCAGTCACCTCGGCCACCGCGGCCGCGTTATATTCTTCAAATTACTAAATATCTATCAGATCGCTATAAAACGTTCCTCGGGTATAAATTAGTAACTGTACCAATATTTAAGTCTCTGCGTCTTGTCGTTCGGACGTGATAAGCGTACACCGAACAGACATTCAAATTAATATACAGGGTGTTTCACTAAGTGTGTTTGCCTCTGTAACTTATAAAATAATAGGTAACGGGAAATTTTAATGCGGTAGGTCAACACATGAAATGTTACACTTTCTGTGGAGCTATGAACATAGTTTATTGTATCATTTTCCAAAGAGTTACACCACAAAGATATAATTTTTTAATGGAACAATAGTTTTTTCTGCCGTGTATTGGATTCGTTGAAACCAGCTGCGTCCAAATCAATTTAAACTACATTCTTATCACTGTTAGTTTGGGAACTACAACCCTTCAAAGTTCCGGGGTGGAGGCTGTGATAGCGTAGCTGACTGGCCGAGTGGCTATCCAATGGGGCACGGCCCACTGTCTCATGACCACCAGCCAGTCAGCTACGCTGTCTTAGTCTCCGCCCCCTAAACTTTGAAGGGTTGTAGCTCCCAAACTAACATTGATAGTAATGTAGTTTAAATTGATTTGGACGCAGCTGGTTTCAACGAATCCAATGCACGATAGAAAAAACTATTGTTCCATTTAAAAAATTATATCTTTGTGGTGTAACTCTTTGGAAAATGATACAATAAACTATGTTCATAGCTCCGCAGAAAGTGTAACATTTCTTGTGTTGACCTACCGCATTAAAATTTCCCGTTACCTATTATTTTATAAGTTACAGAGGCAAACACAGTTAGTGAAACACCCTATATATATATATATATATATATATATATATATATATATATATCCGATCACCATAAAACCGTGCCTAAGGCCTTCCCCGGGTAGACATTAGTAACTGTACAATTTTTTAGCTCTTTATGTCTTGTGGTTCAGACGTGATACACGTACACCGAACAGACATTCACATTTATAGATATAGATTTAAGCAGGGATGCGTTTCATACAGTCTAATAAGTTCCTGTAAGAGGATGTGGTTAATGTTTCTTAATTCAGACAGTGCTATTACAGCACTAATTGAAACTAATCGAATACAAAAGAACGCTCAAGGTGTGCAGCCTCACTCAGACTGTCAAAAGCTTGCACAAGCTTCTGTATTGTCCACACACGCTCAAGTACGCATACGCATGAACGCTTGCACAAGCATGCATAATCGAAATTCGATCCAGCATCAAGCTGCTTGTACAAGAGTGATGAAATTTATCGTACACACGCTCAAGCAGGCTGTTAGGTGTGTGGCCGCCTAGAGAAAGTAGCGCCGACTCACTGCCCGCCGTCTTTGTTGGGCCTTGCGGCTGGCGAACTGCCATAGTGCAGCACAAGCCGCTGCATTAAAACCACTTAACGACCGTAGTGAGAGTGCAAACGATAGCGCAGCGGTAAAAATATATACTGAAGCACGGCATTACGCCAATGAATGCTAGAGATACATATAGATACAAGCTGTCGACACGACGGAATTTATAAACCGTCGGCAAGAGCAAGTTCTTGGCATTTTGTGCTCGCCGAATTGTCTATTCAGGGTGTTACAAAAAGGTACGACCAAACTTTCAGGAAACATTCCTCACACACCAAGAAAGAAAATATGTCATGTGGACATGTGTCCGGAAACGCTTAATTTCCATGTTAGAGCTTATTTTAGTATTTCTCTTTAAATGTAAATTGAAATAATTCGTCAGACAATTGTCAAAATACCCAATTGTTTCGTTATTATGTACTGTACTCCGATTCACCGCCAGTTGGCCCAATTGTGAACGTTTGGGCAGGAATTGTTGGTGATGTCTTGATTGGGCCTCATGTTCTTCCACCTACGGTCACTGGAGCATGTTATCATGACTCCATACGGGATACTCTACCTGTACTGCTGGAACATGTGCCTTTACAAGTACGACACAACATTGTGGTTCATGCACGATGGAGCTCCTGCACATTTCAGTCGTCGTGTTCGTACGCTTCTCAACAACAGATTCGGTGACCGATGGATTGGTAGAGGCGGACCAATTCCATGGCCTCCACGCTCTCCTGACCTCAACCCTCTTGACTTTCATTTATGGGGGCATTTCAAAGCTCCTGTCTACGCAACCCCGGTACCAAATGTAGAGACTCTTCGTGCTCGTATTGTGGACGGCTGTGATACAATACGCCATTCGCCAGGGCTGTATCAGCGCATCAGGGATTCCATGCGACGGAGGACATTTTTAACATTTCCTGTAACAAAGTGTTTGAAGTCACGCTGGTACGTTCTGTTGCTGTGTGTATGATTAATGTGATTTCAAGAGAAGTAACAAAATGAGCTCTAACATGGAAATTAAGCGTTTCCGGACAGATGTCCACATAACATATTTTCTTTCTTTGTATGTAAGGAATGTTTGGTCGTACCTTTTTGTAACACCCTGTATATTGCACTATGGTGAAGCACAAACATACTTTAAACACGACTCATGCAGAATTCGTGTTAACTGAATCTTCTTTAATTACGGTCGCCTTTTTCTTGCCGTGTGCCTGTAGATAGCACTTCTTTTCCAGCTGGGTTGTGACGCTGAAAATTGCTTTTAGCTACTCCGACTTCAACTACTGAAAAAAAAAAAACACGTAGACAAATTTTTCAATTTATACTGTATTCTGCCAATATTGTAGACGACATTTAACTGTACTATACACAACTGAACAAACCACATATCATTAAAAAAAACTCGCAGTAATCTTTATCTTTTCTAGATTTAGCAACCAGAGCCATAATAATGAAATACATATCCTTCTTTTATTTTCCGTTCGATGTTCCGTGGCGAGCGCCGCTTTTGCATGGAACTGCCAATATGCATTTGCATCACAGCAAGTGTGTGGACTGCCACTCTCTGCCAGTGCCTGCAGACACACACCCGAGCGCCCACAGTTTCTGTTCGGCACATTTCTGCTGCCAACCAATACTTTTGTTATTTTTTGTGTGTAATTGTGACATCTATTGGTGGTTACCAATCAGAATGCAACGAGACCTACCCCTGTATGTCTCACTACATTACAACAACGCTCACCATAACAACAGCTCGCGACTCGCCATTTCCAGGGGTGGCCAGCCGTCACCGCAAGCGACAAGCAGGATAAACAGCCATTTTCGTGATTTTTTTTTTTTTTAGATGACTTCCAGTTCACGTCAGCAGCTAACATTCTGCATACAGAATTCCTTCAATGTTAACTAACAGTGCTAAAAAAATCAATCCATTTTTCGGCATGTCAGTTTAGCAGATACATAAGCGAATGTATGTAAACATACCCTGCGACATTCCCTTTTGCTCTCTCCTTGTGGGATGTTGCATTGTTTGTATACACAATCTGGAGTTGAGCTATAACTAAGGGCATGTCACTGAGGCATTATTCCTGAACGAGCAATAAGAGTGAGAAAAAAGTCGTATTACTGTACAGATATGTGTAATAGCTGTGTCTCAAACTCTTGTTGTCTTACGAAAAATCCGATTAAATAAAAATTAACATTTATCATGATGTGCTGATTGCACTGTTACCTGTCTGACAAGTAGAAAAAACGTATTGGCGTGTTTTACAGCCTACTTTAGATTTGCCTGTGGTTTAATGATTTTTTGCAAACATTTCGGACAAAAATAATAAAAATATAAACAATAAAAAGTTTTGGACGATATGATTACGAATCTACTATTGTGATAATATCTATGTACTCAACACGTAATATTCTCTCTGACACTATTTTAACAAACAGCCAAAATTATTTGAGTTTAACTTTATCATACATTCACTTTTTCTGAACTTTTACCACTTTAAAATATTATTTTAATATCTCTCCCACACTTTCATTATCTTTTTTTGCGTTAAAATATTATCACCTCTCTTGCCATGGTAGTTTTTCATATTTTTGAAGGTTATTTTCTTTGCCTGTACTGGTTAACGTGAAATCAAGTGACAGTGTCAGATCACGTTATTTTTGCAAATATCCCTAAAACGGAGCGAGTTATGGAAATAACAGAACAGGGAAAAGTTGCTGAGAATGTTCTCTTCTGCAAATACGGGTATTCAAGTTTCGCCTCAGATGAACGGTTACTGTTTGCAATGACATTTCCTGCTGTCAAAAAGCTATCACAAACGGTCTATTTCTAGTGTTACTAACCTATTTTTTGTCTGAAACATTTGAAAAAGGACGATTCTGGTCTCTGGCGGTCAACAATTACGTCTGCAAAATTTGATGCGGTTGAATGGCGCGACCTTAAAAAGTGGGAAAACATTAGAGACAGACATTGTCAAATAGCCGTTATTTTTGCAAATATCTCTGAAACGACGCATAGGGAGCACAATTGTAGAGAATTTGCTCCTTTCCAAATTCTTTTATTCAGTTTTTGTGACAGATGAGCGGTTAAGCCGTTATTTTCATTTAAATTTCGAATTGTGGAAAGCCGATTGCGAAGGCCCACTTCTAGTGTTACCACCGTAACCTAGAGACGGACAATAACATTTGTCCGGGATCGAACGTACGCATGGCTATTACTGTGCTCAAGAAGCAATAACGGTACTCACCAGGCCATAACAGCCATTAGACTATGTAACACATACACAGTATTAGATCGTAATGTAGCTACGTCTTTGTAAGAGTTGTTAAATGAGACGATAGTATTCCACAGTTATTTATTTATTACTAGCTGCTGAACTCGGCATTTTCCGGGTATATATGTATTTTACCAGTCTTACATTAGAAACGAAAATAAAATTCGGAAAAATTTCATCTTTATGAAAACAACTTAGAAATTATGAAACTGTAAAACAAAGCAATACGCATAATGTACAAAATTATAAGTGCATTAGCCAAGGAAGAAATAGTAATAAAATTGAAATTATGTATAACATTACTTTAATTCAAAACGTGACTATAAGCAATATTTCTTGTTACTTGTCCAGGAGCTAGTATGAATAAATTCTCCGGTGGGCCCACCCCTGAGCGGGCTAGGTATTGTCAGTGTGAGAAACATGGAGATGTTCAATCCACTCCGCAGTATTTAACAAATTGTCCCTGTGATTTGTTAATCGTAATAGAAAATGCAAGTGTCTCTGGAAACTGCAGTCTCTCGAAGTTTAAAGGTAGGTCTGTCGGAAGAAGGGGTATTAGTGGGATTTACATGTATTTATTCGTTTCTTATCTTGCAAGGAGACCACATGACTATCGGATTTTAGAATTTCTTTATATTTATAGTACGTGAAGTGCAGAAATACTCGAGAAAATCGACTTTGAAGTTTTGCAAAGTACACGTAAGTACCAATAATTACAACGCAGCATTTGTCGCTAAAGTTCAAGTAGTAGCGTTCTGCCCTCACAACCAAAGAGTCGTTGGTTCGAATCCCATTGTGACAGACTTTTTTTTAAGTTTACGAATTCAGTTATATAAAACAGAAGGTCATGCCTGATCCGACAGTTTTACGCCATCTACAGCGAAACTGTTGTGAGCGGTAGACTTCTTTTCGTTCCATCATTTTGTGTGTGGGGGAGGGGGGAGAGGGTTAGTTCAGTTACAAAACGATGCTTCATAAACGTCCGAAATTACATGAAAACTTTGTTGCAGGTCCCATTTTCCAATAATTGATCCATAAATCTTGGTATTCTCACGCGGTGGCCTCTCATTATTTATGACATGTTATGGCCGACAGGTATAGCCGCGCGTACTGGAGCGCCGTGTTGCGGTGCGCGCGGCCGTCTGCCGTCGGGGGTTCGAATTCCCCCCCCCCCCCATCGGACATGGATGTTTGTGTCGTCTTTAGTATAAGTAGTTTGTAAGTTTAAGGACTGATGGCCCCGCAGTTAAGCCCCTTTAGCTATACAAGCATTTCAACATTTTTTGAACATATCTCCTGAGCTATGTGTCGTGCTCTTTTGTTTTTGGGTCAGGAACCTTCGTGGGCGTACGGTGGACAGTTCACCAAAGTTTCATTGCAATCGAATGAATGGTTCATGAACACATAGAGGACATACAAACATATATATATATATATATATATATATATATATATATATATATATATGTGTGTGTGTGTGTGTGTGTGTGTGTGTGTGTGTGTGTGTGTGTGTGTGTGTGTGTGTGTGAGAAAGGTGGCACATAGGTATTATATTAGACATCAGGTATACATAAGTTAAGTAGAGTTTTCCTCGGACACAGAAAGACGAACGACATAGTTCACTGGGCCACGGTAATTTAAATACGACGCTGCCTTGTGAAGTTTTGAATTCTACACCATAAAACGGTTTATTAACATTTTTAGTTAATAGAAAAGGAATTTTTATCACACACAATCTTCATAAAGAGGAATAAACCTTACATTAGTAAATTTCTGCAATGTACTTTGTGGCTAGGTTGGCCCAGGAATGGCTGTCGAGCACCGCGTGACGTGCAACTGATCAATGGTAAACCGCGATTGTCGGCAATCCACACATAAAAGGGTGTCGCTACTTTCTGTATTCTGCATCAGCTTCCAGTGGGCCGTCTACGTGTACACTTTATTTGGACCTGAGCCGACCGCGGTGGCCGAGGAGACTGAGGCGCTCCAGTCACGGTCTGCACGGCTACTACGGCCGGGGGTTCGAATCCCCCCTCGGGCATGGATATTTGTGCCGTCCTAGTTCGTAAGTAGTTTGTAAGTTTAGGGACTGATGACCCCGTAGTTAAGGCCCATAGACTATACAAACATTTGAACATTTTATTTGGACCCGAGAGAATGGCCGGCTCACGCATAGGCGGATCCAAGGGGGATGGGGGCTACCCCCACCCCCAACAGCTTTCTTTCTTTTTTTTTCTTTTTTTCTTTTTTTTCACAGCTTACGAGTTAGGGTGCTATCACTGCACTCAGTCTTTAAAACTGTGAGACTTTTGTTTGATTGAGCGTGGGGTAAGAAGGGGTGGCCGGTGCTAGAGTCTTTCTATTGTGCGAGAGAGTTTAGCTGACGATGAGAACTCTTTCACGCTCCCGTCAGCGGGCTGTCCTGGATCCACCCCTGCGCTCACGGGCTGCGAGGCGGCTCTACCGAGAGGTTCGAATCCTCCCTCGTGGACGGGTGTGTGCTGTCCTTAGTTTAAGTAGTGTGCAAGTTTGGGGACCGATGACCTGAGTAGTCTGGTCCCTTAGGACTTCCAACAATTCAAGAAGGAATAGTTAAGTGGCATATTAAGCCTACGGAGAGCGAACAAAATTTATATAAAACACACTTACTTCAGCCAAGATCGCTAGTTTATTTGTTGGTTTGTTTCCGGTTTCGATGAACTAAGTCATCATCTTCAGAAACAATTTTTATAACAATATTTTCCTATTTTCATTGCAAAAATTTGTAAAGATTGTTAAAATCTGTAAAGTCCTTGTTCGTATACAAATAAGATGAAAGTTAATACATACAAAACCTTTGGGACTCACATAAAATAAAGATTTACTTGTGAAACTGAAATATAAGAAAAATAACATTGTCAAACGATTAAAATTTGCATCACCAAAGTGGATCGTCATCTGTATTCCACATTTAAAAATTGTGTGTGTTCTTGCCACAAGTAACAAGGAGACTGGACCAGGTACCTGGTTACACTTTGGTAATGCAAATTTTAATTGTTTGACAATGTTCTTCTTTTTATATTTCATTTTCACAAGTAACTATTTTGGGAGGCCCAAAGGTTTTGTACATGTTTTGTGAGCTTTTATATTATTTGTATACAAACAAGGACTTTACAGATTTTAACAATCTTTACAAGTTTTTGCAATGAAAATAGGATAAAATTGTTATAAAAATTGTTTCTGAAGATATGACGTAGTGCATCGAAACCGGTAAAAAAATTGTGATTTTGGCTGAAGTAAGTGTGTTTTATATCAAGAAGGAATGTTTACAACCATACGGTTCAATGCGGTATCAAGCAAACATGCGCCATGCCGCGAAGACACTCCTGCTTCCTATATCCAACTGAGCGAGTTGGTCAAACTGTGGCGAGATACACTTTCGGAGAACTGCCACATAAGTTTGACGTTTCACGCAACGCTGACACGCTACGAGATCGTCGTATTGTAAGAACAACACTTGAAGATCGTACATCACAGATAAGAGGGTTAGTAATCGCAGAAGGGTCAAAATCAGCTGTTGTCAACCGGCTACTACCAGTGGGAATTCGGGCACGCACACCTCTAGTATTATAAGTGAGACTGAACAGTTCGGATTTCGAGATATTCAGATAGATAGCATGCTGTCATGGAAAGCATGTTCAGGATCTTGTTCAGAAACTGAATGCAGCGTTATTTACCATCAGAACAGTATCTGAGATAAGTGACAGCTCAAAAAGAAAATTATTTATTTTCATTCACTTATGATGTATGGCGTATTTTTTGATAACTCCTCTTATTCAAAAAGGGTATTTATTGTGCAGAAACGGGCGGTTCCAGCATTATGTCATAGAAGCTGACAAACCTCCTGACGACCGCTGATAAATCTGACATTGTCCTCTCAATGGATATTTTCTTTAATTTCACAAGGTGCGACATGTTCGCGAATTTATATCAGTGATCCTTTTTGTAATTACTTTTAATATCGTTATTTACGTCACTGATCACAACATTTCTCGTCGTTTTGACGACTGGTTCCGGTCAGTGATGATCATTTTCAAGTCTAGAGCAAATCAGAAAACAGAAGGACACATTTAGTAATAGACTACCTTATAAATTATAAATAATGCATTACAATTATTTATGATTTATAAAGTAGTCTATTGCTAAATGTGTCCTTCTGTTTTCTGATTTGCTCTCGACTTGAAAATGGTCATCACTGACCGGAACCGGTCGTCAAAACGACGAGAAATGTTGTGATCAGTGGCGTAAATAACAATATTAAAAGTAATTTTCTTTAATATCGTTTGTTGTTAACAGTACCAGCTTATTCCCAAGTGTTAGTAGCTTTCACTCAGTTAATACTTGACCGAAATCGAAACTGCATTTGTAACGCACGTCCGTGATCCTCGTGCATATAGGTATGCACTGTTCTGCAGCATCGTTTTTCAATAATTTGGCCGGCCGCGGTGGCCGAGGAGACTGAGGCGCTCCATTCACGGTCTGCACGGCCACTACGGTCGGGGGTTCGAATCCCCCCTCGGGCATGGATATTTGTGCCGTCCTAGTTCGTAAGTAGTTCATAAGTAGTTTGTAAGTTTAGTGACTGATGACCCCGTAGTAATTTGCCACAAGAATTCCAAAAGCTTAATAATAATCCACGCCGTCAAGTCTAAACCGAAGAGTTTCCTCATTCTTTTTATACTGTCGAGGAATTTCTAGGAAAGAAAAAATTAAGCTGATTTCTGTGTTACGTTGTTGATCGTTTTTACTTGCACTTAGGCCTGCCTTGTGCATAGGATTGCTTTACTTTCCACTTTATCGTTACTACTGTTTCGTTACAGTTTGATGTAGTGAGTCTTTCCATGAGACTTGCTAGAGACTTGCTCCTTAGGCCGGTATTACACTATCAAATTATTGGACAAAGAATTGGACGAAAAACTTGGATGAAATATTGGTCATATTTTTTGACAAAGAAATTAGATGAAACGCCAAAGGGGGTATTACACTATCATCCAATATTTTGTCAAATTTGCTTCAAAATGGCGGTGTAATGCGCAGTTATTGTTTATACTACAGTTGCGTTGTGTCTGCATTTAGAAGAGAAGGAGGGAAAAAAGAAAAGGAAACGCACTTGGATGAAACCGTGGGTGTCAGAGCGAGATAAATAAAATTTGTTACGGGACCGGGAGGATTTTTCTTTTTTATTCCGTCGGCAGAACAGCCAGGCCGTTCACTGCTAATTATTTTGTCGCTCTTCATCCTTCACAGTTTGCAATAGAGTAACAAAAGGGCTGACGCAAACAGTGTATACGAATAAGATTGTTAAGTTGATAAAACAAGTTTCATTAAATAAAGTTTTAAATGGAAAATGTGAGCACTGACAAAGAGGATAATCTAAATTGTTTATGACGTTATTAACAGTGTAAGGTGGGAAACATTGCTGATAAAGTAAATAGGCTCTATTTATTTCCTTACAAAAATTGGCTGACGTATTTATATGTTCATAGATTCGCTTGCAAACAGATGTCGATGTTTTGAAAGTTGTTTCATTTCCCAGAACTTAGCACACCACATTACCATAATCATACATTCTAAAATCTGCTTCGGCTGTATTAAGATTTAGGGGTATTACTTAAATTCCGATAGTATATAATGACTTTTTTACATCACGGATTGTAACTCAACCTCACTTTTGCCGCGGAGTATTGGGCTACGCGCATTGACATGACGGACAGTGTGAATTGGCCTTGTCAACTGTTATACAACGCCCCATCTGATTTTTAAAATTTTGTTGTTGCTAGAAAACACTACACAAACATTCCACTACTAGCCATGTTTACGAATACGAACGTTATGTCAGATATTTAACCTCCAAATAAAACAGCAGTAGTGGTAAGGAAGCTGTATACTACTAGCGCTCCAAGCGGTCACATTTCTCACTGCAGGAAACAGAAGACGAGCGATTTCTTTGATCAAATCTAGGCCGAGGCCGAGATTGGATGAAATATTGGACGATGTTCGCATTACACTACGTCCAATTTTTCTTTGTCCAATTCTTTGACAAATAATTTGGTAGTGTAATACCGGCCTTAGTCAGGTGATGCGGAACACAGATATAAATAAATAAAAGAGCCGGTGGCAGGTTGTGGCGGTGCTGCCCGTATGCTGACGCAACAGGCAGCCTGTGACTCACCGTCAGCCGACAAACCAGCTTGTTCCCTCATCCACAGTGCTTACGTGACTCACCGTAATCAACGCGCCGTCGATCAATACTTCGTCATCTGACACTAGTCACACACTACCATTCACTGTCCTACTTTCGACAAACATTGTAAAAGAAAATAGGTATAGCGTGGTTTCTTTTGTACATTTCTTTCCAAAGCGGGGGTATCAGTCTTGTGGCATGTTTGATGCTTTCCTCTCGTGTCCTAGCCTCTTCATATAGAAGCAGAAAATTAGTTGCTCGTGTATTTATATTGTACATTAGGGATATTTTTAGAATGCGTCACTGTTAATTTCAGTACAGTTTAAGAAAAATGGAACCAGTCACTTTGACTTGAAGTGATACGGTTTTGCCGGCCGCGGTGGCCGAGGGGATTGAGGCGCTCCAGTCACGGTTCGCACGGCCACTACGGTCGGGGGTTCGAATCCTCCCTCGGGCATGGATATTTGTGCCGTCCTTAGTCGTAGCTAGTTCATAAGTAGTTTGTAAGCTTACGGACTGATGACCCCGTAGTTAAGTCCCATAAGTTCTACAAACATTTGAACATTTGATTTGATACGGTTTTATTCCATTTACCGGTTTTAGAACATTATCAGGTTCTAGTACTCTGAGGTTTGCAGCTATCAGTCGATCTTTTTTCAAAAAATTTTTTATTAGCAGATCATGATTTCGGCCAGTAACTGGCCATTATCAATGCATGTGTTTAACTGAAGATGTTATTAATATGGATAACTCACACCACGCCAAGTATGACAACTGTTGTCGGCGTGGTGTGAGTTATCCATATGATCTTCAGTTAAACACATGCATTGATAATAGCCAGATACTGACCGAAATCATGATTTGCTAATAAAGAATTTTAAAAACGATCGACTGATAGCTGCAAACCTCAGAGTATTGGAAACATATCACAGTCGTGGAGCGCAAACCATGGAAAGTAACCTAATTATCAGGTTCATCTTCAGACGGTTCATGTGTTTCTAGGATCATTTCACGCGTGATGTTGGGTGCTCAAAATGTTTCAAATGTTTGTAAATCTATCGGACCAAACTGCGTGGTCATCAGTCCGTAGCTTACAAACTACTTAAACCTAGGTAAACTAACCGAAGGACAACACACACACACACACACACACACACACACCCATGCCCCAGGGAGGACTCGAACCTCCACGGCGAGCAACCGTGCGCTCCGCAGCGAGACGCTTTAGACCGCTCGGCTACTCCACCGCGGCTGTTGGGTGCTGGCTCTATATTGGGAAGATGGAAACATGCTCTAATAAATCGACTTACTCGTAGTTCAGGTTATGTTTTGTATCTGTGAAGTACGTGAAATTTGTTCTTTTACTTACTGCGAGTGTATGGCCGGGTTTTTGTAATTAATTTACATTTCAAGGGTTTCCTTGTGATTAGATAACGGTACCACATTACTCGATCTTTCACTGTTGGCCTCTATAACACACTGTCAACACCACTTCACCAGTGTCCAACATTGCTTTTACAACTGATGTTATTTACAGCACGGTTTCTCGCCGTCGGAGGTACGAGTCCTCCCTGAGACGTGTGTGTTTGTGTGTGTGTGTCTGTGTTGTCCTTAGGTTAGTTTACCTTAGTTTAAGTAGTGTGTAAGCTACGGACTGATGACCACGGAGTTTGGTCCGATAGATTTACAGACATTTGAACATTTTTTGTTATTTACAAGCGTTTTCATTGGAAGATATATTACTCTTTGTACAGGGAAGTTTATTTTGTGTGTGTGTGTGATCCGATCGATCAGTTAGCAAATAATTTCGTTATTCAAATGAAAATGTGAATAATAAATTATGTCTGTATTGCTTGCATAGGTTTTTAGCCTTAATATATACGTACATTATCAGTTAAAAGGACAAGAACAAAAATTTTTACTAATGCTTATGTTTATTCATAGACTAGTGTGTCCTAGAATATTAGTAAAGACTAGGTTCTGCTTATTATGTTTAAATGACAGTAGGTACATGGCTCCCGAATGAAACTTTCACTCTCCAACGGAGTGTGCGCCGATACGAAACTTCCTGACAGATTGAAATTATGTGCCGGAACCGAGATTCGAACCTGGGACCTTTGCCTTTCGCGGGCAAGCGCTCTATCGACTGAGCTATCCCGGCACGTTTCACGGTCCGCCCTCACAACTTTACTTCTGCCAGTACCTCGCCTCCTAGTTTCCAAACTTCACAGAAGTCCTGCGAACCGTCACAACATTTCGTAAGTTTTTCTTACCTGCAACTGTGGTTTATGAAAATGATCCTGTAGTTGATGTCATAACAGTTGGTAGTAGCTGAAGTTGATGGGGATTTGTTGGTTGCTGGCTGTGGTGCCTGTAATATATCCAGATTTGATTAAGGCAGTGGTACTTGTTGCACTGTTTCTGATTTAACAGTATATACATCAATATCAGGGCCATAATTAAACAAAATTACTGTGTTAATGAACAATGTACGTGTTCAGTTAAATTTTGATGAAGTTATCTGATGACTTAGTGATCTTGACTGTTAAACCTCAATATATGACAACCATTTGGACTGCAACTAATACCAGGTCAGGTTTTGAATGAGTAACTTTAAAATAAACTACTTTGTTGTCTGATTAAACGATAGATTCAACATTAAACATCACACACACAACTTTTACAGTCACGTATTATTCGCGGAAAGAAATATTGTTATTGTGCCTCTGTGTGGGCTCTAATCTCTCTGATTTTATCCTCATGATCTCTTCGCGAGATATACGTAGGAGGAAGCAATATACTGTTATACTTCTCGGTAAAGGTACGATCTCGAAACTTCGACAAAAGCCCGTAACGAGCTACAGAGCGTCTCTCTTGCAGAATCTTCCATTGGTGTTTATCGATCATCTCCGTAACACTTTCTCGATTACCAAACTATCCTGTAACTAAGCGCGCTGCTCTCTGTTGGATCTTTTCTACGTCCTCTATCAACCCCACCTGGTACGGATCCCACACCGGTGAGCAGTATTCAATCAATGGACGAACAAATGTACTGTAATCTATTTGTTTTCGGACTGCATTTCCTTAGAATTCTTCCAATGAATCTCTCTGGCATCTGCTTTACCGACGATTGATTTTATATGGTCTTTCCATTTTAAATCACTCCCAGATAATTTATGGAATTCACTGCTTCCAGCTGCTGACCTGATATAGTGTAGCTAAACGATAAAGGTTCTTTCTTTCTATGTATTCTTAGCACATTATACTTGTCTACATTGAGATTCAATTGCCATTTCCTGCACCGTGAGTCAATTCGTTGCAGATCCTCCTGCATTTCGATACAATTTTCCAGCCGGTCGCAGTGGCCGAGCGGTCTGCGGTGGTGGTGGTGGCGGCGGCGGCGACGATGGAGCTGACATTAAAGTATCTGGAAAAAGTCCGAGGGGGCTGTGTGACAAGGGAGAAGGCTGAAGGCTGGGCTCATCCGAGCAGTAGGAGAGGCGTTATATGTAGGAAGAGCAGGCGATAGTGTGTAGGGTGTAAAGGAGTAGGTTTAGGTGAGAGTGGGTATGGAAGAGATCATCGTGGATGTCGTTACATTCGGTTAGTATAGTGTAGACGGTTAGGCAATCACGGCATTCAAAAGCAGGAGATTGCCGTGGCTGGCTGAAGAATGTGAAGACGGGCGGTGAAGTCGTTGATTGGCGACAACTGGAAGAGAGGGCGAGGGCAAAGGTGAGAATGGGCAACACAGCCAGGCAGCCATGATGACGACGTCAACACCGAGGGCGATGAGAGGCAGCGATGGCGGTGTGGGGCAGCAAACCAGCAAGGATGGAAATGTACACGGCAAGCGAGACGTCGGGAAGTGAGTCGTCGCTATACTGCTGATGTCACCTGCGTAAGATGATCGTTATCATTAGTTAACAGCCCGTAGAGACAGGAGGCTGAATGCAACTCAGCTGCATCGCACCCTCCAGGCAGCAACAGGGCGCGAGATATCCAGACAAACAATCCGAAATCGCCTTCTCGAATGTGGCGTCTACGCACAAAGGCCTATGGTGTGTGATTCATTAAAACCACGACACCGTTTAGCCCGCAGAAACTGGGCGGAGGAACACCAGGTTTGGAGTCGTAACGAATCGTGCCGCGTTCCGTTCACGGATGAAATGTTCAAATGTTTGTAAATCTATCGGACCAAACTGCGTGGTCATCAGTCCGTAGCTTACAAACTACTTAAACCTAGGTAAACTAACCTAAGGACAAACACACACACCCATGCCCCAGGGAGGACTCGAACCTCCAAGGAGAGCAACCGCGCGCTCCGCAGCGAGACGCTTTAGAACGCTCGGCTACTCCACCGCGGCAGCCAAACTCTCTCGCACAATAGAAAGACTCTAGTACCGGCCACCCCTTCTTATCCCACACTCAATGAAACAAAAGTCTCACAGTTTTGAAGACTGAATGCAGTGATAGCACCCTAGCTTGCAAACTTAAAAAAGCTGTTGGGGAGGGGTGTGTCGCCTGAATCCCCCTTGGACCCGCCTATGCTTGAGCCATTCTCTTGGGTTCAAACAAAGTGCACACGTAGACGGCCCACTGACAGCGAAGGCACTGCATGCAGAAAGGAGCGACACCCTTTTATGTGTTTATTGCCGACAATCGCGTTTTAGCATTCGTCAGCTGCACGTCATGTGGTACTCGGCAGCCATTCCTGGGACAACCTAGCCACAAGGTACACTGCAGAAATTTACTGATGTAAGGTTTATTTCTCTATACGAAAGTTGTGCGTGATAGAAGTTTCTTTTCTATTAACTAAAGATCTTAATAAACTGTTTTATGGTATAGCATTCAAACCTACACAAGGCAGCGTCGTATTTAAATTACTGTGGCGCTGTGAACGATGTCGTTCGTCTTTTTGTGTCCGAGGAAAACTCTACTTAACTCACGTATACCTGATGTCTAATATAATACCTACATGCCACCTTTCTCATCTATATATATATATATATATATATATATATATATATATATATAAATGAATGTTTGTCTGTATGTCCTCTATGTGTTCATGAACCATTCATTCATTCGATTGCAAAGAAACTTTGGTGAACTGTCCACCGTACGCACACGAAGGTTCCTGACCCAAAAACAAAAGAGCACGACACAAAGCTCAGGAGATATGTTCAAAAATGTTGAAATGCTTGTGTAGCTAAAGGGGCTTAACTGCGGAGCCATCAGTCTCTAAACGTACAAACTACTTATGAACTACCTTATACTAAAGACGACACAAACATCCATGTCCGAGAGGAGACGCTTTAGACCGCTTGGCTACTCCACTGCGGCCCGTTCACGGATGAGTCAAGATTTTGTGTTCAGCCGGATAATCGTCGTTTGGAGACAACGTGGAACTAGAATTATCCTGATTATGTGAAGGAAACGTCACCACATCATGGTGTGGGCAGGAGTCAATATTGGCGGACGTACGGTTCTCTTTGTCTTTCGGAATGGCGCTTTGACTGCTGAGTGGTATAGAGGAGACATCATTCGAGATATCGATATTGTCGTTTGATTTGTTACGAGTGTGTTATAGTATGGACTTTGGCTCAACAAATGTTAATACTTTCATGTCGGTATTGAGAAAACAGGCTGACTGCAGCACGCTTGACATTCGAGCAACGCAAATGTATTGTGTAGTGGTTTTTGAAGTTTGAAGAGGTTCTTCTACCAACAGGACGGGCGCCACCACACTACCACCTAGCCTTACGAGCTTTTCTGGGTGACTATTTTCAGGGACATTGGACGAAATGAAGACGGCCCATTGTAGAGCAGGTCATCTCAACCTTCAGGCTCGCTAACGGAGGAGACGGGGGGGGGGGGGGGGGGGAATGGGGCACTAGGAGTCAGCAGCTGATGGTCTGCTACGATCTTCTTTTTTTTTATTCTTTATTATGGCTTTTGGTTACAGTGACCATACAGCCAGCGGTTATTACAGTGACAACATTACAATAGAATTAAGATTCTTACAATGTATATCACAATATTAATAAGTATCTCACATCATACAGCCTTAGAATAAAAGTAGAAAAATCATACCTACAAGACATAAAACAATACATATTTAATAGTACGAGTGACATATGTAATACAACGAAAGTGCAAACAGCATAGGACCATATGAGAGGTGCAAAGACAAATAAAAGTCAAAATATAATATAAAATTACTTATGAAGTTTCACGCTGTGCATTTTCAAGTTAAACACACTAGCTCTAAAATTAGAGCTGTATGCCCGTGACTTTGAGGTAGTCCTTCAGTAAACTGTACTTAAACTTGTCGAATCCATGAAGGAGAACAGTGACACTTGTGGGGAGGGGGTAACCCCTCGCAACCAGCGTTCGGTAGAATACATTTTGTGCGGCCGTGCACTTGGTGCATGCCAGTATGATGTGGTTGAGATCCGCCACTGCCGTTGCATCTTTGTCGCAATGCCGAGAAGCGATGATTTTCAAACGGTGTAGGTGGGCAGGGTAACATCCATGTCTCAGTGTCATCCGAATGATAGACGTTGCATGACGTCTACCAAGCGTCATCGACGAAAACCATGGTCGTGAGGAGACATTTGGTTGTATAGCTGCCAGGTGTCCTCCCTTAAACGCTTGAGAGAAGTGCCATTCGTGGTCCCAAGTGCTATAGGCAGCTTTTCGAATCGTCGTTCGGAAGTCTGTATATGGAATCGGCGTGGGGCAGTGTTGTCCTTCCGTAATACTTCTCTTGGCGAGGCGGTCTGCTGTTTCGTTTTGGGGTATACCTTGATGTCATTTAATCCAAAGAAAGTGGATGTCTATGCCCACTGTCTGTGCGTTTGTTATGGCCTCCAAGACGTACAATATATATCTATTCGTTTGTTTGTCAAACGTCGGATGATGTAATTTTTGCAGCACGCTTTGAGAGTCCGTGAGGATCAATATAGAGTCAAATGCTCGTGTGCCGTAATAAATGGCCTCCCTGATGGCCAGTAACTCTGCCGTGTAAATAGATGACGCAGGCGGAAGCGCAAACATTTGGTAGGTGCCTTTGGAGGGGCAAAAGAAGGCGTATCCCACCCCTGCTTCAGTTTTAGAGCCGTCAGTATAGATGTGAGCATGCTGTGGCCAGTTGCGGAGAAGAAACTGTTCCACGTCGAGAGTGATGTTGGTCCCCGTTGTGTAGTCGGATGGCAAGTGTGTCACAGGGACTGGGTTGGAAAAAAAAAAAAAAAAAAAAAAAAAAAAAAAAAAAAAAAAAAAAAAAAACAGATGATACGAATAACGGAAGCAAGGAAGTTTGGTGCCCTGTATGATGAGTGGGAAGAGATGTCTCCATTTCTCATAGCTGCGAACCAGTAAAGGAACTCGGGTCGTGCCTCTTCTGTGATGCATTTCTGTAAGGCTCCAAAATTGGTGCACCGTTTTGAGAGAGGCACTATCACATATTGAATCTTCCACTACGCTCGTGAGATTCGTAGAGCCGTAACGCTCATAGAAACTCGGAGCGCCGTTTTCTTACAGAGCAACGACGACGAAAAGGACGTTCTGCGAATGTTGGCAGACGGGACGTTCGTTCTGCTGCCCAGGCCCAGGAACACACCTGCTGGGAGACGTTTAACGAACTAAATTAATTGGAAATTTGTGTCCTAAAGCTATATACTTTCCTCGTTAAAGCCTTGAGGAGATCGGCATCACTAGTGACTAGCAGAAAACCAGACACAAAATGTTGCCATTACCTATTATCCAGTGTACTGTAATTGGTCGTTTTTTTATCTCTGCCGTCGTTCATGACTATTCAGTCATAGTTTCTTGTAACATTTATTATCGCCGTATTTTTACACAGAAGTAATATTTTCTCGGGTGCTTTCTTTTGTAACACAGTACAGCTACTAACAGTTTATTGTCTTTATGATTACCATTATTAACTCTTTTCATATGCCTCATTCCAAGAGACGGTACGCCACACTTGGCGGATTTCCCTCCCGCTACGAGTGTGACCGAGTCGCCTCGCTCGCGAGCACCTATGCTCGAGCCACGAGCTGCTCGCTGCGCCACTCCAGAATCAGCGGCCGCGCTTCGAGTAACGAACGAGCTCGTTGCGCCTGCTGACTGACTCTAGTAAAAATAAATAAATAAATTGAAAAAAAACGTTCAAATGTTTGTAAATCTATCGGACTAAACTGCGTGGTCATCAGTCCGTAGCTTACAAACTACTTGAACTAAGGTAAACTAACCTAAGGACAACACACACATACACATGCCCCAGGGAGGACTCGAACCTCCGACGGCGAGCAACCGTGCGCTCCGCACGAGGCGCCTCAGACCGCTCGGCTACTCCACCGCGGCCGACTCTAGAATATAGGGTGAAGCGTAATTCGCGCACTTGGGCTTCACAGCGCGATTACTAACATGCCAACAATTAAAAAAATGTATATCAGAAAATTTAGTCCTGTATGTATTTCCGGCAGTAAATGGAGTATGAAATCTTTCACGCAGGAGGATCGCACAGATGTACCATCATTTGATCAACGTACTAATTCCGAATTGGGGGACATAGCAATAGGTATTTCCGGTGTAGAGAAGCAGCTGAGAGAGCTAAATACGAAAAAGTCTGCTGGTCCGGATGGAATACCAGTTCGGTTTTACAAAGACTATTCTGCGGCGTTGGCCCCCTACTTAGCTTGCATTTATCGCGAATCTTTAATTCAGCGCAAAGTTCCTAGTGATTGGAAAAAAGCGCAGGTGACTCCCGTGTATAAGAAAGGAAAGAGAACTGACCCATACAATTACAGGCCAATATCGTTGACATCAGTTTCATGTAGAATTTTGGAGCATATTCTCAGTTCGAATATAGTAATTTCCTTGAAACAGAAAAGCTTCTTTCCACGAATCAGCACGGGTTTAGGAAACATCGTTCATGTGAAACTCAGCTTGCCTTTTTCTCACTTGACATCTTGCGAGCCATGACGAAGAGCAACAGGCGGATTGTGTTTTCTCGACTTCAAAAAGACGTTCGACGCGGTGCCACACTGCAGACTGCTAACGAAGATACGAGCTTATGGAATAGGTTCACAGATTTGTGACTGGCTGGAAGACTTCCTAAGTAATAGAACGCAGTACGTTGTTCTCGACGGCGAGACGAGTGTATCATCTGGCGTGCCCCAGGGGAGTGTGATAGGACCGCTATTATTTTCTATCTGTATAAATGATCTGATGGACAGAGTAAGTTGTAATTTGCGGCTGTTTGCTGATGATGCTGTGGTGTGTGGGAGGGTGTCGTCTGTAATAGCATACAGGATGACTTAGACAAAATTTCTAGTTGGTGCGAAGATTGGCAGCTAGCTCTCAATGTAGAAAAATGTAAGGTGATTCGCATGAGTAGAAAAAACAATCCCATAATGTTCGAATACAGCATTAGTAGTGAGGTTCTTGATGCTGTCGCGTCGTTCAAATATCTAGGCGTAACATTGCAGAGCGATATGGAATGGAAGGAGCATGTAAGGACAGTTGTGAGTAAGGCAGACAGCCGACTTCGTTTTATTGGGAGAACTTTTGGGAAGATGTACTTCACCTGTAAAGGAGACCGCGTATAAAACGCTTGTACGACCACGTCTTGAGTATTGCTCAAGTGTTTGTGACCCGCAGCAGATCAGTTTAAAGGAAGACATAGAGGCGGTTCAGAGACGAGCAGCTAGATTTGTTACCGGTAGGTTCGACCAATGCGCGAGTGTCACGGAAATGCTCCGGCAAGTCGTTTGGGGATCGCTGGAAGAAAGACGACGTTCTTTTCGTGAATTTCTGATGAGTAAATTTAGAGGGCCGGAATTTGAAGCTGAGTGTAGTACGACCTTGCTGCCGCCTACTTACATTTCGCGTAAAGATCACAAAGACAAGATAAGAGAAATTAGGGCTCGTACGGAGGCATATAGGCATTCTTTATTTCCTCGTTCAATTTGGGAGTGGAATAGGAAAGGAAATGCCTAGTAGCGGTACAGTGTACCCTCCGCCACGCACCTTACGGTGAATTGCGGAGTATGTATGTAGATGTAGATGTAGTGAGATGGGTGTGTGTTACATACGTAGTGTGTTTCAGAATTAAAAAATTACACGAACAAACTTGCAGTGGATTTGGAAGGCGTCGTGAGGGAGAAAATGAGCTTAGAAAACCATACCCGGAAATGTCATAGAACGACGCTACAGTGCGTCGAAGTTGCTGGACGGAATGTCGATGCCTGTTACTTGGACTCTCCATAGCGCCTTTCAGTGACGTTTCCGGGCATGGGGTTCTATGCTAATTTTGTTCCTCAAGACTCTTTCTACATCCCTAGAAGTTTGTTGCTGTATCTGTGTAGTTCTGACGTATGAAATAGCAAATTAATAATCAGCCAACCAATTGCTACAGTATTAGTTCAATAAACTAGACCAAGCTTTCGACGGATATGAACCCGTCTTCTTCAGAAATACATGTGATACCTATAGACAATGTGACGGCATAAATTAGAAAATTTCGCTAAATAGAGTATATACCCTGGAGGCCGTATACAAAAAAAAAAATTAGAAAATCCTGATCATTATGTCTTATATATGCGTCATACCAAGCCTATTGTCTAAAACATCGTGAAATACGGTTCAAAAATGTTTCAAATCTTTGTATAGCTTATGAGACTTAACCACGGGGTCATCAGTCCCTAAACTTACAAGCCACTTATGAACTAACTAATACTAAGGACGGCACAAATATGCATGCCCGAGGGGGGATTCGAACCCCCGAACGTAGTGGCCGTGCAGACCGTGCGTGAATGGAGCGCCTCAGTCCCCTCGGCCACCGCGGTCGGCGATATACAGTTATCAGAATAAAACTGGTACAACTATAGTTCCATATCACGGTGGGTGAAACATCCCTACAATCAAGGGAATGTCAGTTATGATTGCCAGACAAGTCAGCGCATTTGGAGGCATTCACGCCTACTGATGGGAAGCGGAGAGCTTCGATACCAGGACCGGTGGAGCTTGCGTCATGGAGTATATACGTTTAGTGGCTTAAGCAGCCGATGGGAGAATTTACTCTAAATTTACAACGATGTTCAATAAATAAAATATTTGGTAAGAACGGGGGAGAGAGGTTTGAGGGAAACCATGGAAACAAATATTACATTGGTCAATTGTAAAATATGCTAGCATATACCGCTAAAATGTAAATGCGTGAGCGAGCAATAGTAATATATGAGCATTCTTCTCAGATGAACACAAATAAATTGGATTTGTACATAGCTCATAGTATGGTGACATAAATGTGACAGAATGGATAAAAAAAATGTCATGTAAATTATAATGTAGAATTAAAAATGAAAATAGATTTTTAGATTTTCGAGGAAATGAACAAATCGCAAAGGCTACTGGCTGCTGTAGGGTTAGAAGCCTTCAAAATAGTCTACAGGCGAGATTTAGCTGGTCATTTAGTAAATTGTCATCCTTGAGTTATAGATGCTTAAAAATCTAAAATTCTTCACAAAGATGAAAATTTCGCCGTTTTATTTCGCTGGGTAATTTAATTGTGTCTTCCTACTTTTCCGGAATGTGGTTGGCAATCAGTAAGTGTTTTGCAAACGTTGAGTTATGTATATTCACTCCTTCCTTTCCTAATGTTCTTTGTATCGTATCTTCAGCCGGCCGCGGTGGCCGAGGGGACTAAGGCGCTCCAGTCACGGTCTGCACGGCCACTACGGTCGGGGGTTCGAATCCCCCCTCGGGCATGGATATTTGTGCCGTCCTAGTTCAAAAAAAATGTTCAAATGTTTGTTAAGCTTATGGGACTTAACTACGGGATCATCAGTTCCTAAACTCACAAACTACTTATGAACTACTTACGAACTAGGACGGCACAAATATCCATGCCCGAGGGGGGATTCGAACCCCCGACCGTAGGGGCCGTGCTGACCGTGACTGGAGCGCCTCAGTCACCTCGGCCACTGCGGCCGGCCGTCCTAGTTCGTAAGTAGTTCATAACTAGTTTGTAAGTTTAGGGACTGATGACCCAGTAGTTAAGTCCCATAGACTATACAAACATTTGAACATTTTTTCTTATCTTCACAGCTCTGCCTGTTTGCCCAATGTAGTAAAAAGTGCAGTTACCACAGATTAATTTATAGATTCCTGATTAGAAAACCAATTGGTTTATATCCGTCGAAACATTGGGCAAGTTTATTAAACTAATGTTGTAGCAACTGGTTGGCTGATTATTAATTTGCTGTCCTGTAACCGTTGCTGAGGCGCAGTTATGTTTAAAATACTGACGTAAGGCACACACATCGAGCTCAGTCTTCGGCGTCCATTTACTGCCGGAAATATGCGCAGGACGAAATTTTGTGAAAGATTGTTTTTTTCCCTTTTTTAATTGCTTGCATGTGAGGAATCGATTCACCCTGTATCTGCATGGAAACATGTCCGAATTCCAGTACAGTGTTTTATCACATTTTCAAGTCATGCGCTCCTGAACTTTTGAAGGACATATGAATAAACAAGGCTCTGCGTTAGTGTTTATGAAGGATGAGGGTGGGGGACTCTCAGAGAGAGGGTAGGAGAAGGTGGACAGTAAGAGGGTGGCGAGGAGGTGGATAGAGATAAGGTAGAGATATACAAAAAGAGGAGGGGGGGAATAGGTGGGCAAAGCGGAGGAGGGAGATATGGTACAGAGGGGTGTGTGTAGGAACTTCTCACAAAGCATTCTAAAACTACACATATTACAAACGCGAGCTGTCTCTTTTGATTCTTTGTCATTTGACCTGGTCACGTACAGCTAGTATACAATACACCTCTGGAAAATGAAGAAAGAACGCCATGTATTCGTCGACCACGCTGTGCGAAATTTTATTGACACGTTTTTAAAGATGTATATAACACACGATCACACAGACAGAGCCATTCGGGCCGGCCGCGGTGGCCGAGGGGACTGAGGCGCTCCAGTCACGGTCTGCACGGTCACTGCGGTCTGGGGTTCGAATCCCCCCTCGGGCATGGATATGTGTGCCGTCCTTAGTCTTAGCTAGTTCATAAGTAGTTTGTAAGCTTAGGGACTGATGACCCCGTAGTTGAGTCCAATTACAAAAAAAAAAAAAAAAAAAAAAAAAAACAACATTGGGACGTGAGTACAGTCACCACAGCGAGCGCAATGTAGACGCTTTACAGGGTATATCCTCCTTTTACAGCAATGTAGCTGCAATTCTACCGCGGAGACGATCGTGGAGGTGTCGAATGTAGTCTTAACGGAATGGCCTGCCACGCAGTTTCCCCCTGGTGCCTCAGTTGGGAGGATTTCGTGCCAATCGTGTTAACTGGGTGACACATTTAGGGATTGTTCTGCCCAGGGTAGTTGACGTTTACCTTGAACAGCACGTTAGGTTGCACAGGTTGTAATGTTTTTAGTATATTTTTAAGTAATTACAGTTCATTCTACCACTTCCAAACAAGATACTTAGCTTTTCAACATTACGATGTATGGGGGTTCTGCTCGCTGCAAATTTATTCACCTGGGGCGTCGTGGAAGAAATAAATACTCGTTATGTACAATTTTTTCACTTCTTCTTTACTTTGAAATCAAACTACTTCTCCACCAAAACATTACAACTTCAAAATGTATACAAAGCATCAGAACGGTAGTACTTCCATTTCAAAACACAGACTGACTTCCAGTGCACTTTAGAAAAGCCAAAACTCGAACTCCCCCACGCAAGGCGGTGAGGCAAATGTATAACATCGACAATAATGACATTACATTATCCATTGTTCATAACAATTGAATATACTGATTTACAATTACCGAACATACAAATGAAACATTTCATGTACACAAAAATAATCACAATATAAAATGAAAACTATACATACAATAATTTTAGATGACACATTTCTATTTGATCTTGCTGCTTGACAACAAAGTGCAATGTTAAATGTCAATTAATTAGTTAATGAGTACATCATACATATTCCTAACATATATTGAACTATCAAATATCATCGCAAATCTGGAAATATACTCAGACTCTCACGTCAGTCAATATATACAAAGAATTCAATATTGTAAATCTCGACTATTACATTAATTACACAGTTAGCTGGTCGACACAACTTGTTTATGAGCCTAACATATATACAATGTTATTTATTTTAATTTCTTTTTGTTTTTCACAAAAGTTTTTACAATTCGTCTGTTTAAGTCTTTAAATAATTTACAATGACAAAACTATTGTTTATAGAACTGTCTGGAAAGCATCTAAACGAATCTCTTAATTAATGAAATCTATCACTTGTTTTAATCACAGTATCACCGAGACACTATCCTACACTGATTCCTAGCCTGGCTATTTCGTTTTCAACTAACTTCACACGCAACATGTATCACTATTGAACCACACGATTCCGGGTCCAATGCAGACGGTATCGTACGATAACATTGAGTTGAGAGGACCAGGCAGACGGTATCGTCACAAGGTTACATGTCGACGTACATTGTCCTGTTGGAAAAGTATCTACATCTACATCTACATAAATACTCCGCAATTCACCGTAAGGTGCGTGGCGGAGGGTACACTGTACCACTACTAGGCATTTCCTTTCCTATTCCACTCCCAAATTGAACGAGGAAATAAAGAATGCCTATATGCCTCCGTACGAGCCCTAATTTCTCTTATCTTGTCTTTGTGATCTTTACGCGAAATGTAAGTAGGCGGCAGCAAGGTCGTACTACACTCAGCTTCAAATTCCGGCCCTCTAAATTTACTCATCAGAAATTCACGAAAAGAACGTCGTCTTTCTGCCAGAGATCCCCAAACGACTTGCCGGAGCATTTCCGTGACACTCGCGCATTGGTCGAACCTACCGGTAACAAATCTAGCTGCTCGCCTCTGAACCGCCTCTGTGTCTTCCTTTAAACCGATCTGCTGCGGGTCCCAAACACTCGAGCAATACTCAAGGTGTGGTCGCACAAGCGTTTTATACGCGGTCTCCTTTACAGGTGAAGTACATCTTCCCAAAATTCTCCCAATAAACCGAAGTCGGCTGTCTGCCTTATTCACAACTGTCCTTACATGTTCGTTCCATTTCATATCGCTCTGCAGTGTTACGCCTAGATATTTGAACGACGCGACAGCATCAAGAAGCTCACTACTGATGCAGTATTAGAACGTTATAGGTTTGTTTTTTCTACTCATGCGCATCACCTTACATTTTTCAACATTGAGAACTAGCTGCCATTTTTCGCACCAACTAGAAATTTTGTCTAAGTATGCTATTACAGTTACAGACGACACCCTCCAATACACCACAGCATCATCAGCAAACAGCCGCAAATTACAATTTACTCTGTCCATCAGATCATTTATACAGATAGAAAATAATAGCGGTCCTATCACACTCCCCTGGGGCACGCCAGATGATACACTCGTCTCGCCGTCGAGAACAACGTACTGCGTTCTATTACTTAGGAAGTCTTCCAGCCAGTCACAAATCTGTGAACATATTCCATAAGCTCGTATCTTCGTTAGCAGTCTGCAGTGTGGCACCGCGTCGAACGCCTTTTTGAAGTCGAGAAAAACACAATCGGCCTGTTGCCCTTCATCCATGGCTCGCAAGATGTCATGTGAGAAAAGGGCAAGCTGTGTTTCACATGAACGATGTTTCCTAAACCCGTGCTGATTCATGGAAAGAAGCTTTTCCGTTTCAAGGAAATTTACTATATTCGAACTGAAAATATGCTCCAAAATTCTACATGAAACTGACCTCACCTTGATGGCGCATGAAACGTAGCAAGAGGGTGGAATGATGGTTTCATTGTACCTTGCACTCTTCAGTGTTCCTTCGACGGTCACCAGAGGAGAACGGCCATTGTAGGATACGGCTCTCCACAACATAATGGCTGTGGCATACACAGCAGATTTTCGCACTTCCCCGTGCGTGGCGCCACACACACGTGCGACCATCAGTAAGTAAAATCGATTCTCATCACTGAAAGCGACACGTCTTCGTTAATTATTCCATAAGCGCCTTTCGCGACGTCGCTGGAGGCAGGCTGATCGATTTTGGGGCGTGAGCGGAAGACGTCCTAGCGGCATGCTCGTGCATAACGGTGAAGGGAGCCATACTCCACACTGACCGTGCTCCTCCGCCGATCGTCAGGGGAACATTGAAAAGTGCACCCTACATTGAATCCATCATTCAACCCTTCTTCCTGCAGTTCACGCACCAACAAAGCGACATGCATTCCCATCAGGGCAGTGCACGTCCATACGTATCCCGTGCCATTCAACTTGCTATCCAAGGTGTTCGTCAAATACATTGCCCAGCAAGATCCTCAGATATGTCCCCCTTGAGCATGTTTGGGACCTGATGAAACGTCATCTTGCGGCGTCTGCATGACCGGCACGAAATCTGGCCCAACTGAGGCACCATGTGGAAACTGCATGGCAGGCCATTCCGCGACACCTCTACGATCGTCACCGTGGGAGAATTGTAGCTTCTATTACTGCAAAAGGAGAGAAGTCTTTGAGAGAGATATCACATGTGCCACAGGGGAGTGTCGTGATTATATATATATATATATATATATATATATATATATATATGTGTGTGTGTGTGTGTGTGTGTGTGTGTGTGTTACACTAAGTGTGTTAGCCTCTGTAACATAAAATAATAGGTGACGGGAAATTTTAATGCGGTAGATCAACACAAGAAATGTTACACTTTCTGCGGAGCTATGAACATAATTTATTGTATCATTTTCCAAAGAGTTACACCACAAAGAGATAATTTTTAAATGGAACAATAGTTTTTTTTCTATAGTGTACTGGATTCGTTTAAACCAGCTGCGTCCAAATCAATTTAAACTAGATACCTATCACTGTTATTTTGGGAGCTACAACCCTTCAAAGTTCCGGGGGCGGAGGCTGCGATAGCGTAGCTGACTGGCCGAGTGGCTATCCCCTGGGGCACGGCCCCCTGTCTCATGACCACCAGCCAGTCAGCTACGCTGTCTTAGCCTCCGCCCCCTAAATTTTGAAGGGTTGTAGCTCCCAAACTAACAGTGTAGGAATGTGGTTTAAATTGATTTGGACACAGCTGGTTTCAACGAATCCAATGCACGATAGAAAAAACTATTGTTCCATTTAAAAAATTATATCTTTGTGCTGTAACTCTTTGGAAAATGATACAATGAAAATGGATAACACCGGAAGTTCACTGAGGCTTTTCGCGGATGATGCTGTATATAGATAGGTTGTAACAATGGAAAATTGTTCAAATCTTTGTTAAGCTTAAGGGACTTAACTGCGGGGTCATCAGTCCCTAAACTTACAAACTACTTATGAACTAGCTTATACTAAAGACGGCACAAACACCCATGCCCGAGGGGGATTCGAACCCACGACCGTAGCGGCCGTGCAGACTGTGACTGGCGTGCCGCAGACCGCTCGTCCACTGCGACCGACTGGAAAATTGTATCGAAATGCAGGAAAAAAAATGTTCAAATGTTTGTAAGGCTTATGGGACTTAACTACGGTCACCAGCTGGAAGCAGTGAATTCCATAAATTATCTGGGAGTGGGCATTAGGAGTGATTTAAAATGGAAAGACCATATAAAATCAATCGTCGATAAAGCAGATGCCAGAGAGATTCATTGGAAGAATTCTAAGGAAATGCAGTCCGAAAACAAATAGGTTAAAGTACATTTGTTCCTCCGTTGATTGAATACTGCTCACAGGTGTGGGATCCGTACCAGGTGGGGTTGATGAGGTAGAGAAGATCGAACGGAGAGCAGCGCGCTACGTTACAGGATCATTTAGTAATCGTCAAAGCGTTACGCGGATGATCGATAAACACCAGTGGAAGATTCTGCAAGAGAGACGCTCTGTAGCTCATTACGGGCTTTTGTCAAAGTTTCGAGAACGTACCTTTACCGAGAAGTATAACAGTATATTGCTTCCTCATATCTCGCGAAGAGATCACGGGGATAAAATCAGAGAGATTAGAGCCCACACAGAGGCACAATAACAATCTTTCTTTCCGCGAATAATTCGTGACTGTAAAAGTTGTGTGTGTGATGTTTAATGTTGAATCTATCGTTTAATCAGACAACAAAGTAGTTTATTTTAAAGTTACTCATTCAAAACCTGACCTGGTATTAGTTGCAGTCCAAATGGTTGTCATATATTGATGTTTAACAGTCAAGATCACTAAGTCATTAGATAACTTCATCAAAATTTAACTGAACACGTACATTGTTCATTAACACAGTAATTTTGTTTAATTACGGCCCTGATATTGACGTATATACTGTTAAATAAGAAACAGTGCATTAAACTGATTATGTGCACAACGGATCTTTTAACGAAACAACTGTGACAGAAACAGACACTGACTATACTCAAAAAAATTGACTGCGAGAAATATGTTAAAAACACAAACCACTTTCTTAATGTTCGACTACGAGAATTTTGTACAGATCAGTACCTAATTATCAAAATTCAGTATCATACTCAATTAACTGCAGTGTTGCATAACAATCATTTACTACGATAGCCATAAAGAAATCTGTTCAACAAGATTACCAAAATCAATGATGCACTTTAAATCCACAAATAACTAATTATCAAATAAAGGAAGTAGGTTAATCATCTAACAACGTAAATGAAACAGGAAAGTTACTTTGTTGTTACTTATTATTAATAATCACCATTACATTACCTAAATGATAAAACCTTTTCATAATTACATGAAATGCTATTACCTTAATTCCAGAGGTGGTACAGCGTTTTTCACAATTATAAGAAATACAATATATTCCAAATACAATCAAATCAACTTGCTGGCACAGCAGCCTCTGCTCTACATCGGTGCCACATAGTGAAGTCAACAGAGGATCAAAAGCAACTGCAAAGCGCTTTAGACAAAATTTCTACTTGGTGCGAAAATTGGCAATTGACACTAAATAAAGAAAAGTGTGAAGTAATACACATGACCACTAAAAGAAATCCGCTGAACTTCAATTACGCGATAAATCAGTCAAACCTTAAGGTCGTAAATTCTACCAAATACCTAGGAGTTACAATTACGAACAACTTTGACTGGAGAGAACACATAGAAAATATTGTGGGGAAGGCGAACCAAAGGTTACGTTTCATTGGCAGAACGCTTAGACGATGCACCAGCTCCACCAAAGAGACTGCCTACATCACACTTGTGCGTCCTCTCTTGGAGTACTGTTGCCCCTTGTGGGACCCTCACCAGGTGGGACTGACGGAAGATATTGAGAAGGTTCAGAGAAGGGCAGCTCGTTTTGTTTTATCACGTTACGGGGGGGAAAGCGTCACGGAAATGTTGCACGAATTGGGGTGGAAATCATTAAAAGAAAGACGTTATTCATTGCGGCGTGATCTGTTTGCGAAGTTTCAATCACCGACTTTTAGTTCTGAATGTGAAAATATTTTGTTAGCACCCACCTACATGACCATCCCAATAATATAAGAGAAATCAGATCGAAAACGGAACGATTTAGGTGTTCTTTCTTCTCGCGCGCTATTAGAGAATGGAACGGTAGAGAAAAGTTATGAAGGTGGTTAATGAACCCTCTGCCAGGCACTTAAATGTGATTTGCAGAGTATCTATGTAGATGTAGATGTAGATACACAACTGCTCTGTAAGCGAGCTAAACCACAAGTCCGACTCTGTCTCTCTGCACGAGCTACAATGCTATACGATACATAATCTTTGCCAAAGATGAAACTTCACAGATTTATGTACACATATCGATACACACAGTAGAAGCAATGTTATACATTTTCTTGCAGGCATGTTACTCGACACAAAACAGGGGGTACAATTTTAGACATTTTCTTACAAATTCAGCAATATACATTTTCTATGGACACGTTGCGAATAATACGTGACTGGAATAGGAGGAAGAACCGATCGTGGTACTAAAGGTACCCTCCGCCACACACCGTCAGGTGGCTTGCGGGGTATGGATGTAGATACTAGCGTCGGCATTGTGCACGCTCTGTAGACGTGTGCGTATGGCTCTGACTGTGTGATCGTGTGTTCATAATTACATGAAATGCTATTACCTTAATTCCAGAGGTGGTACAACGTTTTTCACAAGTATAAGAAATACAATATATTCCAAATATAATCAAATCAACTTGCTGACACAGCAGCCTCTGCTCTACATCGGAGCCACATACACAACACAACTGCTCTGTAAGCGAGCTGAACCACAAGTCCGACTCTGTCTCTCTGCACGAGCTACAATGCTATACGATACATAATCTTTGCCAAAGATGAAACTTCACAGATTTATGTACACATATCGATACACACAGTAGAAGCAATGTTATACATTTTCTTGCAGGCATGTTACTCGACACAAAACAGGGGGTACAATTTTAGACATTTTCTTACAAATTCAGCAATATACATTTTCTATGGACACGTTGCGAATAATACGTGACTGGAATAGGAGGAAGAACCGATCGTGGTACTAAAGGTACCCTCCGCCACACACCGTCAGGTGGCTTGCGGGGTATGGATGTAGATACTAGCGTCGGCATTGTGCACGCTCTGTAGACGTGTGCGTATGGCTCTGACTGTGTGATCGTGTGTTCATAATTACATGAAATGCTATTACCTTAATTCCAGAGGTGGTACAACGTTTTTCACAAGTATAAGAAATACAATATATTCCAAATATAATCAAATCAACTTGCTGACACAGCAGCCTCTGCTCTACATCGGAGCCACATACACAACACAACTGCTCTGTAAGCGAGCTGAACCACAAGTCCGACTCTGTCTCTCTGCACGAGCTACAATGCTATACGATACATAATCTTTGCCAAAGATGAAACTTCACAGATTTATGTACACATATCGATACACACAGTAGAAGCAATGTTATACATTTTCTTGCAGGCATGTTACTCGACACAAAACAGGGGGTACAATTTTAGACATTTTCTTACAAATTCAGCAATATACATTTTCTATGGACACGTTGCGAATAATACGTGACTGGAATAGGAGGAAGAACCGATCGTGGTACTAAAGGTACCCTCCGCCACACACCGTCAGGTGGCTTGCGGGGTATGGATGTAGATACTAGCGTCGGCATTGTGCACGCTCTGTAGACGTGTGCGTATGGCTCTGACTGTGTGATCGTGTGTTCATAATTACATGAAATGCTATTACCTTAATTCCAGAGGTGGTACAACGTTTTTCACAAGTATAAGAAATACAATATATTCCAAATATAATCAAATCAACTTGCTGACACAGCAGCCTCTGCTCTACATCGGAGCCACATACACAACACAACTGCTCTGTAAGCGAGCTGAACCACAAGTCCGACTCTGTCTCTCTGCACGAGCTACAATGCTATACGATACATAATCTTTGCCAAAGATGAAACTTCACAGATTTATGTACACATATCGATACACACAGTAGGAGCAATGCTATACATTTTGTTGCAGGCACGTTACTCGACACAAAACAGGAGGTACAATTTTAGACATTTTTTGTACAAATTCAGCAATATACATTTTCTATGGACACGTTGCGAATAATACGTGACTGGAATAGGAGGAAGAACCGATCGTGGTACTAAAGGTACCCTCCGCCACACACCGTCAGGTGGCTTGCGGGGTATGGATGTAGATACTAGCGTCGGCATTGTGCACGCTCTGTAGACGTGTGCGTATGGCTCTGACTGTGTGATCGTGTGTTCATAATTACATGAAATGCTATTACCTTAATTCCAGAGGTGGTACAACGTTTTTCACAAGTATAAGAAATACAATATATTCCAAATATAATCAAATCAACTTGCTGACACAGCAGCCTCTGCTCTACATCGGAGCCACATACACAACACAACTGCTCTGTAAGCGAGCTGAACCACAAGTCCGACTCTGTCTCTCTGCACGAGCTACAATGCTATACGATACATAATCTTTGCCAAAGATGAAACTTCACAGATTTATGTACACATATCGATACACACAGTAGGAGCAATGCTATACATTTTGTTGCAGGCACGTTACTCGACACAAAACAGGAGGTACAATTTTAGACATTTTTTGTACAAATTCAGCAATATACATTTTATATGGACACGTTACGAATAATGCGTGACTGGAATAGGAGGAAGAACCGATAGTGGTACTAAAGGTACCCTCCGCCACATACAGTTAAGTGGCTTGCGGAGTATGGATGTAGATACTAGCGTCGGCATTGTGCACGCTCAAGACGTGTGCTTATGGCTCTGACTGTGTGATCGTATGTTGTACACATCGTCAAGAATGCGTCAATAAAATCTCGCTATGCTGGGTCCACGAATTCGGTCGCAGGAATATCGGACTGAGCAGGGTACCAATGTATCACGTGACACATTTAAACCGGAAGTAAGCTGAATATCGTTGAATGGAATCGTCGGCGTTCATACGAAGGAGGGTACAATACAGGGAAACAACCTGCACGTGAAAAACTGAAGCCAACACTTCGTCTAAATACAGCTGTATATGTTCAGCTCATTTTCACGAAGTAGATATTGATAGACCAGCTTCGTCCTGTGTTTGAATATGAGGCGGTCTAGTGCCTTGTATTTTTCCGTCATTTTCGGCTTACATGCACTCTTACTTGGTGCGAGTTAATTCCCTGTTTGAGTGACTTGGAAAATTGTTTGCGGTTTTGTGGAGAATTCTGTTTGCTAGCTACTGAGCGGCCAAGGGTATATATAAGAACCTGTCAACCATTGAGCAGTAACAGCATAAATTATTTACTTCATGTTCAGCACCAAAAAATATTCTTGTAATTCTATAGGAGTCAGCTAATATTATTTGAAAACCGAATCCTATAGAAACACGGGAATACATTTTTGCGCTGACCATCAAGTAAATAATTGATGCTGTTCCTGCTCTATGGTTGACAGGCTCCTGTGTGTAACCTTGTCCGACAAGTAAATTAGTTACTCTCGTTCTCTTCCTGCACCGCGGTGGCCGAGGGGACTGAGGCGCTTCAGTCACGGCCACTGCGGCCGGGGGTTCGAATCCCCCCTCGGGCATGGATATTTGTGCCGTCCTTAGTTGTAGGTAGTTCATAAGTAGTTTGTAAGTTTAGGGACTGATGACCCCGTAGTTAAGTCCCTTAAGCTTAACAAACGTTTGAACATTTTCTTCCTGCACCTGCAAATATAACTGTAAGGGGGAAATCACAACTCTCAGTTTTCCGGACAAGTCCCTCGCCACAGGCTACGAAATTTGTCACTTCGTCCGTAGAAAGCAAATCGAATTCCCTACAAAACGGCAAACAATTTCCCACTCAACAAACACGGAATTAATTCGCATGAAGTAACATTTCCCATCAGTGCACTAAACGAAATAGTATACAACTTTGATACGGTCCAATACTTACGGAACGCTTAACATCTAAAAATCCTTTAAGTTTATGATGCACATTGAACTTGGAAAATTTGTTAATCTTAGGTGTTTCCAGAATTTCCTTTAAGTCTTCCAATGTTTTTCCTGAATCCATTCTTCACTTCTTCGGTTTATTTATTTAAGTTCGAGAACAAGTACGTGCCAAAAGCACTGAGCTCAATGGTAAATAAAACCTATTTCGGTAGGTCGCTTCCGGTTGTGGTGAGTCACATGATATGTTACTACCCTGCTCAATCCGATATTCCTGCCACCCACGAATTCATGATGTTCTTTTTTCATTTTCCAGGAGTGAAGAATGGATGGTGTGGGCCCCAAGGGTACACTGGATACACACCACGGTGATTAGACCCAGGATCACCTATGGGGCGGTCGTGTGGTGGAAGAAGGTAGAACAGCAGGTTGCTGCTAAGGAGCTTGGTAAGGTGCAGAGATTAGCCTGCCTAGCCATAGCAGGCGGAATTAGCAGCACACCAACTGCTGGGATGGAAACCATGCTGGATATGCCCCCATTACACCTTTGGGTCAAGATGGAGGCAGCGGATGGTGCATACAGACTCAAATCTGGCAACAACTGGAACTCTTCGGGATATCCAGAATCACACACTAAAATAGTGAGTGAGGTAAATATAGGAAAGGTTGGGGAAATGCCAGCCGACTATATTATAACCCCATACTGCTTCAACAAGCCTTTCAATATAACAATTGGAAGCAGGGAGCAGTGGGAGAAAATAGTTCGACACCGTACGGGGGATATTGTCTGGTTCACTGACGGGTCAAAATCAGACCGAGGTGTTGGGGCCGGGGTATACGGGGCGCAGCCAAGACTGGAGGGCGTCATCTCTCTAGGGAAATTGGCCTCAGTATTCCAGGCGGAAATCACTGCCATCAGGGCGTGTGTGGAGGAGAATTTGCGTAGATGCTACAAAGATTGTAGCATCTATATCTATTCAGACAGCCAGGCAGCCCTGAGATCACTGGCAGCTCCTGCAACAAGGCCTAAAATTGTTGCAGAATGTCACAGGGTTCTGGTGGAGCTAGGGGAAAGCAATAGAGTAAACCTATTGTAGGTCCCTGGCCACTCGGGGATCAGTGGTAACGAACATGCCGACAGATTAGCCAGGATGGGGGCAGAGACTCCATTTATTGGACCGGAACCTGTCCTGACAATCACCAAGGCAATGATCAAATTGGAGCTACGTAACTGGCTCAGAAGACAGCACGTAGAATATTGGACCAAAGTCTATCAACAAAAACATGGCAAGGTAATGATGCCAAAGCCTTGTTCTAAAAGAAGCTCTGCAATCCTGGGTCTGAACAGGAGAGAGATTAGATTCATGGTTGGATTGCTGACAGGCCATGGGAATTTCGAGAAACACCTACATATAATGGGAATAACAGAAGAGGCCCGTAAATGTAGGCTCTGTGATGACGGTGATGAAACTGCATCACATCTGATCTTCGAATGCATTGCATTGGAGAGTAAAAGGCACAGAACATTTGGGACAACCAGACCCGAAGAAATTGTGTCTAATAAAGAACTGGTAAAGGGACTCCTTGCACTGTTCAAGGGCATTGGTTGGCTTTACTAGACATACAGGGAGCATACCGCACAATGAACTTAGTTTCGGTGCGGGCAGTGGCGGGTTAGACCAAGGCTGTTTTGGCTTTCCTGAAAAAATCAAATCAATGGATGGTGTGGAGAAGTGGTAGCGCTTGGTGTGAGAAAGACTAGCGCTGTGCTGTTAGAAAGCAAGGGGCCCGTTCGCAGGTGTTCCGGCCGGCTGGGGAGCTCGGGCACGGACAGCTGACTCTGCTGGTAGGCCCTGGGCGCCGTCCCGCCCACGCGCCTCTGCCGGCGGAAGCCTTTGAAGTGCGCCGCCACTGCCCACTCCTGCGCCTTAGCCGACATCGACCAGCGGTCCATACAACACTGCAGGCTTCACACACCGACTCCGCCGCTGCACCGGTCCGCACCATAACACTCTCACATTCTGTAACCAGTGGCGGCGCAAGGCGTCGGCGAAGTCGGCAACCGCCGACGGCCTCGCGCCTGCAGGGGCCTCGCAAAACATTGTTAAAATCTTTGTTTTTTTTTCTTTTTTTTATATTTGAAGTTTAACGGCGTTTTTCAACTGCTTGGTTATGTAGCGACGACCTACATCTAACGTACACTAGCTTAACCAAAGGACAAACACAAGAGCCGTACCCAAGAGTGGGATTCGACCTCAATAAGAGCGACTTCGCTCACCATGGTATGACGCCTTAGTGCGCTCGGCTATTCCTCACCGTCAGCTATTTAGTTTGCCTATTTATTTCCGAATGAGTGCAGCAGTGATGAAAGTTTTAGTTAAACACTTGAAAAACGACTTCTTCAGCAAATTTTAGAAAACATTTTGTAAGTAGTATAGTATATCCAAATGCTTATATGACAATCAGAATCAAGCTCTCAGTCAGTACAGCTTCAGTCCGCCTCCGTAGTCCAGTGGACAGCGTGGTTGGTTGCCATGCAGGGGGCCCGGGTTCGATTCCCGGTCGGGTAGGAGATTTTCTCCACTCGGGGACTGGGTGTTGTGTCGTCCTTATCATCATTCCATCATCATTGACATGCAAGTCGCCGAAGTGGCGTCAAATAAAGAGACTTGCACCAGGCAGGCTGAACACGACCCCAGTTGGGGTCTAACGGCCATAAATGCCACACGATCATTATCATCAGTACAGCTTCAGCTGAAAAAAGTTTCTCAAAGTTAAAATTGATTAAGGCATAGTTGAAATTCACAATGACACACACACACACTCCCCCTCCCCCCCCCCCCAAAAATGCGTTGTCAGTACTATTAATTAAAGCCGAAATAGCGGCTAGTATTAATTATGCTGTGATTGTTAAAAAATCAGTGAGGCGAAAAGCCGAAAAGTTTCTCTATGTTAATTTGTGTTTGTTTATTGTAATTTTTGTCACTTCAATAATACTAACATGCCTTCTGATGCTCTAAAGGTAGTGGGAATGGGAGCGGAAAGGTAAAGGAATGGTGGCGGGTAGGTAGCGGAAAGGTAGCGGAAAGGTAAAGGAATAGTAGCAGAAAGGTAGTGGGAAGGGTAGCGGAAAGGTAGCGAATAGGTATCGGAAAGGTATCGAAAAGATAGCGAGTGATAAGTACAACGTAATATTTGTATCGGTGTTAATAGAATACGAATGCTTAGAGGTTAGGGATTCGCGCATCAGAGAGTATTTTAGCTATCCAGGAGCATGCTTTGCGTTTCGAGGATGTGACGTGGAGGCTTCTCCAACCATCCCTTATATATTCCAACACAACACCTTGTGGGAGTTGCGGAGGATGTGTGTCTTCGCTATAGCCTGGAGGTCCTCCCAGCTGCTGCGCTTCGGAACTTGCCACCGTCGCGTTGTCATATGCAGGATTCGATTCTTCGCACTTGTCTCTATACCACAAGCCCCGAAGAGCCCAACTAGAATCTCGCCTATATGGAAGTTATTTAGTACTTCGCCTGGAAATATTTTCTCCATAATTTGGAGAACGTCCAGGAGTCTTACTAGGGGATAAAACCGGTGGTTGTGGTGTGAATTTTGTGATCCGTGACCCAATTTACCCTAAAAAGAGAGATAGAGGTCTGTTTGCTGCATTTGAGCACTTACTTCGTCGTTGGGTCGAGAACAGGGGTATTACAATATACGATTACCGGATGGAGAGTGTTTTTGATCTTGTGCAAGACTCTTTAAGTTTATTAAACGGTATCTGCAAAGTGTTTCTCCACCATGTGGGGGGCGAATAACAAACATCTGGGACAACAGATGCTTTGTAGTGTTTAATAGTGTCCTGCAATTTGTGTACTGGGGTAATAAAAATACCCGAAAATTGATCGGTGTACAGGTTAAACCTTTCAGATCGATAAAAGCTTGTACGTTACGTTCTATCAGCTTTTAGTTTGCATTGTTTACCTGTAAATTAGGTGGAGATTCGTAATACTGGCAGCGGCAAAGACGATATAAGTAGTACACTTAAAAGCTACATTAATGCAGGGGAAACATACTTCTCCCAATCCAGAACATTGTTCTCCACACTGCCTCCAGATATAGATATCGCCGAATTAGGTCTGGTACCTACAAACAATGTCATTCTGCAAGCCCAGCGAAAAGAGTAAATGTATCACACAGGCTTAAGCCATCCCCCATTAAAGAAATTACATCGCTACGTGCAGTTAATGTCTTATGTGCGCGAAAAGAAAACTGGAAATGGCGGATATCGAGACCAAGAGAAGGAAGCTAGAATATATGGCTAAAGCAACTGCCATAAAGGACGAGTACAAACTAATGCTGGAGAAAGACGAAGCTATGGCATATGTGTAAGCCCGGCTTAAACGGAGGGTGTGGAGAAATCTGGTTACGACTGGGACTTATAAAATATTTGCTTTTTACAGTAAACAGCCAGGGAGATTGGTCACGCGTCGGTGTACTGGCCGAAAACAGCGGAAGACACGAAAAACGTATTGCATTATCGTTTGGAGAAGGGACTACATTGCATCCAAATGTGGTGGACTGGGGACAGTCATTTGCAGAGTTAAAAACGGATGGAATAACAAGCAATCGTTTGCAATAATCGTAAAACCTAGTGTTCCATACGGAAATTACTACAGGAGTTGGTAACGTACACACATAGCGACGCATAGTGCTATAACCAGGAAATAATGGGAAAAGTTAAAATACACGATTGTTCTCGTCTAGAAGCATTGCCCGAAGGTGCAGGAGAAAACGAAGATACGTAATGGAGTTCGAGAACATAATAAAGAACAATTGTATTCTGTGTCTAGCTTCTCGAGTAGAAAGTTTCGGTCTTATAGGGTTTAGGAGAAGATACCAGAAGACATGTTTCTTGTTAGCAAAGAGCAGTAACTCCTCGGTAAAGTATCTGTTAGGGAGATGTAATTCTGTGTTGTTCTATTCTACAGTTAAGCAAAGCGTTCGTTTAAATCGATGTTGCTCGGTACATTGCTGCATGGATTGGGGTTTGACTTATTTCACATTGGTTCATCTTGTATAAATTTCGTTCTTCTTCTTCTTATCGAATTTCTAAAAAAACTATGTTTCGTTTCTGTAAGAGCTACATCGCAAATTTGCGCACATCCTACTGTCTGTATATGTATCTGCGTATAAAAGTTTAACGACTGCTCGTACGGTAAAAACATCGCTTGCGTCAGCTGCGAGGAAATCTATCTTCGCGAAAATAGCTCTCTTGTATTCGGAATCTGGTGCGGCCAGGAAAAATTAAACCGAAAACTTCTCCGGGTCAGGTGCGAGCGTGGACAGGTATGTTTACATGTATAGGACGTACACACGCTCCAAACCGGCGTCTACGATGAGTCAACAGGTCCGCACTCGCCTACAGCCAGAAATAACATGGAATGTGATTATGCATGCTAGCTTGCGCGAAGTACCTATTTCGAACTGTTTAGTCGTGCGATACGATGCAACGCAGATGTGGTCCACAATTGTGGAAATACATATAGATACTTCGTAGCATGGATGTGGGGCATTTATATCTTCTTTTAGCTGTGTTTACGAATGGACTTCTCTGGGTAGCGTATCGGAGATGATTGCAGTGGTAAATTAATGTTCTTTGCTCGATAAACATCGAGTTAGAGGATTAGTTACCTACATTGGAGGTGCATTTAATCGTATGTTTAGTCTCTAAAGGATTGCTCTTGGAGATCGTTAAAAAAAATCTGGTGTTGCATTAGTTCGAAATGGTGTAGACTATTTTGCGTTGCTGCTTGAAAGGATTATAAGAACTTGGCTTGGATCTAGATCTTTTCTTGTTAGCTGTTCTGTGCGTGTGCACGTCGCTCATTTTTTTTACAGATGTTTAAAGAGAGTAATAATTTGTTAGAAGCAGTGGAATACGATGGTGGTTTGTGCGCGAATGCTCGAGGTATATAGTCTATTGGCTGATAGAGAGCGTTCCAGAAATATTGTCTGCCGGGCTATGCATTGGAAACAAAGTTGTGGTTGGATGTTAGGGACAGGTCAAGCAACCAACGTGGTTATTGGGTGGAGAGAGAGCGAGATCGAAACTTTATTAAAACGTTGTGTGTCTGGGAGATCTTGTCTGTTACTGATCGCGGTTATAACACCATCTGTGGTAACTTGTTTAGAGTTGGTACTGGGTTAGCGACGGATGTTAGGATAGCTCTGTCTGGGTTGTTACGAACGTATACATAGCTAGCAGCATGCTAGTTGGGACAAAAAACGAGTTGGAATGGCTAGATTCGTTTGTTGTTGTAGGTTCGTGTTGACTGTTGGTGTACTTCTGTTACTGTGTTGGAAATGTTTGGCGCTTACAGAGAGTGCTTTAGGCTAGATGGGGCGGAATGTAAGTAAAAAGTGTCGATATACCCTAAGTATATACGTCGCGGTAAAGCTGTAAAGAAAACTGACTTTGGTGGTGCATTGATCTTTCGTCGAAGCATCGTCTGTTTAATCGTATGCTAGTGTTGGCTACTTTACGGCTGGTGTGCAACACGTTTACGTAGCGGATATGTCTGCTGCGGTAAATCATAATTCTTTCGTCGAAAATCAACGTGTTTTATAAAATTCCTATAGTTTCGTTAAAGTGCGCTAGTTGTAGCCAATGGAGTACGCGCGCGTGTGTGTGTAGTAAATTCCGCAAGTTCGATACTGCAAACGATGGAGATAAGACGAAGTTACTATTTCTGGAATACATGGGGGGAAATATATACGTCCTGTGGGTATATATCTTATAAACTGCAGCTAATCGATGTTTTTTAATGGAGGCACTCCCATCTATACTACAGCAGCAGCTTCGTGTAGATGGCTTCTATCTCCTGGATTTTTGGACATTACTTTAACCGAGTGGCGTTCGTATCCGAGCATGACTTTCGGATGGGAGGAGCAATATCAAAGTGGATGCAGGCGAGGAAACGACTGCTTAACGTGGTTGGCGTCGACTTGTAGAACCAAAATAAATTTGTCGAAAAATCACGAGCCCTGGTGTAAGCAAAGATGTCGATTTTATAAAGAGTCCAGGCAGTTGATTGTTAGGACTTTTATTTTTTCGCCGGGTCGAGAAGATGGTATTACCAGGATGGAGGATTGTGTAAGAAGATTGTTTAAGTGTTCTAAAAGAGAAGATACGGTATTTACAAAGTGCGCTGTTGTACTGTGCAAACGCTTTTAGATTTGATACTTGGGTATTAAGAGTACCAGAAAATTGACCGCTCTCTCGGACATTACGTTTTTTTTTGTTTTTTTTTTAGTTTCGACTGTAAATTACTTGTAGAGTCGAGCAAGGAACTATATATATATATTTTTTTTTTTAGCATTCCAGGACTTTATTATCCACAGACGTAGACATTGTCTACGTTATTCCACAAGTCCTAAGAAGAAGAAGGGTAAACGAAAACTGGGTTATATGGCGAAGACACATGTTTTTAAAAGGAGGCTATTGTATATGTGCAAGCCTGGTTTAAACAGATAGTGTGGGGAGAAATATTTGCTTTTACAGTAAACAGGCGGGGGGATTGGTCTCGCATAGTTGTACTGGCCGAAATTAGCGGAACACACGACAAACGTGTTTGTACTGTGTGTGACTCCCATCCATTCCTTAGAGAGCAGGTTATGATCGAAGTGTGCGGGAGTTGGTTGCGATATGTTTGCGAACATTACGTTGCATGTACTCAGTTGTACTGTAATAAACAAAACAAAAATTGTAAACACTCCATGTCCTATGTAGAATCATGTGTTGTGGCGTGTAGGTTAGCGTCTTCGTTTGCGGTGGACATCTACTTGTAATTAAAATAATAAATCTTAGTTCGGAGTAGGAATTTTGTGGGTAAAGGGCGGATCGAGCTGGAAATCTGTGTTGCATTGGGCAGGTAACTTCGGTTCTGTGGTTGCTGTATTGTCGAATAAGGGTGTTGTTAGGCCAATAATTTCGAAACGTTTTAGTGTAGACGGCCGGAATCGGTAAATTATTTCACGTATTTTTCTTTTATTTCGACTCTCCATGGCACAATAGGGATCAAATGTCATCTGGGGCGCTGGAATATCGGTGTCAGATAAATGTAGATTGCATCGTAACAGGACATAGAGATTTCTTAGATGGGATGTGTACTGCTGTAGCAAGGAAATAAGAGGTAAAATTAAAATATCCGAACTCTCGGAATGCGCAGTTATACCTCGATCTAAGAAGAAGGAAATGTAACAGGGCAAGATCGCTAAAGAGAGAGAGAGTGTTAAATTTCCGAACTTTCGGCATGGCTCAGCTCCATTAAATAAATGCATTGCGAGCTATCCTTGTCAGAATGGTGCGTCTGCATAGAAGGTTTTGATCATTTGGAGATGTAACTTAGGTGTTTTTGTTTAAATACTTAGCATATGTTTCTTTTATGTAGTCTGCCGAGAGAGCGCTCTGCGTTCTGGACGATTGTTAACGGTGCTTGCAGATGTTTATTTAGAGACTTTGTGCTAAATGTCATTGCCGATTTTCGTTATTTGGAATTTTTGTATAAACACTATGTCGTATTCTGCTGCTTGCCGCTGTTGTTGCTGTTTTATCGAAAGAGTGGTTGGCATACAAGTTACATCCCGTTCGATGGCTATTGCTTGCATCGTCTAAACGAAGAGATACATTTATAGATGCAAGGTTGTGGTCGAGTTCCGAAACGGACCATTTCTATTCTTTTCGTTAGAATTGTTTATGTATCTCGAAAGAGTTTATGTTAAGATGGATAAGTAAGTTTGTGGCGTTTATTATCTAACCTGCGCTATTATTATTAAACACGGCTGGAAAGAGATGGGAATGTAAATTCTTACTTGCAAATTTTGCATACAAGTTTAACGGTGCTTTGCAGATGTATATTTAGAGACGTTGTCATTGCCGATTTTCGTTATTTGGAATTTTTGTATAAACAATATGCCGTCTTCTGCTGCTGCCGCTGTTGCAGTTTTATGTAAATTCTTACTTGCAAATTTTGCATACGAGTTTAACGGTGCTTGCAGATGTATATTTAGAGACGTTGTCATTGCCGAGTTTCGTTATTTGGAATTTTTGTATAAACAATATGCCGTCTTCTGCTGCTGCTGCTGGTGCTGTTTTATCGAAAGAGTTGTTGGCATAGAAGTTACATTCCGTTCGATGGCTGTTGCTTGCATCGTCTAAAGGAAGAGATACATTTATAGATCTAAGGTTGCGGTCGAATTCCGAAACGGACCATTTCTTTTCTTTTCGTTAGAATTGTTTCTGTATATCGAAAGAGTATATGTTAAGATGGATACGTAAGTTTGTGGCGTTCGTTACCGCAACCTGCGCTATTATTATTATTAAACACGTCTGTCGGTTGTAGTCTATGCGAAGAGCATGGAGAGAGATTGGAGTGGAAATTCGTACTTGCAAATTTTGCATACGAGTTTTAATATTTTACTACTACATGCTGTAGTATACGAGACCAACTAAGCATTTCTGTTCTAAATTGTTTTTTAGCATACGAAGAACACTATGGTAGCTTTATTTTTTTCCAAGAATAATAATAATAAACGGCGGAAATTGTTGTTGTTACATAAATCGAGATCTGGCGTACGGATCGCTGCGGCGCGCTTAATAATAATAAATATGCAATTTAATTGGCTGCTGACCTGTCGGGGCGCGGTCGCCGTAAAAAGAGAGCAGGGGTCGGCCTGCGGGGGCGGTGTCGGTGCGGTCAAGACAATCGTCGCGGTATTGTTTGTTCTCGCTGGTAGGGCGGGTGGCGGCGTCCTTTGAGAACCGGTCGCGAGCATGGGAGGAGGAGGGGGTAGCATCTGTCGGCGGCAGCGGCAGCGAGTAGGGGTCGCGGGAGCGAGTACAGACATGTCGAGGGGTCTACAGGTCTGGGGGCGGGGGGGGGGCGGGGCGTCGTGTGTGGCCGAGGGAGGTGTTGCAACCTGTCAATCATCTTTCGTTCTTCCAGGAAGACCTATCAATCATCCTGTGGCGGCATCCTTTGATAAGCAGTCGGACAAGTAGCGAATCAAAAGGACCTAAATGTAAACTGTCAATCATCTTTCGTTCTTCCAGGAAGGCCTATCAATCATCCTGTGGCGGTATCCTTTGATCTGCGGTCAGGCAATTGGCCGAGGGAGGAGGGGTCAATGACCCTATCGTCGACGGCCGAAAGTTCAAGGTCACTGTGCGTCAATGCCCATTGCCCCACTACTACAGTATTCTAATGTCACTTTCGTCTTTGTACTCAAATTTCAAGTACCAAACGTCACTTGTTTGAGCATGGCAACAAGGAAAATCGTATTTCGACGTGGAATGCTATTGTGGCATATGTACTAGGCGCTTTTTTAACTGCAATATTTTGTTGTAACTTTCGTCTTTGTACGCAAATTTCGTCCACAAAAGTTCACAACTAAACCGTTTGACAGCAATTTTACAAGTTTGTAGACTTCAAAAATGTTCAAATATTTGTGAAGTCTATAGGACTTAACTGCGGGGTCATCAGTCCCTAAACTTACAAACTTCTTATGAACTACCTTATACTAAAGATAGCACAAACATCCATGCCCGAGGGGAGATTCGATCCCCCGATGGAGAATGGCCTCGCGCATCACAGCATAGCGCCTCAATGCACTTGGCCGCTCCGCCGCGGCCTTTGTAGACTTAATAGGTTTTGTAAACAGAAGGTAAACGTATACGATACATTATGAAAACAGTTGTTACAACGCATTAACAACAGATGCAAATCCACGGTCACGATTTTTCATCATAACAAGTACTACTCACTGTACGTTTCGCAGCTCGTTTGTACCATGTACTTGCATTAAAATCTACACAAATATTTTCACAGCGGAACTTTCGTCGTTATTGCTAACCGCATCTAACTATTATACTTCGAAAAGGAACTGTAATACTGACAGGTTCGTGATATTTCATTACCGCATTTTTAGGAAATATAATACCAGGCTTGTCAATTCGCAGCTTCGAAAAAGTCTGATGGAACTTGATGCACATCCGTATGCAATAGTCAATCATTATTTAAAACTAGCTGAAAAACCGGCTTTGCCCGGGTATTTATTTATTTATTCCTGCCTCGAGTTATTACTTCTCCTATCCCTTCTCTGTCCATCCATCTCCTTTTTTCTAAAAGCATGCTATATTTATCGGAGAATATGTAAGTAATATCGCTGTCTTGGATAATGTACAAAATAATTATTTATAATAATTATTATATTATATTATATTATATTATATTATATTATATTATATTATATTATATTATATTATATTATATTATATTATATTATATTATATTATATTATATTATATTATATTATATTATATTATATTATATTATATTATATTATATTATTTATAATAATTTATTATAAATGCAGTATACGAACAAAGAAAGATAGTAAAATACAAATGACATCTAATTTTCGTATGATGTCATATTTATTGAGTTATATGTTGTACAATTGTATAATTTTTCAAGTATATAGTCATATGTATAAGTGCTATAAGTCTGTAAATTCTATTGCGAATACAATTAGTAGTAAAGAAACAATAAATTAAAACCTGGAGCGTGATGGGGCGGTTTTCCATGAATGTTACTGTTTATGTGCTCATATCTCATGAACTATGTGTTGTACTGTGATATAATTTCCAAGGTACATTCAGCTATACGCGTGAATACTGTTTGTAAAATTTCCTGTGGCTACAATTTGTAGTGTAGAAATTATAAATTGTAATATTATACCGAATGCCATAGTTTTGGTCCATGAAAAGTGGAACGTTACTGTTTATGTGCTCATATCTCATGAACTATGTGTTGTACTGTGATACAATTTAGAAGGTACATTCAACTAAATGTGTGTATACTGTCTGTACAATTTCCTGCTGCTACAATTTGTAGTGTAGAAATTATAAATTGTAACGACGTAAAAGTAGTAAGCGGGCAACTTTTTTTCTTTCATCTATTTACTATGATTGCCAGCGAGAAAAAGTTTAATAAAGGTTTGAAATTATGTTTAAAGTTTGTTGCAAGTCGCTAAGTACAGTCATTTTCATACAGTGTATTCGAAAGTCTCGCCGCATTATATGGCATTTTTTGTGATTTCTATTGGTTATGACGTAATATCTTTTGAACCATGTGCCGTATGTGATTCTTAACCATGCAGCAATTGTTACCTCGCGGTAAGGAATGTGTGTACCAAATTTGGTTGAAATCGGTCCAATGGTTTAGGAGAAAATGAGCAGCATTGTAGCAAAATGCAGCAGTTTTTCGTGCATCGTCATATCCCGTGAACTATATGTCGTATGTGATTCTTACACTTACGGTGACTGTCCTCATGGATTGAAGCTTACATGTAGATTTGTATGCAACACGTACACACATACGGACACTCTGCTTTATAGATTAGCCGGCCGCGGTGGCCGAGGGGACTGAAGGCGCTCCAATCACGGTCTGCACGGCCACTACGGTCGGGGGTTCGAATCCCCCCTCGGGCATGGATATTTGTGCCGTCCTTAGTGTTAGTTAGTTGATAAGTAGTTTGTAAGTTTAGGGACTGATGACCCTGTAGTTAAGTCCTATAAGATATACAAACATTTGAACATTTTCTTTATAGATTAGAAGTAGAACTGTAAATAGCTACAATTCTCGAGTGGGTGTAGCATACCAGCTGTCAGCCGATACCCCAAATAACATGGCGGACGCCAGTTCAATTTGCCTCAAACATGGCGGACCTATCGCCACTCTATGAAATTTAAGCTCGTTGTGTGAAGCAAACAGCCATGCCACGGAGACGCCCTTAAGACAAGTTCAGCGAGTTTTAAAGGGTCAAATTGTGGCCTACCGAATGTCGGGATGGTCCTTACGTCCAGCTACAAAAGCTGAAAGTGCTGTGTCAATTCTGCGACGCTGATTGCGGTGGTCATGTAAACATTCTCTCGTCCGTAGTCGAGGTTCTGTGCGTCATACAGAAGTCCGCCAACATGCGTTGTACGGGTAACGTTGATTTGTGAGCCTATTCCAGCGCTGTATTTTCGTAGATACTACGAGGCGCGTCCAGAAAGTAAGTTCCGTTTCAATTTATCTCGGCTGCAGCGCTGCGATTGCAGTTCCGCACATGCCCTGTAGACGATGTGTATCAAGGAGAAGAACTTGCGCCATTTGGAGATCGCCGTCAGTTCCCGGCCGCGGTGGCCGAGGAGACTGAGGCGTTCCAGTCACGGTCTGCACGGCCACTACGGTCGGGGGTTCGAATCCCCCCTGGGCATGGATATTTGTGCCGTCCTAGTTCGTAAGTAGTTCATAAGTAGTTTGTAAGTTTAGGGACTGATGACCCCGTCGTTAAGTCCCATAGACTGTACAAACAATTGAAACATTTCGCTGTCAGTTACGTACGCTTTGTTGTGCTTGTTTGAAATGTCGGCGTTGATTGAAAATCCCGCCGCCTGTGAAATCAGGTCGGTGATTCGGTTTCTGAATGCGAGGAAAGTGAAAAATTTATCGGCAAATTTGCGATGTTTACGGACCAAATGCGATGAGTGATTCGATGGTGAGAAGATGGGTCCGACAGTTTAATGGCGGGCGTAGTGATGTGCACGATGAAGAACGAAGTGGGCGTCCACCTTTGGTTACAGAACTGGTTCACCCGATTGATGACAAGATCCAGGAAAACCGTAGGTTTACAATTAGGTGTCGTTTTGCTTCACGACAACGCACGACCACACACTGCAAATGTGACGAAAAACCTCCTACAGGGATTTGGTTGGGACGTGTTTGACCATCCTCCGTACAGCCCTCACCTCGCTCCTAGTGACTTTCATCTGTTCGTACATCTCAAGTCTTTCCTTGGCGGTCACCACTTCACCAATGACGACGAGCTGAAGGGAACTGTTTCCAACTGGTTGAAGACACAGGCGGCAGATTTCTATGAAGAAGGTATACAAAACCTGGTGCCACGCTATGACAAATGTCTGCAAAATTTCGGCAGTTGTGTGGAAAAGTAGTTTAAGAGTTGTAGAATTTTGTGCGATGAAAATTTCTTCTGTGTCTGTGTACAATTTCATTTTATTACCAAACGGAACTTAGTTTCTGGACGCGCCTCGTATAATAGCCCGATAACCTATCAGATAACACTATAAATGTACGCAGTGGCGGACTTAGGAGGGGGAGGGGCACTGAATGAATCACTGCAACGTCTCCAAGTATTGGATTAAGACGTTAGACAATTTCTTTATGAACAAGATAGGTGGGGGGGGGGGGGGGGCACGTTTTCTAAAGAGTTTGTGCCAGTTGCTCGGAGTGCCTCTGGTGCTGACATGGAAAGTGCTGTCCCGTTGCTCCAGCACTGTAGGACGGCGGCCTCGTCCGCTAGCGCCAGCACCTGCTGCCTACAACTCCCTCGTGGGACAAACCTGTCCGCGCGTCAGTTTATTGACCGACTCGAGCAGCCGTGGCGTAGCGCGTGGCTTTCTTCCAGAGTACAGTACACTACTGTACTTTATCTCTGTATCTCTGACTGGTAAGCAGTGGTCTGCGTGGCCGCTGTTATCTATGAGGCGTTGACCGAGACCACCAAAGGAAAGTCTGCTTCACTATTTTGTGAACTTCACCAACAATCAAGACGTAACATATTAACGTTATTTAAACCATAGGTTAACTCCAAAATAAGACTATACATAAAAAATGTATGACTACATAGTGATGTTTATACTGCAGAAGATGCAGGAAATTAAGTCTAAAAAGAACGCAGAGAAGAAACAGATACTACTATATCACCAGCTTACTTCGAAGATTGGGGCAACTGTTCAATCGAAACTAAAAAGCCGTAGATATCTCCAGATTTGCAATCAGACATAATGCTGGTTGAGGAATGCCACTGATCTTAGATTCCTTATTACAAAATACTCCAATATAATGTGTTCACAAGCCACACACACTTTGTTTGATAACATTTTTACTCGGCATTACTACTTTAAGCGAACTCTGCCGCCATTATAAAATGCCTTTGGCCTTACATGAAGTGATTAATAATATAAAAAAGTGAAATGTTTGTAAATATATGGGACTTAACTACTCTAGATAGCAGTCTCTAGACGTACAAACTACAAGTACTAACTTCTGCTAAGGACAAAAAATAAATCCATGCGTTAGGGAAGAATCGAACCTCCGACGTCGAGCACCGACGAAGTGAGTAACATTAACTGTAAAATGAATAACACATAAAGGATTTTATGGTATTTCCTGCCAGTGGGCACTGAAATATTGATCATCGTCTTCTCCAATAATATATATAAAGGGTGTTACAAAAAGGTACGGCCAAACTTTCAGGAAACATTCCTCACACACAAAGAAAGAAAATATGTTACGTGGACATGTGTCTGAAAACACTTAATTTCCATGTTGGAGCTCATTTTATTACTTCTCTTCAAATCACATTAATCATGGAATGGATACACACAGCAACAGAACGTACCAGTGTGACTTCATACCCTTTGTTACAGAAAACGTTCAAAATGTCCTCCGTTAGCGAGGATACATGCATCCACCCTCCATCGCATGGAATCCCTGATGCGCTGATGCAGCCCTCGAGAATGGCGTATTGTATCACAGCCGTCCACAATACTAGCACGAAGAGTCTCTACATTTGGTACCGGGGTTGCGTAAACAAGAGCTTTCAAATGCCCCCATAAATGAAAGTCAAGAGGGTTGAGGTCAGGAGAGCGTGGAGGCCATGGAATTGGAAAACCTCTACAAATCCATCGGTCACCGAATCTGTTGTTGAGAAGCGTACGAACACGTCGACTGAAATGTGCAGGACCTCCATCGTGCATAAACCACATGTTGTGTCGTACTTGTAAAGGCACATGTTCTAGCAGCAAAGGTAGAGTATCCCGTATGAAGTCATGATAACGTGTTCCAGTGAGCGTAGGTGGAAGAACATGAGGCCCAATCAAGACATCACCGCCGGCCGCGGTGGCCGAGGGGACTGAGGCGCTCCAGTCCCGGTCTGCACGGCCACTTCGGTCGGGGGTTCGAATACCCCCTCTGGCATGGATATTTGTGCCGTCCTTAGTATAAGGCAGTTGATAAGTAGTTTGTAAGTTTAGGGACTGATGACCCCTTAGTTAAGTCCCATAAGCTTAAGAAACATTTCAACATTTCATTTCAGACATCACCAACAACTCCTGCCCAAACGTTCACTGAAAATTGGAGCAACTGGCGGTGAATCGAGGAAGTACAGTACATAATAACGAAGAAATTGGGCATTTTGACAATTGTCTGCACGAATTATATCAATTTACATTTAAAGAGAAATACTAAAATGAGCTCTAACATGGAAACTAAGCCTTTCCAGACACATGTAACCATAACATATTTTCTTTCTTTGTGTGTGAGGAATGTTTCATAAAAGTTTGGCCGTACCTTTTTGTAACACTTTGTAGGGTGTCCCAGCTATCTTGTCCACCCAAAATATCTCTGGAACAATAAAAACTATTGGAAAACCATTTTCACCGGTATCAATGTATGGCTGGGGCCTATGAATGTACACATTTTTCTTCAGCAATCCATAGCATGACAAATCACATAAACAACGACGTTGATTGCATCGCAATATTCCAATTACATACTGAGATATTGCGACGTGAAGTTGACACTTGAAAAACCCGGCATGCTCTGCTAGCGCACGTACTGAGGCTCAGGCGTGAACCCCATGCTGCCCGTAATCGCGATGTGATTGACATGCGTAATCGCACTTCCATACTTACCAAGAGGTCCGAAACGAATAATACGGTCTGCTGCCATCCTACGTTGAAGTCGTACATTCCAGCAGGTATTTATCCCATAGGCTAGGGGTGATGCGGTTCTGTAACATTTTTGTGTACCCCAACGTTAGTCACGAAGTTAACTTCGCTTATCGTTAATCCGTTACTAAAAAGGTAATGCCGTTCAACGTTAAAACTTTAATTTACTGTAGATCTAGCGCAAGTGACAGTGAATCATTCACTCATAATAGTAAAATTCATGTTGATGGTTTTAGTGAAACGAGCAAGTGGACTAAAGGTTTTACCGTTGTTTAGGTAAAAATGTTTTGATTTGGGAAGTTCAGGTAAGACATAGAAGATGAATGTAAACATGTTTAACGAATTAGTTTTATTATCACATAATTATCAATGTTATGTTTATCTAATGCGTTACATGAAAAATTGTTTCATACAAACGTTTCTGAACATCACTGGGTAAAATGGCCCTTTGTAGAAACTTGCACTGTGATACCAGCACTACATACTAAAGATAGCGGTCACATATCATGCTGAAAGTGATAACCATTGGCTTGCATACATAGGGTCACTCTGCGGATGAAGAATGCCTTACATCGTGCTACTGTTTCGATGGTTGTACAAGCATCAATAATGTGTTGCTTCATGTCCTCTGGTGTTGTTGGTTCATGTTGGCAAACAGCATCCTTCACTGTTCCCAAAAAGCATCAATAATGTGTTGCTTCATGTCCTCTGGTGTTGTTGGTTCACGTTGGCAAACAGAATCCTTCACTGCTCCCCAAAGAAAGATATCCAGCGGTGTAAGGTCCGGAGATCGGGCAGGCCACCTAACTGGGCCTCCACGTCCAATCCACCTACCAGGAAACTTACGGTTCAGAAGTCGTCGTGCGTCGCAAAATCTCGGGATGTAATTGGAATATTGCGATGCAATCAGCGTCATTGTTTATGTTATTTGTCATGCTATGGATTGCTGAAGAAAAAATATAGGGTGCCCATTAAAAAAACATAAGTTTGTGTTAATAAACACATTTGCTTTCGTTTTAGAATTTTTCCAAATATGTACATTCATGGGCCCCAGCCGTACATTGATACCGGTGAAAGTCGTTTTCCAATAGCTGTTGTTGTTCCAGAGATTTTTGGGTGGACAAGATAGCTGGGATATATATATATATATATATATATGTGTGTGTGTGTGTGTGTGTGTGTGTGTGTGTGTGCGTGTGCGTGTGCGTGTGCGTGAGCGTGAGCGTGTGTGGTATCATGTCCTAAAGGGCACATATAAAATCCTGAAAACAAAACTTTGTAACCCTATTAGTGTTTGGCAAGTTACTCTCAAGTTTTATTGTTGAAACAATGCGTATGTAGTACATGAAATGGTTACATAGATTAATAGCTTAAGCGGTACCAGATGTCCGATCACATCCCACACGAGCTCGATTAGAGACAAGTTCGAAGGCCAAGTAAGTTACTGCACATCTTGCGGAGCACGTTGAGTTTCACGCGCAGTGTGTAGGCGAGCAGTATCCTTCTTGTGGTAGTGGTAGACAGTGGTAGTTATCGCGTCCCAGACGGCCAAGCGGCCGGTTTGTCTTGGACGAATGCCCCCTAATAGGCAGTGATCGACTGGGTCTACGTCGTATGTACAAACGACTATCGCTTGCGTGCAGGAGAAGTCTGGTTTCATCGCTCAAATACATGGCCCGCTATTCCAAGTGATCCTCTGACGGCACGTCGATCCTGTGGCCCTGGTGGACGGTCTAGAGGAGTGCCTGGGCTTAGCCTCCAAATAATACAAAGCCTACTCACTAGGAGCGGACCTTCACTGAGCAGTGTCGCCGCTGTAGTTCAAACCTCTTCCGCTGTTGGCGCCACAAGCCAACCTCATTCCGTGTAGATCCTTATGGAAGCCAAATATAAAATAAGACGTAAAATATGTCCGCATAGCACTGCGGTTAATTTTGATCACTGATGTCGAAAACAATTATTGAAGTTCATGTTACTGTCTCTTTTTAACAATGATAACATCAATTATTTCTTATCATTACCATGTAAACTGATTTTTAGGCCTAATTGATTGAAATTGTTTTATGGGTTTTCCTAGAGAGCTTTTTTTCTAAGTTTTCTTTTATTTTCGCAAAATATTCCCAGCGTACCTGGTCTGTCATATTGTTCATGAATTTCGTTGAGTAGGGCCGCAGAATTTTTTGCAGTAATAATGTGCTCAGGAGCTCTGCACTGTTGCGCAGAGTTACGACTAATATGGGGCAGTAGCATTATTAACAGTGCGAACAGTACCTTTGGCTTTTCTATGACTGATTCCAGTGGCTCGTTAGTCACACTTTCTAGTCTTGCCAGGAACATGATGAATGTACTTTTCGGTTATCGAAGACCACCTCGGTCTTTTCCTTTAATTAAGACCATCATTGGTGACGGAGATTGTACACTGCTGACCTTGTTGACAGTCCTCAAAATGTATATTTTCTTCGACGACAAGTATCTTTATTATGAGGCTGTGAAAAATGGCTATCTTGGAAGACTTCTTTGCTTATATTCACCTTGTCTGTAGCAATTTTATCGTCCTTCCGTTTCACAGATTTTGTCTCGGATCTTTCAGTTTCTCTTCTCGATTGTTTCAGCTTAATTAGTTTGATTGGCAGATACATTTCGAAAGCACTAGGAACTGCATTAGTATTCAATTTTCTTACTCCGATGCGCATGGATGTTAGTGCTGTCTTTAGTATAAGTTAGTTTATAAGTAATTTGTAAGTTTAGGGACTGATGGCCTCGCAATTGAGTCCCATAAGCTTAACAAAGATTTTAACAATTTCTTTACCTTCAGGCAGCATTTATGGTCTGCGGTAAGAAAATGGTTAGTACCAAAGAATGCTAATTAGGCTGCCATAATTTATCCTTTGTATCGCTTACGCACGAGATAAAAATTATTTAGGCAACAATAAAATATACAATCACCGATCTTTAGGAAATACTCATACTATGTCTACTTATTGATTTTATTCATAATTGTCTCGTGGATTCATTGCTCGGAAATTCGTGACAACTAACTGCAGTAGCTTTATTTTGGGAGCCCTGATTGCAAAATGGTACACAAGAATATACCATTTTCCGCAACACACATAAAAAGTTGTAGATTCTCATGTAAAAACAGCAAGTTATACTCTTTTAGGTCGCACAGTGAGCATTACAATGTATAGTAGCAAAAGGCACTTCAGTCAAGTTTGGCGGGCGTGAGGTTGTTATGTGGCGCCTCTAGCGGCAGCTCTTTCAACAAGAGCGGCGACATACGTTTACTCCGTGACAAGGCTTTTATATTATTGGAGGCTAAGGCCTTAAAGGTATCTCAGTGCACTATATGTTGCCGGACGACGTTAAAACCACTATCAGTACATCGAATATCTCCCACCTGACATCTACAGTTATCGTATATCATCCATCTACAAATTAAAAGTCACACTTAAGTGTTAAGATGATTTTTTTTTAACTGAAGATGACGATTTATATCGTTGTTCAAAATGTTCAAATGTTTGTTAAGCTTATGGGACTTAACTACGGGGTCATCAGTCCCTAAACTTACAAACTACTTATGAACTACTTACGAACTAGGACGGCACAAATATCCATGCCCGAGGTGGGATTCGAACCCCCGACCGTAGTGGCCGTGCTGACCGTGACTGGAGCGCCTCAGTCACCTCGGCCACCGCGGCCGGCTTATATCGTTGAAACCGGTAATTATATTAATTAAAATTAATTGCCACATGTGTGAAAGCGCATCACTTGAGAATGGCTTCACCGATTTCGCTGATCATTTCTTTGTTCTGTTCGTAATTCTCAGGACAAGATTTGTATGAAAGAAAAATTTGGGAAAATCTGAAAGTAAGCTTCCAGCTCGGATCATTTTCTAGATTGTCCAACTATCAGCTTATTCATTCGCTACTCGCCTAGCGACCAAATACGTTGTAAGGGAGCGAACAAATACGCCAAGGAGAAGGAAGCAAGCTTGGTGTTTAGCGTCCCGTCGACAGCGTGGTCATTAGAGACGGAGCTCACGCTCGGAGTGTTTGGGTAAAGATGGGGAAGGAAATCGGCCATGCCCTTTCAAAGGAAGCATCCCGGCATTTGCCTGGAGTGATTTAGGGAAATCACGGAAAACGTAAATCGGGATGGTCGGAGGTGGATTTGAACCACCATCCTTCCGAATGCGAGTCCAGTGTGTTACCACTGCGCCACCTCGCTCGGTAATACGCCAAGGAGGTTAGAATAAAGGGAACTGGTGTTATGCATACAAGGTTAAAACAGCCAGACAGATTTAACATAAAACGTGGTTTCTTTAGAAGCCCCTCCGTATTGTTCTTACTTCCATGGTGTTATCGGTGTAATCATATCTTTGGGGCGTTGCAAAAATAGAATTGATGTCAGTTCGTGGTAATTTTGAGTGTTAAAAACAAATTGAGCTCAGGTCGTGGTTAATTTTCGTTGAACAGTGCCTCCATTGCGGCGTCGTAATATCGGTTGACGTACGCGCAATGCAATGACTATTAATAAAGAGCAAGGCCAGTTGTTGGATGTTTGTGGAATAAATCTTGAATTGCCGTGTTTTTCCCATGGGCAGTAAGTTGTACCTGGCGTGTTCGAGAGTTGGTAAACCATCTACACTGTTCGTTTTCTCTCCGGACGGAAAGACAAAAAATATTATTTATATATTTTTGACGACGTTACAGCGTTCAATGAATGAAATAAATCGCAATATGTGACCATTTATGGCTTCATTGTACTATGTTTAGATGGAATACCAACGTGCGGCGAATGAAAATTTGTGCCCTGCCGTGATTCGAACCCGGGATCTTTTGCTTACTAGGCAGACGCGTTGACCACTCCGCCACCGAGGACACAGCGACCAGGCCGACTGCAGATGCGGGAATACAGTGTTGTGGCTGCGAGCATTACAGAACAAATAGGCTGCGGTAATATGAAAGTCAGCGTGGCAAATGGAGATTTGGGTGTGGCGGTAGACGTGCAGTGAAGAGTCCTCTGCAGTCGGGCTGGTCACTGTGTCCTCGGTGGCGGAGTGGTAGGCCGGGTGCCGTGGCTCAGCGCGCCCAGTCAGAGGGCTGAACGTCCTCTGTAACAAAAAAAAAAAAAAAAAAAAAAAAAAAAAAACCTGAGCCAAATGATCAACGAACAACCAAGTACGGACAGTAAAAACGACCACACATCAAAGATCTACCTGAAGAACGGAAAAAAATGTGGTCAACGCGTCTGCCTAGTAAGCCGGAGATCCCGGGTTCGAATCCCGGCCGGGCACAAATTTTCATTCGCCTTACTTTGGTAACCTAGTACAGTGAAGCCATAACTGGTCGCAAATTGCGATGTATTTCACAAAAAATATCGTTCATCAACAAGTGTTACAATAAATGCAACACAAAGACTTTCATTTCCATTCCACTTATTGCATTTCAATTAATTGTTTTGTTTCATATGGAATTTCGTTCATTAAAATATGATCGTGCTACAATTATTTTGTTTTCAATTCAAAACTCTCAAGAAGATATAAACATGGTATAAAAAAATTCTATTCTGCTCACTGCGGGAAAAACATGTTAAGCTGTAATGTAAATATGTGCGTTTTTGTTTTCCTTTTCCCGTTAATTTTTAATATGAATCAGGAATGAAATGGATTTAGAAAGGGGGGAAGATATAGACGCAGAGAGGAGGGGGGGGGAGGAGATGGACATGGCGTAGGGTAAGAGGGAGTGGTGTGAAGGTAGGGGGAGGAGGAGATGGGTAAATAGAGGGAGGAAGGCATGGACATAGAGAGAAAAACAGACTACGGTATATATCCCATACACATTAGCTATTGCTAAGCGTTGCCGGGTTTGCTAGTAATAAATAATTGCTTACGATCAAGGTCTAACAATCGTTTATATAGGTTTACATAATAATTGTTTTCCGGCTGTGTTTATAGTTGAGCCGAAGACGGCCATCAATCTTTAGTGCATTTTGGCCAGAAAATTTCATCCGCTGCCTTTATTCGGAGCCCGAACACCATTTTGGATCTGGACATTTTAGAAAGAATTACCTGTTATGTGGACGACGTCCTAATTGCAGAACCTAATTGAGTACAAAAAATACGTAGTGAACCATTCTTAAAAATTCCACAAGAACATGGAGTAACTGTGGTGTCGCACAAGTCCAAAGTGCGCGCCACCTACTTTCGCCGCTTGCCGCCATGCACGCACGGCGCGGCGTTCTTACGACGTCAGCCACGAGCGCCCTCTGCTGCAACTCCGCTCGTGGCCACCACTGAACGACATCGTTCACTTGGGACTGAGATAGGAACCAATTAACACTTCGGAATCAGATAGGCACCAGTGAAGACTTGGCTATCGGACAGGCACTAGGCAGGCCTCTACCTCAACTATGTATCAGCATTCTGCAGTACTGAGCTATGTAAAAGTTAAGTATTACTAAGTCTCTAAGAAATATATATATCGTTCTAATTTACTCTAGTGTTTCTAGTTTCTGCTGTCCCACTGGCTGGTCACCTCCTACCAGCACAAGCGTGCATCCTTTATTCCTGTGTCGGTCTTTCTACTCGGCCACCGACACCTACGACGGAAACGAGACACAAAAGCGGCGACGAGACTGGGACACAAAAGTAACTATTAACATCGCAAAATCACAATTTGCACGATACAAATAAAATTTTTGGGACGTCATTTCAGCAGAGGGCATTGCTCCAGATCAGTAGAGGGCATTGCTTCAGATCAGGAAAAGCTGATGCTAATTGTAATTTTAGGACCCCCTACAATAAAAATACTCTAAGAGAATATCTTCGATTAATAAACGTCTACAAAAAATTTACTTGGATAGACATCCTTGCTACTCCATGATTTTCGAGTTGACAGGAGAAAAATACACCATGGATGTGCGACAAAACAGCAGACGAAGAATTTCAAAAATAAAAAGAGGCTTTGACCAAGGCACAAGCTTTTGATCATCCGAACCTTAACTACTATTTTTGCATGGCCACAGATAGCGCCAAGACAGGATTAGGAGTAATTTTATTTCAACAGCGCGAGGAAAACGGCATAACAGTCCATAAGACGATTTGTCTTTGTAAGTAGGGTCCTTACCAGAACAGAAAAAAACTATTCCATTACAGAACTGGAGGTTTGGCAATAGTGTGCTCATTCCAACGCTGACAAACTGCCCCCCCCCCCCCCCCCCCCCCCGCATAACACACATTACTCGGGGCATTTCGCCCATCTCCATAAAAGTTCGGACATAGTCTATAGACTACTCATCATTTCTGCCATTTTGGTACTGCTCTGGCACTTATTCCTGTTGCAATGGCCGAGCGAAATACAGCGTAACGTTGTCAGTAATTACAAATCCCTTACCACATTGATTATGGCCTTCCTCTTATTTAGAAAGTCGCCTCCGATAATCAAGTCGACAGTTAATTTAAGAATAATTACGATATTCGTGTCGGTCCCGTAACCTTGACATAGAAATATCAGCCGAAACGTTTGGAAGTCGGGGCTGTCACTACGATTTTCGTGTTTTAAACACGGGGAATTTCTGTTCTGCATTTACATCGCTCGAATCAGATGCGAGAAATGGCACTGAGACGACTACCACTATCTATCAGTGCATACACTGTAATCTTTCCTATCTCTGCTTTTAGTAACGGTCGTATTTCCTTTACTACTATCTGTTTCCTGTCTTGTAACAAATTGTCGTCGGGAGATTCGTAATTTAGGCGATTTGTTACAACTATATTTTCATCTCTTTCTATTTGTACAGATTGTGGCCTTTTCATAGATTTAGCGAGCACTGTAAATAGCATGTCAACAATCTTCTTTTTCCTCTCTATTTCTTCCCTTTATCTGTCTGCTTCTCCCTACTTTCTCTTTCATATTCTGCCTCAATTGGAATTATGTGCATTGATATTTTCATTTGAACTTGATCCTTGCAGTACTGTATTCTTGTATAATGGTTCCTCACTATCAGTTTTAATAATTAAATTTAAAACTCTTACTAATATTTCTTCTTCGTCTACCCTTTTATTAGAAGGAAGAGGTGGTAACTCTTCTCACTATCCGTATTTTTCCACTCCATATTACCCCAAAAAGAAACGTCCGTATTTTCTATACGTGTCAGTTTTTTCTGCTTACCTGTATGTAACAAATTGCTAGGTTTAATTCTGTCTCATCTTGTTGGACTTTTTGATCCTCAGCTAGTCACTTCTTTCCCTTCTATGGCCTAATTTCCGCGATTTGAACACGTTTCCCCTAGTTTTGAATCTGCTGTCCCTGATTTCTTAGTTGGAAATTTCCAGGCCCTTGAGCTCGACAGTTTTGCCTTACGTCTCCTCCACGCTGAAGATAAACCAGCTGTTGTCCTCCTCCTCTACTCTGAAACCAGTAACCTCCCACGTACAAATTTGTACCATATTAAAACCGTATACTCTCTGAAAATTACCTTCATTCTTTCATGGGCCATTGTTTCCATTACGTGGGACAAAATTGTTGTTGACCCCCGAAAAGTATTTTGATTTTATTATTTGTCGACCTTAATATATTGTTTCGGTTACCGTTGTTTTGTGTGTCATTCCTAGCTCTGTCGTTGTTACTTTCCTGCGCTTTTCGCTTTCTCGTTGCTTCATCATCAGAGAAAATGAATTCAAGTTCCGTTGGGATGCCTTTAAATGCCTCTCCACGACGTCCAACCAAAGATTGTCGGTACTTGAGGGGCAGTTTCATCGTACACATACCAATTAGTTCTCCATTATTGTACGATATACCGAAACACTGATTCCTTTTATCCATGTAGATATCATCGGAGTAGTGAAGCAACTTAAATCACTTAACAAGAAAAAGGCTTCTAGTCCAGACTGTTTGCCCATTAGATTTCTATTCGATTATGCTGAAGCGATAGCGCCTTACTTAACATTCATATAGAACCGCTCGCTCAGCAAGGATCTGTACCAAAAGACTGGAATGTTGCACAGGTCACACCAATACTCAGGAAAGGCAGTAAGAGTAATCCACTAAACAACAGGCCTATTTCATTGAAGTCAATTTGCAGCAGGGTTTTGGAACATATCCAGTATTCAAATGTTGTGAATTATCTCGAACAGAATGATCTATTGTCCTCTGCTGTTCCTTATTTACATAAACGATTTGGGAGAAAATGTAAGCAGCTCTCTTAGGTTGTAGATCAAAACCAAACTGTAGAACGATCTAATTAATATATCAGTTTGGTGTAAAAATTGGCAATTGACTCTAAATAATGAGAAGTGTGAAGTCGTCCACATGAGTACGAAAAGAAATCCGTTAAACTTTGTGTACAAGATAAATCAATCGAATTTCAAGGCCTTAAAACTCCACTAAATACCTAGGAATTACTATTACACGAGACTTAAACTGGAAAAGAAACACGCAGATAATGTCGTAGGAAAGGCGAACCAGAGACTGCGTTTTATTGGCAGAACACTTAAAATATGCAACACAATTACTAATGAGACTGCATACACCACGCTTGTCGATCTTTATTTGGAGTACTGCTGCCCAGTGTGGGATCGTTATCAAGTGGGTTTGACGGAAGCCATCGAAAGAGTCCAAAGAAGGGCAGCCCGTTTTGTATTGTCACGATACAGGGGACTCAGCGTCACGGATATGTTACAGGATCTGAGTTGGGAATCATTACTACAGCTGCGTTTGTTGCTGCGGCGTGGCCTACTTACGGAACTCCTATCGCCAACATTCTCCTCCGAATGCGAGAATATATTGTTGACTGCCACCTACATAGGTAAAATGATCATTAGAATAAAAATACGAGAAATCAGAGCTCGAACGGAGAGATTCAGATGTTATTTTCTCCCGGACGCTATTCGAGAATGGAATGGTAGATGAATAGTATAAAGGTGATTTGCAGAGTATCCCGTGTAGATGTAGATGTTCTCAAACAACTTTAACAGGCTCTTTTAATTAATTTGGACAACATTGTCCCAGGGGCAATAGTGATCCTGTTTTAGGGATATTGAAGCTGTAAAAAAAAAATAAAAAAAATAAATAAATAAAAAAACAGTCTAGATCATAGAAGGTTAATTTCATTTTACCGGTTTCGACCTATTGCAAGTCATCCTCAGCAACAATCTTACGGCCCACAGACGTCTGTAGGACTGCCGTAGCCGCATTTTCACCAACCGAGTTGAGTCCGCCTCTTTTGCCGCTTGAGGCGTCGAAAAAGTTTCGCTGTGAAAATTCATTTCCTGAGTTACCGGCTTCATAACTTGGTTTGAGATCGGTACAGGTTGTACATATGTTTCTATAGGCTCAGCATGGTGCATCTGCTCGGTGCTATATCAACAGTCTGCATCGGTTTTGTTGTTATTTGTTTGCGCTATAGCCGCGGTGGAGTAGCCGAGCGGTCTAAAGCACCTCGCTGCGGAGCGCGCGGTTGCTCGCCGTGGAGTTTCGAGTCCTCCCTGAGGCATGGGTGTGTGTGTTTGTCCGTAGGTTAGTTTACCTAGGTTTAAGTAGTTTGTAAGCTACGGACTGATGACCACTCAGTTTGGTCCGATAGATTTACAGACATTCGAACATTTACGCTATACTTCCGCAGGTGTAGCTGTGCCTTTGTTGTATTTTCTCGTAATTTTATTTGAAATGCAACTGTTTGTGTTACGTTAATATTGGATGAATCTGTCGAATCTCTATTAGCACCAACCGTTTCTATTTTTCCTCAATTCGAGTCCCCCCTCGGGCATAGGTGTTTGTGTTGTCCTTAGGTTAGTTTACCTTAGTTTAAATAGTTAGTAAGCTACGGACTAATAACCCAGCAGTTGAGTCCGATATATTTATAAACATTTGATTTTCTCCCTCGGGAATGTGAGTGTGCGTAGTCCTTAATATATAAATTAATGTTTGTCTGTATGTCCTCTGTGTGTTCATAAGCCATTCATTCGATTGCAATGCAACTTTGGTAAACTGTTCGCTGTACGCCCACGATAGTTCCTGACCCAAAAACAAAAGAACACGACACATAGCTAAGCAGATATGACGTTATAAATAATGAGAGGCAACCGCGTGAGAATACCCAGATTTATGAGTCAAATCTTGGAAAATAGGAGTAGTTAGGGACCTACAACAAAGTTTTCGTGTAATTTCGGACGTTTATGAAGCGTTTTGTAGCTGCACCTCCCCCCCTCCCTCCCCCCCCCCCCACACAAACACACAAAATGATGAAACGAAGTCTACCGCTCACAACAGTTTCATTGTAGATGCCGTAAAACTGTCGCATCAGGCGCGACTTCGTATCATGTGAAGTAAGCATTACAAATTTGCAAGTTACTATTTATTTTTGTCTGCAAGTCTTCCTTAATTCTCTTGCATCCAACATTAAGCAGTCTGTTTTCTTAATCTCTACCTATATAAAAGCGAAAGAACACTCACTCACTGACTAAACACGAAATCTCGAAAACTACTTCATCTATGAAGCTGTAATTTGGCAGAAATGTAGTTTATAGGTAGAAAAGTCAGATAAGATAGCTGTGATAGGTGCATGGCGGAGCATACTTCTCATAAAGACTCACGAAATCAACAGTTTCATTCCGATCTTCACGAAATATCGCACGCTTGACTTTCAAGAGGGTCACCGTCTACCTTAAGTTTCACACAGTGCATGGGGGAGGGTACTTTACATCATAAAAATGGATTCCTAAATACCTCGGTCGCGCCATAACTTGAGAACGGCTCGACCGATTTCACATATCCTCTCTCTCTCTCTCTTTTTCTTTTTTCTTTTTTTTTCTTTTTTTATTTTTTATTTATTCTCAGAACAAGGATTGTATGAAATGGAATAATTATGAACAAGAAAGTGCGTTTTTCAATGTGACCCTGCGTTTCTATTGCATAAAAATGTATAGTTTTGTTCCGATATTGATGAAATTCTAACACTCTATCTTAAAAATAAGAGTAATGTCACTGTCTGTAAAAAATTTTCGTTCGATGCATGGTGGAGGATACTTAACTTATGGCATTTTACAAAATGCATAGTTTTGCTTCAATCTTTATGAACTTTTGTATACATGACCTTTAAACCAAGAGGAAGATCACTAGGTTCATCAATGTTCGTATGGTACCTTGCAGAAAACTTTGCCGAGAGAGGGAAAGGTGGAAACGAAAAAAGCGATGGGAGAGAAAGAGGTGGATGATGATAGTGGGGGAAAGGAATGTGGACTAAGAGACTGTAAGATAAGTAAACACCTGCGCTGGGTTTACAGCTAGTTTTAAATAATTTGAAGTATAAGGACTGATGACGAGAGCAGTTTAGTCCAATAGGCTTACAAACGTTTGAACATTTGAAAGGATTATCTTCACTATTCAAGGTTAAACCCAACTTTGGCGCAGAAAGAGGTGAATTACACTGCTCCAAGTCTTTGGTCACTTATCAAATAGAATCAAAAGGTTGACTGGTAACCAACTACCATTTAAAAAGAAATTAATTTCTTTATGACAACTCCTTCTACTAGGTATATGAATATTTATATATAAATTATTAATTTTATAAAAAATAAAAAAAAGTAAATAAAAACTTGGATTACTGAAATGGAGTCTTTTCGGACATGTGCGAAAGAACAGACACTATTTATAGACATTAAAGGCCGTAATTTTACGAATTCGAGATATTGAAACATTTCGACCGTTTAATGCCATTGAATAAATTCAACGGCGAAGGTAAAAATTTGTGCTGGAACCAGAATTTGAACCCGGATTTCCGGCTTCGGGCCAGCGGTCGACTTAAGCAATTATGTAGTCCAGACACACTTCCCTTCCAACCCAAAGTCTCAACATATAGCACACTACGATGGAAATGCCCGCTGCCCATCCTAAATTGGATTCCCGCAAGGGATCGAGCGTAGTAATGCGTTCGTAGAGAAATTGTCCGTTGGGGGCATATTTTCAATTATTGATATGGTATATGGTTTTACGTACATTTCGAAAGAACAGATAACATCTGTTGATATTTGAATGCCCTGAAACGGTCGAAATGTTTCAATATTTCGAATTCGCAAAATTACGGCCATTAAAGTCGAATAATTAGAAAAACTTCAGTGTCTTGCAATATCATCTAAAGGTACGTTTTATTAAATGACACAGTCCACATCATTACGAAATTTCATATTCATGATCTACGGAAAATATTAATGTAATATAATCTGAGTGTGCTTATTTTTCTTCTATGAACTTGCGAGGCAGCCGTTACGAACTAGATAACATTCTAATTCTTCCTGAATGACATACAGTTGCTTCCGGGTGAGACATTATCTCACACCCCTCTTTGTGTAGTAATTCTTCTTCCAGCTATATACGCCGAAATGGTCTTCGGGTTTTCATTTTTACCACATGCTACTGGAGAGTGGAACGTTCGAGATATAATCTGGAACTTGTCCAAGTACCCCGACGTAACTGCACAGCAGTCATTCAGATGCAGGAAGACGTCCGTTGGGGGGAAATCCATTCGTATTCGGCAAAACAACGGCGAGAGAAAACTGTGACATTCGCAGCGTGACCGTCGCTTTCTCCAAATCGGTGATCGGACTTCTTCTCCAACGTCGCGTTTTCTGAACAGCTACCTTTTCGACTGCCTTACATTTCGTTCCGTATCGAACTTCTCCAATGGCACTAGGATATCAGTTACCATACTGAACTAACGATATTAGTAATTGACAGATCATTCTTGACTCTTACTTTTATCGTATTTTCTGCTTTTACAATATATATTCAATGAAGAACCATCGTTTGTCTTGACTGTGAGTGTGAGTGAATAATTGCAGATATCTGGAACGTAACTTCATAATGAATTTAGTTGAAGGAGTGGTGTCTCGCGTGACTGAAGAAAAGTTCAAATTTCGTTCTTTTGATGACCCGTGATAAAACAAGCAACTGAACTAATCTGCAGGCTGTTCCTTGTGCAATTCATTTGGCATCCGTTATGAGCGTTTGCTACACATTAACTGTTCGACTCAATCACCTTGGATTTCGGATGATCCATCCACGTGGAAAGCATTTCTTTCTCTGTACACGCGGCGCACGCATTTATAGGTACCTAGAAGAGATATCTCACTTCTTGATTACTTTGATGCTCCTTACCTTTAACCATTAGAGCAAAAATATCTATACAACATTGGACTCTTTATGAGCTATGTACACCAGTACACAACAGAACTGCTAATTTGTTTAGGTTCGGCTACTTTTGGCGTAAGACTAATCGCCAACTTAGAGGACACAGTCGTCAGTGAGTCAACAAATTCTGCAAATTTGAATTCACTGATCCCTAAGGTCGTATTCTGCGTTACGTCCACACTTAGGGAAAAGTATTCAGTGACAAAATAATTATGTGTAGAGTTTATACATGTATAGAACATCTTGCAGGGATCTCTTTAAACTTGTGAGAATATTAACCGCAGCCTCAAATTAAATTTAATCGCTTATGAATCCCAGAGGATTATCGTTTTATCAAGCTGACTTTCACAAAGAAAAGATTCAAATATTATTGTTATGGATTAACCCAGTTATTGTCCGCGTCGCATACAGTCGTGCCATTGCAACAATTATTAAATGATCAAGGATTAACTAAGCAGCAAATGGAATATAACGGCACCTTCGCCATCGAGAATTAGGTGGACGCAGCAGTGTCGTTATAAAGTGAAGCCATTGCCGCCATATTATGGTGTCAATAACATTTGTGGTGACTAATGTGTATTCAACTATTTGGTCTGTATTTGTCTACAAAAGTACATTATATAAAATATGTACTCGATAGTCATTTAAGTATGAACATGAACAGGGCAAGAACCACAAAGTGCTTTAATCTGAAAACATATTTCCTTGGCTCCACAAGATGTTCAAATGTTTGTATAGCTTATGGGACTTAACTACGGGGTCATCAGTCCCTAAACTTACAAACTACTTACGAACTAATTAATACTAAGGACGGCACAAATATCCATGCCCGAGGGGGGATTCAAACCCCCGACCTTAGTGGCCGTGCAGACAATGACTGGAGCGCCTCAGTCCCCTCGGCCATCGCGGCCGGCTCCACAAGATGGCGGACTGGCTTCAATTGACAGCTAAGCTTTGAATAATAGCGCCATCTCCGCTTATTTTAACCTCCTTGGCCCCACACGCCACTGCGCACATTGCGCGGGGCGGTGTTTGGCCATGCCTGACATAGTGTATATGACTGATCCAGAAGGTAAGGGCGGGTGTTTTATGAGGCTTACAAAGAAGTATCAACGCTGGAAATCTGTACTGAACAACAGGGGGATCTGCCGCATCATAAACAAATGTAATGCAGTGAGTGCACGTATGAGAAAATCCCCTTTATCGTATGAGGATGCGACTGCAGAACAACGAGTAGAAATGTCTAGCAATATGCTTATGTGGCGATATGAAGTGTAAATGACCACATGAAATTAACAGTGCGCAAGATAGACTGCGATTTCTTGGAATACTTGAAATGTGCTCGTCAGTCTGGGGTCTGTACCTGATAAGTCGATAAAGAAACTCCAGAGAAGATCAGCACGATTCGGAACACGTTCTTTTAGCAAGCGAGAAAGCGTCACGGTCAGGCAATTCTATGGCAGCGCCGAAAGAGAGACAGCCTGCATTGCGGATATTGCTACTGTTAAAGTTGCGAGACCGTTCGTTTCTTGAATAGTCAACCAATATATTGCTTCCTACTTCATATATACCGCTGTAAAACCGTGAAAATTAAATCAGATTAGAGACCACACTGATGCTTACCTGCAATCAGTTTAAATGCCAACAATACGGGATGTGAATAGGAGAAAGTGACATTGGTCCTGCAGAGGACGTGTCGGTTATTCTAATCTTGCAATGTAAAGCATTCACAAGATGTGCGAGCGTGAGAATTTCGTCCTTTAAGACGACTCCCTCTCCAAAATGCTACCGATATGGTTGCACTATTCGTCGGGGGATGTCATCACTGTACCCTATAGCCGTTTGATTACCTTCTACGAGCTCCAGTGGCCCCACATAATGCCACTCCAAAACATAAGGGAACCACCATCTTGCCACACTCGCTGAACGCTGTAGCTAAGACGTTGAGGCTGATCACGCTGCCTCCAAAAACGTCTCCGACGATTGTCTACTTGAAGGCTTATGCGAGTTTCGTCTGTGATTAGCACGTGATGCCATTTCTGACGTGTCCATTCAGCAGAGAGTGTTGGACTCATTTGGAGGAAATCATTCTGGCATACCAAAACCCCACACCTCTATTCTGGTTCACACTTATTGACGATATCTTCATGATCTAGACCCAGGATCAGGACACCTTAGCCTCCTTCCTTCAAAAACAAAATTCCTGGTCTCCCATCTACTTCACTTAGTCTTCCTCAATTGGCATTCTTGGATGTTCACCTCACTGATGAACCCATCCACACTTCTGTCCATATTAAATCTACCAACCACCAACAGAACTTTGACAGCTGGCATAAAAAAGACCTCCCTTGCAGCGTAATCACATGTGGACGACATGTCTGGTGACAGGAACTCCCTTTCTCGGTATGCTGAAGGTCTCACAAAGGCCTTCACAAATTGAAACTACCCCACTGATCTAGTCCGCAAACTGATCTCCATACGATATCCCCACACACCCCATATTTTTCCTTTACCACCATTAGCCAGTCACGAACGAGCGCTCCCCTTGTCACGCAGTAGTACCCAGTACTTAAATGACTAATCTACATCCTGTGCCAAGGTTTTGCTTTAACTTTCATGTGCAGAAATGAGAGACATCCTGCCCAAGATCTATCCCACCCTTTCTAAAGCGGTGTTCTGTCGTCATCCCATCATCCATAACAACCTAGACCAATCCTATACCAAACCAAACCATGGTACCCTGCCAAGAGACCGTTATAACTGAGGAAGACTCCGCTGCAAGCCCTGTCCAATCCCTTCCAGTCCTGTCACTGGCTTATCCTACCAAATCAGAGGCCAGACTATCTGTTAAGCAGCCATGTAAATTAATCAATTGTGCTGCAATCACTGCACAGTTGTCTATATTGGCGTGAACCTCTAACCAGCTGTCTATTAGGGTGAATGGCCACCGCCAAGGTAGACCACCCTGCGGAACATATGCTTGATTTCAATGGCTGCTTCATAACCCGAGACATCTGGGTCCTCCACCCACCACTAGCTTTTCTGTTCTATACAGACAGGAGTTGTCCTTATGGTTCATTCCCCCATTCTGAAATTATCCAGGCCTCAACCTACGACAACCCCTTTTTCTCCACACCCTATAGTTCCTATCCCAAAGGCTCTACCATTTCGGGTGCTGTGTGTGTGTGCGTGCGCGCGATCGCACGTGTTTGTTTTGATTCCCTTCCTTTCCCCGCTTCCCCACTCCGTTCCTACGCTGCATTTCGTTTCACCCACCTAGTAAGTACATGATCTATAAGGCTGTGCTGTATCCATTCCCAGCACCATGATCCAGCCTTCCTTTCCCCGCTACTCTCCCCCTCGTCCTATTCCCTCACCACAGAGCGTGATTCGGAGTGCGGTAATGGAAGATGACTGTGTAGTGTGCGTGTGTATTTGTGTGAATGCTCTGTATTCTGAGGAAGGCCAATGGCCAATAGCTTAAGTGTTGAACCTTTTTTTTTTATGCGCCTGTCGCAGTCCATCGTACGTCTTTGTGTTGAGTTGTAAACTGTCCTTATTAAATTGTCAATAAACTATTCGCATTCATGTTGTTACAGGTGTTTTGAATTAGAGTATATCTCGTAATTTTAATACCATCGGTATGCATAAATCTTACATGGTTTTATATATTAATATTCTCTTACGACTTGTTTTCATGCAATAATTGCTGCCATTCCAAAGTCTGATTCACTGACGTACAACAATAAAGTCATTCTGTCAACTATAAATGACCTATTAATAAAATGACTGAACAGAAGTTGTGCAGCAACCCTTCAGTTATCCACTATAGTCATAGTCGTAATATTCCTGCACGACTTTATCTCTCCTGTACAACTTCTTAAATAACAGAATCCAGTAAGTTGATGGCTAGAATAGTATCTTCAGGAGCGCTCGAGGAAAGTGTGATAGGGCCACTATTATTTTCTGTCCACATAAATGAAGTGACTGGTGGGTAAGTAGCAATCCGCGGAAAGGTGTCGTCGTTGAGTGGCTGTTTTAGAGTTGAAGATAATAGACGAAATTTCTATTTGGAGTGATTACTGGCCACTATTTCTAAATACAGAAAAATCTAAAGTGATGCAGATGCAAAGAAAAAACATTCCATAATGTTCTAATACGGCATTAGTACTGTGCTTATTGACTCAGATGTACCGATTAAACATATGGTCATAAATGGACGAGCATGCAGGGACAGTTGGGGGGAAGGCAGATGGTCGATTTCGGCTTATTGGGAGAATTTTGGGAAGATGCGGTTTATCTGTCAAGATACTGCGTTTAGAACGCTAGTGTTACCCATGCTGGAGTTCTCGTCAAGTGTTTCGGCTCTCAAAGACAGAAGCAATTCACAGGTGGGCTGGTACATTTGTTACTGGTAGATTCGATGAGCATGCGGGTGTTACGGAGATGTTTCGAGAAGTCACGTGGAAGTCCCTAGAGGGAATGTGGCGTGCTTTCTGAAGGACTTAGAGGGCCAACGTTTGAAACTGACACCAGGACTACTGCCGTCATACATGTGGGCAAAAGACCACAAAGCCAAGTTAAAGAACATAAAGATTTTATGGAGGCGTATAGACTGTGGTTCTTCCCTCGCATTATTTGGGACTGTATCATTAAGGGAAATGGCCATAGTGGTAAGAGACACACATTCAGCTTCGTAAATAGAGTCTTTCTTCCTCGATTATACAAATGCCATGGTCTTTGCACGTGACGACTCCAGGCTCTCTTGGGTGCCCAAGAGTCACGCATCGTAGGTTAACGTAAGTCGATAGCAGTCACAAACTACCTTCGATACCGTGCGTGACATAAAAATGACATCAAATTTACACGAAATCTTGTGAAATGAGTGCTTCCAATCGGCATCTAGACCTTGAGTGAATTCTATCACCTGCTACTCCATAGTTACTGTGTTCCTCGCGAACATGAAGTAAAACAAACGTATAACTTGGTAGTTTCCCAAACGGAACCAGTTACACATAGAAAAGATGAGATTAAGAAGGAAGCAAACGAAAGCGGAACTAAATTTAACCTTTAAGAAATCTTTCACGCAGGAGGACCATACAAACGTACTATCATTTTATCAACGCACTAACTCCCAAATGGAGGACATGGTAACGGGTATTTCCGGTGTAGAGAAGCAGCTGAGAGAGCTGAATACAAAAAAGTCTTCTGATCCGGATGGAATACCAGTTCGGTTTTGCAAACAGTATTGTGTAGCATTGGCCCATTACTTAGCTTGCATATATCGTGAATCTTTAATTCAGCGTAAAGTTCCAAGTGATTGGAAAAAAGCTGACTCCCGTTTATAAGAAAGGAAAGAGAACTGACCCACACAATTACAGGCCAATATCGTTGACATCAGTTTCATGCAGAATTTTAGAGCATATTCTCAGTTCGAATATAGAAAATTTCCTTGTGACGGATAAGCTTCTTTCTTTGAATCAGCACAAGTTTAGGAAACATCGTTCGTATGAAAATCAGCTTGCTCTTTTCTCACATGAAATCTTGCGAGCCATGAATGAAGGGCAAGAGGTAGACTGTGCTTTTCTCGATTTCAAAAAGGCATTTGACACGGTGCCACACAGCAAATTGCTAACGAAGATACGAGCTTATGGAATAGGTTCACAGATTTGTGATTGGCTGGAAGACTTCCTGAGTAACAGAACGCAGTACGTTGTTCTCGACGGCGAGTGTTCACCAGAGACGAGTGTATCGTCAGACGTGCCGCAGGGAAGTGTGATAGGACCGCTATTGTTTTCTATCTATATAAATGATCTGATGGACAGAGTAAGTTGTAATTTGCGGGTGTTTGCTGATGATGCTACGGTGTATGGGAGGGTGTCGTCTTTAATTGACTGTAATTGCATACAGGATGACTTAGACAAAATTTCTAGTTGGTGCGAAGAATGGCAGCTAGCTCTCAATGTAGAAAAATCTAAGGTGATGCGCATGTGTAGGAAAACCAATCCCATAATGTTCGAATACAGCATTAGTAGTGAGCTTCTTGATGCTGTCGCGTCGTTCAAATATCTAGGTGTAAGATTGCCGATCGATATGAAATGGAACGAACATGTAAGGACAGTTGTGAGTAAGACAGCCGACTTCGGTTTATTGGGAGAATTTTGGGAAGATACACTTCATCCGTAAAGGAGACCGCGTATAAAACGCTTGTACGACCACGTCTTGAGTATTGTTCAAGTGTTTGGAACCCGCAGCAGATCAGTTTAAAGGAGGACATAGAAGCAGTTCAGAGGCGAGCAGCTAGGTTTGTTACTGGTAGGTTCGACCAATGCGCGAGTGTCACGGAAATTCTCCGGGAACTCAATTGGGGATCCCTGGAGGAAAGACGACGTTCTTTTCGTGAATTTCTGTTGAGGACATTTAGAGGGCCGGAATTTGAAACTGAGTGTAGTACGATCTTGCTGCCGCCTACTTACATTTCGCGTAGTGATCACAAAGACAAGATAAGTGAAATTAGGGCTCGTACGGAGGCATATAGGCATTCTTTTTTTCCTCGTTCTATTTGCGAGTGGAATAAGAAAGGAAATGCCTAGTCGTGGTGCAGTGTACCCTCCGCCACGCACCTTATGGTGGATTGCGGAGTATGTATACATAGAAGCTTTAAAGTATTCTAGAAACGTCGTTGCTGCGAATACCTGTGACCGCAGAAATTCTGAGAGGCGAGACCTGTACTTTATATCCCAAGAAGCAAAATCTTTCCGGGCAGAAATACTATCTATTACTGTAAATTAAAAAAAAGTGTTATTTGTTTATTCCACAAACATTTTCCTCCTGGTCCTTCGTTGATACGATTCGGAAAACTTGACCCTTTAAATTGTCGTAAAATGTAAATCTTGACTGTAGCCCCATCTACCGAATGTATCTCATTTCGTTGAATGTAGGTGAGGAATAAGATTTGAGGCTTCATTCAATACACAGTATAGGACGTTTGTAGACATTGATTGCTCGTTCATCGATGGCAAGTACAAGAATACTAACGTTTGATCACACATGGATTGCTGCTTTGTGTCAACAAGAACATTTATCAAGAGTAACATGGACATTTTTAAGAGAAGATGCGAGGCCGTGTGATAGACTGATGCAGTAGGGACCATGAGTCGTTTTCAAACTACAGTTTATGTCCATAAGTTAACTTGCTTTGGTCCAGGAGAAATCTGCCACAGACGACCGTTATCTGCCACTTCCCGCACGAAATAACCCCAACCAGACTGTCATCACGATAAGCAATGACTTTTTGAGGCCCACCGGAAGTCATATGTCAAACTGTACGAAACAGGCTCCAACTCTTTATATCCTAGAAGGCTACGGAGAGACCGGACCTTTAAACCTAGTCCCCATGCTGTACCGTATAGTTGGGCCCAAAATCATCCAGAATGGACAATGAAAAATTGGCGCTCTTCAGAGACGTTTACTGTATCTGTCTGATACCGGGTGACCGTCGAAACGTATGTGGAAGTAACTCGGCAAATTCACAGCCCGAGGCGTGCCAGCGGTCTAGTACAGCAAGGTGATGTATCATGTGTGGGATATTCTGACGCCATTGTCGCTCATCACGGGTAAGCTCAATGCTCCTTAATAATGGGATAATAAAGTTATAAAATATTCCGTCGGTAGTTGGAGGAACACATGTTGTTGTTGTTGTGGTCTTCAGTCCGGAGACTGGTTTGATGCAGCTCTCCACAATACCCTATCCTGAGCAAGAAGCCTCTTCATCTCCACATAAGAACGACAACCTACATCTGTCTGAATCTGCTTACTGTATCCATCTCTTGGTCTTCCCCTGCGATTTTTTCCCCATACACTTCCCTCCAACGCTAAATTCACAATTCCTTGATGTCTAAGAATGTGTCCTACCAATCTATCCCTTCTTTTAGTCAAGGTATGCCAGAAATTCCTTTTCTCCCCAATTCTGTTCAGTACCTCCTCATTAGTTACGCGATCCACCCACCTAATCTTCAGCATTCTTCTGTAGCACCATATTTCAAAAGCCTCAATCCTCAATCCACATATTAAAAACTTTAACAAAAATGTTCAAATGTTTGTTAAGCCTAAGGGACTTAACTACGGGGTCATCAGTCCCTAAACTTACAAACTACTTATGAACTACCTACAACTAAGGACGGCACAAATATCCATGCCCGAGGGGGGATTCGAACCCCCGACCGTAGTGGCCGCGCAGACCGTGACTGAAGCGCCTCAGTCCCCTCAGCCACCGCGGCCGGCAAAACTTTAACACCGTGTGTGTCTGTGTTGGCCGTTGGCTAAGCCTATTTGAATAATGAGGCGGCGATAAGGAAAATTGGTGATTCTGTTTTCAAAAAAAATTAGAAAAGTTCCCGTGGCGAAGAAGGAAACCACCAGATACATTTCACTCACATATTTTAGCAGTATCTCAGATAAGATAGCCAATTCCTTCCGCAAAGCTAATGTTAAGGTGGGTTTTCGTACAAAAATCAAGCTACGGCAAATTTTACGACACAGCGTAGAGCCTGTTTCAGATAAACTTAGTTGGGTGGGGGTGTATAAAATCCTGTGTGGATCGTGTAATAAATTTTATATAGGAAAAACCGGACGTGACTTCAAAATTAGGTATCGAGAGCATGGGTATGCGAGTAATGGCAGTACATTGGGTGACCATTTACGTGAATGTCAACACCATTTGAGGAACATTAACGATGGTTTGACAATTCTGCACGTTAGTAATAAGGGTGTTTCATTGGATATCTTGGAAGAAATTGAGATTTATATTAGCCACCAGAGTTGCCCGGACCTACTAATTAATGATCAGTTGGTGGGGTCTCGCAATTGGTTCTTTGATTTTTTTTTTTTTTTTTTTTTTTTTTTTTTTTTTTTTTTTCGTGAATATTTGATGAATGGCTATGTATAGGGTTGTCGGGCGTGTGGATGGACTGGCGCCCCGTTTCCCTTGTCTCACTGTATCCGTGAACCTGATTGCCTTTTCAAGTTTTAACACCATGTTTGTAAACTTCTTTCCGCCACTCAGCAGCAGCTGCCCTCTGGCGAACGGCTCTCATACGCTGCGCCTGACACATTTATGTTAAGACCTGATTCGAAGAAATTCTTAATTTTGTCCATGTTGATATTCTGCAAATGTCTGTACAAGACTAAATATTTTATTTTGTTTGTATATATGGACTGTTATATTCATATATATTTATGACGCCTTAGGTGAGGTGCTGCCCTCACGTGGTTTGTATTCGCCCTAACGACACTGAAAAATTTGATTTCATTTTACTTTTAGCTTTCGACGAATGTACTAAGCTTTGTACACACATATTAATGTTAGCAGTGTTTGCTGAGTGACCAGCCTCTTCTGGCCATTGCGTTTTGTCTATACTGAAATGGGTAGTGTTATGGTATGTATAAATTCTATATTGTGTCAATTATCTATTTTTATCACGTTTGCTTTTAACTGACTGTATATGTATTATCTTAGTTTTTTCACTTACCAGGTACTCTGAAGATGGGCTACGCCCGAAACGCGTCAGTACAAAAGGAATAAAGATTTTACCGTTACTTGCATCGCTTTATTGTCAGCAGCCAATCAGCTTTTTCTACTCCTTTTTTATTAAAAGGAGAAACCAATTCCACAATTATGTATATACATGTGGCGTCTGTTCCGAAAGAACAGACGTCACTTCTGATCCAGCAGCTGCTATTATTTAATATTCATAGAATATATGACATCAACTGCGATTGGGCAAAGCTGAAAATGTGTACCCAGCCGGGATTCGAACCCGGGTCTCCTGCTTTCTAGGCAGTTGCGCTGAACCCTACACCACTGGGGACACAGTGATCACCGCACCTGCAAGGACTACCCATGCACGCCTCCCGTCAGATACAAATTCCCAGCTTCGCCCTGCCCATAGTACTCAAACTCGTAGTTTAACTAATTCCCGTAAGAGTAAGGGCTTCAAACTTGCCCACCCCTCCCCACTAACGATAGGATCATTGCCCGTCACCGGCATATGATATATATACATGTGGCGTCTGTTCCGAAAGAACAGACGTCACTTCTGATCCAGCAGCTGTTATTATTTAATATTCATAGAATATATGACATCAACTGCGATTGGGCAAAGCTGAAAATGTGTACCCAGCCGGGATTCGAACCCGGGTCTCCTGCTTTCCACAATTGTTACTACATCTGAACTACAAACGGCAAGAATCTTCGAGACATTCGTTTTATAGTCAAACGTAATTATACTCAAAAGTATATAGGTTTGTAACAAAGACGAGTGATGCGTAAAAATGTTCGAATCATTGGATTACATGTCGAATTTCTACACGTCAAAGAAAGTTCCTTTCATATAGGAACAGACCGCAACAGGAATGAATGATTCTCGTTTATTTATATTCTCTCACATTCAGCGGAGTAGGTTAAAAATTACACACATATTCGTAAGTAGTTCCTCATGAATAAATTGTTGTCTATATCACTGAATCACGGTCTTCCGGCTGTTTTTCCTTTTACTTCTCGAATATTTATGTCTCTCGATATTTTACTAATGTTTGGAACGCAGAAATTACAGAACTATTTGGTTAATTTACGTAGCAAAGTAATTACAAACAAACATTTCTCTTACGGCACCTTGCTCACCGGCAAGGGAAAACCACCTTGCCAGTGTCGCAACTGTCACTTCGAAGGCGGCCCAGTTTTCAGCCGTTCTGCGCATCCCCCTCCATTGCCGCAATGACAGCCAATAACGTTCATTCTGTAGGCGCGTGGCTGGCCGCTAGTATACTCATCGTTTCTCCTGCAGGCGCGTAGCTTCTTTTCGTTTCCCCTATCGCTCCGCCTCTGCGGTAACGCCTTTTTACATGACACCAGCAATAACAACTTTCACAGCAGTAAGTGTCGCGTGATATAGACTGTGTTGCACTTTGCCTGCTTGGCCGTACGCTTCGTCTGCAGTGTTGCCAATTCGTTTCCAACCACGTCAATACACGACGTGTCAAAAATCCCTATGTTCATCAGGAAAGTCGCTACCGACAAAAATGATTTCTAAAAAATAAAAAAAAGGTATTTATTGGGTGACTTTCCCTTTATTAACTTTAGTGTACAATGATTTATTGCTGTTTTGAATAAAAAAAGAAAAAGAAAAGGCTAGTTTCATTCTGCACGGACCCTGAGAAAAGTCCCTACAGTTTCGAAAAAAAAGTCAAATTTCCCTACGGCCGCCCCTCCAAAACATGGGAATGGACTCGCCCAGCGCACAAGGCGAGAAAGCAGGGCCACGACTTCTTGAACAAGCTCTGTCCCGGATTATTCTTTCGCAGTATTAGCAAGGAGATGTTTGAAAACAATTGCTGACAAATGGAATCAGACGTATTGTAGTGTATCACTTGTCAGGAAACATGAAAGCAAGCCGAAAAGAAGAGATGGCAACTTTGCACAAAGCGTTCTCAAAAAATAATAAATAAATAACCTTTTTTATTTTACAGATCACAAATATTTACTTCAATTTCGGTGTTCCCTTAGTTGATTACTTTTTCTAAAGACAAGTGAGAAATACTCATTTTATTTTTATCAAACGAAAAATTTTGTGGGTGCTCCAGCTTTGGCGCTCGTACATAGTCTACGCGCCTATTTCTCACATGAATAACAGTATGTGACTTGTCCTCGCGTCGGTAAACAGTTTGACTTATTCGTATGCGCACCAGACGTAAGTACTAAAAATATTGCATATCCAAAAGCACTTGAATAAACACATTATCATATAAAACACTTTTTTTTTCTTTCCTTGCAATAAACTGGGGACAAAGCCAGTATGTGAAACACCCCTTACTTCGAGTTTCACGAAGATGGATGATTAAAATCACAAGAGGGTCCACTATTAGACCTGCATTGCTGATAGTAATCTCTTTTTCTATCTATTAAGAGTGCGATCTGGGCGTTGCGCGCCTCAGTAGCTTGCATTTACTTGTGAAAGGAGACAGTGTCACTATCACTTAAAACTTTTTGTACTTTTAGCTCCAAAGCTACAAACTATGAGACTTTTCCAGTGCGATATTTGTAAATGAAACGCACTTGCCTGATAAATGGCGTCATTTCACAATGACTTGCGAATTGTGAAAGGGAAATTGTGTACTATGAAGCTAAGATGCTACTCAATCGCAAGCACCAAAATTAGAAGAGTATACTTTCCTCAAGATCGATTGAGGAACTATGTATTAGGGTTTCATATCTCGTCGACATCATGGTTATTAGAGACGGAGCACATGCTCAGATAGGTGTCGCCAGGGATGGAGAAGGAATTTGACCATGCCCTTTATAAGGAACCATTCCGGCATATGATTTAGGGGAATCAAGGAAAAGTTAAAGCTGGACGGCCCGAAGGCGTGTTTGAACCGCAGTCAGAAAGTTCACATTTTTGTAAACATGTTGTTGTTGTGGTCTTCAGTCCGGGGACTGGTTTGATGCAGCTCTTCACCCTACTCTATCCCGAGCATGCCTCTTCATCTCCTTATAAGAACGGCAACCCACATCCATTTGAATCTGCTTACTGTATTCATCTCTTGGTCTCCCTCTGCGGTTTTTACCCCAAACACTTCCCTCTAATGCTAAATTCACGATTTCTTGATGCCTAAGAATGTGTCCTACAAATCGATCCCTTCTTTTAGTCAAGGTATGCCAGAAATTCCTTTTCTCCCCAATTCTGTTCAGTACCTCCTCATTAGTTACGCGATCTACTCACCTAATCTTCAGCATTCTTCTGCAGCGCCACATTTCAGAGGCCTCTATCCTCTTCCTGTCCGCACTGTTTATCGTCCATGTCTCACTCCCATACAAGGCAACACTACACACAAGACAACACTCCACACAAACGGCTTCAGAAAGAACTTCCTTACACTTAAATTAATTCTCGATGTTAACAAATTTATCTTTTTCAAAAACGCTTTTCTTCCCATTGCCATTCTGCATTTTATATCCTCTGTACTGCGACCATCATTAGTTATTTTACTGCCCAAGTAACAGAACTCGTCTACCACCTTTATTGTTTAGTTACCCAATCTAATTCCTTCACCAGCGCCTGATTTTCTTATAGAGGACTCTATTACCCTTGTTTTGCTTTTGTTAATGGTCATCTTACATACAACTTTCAACACACTGTTCACTCCATTCAACTGCTCTTCCAGATCTTTTGCTGTCTCTGACAGAATTACAATGTCATCGAGAAAACTCAATGTTTTTATTTCTTCACCCTGAACTTTAATTCTTTTTCGAAATTTCTCCTTGCCTTCCTTTATAGTTTGCTCAATGTACAAATTGAATAACATTGGAGAAAGGCTACAAACCTTCTCAACCACTGCATCCCTTTCCTGCCCTTCAACTCTGACAACCGCTGTCTGCTTTTTGTACAAGTTGTAAATAACCTTCCGTTCCGTATATGGTACTCCTGGTTGCTTCAGAATTTACTATGGTCATCAGTCCCTACACTTACAAACTACTTAAACTAACATACACTAAGAACAAGATACACACACATCCATGCCCGAGGGAGGACTCGAATCTCGGCTGGGAACGGCCGCCCAGTCTTAGCATGACGCCTTAGACCGCGGATATTCCACGCGACTAAACCGTAGTCCTCCCGAATGCAAGTCCAGTGTTACCACTGTGCCACCTCGTTCGGTAAACGTCAAACAATTCAAAAATCACAATAAATTAAAGGTAGGTGGTTTATTTATTTATTTCAGAACTACAGCTATTCAGTTTCATACGTACCGTCAAGAGTTGTCACATCATCCCATGTAGACTTGCACGTAATAGTTCGCGACCGGGAGCGCTCATTTTAGTTCGTGGTTCTGCTGCGAACTAGTTCGCTCTTTTAGTTCGTCCGTTCCCAGTTCGCGACCGGGAGCGCTAATTTTAGTTCGTGGTTCTGCTGCGAACTAGTTCGCTCTTTTAGTTCGTCCGTTCCCAGTGACGGCTGAGCGGCGTGGTCTGCCCATGCAGGTGGAGGGAGAAGTTCCCCCACCGCTGCTTCATGCGCTTGCTGCTTGAGCCGATAACGATATCACGCAACCCAAAAGAAACAGTTTGTGGATAATTTCTCGCGTTATCTCTATATCTTGGCATTATGGAATTTATTAGTCAGATACTGCAGAGTGCAGAATACTTCAAAACAGAAATTTTGTAGCATTGAACTATGTAATCTAGCAGGCAGACGCTCACCTCGAAATGGCTCTCATCAGCAGAAGGCAAACACGTGATTTTTAATTCTGCTGCGCGCCCTCTCGCTATTGCCCGTCGGTCTTCGGAAAAGAATCCAACGAACTAAGAAGCGAGATACGTTTGGCATAATAGTTCGCGACCGGTAACGCATGTTTTAGTTCGCGATCGATTGCACATATTTTAGTTCGCGACCGATCGCGCATATTTTAGTTCGCGACCGGTAGCTCTCCTTTTAGTTTGCAGCTCGGCCGCGAAGTAGGTCGCTCTTTTTAGTTCGTCCGCTCTTTTTGGCTTTTGCTACCGCTACAGCAGTGCTGAATACCTTGGAAAAGAAAATTTGTGGCAGTGAACTATGAAAACTACAGATGAGCTGCATCTCCGCTCGAAATGACGGTAACTGGCAGAAGGAAATCACGCGATTCTGCGCGCTCTCGCGTCATCTCGCTGTGTCCCGTCAGTCTTCGGAAAAGGAGCGGACGAACTAAGAGGCGAGGGATCTGCGAACTAGTTCGTTCGCGAACTACACAAGACTAATCCCATGCCCGCGCTCAGTGACAACACAGTAGAGAGCAGCTTGCGCTGGCTTTGCACGGGCGCAGTGTGAATGCAGCCATAAGCGTTTGCTTGTCTTTGATCATCGCCAACTGCAGTGGAGAATGTTGTATTTCAAATTTTTATGTTCATTGAAATGACTTAAAAATCACCATAGGACAAAAACTTGTATTGACATTAATATTATGAACATAGAATATAAGATATTTGGAGACATTGATCTAGCATGTAAACTTCTAAATCTGCCCAGATTAAATCCAGAACAGCTTATTTGTTTCAGCCATGATGGTCCATTTATTTGAGTTTGGAATTCGTGTGAAACAAGGAAGTCGAGTGACTGTCAAAGAACGGAAAAAAATTTCGCGTGGTGATTAAACATTACTTTATGAAAGGCAAAACGCCTCAGGACACTAAAGAGAAGTTTGATAAAAATTATGGTGACTCTGCACCAGTTTGTAAGTGGTTTCAAAATTTTCGGAGTGGCCATATGGGTACAAGTGACGGTAAACGTTCTGGACGGTTTGTGGAGGTTACGACTCCATAGATCACTGATATTGTGATGGATGATAGAAGAGTTAAGGTCAGTGAGATTGGTAGTGCTGTGGTCATCTCGAACTAACGTGTACGTAATACTTTGCACAAGCATTTGGACATGAGAAAGCTATCTGCAAGATGAGTGCCGCGATTGCTAACGCTTGACCAAAAACGGAATCGTGTGAGATGTTGCAGCTGTTCAGGAAGAATCTGCAGAACTTTAAGCGTCATTTTGTCTCTGTGGATGAAACATCGACCAAAGACCACCCAAGACCAATCTAAACAATGGGTTACCAAGGGAGAATCTGCACCAAAAAAGGCGAAAACCCGGTCCTTCGGCCGGAAAGGTTATAGCGACAGTCTTTTGGGATTCGCAAGAGGTAATCGTCATCGACTATCTGGAAAAGGGTAAAACTATTATAGGTGCTTATTATTCATCGTCATTGGACTGTTTGAAAACCGAGCTGCAAGAAAAACGCTGGCGATTGGGCCACAAAAAAGTCCGTCACGACAGTGCATCAACGCAGCAGTTGTAGTGTCAAAATTATTGGAAATAGAATTCCAACTCGTTTCACATCCCCCCTATTATCTAGACTGGGCTCCCTCGGACTACTATTTATTTCCCAATTTGAAGGAATGGCTGGCGGAACGAAGATTTCATTGAAACGAGGAGGTGATTGCAGAAACTAAGTCGGGATCCACATATTGGACCCAACGTTGGCGCCAACAGTGTTGGTCCAATGTGTGGATCGGTGAAATAGCTTTGGAACCAACGTTGGCGCCAACGTTGGTATGGATCCGTTGCTTGTCGGTATTTCGACGTTGGCCCAATATGGGTACGTCGTCCACACATTGGCGCCAACGTTTCATTCTGTCTTTGTCGTCTGCTCATCTCGAAACTGTTCCTTCGTTCGTTCTTCGTCGCCGTTTTAAAGTTTCGAAATATCTTTGTAAATATTAGAACTGTATCACAAAGTGATTCATTTGTGATAGAAACCTCAAAAAACGAAATGCCACAGCAAAACTTAGGCGCGAACTGTGAAATTAAAAACTTTCTAGACTTTAGACACACTCCATAACTGAAGTCAATTTTTAAAATTAACAGTACAGTACTTAATATTTCCTGTCAAGTTTTAAATATCGTTTTGCAAACTTCAAGGAATACTAGTGGCATTAATTACATGGATATTTAAAAAGGGAAGTGTAGGCTTCTAATATTGTCTCCTTTAGCAAGAAATCGAAGCGTAATACGAAAAGAATAGCATCCCTCCAAAACATCTTTCTTTTTTATTTTATTTTCAATCATTTAAAGAAGCAGATCTAAGTTTTAATAATTTGTATCGTTTACTTGTAGCATATTTTAAAAAAATAATGATTTCGTACCGTAATTAATGTTCGGTAGGAAGTGATACAACACCCCATCATATTTTACGTATGTTTCCCACTTTGATTTACAATGACAAAATGTAATTTTTTTATGAGACTTAACTACGGGGTCATTAGTCCGTAAACTTACAAACTACTTATGGGCTAGTTAATCCTAAAGACGGCACAAATATCCACGCCCGAGGGGGGATTCGAACCTCCGACCGTAGAGGCCGTGCAGACCGTAATTGGAGCGCCTCAGTCCCCTCGGCCACCGCGGTCGGCGTTGGCTCTCGACGAATTCAACTGAATATTGGCTCCAATGTGTGGACGCTGTCTCAAAAATATTGGCCCACTAGCTGAGCCCTCGCTGCTTCGCATGCGTAGGCTGGTTGGTCTGCACCAGTTGTTTCTCTTTAATCCTGATGAAGAATCCATATCTTAAGTTTCGTAGTTATAGCTTGAAATTTGAGTTAACAGCACCATATTTTTGAAAATCAATTTTTTGCATCTCGTATTTCACCCTCTTATTGGTCGAATTTCCAAAAATACCGAAACACGTGTCTTTTAAATTTGAACCCCGAATCCAAATCCGAAAATTTGTAATTTTAACTTCAAAATTGCCTAAATAGCAACAGATTTTTGAAAAACACCCCGTCTTCAATTTAACCCCCTTGATGGTTGAAATTCAAAAAATACCGAAACACGTATTTTTTAAATCATAACGAACAATACAAATACCAATTTTTGTAGCTATAGCTTTAAAATTGTCTTAAGAACAATGTGTTTTCTAAAAGAATTTTTCATCCCCTCTTTTACCCCCTTAGTTGTTGAATTTCCAAAAATACCAAAACACATGTCTTCTTAATCCTGACCAAGAGTCCATATCCTAAGTTTCGTAGTTATAGCTCGAAATTTGAGTTAACAACACCATATTTTTGAAAATCAATTTTTGCATCTCGTATTTCACCCCCTTATTGGTCGAATTTCCAAAAATACCGAAATACGTGTCTTTTAAATTTGAACCTCGAATCCAAGTCCTAAAATTTGTAGTTCTAACTTCAAAATTGCCTAAATAGCAACATATTGTCGAAAAACACCCCCTCTCCAATTTAACCCCCTTGATGGTTGGTTTTCCAAAAATACCGAAACACGTATTTTTTTAAATTCTAACGAACAATACAAATACCAACTTTTGTAGCTATAGCTTCAAAATTGTCTTGACAACAATGTATTTTCGAAAAGAATTTTTTATCCCTTCTTTTACGCCCTTAGTTGTTGAATTTCCAAAAATACCAAAACACGTGACTTTTTAATCCTCATCAAGAGTCCATATCCTAAATTTCGTAGTTATAGCTCGAAATTTGAGTTAACTGCGACATATTTTTGAAAATCAATTTTTTGCGTCACCTATTTTACCCCCTTATTTGTCGAATTTCAAAAAATGCCGGGACACGTGTCTTTTAAATTCGAACCCTGAATTAAATTCCGAAATTTTGTAGTTCTAGCTTCAAAATTGCCTAAATAGTTACGTATTTTCATAAAAACGTTTCATCCCCTATTTCACCCCCTTACGGACGGAATATTGATAAATCGTTTCTTAAATGACGCCTACAGAGTAAGATCAATACCCTCCACAAATTTCAAGTTTCTATCTTCAGTGGTTTGGGCTGGGCGATGATGAGTCAGTCAGTCAGTCAATCAGTCAGTCAATCGGGACACTTCCTTTTATATCTACATCTACATACATACTCCGCAATTCACCGTAAGGTGCGTGGCGGAGGGTACACTGTACCACTACTAGGCATTTCCTTTCCTATTCCACTCCCAAATTGAACGAGGAAAAAAAGAATGCCTATATGCCTCCGTACGAGCTCTAATTTCTCTTATCTTGTCTTTGTGATCTTTACGCGAAATGTAAGCAGGCGGCAGCAAGATCGTACTACACTCAGCTTCAAATTCCGGCCCTCTAAATTTACTTAACAGAAATTCACGAAAAGAACGTCGTCTTTCTTCCAGCGATCCCCAATTGAGTTGCCGGAGCATTTCCGTGACACTCGCGCATTGGTCGAACCTACCGGTAACAAATCTAGCTGCTCGCCTCTGAACCGCCTCTATGTCTTCCTTCAAACCGATCTGCTGCGGGTCCCAAATACTTGAGCAATACTCAAGACGTGGTCGTACAAGCGTTTTATACGCGGTCTCCTTTACAGGTGAAGTACATCTTCCCAAAATTCTCCCAATAAACCGAAGTCGGCTGTCTGCCTTACTCACAACTGTCCTTACATGCTCGTTCCATTTCATATCGCTCTGCAATGTTACGCCTAGATAACTACAGAACCATCAGTTTAATAAGTCATGGCTGCAAAATATTAACGCGAATTATATACAGAAGGATGGAAAAACTGGTAGAAGCCGACCTCGGGGAAGATCAGTTTGGGTTCAGGAGAAATGTAGGAACTCGGGAGGCAATACTCACTTTACGGCTTATCCTAGAAGATAGATTAAGAAAAGGCAAACCTACATTTCTAGCTTTTGTAGATTTGGAGAAGGCTTTTGACAATGTTGATTGGAATAAACTCTTTCAAGTTCTGAAGCAAGCAGGAGTAAAATATAGGGAGCGCAAGGTTATTTACAACTTGTACAAAAACCAGACAGCGGTTGTCAGAGTTGAAGGGCATGAAAGGGATACAGTGGTTGGGAAGGGAGTGAGACAGGGTTGTAGCCTTTCTCCAATGTTATTCAATTTGTACATTGAACAAGCTATAAAGAAAAGCAAGGAGAAATTTGGAGAAGGAATAAAAGTTCAGGGGGCACAATTTAAAACATTGCGTTTTGCTGACGACATAGTAGTCCTGTCAGATACAGCAAAGGACCTGGAAGAGCAATTGAACGGAATGGACAGTGTGCTGAAAGGTGCATATAAGATGAAGATTAACAAGAGCAAAACTAGGGTAATGGAGTGCAGTGTAAGAAAATCAGGTGATGCTGAAGGAATTAGATTAGGTAACGAAGCAATAAAGGAGGTAGATGAGTTTTGTTACTTGGGCAGTAAAATAACAAATGATGGTCGCAGTACAGAGGATATAAAATGCAGAATGGCAATGGGTAGAAAAGCGTTCTTGAAAAAGAGAAATTTGTTAACATCGAATATTGATTTAAGCCTAAGGAAGTCCTTTCTGAGGGCATTTGTATGGAGTGTTGCCTTGTATGGGAGTGAGACATGGACGATAAACAGTGCGGACAGGAAGAGGATTGAGGCTTTTGAAATATGGTGCTACAGAAGAATGCTGAAGATTAGGTGGGTGGATCGCGTAACTAATGAGGAGGTACTGAACAGTATTGGGGAGAAAAGAAATTTCTGGCATACCTTGACTAAAAGAAGGGATAGATTTGTGGGACACATTCTTAGACATCAAGGAATTGTGAATTTAGCATTAGAGGGAAGTGTGTGGGGTAAAAATCGCAGAGGAAGACCAAGAGATGGATACAGTAAGCAGATTCAGACAGATGTAGGTTGCCGTTCTTATGTGGAGATGAAGAGGCTTGCTCAGGATAGGGTATTGTGGAGAGCTGCATCAAACCAGTCTCCGGACTGAAGACCACAACAACAACATAGATGTTGGCGCCAGCGTTGATACCAATGTGTGGACGCGGGGTAATTATTTTGCAGGCTTGGACAATTCCTTTTAGTCGGAAGGGATCAACTAATTAGAACAGCGTTAATTTTTTTTTTTATCCTGTACTACACGACGTAAACAAATGAAGGGCCCCTTGTCAGCAATTGCTACGGGCCCACGGTAGCTTAATGGGACACTGCCTCTCTATGTTGATGAATGTGCGCTGCCTGTCCGTCGGCGCGGCGCATTTTTTGCCCTGGATATGAGCAGTGCAGGTGGGGTGGCGGGGTCGCCACCGGACGCCTGTCACGTCACGCCACGTCTGGGCTGGTCGATGGCGCACTCGCCGTGTCGATACCCGACATCGACACAGCCGGAGACGCGGCGCAGCTGAGCCGATAAAAGCAGCCGGCAGCGGTCGTTCACGGCAATAGCGGCCGCATTAGAGGCGCTATACAGTACAGGGTGGAGCGAAATTCGCGCACTCGGGCTTCGCAGCGCTATTCCTCACATGCCAGCAATAAAAAAATATCTCTCACTAAATTTTGTCCTGTGCATATTCCAGGCAGTAAATGCAGTGGCGGCACGTACAAAATTTGACCAGTGTGCTACAATATTACAAAAATAAACAGGAAACAAAATATACTAAAATAAAAAGTCAACCTTTGTATGATTACCTTTAATTAAATATCAATTAATACTGTATTGACAGTAAGACCTTCAGGGGAATCTATAACAGCGCTGTCAACTGCACATATTCCCTGCAGATAGTAAATGTAACGTATAAAAAACATTAATTTTATTTACAGAAATTAAAAATTTAGACTCAGAGGTATTTGAATACGAGCCTCACACAGGAATTGAGAGACAACGTCAAGAAGCCTGAGTCAGTGCGCTATTTGACTCTGTAAGCCGCAATATTCGTCATATACTATTCTTCCGCAGGCGTCACACGCAGCGCGAAGAGAAATATTGATGAGGTGCTGCAGTCGGTCTCAGCACACATGATTCGCCAGGCCTGACGTCACGTCTGCGCATGCGCACTAGCGAACAAACGACTGCGCCGCCTCTCTGCGCACGTACCAGTGCGGCTGAATCCCACTTCAGCACACGGAGCTGGTTTCCAGCTATTGCGGCGAGAGCGCTCCAAAATGCGTTTTCATCCTTATTATTAGCATTCTAATACGCATTGGAAGGGAATTGGCATAATTTTATTGTGATATCTGGCTCGTATTCCAAGAGAAAGGGTGTAATTTTACAGCGATTTCTCGCTTGCATTCGATGAGAAACGGCATAATTGTAGTAATATATTTACAGTGTGCTGCAGCACATTAGCACATTGTCACCAGCCGCCACTGAGTAAATGACAGCGAAATCTGAGATGGATGTGTGTTGCAAATGTCACTCTGTTTCAGAATTACACTAACAAACTGTAGAGCTAAGACTTTTCCTAGACCAGCACAAATGTGTTATGAACCACATGGCCAGCCAGCCTTTAAGACAAAGAGAGTGGGCATAAATAAAATAATTCTAAAATTTCTGACAATGGATTCCAATCTAATGGAAAAAGCCGATTAATGTTCAAGAAGTTGCTAAAATTAATCGCCAATAAAATCATATAAAACTAATTTTCCCCGACAATCTAAAATTACCGTTTGCTTGCCTGACCAGAGGACCATCGCATCGTGGGAGCGAAATAATTTTCCGTGTCCTGTATTGATTAATATATGAAATTGGCAAGATGGCGATTTGCCACAAAGGCTACCGGATCCGATAAGTTCAAACCCGGAGAGCCAACGTCTTCGCGGAAGGACACTTCTGTTTTCGCCGACTTTGACGAGTTGCCGCCAAGACAGGCCGCCACCCTAGGATGCGTGAAACCGACCCTTGCGGGTAAGAACAAACTCTTAACTGTGCTCTGGTCAGGTTGGTAACGCGAGTGTGAAATTCGCGTTAACAAAACGTCCGTGAGCGACGTGGCCGCTCTCAGTTCGGCAGTTGCTTCAGATGCTTGCAGTTATTACGAGGACAGGTCGCCGGCCGCGGTGGCCGAGGGGACTGAGGCGCGCCAGTCACGGTCTGCGCGGCCCCTACGGTCGGGGGTTCGAATCCCCCTCGGGCATGGATATTTGTGCCGTCCTAGTTCGTAAGTAGTTCATAAGTAGTTTGTAAGTTTAGGGACTGATGACCCCGTAGTTAAGTCCCATAAGCTATACAAACATTTGAACATTTGAACATAGGTCCGCAAGCCGCCATTCTCAGTCTTGGTGACATTTCGTTGACCTACAGGAACTTCATAGTTCCACCGAGCAGGTATTCCCGATTAAAGTGAAGTAATTGCATTCGGTCGCGAGTTTAATAAATATGCATATCGGGCGATAGGCGCGTTGATTACTAAGATACTTTTCATTTAGTTTTTGTGCCGCCCCTGTTTCGAGCTCAGACTACTGTTCTCATGACGAACGGAAATGTTCATGAAACTCAGTACGCTCTTTTTCTCTCTCGTTAAAGGCTGATCGAACTATTTGAATGCGCTTTATTTTCGATGTTTGCTCTCTATTGTATGTCTTGCCCTGCAGCAAGAATCAGTAACTGTTTAATAATATTTAACAGGCTATCTCGTAATTCTATATGCTACTTTCAGAATGCAAAGATTATTTCAATGAACTGTCCGATTTCTTGTCTGTAGCCTTCCCCTGTTGCTATCATTTTTATTCATTTACAAAATAATAGAAACCCCTGCTAGAAGAGAGGAGGTCCGATGAACAACTGCCACAGCAACAGAAGCTTAATAGGTAAGTCACCTGTTAATTGGGAAGCGGAAGTCAGGTTGATTTAAGTCATAATCTCGTTTCTTTCGTCCCACAACCAACCATAGGAAGAGACATGCGCTACAAACCTTGTAGGGGATGTAGAAGGCGTTGAGAGGAAAAAAATGAGCATAGGCACCCATGCCCGAAAACGACGCTACCGAACGATATATACAGGGTGAATCATCTAACACTTGCACCGTAAATATTGCGGAAACGGAAAGTGCGACTGATGTGCGGTTTTCACAGAATGGATTGGTAGTCAGGGGCTCGTATTTTTAGCCAACAAACAGATTGTAATATTACTTAGAAAGTGTATATTTTATGCAAACATACACTTTTTAAATGAAACAATGGTTGTTTCTATCATGCACTAGAATTTTTGATACCAGCTGTGTACAAAGAATTTTGAATGACGTTTTTATCACGTTTAGTTTGGCAGCTACAGTTCTTCAAAGTTTCGGGGGCGGAGGCTGCGATAGCGTAGCTCACTGGCCGAGTGGCTATCGCCTGGGGCACGGCCAACTGTCTCATGACCACCAGCCAGTTAGCTACGCTGTCGTAGCCTCCACCAACAAAACTTTGAATGGTTGTAACTGCCAAACTAAACGTGATAAAAAGTCATTCAAAATTCTTTGTACAGAGCTGGTATCAAACAATCCAGTGCATGACAGAAACAACCATTGTTCCATTTGAAACACTGAATGTGGGTGGGTAGTAGGGCAGTAGCGGTTTGGTTGCCATCTGTGGTAGATCATGCATTGATATCTTTCTGTTCCATTGTCTTTGCTAGGTTTGTCATAAAGAATCAATCAGGTTTCGATGTAAGAAGCCGCTGAAGCTGAGCACCTACGACGATGCCTCCTGGGCGGGTGCGGCAGCGTACATGTAACATAATTAGACGGTTCGGTCATAGAATTTTCTAAGTGTGCGGGGCTTTATAGCTACTGTCTGTATTTAGTTATCTGAATCTGGATTCCCGTTTATGCCTACTAGCCGACTGTGTGAGCTCAGCTGGCACTGACAGTCAATTTGCTGTGTTGCAGAGGTTCGCCATATTCATCATGTTTGAGAGTTGTGGATCTCTTAACACTAAAGGATTACTCTCTAAGGGAAAGTATTATTGCACGCTTATATTTCCACCTATGGTTGTGTCGCGGTTCCCCAAGCGTAGTGTGAAGGGATTGTTGGAATGTCTTGAACATTTGTTCAGTCTTGTGGCAAATTTCTTGAATACCACCGAGAGGCGCTCTCTGTGAAGATCCGCTGTGCCGTAACGTGGAGCATTTCTTATGATACGTAGCACCATGTTCTGTATGAGCTGCAGGTGACGCAGACGTGTTGGAGCCTCAAATGCCCATGTACATGTTCCTCGAAACCCTTCTATTCAGTTTGATTTGCCCGTTGAGCATTGGGTAGAGGTGTTTGAGCGTCACGTTTGCTTGGTGAGTCATGTATGTGCCCCTCCTCCCAAGTTAGTTTCTGGCCCAGCCAGAACTCAAGGTACCTCTCGTTTTCATAGAAACGTATCGGGCGTATGTGTAGAATAATTGGTCCACAGTTCTGGCGTATGCGCAGTAGTTTAAAAAATGTTCAAATGTTTGTTCAAATGTTCAAATGTTTGTATAGTCTACGGGACTTAACTACGGGGTCATCAGTCCCTAAACTTACAAACTACTTATGAACTACTTACAAACTAGGACGGCACAAATATCCATGCCCGAGGGGGGATTCGAACCCCCGACCGTAGTGACCGTGCAGAACGTGACTGGAGCGCCTCAGTCTCCTCGGCCACCGCGGCCGGCTCAAATGTTTGTAAGCCTATGGGACCAAACTGCAGTGGTCATCGGTCCGTAGACTTACAAACTACTAAAACTAACAACACACACACATACACACACACACTCACACACACACACACACACACACACACACACACACACACGTGCCCGAGGGGGAACTCGAACCCCCGACGGGGAACAGCCGCGCGCACCGCAGCATGGCGCCCCAGCAGTGCGCACGGCTAAACCGGCGCGGCCGGAACATCAGTGTTGAAATATCTGTTGAGATATGAGACGCACTAGGTCGTAGGGAAAAGCGGCGTCGGTGAGTTTACTTATGAGGCCGTTGCTCCAGAGACGATCGAAAGCCTTCTTGATCTCTACGAACACTCTTCTCCTCGCGGAGAAATGTTCTAATGTTAATAAATATATAGGACTTAATTACTCCGGTCATGTCCCTAGGCTTACAAAGTATTTAAACTAGGCATTGAGGCGCTATGCTACGATGCGTGAGACTGTTCCCCCGACGGGGGTTCTAATCCCCCCTCGGGCAAGGATGTTTCTGCTGTCTTTAGTATAAGTTAGTTTATAAGTAGTTTGTAATTTTAAAGACTGATGGCCCCGCAGTGAAGTCCCATAAGTTAACAAACATATACATTTACTTAAACTAGGTTAAACTAACCTAAGGACAAACACACACTCACACACACATGCCCGAAGGAGGACTCGAACCTCAGACGGCGAGCAAACGCGCGCTCCGCAGCAAGGCGCTTTACCACGCACGGCCACTCCACCGCGGCACTACGCGGAGAGGTTGTTGTAGAATGGTGATTCGAGGCACTGTCATGAGGTCTCTTACGAGGAAGTGTCAGACAAACGCAAGCCAGACAGGCGGAAAACGAAACGATAAGGACGGTGTGACTCACTGACGATATGCGCTGCCGACCATCCGTAGTGCAGCACCAAGCAGGACCGGAGATCATCATCATAATCATTAGAGACTGATTATGCCTTTCAGCGTTCAGTCTGGAGCATAGTACCTCTAATAAAATTCCTCCATGATCCCCTATTCAATGCTAACATTGATGCCTCATCTGATGTTATGCCTTTTACTTCAAAATCATTCTGCACCGAATCTAAGTGCTTTCTTCTTGGTCTACCTCGACTCCTCTTACCCTCCACTGACGAGCTCATGAGTCTCTTAGGTAACCTTGCTTCTCCCATGCGTGTAACTTGACCCCACCATCTCAGTCTGTTCGCTCTAACTGCTTCATCTATGATGTTCATTCCCCGCTTTTCTTTGATTTCCTCATTATGGACACCCTCCTGTCATTGTTCCCATCTATTGGTACCTGCAATCAGTCTTGCTACTTACATATCTGTAACATCTATCGTATGAATAAGGTAACCTGTATTTACCCAACTTTCACTCCTATATAACAAAGTTGGTCGAAAGATAGAGCGGTGCACTGCTAACTCAGTCTTGGTACTTACTTCCTTCTTGCAGAAGAGTGTAGATCTTAGCTGAGCACTCCTTGCATTAGCTTTGCTGCACCTCGATTCCAGTTCTTTCGCTATGTTGCCATCCTGTGAGAAAATACATCCCAGATACTTGAAACTGTCTACCAGTTCTAACTTTGTTCCTCTTATTTGGCACTCAATCTGTTTGAATCTCTTTCCCACAGATATTACTTTCGTTTTGGAGATGCTGATCCTCATAATCCTTGCACCTCTGATCGAGCTCTGAAATCGGCCATTACAACTAAGTCATCCGCAAATGCGAGCCTGCTTTAATCCCGCCCTGCCAGTCTACTGTTTTCAACATATGATCCATGAATAGTATGAACAACAGTGGTGACAGGTTACAGCCTTGTCTTACCCCCGAAACTACCCTGAACCAAGAGCTTAATTTGCCATCTACTCTAACAGCTGCCTGACAGTCTACATAAAGCCCTTTAATTCTCTGCAGAAGTTTGCCTCCTATACCATAATCTTGAAGAGCTGACAGTAGCTTCCTCCTAGGAACACGGTCATACGCCTATTCCAGATCTGTGAAACATAGATACAATTCCCTGTTCCTCTCATAGCACTTTTCCATTACCTGCCGTAAGCTAAAGATCTGGTCCTGACAGCCTCTAAGAGGCCTAAACCCACACTGATTTTCATCTAACTTGTCCTCAATTAATACTCGCCAAATTTCTGTGCCGGATCTAGTTTCCTGCGGGAGTCACGGTGACTCTTGCTGTCCATATTGTGTTGGCAGTTCGCAACGGACGAAAACCTAATTGAAGCCGCACGAGTGCTTATCCTCGGTAGCACTTTTTCATGTGTATGTACCAGATGACTAGGAACATGTCAACATCAATTCAGTTTGTTGTCAGAAACGACATTTTCCGTGTGCTTACAGAAATGGAGGCGTCATTGCTGTATACGAGGTACGTCCAGGAAGAAAGTTCCGTATTTTTATATGAAACAAACGTGTTCACATACAGAAAAAATATTTATTGTACAAACATCTACAACTGGTAAACTACTTTTCTACATAGCTGTCGAAATTTTGTAGGCACTTGTCATAGCGTGGCACAAGTTTCTGTGTGCCTTCTTCATAGAAGGTTGCCGCCTGTGTATTCAGCCATGTGGTAGCATGTTCTTTCAGCTCGTCGTCATCGTTGAAATGTTGACCACCAAGGTTCAAATGTTTGTAAATCTATCGGACCAAACTGCGTGGTCATCAACCCGTAGCTTACAAACTACTTAAACCTAGTTAAACTAACCTAAGGACAAACACACACACCCATGCCCCAGGGAGGACTCGAACCTCCACGGCGAGCAACCGCGCGCTCCGCAGCGAGACGCTTTAGACCGCTCGGCTACTCCACCGCGGCTGACCACCAAGGACAGATTGTTAGCTCAAGGACAGATTTTTAGGTATAAGAAGTGGTGAAAGTGGCTAGGAGAGAGGCCCGGGCTGTACTCAACACCTGTTCGTCAGAGACGACTGTATCGTTAGGCGTGATGATGATCAAACACGTCCCAGTGAAATTCCCGTAAGAGTTGTTTGGTCACATTCGCCACATGAGGTCGGGCGCTATCGTGGAAACAAACACCACCTTTTGATGGAAATCCTCTTCTTACACCTAATATTTGTCCTGTCAACACTTCAACCATGACGAGCTGAAAGAACATGCTACCACATGGCTGAATACACAGGCGGCAACCTTCTATGAAAAAGGCATACAGAAACTTGTGCCACGCTATGACAAGTGCCTACAAAATTTCAGCAGCTATGTAGAAAAGTAGTTTAACAGTCGTAGATTTTTGTACAATAAACGTGTTCGTTCCATTTCATATTGCTCTGCAATGTTACGCCTAGATATTTGAACGACACGACTGTATCAAGAAGCTCACTAGTAATGCTGTATTCGAATATTATGGGATTGTTTTTCTACTCATGCGCATCACCTTACATTTTCTTACATTCAGAGCTAGCTTCACACCAACTAGAAATTTTGTCTGAGTCATCCTGTATGCTATTACAATCAATTAATAACGACACCCTCCCATACACCACAGCATCATCGGCAAACAGCCGCAAATTACAAGTTACTCTGTCCATCAGATCATTTATATAGATAGAAAATAACAGCGGTCCTGTCACACTCGGTTGCTACGTCCCCTTCCCCTTCTGTCTCGACTTGTCTCGACTGACGCTCCCCTGGAGCACGCCTGACAATACACTCGTCTCTGATGAACACGTATTGCGTCCTATTAGTTAGGAAGTCTTCCAGCCAGTTACAAATCAGTAAACCTACTTTATATGCTCGTATCGTCGCTGGCAGTCTGCAGTGTGGCACCGCGTCAAATCTGTATCTATAAATGTGAATGTCTGTTCGGTGTACGTTTATCACGTCTGAACCACAAAACATAAAGAGCTCAAAATTTGTACAGTTACTAATGTCTACCCGGGGAAGGCTTTAGACACGGTTTTACGGCGATCGGATAGCTATGTATCTATATATTTATATTAATGTGAATGTCGGTTCGGTGTACGCTTGCTTATCACGTCCGAACGACAAGACGTTGAGACTTAAATATTTGTACAGTTACTAATTTATACCTGAGGAAGGTTTTACGCATGGTTTTATAGCGATCTGATGGATATTTAGAAATTTGAAGAATATAACGCGAAATGTGGAACAATAATTACTCTTTGAAAATTATATTTACTCTTTGAATTGTTTTATAGTTGCATTGTTGCTTGAAGGTTGATAATGATTAAAGGGTGGAGTATAAGAATAAGGAAATATAAGATTAAATAAATAAAGCAGTAAAAAGAAATTTCTTTTAATACATCTTTTTTTTTAAATCGATGTGACATTTTGCGCATTATATCAAGTGATCGATCTGTGGTAGTCTATTTAAGTTCATAGACTTCTGCATTCTTACACAATGCATATTTTTGATCCAATCTTTATGAACTTTTGCACACATGACCTTTAAACCAAGAGGAAGATCACTTGGTACATGCTGGTTTATGCAGTCACGAGTCATCTGGCTGTAACAACTCGGGGGAATCTGCGCGTATGCGGCTTAGCGTTTACGAAGGTAACACAGGCCCAGTTGCTGCTTGTGTGTGTGTGTGTGTGTGTGTGAGAGAGAGAGAGAGAGAGAGAGAGAGAGAGAGAGAGAGAGAGAGAGAGTAAGTGTGTGTGAGAGAGAGAGGCAGAGATGGAAATCTGTGCTGGGTTCCACTGCGCAGGCGAGCAGAGGGAAATGGAGAGCAGGAGAGTCACGTGACGCGCGGCCGCGACCTTGGCGTGCGTTGCGGCGCTCCGCTGCCTCCCCTCCCCCTCCGGCCCTCCCCCCACGCCTGCCCCTTCCATCGCCTGCTGCGTCATCCTCTCCGAATAATACGATAGGCCAGGCCACTCGCACGACGCGATGCGCTGGGATACCAGGCGGCAGGCAGCGGGGCCGTAGTGGTGTACGTGTAGCAGCGCTGACGCCAGCCGATAAGCCGACCTGCTGCGGCTGAGGCGACGGGAGGCGGCAAGCAATACCTGCACGAACGCTTCCTGCGCCAAAGTCTTTACACTGGAATGAAATTGGAAAGCAGCAGACATACTACGGCCAGCTCCAATTCTATGCTAGGGGCAAGAGCGTAGGGCCACTATGCTCCAGGGGGAGGGGCCGAAATTACGAATCAGACTTCCTACCTTCCAACCAATTACTTCTTTTGATTCAAGTCAATTTTTCGGAATGATGAAAGAATAATCAAAATTTACAACCATTTCTCGTGCTATCAAGAAGTTGATGTAGAAATTAACACAATAGCCTTAAACGTGCACATTTTTTTTTCCCTTGAGTGTCACACATGACAAGAGCTGCTTGGCTTAATCCTATTTATTTGACCAATATATGATGTGAATACTGAAGAAGATAATACCAATCTTATCGAAACCCAGGTGAAGAATTCCAGGAAACGTTTGCATGCAAGTGCTTGGATGATCATTTCAGCCTTTTCATTTTGATTTTAAGCCCAGTTTCGGAACTAACCACTTGTGTCCTATTTGTATAATTCGTCCGTAAACAAATACACACAATTCTGATGTTTTTTTTTTGACTATGTGTTCAGAGGTCCCACACCGTGTACCCAGGGTCCCCTCCAAGTCTTCAGATAGACTTGATTATGCCGGTCAAAGTTGTAGTGAGTGCATTGACTTTAGTTTTGCGGAGCGCTTAAAGCATAATTTTACTTACTCTATGCTTGCCATAACCTCCAACGTCAATTGCTATTAATCTGCAGTTAACGTCAACTGCAGTTAAAAATTAAAATACTTTTTTGTAATAATAATAGTAATTTCGTGTGGCTCATTCGCCTGGTGTACCGCCTTTCAATTGGAAGCCACTTAGGCGACTTGTGTGTTCCTAGCTTACCCCAGTTATCCAACCAGGCAAAGGGGACCTACAGCTTAACGTGGAATCCGAACTACGTGTCGTTTCTGGCGACTCCTCACATCGTTGAGAGGCGAAGGATGAATTAAAGCGCGGACTGAAAAAAATCCGAGGTCCGACCGGGTTTCGAACCCACGACCCTTCGGTTTCCAGTCAAGCACTTTACCCAAGACCACCAGGCCCGTTTTGTTCTAATTGTTGTACATAGCGACGTGTTGTGCAGCTATTTCCACCTGTGGTATGACAGAAGAAGGCAGCTGTACAGGCTCCAAAATTTCACACACTATAGAACACGTCAGGTACACATTGTTGCACTGTAGAATGACTCATCCGTAATTACAGAGACAGGCCATGGAAAGACATCCCGAGCAATAAGTATGAAACGAAAATAATTGAACAATGTGGATGGTATTTATAGGATTTGAAATTAATGTTCAAATGTTTGTTAAGCTTATGGGACTTAACTACAGGGTAATCAGTCCCTAAACTTACAAACTACTTATGAACTACTTACGAAATAGGACGGCACAAATATCCATGCCCGAGGGGGATTCGAACCCCCGACCGTAGTGGCCGTGCTGACCGTGACTGGAGCGCCTCAGTCACCTCGGCCACCGCGGCCGGCTTGAAATTAATGTACTCAGTATAAAGTCTACTTGTTAATGCATATATTCATGTCTGTGTTTCGAAGTCAGGCTTTGAAGTTTCAATACAAGTAGAAATATTTATCCGACACGTTTCCCTCAAAACTAGGAAGACACTTAGGATTTCGAGAACAAGCAATATTCATTACAATCCAGCATGTCAAGGTAGTCAGTAAAATTTAGAAAGCATACCTTCTTCAACGTCCCAACGTCCTGAAAATTAAAAGAGACACAGAAAAAGTACAAATAGAAAGCTACTGAACCCCCCCCCCCCCAAAAAAAAAAAACAAAAAAAAAACAAAAAAAAACAGGAACGCAAGATGGCGTCATCATTTTGCAGTGGATTTGCTGTACATTACGTGGAATTTATCACCTGATTCCCTGTTCAGAGCAAGAAATGGAAAGCATCAGATTCTGTTGGAAGAATTACAACCCCTTCCAGCGCAATTTCGACTTATCCAGACATGGAAATCTTCAAGCTTGAAAGCGTCATACAAAACTCCGAAGATTATGGAAAATTACATAATTTCAGTGGACTATGATGAATATCACAGCACGCCCTGTCAGAGGTGTTCTGAACCGCAAAGAAGCGTGAATTCGACGCCATTATAAATCTCTGATAATAAAAAGTATTTTGATAACTTACAAGTTATTATCTAATGGTGATTAGGAGTTTGTCATCAGTGCTGAAGGCCATTCTGAAATTTATGTTTTGTTTCTGTAATCTACTTGAAACTGACGACGCTATAAGATCAATTGTCTCTCTACTCATCTATATCTATAAATGTGAATGTCTGTTCGGTGTACGTTTATCACGTCTGAACCACAAGACATAAAGAGCTAAAAATCTGTACAGTTACTAACGTCTACCCGGGGAAGGCTTTAGGCACCGTTTTATGACGATCGGATAGCTCTTTATCTATATATGTCTGTTCCGTGTACGCTTATCACGTCCGAACGACAAGTCGCAGAGACTTAAATATTTGTACAGATACTAATTTATACCTGAGGAAGGTTTTAGGCACGGTTTTATAGCGATCTGAAGGCTATTTAGTAATTTGAAGAATATAAAGCAAAAGGCGGAACAATAATTACTCTTTGAAAATTATATTTACTCTTTGAAAATGGTTTTATTGGTTGCATTGTTGCTTGAGACCCGATGACGATAAAAGGGTGGAAAAGATGGAAAGTTATCGGTGTATATAAAATTCTACGTGTGTGTGTTAATGTTTCGCTCCGCAGCAAAAGCTACAGAACGCAAACGAATGGTCTGTGTGTAACTGTTGTCCGAAGTCTCGCGTTGTACACCATAGCAGTTCCATGCCGATAGCTGTAAGGGGGTGGAAGATATGGTGGTTGAAAGTCGTCAAATTATTAAAAAATTCGGACTAAAGGCCTGCGATGACGTTTGCGACTCTATATCAAGGAGGTTACATACAGCGAAACGTGATGCCACAGACCATATCTTTGGTCTATGCGTGCTGTGTCTTCAGCTCTTTCTCTACAAGGATAAGCATACGAATAAGGAAATATAAGAATAAATAAATAAAGCAGTAAAAAAGAAATTTCTTTTAATACATCTCTTTAAAAAAATCTATTTGACGTTTCGCGCATTACATCAAGTGATCGATCTGTGATATTATTACAATCATTATTGTTGAATTTCGTGGAATGGATTCTTCGAAACGAGTGCATTTTTACGTGTGATTTGATCTCATAGCACAATACTGAAAGATAGCTTATCTATCATAATCAACCAGCACGCGAGCGGAGCCGCGGGTTTAAGCTAGTACTGAATAAGTGCAAAATATATCGTCATGACTCTTCAAGACGCTGTATAAGTAACGGAATTCTCCTTGTTGACTTTCTGCACCCATTCATGACTGCGTTGAATTTTGAGGTCACTGTTGAAACCGAATATACCGGGCGAGAAAAATGACATCGTTTCGGAACTGATCATCAGTTACACTCTTTGATGATCAATCATATCGTACACCATCGCGGTAATGTTAATTCTCCATCGCACCACATCTGAATGTAGAATCTGTTACGCATCGCGAACAGAGTACATTTCGATATATTTATTACAGAAGCACTTTGTTGTGATTAGAAAATGCAGTTGGCGTGGACTTGTGATATTCACAGAGCTGCGGCGAGAACGAACTTCATAGCGCTGGCGCTCGAATATTGGCTGCCGTCCAAGGGGGAGCATTGACCTTTGTATAGGGGGAACTGCGTTTTGACCGCGCAGCACGTCACAGCGGAATGCTTCGTGCAATTTTTGTGTTTCGAAACGTAAACTCAGTTTACCAGTATTTTCTATGTCGTTATTATTTGCTTCAGATACTTCGATCCAGGCCTCAGTTCTATGTAAAGGTGATTTCAGAGGTTTCATCTACATCTACATAGATACTCTGCAAATAACATTAAAGTGCCTGGCAGAGGGTTCATTAACCACTTTCATAACTTTTCTCTACCGTTCCATTCTCTAATAGCGCGCGGGAAGAAAGAACACCTAAATCGTTCCGTTTTCGATCTGATTTATCTTATTTTATTGGGATGGTCATGTCTCCCTAAGTAGGTGGGTGCTAGCGAAATATTTTCACATTCATAAGTAAAAGTCGGTGATTGAAACTTCGCAAACAGATCACGCCGCATTGAATAACGTCTTTCTTTTAATGATTTCCACCCCAATTCTTGCAACATTTCCGTGACGCTCCCCCCCCCCCCCCCCCCCGGTAACGTGATAAAACAAAACGAGCTGCCCTTCTGTGAACCTTCTCAATGTCTTCCGTCAGTCCCACCCAGTGAGGGTCCCACAAGGGTCAACAGTACTCCAGGAGAGGACGCACAAGTGTGATGTAGGCAGTCTCTTTGGTGGAGCTGGTGCATCTTTTAAGCGTTCTGCCGATGAAACGTAACCTTTGGTTCGCCTTCCCACAATATTTTCTGTGTGTTCTCTCCAGTCAAAGTCGTTCGTAATTGTAACTCCTAGGTATTTGATAGAATCTACGACCTTAAGGTTTGACTGATTTATTGCGTACTTTAAGTTCAGCGGATTTCTTTTAGTGGTCATGTGTAATACTTCACACTTGTCATTATTTAGTGTCAATTGCCAATTTTCGCACCATGCAGAAATTTTGTCTAAATCGCTTTGCAGTTGCTTTTGATCCTCTGTTGACTCCACTAACCGATAAACGACATCATCATCCGCGAACAGTCTAAGGGAGCTATTCAGATTGTCTCCTAAATCGTTTATAAACACGAGAAAGAGTAATGGACCTATAACGCTTCCCTGTGGAACGCCAGATATCACTTCTTTTTCACTCGATGACTTACCGTCAATTACAACGAACTGTGTTCTTTCTGATAGGAAATCGTGAATTCAATCGCACAATTGGGGAGATATTCCATAAGCACGCAATTTCATAAGAAGCCGCTTGTGGGGTACAGTGCCAAAAGCCTTCCTGAAATCTAAAAATATGGAATCGATTTGAGATCCCTTGTCGATGGCACTTAGCACTTCATGTGAATAAAGGGCAAGCTGTGTTTCGCATAAGGCGGCCAAGTTTTTCAAAAGTCAAAGCGGAACATTTCGAGAATTTGAAGGACTAAGATCACGTGACTCATTGTCTGAAACTAGGAAAGAAATTTGGGCGAGCAGAGTAGGCCTATTCATTTGCTTTTAAAGTAACATATATAACATGAGTGACAATTTATTCATAATTTTCAATCTATAATTACAGTTCATAAATATTTTCTCATGCTCCTGTTTTGAATTTTAGAGCCTGACAATTTTCACATATTCTTTCTCCGTTACGTTTTTCCGATCACCTTGATTGTCCGTAGTACTTTTATTTGTTGCAGCTCCACACTTTTGATAAGTAGCTTACTCCGCCCAAAATATGAAGTTTTGTATAACCTGGAATTAAATGTGATAAAAAGTAATTAAAAATGCTCTGTCTCTGTTGCAGTAATGTAAATATAATTTTGCAGTAAATACTGCAACAGAGACTGAGCATTTTTTAATTATTCAACACTGTTGCTGCACCAGCCGCCACCACCACCATCATGGAATGGAATGAAATGATAAAAAGTACTTTTTAAAATCATTTGAACTATGCTATTATTGGAGTTCTTTCGATGAAGTGAAGAGTTCAATTTGCGTTACTACATGCAATGCTCACTCACTTTCGTTGTTGCATTTTCATTCCTGAAGGAAGTAGGATGAATGCTGATATTGTATTTACATGCCAGATTTTAAATACGTTTATAGAGACTGTGCGCTGTGATAAATTTACATTGTGTTTGCCACCTTGAGCACGGAAAAGTATTCCAGTACACTTACTGAAACGTACTTAATAACGCACAGAAAATGGCAAAAACAGTTTTTTTAATACGTCATCCTACCAGCAAATGCAGCACCAGCTTAAAACAAAAACAACTCCCACTGCTAGTGAATTTATGTTCAAATGTTTGTAAATCTATCAGACTCAACTTCTCGGTCATCAGTCCGTAGCTTACAAACTACTTAAACTAAGGTAAACTAACCTAAGGACAACGCAAACACCCATGCCCGAGGGGGGACTCGATCTCCCGAGCCGGCCGCGGGGACTGAGGCGCTCCAGTCACGGTCTGCACGGCCACTACGGTCGGGGGTTCGAATCCCCCCTCGGGCATGGATATTTGTGCCGTCCTTAGTGTTAGTTAGTTCATAGGTAGTTTGTAAGTTTAGGGACTGATGACCCCGTAGTTAAGTCCCATAGACTATACAAACATTTGAACATTCGAACTCCCGACGGCGAATAGCCATGCGCACCGTAACACAGCGTCCCAGTACGTACGGCTAATCCGCCGCGACGTGAATTTGTGATTCTGCAAGTCAGATGATGTGTACCTATTTGTTATATATATATATATATATATATATATATATATATATATATATATATATATATATATATATATTGTATTTAATGTAAGAAGACTGATATTGAAAATGTTCAAATGTATGTAGAACTTATGGGACTTAACTACGGGGTCATCAGTCCCTAAGCTTACAAACTACTTATGAACTACTTACGAACTAGGACGGCACAAATATCCATGCCCGAGGGGGGATTCGAACCCCCGACCGTAGTGGCCGTGCAGACCGTGACTGGAGCGTCTCAGTCCCCTCGGCCACCGCGGCCGGCAAGAAGACTGATAGTTATTTGTAGATGATGTGATGTGAAGTTGACTTGCAAGTAGTATGTCATAGCGTGCCGTACACAAATAGTTTCGGATTGTGCTCTTCGACAAACCATTTTAAAATTACTGAAATGCGGGACGCTCGCCATTTTGCGGGACATTTTCAGTAATAATCACAATTCGGGACAACGAGTCCAAATGCGGGACTGTTCTGCAGAATCCTGGACTGTTGGCCACCTTAAGTTCACAATCGAAACACGAAAGGAACTGAAGCTGTACTTCATATTTCGCAACTGTGAAAACCTAAAAGTTTTCTCGTCGAAATACTGTATGAAAGGTTATAATTAGGACAAGGCATACTGCAAAAACATACGTTGAGACGAGACAACAACATAAAAAAAGTTGTTAGTCTGAGAAAGTTCCCCAAAAATACTCTTTCGTCAACTTTTTCCCAAGAAACCTGAAACCTAGCTTTTGCTTCAAACTATTATTTATTACTAGTGTTGGCAGCTTGATAAGGTAAAATTAGGTCTACAGGCCATAAAGTTACTACATATCGCAGCATTATTGGACATAAACCAAAATTTTATTTTATAAATAAACAGAGCCTGATCAGCAAACAGTGCTCCAGTGCCACCACATTTGCTTTCTTTTTTATTTTTACATGGTATGCCTTTACATAGTAGATGAGAGAGCTTACTGACAAATGTACAATTACGGTGGCATAATGTAAATATATTTTCAATAACTTAAATTTACAAAATTGTTATAAATTTTCTCTGCATTAAAAATCATAGAAGATTGGTGTATTATCGTGAACATATCATGTTACATAATATGGTAAATGAAAGTGTAAACATCGTACTAATACCAGCAATTTTATTGACATTTGACAAAAAAAAATGAAATTAGTATAACCAGTGGCGCAGCCACGGAGGGGGGGGGGGGGAGGGAGGAGGGGAGGTCTAATGGGGCTGAAGGCCCCCCACCCAGAACCATCCAAATATTTTTTTCAACATTATTGTTTCTTATTTATTTTTAAACAGGCCGGCACCGGAAATTTGAAATAGTACACACGTAATATATCATAACGTAACTATAATATGCCAAGCACAAGTTAACGTGACAATTACTACGTTTACATGCAACACATCTTCCGGAAGACGAAAACCGATTTACGTAAACCGTTTTTCGCCGTCGTGTTTACATGGCATACCCTGAATCGGATTTCCTAATCCACTTAACATGGCGGCTGAAAAACAGCTGATTCAATTCCTGATGTAGTCAGCACAGTCGCTATTTTTCTTTATTTAAATAGACAGATTTATGTTTACTCTAATATTTATACTTTTATTTCACATTAGAAAATATCACTCTTTTCATATGTGCCGAAAATTCTTAACAAGAAAACACAATCTGACAAGCCAAGAACGCTTCAAAAACGGTTGCGTTTACATGGGCACGAAAATAAAAGAAACATTTGGAGATAAGAAAAACAGCTCTGTGAATATCAAGGACACTGATGGAAAACCAGTTATCAGCAAAGAAGGGAAAGCTGAAAGGTGGAAAGAGTATATAGAGGGGCTCTACAAAGGAAATGAACTTCGAGACAATATTGTAGGACGGGAAGAGGATGTAGATGAAGATGAAATAGGAGATACTGTACTGAGAGAAGAATTTGACAGAGCCCTGAAAGACCTAAGTCGAAACAAGGCCCCTGGAGTAGATGATATTCCCTCAGAGCTACTGAAGTCTCTGGGAGAACCAGCCATGACAAAATTGTTTCACCTGGTGGGTAAGATGTATGAGACAGGTGAAGTACCCTCCCCTCCTACCCCCCCCCCCCCTCCGTGGCTGCGCCACTGGTTATACTAATTTCATTTTTTTTGTCAAATGTCAATAAAATTGCTGGTATTAGTACGATGTTTACACTTTCATTTACTATATTATGTAACATGATATGTTCACGATAATACACCAATCTTCTATGATTTTTAATGCAGAGAAAATTTATAACAATTTTGTAAATTTAAGGTATTGAAAATATATTTACATTATGCCACCGTAATTGTACATTTGTCAGTAAGCTCTCTCATCTACTATGTTAATTAAACAGTTATAACATCGGCGAGATTCTTATATTTCTGATAGCGTATGATAAGATCTCTTTACCGTTAATAAATTCATACTCTCAGCTACTGAAGTCTCTGGGAGAACCAGCCATGACAAAATTGTTTCACCTGGTGGGTAAAGATGTATGAGACAGGTGACGTACCCTCAGATTTTAAGAAAAATGTTATAATCCCCATTCCAAAGAAAGCAGGTGCAGACAGGTGTGAAAATTACAGAACCATCAGTTTGATAAGTCATGGTTGCAAAATATTAACACGAATTATTTACAGAAGAATGGAAAAGCTGGTAGAAGCCGACCTCAGGGAAGATCAGTTTGGGTTCAGGAGAAATGTAGGAACACGGGAGGCAATACTCACTTTACGGCTTATCCTAGAAGATAGATTAAGAAAAGGCAAATCTACATTTCTAGCTTTTGTAGATTTGGAGATGGCTTTTGACAATGTTGTTTGGAATAAACTCTTTCAGGTTCTGGAGCAAGCAGGAGTAAAATATAGGGAGCGTAAGGTTATTTACAACTTGTACAAAAACCAGACGGCGGTTGTCAGAGTTGAAGGGCATGAAAGGGACGCAGTGGTTGGAAAGGGAGTGAGACAGGGTAGTAGCCTTTCTCCAATGTCATTCAATTTGTACATTCAGCAGGCTGTAAAGGAAAGCAAGGAGAAATTTGCAGAAGGAATTAAAGTTCAGGGTGAAAAATTAAAAACATTGCGTTTTGACGACGATATAGTAATTCTGTCACATACAGCAAAGGACCTGGAACAGCAGTTGAACGGAATGGACAGTGTGCTGAAAGGTGCATATAAGATGAACATTAACAAGAGCAAAACTAGGGAAATGGAGTGCAGTCTAAGAAAATCAGGTGATGCTGAAGGAATCGGATTAGGTAACGACGCAATAAAGGAGGTAGATGAGTTTTGTTACTTGGGCAGTAAAATAACAAATGATGGTCGCAGTACAGAGGATATAAAATGCAGAATGGCAATGGGTAGAAAAGCGTTCTTGAAAAAGAGAAATTTGTTAACATCGAATATTGATTTAAGCCTAAGGAAGTCGTTTCTGAAGGCATTTGTATGGAGTGTTGCCTTATATGGGAGTGAAATATGGATGATAAACAGTGCGGACAGGAAGATGATTGAGGTTTTTGAAATATGGTGCTACAGAAGAATGTTGAAGATTAGGTGGGTGGATCGCGTAACTAATGAGGAGGTACTGAACAGAATTGGGAGAAAAGAAATTTCTGGCATACCTTGACTAAAAGAAGGGATAGATTGGTAGGGCATATTCTTAGACATCAAGGAATTGTGAATTTAGTTTTGGAGGGAAGTGTGTGGGGTAAAAACCGCAGAGGAAGACCAATAGATGGATACAGTAAGCAGATTCAGACAGATGTAGGTTGCCGTTCTTATGTGGAGATGAAGAGCCTTGCTCAGGATAGGGTATTGTGGAGAGCTGCATCAAACCAGTCTCCGGACTGAAGACCACAACAACAAGAACAGGTTTTATCTAAAAAATGCCCCCCCCCCCTTCCACAGAACCAAATCCTTGGCTGTGCCGCTGAGTACGACCAAATTTATTTTGCCGGAAGCGACATTATAGAGACAGCATTGCAGATATTTTTAAGGCGGCCAACCGTCCCGGATTCTGCGGAACAGTCCAGCATTTGGACTCACTGTCTTGCATTGGGATGATTACTGAAAATGTCCCGCAAATGGAAAAAGCGTCCCGCAAATCCTAATTCCAGTAATTTTGCAATTGTTGGTCTAAGAGCACAAACCGAAACTATTTGTGTACGGAATGCTATGTCATACTGTTTGCAAGTCAATTTCACCATGCATCATCTACTAAATGACGGTATTCTTATATCAAATACAAAAGAAAGAAAAAAAATACCACACACATCATTGCCGCGGTGGAGTAGCCGAGCGGTCTAAAGCGTCTAGCTGCGGAGCGCGCGGTTGCTCGTCGTCGAGGTTCGAATCCTCCTTGGGGCATGGGTGTGTGTGTTGTCCTTAGGTCAGTTTACCTAGGTTTAAGTAGTTTGTAAGCTACGGACTGATGACCAGGCAGTCTGGTCCGATAGATTTACAAACAAACACACACATCATTTGTTGTTGTTGTTATGGTCTTCAGTCCGGAGACTGGTTTGATGAATCTCTCCACAATACCCTATCCTGAGCAAGCTTTTTCATTTCCTCATAAGAACGACAACCCACATCCACTTGAATCTGTTTACTATACGCGTCTCTTTGTCTCCCTCTGCGATTTTTACCCCACACACTTCCCTCCAATGCTAAATTTAAGATTCCTCGATGTCTAAGAATGTGTCCTACCAAGCGATCCCTTCTTTTAGTCAGGGTATGCCAAAAATTCCTTTCTCACCAATTCTATTCAGTACCTCTTCATTAGTTATGCGATCTACCCACCTAATCTTCAGCATTCTTCTGTAGCACCACATTTCAAAAGCCTCTATTCTCTTCCTGTCCGCACAGCTTATCGTCCATGTTTCACTCCCATACAAGGCAACACTCCACACAAATACCTTCAGAAAAGACTCCCTTACAGTTAAATTAATATTCCATGTTAGCAAATTTCTCTTTTTCAAAAATGCTTTTCTTCCCATTGCCATTCTGCATTTTATATCCTCTGTACTGCGACCATCATTTGTTATTTTACTGCCCAAGTAACAAAACTCATCTACCTCCTTTATTGCTTCGTTACCTAATCTAATTCCTTCAGCATTACCTGATTTTCTTACACTGCACTCCATTACCCCAGTTTTGCTCTTGTTAATGTGCATTTTATAAGCACCTTTCAGCACACTGTCCATTCCTTTCAATTGCTCTTCCAGGTCCTTCGCTGTATCTGACAGAATTACTATGTCGTCGGCAAAACGCAATATTTTTAATTCTTCCCCTGAACTTTAATTCCTTCACGAAATTTCTCCTTGCTTTCCTTTATAGCTTGCTCAATGTACTTGGGAACAAGAAAAGCAACTCTACGAATATCAAGAACTCAGATGAGAAACCAGTTCTCAGCAAAGAAGGGAAAGCTGAAAGGTGGAAAGAGTACATAGAGCAGCTCTACAAAGGAAATGAACTTAGAGACGATGTTGTAGGAAGGGAAGAGGAAGTAGATCAAGATGAAATAGGAGATACTATACTGAGAAATGAATTTGACAGAGCCCTGAAAGACCTAGGTCAGAACAAGGCCCCAGGAGTAGATGACATACCCTCAGAGCTACTAAAGTCTCTGGGAAAGCCAATCATGACAAAACTATTTGAACTGGTTTGTAGGATGTATGAGACAGGCGAAATACCCTCAGACTTTAAGAAAAATGTAATAATCCCCATTCCAAAGAAAGCAGGCGCAGACAGGTGTGAAAATTACAGAACCATCACTTTGATAAGTCATGGTTTCAAAATTTTAACACGAATTATCTGCAGGAGAATGGAAAAGCTGGTAGAAGCTGACCTCGGGGAATATCAGTTTGGATTCAGAAGGAACGTAGGAACCCGGGAGGCAATACTCACTTTACGTCTTATCTTAGAAGATAGATTAAGGAAAGGCAAGCCTACATTTTTTAGCTTTTGTAGATTTGGAGAAAGCTTTTGACAATGTTGACTGGAAAACACTCTTTCATATTCTGAAGTCCGCAGGGGTAAAATACAGGGAAAGGAGAGTTATTTACAACTTGTACAAAAGCCAGACCGCAGTTATTAAACTCGAAGGGCATGAAAGGGAAGCATCAGTTGGGAAAGGAGTAAGACAGGGTTGTAGCCTTTCTCCAATGTTGTTCAATTTGTACAATGAACAAGCTATAAAACATCATTTGAATATTTCAAAATAATAAATCAGCTAGCAGTGGAAGATGTTTTTGTTTTAAGCTGGTACTGCATTTAGTGATAGGATGACTTATTAAAGAATTCTGTTCTTGACATATTTTTGTGCCTTCTTAAGTACGTTTGAAATAAGTGTAATGGAATATTTTTCGGTGCTCAAGGTGGAATACATGACGTAATATTATCACAGTTTGTATAAATGTATTTCAAATCTGACATGCAAACACAATATCAGCATTGATCTTACTTTCTTCAGTAATAAAAAGGTGGTGAAATTCTGAAACTGCAACAACGAAAGTGAGTGAGCACTGCATGTAGTAAGGCACTTCATCGAAAGAACTTCTATAATAAGGTAGTTCAAATGGTTTTAAAAAGTAGTTTTTTTTTTCAAATTATATTCGAAGTTATTGCAAAACATAACTCTTTAGGGGGAGTAAGCTACTTCTCAAAATGTGTGGAGCACGATGCTGTAAGAGCTGGAACAAATAAAAGTAGTACAAGCAACGAAGGTGATAGGAAGAACGTAAAGGAGAAAGAATACATAAAAATTCAGGCTCTAAAATTCAAAATAAGAGCATGATAAAACATTTATCGATTGTAAATAAAGATTAAAAATTAAGAATGAAATGTCATTCGTCTTAATTTAAAAGTAAATGAGTAGGCCTACTCGGCTCGCCTAAATTTCTATCTTAGTTTCAGATTACTGGCACAAAGGGTCACGTCATCTTAGTCCTTCACATCCTCGAAATGTCCCGCATTGAGTTTTGAAAAAGTTGGCCGCCTTAGATATTTTATACATCCTCCGACTTACATTTGTTAAGCATTTTAGTATTTGACAAGAATTTATTACATCCTTCGTTTTTCAAAGATTACAACTTTGTAATTATTTGCTCTGCTGTTTTTGTGTGCATTCTATTGCTCACTTTGTTTTGTACCACAGTTAAAGGCCCCCTCCACACTAGCATTTGAGAATGACAGGCGCAAAACTTCCATAATGGAAGATTTCCGCTGTCCAGCAGCATCGCAGCATCTTCAAAGGCTGTTTCCTTGCCCCAGAGACCGTCTGCAGTTTAATGAACTTAGTTCCATTGTGTGAATGATAGAACTCTACATTTGTCCAAAGCATTGTCATTGTCCCCGGGTTCAAACAATTCTTTATAACTAGCCATTTCATCCACCCACATCCAGCCGGGCATAGCTACCCAAGACGGGTGAAGCACAAGAAATTTTTACCAAGATTCTTTCCTCAATTTCCCCAGTAGCTGTATGTTTGTCCCAAAATTTTTTCCAAGGCTGCTGTTTCCCCAGTAGTTTAGCCACAAAAATATTTTTGTCCAAAGTGACAAAATCCCACAATCTGGAGACACTAATATGAGTGTTTTTTATAGCGTGTCGCAATTCGATGTATGGCTTTCTGTGAGTTGCAAACTATCCTTGTTATATTGTTGAATTCCAAACCGAAGTTGCCTTTGTTAAATACTGTAGGAAAGACATTTTGAATGTAGCAAACAGGTGTAATTATTCTTATCATTTCCGAGAATCTACAATAGAAAATTTCGGAAAGAACTGATCAGTTTACTGTATGAAAAATGGATAAGCCCTCAGAAAAGTGGTTTCAAAGAGCGAATAAGTTGGAACAGCTCGTTTACTTGGATGTGACAACTTATTCTGAGAACAAGTGTCGTTAGGAACTTGTGACACTTGCAGAATTGTTCCCCGCCATTCAAGTGGTCATAATAACACTTACTGCATTTCACCTACATTCAGCCTTCATGCTGTCGACTAAAACAAGGAAAAAAGATAAGGAAACCACATGCTGCTCTCGTCGATGAACAACAACGTGGATATTATCCTTGTGATTGTGAAAACGTGCATGGAAATTAGACAATGTAAGTTCTGTAGAGCACTTCAAGTAATGATAGAAATGTATTGCAAGCAGAATATCTGCTACAATAGCATGTACGTAACCATATTGGGAAACATCGTCCACTGGAAATTGTGTGCTTTGATGTTGCAATAAACAGTCGGTGATTATAACAAGTATTTAACTGTAGGGTCTTTTGACAATGACTTTATGAAAAAACCAAACCAAGAGAAATATAAATTGCAACTGGTCGCTGTTTTTGTTCTTGAAATTAAAATAACTTTTCGCAGTAGCATATTGGCAATGCCATGGTTGGGGATATTTACTGCACTGAAAAGAAGGTGATCTCGCTTTGTGAGCTATAAGAGTTTGCTCCACTTATTTACTTACGTTAACGTCTCTCTACATCTACATACATACTCCGCAATTCACCGTAAGGTGCGTGGCGGAGGGTAAACAGGGTAAACTCAGTAGATACGGTTCCAAGTTCCTTAATAAGCTAAATGAAGATTAGGGTTTAACATCTCGCCGACATCGGGATCATTAGAGATGGTTAATTTTCAAGACAGTGGTTTGAATTGAGAGGTTGGCGAATGACAAAATACAGATATTATTTGATATGTACTGATACGGAAGTTATAAGCCTATCACAGAAAGAGACGTATTTTTAAAATCAAATTTTAGCAGCAAATAAGCTTTTTACTTTTGTAGGAAAAGAAATGTTGGTCAGTAAGTTGAAATACTGTAAGAATACTCTAAAAAAATTTTGAAAGAACAAAAATATTTTTTGAACAGTCGTCAGGTTTGTAAGAATGTTCTAAAATATTGTCTTTGTATTTTATATTATTTATTTTGCCTGCTAGCTCAGTAAACGTATGAAACATGAACCTTCTCAGGGACGTGATTATTCAAGTTATTTTTGTTGAAGGTCTTCAACTGGTGCGAGTATTCTTACAAAATAGTTCCACATTAAATGCTATAGAAATGCAACTCTTGTTAATATTTCCTATTGAAGTCAATGTGGAACCTAAATATTATATTACAATTCTGAATATTAATCTCAGTTACGAATATCATTGAAACTGTAATTGAATGTCCAGCTTGTAGTAAAATCACAAAGTCTGAATTCACTGAAGCTAAATGAAAACTGTCTTTTAACTTTGTTAGATATGGCTATCAGGAAATGATTAATGGAATATTATTCACTTCTCACTCAGAATAATAGTCACTTTGAATAATTATGCACTTTGTAATTTATAGATCTTACATTTTACCATACATTACCACAGAAGTTGGTGTAATTTTTATATAAGTCCAGTTTGGTTGTGCAGAGCTGAAATAGAATATTATTATTTTTTATTATTAAGTCTTATTTTCCACCCATCGTTCCTGTATCAGTTGGAATTCTATATTTGCCACGCAATGACGGCGGTTGATGCAATCTGTTAGCTTCTTACTTAAACAAATGCTAATGGCGTCCTTTAGCATTTCATATAAATGATCAGGGTATTTCTAACTAATTAAAGTTCGTACACTAATTTCATTTAATACATATATTTTAAGACTTTAAAGAGTTTTTTTCTTTTTCTTTGGAAGATAAAATAAGAAATTCCGGTAGATACAATAGAAAATCGGAAGGTATACGATGCAAGAGAGAGAGAGAGAGAGACCAGTCATTTATTTCAGAACTAGGGGAGTGAAAAAAGACAATCTCTTATATTCAATGTAATCTTTATTAACTCTCCGCCGGTCCCACATGTGGAAAAAAAAAAAGCACAGCTACGATTTTCCAGTTGGTTTCCCCAGTGGTGGCGCTAGACGAAAACCGAAAACTGAACGTCGGCGAACTCGTCTTTGCGAGGCCCTTCCATTTTTTTTCAGTAAGGATGAAAATGTAAAATAAAATGAGCTGAATTATGCATCAATAATCATTATATTAAAATTTTTTAGTTTATATACAAGTATTATTGCAATGACAAAACTTACAATAAACAAACACAAATTTAAATAGAGAAACTTTTCGGCTTTTCGTCTCACAGATTTTTTTTTTTTTTAAGATCTCATCTTAATTAATACTAGCCGCTATTTCGGCTTCAATTGCTGGTACGAACAACGCAGAGAGTCTTTCTTGTCTCATTATGCTTCTCAAGTAAGTCCTAATCAATTTTAACTTAGAGAAGCTTCTCTTGGCCGCAGCTGTACTGACTGGAACCGTGAGCATGATTTTGATTGTTATATAAACATTTGGATAGGCTTCTCCCAAATTGTTTTCTAAAATGCACTGAAAAATTTGTTTGGCAAATACTTAACTAAAAATTGCATCACTGCTGCACTGATACGGAAAGAAATACGGACAACTAAATAGCTGCCGGGCAGGAATGGCCGAGCACACTGAGGCGTCATAGCACGGTGAGCGAGATCGCTCTCGTCGGGGGTCGAATCCCACCCTTGGGTACGGATGTCGTGTTCGTCCTTTGGTTAAGTTAGTGTAAGTTAGATATAGGTCGACGCTACATGACCTAGCAGGTGAAAAGCGCCGTTAAACATCGAATATAAAAAAGAAAAAAAAATTTGTCACAGGCGCGAGGCCGTCGGCGGTTGCGCCACTGGGCTCCCCTGCTAAAAGGCGACAGGCGGCGCCCCTCTGCCCAGTACCACAGAGTAACATATACAGAGGAGAAGCCTCCCTAAACCACTGTCCTACGCTCCCCTCGTAGTTCCGTAAGATGTTAGCAGGTGTCAGGCCGTTCCCTGGCTTAGGGTGCCTCTCGCACGTCAGAGGGTAGCGTGGAGGGGAGGCTGAGGAGAGAGCTCGTGCCGCCTGCCATGAGACTGGCTGTGTCCGGCGTGTTGGCGTTTGAGGGGAGGTGGTGGTGGGGACAGCGGCTACCTGCTGCCTGCTCTGACCAGTTTAAAGGGCTGCTTCTGACCGCAGCGCCGTCATGGGACATCTTACGGAACTGCTGGAAACCCTCCCTCCCCGCACCCCGGAGCGTAGGACCGGGCCCTTACGGAGGTTTCCCGTCTGTATATATTTGTCTGTGCCAGTACCCACCTGAGTCTGGAAGATTTTCCTGACTTCCCACAGCCGGGAGGTTTCACGAGATATGCACGTTGCGATTGAACACGTTATAGCAAAACTAATTACTACGTTTATTCTTTGTTCCAGATTTTTGGATAATATGACGAAGAGGACGTTCGATTTGAGTAACGAGAAGGATGTTGAGGAGGTAATAAGACTTTTGACGGCTGATGATGATGAGATCCAATCCTAACAGAAGATTTAGCCGAAGAAAGCAATCTGAAGATGGAATTGAAGAAAACACAGATGATACGGCTACTGAACAAGAGTATACTGACATTTCTGGTCATGAAGAAGCTTGCGATTCTCAAGAAGAAGATGGACAATTTACATTTCGTAGGGATAAGAAGACCAAATGGACCAGGAAGCCACCGAATATGGGTAAACGTAGAGGACATGAAAATGTTATCACTCACCTTCCAGGTTTTATAGGAGCAGCCAGAATGGCCAAACACCAATTGAGTGTTAGAATCACTTTTTCACTGATACCATGCTTGAAATGATGGTGAAATACACCAACTGGTATATGAATACCATCAAGGCGAATTTTGCGAGATCGAGGGACTTTAGACCAACAAATCTGACTGACTTTCAAGCGTATATTCCTTTACTGTATCTTGCAGATGCGTATAATGCAAATCGTCTAACTTCGGAAGAACTCTGGGGTCGTGAAAACGATGGAATTGAAAAAAAAAAAAAAAAATTGGTCTGGTTATGAGCTTAAGTCGATTTAAAACACTGATCAGGTGTCTTCGCTTCGATGACCGTAATTCCAGAGAAGAAAAGAATAAGTATGACAGGCTCTATCCTCTAAATATCCACGGGTGTACCGCCGGTCTATAGTGTCCAAAGTGCCCGTTGGACACTATAGACCGGCAGTACACCCGTGAATATTTTGATTATCAAATACGCCGGGAGAAACTGAAGAATCACAGGCTCTATCCTGTTTGGGAAAACTTGAAAATTTTGTGGAGAATTGTCAAAGAAACTATTCTGTTGAAGAGAATGTCACCATCGATAAAATGCTCCCAGGTTTCAGAGGAACATGGCCCTTTCCGTCAATATATTCCCTCAAAACCAAGAAGGTATGATATCAAACTGTTCGTACTTGTGGACGCAAATATGACCTAAGCATACAATTTGGAAGTATATGCTGGTACATAGACTGAAGGTCCTTTCAGAGTCAGCAACCACTTGAAGTCGTCCAACGAATGGCTCAGCCGTTATTGGGAAGTGGGTGCAATATCACGTCACACAACTGGTTTACGGACTTCGCGCTTTTTGATGAGTTCAAAAGACATAAGGTTACCTTACGACTTATCTTAGAAGATAGATTAAGGAAAGGGAAACCTAAATTTTTAGCATTTGTCGATCTGAAGAAAGATTTTGACAATGTTGACCGGAATACACTCTTTCAAATTCTGAAAGTAGAAGGGGTAAAATATATGGAGTGAAGAGTTATATTCAACCTATACAAAAATCAGACAGCAGTTATTAGACTCGAAGGGCGAGAAAGAGAAGTAGAAGTTGGGAAGGGAGTAAGACAGGGTTGTAGCCTTTCTCCAATGTTGTTCAATTTGTACATTGAGCAATCAGTGTAGGAATGCAAGGAGAAATTTGGAGAGGAAATTAAAGTTCAGTGAGAAGAAATAAAAACTTTGTGAATTGTCGATGACATAGTAATTTTGTCAGAGACTGCCAAGGATCTGGAAGAGCAATTGAATGGAATGGACAGTGTCTTGAAAGGAAGATATAAGATGAACAAGAGTAGATCTAGGGTAATGGAATGTAGTGTCAGAAAAATCAGTCGATGCCGAAGGAATTAGATTAGGTAATGACATAACAAAGTAGTTGAGGAGTTTTGTTATTTGGGGAGCTAAATAACTTCTGACGGCCGAAGTAAAGAAGATATAAAATGCAGAATATCTATGGGAAGAAAAGCGTTTCTGAAGAAGACAAATTTTGTTGATATCCAATATTAATTTAAATGTTAGGAAGATATTTCATAAAACATTTGTCTGGAGAGTAGCACTGTATCGGAGTGAAACGTGGACGATAAGGAGTTCAGACAAAAAGACAATAGAAGTTTTTGAAATGTGGTGCTACAGGCGAATGATGAAAATTAGATGCGTAGATCATGTAACTAATGAGGAGGTGCTCAACAGAATGGGGAGAAAAGGCGTTTCTGACATATCCTGACTAAGAAAAGGGATAGATTCGTGGGACACATTCTGAGGCATCAAGGAATCGTCAACTTAGCATTAGAAGGAAGTGTGTGGGGGTAAAAATCGTAGGGGGAGACCGTGGGACGAATACAGTAAGAAGATTCAAAAGAATGTAGCTTGTTCACGACGGGAGCGGTTGAATGGTGGGCATCCATGATTACTTAGAGAACAGGAGAAATGAGAAGTCAGGAAGGTGGCTGAAATGTGGCAGTTGCCACATTATTATTATTATTAGAAAAACTCCATAATCAGACGGGTACAAATGTAGGAAAAAAAACAAAGTGAAACACTGGGAGGCCCCCGATAGGTTGGACTGCAGGAGCAAGGAGGCGCTGCAGTTGTCACGTGCCGACACTCCGCCTTCTGATTGGCCAGTTGGTTGGTTTCTTCCACAGCCGAGGCGGTCGACACGGCGTTACCTCGTCAGCACGGCTCATGGCGTCCCACAGACCCACACACAGGTAGCACGTGAACACAGCCTGCCAAGGAGGTGCTGACAATCAAATTCCCAGCACATCCGCTCTTCGCTTATCGACGATTCGCTGCGTGTAGTCACGCCGGCCGCGTACTGAAATGGAAGACTGAACCAATAAAAATTTTCATCCCGATTACCTTAATTTGCCCCAACCTGACGGTCCACCATGCACATAGCTTGACGTACGTATTCTCAGTTGAAGATGCTTGCACAGGACAGAGCAGCGTGGAGAGCTGCATAAAATGTCTGCGGACTGAAGACTACAACATAACACAAGCTTACCTACGTGGGTACGGTAAGAAAAACAAAGAGAGAGTTGCCTCCAGTGTTTGTGAATTGGAAAGTAAGGAAGTAGCACGACAGTATCTTTGGGTACAATGATGGGAAAACTCTTGTTTCGTATATTCCAAAAGGGAAAAAATGTGATCCTCGTTTCTTCCCTTCATAATGAGGACGCTGTTGAACCTTCAACTGGTCAGCCCAAGAAACCAGAGATAATAACATTCTATAACTCCACTAGAGGTGGAGTGGATACTGCTGACCAAATGAGTTGAAATAATGATGAATGCAGAAACAACAAACGTTGGCCAATGGTAACCTTTTATTCGATTATCTACGTCTACATGGATACTCTGCAAATCACATTGAAGTGCATGGCAGAGGGTTCATCGTAGAGAAACATCATACAAGTGGTTACTTGTATTATGTTTCTCTACAGTTGCCGGCCGCGGTGGCCGAGGGGACTGAGGCGCTTCAGTCACGGTCTGCACGGCCACTCGGGCATGGATATTTGTGCCGTCCTTAGTCTTAGGTAGTTGATAAGTACTTTGTAAGTTTGGGGACTGATGACCCCGTAGTTAGGTCCCATAGACTATACAAACATTTGAACATTGAACATATTCTCTACAGTTCCGTTCTCTACAGCTCGCGAGAAAAAGGAACAACTAAATCTTTCTGTTTTCAATATGATTTCTCTTATTTTATCATGATGGTCATGTCCCCTATGTAGGTGGGTGCTAACAATATATGTTCGCATTCAAGTTCAAGTGTTTGTATACCTTATGGGACTTAACTACAGGGTCATCAGTCCCTAAACTTACAAACTACTTATGAACTAGCTAACACTAAGGACGGCACAAATATTCATGCCCGAGGGGGGATTCGAACCCCCGACCGTAATGGCCGTGCAGACCGTGTCTGGCGCGCCGCAGTCCCCTCGGCCACCGCGGCCGGCTGTTCGCATTCTGTTGGTGAAAGAAATTTCGCAAATAGATCTCGCCGCAACAAATAACGCCTTTGTTTTAATGATTTCCATCCAAACTCGTGCATCATTTCCGTGACATGATGAATGTGGCCGGGATCAACTCCCTCATCATCTTTGGTAACGGTCTTGAGCCATTACACAGGAGGGTATTTCTTAAAAAGTTGGCCCTTGAATTCACTCTCCCAGAGTTGCAGAGTTTTTCAGAATCGCGTGTTTTTAGCAATAAAAATCGTTTCTCCTTTAGTTCCATTTTTAATTCCTTAATATACGTCCTAAAGCATTTATGTATGAAGTTAAGCAAATGTTTGAGATTTGTATAGCTTATGGGACTTAACTATGGGGTCATCAGTCCCTAAACTTACAAACTACTTATGAACTAGCTAATCCTAAGGACGGCACAAATATCCATGCCCGAGGGGGGATTCGAACTCCCGACCGTAGTGGCCGTGCAGATCGTTACTGGCGCGCCTCAGTTCCCTCGGCCAGCGCGACCGGCTGAAGTTTAGCCTGCCTAATTCAAAGGGGATGGGAGTTACAGTTTGAAATGTGTCTTTTTCTGGCACATTGCAACCGAACAAAATTACGGAAGGGTTGCGACCGACAGAGGGTTAATACTCAGTCTATGTTGGCAAGTTTGTCTCGCAGATGGCGTGGCATGTTATGTATCCTTCACTAAGAACTTTTCATGGCTTCGCCGGTCCTTGTGCCCAATAATACTGTAGTAGTACAGCAGTAGTGATTGTTAATGCAATGTTTCGTTGTGATCGATCCAGATGCGCATAGAAAGGGGCGTGGGGGAAGGACTGAATCAGTTGCCGTTTGGGGCCCGAAGACAGTCTCCCCTCCCCCAGAGCAAAATCCTGCCGTCGCTACTGAATCGAACTGATTTGGTATGTTTTATAAACAAGCATATACTATTACGAAGGAAGCTTGGAATATTTCGGAAAATTAACTCGGTACCTGAGGAAGAACTCGAAATTTTCGGAAAGATTTACTGGAAATTTCGTATTTTCTGGACCGATTTTTCGGAATACCTGGCAACACTGTGACGAGCCAAGTTGGCACTTATTATTAATATATTGTTGTTGTCTCGTGTCAGAAATGTAGCTTTTTTTTTATATAGTTCCGCCTTCCAGTTCTGTTGTCGCCTGCCAATAATCGATGGTATCCTTCAGTGTGTCTTACACCTAAATTGTTACGACCTCAATAATATACTCTGATTATTCATATCATAAATAGTCAGTTGAAGCAGTTAAGGCCTATAAATACCAAAAACACCTAAAGACGGCACTACGCCGAAAGACATCTCTGGATAAATAAAATAATAAATTACAGTGTTTTGGACCGCCCTTTTAGAATTATGTAAATATACGGCAGTTCTAACACTTTGGGCCCAAAATATAAAAAGAATATAAAAGAGTTCAGATTAGTCGTGGTGAAATGGCCGAGCGCTCTAAGGCGCCTTGCTGGGGTGCGAGCGGTTGATCCCCCTTCAGAGGTTCGAGTTCTCCCTTGGGCACGGATTTGTATGTTTTCCGTAAGTTAGTTTAAGTAGTTTGTAAACCTAGGGACTGATAAACTCAGTAGTTAAGTCCTTCAGATTTACAAATATTTTCAGTTCAAATTAAACTGTAGGCAACAACTGTGGAACATATTAACCTATATTATTCTACACATCAGTTACGTTATAAATTAATTTAATATTGAATTAAATATTTATTGTACTTTGGAATGGATATTTCAGGATTATTATTATTAGGCCAATTTGTATTCAAAAATGCAGAAAGAAAGCTCACATTCCTTAGTAATTTTATTTTTATTTTCACTAACTAATATCAAATACAGTAGATAGGGATATTTGTATTAAAAATCCAGAAAAAACTTATATTATTCAGTTTTTTGTTGTTGTTTTCCTTTTCACTCTCAAAAATATGAACCACAATACATAGGCATATTTATATTGAAAAATACAGAATAAAAATTGCATTCAGTTCAAATGTTTGTAGAACTTATGGGACTTAACTACCGGGTCATCAGTCCATAAGCTTACAAACTACTTATGAACCAGCTAAGACTAAAGACGGCACAAATATCCATGCCCGAGGGGGGATCCGAACCCCCGACCGCAGTGGCCGTGCAGACCGTGACTGGAGCGCCTCAGTCCCCTCGGCCACCGCGGCCGGCTTGCATTCAGTATTTTATTTTAATTTTCACTCGCGAAATATGAAACACAATAGATAGCTATATTGTAATAAAAATCATTGGGAGAAATTGCATTTGCTGTCTTGAGCCAGTTTCTTGAAGTTAGGTTCACGTGGGGAGCAGCTTATGCGAATAGTGTGTTCAATCCAAGTGTAAGGTCCGCCTCTAATGCAGTGGCGAACTAAGGCTGTCGGAGGCCCAGGGCGGCGGCAAAACAAAATGAGCCCGCCACCCCCCGTCCACTTAGAAATACATGTATTACTATAAAAAAAAAGTAAATTTCCAGATTTAGAGACCCTCCAGGCAGAGAGGCACGGTACAGTCTAAAAAAGAATAGCTTTCGAGATTTGTAAGCCCCAGGACGAAAAGAGCGTTAAAAAAAATAAAAATAAAAAGAAGAAGAAGAAGAAAACGTGTTTTCCAAGTATTTGGCGCCCCCCCCCCCTAGTCCACCACTGCTCTAATGACCACGGCGGCCGCAGTGGACGAGCGGTCTGCGGCTCGCCAGTCACGGTCTGCACTGCCGCTACGGTCGGGGGTTCCAATCCTCCCTCAGGCATGCGTGTTTGTGTTGTCTTTAGCATAAGTTTAAGTTAGTCTAGTAATAAGTCTAGCGACTCATAACCACGAAGTTTGGTCGCATAAGACCTCACACACATTTAATGACCACGCTGTCGACAGGGCGTTAAACACTATTCTTCTTTCCTTCCTTCCTTTTGTAGCTCGGTATTGAATGCATTTAAAAGATTCATAATGTCTTTCAAGAAAGTTACAGCTAGCGTACTGTGTTCATTTGCTAGGAACTCCAAACGATTTCTTGCTTCTTGTGAATCCAAGATTTCTAAGAAGGACATTACTTCTTCTTTTATCTGCCAAAAACGTTCAATCACTTGACCTTTACTTAGCCTACGAACTTTGTTATACTGCAGCAAGACAGAATGCGCCGAATCACACTCAGAAAGAAACTCTTTCTGTCTGTGCTAAAGAGAAGAACGAGACCTTATAAAATTAATCAACCTGTCCATTACTTCTTTCAGAATCACACCAAGTTTTCCACATAGGGCTGTCTGGTGAATTATGCACTGATAAGATAGTAGAGCGCCTCGGTTGCACAGTGGTAGAGTGCCAGACTACAAATCCAAAGGTCGCGGGTTCGATCCCCGCCAGGTCCTAGGATTTTTATCTGTCACTTTCCACTTCTTTCACCTCTGGCAGTATTGCTCATGTGAAAAATACCGAGTAGCACCGTGGTTCGGAACCCACGTTAAACTGTAGGTCCCCCTATAACTGGCTGGGTAAGTCAGTTCGAAAGGTCGGAGGAAGGCAACGGCATACCACCTCCAAATAGGACCATGCCTAGTAAAGCACTGTGGTGTTCAAACCAATCTTCGGATTGTTGACTGCTTTACCTTTAAGATAGTAGACCAGCATTCTTATCTTTGATTCTCTTTACCAGACCTTTTTCTTTGCCGATCATCGCTGGGGCCCCTTCAGTTAAAAGAGACACCATTGTATCGTAACTAATGTTTCAGCTTTCCGTGAAGTCATCAAAATTCTTGAATAAATCTTCTCCGCGTGTCTTGCCTTTCAAGGGCAAAATTATTAGCAATTCTTCACTGAATTCTTTACTTTCAATATACAAAAATCGCGCGAAAATGGACATATGTTCTTCATCAACGTCACATGATTCATCTAGTGCTATGGCGTAGCAAGGTGCCTTTTGCAGATGTTCTAGCAAACTACTTTTATTGTCAGCGGCCAAAATTTCGGTTCCCCTTGTATTACTTCTTGCAGACAGTGGAATGCCTCGAATTGCGGCAACAACATTCTTTTTCTCTTCGAAAAGTGCTTTGGCCACTTCCAACATACATTCTTTTACTATCACAAAGTCTGAAAATGACTTCTAGTGCTTATTAAGTGTCCAACACACACGCATCGCTGCTTCTGCAGATTTCTCTTGCTCGCTCATAGAGCGAACTGGTAAGGCTGTGCTTTTCTTGTAAGATGCTATATATGGCTGGAGTTTTCCTTGACTAGCTGCACTACCCGGAGGAAAAGTTTTATGGAACTGCTGATGAGATGTTTCGTAGTGTCGCTTTATATTGGCACTTTCAACGAGAGCGATAGTTCTGTTGCATACTGAAACACGTCCACTGAATGTGTGGGCGTGTTCCATTTTGAGTTATTCATTACTCTAAAGTGTTTCTCCACCATTAATACTGTTTATTTGTATGTCAATTATTTTATACCTTTATTAATGATCAATGTCCCATGTTTATATGTTTTTTCGTCCGAGTGATTGAACTTGTGTGTTCGTATGCATGTGGAAGGTTGCTTTTAATATTGACTGACTGCCGCGCAATGGCTTACAGTCGCCGCTTCGCGCTTTAGGTCTCGTTTACTTTAGTTAAGAACGCATGGCTTCGTATGACGTCTGCTCTGCCGTCTGCTGGGAAGCCAGAGACACCCTTAAAAATGTTCGAATGTTTGTTAAGCTTATGGGACTTAACTACGGGGTCTTCAGTCCCTAAACTTACAAACTACTTATCAACTACTTTATACTAAAGACGGCACAAATATCCATGCCCGAGGGGGGATTCGAACCCCCGACCGTAGTGGCCGTGCAGACCGTGACTGGAGCGCCTCAGTCCCTCGGCCGGCAGAGAGACACCCTTACTTGGCAAGGTGGGCTGTTCTTAGTGTAGTACCAACTTAATCATGGACGAAGGAGGTGACAAAAGAGACTTCTCTGTAGCTGTAGTAGAGGGTATTATCTCCGGCAGGTAGCGAGGGTTGGTAGACAGTAGGCTTTGAACGCACCCTGCGTCCGGTGCGGAGAGGGTAAGGCTCTGCTCGTGGCCTGAGGCACCACTCTTGCCGCGACCGCCGAACTGAGTATTTCGTCGAATCATGCTGAGGGGATGGCATGCTGTTAGGACTTTATTTGTGATCAGGCAGTTTTGGTTTATCAATGATAGTTTTTCTTGAGTAATTATTTCGCTATGTGAGGCGAAGTTTCTTACTTTTCATGTCTCGAGTAATTCAGTGTAAATTTAGTATTTGTATTTTCATTCCAGTAGTGATTTTTGTGTCGAGTTTATCAAGTTAGAGTACACATGTGTGGCTTTCAGCCTTTGCTTAAATTTAGTATGTTTAAATTCCTTGCTGTTTTTAACTAACGTTTTCGTGTGGTGTCTGTTTCTGTGAGCATGCTAAATTCTCTCTCGGAATTTCTCGATTGAATCCGTCTTTACTATCTTGGTACGACTGATTGCACAACCTGCTTTAGTAATGGTCATTACTTCAGCCTTCAGCCATTCTTTTTACTGATACTAACTTGCTTCTATTGAATTCTTGCGTGTGCTTCACTTGCTTAATCTAAGTTAATTTCTTTTTGTAAATTCTATGTAGTTCACCGTGGTCGTACACCAAGTGGTACTTGACGATAGTATGCTGCTGCCTCCTCACACATGAGTTCGTTTGTGCATAGTATAATTTCAATCTCGTCAAAACGCCCCAACGCTTCGTTTTGCTGCTACTATGAATTGTTCCCACCTGAGTGAGTGTCGCAAGCATTATGCGCGTGTCTGTGAATGAATGAGTGTGCTTACTTTATCCCCTGCATATCTACAAATATCCTCTCATGTTTACCTCCATATTCATAAAGGGCAGAAACTATTTTATTACGGGCAGTAACTTTATAATTTAATTTGCTGTTGTACAAGGTGTGTTCTTCATTGTACTTATTTGGTCTCCCCTCATTTTGCTTGTTCATTTTATTGAATAGATAATCATTTAAACTATCAAACCTCTGATTTATAATTTCATGATCCACATCCCATGTTTAATTATCTATTCCTTTTCATGTATATTATTTGTGTTTGTTAAAACGTTGTATGCTACCTTAAGGAGTGAGCAGTTAGATAAATGTCCATTGCACAAGTATTGTGGCCACTCGCAAAGTAATTTAGAGCAGCAGTGAGCGTTTTAACTTACATTTCCTGATCTCTACTGCCCGAGATCATTCATAGAAAATTTAACAAGCTACTTTCAAAATGAGGCAACTGAAACAGCTCCTGGCCTATTAGACATCGTAAAACAATATTGTTCAGAACACTCAGTCAAAAACTTCCTATTTTCACTATCAACTTTATGCTTTTTACAATCCATATCGATCCAAAAGAAACGTAATAATGAAAAACTCTGTAAGAAATCGCAACGACTACTGACAAAGCGGCGGATAAAGTGGTGCACTTTATTTACAGTCGTTCTGAATAAAAGTATTGGTGCCCGGCACACAGCACGTGCCAACGCACCGCCAAGGAGCTGCAGATAGTTCAGTGTCAAAGTGTACGCTGCCGCACACCAAATGAGCCGCAATGCAAAGGAGCCGCTTCATTGTCAACGATCGCAGCCGCCAAGTGAACTCGACACAAGTTTCATAAAGCAGCTTTGACCTTTCGTTCGAGTTACGAGCACAAAAATGGTGTTTAAATTAATATGGCTTCTCCGGTTTAATCAACTATAGGGGAATAAAACTGATAGCGCATACTATGAAAATCTGGGAAAAGAAAATAAAAAGACGGCTTTGAGAAGAAACAGCGATAGGGAATGAACAGATCGGATTCATGCCGGGGAGAGGAACAACGGACGATTTTTATGCGTTCCGGCAAATTATGGAGAAACATAGGGCGAGGAGACCTGGAAAAGGCTACGACGGAGTGCCACAGCAAGACACCTGGAGGTACATGATAGAGAGAGAAGTACCAGAGAAATAGGTACGTCGTATTCAGGGCATGTATTATGGTGCCAGAATCCAGGTGAGAAGCAGTGTGGCACTAACAGACTGGATACCACCGCAATTTGGGTTGAGTTGAGCCCATATATCTTCAGTCTGGTCATCGATGTATTATCAGAATAGATTAGAGAACAAGCTCCTTGATGTATGATGTTCGCAGATGATGCAGTATTGTTGTAGCACCAACAAGGATGAGCTGGAAATGAGATTGGAGGTGCGTGCGGTCGTTCGCTGTCGGGGATTCGAGTCCTAAAATGTTCAAATGTTTGTATAGTCTATGGGTCTTAACTACGGGGTCATCAGTCCATAAATTTAGAAACTACTTATGAACTACTTACGAACTATGACGGCAAAATATCCATGCCCGAGGTGGGATTCGAACCACCGACCGTAGTGGTCGTGCAGATCGTGATTGGAGCGCCTCAGTCTCCTCGGCCACCGCGGCCGGCAGGTTCGAGTCCTCCCTCGGGCATGGGTGTTTGTGTTGCCCTTATTGTTGTTGTTGTTGTGGTCTTCAGTCCGGAGACTGGTTTGATGCAGCTCTCCACAATACCCTATCCTGAGCAAGCCTCTTCATCTCCACATAAGAACGACAACCTACATCTGTCTGAATCTGCTTACTGTATCCATCTCTTGGTCTTCCCCTGCGATTTTTTCCCCATACACTTCCCTCCAACGCTAAATTCACACTTCCTGGATGTCTAAGAATGTGTCCTACCAATCAATCCCTTCTTTTAGTCAAGGTATGCCAGAAATTCCTTTTCTCCCCAATTCTGTTCAGTACCTCCTCATTAGTTACGCGATCCACCTACCTAATCTTCAGCATTCTTCTGTAGCACCATATTTCAAAAGCCTCAATCCTCTTCCTGTCCGCACTGTTTATCGTCCATGTCTCACTCCCATACAAGGCAACACTCCATACAAATGCCCTCAGAAAGGACTTCCTTAGGCTTAAATCAATATTCGAGTTTAACAAATTTCTCTTTTTCAAGAACGCTTTTCTACCCATTGCCATTCTGCATTTTATATCCTCTGTACTGCGACCATCATTTGTTATTTTACTGCCCAAGTAACAAAACTCATCTACCTCCTTTATTGCTTCGTTTCCCAATCTAATTCCTTCAGCATCACCTGATTTTCTTACATTGCACTCCATTACCCTAGTTTTGCTCTTGTTAATGTTCATCTTATATGCACCTCTCAGCACACTGTCTATTCCGTTCAATTGCTCTTCCAGGTCCTTTGCTGTATCGCAATGTTTTTAATTCTTCACCCTGAACTTTAATTCCTTCACCAAATTTCTCCTTGCTTTCCTTTATAGCTTGCTCAATATACAAATTGAACAACATTGGAGAAAGGCTACAACCCTGTCTTACTCCCTTCCCAACTGATGCTTCCCTTTCATGCCCTTCGAGTCTAATAACTGCGGTCTGGCTTTTGTACAAGTTGTAAATAACTCTCCTTTCCCTATATTTTACTCCTGCTTGCTTCAGAACTTGAAAGAGTTCATTCCAATTAACATTGTCAAAAGCCTTCTCCAAATCTACAAAGCTAGAAATGTAGGTTTGCCTTTTCTTAATCTATCTTCTAGGATAAGCCGTAAAGTGAGTATTGCCTCCCGTGTACCTACATTTCTCCTGAACCCAAACTGATCTTCCCCGAGGTCGGCTTCTACCAGCTTTTCCATCCTTCTGTATATAATTCGCGTTAATATTTTGCAACCATGACTTATTAAACTGATGGTTCTGCAGTTTTCACACCTGTCTGCACCTGCTTTCTTAGGGATGGGGATTATAACATTTTTCTGGAAGTCTGATGGTACTTCACCTGTCTCATACATCTTACACACTAGGTGAAACAATTTTGTCATGGCTGGTTCTCCCAGAGTCTTCAGTAGCTTTGAGGGAATATCATCTACTCCAGGGGCCTTGTTTCGACTTAGGTCTTTCAGGGCTCTGTCAAATTCTTCTCTCAGTACAGTATCTTCTATTTCAGCATCATCTACACCCTCTTCCCTTCCTACAATATTGTCTCCAAGTTCATTTCCTTTGTAAAGCCGCTCTATATACTCTTGCCACCTTTCAGCTTTCCCCTGTTTGCTGAGAACTGGTTTTCCATCAGTGTCCTTGATATTCATAGAGCTGTTTTTCTTATCTCCGAATGTTTCTTTTATTTTCCTGTAGGCTGTATCTATTTTCCCCTATTTATACATTCTTCTACATCCTTGCATTTGCCTTCTAGCCACTCCTGCTTAGCCATTTTGCATTTCCTGTCAATCTCATTTCTTAGTCGTCTGTACTCCATTTTGCCTGTTTCATTTACTGCATTTTTATATTTTCTCCTTTCATCGATTAAATTTAGTATTTCCTGTGATATCCAAGGGTTTTTTGTAGGTCTTTCCTTCCTACCTATTTTGTCCTCTGCTACCTTCACTATTTCATCTCTCAATTTTACCCATTCTTCCTCTACCGTTTTATTTTCCCCTGTTTCTGTCAATTGTTGCCTAAAGCTCCCTCTGATATTCTTAAGAACCTCAGGTTCCTTCAATTTATCCAGGTCCCATCTCCTTATTTTCCTACCTTTTTGTAGTTTCTTTAGTTTCAGCCTACAGTTCATAACCAACAAGTTATGGTCAGAGTCTATCTCTGCCCCTGGGTATGTCTTACACTGTAGAACCTGGTTCCGAAATCTATGTCTTACCATTATAAAATCTATCTGGTATCTCCCGGTGTCTCCTGGTCTCTTCCACGTATATAACCTTCTTTTGTGATTCTTGAACCAGGTGTTTGTTATAACTAAATTATGTTCTGTGCAAAATTCTACCAGGCGGCTTCCTCTTTCATTCCTTTTGCCCAGACCATATTCACCTACTATCCTCCCTTCCCTTCCTTGTCCTACAACCGAATTCCAGTCTCCCATAACAATTAAGTTTTCCTCTCCCTTAATTGTCTGAATAATTTCCTTTAGCTCCTCATATATTTCTTCGATTTCTTCGTCGTCGGCAGAGGTAGTTGGCATATAAACCTGTACTACTGTTGTCGGTGTTGGCTTCGTATCTATCTTGACAATGATAATGCGATCACTGTGCTGCTCATAGTAGTTTACCCGCATTCCTATTTTCTTATTCATTATCAATCCTACTCCTGTGATACCCCCAATTGATTTTGTATTTATAATCCTGTACTCACCTGACCAGAAATCCTGTTCATCTTGCCACCGAACTTCACTAATCCCCACTATATCTAATTTCAACCTATCCATTTCCCTTTTTAAATTTTCTAATTTTCCTACTCGATTAAGGGATCTAACATTCCACGCTCCGACACGTAGAATGCCAGTATTGTCTTTCCTGATGAATACATCCTCCTGAGTAGTCCCCGCCCGGAGATCCGAATGGGGGACTATTTTACCTCCGGAATATTTTACCCGAGAGTATGCCATCATCATATGTTCATACAGTAGAGCTGCATGTCCTCGGGAAAGGTAACGGCTGTAGTTTCCCCTTGCTTTCAGCCGTTCGCAGTAGCTGTGTGGCAAAGCCACATTAGCTGATGTTACAAGGCCAGCTCAGTCAATCATCCAGACTGTTGCCCCTGTAACTACTGAAAAGGCTGCTGCCCCTCTTCAGGAACCACACGTTTGTCTGGCCTCTCCACAGATACCCCTCCGGTGTGGTTGCACCTACGGTACGGCTATCTGTATCGTTGAGGCACGCAAGCCACCCCACCTCGGCAATGTCTGTGGTTCATGGGAGTGGGTTGCCCTTATTATAACTTACTTTAAGTTAGTGTACGTAGTTTGTAAGCCTAGGAACTAATTTCCAACGTAGTTACGTCCCTTAGATTTACAAACAAACAAAGAAAACGGAGTTCATGTGACTATGAGAACAAGGGGAAGAAACAATCCTGTTGGATGGGCAAGAGTTGAAGAAAGTCCGTAGGCACCAGTTGCAGCATTTCTTATAAGAAGGTAACTACGTATTTTTAATGTCACTTTTTTTATTATTATTACTTAATCTAATCTCAGACGTGAGGGTACCGCTTTTGTGTGGGACACGCTATATACAACTATTTTCACGTTGTGGTACAACATTTTTCGACAACTACAAAAGCGAAAATAAGAATATATTTTGTATTAGGAGTAGATGCATCCATAAATATAATTGCATTTTTAGCTTCTTCTTTTATCATCTCCAAGTAGAAAGCCATCAAGTATAACGTTAGAATATTTTATTTCAGTCCAGCAACAGTAAAGTCGCAGTTTACTTTAATTTTTTCCTCTCTTCCACTTCGAATCACAAAATATATATTCCACTAATTGACTAGTATGGAAAAAATCCAGTTTATGGCTCTCAAGTATGACCTGAAGTAAAACTGTACCAGATCTTTGTCCATTGTAATCGCTCGCCACCCAAGAAAAATTACTTCATAATTGTTTTCTGGTTATGGTTCAAATGTTTTGTAATTCTTTTCGGACCAAACTGCGTGGTCTTCAGTCCGTAGCTTACAAACTACTTAAACTAACCTAACCTACGGACAAACACACACACCCATGCCCCAGGGAGGACTCGAACCTCCACGGCGAGCAACCGCGCGCTCCGCGGCGAGACGATTTAGACCGCTCGGCTACTCCACCGCGGCTCTGGGTATGGTTCATTAACACATGACGAGGGAGCTACACACTTGACGAGCGAATCAAATTTTTCGGCACTGCAATGCTTCACTCTACGCGCAACAGCCGCCGAGTTCGTAGGCTTGCGATCGCGGCATGACGCCGATCAGATAACTCGCAATAACTGGCGAAAGGAGGTAGATATCGGGTGCGACTACTATTTCAAAAACTTTTCTGTACATTTAGCTCCATTTCATTCGCTGTAATCTATGGTCTAAATGGCATAGAACAGTAAGCTGGCCGGCCGCAGTGGCCGAGGGGACTAAGGCGCTGCCGCGGTGGAGTAGCCGAGCGGTCTAAAGCGTCTCGCTGCGGAGTGCGCGGTTGCTCGCCGTGGAGGTTCGAGTCCTCCCTGGGGCATGGGTGTGTGTGTGTTTGTCCTTAGGTTAGTTTAACTAGGTTTAAGTAGTTTGTAAGCTACGGACTGATGACCACGCAGTTTGGTCCGATAGAATTACAAACATTTGAACATTTGAACTAAGGCGCTCCAGTCACGGTCTGCACGGCCACTACGGTCGGGGGTTCGAATCCCCCCTCGGACATGGATATTTGTGCCGTCCTAGTTCGTAAGTAGTTCATAAGTAGTTTGTAAGTTTAGGGACTGATGACCCTGTAGTTAAGTCCCATAGACTATACAAAAATTTGAACATTTTGAACAGTAAGCTGCCCGCTATCGAACTTTCTCACCTTTTCAATACACGATTTCTAAATCAAGTGCGCATACTTGCCAAAAGCATCATTTGAAAACGAGTGTTACGAATTTCGAGAAGATGAATGTTTTATACGAAAGTCAAGATGTTGTCCTATCATGTGTCCAAAAATCAGATTTTTTAACCACATACTTTCATCAAAATCGACTGAGGAGCGTTACGAAACTAAAAACTCACTGCGGAATGGAAAGTAGACTTTTTATTTTTTCACAGGGAAGGCAAAGCTTTTAAGGAAAAAATAACTTCATAGAACGATGTGGCGTGGTCTTATATAGCGTCAAAATGTTTTGCAACTTGAAAATCGGAAAAGTTGATTTTCCCCCTCTTTTTCGGCTCGGCTCGGCCCGGCCCGGCGCGCAGTGTGAACACCCATGCTGTCGGCGTGCGCCGACTAGGCGTCAGCTGGATCGGCCCATCTCGTGAACGCACCCTAAGGCCAGGCGCACATTGGGATGGATGGATGGATGCTTAGGGTTAACGTCCCGTCGACAGCTTGGCCATTAGAGACGGAGCTAACGCTCGGAGTTTTTGGGTTAGGATGAGGAAGGAAATCGGCCGTGCCGTTTGAAAGGAACCATTCCGGCATATGCCTGGAGTGATTTAGGGAAATCACGGAAAACCTAAATCTGGATGGCCGGAGGTGGATTTGAACCACCATCCTCCCGAATGCGAGTCCAGTGCGTTACCACTGCGCCACCTCGCTCGGTCGCACATTGGGACGCAGCTGATGCAGGGCAGGGCAGGGCAGCAAAGCGAAGCGGAGGAAACACTTTGCGGCACAGCGTCTGCGCATATTGGGAGACAGTTTCTACCTATTGTTGCACAGTCGTTCCTAGTTGAACCAGTGTACAGTGTTTCCTTGTACAGTTATGGGTGCACTCATGAACCTTAGTTCAGAGTAGGATTCTGTTGAAGAAATGGACACGCTGATATTATTATATAACGCTTCATAACGCGAGAAATCAGAATGGAAATGCAGTAACATGAACAAGAGAAGCATCTTTGGGGAATTCACTATGACATCAGAGTTTTCTGATAAACAATTCCCGAACTACTTCCGTTTAGACCAGAGTCAATTCCACGAGGTTCACGAGCTGATGAGAAAATATGTATTTTCCGAAGGATGTAATGCCCAATGTTAGTGTGTTATAGACAGCAAATTGTTGCATCAAAGTTATGTACAAATTAGAGTTTATGTAATCTCAATGTCCTCACCTTTCCCAGACCTTATTTTTAAAAATCGCAGAGGAAGACCAAGAGATGGATACAGTAAACAGATTCAGACAGATGTAGGTTGCCGTTCTTATGTGGAGACGAAGAGGCTTGCTCAGGATAGGGTATTGTGGAGAGCTGCATCAAACCAGTCTCCGGACTGAAGACCACAACAACAACAACATTTATTCTTTCTGTAGTGTGTGTACTTATTATGTAAACTTAATACTGTACGTGATAATGATGACAGAACATCTACAGCGCATTCCATGCATTTTCCTTAAATACCTTTTTTTCCCCACATGTATTTAGCCACAGGAGAGAGAAGAGTATTGCCTACAGCTACAGAATGGGCGATCGAATTGTGTCAGATACTTTCAATTTCGTCTCACGTGTGATATGGAACACAATGCAACCACTATATTTACAACAACCCACAGCACAGACACAGAAAGCAAACGGAGAATGTTTCTAACAGCGATGACAGTTTCCACGCTGTATCGGAGCTCTTGGCGGAAAGCATATTGTGGTTAAGAAGCCAGTAACCAGTGGTTCATCATTTTTCAACTACTGACTTACATATTCTCTAGTGCTAATGGATACCCCCGATGCAAACTACAAGTTTATCACTACTGATGTGGGGTCAATAGGCAGGTCTAGCGATGGGAATATTTTTTTCAAGTATTACGTTTGCAAAAAAGTTACGGAGACAAAATTTACAGGTACCTCCGCATTCTGTACTAGAGCTTTCATTGATTACTAACAACAGTAGAAGTGCTCTAAGTACTTTCGTTGTGAGAGAGACGTTTACTGAGTATCTTAACACAGTCGGAAGAGCATTTCGGCGGACAGACAGCATTACAAAAGGAAAATACTAGAGAAAGCAATTGACATGTTTTACGACTTTTGAATAGATACATTAGTCGTGGACATAAAGTGAAGTTCCCTGTAATCATGAAAGCACATTGCTTTCATTTTGAACATGATGTACGTGAATAAAACTGAAGTAATAGAGCATAATACGTACCATTGTGCATATACAGATCTTCTGCAATAGAAACCCAAATTTGTCGTATTAATTTGGTTTTCATGTAGTCATTGTGATCGGTATCGTACAAAACTAGGTTTGGGGGAACTGCATCAATTACGGTTTCCTCCATGTCAAACATAGACTCGTGATAACGTGCGGTAAGCAGCTGGAGAAGACTGGCAGCGAGCGGGCAGTGGGGCAGCAGACCGCACGCCCACCCGAGCACGTGGTGTGTTTGCCGCCAAAGCTGCGCGGCACTCGCACAGCAGTCTGTGTCCCGGAGACTGTGCGGCCCAGGCGGAGGCAGGAGCTGCGCTGCCCTGGCCTGCCCTGTGCCGCAACTCGCGCTGCTGCATCTGAACCCGGTAGTCACAGAAACCTGTGCTGCCCTGCCCTGCCCTTCGTCTCCTGACCAGTGTAAGGCTGTGGCAGACCCGGGGCGGCGGAAGAACAAAATGAGGCCCCATGCCAAAAAAAAAAAAAAAAAAAAAAAAAAAAAAAAAAAAAAAAGTTTGTATAGCTTATGGGACTTAACTACGGGGTCATCAGTCCCTAAACTTACAAACTACTTATGAACTAGCTAACACTAAGGACGGCACAAATATCCATGCCCGAAGGGGGATTAGAACCCCCGACCGTAGTGGCCGTGCGGACCGTGACTGACGCGCCGCAGTCTCCTCGGCCACCGCGGTCGGCGCCCCCTGTCCACTTGCAAATACATGTATTACTATAAAAAGTAACTTTTAAGATTTGGAACCTCCCCCCTCCAGGGCGAGAGGAACGGGTCTAAGAAAAATAGCTCCCAAGATTTGGAGGCCCCAGAACGAGAGGTCAAGGGCGCTCTAAAATAAATCTATATCTATAAATGTGAATGTCTGTTCGGTGTACGTTTATCACGTCTGAACCACAAGACATAAAGAGCTCAAAATTTGTACAGTTACTAATGTCTACCCGGGGAAGGCTTTAGGCACGGTTTTATGGCGATCGGATAGCTATTTATCTGTATATATATTAATGTGAATGTCTGTTCGGCGTACGCTTATCACGTCCGAACGGCAAGACGCAGAGATTTAAATATTTTTACAGTTACTAAGTTATACCTGAGGAAGGTTTTAGGCACGGTTTTATAGCGATCTGATAGATATTTAGTAATTTGAAGTATATACGCGAAATACAGAACAATAATTACATTTTGAAAATTATATTTACTCTTTGAAAATGGTTTTATTGGTTGCATTGTTGCTTGAAGATTGATAATGATAAAAGGGTGGAGTATATTGGGATGGAAAGTTTTGTGTCCCAACTTCGTCGCCGCTTTTGTGTCCCAGCCTCGTCGTAGGTGTCGGTGGCCGAGTGGAATGAGCCCGACACAGGAACAAAAATAGCACGCTGGTGCAGGTGCGGAGGGGAGCAGCCAGAAACTATAAACACTAGAGTAAATTAGAAAGATATATATATTGCACAGAATGTAACAATACTTAACTTTTACATAGTACTGCAGAATGTTGATACATAGTTGTTAGAGGCCTGCCTTGTGCCTGTACGATAGCAAAGTCTTCACTGGTGCCTATCTGATTACGAAGGTCCTAACTGGTTGCTATCTCCGTCCGAAGTGACCGGTCTCTTTCCGTGGTGGCCACGAGCGGGGTTGCAGCAGAGGGCGCTCGTGGCTGTCGTCGTGAGAACGCCGCGCCGTGCGTGCATGGCGGCGCGCGGCGAAAGTAGGTGGCGCGCACTTTGTACTTGTGCGACACCACAGAAAGTTATCGGTGTATATCAAATTTTACGTGTGTGTGTGTTAATATTTCGCTCTGCAGCGAAAAGTACAGAACGCGAACGAATGGCCTGTGTGTAATTGTTGTCCGAAGTCTCCCGTTGTACACTATAGCAGTTCCATGCCGACTGCTGTAAGGGGTTGGAAGATATGGTGGTTGATAGTCGTCAAATTATAAAAAAAATTCGGACTGAAGGCCAGCGATGACGTTTGCGACTCTATAGCAAGGTGGTTACAAACAGCGAAACGTGATGCCACAGACCATATCTTTGGGGTATGTGTGCTACAATGTCTTCTGCTGTAAATGTCTCTGTAAGGATAAGCATACCAATAAGGAAATAGAAGAATAAATAAATAAAGCAGTAAAAAAAGAACTTACTTTTAATATATCCCTTTAAAAAACATCGATTTGACCTTTCGCGCATTACTTCAAGTGATCGATCTGTGATATTATTAAAATCATTATTGTTGAATCTTGTGATTGGATTCTTCGAAACGAGTGCATTTTTATGTGTGATTTGATCTACCAACACGCGAGCGGAGCCGCGGGTTTAAGCTAGTAAATAAATAAAAATAAAAAACCACGTGCATTCGAGGCATTTGGAGGTCCCCCAAGACGAGCGGCCCGGGGCGATCTGACCCCCCCCCCCCCCTTTAGTGCGCCGCTGCTCGGGACCGAAGCTCGGGACGAGTCCACGAACACTATATAATTGATAACGGTCGGCCCCAGCGCAACGCCACCGCACCGAGAAAAATACGAATTAATTTACAACGCTGATGGTGTGGCTCTAATGCCACCAAACTAGTTGGTTGAATAAAGCAGTATCATACAGCTGAAGCGGTTTCCATTCAATATGACCCAACAAATAATGCTTCTTGGAAACTGCCGAATCGTGGCGAATGATTACAAACGCCAGAGAGAAGAGAGACGGCCGCGTGTGAACAAACCAAACGCAGTAAACCTACAGCTGCCCAGACACGATTAAAATTCAGAAATCAAAGTATGATGAATAAAATCGCACCTCTTATTTGTTCAAGATGCAATGCTAAACGTTCAAAATGTTCAAATGTTTGTTAAGCTTAAAGGACTTAACTGCGTGGTCATCAGTCCCTAAACTTACAAACTACTTATGAACTAACTTATACTAAAGACGACACAAACATCCATGCCCGAAGGGGGATTCGAGCCCCCGACCGTAGCGGCCGTGCAGACTGGGACTGGCGCGCCGCACACCGCTCGGCCACTGAGGCCGGCAAGATGCAATGCAACACTCACACGACCTTTATACCGAAAAATGTTCAAATGTTTGTAGATCTATCGGACCAAACTGCGTGGTCATCAGTCCGTAGCTTACAAATTACTTAAACCTAGGTAAACTAACCTACGGACAAACACACACACCCATGTCCCAGGGAGGACTCGAACCTCCACGGCGAGCAACCGCGCGCTCCGCAGCGAGACGCTTTAGACCGCTCGGCTACTCCACCGCTGCCCTTTATACCGTTTACATTTAATATATTTAAACGAACACATCATGTTCATATATATTTCGACTTTCTCGTAAACGGGTCAAACGATTTGGATCAAATTTTGTATTTAGACAGTTTTTTACATTTTGAGTTTTTTTTCGTAAAAAAAAATAAAAAAACATTTTTATATAAAAACGCGATTTAACATATTTTAACACTGTCTCGTAAACCTTTATTTACTTTGCTATTTTGGTTTTTATGTTTATCAGAATATAGGTGTCTTTCCTAAAAGAATACGATTTTACACAAAAAATCATTTTATTCAAAAATGCGAATTTCGTGTATCTCGAAAGCGGCTTTAAATATTGGTATAAAATGTATTACTTAGAGTCGAATTTTGATATTTAAAGAGGTATATAGACGTGTTTAAGGAAACACGCTATTTTTTGAGTTTCCGATAAACACTATGGCCCACCCACATGGACCGGTATATTCATGTCACAAGCCACCAACACTCATCGCAGAAACGACGTGTTTTAACCCTTTGATCCGCAGTGGTATTCTCACAATACCACTATTTATTAGCTTCTCCGCCTTTTAATGTCTTAGTGGTATTGAGAAAATACCACCCATAATTCTGTAATTATGCGAAATAAATTTCTGAAAATAAATTTACATATAAACATTAGTGGTCTCTTTTGTTACTTTGTGTAGAACAATTACTAATGTTGAGGACAATTTATTTGATGTGCCGCAAAAAGCCCCTGATGCACCTAGCAGAAGTAGTCACAGACAATGAACATCTAAAAAAGGAACTGAGCCACTTACTAAAAGTATTTAGGAAAAATGACTACAGCAACAGCCAGATTTCACAAGCTATCCATCCGAAGCCACCCAAGCAGAAGACCGCCGAGGCTCGATATCGGGAAAGTTTGCCGTCTCGGTCTTCAGGTCTCCTACTAAATTACGAGAGCTGTGAACAATGATGTAGGTCATAGAACGCCAGGTGTATACAAGATACCGTGTGGGTGTGCACAGTTTTACATTAGATAGATAGTGCGTACTATTGAACAGTGGCATCAGTTGTGGCTTACTTTCAAAGACATAATATCAGTAGCAATCGAGAGATTTATACCAAATATATTTATAAAAGAGGGGGATGATACCCCGTGGTACACCAAACAAGGTCAGATCACTGTTGCAGAAGCAAAGAAAAACGCATGCAAAATTTAAAAAGACACAGAATCCACAAGACTGGCAATCTTTTACTGAAACTCGCAACCTAGCACGGACTTCAATGCGAGAAGCCTGTAGTAGTTACCACAACGAAATCCTGTCTCGTAATCTTGCAGAAAATCCAAAGAAATTCTGGTCATATCTGAAGTACACTAGCTGCAAAACACAAACAATACCTTCACTATGCTATAGCAATGGTAATACTACCGATGACAGTACTGCTAAGGCAGAATTACTAAACACAGCTTTCCGAAATTCGTTCACCAAAGAAGACGAAGTGAACACTCCAGAATTCAATCCAAGAACAGCTGCCAGCATGCGAAACTTAGAAGTAGATGTTCCTGGAGAAGTAAAACAACTTAAGTCACTAAACAAAAATAAATCTTCCGAGCCACATTGTATTCCAACTAGATTCCTCTCAAAGTATGCTGATGCAATAGCTCCGTAGATCCGTACCCAAAGACTGGAAAGTTGCCCAGGTTACTCCAATATTCAAGAAAGGCAATAGGACTGATCCCCAAATATACAGGCCAATCACTGACGTCAATTTGTAGTAGGATTTTGGAACATATACAGTACTTCGTTCGAACATTATGAACTACCTCGAACAGAACGACCTATTAACCAATAGTCAACACGGATTCAGAAAGTATCGGTCTGGCAAAACACAGCTTGCCCTTTATTCACGTGAAGTGTTAAGTGCCATCGACAAGGGATCTCAAATCGATTCCATATTTCTGGATATCCGGAAGGCTTTTGTCACTGTACCCCACAAGTGGCTTCTTATGAAATTGCGTGGTTACGGAATATCTCCCCAATTGTGCGTTGGACTCACGATTTCCTATCAGAAAGGACACAGTTCGTTGTAATTGACGGTAAGTCATCGAGTAAAACAGAAGTGATATCTGGCGTTCCACGGGGAAGCGTAACAGGTCCTCTACTCTTCCTCGTGTTTATAAACGATTTAGGAGACAATCTGAATAGCTCCCTTAGACTGTTCGCGGATGATGCTGTCGTTTATCGGTTAGTGAAGTCAACAGAGGATCAAAAGCAACTGCAAAGCGATTTAGACAACATTTCTACATGGTGCGAAAATTGGCAGTTGACACTAAATAAAGAAAAGTGTAAAGTAATACGCATGGCCACTAAGAGAAATCCACTGAACTTCAATTACGCGATAAATAAGTCAAACCTTAAGGCCGTAAATTCTAGCAAATACCTAGGAGTTACAATTACGAACAACTTAGACTGGAGAGAACACACAGAAAATATTGTGGGGAAGGCGAACCAAAGATTACGTTTCATTGGCAGAACGCTTCGAAGATGCACCAACTCCATCAAAGAGACTGCCTACATCACACTTGTGCGTCCTCTCCTGGAGTACTGTTGCCCATTTTGGGACTCTCGCCAGGTGGGACTGACAGAAGATATTGAGAAGGTTCATAGATGAGCAGCTCGTTTTGTTTTATCACGTTACGGGGGGTGGGGGGAGCGTCACGAAAATGTTGCTCGAATTTGGATGGAGATCATTAAAAGAAAGACGTTATTCATTGCAGCGTAATCTGTTTGCGAAGTTTCAATCACCGACTTTTACTTCTGGATGTGAAAATATTTTGCTAGCACCCACCTAATTAGGGACACCCCAAAAAATAAGAGAAATCGGATCGAAAACGGAATGAGTTAGGTGTTCTTTCTTCCCGCGCGCTATTAGAGAATGGAACGGTAGAGAAAAGTTATGAAAGTGGTTAATGAACCCTCTGCCAGGCACTTAAATGTCATTTGCAGAGTGTCTATGTACATGTTTCCATTTACGTTATCCTGAGTGATCGGCAATTGCAGAACATGCTCTGGAAGACAAACAGCATTCGACGAGACATCAGCCGTTATAAGAAAGATACGTTCTGGATTAACGTAATAAAAGAGGCGATCGAAAGTAGAGTATGTGACAAAATACAATAAAGGCAGAGGTTTGCAGCTAAGCACAGCTTGGGACCCGGCCATCGTTCGGTTGAAGCGGGCATGCAACCAAAACATTAACACATAAGCTGCGAGCCGAGGCCAACGAGAAAGAAAGGCCACAGCGCAGACGTCATGCCACGTAGGCAAGGTAGTTCTGCGGCGGCGCGATCGCTAGCCGATTGGCCGGCCGCTGGGGCACAGCCCACTGCGTCATAGCGGGCAGCCACTGAGCTAGCGATGGCTCCGGCTCAGAACTGTCTTCCTTACGTGGCATGACGTGCGCGCTTGGGCCTGTATTTCGCTGCGAGCATCAGTGAGTCACAGGAAGCCGCGCAGCTACATAACGACGACGGCAGCAATGATTCGACAGCCTCCACTTGACAGTGGCTGAGATCTCGGCCGAAAGATCGTGGATTTCAAACTACTAGACGCGGCTGGAAACCCGAGAGAATTTTATCATTAAAACTCGCCGCGAAACTATGCATTCATACAGACCTATGTTAGTTAGACAGTCTAAAACGCAACCAGATCAGCTATGACGACTATTGAATTAATTAGTGATGCTCTGAATTCATCTAATGACAGCTGCCTTAGAATTAATTTCATTACTTATTCAACGCCTGCAAACCTCCCTATGGATGCAAAAGATTTGCTTTGTTCATTTTTATCAGTACTGGATGCAACAGGATCTCATTGAAACATGGACAACACAAGTTATAATTCCAGTTTTTAAAATCGCGAAAGATCCAAACACGGCCTCCAGTTATCGTTCGATAGCTTTGTCGTCATGTGTTGCAAAATCTCTAGAGCGAATGGTTAAAAAGCTACTGGAATAGTGACTTGAAATAATAATTTGATGCCTCTGAGTCAATACGGACTCAGAAAAGGAAATATGGATAATTTGTATCTACTCAGCCTTGCACTCGCAAAAAAAAAAAAAAAAAAAATAAAAAAAAATAAAAAAAAAAAAAAAAAATAAATAAATAAATAAATAAATAAATAAATAAATAAATACATAAAAATCGTCGCCGTCTTTCTAGACTTTAAGGGAGCTTATGTTCATATTCAGATACCAATTCTCTTGAACAGGCTAACAAATCGGAATTCCTTCGAAGATGATTTATAGTAGTGTCTTTCATTACCATGGTCTCTCAAAGAAGAATATACAGGGTCTAAGGGTATGCCGGCCGCGGTGGCCGAGGGGACTGAGGCGCTCCAGTCACGGTCTGCAAGGTCACTACGGTCAGGGGTTCGAATCCCCCCTCGGGCATGGATATGTGTGCTGTCCTTAGTCTTAGCTAGTTCGTAAGTAGTTTGTAAGCTTAGGGACTGATGACCCCGTAGTTAAGTCCCATAAGTTCTACAAACATTTTGTCTGAGGGTGTTTCAGAAAGGATGGCGCAAACTTACACGGTTGAAAGTACACGATAATCGTCCTATTAGGACACATTAATTTCAAATTTAAGATTTACATCGAATTTAGTTTGCATTTCACTGACTTTATTGTAAACATTGTCCTACTTAGATGGAGCTCCGGCACACTTTGCTGCTGCTGTCGCGCAAATACGCCCAATGATGGATAGGTCGAGGCGGACCTGAACCTTGGCCTCCAAGATCACCTGATCTAAATAAAGCCTTTGGTTTTTCTGTGTCTGGGGTGAGTTCAAAAGCGAAGTGTACAGCGCACCCGTTAACACGCTTGAAGAACTGGAGCGGAGAGCTGTAAACGCTTCTCAAGAATTCCCAAATGATTAATGGTTTTCGAAAGAATTCGAAATTCATTGTAGAGACGAGCACAATATTGCATCCAGATGCAATGAAGACTCTTCTAACACCTCCTTTAACAGGTAACCATACGTAAAATGATCTGAATGCGATGTAAAATCTAATAGTAAAGTCTACATATCAAAATTAATGTGTATTAGCTAGGACGATGTTTTCAATGACGACATTGGCGGCTTGGAACCATACCTACGTAATTATCTTCCAAACGGTTCGTTTTCGGACCCAATTTTACTGGGATATTTTTGCTTCTATTATCGTGTACTTCCAACCGTATAAGAAACCTATTCTTAAAAGACGTAATGGAGAAGGCATTAGTCGTCGCCAGACACCACAGTCCACACACGCACGCAATGCCTGCTGGATGCATCGGCTGCTGCCCGTGCCCCAGGGGAGTGTGATAGGACCGCTATTATTTTTATCTTTATAAACGATCTGATGGACACAGTAACTTGTAATTTGAGGTTGTTTGCTGATGATGCTGTGGTTTATGGGAGTGTGTCGTCTTTAATTGACTGTAATAGAATATAATATAAAAATGCACTAAATGAAACAGGCAAAATGGAGTACAGACGACTAAGAAATGAGATTGACAGGAAGTGCAAAATGGCTAAGCAGGAATGGCTAGAAGGCAAATGCAAATCTGTAGAAGAATGTATAAGAAGGGGAAAGTAGATACCGCCATCAGGAAAATAAAAGAGACATTTGGGGACAAGAAAAGCAACTCTACGAATATCAAGAACTCAGATGGGAAATCAGTTCTCAGCAAAGAAGGGAAAGCTGAAAGGTGGAAAGAGTATATAGAGGGGCTCTACAAAGGAAATGAACTTCGAGACAATATTGTGGGACGGGAAGAGGATGTAGATGAGGATGAAATAGGAGATACTGTACTGAGACAAGAATTTGACAGAGCCCTGAAACACCTAAGTCGAAACAAGGCCCCTGGAGTAGATGATATTCCCTCAGAGCTACTGAAGTCTCTGAGGGGAACCAGCCATGACAAAACTATTTCACCTGGTGTGTAAGATGTATGAGACAGGCGAAGTACCCTCAGACTTTAAGAAAAATGTTATAATCCCCATTCCAAAGAAAGCAGGTGCAGACAGGTGTAAAAACTACAGAACCATCAGTTTAATAAGCCATGGTTGCAAAATATTAGCACGAATTATATATATAAGGATGGAAAAGCTGGTAGAAGCCGACCTCGGGGAAGATCAGTTTGGGTTCAGGAAAAATGTAGGAACATGGGAGGCAATACTCAATTTACGGCTAATCCTAGAAGATAGATTAAGAAAAGGCAAACCTACATTTCTAGCTTTTGTAGATTTGGAGAAGGCTTTTGACAATGTTGATTGGAATAAACTCTTTCAAGTTCTGAAGCAATCAGGAGTAAAATATAGGGAGTGTAAGGTTATTTCCAACTTGTACAAAAACCAGATAGCGGTTGTCAGAGTTGAAGGGCATGAAAGGGATGCAGTGGTTGGAAAGGGAGTAAGACAGGGTTGTAGTATTTCACCATTGTTATTCAATTTGTACATTGAGCAAGCTATAAAGGAAAGCAAGGACAAATTTGGAGAAGGAATTACAGTTCAGGGTGAAGAATTAAAAACATTGCGTTTTGCCGATGACATAGTAATTCTGTCAGATACAGCAAAGGACCTGGAAGAGCAATTGAACGGAATGGACAGTGTGCTGAAAGGTGCATATAACATGAATATTAACAAGAGCAAAACTAGGGTAATGGAGTGCAGTGTAAGAAAATCAGGTGATGCCGAAGGAATTAGATTAGGTAACGAAGCAATAAAGGAGGTAGATGAGTTTTGTTACTTAGGCAGTAAAATAACAAATGATGGTCGCAGTACAGAGGATATAAAATGCAGAAAGGCAATGGGTAGAAAAGCGTTCTTGAAAAAGAGAAGTTTGTTAACATCGAATATTGATTTAAGCCTAAGAAAGTCCTTTCTGAAGGCATTTGGATGGAGTGTTGCCTTGTATGGGAGTGAGATATGTACGATAAACAGTGCGGGCAGGAAGAGGATTGAGGCTTTTGAAATATGGTGCTACAAAATAATGCTGAAGATTAGGTGGGTGGATCGCGTAACTAATGAGGGGGTACTGAACAGAATTGGGGAGAAAAGAAATTTCTGGCATACCTTGACTAAAAGAAGGGATTGATTGGTAGGACACATTCTTAGACATCCAGGAAGTGTGAATTTAGTGTTGGAGGGAAGTGTGTGGGTAAAAGTCGCAGAGGAAGACCAAGAGATGGATTCAGTAAGCAGATTCAGACAGATGTAGGTTGCCGTTCTTATATGGAGATGAAGAGGCTTGCTCAGGATAGGGTATTGTGGAGAGCTGCATCAAACCAGTCTTCGGACTGAAGACCACAACAACAACAATAGCATACAGGATGACTTAGACAAAGTTTCTAGTTGTTGTGAAGAATGACAGCTAGCTCTCAATGTAGAAAAATGTAAGGCGATGCGCATGAGTAGGAAAAACAATCCCGTAATGTTCGAATACAGCATTAGTAGTGAGCTTCTTGATGCAGTCGCGTCTTTGAAATATCTAGGCGTAACATTACAGAGCGATATGAAATGAAGCGGACATGTAAGGACAGTTGTGAGTAAGGCGGACAGCCGATTCGGTTTATTGGGAGAATTTTGGAAAGATGTTCTTCATCTGTAAAAGAGACCTCGAGTAAAACGCTTGTACGACCACGACTTGAGTATTGCTCAAGTGTTTGGGACCCGCAGCAGATCAGTTTAAAGGAAGACATAGAAGCAGTTCAGAGGCGAGCAGCTAGGTTTGTTACTGGTAGGTTCGACCAGTGCGCGAGTGTCACGGAAATGCTCTGGGAATTCAATTGGGGATCGTTAGAGGAAAGAAGACGTTCTTTTCGTGAATTTCTGTTGATGAAATTAGAGCGCCGGAATTTGAAGCTGAGTGTAGTACGATCTTCCTGCCGCCTACTTATATTTTTCGTAGTATTCTCAAAGACAAGATAAAAGAAATTAAGGCTCGTACGGAGGCATTTTTTTCCTCGTTCTATTTGGGAATGGAATAGGAAAAGAAATGCCTAGTACTGGGATAGTGTACCCTCCGCTGCGCACCTTACGGTGGATCGCGAAGTATGTATGTAGACGTAGATCCTGCTATGGACTGTGCGCCAGAAGTTCGAGTCCTCCCTCGGGGCATAAGTGAGTGTGAGTTGTCCTCAGTGTAATTTAGTTTAAGTAGTTTGTAAATTTAGAGACTGATCACCATAGCAGTTCGGTCCAAGAGGTTTACCAACATCTAAACATGTTTACTAAATGCAAGCATTCTTTCATTAAACAGCACTCCGGCGAGATATAGAACTAAATCAGTACGTTTAATTTACTGCAGTTTCAAAGCAGGTACATTTATCGTGACTATTACGGCTTTCGCTCAGTAAAATGAGAAATCTCGCCGGATTGGAAAGGTAGGGGTCAATAAGTCAGCTCTAGAGCCCTGTATTGGGAGAGTACCGCCAACCGGGCGAGCGCCGCCATTGTAGGCCTATCTCGCAATAGCAGCGGTTCAAATGTTTGTACAGTTTATGGGACGTAACTACGGGGTTATCAGTCCCTAAACTTACAAACTAGTTATGAACTACTTACGAACTAGGACGGCACATATATCCATGCCCGAGGGGGGATTCGAACCCCCGACCGCAGTGCCCGTGCAGATCGTGACTGGAGCGCCTCAGTCCCCTCGGCCACAGCGGCCGGCCAATAGCAGCGGTATGCACGGCGCTGTTAAATTAACATTTATGATGAAGGGAACAGGTCTGTACATTCGACGTGGTATGACAATAGGTTAAGTACACAATGAACTTAAGTTTTTAATCGTTTCATCACATCTACAGCGAATATTAAGGAAAAATTGGTAATCTGAGATCAAGACTAGGGTTGCCAGATTGAACTCGAGGCAGGCCCGGAGACCAGACGTGCCCCACTCCCCCTTGGCCAATGACTCCCCCCGCCCCAACTGCGACTAACTCCCCCCCCCCCCCCAACCAGGATCACACGTGAATACTATAAGGAAAAAAAAAAAAAAAAAAAAAAAAAAAACAACTAATCAACTCCTTCCTCCCAGCAAGTATCCTCCCTCCCCCCCCCCCCCCCCCCATATTTTAAGAACTATAGTTTCTACATCATATTTTAGAAGCTTGAATCCAAACTTAGTACAGTTATGTAAAATTTGACAACAACAATTGGCTTTAAGTTTTCATTTTCTTCTTTCAATTTAGTGAAGACAGAATTGTGTTTCCCGAAATTAACTGATGCATTGCCAGCTGAATACGAAACTACATTATTTAGTGTCAAACCATTTTCCAATAAAATAGATTTTAGTTTGTTTGAGATGGTTTCTGCAGATTCGTTAACATCTTCGTAGAAATCAAGAACTTCATTACAATTTCCCTTATTATTGCTGAAGTATGTTACAACTATCGGATAATGTTTTTTATTGACATTGTTTGAAGCGTCTGAACCTAATGCAAACGGAACATTTTGCTTTAATTCGCTTAGTAGCTTCTCTTTAGCATAAGGCAGAAGCACATTTTTTACTAATGCCTCGCTTTTCGTTCGGCCGCATCTAATTTTCGTTGCCACCGAGGAATCTCTAAAAACATAAGGATATAGCTTATTACCACAATCTTGAGAATTGTAAGAATGGTGGTGTTTCACACCATTAATTCCGTTGCAGTGACTTTGTCGTCTTCTGCAGAAAATTGTTTCGGCAAGAATTTAAGAAGCGACTGATTCTTCTTTTGTGTGGTAATATTCGCTTCGTGTCTTTCTGATTGTAAATGTTAATTCACAGATTTCACTCGGTCGTACTTAACAGTAGATGAGATATTGCATATTCTGCACCTACACATACACTCATCGGTATCGACTTTTTGTAGCCACTCTTTATAATTTACTTCCTGCAACCTTTCTTCACGGAACGAACTTAGATATCGTCTCTTCATTTCACTGTTATTACTCACTAATCTGAGTTAATGTAAGCTTCTCTGTTCACTCACGATCCGAGTATTCCAAAAATTGCAGGTAAACTGATAACAAACAATGGACGAACGAACACAAATAATAGACGTCGCCAGTTGACACGTTGCCGCAACTGTGTTTGCTTAATAATGCGCTAGCCGATTACTACCGACGCAACAATGAAAAGTTTTCAGAGGAAGAATAGAAAAATAGCATTTTGTTGTAATAAGAAATTGACATTTATATAAAGTTATTCATTATTACTAGAGAGGAGCCGGCCGGGAATGGCCGAGCGCACTGAGGCGTCTTGCCACGGTGCGCGAGGCTGCTCCCGCCAGAGGTTAGAATTCCCCCCCCCCCCCCCCTAGGGCATGGATGTTGTGTTCGTCCTTAGTTTAAGTTACGTTAAGTTCGATGTAGATCGTCGCTACATGAGCATAGTACTTAAAAAGCGTCGTAAATAAAATAAATAAAAAGTTAAAATGAAGTTACATTCAAGCCCGGAGATGAGTCATTGGCCCGTAGACCCGGAGAATTCATTCCAAACCCGGGCGGCGCCCGGAGATCTGGCAACCCTAATCAAGACCTTTATTTTTGAGCAAACTAGTTGTAAAATTGTTTCGTGCTAAAACTTAAGCCCTGTACCAAATGCACTGCTTTCGCAATAAGTGACGTTCCTGCTTTCAAATTAGCTAAGGACTGACGTTTTTATATCTAATATATTGGTTTTTATCAAAGTAGATGTAATTAATACATGTTGTTTTCCATTAATCTAGTGCCTAATGTTGATAGGTGTTGTGTGCTAACCTACATGTGATATTATCACATAACATTAACTGAGCTAACATTTTGGGAAGGTTTAAGTTTTTACACATTGTTATCGCACTGCTGGGTACTTCAGTAAAATAAACATTATCTTAAAATTCGACTTTTGGAGATCTGTTTAATGGGCGGTTTCATTTACCGCCCAAACTTTCGTAATATGCAGGCTAAGTAAAGTACGAAATTCGTCAAATACGGCACATTATGTTAGATTTTCATGTATTCATATCTTTTAAAAATATCTTTTCTCTTACATGTGTTATCCGTCCAACATTGCTCGCAAGAAACTTGTATATACAGATAAACCTAGAAGTTTACTCGATATTTTAATACAAATTTACTTACTTCGCAAAATTTTGCATTCTCGTGTGGAAATGCATTTTTGCTTCCAATGCGGTGTACCCATAATTCGTGTCTTTTCGCATCTCTTTTGCCCTGTGGAATGCGTAAAACTTGCTACCTCAGACTGTCTTAGTATAACAATTCACTGCCATCAATGCGGCATTTTCACCATATAAAAATGGAATATGCTGTGTTAATCTCTTAATTTAATACATAATGAGTCTACACATTTCCAACACCTCTGAATGCTAAAATGACAGGTAGTGAAGTGAAATATGCCATTTACGCCGATGGATTGCTTAGGCCTAAAATGGCGGACGTGCCCCACCCGCGCTCAACTGACCAATGGCAGCCGGCGGTTGTCGGCAAGCCACACATAAAAGGTTGGCGCTACTCTCCCAATACAGGGCTCTAGTCTGCTCTCCCTAACAAACGGCATCTACACGACAATAACAGCAACTAATCAACTAATGGCGGAATGTTATCAGGTGTGCTGAATGAGCTTATGGGATGTGAATATGAATGACATAACAAAAAAGCCAAAAAGGGAGGGTGATATAATAGCAAAAATATTTGTAATTAGCAACACTGCACATTTAATTAGACAAATCTGAGATATCAATCTGAAAGCTTCACAGCATCCGACGGCAGTAACCAGGGCCTGACTTAGGCATGTGCAAACGGTGCAGGGCCCCATGCTTGTAGGGGCACCACGCTGAACATTTGAACGTAATCTGAAACTACTTTTGATGTAATGTAATTCAAGTGAATACCAATTGTGACACGACTATTGGACTGGAGTACGTCTTAGATTTAGAAAACTATGCCTGTGTCGGAGTCAGTTGGTTATAGTGACATGTAGTGGCAACACATGACTACATCTCCTGCTTAAATTACGAAGTACGCAATTCAAGGTTTCTCAGTGCCTCCCTGCGCTCTTTCTGTTCATCGTTGTGACTAACAATCAAGTATTACAATCGTCTGTTAGCAGGTGTTTCCCACGAGACAGGCTGTTGCAGCTTCAGCTGTGAACAGTCAAATGGGACGGCGAGGAGGCAGCTGGCACGTCTAGTTGTTTCGCCCGTCTGCAGTGCCTTATATCAACACCAAACACCTACTCGTAAGGCCGGCATTACACGATCATATTTTTGATCAAATCTCTGACAAAGAAATATTATCAAATATTCATGAAATTTCATTCACATAAATGTTTGCCGTGGCGCTAAAAAGCGGTATTATCTTGTCATCATATTTTAAGTATGATTTCAAGATGGGAGACAATAAAAACTTGTTATGCGCTGCAATTGCTACCGCCACAATTACATTTTGTATGCATTTGGACGAAAACAAGTTGGGGAAAAAGAATACGCACGTGGGTGAAGATGTGGGTTCACGTGATGACAACAAAAAGATCCAGAAAAATTTGTTGCGGGGCTGCAAGTGGAGGACGTGAAATCATGTAAATAACTTGAGAATGGATGCCACAACGTAGCAGTATTTACTCAATAAATTGCCTCCTTACATCTCAAAGCGGGATACGAGCATGAGCAATGTTATATTGCAGCGACAAAGTGACATCTTGCTACTGGAAAGGTCTATGTAGCCTCCAGTATAGCACTCGAATACCACTGTGTGCATTAAACAAAATAACTCCTGAAACGTGTGAATCAATTTAGAATGCAGTGAAGGATGAATATCTGAAACTAAATTTGTAAATGTTTAGTACATTACATGGACGTTAAGAACTATTTTTAATAATTGTATAATGATTATGCTACAATGTGGGCATAAACTTTATAAACAAATAAAATACAGTTTGTGTTCCATGAATAACTACAACTTTTATACAAATGCACGAGGTAGATGAGGCACTGTTTAACGTGAGGCACCCTGGTTTCAAAAATTAATTTTCTTCTCCATATCGTCTGCGGTACAACCGGACCGCATTTCACGCTTAATAACCTCCGCCATTTTCTTACAGCTCTCCAATCTTCTAAACCTATTTTTATTGTCAGAATCAGGGCATAAAATAACATGTTAACTGGGCGACACTAGTGTCGCCCAGTGCTGAAATTTTGTCGCCCAGTGGCTACGGGTAGTGCCGGCAATTTATTTTTATTGAATGACATATCAAATGTACCGGGAATTAAAAAAATAACCTCTCGTAAATCTTTTAGAGCATAGGTTCCCAACCTTTTCAGTCTTGTTACCCCTAAGACCTACTAGGGAAACTCATTCCCCCCCCCCCCCCCCAAAAAAAAAAGAAAAAAATCATCCATTAAAATATTATCAAAGAAATCAATACATGAAAACACTACCAATCTTTGTTAATCGTAATACACTGCATAAGACACATATCTTTTACACTTTTGATGCAGCAATGAAAATTATATTCAATGAAAAGGTGGGTATTGTTTACCAGTCGCAAGTTTTCTGATGTTTGGTTTTGTTAAGGCCAATTTACACCGTCACGTCACGGAACTGTCACGTCAAGTTGTATTCACACTGTCCGTCCGTGTCCGTCACGTCAATTCGTACATCTCAATACGCGATGTTGATAGTGAGGTTATAAGTGGCGATCTGTTATGTAGAAAGTCATAGTGTAATACTAGAAAGGGGGAACAACAACGCTAAATGTTATTAACGGCCAAAGAAAACTTTACAGTGTGTTTTTGGCGAATTTACTTGGAACTGAAACAACATTTCAAAACATCGACATCTATTTTCAAGCGAAAAAATGAACATATGAAGACATCAAACCATACTTGTAAGAGCATAAATAGCGCCTGTATACTTTACCCATTACGATTTGTTCGCTGACATTGTTAATATCGTCGTAAACAACTGAATTTTTGTCTTTCATTAGAACTGACTTTTTCATTTAAAGTGTTATTTAATGAAAAATGCTTAATCAAATTACAATCTTATTCAAATAAACAGTTTGTTTCAGTCTTTTCTGTTACAATGTTACGTAACATAAACCATTTTTTGGTTTCAGATATCCGACCTCGATTTTAGAGGGACACTCAATTGACAAAAATATTTAAGTTGTCATGAAACATTTGAGATTTAACCCTATAACGAAGTATAACAACAAAATAAAGACGAATGAGGCACATTTGCATATAAACAGTGCAATCGTCGACTGCAACATGTAATTCGCGTGACGAAAATAGGTTAACTGACGGTCTTAGCAGCCGGCCGTTCCGTCAAAACATTCTTCTCGAGAAAGCTTGACAGACGTTGACGTGACGTGACGGTCCGATGACGGACAGAGTGAATGCCGCCATTAGAAATACATTGCGGAATGTTCTGACGGACGGTGACGTGACGTGACGTGACGGCCTTAAGGCGCATCTCAGGTCATGTTCCACATTGAAACGGTTTCTGGCCTTACTTTTTATTGTCTGTAGCTTTGAGAAGCCATTCTGATATCTATAAGTGGTACCGAACTGTCTTAACGTTCTTAGAGCTCTGTCAGCTATAACAGGATATTCGGCTTCTGCTTCTCGTCAAAATGTAACAAGGTCATAATTTTGAAATTCTTTGAAAATTTCCTCTTCAACAGAAAGTGGTCTCAATATCGAAGTGTTGACGTGCTGATTATCCATAGCTGAGGAATATTGTTTAATTGAATTTATAACTACAGACGGATGCTAAACGGAAGTTTAAAACACGATTCTTTTATTTTCCTCGCCTACTCATTGATCACACGGTTGCTTAAACATCGATAGATCTCCGACTTGAACCCTGCGTTGGTAAAGTTCCAGTTTACGGACGAAACTTGAAATTTTATCCTGCGCTGTCAAAATATTAGTCCTATTTTCTTGCAATGAAATACTCGGAATTAACCTCACTGAAAAAGTCAGCAAGATACGCCAATATTTCGACAGTTTTTTCTTTTACTTTTGAGTAAAATCTTTCTCTTTTTGTGTTCCTTGCTTTTCCAGAAGGAGTCCTATTTCTTAATGGGCAAAGAGAAGCAGCACTGGAGTGATGTTGCTCTGCAAAGTAAAATAAATCCTCGTTGCCGTGTTCTTTCGTTAAAACGGACTAAAACGGTCTTCTGACGCAAAATAAAAACCGAAAGTACACGAGGTGGTAAGCAATCTGTCATCAAAATGTTTTACAGCTGCACAAATGCGTCTCTCCGACGATACCAAAAGGGTGAAATGGAATGCAGAGCTTTATCGGCAAGTTAATATGCTTATTGGTGTAAGCGAAAAACACTTCATAAATGGACAAAGAAATTTCAAATGCATACTGGGTATTCTAAAACATATCCTGTGTTTATTCAAGGCTGTGTGTGTGTGTGTGTTGCGTGGGGGCGGCGTAAGATAGATACACTCGGTACGGCGAGAGAGGAGCTCTGACGGCTAGCAGCGTAGTTGCCTGTGTTTGACACGGAAGTGCAGTGGGCCACAGACTGGGTGGCACTACACTATAGTTATAACAACTTTGGAGAATTTGTGTGTACTGCATAACATCGTTTATGCATGCAATGGCTTCTTCAGGCGTATTAATTTTTCTAGGCACATCATTTTGCTCCTCATCTTCTTTTCTTTCTTCCTGATCATCCTCTGAATTGCGGATTTCTATTAAATCTGTTGCTGAACTGAAAGTGGGATGAGTTGACAGTAAGTCATCACTTCGAATATAGTCATCTGCAGTGCACGAAATCTTTGCATTTTAATTAATTCAGCTATTGCTGCTGCATTTTCTTCAGCTTCGATGGTTACAGTAGCGTCTCTTTCTTGAGCACCAAAACCCGCTTTATTGAAGCTCTTGGTGACAGTTCCAGGCTTTATTTCCTTCACTGCCAAGCCAATCCAATTTACTGCATCCAGGACAGAAACTGACCGTGCAAGAGGAATCGCATTTTCGGCTTTTTCGACACTGAGAATAAGTGATTGCATGAGTAATCGAGTATAATGAGACTTGAATGTGTAAATTACCCCTTGATCCATTGGTTCTGTGAGGCTGGTTAAACCTGGCGGGAACCAAGGCAATTTAACGTTTGGCAACTTCACATTCGAGTGACACGTTGAATTGTCCAGGAATAGGATAACTTGGCGATTTCCTTTGTTCATTTCTGCATTGAAAGAGCCTAGCCATTCTTCTATAAGATCACTCACCGTCCATGCCTTATTATTGCTTGCCATGTGACTGGAAGCTTACTGACATCTATGTTAGGCACGTTCCGCTTTTTTGTATTGAATGCGTCGGGACTGAAATGCTTGTAGGGATTGAGGAGATTTCCGAATTATACACGTTCCGCTTTGAGCAAGTTTTACTGTATATATAAATATATCATAAATATAAATTATAAAAAAATTACGGTAATGCGTTTGTCTCGAAATGGGAGCCTGGCAGCAGACCCTTTTGATGTTTTGTTAGTGCTTTCGTAACAAAAATCTTCACTCCTAATTTTAGCTATAAAAATTTATTTTTAAAACCAACACTACAGAAAATACTATTAACTTTTTTTAATTTTAGGTGTATGTCACGCTACTAAATTTTCAATGGCTTCAGTTGATAACTATATGAACATAAGCCATAACTAAGAGAACAACAATAACAGATTCCTTTTGTGTTGGATAAAAAAAAAAAAAAAAAAAAAAAAAAAAAAAAAAAAAAAAAAAAAACGGCCAAAAAACGATCGGGAAATTAAAGAAGATGAAACTGCAAGCCCAATCAATATCTCAAGTGACGATAATAAACCAGGTTGCAGTAATTTAAATACACAAATTGAATTTCAAGAAACTGAATCTTCCAATTATGATAATACTCTACCTAACAGTCAAGACCGAAAATCCCCCAAAAAAGATAAATATGTTGAATGGTATAAGGGTAACATGTTAGATTCGTCTTGGCTGTTAAAAACCTATGACTTTCTTGCAAAAGTAAAACTGGGAAACAAGCGTTCTGGTGTAAAATGTGAAATTTGCTCCAAAAATATTCAAGAAGCACTGAAATATTCAAAAAATGGTACTTTTCCCATTGCTGATGGCGTCCGATGTGACGAAAAAAAGGAATTGCAAATAATTATTGATCATTTTAGCGGCGAAGCTCACAAAGGTGCTGTCAACCTTAATGAAATGGAAGAAAAATGGATGGCACAATCTGATAAGCACCCTTGGGTTAAAACCCTTAAGTCTTACACTGCAGAGAAAATAACACCACTGACTGAACTAGCATGGTATGTGTATAATGACAGTCGTACAATGACTCTTTCTGCTCATTCTTGGCCGTCACGATCACTAACAAAGATTCATAGTGACACCCAAATTTCGTCATACAAAGACAATGGTTTGGAATCCGAGTTTTCTCCTCTCACTCCTTCTCCAGCTTTATTGCAGTACAGAAACCCTGTAATGTTTCGCGAGATGCTTGATGGTGTAGGGGAGGTGATAATGGAAGGTGTGGTCACACACTTAAAAAGCTTCGAATGTTTTTCCATTCAAGTTGAGGCTCCGTAGACAAATACGAAGTTGACAACAAGTTCATTACTGCACGGTTCATTACAGAAGATAACGAGATGAAATCTGTGTTTCTAGGTGAAAGCAAATCGAGTCTGCAAGGGACAGAAGGTCTTATGGAATCGGTCAAAGTTTTATTGAAAAATTTAGACCTTAGTGATACAGCAAAAGATAAGTTGACAGGATTGACTACAGGTGGAGAGAGAGTGCTAATAAAGGCAAATCCAGTGGCCTGTGGGTTCGAATGAAAGAGTACTTAGGAAGAGACTTATTTTGTATTTGGTGTGTGGCTCATCGATCTGTCAGACTTAGAGTCAGCAGTCATTGAAGTTCAGCACTGGAAGACAAATTTAAAAGCCGTGGGAACGTTTTATAGAGCATCGCCTTTACGCTTTGAAGAACGTGAAGAGCTGGCTAACCAAGAAAACTGTCTACCGCTTTCCAGCACTCTTTGATGTAAGGTTCGTAGAACACCTCAACAATTTAGCCAAAGCAGTTTGGAACAACCTTCCATTAATGCAACAACATTGGAGTAATGTTCCTGGAAAGACTGTTTCTTCAAAAGTTGAAAAAAGCTTCAGCACGTGGTTTTCTACGTTTTTGGGAGGCAGGTGGCGAACAACAGCGACTTACCAGTCTTATGCTAGATCTTCTGAAACGTCTGGAAAAACTGCAAAAAGATTGTCAGAGGTCATTTGTTACAATCCCTGATATTGAAGTATCTAAAAAAAAATACTTTGATGGAAGAAGACTGTTATCCTGGTGGATATGAAGAAAAGTTGGAAAGAGAAGGTGCAAGAGAACTTGAAAGTGAAGTATCAGACACTGAAGATCTTCCTAGAAGATGTCAAGTAAACCGATTTGTTTCAACAAAGCGACACTGGCCTGCAGCGAGAAGAGAGGTTGTAATGAGCTGCAAAGAGTTTATCTTACAACGGCTTCCCAAAGACCAGAAGGAAATCTGCAGTAGGATTAATAGATGATTAAATTCTAAAAATCCTATTGAGCTTGTGAACGCAGTTCGTGCAGACGGTGGAGGCCTGTTTGGTAGAGATAAAGTATCAGATTTTACTGATGACGTTGTAGGGTTGTTTGCAGCAGATAAACTCCCTGCTCCGTCTAGTATATCACATACTGGAAAGCTGTACCACTTTTTGAAAGTATCTCATACAGTCTGGCCTGTCACGAGAAGCTCTCAACTCTAGAATGCGCATCGCTCTCAACGGTGTTGGGACAGCCATTTTCGACCCAAGGCCATCCGTGGCGAAGTTCCTAGAGAAGAAAGAGAGAGGAAGGAAGCTGCCCGATTTTTAACTGTATCAAGACCAAGAGTTTGTAAAAATGTGTTTTTTCAAACGACAGTAACCTTTAAATTTGATGTTCTTAGATTCTTTTAATTAGGGACTTTGTAACATTTTTATCAAAATATTTTGTAAACCCAGTAATTTCATTATCCTTTAAAATTTTGTTGTAGGCCTATTTCAAAATCTTTCTTGAAAATTGTTACTTGTGTGGATTAAAACATTTATAAAAACGGCAAAAGAACTGTTTTTACCTACAATCTTACAAGTGAAGGTATAAAATTACTGTTCAATACTCTTTGAAAAAAAAAAAAAAAGACTGTTACACTAGAACTTTACGTTCTTTAAAGACGTTTTTAGCACCAGCATCTCATGACTCATTTTCTTCAGAATTAAGTACTTTTCTTAGATAGCTTAAAATTGTAATTGTGTTTCTTTCCCGTTGGTGTACAGAATTCTCTAGAGCAAAAATACAAATTGAGGAACCATAACTTAATATGAGCTTTTAAGACAAGTAATGATTTATTAACTTTTACAGAAAGTGCACAGGAAGGTATTTTAAGTAATCATAGTACTGATATTAGTTTAATTTCATACTATTTTCATTTAATAGCCATATCAAATTAAAGTGAACTTATAACAGGTACTGTATTCTATTTAACTACTTAACAAATAAAAGACAACAAAAACAATTGAAGGATTGTTTAACAAAATTAGGAGACATAAATGATTTCTTCAAAGTCCAAATTTAGTATTGTTACACAAACATTTTTATTTATCATTAAAAACATATATGAATAAAAATCTATTAAGGAAAAATTAAGCAGCTTTGATTTGAATAAAAAAAGGCTTCAAAATACGGTTTTAGGCATCACTATTTTGAAATTTTTCTGGGGGAGGGCCCCCGGAACCTCCGGATCATCCTTCCAATGTCGCCCAGTGAAAATCCCTTAAAATATGCTCTGGTCAGATTGGCTCACATTTTACAACGCCTCGTTTTGTGGTTGACTGAACACGCCAACTAAACTTTGCAGTCGTATTTACAAACACACAGCAGTCAAATCTATGGCGAGGCCCTAGATGTATCTAACATACATCTCACCAAATTAGATACTCTACAATACAGAGCCATTCACACCTGTCTTGGAGCCAAGCATTCAGTGCCCATAAATGCCCTACTAAAAGCAGCAGGAGAAGTGCCCTTCAATATTTAGTATCACATGTCAGCTGTTAAATTTTAGATACAAGGAATGACCTTTATGGATAATTCTGTCTATAAGAGCAGAGTCAGCATTTAAAAAGCCAGTCATTTGTTCCTGCTGTGACACTTGGTTTCTTATCATTCTTTCTATACTTTGTTCCTCACATTTGCGCTTATTTGAGTATGATTTCCACACATTCAGCTGCCAGATTCCAGGATATTATTATTGTATGTTAAACTCAGAGAGTTTTGAGGTACATTATAGATTCAATCGTCTTGTTGACCATATTTAGTGATGGATCCAAAATTCCTGAAGGGGAGTATACTGGATGTGCTTTCCTGTGATCTCAGATCCAAGTTAGTAAAGCCTACATACTACCTAAAAGTGCTTCAATTTTTAGAGAAGAGACCTTAACAATCTTGGAAGCAATCAAGTTTGTTGCTTCAAACTCCTTTCAAAGGTGAAACTTCCTGGCACATTAAAATTGTGTGCCGGAACCGGGACTCGAACCTAGGACCTTTGCCTTTCGCGGGCAAGCAGACTACCGACTGTGCTATCCCAACATGACTCACGATATGTGACTGACCCGCAGAGTGGCCTTCAAAAGATTGAACAGCATTGTTGGAATAAAACAGCCAAACTTTTAGACATTAGATGTGGAGCTCAGGTGTATGCATTGTAAAGAGAGCAAAATATGAACTTGTTATGGATTCATTCCCACTCTAGAATAATTTATAATGAGACAGTTGATGTATTAGGGAAGCAATCTGCCACTTCAGGAACTACTATAGATATGAAACTGCCGTACACAGACTTCTTACATGAAGTTAAGAGCAAGAGATGTGGAATGTGTCCCATCGATTGAAAGGTGGATATTAACACATTCCACACTGATATTTATGTGCCTCGACTGTGCAGGTGAACTGGCTATTTTTATGTAACATTAATGAATAATTTACAGCAACTAAGAGCCTGAAAGGCAAATTTCTAGCATCATTTGAGACGCCATTCTTTATAGATTAGGAAAAATGTAAACTTATATGTATGCTTGCATCGGTAGATGTGTACCAGCATTCCCAAAAACCTTCACATGGGAAAAAGTTTTACATTTCATAACATGATTTCTGGTGTTTATAATAAAAAGAATTTGGTTCACAATAGGTTTTATTATTCCATATTTTATGATATAAAAAGATGACATATATGTTGTACATAATTCACTTTCAAGTGGTAATCCTGAAAGAACTGAGGTAAGCAGAGTCCTACATTGCAGTCTTTGCACCACCATCTGCTTTCCTTTCTTATCCACTCGCCAGCCTCGTTCTTCCCTTTGTCGGAGCAAACTTTGCAATGCCGTGTAGTATTTACTTTGTTGGCAGTGGGAGGTACTTTTTCTGGAAAGTGAATACCAAAATTTCTATCCAGGCTAATGCTTGGTGTTGGCTCTACAGATCTAAGGCCTCCTCCTTTTTCTGCCAATGTCAAGCTAACTTTTTTCATGAAGTCCACAAGAGAGATTTTCTGTTTACTGACGTCTTTGTACAAAATAAAACTGTTCACGACAGACATTATGAAAACATGAAAGAACAGTTTTTTCCACCACTTCATTGTTTTTCGTGTGAATGGGTAGTAACTGTACAGCTGATCCACACGATCTACACCAGTCTTGTTCTTATTGTAGTCAATTACAACTTCTGGTTTAATTACTGTTGTAATACCACCTTTTGAACGTACTCGAACGTCTTTTGTGGTAGTCTCATGTTTTGTAGATAGGCAGTATACATCACGCTTATTTTTCCACTTCAACACTGGTGTAGTACCTTCCATGTAAATACAGTGACCTTTACCGTAATATGGACTACTAACACTGGAATACGGTTGTCAGGCCTCCCTGCTGATCCTAAGTAAACATCGCAGTTCATGACGTTGCCTGTTGCAGCATCACAGAGTGTATAAAGTTTCATGCCATATTTATTGGGTTTATTTTTCATGTAAACCCTAAAGCCAACGTCCACGAAATGGACAAATAGCTTCATCTATAGTCAAATTTTCGTATGGCATGAAACTTTATCTACATTTGTCGACAAACAAGTCGAACACAGGTTTAATTTTATGAAGCGGATCGTGGTTTTCCTCTCCTTTTTTTATGTACGTTGAGTTGTCATTGGCATGCAGCATGAACATAATACTGGAAAACCTATCATAGCTCAACAATAGACTCGCAAAACCTGTTTGTAAAAATGGATCAGTTGACCAATAGTCACTAAGTTTTGGTAACTTCACGACACACATATGCAGAACTGTTGCAAAAAAAAAAAAAAAAAAAAAAAAAAAAAAAAAAAAAAAAAAAATATTTCGTGTAGTTTTACTGGCTCCCAATTGTGCCACATAGAGTTCTTCTTTATTTCATTTCGGCGTTTCATTGCGGAAATTTTTGTACTTGCAGATCTGTTTGTCTCTGTTTTTATATTTCGGATACCACCATCACTAAAAAAGTTCAAAAAACAGTCGTAAACATCAGTTCCTGCTCGCAAACAAGTGGCTCCGGATGCTGACTGAAATACTGGAAGCTGAGGCTGTGTGCCGTGCTCCTGCCAGTCGTCACCATTGTTTTGAGTAAGACCCGCCGGATTTGTTACTGTAACATTTGTTGATCGTTGCAGCTCGTCATCTATTGGAAAACCATAATTCAAATTAGATAAAAAGAAAAGAAAATATAGCGTGTTTTCGTTACATATTCTCCATATACATTAGCAACAAAATTGAGAAATGAACTCTTACCTGATTCGTCACTTGAAACACTTTCTCTCTCGTAATTACTGTTGTCGTCACTGACATCAATATCAGAGTCATTTCCTTCGAATAATATATCCAGAACTTCACTTTCCCGGAGGCCTCTAGCTGTCATTTTCGCTCGAAACGCTCATACACAATCGCAAATTTACTGTTATGGAAAAACCGTCAAAGAACCGATCGCTATACTGACAGATATTCTACTCATACAACTGATACACAAAATACATCGACTGCTGCTTATTTAGTGGACAAAATATGAACTATTGCAGTTATCTTACAGCCGCCTGCCGTGTGGTGCGGTGAAAAACACCTTTGAGCGACTGTGAAAGCGGCGCACTTATGGCGTATGGGCATAGTGTTGAATGTGTTAAACGGCAATACAACCTGAAATTCCTACAAGATCATGGTTTGTTAGGATTCATTTATCCCACTCTACTATTTCTACCATCACCCAACTCTGCTTTAATCAAACCTCTTTTCCTCATCCACATTTCTGATTCATCTGCATGTGAGCTTGTTTTTGTGTCCAAAATTACGACTGTGAACATTCAGTATTTTTGGAAACTTTGATGCATATGAGTTACTTATTTCTGAATCAGCTACATCTCTTTTGGTCACTAAAGACATTAACCTTTATAAAATGATGGCCAAATTTCTTAAGACCTAAAAACCAATAGTCATTCTTAAAAAAGTTTAACTCAGTTCTTTCCTTAATCTTTAGCATCTATAATCATAATGTGTTGGTAAATATAAGTATGTAATGTATGTACATATATTTGATGGATAAATAGAGTACATTATATTCTAAATAAAAAATTAAAATAATTAGTACCATAACAGTCTCTTGCAAAAGTCTATTATCTCAAGAATTTTTGAGAACTGCAATAAATGGTGATTACTACTTGAGGTTTGTACTTCACATACCATAAATATAAAAATTACAAAAATTCGACACACATGTGTTGTTCTTATTGGCATTCTGTAAGGATAGTGTCATCACAGATCAGAAAGAATTGTAAACGGAATTATAGGAATCAATTCATAAGGTTACACTCATGATATTTACAGACATTTTCTGCCATTATAGTCTACAAAGAATCATGAAGGAATCACAGTAATTAATGTGCAATGTGGGAGAGAATCGCAGGTGTTGTAAAACTCTAATATAGATAAGCCTCCTAACATCCACTGGTCAAAACATGTACTTCTTAAAAACAAAGTACCTAGCTCTATTAGTGGGCGATTTCAATAGTCATCACAATGTTGAGGTAGTGGAGACGATGATAATGGTCAAATCCTGATTGATTGGGTGGATGCTGAGTACCAAAGAAAGATACACATTCTGACAAACCATTCTCTGAGTGTTTAGCAGAGACCACAAGGGCAAAGGATACCCATAAAGTAGTAATGTATTAACCAACTTCTACGTAGTGAGCATAGACCTGTCTTCATCCACATTTGAAATCAAGTCCCTCTTATAAAAATAGTTATAAAACATATGTGGAATTTCTAAAAGGCTGATTAAGAGGCTTATGCTGAACATGATGATGCCACTGTACAATGGCTACAACCATACACCAATAAATATCAGGAATTTCATTATGCTGTTGTTACACCAGCCAAGAAAACTATACAACAGGGGTACAAAAAAGGATCTATACGTGGCTGGAATGAAACAATGAATCGCCTATATGAGTTCAAGTGATCAGTAGACATAGAAGTGGCAAAGGAACTTGACAGTGCCTGAAGAGAGTTGGAGAACGACAGTGGAAAGCTTAGATTTTAGGAAGTCTAACACACTTGAATCATTGACATACAATCCCTGTGAGGGTGTAAATACCAGCCCTAACTTAATAACTGACTGCAAAGCTGATGTCTCCATGGCATGACTTGGCTAAGAAACATCTGGAGACATTAAAAAATGTGGAGAAGGCAAGCTCCAAAACATTACATTTTGCAACACTCTTCACAAAGGAAGAACTAAAAGTAGCCACCTGGACCATCCAACTCAAGCAGGTAGCTAGGTCAGATAATACATACCCAGAATTTATTAAGCACAGTGAGAAGGGCGAATACCTAAAATATTCAAAAGATCAAAATTACTTGTAATACTAAATTCTGAGAAGCCTGAACAATTTAGACCAAGGTTTTTCAAACTGTGGGTTGCGATGACCCACCATGGGAGTCCAAATTCTTTCTCAGGAGGGGTCGCCATCCCAGGAGGAAGTATTTGCACCATAAAATAACTATGGGTTCACTAATACAGAAGCGTATGCCTAATTGAAATTTATTTAATGTTAAAATTATGGAGTTCCTTGTGTAACATTAATTATGATTTAAATGTATCATAGATTGTTTTATAATATAATGTGTTAACGATGAATAAGCACAAAGCCTAAAAACTGTTTCCAGGAGCCATTGGATAGGTAAAAGATCAGATACAATTTGTAATCTGAAAAAATCGAAAAAATATATTTACCTCTTTAGAAACTGTCAAATAAAACACAGTATAAACACTGATAATAAGGGATAAAATTAGTGTCTGGAAATTTTCGATTCAATGGGACCTTCTGAATCTTGCCTGAAATGTGAAAGAGTCCCAAAGAGTTTAGAAACACACTTAACAAAGATCTGGAATTATGAAAAATTCTTCAAGTGCTGCAGATTAATTCCCAACCAACCAAAGGCGGAAATTGCTGTGCTTGATCTAAATAAACAACAGGACAACAGGACAGGACAACTTGTTGTTATTTGCTAGTAAGAATTAAGCCACAATCCAAACCCAACACAAACAGCAAATAAGATATTCTCAAGAAATAATATTCTCCAAAAGCTTGCCTAGTCTACTTGGTGAGCTGATGCATACACTCTGAAGATCTCTTCTTTACCTCTAGTGTATTCTGTTGTTGAGTACTGCTGTCCTGTTTGACTTAACAGTAGCCACACATCCAAAGCTGACAACGAGCTAAATAACGCTATGTCTTTGCATTCTTCGCAGTATAACCTCAACACATTTTAGATGGCAGCTTCTTTAGTTAATGAGTGGCATAAAATTTTTGGCAATACTAATTCCCCATTGACAAGGACAATACACTAAATAATCATCGACTCATATCTAGAAGATTACTGCTTAGAACAGTTCAAAATCTCTTAGCTGCCCCCTCAAAAGCATGGATATCTGGAAAACTGTTGGCTACCATTCTGACTTAGCCAAGAACTATAGTCAAATATCACCTGGTATAAATCTACCTGGTAGAGACCTGTCAAGAAGATAATGGGTCACACTCAACAAACTCCAAACATGTTATTATAGGTGTGGAAACATTCTCTTCATATAGGGTGTAGTGATACATCTCATTGTGATTGTGGACATCCAGTAGTACCATACCAGCACATCATACTAGAATGCCCACAAGAGAACTATATGATTCCTCCTCTAAAACTGTCAAATGGATGGAAAGCTGGACATACAACTTTGATATAAGTTTTGTTATATTATGTTTGTTTGCTGTGATTCTACTACCATTTGTATAGACCAAACAGCTGACAATCAGACCTCAACAGGAGAAGAAACCAGCTCATATATAAAGAGGTCACACTCTTAGGTCAATCGTACTCCCTACCTCTTTGCTCAGCAGTCTTTTTGGTTGACACTTTTTGGTACTACACTAAAGAACTCTTTATTCACATCCGTGATGTCACTATTTCATGTTAGCATTTCCACTTGCCACAGACGATGCAGACATAGGGCTTTCTTTTTCATAGGACCATATAAATGTACGAGGATGACATCCTTGTAACCCCTTCATTGAATGTATACTCTTCATTACAGTCCCAATGTTGCATCCTTCAGAAGCACAGCATTGGATTTCACTGTTTCTTGATGGGGACACATACTCTACCAGTCAGCTTGGTTATGTGATTTCATTCTCCACAGCGAGCTCTTACGTAAAGACTTTCACTATTCTTGTCTTCCAGCGGCAGAGAGGTAACAACCATCAGCATGTTGAGTCGAGACTCCCTCTTGGTTATCAAACTCTTGGAGGGTTCTTGGGCCGCAATCATTAGCTGAGAAGTACAAGATGCGTCTGAAACGTTTGGTGAAGGGTCTCATATTTTACAAACAATGCTGGCGAGGATGAGGTGACTGCTCGTACACATTGAGAAACGTGCCAACAAGCGCTCCCTATCAAGCAAAGCAATAAGGCGGTGGTACACACTGCAGCCCAGTTAATAGGGACAGTGTGAAAACACATGTCATTGCAACATATAGTGCAAAATGGAGCAATGCATTATCAAGTTTTGTTTCATATTATGCAAAATGCTGACGGAGATCCATGGGATGTTGATGCAAGTGTATGGTATTGAAGCTGTGAATAAAGTGTGTGTCTGAGTGGACTAAACTCTTCAGAGACAGAAAGGAAGGTGTCGAGGATGAGTCAGGTTTGGGTCGACTGTCAAAAATCACTCTCCCAGAAAACATTGAAGAGAAAATTCCTAGAAGATTAAAATTGTGTGCCAGAACTGGGACTCAAACCTGGGACCTTTGCCTTTCGTGAGCAAGTGCTCTACCACTGAGCTCTACCACAACCTAAGTGATGTTTCCAGAATGAAACTTTGCAGCGGAGTGTGTGCTGATATGAAACTCACCTCTTACTTTCCAAACTTCAAATCAGCGCACACTGTGCTGCAGAGTGAAAGTTTCATTCTGGAAATGTCGCTTAGGCTGTGGCTAAGCCATGTCTCCATTATAGCCTTTCTTGTACGACTGCTAGTCCTGCAACGTTTTCAGGAGAACTTCTGTGAAGTTTGGAAAGTAGGAGGGGGTACTGGCAGAATTAAAGTTGTGAAGACGGATCGTGAATGGTGTCGGGATAGCTAAGTGGTAGAGCGTTCGGCCGCGAAAGGCAAAGGTCCCAGGTTCGAGTCCCAGTTCTGACACAAAAGTCTAATCTGCCAGAAAGTTTCTCTTTGATGTTGTTTGCCAGCGCACAGTCCACTGCAGAGTGAAAGTTTCATTCTGGAAACATTTAAGAGTGTAATTGATGCTTGCAGATGATCACCAATTGCCTTTGAGAATAATAGTCCTGCAAAGATGTTAAAATAAAAGGAAGGTGGTGTTATGTATACGTCAGTTGAAGCCTGTCCCGCCATCGTGGCGAGTCTTAGAATGCTATTTCCCCATTTAAAATATGCATTAAGACGACTCTCTTACTGTTGGTGCATTGAATTGATAGTCAGTGCCAAGTATGTACTTTCAAACAATATACTGTTTTGAATAAATAGCTATAAATTCTCATCATAAGGTATTTCAAAAAGTTATTTTTAACGCTTATTTTTACTCTTTTAACACATTGTAGATCACTGCAAAACCGTCGGACGTTTTATTCCTATTTCAAATAACGTAAAACATTAGCTCTACAAAGCAATATGGCAGAGGTAGACTTCACTTTTTGAGCATAAGGGGCATTTTCCTGTAGCCGTGAAAGGCTTACGCTTCGCAATGGTTACGTACATCTATAGCGCGTGACCTCAGTGTGTCGAGCGATTCCACAAAAAGCGTTTGTTGACAGTTTCCAACAGCTGCACACCCGATGTCACAAGTGTATTGTAGTCAATGGCGATTACTATTAAGGCCAGTAAAGGTATTTTTTTCGAAAGTCTTGTTTCCTATATTTCCTGACACTAATCACCAAACTTTTCAGACACACTTGGTGTTATTTGCTTATGTGTGTTTCCATCGTTGACATTGACTCGGTGCATTTTGAGTTCTGTACGTTGCTCGATTCGTCTTATATCGATGGGCTTGTTGGAATAAATATTTAGTTTGCAGTCGATTTATTGTACATTTTGCTCACTGTTTACGTTTCGGCAAAATTTCTACAAGCTGATCAATTACTGTTTTTGTCTAACTAATGACGAAAGAAAACCTTTGTTAGACCTGACTTTTTCATTAAAAATATCATATAAGGTAATGAACATTACTTTATGTCTTATTTATATACAGTGTGGACATCAGTTCTGTTCTGTTGTATATTGTAAATAGTTTATCTGTTTCAGGTATCTGATGTCGCTTGTGGAAGAATAGTAAATAGAATAATATCCACGTTGTTGCGGAAGATTTACCATTCACCACAAAAACATAGCACAATAAAAATTAAAAGAAGAAAGTTCGAAATAAATTATTGTAATTTAAGTGAATGTGGCGAAAATAGGTTAGCTACCGGTGCTAGCAGACGACTCGTCCGTCAGCTCTTTATTACCTAAAAATCTTGAGGTGAAATGAAATCCTGTGTGAAAACCTCCATTTTAAATGCATTGTAGAGTGTTACGGAGTGACTTGACGTGCTCGTCAGTGTTGATTCCTCTTTAAGTGCATGAGAGTAGAAATAATTTCGTAATGTCGTGAAGATAACAATAATTAAAAGGCAAATAATGTTGTACACAAACTTTTCTTTCGCGAATAAAAGGATAGAATTAGGACTACTTTTACACATCGCTTATAATAAATTATGCTTGAATAAAAGTAATCTTTGTTACTGAATCGATAAGGAACATGTCATTTGTTTTCTTAGATGCAGTATCTTTGAAATGGTTCTTTGAAGGAGGCATTAAAGCTTTTCCATTAGTGTCTTTGGCAGCAGTTGAAGGTAACAAAGATTATTACAGTGTTATGAACTATGCAATTGTCTTTTAACGAAAAGACAGTGTTGATTTGTGATCGAAACATTGGAGTATACGCCTTCATAGTGAAAACTTTGTGTGTGCCCGATGTCTAGTTCTCGTGTGCTCGATAGTTCCGTAGATCCTGCAGCCAAGAAGAGAAAAGTTGCTACAGGAGACTCAGTAGTAGCGTCGTCTTGCACCTCGCGCTCTTCAGAAATGGAGCAACCGGGATCATCCAACTGTGCCCCCGAGATCGACGAAGGACTTTATTCGAGGCAGCTGTATGTACTTGGTCATGATGCCATGCGGCGCATGGCGTCTTCAAACGTTTTAATATCTGGTCTCGGCGGGTTAGGAGTCGAAGTTGCCAAAAATGTGATTCTTGGTGGTGTCAGAGCTGTCACGCTGCACGATGAAGCTTCTTGCACAATGTCAGATTTGGGCTCGCAGTTCTATTTATCTGAAGCTTCGTTAGGGAAAAATAGGGCTGAAGCTAGTCTGAAACAACTGTCTGAATTGAATAATTATGTTCGTACTCAAGCTTACACTGGTCCACTGACTGAGGAATTTTTGAAACAGTTCAGAGTTATTGTTTTAACAAACAGTAAACTTGAAGAGCAGCTGAGAATAGCCGAAACCGCACGTGCCTTCAATATCGCGCTTATAATCGCAGACAATAAAGGACTATTTTCACAGGTGTTCTGTGATTTTGGTGACGAGTTTACAGTTGTGGACACGAATGGCGAGGCACCCTTAACTGCTATGATCGCTAGTGTATCTAACGATGTTGAGGGAGTTGTTACGTGTCTGGACGATACTCGTCATGGGTTGGAGGACGGAGATTACGTTACTTTCTCAGAGATCGTTGGAATGACAGAATTGAATAACTGCGATCCAATAAAAATCAAAGTTCTCGGCCCATATACCTTTAGCATTGGTGACACAAGTAACTATTCTAAGTATGTGAGTGGTGGTATAGTCACACAGGTGAAAGTTCCAACTGTCATGCAGTTCAAACCATTGAAAGAGGCCCTTAAAGAACCAGAATTTGTAATAACAGATTTTTCCAAATTTGAAAGAGCTCCACAGCTGCATTTGGCATTCCAAGCCCTCCATAAATACCATGAGCAGAATGGGGACTATCCAAGGCTTTGGAACAATGATGATGCAACTGCTTTCAGGGCACTTTGCAAGAAACTGAGTGTGAATGGTGGGAGTGATTATGAGGTGGGTAATGATGTACTAGACATCTTTCCAAAAATATGTAGAGGAGATGTTAGTCCATTGAATGCAGCCACTGGTGGTATAGTTGCTCAAGAAGTGATGAAAGCTTGCAGTGGAAAATTTACTCCAATATATCAGTGGCTTTACTTTGATGCTTTGGAATGCTTACCAAAAGACCTTACAGCAGAAAATCCTGAAAATTATATGCCAACTGGTAGCCGTTATGATGGGCAGATTGCTGTATTTGGAAAAGAATTCCAAGAAAAGTTGGGGAAACTTAATTATTTCATTGTTGGTGCAGGTGCCATTGGATGTGAGCTGCTCAAGAACTTTGCTATGATGGGTGTAGGAGCTGGTGAGGGTGGTAAAGTTATTGTGACAGACATGGATCTAATTGAGAAGTCAAATCTCAATCGTCAGTTCTTGTTTAGACCACATGATGTCCAGCGGCCAAAGTCTACAACTGCTGCTAGAGTTGTTAAACAGATGAATCCTCATGTAAATATTGAGGCACATGAGAATCGTGTAGGTCCAGAGACAGAGAGAGTGTATGATGATACATTTTTTGAAGCTCTTGATGGTGTCGCAAATGCTTTGGATAATGTTGATGCTCGCATATACATGGATCGTCGATGTGTGTACTATCGCAAGCCACTTTTGGAATCGGGAACTTTAGGTACAAAAGGCAATACTCAGGTAGTTGTTCCTTTCTTGACTGAATCGTACAGCTCATCACAAGATCCACCTGAGAAAAGCATTCCAATATGTACCCTCAAGAACTTCCCCAATGCAATAGAGCACACTTTACAGTGGGCAAGAGATTCATTTGAAGGTCTGTTTCACCAAGCAGCTGAAAATGCTGCCCAGTACCTCTCAGATCCATCGTTCATAGACCGAACAATGAAGCTTCCAGGAGTGCAGCCATTGGAAATTCTGGAATCACTTAAAAAAGCTTTAGTTGATCAGCGACCGCTAAGCTTTGAAGATTGTGTTGCATGGGCTCGCTGCTATTGGCAAGAGCAATACAATGACCAAATTCGCCAGCTTTTGTTTAATTTCCCTCCAGATCAGCTTACATCAAGTGGACAGCCATTTTGGTCAGGACCAAAGAGATGCCCAAAACCCCTTGAATTTTCAGTTGAAAATTCTCTCCATTTGGATTACATTGTTGCTGCTGCTAATTTGAAAGCTGAGGTGTACGGTATTCCACAGAACCGTGATCGTGAAGCTGTTGCTCGAATTACTGCGAAGGTGGAGGTACCAGTATTTGTTCCAAAGCAAGGGGTTAAAATATCAGTAACAGATTCACAGGATCAGATGTCTAATGGAACTGGTGCTGTTGATCATGATCGTATAATACAGTTACAAAAGGACTTACCTAGTGTCAGTGATCTAGGTAATCTTCAGATAAAACCATTAGAATTTGAAAAGGATGATGATACCAACATGCATATGGACTTTATTGTTGCTGCTTCTAATCTCCGTGCTGAAAACTATGGTATACCAATAGCAGATCGTCACAAGAGTAAACTTATTGCTGGTAAGATTATTCCTGCTATTGCCACAACCACTTCAGTTGTTGCAGGCCTTGTCTGTCTTGAGTTATACAAATTGGCACAGGGCTTTCGAAATATTGATGTCTTCAAGAATGGTTTTATTAACTTGGCCTTACCATTTATAAGTTTTTCTGAGCCAATTTCAGCTCCAAAGAATAAATATTATGATACTGAATGGACATTGTGGGACAGGTTTGAAGTCTCAGGGGAACTCACTCTCAAAGAGTTCCTTGACTACTTTAGAACTAAATACAATTTGGAAATAACTATGTTATCCCAAGGTGTTTGTATGCTGTACTCATTTTTCATGTCTAGATCAAAGTGTGCAGAACGGATGGGACTTCCAATGTCCGAAGTTGTAATGAAAGTGTCAAAAAAGAAAATTGAGCCACATGTTAAAGCTCTGATATTTGAATTGTGTTGTAATGATGATAGTGGTAATGATGTTGAAGTTCCCTATGTTCGTTACACACTCCCAAATTAAATTATTGTATTATTTGCTTCTAAATTCAACCAGATAATTTCTCATGTTTTGAATGTTTAGTGTAAATCTAATTTGAGCTTACAGTGTGGCTGTGAATTTTATATTTTCACATTTAATAATTTCTGTTCTTACTTCTGTGTTTAGTATTTACAGTATTTTTAATAATGCCACAAAGTTCCAATATTTTTTATAGAAGTAGGGTGAAATTTACATGTGTGGAAAGTTTATCAAAGCAATTCATTTAGATTGTGCAAAATAATTACAGCAAGTTTACTTCATGCATTTAACACACCTGTGCTCAAATCTAAATTTTTAAAAATATTCCATAGATATAGGACTAAAACTAATGGATATGTCAATATTTTCAGTTTATATGTAGCCTGCTTACATTTCAGTATGAACTGTAGTGAATGAAGTGCTATATATGGTTGCGCATATAGTGAGATTGCTGTATAAACAAAGGGAGTCTCATTATTGTATTCATAAATAAGATGCAAAAAGCTCTTATCTTTTGTGTAATCTTTTTTATGAGTGACGTCTGAATTTGTACTTATGAATAAAGTGTTCCCTGATACATTGTTTTCATTAATGTTTCTAACATATCTCCTTTAATTTCACTGTCTCGCTTGGGTTAAAGTGCAGCCACAGGAGTTATCCAGTAGAATTTTTTCTCATCTCTCTTTTAATGATTTGTGCCTAAAATGTAGAGGGAGTTTGGGAATGTTGGTCTAATTTTGGGTTAGACTATTGTAATGGGTTTTACCTACACAAAAATGAGAACTGAAAACTTTCAATATAATATTAACAGAATGAAAATGTTGTAAGTATTTCTTTCCAAGTTCCTGATAATTTTGATATTGCCTATTACAGTATGAGGTTTATTTTAATTGAATCGAGTAAAAAGAAAATGCTGTAACATGCCTTGCAGAATGTGTACACGAACTTTTTCATGGTTACTAGGAGTTGCAAAAATGTGTGTGTTTCATGAACAGACATTGGCAAGGTTATTTATGGATATATATTAAACATTGACCAAAAAAGTGCCCTCAGTGTTTATTTCTGCTTAACTGATTAAATGTTTTAAAGAAAATTACTGTAACGGGTGCTACATTGTGTGAATGTTTTCCTCTGGCACCTGTCAGCTTTGACCATGACGTCATCAATGTGTCATAAAACCCTTATGCAGGATAATATCTTAATATGTATGTTTAGTAGGTAGTAAATAACCCGTGGTTATCCTCGTAAATTAAGAATTACAACAAAATGTACCATCAACCACAGGTCTGAAGCCCAACAATTCACATCTTTGGTGCTTACCGGTACTTGTGGGGGGGGGGGGGGACTTTTGTATTAACCTATACCTCACTATTTGTGTGAAACTACAGATCACTTTTCAAACACAAAATCTTAATCTGTGATATGACTGTAAACAAACTGTTGTCTTTAACTTGACCGTCACTTAATTACTCACCACCTATAAACAAGCATGCACATATCACACCAATGCCACAGGCCAAAACTGAAGGGCGGTATCCCAGTCTTTAGATGGGCCTTTCCCTTTCTTCAAATGGTTTGTTACTTTTTTTCATTAATATAAGATATTAAATTTTAATCTAATCAAATTTCTGTTTCGTGGCAAATTTACATTTTATTTAAATAATTAAATCATATTTGTCAGAATACACGTCTGCCAGTTCAATCTCATTACTATATAGCATATAACTTAATTGAACAAACTGATTGTTTCAATTAATATTGTTTTACAGATTTTAGTACACTATTTATAATTATTTTTACACAGCTTTTTCAAATATGTCCACACTTTCATTAAATTGAAAATGCAGTCAGTTTTCTTGTGGCTTGATGTCAGGTGTTTGTAACATGGTGACGAGCTGACTGAATTTTTTCTTTAGTTCAGTACAGTGACACGGGAGTCGCTTTTCATGTTCTGAATCTGTCGAATCACACACTCCCTCATAGGTTGTCATTTGGTAGGGTTACTGTGTCTCATTTATACTTACCATTAATGGCAATTTTGAAAACAGGTAAGTCTTTATGATTGTAACAGGGTAGAAAAAGGTGGCAAGATTGAATATTAAGTACATCTTTAAGGATGTTAAATCTTTTGTTTAAAAACTGTACTTTCTCCACAGTGTGCCTGCATAAATATACTTAATACCCTTAAAGCTACTTTCCACATAGCTATGAAGCTCTTTAGATCTGCTGATGTAAATCTTCCTGGATTTAACAGCTGTCAAGACACACTTCTTTACAGCCCCGCCTAACCTAGCCATTGCTCCTTTGTCATGGGAAATTGGGGGGGGGGGGGGGAGGGATCATTCAGCTCTTAGACCAAAATCACTTTCCATAAACCAGAGATTGGACAAAATGTACTCTTTAAATTGCCTTTCACAATTTCCAGTATATATAAACCCATGTATTACCCCATAGCTTTGACATGTCTCACTATAGTGCTGAAGAAGATTGATACTGCATAAGTGTTGTGTGACAAATCATTACTTATTATGGTATAGGACTTTACTGTATTCATTCAGAACCCAAATACAACATTTAAAAACTGATTTGTGGATGGCTCCAAAGAACACTTTAGATTTCATCTTTTGATTCAAATGAGTAGTTGTCAGCAAAATCTATTTGGTCTGCAGCTTATCTAATTGATAATTTTTCTTTACATGTGTGAAAATATTTGGATCGAACTTCTTAAAAATGTAGTTAAATTGTGGCAATTTCTTTGTCAGTTCACTCAAAGCATACTCCAAAGTTGTGAATGTTCCTTAAGACTCAGATGACCACTGACATTTTCCCATAGTTTCCATATAACCTGTTTTGGTAGATCCACATCAGAATTGACATATTTGATAGACCTATGGCATACCTTCCAAACATGCACATTGATACAACACAAATTTTTCTCATTTTGACTGATTGTTCCGTCGCTTCTTGGTAGAACATAACCAAATAAATTAAAAACACAATTTTGTGTGTGTTCTACAAGTTTATTTTTGCTTACTTAACCGGTTTTCGGCTATTAGGCCATCTTCAGAGTATTTACTGCTGTGGCAAAGAGGTTACATAGTTTAGATGCAGTATGTGTAGTCATTTGTCATCTCTACCCATACTGCATCTAAACTATGTAACCTCTTTGCCACAGCAGTAAATACTCTGAAGATGGCCTAATAGCCGAAAACCGCTTAAGTAAGCAAAAATAAACTTGTAGAACACACACAAAATTGTGTTTTTAATTTATATTTTTACAAATTTTTCTAGTTTTGAGGGAAAACACAAATTAATTTTGCAACAGATTCAACAAAACTTTGACAAATTTAGTGGTATTTGCAGACACAAACATTGTGATGTCTCACCAAAAGACCTTCTGAATGATGAAAATATAAAGTTGTTTTTCCCACTTTCATCACAGGGTGACCTTTTTAAAAATTATCCAAATACTTCATGTACTATGTGCCTTTTTTGTCTTGCCATTTTTTTCTAATTGTGACATCAGTAATACCCAGGGCATGATGATTAACGTCATTGTTGTCTGATGCATCTCTATCCTGAGCAAGCCTCATCATCTCATAACAGCACACCAATCTGAATCGGCCTACTGTCTCTCTCTCTCTCTCTCTCTCTCTCTCTCTCTCTCTCTCTCTCTCTCTCTCTCTCTCTCTCTCTCTCTCCTGCGGTTTTTACCCCACACACACTTCCGTCCTTTGCTAAATTCATGATTCCTTGATGTGTAAGAATGTGTCCTATCAATCGATCCCTTCTTTTAGTCAAGGTATACCAAAAATTCCTTTTCTTTCCAATTCTGTTCAGTACCTCATCATTAGTTATGCGGTCTACTCCCCTAATCTTCAGCATTCTTCTGCAGCACCACATTTCAAAACCCTCTGTCCTCTTCCTGTCTTATTTATCGACCAAAGTTTCACTATTGTACAAGGCAACACTACACACAAATGCCTCCTTACACTTAGATTAATATTCGATATTGGCAAATTTTTATTTATCAAAATTTACACTTTTCTTCCATTCTGCATTTTACTTCCTCTTTACTGCGACCATCATATGTTACTTTACTGCCCAAGTAAAAAATTCGTCTATCACCATTATTGTTTTGTTACCTAATGTAATTCCTTCAATGTCTCTTGATTTTCTAATACCGCATTCCATTACCTTAGTTTTGCTCTTGTTAATGTTCATCTTATATGCACATATCAACACTGTCCATTCCATTCAACTGCTCTTCCAGATCCTTTGCTGTCTCTGACAGAATTACAATGTCATTGGCATAACACAATGTTTTTATTTCTTCACTCTGTACTGTGATTCCTTCTCCAAATTTCTCTTTGCTTTCCTTCACAGCTTGCTGACTGTACAAATTGAATAACATTGGAGAAAGGCTATAACCCTGTCTTACTCCCTTCGCAACAACTGCACCCCTTTCATGCCCTTCAAGTCTAATATTAAACAGCTGTTTGCTTAATGTACAAGTTGTAAATAACCTTCTGTTCCATATATTTTACCCCTGCTGACTTCAGAATTCGAAAGTGTGTATTCCAATAACATTGTCGAAAGCAGTCTCCAAATCTACAAAACCTAGAAATGTAGCTTTGCCTTTCTTTAATCTGTCTTCTAATATGTTGTAAAATCATCAAGGTAATAAAATTCTTCAATTCCTCATTAGTTTCCCTTCAATGAATAAGTGGATGCTGATTTTCATAGCACATTAACATGTAAAACATCTGGCCCATTACTTCAACCACTATTATTTTTAATACAGAGACTTTTTTGTTTGGACTGCTTTGCCAAATGACTGAGGGCATTTTAAAGTTCCCATTGGGGATTCAAGCTGGTAAGTTTGGTCTCCTCAGCTTGAAGTTTTGATTATTAATTCTCTCTGCTAGTTGTGAAGTGTTGCTAGTATTTTCTTTTAATTTAAGTCTTCTCTGTTTATTCCTCTGGTGATCCCTTTCCAGATGTTCCTGATATTTCTCTGGGTCTTCTTTCAGCCTCTCCCTGTATCTTTTCATCTGATAGTTTACAGTAGTCATTTATAAAAAGACGCACATTAAAGCGTGGTAGGGAAAACAAATATTTAATAGATCCTAGGCTCTTTGCAGCTTGAAGTACTTAAAAGATAGTAATGACTATTTTTACTAAAATAGGTTGCAGTAGTAAAGTATAACATTTTTGTTTAAATAAATCAAAAGTTTGTAAAGCTATGGGACCAAATTGCAGTGGTTATCAGTCCCTAGACTTACAAACTACTTTACCCTTTCCATCCCAGTGTTGCCATGTGGCATCATCTTTATCTGTTCCTCTAGGCACAAGAATTTGTCTAAAGATTATAAACAACACTGTAGGACTTACAAATATTCATTGTAATTAGGTTGCTTACCTTTACTTTGAGGAAACAGGGAGCATTAGCCTAAATGCCTTGTCCAAAGTATGTGTTTTGCTTTATGTCTAAGTTGGACTACATGTATCAACACTTTCAAATAATTATATCAAGTAAAGGAAACAAAGTAATTTGAAAATTTCATTACTAAATTATTGTCCAATGTCTGAATTAATAGTAAACAGTAGGAAAATGTTATTAGTTATGATAACGAAACACATCCTGCCCAATGAGGCCATATGGTGTCATCCCAAATTTCCCTCCAAAAACTAAAAATAATTTTAAAAAATTCTGTCAGACATGCATTATTCCAATCATTATGCATAGAAATATGCTAATAAATGTGTTTGTTCATAAATTAATAAAATTTGGGGTTCAAAGGATTTACTAACACTAAGAACAATGTGTGCCACACACACACACACACACACACACACACACACACACACTCACACTCTCTCTCTCTCTATTTCTAAACAAAAAAATATTAAGATGTATGGTCTCAACCAGCAACCTTATAACCTCACTTTCAACACTGTGTTTTGTAATCAAATATTTCATACAATTGTATTTAAAACATTTTGACCCTGAATTGTTATACATGTTTGAACTTGGAAAACTTTAGTTTTCCTACATAAGTGCAAGATCGATTTGTTTCATGATTATGAGATTATCTTATGAACCTACTGACAAATTAGTAATAAATACTGCCAAGTTTACATACAAGCAAAATTTGCATATAGGGCAGTGTAATTCATACATCAAAACACTGTGAAATTCAAAAAACAGTTATTCAGAGGCTATCATGATGGAATGACCTTTGTGTATGTAAATGAAGGAAGGAAATGAAAAATAATTCTGCAAGTTGAATTTGCAACTCCTCTTACTTCTGTATTCAATCCATGTGCAAGAGGGCATGCTGACTGTAAATTCAATTGATGCAATTTATCATGCAGACGGCTAACAATTCTTTTTCTCTCATTTCTTCTCCCTTCATAAATTATTCAAATTAAACTTCAGCAATGTTTGTATTAAATTAACTGCAGAATTCTTTCCTGGATATTATTAAATACTCCAGTAGGAAAATTGTATTGGATCTGCTGAAAGTTTTGTTCACAGTATGGCTTTGTATAAATGTGGAACAGATAAGACTGACTCAGTGGCACAACGACCTGGTGTAGATTAGTTGTCAAAGCAATATAGAATTAAGTTACTAACCTAAAGTGAATTCTGTGTAAGTATATTGAAACCAAATGAAGTTCTTGAATTAATCCAGCTTTGCACAATTATTTATTCCTTATCCATTGGAAGGTCCAAAAAAGCCCTCCCCTAAGATCAGAGATGTCAAAATTGTTCTGTACCGAATATTGAAACATATTTATGTAGTATATGGACAAGTCGTGACCCTTTATCACAATTGTTGCTGTAATTTCTCAGTTAAGTAGCTTTTAAACATATACTGGCCATAATGTTCACTTCTTTTAATATTTGTGTATTGATATTGTTTTATAAAAGAAGCAAGAGAGGCAAAATATTTGTAGTGTGTCCTCTAAACTGATGCTGAAAGCCTTAACTAGTGTATTCTAACTATCTTTGCTGTGTGGATGTCAAATTATTGTGATTACCAAAATATAAAATGTTAACTGTAATTATTTTTGTTCTCATAAACCACATGGTAGTGTTTACATTTTTTTGGTTGTTTCAGATGATCTGATAATGAAACACAAGTTGTCCTTTTCTAGGTCCTTCAATATCACCAGTGTGGTAGTGGAGTTGTTCTTGAAGACATTGTCTTGTATTTGCAGTAACTGAACAATGCCCTGACTCTTTGTTACAATTGTGGATACTCAGTATGGTTGTGCCAGTAACCTAATGTGACAAACACAAGACAATTTAACAATGTGCAAATCTTTTTAATTACATATAAAATTTGGCCTATTTTAATACAGTTTATCTATGAGGCACAGTTTGAACACAATTTGTAATGGTCAACAAAATTTCCCTCCATTTATCATCAGAATTTTCTGCACATTAGATATTTATGGCTTTTCCGATCTATGAGGAAGGTTTTATAGTACAACAAATAATACCAAATCTCCCTGACAGAGTATGTCGTGAAGTGAAATCAGTCAAGGACAGCAGTTTTTCTTTTGTGTATTAGTGTGATAAGTGTGATACTAATTTGCTTGATTAATACTGTATTTATGAATGTGCTGTTTCTATGTGTGGACCAGTGGGCATTCCAGGTATACTATTCAGAAGCAAGCTTTTCTGGTAGATCTATAGACTTCTTTATTCTGGGTTTCTTCCACTTAAAATATTACATTGATCAGATTTATGTACATAATTAAAAACAGTTTATACGTAAGTCCATATCACATATTGTACCTGTAACAGTCATGAATGAATGTTGGGTGTCATGTATAAAAATTGTTAACAACAGTAAATTTATTTTGATAACAATGTTGCATCTGTGCTAGTACAACTTGCTCCATCTACACTAGGAGACCAGTATAAGCAAGGACATGCAGTTCTACTGTATGAACATATGATGGCATCCTTTTGGGTAAAATATTCTGGCGGGGACTACTCAGGAGGATGTGAGCATCAGCAAAGACAACACTGGCGTTCTATGGATCGGAGTGTGGAATGTTAAGATTCCTTAAGAGAAGTTAGAATATTTAAAAAGAGAAAATGAATAGGTTGAAGTTAGATATAGTGGGGGTTAGTGAAGTTTGGTGGAAAGACGAACAGGATTTCTGGTCAGGTGAGTACAGGTTTATAAATACAAAATCAGTTGGGGGGGTATTTCAGGTCTGATAATGAATAAGAAAATAGGAATGTGGGTAAACTACTACAAGCAACACAGTGATCACATTATTGTAGTCAACATGGATACAAAGCCAACACCGACCTAAGTAGTACAGGTTTATATGCGAACTAGCTCTGCCGATGAAGAGGAGATCGAAGAAATATATCAGGACGTAAAGGAAACTATTCAGACAAGTAAGGGAGCGGAAAACTTAATTGTAATTGGAGACTGGAATTCAGTAGTAGGAAAAGGAAGAAGTAGTGGGTGAATATGGACTGGGCAAAAGGAATGAAATAGAAAGCTGCCTGGTAGAATTTTGCATGGAACATAATTTAATCATAACAAACACCTGGTTTAAGAATCATGAAGGAAGGTTGTATATGTGGAAGAAATCAGGAGACACCGGAAGATTCCAGATAGATTTTATAATAAATTAATAACATTCAGCAACCAGTTGCTTGTGATTATTTTAGACGACTGGTTTCGGGTGCTTGAGTGCCCTTCTTCTTCAGGTCTATTTTAGTATTGTTGCTTAATGAATGTAGCTAGATGCTATTAGGAGAATCAACACTGAGTGCAGAGATTATGCAATCTCTGCACTCAGTGTTGATTCTTCTAAAAGAATGTAGCTACATTCATTAAGCAACAATACTAAAATAGACCTGAAGAAGAAGGGCACTCAAGCGTCCGAAACCGGATGGTGACCATCACACAGCCTGACATTGCTTTTATGTTTTTAACCAAGACTTGATGCCTAGTGATGTCTTATTTATTTTTATTGTGTGACATGCATGCCAGTATGCCTAAAGAGGCATATAATGCACCTGTTTAATCAGTCTGTCTTGTTCTCTTCTGTGAAGATGGTTTATAACCGAAAGCAGTAGAAGCTTGGAAAAATAATAAACAGCTGATGGTTTACAGTATGCATTTCCTCAAATATCTTATGGCTGTTGAACCTCATCTCAATAAAAATTTAAAATCTTTCTGTTTTGCCGATGACATTGTAATTCTGTCACAGACAGCAAAGGACCTGGAAGAGCAGTTGAATGGAATGGACAGTGTGTTGAAAGGTGTGTATAAAATGAACATTAACAAGAGCAAAACAAGGGTAATAGAGTGCGGTCTAAAAAAATCGGGTGATGCTGATGGAATTAGATTAGGTAACAAAACAATAAAGGTGGTAGATGAGTTTTTTTACTTGGGCAGTAAAATAACATGTGATAGTTGCAGTACAGAGAATATAAAATGCAGAATGGCAATGGGAAGAAAAGAGTTTTTCAAAAAGAGAAATTTGTTAACATCAAATATTAATTCAAGTATAAGGAAGTTGTTTTTTAAGGCATTAGTGTGGAGTGTTGCCTTGTATGGGAATGAAACATGGACAATAAACAGTGCGGTCAGGAATAGGATAGAGGCTTTTGAAATGTGGTGCTGCAGAAGAATACTAAGGATTAGGTGGATGGATCACATAAATAATGAGGAGAAACTAAACAGAATTGGGGAGAAAAGGAATTTCTGGGATACTTGGACTAAAAGAAGGGATCGACTGAAGGGACACATTCTTAGACGTTAAGGAATCGTGAATTTAGGCAAGTGTGTGGGGTAAAAATCGCAGAGGGAGACCAAGAGATGAATACAGTAAGCAGGTTCAAATGGATGTAGGCTGCAGGTCTTATTAAGAGATGAAGAGGCTTGCTCAGGTTAGATTAGGGTGGAGAGCTGCCTCAAACCAGTCTCCGGACTGAAGACCACAACAACATATGCATAGAGCTGTCCTATTCGTGACTACTTATTGCATAGACAATTCTTCTTTCCTGTTGTCATAATTTTGTTTGTTGATTGAATGGCAGCATTATGTATCCCCCCCCCCCATGGTCTCTTATGGCTGTCTTTCTGCGTCTCTCTCTTGTTTAAAAAGTGACATTCTTTATAAGCCTTTCGCAATACCATAACCGGTTTTGATCGCTTTGTGGTTCCTTCATACTAAAGACTGCTCTCTGTAATTAAATTGTAGGTTGACAAAAATTTTAATGTCTAGTTGTCTGTATTTTCTGTGGTTATCTTTGCATTATTTGGACAAAGGAGTGCACCCAGTGAATTACCTTGATCTTAGGCATACTGCAAAGATGCTTGTTATTAACCACTACAACAGCTTGTTTTCCCAGATAGAACAGATTTCATAGGACAAGAGCCTTGGTTGGCCACATTGCTATGTAAACAGTGTCATTTCTTTCAATTTTTCATCCAAAATATTGTAAATTTGCATTTCCTGATAAAAGTGCTTTGAAGAATACTACAGCTAGGGTGTTTTTCTGAATCTTGAATTGAAATTTGAATTGTTAGCTGCTTGTTTAAACATGTATCAACAATTGCTGCACATGCTGCATTTGATGAGAGGTTACAGTTATTACCTCTTCAGTTTGTTGCAACATATTGGAAAGTGCCACTTCAATAAACAAGTTGTGATTGAAAGAAAGCCACAGTGAAATGGCCGAGTGTTCTAATGTGACTTGCTGCTGAGTGCAACAGTGTGTGTGTGTGTGTGTGTGTGTGTGTGTGTGTGTGTGTGTGTGTGTGTGTGTGTGTGTGTGTGTGTGTGTGTGTCCCTCAGGTAAGTTCAAGTAGTTTGTAACACTTTGATTGAAAGAAAATCAATGTTAAAACTTCTCACAATTTGTCGAGGTAGGGACTAAAATAGATATTTATTCTACCTTTTCTTCCTTTGTGTGGTCAGAATGGAAGTCCTGATGCATGGCTTACTGAAGCGAACAGTGTGACAGAGGATGTGATTTTGTTCTCATTAAATTAGTATACATAGAGTTAAGTATTTTGTAGTTTCTTTGGTTACAGAGGTGCTAAACATTTAGTCATACCATTAAAATTTTGACTGCCACAGATACAGTGAGGGAGTTTTACTGCCATGAAGATGGGTACACACTGTTGAGTGTGAGGCTCTTCTGTGGTGAGCAGTAGGCTTGTGGCAATTACTACATTACGCCATCTGTCTATTGGCTTACTGTGTATTCTTATCGAATAGGTCTAAATCAATGATTGAGTTCTCAGTTTCACAACTGCAAAATCCTTCACTCTGTCTACACTGCAGAGGCTCACTGATTTTTATTCATAATTTTCATGCACAGTGGGGATAGGTAGAGTTATCGATCTCCATATACTCTGCATTTAATGGTTTTCCAAAGTCAGTATCTCTCTCTTTCTTTTTATTTGATTTACTTATTATTTTACAGAAAAACTCAGTAGATTATTTCTTCACCTGAGACAATTTACATGTACAAATATTGGTCATAACTGCTCAGAGATAAAAGTTGTTTGACATGTATAGTGTTTCTCTGTGAACCACCTGTAATATGTTAAAGTAATATAAATGACTTATTCATCATGAATGAAACAAACATTGGATACACAAGAAGAAAAAGAGAAATTGAAAGGAAAGAATTTAAAACCCATGTTCACAAATTACTTTTTAATACATTGTGTCATATTTATAAACACACATCATTTGTAATTACCCCAGTTTTGAAAATAGTTGCTGTTTAATTACAATGGATGATTACAACGGTATTTTAGGGGCAAAATTGATCCTATTTCTAAGATGCCATTTATAAACATGTTGGTAGGTGTACTAGAACTTTTCAGTCCCTTAACACACTGACTGCTGCATGCTTGGTGGCACATTTCACCACTAGGCCAGTCATACAGCTAAGGATCTACTGTATCTACAAAGTATCAGGCATGTAATTCTGCTGTGGCCAACAGTGGCAACATGGCAAGCAAGATGTTAAGATAAATAGTTCAATTAAATAATGCCGTATGAAATTTAACGTGATGAGACTCCTGATATCTTAATTAGACACAATTTTACTAAAATATTTTCCAACCAGAGTACAAGTGCTGCTCTTAACCTTAGACAAGAGGCCATGTTAACATGCTAATTTTTTATCTCATGTACTTTAATTGTGTAAATTGTAGTTCACCTTAAAGTTATATTTTATCACCAGCAAATAAAACTATTAAGGATTGAATTCATTGAGAGCCGACTGTAAGAATCAAAAGATCCTTAAAATCACCTTGGCAATATTTCTGCATGATATGAGATGGCCATTATTAATGTAATATGTGACAATTATTTGGCACATATTGATGACATTCTAAACAATATTCATGTTACATAGATCTCACATAAGAGGTAGCATTGAAGGACAAGGACCTGGTCAAGGTGTCAATTAATGAAGTGATAGTATTTTAGAGATTTGCCATGTACTCGGCATCATCAATAAAACACCACTATACTATGTAATGCTATTCACGTTTGCCCAGCTAAATTTACTAACTAAATTACAAACAAACTTTTACATCGAAGGAAGGAAGGAAAGAAAGAAAAACTACTACAATTGTATTAAAAATAAAATAAAATAAATGAATCGTCAACCCCAAGAATGAACACCAGGATGCTTTATTAGGCACCCTGTTCGAGGTGGTATGCCAATGCCTTCTTGTGGCCTGTGAAGTGACTGACCCAGGCAGTTATAAGGAGGAGTACATTTTAAAGTGGATCCGAACCACAGTGTAACCTGTCATTTTCCACATCAGCAATATTGATAACCGAGATGACCCGGGATTGAACCTATGACCATTGGATTTGTAGTAGCTACTGTATTTAACACAACTCTTCCATACTTGAATTTTGCTACTCGATAATTTATTGAAGCGTGACTGGGGAAGATGCAAAAGTTTGTTGAACTGGCTAAGATTCACAGTTTCCTTCTTTGTTGTATTAGATTATGATGAATACTTTTTCATCAGATTGCAAAACTATACCCTGAACTCGAGACAAGAAGACAAAATTTGCATCAAACAGTAGCAAAAATGGAAGCAGAAAGGAGAGTATATATGAAATTCCATGAGACTGTGGTATAAGGTACCTACTAGTGATAACAAGCACCTTCAACAGACTAATAAATTTAGTGACTGAAAAATTTACACTAGCTATTACAGAAAAGTTATAGTACTGGTCGTAATCTCAACCTGCTGAATATGGTTGTCAGAAAACAAACTACTCATCCAAGGAATGAAACCCTCTCGTGTTACATTAGTGTTTGGAAAGGAAATATTTTTCTAAATCTTCATTGCTTGGCATTCTAACACATACCATTCATGAGAATTATCTACACACATACAAACTCCACAAACCACCATAAGGTGTGTGACAGAAAATATCTCGTAATGCTGCTAGTCATTTCCTTTCCAGTCCGACTACCCAAACACTGACAGGGAAAAACTACTAGTAATATGTCCTAATATCTTTCACCCCTGTGGTCTTCAAACCAAATGTAAGTTTGCTGCAATAGTATTGTTCTGTAGCCATTTTCAAGTGACATCCCTCTTAAAATTTCCATAATATTGTTAGGAAAGAATTTAGTCTTCTCTCCAGGGGTTCCCATTTGAGTTCCTGAATGATCCCTGCAACACTTCTGTGTGGACTAAACCTACCTACCTCTGAATTACTTTCATGTCTTCAATTAAACGGATCTGGTGAGTATTCCAAATACTTGAGCATTACTCAAGTATGGGTTGCACTTGTCTTCTGTACTCCGTCTCCTTTATAAATGAATCAGGTCTTTGCATTAAATCAGATCTGTATGATTGTTCCACTTCTGTCTTTCTGCAATGTCACACATACATATGTAATCTACATAACTGTGTCAAGAATTTATTACTGTATTATAACTTTATGAGATTGTTTTTACTATTCATCTACAGTACTTTCCATTTTCTACACTGACACCTAGCTTGCCATAAATCATGCTAACTAGAAATTTTGTCTATTCACGCTGTTCATTAGATCATTTATGTATCACACTTTTCTGGAGCACTCCTGACGTTTTCCTCATTTGTGATGAACCCTCATTATTGAGTCTAACGTACGGGTTCATTTACTTGTGTAGTCTTAAAGCCACTCACATTTATGGGAACCTATTCCATATGCACTTACCTCTGTTAGCAATCTGCAATATCAAACTCTTTTTAGAAATCAAAGACTATGCATTCTGTCTGTTACCTTTCATCTGTGGCTCGCAAGATATCATGTGAGAGAAGGGTAAGCTGAGTGTCACATGAATGAACTTTCTAAATTGATGCTGATGCAGTTTATTATAATAGAACTAATAAGAATACTGAATGAAATTGATGTTAATGATATTGACCTGTAACTTTGAAGGTCTATTTTTTTCCTTTCTTATTTGCAGTTGCTTGGGACTTTGCAGTGGCCAAGGATTTGTGAATTGCAAGCTAAATAAGGGACCAATGCCATAGAGTACGCTTTGTGAACCCGGAATGGGATTCCATCCATACCTGGTGACATATTTTCTTTCAGCTCTGTCACCTTCTTCTCTACACAATGCATGCCTATTATTATGTCTGTGTGATGGTCAAATGATGATATGTTTGTTAAAACTTCAGTTTCATCAAGAAGTGACTCTATGGAGGCTTTTGACCCACTTTTTTTACATAGGACATTTTCTTGGGTTCTTGGCAAAATCTTTTGCAAAGGTATGATGGTTGTAGTAAGTGCATGCTTTGCAAATCAGTCATTCTACAGGTGCATGAATATCTAACTTTCCTGTCTTCATTTGTTTGTTTTCATACCAAGAGTGCAACTGCCTTAACTTCCTCAGCATTTTCCAAATATTGTTACTAAGCAATGGTGATCTTCTTTGTCCTTAATGCACCAACTCTCCACATACTTCTCTAGTGCATGATTTACAGTGCATTTAAAAAGTCATAATTTCTCCACAACCATTATACTGGTACTGACTATGTCCATTCATTTTGCTTATCAACTCTTTCTAGCAAAAGCACTCTCCTAGCCTTCTGATCTGATTTATTAACTTTGATAATTATTTCTCAATACATCATGATCATTAACCCCTGTCTTTACAATGAAGTCATTATTAAGGTCAGGCTTCTTCAAAGCTACAAGGTTTAATATATTTCTAATGCATATGGGTTGTCAGTTTAGCTGCTTGAGACAGTATACGGAAAAATTCAAAAGTAGTTCACAAGACTGCTTGTCTGTACCACCTGCAGTGAAGCCATAGATGTCCTGTTATATACTTGGTAGCAGTGGCGTAACTATGAGGGGGGATAGAACTCCCCCCCCCCTCTCTGAAACCGAAAAAAAGAAAAGAAAAAAGAAATTGTATAACAGCAATCTGGTAAAGGTAAAGATTGGAAACTTGAGGTGTTTTACCATAAGCTTTCATTGGATGGGAGGGAATTAGTTTCTTCAACGGAAGTGGTAGATGGTAGTCTGTCTGGAAACTGACTAAAATTTTGTTCGTCAAGCAGATCAATTCCCCCCCCCCCCCCCCCTCTCTCCAAAGCCAAGTCCTAGTTATACCACCACTTGGTAGGTTAAAAAACCCATGAACTGATATTGCAATGTCAGGGTATTAACATTTATTGGCCACTGACTTTCATTGATTCCGTGACTTTCATGATGGAGCCAGGTGGCTAGTAAAACCACCCAAACCATTAACTTGAGTCCTCCAGTACCTATTATATGTGTCCAGATAACTTAACAGTCACATTCAACTTCCACCTCAGTTGTTACCCAAAATACTCAAACAAGAATTAATGGTGTGCTGGATGCCTCTCATTGCCAACAAACCAAGCCTCACCTCCTTGCTAAATCTTCCACTTCCAGCACATACTGCACTCAGAATCTACACTCGAACACCACACAACACCAATCCCTATTCAGTCCTTAACCTCTCATCCAAGTCCCATCCTATGCAAGAAATGTCTCACCTGTAAGAAGGCTTAAACCTTCAGTCCCACACCTAAATTCCATTACACTGCCCTGGTAAAAAGTCTCCTCTCATTCACTTATAACCTCAACTCGAATTACCACTTCATCACCTAGTCACAGTGGCGTATCCAGAGGGGGGGCTGCCGGGCTGCAGCCCCCCCCCCCCTCCAGACCCTGCTTGAACCCCCCTCTGGCCATGCTGTAGCCCCTTCCAGACCTTCCTCCAACCTCCCCAGACCCTCCTTGAAGCCCCCCCCCCCCCACTCCCAATATGAGTACAGGCACAATGCTGTATGGCGACCTTTTCTTTACTATTATTATTATTTTCCAGAAATCACGTCAGCTTGGATCGACCTCAGCCCCCCCCCCCCCCCCCACAGACCACGATCCTGGATACACCACTGCCTAGTCACAACCTCTGAACAACAAAGCAAGTGGTGTACCCTGCCTTGAACAATTCTGACCACCCATCCAAAGGGATCCTCCTGCTCTTCCACATAACAATCACTTTCAGGCATTCCAGGAATTCCTCACATGCACTATCACTTTCCAATCCCCCAATAACCTGTTAATAACCTCCAAAACACCCTAGCAGAATCCCATACCATATTAAACTGAGAGCTGAAAGCATACTGCACCACTATCATTGTGCCAGCAGACAAAGGCACCACAACTGTGATACTTGACTGAGAAGATTATATGGCAGAGGCTATGTGTCAACTCTCAGACATCTCCACCTACAAACCTGTTCCTCATTACTCCAGTCCTTCATCCAGCCCGAGCTGCATAAATCCTGAAAACCCTACGTCCCTCCTAAGGCCTCACAACTGCCTCCATAGAACTACTCACTCACTGGAAACACACACCCCAACCTTCTACCAACTATCTAAAATCCACAAAGAGAGCCTTTCAGGTTGTCCCATTGTAGCAGGCTTCAGGCTCTCACTTTCCATCCTACATCAAGGAATACCTCAAATCCATCCCCATGCTCCTCCCACCTGAAAGCATTTTTGTCACCATATATTCTAAATCCCTCTACACCAGCATCCGCCACACCCATGGTCTTTCTGCCCAACACGACCTTATCCACACACATACCTAAAACCCTCCCAGTTGCCAATTTCATACTTGCATACAGTTACTTTGCCTGTGAGATGCAGGCCTATGGACAAATTGGGGAGAGCTTTGGTAACCAGGATGGCTCCATCCTATGCCAACCTCTTCATGGGTTGCAAAGAAGAGGCATTCCTCAAGACCCAGCAACTGCACCCTCAGGCTTAGTATAGGTTCATTTATGCCATCTTTGTGATACGGAATTACGGTGAAGTGAAACTTCTCAGATTGCTTTGAGATCTCAACTTATTCTCTAGGTTAGAGTTCATCTGGCACTTTTCCAGAACTTAAGCCATCTTTCTAGATGATGACCGCCACCTTAATAACTCCCACGTTTATACCTCAGACCATCCAAGAAACAAACAACAGTACCACTGCTGTGATAGGAGCAATCCCTTCGATATCAAATGCTCCCTTCCCTACAGGGTAGGCATCTATGGCAAACATATCTGCTCCACTTACACTAACGACCTGTTCAAATCTCAATGCTTTGCTCTCCCACAACTAACTTACATTTCTTGCTTGATAAATCTCCCCCTGGTATGCCTAACCCTACACCACCCTGAAATATCTTCTTAGTCACCCAGTAGCATCCCGTTGTGGGATGGCTTAACAAATTGGTTTCTCAGGGTTATGACTATCTCATCTCTCCAAAGTGTTTGCTACACACCACTCAGAGTAACCATTTGCAATCCTCCCATCCTTTGCAATATCCTCATTAAACTTTACATTCACATCTCATTATTTCTTGTTTTATTCTCCTTGGTTTGCCGCTGGCATGGCTCAGTACTTATCTTGCAGTATCATTCACTTCTGCTCATTCTTCACTCTATCTTTACCACATGGCCTAAGTTGTGAGTTACCCAAATCCACTTTCCCTTCTACCCCCTTTCTCCTACCTCCTTCTCTCTTTTGCCTTATGGAGGAATCCCTCCCCCCCCCCCCACCCTGAAAAGCTCATTTCCATTATATTTTTGTCTTTTTTGTGTTACTATTGACAGTACTGAGCTGAGGTAAGTACTGCCTAGCCACAAAAAATTTCTTTGAAATTTTCTTTCGTGTTTCTGTGGAGAGTTTCTTGCAGATTAATTGATGCTGTAAGAATGTATGTGTCATCAATATCTCTTTGCATATTTAATGACAAAGTATTTCATGTGAAGTCAGATGCCATGTGTTCAACAGGTACAATATTTTGAAAAGTGACCACATTGCCATCATCAAGTATGCTGATAACTGAAAGCCTAGGAGCTGAAAGTTTTCTTTCATCTCCTCCTCTTCCTTTCAAGCTTTGCTTTGACACTGACATATGAGTTTCCTATGGTGGTGACTATGATGGAAGAGTTAGCCTAGAGTGTCCAGTTGTCACCAACATATATATGGAACATTTTGAAAAGGCAGCTGGAAAAACCCATGTGTTTCTTCTAATATCTCAGGGATGGCTTCATCCTATAGTTTTTGGAAGAGAGAAGCTGAATTGTTTCCACATACAACTCAGATCCATATCCCAGAACATGTTTTACCATGGAAGTCAACAAATGAAGCACTCCAACTTTTTGATATCCTGGTGAAAAGAAGAATAGATGCCACATTGAGCCACAACATGTACTTTAAGATGATAAACAGCAACCTATACTTACATGCAAACAGCTGCCAGCACCCAGTGCAGAGGAATGGCATGCTCAAAAACTGGTTTCCCCAAAAGAGAGTGCTTTAACCAAGAATGTGAACATCTGAGGACTTTTTTTTCCAAAATACAGCTGAGCACATAAATAAATGTAGATGCCTATAAACCCACACTGTACAATAGGCAGAAGGAGAAGAAGAACCTCGGCAGGATGTGGACGCAGCATTTATTCCATTTTGTGGCACATTAGCTTGAAAGAAAGGTTGCTTTCTTCAGAAACATGAAATGAAAATTGTCTTCTGTTTGCCACCTACAACACAAGCACTGCATTGTACATTTAAGAATGACCTAGCACTAGGGAAATTTAGGATCTTATCAGATACCCTGCCAATAAGGCACCAACAAGGTGCACTATAAAGATTGATGCCAAAAAATATTGATGGCACACCATACTAGTAAGTTGCTGCACACTGTCAGAATTATGTGGAATGGACTGCAACGAATTTTCCTGGGACTGCGTCATAATCAGTTTATTGAGTTTTGAATAATGAAACTGCTTATCAGTTGTGATAATGGGTGCATCCTTAGTAAAGCCCATTTGCTTTTATCGGATTAAGAAGCAAACATTCAACCATGAATTAACTCCAAGGAAAGGCAGAGCAACAGCTGGGATGCCACCAGCAAGTGTCCCTGGATGTGAATGGCAGATGGAACAACTAGATAGCAGAAAAGAGATGTTGGAGGCACACCTGAGACTACGTCCAGAACACCGGGATTGGGAGGAGATAATGGCCCAGCACTTGCACATTGGATATCAGTTTTTCAGTGCCTCTGATGATCACTATGTGGTCACTTGCCAAAATATTATGCCGGTTGGACACTCATTCTTGCACTAGTTCATCTTGTACAAATCTGTTCAAGAAATGGTTAAATTTTCCATCATCACTGTTTTGTTTATAAAAATTTCTCCTAAAATTTTTCATATTATTTGTTTCATAAACATGATGAGATCAACTATTTCATTATTAAATTGTTATCAGCAGATAACGTGCGACTTAACTGCTGCAGTGGTATTTTAATTACGGAAAGTAATATGTACTGCAGCTGAAAATGGATTCTCATTAAGAAACTAAGTAAGACTCCTAGATATTTGTATATGGAAAGTGCAATGTCCATCTGCATTGAACATACATTTAAGAAGAATGAGAATGTTGTTAGTCAAAAGTTGGCCATTACACAGTTTTGTCAGAATGTTTCCACTCTGGAACAAATTTTACATAAGTCCAAGGTTTAATTAAAACCTATATTGAATCTGTCATCTGTATACAATCAACAGTGGTCTTGTGTAAAGTAAATACTGTACTGAAAGTATGAAATAAATGTACCAGCCGAGCAGAAGATATTTTTTCCATAAGTAATAATAATGAGAGTGCCGGCCGAGGGGACTACGGCGCGTCATTCATGGTCTGCAACGCCACTACAGTCAGGGGTTCGAATCCCCCCTCGGGCGTGGATATTTGTGCCGTCCTTAGTTTTAGCTAGTTCACATGTAGTTTGTAAATTTAGGGACTGATGACCCCATAGTTAAGTCCCATAAGCTATACAAACATTTGAACAATAATGAGAATTGTCAGAGTGAGTCAATTAACCCTAGTCATAACTCGTGTAGTTTACAGAAACAGAGGGTAAGTACACCCTAAACCATTCCCTTTTTAAGAACTTTATTCTCACTTATTTGGTATATATGGTAAATTTGAGAAACTAGCTTGATAGAGATGGGTAGGGACTACACTTGTTCTGAACAGATTCATGAGGAATTGGATGTTATTGCTAAGCAGCTGGAGGCTATGTTATCGATGGTCAACATGCTTCAGGCTGCTGCCTTGGGCTGCAGAGTGACACGGGCACTGGAGGCGATTGCTGGGATACCTCTGGTGCCTATTGTGACTCCTCAGAGCCCTGATACCACTGTGGCTTCAGAATTCCACATCCCTGGCAGTCAACAGATGTCTAACAGTGATTGGTCAATGGTGCTGAGATTGCAAATCTCTGGACAGAAGTCAAAACCAGGAATCAGTTGTAATGCTGTCTTCTTATGTGTCAGCAATAGGTTTGAGGTGTTGTCTGTGCCATCACAGGCTGCCCTGCCTGTTGCAGCAGTTGCCAGTCCTTCTGAGAGGTCTAGACAAACACAGAGGATGTGTTTTCTTGTCAATGGAAGCTCCAATGTTAGGTAGATGATGGAATCCTGTAGGGAAATAATAGTAAGGTTGGGAAATAAGGTCAGTATGCACTCTGATTGACCAATGGTGCTGGGATTGCAAATCTCTGGACAGAAGGTGAAACCAGGGATCTGTCGTAATGCAGTCCCCTTACACCTCAGCAATAGGTTTGAGGTGTTGTCTGAGCCATCACAGGCTGCCTTGCCTGTTGCAGCAGTTGCCAGACCTTCTCAGAGGTCTTGACAGACACAGAGGATGGGTTTTCTTGTCAATGGGAGCTCCAATGTTAGGTAGGTGATGGAATACCTTAGGGAAACAGTAGTAAGGTTGTGAAATAAGGTCAGTATGCACTCTGATTACTGGAGAGTCTCATCTGAGATGTGGTTTTGCCAGCGAAGATAGAGAGCACTGGGTGCAGCCGGCTGCAAATCATTGCTCATGTAGGCACCAGTCACTCCTGACACCTGGTTTCAAAGGTGGCACCAGTCACTCCTGAACCTGGTTTCAAAGGTCATTTTTGGTCCAATGGAGAGTTCCAACATACAAACGGAACATTGTATAAGAGCAACTACGATCCACTGGGCCCCAAATGGCTACTGGTCGTTCCAGCTCATCTCCAGCCAGCTATTCTCACATATTTTCACAATGCTCCGATATCTGGTCATCTTGGATTCGTGAAGACCCTAGACAGAATCAGACGCAGGTATTACTGGAAAGGTCTCTATCGATCTGTCAAGCACTATGTGAGTCACTGTAAAGAGTGCCAGCGATGGAAGCATGAACCGCAGTTACCTCCAGGGCATCTCGTACCAATTCCACTGACAGCAGCTCCATTCCACCGAGTTGGTATCAATCTTTTAGAGAGGTTCTTGAAGCCGACAACCAGTAACCGATAGATAATAGTCTGCACTGACTACCTCACACGCTACGCTGTCACCAAACCTGTGCCGACTGCAGAAGCTCCAGAGATCACAAAATTCCTTGTAGAAGACATTATTTTGAAGCATGGAGCACCACGTGTCATGATATCTGATCGTGGAAAAGTATTCCAGTCAAAACTAGTATCAGAGGTAATGTCACGGTGCGACATTGTCCACAGAATGACAACTGCATACCATCCTCAGACAAATGGTCTTACGGAACGTTTTAACAAGACGTTAGCCAATATGCTATCGATGTACGTCGAAGTTGAGCAGAAGGATTGGGTTACAATTCTGCCAGTTGTGACTTTTGCTTACAATACCGCAAGACAAGACACCAAGGCTTCACGCCGTTTTTCCTGCTCCATGGCCGTGAAGCTGAGACGACACTAGATACGCTATTCCCGTTCCAACCAGACGACACTCAGGATGATTATGTTAAGCAAGGGTCGAAGAAGCACGACAGCTGGCTTGCATACAGACACTGGATGCCCAGGAGAAGGACCGTCAGTGGTATAACGACTAGAGATGGGAAGGTCCGAGATTTTAAAGGAGTCGGGTCCAGTTCTCCATCCAGCTCTGTGGACCTGCATCCAGGATCCGTGTCCACTGGACCCATATGGGCCCGGCTCTGCAGCCTGCCGGCCGGACTGTGTCTGTCAAATGGATCCGCGTCCACTGGACCTGCACTGGTAAAACTGCTCAGCCGGCGGCAGAAGCGTATTTAGCAAGTGAATCTTCTCTGACCGAGAAGGATTGCATTTATATAATATGCAGTAACTTATTAACAGATAGTTATGATGTAAAAAATAGAGCAAGTTAACTGTGATAAAAGTGTTTTATTGCCAGAAAATCAGAAACACTGTCGCATTATAAAATCACAATCATCATTTGATATACATGTCACCGAAATCACAGTAGTATTTGTCTAATTATTTGTAGGAAACTAAAACCTTTTTGAACTAAGTTGTTAATATAAAACACACACTTCCATCAATCAATATTTTAAAATAATTACGAGTCGTAACTATGTACAAAATTATTTATCGACTCAGAAATCTTTCCTATAAAGACACACAAACATGTATAATTCATTTTAAATTGTGAGCAATAAATATGATTTGAGATACATTTTCAGGCTTCAGTCTGCTCCGTCGCTCATTAATTATTTGGCCCATCTTGGAGAAAACTCTCTCACATGGCACAGAGGTGGCAGTGATACACAGCCGTTTCAGCATCACCTTATAGAGACGTGGGTAAATATCTTTTCGTTGTTTCCACCAGATAAGAGGATCTTGAGTCCTGTCAAGGAGTTCTTCAGTAAGATATTTGTCTACTTCTAAAGTGCTCACTACAGCAGGATTTTGTGGAGCAATCAAATTCTTTACTTGCTGATCAAATTTTCCCCAAATCATCGACTGACCTTCAGGTTGACCTGAGAGAAACTCTTCATTCTTTGCACTAATCTCTTGATGGTTTTGTTCAGTATTTAAGTTAATAGTAGCACACATCTGCTTGAGGTCACCTATTGCTTTTTCTGCATTTCTAGGCGCTAGACCGAGATTTGATCCTTGGATCTAGCAAAGTCGCCTGAGAAATTAATTTGTCTGATTCACCATCACCAAATCTTGCGTTTATCTCACGCTTAATTATCTGGCATAGTTCTTCAATACAACTTTGATTTTTTTGTGTTAAGTATTCATTTAATTTTTCAAGCATGGCACAAACATAAATGGGTATTTTTGACAAGGAAACATGTTTTTCTGAGCAAAAAGACTCTGTAACAACATGGAAAATATGTAATACTTCCTTGCATTTCGAAATAATTTCCCACTCCTCGACAGACAAATTGTTTAGTTGTGGTTTCTCACTGGCTAGAGTAGTAATTATAGCAGTCTTCATTGTAAGAAATCTAATAATCATATCATATGTGGAATTCCAACGAGTTACACATTTCTGTTTCAGTTTCAAAATCGGAAGGCATAACTTTTTTTGATTATCCTCTAGCTTAGATAAGGCATATGAACTGCGTTTAAAATATTCTACAGTAGTTTTGACTTTTGACATGACTTTTTTAATTTCTTCTTGTTGCAGGCCACTAGTTACTGCCAAATTTAAGGAGTGTGCAAAGCACTTCATTTGTCTCCACCCTGCGATTGTCACAGCCTTCAACATGTTGCTAACATTATCTGTAACTATGGCAACAACTTTATCCTGTGTACACCATTCAGACACAACATCTTTGAGAATTGTTGCTATATTGTCAGCTGTGTGCCGGCTTTGATAATGAATACAGTCCAGCAACACATTTTGCAAGGATGTGTTTTCATCGATGAAGTGAGCTGTTATTGCATAGAAATGATTTTGATTATTTTGTGATGTCCATCCATCAGCGGTTAGAGACACATCTGTTCCTTGCATCAATATTTTTCGAGTTTCTTCTTTTAATTTGTTGTGGATGGCAGGCAACAAACTGCAAGATACTGTTTTTCTGGTTGGTATCTTATAGGCTGGACAAAGTAAGTTCAGTAGTTTTCGGAACTCTGGATCTTCAACAATTTTAAATGGATGGTATTCTTTTACATTTTTAATAACTGATTATCAATTTGCTTGGATCAATTAACTGGCAGGGGTCTTGTACTCGTTGTATAATTTGTAATTAAATTTGATCTGCTGCAGGGGTTGAAGACTGTGGACGGTAAAACTTGTTCTGAACTGGATGGCACAGATTCAGATAAAGAATTGTGAATAGTTTCATTATTATTGCTACTGATATTGGTAAATTCTTCATTACTAGGTATATTTATCTGAAGTGTTTCATAGTGTAGGGGAATGTTATGGTGTTTCCTCTTCATATGCCTGACAATATTTCCCATTCCAGTTCTTGGATTGTACGATGGATCCAGACAGCAATATCGGCATTTAGCTTTATTATCTTGGTCTGTAAAGTGATTCCACACTTCACTATTCTTCGGTGGTGGCATAATGAAATCTACGAAAACAAGAAAAAAACTGTTCTAAACCACCTAGCCAGCACAGGCACACACACACATTAGTTCAGTATGACTAAAAAGCTTAATTTGTTTGGTAATTGAATCACTGGACCAAGAGTAGTCCCAATAATATTACATGCAATGGCCAAAATTGACTTGCATGCACATTTTAAAACCATACCATAAAATACACAAAAACCAAGCAATCAAATGTTACTGCCAAGTTTCTTGGCACACAATCAACAGTTAGTATTATTCTGAAAAACCTTGCAGTAGTAATCTTACCTTTTCAACGGAACCGGAACAGTTGTGCAGTGAATGGCAACACAAATTCAGAAAAGTGAACAAAACACCACAATTGTTGAACTGTTTCAGCAACACATCTGTCAGTAAGGCGACTTCTGTTAGCGGACGCAGCCCAAGACCAATAGACGGGTCAGAAAAAATACGCCTTCTGCCAGCCTCGCCTGTGTTGTGCAACACACTGCCAGGAAAAAGTCACACAGAGCTGGCGGAATTCGGCGAGCAGGTATCCGCCCACCCCAGCAGGTCGCCTCACTCTGCTGTGTTTATGGCGGGGTTCACATCCGGCGTGAGGTTTACAAGTCTCCCTTCCACTCCACCACTGCATTTCCAACTCCAGCCGCACCTGTCTTGTTTGCTGGCCTGGACCCAGAACCGATGCATGTCCGAGGATGCGTGTCCGACCTGCACTCGGATTTACATCCATCACTAGCGCAGCTGATGCGGGCCCAAGGAACCGTTTCCATCCGGACCTACCCACCTCTTATAACGACAAGCACTGACCTGTTGTGTACAGTCCAGGAGATATGGTATGGGTTTTTACCACTGTACAGAAGGTTGGACTGTCAGAAAAGTTATTGAAGCGATACTTTGGTCCATATCGTGTCATATGCCGCTTGTCAGACGTCACATACGAAGTTGATGATTATGAGCCATCGTTGAAATGACAAAAATTAAGAGACATTGTTCACGTCCTGTACATGAAGCCTTACTACGATCCTGAAGAGCAGGTAGGTGACAATGGCTTCTTGTTCAATGACTCTAAGGACAGTAATGTTACTGATAAAGCCATGACAGGGACGCCTGTCATCGATAATTGTAGAGAAGGGAAGGATTCTCTAGAACTGCCATATAGAGGACCCATGACAAGGTCAAGATCCAGGACATTGCAGCTGGCTCCACAGGGAACATAACAGTGGGTCGCTGTTTTTCCAGGAGAGGGAACAATGCCGCGAGACACCATGTAAACCGACTGCCGGCGTGGCACAGGGGATAGCGTTACAGACTGTTGCGCTGAAGGTCGCCGGTTCAATCCCTACCACCGGCAAAAATTTATTTCTTTGTAATTAACAATTTCAGAGTGTTTTGTATCTTTCTTATGTTCACTTGTAAATTCTACTTGTTTCTTATGTTTACTATTCTTCTAATTTCTGGTACATTCTGTCTGTGTATAAATAGCAGAGCACTCTGCCCAAGAGGCAGCATGTGTGTTAAGTTCGTAATAAACATGCTTTCAGTATAAGTGCTGTGTTTAGTTGCCTTTGAAATCAAGCCTGCTTCCATTTCAACGCGACAATATAAATGACTTCACCGATAACATCAGAAGTTCAATTTTCTTGATGATGCTGTAGTATATCAAGAAGTCACAACACTGGTGAAATTCAGGTTCTGCAGCATATTGATATGTGGTTTACAGAATGGCAATTGAGCCTCAACATAAACAAATGTAAAATGCTATGTTTACATAGAAAGAAAGATCCTGTATTATATAATTACTCAATAACAGGACAAATACTGGACGCAGTTACTTCCATAAAATTTCTGGAAGTAGACATAAGGAGCAATCTGAAATAGAATGATCATATAAAATTAATCATGGGTAAGGCAGATGCCAGAATGAAAATAATTGGAAGAATCCTCAGGAACTGTAGTCTGTCGACAAAGGAAGTAGGTTACAAAACACTTGTTCATCCACCTCTTGAGTGTTGATCATCACTGTGGGGATCCTTACCAGGTGGGGCTGATAGAAGACATGGAGAAAATACAGTGGAAAACAGCATGCTTTGTTACAAGCTCATTTAGTAAGTGCAGAGGTGGCACAGAGATGATTAGAAACTTGCCGTGTCAGATGCAGTACACAGCCTTCTGTCAAAGTTCCGAGAGCGTATGTTTGATGAACAGTCGACCAATATGTTGCTTCCTCATACATACATTTTTTTTTAAAGAAAAAAACACCAAAAACCAAGGATAAAACTAGAGAGATTAGTATCGACATAGATGCATATTTTTTCTATGAATTATATGCAACTGGAATATGAGGAGGCAGTGACAATGGTACACATAATACTCTCCTCCATACAGGGGCTTATGTAAGTAACAGTATCAAACCTGTACACCCATGCACACTGAGTAGTAGAGTTTGTTTAATGACTAACTTACACATGAGGCAGTGTTGTATGATTCATTCAAGTGTAGTTGACCGCTATTAAATTAAGATGCTTACAGTGCCATCTATTGATAAATTTTCACAGTATTTATTTTTCTTCTTCCATAATATTCTGTTGCAATTAGGTATCATTCTGACAAATGTTATTTTTACATTGTTTTGAAAGTTTAACTTCAATTATAATCACCTTGTATTTCTTTTGAAGAATATTTACCAATATAAATACTCAATGACATGTCTTTGTGAAGATTTTGATTTTAAATTTCTTTCAGAAGTTGAAAGAGGCATGAAATTAACAGTAAAGTTTCAAAGAAAAATACAAAAAAGTATTAATGTGTGTTGCATTCCAATTTCTGGAAAACTTATTGGGCATTGAAAAATGCTTATATAACATTTCTCCAACCTCATGGCAACATATTGTGGTCCTAAATAATTCCCAAGAATGCAAGCTTTCTAATAATATAAAAATCTTAATGGATTTTCTATGAATAGATACACTAATAAATCTGAAGTCAAAATCATTTTTTGTTGTAATGAAACAGGATTATTCAAAGTCATTTCACCCAGGACTGACATCATTACCTCTAGTGCCTTATCTAGCTGAGACCTTGTGAGTGCACTCTGAAATGTGAGTGTAGAAATGAAGTAAAAATATTATTTAATTTAACTACATTTTATTCAGAACACAATTAGCCTACATGGCTATTGTTGTGGCAGAAGTAAACTTTATTTTTTTGGAAGGTTTCGCCTTTTTAAGTAAGTCTTTTTTCCTTCCATGAAAGTTAGCTTGTAGTCAGATTTGCACTGTATGACTGATTCCTTGACAGCAGTAGATTTCTTTCACCAGTCTACTGGGCTGACATCAGTGAAAATCTTTCAACAGTGGTGTTGTGTGCAGGAATAGAAATAAAATACTTGCATAATTTTAGCAGTTAAAAATTGGGTTCAGGATTTTCACTTTCTTAAGAAAGTAAATCTGCCTTTCTTCTAAGGAGTGTTTAGAATTTCATTCTTCTGAGTCACGCATAATTTCTAAAAAACTCTTCAGATACATCTATTCCTGAAAACAATTGGCACCTGAAATTTTCAGTGAGATATAATATAATAGTGTTTTTAATCATCACCATGTCTGCAGTTCCAGATAGTGTCATCCAATCAAATACTCAATATTGAAAGAAATAATGCATTTCTCTAAGTAATCATATGCTACGGCACAGAAAACCATTTCCTCTTCCTCAAATTTTGAATTCAAATTAATTATTTATTGGTTTGGTTTCTCATCCATTAATTCCTTCAAATTCATTTTGGATTGCAAGCCATTAAAAATTGGCAATCTTCCTTTCGTTCAGCCATCTTAGAATGTTGGTTAATATATTTCTTATTTAAATTATCAAGACTTTATTCTTCCCCACAATTCTTATACTTTTCCAGAGCCAAGTTTGACTGTTGATGCATGAAGTAAATTGCCACTTATTGAACTACTGAAAAAATATGAAATTATTTTAGATGGCCTGTATTCAGTGTCAAAAACTGTCTAAAGAAACTCCTAAACTTAATAATTCTGTTAACTGCAGGCATTGTACAACCTATTTCATAAACACCACTAATTGAAGCTGCATTTACATGTTGCACTAACAAATGGTGTTACTTCAGTACTTGAGCCAAGTTCATAACAGTATTTTGCAAATTCAGGACCATATTGAGTCTTGTCAGGATAAGAAGGTCCATAATGGTGATGATTCTGATATATCATGACAGAATGCAAACCTTCCTGCCTCATATCCAGGGCCATCAAATTAGCTTATTTAAATATAAGTCTAAATTATTATCAACATCCAAACTAAGTTAAAACATAAAAGTTATATAATTTTATTAATTTTCATTTTACATTTTATACATATTTATCCCACCAGGAAAATATTCCTTCTATAATATTCGTTTCAAAAAAATGTTATAAATATTTTTGAGTGTTCAGCTCAATAGGCAAGGAAATTGAAATCAATATTTTATCAATTTCATAACATGATCAATGATGAAATTTTAAAGTTTTATTACTGACTTTTCTACCTATGATAAACAAACTGATCAGCCACAAACACCTACTTGATAGCTGGTATATCCACCTTTGTCACAGATTACAGTGGTGACACATTTTGGCATGGAAGCATTGAGGCCGTGGCACCACATCTGCACAACACACAATTCTTGGAAAAGAGAGCAGGGAGGGCGGGGGTGGTGATGAGCTGTGGTCTGCAACTAGTGTATGATACTTATTGACTGTCATGGTGTGTTGCACAAGCTCGACTGTACCCATGGATGCCCACATGAAAGTTCACCACAGCATAATTGCGATGCTGCCACCTAGAGCACTGGCTTGTGTGGGGTCCTGTGCAAAATTTCAAAACTTCCACTCTAAAAGTTTTAGCACAGGAAGGGGCTCTTGCAAATGTGGGAAAACTAGTGATTTCACACATAACTAAATTTACAAAAATAATATAGTGAGGACAGTTTACAACTCACCGCAAAGACGTGGCGACGAGCTGCGACAGGCACATACAAAAGACACACACATACAACACATTCAGCTATCGGCCATGGCCTTCTTCAGAAAATAGAGCACTCACGCAATCACACAGGCACACAACACAGTCATACAACCATCGGGATCGGAGAATGTATTGTAGGGATAACTCCCATCTGTGCAGTTCAGAAAAGCTGGTGGTGGATGGGAGGATCCAGATGGCCCGGGTTGTGAAGCAGCCATTGAAATCAAGCATGTGCTCCGCTGCATGCTGTGCCACAGGGTGGTCCACCTTGTTTTTGGCCACAGTTTGGCGGTGGCCATTCATCCTAATGGACAGCTGGTTGGTGGTCATGCCAATATAGAAAGCTGTACAGTGCTTGCAGCACAGTTGGTAAATTACGTGGCTGCTTTCACAAGTGGCCCGGCCTCTGATAGGGTAGGATAAGCCTGTGACAGGACTGGAATAGGAAGTGCTGGGTGGGTGGATTGGACAGGTCTTGCAGCGGGGTCTTCCACAAGGATATGATCCCTGTGGCAGTGAGCTGGGTTTCGGGGTGGCATAAGGATGAACTAGGATGTTGTGAAGGTTGGGAGGGCGACGGAACACCACTTTAGGAGGGGTGGGAAGGATCTTTGGCAGGATGTCTCTCATTTCAGGGCACGAGGATAGAAAATCAAAACCTTGGCGAAGGATGGAATTTAGTTGTTCGAGACCAGGGTAGTACTGGGTGACAAGGGGAGCGCTCTTTTGTGGATGGTTACTGGTGTTAGGAAGAGGATTTGGGGTGTGTGAGGATATGGCACGGGAGATTTGTTTGCGGACTAGGTCTGTGGGGTAGTTTCTGTTTGTGAAGGCCTTTGTGAGACCTTCAGCATATTCAGAAGTGACAAGAATTCCCTTTCTGAATATGCTGAAGGTCTCACAAAGGCCTTCACAAACAGAAAAAATATATATATATATATATATATATATATATATATATATATATATATATATATATATATATATATCTCGTTATTCCCATCTAACCCATCCCCACCACCATGACGTAACCTTTCTATCCCCTCCCCGTCCCCTCCCCTCCCGTCCCCGATTCGCTGCAGAGCGTGATTCGAAGTGTGGCAGTCGGAGGTGATGGTTGTATGACTGTGTTGTGTGCCTGTGTGATTGCGTGAGTGCTCTATTTTCTGAAGAAGGCCATGGCCGATAGCTGAATGGGTTGTATGTGTGTGTCTTTTGTATGTGCCTGTCGCAGCTCGTCGCCACGTCTTTGCGGTGAGTTGTAAACTGTCCTCACTATATTATTTATTCCAACCTGGACTTTCCATTATTAAATTTACAAAAATTTTAACTTAATTCTGCAAGTTTTGGGTTTGGACAAAACTAGAAGAGGAGCCAAATGTTCAGTTATGATATTGGTTTTGGCTGCAAATTATGTTTCGGTTGGGCTCTAGTTTATATCAATAATAGGTAGGTGGTCATAATGTCCTGGTTGATAAGAATATATGTGTGGGGGGTGATAGCCAGAATCGACTTTGGACAAATAAATTATCTCTACGATTAGCTTTGGGTGAGCCACCTCTTGCCCGCCATCATAATTTTGAGTTACTATGTGTCTATGCTTGTGCACTAATGGTGAATAAAGTGTTGTTACATAAGCAAGTGTGTTTTCTGGGGTTCATACCCCGTGAGAAACACACATCGGTACTCGTACTGAGTTTCTTGTGCTACAGTGCGTGTTTCGCTCGCCTGCACTGGGTTAATTCATGAAATAAGGCAGTACGTGATCCGACAGTTACGACCGCAATGAACACGCCTGTGCGATTTCCATCAGGCTTCACTGTGGCATCTCAACCATTGTTCAATTCACCGCTGCCCTGCAATTCATCGAGTGTATTTGTTTCGATGCCTTGGCACACAGCCCAGCAGTTTTCTCTGGACTTGTTCAATTCGGTCTGGAACAACAATGCACAGAGTCGCACCTCCTGCAGGGGTAAGAATAGGCCCGCAGTATTCCTGCTTGTCATAAGTGGTGACTAAAATGAGTCTTCACAAGTTTTGCCCATGTATCTACAGTCCCCTATGTGGGTTTGACCCCCAATCATCCATATTGTTTCGAAGAGCGGACCACTTGGGGAAGGACACCTTATATGGTGCATCATGTATTTATCATGCGATGACATCCTATGCACCCATTATGGATAGACGTATGACTGCAGTGTTTATTCAGCTGTTGGGCAGGTTATCTCCTTTCTGCGCACGTCATGTCCATTGTGCACTAACATCTACGCACCCTTCATCATGATGGTCTACATAGCACCAGAAAGCCAGCATGGTAGCCAGTCCATTGTGGTGGGGTCGTCAGGTACCCTCTTGGTTGTAGCCCCCTGACAACACAGGAATCGCTCTACCGATGCCTGATCTGAATCCTCTTCATGCAAGCCAAGGAGTAGATGCTTGTCGTCTGTGTGGGGCATCAGGACTCCTGGCAATGGTCATCCTGCCAGGTGATGTTTGCTACAGCTGGGTGGCGTCCGTGAGGAAAGCCCCTGATCCGAGTGGGTGGCATCGGGATTGATGACCCAAAATCAAGATATCAAAGTCGGGTTATGTTGGTGGACGTACAACTGCTGTCTTGAAGCGAGGAAAGTTTATTACCCCAGTGTACGACACCCAAATATTCCCCTCCCTGGCCACGCCGTGGGAGGAACGTAGGGCCACACGACAGGGAGATCAGTATGCTCCACGATATCTTGTCTGCAGCAGAACCGATGGGGATTCTTTCTCAGTGACCAAGCCTCAGTTTTTGTTGAGAACCTAGAGGATAGGTTTGGGGAAGTGGAGTCACAGTCGAAGATGCACAACAGTTCTATTTTGATCCGCACAGCGTGCCCCGCCCAGTCATGGGCACTCCTCACCTGTGACAAGCTGGGTGACGTTGCAGTGACCATTACTCCCCATAACTCTCTCAACATGGTCCAGGGTGTTATTTCCCACAGGGATTTGCTGTTCCAGACTGACGATGAGCTACTTGCCAACATTGAATACAGAGGGGTACATTTCATACAGCATGTACACAGGGTTCCAAAGGATAACAGGGTTGCCACCGGGGCCTTCATCTTGGCCTTTGAGGGTGATACATTGCCCGGAAAGGTCAAGGTGATGGAGTACTGTTGTGATGTGAAACCCTGTGTTCCTCCCTCTATGAGGTGCTTCAAATGCTGGAAGTTCGGCCACATCTCATCTCACTGTACTTCCAGCGCTACATGTAGGGACTGTGGGCATCCATTACACCTGGACGCTCCATGTACACCGCCTCCCATTTGCATAAATTGTGGCCAGAACCATCCTCCCTGCTCATCGGCATGCACCATCCTTCACCGGGAGTGGAAAATAATAGAATACAAGACCCTGGACTGGATGACATATACTGAGGTGAGAGGGAAAATTAAGTGGGTGCAAATTCTTTTGCAGCAGTCACATTGTCACCACCCTCTTTGGTGTGACAGTATTCCCTACGACATCCTTTCATGTGGGCCCCAGGGTCACCAACCTATGCCTGACCCCATGGCGTTTGGAGGCTCCCGTCCTGCTGCTCCCAAAGCTACTACTTTGGGGTCACCCACTACTGCTCTGCCAGAGAAACACCAGCCTTCTCCGGCTTCCCTCAATCGGAAGGGGTCCTTCAGGACACTCCCTTCCCAGGGTTCTGCCAGTGTTGACAACAACACTATCCAGCAGCTAGGAACACCACAGGCTGCTGGACGCAGGGCTTCTCGTTGTTACTCAGTCCCTGCGACTGAGGCTGAGAAGCCCTCCCCACTGGCAAAGCCCCCAAGGGAGAGGAGGACGAGGAATAAAAAAGATAAAGAAACCACAACAAAGGATACCACGGTGGCTTCCGTGCCACCAGCTCCCTCCATCTCTACTTCTGTGGACGAGGTGGAGATTCTTGTGTCCCCCGAGAACCTTGGTCTCAGGGACCTCTCTGAAAAAATGGATACCAATGTTGACAAATCCCCATTGGTGGATGCAAGAGATTCTGAGGTATGATCCACCTCCTCGTCTCATTCATGTCTTGCCGGCACTTGAACGTCATCCTCCAATGGAACTGCAGCAGTTTCTTCCCACACCTGGCTGAGCTACGGCAACTTTTGAGTATGACACCTGCTTTCTGCATTGCTCTCCAGAAAACCTGGTTTCCAGCAATGTGGACCCCTGCCCTCCGTGGCGACAGGGGATACTGCTGCAATCATAGCACATATAACAGTGTCTCAGGTGGAGTGTGTGTGTATATCCTCACCTCTGTATATAGTGAATCCGTGCCCCTTTGAACACCATAATAAGCAGTGGCTGTCAGGATGAGGACGACACAGGAGATAACTGTCAGCAGACCTGCCACGAGATGGTGACCTATCCCTGAGCTCAACTCCCCCCCCCCCCACCACCACCATTCTTACTGTTGGGCGACTTTAATGCCCACAGTCCCTTGTGGGGTGGTTCTATGATCTCTGGCCATGGCAGGGTTGTTGAGGATTTACCAACTCAACTCAACCTCTTTGTCTTAAATACAGGTGCCCCCACACATTTTAGTGTGGCGCATGGCACATTTTTGGCCATCTGCAACCACAGCCTTCCACCATCTGTTCACTGGAAACCCCATGATGACTTGTGCCCCCCTCTCAGGGGCTCAGCATTAATTTGCTGAGTACGGGCTTGGCAACCCAGGGTCCTGAGCCGTGGGCTGTGTCGCGCTAACAGTCTGCTACACCGTAAGCTCTGTGCATGCTTCAATGGCCGTAGTTCGGTGTGACGGTGGAACGTTGTACGTTTCAGAGCCCAGGGATCTCGGCTTAATTGCCCGGGTCGCAAGGACGGTACAAACCTCTCTCTCTCTATATATATATATATATACGTAAAAAATAGATAAGTACACTTACCAGACGAAGGGGCACAGGCAGTAATAGCAACAAATAAACACACAGACACACACACACACAAAAATGCTAGCTTTCGCAGCCTAGCTGCTTCATCAGGCAGAAGGGAAGGAGAGGGAAAAGGAAATGATGAGGGTTTTAAGGAAGGGGGTAAGGAGCCATTCCAATCCCGGGACAGGAAAGACTTACCTTTGGGGAAAAAATGGAATGTAAATAAATGCACATACACCCACACATTTACACAGACACAAGTACACTTAGGCAGACATACTGTAGAAAGCAAAGAAGTTAGAAGTTAGACAGAGATGCCACTTGAGGCAGAGGCTCTGTCCAGAGAACCAAGGCAAAGATGTTAAGATGGTGGGTGGGAATTCGAATTTAGCGGAGGTTGAGACCAGGTGGGCAACGGGAAGAGAGAATATGCTGAAGGGCTAGTTCCCATCTCCGGAGTTCTGAAGGATTGGTGTCAGTGGGAAGTATCCAGATAACCCGGACGGTGTAGCACTGTGCCAAGATGTGCTGGCCATGCACCAAGGCATGTTTAGCCACAGGGTGATCCTCGTTACCAACAAACACTGTCTGCCTGTGCCCATTCATGCGAATGGACAGTTTGTTGCTGGTCATTCCCACATAGAACGCTTCACAGTGCAGGCATGTCAGTTGGTAGATCACGTGGGTACTATCGCAAGTGGCTCTGCCTTTGATCGTGTACACCTTCCGGGTTACGGGACTGGAGTAAGTGGTGGTGGAAGGGTGCATAGGGCAGGTTTTACAACGGGGGCGGTTACAAGGGTAGGAGCCAGAAGGTAGGGAAGGTGGTTTGGGGATTTCATAGGGGTGGACTAGGAGGTTACGGAGGTTAGGTGGGTGGCGGAAAGACACTCTCGGTGGAGTAGGAAGGATGTCATGAAGGATGGATCTCATTTCGGGGCAGGATTTTAGGAAGTCGTATCCTTGCTGGAGAGCCACATTCAGAGTCCGCTCCAGTCCCGGAAAGTATCCGGTGACAAGAGGGGCACTTCTGGGGTTCCGTTGAAGGTTCTGAATTTGGGGGGATGAGGAAGTGGCTCTGGCAATTTGCTTCTGTACCAGACCAGGAGGATAGCTGCGGGATGTGAAGGCTGTTATCAGGTTATTGGTGTATTGGTTCAGGGATTCAGGACTGGAGCAGACTCGTTTGCCACGAAGACCTAAGCTGTCTGACATGCCTGCACTGTGAAGCGTTCTATGTGGGAATGACCAGCAACAAACTGTCCATTCGCATGAATGGGCACAGGCAGACAGTGTTTGTTGGTAACGAGGATCACCCTGTGGCTAAACATGCCTTGGTGCATGGCCAGCACATCTTGGCACAGTGCTACACCGTCCGGGTTATCTGGATACTTCCCACTGACACCAATCCTTCAGAACTCCGGAGATGGGAACTAGCCCTTCAGCATATTCTCTCTTCCCGTTGCCCACCTGGTCTCAACCTCCGCTAAATTCGAATTCCCACCCACCATCTTAACATCTTTGCCTTGGTTCTCTGGACAGAGCCTCTGCCTCAAGTGGCATCTCTGTCTAACTTCTAACTTCTTTGCTTTCTACAGTATGTCTGCCTAAGTGTACTTGTGTCTGTGTAAATGTGTGGGTGTATGTGCATTTATTTACATTCCATTTTTTCCCCAAAGGTAAGTCTTTCCTGTCCCGGGATTGGAATGGCTCCTTACTCCCTTCCTTAAAACCCTCATCATTTCCTTTTCCCTCTCCTTCCCTTCTGCCTGATGAAGCAGCTAGGCTGCGAAAGCTAGCATTTTTGTGTGTGTGTGTGTCTGTGTGTTTATTTGTTGCTATTACTGCCTGTGCCCCTTCGTCTGGTAAGTGTACTTATCTATTTTTTACGTATATTTTTCCTGTTAGGAATTTTTCCTCTATATATATATATATATATAAAAAAACCTCAATCTCAAGGTGTGCTACATGCCGAGGAGATGCATGGCTGTTGGGGTTGAACAGTTGCTAGCGAGTGATCTCTGAGGAAACTGCCGCACTTCAGTTACCCAGGCAAGTAGGGCTCTGCCTGGGTGGACATTTATATCCCTAGCTGCTCATGGAAACACCATGAAAAGACCTAGAAATGTTGGCGCACGTACAACCGTCGTCTCTAAGAGAGGTAGGGCTGACTTCAATGCAGCACAATATGATCCCCAATCGTTCCCTTCCCTTGCTACACCATGGGAAGAACGACAGGCCAGAGAATGGAATGAAGCATACTCACCGAAATTTCTCGTATGTTCACATTCTGATGGTGAATCGTTCATGGACATGAAGCCATTATTCTTTGTCGAGAATCTCGAAGATCGGTATGGAGAAGTCGCAGGCATGTCAAAAATGAGGAGTGGGTCAATTCTCAAAGAGGTAGCATCCTCAGCCCAATCGAAGGCACTTCTCACCTGCGATAAGCTGGGAGATGTTCCTGTCTCTATCACCCCTCACAAGAGTGATCTTCTCCTGCAGTCCGATGATAAACTATGCACCAACCTCGCTCGGCGGGGTGTTCACTTCATCAGTGCTTCATTGTAGTGCTTTTTATTTTATTCTCTACAGTTGGAACAAGGGACTGATAACCGTAGTCATTTAGTCCCTTTAAAAATCAAACCATCCATCCAACTTGTGCGGCAGTGACAATTTTCCCATTTTCTTGTCACACAACGCGAGTCCCCAACATGCCCACCCAGGTGGGCTCTGCACAAGGCTAACTGCTGCTATCATTGGCCCTCCCCCACTCAAGAACATTGATGTGGCAGTCAAGAGTGCCACATGCTCTATTATTTCTGCTGCAGAACCTACTATTCTGTTTTCATCATGGTGCCAACGGTGTAAGACAGTGGCATGGTAGTCGCCGGAGGTCGCTGAGGCCATTAAAGGGCCTTACAGTGATACAAACGGCACCCCTCTCAGGAGCACCTCATCAATTTTAAATGGCCTTGTGCTCGTGCTCATCTGCTAATCAGAAGATGGAAACAGGAGTGCTGGGAGAGGTACGTCTCCACTATTGGGACAGGAATCTCAGACTCACAGGTCTGGAGTAAAATCAGGCAGCTAAAGGGATTGCAGACACCCACAGGAATCCCTGGGATCTCCACAAATGGAGTTGTTCTTATCAAGATGTGAAATGAGCCTCAGCGACTGTGGACATGGTTGCCATGGAGCACACAAAATGTAATATTAAAACACTGGATCACCACTGAGGCAGAAGTTGGGTTAGATTCACAATAACCCACACATTTATTCAACTGAACGGTGCAATGAACAAACATTAACTGTTTGAAACATGGCAGCAGATCCTATCTGGAAAGACAAGCATACATGTGTTAGTACCAATTACGGCATCACAAGGTAATACTTCTCTCAATTTGTTTACTTGTTCAGTTTTATGCTGCCTTGATACATTGTTATGCAGGATGTCTCTCTCTCTCTCTCTCTCTCTCTCTCTCTCTCTCTCTCTCTCTCTCTCTCTCTCTCTTTTTTTTTTTTTTTTTTTTTTTTTTTTTTTTGTTGGTCATCTTCAATTTTAACTGATCTGAAGCACAGGCCTCTTTTAAATTTTCTATATTAATGTGAAAGAGAAACACTGCTGCTACCAATTGCACTCGCGGAGGGCAGAGAAACATATTGGTTCACTCTTGCATTACACTGAATATCCATTATGCATTCGGCAATATGTGAGCTCCAGACACAAGAAAAAAGTTCATGACTTAATGATGCACTGGTTGGTGAATTGACACCGATATTCAAAGCTGTGTCCCTGCTCAATGGAGCCACTATCAGATTCTATGACGACGGCAGCTGAAAAGTTTGTGGGCCAACCCACAGAGTGATACCTGATTGTGCTCTGAGTGGCAATTTTTCCCAGTCTCTCACTTTGCAGTTTTCCAACACCAAGTACACTACTGTGGCAAATTTTTGCCTTATGCTGACCTACACTGTAGTATTTTTGATTACACTCAGTTTTGAAAATTTCCTCTCCTTGTTTCCAAAAACTAAACCAAGAGTATAACAGAATGAATGAGAATTGCAGACCACACTTCAGTGTTCTCTACATGTTCTGGAGCAGCATATTAGAACCAGTATTTCAACATCCCAGTCACTGACTTATTCTTATTTTGCCCACTACATCCACCTGAAAAGAAGTGTAGTTTGGTGACACCATACAAATTAGCATTTACACTTTAAAGGCTGGGACTTAGTATGACATTACAGAAGGCCAGACTTCTTCTTTTTCTTTTCTTTTTCTCCATTATCACAATTTAGGAACTGTAACAGATAGATTGTTGCAGTTTTTTCCTGTTTTACCACTGCACTTTAACTTTAAAATGAAGTAACACACCATAGTTACCAACTTCACTTATATTTACACTGTTATCACAAGTTTGTAGCTGAACCAAAGAAAATAAAAAATGTTTATAGTAGGATTTATTGTAGATAGAAAGATAGTTACACTTGTCTATACTGTATAAAAACAAACTAAATTACAATAGACCAACTATTGTTATTATCATAAGCAATTATCATTCCAAAATTCGAGATGTATTTGACACGTTTCCTGTTGAGACATCATGTCAATATCATCATGAAGCTGCTCTTCTGTAAATAAATAAGATATAAGCAGTGATAGTAACAAATAAACACACATACATACAAACGCTAGCTTTCACAGCCTAGCTGGTTCGTCAGACAGAAGGGAAGGAGAGGGAAAAGGAAATGATGAGGGTTTTAAGGAAGGGGGTAAGGAGCCATTGCAATCCCTCTCCCGGGATTACTATCACTGCCTGTGCTCCTTTGCTTGGTGAGTAATCTTCGTCTATTTTTTATATATAATTTTTCCTTCTAGGAATTTTTCTTCTATAATATAAATAAGATATAAGTACAACTCGATAAACTGTGTTATTGTTTGAAGTCTACAATATATTACAAGAAATATACACAGCAAATGTGTACAAGAAGCCTACTATTTCTTACATATTTCAACATATCACAAAGTCTAAATGACAGAAAATATTTTATAATTACCTGCAATATCTCTGTCATCTTCAGAATCATTACTAAATTCTCCTTTAGACCCCAAATCATTGAAGAAATCTGTAAGTGACATCTTGGTGGCATTGCCTACACATGGATTTGTCAGAACATTTCTCTTGCTGGTGCAGCCATCTAGAGAATTTTTTACATAACTAAACCATCAAGCTGCATAACGAAACACATGAACTGCAAGTATAGCTTGTACTTAATTTTTCATGTTTTTTTTTTTTCTTTTTTTCTTTTTCTTTTTTTTTATGTCACTGCGAGCATAGCTTATTACTCATTGGCAATGTTGTTTGTTAAGCTTAAGGGATTTAACTACGGGGTCATCAGTCTCGTTGACAATGCTTAGTGCATGGACTGCAAGCATAGCTCACAGCCAGACCGCAAAGTGTTAAGGAGTTGATGATGAAGTACTGAAGTGTGCAAACTCATTCTCCAGTCAAATGTACGAGGTCACATTGTCTTTTGTCTGGGTACCCTTAGAGCAGCCTTAGGAAACTGTGATGATATAGAAGTGCATCTGTCTCAAATAATAGGCTGCCCAATCTGGGACTTCTGCAACAAGTAAATTCTTCTGGCAGTCATAAATTAAAATAAGTTGACTGCCAATGTCTTCAGTATTTCATAAAAAACATCACTCTGAACTTTGTGAGCTGTAAATTGAAGTTCCAAATTTTTCTTTTCAATGTTCCAAGAAAATTCTTCTTTTTTGGGATGAACATGTACAGCATATGTCAATATAAAGTGTTCTAAAGCCAATATTAAAAATATTGCATGATATTGAACAGCAGTATGACTAGTCATAATTTACATCCAGGTTGGGATGTTTCTCACAGAATATTTTCCACATTGCTTTTACATTTAATTCACTGCTCAAACATTAGAAATGTAGCAATTTTTCTCTAGATATAGAAACTCCTTCACATCTTTTTGGGAGTACCAACTCTGTAATTAGTTGCTTTCCTCTAAGATCAGGTGTTCAAGGAGATAACACAGTGACATGCAGTCAAATATAGTTGCTCTGCCATTTGATGGATCTGCCATACATCCTCCATAGTAAGTTCTTTATATCTCAGCTATCCAGCAGGATATTTACAGTTCAGCATTTGTGAAAACCCTTTTGGTCAATACCTAAGGATAAATGAAAAATTAAATTGAAAACCAATGAATACCAGTTTTATGTGAATACTGTAAGGAGGTCAGGGTTTATATTTTCACGTATGTTAGGCCTAAATTTATGAGAAACATCTTCAACAAAAGGTTAGGTTATGTAGCTAGTTCATTAATTCTAGTAACAATAAACCTGTAACTTATAAATATTTGAATATTACTATAAGCAGTGGTCTTCCTTACCTCTTCTTTTTCTCAACATTTCATTTACACTGTGATACATTCCTTCTTCTCTTCCTAGAAGTATAGTTTCTCCAGGTATATTCCTCCTCATCATTAATGCTAATCTCAGCTTTATTCTTGTCCTGTTCATCGGCATGTACTTCAATAGTAGAAGTTTCCTCTTCATTACCCTTGTCCATTTAGAACTGTACTACAAAGTGGAATGAGTGTGCTGGTTGGTCTGTTTATCATATAACAATGCCTTCTCCTAATTTCCTACATTTTAGAAATAGAAGAAAAAACAAATGAGAATCTACCAGATGCTGACAATCTAAGCATTTTAGTCACATGTTGCTAAAAATCTCAACTTTTTAAAAGTGTTATGTTTGGCAAGATAATATGTCTGGCTCTACGTCTGTACCTTTGTCAGTGGCCATTATCGCATAAGACATGGCCTCTTTTGCAACCACTACATCTACATACATACTCCATAATACATCCAAAGCTGTGTGGCAGAGGTTACAAATGCTTGTGTGTCTGTATCTCCCTGATCTTATGTTTGTGGTGTTTATGAAAAATGTAAATTGGTGGCAGTAGAATCTTTCTGCAGTTCACTTCAAATTCTAGCCCTCTAAATTCTTTCAATAGTGTTTCTCAAAAATAACATTGCCTTCCCTCCAGCGACTCCCATTTGAGTTTCTGAAGAATTTCAGTAACATTTATGCATTGATTGAACCTACCAGTAACAAACCTAGCCACCCACCTCTGAACTGCTTCTATGTCTCCTTTTAAATGGATCTAGTAGGAATCCCAAAAACTTGATAAATACTCAAGACGGGGTTGTACAAGTATTTTATATGTGGTCTCCTTTACAGATGAACCACATCTTCCCAAAATTCTTCCAATAAAATGAGGTTGAACATCCACCCTCCCCATGAATGTTCTTACATACTCATTCCATTTCACATTACTGTGCAGCATTATGCCTAGATGTTTAATTTAAGTGACTCTGTGAAGCAGGGTTAGTGCTACCATCAAATGAGGGTATAATTGCATGTTTCTGCTTGAATGATTTCTTAGATATTTAATTTAAAACTTAGGCCTTAATTTTGCTGTCTTTTATCACCAACCCTGAACAGTCAACAAGTGACTGGATAGAGGCCTTTGACCTGCTTACCAGAATTTTGGGTCTTCTGCAGTATCTTTTGCTAAGGTACAATGTTGGTAGTTATTGTATGCTTTGCACATAACTTTTTTATAGACACACAAATCTCCACTAACTTTTATCTGATTGGATTTGCTTGACCTTTTTTTGAACCAAGAGTGCAACTGCCTTTGCTTTCTCAGAATTTTTCGAAAAAATTATTATTAAAGCTCCATCAGTCTTCCCCATGCTTAATCCACTTTCTTGGCACATATTTTTCCAGCACTTTATTTACAATGCATTTAAATTTTGCCCCTAATTCCTCTGTGTCTGCTGTATTGGAACTAAATGATGTCCATTCATTCCTTAAGTGGGATGCTAACTATTGCTTATCTATTCTTTCTAGCAGAACCACTCTCCTAGCCTTCTTGACTGGTTTATTAACTTTGGTGGCCATAGTCACTATGACTAAAACATGATCACTAACCCCTGTCTCTACAGTGATTTCACTGACAAGATCTGGCCTGTTTGTAACTATAATGTTGAAGATATGTACACTGCGTGTAGGCTGATGATTTAGCTTCTCAAAGTAGTGTTTAGAAACTGTGTTCAACAGTAGTTCACAAGAGTGCTTCACTGTACCCCTTGTAGTGAAACTATAAACATCCCAGTCTATTACTTGGCATGTTGAAGTTGCCCCCAACTAATAATGCATGGTCCAGTACTTTTGCCCTACAAGGTATACATTTTCTTTCAATGACACTAGCACTGTGATGGTGGAACCAGGGGTCCAAGTTAAAACACTAACTTGATTTTGCCTATACCTGTTCTATGCACGCAGATAACCTCATAGTCACTCTTGACTTCGACCTCAGTAGAAATAAGACTTTTGTCAACTGTAATGCCTCCTCCTGATCTATCTTTGTGATATACATTCCATTCACTAAATATTTCGGAGCTTTCTACATCAGGATTCAACCAACTCTCAATCCCAAGGATTATCTGAGCACGACAAATTCCCTGCAATGCAGTAAATTTGGGAACTTTGTTTCTAATACCCTGAAAATTTACTGCTAATACTTTAACGGTCAAAGAGTCCTTCCGAATGTGGCCTGATTTCACTGTCACTATCAACTGATGAGTGTTCATCAAAACTATCACTTAGCTTCTGTTATCTGTGTAGCTGCTTCCTTTGTGAAGGACACCCCTGATCTATCAAGGGAATCCCTACAATTTTCCATCCAATAATGCAGGTCCAGCAATCTGCAGCCATGACCATGACAGATTTGTTGAAGCCTTTGAGTGAGACACTTCACACAGCTCAAAACCAAAGGACCCTGATCTACTCAGGAAACAAGGCTGAAAATTGAAATCTCGGCTTGCACCCTGTGCATGAGGCCAGCAGTCTCCACCAATTTTGTCAGCAACCCATATAATCTGAGGATGTCCTCAGAACCCAAGTGACGGGAGTCATTAGTATGACATGAGCAACAACTTGAAGATGACTGCACCCTATAAACTCAATAGCTGCCTCCACCAGATGAAGCCCCCTGGTAGACACATTGAGTGCACTATGGAATATGTTTTGGCCCTGGATGCTATCTGCGTAAGGGGCTTCAAAATATGCCTAAAATTGGAGCTCCCAATCACTAACTGATCTCTCACCACCTGTGTGCCTGCTCAGACACTGCTGAAGGACCAGCCACCTGTCCACTCACAGGATGAACAGGCAATGCCACAAGGCCAGCCTCCCCATTGGCCCTTCACACTGCGTGTTGCGAACACACTACCCGCTCCTCATCCTGTGGCAAGGGTGGATCAACTGCATCTGATACTCGTGAAATGCTGTGGCAGCAGAGACCGTGGGTGACCCACTTGACACCTGAGGTGCCTCATGTGACATGTCAGACTCTCCACCACCGCCATACCTTCACGACACAGTAGCCTATTAGCGAATAGTGGCCAACTCCTCTTTTTTCTGCACACAGAACACAAACTCTCTATCCATCCTATCACTGCTACTGAAATACCTAAAGATTTAAAAGAAATAATGTAGCTTAATACTTCAATTTGCTACTACACTAGTGCTTCACTACAGCTGGTACCTGACTGAGCTGTGATACATGGTTCCCCATTGTTCAAACCAATAGACTAATGACTACAGAACAATATGTAACACTACAAGAGAATAAAAGTTATTAAGATCAAAACACAACCAATACACTGATGGTAACTGAATGGGATGTGGCCACTTTTGCAACCCAGCATGTTGAAAATGTAATCACTTTTGTACTCTCATTTTCAATGTCTTATTGTCATTTTTATGTCTGATCAATACAGTATTAGTGAAATGTTATATTAGATTATTATTTTTAAATTTAAATAATTAATGAATTGAGTGTTAGAGAGAAAATGAAAGTTATTAAAATTATGATTCCATTCTGTGGAATTTGTGCTTGTCAAACAGCTAGGATAAATATTATTGTCTAAATTACATCAATTATGAGCTGCAAAATTTAAATCAGGAATATCACAAAAGGTTCTTGTAATCCATCATTTGGTAAAGAAATATTTAAAAATGAATGGCAGAAACCTTTATATTCTGTCTTTAAAAATATTTCTTCTTTGATGGGTTCTCAGTGCACCACATTGTTTTTTTTTTGTATTTATTTATTTTATTTATTTGTTTATCCATCCATGTACAATAAGAATTGTATGGATGTTGTCATAGATTTGTATAAAATACAAACATAAAATCTTAAGTACATCATCTACACTTACAGACAAATAACAATATTATATTTAGTAAATTTACATGTTCATATGACACTGCTGATGATAATTGACACTCATACATTTGCATCTTAATTTAGGTAGTCTTGGACAGTATAGTAGTATTTCTCTAAGAGATATTTCTCTAGGGAATTTCTGAAGTCCTGTATTTTATCTTTTTTTTATATCCTGAGGAAGTCTGTTATATAGTTTTATTCCATTATATAATATACTATTTTTTGTTCTATTGAGATGTAGGTGGTGGCTGGATCTGGTTTCATGTTCATGTATGGAGCTGTATGGTGGGTACTGGTTGATGTTTTTCTTATGTAGATGACTGTTTGTAAAACGTATTCACATGGAACAGTTAGTATTCCCATATATTTGAATAATTCTGGACAGTGGGCCCTCGAGCTACTGTTTGTCATTATCCTTACAGACCTTTTTTGTAGCTTGAATATTGCCTACATATTTGTTCATTTGTTCCCCAGAAGATAATGCCATAACTTATTAATGAATGTATATTTGCAAAATATGCTGTTCTCGTACATGAGCTGCTACACACTGAATTTATTATTCTGAGAGCATAGCAAGCTGAGGCCATTTTCTTCCTGAGAACAGTAATGCATTCAGTCCACTTTAATTGTGAATCAGTGTGCATTCCAAGAAATTTTGTTGTTGATACACATTCAATATTTTCATCCTTTATTTTTAGAAAGTTAGTGACCAGTTTTCTTTTTATGTGGAAGTTGATGCCATTGGTCTTTTCCCCTCTACTCACCTACTTATATGCACAAGTGTATGCTCAGGTTTCTGATTGAGTTTAATTTGTGAAATATCTGTGATTAATATGTTACTGTCATTGGCAAACAGTAGTGATTTGTCGTGTTTCAAGATCTGAGGAAAATCATTAATATATATTAAAAACAGGATTGGTCCCAGGACACTTCCTTGGGAGACACCTATATTGATATATTCTGTCTCAGAAAGGTGCTTTATGATGTGATTTGAGTTAGTTTTAGTGATCGCCACCTGCTGCACTCTGTTTTGGAGATATGAGTGAAACCACATGTTTACAACCCCCCCTTACAACTAGTGACTCCAGTTTATTTAACAAAGCAGTGTGGTAAGCTGTATCAAAGGCTTTGGTAAGATCAAGAAAGATGCCTGTTACATGGTCTCCTTTGTCCAGTGCTTCAAGTACAGCATTTGTAAACAGAGATATACCTGAACGTTTCCTTTTGCCCGACCTGAAATCTGACTGTTCTTTACACAGGAGATTATACTTTGTTAAATATGCCGTGAGCCAATTTTTCATTGTTGTTTCCATTAATTTAGAGACTGATGAGAGTAACTCATCAGGCATTTTGTCTGGTAGGTTTGTCGTTAAGGCAGTAAAAGTTGTGTGACTTCAGAATGTCTAAGAATAGTCTTGTCTTAGGATTTTTCAGAAGAACATCTAAGTTAAAATCACCAAAGATTAATATTCTATACATCTTATATTTATGTAAAGATAGCAGCAGAGCTTCCATGTAGTCCAGGAAGTCTTTAAAGTCTGTTTTGGGTGGACAGTATACAGACATTACAACCACTTTGCAATATGGGAGTTGAATAGCAGCAGCTTATAGACAAATAGACCCAAATTTATTAACGATGTCAGTGTAGAGACAGGAGTTTGTGATCATGATATCGTCATAGTGTCAACGGTGACCAAAGTTAATAAACCAATCGAGAAGGCTAGGAGCGTGTTTTGTTAGAAAGAGCCAATACACAATTGTTAGCATCACACTTAAAAAATTAATGGACATCATTTAGTTCTGGTACAATGGATGTAGAGTTATTGTGGACTAAATTTTAAATGCATTGTAAGTAAAGGGTTAGAGAAATATGTGCCTATAAAGTCGATTTAAGGACGGAAAAGATCCACAATGGTATAATAATAATAATGTTAGAAAGTTACTGAGAAAGCAAAGGCTGTTGCACTCTCGGTTCAAGAAAGAACATGCTAATGATGACAGGCAAAAGTTAGTAGAGATTTGTGCGTCTATAAGAAGATCAATGCACAAAACATACAATAATTACCACAGCCATACCTTAGCAAAAGACCTATCTGAGAACCCAAAAAAGTTCTGGTCCTATGTAAAATTGATAAGTGGGTCAAAGGCCACTATCCAGCCACTCGTTGATCATTCAGGGACAGTAATAGAAGAAAGCAAATGGAAACCTGAAGTTCTAAGTTTAACCTTTAAGAAATCTTCCACACGGGTAGACCGTACACACGTACCATCATTTGATCAATGCAGTAACTCCCAAATGGAGGACATAGTATTAAGTATTTCCAGGGTAGAGAAGCAGCTGAGAGAGCTGAATACAAAAAAGTCTCCTGGTCCGGATGTAATACCAGTTCTGTTTTACAAAGCGTATTCTGCAGCATTGGCCTCTTACTTAGCTTGCATTTATCGTGAATCTTTAATTCAGCACAAAGTTCCCAGTGATTGGAAAAAAGCGCAGGTGACTTCTGTTTATAAGAAGGCCAATATCGTTGACATCAGTTTCCTGTAGAATTTTGGAGCTTATTCTCAGTTCGAATATAGTAAATTTCCTTGAGAGGGATAAGCTTCTTTCTATGAATCAGCATGGATTTAGGAAACATCGTTTGTGTGAAACTCAGCTTGCCCTTTTCTCACATGACATGTTACAAGAGATGGATGAAGGGCAACAGGCAGAGTGTATTTTTCTCAATTTCAAAAAGGCATTTCATGTGATGCCACACTGCAAACTGCTAACGAAGATATGAGAATATGGAATAGGTTCACAGATTTTTGACTGGTTGGAAGACTTCCTAAGAGATAGAACACAGTACATTGTTTGCGATGGAGAGTGTTCATCGGAGACGAGTGTATCGTCACTTGTGCCCCAAGGGAGTGTGATAAGACCACTATTATTTTCTATCTATATAAATGATCTGATGGACAGAGTAACTTGTAATTTGCAGCTGTTTAATGATGATGCTGTGATGTATGGGAGGATGTGCTCTTTAATTGACTATAATAGCATACAGGATGACTCAGACAAAATTTCTAGTTGGTGTGAAGAATGATAGCTAGCTCTAAATGTAGAAAAATGTAAGGTGATGCAACTGAGTAGAAAAAACAACCCCAAATGCTTGAATACATCATTAGTAGTGACTTCTTGATGCAGTCACATCATTCAAATATCTAGGCATAACATTGCAGAGTGATATGAAATGGAATGGACATGTAAGCACAGTTGCGAGTAAGGCAGACAACCAACTTCAGTTTATTGGGAGAATTTTGGGAAGATGTACTTCATCTGTAAAGACGGCCACGTATAAAAGGCTTGTGCAACCACATCTTGAGTATTGCTCAAATGTTTGGGACCCACAGCAGTTCAGCGGTAAGCAGATAGGTTCATTACTGGTCGCTTCGACCAATGCGCGAGCATCATGGAAATGCTCTGGGAACTCAAATGAGCATCGCTGGAGGAAAGACAATGTTCTTTTCAAGAAATTCTGTTGAGGAAATTTAGAGGGCTGGAATTTGAAGCTGAGTGTAGAATTATCTTCCTGCCGCCTACTTACATTTTACGTAAAGTTAAAAAAGACAAGATAAGAGAAATTAAGGCTTAAACACAGGCATATAGACATTCTTTTTACCTCATTCAATTTGCATGTGGAATAGGAAAGGAAATGCCTTGCAGCTGTACAGTGAACCCTCCGTCATGTGCCTTATGGTTGATTGCGGAGTATATTTGTAGATGTAGATGATATGCAGCTTGGATTATGGTAGAGACAAGGTCAGGAAAGTGTAAAATGAGAAGTGTAAAAAGAAGGAGACTTTCCAGGTGGGAAAAATAGGTATAAAATAAAGATTTTGGACTTACCTAAAGTACAGGCTCGTCGACAGAAACGTAAAACACACACAAAAACACACAAACATTCGAGCTTTCGCCACCACTGGTGACTTCTTTGGGAAAAAGAGGAAGGAAGGAGAGGAGAAAGGGAAGGATACGGGTTTTAAGGAAGTGGAAAAGGAGCCATTCCAATCCCAGGAGTGGAAGGACTTAACTTAGGGGACAAAAAGGAAGGTAAACAAATACACACACACTCACACATATCCACATGCAAACACACCTAGGCAGACATTTCGCTTTGCCTGTTACCCTAATTTTGGGGTGTGATGTCTTTCATAACACTGGGCTTGTGTTAGATTTTTCTTGGCATTCATTTTTCTTCAAGTTTGCTCCCACTGTGAAATTTAGGTTGCATGGGTGTTCTATGGGCAGTGTTAGTAATTTCCTTGCTTGTAGTTTATGCAAATTTGATATTACTCATCTTTCTTCTGATCAAACTGTACAGTGAACTGCTATGTTCTTTCTGAAAGGTTAGGTGTCACCAATGTGCTGCAGTACCACATTTGCCTAAGTGTTGATGTTCCTGTCCGTCAATCCCCTTATCATCTTCCTCCATCTAAAATGCTAAGCTAACTAAGATGCTCAAACAAGGAGTTATAAGGCCATCCACCGTGTCATACTCATCACCTATATTTTTGGTTCCAAAAGATCAAGTTCGCGATTTTTGCCCCATTGTTGACTATCACTGCCTCAACAAAAAGGTCGTGTTGTACTCTGTGCCTTTGCATGATCTTCATAATTCTGCGGGAGTGAATGGGTTTACCATCCTTGATCTTAATCAGGTCAACTATCAAATTTTCTTAACCAAAAAGTGTAAACTTATTATCATGTTTTGTACTGATTGGAACCTCTTTGAGTTTAACAGGGTACCCTTCGGCTTGGCAACCTGGGCAGCCATTCTTTCCCATCTTTTGGATAACATCTTAGGAGATTTGTCTTTATCTAGATGACATGGTTATTTATAGTCAGTCCTTTGAGGAACATCTGGAACATATTGGCGAGGTGTTTAGGAAGTTGGAGGCAGCCAGACTTACTGTTAAGTTTTCTAAGATAACTTTGGCTTGTAAGCAGGTTTCATTTTTGGGGCATCTTGTATTGGGGTGTAGTATCTGCATTGTTCAGGACCATACAAAAGCTCGTAGGAACTGATAAGAAAGGGACTGCAAAATTCATTGGGATGGCTGATTATTTTAGGCATTTTGTGCCCAATATTTCCCAATTGTCAGTTTCATTGAACGATTTGCATCACAAAGGCGCCACCTTCGTATGGGGGGAAACCCAAGAGGCAGAATTTGATGCCATCAAATCTGCCATCACCAATCCTCATGTGTAGGGAGTGTCTGACTTCAATAAATGTTTCATGGTCCAGATAGATGCCTCGAACTTTGGGAATTCTGCCATGTTGCTGCACGAGTCTGAGGGTCGGAGACAACTATAAGTTTACACATCCCATCGGTTTACAGGTGCCAAACTTAAAAAATCATTTATGAGTTTGAGGCATTGGCTATGGTTATTTGCCCTCAACAAATACCATTTCTATTTGGAGCGTTGTGAATTCAATCTCTAAACTGACAACCAAACCCTGAGTTGGGTCTTAGCCAGGCCACGTAAAACTGGTCATATTGCCAGGTGGGTGGTACCTATTTCATCTTTGCAATTTAAGGTATGTCACATTAAAGGCAATAAGAATGTCCTTGCTGACATGCTTAGCTGAATGTTTACTGAAAATGATTAGCCGGAACCTTGGGAGGACATTCAAGATCACCACCTCAGCTGTGTTGTTAGGCAACATTCCCCAACTGTTTGGTGACTTGCATTCCAAGCAGGATCAAGACCCACTGTGAGGATCCATTAGAAGGCGCTTGCTGGATGGTGAGCAGTTGTATGGCTATATGATTAGCAAGGGCATCCTTTGTAAGAAGATTGGCTGTGTAGACTGACAGAATTAATACATCCTGTATTTTATTATTTTCATGATTCTCTGGTAGGAGGACAAAAAATTAAACAGCACTTCACCTGATCCTCCATTGATGCTGATATTAAGAATCTTGCGCCTCATTGCCGGTTATGTCAGGTGCCAAACCTAATAGCGCTCCTCAGCAGGGATTACTAAGTTCTGAGCACGAGACACAATCCGTGGATAAGGTTTATATTGATCAACGTGGGACCTTTGCCTCAAACCAAGAGGGGGAACCAGTATGTCTCTGTAGTCACTTATGCCTTTTCCAGGTTCACTTGGCTAATTCCTAGTCGTAATGCCACTGCTGGCATTACCGTGGCTCACCTCACCAATATATTCAATGTTTTTGATCCACCCAAGCAACTTATCAGTGATAACAAACCTGCTTTTCTCTCTGCCTCCTTCAGGGCCTTTTGCTTTCAGAATGCCACAAAGCATTCCCTATTATTCTCGGGTTCTTTTGCCGAAATCTTAATTGTAAGTCGAGGTTAATTATTTAATATCAGCATTCTCCCAGCTGATGGGATGACTGCATTGGCTCAGCTTTGCTTTTAATTCAGTGAACCGTGAGACCTTAAGGGCTACCTCGACTTCATTAGTGTTTGCTCATCCTGTTAACTCCCCACTTTCCAAGTTGAAAACACTGTCGCGTGTTGTGTCCACTATGCCTGTCCATCTTGATGTTGATAGGTCTTGTAGCAACGGGCCATCTCTTGCCAGATTTTAGCATTTTTCTTTCCCTCAATCGATACTGCCCGGAGAGTGGATGAATTCAGCAGTTTGTTTGGGTATTAGTGCTACCATTGCCAGTACCCATCTGTGGATTCATTGCACACCTGAGCCACAAATGAAACAGTTGGTAGAACCCTTTCCTTCCATGTCCTGCTTCAAAGGACTTGGCCTTAATTTGTAGTCATAGTTATTACTCCGCACAATGTGAAGAGTATTTTAATCTCATTAACCATCTAAAAGAGATGTGGCTTTGTGTAATTTAACTGCATCCAGAAGGGTTGCTATCCCTACCTTACTCCATAGATTCCAACTAGTTCCTTGTTGGCTGTCGCTATTTTCACTGTTAGCAAGGTGTCACCTCTGAGTGGCAATTGGGAATTAGAAATATATGCTATGTAACTACCTTATTTACCAAGGGCATCACCGTGCTTTTATTCTGCTCCACCAGAGGTTTCAGGCATGTTTCTCACCTGTTCCTTGTTTATTGTGACATGTTTATAATCAATGAAGAAAGTCGGACTTAAGCAATTTTTCACACGTGTTGTCATTTTGAAGACTCCTTTGGGCATCGAGCGCTTTTGTTTGTAACTACCAAGTTTTAGTATTCTAGAGGCACTTCTGCAAATTGCCTTATGATAGGTGCTCAGCACTGTAATCTCATTTCTCTGTGATATTTTCTAAAACCAATGTAACGTGTTAACTGCTACGTACATGATTTAAAGAAATTTGTTCTTTTGGCAAGGTACTATTTTAGAGTTGAAATAATTTGGGCTCATTGTAGAGAGAGATATCTTGTGTGAGCCTATTGCCCCTGTACTTGACTGATTTTTTTTTTTTTTTTTTTTTTTAGCCAATGCCATTGAGGGGCTCATATTGATTTTGAATTTAATAAACACTGTACTGGTAAGCCAACTGGCAGTATCTGCAAGTATGTTGCGCTCTTAACTGTCATGTAAACATTTCCTTCTAACTTTAATTTAATTAACAAATGTTCTATCTTGAGTGGTTTTATTGCCCCCTTCATTAATTGTCATTTAAAAAAATGTTATTATTGATTACTATAATTTGATCAAGATGTTCTACTAAATAGCAGTTGGTTCACATAAACCTTGCCCTGCTCTTCCACTACTAGATTGTCATTTCCCCCTTATTTCAATGTCCTAAGTAGATTATCATAATAATAATAATAATAATAATTATTATTATTTTACAAATAATAGTTTTTGTACATTGTTGCAACTTCTTTATTCTGAGTTTAACAGATGATTTCTCTCTCTGTCTGTAACAGGCTTGCACCCATTTACAGATACATTCATACACAAATATCCTATATTTCATTGCCATGTACCTATGGGCAGAAATGGAAGTCTTATCAGGTGACAGAAAGTAAATATATTTCCAGTTAAAACAAAAAAGGCAAATCTGAACTTCATTACACCAACGATTGCAAAATTAATGCAAATTGTTTTTTATAAAGCTGTTTAGTGGGCATGCCTGCCATGTCCTTACTTTAATAATTTATATTGATTTATTAATTTTAATCTACAATGCATAACCAGTACAACAGGGTCAGTATTTTTTGTCAAAACCTGTTTTTTCCTCTTGCCATTATAAAATCAATCTTGAATGTCCCACTGTCTACTGGTCTCTTCTATGCATACAACCTTCTTTCAGGATTCTTAAACTGTTTGTGATGATTAAATTGTACCCTGTACATAATTCCGTCAGGCAATTTCCCCTTTCATTCCTTTTCCTGGGTCCATATTCACCTTCTCCCCCTTTTCCTTCAGCCAAATTCCAGTTCCCCATCATAATCAAGTTTTCCTCTCCCTAACATTTGAATATTTTATCTCATCATACATTTTTTTCAATCTCTAAACTTGCTGAGGATTTTTCTAACCTCCTACTAATGATATGTGACATTTACAATACAATGACTGATCTTCTACTAGATATTTAGTTATTAGAGTTTCTAGATTTGTAGTAGGTGTCGTCAGCTCTATATATTCTGATACTTATTATAGAGGAAAAATTCCTAAAAGGAAAAATATACGTAAAAATAGTGAAGTACACTTACCAGGCGAAAGGGCACAGGCAGTAATAGTAACAAATAAACACACAGACACACACACACACACAAAAATGCTAGCTTTCGCAGCCTAGCTGCTTCATCAGGCAGAAGGGAAGGAGAGGGAAAAGGAAATGATGAGGGTTTTAAGGAAGGGGGTAAGGAGCCATTCCAATCCCGGGACAGGAAAGACTTACCTTACTTTCCCCCAAGGTAAGTCTTTCCTGTCCCGGGATTGGAATGGCTCCTTACCCCCTTCCTTAAAACCCTCATCATTTCCTTTTCCCTCTCCTTCCCTTCTGCCTGATGAAGCAGCTAGGCTGCGAAAGCTAGCATTTTTGTGTGTGTGTGTGTGTGTCTGTGTGTTTATTTGTTACTATTACTGCCTGTGCCCTTTCGCCTGGTAAGTGTACTTCACTATTTTTACGTATATTCTGATACTTATCTTTATATGCTTCGTTACATTGGTAGGTGTAACTAGTATCTTGATGTTACTGCAGAAAACTTTAAAAATTAAAGTAAGTAATGGGAACACATGGTAAAATAAATACTCATCATATCGATTGTCTGACATTTATTGAACCAAAGAACATGACACAAAGTTCCACTACACTGGCTGACAGCTATCACAGAACAACTACTCTGACAATCGCTAAATGATCAACTATAATTGATTCACTGTCCAGTATTTGTATCTTGCAAAACAATGATTTCTTTGATAAATAACAACATACGTGTTTTGTATTGTAACATACAATGAAAGTGTGATGAAACAAATAATTTTACAATTGAAATCTTAAACATGTTTGAGTGTACTTAACTTACATATAAAAATGTAGAAATTTAGAATCCAAAATTCTAAACATACGAAAATGTTATTTGCCAACAATATATGCTGTATGATTTTAATTAATTTTTGAATGAGTAAAGATGTGAGATACTAACATTACCACAGAATTCTAATACATATGTCTGAGAAATAAGTTGATAATTGGTAATGAATGCTACAAGAAAAGAGATAGCCACTTGTTTACCAGATACAGTTTGAATTTCTAACAGAAATCCACAACAGACTATATCATAATAAATGAAGAAATAAAGAGCTGCCTGACAGATGTGTAAGTAATACCGAGTATTAATCTCGGTGGAGACCACAGAAAGGTGTTAGGTACACTATATACATTCGAAAAAGAAACATGTGGGGAGGGGGGAGGGGAGAAAGGCAAAAATCAAGTGCTGGAAACTGAAAGACAGAGAATCCCAACAGATATACAGGGAGAAGATTAAGACCCAGCTTTATCAAGATGAGAGGAAGGATGGAGAGGAAGATTGGAGGAGATTCAAACAGGCAGCATAATTAACTTGTGCAAGAACATTAACAAAAGTCGGATACAAACAAACTCCATGATGGAACAAAAGATTTGCAGAAACTGTCAAGAGGAAGAATAATACGTGAATAGAATGTTCAGAAACAGAAAGGAATATAACACAGACAAATGGAAACGACTAAGTATAGCAGCAAGGAAAAATGATAGCATTGGCTAAAAAGATGTATTGGGATAAATTCACAAAAGAAATAGAAGAGAATTTTAAGAATAACAAGAAGGTATTATACTGCATTTTAGGTAACAGAATAAAGCAAAAAGAAAATTCTTCAAAAGCCATCAGTACAGAAGGAAAAACGGCGTGAAAAGAAGATGTTTTGAAATAATACTTACAAAAATTATATGAAGGACAGACTGAAACAAAAACACTTGACAACACAGAAGAAGATGAAAGAAATAACACTCTCACAGAGGAAATGATAGTAGAAGAGCTCCAGTAGTAGATGATGTCACGGTGGATATGATCTAAGCTGCAGGTCCTCTTGGGATTCAGTAGCTGTACAGAGTAATGAGTGTAATGTGGACCAGTGGAAAGATTCCAGAAAACTGGACAAAGGCAATCAATGTACCTGTCTTTAAAAGGGGTAAAGGCTCTGTGCGAGAATGACAGAAATGACACAATTATGCAACAGCATGAAGACATATGAAAAGATAATTTTACAGAAAATCAGGAATAAGACAGAACCACCATTAAGAGATAACTACAAGGATCTTCACCTGGAAGATCAACAATAGATGTGATATTTACAGCCTGACAGGTTGTAGAAAAGAAATGGGAATTTGGGAAAGACATGGCAGTAAGATTCATAGAAATAAAAAATGGCTTACGGCACTGTTTGTAAGAAAGGGATATGGCGAGGTCTGAATAGACAAACTGACAACAGGAAACATGTGCAAAAAGTACCTTAATTGTGTTATAATAGAAAAAAAAAAGCTGAATGGTTTGTAATAGACAGAGGGGTTAGGCAAGAAAGTGTGCTTTCATCAGTGCTTTTTAATATAATCAAGGACAACATCCTAAGGAAAGTTAAAAAAGGTCAAAAGAAGATGATATGAAAATCATAGCATATGCAGATGATGTGATCATTTGGGGAAAAAATGACCAGAAACTACAAGACCAAGTGAAGATCTGGCTCAGTGTAATCAAAGTAGCAGGCATGGAAATAAGCTTAACAAAAAGTTAAGTAATGAAAATATGCAGAATAAAAATAATAAAACATAAATGGAAAAATGAAGGCTGTAATTTGTAATGGATAAGTTATTAAAGAAGTGGATGCCTTCGAGTATCTAGGAAGTCAATTAATCAAGAAAAGAGACATCAAGGAGGAAGTATCAGAAAGAACAGAAAGTTGTTCAAATTTTTATTATTGTATATCAGACACAATTAGAAACTGGTACATACCTGTTGAAGCAAAACTCATGATGTACAAGTCACATTATCTGTCAATTTTAACCTATGGATCAGAATGTTGGACTTGGACAAAGAAAGATCTGAGCAGGATATTAGCAACAGAAATACAATTTCTTCAAGGGATCCTTGGCAAGATAAGAAGGAACAAGATAAAAAAAAGTCAAATAATATGAAGCACATTAAAGTCCTCTACACACGGTTCGATTTATCAGCCGACCAACGAACCAACCAAATTCGTAGTAGCCTACACACATTCCAACCAACTGCATGCAGCGATTGAGGCGCCTCCCTGTTCTGTGGTGTCCATTTGTCAAACTGGTTTTGTTTTCATGTGTTCGCTGTGCAGACAGCAGATGATCGCAGGCAGGAAGTTGGTCGGGAAGTCATACACATGCACAATTTGTCGGGTGGAGTGCTGGGGGCTTGAATGTTGGACAGCCAGACCTGACCAACCACCCGACAAGCGAAGTTGGTCGGGAAGCGCCTCCACACGTACAATGTATCAGACCGCTGATAAATTAGTCCCAACAAATTGCAATGTGTGCAGGGGCCTTAAAGTTCTGGTCCCTAAAAGAAATGATTGAAAGTAATAGGCTGAGATGGTTTGGGCACATTAAAAGAATGGGACCAGAAAAACTTCATACAAGAGCCATAGAATGGACAAAATCCAGACAGAATCTAATTGACAGGCCATGAGCAAGATGGAGCGACCAAGTTATAGAAGATGTAACCGGAAGAGGGCTGCATTGGGAAAAGGTGCTAAACAATTACTGCGGGAGAAAAGAGAAGTCTGGAAGAGGCTCTGTCAACATCCTGCATAAGCAGAAATGTTCCAAGATGAAGAAGAACAAAAAGATGATTTTTTTTAAATACTTAGCAGAACAATTGTTTTATGGTTTACAATAATGTCAAAAATTCTAGAATGAACAAGAATATCCTGTTTTGATATAACTAACACAGTTTTTATCTGGAATGAAACTTTCACTCTGTAGCACTGATAAGAAACTTCCTTGTAGATTAAAACTTCTGTGAAGTTTGGAAAGTATGAGGCAAGGTACTGGCAAAAGTAAACACCGAGAGGGTGGTCCGTGAAGTGTGCTGGGATAGCTAAGTCAGTAGAGTGCTTGCCTGCGAAAGGCAAAGGTCCCAGGTTCCAATCCTGGTTCTGGCACACAATTTTCATTTGCCAGGAAGTTTTTTTGGTTTTTATCTCATTGTTTAAATACGCAAAATGAGTTAGTGAGATGAAGAGCCTGTTACTATTAAAGCTGCATAAAAATGAATATGAAAAAATTAATTACAAATGTCATGTTTACAAATGAAGGAGATGATACGAAGATTATAAATGGGACCTAGTCTGTCCTGTTCCATTATAACTTTCAGCAGATCTGGTTCACATATAAACTTAACTACTGTGGTGGATGTTAGCTCTGTCTTTCTGTTGGCTACAATAATCCGTTCAGTATGCTGTTCATACTAGCTTACCTGCTTTCCTATTTTTGAATCCATTATTAGACCAACTTTTACACCACCACACTGATTTAGTATTTATAAACCTGCACCTACCTGACCACAAGCCCGGTAAGTCCTGCCACCAAACTTCATGTTTTCCTTTTTGAATTCTCTAACTAACTTACCTGATTTAACATGTTCAGTACACCAGTCTCAGCAGGTATGGTGACTCAAAAAAGTCTATTATTAGTTAGTTTAGACACAGTAGTTGTGGTGTCGCACCAGTCTAAAGTGCGCGCCACGTACTATCGCCGCGTGCCGCCATGCACGCACGGCGCGGCGTTCTTACGACGTCAGCCACTAGCGCCCTCTGCTGCAACTCCGCTCATGGCATTGACCACTTGGGACTGAGATAGGAACCAGTTAGCACTTGGGAATCAGATAGGCACCAGTTAAGACTTGGCTATCGGATAGGCACTAGGACTCATCAGTAGGCAGGCCTCTATCTAAACTATGTATCAGCATTCTGCAGTCAAGAACTATGTAAAAGTTAAGTATTACCAAGACTCCACGAAATATATATCTTGTTCTAATTTAGCCTAGTGTTTCCAGATTCTGCTGTCCCACTGGCTGGTCACCTCCGTACCTGCACACGCATGCATCCTTTATTTCTGTGTCGGTGGCATAGCTTACTATTAATTTAGTAAAAAGAAAAAAAAAAAATGTAGATTTTATGTCATCTTCAGTTATTGAATAAAAATACTTTGCTATTTGTAATCCCAAACATATTTTGAATAAATCCTCCCCCTCTCAAGCAAACAAAATAAATAAAATACAACCACCTGTAAATCTTCAATGTTCAATGTTTGTTAAGCTTAAGGGACTTAACTGTGGGGTCATCAGTCCCTAAACTTACAAACTACTTATGAATAACTTATACTAAAGACAACACAAACATCCATGCTTGAGGGAGGATTCGAGCTTCCGACGTGGAAGGCTGCGCGATCCACAACGTGGTGCTCCAGATTGCTCGGCTACTCCTGTGTGGCTGTATGTTAGTGGCTGGGGTTGGGGGAGTACGGGAACAGGTTGCCCCTCAGCACACTTTGTGTAGTGAAAGAAAATCAGCACTATAACTATACTTACATTTTCAGAAGAATATTTTTCATAGTAACACTTCATTGTGTAGTATGTTTTTCTTTTCCTAAAAAAAGGGGGGGGGGGCAGAGAGAGAGAGAGAGAGAGAGAGAAAAGAAAAAAAAATGTTGTCAAGGTATTTCACCACTATAAGGCCAGGCGCACACTTGACGCAGCAGAGGCAGAGGCGAGGTGCAGGTCCTCTGCTGGTCAGCGCACACTTCACGCAGCATAGGTGCAGCACAGGCAGAGGAGGGCAACGCAGCTTACAACGCTCACGCAACACAGCACGTGCTGCATGTCCACTGCAAACCTCTTGATGCAGTTAGATTTAATTTCTGAGTCTCCTTCAAAGGTCAGTTAATGTTATCTGTGTGTGTGTGTGTGTGTGTGTGTGTGTGTGTGTGTGTGTGTGTGTGTGTGTGCGCGCGCGCGCGTGCGTGTATTCTGATAAACTGCGTATAAGAGCAGAGAAAGGTCTGTTGAGCAACAGGCAAAAGTGATGAATATATGGCGAACTTGTCTGGTCTATGGAAGTTCATTATAAGCTCTTGAGCTATTCTGTCTAAACAGACGACAGTTCAAAGAGAGTCACGTGCTGAGTAAGGAAGACTTAACAGAGAAGAAAAATAGTGTGTGACATCTCATATCCACAAAAGAAAAAATAGGGACATGTTTTACGAATGTAATTAAAATCAGTTTTATTTTTCTCTCATTCCTTTTATAATGAAGAGAAACAAGTGTCACTGCAGTTTAAATAATTGAAAGAACATTTATTCAACTGACATATTTAATCATGATTGTGGTGCAGTATATACGATCAGAAACACTTTTGTTCTGGTGACCCTGGTATGCTTTCCATATGTCTTAGATTGAGATGTGTTTCAAGAAATGGAAGAAGTTCCCTGATGGTAAAAAATATCTTTCACATCCCTTCTGGCTTCACCGAACTTATCATTCAGTAGTAACAGATCTTTTAGCTTACAAAGTGCTGTCGTGCCTGCCACAAAATTTACTGAAACCAGAGACAATAGATAATAAAAATACACAATCAGCATCTTCGGCTTATGAATCTCATGTCTTTCCATTTCAGTAAGTTGTTCATTTACAGCTTGGGTCTATATTGACAGCGTACGAAGAAGAGAAACACGAGGCAGTTCCACACACTGCACAGCAGGCAGCAACAGGCGTGCGTGTGGCGTGTAGCTGCCGACCACGTTACGATAAATGTACAAGTATCTCAACCTATTTTCTTGAGAATGGAAAAAGGTATGGCTCTCCTTCCACTATTAAAAACAATTTCGATATGTTAGCTACATTTTGTATGCAGTAATGTATGATGTAAAACACACCAAATTCAAACTGGTCAGCGACTACATGTTTCACTGCAAAATCTTTAAAATATGTGTGGCATTGTACTTTATTTATTATTATAACAGTAACTATGGATAATAACTAAAAGAAAACCAGTCAAATATCATGTGGTGACTTTTGGCACAAATCCAAAAATAGTGTCTTTTATTTTTTTAAGTGAAAAGTAAAAATCTTAGAGAGAAACTAAATACAGATAAGGATGTAGCTTACATTCATCTAAATAAAACAATTTTTTTTCAAAGCATATTGGATTACTTGAAATTTCACTTTGCTGCCAAAGTGGAACAGAGGCGGAAGAAAACTTTGCACCTCGGAAAACCGAACAGAGGCCTGCACCAATGAAACACCTGCCCTCCGCCTCAGCTGCGTTAAGTGGTGCTGTCCCATTGGAAAGCATGGTTTACAGACGGTTGGTGGCCTATCCTCTGCCTGTGCTGTGTCAAGTGTGCACTGGGCCTAAAAGAGGGGGAGGGGGGGGATGAATGTATTAAGCAGTCTAACATTCCACACTACAATCTTTAGAATGGCAGTTTTGTTTTTCATAATGATATCATCCTCTTGAGTAGTCCCCCCAGCCGGAGGTCCAAATGTGAGACTATAATTAACTCTGGAATATTTTACCGAACAGGGCACCATTGATATGTATCCATACAGTAGAGCTGCAGGTCAATGAAAAAAGTAACAACTGTTTTTTCTGCTTGTTTTCAGGCATTTGCAACACCATGTTGGCTGATGATCAAGGCCAGACCAGTCAATCATCCAGACTGTTACCCCACCAATTACTGAAGAGGGTGCTGTGCCTCTCAAAGAACCGCACATCTGTTCGGGCTCTCCACTTATATCCCTACACTGTGGATGACTTACAGTATCACCGAGGCACACAAGCTACCCTATCTTGCCAATTTCTATGGTTCATTGGAGATACTATATTTCAAATATGTCATTACATATGTGAAGTGTGCATTTACACAAGCTTTGTCACGAAGTACAAAATGTGAGTACTTGGTAACAGCTCTCAAAGCCTGTTCTTCGTTCTATACATTGCCTTCCATAAGTTTGGGAACAACATTCTACATATCACAACAGAGCAAGATGGAAGTGATATGTGTGAGTTATTGGTTAGAATACGGAATAGCGAGCTCAATAACTGTTAATAATGACACTTACAGTATTGTACATATACATACATATTGGAACATATTCGTATTGCTCAGTTTTATGAAAACTGATATTACCTGTCCAAGCAGTTCTACTAAACACGCCTGGTGACACAGGTAGACCACATAGCTATGTAGAGGTATGTTGTTTACAGTTCTGTTCACTTGAAGTTGCATTTGCATAAAGGATTAGCACACTGTGAAAGTAATTAAAATGGCCCCAAAGTGGCAGACTCCTTATGAATCACGGGTAATGATAATCACTTTGCACCAAGAAGGCAATAGTGTCTGACAAATCGCAAAGAAACTGAAGATTTCCATCAGCGGACTTGTCAAAACCATACACCGGCATCAAGAAACAGGCTCCTATGAAGAGCGTCGTCACTCAGGAACACCAAAGAAAATATCAGAACGCCAGGAAAAGTATATGGTAGTGACCAATATACATAACAGATTAAAAACTGTCCCTGAATTGACTGTTGAACTAAACGCAACAAGGGATACACCAGTGAGTGAGTAAACAGTGACAGTATGCCTGGCAGACAACAACCTCCAAGGTTATGAAACACCGAGGAAACAACTGTTGCAACCTGTTATCAAGAATAAAAGGCTTCAGTGCGCTAAGACACACCAATATTGGACAGCGGGGGATTGGGAAAGAGTCTTATTCGCTGATGAATCCAAGTTTGAAATATTTGGAAGTAAATGCCGTCAATTTGTAGGCCATTTACTCCATGAACGCTGGAGGGAATAAGTCAGAGATGTGGTTAAAATGAACTGAAAGGATTATCATGCCATTCTCCAGTGACACGCTAAGACATCTGGTTTGCGTCTGATTGGGAAAAGGTTTGTCTTGCTGCAAGACAATAACCCGAAACTTACATCTCGCTTGTGTCAGAACAATGTGAAGTCTCTAGAGGTTCATAAAATGTTGAAAAACATGGAATGGCCGCCCCAATCCCCCCCCCGATTGTAACCCAACTGGGTTGCTGTGGAACGAATTAGACAGGAGAATCAAAAAACTGGACACCCCCCTCCCCGGGGGCTCACGGTTCTTTCGTGAGTACGTGCGTGACAAGCACGGGGTCCTGAGCTAATGCAGTCTTCCTTCCTTCTTTACTTCCCCGACTGCATTTCCTTTCCCCCTCCCCTCCTTTGCTATCCTCACTCCTTCCACTCCCCACTGGGTGACTGATAACCTCAGTAGTTTAGTCCCCCTATCCCAACTAAACAACCCAACCCCCAACACAAACACTGGAAATCATGAGAGAGAGACAATTGTGGGAGGTCCTGCAGCAAGAATGGAGACTAATTTCAACTGAAACCTTGGCAAAACTGATGCAGAACATCTTGACTGTGTGCAAGGCTGTGATGAAAGCAAAGGGTGACTATTTTGAGGAATTGAAAATTTAATTGTTGCACCTTCCTGTGTATTATTTGAGCTTAATAAAGATTTGGAAAACAACAAAATGCATTTTTATACTTTATTTCCTTTCCATTATCTATAATTACTAGGTGTTTCAAAACTTATGAAGGGTACTGTATGTGCACTAATACATTTTAGCGTACAGCTTCTATCCATGGAAAAGTTTCCCTGTTGCTTAAATTAATCTCAGATTTTATATTTGTGTAATCTAGATCGATCTGTACAATAAATTACTTATGTGTATGTATTTGTAGGTCTGAAGGTGGTCATAATTGACTGAAATTAATAGCTTCTTGGTAAATATTTGTGTTCTACGACTGGAATTATAATTTTCTTTATTTTTTCCCCACAGATAAGCTACCAACATAAAATTTGTGCAGCTCCTTGTAAACAATATTGACTCTCAAATATGGAAAGTACCATATTTGAATATCAGTACTCTCTAGCCAAAAACAGCGAACTCAGCCATAAACATCACTAAATGCATACTGATATAGTGTATAATACAGGAAAGTAGATGGGAAAGTAGTCTGGGGTCCCCAATGAAACAACCAATATTCCTCTTTATAAGAACCGCAATCATTATTAGCGAAATGACATTTAGCTCTAGGAAAAATGTATGCGTGTTTTATGTAATTAGCAAAAAATTAATATGGCCACCATGCGAAGTGCAAACAGTCGATGTTACTTTTCCTGGCTGGTCTTGCTGTGTGGCCAAGTTTGTTTCATCCTTTCAGAATGAACTATCTTTATTTCATCAGATTATGGTCTTCCTGTCTGTTTTCTAATTTCCCTTTAACCAACTTTCCAGTCAAACATCTTCTGTCTGAATGTAACATCTGCCTGAGTTATGCTGGGTAGTTTAATATTCTTCTTAATCACAGCAAGCCATTTTAATTGGCTCATTTTTGGCCTTACTTCTGTTTCTGTAGAATACTACTATTTGTTTTGTCAATATAGTGTGTGCAATTCTTTTAATATGCCCATAAAATTTAAGTCTTCACCTACTCATGTTATCATGTTTGAGTATTCTTCTATTTCCTTATTACTTCTCAGCCTGTAAGTATCTCCATCTGTAATTTTGGGGCTTAATATTTTTCCAATAATCTCTCTTTCTTTCTTTTGAATTTTTTCAATACCCCTCTTTCTACATCCCATAAGTAATGCGACCAATTTTCTTCCGACACAACGGTACACCACAGCATGTTGTAACCGGCTGGGCTAAGTGGAGGGGGGTGTTAGCTTCAAAAAAACGCTGTCTCATTTGGCTGCGAGCTGCTGGAGAGTCAGGATATGTGTTTCTGTCAACCCCATTTTGAGTTTATGTAACACGGCACAATGGATCGTTCTGCAGAGCAACAGTACGCCATCAAATATTGAGTTAAATTTGGGAAGTCAAGCACCAAACCGTTTCCATTACTTCATTGTGCCTTTGGGACTGATTGCTTATCCAAATCACACGTTTTCTGATGGCACAAGTCATTCATGGAGGGCAGAGAGATCATCGACGAATCTCGCAGTGGACAGCCGTTAACCTCACGAGTCGACGAAAATGTGACGCATTTGTGCGATTGTTTGAACTCTGACATACAGCTGAGCCTTCAATTGATAGCACAAACTCTAAACATGGCAAAAATAACTGTTTTCCGCATTGTGACCAAAGATTTGAACATGAGACAGGTGCGTGTCAAACTCGTCGCAACAGTGTTGACTGACGAAGACAAGCACATGCGATTGCTTCAGTGCCAAGAAATGTTGGAAATGTATGATCACTAGTGATGAGTCGTTCAGAGTAGCATACCCTCTCATCGCGCTGTCCCAAGAAGGCACAAAAGTCCAGAATGAAAACCATGCTTATTGTCTTCGTTGACTTCAGAGGCATTGACCACCACGAATTCGTACCTAGTGTCTACTGTGAACTTGGCTCAAAAGACCGAAAAGGAGGGACTCGTGCTGGCGAAGCGACATCAAGGACACATGGAAACTTCACCACAACTATGCACCAAGTCACAGTGCCGTCATTGTCAAGGACCAGGACCAACACCACATTGGTTCATTGGTTCCCCAGCCTCCCTACAGTCCTGACCTAGCTCCTGCTGACTTTTTTTTTTGTTTTCTTGGTTAAAAGGAGTCATGAAAGGAAAACACTGGGACATGATTGAAAGCATACAGGTGCACGTTACATCAGCTTTAAAGGACATTCCTCAAAATGCCTTCCAGGCATGGAAACACCGCCTCCAGAAGTGTATCGACACAAGAGGGTGCTATTTTGAAAATTTTTTATTATTTGTACGAATATATTCAATAAATGATTTTTTATAAATTTGGTTGCATTACTTATGGAACACACCTCGTATTTAAAACTGAAGTTCTTGCTCCTTGAAGACATTCAGATTTGGTTACAATGCTGTAATGCCAAAGTTTACTGAATTTAGAGAGTGAATTTTTAATTATAAATATTGTGTGTTAACATGAATGCAGTTACCATTTCTGACAGCAAAAACTGTTGGCAGCTTTTTCCAGATCATTTTTTGTAGGAACCCACCTGCCCCCCCCCCCCCCCCCAAAAAAAAAAAAAAAGAGAAACCCTTTTTATTTTTCCATATTTTGTGATCAAAACCACTGAAGCTTGTTTGTTGCAAGTCATATATTCTGTTTTTTTTTTTTTTTCTTTCTTTTTGAAAAGATATTTGTAGCCATACTTTTTCCCAAACTTCTTTAAGAATTTCAATCTGCTACCTGTTCAGTACCCTACACAAGGTAGGCTTTTTATATTTTTAGCTCATATTGTTCATAATATACATTCTTGTGGTACTTTACAAACTAATAAAAGGGGAAGGAAAAGGAGGAGTAACTTTCAGATGAATTAATTGCACTGTCAGTCATATTACAAACCAATAACTGAAGATATTTATTTATTCAAATATTAATTTGTACAATATATTGATTGATTGTTTATTTACATCCACCAGTCGCAACACATACATCCAAAAACTGACAACCTCCTTTAATTTGTACTTTTCAAATTACATTATATAGCATATAATTGTCTGACAACACAACTACCAGATGTACTTATCCAGTATGCAGCTGCAGTTGCTTCTAAAATGTAAACATTGCTATAGTTTAAAAAACTGAATTATTAAATCAAGGCTAACTGCAACACTATAAATATGTGACTTTATTTAAAATACTAACAACTTCGTTGAGTTGTGAAACAAATCAGGCAAATAAAATAATTATATGCAAGGATTTTTATAAATGAAAAGGCTGTCACTTCTGTTTTATTCACTTAGCAAACTACTGAGCAAACTGTCATTGCAATCATGAGCTGTACAAATACCTGTTCTGTAGAACTAAAAACTGAATGTTTAATATTATCAATACTGAAATACAACTGCTGACAAAACATTCACTTTAATTTATTTATTAGGCTATCATTTTGATGCCTTACCAACTACATTTATTTTATACAAATTTCCTCCTCAAGTAAAAGAATACCACAGCATTTGTTATATATATATAATTATTACCTTCACTAAAGGAAATGATTCTCTTTTTGAATATAAACAGAACCCTACCTTGGTCTAACTACAAAGCTTAAGCGTTAGTTACATATTAATAATAAATGAAATCTAATGCTATGTAACTTTACAAATACTGTTTAATTATCAGCCAGTTTTCCAAAAACTATATTTTGCTGTCATCTGTGGGGTGTGGCTAACTCATTTTTTACATGTTTATGGAATATAATAATATATGTTTATATGCAAATATATCAAGGTGTTCAGCTTTATGAAGGCACATGTTTCAACTGATGCTAATACGTACATCTGCTGTTATAGGCATAATGTAATTTGCTACCATTTTGCGACAACATGATGAATACAATCACTTCATTGAGAGCAGATATTTTAAAAACAATCAAATATGCGGACATTAAGTACTAACAACGGATGTCTATATACAATAAACAATTTGATAAAAAGTATGTATCACAGAATAACTGATAGATAAATATTTCATGTAGGATATAGATAAAGAATGACAAGCACAGCAAGTAAAAGTACAAAGGGAAAATTTAACAAAATTCCACTCAGTGTTTGAGATTTAAAAAAAATTGGTTATGAAGACAAAAGGAAGGTATTCATGTATGGCTAAAGGAATGTGAAACTCAAATAAACAAATGATATACAATATGGATGTAGAATGTTGTCCAAAAATTTCTTATATGGATACAACTATTTTATTCACAGAAACATATGTAACTTATTGAAGCTTTATTCTCTAAAAGAAAATTTAATTTGTTCAAAATTTCATAGACATTTCCTCACAATACCTATAAGCAAAATGTACATATGTGTGCTTTGTTACAAGGATTCACAATGTAAATTAATAGTGAAATCAATATCATAAAAAATTCTTTCTATACAAACTTAATTTTAAACCATACCTTGTACCACAGTACAAGTAGGTAACAGCACCAAGAATGCAAGTTCTCTAAAATTTTGAGACAAAATTACACACTGTCTAACTAAATTATACTGTCTGTTTCCTGTACACTGTAAATTCAGGAGAAAGCAAAACTCCATTGCCTGATAAGGTGACCGGGGGGGTGGGGGGGCGGAGGGGGGATGAAACAAAGGAGTACTGTTACATGTTTCTACAATGGAAGAAAGAACTGTGTCACTACTGTTTGGGTAATCTTTGTCCACTCATATAGTCAAATATACAGTTTAAACTGCAAGAACTTTTTGAAACAGCAACATATTCATGCAGTGAGGATGGAAGTGTAATTTTTACACAGCCATAAAATATCAGTGAGCAATATCGTGGCAGGTGGAAATCCAGATGAATGGTTAAGATTATGCGTATTTAAAAAATACAGGAAATTAAAATATATTGCTTTATTTTGTGGAGGGAATCATGCCTGAGCTTTCAAGCCTGTACCTCAAATTGTTGTGAAGACACATTGCCAGTTACAACTTTTCCTTTCCTGTGTTTCATTATTTTGAGGACTTGACAGCAAAAACTGGAGATCCATTTTTATGGCACTCATAATAAAAATTACTTTCTTCTTCAAGACTAATGTGTCACTATGTATGGTATAAAAAATATCAGTATCAGTTACAAGAAGAGATTGAGTGAAACATACATTAAATTAATTGCTCACTGAGTATCCATTTTAGCATTAATATTATTTTTAAGACTTGTACAGGTAACACTAATGTGGAGAGTGCCATCAAACCAGTCTTTTGATTGAAAACGACTTGTCTGACAGTCTGAAATAGAAGCATTTAATATTGATGGGACTTGTTAAAGACATGCCACCTATTTTCAGTTACTTTCCTTGAATGTAATATTTCTCCTGACATAATTATGTATGGAATAGTTTTTAAGCATGAACTGATAAGGTGTTATTAACTGTATTTTCTTTACTATTAGGCTGACATATGACATGATATCTAACTGTCTAAATAGGAACAGAGAGTGATCAGAATAATGATATAAATGCCAGTACACAGAAATGGCAAGAACAGACAGTTTTTTATTTTCAAGATTGTTCTTAGAACAAATTCTCCCCACTGAGAAATAAACTGTGCCTCACTTTCTGAAAATATTGTTATCTAGCTTGGTATACTATATTTAATTAACCAATTATGTATTTTAATTTTTGTAGCCATAAATTCCTCCCCAGAAATACAAATTACAAAAAATATGTTAGTACTGTGAGGGTTAATACAATTGGAAATACTGTGTGGGGGTAACAAAAATAATGAATACGAAAGACAGATCACTGTACATTGGAGAGTGTGAGGAACTGAAAGGCACCTAAAACCAGGTGGTGGTGTTTATAGGTTATCTTTGAAATTTATATTTTTCTTGAGCATATTCACACTTTGAATGAACTAACATTTCTGTAGGTTGCAACCTATTGAGCAAGTGCTGTCTGGAATGGAGGAGGAAAAGTGAATGTGATAGATATAAGGTAGTTTCAGTTGGGGTGCAACAGAAAAGAAGAGTACAGAGAATAAGAGTGTGCCCAAACAAAGGCAGACCAGACGAGGATGTTCAGCATTTTGTTTCTGTGCCTTTCAGCTACTCAATGTCTCTATATACAATTGGCAGCTTACTTTTTAACATTAACATTGTTTGTATATTATTTTATAACTGTTATTTATCCTTTGTGCTAGTGGATATCCAACTCCACACAAACTGAAACACAGGAAACTGTGTGCGTTGTTGGAAGTGACACAAATTTATCACATTTACCTTTTCAGTATCAGTACCGAAAAACTGATAAAATTTTGACAAAATGATGCTGCTTGCAAAAACAGAACATTCTTTAAATACTAACTGCCACTGCAAAAAGGTACTGCTAAAATGTACATTCTTTCCTTGTTTTCTCGTGTGTATTATAAAGTCAGTTTATATTTACAAGTCTCGCTGCATTTTACAAATTTAACACAGAACTGCAAACAGCACAAGTTTAGTTTATGTACAGTAATGCTCAACATCATTGCATCTGTGAAACTCGTTTTATTACCAATACAGCATTTTGTGTATTCTAAGTAGCACAACACACAGTAATCTAAATACAGTATAATTCTTTATTTCAACTGCCTAATTAAAATTTCACCAAATGTAAAAATATCTTGCAGTACAGAATACTTCTCCTGAGAACAACAATTTCAGTATTTCATTACATGTGTTTGAATGGCACAAGTCACAGCAAAGCACTTTCACTATCATTTGACATATAAGGAAGAAAGGCAATAGAAAGACTTTAGTGACAATTTTTGTTAATTAGTATATATGTCAATGACCTGCACTAATAATTGTGTGTTGTACTTGTGTTTAAAATGACAGGCTTAATTTCAAACCACCTTTCTCTTTTTTTCCTACTTCTAAGGAAGTGTTTCCAAGAAATCTCTGTTTGCTTTGCCTTTAACATGATTCTATCACTGATCTACATTAGTCACAGCCACAAACGATACATGACTGTTCTATCAGTTTACATGATTGTCAGTGTGTCACTCTTCACATCCAATGTCAACTAACATCTATTAATAAACTTTGAAACTTCCACAACTGATATAACAAATAAATCACAGCAAGGTAAATATCCCATCATATCACAAACAGTGATCATTAACAGCAAATACAAATAACTTTATGGCACATATAAATACTAAATTTCTACAATAATTTATAAATTGAAATAGCTGTGTAATACAACAAAATATTAATATTACATCTACTTCCAGTTACACCATCAACAATAAAAGATATTTACACAAGTATTTTGGCAGTCACCAGATTTACACTTAATAATAATGGCTTATTCATGACGTTCAGTTTTGTTTCATACAACCCTTAATAATTAATTAAAAATATTCTGACTTTTATGCAAGAAAGCATTTTCTGATTAGAAAACAATACTTTCCTGTTTTGATTAAGTTATTTTAAACAAAGATGGTTTTAAAGGAGATACTGACAATAAATTTTATGTTTTATCAATAAACACTGATATATGAACAACTAAATTTCTTCACATTAAAACACCACTTACACTTCTCAACTTGTCCATATTTTAAAAAGAACTATGTAATGTTAACACTCCACAGTCCATTAGTTTCCTAGGCATTACACCATTTCTAACAAAAAGTGTATTTAAAAAAAGCACAAAAACCAGTTATGATGTTAACCTAGGAGTAACAGTCTTATCAAAAACTACTATAAGAATAAAGTATCAGACAATAGGATCAGGTGCAACAAGCTGATAGGATTAAAGTTAATGAAGCTGTCAAAGAGGCTACCAAATGACTAATTTCGAATACATTCCTGCTTCCATACCTTATCCAGTATCTTCACGGTTTTAACGACCGCATCAGTTCAGGCAAGTTGAGGTTATCCAAGGCGACATCATCAATATTACTGAGATCGAAGTATGGCACTGTATCATAGTCGACATCACCACCACTCGAAAACCCAGGGTAGCTGCACACAGAGAGACAGACACTTTCACTCTTGTTCACAACATTCTCTCTCTGGAGTTCCAAAATCGTGCCACTTCAATTTCATGCAAAAAAAAATTCACTGCTGACAATTTATTATGCTACCAAAGACATTACAGACACTACTGAAGTGACATGAAACCAATGAAACTCCAGAGTGATGTCTGTTATGTACAAGGTTTCACCTCTAGTCAACAGGGGAATGAAGCAGCAGTATGCTTGCTGAGCTTAAGGATAGAAAGAAATAATGACATTATCTCTTGATAAAACTGCACCATGGAAAATGTGCCTCATAAAGAAAACTAAAAACATCGATACGAAGAAAGAATAAGTGTCAATAATGAAGTGATGCTACCTTTTAATGAAGCTAGTGGATAAAGAAATATTTGCTAGCCTCCAGAAAATACCAGATCAGCATCTGGATAGGTGGCATCACATTGCTTTTCTATCAGTTTCTAACTAACTATTTACTTGGTAATTTAAAAATTATTCAACTGCTGGAAATTGGCTTTTAAAAACAATTTTTATTCTCAGTGAGTTTTAGTTGACTCCAGGTGATTTTTGTGCATGTCTCTCTCTCTGTGTCTTTAACAATATCACATTTTCTCCCTTTCTCTATCCTCAAGCATAATGCTGCCCACATTCCTTGAGATTTTTATGGAAAGAACTGTTTCCAAACCCACAATTTGAACAAAGAGGAGAAATAATTCATCTGAAACCAAGCATTTATTTGCCACTCATCTCGTTAGTAGTAAAAACATAAATATGTCTCACTTAGTGTAAATTATCATATCTAGTGCACACATATAAAATGTAGCACAACAGTGTAAAAACCATAATACAGCACAATTGTAAAAAAAAAAAAAAAAAAAAAAAGAACACACCACCCTCATACTTAAAGCTAAATTAATGTCCTTTCATGATCACTTCACATTCAACAATCTTAGTTCCAAACACAAAACTTTGTGAGAAATATGTTGACAATAAAAAACTTAAGTAACTTGCTGTTCAAACCAAAGAAAGACAAGAAACAGAATTAAAATTATAACAATAAATTAGCCACTTGCTCACTTGAAAAATTGAAGGGAAGAAAACAAATACAAAAGGCAGTACAAAATACTTCTTTAATGGAGACTGAACACAAAATCTTTATAGCCATTTATAAACAAACATGGCAACAATTTTTTCTCATCAACAAAAAGTAAATCAAAAGTGTGAGATTGTAGCCAAGCCAGACTGCAAGGCAGGCAATTTGGTAATTAGAATTCAGATCTTCTTCTTCTTCATCCTTAAGGATGGAAAAGGAAATCATCATGCCCTTTAAAAGGAATTGTACTGCCATTTGCTTGGGGTGTATTTTGGAAAATCTCAGAAAAGCCAAATCTGGATGGATGGAGGCCAGTTTACAGTGCTGTCCTCCCAAATGCGAGGCCAGGGTACTAACCACTGTGCCACTTCAAGCCAGACAACAGACAACTGGTGATGCAGGCTTCTGTGCTGAATACCCAAACATTAAAGAGAAACAAAACTGTTTACATTACCAAGGACACGCCCCCCCCCCCCCCCCATTGGTGAGCATATGAATGAAGAAGTGTTTTTCAGTCTTGAATTTTGTCTTCATGCTATAAAGAAATTCTTGACAATCTCTATCACCTTGGTGGCAGTTGACAAGCAGTTCACTAGACTTCTTGTTGTGTTCCTCTAAGTATTGTGTACGAGGTTTGACGAGAGAGTAATTTATATTGCAAATTTATGTACATACCACATATGTTGAAATAAGAGTCCATTTGAATCAAGAAATATTTGTGTATGTTCCCTCGACAATTGAAAACATGTATCCATCTCGTTTCTCCAAGGCTGCACATTAATTCCATTATTTTTTACATTCCAGTGGAGTGTAAGACCACATCTTTCACTAACTGCTCATCCACTGAGTTGACTGTTTCTGATGATTATGGCACAGCACAGACTTATTTTTAAGCCCTCCTGATACAATACACAATAGCAAAAAGTGTCTCATAAATCAAAACTTATTTTCTTTTTTGTGACACCTGACAGTGTGGAGTTTACAATAAAAATAAATAAATAAAAAAGCAGATAAAACCCTATTTGTTGGAAGATAAAGGAAGAATAACATTTTAAAACTTAATGGAATGCACAATTTCAGCCTTAGGCCATTTTCAAGTACCCAAATTGGAAGATGCATTTGTATCACATATGAAGAAGAAATCTTATCCCAATAATATATTACATGGATTACAACTTACTTTGTAGCTATTTCATTAATCATATGTTATGCTGTGTACATCTTTGTTCCTGTAACACTGTATAATTTTCTTGAAATATTTTTTCATTATTTTGTGAGTGTATAACTTACGAGCATTTGTTCCAAAGCTCTTATGTATGAAAGTCAATGTTTTTAATGCCCAAATACTAGAAACATTGTATTTCAGAAATTCATTAATAGTTTTTGTTATTTTGTATATTATATATATTAAGTTTCTCGCAGGTATAAAAGTCCTCATTTTAAAATCTGTTTAAATACTTCCAGAACAGTAGGATGGAAGATCTTATACTGGCCCTTTTTGATGTAGTTGTGATTATCAAGACCAAAAAATTAAAATGAATTGTTGGAGGAATGACACAGAAAAAGCAGAAGCTGCTGGGTTCTGCCCTGGCTTCAAAAGATAGACTATCTGTATATTCAACCTGCTCAAGTTTCTATGAAATTCTGTTTATAAATAGATCTGTAACCAAGATCAATTTCAAATAATGTTCACCGCAAACAGATATTTCTCCTGTTAACTACAGTGTTTTTCAGTAGGAATAGTAAATATTTTAGGTGGTAGTATAGATGAAATGCAATAAAAATTCAAGATACCATTTGTTGAATTTTTAATGAGTACAGCAATACAGCTATTAGTATGTATCTCCCCCGTCCCCCTCGCCCAAAACACACACACACACACACACACACACACACACACACACACACACACACACACGAACATACGCGTGCACCATATTGAATAACTAACCAGTATTCAGTTTACTTTAAAGGCTGAAGGTAGCCTTGTAAGCCAAAGTTCTGTCAATTAAATGAAAATGAAGTTTCAGAACATACACAATACTTTTAAGTCAATATAATGATGTTCTACCAGTATCTGACAGAAGACTCAGTGAAAATGTTTTCATTTTCCTTTGTTATAAGTTTGTTTGGGTTACATATTAATTGCTGTAACTCTGTACTCAATAAAAAATGTTCAAATGTTTGTAAATTTATGGGACTTAACTGCTTTGGTTATTAGTCCCTAGGCTTACAAACTACTTAACCTAATTTAAACTAATCTAAGGCCAACACACACACCCATGTCCCAGGGAGGACTCAAACCTCCACCGGCGAGCAACCGCACACTTCGCAGCAAGACGCCTTAGACTGCTCGGCTACTACACCGTAGCTGTACTCAATAAGAATTGGATAGTTGTTATCAAGCATTTTTATTGCAATTCATATACGCTACCTCCTCCTAAAGTATTTACTATTTCTCATGAAACACCCTGTGTACATCTGAGACAAGCAACTAAGTTTCTCTGAGCAGGAGACAAGTACACATTTCTCAAATAAATTTCCGACTTCAATCCATCAGCTGGGCTCCCAACTTGGTCAATTGCGCATGTACAAAGCAACTTCATATGCATGAGAATAAGATTCATCATATTCCCTCTACAAGCTTATGCATGCATCTAGTGCAAGTAGACTAGTCTACACTATAGGTATATGGCAGAACTGGTGCATTAACAGTAATATTGTAAGCTCTAACTTCCGTTGTAAAAAAGGCTTTATAATGTAACAACCTGCCCTGCCTCAAATGTAATCTTCAGTCATACATTTATTTTTTCTCAGAATACCAGATATTACAAAAAGATAATAGAGCTACAACAAAAATAAACAACAATGAAGTGGTAACAGAAGCAACAAATTATTCCTCATTGAGAAAGGTTGTAAATAAATATGGAATAAATTTCATGATGCTACACTTTTGTAGAAAAATTATAACTTCTTTCAATGACAATAATATTGAAAAGTATTCTTTGCTGTGCAGTTTGTTTAATTGGTTAAGATGCATAACTTTATCTAAACTTTGCTACTCATTTCAACATGATTCAAGTTTCAAAACATTTGTATACTTCCACATTAAATACAGTGAATCCATCTATAAAATATTGTTAAACACAAGTATTGTGATATACTTATTTATTCATCAATGATATAATGTGGATAGTTTGCAACTTATCACAAAGTGAAATTACATGAGCCACAGAATGACATATAGGAAAGACAGTCTCTCTCTCTCTCTCTCTCTCTCTCTCTCTCTCTCTCTCTCTCTCACACACACACACACACACACACACACACACACACACACACACACACAAACTAAAGCTTTTAGCCACATCTTTCATCAGAAAGAGGAAAATCAGTACTGGAGGATAGGTAACAACTAACCGTAAAGAGGCTCACTGAGCTGCTGACAGTCACGAAAATAGATAATCACTTACACACAACTTAAATTTTAGGCCATGGCATTCATCAGAAAAAGAAACACATACATTCACACAATCACTCGGACAACTAATCACACACAACCACCATGTCCAGGCACTCCAGCGCCACAAGCATCTAGACAGTCTAGTTGCTTGGTTTTGAAAATTTTCATTTACATCAATATCCTTTTAATTTCAAGATCTTATTGCCTAATAGCTATACTGAAAATATGTGCCCGAGATAGAAAGGCATAAGCACAGAAAGTGAAGGGAAAAACGAGTGCTTGGGGGTGTGGTTACAGATAACGCTTTTTAAAATGTTCCACAAAGGCTGGAGTTGCTGCCATTAGCGGAAATATACTGGCTATAAGAAATATTCTAATGCATTATGTATCACAAACATCCATAGCTTACCAAACTGAGGTCACATGAAAACAACCTAACACATATCTTTCAGTTAATTGTGGTACTTCATTGATATCAAATTCTGATATTCAAACACCATAATGAAATAACTTTTTTCGCCCACAGATTTGTATTTTAAATGAATGTGGTGATTTCCATCACACAAATCCTCTCTACTATGGGACGATTACGAAATTACAGAAAATTATCCATCGATTGTGAATTATTAATTCCTTCTTTAAGGAGACAATAGGGGTGGGCACCTCATAAATAAACTAGTATGCAAGGGATCTACATGATGACAAGGGGAGAAATATCCTCCTTGCTCTCCCAAGAAGGTACTAACTTTTCTACATGTTAAGGTAGTTCCATGTACTTCTGTGTGTGCCTAGCAGCAGTGCTAAAAGTTTCAAGCCCTACAGCTAAGAAATGCCAACAATTTTATCTATAATTTTATAGGAAGTTTTGGCAAACATACGGTGCAAAGGGTATTGCATGAACTTTGGACATGCCTGAGAGTACAGTGCATAAAAATCAACGAAACAGCCCACATTACTTTCTATACAAAATACTTTATGTTCAGGAGTTGCGTTGTACTCTAGAATTTCTTGATCATAGAAAATGGACAATGAAAACCACATGGAACATTATGTGGGCACATATACATCTCCACGGTTAAATTAATATGTAGAATTGCAGAATATGGTCAATGAAAAACTGGCACAGACAACAACTGGTACCACTTCATTCTGCAAAGGAAACACTGTGCTGCAGTTGACAGCATAGTTCATCAAAAACCTGTACTACTTCCAAGAAGATGAAGCCTGAGAGTTACCTGGTATTATTTTGAACACCAGTGACTTTCCAACCCTTACACAGTGTGGTTGCGTGGGTAGAATTAGTCTTATGCAAGATGGCACACTGTACAGCCAGTGAAGTAGATACTCCAGAGGCATATCAGAAATGTTATAATTATCAGCCATCTTTCCCCTACAAGTTGGTCATTCAGATCATTGATCGATTCCGAGAGTTCTGGATGTAGGGTTATTTCAAAGATCCTATGTTGAATGCTCTGAATTTAATTGAAGACACACATCGCACAGCACGTTATGACCATAAACTTTGAGACATTTCGATCCATTGTGAAGCATGCCATTTCACGATTTTAACTTGTGCCAGAAAACAGTGTGCCAATCTCATAACAATTAAAAACTGATTTCATTATGACTTTTTATGTGGTTCTTGGCTTTAGAAAAGTTTATTCCTATCTGATGAGGTATGACTTTTCCATGGTGGAGGGCCTTTACTAACAGTGCCATAATGGTTGAAAGCCAAACTTGGGGGACCATGCACATTGTACACTATGGCAGAGCACAATATAGTGGAAACATATTCACAAATTTTCACTCTTCTTCAGTAATATGCTACTCAAACTATGTGGCATTATGAAAAATGATTCCCCCCCCCCCCCCCCACCTACAGTTTTTTGAACCAAGGCAGTGGCATATCCGGGTGGGAGGCGGCTTCCGAGCTGCAGCCCCCCTGCCAGACCCTCCTGTAGTCACCCCCTCCACCCGACTTTCCTGCAGCCTCCTCTAGAAGAGAGAGAGAGAGAGAGAGAGAGAGAGAGAGAGAGAGAGAGAGAGAGAGAGAGAGAGAGAGAATCAATCCTTCCAACATGAGTAAATGTGCAGCCCCTCATTTTTTCTTTCTTTTTAGAAATCATGTCAGCCTGGCGATTGACCTTTATTGACTTTAATTATAATTACAATCAGCCTGTGCTATAAAATTTAAAGAAGAGAAGTTGGATAGCAAGAGGCCTATCCCTCTTTCATCAATGAAGAAGGAATTAATAGCTCAACTCACAATAATTTTAAAATATTAATTTTAGACTTTTTTAACTACAGTTAACTGAAACAAAAGAATTTTTTCTGAAGAAATTTTCCCTGTTCGTAGTTGTAAACTGTATGAATTTCTTCCATTATTTGTTGGAAGAACTTCAAAATTAGCTTAAGTAGTTTTAAAGATAAAATAAAAATGGACAAATTGCAATTGAAAATAAAAATAAGCTACAACCGCTGATTACATAGAAGTCACAAGCGTGTGTCACTTGGAACATTTTTCTTCAATCACCAATACTTCTTACAGACCAAAGTATAAATAAACATTTCATTATTTTTTAATTCATCTGGTGAAAGATTAGTGATTCTAAAAATTAAGTACTGTTTCTCATGCATTGACAGTTGCAACTGAAATCATTATCTCTCTCACATTATGCCCATCTAAGAATAAGTCAGTTCAACAAATATTTATGTGACACAGAATACAGATGAAAGGCACAATATATACATGGTGAGTCACATAAAACATAACATCCCTTTTATTTAGTGAATAGTTACACATATTGAAACAAAGTTTTTGGCAAATGTTAGAGCATTGGGCGAGACACATTTTTATTTCCGAATTTTTTGGTTGGTTAATGTTTTTAGCACTAATAACAACAGAGATATTCAACACAGCATTTTTTTTTTTAAAAACCATATACTTTTTATAACTGAATTCAATAGTACTTCAGTAGAAAATTACAGTGTTTGCTAATTTTGAAGTTGAAATCTGCCATAAAAATATGAATAAAAACAACAGATCACTCAGAATTTGAGAGCATGGTGGCTGGAATTTTTAGATCCTTTGTGGGTTGGCAAACACTGCGAAGGTCAAACATTTTCATTGTTGCCACAGCTTTATTGCTTTAATTTCAGACATTTTGTTTATTAACCCTGCAGTAGTCATGCATGGAGTGACAGTACGCACAAATGTAATTTTTCCTTCTCTTTTCATCTTGGTGCACCTAATAATTACATAAATTCAGTACCTTCATGTAATCAGAAGTGGTACGTTACTCCCTTGTTTCATATCGTTCACAGCAGTGGTGGTGGAATGCTCAATAGTTGCATACTGACAGAACCACACGACTATCGGGGTTACACATAATTAGTGTCGTTGGTAAGCCATTATTCCCATAATAATAGGCAAAGATTGCAACTGTAAGTTAAAGTGTTTTGAGAAAGTAAGTTCTGAAGAAAGATAAAATATTATAAGAAAATTTAATGATCTGGAAGACTGGGAAGAACAAACATTGTATCTTGCAGGTCTCATTACAATACTTCCAGTTCAAACAAGGTGACCAAGAAAGAATGAAAATGAAGCACAACTTCAGAAGTGTAGTTTTCAATTACAGATTGAGATAGAAACATGACAACATTGTACATGAAATTCCTATACATAGAAAAGCATTCATGGCAGTACATGGAATAATGAGGCATTGGTTACTAACAGTTCAGAAATTTATGAAATTGGGAGTGTTTCCTTGTGATGGGAGGGGAAAGCATGGAGATAGACTATGGAAAATTAAGGAGGAATTAGGAAAGGCAGTTTATGATCACATTGAATCATTTATAGGTAGATCAATTCATTACACCAATGACAACACTAAGACGTTGTATCACCCAGAGGAAATTTCAGTGGAGAAAAAGCATAAAATGTTTCAGGAAAAATGCCCGAATTTTGGCATTTCATATGAAACATACAAGATAATATTCAACATTAAACTGAATGATTTTGGGTAGCCAAGGAATGATACAAGCTCAACCTGTTTTAAGTACACCAATGAGATGGAAGTGCTGGTTGTAAGGTTATCTGAAAATTTACAGGATGACATGACGAAACAAGTCTTGAAAGAAATTAGTAAGAGCACCATTAACAATAAGGTACACAAAGTCAAAGCAGAAACATTTTATTATAGAAAGAGAAAAGCACACTTACAAAGTCAAAAGTCCAATGAAACAGAAGCAAAAACAAAAAATTATGCTTATCAAACATTAGTACTAATGATGTCTACTACAAAAGGAAGTTGTCTGTTTACTCTTTCAGTATTCATCAGCTTTCAAATGCAATTTCAGTGTTCCACATTTACACAGAAGACAACAGAAGAAAAGGGGCCAATGAAGTTGTTTCCTTTTCAAATCACTTTGCCACAGAATAATTGGGCAAGAAAGTCAAACATCTTGAAGATTTTTGTGAGTCGTGTTCAGGCCAAAACAGTGATTACACTGTTCTAAGGTATCTCAATTATCTTCTGAGTGAACTGAAACTTTTGGAGACAGTTCAAGTAACTTCTCCTATTAGAGGACACACTTATGGTGTGATTCATGGGAATGATTAACACAACAGCAGTTGCAGAAGTTCCAGTGGACTGAGTGCAGATCATGGTTGAAGCGGGATGTAAACCTGAGCCTTCTGATGTTGTGGCCATGAATCATGAAATTTTACAAAATTAGGAGTCATTTCTGGAGAAGAAATATTGGAGGAAAGGTCCATTCCTAACAAGGCCCATCAGAAAGGTAGTCATTACAAGAAAACATCCCCACATTACTCAATTTCGAAAAATTATAATATAGCTTGGATTTTGTTGGTGGTGAAAGCTTCCCAAGGACATTAAGAGCAGCAGTCTGAAGAATACCCAACTCCTGCTTACAGAGGTGAAATGTAAAGATATAACAAAATAATATTTTAAAACAACTGTTCAGTTTCAAACTTTAAAATTGATCTCCTGAAAAGTTTGATATGTGGACAAAGCACATTACTTTTCTGTGCTCTTCAAATACTATATCACAATCAATGTCTTCTCAAGAGCTATTGAATAAGTTTAGAAAAGTATACAGTTCCATACGAAGAAAACTTGCTTCAATAGCTCAATTAACACCAGTGCTAAAAACATTAACGAAACAAAATAATATACGCCCCTAGATACTGTTAACAAATGCTGAAAACTGAGTTTTGATGTGTGTAAATGTTTACAAAATAAAAGTGGCATTACATCTTATGTGACTCACTCCAGTAGTTTAAAATCTCTTAATGAATGACATAAATCAGTCAACAATCTGCTGAAAGAGCAAAAGTATTTCAACACAATTTAAATTTATGAAATAACAAAATACAATCATAGATTTCCTATTTGAAACTGATGTACCACTGTTGTGCTCACATTTAACGAAACATATGCCCACAGTAAATAAATACAAGTCAACTTCTTGGGTCAATATTTTGAGTGGCTAATATATATATTTTTCCAATTCACTTAATAATGAATGCTGCTCCAGCTTCCGTGCCTACTTTGTGATGTACTAACGTAAGTACAATTCTGGGATTATGTTACAAAGTAACAAATATAAGAGAAAAACATTTTATGACATCAATTGACATTTATTAACACTTTATTTGTAGTATACACTGTAATCACAAACATTACATATGGAGGAGGCTTTACATTTTTGACTGGAAAAAATTAATAACATTCTGACCAACCAGTAACATCATGTTAATAATATAGTTATTACAAAAATTTCAATTAATAGCTCTGAAGATATATCTGAAATCTGTAAGTGTGAAAAGTATATAAAAAGATATGTTACTTTTTTTAAAGTGTCATTTAGAAATGTCAGCCTTAATGTACATTATGAAACAGCAACACACTGCAAAATTCACATCTCGCAAGTCAGGCTCTGCAAATACTTTGTTCTAAATCATGGATAGCTTCAGGTTACCTGAACTGCATTTCCAGAGCCAAATACCTGAGGCATATACATTACATTCCTCTAACATTCTTACTTAGTTACGTCAACATGGATGGAATATTAATAGCACATTTTAAAAGTTGAATTCAAGAACAGATTTATACAACACAACAAAAATCACTAAAATGGTGAAGATACATGTTTTAAAACAAACAAATATAGAATGTCCCTCAATGTGGGGGCTGAACAACAGTAACTTTTGAGTTGTCACACTTCTGCTAGAAATACTTTCTGGAAACATTACATCTCTCGGAGCATACAGTTTTCATCAAATATTTTGATTTTAATAAAGACAGCATTTCAAATATTTTAATTTAAAAATAAGTCTGCAACCTTGCTAAGTTATTTCAAGGCAGGCAGAAAATGAAAGTGCAGTAATACTCAAATCCTATCAACTGATCACTAACAAATATTTTGTTACAGAACTTCTACTTAGATTACTAATTATTAAGGCAAGATTGTTTGCAGGGATGAGAAGTCCAAGTTAGAATATAAACAATATCACAAAAAGGACAGATTGCTACTCACATGAAAGACAATGGTGAATTCTAGATAGGCAAAAACATTGAATTTTCAGCCAAAAAGGGTTTAATCAGAGGATGATAAAGTGTGTGTGCTACACATACACACAACCACTGCCAGTATGCTGGAGACAGCAGTCATAGATGCATGACTTGTGTGTGTGTGTGTGTGTGTGTGTGTGTGTGTGTGTGTGTGTGTGTGTTCTAAAGAATGCATTTTTGGCTGAAAGCTCATGTGTAACAACCTTTTCATCGTGTCTGTCTGTTACACTTAGGGGTGAGTAAGAATATATCCTTTTCATAATACATTTAAAGGACACAAACAGACCAAAAGTATGCACACATGAAGGAAACAGAAATGTTTCAGAGAATTCCTTTGAACAACTTAGAACAACAAAAAATGGTGGAAGGGGTGACTTTAAATGCAATTCTAACAAAGTGCACAACATTCAATAGGTGTATAAGAGGTGGAGTGTGTTTGCCATAAGTTTCTACTGTGTTGAAAACTATTACACACTAGAAAGACAATTTTAACCATAAAGAAATTTACACTAAACACTAATCCTAGTAAAATGTCCTTGGCCATTTTATAGCTCACTCTGGTATGTTAATCTAAATAAGCATTTTTTAAATACCTTTGACATGCAACAATCATAATCTTTATTATTATTAACATATGAAATGTGAATGTAAAGACTAATTAACAGCCTCAGTTATAGCACAATACTAGAGGGTTTAAATGAAGGATGTCCTGTGAACAAGACCAACAAACTCACAAACTGAAAGGGTTTTATTCATCATTTGGAGCAAGAAGAATGTAGTAAATAAATGTGACCAGTCTGGTTATGAGCAATCCAAGAATGTCTTAACAGAGTACAGATAACAGCAGAAAGAGAAAAGAATCCTGTGCATTTTGCTTCACTACAAGAGATAAGTTGTTCTGAAATATTCATTACATTTCTACAATTTGAATGGATGATTTTCTTTAACTCTGGATTATCGACTGATGAACAATGTTTTTCCATGTGCATTGCATCAACAAAGAGAGAAATTGAAAGCATGCATATAATAAAAAATAATTTAGTGACATGTCTTCAGATTATGACCTATGCTTCCACCAAGGTCCAAATATATTCAATTACAGATTCCAATAACTACATGAAATTACTCAATTACCTCAATAATGTGAAATGAAGAATGTACGTGTATAACACAAGGGGAGAGTGTGACCACGAGCAATCTTTTAGATTTTTTCCATAATTACAATGAAACTAATGTAAGATGTTACTAATTGAGACTATGCGGTCTTTCAGTAAATGATAGAAATTCTCCTGATAGATGATAAATTATTTTTCAAGAGAGAGAGATTGGCTGGCCAGAACTTACCTTTGTGCAGTACCGCCGATAGTGACACAAACGAAGAAAGGAGAAAAAGGACAAGCTTTCAGAACACAGCTCCTTCTTCAGGTAGGAGAGAAGGGAAGAAAAAAAGGTATGGTGTTCAATTCACACTCCTCAAACACCATCCTCATGACCTAGGTTGCGAATTACCTTCCCCTTCTGTCACCATCCCTTTTTTCTTCCCTTCTCTCCTACCTGAAGAAGATACTGTGTTCTGAAAGCTCATTCTTTTTCTTTTTTCTTTGTTTGTGTAACTATCAGCAGTACAGCACAAAGGTAAGGAATTACCTTCCCCTTCCGTTCCCATCAATTTTTTCTTCTCTTCTCTCCTACCTGCAGAAGGAACTGTGTTCCAAAAGCTCATTATTTTCCTTTTTTCTTCGTTTATGTCACTATCAGTGGTTCAGCACAATAGTAAGTACTGGCCAGCCAATCCATCCATTTTGAAAAACTATGTGGTCTTTCGCAGTTTTCACGTACTGCAAAGTATCAATTGTATGCTATCTCTTTCCCTCAATCATGCTATACCTTTTCATGTTAACTTGTTTACTCAGAGACCTGAAACTCTGATGAATTGCCACTAATAATGTTATGTTTCCAATGGCCCAAGAATACAGTAGTAGCATCCGAAAATATTGTCTCAAGATGGTAATGTTGTTACTATAATAAAGACAGCTTCTTCAGCAACTTGCCTAATCATTTCACTAGGCCATTAAACTTTACAGAGAATTTAACATACCATGTGTTCATGGCACACACATCAAGAATTCTTAAAGTATTAAGAAAGTTGCAACCAATGCTGTAGTCCCTTAAACTGTATAATCACTACAAATTAGACTATAATAATACTATATCACCATAATAACTGGTAATAAACTCAGTACAGTCAAATTATACTCTTAACTGATAATCCAATGAGCAACTACATGAGAAGTAAAAGCAACTTACAAAAAGAAAACCACTGCTAACTAACTCAGAATATTGCACATGCCTATCTATCACTCGCATTTGCTGGTTACCTGATTATTTACTTGTCATGCACAAAACTGCAAATGCTATACTTATTAGAAGAGAGCACTTAACCAGAGAGTAGGAATCAATGATTCACTGTGTGTCTGCAAATGATGTATAAAATGCATAAATGCTTGTCTGGATCTATCAATGAAACAAGATATGGAGTAGTGTAGCAGCCATTGTAGAAAGGTCCATTACAGTGATTCAGTACTTTGTGTATGGCAAATAATGAAGTGTACTAGAGAAATAGAGCACTGGACAGTAAGTGACTGAATGTGTGTGTGTGTGTGTGTGTGTGTGTGTGTGTGTGTGTGTACATACAAAGGAGAAGGTAGGGTGGCTGAACAAGGTAATTCACTAGTAGCTCGATGTACAGTACAAAGATGACTATTTCTGACACCACACTTGTGTTAAGATGACAGCTTAAGGAACTTAATTATTTATATCTGGTGGAAACAGTAATATGTGATTGTATTTCTTATCACATGGGGAAAAATGCTTGAGAAAGAAACAGTTATGTTAAGTGAGAAAGAACTGATAAATTTGCACTACACTGATGCAAAAGATTTTGAAATTTTATTTGTGAAAATCAAACTATATTTAAATTAAGTGTTAATTATTTAGAACACTCCACTTATTAAAAACAGCTGTCTTGGAATTCAATTTGACATAGACTATAAACACTGTCAATATTATTTTAAATGCTCCACAAATACTGATGAGATTAAATATGATTTTCTTTCTTTTAAAAATTTTCAAAAACATTCATGAAAGACAACAACTAAGCTACACATCTTTTACTACTGGCATATATCATTTAATAAACAATATTATTATAAACAATATAATAATAAAAGTTCTAAGTACAATATGTGATTTGCTCCCACACTTACCCTGTTATCTTTTTTCTTTATTTTCATTTTTAATCTTTTCTTTAATAAAACTTCTAAGGTATCACTGATACCTGAGAAGTTGCTATCTATCAACTCACAACAAAACAACACACAGTAAACATTCTATAGTTACAAAAATATGTACACAATATAGAATAATGTTTATGAAAATGTCAATAACAGTACAAGATACAAGTCATATCCATACACAACCAGAAGACACTATGACAACAGGTAACAACTATAACTATTATTATATCAGTTAATTTCACACAACATGATTCAACCATTATGGTAAGTGAATATTTCTTTCATATATATTTAGTAACACGCTTACGAGCAACCTCTTAAATATCAACATTTAACTGTAACAATGAAAATTTTGAAGTTTACAGCATACTTCTAAAACATTATGGAACCAAAATTATTCATCTCTGCAATACCCCAACAAAAACTGTACAAGCAACTTCAAGTAAATCTGAAGCACCGCTTTTCTAAACAACATAATGTGTATGATTCACATTGTGCAAAATGTAAATGGGCTGCAAAGGAGTATCACTTTATTTTTTACAACCAGAAACAATTAGATCTAACTTCTAAACATCACATGTGATATCAGTGTTGAATAATATTAAAGATGGCCTCCTTAAAATTACTGGATAGTAGCAACACCCAGCATGTATATTTAGATGAGTCAGGTAATGTAGGAAATGATTAAAAATATTACTGCAAATTTTATCTAGAGAAGCCCTGAAGAAAAATTGACTGAGGAAAATCCTTACATATATTCCCTAAATCAGAATGAATCTCATTTTTTGGTGGTCTGATAAAAACAGAAGTGCAAAAAAGTTAATTATTCATTTTGAGAACTGACAGAATTTCTTCAGTATGGAAATAATTACATTGTCCCACTGGTTAGTGGGCACAAAATGTCTATGTGAAAACAGTTGTAAATTTTCGATAATAAGCACTGTTGTTGGGAATGACTGATCATCTCTCATAAATAAATGCCAATGATAGGGAAGTCTGTGATCTCCTCTGAATGAATTTCAAGTTAATTTGGAGTAAAAAAATGTACTGATCGAGCATAATCATAGATTAAAAAATCTACAGGTTGCACATGTTTGTGCAATTTATACTTTATGGGAAGACATATCTTCAGAATGCAAATTAGCTAAAAATTGTTCTTTTTTTTATTACAGTTACAACAGGTGTTTACCGTAATCATTTCCTCTTCAGAAATACTAATATGAATACATTTGAATAACACTGAAAGAACACTTTCTATTCATAAAATTGTGTTAGCACCTTGGCTTGTCAATAATAAAATGAAAATGTATAATATCCCTAGTGTCACTAATATATGCTAGTGTTCACCAGCATCGAATTAAATGTAACATTGTAATCCATTAATGTCAATGTTGAAACTCAGGTGTGGCAGTATATTATGTATTTTGCCATTTGTTTACTGAAAAGTCTATGTTCCTACCACATTTTACAAATGGAAAGTGTTCTCACAATTTTATTCAAATGTATGCAAGTTAATATTTTCAAAGATCAGGTGATGACAGCAAGCACCCATCACAATCTATCAATGTGAAATAAATAAATTTTTAGCAATCTTGCCTTCTAAACATATTTCTTTCCATAAAAAATGTCAGTCTCCACATCTGTTACAATTTGAACTGTCATCCACAGATTACAATAAGAAAATTTAAACAATCAAGACACACACTAAATTTCTGTACCCAATACATTGTGCGCATACACATCCAGAATAATTATGGTCACAAAAGCATGCATAGCACTTAAAGACAGTATGGGTTACTTGTTACTAAATATAAGTATTATGTTTAAAATATAAGTAGACAAAATATGTTCAAAATTATTACATTTACAAACATCAGTCCCCATTTTCATTTTAGGAACTTCTATTACATTCATCAGTTAATACAGTAATAAGAGATCTTTTCAATCTGGGAATGAAAGTTTAATGTCATAAAATGTATACACAAAGAACTTTCTATAAAATAAGAAAGGACACAGATATAAAAAAAACTGATGATGACAAGATGCACAATTTACTACTCTACAAAATGTAAGAATATAAAAGTTAAACTTTAAATGCAACAAAACACAAAAAGTCCAACTGCATCATCACTATGTCATTCTGCAGTTAAACCTAAAATAATTTATGGAATTTTCTTGCTGATAGTCAGTCTATAAATCATTCCTTGCCAGGTGCACTGTGTGTACTGATGTCATGGACGTAAAACTGGCAAACATCCTTTTATAAATCCATCACAGTATGTAAACTGGTGTTGAATAAAAAAGCAAAATATCAGAAAGCTGCACTTGGAAGGTTTTCTGTAATTGATTTCACATCCAAATAGCTAATATCACAACAGCAAAACTCAATTATAAAATAAGCCTTGTAAAACAGCACAAAATTGCAAAATGGAAGAATTGTGTAGCACTTGAAAAATGACTAATTACAGATTATAACATGAAAAGCAACAAATACAACTTTTAATAGTTTAAAATTATGTGGTGTTTGAATCAAAGTCCCCGAGTTATGTTCCACTACATGTTCAATTCAAGAATACATCCTACATATACATAATAAGCAAAATGATGAAAACAAATACACAATAAGGAAAAGGGCATATGAAATACATGAAATAAATTTAAGGCATGTGTAATACATAAAATAAATGAAATGGATCTGTAATACACAAAACAAGTGGAAGGCAATGACCTACTACAGCAAAAATGTATGGAACACAGAAGCAGCATCTCTACTAGTCACAACCATGGAGTTGTACATTTCGGTATTTGCACGAGTGCAGTGTGTGCTACTGCTAGAAGATGCGCTAATGCTCAGAAACTAGTATGAATACAGCTTATGTTTACTGTTTCCACTTAGTACTGTACTAATACATAAGGAATTCTAACCTTCCAAGTAAATTTGTAAATCAGTTCTGATTGCTGAAGAACAAAATTTTCTCCTGTCAAACATCGAAAGAAGAGAAATGTGAACAAAAATTATCAAACCTTTGGGACCCTTGTAAATGAAAAAAGACTTTTCTTAACATCAATCCAATCCCTTCCAGACAGTTGGTTCATAGGAATTGTACATACTGAAAGTGTCACTGTTTTACCCTTTGAAAGGTAATCAATGAGAAATATCCTCCTGCATCCTACAACCACTGATCTTTCTTTCCACATAATATGTGAAAGTAACATGTAATAATGGAATATAATTTTTATTGAAGTGATAGTCTATGCTACAGGGAGAGCATTATGAATTTCAAAGAGATCCAGTGGTGGTCTTTTTGGATCTAAAAGGGCATATGACAATGTATGCAGGAGTAAAATACAGAATTTCTTGGGGAACAGAAGAACAATAATGTAGACTATGTGCAGGATTACGAAAATTTACAAGAGATATGAAAGCTATGAAACTTTGTAGGAAAAAGATCAGATTGATTGGAACAGAAGAATGGCTTTAGGCAAGGAAGAGCATTGTTACTGTCAATTAAGGTAACAGATGATATAATGGGCCTGAGAAGTGCAAGTAATTGGTAAAAATAATTAAAATAGCATTGAATTTAATTTGATGATTTGGGGAAACGAGGAGGAAATACAGGAGCAGTTGGATGTATGGGAAGATACAGTAAAATGATATGGGATGAAATTTAGCATAAGTAAAAGTGATCCCAACCAGGAAGGAGGAGAGAGCAACTGAAATAATGATTGGTGCCGTATTTCAAATATCTTGGAAGTATTATCCAGGGAAATGGAAAAAATGATGGAAAAATAAAAGCACAGGAGAGAAAAGCAAAAATATTCAGGAGCAGCGTTAGACACTTGATAGAGAGTAAGGATGTCGCTCAAAACAACAAGATGATTACATATTGGACATGCTGTGTTCTACTGCCTCAGAACACGAATATGAAAAGAAGAGATAGAAGCAAAACACAGATAAGTGAAATTTAATTTCTGAAAAATGGTATTGGAGTGACAAAGAGGAACAGATTGTGTAATAAGATGATGAGAGTATTAAGGACATGAGAGAGGAATCGAGGCTCAAATGGTATGGACATGCTGGAAGAGGAGAAGATGATACTTAGGAAGATACATGAGATGAGGGGAAAGATTGTGAGAAACTGTTGAAACAACTGAACGAATGTGGGTAAAAGAAAGGAGAAGACTGGGCAAAGCTGGAGACAGAGACAGTAGGCAGTCAGAAGATGAAAAGCCTCAAGTTCCAGACACCTGGGTTAGTAGCTGGAAACTGTGCAAGATGAACATCGGTAGCTCATGAGAAGTCATTTTGGATATTTGCAAATTTTTAGATTGAGATTAACTTGAAAGTGTGAAACAGTATCTTCTTTATAACATTCATACAACTGTAGCCACTGTCAATAATATTAATAATATGCCTAATTTGTTGGACAAAACCAAGAATTGCTTTGTGGAATTTTGTTGTTCAGTACATAACTACATACAGTTTGCAGGGTGGGGGATAACTTTATAAGCTCTTGATACTCTCCACTTAATCACCCATGTTTTAATATTAGCAAAGTATTGTTGCCCACTCATTATCTATTTTTCTGAAACAAGAAAATGGCATAATTCTTTCTTATGAAATGTTCCTCCTTAGCATTTCCTGACAGCTTTTACTGCCAACTCGTCATTGACTGACATGTAATTAACAGTAGTCCTACCAGGGGTTGTGTGTTTTTGATGAAGCCACTGTGCATCAAACAATGGTTAGGTGTGGCTATTTGAGAATTGGAGAGCAAAAACTTGTGATTGAAGGGGATAAACATCTGTCATAGTATCCTACCACTTAGTGGTGTTAAACAGAGCACATTGTGAAATGTTTTCCTTGTTTATCAGACCTGTACGTATTTGATCCATAAGTCAAAAATCTTATGCCACTTGCACAGTCACAGCTCCTTAAAAGGTACACAATCAAGTTTTTCAAAGCCCAAACAAGTGGTAATTTAGCTTAATGAGGCAGATTTAGGAGCTGTATATTTAAGATTACCACAACTACAATGAAGAGCTGAAGACTGGTATAGGCTTGCATATGCAAACACAGATATATTTAAAACCTCAGAGGACGGTGCTGTGGTTGGCAACAGCTATGTGAGACAAAAGGTGCCTGGCACAGGCGTTAGATCAGTTACTGCTGTTACAATGGCAGATTATTGCAATTTAAGTGAGTTTGGACAATATCATATATTCGGCACACGAGAGATGGGACACAGCATCTTCAAGATAGTGATGAGGTAAAGATTTTCACATATGATTATTTCACGAGTTTATCGTGAATTTCCAGAATTTGGTAAAGCATCAAATCTTCATCAATGTAGCCAAAAAATAGTTCCAACTCATGTCCTCTTGCTGACTTTACAGAACTTTACAACTCACCTGACCTGTCAACACTGACATTGTACTGTTGATGATTGGAAATATGTTGCCCGGTCTGACGAGTCTCTTTTCCAATTGTATCAAGCGGATGGACATGTACCTCATGAATCCAAGGACCGTACAAGCTGGTGGAAGCTCTGTGAAACTGTGTACATTTAAATATGACTAACAGGTGACATATACCGTATACTTCCCCCGATAAGACGAGGTACAAATTTTCATCGAAATTCTATAGTTTAAGCACATATCTGGCGTGTAAGATGACCCACGAGTTACCATATTTATCTAAATGCATGTCACACAATTTTTTTTTTTTTTAAGTAATTTATTTCGCCAATACTACTCTTAATTGAGCACTGAGCTGATAAAAACACACGAAATTTCCTGAGAACAGAAGATAAAGGATTTCAAAGGAAGCTACAACTGTTGCGTATAGCTCAAAATATTTTAACCCACTCACAGCTCCGCACGTAAATATACTCTAATCATTTCAGTGCGACTCCGGATACCTATATTGAGAAATTATTTTTGACAAGCAACGTTGTAAAATCAAGCTGATTGTAAATAATTAATTCTATTCCTGCATTATGGTATATAGGTTGTCGTATGTACCATTGTCCACTCAGTAAAGCTCAAAAATCAAATATTTTTTTTAAAAATGTGGAAAACTTTGTTTTCATAAATCTTAAAAAAAGGCATCTGTTATGTAGCCTTAAGAAGGTTAGGTATAGGTTAAATAAGAAAATTATTTTTTAGTACTTGAGGGAGCGTAGAGTCCGAATCTACTGTTCAGTAACAACAAAATCGATTTACAGTTGTACGTTTGATATATATCACTTCAGGCCGAGCTACTTTGATTGTAGCTTTCTTGTAAATTACCCAGAAAACTGTAATCTTATGTTCCTGCCTAACTACATCCTTTAAAATCATGACATATTCATAAAAATCGTAATATTCACCCGTTCGATACTTAACCACTTCGATATATATTGTTTGGAGGTCAAAGCCGCGCCTTGCAGCACATCTGTGAAATTACCAATTTCAGACTAAATTTCAATCTAACTTATTTTTGTATTGTCACATAAGATGACCTCGAATTTTTGGGCGTTTTTTATGATTCAGCAATAGTCTTATCTGCGGAAATATACGGTATGTATGCATCCTGCCTAATCACCTGCATCCATTCATGTCCATTGTGCATTTCAGAGGACTTGGACAATTCCAGCAAAACCACCCAACACATCTATAATTGTTACAGAGTGGCATCTGGAACACTCTCGAGTTTAAACACCTCCACTGGCCACCAAACTCCCCAGATATGAACATTATTGAGCATATCTGGGATGCCTCCTTGCAAAGTGCTGTTCAAAAGGGATCACCAGCCCCTCATACTCTTACAGAGGTATGGACAGCCCTGCAGGATGCACGGTATCAAGCCCCTCCAGCACTACTTCAGACATTACTCGAGTCTATATCACCTTGTGTTGGAGCACTACTGCATGCTTGTGGGGACTATTACCATAATGGGCAGGTGTATTAGTTTCTTTGGCTCTTCAGTGTATGTCACATTTAACAGCATTCAATGTAACAAATCTGCATGGCATCAGAAACTAGTGTTCACAAACTCTGGTGTTCTTATTTAGCAGCCGCCACTGTCGAAGATGATATGGTAGGCAGTATACATTTTGACTTTAGCTAATGATCCACATCTACATCTATACTCCGCAATCCACTGTAAGGTGCATGGTGGAGGGTACACTGTACCACTGCTAGGCATGATAAACATATGACCAGTAGTCACTACAAATATCTGTAGCAGCATATTTTTATTAGCTCCATGGGAAGGCCACTATTAATGATTAACAGGTGTCTCTCTTGTTACTTGAGCAGTAAAATAAAGTATGACATTCGCAATAGAGATTATATAAAATGCAGAACGTGTTTCTGAAATTTAAGTGTTGGGGTGTCTTTTCTTAAGGCATTTGTGTTCATTAATGCCTTACACAGGAGTGAAACATGGATGGTAAATAGTTCAGACAAAAAGAAGATAACAGCTTTTTAAATGTCGTACTACGGATGAATGCTGAAAATTACGTGGGTAGATCATATAACTAATGAGGATGTGATGAACAGAACTGGCGTGACAATCACTTTCTGGTATACCTTGACTAAAGAATAGATCAATTGGTAGCACATCTTAGACATCAAACAACTGCCAATTAAGCATTGGAAGGAAGTGTATTGGTTAAAAATCACAAAGGGAGGCCAAGAGAGACATACACGAAGCAGATTCAAATGGATGTGGGATGCCGTTCTTATGAGCAATGGAGTGCTGCATCAAACCAGTCTCTGGATTGACGACCACAACAATTGGTCTGTCTAGAATAAATTTGCAATACAACTTTCTGATGAATTAGTCGTAATGAATTTAAAAAAAAAAATCAGTCAACAATCCGAAGATTGGTTTGAACACCACAGTGCATTACTAGGCATGGTCCTGTTTGGAGGTGGTATGCCGTTGCCTTCCTCCGACCTTCGAACTGACTTATAGGGGGACCTACAGTTTAACATGGGTTCCAAACCACGGTGCTACTCGGTATTTTTCACATGAGCAATACTGCCAGAGGTGAAAGAAGTGGAAAGTGACAGATAAAAATCCTAGGACCTCTCGCGGATCAAACCCGGGACCTTTGGATTTGTAGACTGTCACTCTACCACTGTGCAACCGAGGTGCACTGAGAGTTATTCTGAAGGGGCTGGGAGCACTATGTAGTATCTGGACTAGGGTTGTGTCCGAGTGGTTCGGCTGAAGCCATTATTTGTCGAATCTAGCACACAGGTTTTGGAGTCGAGATTTGATACATAATGGCCGAATACTACCGAATCCCAAATCCAAAGTGTTATATGCAAACCTGCAGTTATGAATGCTGTAGTTTACTTTGCTTAACAGTGCACTTTTGTTTGCGTTATTTACTTTATTTTCCATACTTCCGCTGAGAGACGTGACGTCATAGAACAAAACAATCTCACATTGAATTTTCAAATGAAACCACTACGAAACTTACGCAGTTGCATGACTATTGTGAAAACCATCTACCATATTTACCCGAATCAGAGTGGCACTTTTTTCCGGTATTTGGTGTTTAAATCGAATATAAAGCAAATGAACTTCTAAAGAATGGCGCTAGGTGCTGCCACAAATAAGGAGAGTAAACTTGTGAGTTGGAAACTCATGTCAGATATGGGGTCCCATATTGGTTTGATTTCTGTGAATGATATCTGTAGGTGGGACTACACTAGGCATGCCCTTCACCTCAACAGGAAAGGGAAGGGAAAACTGGGTTGATCACAAGTAACTTACGGGAGGGGGGGGGGGGCACTGTCACAAATGGTAAAATACCAGTGGTTACAGGTGTCAGAGGGATGCCTTTTTGTTAGGATAGGGAGGTGGGAAAAGAAAACCAGTTTCGAGATAGCTTGGAAGACACCCTAAGTTTGGAAAAACAGATAAACAATGTTTAACAGAAAGTACTCAGAAACTTCCAGTAAATCTTAGTCAAACCATTAGTATGCAAAATCAGTTATCTTTATAACATCAAAATATTCCAAGACTCAGAAATAAACTTGATGAACTACTCATTTGTATTGATGAAATAAGATTCCTCTAACCCAAATGACATCATTTGCCTCTCTGAACATCATGTGGCCACTGGTATAGATATGTTAAACATTCCAAGATTTAATTTAGCTCCACACTTCTGTAGAGTAGATATGGAGTGAGGAGGAGTAGCCGCATTCATTAAACTGCTATAAATTCAAGAATATTGATATAAATAAATTCTGTCTAGAGCAGCATTTAAAAGCTTGTGTAACAGAAGTGGAATTCCAAAAAAAATGTTATGTAATAGTAACTATTTACCGAGCACCTGCAGGAAATTATAATCTATTCCTAAATCATCTAGAAGCTCTATTGGGTTATTTAACAGGTAGAAATAAAGAAATCCTGGTTGCTGGTGACTTTAATGCAGATTTTCTTATGCAGTCCTCTAGTAAAAATTTATTGCAGTCAGTAACTTTGTCTTTCAACCTAACACATACCACAAACTTTCCAAGTAGGATAATTAAAACCTCTAGGACAGCAATTGATAATATTTTTATAGACAACTCAAAGGAACAAAATCATATCATAAAACCAATAATAAATAGCCTATCACATCATGATATGCAGCTCCTTGTTTTAGGTTCAGATTCTAAACAGATTATGAAGACTGCAAAATCTACATACAGGAGATTAGTCAACCCATCAAAAATTGAAAATTTTAGATAACTCCTCAAAGACATGAACTGGAAAGATGTATATAGTGCTCATGGCATGAATGAAAAATATAACATATTCATTAATAATGTTAGTATCATGTTTGAAAACTGTTTTCCTCTAAAAGTAACTTGAATTAAACAGAAGTCTATAATAAAACAATGGATTACTCAAAAAATAAAGATTTCATGTAAGACAAAGAGGAAAATGTATCCATCAGCCAAGAGTAGTTGCAATGGTGGTGATTTAGCTAAATATAAGGAATACTGTAAAATATTAAAAAAAATTATTCAGGCATCTAAACAAATGCACTATGAGAAGAAGATAGCAACATCAGGAAACCAAATTAAAACAATATGGGATATAGTGAATGAGGAGACTGGTAGGACAAGAAAGGAACAAGAGCAAGTAGCATTAACAGTAGATGAGACATTAGTAACTGATGCGCATAGTGTGGCAAATCTATTTAACAAGTACTTTATATCTGTTACTGATAGTATGGGATTGTCAGGGACAGTAAATAATGCCCTTGAATATTTGAAACTAGCATTTAAAAATAACTTCACACACATGAATATGTCACTCACTTCACCACAAGAAATAATGTCCATAATAAAATCTTTAAAAACAAAGCATTCTAGTGGTTACAATGAGATATCAACAAAGTTAATTAAATCATGTTCTTGTGAACTCAGTACAATTTGAAGTTATTTGAGTAACCAGTGTATTATAACTGGAACATTTCCTGATTAGCTAAAATATGTGGATATTAAACCTCTATTCCCGGATAAAGAGATACCATCAAACTACAGACCGATATCACTTTTGTCAGCATTCTCAAAAATTCTAGAAAAGGTAATGTACAAGCAGCTTCTCAACCACCTGACCATGAACGACATATTGTCCAAAACACAGTTTGGATTTCTGAAAGGTTCCGATATCGAGAAGGCTATTTACACTTACAGTGAGAATGTACTTAATTCATTAGATAATAAATTGCAAGCAGCAGGTATTTTCTGTGATTTGTCAAAGGCATTTGATTGTGTGAACCATAAAATCCTTTTAAGTAAATTAGAATTCTTTGGGGTCACGGGAAATGCTGCAAATGGTTCAAGTCATACCTCACTAACAGGAAACAAAGGGTGTCAGTGCAAGTAAATAGTGAATTAAGCCAACATTCATCATCGGATTGGGAAAAAAATTACATGTGGTGTCCCACAAGGATCCATATTGGGGCCATTGCTTTTTCTTGTGTACATTAATGACCTCTCATTAGTTACACTACCAGAAGCAGAGTTCGTTTTGTTTGCAGATGACACAAGTATTGCAATAAAAAGTATGTCAAGCGTAGTTATAGAAAGGTCTGCTAATGATATTTTCATGAACATTAATAAATGGTTTAAAGCCAACTCATTGTCATTAAACTTTGAAAAGACTCACTATATGCAGTTCAGAACATGTAAGAGATTTCCAGACAGCATTTGGGATGCATCCCAGAAGGCTTTACCTTTAACACTGGCTGTGATAGAGTAGTAATTATTTTTAAATACATGTACTTGAAGTGACAGATTATTTGGGTTCGAGATTCGGAAGATTCGATTCGTGTTCGGAATTCGGCACGTATTTTATTTAAGATTCAGTACTCGGATTCGATTCGGTAAAATTTTGGGTCCAACCCATCTCTAATCTGGAACAGAACCCCACAACATACTTTCTGGTCCTGCAGCCAAAACTTTGGCTACAGAGTCTTTTGAGATAACAGGCCTAAAACAAGACAATGGGGACACCTTCCTGACATGCAATTCCTATAGGAATCCAGTAAATGGAATGAATTGTGACATCTGCCGAAACAGACCCAGGACTAGTTGAAACACTGGATGGCAGTTGCAGCAGGACTATACATTACAATGCTCGGGGTGTAACGCAATGTTGCCTTGCAGCATATTTTCATTTCGCAACAGATATGCTAACACATGAACTTTTGAACTTTTACTTTAGGAGCTGTTTTGTCCTCATTATTTTGAGCTTATTCATTCACTCTGAACCACTATTAAATCTAAGCTGCAGGCAGCACCAAACTTATTTTGAGCATTTTTCCGTGTCATTACCAATACCTTCAAAGACAAATGCACAAAGTGATCCAGCAAATGTATTTGTTAAATCTAACTGTTGAAGGACATGTAATTATTTTATGTATATCAATGATACACCTTTTCATCCCCAGTAATCAGTAGTTATAACTCTTTAATATGGAGGGGTGACAGCTGTTAAAGGGTCTGTGATTTGCAACTCAAGTTTAGGGTTGTTTTCAGATATTTACTCAGACTTGCTCCCAGAAAAGACCTAATGGTAAACAGGAAAACTCTGAAACAAGAATACAATTATGTTATACAAATGTGCAGAAAATTCTGTAGTAAATACAAGTAGTATCAATGCTTTTAAAACTGGCATGATTATCCACTGAACCTTATTCCATCGGATACTATATTATTTCCTTGGGCAGTGTAGCCCAAATGTTCTTACAAATATACAGTCCAGTGCCAGCTACCACAAGTGTCACACCTTAAGAGCTGTAACAAGGAAACCTTCAGGTATCGGAAATTCAGTTTGGGATGAGACATTGCATGTTAGTAGTATACGTCAAGGGTGTCCTTTCACAAACGTTTTAAAGTGCACGATCCAGAAAATTTTGAGAAAAGAGGATCCACAGTTTAAGCGCAACTCAGATACATTGTATATACTGGTCATTCCTGGTGTTTTAAATATGTATAAAAATAAAGATTGTTAGACTTACCCAAAGCACAAGCTCGCCGATAGACACAAAAAACACAAATATAGGCACACACAAACATTCAAGCTTTCGCAACTGTTGGTTGCTTCTACAGGAAAAGAGGAAGGAAGGAGAGGAGAAAGGGAAGGCAAACAGGGGGACACACACCCACACACATGCTAACACAACAAGGTAGTGTGATTTTATTTGTGTCTGTCGATGAGCCTGTCCTTTGGGAAAGTCATCTGATATATATGGCTTTTTACAAATGTCTGTCTAGGTGTGTTTGCGTTTGGATATGTTTGAGTGTGTGTGTGTATATTTGTCTACCTTCCTTTTTGTCCCCTAAGATAAGTCCTTCCACTCCTGGGATTGGAATGACTCCTTTTCCAATTCCTTAAAACCCATATCCTTCCCTTTCTCCTCCCCTTTTTTCCTCCTTTTCCTGAAGAAGCTGCCAGTGGTGGCGAAAGCTTGTAAGTGTGTTTTGAGTGTGATTTTTATTTTTATTTGCTTCTATCGACGAGCCGGTCCTTTTGGGTAAGTCATCCGTTTTCTCTGACTGCCTAGGTGTGTTTGCGTCTGTGTAAATGTATGGGTGTGTGTGTATTTGTTCACCTTCCTTTTCTTCCCCCAAGGTAAGTCTTTCCTCTCCCGGGATTGGAATGGCTCTTTACCCCCTTCCTTAAAACCCTCATCATTTCCTTTTCCCTCTCCTTCACTTCCGCCTGACGAAGCAGCTAGGCTGCAAAAGATAGCATTTGTGTGTGTGTGTGTGTGTGTGTGTGTTCTATTTATTTGTGCTGCTGTCACACCTGTGCTCCTTGGCCTGTGAATAATCTTCGTGTATTTTTTATATAAAATTTTTCCTGCTAGGAATTTTTTGTCTATTATATATATATATATAAGGAGACTTTCCTGGTGGGAAAAATATGTATAAAATAAAGATTTTTGACTTACCTAAAGTACTGGCTCGTCGATAGAAACATAAAACACACAAACATTCGAGCTTTCGCCACCACTGGCAGCTTCTTCGGGAAAAGTGGTGGCGAAAGCTCGAATGTTTGTGTGTTTTTGTGTGTGTTTTATGTTTCTGTCGACGAGCCAGTACTTTAGGTAAGTCAAAAATCTTTATTTACTGTAGAACTGTAGAAAGCAAAGAAGTTAGAAGTTAGACAGAGATGCCACTTGAGGCAGAGGCTCTGTCCAGAGAACCGAGGCAAAGATGTTAAGATGGTGGGTGGGAATTCGAATTTAGCGGAGGTTGAGACCAGGTGGGCAACAGGAAGAGAGAATATGCTGAAGGGCTAGTTCCCATCTCCGGAGTTCTGAAGGATTGGTGTCGGTGGGAAGTATCCAGATAACCCGGACGGTGTAACACTGTGCCAAGATGTGCTGGTCGTGCCCCAAGGCGTGTTTAGCCACAGGGTGATCCTCATTACCAATAAAAACTGTCTGCCTGTGACCATTCATGCGAATGGACAGTTTGTTGCTGGTCATTCCCACATAGAACGCTTCACAGTGCAGGCATGTCAGTTGGTAAATCACATGGGTGCTGACGCAAGTGGCTCTGCCCTTGATTGTGTACACCCTCCAGGTTACGGGACTGGAGTAAGTTGTGGTGGAAGGGTGCATAGGGCAGGTTTTACAATGGTGGCGGTTACAAGGGCAGGAGCCAGAAGGTAGGGAAGGTGGTTTGGGAATTTCATAGGGATGGACTAGGAGGTTACGGAGGTTAGGTGGGCGGCAGAAAGACATTCTCGGAGGAGTGGGGAGGATGTCATGAAGGATGGATCTCATTTCGGGGCAGGATTTTAGGAAGTCATATCCTTGCTGGAGAGCCACATTCAGAGTCCGCTCCAGTCCTGGAAAGTATCCGGTGACAAGAGGGGCACTTCTGGGGTTCTGAATTTGGGGGGATAAGGAAATGGCTCTGACAATTTGCTTCTGTACCAGATCAGGAGGATAGCTGCGGGATGTGAAGGCTGTTATCAGGTTATTGGTGTATTGGTTCAGGGATTCAGGACTGGAGCAGACTCGTTTGCCATGAAGATCTAAGCTGTAGGGAAGGGAACGTTTGATGTGGAATGGATGACAGCTGTCATAATGCAGGTACTGTTTTTTATTGGTAGGTTTGATGTGGACGGATGTGTGTAGTTGGCCATTGGATAGATGTAGGTCGACATCGAGGAAAGTGGCATGGTATTTGGAATAGGACCAGGTGAATTTGATGGGACCAAAGGAGTTGAGGTTGGAGAGGAAATTCTGGAGTTCTTCTTCACTGTGAGTCCAGATCATGAAGATGTCATCAATGAATCTATACCAAACTTTGGGTTGACAGGCTTGGGTGTCCAGGAAGGCTTCCTCTAAGCGTCCCATAAATAAGTTTGCGTACAAGGGGGCCATCCTGGTCCCCATGGCTGTTCCCTTTAGTTGTTGGTATGTCTGGCTGTCAAAAGTGAAGAAGTTGTGGGTTAGGATGAAGCTGGCTAGGGTATTAAGGAAAGAGGTTTTAGGTAGGGAAGTGGGTGGTCGGCATGAAAGGAAATATTCCATTGCAGCGAGGCCCTGGGCATGTGGGATATTTGTGTATAAGAAAGTGGCATCGATGGTTACAAGGATGGTTTCAGGAGGTAACAGGCTGGGTAAGGATTTCAGGTGATCGAGGAAGTGGTTCGTGTCTCTGATGAAGGATGGGAGACTGCACATGATGGGTTGAAGGTGTTGGTCTATGTAGGCAGAGATTCGTTCTGTTGGGGCTTGGTAACTGGCCACAATGGGGCGGCCGGGATGATTGGGTTTGTGAATCTTCAGAAGTAGGTAGAAGGTGGGGGTGCAGGGTGTCGGTGGAGTCATGAGGTTAATGGAGTCAGGTGAAAGGTTTTGTAGGGGGCCTAAGGTTTTGAGGATTCCTTGAAGCTCTGCCTGGACATCAGGAATGGGATCGCCTTGAAAAACTTTATATATGGTATTATCTGAAAGCTGACACAGTCCCTCAGCCACATACTCCAGCCGATCAAGTACCACTGTCGTGGAGCCCTTGTTGGCAGGGAGAATGACGATGGAATGGCCAGCCTTCAGATCACGGATAGCTCGGGATTCAGCTGTGGTTATGTTGGGAGTGGGATTAAGGACGACAGTGGTACTTGATCCTTACTGCCTGTTCTCCTTCGCCTGGTAAGTGGACTTCACCTATTATTTACGTATATATATAAAGATTTTTTGACTTACCCGAAGTACAGGCTCGCCAATAGAAACATAAAACACAAATAAAAACACACAAACATTCAAGCTTTCGCCACCACTGGCAGCTTCTTCAGGAAAAAGAGGAAGGAAGGAAGGAGAGGAGAAAGGGAAGAATACGGGTTTTAAGAAAAATACCAGGAGTGGTAGGACTTACCTTAGGGGACAAAAAGGAAGGTAAACAAATTCATACACACACACACACACACACACACACACACACACACACACACACACACACTCACTCACACATATCCACACGCAAACACACCTAGGCATACATTTGTAGAAACCAAAGTAGTTGGACAGAGCTACCACTTGAGGCAGAGGCTCTGTCCACAAAACCAAGGCAAAGATGTTAAAGATGACGGGCGTGAATTTGAATTTAGCGGAGGTTGAGACCACGTGGGCAATGGGAAGAGAGAATATGTTGAAGGGCAAGTTCCCATCTCCGGAGTTCTGAAAGATTGGTGTTGGTGAGAAGTATCCAGATAACCCGGACGGTGTAACACTGTGCCAAGATGTGCTGACCGTGCACCAAGGCGTGTTTAGCCACAGGGTGATCCTCATTACCAAACAAACACTGTCTGCCTGTGACCATTCATGCGAATGGACAGTTTGTTGCTGGTCATTCCCACATAGAACGCTTTATGCGAAGGAATTTGCCCTCCTTTTACATCTCTGGAGTGAAGCATTCCCAAGGGTTGGAAAAAAGTGCAGGTCAGACTACAGACCTATATGTCTGACATCAGTCAGTTGCAGAATTTTGGAACACATTTTGTATTCAAGTCATTTCTGAAGACAGAATATCATCTTCGTAGTAATCAATTTGGTTTCCAAAAGCAATGATCATGTGGAACAGCACTCGACTTTATTCATCCATGAGATCCAGAGGGCAGTAGACACAGGATCGCACATAGATGCCATGTTTCTCGACTTCCACAGTGCATTTGATATGGTTCTGCATTGTCACCTGATGAAAAAAGTGTGAGCATATGGAACATCACACCAACTGTGTGACTTGATAGAGGCAATAAGTTGTTCTCAATGGAGACAAGTCTATATTAATCAATATACATTTATAAAAATGGAATGCAAGACGTGTGTCCGTATATTTCACTTGGTAGCCAAAATTATTCACTGCAGACCAATGGTGGTTCTGCATGAAAGCAGCCTTTAGGTTCGCGGTGTGCACTATGGTGTTTTGGTGTGTGGCGGTGGGTGAGTATGGAGAACAGAAATCCGTAAAATGTGGAGCAATATGACGATCAACAGATGCTCAAAGATAAAACACTGGAAAACACAGACATACATTAACTGAGCATTGCTACACTGGCATAACACCAACGATCTCAATATAAACACTGGAAAGACAACTGTAATGCTTAGGATCAAAATAATGACAACTGGATTAGCAGTTCTGTATCGATAGCTATAAGAGGATGGATAATATAGTAGCTGAGAGTCGTCGGCTTATATAAAATTTGCACTGAAGATCAGCAATGACTTTTAACACTATAATAGCAAAGAGGTTATATACACTGAAATGTGATGCACATTCTTCAGTTGTTTTCTGCAGCAAGTGTACGAATAAAGAAAAATAAGTGCATATCACAGTTTGAAAAGAAAAACTACCAAGAAACATACCAAAGTGTAAGATAGAAATTTCATGGTCTCGATCTGTTGCTAAAGACAGAAAACGGCGCTGAGAAGTGAATCTAAAGACAATGGAAACTTGAAATTTGTAGATGTTGTTTATCTTACACTGTAGGCATCAGCGATTTATCGATACTCCCATCCCTAAGGGGGTGAAGTAGGGGAAGAACGATTTTTTGAACGTTGCTATTAAGGCAATTTTGAAGAAGAAATACAAAATTTCGGATTTAGATTTTTGATTGGAATTTTAAAAACATGTTTCGATATTTTTGGAAATTCAACCATTAAGCGGGTGAAATAAGGGAAAATCTTTTAAGGTTGCTACTAAGACTATTTTGATGCTAGAAATGTGAAAATTTGGGTTTGGTACCCTGTTTATAATTAAAAAAAAAAAAAAAAAAAAAAAAAAAAAAAAAAAAAAAAAAAAAAAAAGTGGAAAAAAAAAACGCATTTCGGGATGTTTTGAATTCTGCCAACAATGGTGCAATAGGGAGAGGCAAGTTATATCAAAATACTTGGTTAGGAAAGCATTATTAAAGCTAAATCTTTGAAAATTTATATTTATAAGTAGAAACAACCAATGCAGACCATCCAGTCTACGCGTGCGAAGCAGCGGGAATTTAGCTAATACTGCAGTAAACATCAAAATATGTGTTTTAAAATTTTTTGTCGAACTATTGATTTTTTGTGTCATGTATTTCATACACAACACAGACGTTTGTATTGAGGTATTTTATTACTTGGACATTAATTTGTTGATAGTTAACACTGCCAGATCAATAACGCTAGTATAATTACACGTTGTTGTCCAAGAACAATGCTGGGAATGAAAGGGTTAAAGTGATCTCGGGCATGCCCCAAGGGAGTTTTATAGGATGATTGCTTTTCATAATATATTAATGACGTCACAAATAACATAAGAAGTTCAATGAGGATTTTTGTGGATGATGCTGTAGAAGTTAGAACAATGGGAAAGGGCAGAAAAAGAGGATCCGAAGCCTATTGACACATGAGCAGGGAAAGGCAATTAGCCCCAACATAAACAAGTGTAATGTTCTGTGTTTACATAGAAAGAAAGGTCCTTCATTACATAACTTTGCAACAGCAGGACAGACATTGGAAACAAGTACTTCTATAAAACTTATGGAAGTTGACATAAGGGATGATTCGAAATGAAACTACCATATGAAATCAATCGAAGGAACGACAGGGGCCAGACAGATTCAATGGAAGAATCCTCAGGAAGTGTATTTCATCAGAAAGGAAGTAGGTTACAAGACACTTGTTTGGGTACTTGAGTATTGCTCATCAGTTTGTGATCCGTACCAGGTAGGATTAACAGAAGACAGAGATAAGATTCAACATTCAACAGAGAGCAGTACACTCACTTGGTTACATTCTTATTTAGTAAGTGTGAAAGCAGTTTAAGACAAATTCTAATACCTTACAAATATTATACCTTAGGTGACAAAATTCAGTTATTTCTTTTATTTTTAATTCCTTATTTTTGTAACCAAGTGTCATTTGTTCCTAAAATCTACCCAAAAATTAGTTCTAACGTTTAAAATTCTTCACATCAAAATCGTTTCAATGTGTTGTACGGATTCTTCCATTACCTCTTGGTAACCAATTCCATATTTCGGGATAAAATAAATAAAGAGTTTTTATTCTATTGATTATTTAGTCATTTCAAACTAGTTTTTGACTTATTATGCCAGCATCAGGAAACACGATCTAATAAACTGAAAACTAGTTTGTACAAAAACAATTTAATGTGTGTTATTCAAGACGGATTAAATTCAGTGAGATTTCAGTAGAATGTAGTGTCTTCTTTAATATTGTGATACAATATAAAAAAAAAAAAAATTCTTTTCAGACTACAGAGTGTCATATAATACAAACAGTACAAGTAATTCTCCAATAAGTTATGTACTGTTACTTCCTAGGTTCTTGGAAATACTGCTTGATCCAATTATCAAAGCTACACATTACTTCAGCGAACAACAGTTCTGCCATCATCAGATATAACTGCTATGTTTTGCACTTCCGATATTTATACCTACTGGGTCTGGCGTTGGTCCTCTCACATGCTCCACACCATACTGAATGATAGGGGGTTGTGAGGGTGGGTCGAGACCCAGTTGTCTGTCGATCGCCGTCCCTGTCGGGTCTCACACACAAAACAACTGCAGTCAACTGAGCCTCCCCCCCTCCCCTTTCCTCACTGTTCCAGACTCATGTTGAAATGTTTGTTACGCTTATTAGACTTAACTGCAGGGTCATCAGTCCCTAAACTTACAAACTACTTATGAACTAGCTTATACTAAAGACAGCACAAACATCCATGCCCGGTGGGGGAGATTTGAACCTCCAACGGGGAATGGCCTCGCGCATCACAGCATAGCACCTCAATGCGCTCGGCCGCTCCACCACTGTCCAGACTCAAGTCCCCACTACCTATGAGGGGGGCAAACCCTGCAACTGCAGGCATAAATACTGGGAGAGCACAACACACCATTCATTCCATCAGCACCACCTGATGATGACAGGGGTTGCTGGTCAAAATATGGAGGAACTTAAGACAATTGTACCCAGTATTATCTCCGAGAACCTTGGAAGCATCATATACACAAGGAAAGCCTCAATTACACAAGGAAAGCCTCATATTGCAGCCTGTACTATTGCTTCCATAGTTATGTTTTATTAGTCTGTGATACTGTGATTTGGTTATAACTATTAAGATGGAAAATATCTGTAATTTTAAGCAGACAATGCCAATATATATTATGTTATACAATTGTACAACAACAAAGCACTTTGGAGATAGTCAAAGTGTCCCATTGTTGTAACAGCAGAAACCAAGTGTCGAGTAGTAGTTCTGGATTTTCAAGATACTTGCAACACAAATGAAAAATTTCATAAAATAATACAAAACATCTTCCGCTTCTTTCAGTATTCTCTACTTAGAAATGAAGTAGGAAGAAAAAAAAAAAATTAAATGCCTAATGGTCAAAGTTACGATGATGGAAATAAAGACTGATGACCATTGCAGTTTCGTCCCCCTTAAAAAACCAATCCATGAAAATAAATGTAATACAATAGGATCTCAGACTGTGAAAAGTCTGATGTATTGTGAAGTGTAATTTGATTGTCTTCTAAAGGAGTTATAGTATATACATTTGAGACTGTGGATACTGCCAAGAAGAATGAACAAAATGAGGATCAAATATACACACTGAAATTAAAACCACTAATGGTTTTAGTGTCATGAATTGTTTGTGGGCATCAACAGTACATACATTGCAAAATTGTTGTGTTCCATTTCATGCAGTTCCATAGCTCTTTCTGGTTAGCAACTATTGAACTACACTGCAAACTTATAGCTATAATGTTTTCCAGTGCAACTCACCTACTAACTGACTCACTAGTGGCACTGGCGACAGAAGGCGTGTCTCGAGGGATGCTGGGGTCTGGCGAGTGGGGGTACATCTGGGGCGTTGCCGGGTAGCTGCCCACTGAGCCCGGACCGCCCCAACCAGGAACATGAGTCACCAACAGAGGTTTCACATACCCATTTATTGACTGTTGTTGGTTCTCTGGAAACAAACATGGGATTCACATAGTTCCACATTATCGATGTGCATAGACTATTTGGCATTTACAATGCTACTCTTCTTATTATTCTGTGGAAGTCACTTTAATTCCATTCAGCTAATACTATTTCTTCTAATAACCACAATTTTAACTTCTCTACTACATACAGAGGAAGAAGAAAGCAGAATTAACAGATGTACTGTTCTTGATTTTTTATCAGAATAATGAAAGAAAGCAGTACAGTAATAATCTTTTTTGCAAGAGAACACATAATGAGTGATATAAATGCTTATTTTTGAACTGATTTTCACACCTTTCCACTCTCTAAAAGTTCAGAACATAATTAAAATTTAAATCTTTTCATGGGAGAGCCGACTTCTCTTACTTCATTATGATGATCAATCCATTTGAAGTTGCTTACTGTATTCGTCCCTTAGTCTCCTCCCTCTGCGATTTTTACCCCACATGCTTCCCCCGAACGCTAATTCATGATTTCTTGATGTCTAAGAATGGGTCCTACCAATCAAACCCTTCTTTTAGTCAAAATATGATATAACATCATTGCAGTTGGAGGCATTACTCCTATTGTGCAAATGCAAATCACTGGAACCCCATCATCTGTAATATGCTATCAAATATGACTGTATTAGTCTGTGCACCCCAGGAATCAAATATCGGACAAAACTAGTTATCAAAGAAAGTAATTCCATTTTAAAAATATAATTTGATGTATTAAAAAAACATTAACTCACCAAGTAGTGTCTGGAGAAAAACAAATACACACACACACACACACACACACACACACACACACACACACAAACACACACACACACAAATGCAGACACCTGCATTAAATAAACGAGGCATTACATCTTACATTCTTGCAAATTTGTCCATCAGTTTCAGGTTTTGTTAACACACATTGGAAAACCGAACATGATTTTCTGGATGCTTTATAACATGCTCATTCCAAATGTGACTAGATTCAATTAAATTATGGAAAACAAATGATCAAAAACAAATTAAATGAGACACATTTCATTCACATAAATGATATTTTACACTGGGGAAACCTTATGTTACTAAGTTATTGCATGCAAAATTTCACACTTATCATACTTCTCATTAAAGAGATATAAAAACCCAACGGTAAAACCTTTTTTGCATCCCTATTTTTCCACCTAGTTTGCTTCCATTTATGTAGCATTGTTTGTCAATGTTGGGAATTAAACTCATGTGTCTCTGGTTTCTTAAAACATGTTGTTTCATATGAGATAGGTTTCAAAGCTTTACTAGAAACCGGTATTTGTAAAAAAAAAATGTGTCGATTACACCCTATTTTCACCTTCACATAAAAATTGTCATGTTTAAGACATTTTGGAAAATAGTAGGAGGCTCAAATTTTTTATGCCACATCCCTGTGCTGCCAACCTATTAAGTACTAAATTTCATGTTCAGCATCCATTTACTTTAGCTGGATGCTGGTCGTGCCCTCATAGAAAACTGCACAGTGGTTGCAGCTCAGTGTGTAGATAACATGACTGCTTTCACAGGTTGCCCTGCCTCTTATGGGGTAGGAAATGCCAGTGACAGAAATGGAGTAGGTGGTGGCGGGATGGTAGATAGGAGAGGTTTTGCATCTAGGTCTATTGCAGGGTTATGAGCCGTGGAGTAAGGGGTTGGGAGCAGGGGTGGAGTAGGGCTGGACAAGGATATTACGTAGTTTTGGTGGGCAACGAAATAACACTGTAGGGGAGTGGTACAGTAGAACCTTGTTTTTACGCTTTTCAAGGGACTTCAGTGAAATGGTGTAAAACGCGGGAAATAATGTTTTAAATGGTAAAATATGCTTACTGGATCAGCCTTGCATTTTCGTAGTTTATTTGTGATATATGTACATAATAGACATCTAAATACTCGCCAGGGAGTTGATTATAAAATAAAGGTTATCGAAATTTTTACTATTTTACGCGCCAGGCAAAACTGGTAATTTTATGGGAAGTAGAAATTTTTGACATAATTTCAGTCATTATAATCGAGGGTGCCGCTATTTTAAGCGTCAGGCAAACTGGTAATTTTATGGGAAGTAGAAATTTTTTATGTAATTTCATTCGTTATAACCGAAGACACCACAGCTGGGCTATAACACATCTTCAAAATTACCTGAACCGCTTTGATAGGTATCGTTTGGATGCCGCTGCCAGGCTACGTAACATCTTCAAAATTACTGCCTTTTACCAGAATTAATTATTTACATAGTAAAACTCTTACAGTTCCGTTCTTTTTGTATTTTTCGATGTTTCACACGACAATATTAGAGAATTTATTTGCGTTCTAGAGTACAAACATACGCATAAGTATTTTTGTGACGTTTGCATAGGATTGGCATCTCTCACTATTATCGCTTTTTTGAGGTTGTGGGTATTATGATACCCAACTTTGACAGGTAAAGTTCTTTATTAATTAGAAATATGTATCACAAAAACAACGCAACTATTTATTCTCACTTCAACAAAGCAACTGGATCTGATTGTTTGAGTACACGCCAGCAGCTCTGGCAAAGAAGCTGGCGGAAAGACGAACTACACCGCCACAAATCAGCGTTCTCCTCTCGTTAACAAACCGTTCTGTTTGTCTGTGTACATGCCAGGCACTGTGCCAAAGAAGCTGGTGAAAAGAACTACTACATTGCCACAAATCGGCGTGTTTTTAAGTCAACAACGAAACGCGAAATATACGTTTGAATAAACGCAAAATGTCAAGAAACTCGAATGCAAATAATTTTTAAGCGCTGTACTTTAAGGGGAAAGCCATGCTAGTGTCAATCTATGTACATTACATCATTTTTCTTCACAAACATGCTTTCAAAAAGTGTATAACGTGGGAAAAGCGTAAATATGTTAGTGCAAAAACGAGGGCGAATTAACATTGTAAACATAGGAAATTTGACGGGGCCGACAAAAAATGGTGTAAATGGCAGGAAAATGTAAAAACCGAGAATGTAAAAAACGAGGTTTTACTGTATTTGGTAGGGTATTTCTCATTTCAGGGCAGAATCAAAGGTAGTTGGCCTATTCCTCGAAGATGGGCTTATCAGTACCTTCGTCCACATCTAACCTATGAAACATCCACAATACCTCCTTTTTGACAGCTGCCACCCATTCCACACCAAAAAGTCCCTCTCATACAGCCTAGCAACCCGTGGTCGTCACATCTGCAGTGACAAACAGTCCTTCTACAAATATGCCAAATGCCTCAATGTGGCCTTCACTGACCGCAATTACCCTCCAAACCTTGTTCAGAAACAGATCTTGTGGGCCCTGTATGTCCAGTCATCCTCCAGCTCCACCACACCCACCGTCCGGCCATGAAAGAGCACTCCTCTTGTGACCCAGTATCACCCAGGACCGGAGCAGTTAAAGTTCTCCGCCAGGGTTTTGACTACCTATTATCCTGCCCTGAAATGAGAAAAATGCTACCAAATATCCTCCCTACCCCCCGTACAGTGGTATTCTGCCGCCCACCAAACGTACATAATATCCTTGTCCATCCTTACTCCATCCCTGGTCCCAACCCCTTAAATGAACACAAAATTCCCAGAATTGGCGATCCTACACAGAAGCTCGAAATTTAGCGAGGACTTCAATGCAAGATGCCTACAATACTTATCACAATGATACTCTTTCTCAAAATTTGATTGAACCCAAAGAGATTTTGGTCATATGTTAAATATATCAGGGGCGAAACACAAACAATACCCTTACTATGTGATAGTAAGAGCAATCCTGCCGATGACAGGGCTACTAAAGCAGAGTTACTTAACATAGCTTTTATAAACTCATTCAACAAAGACAACGAAACCAATAATCCAGATCTCAAATTACGAATAGGGACCGTAATGAGTAACGTAGAAATAGATATCATCGGAGCAGTGAAGCAACTAAAATCACTTAACAAGAACAAGTCTTCTGGGCCAGACTGTATACCCATTAGATTTCTATCTGATTATGCTGAAGCAATAGCTCCTTACTTAACAGTCATATACAACTGCTCTCTCAAAGAAGGATCTGTACCAAAAGATTGGAAAGTTACACAGGTCACACCTATATTCAAGAAAGGCAGTATGAGTAACCCACTAAACTACAGGCCTATTTCGTTGACATCAATTTGCAGCAGAGTTTTGGAACATATCATGTATTCAAATATTATGAATTATCTCTAACAGAATGATCTATTGACCCAAGGTCAAACATGGAAACACAACTAGCTCTTTACTCACACGAAGTGATGGGTGTTATCGACAAGGGTTCGCAAATCGATTCTGTATTTCTTGATTTCCAGAAGGCTTTTGACACCGTACCTCACAAACTGCTTTTAATCAAATTGTGTGGTTATGGTATATCACCCCAAATTTGCAACTGGATAGGGGATTTCCTGTCAGAGAGGATACAGTTCGTAGTAATCTATAGTAAGGCATTGACTAAAATAGAGGTCATATCGGGCGTTTCACAGGGTAGTGTTATTGGTCCTCTGCTTTTCCTTATTTACATAAATGATTTAGTTGAAAATCTAAGTAGCTCTCTTAGGTTGTTTGCAGATGATGCCATCATTTACCATCTAGTACAATCATCTGAAGATCAAAACCAACTGCAGAACGGTCTGAATAAGATATCATTATGGTGTAAAAATAGGCAATTGACTCTAAATAATGAGAAGTGTGAAGTCGTCCACATGAGTACGAAAAGAATTCCATTAAATCATTCAAAAGTGAAGGCTCCACAAAATACCTAGGAATTACTTTTACTTCAGACTTTAACTGGAAAGAACACGTAGATAATGTTGTGGGAAAGGTGAACCAGAGACTGCATTTTATTGGTAGAACCCTTTAAAAGATGCAACAGAACTACTAAAGAAACTGCATACACTACACTTGTCCGTCCATTTTTGGAGTATTGCTGCCTAGTGTGGGATCCTTATCAGATGGGTTTGACGGGGGACATCGAAAGAGTCCAAAGAAGAGCAGCTCGTTATACCGTATATTTCTGCAGATAACACGACCTTCAGATGAGACGAGGTACAAATTTTGATCAAGATTTTATAGTTTAAGCCTGTATCTGGCCTATAAGACGACCCCCAAGTTACTGTATTTACCCATATGCATGCTGCACTTTTTCTCCGGTTTTAGGAATCTAAAAATACGCCTTCGACATAGATTCGGAGACAAAGCTTCAGGAAGTTTCAAAAAATGCCGTTAAACCGCCAAAAGTAGTTTTCGTGATTGGTACACCTGGATTTCGCCCTTTGTTGCAGTGTTTGTGGTTTGCTTTTGAACTTTCATGTGTGTAGTGCTACGTTGATCCGATCATGAAGAAGCATTTTTTTTACACCTTGAAGCTGGGAGGGGAAAAAAAATATTATTATTATTCTTTTGCTGAGACGACATATTGTAATCGCACCGATGCACACAAAATTGCCCAAGAACAGAAGATAAAGGATTTCGAAACAAGCCACTATTGTTGCGTATAGCTCCGAAATATTTTAACCCTTTCACTACTCCGTACGTACATTTACTCTAATTGTTTCAGTGCGACTCTGGATATATTGAGAAATTATTTTTGACAAGCGACATTGTAAAATCAAGCTACATTGTAAATAATTAATTCTATTCCTGCTTTATGGCATATAGGTTATCTTATGTACCCTTGTCCACTCAATAAATTAATAAAGCACTTAAAGTAAATATATATATTTTTAAAATTACACAAATCTTTGTTTTCCTAAATCTTTCCTCCACAATGTAAATTTCACTGTGGTAATAACGCAGATGTGTTGCACAGCGCGAATTAATTGTAGACCAATTAAAGCTTCATTTTTCATGTTCTCAACTAAGCATTTAGAATTGATTGAAAAATCTCTTTCAATAATAGCATTGGCAAGAGACAAAATAACAACCATTTTTAATGGTGTTACTAATGACTGTGGAATACTGTGCATAAGAATTAACTCATTCCAAAAATTATCTTGGCTTGGTCAGCATGTGAATAATATATGAAAAGTTGTTGTACTGATGGCTGAGAACATAAATTATTGAAATCTAGAGTAATTTCATCTGCTGCAATATCTTCACTACCAACATCATTTAAGACTGATTATGCCTTTCAGCATTTGGTCTGGAGCATAGTATCGCTTATAAAATTCCACCATGATCCCCTATTCAATGCTAACATTGATGCCTCATCTGATGTTAAGCATATTACTTCAAAATCCAAGTACCTTATCTTTGGTATACCTTGACATTTCCTACTCTCTACTGCCGAACCTATGAGTCTCTTAAAAGTAATCTTGCTTCTTCCATACATGTAACATGACCTCACCATACCAGCCTGTTTGTTCTACTGCTTCATCTGTGGTATTCACTCCCAGTTTTTCTTTGATTTCTTCATTATCAACACCCTCTAGCCACTGTTCCCATGCATTAGTACATGCAATCATCACTACTTCTTTCTTGTCTGTAACTTCAATCTTATCACTAATGTAACCTCCATCCACCCAGCTTTCACTCCCATACAACAAAGTTGGTGGAAAGATTGAACAATGCACTAATAACTTGGTACTGACTTCCTTGCTACACCATGATTCCAGTTCTTTCACTATGTTGCTAACATGTGAAAAAATACATCCTAAGTATTTGAAATTGACAACCTATTCTGACTTTTGAGAATGAAACTTTCATCCTACAGTGGAGTATGCGCTGATATGAAACTCCCTGGTAGATTCAAATTGTGTGCCAGAACTGGGATTCAAACCTGGGACCTTTGCCTTTCACGGCCAATTGTTCTACCGACTAAGCTATCCCAGCATGCTTCACGGTCCTCTCCGGGGGACACCACCTTGACGAAGCACTGTCCGTGCGGTTGGAGAGGCTTGCGTATCCGCGTGAAGCGGAGGGCTATACAGAAGGTAGAGAAACTACGGCCGGAAAGGCCTCAGCTGATGGATCAGACCAAGCGTGTCCCACAACGTCCCGCCTTCCTTATCCTCTCCCAGTCCTTTCCCAACCCAAGGTGCGAAGCGATCCGTGCAGAGGGGTGCGTGGCACATGGGTGGATGTGTCTCGAATGGAGCCTCAGGGATACCGGGCGACCTCCCTGAGTAAGTAGCCTTGCACCACACGGTGTTATCGTGGTGTGGACCATATAAATCCCCAAATCTCGTGGGACTAAGATGAACACGGAGAAAAAAAAAATTATTTTAAAAGAGTCCGAGGGGCAATCTGAGACCTCAGATACTCAGACATTGGGATCAGGACCGATGGAGTGCACTCCTACTTCTCAGTCAGGGTCTAGACCTGACCAAGAAGTGGGAACTGTAACAGAGAAGTTGGACCAGATTAGGATTAAGGCCTTGTCTGGGGCTCAGAGGAGGAAACTTCTCAAGGAACAGAAGCAAAAGGAAGGAAAAGAATGGCTTCCTAAACATAAGTGGAGGGAATCAAAAGGGCTTGAGCCCAAGACCCCCAAAAAGAAACAGACCCCCTCGATGTCAAAGGCAGGTGGCAAGAGGTTTAGGGAGGAATCTAAGACTACCTCCTCTCTCGACAAGCGTGACCCTAAAAGGCTGAGGCAGGAAATAGGGAAACAGACCTATAGTACTGCAGTCTCAGTCTTTAGAATGGCGGTTGTCCAAGAAGGATACCCACTGGTGAGGATCACCTCGCAACAGGAGGTGCTTGTGCAGATGGCCCTCTTTGAAGAGATTGGGGGGGACGCTGGTCCAGGACCCAAATTCAGGAGGGTCTATCTAGATCGCGGTGCCCTCATTTTTGTCTGTGAGGGGAGCACTCAGCAGAATGGCTTAAGGACAAGGTGCCCATGATATCCCCGTGGGAGGATGCGAAGCTGCTGGTCAAGACAGCAACCGAACTCCTGAAGACCGCAAAGGTATCAATATGGGTACCAAAGATCCTTAAGGACATCGCTCCAAAGACTATGTTTGAGAAAATAAGGGTCCAGAACCAAAAGTCTCGTCAGAGGATTGGAGGGTAATTAACCAAAAGGTCGTTCCGGAACGATGAACCCTGGTGGTGGAGGTCGGAGAGAAGTCCCTGAAGGCAATGCGAGAGCAAGGCCTGAAACTGCTTTTTAGGGTTCTCACAGGTTGCCGTCAGGGTAATCAAAGACCTTAAAGGCAATAATGGCAGCAAGATGGGGACTGGAAGTGCTGCAGATAAACCTGCAGCACAGTAAAGGGGCCACTGCTGCCCTGAGCCGTCGCCTGGGGAGACAGGAGGTGGACGTGGCCCTGATACAAGAACCCTATTTATACAAAGGGGGTGTATCGGTCCTCAGTGGTACTGGAGGTAAGCTGATTTATGCTAGAAATCTAAAAAACTCCAGAACATGCATTTATGTTAGAAATGGAATACCTTTCATACCAATGACGGATTTTTGTTCCAGGGACTTCGTGACCATCAGGATGCAGCAACGTGAGGAAGATATCACGAGGGAAATTGTTTTGGCCTCAGCATACCTTCCTTACGAAGACAGCTCTCCTCCTCCTTTGGAAGTGAGGAGACTAACGGAAGCCTGCCATTGGCAAGGTGACGAACTGTTGGTGGGATGTGATGCCAATGCCCACAATCTATCGTGGGGCAGCAAGGACACCAACAGTAGAGGTGAGCACCTTCTTGAATTTCTCCTATCTAACAACTTGGAGATCCTGAATAGGGGTGATGAACCCACATTCAGGAATAGTAGAAGGGAAGAAGTAATTGACATAACTTTTGGTTCCATGATGATGGGAAGTTACGCCACAGTGGCATGTGGTCCTGGAGCCATTCGCATCAGATCACATGTATATTAAATTTAAGGTTGAAATGGGAACCAGACAGACCATGGCCTACAGGAACCCCAGGAAAACGGACTGGGAGACATATAGAAAAGACCTTGACTTCAGCCTATCGGAAATTAAAACTTCGATAAGGAATCCAGCAGAGTTTGAGGAAGTAGCAGAGGCTGTAACCTCCGCTATAGTGACCTCATACCAGGACAACTGCTCAATCACCAAGAAGTGCACAAATAGGAGTGTGCCTTGGTGGAATAATAACCTGGAAATGCAAAGGAAACAGGTACAAAGACTGTTTAACCTTGCGAGGCGCAAGGGACAATGGGCAAAGTATCGTGAGGCCCTTGTCAATTACAACCTTGCCATCAGACGGGCTGCTCAAGTGAGACTTCATAAAATCCTCACTAGGGTACCAACTAATCCAGGAGGAACATTGAGGAAGGAGGATTGGGAGTATACAAAGACAGCACATGAAATGCTGGAACTGCTCCTCAAGACTCACTTTCCTCAATATACTATGGGGAATAACTCAGACCAGAATGCGATTCCTGAGAGACAAAGGTTCTCAGGTATTCGCAAAGAGGACTGGGATTTGGCCAAGGAGTGTGTCAATTTCAGTAAGGTCCGATGGGCGGTGGGAACATTTCAATCGTTCAAGTCACCTGGCCCCGATGGAATCTTCCCAGCTCTCCTGCAACAAGCGGGAGAAAATCTTATTAAATTCCTATGCAGGTTATTCAGGGTTAGCCTAGCAGCAGGAATCATTCCCAATGCCTGGAGGGCAGTGAAGGTTGTCTTCATTCCTAAACCAGGGAGAATTGATCATACCAAGGCCAAGGATATGAGACCAATCAGCCTGTCCCCCTCCATTCTTAAGACATTGGAAAAGCTGGTTAATGTGCATGTTGGAGAAAGGAGGTTAAGTAGGGCTCCTCTACATTCAAACCAACATGCATATCAGCCAAATAAATCATGTGAGACAGCTCTCCACCAACTCATTGGGAAGGTGGAGAAAGCACTACACTTTCAGGAAATAGCCCTCTGTAGCTTCCTGGACATCGAGGGGACTTTTAGCAACACGACCTTCGATTCCATGGTTAGGGCAGCAGAGGTGCATGACCTAGGGACCACTATATGTAGGTGGACTAGGGCCATGCTCAGTGGAAGAAAGGTAGAAGCTAGCATGATGAATGAAAAAATGGTAATCAACACCACTAGAGGTTGCCCACAAGGAGGAGTTCTTTCCCCTTTATTGTGGAATCTAGTGGTGAATGATCTCATTGGGGAATTAAACTCTAGGCAGTACTTTTGCCAAGGATACGCAGATGATCTTGTCATAGTAATACTTGGCAAATTTGCTGACACAGTAAAGAAGATGGCACAAGGTGCTTTGGACATTGTGCAAGAATGGTGCAGAAAACAGGATCTGGGGGTTAGTCCTAAGAAGACTGTTGTTGTACCATTCACAAAGAAGCATATACAACATTCAAGTTGGAATCTAAAGCTTTTCAATGAAGCGCTACCTGTGAAGGGGACAGTGAAATATCTAGGGGTTACCCTAGATGAGAAACTGACATGGACCCCTCACATCAGGAATATTTGCTCCAAGGCAAAAGGTACTCTTGTGAGTACCAGGAGAGCTTGTGGCAAAAATTGGGGCCTGAGCCCCAAGGGTATGCACTGGATATACACCACAGTGATTAGACCCAGGATCACTTATGGGGTGGTTGTGTGGTGGAAGAAGGTAGAACAGCAGGTTGCTGCTAAGGAGCTTGGTAAGGTGCAGAGACTAGCCTGCTTAGCCATAACAGGCGGAATTAGCAGCACACCAACTGCTGGGATGGAAACCATGCACCTTAGGGTCAAAATGGAGGCAGCAGCTGGTGCATACAGACTCAAATCTGGCAACAACTGGAACTCTTTGGGATATCCAGAATCACACACTAAAATAGTGAGTGAGGTAAATATAGGAAAGGTTGGGGAAATGCCAGCCGACTATATTATAACCCCATACTGCTTCAACAAGCCTTTCAATATAACAATTGGAAGTAGGGAGCAATGGGAGAAAATAGTTCGACACCATACTGGGGATATTGTCTGGTTCACTGACAGGTCAAAATCCGACCAAGGTGTTGGGACCAGGGTATATGGGGTGCAGCCAAGACTGGAGGGCGTCATCTCTCTAGGAAAACTGGCCTCAGTATTCCAGGCCGAAATCACTGCCATCAGGGCGTGTGTGGAGGAGAATTTGCGTAGGTGCTACAAAGATCGTAGCATCTATATCTATTCAGACAGCCAGGCAGCCCTGAGATCACTGGCAGCTCCTGAAACAAGGTCTAAAATTGTTGCAGAATGTCACAGGAGCTAGGGGAAAGCAATAGAGTAAACCTATTGTGGGTCCCTGGCCACTCGGGGATCAGTGGCAACGAACATGCTGACTGATTATCCAGGATGGGGGCAGAGACTCCATTTATTGGACCGGAACCTGTCCTGACAATCACCAAGGCAATGATCAAATTGGAGCTACATAACTGGCTCAGAAGACAGCACGTAGAATATTGGACCAAAGTCTACCAACAAAAACATGGCAAGGTAATGATGCCAAAGCCACGTTTTAAAAGAAGCTCTGCAATCCTGGGCCTGAACAGGAGAGAGATTAGACTCATGGTTGGATTGCTGACAGGCCATGGGAATTTCAAAAAACACTTACATACAATGGGAATAACAGAAGAGGACCCTAAATGTAGGATCTGTGATGAGGGTGATGAAACTGCATCACATCTAATCTTCGAATGCATTGCATTGGAGAGTAAAAGGCACAGAACATTTGGGACAACTAGACCCGAAGAAATTGTGTCTAATAAAGAACTGGTAAAGGGACTCCTTGCTCTGCTCAAGGGCATTGGTTGGCTTTACTAGATAAACAGGGAGCAATACCGCACAATAAACTTAGTTTCGGTGCGGGCAGTGGCGGGTTAGACCAAGACTGTTTTGGCTTCCCTGGAAAAATCAAATCAAATCAAATCAATGCTTCACAGTCTGTCCTCACAACTCTACTTCTGCCAGTACCTCACCTCCTATTTTCCAAACTTCAAAGAAGTTCTCCTGCGAACCTTGCAGGAATAGCACTCCTGGAAGGATGATATGGTGGAGACAGGGCTTAGCCAGAGCATGACTTTCCTCCTCTTATTTGGCACTCAGCCTGTTTAAATCCCTTTCGCACAGTAATATCACTGATCCAATTGTTGTCATTCAAAACAGTGAAATATCTGGTACATCCATTGATATCTTGTCAAATCCTATAACAAAATGACTACAAGAAGCAATAGATTCTGTCAGTCTAGCATTATAATAAGGGGAAATCCCAGAAAGAATTGAGTATGCAACTTTAGTTAGCTGCATTTCCATTCTTACAGCTATTTCACTACTGAACATTTTTTTTTTTTTTTTTTTTTAATAAATGTAAATCAGTTCCAGCTGAGTGCACTGACTTGTAAATCATCAGTGTCTGAATACATCAAAGTATTTAGGCACAACATACAACTTCTTTGAGAAAACAGGAGCTGAAAGTATTTTGTGATTTCAGAATTTTGAGGCTCATCATCTTAATTTCTGTCTGGATGAGAAACGGTTAATTTTTACGCGGTGAGGTGGAACATTGGACTCTGAGACCACTAGGACTTTTAAACTACATTTTTCTCCGTTCATTTGAGTTTTATGCTCTTCCACATTGTTTTTATATTTCAGGTATAATTAAACATAATGACATATTTTTAAATTGCAGCCTTTGTTAAAAAAATAAATTACATAGTTGCTGTCCAGGTGGTTTTTTCTTTCCTTAAAAAAAAAAAAATAAATAAATAAAAATAAAAAATAAAACAACAAGCTGAATAACATTATTAACATCAACTATCACAGTCTCCCAGGCCAATGTTCCATTGAGAAGGTTAATTGTCTAAGTAATGGTATGTTAAGGCTGAATTAAAAACTTTGAAGAGGAGCAGTATTTCTCTAAATTTTAACTTTGCTAACATGTTTTAATCCTTTAGTATGACTTCTGACAACAGTTAGACCCATATTACTTAAGAAAAATGTACAATAATATTGCAAAGTATGCATTTTACGCTCTTACAATTTTTTTCTAACTTCTTCTATCGAAAACTTCCAATTTGTATCAGTCAACCAAGAACTATGAAAGTGTGCTGCCACGTTGAATGCAATATCCTGAAATTAAAAATATATAAACTAAATTTACTGATTTTACTTTTTTACTGTTACAGTATCTATCTGACAATACAAACCACAGTACAATCCAAACACTGAAGTCAACTGTAATTAGCTAGGAAATCAGCTGACATCCTTTTTCTCTGAATGAAACCCAGTTCTACTAAAACGTCGTACTTTCACAAACAATAATAGTTATCGCAAATATTACCGCTAGCCCTTTTCAGTCGCAATCTTCTCGTTAACTTATATACATTTGATTATCTAAATATCGTTGCATAGTTCTGTCATATGTTTGCATTGTTTCATTATGCTTAAACATTGTTGCTATGAAGTTTTCACTGTTGTTTCGTATGTCGAAGCTATGTTCAAAGATAAACAAATCTGAAAGCTTGCTTTGCATAATCACTCATTGCAAGCCAGAGAAGGTTGTTGCATTTCTTTCATGAAATAAGATTCCACTTTCCACCAAACCAAACCACCTATTGCTTATTTGCCACTGAATAAGAGCACCGTGGTACCGTGCCACGCTCCCTGCCTGCAAGTAGGCATTGACAAAGCAATTCAGAGTCTTCTGTTTTACTCAAAACCTATTGAAGACATTTCCTTCAACACACAACAAATTTGACTGATCCCCACTTGATAACCAAATTAACACAACATTTGTCTCCCCCCCCCCCCCCACCCCCAAATAGGAACAAGTTTGTTATATGCAATGCCGTATCCCACTCTTGTTTTGCTTTTATTTTCTAATCTGAATTTCACTCTATGCACATACTTAATAATGATGAGTAATAGCCAACTTTTGTTTAAAAATAGCTATGCGGTATCCAAAGAACTAGATTTTTTTTTTTTTTTTTTTTTTTTTTTTGGCCCAGTTGGAAGGAACTCTGGACGCCACTATTGAACTAGTTTGTTATTCATTTTGGACACACTAGCTGATCATATGTCTTGGCTTAAAATTTGTAAATTGTACTCAGAAGATGTGCGAAGCTTAATGATGAAATTTATTTTTCTACTGCCATGAAATGTGATTTTGCAATACCACTTAGGATTGTTTTCTTTATTTAGAATTAGTATCTGTTCATTGATGTTTAATTTCATAGGTTAGTTTTAGAATTTTATTCACTTTAACTGGGCTTAGTTTGACTACTTTGATGAGATGTGTAATAGTTTGCAGTTCTCATTTAATACTTTTGTTTATTAAATCTGCCACTTATACATCATTCTAATTTATAATTAGATCTTCCAATCATATATTTGACTTGATCCTTTTTGGACATTAATACAGTTTCAGTTTTGCATCTTTTCTTTGCTTAGTTACATAATTAAAACATTACTGAGAAGACAATTACTACTGCTATTGAATTCGAAATAAATTCTATTTACAATGCTTCAGCCTTCCTGGTCGCAGTTAAAACAAACTTATGTTTAAAAATTATGTTCTGCAACTTAGACCTGCATTATTATTATTGGAAAACAAATTGTGCCACCTTGGTGATTACCCAGTTACCCTAAGGGCATTGGGCACTGTGAGCACACACAGTCTTAAAAAGAAAGAAAGAAATCAACTACAGTCTAAGGAGGAGGCCTTTCTGTGTCATGTGACCCATGTACTGCACTAAATTACACCAGATTATTTTTGTTGTTGTTATGGTCTTCAGTCCGGAGACTGGTTTGATGCAGCTCTCTACCCTACTCTATCCTGAGCAAGCCTTTTCATCTCCTCATAAGAACAGCAACCCACATCTACTTGAATCTGCTTACTATACGCGTCTCTTGGTCTCCCTCTGCGATTTTTACCCCACACACTTCCCTCCAATGCTAAATTTACGATTCCGCGATGTCTAAGAATGTGTCCTACCAAGCGATCCCTTCTTTTAGTCAAGGTATGCCAAAAATTCCTTTTCTCACCAATTCTATTCAATACCTCTTCATTAGTTATGTGATCTACCCACCCAATCTCCAGCATTCTTCTGTAGCACCACATTTCAAAAGCCTCTATTCTCTTCCTGTCTACACTGCTTATCATCCATGTTTCACTCCCATACAAGGCAACACTCCACACAAATGCCTTCAGAAAAGACTTCCTTACACTTGAATTAATATTCGATGTTAGCAAATTTCTCTTTTTCAAAAAAGCTTTCCTTCCCATTGCCATTCTGCATTTTTTTTCCTCTGTACTGCGACCATCGCATGTTATTTTACTACCCAAGTAACAAAACTCATCTACCACCTTCATTGTTTCGTTCAGCATCGCCTGATTTTCTAAGACTGCATTCCATTATTTTTGTTTTGCTCTTGTTAATGTTCATTTTATACTCTCTCTTCAACACACTGTCCATTCCATTCAACTGCTCTTCCAGGTCCTTTGCTGTCTCTGACAGAATTACAATGTCATCAGCAAAGTGCAATGTTTTTATTTCTTCCCCCTGAACTTTAATGCTTATTCCAAATTTTTCCTTGCTTTCCTTCACCGCCTGCTCAATGTGCAAATTGAATAACATCGGAGAAAGGCTACAACCCTGTCTTACTCCCTTCCCAACTGATGCTTCCCTTTCATGCCCTTCGAGTCTAATAACTGCGGCCTGGCTTTTGTACAAGTTGTAAATAACTCTCCTTTCCCTGTATTTTACCCCTGCTGACTTCAGAATTTGAAAGAGTGTATTCCAGTCAACATTGTCAAATGTTTTCTCCAAATCTACAAAAGCTAACAATGTAGGTTTGCCTTTCCTTAATCTATCTTCTAAGATAAAACATAAAGTAAGTATTGCCTCCCGGGTTTCTACGTTCGTCCTGAATCCAAACTGATCTTCCCCGAGGTCATCTTCTACCAGCTTTTCCATTCTCCTGCAGATAATTTGTGTTAAAATTTTGCAACCATGACTTATCAAACTGATGGTTCTGTAATTTTCACACTTGTCTGCGTCTAATTTCTTTGGAATGGGGATTATTACATTTTTCTTAAAGTCTGGGGGTATTTCGCCTGTCTCATACATCCTACACACCAGTTCAAACAGTTTTGTCATGGCTGGCTCTCCCAGAGATTTTAGTAACTCTGAGGGTATGTCATCTACTCCTGGGGCCTTGTTCCAACCTAGGTCTTTCAGGGCTCTGTCAAATTTATCCCTCAGTATAGTATCTCCTATTTCATACTTGTCTACTCCTTCTCCCCTTTCTACAATATTACCGCTAAATTCATTTCCTTCATAGAGCCTCTCTATATACTCTTTCCACCTTTCAGCTTTCCATTCTTTGCTGAGAACTGGTTTTCCATCAGAGTCCTTGATAGTCATAAAGCTGTTTTTCTTATCTCCAAATGTTTCTTTTATTTTCCTGTAGGCGGTATCTATTTTTCCCTTCTTATACATTCTTCTACAGATTTGCATTTGGCTTCTAGCCACTCCTGCTTAGCAATTTTGCACTTTCTGTCAATCTCATTTCTTAGTCGTCTGTACTCCATTTTGCCTGTTTCATTTACTGCATTTTTATATTTTCTCCTTTCATCAATTAAATTTAGGATTTCCTGTGATATCCAAGGATTTTTTGTAGGTCTTGCTTTTCTACCTATATTGTCCTCTGCTGCCTTCACTATTTCATCTCTCAATGCTACCCATTCCTCTTCTACTGTTTTATTTCCACCTGTTTCTGTCAATTGTTGCCTAAATCTCCCTCTGAAATTCTCCATAACTTCACGTTCCTTCAATTTATCTAAGTCCCATCTCCTTATTTTCCCACCTTTCTCCAGTTTTTTCAGTTTCAGCCTACAGTTCATAACTAACAAGTTATGGTCAGAGTCTATATCTGCCCCTGGGTATGTTTTACAGTTTAAAACCTGGTTCCGGAATCTATGTCTTACCATTATAAAATCTATCTGGTACCTTCCGGTGTCTCCTGGTCTCTTCCACGTATACAACCTTCTTTTGTGATTCTTAAACCACATGTTTGTTACGATTAAATTATGTTCCGTGCAAAATTCTACCAAGCGACTTCCTCTTTCATTCCTTCTGCCCAGTCCATATTCACCTACTATTTTTCCTTCTCTTCCTTTTCCTACTACCGAATTCCAGTTTCCCATCACAATTAAGTTTTCCTCTCCCTTAACTGTCTGAATAATTTCCTTTAGCTCCTCATATATTTCTTCGATCTCCTCATCATCGGCAGAGCTAGTTGGAGGTTATTTTACCTTATGTAATAACACAGGAAGTCAAATCACTTGCTTTCTTTATTAAGCATAAAAAACATGAATGAATTATTTTACATTACATCTACATCCATACTCCGCAAGCCACGTGACAGTTCTCCCTCCTATTCCAGTCTCGTATTGTTCGCAGAAAAGATTGTAAGTATGCCTCTATGTGGGCTCTAATCTCTCTGATTTTACCCCCGTGGCCTTTTCACGAGATACATGTAGGATGGAGCAATATACTGCTTGATTCCTCGGTAAATGTATGTTCTCGAAACTTCGACAAAACCCATACCAAGCTACCGAGTGTCTCTCTTGCAGAGTCTTCCGCTGGAGTTTATCGATCATCTCTGTAACACTTCCACGATTTCTAAATGATCCTGTCAGAAAGCATGCTGCTCTCCGTTGAATCTTCTCTACCACCTCTATCAACCCCACCTAGTTCGGATCCCACACCGGTGAGCAGTATTCAAGCAGTGGGCGAACAATTGTACGGAAACCTACTTCCTTCGTTTTCAGACTGCATTCTTCCAATGAATCTCACTTCTCCAAGAGGTGGTAAGAAAGTATTATCATTGGAGTGGATGGAATTAACTAAGTTTAAATCGTATGCACACTAGAGATCAGAAACAGAACAAGTATGAGTCCAAGATATAGGGTTGCATATACTAGGAAATCCAGGCTCTCTTTGTTTCTGCAAGTATGAGTCTGAAAGCAGTGGCACTGCAGATGCTTCCTACTTGTGGACTTGTTCTCTCTCAATGAAGCCTGCATGTGTCATGCCTCAACTATCAGAACACCAATGTATTAGCACAAAATTTTCTATGTAGAATATAAATCATACTTTTTCCTTTATGTGGCATGAAAGCAAATTTACTGACAAATTAAACTTACCTGTAAATGGCGTGTAATACTTTCCAAATGCCTGGTCCTTTGGAATGTCAGGATATAAATATACAAGATGTTGAAGATCAGATATTCTATCTGCAAGGCTGCGTATTGCAAAGTCTTTGCTGGTGAAAGGTTGCAACATGAAGACTTCATTTTGATCTGAAATCAGAATAGATAACTTTAATAGATAATCTCAAATTTAGTTAAAATAAAGATTATCATTCTGAATAAGTTAGTTTACAAATTGTATACTAAAGATCCTCGTTAAATAAATTTTACATTTTAATGAATTTTTGTATTTATTAATATACAAGTAACAGTGCTACAAAAAAGAAATTAATCAGAGCATGATTCGAAGTGCGGCAGCCAGAGCTGACGATTGTGTGGCTCTGTTGTGAGCCTGTGTGACTGTGAATGTTTTTAATTCTGAAGAAGGCCATGGCCAACAGCTGAAAGTGTTGTGTTGTGTGACTTTTTTGTGTGCCTGTCACGAGTCGTCGTCACGTCTTTGCAGTGAGTTGTAAACTGTTCTATTACTATAAAATAATATATCATTAGATTACTTATGAATTAACTAATACTGAGGCACACACAGCATTTTTCATAAAGATAAAGGAGACCTCAGAAGAATTACTTTTCAATTGAAACATATTTTCCTTGTTTTTTTAGTTTGTAATTAGCAAAGGTTCTAAGACTTATTACTAGAGCATATGCTAGATTCAGTCCAGCATAGAGAGCATATTTTTTTCCTCTCCATATGAAGCAGTTCTGTGGCTATTTACACGGCATCTTAATTTTTGTCTATTATAATACTGGCGTACTCACAGATTAAGATTCGATTTAATTTTCACAAGCAATATTACCATATTTGCATGAATATAGACATCACATAAACTTTTGACACAAGATTATCATAAAAAGTATATTTGAAATATAGGTTACACTGCCACATTTATGCAACAGTTCAATTCTCCACAGTGGATAAAATCTGCTAAAATCATAGCTTCACTTGCCCTGCCACTAAGTGGCAAGGCATCTAGATCTGCACACTTGTATGGTGGAAATACCAACTTTATTGAGTTTATTGGGAGCTCTTGTGTCATGACGAATTTGAGGAACTCTAATGAAAGTTTGGTGCATGGCAGTGTAAGGAAGTTGAGTGCAAGAGAACGCAAAGTACTAGCCACACAGCAAAATTTGTTTCAAGTCATCAGCTACTTGAAAGAACATGGAAACCAGGACACTGCTCTAAGATTTTATGTTGATGAAAACAATGTTCATCAGTGGTGGACAAGTGACGATAGCTGGTAAATACTTCAAAATGTCAGTGTGCATTTTGATGGCAAAAATGAAAATATCCAGCTGTGGAGAAGACTTACTTGATTTTGTTGTTCAAAACAGGAAATTTGGGCACACTGTTACAAACAGAAATTATCCAAACTGAAGGTTGGAAAACAACACAAAAGAACATTTTGCCTATGATATTTAGTTTCCTACAGGTGGAATCACCATCGTTTTATGTAACGCAAGAATCCATCAGCTCAGCACAGAACTACAATTACACAAATACTGCAAGCATAAGAGACAGCTTGATATCTGTGATATCTCATCACTAATGAAGGAAAACTGGAGGTGGCTGAGGTAGCAACAAGGACCTACACTCTACCAGATGGTTCCCCAAGACAGGCCAGGTTCTGAAGCACAACAACAATCAGTGAGACTAAAAGACGGCAACATACATAGTTTTACTTAACTTGTACAACTTGATAAGGTAAGCAGCAGATAATACACATTAGTTATTCGAGGTAATGATTCCAGTGAAGGCTTAGCGCGAAGTGACCACACCGCTCCATAGTTACGCCTCAAATGTTGGTCTGTCATAGGCGGCTCTCATAACTGAGTGTGGTCCTGTCGGCATGTCTCCATTGGCAGGAGGCAGCACTCAGCGACGGCAGGGTGACCAACGTGTGGTGGTGCGCTTTCCCTTTGTAATGTAGGACCGCATGATACTACAATATCTTTTCATCAGCATTATGTAATCCAACATTGAGGTCAAAATTTCTTCTTTACTTTCACAGGTAGGGAACGCATACCAAATGCCAGACTACCTTGATATAATGGGCGATACTACTGTAAATGATGTAAGAGAATGAAAGTGTGCCAATTTTTGTGTGTGATGCTGAAAAGCAGAAGTGCACATCGGTGCCGAGCTTGTAGGCTAATGGGCATAAGTTGGTGCAGCATGTGATTTTAACAAGAAAATCCTCTCAAAATGAGAAAGTTTTGCTTCTGGCATCATTTTAAGAACTCGTGAAGACAGATGCACGTCAGAAGAACTGGTTCTAAACTCTGGAAGAAGTGACCATTCATAAGTTTCACAGTTTTTGTGGGCACACTTGTGGTAAAAAGTGAAAGAAAACCTAAAAGAAGGAAACTGTGACTTTGTTATTATTTCTGGTTACATGGTGTGTGGCAGCCTCTTGATGATAGTATTAATCATCTGTTTAAAGCTACATAATGAATAAAGCCACTTTGACAGCAAAAGGGTGTTTGTAAGGTGCTTCTGCCTTGGTAGTCCAATCAAAACTTGTAATGAACATTGTCAAGAAATATGAAATTTCAAGTAATCCAGATGACACCAAACTGATCTCAATCATGATAGTGCCCGTGGTTAACATTTGTGACTGTGGTTAACATTTAGTACATCTAGTTAGGCTGAGAAGCTAGATGCTTATAATACTGAGAAGTGATTGTGCTTGATTTAGGATGTGACTGATAGGTTGGTATAAATTTGTTCCAGTGTTTAATGTTTGGGTTCAAATTTATTCCACTTGTAGTTTCATATTTTCAGCTAAGGAAATAAGCATTTATTTTTAATCTATTTCTGGTTGTGTGAATTTTACTGCCATTTGTCTAAGATAGATTTGATTACAAACCTTCATTTATGTGGCCACAGTATTTGTAAGTAGTAGTAGCAAAATAGCTTTCAAATACCTTTACTAATAAATTTTAATTGTACAGAAAATGCTATGTATTTTGAAGCAAAGGAAAGCTTCATTGAATGAATAATCAAATTTAAACCAAAAGCAAATTTCCATGATTTGGCACTCCACATGTTCCACACATCTGCTTTTGTTTGCGAGCACACAAACACATTTAACTAACTACAGTCCACGTAAACAAAGTTTACAAACAGCACGGTGGCATATTGATGGCCATTAATGCATTTCCGACTTAGGTTACACAGACAAAATGGCTAGTTGCATTGAAACAGTACCTGTACCCAGTGAGGCCATTTGATTCTACCAGAATATTATTGTTGTTAGTTTTGAGGGGCCTAAACAGCTAAGTCATCAGTCCCCTGTTTGTAGCTAAGAGTCCACTGTCAGAAGCTTAAAAAATAAAACAAAACACCGAAACCAGAAACTCACAAAAGGGACAGACTGACAATGAACAATTTGCTGACAACACAAAAGAAAGATACACAATAGGAAAAAAAAATCAAGTCAGGGACTCAGCTAAGACTGGACAGCACAGTACCATGGCTGGCTGATGACAAAGATAATACAGGATGAGCCATCCATGCTGCACACACTAAGAACCACTTAGCATTCGACACAAAAGTCGTAAAAAGACTTTAAAATGCTGGATAGGTGGGATCTGACAGGTCAGGCAATAGCAGCCACCACTAGATGGAATTGTAGAAACCAGCTGCGCGAATAAAAATTAAGACAGAGTTAGCCATTGAGGCATCGTCACCTAAAACTAAGGTTAGCGAGTCGGGTAGATTAAAAGATTGCTACAAGCTGGCTAAAAGTGGACAGTCCATCAGAAGATGAATAACTACCAGCGCTGTTCCACACCGGCAGGGCCTCACGACGAGGGAGGTACCCGTGCGTTAGCAATGTATGTTCAATCCACAATCGGCAAAGAACAACAGAGTCCTAATGAGAGGCCGTCAGGGAGGACTTCATGGCACCAGTGGAGAGTTTAACGACATGGAGCTTATTCAGGACAATCGAGTTGTCTCATTCGGGATTCCAAACACCTAGTATCTCGCTGTTCAACTCCCTTCGGACATTCCCTTCCTGGAGACCAATCCCCAAAGGGCATTAAGTGGTGCCTTGCTTCGCCAACTGATCGACATGTTCATTGCCTGCTATACCAATCAGTATCCACCTGTCAGTGGATTCCTGAAACCAATTGCTCAACCTGTTTAATAGTGTCTGGGCTGAAGGTGTTTTCCAGTCACAATGGTGGGACAGCATTATCATCCAGGTATAGTTACCACCCGATTAGCATTACCAATGTTGTCTGCAAGCTCCTTGAACATATGGTGAGTTGGGGGCTCATGTGGATACTAGAAGATCGTGGACTCTTGTCTCAGCAACGGGGGCCTTCTGCCTTGGTCGCTCCGCTACTGACAACCTTGTGTCTCTTGAGTCAGCCATCCATCAAGCTTTCGCTCAGAATGGGCACTTTTTTCCCACCTTCTACAACCTTCAGAAGGTGTACAACACAGCCTGGCATCACCACATACTGGCAACGCTACACAAATGGTGTTTACGGGGTGCTCTTCCGATCCTTATCCAGAACTTCCTCTCCCTTCGCACCTTCTGCATTAGGGTTGGCAATCGTTTCGGTTTCACTCACACTCAGGAGAAAGGTCTCCTACAGTGCTCTGTTCTAAGTGTCCCCCTCTTTTTGGTGGCAATTAACAGTGTCGTAGCTGCAGTAGGCTCATCGGTCTCTTGTTCTCTATTTGCTGATGACTTTTGCCTGTACTACAGCTCCACGAGCATCAGTGTTGCTTAAAGGCATCTGCAGGGAACAATTACAAAGGCACATTCATGGGCCTCAACACATGGATTCCAATTCTCTGATTCTAAAACCTGAGTCATGCACTTTTGTCGTCGGACTGTTCACTTGGACCCAGAGCTCTACTTGGCTGATGAACTGCTTAGTGTCGAGAAGCCACATTGCTTTTTCAGTATGCAATTCGATGACTTGCTCACTTGGGTGTCACACTCCGACAGCTTAAACAAAAGTGTTGGCGATACCTGAACATCTTACACTGCCATAGCCACACTGTTTGGGGAGCTGCCCGTTCAACAGTACTTCAGCTCTACAAGACTCTCATACAATCACGCCTGGATTATGGGAGCCTTGTGTATGATTTGGCAGTGCCTTCCGCACTGCAGGTCTTAGACCCCATCCTTCATACTGGTGTCTGTCTAGCAATGGGGGCTTTTCACACAAGCCAGTGAGAAGCCTTCCAGCAGAGGCTCGGGTTTCCATCTTGCGATTCCGTCAGCAACAGTTACTATTCTTGTACATCATCCACATTCACACTTTGTCCCGCCATCTCAATCACAGGCTTATACATCCAACTGCCGCACTCCCAGCCCCACGACGACGGTGCAAGTTGGATCTCCCGATCGCGATCCATGTCCATCCCCTTCTCTCGCCCCTTGAATCCCTTCCTTTTACTCGTTCTTCCCACAACAATTTCCATACCCCTCCTTGGTGCATTCCTCGCCTGCAGATTCAGTTGGACCTGTCCTGGGACTCTAAAGCCTCAGTACCGCCGTTGAATGTCCATCACCAGTTCCAAACACTGTTCACATCATTTCACAATGCAGAAGGGCTTTACAAAGATGGTTCTCTGGTCGATGGCTGTGCTGGGTATTCCTTTGTCTGTGGTGACCATAGTGAACAGTGATCCTTGCCTCGTGGTAGCAGTGTCTTCACCGCAGAACTGGTCGCAATTTTATGAGGCCTCGCACATCTACAAGCCTGCCCGAGGGGGTCGTTTGTCATCTGTATTGACTCAATGAGTGGCTTACAGACACTACACCAGTGTTCTTCCAAACATTTTGTAGTGGGGTCAATTCAGGATGCAGTCTTCACTCTTGGCAAGTCAGGGCGTTCTGTCGGACGTGCGACCACACCCGAATTGGGGAAGTGCGAGAGCTAATGGTGGCAATGTACTGCTCCCAAGGGGCCTGCTTACTCTTCTGGATTAGTCACCAAGCTTGAGCCAAGAGACACTTAAAGGTGATCAGGTGTTCAATCGAAGGGTGGCGTAGGTGGCGTTGGAGAGCTCGCCAATGATCCCAGATGGCGTCAGCAATTTCTGGAGTCCACCAAAGCACCGACTTGCATCTGGGCAAGCCACGAGACTGTGGAACTGGGGCCTTAGCAGCAGAAACGATGGACACAGGTACTTGGTGAACCACTATCAATATCTGTGGGAAGTGGAGCAGCAACCACAGCAGCCGAGGTGTAGGCCAGCCAATCTGCTCTGTGGAGTGACCATTGGGGCAGAGGGTAAAGTAGGTTGGACTTAGGCAGAGATAGAAGACTGGGGAAGGGATCACTACCACATTGATCCTCGTGTACCTTTCAGCAGAGATGGGGGCAAAGCGTGGGCCACACTGAAGTGCGTGGGTACACCTGCGTTTAGGAGACAGACGTTCTGCTGTGCCAAGACAGTCTCAACATCCCTACCATGGCGGGAGATATCAGTTCCACCCCACAAAGTGTGGTGGGGGCATTGAAGTCCCCCAAAAAAAGGAATGATGGGAGTAGTTGAGCGACCAGGGCAGCAAGTTCTGTAGCAGAGACAACTTCATCCGAGGAGAGGCAGAGAACACAGATGGTAAGTTCCTGCGATACCTGGATTCTGGCAGGCACTGCCTCGAGGGCTGTGTGGAGAGAGACAGGGGTGCTGGGGACATTGGCAAGGATGTAAATACAGACACCACCGGAGACTCTGTCGTAAACGAAACGGTTCTTATAGTAGCCCAGATAGCCCCGAAGGTCAGAGGTCCACTGAGCAGAAAACCACATTTCCTGTAAAGTCAAACAGAGCTCGGGAAGAGGCACAACTGTTGCAGCTCAGCCAGGTGGTTGAAAAAACTGCCACAGTTCCATTAGAGGATTTCAGTGTCACTTTGCTGAAAGGCCAAAATGTAAAACTAAAGACTGTCAACCCAATGGATCACCTTATGCCAAGGGCTGTGTGTCTGCAGCATCAATGACCATTGGTTCAATGGTCTCAGTGAGGGCGAGATCCTCAACGAACGCAAGGATCCCCACCTCATCTTCGGAGGCAGAAGACGTAGGGAGATGTGGCTTTGAAGCCACAGAGGAGTCCTTCTTCCTTTGTCTCTCACTGCTGTTTTCGTTTTGAGGGCTGGGAGGACTTCTTACAAGTGCTTTCAGGCCACAATGTAGATCAGGAAGCCCTTCATCTAGGAGCTGGCGGATCCTGCAGCCTCTGGCTGTGATCTGACAATTCATTTGTGGAAGCCTCAGAAGGAATTGCCCCAAGGGACCCCTTCTGAGTGAAAGGATCTGGGGAAGACTGTTGCTTCTACAAACACCATAAGGGTGATTTTCAGGTAAACAAGCCAAAACATGTCGGAGTAAAATTTTGAAGGAAAAAAAAAACCACAACATTTTTTATATACACGTTTCTATTAAATAAAATGGGTTTGTTCCAACCTGTAGAATAAAAAGAAAAATTTGAGACATTTTTTTTATTTACGAATTTTGAAGTGCTGTTCAAATGTTCAAACGTTTGTTAAGCTTATGGGACTTAACTACGGGGTTATCAGTCCCTAAACTTACAAACTACTTATCAACTAGCTTATCCTAAGGACGGCACAAATATCCATGCCCGAGGGGGGATTCGAACCCCCGACCGTAGTGGCCATGCAGACCGTGACTGGAGCGCCTCAGTCCCCTCGGCCACCGCGGCCGGCTTGAAGTGCTGAATTATCATTTTTGTAACTGTCGGCAAGTACATTATTCAGTGTTTGTAAAAGTATAAAGCACTGTTATTTACCTTTTCTATTACATTCCTTATCGTGTTCTTGCACTAAAAGCATGAAAGGTAAATAAAAAATAGAGCATATATCAATGTAAAGATTGAACATTGAAGTATTGTGTGTTAATTGTTGTCGGTGACTTTACACCTCATTTCCTATAAAGCCAACAAAAACCTACACTTTTTATGACAATAATGAAAGAAATTTCACTGCCGATCGAATTACTATTTACAATAGTGGTTGTTAAGTTATTTGCTGTATTCTGTTGAGATCGCGGATCGAATATACAAAAACTATCGCGGGAAGTTTGACGTTAATACTGTGCGTGATTTATTCATGTCTCATTTGTGTAATGTGTTTTATAAAAAAGAAATAATAGTGTCTGTAACTGGATTCACTTATTATGTACCATACATTCTCATAACCTGTCTCCCATAAAACATATACTTTGATTTAGCATGCGAGTGCTGAAAAAACGAACTTCTAAAGCTCATTTCTCATTTTCAATATGTCTCATTACTGTTAAGCCTTAAAGGTGTGCATTTCTGGAGTGATAAAATACATGACAGTAATGATAATAGACGCAAATTCTGAATATTTATTATTTTCGTTGAATAAGTAAATGCACATAATATGTACCTGTGCAAAGATATCCAGGTAAAAATGTTTGCAGAAAGAAATGGGTCGCGCCTAAAAAGGCCATCCAAGAAACTAGTAATATAGTAATAAGGACAGTTTACAACTCACCGCAAAGATATGGCAACGAAATGTGATAGGCACATACAGAAGACACACAACAAACAACACTTTCAGCTATCGGCCACGGCCTTCTTCAGAAAAGAAAACATCCACACAATTACACAGGCACACAATACAGTCATAAAACCATAATCTCTGGCTGCTGCACTTTGTTCAGTTTTATGCTGCTTTTCTACACTGTCATGCTGGATGTTTATTTTCTTATTTATTTAGTTCTTTTTTTTCTGGTCATCTCCAATTTTAACCGATCTGATCTGTAGCACAATTCTCTTTGAAGTTTTCCATATTGATGTGAAAGAAACAAAACGGCCTAGATGGGACTAATGAGATGCAGCTTAGGAATGAAGTGGGGTGGCAGCACGCTGCACATACACACGACTGCGTGTGCGCCACACACACACACACACACACACACACACACACACACACACACACACACACACACACACACACACCCACACACACACACAAAATAAATGAAAGCTCATTGCAGAGTTATTTTTAATTTGGCTTTGAACATATATATTTTAAATCTTGGATGTTAATTTTGAAATTGTAGATGGGGATAATTATTACCTGCAACCCAAGCAATTGTCACACCTCCAAGTTCTGAGTCTGAGAATCGTAAAAGGAATGTGCCGCTGGGACGTCCGGCAAGCATTTCTTCTGCCTGTCTCTTTCGAATAAACCCTAATATTGTTCTACAACAAAAACAACAACAAAACATATTAGACAACAGGTAGAACAGATGTTGTGAGAATATAAATAAATATAAGTAACTAAACACACTTTACACTTTGTCACTGATGTTCAAGCAACTTTTTGCGTAAAATTGTAAAACCAATTAAATAAGGTTACCCTCTGACCCACATGGGATACACCAATTAAATAATTAAGATAAGGTGCTATGAATTTATGTTTAAAAGCTCTATAAAATACAGACGGAATCATTCACACTACACTTTATTATACATGATAATGTGTATTTGTAATCACTCTACACGGTAAAAATAGTTGATAGTACAAACAACAAGTATCTTACTCGTCCATCCAAGGGCCTCTTAAATGTTCCTTCGTTAGTTTCATCACAGCGAAGAACCATTCCCAAAAAGTGAAGTTTCTGTCTGGAAGTGGTTCCTTGCAGAACTGTGACCAACTAAGCGGCATACCACTGTAATCCGCCACTTGAGGACTTCTGGTGGGGAAATAAAAAGGTGGTGATTAAAGGAATTACAGTTATTTTCAAACACAATATCTCCCACAGACGAATGAGGAGAAAAAACAAATCACAGTTCTGAGACACCATGAACAACTAAATGAAACAATTGCAAAGATAAGCAAGCTCTAATAATGGAATAATTTTAATTGCGAAATATACAAATGCTGCAACACATATCGGTAAGAAATGTAAATGTAGGAAATCTTGAATGGCAAGCAATTGGAAAAACTGACTTATAAGTTCCTATTCAGACTACAGAATGCAAAGTCTTACTAGAGTAACTGTTCCAGCTTACCTACTCAAGACATTAATAATTCTTATGGCTGACATCTACTGAGAATATTTAATTGATGTGAGCACTATATATATACAGCTATGTAACTCAATTAAATCTCATGGTAGAAACAGATTATGCTGCAACCAAAAATGAAATTTCCCAAGACCCTTTTCCAAATAAAACTATTCACCAGTATAAAGCAAAACCAATACTTCAGAAGTAAACTGCTCAGACAACGCAATAACTTATGCTTACATTTATATTATAATGTAAATGTAAATTAGGAATGATTAGGAACCTGAAATGCACCTTGTTGGAAATTGTTACTTAGAATCACTGCCTCTGTTGGCTAGCGCCCCCCCCCCCCCCACCCCCCGAGGACATGTTTACATTTATTCTTTTACCTTTTAGTGAAGATCTATTAATGCTAATTTTTTCTGCACTAAAATAAATTGCAATTTTGTTTTTGCAACCGTGACAGCATTTTCTTTTATGGGAAAAATAACTACAGGTTATGGGTCCAGCACTAGTATGTCCAGTTCAGTAGTAATAAATGAGTGGATTATTTGAAGCAGACAAAAAGTCTGCATTACATAAGTAAATTTTGCTTCAACACACAAATACAGAATGCTGAAGTCACGTGTCCCGTCAGTATTAACTTATTGCCGTTAACTAAGAAACTAAGGACAATAAAATTATAATACATGCCAATTTGCAATGAAACGTTATTTGCAACACAAACAGTTAAGGCAGTGTATAGGCCCTAATGGACGAGAACACAGATGACATCGAGAACGGCAAAGGCTAAAATAATCTTCCCAGTTGACCTTGCTATTTATGTACCATGGGGGACAAAAAGATTACCCGGCCTGAATTATTTAAAGTCCAAGAACAGAGCATTGCACTTGCCCTAGTTCCAAAATGCAAGTCTTGCCAATTCTAGCAGTCTTTCAAGCTTCAGCCCATCATAGTAGGCTTCAAAGCTCCAAAAGAACGCGTCTCGGCTCTGGTAGACCAACACCTCCAACCTATAACCTGCAGGCTCCCATCCTATATCAAAGACACAAATCACTTTCTGGAACACCTCAAATCCACCCCTATGCCCCTCCCACGTGATAGCTTCCTTGTCGCCATAGATGCTACATCCCTGTACACCAAAATCCCTCACACCCATGGTCTATCAGCTCTGGAATACTATCTTTCCCAACGCCCACCTGAAAGCCTCCCAAAAACCTCATTCTTTGTTAAACTTGCTAATTTCATACTCCACAATAATTACTTCACCTTTGAGGGCCAGACCTACAAACAAATCAGGGGGAAAGCTATGGGTACCAGGATGGCCTCTTCCTATGCCAACCTCTATATGGGCCGCATGGAAGAGGCATTCCTTAAGACACAGAAGTTGCCTCCCCTGGTTTGATATAGATTCATAGATGATATCTTTGTGGTCTGGACTCACGGTGAAGAAACCCTTCTGAACTTCCTCCATGGCCTTAACTCCTTCTCCAACCTAAAATTCACTTGGTCCTTCTCCAAAACGCAAACCACCTTCCTTGATGATGACCTTCACCTTGCCGAGTCACACATCCACACCTCAGTCAATATTAAACCCACTAACAAACAACAGTACCTCCATTTTGACAGCTGCCATCCCTTCCATATTAAACAATCCCTTCCCTACAGCCTGGGCATCCGTGGTAAATGTATCTGTTCCAGTTCCGAATCCCTCACCAGCTACAACAACAATCTACACAATGCTTTCCTCTCCCGCAACTACCCTACAGACCTCGTCCACAAACAGATCTCCCGAGCTGTTCATTTCTCTCCCTCCAACAACAATGTTCCTAACCCCAGACCACCCAGGAGCACCCCCTTAGTCACCCAGTACCATCCTGACCTGGAATGCCTCAACAAATTCCTCAAACAGGGCGATGACTTTGTAAAGTCATGCCCTGAGATGAAATAATCACTCCAAGCTGTTCTTCCCACACCACCCAGAGTAGCCTTTTGCCGTCCTCCCAACCTCCGCAACATCCTCGTCCAACCTTACAACATCCCAAAACCACCCTCCCTACCTAATGGTTCCTACCCCTGCAACCGATCCCACTGCAAAACCTGTCCAATGCATCCTCCCACTACCGCATACTCCAGCCCCACCACAGGAAAAACCTACCAGATTCAAGGCAGGGCCACATGCGAGACAACACACATCATATATCAGCTGACATGTGTCCACTGTTCAGCCTTTTATGTTGGTGTGACTACTAACAAATTGGCTGAGCGGATGAATGGGCACAGACAGACTGTTCACCTGGGGGACACCCAATATCCTGTGGCAGAACATGCCCTCCAGCATAACTCCCGGGACCTGGGCACGTGTTACACCACACATGCCATTTGGGGTACACCCAATATCCTGTGGCAGAACATGCCCTCCAGAATATCTCCAGGGACCTGGGCACATGTTACACCACACATGCCATTTGGATACCACCAACAAACACCAATCCCTCAGAGCTACGGAGGTGGGAACTTGCCCACCAACACATCCTCTCCTCCCACCATCCCCCTGGCCTAAATCTATGCTAACCCCTCCCCTTCCTCCATCCTCAGCTCACCTATTCATTATCCCTTCCTTACCCCCCCCTCTCTCTCTCTCCCCCCCTCCCTCTCCCGCGATCTCTCTCTCTCTCTCTCTCTCTCTCTCTCTCTCCCCGTATGTGTGTGTGTGTGTGTGTGTGTGTGTGTGTGTGTGTGTGTGTGTGTCCATCCTTCTTTCCCTGTTAATGAAAAACATTTTAGACAAACCCCCGCCCCTCCTACACCCCTCAGCATCATTCAGTTCACTCATCTTCTCTTCACTACTTGATCTTTCCTCTTTGGTTATATATATCCTCTCTGGTTTGGCTCAGTACATACATGCAGTATCTCTGACGTCCACACTCCTGAAACACCACCTTCATGACCTAGGTCGTGAATTACCTTTCCCTCCGATTCCCATCCTTTCTTCTTCCCTTCTCTCCCAACTGATGAAGGAACTGTGTTCCGAAAGCTTGTCCTTTTTGTCCCCTTTTTTTCTGTTTCTTCATTTGTGTTACTATTGGCAGTACAACTCAAAGGTAAGCACTGGCCAGCCATTCTATCTCGTTTGAATAATATTTATCATCTCTGAGGAGAATTTTCATCATTAATCAAACAAACCATTAGCTGTTATTTAAAATAACACATTGAAAACCCAGCTGTTGGAGGTTACGGTCATATTCTAAATAATAAAGCAGGAGTACCAACCTGCTATTCCAATAGAAAAGACAATATAACAAATTCAGAGCCCATTCATTCTATACAGATTAAAAGTATAAAATGCAGAAGAAGCCAGTTACATCATCAGGCACTATAAAAATGTTCCTGTTCTCAGTCAGCCAGCGAGCCATCCAGTCACTGAGTGTTAGGCACCAACTGACAGACATTCCTTTTGACTTCAGTTGGATTTTGCATGTGGCCAGGAGACACTAGTTCGTCTATGAACTATGACTTTGTTCGGCACCTTTCACAACTGTGTCTAGAAATCAACAACTGCCCCCCCCCCCCCCCTTGAAAATACACCCACTCCCTTGTGGGTGATTGTGTTGGTGGGACATATATGTATACCACTTACGCCGATAAGGAAAATAGTTTTAACTCCATGTGTCATAATTCTGAACTCCATCTCAGAGGCATCAAAAGAAGAAGTGAAAATTGTTACAATAGGGCATGTGATGACCTCCCCATTGTGTGATGTGCCTGGGGGGTATTTGGCAAATTTTCAGTCAAATTGGTGCTAGCGTGTAATTAACCCTCCTTAAACCCAACATACCTTTTTTTTTTTTTCCCAAAGGTGAACTCTGCAGAACCCCACACTTATGCACATCACAGATGGAGGTAGTAGGCACTTTTGAGCCAAATTTTATTCTTCTGCATCACAATGGGAGGCAATTGAAGGGTTTCAAAAAAGTTACCTAATTTTGTAGTGTAGTGCCGATGTAGTATGTTTTCTTTACTTCAAAATATTTTAGAAGAGTTTTCATTGTGCCTCAATGCCCCTTCTGTGTGGCGAGGAGCAATCTATCCTAACACATACGGAGATGGTAACTAACAGCAAAAACTGTTATGGTCCCTTAAGTCTTTCAGTAAGTGTGACACACATTAATGAGAAGTTACACCTCATTTATAGTTGCCTTATATCTCTGTCTTAAAACAACAGCTATCTATTACAAGTGGAGAAAAAAGAATGTGCATTCTCAACTAGCTGAATAAATTAGGGCTATTATTGTATTCAGTCCCATCAAACAATGGTGGTAGAAATACCTTATGTACTCAGCCTGATCAAGACAAGAGGAAAATGCTCCTTCAGCAATACTAATGTGACTATTTACCTAAACTGAGTTTGGACTTTGTCTACATGCAGAGAAAAAAATATTGACACAAATCAAATCAGCACACGCGCAAACACACACACACACACACACACACACACACACACACACACGGCAACAGTATCTTCAACTTCTTATACTTGACGACATTTTTACTTCTTAAAAGAAACACTAAATATTTCCACATAAAACTATGAGGATTGTTTAAGTATTTACCTAAAAGCCTTTTCGGCAAGAAATCTGAGATTCTCATCAGTCAAAAACCGCCCAGTAGCTGCTTTGAATTTCATGTTGAGAGCATCTGAAACTTTAGACCAAGGAACTTTGTCTGGTACTGCAAATGGTATTCTTCCTGGCTCAGCAAAAGCATTGTCCCACGTAACAGTAGCGTGAGCATGAGGTTCTTGATTACCGTGAACAATGACAACAACAGGTAGAGACAGAGTCCACACCTATAAGTGGATAAAATTTACACATAAGTAAGCAAAATATATACATAAGAAAAAGAGACGCTGCACGATTTTGACTGATGTAGTACCTGGAATACAAGCTCTCCACCACCAACGGAGAACTGTGATTGGAAAAGCAACGAGAACTTCTCATCCATTACAGACTCTGTTCCTTTCTTCTCAGCACGTTTAATTTTTTTCAGCTGCATATTTCTAAACATAAGAATGTTAATTTCAGTACATATGGTAAAAGGGACAGTTAATAATATATAGCTTGTATTGCTCAAATAAAATGTTTTCATAATTGATAGGATGTAATGGAGGGAAGCCATGCTTCAGCCACATTATTTTTAATCAAATTTTACATCTGGTATTGATCACAAATATTTCCAAGCAGTATATGAAAAGGAAAACTAGATGTAACATTTCATTGCAAAAAATAAAAGTGAACAATTTTTCTCTTCCGTCCTGAAAGAGACGTCTGAAACTGTAGGATATCTGTAAATAGTAAATTACTCTTACCTGAAACTGACTGAAAGTTGTCTCGTAGCTTGATGATACTCCATGGTGCCAGTATTGTTCAAAATTTCACCACTAGCATCACCTTTTGAAACTTTATCACTTTTTAAAAGGGCATTGGCTTGTGCTTCACTTATTATTGTCACTCTCACCTTCAAAAAAGAAAAGTAACTGTATGATTTATCTATTGACACAAATAGCTGGTACACTGTATGCAAAACACACACACACAAACACACATGCATTAAAGTGAGTAACACATATACAGAATAGTAGCACACGGCTGCAAATAAATGTAAATTGTTGAGAATGGTGCCAAATGAGAAGAATAATACATAAAACAAATTACTTCCCCAGTCTGTGATATAGAGACACTACACAAAACAGAAAAATCAACATTTTAAAAGGTAATGTAATAGGAATATTGCCACCTTTTGCACAAAAGGAGACTTAAAATAAAAGGGTGAAGGATAAATACACTGTAAATGGCAACTGCAATTGTTGACAAGGGTTTCTTTTTCGTCAATTGGAGGTTAATTTCAGAGCCTTGCACATTTATTTCACATTTTGAAGTGAGCTATAAAAGCAGTACTTGAAATTTGTGGATGTTGACACACACACACACACACACACACACACACACACACACACACACACACACACACACACACACACCAATAATAACTACTAACTCTCAAAACTGTTGAGTTGTTCGTTCACCAAAACAGTATTGAGCTTAGCCATTGCATTTGTTCCCTGCATCTGTGTAAGTTTCCACAGCATACATTCTCCTGTCTCATGAGAACTTTGTTAACACTATAATTAGGAAGCAACATTTTATTTTCTGCACAGTTTTTGTCAGTAACAAATGTAGGAGGCAATTCTCTGCAAAGCATCTTGCTTTAACTGCAATTTCAGAGTGAATTTTTTTTACTGTAGCAGCACTTCAAATAATTTCAGCATGCAACAACTAAAAATTTACCAAATATTCCAAAACCAGTGCACTTTTTCAATGTGCCCCTTATATAAGATCTTTACTAATGGACTACATAATGAAAAAAATCACACTGACATGTTTTACGGCCCACTTTAGAATGGTAGTTTTATAAGTTTTTCCAAACATTTTGGACCAAAATAATAATCTAAATGATAAAAAATTAATTAATAAGAGTGTCTGAAACCCTTTTAGGAAGAAAAAAAATTTAGGTAGTGGTGGGTTCCGAACCAGTGACCTTCACCATCATAGTCGCAAAGGCCCACTTTTAGTGTTACTACCGTAACCTAAAGTGGGCCAAAAATGGTTACCTAAAGTAATCTGTATTTTTTGAATGACGAATGTGGGAGGGGGGTACCTCATCTTAAATCACATAAAAATTGTATAAACATGAAAAAGCATAACCTAACAATGGAAAATCTTATTGTAATGTCAATAACAGAGGATTTTCCAGGAAGGATTCAATAATATTTTTGAGAAGGATGGGTTGCTTACTCATCACAGAGATGTCCGACGAGCCGCAGAAAGTCACAAATAATAGAAAACATCATTAAAACTTTCGGCCTTCGTCAGTTAGACACACAAACATACACTCACACAGACACAAACGATCATCATCTCCGGCTGCTGTGGCAAATCTGTGCTAGCCAGCATGGCCTAGGCGAGAGCAACCAGTGGTGGGGGTGAGGAGGTGGCACGGAGAGGGTAGCAGGAGAGAAGGGGGCATGTGCAGCATGGGTGGGGGAATATGCCAATGCTGTCTGACGGACAGTGCGGAAGGAAGGGAAGGGAAGGGAATAAAATGTGTGGCAGGATGGGAGACGAATGTAAGGGTAGAGTGTGGCAGGGAGAGGAAGGAAAGGGTGGTAGAGGCAGGAATTAGTGAAGGTTTAGGGCTGGGGGATTGCGGGAGCATAGGATATTTTGTAGGGAGAGTTCCCATCAGTGCAATTCAGAAAAGCTGGTGTTTGTGGGGAGGATCCATATGGCACAGGCTGTGTAGCAGTCATTGAAGTGAGTCACACTATGCACCGCTGCATGCTCTTCAACAGGATGGTCTAGCTGTCTCCTGGGCACAGTATGACGATGGCCATTCATTCGGATAGATAGCTGGGTGTCAGTCATGCCTACATAGAAAGCTGCACAGTGGTTGCAGCTCAATTTCTAGTTAGCATGGCTGCTTTCACAGGTTGCCCTGCCTTTTATGGGATAAGAAATTCCAGTGACGGGACTGGAGTAGGTGGTGGTGGGACGGTGGATAGGACACGTTTTGCATCTAGGTCTACTCCGGGGATATGAGTCATGGGTAAGGGATTGGGAGCAGGGATGGAGTAGGGATGGACAAGGGTATTACGCAGTTTTGGTGGGTGGCGGAATACCACTGTATGGTGGGGAGGATATTTGGTAGCATTTTTCTCATTTCAGGGCAAGATGAAAGGTAGTCGAAACCCTGGCGGAGAACTTTGTTTAACTGCTCAGTCTTGGATGATACTGGGTCACAAATGAGGTTCTCCTTTGTGGTCGGACAGTGGGTTTGGGGGAGCTGGAGGGTGACTGGACAGACAGGGCCCGTGAGATCTGTTTTTGGACGAGGTTTGGAAGGTAATTGTGGTAAGTGAAGGCCTCAGTGAGGCATTTGGCATATTTGGAGAGGGACTGCTTGTCACTGCAGATGTGACGACCACAGACGGCTAGACTGTACGGAAGGGACTTTTTGGTGTGGTATGGGTGGCAGCTGTCAAAATGGAGATATTGTTGATGGTTGGTAGGCTTTGTATGGACGGAGGTACTGATAAGGCCATCTTTGAGGAACAGGTCAATGTCAAGGAATGTGACGCATTGGGTTGAGTAGGACCAGGTGAAGTGACTGGAGGGGAAAGTGTTGAGGTTTTAAAGGAATGTGGATAGTGTGGCCTCACCTTCAGTCCAAGTTATGAAGATATCAACAAATATGAACCAGATGAGGGGTTTGGGATTCTAAGTAGTCAGGAAGGATTCCTCTAGATGGCCCATGAACAGGTTGTCATAGGAGGGTGCCATACCGGTGCCCATGGCTGTACCGCAAATTTGTTTGTAGGTTATGCCTTCAAAGGAGAAGTGATTGCGGGCGAGGATGTAGTTGGTCAAGGTAATTAAGAAGGAGGTTGTGGGCTTGCAGTCGGTAGAACATTATGAAAGGTAGTGTTCAACAGTGGCAAGGCCATGAGCATTGGGAATGTTGGTGTAGAGGGAGGTGGCATGAACTATAACAAGCATGGTACCAGGTGGTAAAGGAACAGGAACTATGGAGTCGGTGGAGGAAACGGTTGGTATCTTTTATATAAGAGGGTAGGTTGTAGCTAATAGGCTGAAGGTGTTGGTCCACGAGAGCAGAGAGTCTCTTAGTGGGAGCACCATAACAGGCCACAATGGGACATCCCTAAAGTTCACAAACCCAACCACCCTGGATGTCCTTGTTATTAAATTTAAGGTAATTCCTAATGAATGTAGCAGCTCAAGTGTTCTCCATTTTTGCTCTACAAATGTCAGAAGCTAACCTAAATTCTGCAATACTTAACACATCTATACCGATATTTACTTCCTGATGTTGAGAGAGAGAGAGAGAGAGAGAGAGAGAGAGAGAGAGAGAGAGAGAGAGAGAGAGAGAGAGAGAGAGAGAGAGAGATTGGCACCTGGGTTGGATATGTGTAATTCATCAATGTTGATAAGTGGTTTATTAATTTCACTTCCAAGTCCTAGATATTTTGATGCCTTTCACACTGACTGATATAGAACTGGGTAGAAATGAAATATCTGCTGATTGGTGAGAATTTTTAACCAACAGCTATGTTTGCTCATTCAGTGTGCCAGAATTATTCTGTTCTGTTTCTTTCTGAAACTGAAGGTTCATTTATCCTTCTCTCTCTTATAACTTGACTTCTTGAATTCTTTCTGTCCAACATAACCTAAAAATTGCAAAGAGTAACGTTTCGGCGGCCGTGCAGAGGGTGCCCCGACTTGCGGCAAGAGGATATGCAGTAACATGCATGGTTGGTGGCCATAAAGGAGTTCTGCGGGGCCTGTGATCATCGACTGGAGTGAACCGGTACAAAGAGAGGAACCAAAGGAGAGCCTCGTCTATCAAAGAAGATTCAACATATTTGGACGTTTGGACTTTGAATGTACGAACCAAACATCCTGTCTTGATATTGGACTAGGAGTGGAAGAGTGTGGTCGGGACATGGCGGACCCCCAACTTAGCACAAAACTCCTGAAAAGCCGTAGAGGTAAATTGAGGCCCATTATCAGAAACCAAAATACAGGTAAAGCCTTCAATGGGAAACACTTTGGAAAGGGGTTGAATGGTCATTGTAATAGACATAGTATGGCAGCGCACGACATAAGGAAAGTTTGAGTATGCATCGATTACCAAAAACCAATAAGAGTGGAGAAAGGGACCAGCGTAATCCATGTGGATGCACTCCCAAGGTGCATTGGGCCGAGGTCAAGGAGAAAGGGACGCCTACGGAGCTGCATGCTGAGAGGCGCGAGATGAACAAGCCGCCACAAAGCATGTGATATCCTCATCCACACCTGGCCAAAACACGTGCTGTCGAGCCAAAGTTTTGGTTCGCGATGTCTCCAAGTGTCCCTTATCCAGCAGCGACAGGACTCTTGAGCTTAGGGCAGTAGGCATGGCCATGCGTTGCTGGCGGTCCTTGGTATCCAACAAGAGAACCTCCTTGCATTCAGACAAGTGCTATCGAAAAGAATAATAATTCCGCAGGGGATCAGAAGCTCAGCATGGAGTGAGATCCAGCCATCCATAACGGACGTATCCCAAGACTATGCACAGCACTGGATCGGAAGAGACAGCCATCGATAATTCGGAAGACGTGATAGGGAACCCCTCAACCATAGCCCTCCCTTCTTCATCTAAATAACAACAACAGAGAAGCTCCTCCCAATCAAAATCGGGTCTGGATCACAGGGGAGGCACTACAGCGTATCAGCACTGGAATACTGGGTGATGGGCCAGAAACGAATTTCATAGTGAATCAAGACAAAAATAGTGTCCAGTGCTGAAGACGATGCACAGCTTTATCCGGCAATGCCGCAGTAGAATGAAAAAGCGAGAACAATGGATTATGGTCCATGATGAGATGGAACTTTACACCGTAGAGGTATACATGAAACCTTTCAAGAGCTTAAATAATTGCCAAAGCCTCTTTTTCAACTTGAGAATAGAATTACCGAGTCTGAGCCAAAGTTTCAGAAGCATATACGATGAGGCGTTCAGCACCATCTGAGTACTTGTGTGCTATCACTGCACCAACTCCATATTGGGATGCATTGGCAGCGGGGACCAGGTGCTTTCCCAGTGTGTGCGCGGCCAAGCAAAGAGCCGATATGAGAAGTTGTTTGAGCTAACAAAATGCAAGTTCACAATCTTCTGACCACTGAAAGAGTACATTCTTATGGAGCAGGCGGTGAAGGGGCTGCACAGTAGTAACCGCACCCAGCAGAAAACTATGGTAGTAGCGGACCTTGTCTAAAAAAAACCGCAAATCTTTGGCAGACGTGGGGCGCCATTACTTCTTTACCGCGCCCATTTCATCATGGACCACAAGCCATTGGTCTTGCTTTTTTGTCCTACTGTGGCATTGCTGGATAAGGCTGTGCATCGTCTCGTCTTGATTCACTATGAAATTCATTTCTGGCCCATCACCCAGTATTCTAGTGCTGTTACCCTGTAGTGCCTCCCCTGTGGTCCAGACATGTATTTTGATTGGGAGGAGCTTCTCTGGGTGAGGGCGAACCCCTGCAGACGAGATCTGGAACCCCAGGTAGGGAATCGAGACTTTGCCAGATTGCAGCGGAGTCTTGAAGCCTGTAAGATTTCAAAAAGGGCCTGCAGATTGGGAAGATGTGCAGGGGTAGTGGCCTCCAAGTCCACTACGTCATTGTGGTAATTTACGCAGCCCAGAAGTTGCTTCAGGAAACGGTGGAAAATCACTAGCACACAGGCATGTGAACTACCAACAGACATTTGGAGTCCTCATCAAGAGGAAGTTGAAGGTACGCCTCCGCCAAATCCATCTAAAAAAAGCCCTGGAGCCCAACATAACGCCAACAACTCATCTGTGTGGGGGCAAAGGATACGAATCACCGCAGATTCGTAAGGAACCGTAGGGTTTCTCAACAATGACCAGCTGCATAGCCCATTCGCTAAAAGAAATGGGGGCACAAAACCTGAAGAGATTGAAGGCAGACCAGTTCGGTTTTCAATTGGTCACACATGGCCACAGGAACCTGGCGGGCATGAAAAAACCTTGGTAGTGCTGTAGGCTTCATTATAATATGGGCCGTAAACCTGATAGCGTACCCCAACTGCCAGAAAAGAGCGACGAAAATTCCTGACAAAGGGATTCCAACTCTTGGAAAGGCACCGCCTCTGACACAAGATTGACAAATAATGAGAAATAGTAAAGCCAAAAGAAGTAAAGGCATCCAAGCAAAAAATATTTACTGCTGTCTTATCATCCCCACTAAGAAGGTGATTGAACACACCACAGATTTGTAGGCCGTTGGGAAAGTAAATTGACCCACAACTGTAATATGTTGGTGACTGTAACAGTGCAAGGCCCATGCTACCAGAAATAATGGCAGTGACCCCAGCCACTTGCATATAGGTGTGAAACTTTAGCAAAGAAACTGAAGACCCTGTATCCACTTGAAAACGCACAGATTTGTCAAAAATTAGCACCTTGACTAACAGTTTGGAGGGAGATGACTGCAAACCTTGCACAAGGTTAATTTCCATGTCCATAACTGTAGAAGACTGCTGCGAACAGCATACCAAAGCCTTTTGGCCCTTTTCTTGGCATTTGTTGCACGTTACCCAGTGCGAGGGTAAGATGCCCTGCCACGATAGATGAAACAGTACTGGCAGGAGGGTAGTGAATTAGATAGACCATGCGGCGTGGACTATTGCCAATTTTTACCCTGGTGTGGCCCGCGGCCACAGGCACGGAGATTAGGGCGGTCCTGCACTGCCATGACGTCATCACCATCCAATCTCCGTTCCTCAGTGTCGGAAATTGCAACAACTTCCCCATGCTTCAATTTGTTACCCTGAGCCCGAGAAACTTCAAAATACTGAGCAATATTGAGAATATTTGCTAAGGTTGAGTTGTCAAACTGCAGAGCGTTCTGACACACCTCCCTGTCCAGGGCGAGGTGCAGAATTGCATCCCGAATCATTCATCTGAACAACATTCTTTGTGCCTAGCCATGACGAACAAGCAATGGAATTAAACCCATGTAACTCTGCCGCCCAAGTGTGGTAAGACTGATTTGGGGCTTTTTTTTGTGATCAAGACAATTCAACCACCCTGGTGTGTCCAAGGCTGATATTATGAAGACAGGAGATGGCACATGTCATCAAAGGATAATGTCACGGGTTCCTGAAAGGGGTAGGGGCATGGTTGGGAAACTGTAGTCCGCATAGCCAGCAAGAAACAAACATACATTAGATGCATCTCATTGCCAATGTTCTAACGGTCACTCGACAGTAACTACTACCCGTCCCCTCGTGTAACTCTGAACTCTACTGAAGATGAGAACTGTTCACTTATGGTAACAGAAGCCAACTGGCCGAGCAGAGAGTGGGCTCGTCCATGCTGGTGCCAGCGGTTGCTAGGCAGCATTCCTGTTAGTGGAAACCTCCAATGCATCAATCATCATTTTAAAAAGAGGCATAATCTCTCAGTGTGGTGAAACTGAAGCTGTGGACATTGGAAAAAAAAAAAAAAAAAAAAAAAAAAAAAAAAAAAAAAAAAAAACATTACTTTGCTATGATTATACTAGGTTTTGAGCCAAGAGACATTTTCAATGCAGATGAAACTGGTGTATTCCATAATTTACTTCCCGGAAAAGAGGGCGAAAATTGTCATGGGGGTAAAAAAGCAAAGAGAGAATGATGGCACTATTGCTTATGAATAGTGATGGCAGTGAAAAGTTGCCACCACTTATAATAGGCAAATTTAAAACTCTGGGGTGTTTCAAAAATATAAAAACACTACCTTGTACTTAGGAGTACAAAAACAACTGGCTGATGTGAGAAATGATTTCCGAGGTGCTTGGATGCAAAGATGGGCGCAGCAGATATAAAAATTATTCTGCTCATTAATCGATGTGCTGTCAATCAAAAAGAAACATCATTTGTGCAGAATGTGAAGGTTGCATTTTTTCCACCGAACTGCACAAACCATCTACATCCTCTGGACTTGGGTATTATACACACTGTTAAATCTACATACAGAGTAGCAGTTATCCAGAAAGCAATTACATTCCTTGAGAGGCAAAAAGGGATGAGGCTCAACATTCTACAGGTTATGCACGTGTCTGTAGCTACATGGAACTGTGCATCACAACAGACTGTAGAAAAACTGTTTATCAAAGGCTGGTTGTGGTGCATATGTTTCTGCTGAAGATGGCATTGCCCCACAAGAAGCATAGAGAAGAATCACAGATGTTCCTGCAGATGTGACAGATCAGGAGTTTGTTTCCTGTGTTAATGATGTTTTGACTTCTGTACCCAAAATAAGTGTAAATGAAATGTGTGAAAGTTTAGTAAAGGAACGCTGTGAGGTAGCAGAAGGTGGTGGTGGTGGTGGTGGTGGTGGTGGTGGTGGTGGTGGAGAAGAAGAAGAAGGCGGCGACGACGACGACGACGACGACGATGATGATGATAAGGCTGTTGTACCAAGCTATGCAGCTGCTGTACAGGGACTGGATACTGTTAGGGACTACTTTTCCTCTTTCAAAGTAGATGAGTCAGTTATAACCAGCATCAACCAGCTGGAGCAACAACTCTCTCTACAATATGCTAGAAGGACAAAACAGACAACTCTTATTGATTTTAATAATGACTCTGCAGAAAGTGTAAATATAGTTTATAGGCCTCCTGGGGAAACTCACCATATAAAAGCAATTAGTAACACATCAGACTTGGTATACCTCTATGGTGATGTGCAAATCCAAGCACTGATACTGTATTTAAATTTGTTGCAGATTATTTGTAAGTTTATAATTAAATATCTCTTACATTGCCTAAACATGTGTGAATTATAATTCTGGGACACACTTTCTGTCTATGAAGGCAAAACTCCCATTTAAGGAAATCCCTGTTTAAGGAATAAATAATTTGGTCCTCCAGGATTCGTTAAACTGTAACAAGAAAGGTAGATTGCTACTTATTACAAGATGACTTGCTGGACCACAAGAAGCCAGGACCCCCCTACACACACACACACACACACACACACACACTGCAGCCATGACACTGGTGGCAGTGACTACCTGTAGGAAGGCCTAAGCCAATTATTTGACTCCTTCGCCTATGAACTACAGCCTTATACCATACCCAGAACCTCTCGCCTTAGTCCATTTTCCTTCTAAAACCTATGTCACTCTGCACTTCCAACATAAGCTCCCCTAATTCCACAAATCCAACAATACTGGTTATTATTGCGCTCCAACTAGAAAAATAAATAGAAATTCTGCCCTAATTGGTCAAAATCAAAACCTAGGCTCGCAACAAATACAACAACCATCTCCTTCAGCAACTCTCCTCCACATCTCCACCCTTTTACCTCCTGGTTTCTTACTACACACTGTTGATGCCATTTCCCCCCACACCAACAGCTCTAGTCTTAGACCTGTTTGAGAACCTTTACCATCCACTTAGCCTGGTCTTTCTTAAACCAACATGCTACCTTCCCGGATATTGACTACCACTCCCCATTTCTCCCCACATTAAACCCACCAGCCACCAACAATATCTGCATTTCAACAGCAGCCTGACTTTTTACAACCTGTGGAACACAAAAGTGTAAGACCTGTACAATCCACCCATCCAGCATATCCTATTCCAGTCCTGTCACAGTGACAGGACCTGTGACCTGTGAAAATAGCTCTGCTGCAATCATTACACAGCCTTTTATATTTGTAAGACAACTAGCTGTCCATGAGGATAAATGGCCACTGTCAAACTGTGGTCCTGTGAGACATCATGCAGCTGTGCTTGACTTCAATAGCTGTTTCATACACTGCACCATCTTGATCCTCCCCTCCACCACAATCTTTTGCGAACTTTGCAGATGGGAATTATCCTTGAAGCTTACATATAACAAATCTTTCCATCATACCTGCCTTTTCTTGTGTGGGAGCGATGGTCCACCCTTTTCATAATATTTTTAACACTTGTATGTAAAGTTAGAAAACTAATATTACTAAGTTAAAACTATCAACTAATGGAAAGTCCAGGTTGGAATTAACAATATAGTAATAACAACAGTTTACAACTCACAGCAAAAAAGTGACAACGAGCTGCGACAGGTGCACAAAAAAGACACACAGATACAAGACTAGTGTGGCAGCCGAAGCTGACGGTAGAGTGACTGTACTGTGTGCCTGTGTGGTTGCATGAATGTTCTATTTTCTGAAGAAGGCCATGGCCGATAGCTGAAGTGTTGTATGTGTGTGTCTTTTTTGTGTGTCTGTCACAGTTCATCATCACGTCTTTGTGGTAAGTTGTAAACTGTCCTTATTACTACATTGCTAAGCTGAAACTATTAATTGTAATAAACTATCAGGAATATCAATAATAAACTTCAACTGAGTAAACTAGTTAATTTTTATTACTGAAACAGTAAATAAGCCAACTGTCAAAGAACATTCTTGCATACAACACAAATGAGGTTTTTTCTGTCTGTAAGGATACAACAAGCAAACGGATGAGAAACAGATAACTGTCACAAAGCAACACACACAAAATTTCATAAACTCAGTGCCAGTCATACCTGTGGTGGAGTCATATGGACATTCAGCTTCCCTCCAACGAGAAGCCTCACTGTAGAAGTAAAACGTGTATTTGTCTTCATGACCTGCGGTGGTTGTTTCTCTATTATGAAAGTGCTGGAAAATAAAGTATCTTTCTGGAGATGAGACAAATAAGAACTATATTAAAATAAATATGGTAATAATTATAATGAAAAAAATAATAATTATTATGTTATCAGAATCCGTAAGTGTTACTATAACAACAGCCTACTCGTTTTCTATGGTTACCTGTACAGTTTTGAGAGCCACAAAAAGTATTCTTTACTTAATGCTAAGATTTTTCCAACAGCAACTCAATTTCTACCTAATGATATGACTCCTTATTTGTTTTTATTTGCACAGAGAAATTAATTTAAATGATTACTGTGCATGGTCTGACGTAGTCTTCCTTAACCCCTTTTGATATGGTGACTGAACCCACATACCCAACAAACCTTTCTAACAACCTGAATCAGATCCACCAAGAAAATGGTCCACTGTGCCAGATAATGCACAAGGATGAAAAGATATGTGCAGGAAACCTGTTGCACCATATAAATTATTATCATGTTTCTAGGCAACAGCATTAGTACAGTATTTACACGAATATAGGCCGCACCTAAACTTTTGACAAGATTTTATAGTAAAAATTAAATCTCGAATATAGGCTGCACTAATAAATTTATGAAACTTCAGTTATAGAACAGCTTCTATTTCTCTGCGGCAAATAAATTGTCTACTAAAACCAACGAGTCATGGCCACGGCAGTTGATTCTTGTGAATTTGTTGGTCAATCGGGTGACAGTATACGATATCGAATGAGATTTGTCGATTTATTTTCACGGAAAATGGATTACTTTTTAATTGTATTTTTCTTTTCGCATATTTTTGTGTGTGTCATAATCCATCAACGTAAGACTCTTTTATCCGTAATAGTCAATGAAAACAAAACAGTCTTCATGGATACTGATGAAACAAAATGACTGCCTATTTCAAGCATTCAGATATTCTGAGGAAAACTGATTTGCTGATTGGACAAGAGCGCATCAAGAAGCTGCCAATCAGACAGCACGGACATTATTAATTATTTACTTCATGGTCAACACAAAAAAAGAATACCGTTACTCTACACGATTCGATTTTCAATGAGTATTTCTATGTTGATTTCTATGATAAATGGGTTGCACTGAAACAGATGCCAATACCGAGTGGGGACATTCGATACAGGCTATATCAATACATGACTCGCATCAGTCCCCGCTTCGTAGTGAAAGTGAAATGGCTGTATAAACAAGCTGGCAAAGTTTTGCGAAATGTTGAATTTTTTTGTTTGAAAAGAATAGCTACTGTGTTAAGTTTATCCACCCACATGATACATGTATATGTCATGAAACTTAATGATTTGTAATGTCAGGAGGAAAATCTCGAATATAGGCCACACCATGATTTTTCTAACCAAAATCTCAGAAAAAAACTGCAGTCTATATTCACATAAATACGGTAATCCAGACATTGATATCTGAATATTCTGGTTTGCTGAAATCAGTGATGATGCACCAATTAAGTCTTGCTAGCACTTCCTTTCTGATGTAAATTATCTAGCTCCAAAAGCAAATAAATGTGTCAGATGAAAGTGCATTCTGCATTACACCAAGAAAATGTTTTAAACCACTAGTTCTGAAACAAAAATACTAAATACCAAAGACATTTGCAATGAGCAGCAACATCTATATTCATGTTTTATAATTAGAATTATTGTAGTACATCTACATCTACATACATACTCCGCAATTCACCGTATGATGCGTGGTGGAGGGTACACTGTACCACTACTAGGCATTTCCTTTCCTATTCCACTCCCAAATTGAATGAGGAAAAAAGAATGCCTATATGCCTTGTAAATTGTTAAAAGTCACAAAACTACAGACAATTGTTAATTACGATCATCTGAATGTCCTTATAATTCCGCGACACACGCAATCTGGCCCATGCAAGCCACTTGAGTGCTAGCTATCAAACTGCACAGACTATCTAGTGGTTATTTGTATGAACTGTATTGTGCTATTCATATTAAATGTGTCGCAAGTTGGTGACGAGTAGTGTTCAGACTTCCTTGTGTTTTATCAGCCCACTTCTCGGTCTATGGACTCACCAACAGCTGCTGTTTCCTCAGACTTTCAACTCCCTCCATGGGGTCAGTTACTTTAGACCGGGTTGCAAACTATGGTTGATACGATTCGGCAGCTAGTTACAGTTATGTTGGCTCAGGCAAACCATTTGAACTCTACTGCCTCTGTTGTCCTTCATAAGAATGTTTTCCGCTTTGAGTGGTTTCACTCGATGCGATAGAACCGACTGGAATAAGTCTCTGTTGGTTTTTGAAGTTATATGGATGTTTTCATTCATTCACCGAGTTTCTGTGATTTTATTTGCATACTTCTTCAGCCTTTTCAGGTATGAATGAACCGTGATTAAGCTTGAAACATTATTAAAGACAAATCTTATAGCAGTGTGTCCATGTGTGTATTTCTATTACATGCAAATCTACAGTTTTGTTCCAATCTTGATGAAATTCTGCACACTTGACCTTCAAAGCAAGAGGAAAGTCACTGTCTATATCAAATTTCATTCGGTGCATGGCGGAGGGTACTTTACTTACTGACTTCAACAAAAACCACCGTTTGCTCTGATCTTGATAAAATTTTACACACTTCATTTTCAAAAGAAGACGGAGGTGGCTGTGTACAATAAATTTTGTATGGTGCATGGCGGAGGGTACTTTACTCACTGAGTTTGACAAAAACCACAGTTTGTCCCCGATCTAGTTGAAATTTTGCACGCTTGACCTTCAAAGCAAGAGAAAATTCATTGTCTGCATCAACTTTCATTTGGTGCACGACGGAGTGTACTTTACACACTGACTTCGACAAAAACCACAATTTGGTTGCGAGCTTGATGAAATTTTGCACACTTGACCTTGAAAACAAGGTGAAGATAACTGTACAACAAATTTCGTAGGTGCATGGCGGAGGGTACTTTACGTACTAACTTCGACAAATTCCGTTTGTATTCGAATTGCCGCGGCGGATTAGCCGCGCGTACTGTAGCGCCTTGTTGTGGTGCACGCGGCCGTTCGCCGTCGGGGGTTCGAGTCCCTCCTAGGGCATGGGTGTTTGTGTTGTCCTTAGATTAGTTTACCTTAGTTTAAGTAGTTTGTAAACTATGGACTGAAAACCTAGAAGTTAAGTCCGATTTACAAACATTTGTATTCGAATTTTAATGATTTTTTCACTCTTCACCTTCAAAAAATGAGAATGGTCACTGACTACATCTACTTTCGTTCGGTGCCTGACAGAAGGTATTCCAATATAGAGTTTTATTCCGATCTTGATGAAATTTTGCACACTTTACTTTCAAAACAAGTTGCAGTTCACTGTTCATCCAAGATTTGTATTGTACATGGCAGAGGGATGGAATAAACCTTCACACCATTTCACCGATAACATTTTTCATAGACAAGGGAAAAGTCGATGGCATGAGAAAGCTGAGGAGGAAATAGAGAGGAGAGGAGGAAATTGAAGGTGGAGGGAGATGGCTCGAGAGAGGGGAAGGAACAGAAAGAGGGAAGATAAGGAAATACAGAAAGGAAGGGTTAATAAACACCTAGGCAGCTTTCTAAAGTTTGTCTGCCTAGGTGTGTTTGCGTCTGTGTAAATGTGTGTATTCGTTTACCTTCCTTTTCTTCCCCCAAGGTAAGTCTTTCCTCTCCTGGGATTGGAATGGCTCCTTACCCCCTCCCTTAAAACCCTCATCATTTCATTTTCCCTCTCCTTCCCTTCTGCCTGAAGAAGCAACTGGATTGCGGAAACCTGCGTTTGTGTGTGTGTGTGTGTGTGTGTTTTATTTATTTGTGCTACTATCACTACCTGTGCTCCTTCACCTGGTGAGTAATCTTCATCTATTTTTATATATATTGAAATATATTCTTCTATTTGTCAACATTGTTATTCTCTAAGAAATTGTGACAATATAACACCAATCCTTTTTACGGAGAGTTGTATATCTCTTCTAAGCTTTTTTTTTTTTTTTTTTACTTGTGAGAATACTCATTTTAATTACAATAATAATAAAAGAGGAGATTGTATTCCCAAACAATAGCTGCTAATACATGTATATAGATGAAGACTCCACTGAAAGCTAGTTCACAATTTCTCTCGCAACAAACTGAAAAACACTGCCCTTCCACTGATATTTGTCAAGACAAATTTTATCTATTCTTCCAATTGCTAAATAATTTTTCACAAATGACAGTACAATTGTCAGCCAGAAAACCAAATTAAAGATCAAGCTAATCATCAATGACTTGAGACTTGAAGAAAACTGTGCAAACAATACAAAACTTTCATTTTTCAGTCAAACGTAGAAACAGGAGTAATACATACAAGACTGTATCAGTCAAGTGAGTAATTAATAATATATAATTAAAAAAAAGAAGAAAGACACTAATGCTAAACAAGATTGTATATTGTCTTTCAATGAAAAGTAAGCAATTTTTTTTTTTTTTAAAATCATCCCTATATTCAAAATGCTGTACCTCCACAATTAAATAAATTAACCATTAGAACTCTACTGACTCTTAAAGTGGAAAACCATTGTTCAGCACACATCTGTAGTCTAAATTTAAACAGCATGATTTAGATACAGAGTCAAATGAAGTTTGTATCAGTAGGTGTTACCTTGTGACTAAAGATGACAGAAGTTGAGTGATGACCGTGTTCAGATGGAGCAGCCTCTCAGAAACAACCGGAGGATCAAAGTCAAACTTCTGCTTTAACCTGTCTGCTTCTTTTATTTGTTGCCTATTCATCCATATAATTTCAGCAAGACTTTCACACCTAAAAGTAAAATTAATAAAACATTTTACAACAAACAACATTAGTTGTTATAGTGTTTTTTTTCTGTCATACTAAAATAATTATTTGCCTGACTTGCCTCAATTAGCACTAGTAGCCATAGTTTAAAAAAAAAGTTATCGTTTAGAACCACTTAAAAATCATAACTGCTCCTAAATGCAAGTGAATTTTTACAGAATGTAAAAACAAAATTATATACTTGACATGGTAAAAGATATTGAGATCCCAAAGACAACTAAGTTTGCTTCTGCCATTATTCTGAACCTGTATATTAACACATGAAACTACAAAAGCAAGACAAGAATTTCTATCTTTGTTGAAAATAAATAATCAATTCAGTCAAATAACAATCAGTTATGCTGTTTCAGCTATTAGTTAAGAACCATTAAAAATAAAAATGAGTTCAACTGCTATGTCACCAAAGCTTTGCAACATTTTCAGTCTCGTCTGCATGAACTGAGTGTTAATCACATAATAACTTATCACTTTTTACTCCTTTCACCAATCAATTTTCACGTAAGGTGTTCCATTAACAAATGCATATAAAATACTTTTTCTAATATAGTTCCTTGCTGAATGGCACTGTAATTCAAACTTTTGCAACAGCTGTCAACTTTCATAATAAGGTTAGCATTATTGAAATGACAAGAAGAGTTATCAGAGATTGATTTAATGTATAAATAGAATAATTAACATTTACTTGTTCCTGTTTTTTTTTTTTTTTTTTTTTTTTTTTTTTTTTTTTTTTTTTTTTTTTTTCTAAATGTAAATTGTTTAATTTCTTCTTAATAATAATTTATACCTCATTGTTAAGTTACGTTTTGCATGCTATCTCACATATTACGAATCTGGAAAAATGTTTTTATTTAACAAATTACAAAACCATTATTCAAATATTAAACAAGCTTCGGTGACAAAAAGTGGAATCTTAATTAATGAGGAGGAGGCAGCTCACCCCCCCCCCCTCCACAAAGTAGTGGCTTCCCTGCCTATTTTACCATGTAACATTTAACATGCGGTGACAATTACAATGACACCACAAGGCAATCGCCTTTGCAGATGATGTGATATGGGGTTGCACAGATTACAAGTTGAATGTTTCCACTACTTTCGCATATATTCAGCTGAAAACACCAACAGGGTTACACAAGAAAGGAGCTCAATTTAACCATCAAATCAGAAACTGCCTCTGAGACAACCAAATTCCTTTAACAATAAACATAATTTATTGACCAATAACAACACATTGACTTTTTAACTTGCACAATTAACAGAAGATAATAAGAGATTCCAGGCAGCATAAATGAAATTATAGAGATCAATACTACACATAACACAAAGAGATGAAGCTACTCTATGAAATCATAACAAGGTAAGACTGAAATGGTTGGTCACTTGAAATGAACTGATCTGAAGATAGCAGCAAGACAATCGTTTGAGAGGGAACTGGAAAGCAAATGACCTGAAAGCAGATCGAGGCCAGACCAGATCTTTCAAATAAATGAAGACGTGCAAGGAAGAGGCGTCAAAGGTTCAAGAGAAAGAAATATATATAAAGACAAAATTTGAGAGTGCTCTTAAACCATACCCAAGCAACTGGAAACAGTTAAATGACGACGAAGATTATGATGATGATATTTCAATAATAGGGGATAGATAATGCCTCACCATAAAGATGATCGCTGAGCTGCAGACATGCATATAAATAGATAATTAAATTCACAGAACTCAAATTTTCAGCCATGGCCTTCATCAGAAAAAGAAACACACAAATTCCTACAATGACTCAGACATAACTCAAGCACACTTGTATGAATGTATGTGTTTCTTTTTCTGATGATGGCTATGGCAGAAAATTTAAGTTGTGTGAATGGACTGTCTCTTTTACTTGCCTGTCTGCTGCTCAGCAATCGTCTTTATGGTGAGTTGTCATCTATCATCTATTATTGACATGGGTTTTCCAATGTTATATGATAATGACATTTAATGTGTATTAGAACAAACAGTACAGGGAAATACACTGGTACTTTCATTACACATTTGGTTTCTAACAGCTAAGTCTCTTATGTTAATACTAAGGGAAAACACAATCTCAGCATATGCTTCAATTCATTTGACATCACTAAAAGTTCTTATTCAAGATGGGAGTTTCAAATCTGTTTTGAGATTACTCTTGTATTTTGGTGTAATGCAATGTTTTAGCCTGTGTGATTACATTCCTCGGCATTTTACAGTACTGTCCATAGTGAAATTCTGTTATCAGATTGTGACTGACCATATTATGATGCAGCTTGTTTCCCACTACACAATATTATAACATTGTTAGTTTTCCAAAAGTGGTTGTTTATTAGTACTGCATATATGCCCACAATTATGTAATGGTAAAGTATTGTTAAATAAATATGATTGTCATTCAAGTTACCCAGGTTGAGAACTTCTCACCAAGTTTTCTTTTATATTTGCACTGTGAGTAGACTAGTATCGCTAAGACATTTGTCCACTACCTTGGGATATGACCACCTAAATTATTTTCAGTATTACCTGCGCATCACAATCTCTAAACACCAATCCCATCAATTACAGAACAATTTCCTATGATTGTGTTACTGTTGCCCTGAACAACTTACAGTTATGTACATGTGATCTGAACACCCAAAAGGTACAAGAAAAAAGTTTTTTAAACTTACCATTCTTGTATACTATCTAAGTTATTGTTAAAATGTGCCCCATTTCCTTGAAGCTGCTGCTCCCTCTTCCATCTAATTAGTTCTTCATCTAGAACTCTGGACTGCATTTTTGTTAGGTGACTTTCTATTGTATCTTTCAGTTTATCAACAAATGTCAGTCTTAATTGCATCATTGATGCCACCTGTTGACAAATACATAGTAATTAGTAATAGAATAAAACACACACACACACACACACACACACACTTTCGAGTCACAGGAACAGGATATTACATAGCTAATAAATTTTAATCACTAATATAAAAGTACTAACTGAAAACCTGGCACTGGCCGGGTACTTATTTATTCCAATCTTGCGTTAGTACTTCTCCTCTTCCCTTCTATCTCAGCCCACCTCCTCACCTTTCTACTGTTTTGAAAGTGAAATGTGAAAATTTCATCAAGACCAGAATAATCTTTAACTTGGTGTCAATCTGTGTTGTATGGTATCCTCCACCAGGCACCACATGAAATTTTACATAGGCACGAATGTTCCTCTTGTACTAAAGATCAAGTGTGCAAAATTTTACCACAATCAAAAGAACAGTATGGAAGCAAATATAGTATGAATCTAATTGGAACTGATGATGCCGATACAAAATGATTACCATATATTCCTGCAGATAAGACGACCTTCAGATAATACGAGATACAAATTTTCATCAAAATAGTATAGTTTAAGAATATTTCTGGCTTATAAGATGACCCCCAAGTTACCGTATTTACCTGAATGCAATCTGCACTTTTTTCCAGTTTTTGGCATCTAAAAATATGCTGCAGGTTAGATTCGGAGGCAAAGCTTCAGGAAGTTCTGAAAAATGCCACTAGTAGCTGCCATAAGTAGGTTTCGTGTGGATTTCACCCTTTGCTGCAGTTGTAGAGACTGCAGTACGCTACCATGTGCTTATGCATGTTGTATGTGAGTGCTTCAGTGAACGCGAGTGTTACAATTTTAGATGCATGCCTGTGTAGTTCCTAGTGTTCCGCCACCGGCACTGTGTTGTGTGGTGCATTTATTCCTTGTTACTGTATATTAGTTATTCTATGTTTTCATATGTTTTATAGATGTCTCTTTGCCTAGTTAACGTGTCAACAAGTTTTAGTAATGACTGGCTTTCTGTTTCTGTTGCAAGTTAGGCATTGTGTTGCTTGTTAATGTCACCTACATGGCAAAAATAAATTACTTATCATAACATGAAGATTCGGGCATACGTTTCTTTACAACTACAGGCTGTACAGAGTAACGGGCCTGAAAAAGTACCTCAGTGACCATACAGTGTTTGCTGTCTGCTTTTGAATTTTCACACATACAGTGCTACAGTATCGGATTACGAAGAAGCATTATTATTATTATTATTATTATTATTATTTTACACCGTGATGTTTAAGAGAAAAGTAATTTCTTTCGCTGAGGTGGCATTTAATTGCACCAATGCACATATTATGAGGGTGAAAACACACAAAATTGCCCAGGAACAGAAGATAAAGGATTTCAAAGAAAACCACAATTGTTGTGTGTAGCTCTGAAATACTTTGACCCTTTCACTGCTCCATAAGTAAATATCTGCTAATTGTTTCAATGTGACTTTGGATACACTGAGAAATTATTTTTGACAAGCAACATTGTAAAATCAAGCCTTGTTGGAAACAGTTAATTTTATTCCTGCTTTATGGCATATGGGTTATCATATGTAAACTTGTCTGCTCAGTAAATTAATAAAGCTCATAAAGCAAATATTTATTAACACATTGACTGCCGTGATGACGTCAGAGGCACGGCCACATGGCAGCCAATGTGTTAAAAAATTACATAAACCTTTGTTTTCGTAAATTTTTCCTCCACAATGTAAATTACAGACTAAATTTCCGTTTAATTTTTCTTGTACCGTCGTATAAGATGACCTCGGATTTTGGGGCCTTTTTTTTATGATTCAGTCATTGTCTTATCCACAGAAATACACAGTAACTTGATTTTGTCAATTTTTTTCAACTGTTTCTTTGGCTTTTCCCTATTTTCTTTTTTATAAACCCCTTGTCTTGTATTAAAGCACACACAACAAAAAAAGAATTATCAAATTTGGTCAAACCATTTCTGAGTTTTAATGAGACTAACACACAATGATTTGTTTTATAAAGAGAGATTTCAGAGGAGAGAGAGAATATCAAAAGCATTTAGGAATATTAAAACAAGCCAATAACTTAGTTTCCTATTTATTGATTTCCGTTCTTTTTTGTAATTTTTGACCCTGTAATTATGTTAACTGCAAGCAAATGGTACAATGTCAGTAAAGTCAGAACACTCCACAAGAAAATGTTTACTAAATTTCTACTAACTATGCACTACACCTTATATGTTAAACATTCTGATCGGAACATTATACTCTTGATTAAAATTACTTTGTGACAGAGAGATTCCACAATGGTGAGGAACAGCCGGCTGTGATTCATGAGATGCTGCACGTAGCTACAAAAAACAGAGAGCAGCGAGCAGGTGTTGCTCAAGATACAACTACAATCACATGGTGCCCAGCCCCCCTTGACTCACTGAGTGCTCAACTGCAAAGCAATTTTAATCTGAGTATAGCATGTTTATTTTTGTGTACACAAGACACATTAAACGTATTCTATTTAAGTTTTAAAAAGAAATTTCTTAGTGAACTAGCTATAAGGTAGAATGTTCAGGTGAGTGATAAGGGTAGAGTCAATCACCACAAATGAAATGAAAAGGTTTTGAACACTGTTGATCCAAAATGCGAGTAGACAGCCTTACCCATTTCATCATCTCACTTTGTTTCTACAATGAGCCCAAATGAAATGTTTCTGATAGTGCCAGTAATTCAGAACAGACGACAAGCAATTGAAAAACAATGTAATTACCAACAGTACCTACACTTCAAGAGTTACCATCCATCCCACATCAAAAAATTCCTCCCATGAACGGTGAATTTGCAATGCTGAGTAGCCCCTTATCCAATATGCCAAAGACCTCACAAAGATATTCACAGACATATACTACCCTCCTGACCTAGTCTGTAACAAATGTCCCATTTCATATCCCCACACAGCAACAATCTTCCCCCTCCAACCCCAGTAACCAGTCACAAAGGAGAGTTCTTGTCACCCAATACCAACCCGGAGTGGAACAACTAAATCACATCCTATGTCAGGGCTTTGATTATCTGTCATCATGCCCTGAAACAAGAGACATTCTATCCGAGATCCTTCCATCATCCACCCAACCTCCATAACATCCTAGTCCATCCCTATGCCACTCCCAATCCCTGTGGAAGATCCCAGTGCAAAACGTGCCCAATCTAACCACCCTGCACGTCCTATTCCAGTCCTTTCACAGGCTTATCCTATCCTATCAGAGGTCGGGCCACCTGTGAAAGCAGCCAGGTGATGTACCAACTCTGCTACAATCACTGCACAGCGTTTTATATTGGTATGGTGACAAACCATCTGTCTGTCAAGATGAATGGCCACCGCCAAACCGTGACAAAAAGCAAGGTGGACCACCTTGTGGCACAGCATGCAGCTGAGCACAGCATTCTGGATTTCAATGGCTGCTTCACTACCCGAGGCATCTGGATACTCCCCTCCACCACCAGCTCCTCTGAACACCCTTAAACACATTCTAAGGTCCCGCAACCATCCTGGCCTCAACCTAACATAACGTCCCATTCCTACACCCTTCACATAACACTGCCCTCCCCCTCCCACCTCCACTCAATATCCAGTATCTCTCAAATTCAAGTCTTCCTTGCAACTGTGTGCTGCCCCTTACAGTACCCCCTAATTAATTACTTTTTATTTATATTTATTTTCTAGTTTTTTCTACCTTTTCCTTTTTTTCCTATTTTTAATTTTTCCTTATTATTTTTATCATTTCAACCCCCCCCCTTCCTCTCAACACTCCTCTAAACCTCCCTTTTATTCTTTCTCATTCCTTCCCTTCAATGTAGTCATTGCCACAATTCAAATTCCCACCTATCAGAGCCTTCGTGTGAATGTACTTACTCCCCCCCCCCCCCCTCTCTCTCTCTTCTGATGAAGGCCGTGGCCGAAAATTTAAGTTGTGTGTATGTGATTGTCTATTTTTCGTGCTTGTCAGCACCTCAGCAAGACTCTTTATGGCGTTGTCATCTATCCTCGTTTATCGACATTCCAATGTATTTACATACCTACCCAGTCTCTACTGTATTGTGGCACTGGCTCAGTAATACAAACAATGTTAAGTGAGCCAAGGTGATTTAGGTTCAGTCTTTGACACTGCACTTGGACCAGTACTTATTTCAACTTTATTTTTGTATTATGAAAATGATAGAGGACATTACAGGTTGCAGGAAGTTGCACTGAAAAATACTGCCCAACATTTAAGTTTTTGACCAAGAGAACTTTGTCCTGGCTGAAAGCTTAAAGGTACAGTAATCTGTTTATTGAGCTTTCCAGTGTCTGTGTGTAATCTTAATGGTGACAGCAATCTATACTTTTTATAACAGCGTTGTTATTCCTACCTGGATTCTTCAGTTTTATTCCTGACTTGATCTATGAACTGCTAATAAGATACACTCGAAAATGACACTTTGGTTGATGCTATAAACATTTTATTCAAGTAACATTCGCTCACAGCAGGTAAAGGACTTTTTAAGATAAGTATATAGTTTATTGTTATATAACAATGCACATATTAACTCTATTCCATGCCATTCATGTAAAATGCGACAAACAACTGGAAACTGTGTAATAACAGGCTCATATTTCCTGACACACACATAAATGGTAGCTTGAAACATCTCTATGTGCAATTATAATAGAAAACTACTACTAGAAGCTGCTATCACAGGTGCAAAAAAAGTTACAAACAAATACCTTTTGATTCAGCAACTGCTCCAGTGTTTCTTTGTGTTTCATTAACTTTTTCTCCATTTCAACTATCTGTGGTGTTCTCTGTTGTGTTTGTATATGTTGCAAATGTGCTATAAAGAGAGAAGAAAAGAAAAAAATGACATTAAGAGATGTTCCACAGCCTAAAGGCACACAAAGTTTAATTCAATTACTAAATACTTGATGTCACATGTAGATAACACAACAGCATTTTACTTTCTGTAAGTCTATAAGAAATATTCAATAACTAGAACAATACTGGTAGTTCCTAACAAGGAAGCAACAGTGAAATGCCATTAACAAGCAGGAAACGCCCGAAGTGCAGATAAGAGTAAAATTTCACAATAAGCTTCTTTCTATTGTTTTATTAAATTTCTCTAAGGTTTTCTTTATGCACAGTTTCAACTCTTCAGCCAACTTCAGATATAAGATAAACATTTTTTTGGCCATTAAAATACATGTACATAACACGGCTTAAAATAATGAAGTCACAGATTCCAGAAAATTAGTCATACAAAATTGTAGCAACCTGCAAGGTCACCGAAGATCATTGTGTTGCAATCATAGCCGAGGGGAACACCGATAGTTGGCAATAACAATTCCCAGATTCCTATGAGAGGCCAAATTAGTTATACAATCACAAGTATCTACTCTGATTGACTAGACTGTCTTAAATAGCCAGCACATATGACCTGTGAGACAGTGTTCACTAGGTCAACAGAGTGTACAACTCAGGGCAGAGTGCATCACTTCTCCGAAGAGATGAACATTGACCGGCCAATAGACACAAAAAAAGGACACACACAAACACACACACAATTCTAAATTTTCGGCAGCAGTCTTCCTCAGAAAAAGAACTCATCCACACAATCACTCAGGCACACTCATCCACACACATCACCCATCTCTGGCCGCCCAACACATTCTGACTACACGGCAAGCGGAAGGGATGCCTGACATTGCTGCTTGTTGTATCCCCACCCTTATCTTCCCTCTCCACTCCCCCCTCCTCCTCCGCTCCTTTCCCCCTCCCCATCCCTTCCACGTGCCATGTAGTCAGACTGTGTTATGTCTGACGTGCGTGGATGAGTGTGCCCGAGTGATTGTGTGTATGAATGTTCTCTTTCTAAGGAAGACCGTGGCCGAAAATTTAGAACTGTGTGTGGGTTTCCGTGTCTTTTATTTGTGTCTGTCAGCAGCTCAATGTTTGCCTTTACGGTGAGTTGTTCCCTATCTACATATTATTATTAACATTCATTACTGGACCTTCCATTGTTGTCACTTCTCCGAAGAGTGTTCTCATCTCCACGATGCCTCAAGACCTATTTACGTATCAAGATTTGAAATTAATGTGGACTGTCAATGGAACTTTGAAGTATTCACTCAAATATCTTGACTACAGAGTAAAGAAAAAAAAAAAAAAAAAAAAAAAAAAAAAATGAATATTTGGAAATAACAATATCTATACAGGTAAATTAACTGTATCACACAATTAGGATAGGTTGTAACTCATCATAAAGATGATTGCCGAGGTGCAAACAGGCAAACGGAAAAGAATCACATGGATACAATTGAGTTTTTGGGCAGCACAGCCCTGGTGTGTGTGTGTGTGTGTGTGTGTGTGTGTGTGTGTGAGAGAGAGAGAGAGAGAGAGAGAGAGAGACCACAGATTGACAAGCACTACTTGAGCACATATGACTGCCATCTTGAGCAGTCACACAGAAGGATCTTTCACGATGACTGTTAATCAAAGCTCTCAAAAAGTATCATACCTGCCAACTTTTGAAAAGGACTATCAGTAAAACTCACGTGCCGCAAAAATTCTGAACAATTTCCAAATAGTCCCAGTTGACAAAAATAATGTTTTATCAGGGTTACAAAAAAACAATAATGAAATCCTATCTACTTACGGAATCCACGTTAAATAGCAGTAGGCACAGTGAATATTGGTTCGAGCATACAAAACAGGACTTTCTTGATAAATTAAGCAGATAGAATATAGCTGAAAAAGATCTTACAGAATAAAACTTGTTTAAAGTAACAGAGGCAAGAAATCATAACTGACACTCCAAATGATATGCTAGTTCTACTATTGACTCATTTTCTCTCTTGCATAAAAGGAAAACTTTACCAAGAAAAAACGAATGGAAGAAAACTGTGCATCTTCAATTTTGTCTCACATTGATTGCAAACGTAATGATGTAGTCACAGACTGTACGTAAAGAAGTACTTCCTCATTGATGAAAAGAAATGGTATTTATCTGTATCCTGGAAATCGATAAGTATGTTCTAGGTCTGAATGCCAACAATAAAATTCATCATCACTTCTTTGCATTTGGAGAGCAGAGCCCGTCGAGACCTGAGAGTCACATAAAACTTGAAGTTATCCCGCCTTTAAATTCAATTCCAATGCCGTCACGGACATCAGAGTTAAAAGTACCAATTAGATCTATGCATGAATTATCAACTATCGCAGACGTATCTTCGACCCATGCAAACAATCGATTGTATATAAGTGGTGTGATTATCGAATGTTAACGTTTCCATTTTTTGTGCGTCAAGCCGTAAAATAACACAGACCATCCGTAAAACCGTAAAATGATGCAATTTCCGTAAATTTTACGGATAAAACGTAAAAGTTGGCAGGTATGAAGTATGTATTGCAGTTGTTTTGGACCATGGTGATATATAGTGATGAAGAGGGTTCTCCTTTGTGGCTAGTTCTTGGAATGGAGGGAGAACTGGGGGTCTGTTGTGTACTGGGTCTTCCCCATAATGGAAAAGGTAGTTCTCATCAATGCAAGTACAATGTTCATAGGTGGCTAGGATGTGTGGGAAAGATTTTTTGGCATGGGATGGGCTGCAGCAGTAAAATGTAGTTACCATTGGTGGTTGGTAGGTTTAATGAACAGAGATATGTATAGAGACATCAGTGACAAAGTTTAATGCACGGACAGATGACATTCCAGGTTGAGGAAGACCAGTTGAATCACAAGGGAGAGGAGGAGTTGACGTTGTGAAAGGTCGAGGACAGAACATCCTGCACCGGAGTCTAAATAATGAAACTATCATCAACAAACCTTAACCAGGCCAGAGGTATGGGGTTTTGAGAGACTGGGAAAGTTTTACATCTACATCCATAGTCTGAAAGCCACCTCACAGTGTGTGATATGATGGGTATTTTATGTACCATTTTGACTTTCCCTCCAAATTCCACCTGCATGTTGTTCATGGGAAAGTGCTTGTCGTTGAGCCTCTGTGTGAGCCCTAATCTCTCTAATTATATCTTTGTAGTCATTTCACGAGAGACATGAGAGGAAGCAATGTGCTGGTTGACTCTTCGTGAAATGTTTGCTCTTGGAACTTCGACTAAAGCCCTAACCACAATACAAAAACTCTCTCTTGCAGTAACTGCCAATGCAGTTGGCCGATCATGTCTATGATGCTTTCGCGCTTACTAAATGAGCCTGTAACTAAGCGTACTGATCTCTGTTGGATCTTCTCTATTGATTCTATTAGCCCTACCTGGTGCAGATCCCAGACTGAAGCGTAATATTCAAGCACAGGCCGAACGAGTTTTGTAACCTAATTCTATTGTTGAAGGATTCTTCCGATGAATCTTAGTTTGGCATCTGCCTTACAATGTTATTAATGTTATGTGGTCATTCTGTTTCAAATCACTCATGTCTTCTCACAGATATTTTATGGCAATAACTGTTTCCAGTGTTTGTTTTCGTATTGCATAGTTATATAATACCATTCTCTCTCTTTAAATGCAGCATTTTGCCATTCCCTGCACCATGTGTCAATACAATGACAATAATCCGCATTTTGTTACCCTTTCAGTGTTGCAACTTCTCAATAAACTGCAGCACCATCTGCAAAAAGCCTCCATTAACTTCCGTTGTTTTCTACGTGGTCATTTACAAATACTGTGAAAGTCAACAGTCCTAGAACACTCCCCTTGGACACACATGAAATCACTTTAATGTATGAAGACACCCTTGCATGCTCTTAGCTATAAACACCTGAATGCCCTATAACAAAGTTGTCTTATGAGGGTGCCATGCATGTGCTTATAGCTATGCTGCGGAGTCATTCATGTAACTCCCTTTCAAAGCAAAAGTAGTTTTTTTGTTAGTTTCTAGTAGGTAAGGTACATGAGGAATGAGGTAGTGTTTTTGGATTCTGCCTCAGCTACTGTTCACAATAAGCATCATCCATCACCCATGGTTGACTGTAAAATTGTTTCAAAGGTATTCGCTGATTGGGAAGCCTTTCTGATTTGTCTGACAAACAGGTTTCAGGCACCATATGTAGTATCCGTTCAGCTGCCGGCTGATACACAGCAGACAGCAACTTCATATTTCGTAAGTGACACAGGCTTCTGATTAAAAGCAAACATACTCTAATTTGATTTTTCTCTGCACTTTTTTCTTTCAGTTTGTAAATTTATTTTGTGCTCTCATCCATATTAGAATCAAATTCGTGTTCAAGCAACAGTGTAAGCTTCCTTAGAGCACAGTACAGAGCACACCGCTACTTGTAAATGTAACTGGTTTCTTACTACTTTAAGCAACATGTTTTGACTGTTCTGCGAGGTTCTTGCTTCAGTTAATTAAATTTATCATGTGCTCATATTTATATTAGATTCAGATTCGCGTTAAGTATCTCGTTAGTGTATTCTTCCACTGTGTGAATCCCGACAGTCGTCTGCTTTGTTCTCATTGGATTAGTACAAGCTCTAGTAATCTTTGTTTACCTTTGTTACCTTATGCCGAGGCTACATCGGAAGAGAAGAGCAGTCTCTTACAAGCAGTTGATAATATAATTTTATATTTTGACTAAGTACTATGTTGCACATTCTGTTTAACCTCCATGACCACACTGTAGAATTTTATACAACCATATGATGGTGGCATAGCCCATTGAAACCAGTTGTCAGTAAATTAAATAACAATAAAGCGACCTTGGCATTTTACTTTTGAGGTTAAAAGAAAACTTTTACCTGGCACATAAATTTATAGTTGTTACCAACTTCAATTTACCCTCTTATCTGTTGGTGAAAATACTCACTTAAATCCACAATTATGCATAAAAAAATTGGGCAAAATTGTGCAAAATGCATTGTCTCCCACCCAAATAGTAAACAGTTGTGAAAACTCACTTGACCTTTCAGCAACAAATAATCCTAAGCTCATTGCTAGCATAAAAATAGATACAAAGTTGAAACTCCCAAATCCGTCACACACAAACACAGTAGTTAAAGTCTCCTCTAATTCACTTTCATCGATGAGTTACACATGTTTCAAAAGAACTTCGCTTCTTCTCTTACTCAGTTCTCAGAGTATGCGTTCCAAAGCCACAGCGATCACACTTCAGAAATCTTTTTATGACCTCAAGACTGATGCTCTTAGAAGTTAACATCTTTTTCTTTTCTTAAGAGAAGCTTTTGCTTGCACAATTCTGCTTCTTACTTCTACCTTTCTCCTTCCATCCCTGGTGATCCTACTGCCCATATAAGTTAAAAGTAAATGTATCAACTTGTATGAACTTTGATTTCAGCTTGGCCTTCTCTGTCATATGCCATAAGTTTTGGTTTTGTTTTATTTATTTTCAAGCTATTTTCTTCCCCCATAACTTTATCCATTCTATTTAGGAGGTTTACACGGTTTTTTTCACTCTCAGCTAGGACAGCAATGTCATTTGCGTATCATAACAAACCTATTTTTTGGCAATGAATTGGAATACCTATTTGAATTTTCCCCGACTTTTCAAGTGTCTCGCCAAAGCATAAATTAAAAATAATTAGCGATAATGCACACCCTTGTTGGGCGCCTTTTTGTATCTCCACCTCTTCATGGTATGTCCATCCATAGATAACTGCTGTCTCATTTTTGTAGAATATTATTTTTCTGACTTTGTAGTCTATTCCAACTTTTTTGAATACATGAAACATTTTGCCCATTTGACATTATCACAGGCTTTCTCAACATCTAAGGATGCTATGTATGTTGTCAGGTGTTTTTTTTTTTTTTTTTTTTTCTCAAGAACTAGTTTTACAGAATCCAAACTGATCTTCGGAGAGTACTGCTTTAACTGTTTGCTATGCATTCTTTAATATGATTGAGGCTAATATCTTAGAAGCATGAATCACTAGGTTGAGAGTCCTATAATGTTCACATTTTGTCGCATTTGTCTTCTTGGGAATTGGGATCAGAATGTTTTTTCTCAAAATCAGTAGGAAATCTTCCTTATTTGTACATTTTGTGCACAAGATTACATAGCTCCTTATTCATTTTTGCTCCTCCAGATTTCAGAAGTTCAGCTGGAATGTTGTCTATGCTGGAGATTTATTGCTTTTCAATTTCTTCAGAGCTCAGTCAAACTCATCCTTTAATATGGGTTCACCCATTTTGTTTGTGTCGGATTATATTTTTTCTTCCATGATGATTCCAGACAGATCTGCTCCACTGTACAGTTTTCCTATGTATTGTTTCCGTCCTCTTGCAACTTCTTCATCATCATGGCCCTACATGTTTTTTGTCTGTCTCTGAAGTACTGTCTCACACATTTATAAGAATTATCCATGTTTCCCTTTCTTGTGTTGTCCTCAACCATAAAGCAGATACTGTCATGGAATTTTTCCCTTGCTTGTGTTGCCCCTCTATTTATTCTTTTTCTTTTTTTTCAGACAATTATGTTTCTCTGGGTCAGCCACCTCTTCACAAATTTTGTTTATTTTCTTCTTCCTTCTATCGTATTTAGTAAACCAGTAGTAATCCATGCCTTCCTTTCTCTGGCCTATCCTTTCCTATTGCTTCCCCCGCTGTTTGTAAAATATCAGTTTTTATTTTTGCCCAGCTTCCTTGAATATCAATGCAAATGTTCGCTTCATTAATACGAAATCGATTTGACAACTATTAACATCACCAGGCATTTTCCATGTTCATCTTTTTCTTGATTGGTGATTGAAGAAGGTATTAGTGATGAAAAGTTTATTTATTTTGCAGAATTATACAAGTTTATCTCCTCTTTCATGTAGAAACCTTAACCCAAATTTCTGTCACCCCTTCTTCTTTTCCTTTCCCAACAATAGCATTCGTCTCTCCCAAGATGACAAAATTTTAGTCTCCTTTGATTCTGCCAATGACTTCTTTAAGGTTATCATGTCAATTTCATCATCCTTGTGATTTTTAGTTGGCATGTATACTTTGATTATGATTGTCTCTCTTGGTTTAGTTTCTAATCTGACAGTAATTATCCTCTCACTATGTAGAATGTATCCTTTTACTTTTAATCATACCTGTTTATTCAGAATAATACCAACTCCTGAAATACCAAAATTATCTTGTGCTGTTCCACAGTGTCTGACTCTGTAATCGCCTGACCAAATGTCACCAGTGTTTGACCATCTCATTTCATTCCATTGACATATTATATAATATAAATGAACAGAAGATGGAGCTGATGCACCCAGTACACAAAGCAAGTAATAACACTGTCCCAGAAGCAAAGAAAATAAAGCATGCCATATTTAAACAAACAAATAATGCCAAAGATTGCAATCTTTTACAAAGGCTGGAAATTTAGTGTAGTGTTCAATGTGAAATGCTTACAATAGTTTCCTCAACAAAACTCACTCACAAAATATGGCAGAAAACCCAAAAAGATTCTGGTCATACGCAAAGTATCCTAGAGGCAAGCTCAATCAATACCTTCAACATGTGGTAGTAATGGTAACATAATAAAGAAAAATGCTGCAAAACCAGAATTCACAGCTTTCCAACATTCCTTCACCACAGAAGACAAAGCCAATACTCCAGATTTCAAATTAAGAATAGTAGCCAAAATAAGTAACAAAGAAGTACATCTACATACATACTCCGCAATCCACCGTAAGGTGCATGGCGGAGGGTACAGTAGAACCCCGATTTAACGAACCCCCATTTAAGGAAAACCCGCTTTTAACGAATATTTCCGTCGGTCCCGGCGAAACTCCCATTAGAATAACGTTATTTTTCCCCGCTTTTAACGAACCCCGCTTTAAAGAAAAGTCCGCTTTTAAGGAACAAACATGAAAAATTCTGGAAATTAAAATTTTGTTTTTACGCAATTCCTAATTGTGGGCAAGTTAATTTGTTCTGTTTCTTCCATAAAATTAGGAATTTGTGTTTACGTGACGTCGGTTATCGATTCTTTAAGTCAATGCATATCGAACATCTTTGCAGCGATACCGGTATAAGCAGCCGTAATCGATTCTTTCCGTCGATAGATTAACGTATCGAATACCAGTGCAGCGATACCGGAGAAAGCGTTTGACCAATCAGCTAGCTATTTCCCTCATGTCTTCCATGTGCTATGGTCACGTGGTCTGACGTCAGTCGAAAATTACGAAGCGCGAACTGTGAAGTGTTGTGTTATTTTTTTCAGATTCACTTTTTCAGAATTGTAGGAGTGGAGAGAAGTTGACGACCAACCAGGCTGTGTGATAATGGCAAAGAATATGATCTGGCGCGTCTTCTTTGTGCGACTTTTAGAAACAGGGAACATTGTTAAATGCCGAATCTAGCGGTACCTTTGGTTGCAAAAAGACGAATATTCTTGTGACAATGTTCAGTTGTACTTCTTTAATGTTTTGAAGGTGTGGGGATTACATAGCTGCATTCCTGTAAGCGAAAAATATATGCAAAACAGGTTCGAAAATCGCTTTGCTAGATTAGTGTGGAAAATGCACTGTTTTCGAACCGATTAGAAAACTTAATAATCTCTCGTTTCAGAGTTTAAGTGCAAAGTGTGGAAACTGAACAAGTGGAGAAAACATTACGACTAATAAAATGTTATAAGGTCAGGCATTAAGTTACCCCTACGTAATTAAAAACTCCAATGCGTTTAAAAAATTACCTCATACATCAAATGCCTGAATGACTTCGAGAATTGTCAAGGATTTAACCCCAAAGACGGGTGGGTTAAAAAGCAGATTAACTGTCGGTGGCCGCCGATTGAAGTGTTACAGATAATAACGTCTTTAGGCTACGTTTTTCTCTTTGTAAATTTGGTGTTGTGGATTATTTTTTTACGAGTAATGTATCGCAAAATCGTGACACACTTGTAGAGGATACGTTTAAGTGTAATTTACACTATAATGTTATTGCTGCTCCTTTAACTTGCAAAAAGAAAAACTGTTCTATTGTAGTTACCGGCGTAACATAATCGAAAATCTTAACATATTTGTAGAAGCGCTAAAGACCTATTTGTCGTGCGCCCAAACTCCCCATACATCAATATTTTTAGAAAATGTTTTTGACGAATTAACAATGGTAATAATTTTGAAGAATGTACAGGTTGTTAAAAAGGTATTTATACCTCGAACCAGTGGGAAGGCGATGTCGAAAATTTTGAAATTTATGCATTAGTAAAAATTACAGATTGCATATTCTGCGGAAAAGAAAGCGCTTGAGAACTTTAGAAAAAGTGCATTGAGAATCAGTCAGTTCTCGAATATAGTGTTTTTTAAGTCTGATGTATGGCACCAATTTTTGCATCTGTAGTCAGCTCTTTTAAAGTAGCTGAGTCAATAAAAACAAACATCAACCACATAATGATAACTTTGGTCATTACAGTATGCTGGGAAAACAAAATGGTCATCTCTTTTTGATTTAATAAAAAATATTTTTTTCTGCAGGAAGTGTGATGTATTTAAAATTGTGGCAGATTACTGGTATGTTAGTAATTAAATAGCGCCTATAACACCTACACATGCTTGAATTATGTCTCTGAGTCACTCCTCCTGTGTACCTAGGCAAAACCCCCATTTAAGGAAAACCCCTATTTAAGGAATAAATATTTCGGTCCCCTGAGATTTGTTAAAAAGGGGTTTTACTGTACATTGTACCACTACTAGGCATTTCCTTTCCTATTCCACTCCCAAATAGAATGAGGAAAAAAAGAATGCCTATATGCCTCCGTACGAGCCCTAATTTCTCTTATCTTGTCTTTGTGATCACTATGCGAAATGTAAGTAGGTGGCAGCAAGATCGTACTACACTCAGCTTCCAATTCCGGCCCTCTAAATTTTCTCAACAGAAATTCACGAAAAGAATGTCGTCTTTCCTCCAGCGATCTCCAACTGAGTTGTCGGAGCATTTCCGTGACACTCGCACATTGGTCGAACCTACCAGTAACAAACCTAGCTGCTCGCCTCTGAACTGCTTCTATGTCTTCCTTTAAACTGATCTGCTGCAGGTCCCAAACACTTGAGCAATACTCAAGACACAGTCGTACAAGCATTTTTTACGCGGTCTCCTTTATAGATGAAGTACATCTTCCCAAAATTCTCCCAATAAACCGTAGTCGGCTGTCCACCTTACTCACAACTGTCCTTGCATGTTCGTTCCATTTCATATCGCTCTGCATTGTTACGCCTAGATATTTGAATGACACGACTTCATCAAGAAGCTCACTACTAATGCTGTATTCAAACATTATGGGATTGTTTTTCCTACTCATGCGCATCACCTTAAATTTTTCTACACTGAGAGCTAGCTGCCATTCTTCGCACCAACTAGAAATTTTGTCTAAGTTATCCTGTATGCTATTACAGTCAGTTAAAGATGACACCCTCCCATACACCACAGCATCATCAGTAAACAGCCACAAATTACAACTTACCCTGTCCATCAGATCATTTATATAGATGGAAAATAATAGCGGTCCTATCACACTCCCCTGGGGCACGCCTGACGATACACTTGTCTCTGATGAACACTCGCCGTCGAGAACATATTGCATTATATTACTTAGGAAGTCTTCCAGCCAGTCACAAATCTGTGAATCTATTCCATAAGCTCGTATCTTCGTTAGAAGTCAGCAGTGTGGCACCAAGTCGAACGCCTTTTTGAAGTCGAGAAAAACAACCTGCCCTTCATCCATGGCTTGCAAGTGAGGCAACTTTGCTTCTAATACTTTGTAAGTTCATGGCTACTATTTTGATACTCAAATTTTTTAGCCGAACATGGCCTGAATTCGCTGTTTGAATGTTGACAGGCGAGTGCTCATCAGAGTTAGTGCCTAGCCTAAAAATTCCCCATGTGCACTCCACAAGTACTCTGCTACCCGAGTAGCCGCTTCCTTAGTGTAGTGTACCCCTGATCTATCTAGGGGCACCTTACAATTCCCCACCCGATAACACAGATCCAGAAATCTGCAGCCATGACTGTCACAGAGTCGGCAAAGCCTCTGATTCAGACCCTCCACTCGGCTCCAAACCAAAGGACCCCGATCAACCCTGCGAACAATGCTACAAATCGACAGCTGTGCTTGCACCCTGCATGCGAGGGCAGCAGCCTTCACCAATTCCAGCAGCTGCTCGTAGGACCTGAGGATGTCTGCAGAACCCAAGCGACAAGCATCATTGGTGCCGACAAGAGCCACGACTTGCAGTCGACAGCACCCCGCACCCTCGGAACTCGACGCTATCTGCCTAAGGGGCTCCAACACGCGCCTAACATTGGAGCACCCAATAACTAATAATCCCCTCCCCCCATGCACCTGCTCGGACCCGGCTGAAGGAGTGGCCACACGTCCACTCACAGGAGAAACGGGCGTGGACAGACGTCCAGCCTCCACATTGGCCTTCCGCCTCAAGCGACGCGAACGCTGTACAACCCGCCACTCCTCTTGCGGAGAGGATGGCTCGACTACGTCCAGTACACCTGAAGGTGCCTTGGTAGCAGGGACAGAGAGCGAAGCATGAGACACCTGAGGTGTCCCACTCGACACACCAGACTACCCATCATCGCTGCACCCCGAGACAGCAGCCTGAAGATGGCTGACCGTAGCCAACAGCACGCTCAGCTGTTCGCGAACTGCAGCCAACTCCTCCTGCATCCGCACACAGCAGGCACACATCCTATCGATACAATTAACTGTATAAAGTAGAAAACTAAATAATCAACTTTTAAGTAGCCTAGTACTTTAATAAAGGCGGCTGGTGGCTGGCAGCTGACTGAACTGTAGTCAGTGGTAAGTACAATGTCAAAACAATGAAACTGAGTCCGGCAGTATTCAAAATAAACAATAATATCTGTGGAATACACCATTATCGAACACATGGGAATATAAGCTTTCTCAAAGCAGAACACGAAATAATGAAGTGACAATATGACACGTAGCTTGCAGCAGATGAAAACTATACACACGGTATTTATCAAAATACGCGAGTATAAACTCTTAAAGCAGTAGCACAAACGATGAAATGTGTCAAGTAGGTGAAAATAAACCTCTTAAAAACAGAAATAGTAATGAAAATTAAGAAATTAACTGGCAACGAAATTTCACGCAATTAAATTATGATTCTTAGCGCTCTGGGTGATGGGGAAGCGACAAAAGCTGGCACAGAGCTGACTGCTAACTGACTGAATGCTAATCTTCCAAGTGCATGGGAATAAACCTCTCAAAGCAGAAGTACTAACGAAAATGAAGAACTAGACTGGCCAATTAAATTTGACACAAATTAAATTAAGATACTTAGCGCTGTTTACAGTGTGACACTGGCAGCAGCTGGCACTCGACTGTAGATTGTCTTGGAATAGTACAACCATTTAAACTGCTTAATAAGTCTTCCGGTCCAGATTGTACATCTATTAGGTACCTGTCAGTGTCTGTTTCAGCAATAGCTCGGTATTTAACAAACATTCATGTACAAACCCTCTCACTCAAAGAAGGAAAGTTACACAGGTACACCAATATTCAAGAAGGGCAGTAGGTGTAGTCCACTAAATTATTGGGCTATATCACAGACATCGGCTTGCAGCACACTTTAGGAACATATATTGTGTTCAATCTTCAGAAATTATCACAAAGAGAACAACCTGCTCTCCCACAGCCAACATTCATATAGGAAGTGTCATTCTTGTGCAACAAGTATATCTCTACTCACCCAAAGTAATGACAGTTATCAACAAGGGATCTCAAATTAATTCCATATTTCTAGATTTCCAGAAGGCTTTTGACACTAAACCTCTTATATGGCATTTAATTAAATAAAATGCTTATGGAGTATTGTAATGGAAAGTCTACTATTTGAGAATGGCATGAAAGTAGTTCAATTGACCCTCTACCTACTACGACTCAAAGAGCTTTGGTAAGTATAACAGTATTTGTTTGTTATTTGTGGTGTTTTAATAAAATGTGTGGCAGAATACCGATACCAGTGACCTTTCATAGCCTTCAAAAATTACTATAGTCGAAACGTATAAGGCATAAATAAAATGCCAAGTGTGGTCAAGACATTTACATTATTTTCAAGTGACTCACAGCATACCCACACAGATGTCGAGGAATACCATGAAAGTGATGATAAAACTGGTCTAAAACTATTCAGTTAATGACTGAACACACACAATTTCAAATCACCATTTCAACATATGTAAAAACTAGACATTATTTAATGTGTATGAAATGTGTTCTCTTATATATTTGCACCACACAAAGGATATGTACCATTTACTTTAGTGCATTCATGGTACTGCAATGCAAAAGCTTCCTGCTCCTGCTCAATTTTTCTAAGGTCTTCTCCCGTTTCATGTGTCTGTCTCCTCAAATAATCCAACTGCTGCGCAATTTCAGTATTAAGGTCTGGGGTGAATGGCAGACACGGCATGATCATGTCTCGGCCCAAGCTAGCCTAAAAATATAATAATAATAATAATTATTATTATAACACAATTTCAAGAAAACTAAAATATAATGACAGTGAATAGTTAACACAATAGTCACAAAATATTTAAAAATAATGAAACTTCCCACACTACTCAAAAGACTTACATTTCCTACCTGTTGAACCAGCTTCATTTCAGTGTTCAGGCAATGCCGAATTATTTCAAACAGCCTCCGGGGATTGTGCATATATCTTTCCTGTAAAAATAAATTAGACAATAAATAAAAATATGCTGGTTCTTCTAAGGTAGAAAAAAAAGTTTTTTAAAAAGCAATTTTCAACACTTACTCTGAATGTATTTGCAGCTTCCATTAGCTTTAGTTTTGTCAGAAACAACTCTTCTGTAGTCATGCTATTTGCTTTCATTTCCAGTTCTTGTATCAGCGAACTGACAAGGCTAGCAACATATTGCTCATGTTGGGGATTTTCAGGGTCTATGTCAGTCCTAGAAAAAAAACTTTTTGAAATAAAGAGATACAGAATCTGGAAGTGGAGAGTTTTTATGATACACAAAATCCCAAGATGATCTATTTGCCTTTAAAAAACCCGAGTGAAAAAAATCATACTGAGTTGTTTGACTCTAAAGCTCACATTTAGTTGGGCTAACTAGTGATTGTTAAGTACAGTGGAGACATGTCCTATCTATGGCACCAAAAAGGTTTCAACTTTCTCATATATGTTCTGGTTTCTTGAAAAACTATTGTACACAAAGTTCGACATCCACTCTCTTACCCAACACACAGAATTGATTACAGCTTAAAAACAGTGAAAACAATCTACTAGGAAAACTTTCTACATGGTGTAACTACAACAAAAACACGTGGCAAAGTGTTCCATGAAACAATGTTTGACATTAAATAAATTATTATAAAAACGTTAATAACCCTATTAAATAGTATATGCTTAAAAAGTCAGCTTGAGTTGACTTTACAATCAAGGTGAGTGTTTGCAGCAATTTTATTGTGCGCATAGATTGGCACTGCGCCACATTTTGCATAGCCAATGACATGCCACTTTGACTTTTTCAACACAAGCTGATCCATTTACATTCAGCCAAGCATCTACCAGAACCCATTGTTTAAATTAAAGATACAAATCAATGGAAAAGCTGGTAGAAGCCGACCTCGGGGAAGATCAGTTTGGGTTCAGGAGAAATGTAGGAACACGGGAGGCAATACTCACTTTACGGCTTATCCTAGAAGATAGATTAAGGAAAGGCAAACCTACATTTCTAGCTTTTGTAGATTTGGAGAAGGCTTTTGACAATGTTGATTGGAATAAACTCTTTCAAGTTCTGAAGCAAGCAGGAGTAAAATATAGGGAGCGTAAGGTTATTTACAACTTGTACAAAAACCAGGCAGCGGTTGTCAGAGTTGAAGGGCATGAAAGGGATGCAGTGGTTGGAAAGGGAGTAAGACAGGGTTGTAGCCTTTCTCCAATGTTATTCAATTTGTACATTGAGCAAGCTATAAAGGAAAGCAAGGAGAAATTTGGTGAAGGAATTAAAATTCAGGGGGAAGAATTAAAAACATTGCGTTTTGCCGACGACATAGTAATTCTGTCAGATACAGCAAAGGACCTGGAAGAGCAATTGAACGGAATGGACAGTGTGCTGAAAGATGCATATAAGATGAACATTAACAAGAGCAAAACTAGGGTAATGGAGTGCAGTGTAAGAAAATCAGGTGATGCTGAAGGAATTAGATTAGGTAACAAAGCAATAAAGGAGGTAGATCAGTTTTGTTACTTGGGCAGTAAAATAACAAATGTTGGTCGCAGTACAGAGGATATAAAATGCAGAATGGCAATGGGTAGAAAAGTGTTCTTGAAAAAGAGAAATTTGTTAACATCGAATATTGATTTAAGCCTAAGGAAGTCCTTTCTGAAGGCATTTGTATGGAGTGTTGCCTTGTATGGGAGTGAAACATGGACGATAAACCGTGCGGACAGGAAGAGGATTGAGGCTTTTGAAATATGGTGCTACAGAAGAATGCTGAAGATTAGGTGGGTGGATTGCGTAACTAATGAGGAGGTACTGAACAAAATTGGGGAGGTAAGGAATTTCTGGCATACCTTGACTAAAAGAAGGGATCGATTGGTAGGGCATATTCTTAGACATCAAAGAATTGTGAATTTAGCGTTGGTGGGAAGTGTGTGGGGTAAAAACCGCAGAGGATGACCAAGAGATGGATACAGTAAGCAGATTCAGACAGATGTAGGTTGCCGTTCTCATGTGGAGATGAAGAGGCTTGCTCAGGATAGGGTATTGTGGAGAGCTGCATCAAACCAGTCTCTGCACTGAAGACCACAACAACAACACAAATCATTGAAAACAATGATCATTAGCAATAATTTCCTTTTTGTTTGCTACATGGATGCTAAGCAGTCATAGGGTTCTGTTTACTTTTTTTTTTTTTTTTTTTTTTTTTTTTTTTTTTTTTTTTTTTTTTTTTTTTTTTTTTTTCCTTGAGGCGGGGTGGGAAAGTGTATAGTAGTTGTATGGCAAAACATGGTATGTTTAAGGGCATACAGTTTACCCAAATGCAACTGTCATACAAAATGTATATGAACAAATTAGAACAAACACGGAAGTGAACTAATGTAGTTGGGGTTTTCATGTGTATCATAGTTGCAACAACAAAATTTCCAAGATATTGCAGAGCTAAACGAGAACAACTTTCTTCAAAATCAAGCACCTGACAGACTGATTAGAAACTCATTTGCTAGTGTTGTTTTTTTTCCTCCCCATTCCTCCTTTGTTCTTCCCCCTCTTTATGACCACTATATCCTTTTTTGCTGCTGCAGTCTACAAGTGTTGTACTTTTAAAACTTATCTTGGTCTTTAAAAATAGTGATCTAGCAGTGTGCTGTTTCCCATTACTACACAAGTAGGAAATCAGTAACAGATATCTGGAGGCACGGCAGTGCCCCATCCAAGTCGAGCACACGGCGGTACCATCCTTTTCTCGAAACAGTAGACAGCACTTTCAAGCCCCCTGTATCTCAGTTGTGGATAAAGCTAGAAGTCTGAATTTTTGGTTACCACGAGTATCTATTATAACTAGCTATATTTTCAAATTATACTATTCTAAACCTTACAGTTTACGAAATATTAGCAGTCAAAAGTCGCTACTTCTGTCACTCACTGACTCACCGATCATCAAAAATATAAGGAACTTCTAGCAGACAAACAAAAGTAAAACTTTGTATTTAGATAGTGTTTAGCATATAATGGAAGGAAAAATTCAAACATCTGTAAGTATTAATTACATTCTCAAAAAAATTTTGCTTGACAATAGTATTTAGAATCATGGAATAATGATTGTATTGCTGGTAGTCTTACGATAGCTTGCTGGGTTCATGTTCAGGAGATTGTTCAATTCCTGGTGCAGTAAATTATTATTATTTTAATGTAGCCATCACCTTTCTACTAATTGAAGAGTCATCAGAAATGACATGTGGCACCCAATTAGAGAATGCTTGTAATGTTGAAAAGTCCGTCACAGGACATGGGGCAAAAAATTCATACCAGGAGAAAAATTGTTAGATGTTGGTTTCAAACCACAACATGGCAGGGAGACACCATTGATCTGGGAGACACACAATCTGTTCTATATTATCTATGGTCTGTGTCATAGAGTAGAAACTCTGTGGAGTGAGTATTGCATACTGTCTTCTCTAGGATGTGATGGTTCTGCTCATCAACATTAAGCTACGATTGTCACGTGTTATCATTATACAAATACACAAACTTTACAATTGAAGTACCGATTTCCCGCAATAATTTTATCAGCAAACCAATGAAACTTACATAATTCGGAAGATGGTTTAATGTAGATGTTCACAATACAATAATTATGAGTGTACAAAGCCTTTAAGAGTGGTAAAATGGAGTAGATGTTTTCAAATCTATAGCTTGGATCATGATTTAAAATCTCCAACTTCAATAGAAAGTGAATGTAAAAAATTGAAGCGCTACCAAAAACTGTCCTAGTGATGATAGATATTAGAAAAACATTGACAGTAACATCAATGTCCAATTCAAAGAAATCGAAGTACAAAGAGCATTGAAAGGAAAATGTTCTAGAATGTAGGTGTTTTGGGTGCTGAAACGAACAATCCTAGGCAGGACCACAGACACATTACTAGACTGGCACTACCAAATACAGTATTATTGGTCTACCTGTCACTTTAATCAAGGTACCATCAATTATTTGTGTACGAATATAATAGTCGTAAGAAATACGGATAAACTGCCACGGATAAATTTTGCCACATTTAGAGTTTTGATGTAAAGGCTAAATTTTACTTAAGGCAGTGGCTTAGTGTGCAAATGTTGGCAATGAAATGTTTGCTTTATGTGGGTGTACATACAATAACCTGCCAGCTACAGAGCAGGAAGAGAATTAATTATTTAGACCTACTTCGTGGTCATCACGAAAGACTTTGCCCCTCAGTCTATGTGACTGATTTTCCGATGTGTCTCATTCGTCAGTCACTGACAACTTCAGCACACTACGCCACGACTGCCCTAAGTAAAATTCTGTTGTGTACTACACATTCTTGTTGATATTTCTGTAGTAATACATTCACTTATCTGCAACTTCCGTGTACTATGAAGTCCACAAACTGATGGGAAATACAACACTAACTTGTTGATATTTGTATAGTGATCCACCACAGGTGGCAGTACTGTACATGATGAAAGGATTGAACAATAACAATGTAATCGACTTTCCGGACTTCCCAAACACTGTTACTTCAAATCAAACAAAACCATACCAAACAGACAGGGAATGGGGTTTAAGAAAATTTGTGTCTCAAAGGACTACAAAAAATGATATCCCATCAAAAACATAAAATGTACAAAAATGCAAGTCTTGTGACGAATTCCTTCCAGCATAAAAAGTCGTGAGATCTCATGGGAAACTAAGTCAGTTATTTTAGTTAGCATTCATGAAACCACCTATTCAACACCTTGTCATAATTTTTTTATCTAATTAGTTATCTCCCAACATCTGTAGTGACTATATCAAAATTATACAACATTAGTTCTACAGTAGATATAATGACTTGACAATTGTATGGCAATGTAAACTAATATTTGAAATACTTTATGCAAATGAGAGGTATTTCATTCCTATGTGATTTCGTTTGGTTACATAGTGGAATATAAATTATTTATATATATCTATGTGGAACTGCCTGATCATTATACGTATTCTGATACGGTGAAATTGTAAAGTTATTATATGTATTATAGAGCTAAAGATGTATTAAACTAATATAGTTGCTATAAATGTTGGTAGATAACAAATAAGTGGTTCTATGAACACTAACTATAATAACTGACTTTGTTTCCCATGACAACATACACTAATATTAAAAAAAAACATTTATGCACATGTGAGTGTCCTTAATTCGTAAGTGATTACATTATGACAATGCGCAATTTGCTAGATTGTTAGATTTATTCTTATGTCTTTATATTACAGTGTGATTGCCAAGTCCTTATATTTATCATAGAAATAAAGATGTATAATTATGATATAGTCACTAGAGATGTTGGTAGATGACTATTAGAAAAAAAAAAAAATTATGACAAGGTGTTGAATAGGTGGTTCCATGAATACTAACTAAAATAATCAACTTGGTTTCCCACGAGGTTTCACAACTTTTTATGGTAGAAGGAATTAGTCATGAGACTTGCATTTTTGTACCTTTTTTGTTTTTGATAGGATAAAATTGAAAGAACCGAGCACAGCAGAAGCCCAATAATCTGGCAGGTTTGAGATCAACTAAGTGCTGGATTACTTAAAATGCCAAACTATTTGGTGATACCATACTTGTTATTATAACACAAGGTATCCAGAGGAAATAACTGTAACATGGTGTTTTGCAGTAAAATATCAATTAGCAGGATCATTATGTTAATATATTTTACTTTACTAAACAACACAACACAATATTTTAGGTTGTCTTGGAAAAAATCTAGATTTTTTTATTTAGTTATTTAATTTTGTCACTTGGCATAAAAGTTATTTCAGATGAAGACACTAAGAACTAGTGTTACATTCAGCAAATATTATGAATTTGTTTAGATACCCTGTGGCTTCTACCCTTCTGATTGTCTCCTTTTCTTTGATTCAATCTGTACAAGATTGTGTATAAGTTGGATGTTTAGTATATTCTGGATAATGGTATCATTGGTTAGTTCCTGCTTGATAGGTTCATTTTCATCCATTTAAATCCACTCTGTGAGTTCTTCCTCAGATACGTATTCCAAAGGTTTGCTGCTGGTTACACTTCTTACAACATCCAAAAATTCAGATACTAATTCATACTTTTTTTCCTCCTCAACATTGGAGATATCGAACCCTTTGTGTGATATACAATTAACATTTATACAGCAATGCTGTAATTTTACATTTTGTACTTAAATCCAAGGCATTGCAATAACATAGTCAGCATCTTGTACATTAAACTTTCAAAGAAAGTCAGTTAAATCAAGCCATTAATGAAAGAGCGTCTATAACAATGTATGAAGTTAGGATTACCCCTTCATCCAATAGTTGAATCAGTAAGGTAACATTAGGTAAGAGTGGACACTGCTAAGTTGTTCTGAACTAGGCAAAGTGTGTTTTAAAAAACAGAAATGGTTACAGTGCTGAACCATTTGTCATTTCATATTGCCAGAAGCTGGACTAATGGAAGTCTACTAAAATACTTCCAGATCATTCTTCCTATTACATTCCCCCCCCCCCCCAAGAGAATCAACACTGATATTCACACAAATAAAACAGTGTGCCCATAAAGTCATGGGGCAGTTATAATTGGCCGCGGAAAGACAAATAAGGTAAAGCCATCAACAATTCAAAGATAAATTTTGGTTTGAATACCAAAGTGCTTTACTAAAAATGGTCGGGGTTGAAGGTGGCATGCCACTGACTTCCTCCAGCCTTTGAAATGACTTAACCAGGCAGTTATAGTGGGACCTACAGTTTAATATGGATTCTGAATCACTGTGCAACTCTGTGTTTTTCATATCATTGCCAGAGGTAAAATAAGTGAAAAGTGGCATATAAAAATCCTAGGGCTGAGCAGGACAAAACAAAAAAGAAATTTGAAACCTTCGCAAATGAAAGAAAACTCTTCAAGTTTAAGTTACAGAAATTTCATTGTTATGTGCATGCAACTAATGATGCAACAACGAAATGATGTGAATTGCATAGCTGCAGCAGGTAATTCCAAGGAAAGTTCATTGTCTTCTGTGACTTGCTAAATTTGAATCCGTGATGTGTTCAGCATTAAAATTATTGTTGTACAATGAAGTAGTGTGTCAAAGAGAAGAGACCAGCAGTTGAAGAAAACTTGCAGTCTGTTGAACTAAAGATATTTTGGTAAGCGTTTGGTTATTAGACGAAACTGTAGAAACTATATTGCACACACACGTAAGAAGCCCCAAATAATTAAATGTGTTAAATGTGCACATGTGTTTGAAAACTACACTTCACGAAGACTACAGTCCGAAACGTTTTTAAAAAATGCCTCCGTTTTAGGGGTTGTATGTTGATATTCACTGCTCTAATAGACCCAAATGAGTTTTTTTTGTTTCACAGATGCTTCATTTAATTGACAATCACATAAATTTTCTAAAAAAGATAGTGTTTGGTGAAGAGGGCACTTATGTTTGTGGCTGCATTCATTGCTAGAATATGGGCTGATGAAAATCCTATTGCACTTAGTACCAAGTTAACTCCGCTCAGGTGAACATCTGGTGTGCCTTCGTACATGATAGGGAGAAAGAAAAAGCTGTCAACAATATGAAGATTGGTTTGACCACCACAGTGCTTTACTAGGCATGGTCCTGTTTGGACATGGTATGCTGTTGCCTTCCTCTGACCTTCGAACTGACTTACCCAGCCAGTTATAGGAGGACCAACAGTTTAACGTGGGTTCCAGGCCATGGTATGATAAAACTAGAGAGAGACAATTCTTTGTGGAGCAAACTATGACGTCAAACAACTACCTAGGTATGTTGCATTTGTACTCAGTGCTACAAATTCAAGATGAAGTTTGAAAGTGTCATCTTCCATAAAACATAAATGTTTGGGAGAAAGGATAAATATTTCCCCAGTGATCGTTTGAAGGGGTGGATTTAAGACATGGCTACCATGATACTTAACGCCTGTAGACACTTTCTCGTGGGGCTATGTGAGGCAACATGTGTATAGTTTTCATATCAAAGACATTGGCCATTTAAAGGAGGGCGTCGGAGAAATCTTTGAGTTTTTCTTTCATTTGAAAACTTCACACCTCATCTTGTTTCATTGTCTTTCTGTGACCAGTTAAAACTGCACTATACTGTTATGGACACACATTAATTTGCTCCCCTTGACTGACAGATAGCACAAGGAATTCAAGTTTTTCAAAAGTAGAGAAAAAATTCCTGAAAGGGAACTTTGTCTCAGAATTTTGTAGAAACTCCACAGAAATTCTGGCTATGTGTAAAGTATAGTAGTAAAGCAAAACACAATCAGTACCTTCACTACATGACAGCAATGGTGATGCTACTAATGACAGTGCTGCTAAAGCAGAATTGCTTATCACAGCTTTCCAAAATTTCTTCACACATAAATAAATAATAAAAAAGACAATGCTAATACTCTGAATTCGAATCAAGAACAGCTACCAGCATGTGTAATTTAGAAGTAGATATCTTCGGAGTAGAAAAGCAACTGAAATCACTTAGCAAAAGGAAGACTTCCGGTTCAGATTACAAATCAATTAGGTTCCTTTCATAGTATGCTGATGCAACAGCTCCATATCTAGTTATCATATAATTACAATTGCTCACTCAGTGGAAAGATCCGCATGGAAAGACTGGAAATTTGAACAAGTCACTCCAATATTCAAGAAAGTTAATAGGAGTGACCTGAAAAATTACAGACCCTTATCAGTGATGTCAGTTTGAAGCAGGATTTTTGAATGTATACTTTTTCCCAACATTATGAAATACCTTGAAGAGAATTACCTATTGACTCATAATCAACTTGTATTTAGAATTCAGCTCTTTACTCATATGAAGTAATCAGTCCTATCGACAATGGATCGGAGGTTAATTCCATATTTCTAACTTTCCGGAAGGCTTCTGTCACTGTACATCACAAGCTGCTTCTAATCAAATTGCATGCTTATGGAATATTGTTTCAGTTGTGCAATTGGATTTGTGATTTCCTTTCTGAAAGGACACAGTAAGCAATAATTTATGGAAAGTCATTGAGTAAAATACAAACAAAATCTGGCATTTCCCAGGGAAGTGTTATAGGGCCCCTACTATTCCTTGTCTTTATAAATGATTTAGAAGACAATCTAAGCCGCTGTCTTGGACTGTTCATGGTTGATGATGCTATTGGTTATCAGTAAAGTCAGCAGAAGATGAAATGCAACTGTAAACTAATTTAGATCTCTGCATGGTGCAAAAATTCTAAATTGATCCTAAATAATGAAACATGTGAGCAGTAAAAGAAATCCATTTACTTGATAAATCGCTCAAATCTACAGGCCATAAATTCAGCTAAATAGCAAGGAATTACAATTACATACAACTTTAATTGGAAAAAAAAACCATAGGAAATACCACAGGGGTGGCTAATAAAACACTGTGTTGTCTAGGGAGAATACATAAAAGTTGCAACAGTTCTACTAAAGAAACTGCATACACTACACTTGTTTGTGCTATCCTGAAGTATTGCTCCACACAGTGGGTTCCTCACAAGGTGGGGCTAATGGATGATATTAAAATTGTTTAGAGAAGGGCATTATTGCAATAATTTTAGGGAAGGGCATTATTGCAATATTGGGGGGGGGGGATGTCAACCCAAATGATACAAGAGTTATTCATAGTGACAGAATCTATTTGCAAAATTTTTTCGCCAACTTTCTCCTCGGATTGTGAACATATTTTGATCACCAACTTTCTCCTCAGAATGTGAACATACAGTAAAACTTCCCTCAACGGCCACTTCCCAAAAACGGACTCCTCTCAATGGCAGACATTTTAAAATTCCCCTGCAAAACAACATTAGCCCTTATGTTAAAATTATTCTGAATAGCGGACATTCTCAATAATGGACACCGTAATATGTCCTCAAACAACAATTAAAACTTCCAAATAATGGACAGCGTGAAAGAATCAGTGCACTCTTGTGTGTCAAAAGTCGGATTCCATTGATCGCAGAGATACAGGGTAAAAAGTTTTGGATAAGCCTTGGACTAGTTATCATTTGTATACCTATTAGAAGAATTGGTGTATTGTAGTAGTCCTACAGTACATATACAAAATTTAAGCATTACACACTTCCTGCAGCAAGGGCCAAATTGAGCAAATAGATAGTTTTTGAGCATTACGTGTGGTCTAGGGCGGGCTTTATACAGCTTATAAAAGCACAAACTTACAATGGAAAGTCCAGGTTGGAATGTCTGTAATGTAGATAGAAACTCACCATAAAGACAATCAATGAGCTGGTGACAAACACGTAGAATCACATTCACACAAATGAAATTTTTAGCCACAACCTTTATTAAAAAATAGACACACATACAATCACTTAGACAAGTTTGAACATAACTCTTGCACACTTGAAACCATCTGTAGCCAGTCGGACGCAACAAGCATCTTGACAGTGAGTGACAAAAAGTAGAGGGGAAGGACGTCGGTCAAAGAAAGCAACAGAATGTTTGACACTGTATGGCAGAGTGTAAGGGCTCTAACAGGTGAGAATCTGAGATGCAGCTTGGAACGTAGTAAAGGAAAGAGACGGGAGAGTGAAAAGTGGGAGGTACACAGTGAAAAGTGTGTGTAAAAAAATTATGGAACACTGAAATTTAATAATTCATACCTGCCAACATTCAAAACATAAAAATCAGGGGATCCAGATTTTAAAATCTAGAGATTATTGAAAAAATCAGGAGATATGTACTATTAAAAAACTGCAGCTCATTTTAGTATAAACCTTACAATTACTAATTTCGACCTCTTCCTATGATTTCACAATGCTATACCGCAATAGAAATGCACACTATTTAATACAGTTTTTATTCTACATGTTTGAAAGTTTTACAGTGTGTAGATACATCCTTTAGGAGCAATATTTTCATTTCTCCACTGTGATGCATCTGTCAGCACTCACCAATTCGTTAACTCTCTGCACATAGCCTGAAGTGTGTGCAGTATGAGGCCTGTCGCTGCGAGGATGATCCTCAATATTGCCGTGACCACTTTCATCACATAACCTGCTTGCCCACCAACTAACTGTACTGCGATCAGCAGCAGCATCTCCATACACCTTTCTCCAATCTCTTGTGGATGTTTCCCACTGTCTCGCTTTCACAATACAGAAATTCAATGACAGCACATTGCTTCTAACAAACGTCAAATATAGCAGCCATCTTGAAGACATGCTGTGACAGCGCCACTCACGGGAACAGGTTGCACTAAGTTTGAAAACAAGTGGGAAGGATGTATTTACACACGGTAAAACTTTCAAACATGCAGAATGAAAACTGTATTTTTTTTTTTTTTTTTAATAGTGTGCATTCCTTTTTGAGTGACCCTCGTAAAAGCTATAAAAACACTTGCAGTAACCCAAAAGTTAATTACATACTAATTATGTGTCTTGTAAATGGATTGTTTTTTGGATAAAGCAAAGTGCACAGCTGTATTTTTGTGGTATTCTGCTATCTGGAGAGACATTTTATGGAACAAGTGATGCACTTGGTCATCACTTTAATAAAACTATGAAAATAATCAATTAGCATATATCAACATCACTTTCACTTTTATCAGCAAATTTCAGTTTTATATTGTTACACTTATCATTTCTTCTGTGCTTCTTTGTTTGTATGTGTTTTGATAAAAAAATTTTCCAGCATGTGATATGGAAACAGTAAAAAGGCCAAACAATGGACCTTTTCTGGATTCGATAATTCGAAAATTGTTCCAAAAACTAAAGAAACAGTTATCTTTTTGCCAAACTGAAATACCAAGACCAGATAAAACAGTTGTTTAGACGAAAATTGCATTCTGCATTTTGTGTATCAAGCTAACAGTCTTTAACTATCCACCCAAAAAGTTTGCACTTTTCCATCACCATGTCAGCAGCCCACAGCTGCCAGCGAATCAAATTTTAATTTCTTAAAACAGCTAGTAGCATGTATTTTATAAACAATTTTTTTTTCTTCAAAAACGACTGGGGCATAATATGCTCTAAGTGTGAAAGGCTCATGTCACAATTTCATTCTTCTGATGAAAGCACCTATAGGCAGCGATGAAACTTATGCCAGATAAAATGTTAAAATAATAAATCTAAAGCTTGGTGGTGCAATATGATTATTTTTTTATCTCACATAGTTTTTGTCCACATGATGGAACACATGAAAGACCTTTTTATTTGTTTTATGGATCTGACAACTAAATGTTTTATGTGGAGTACGTGAGTCTTCATGACTCAAAATTTCCACTGACGATGTTCCATCGTGTTAACGAAATTGATATGTGATCTTTTTAAATAAATATTTCATATTGCTCCAACGAGTTGGAAATTTGTTATTTTTATTGTATTATTATGGTAGACTAGAATATTAGCCGTTGTGTAATTATTCTAAAGCAACTTGTGCAGCTGCATATTTCCTTATAGGCTACAGTAAATTTAACATGGTAAATAAAATTTAACCAACTATATTCTAAAATGAGTGACACTGTTATAGTCCAAATGTTGGCAACGCCTCTGCTAATATGGCAGTCGATTGGCAGCCAGAAATTTGAAAAAACGGTTGAGGTGACAAAGTGATTGATCTATAGCTTAACCCGAGATTGAGTGGCAATAGTTTCGTTGTGAGATGACAAATCCAATAAATGTGAAAGCAGAAAACCTTCACTGAGGTAAAGCATATTACATTAAAATCTAATACTTGAAACAAGCTATTAGCTACATAAAACAGCTATTGCACCAACTTAGCTGCCTATCACTGTCCACAGTAGGTCTTACTAACACACACGGCATGGTAAGTACTCCATAGAGATATGAAATGGAATAATCACACAGACTCAGTCATGAGTAACATGGGCATTCCAGTTTGGTTTATTGATAAAATATCAAGAAAGAAGATAGTTAACAAATCACTCTTGCAACCCAGCACAGAATAATGTTTAAGTGTGTGGGACCTGTCCAAACAGGTGTAATAAGGGGTACTGAAGCAAACTTAACACAGTATTCTAAGCCTGCTAACATAGTATCAAAAACTACACACCATTCCTGTTGAGATGACAAAATTAGATTAATTACAGTGTGGATGGGGGCTTTTAAACAATCATTGATCTCACACAGCTTACAACTTCTTACATCAATACAACAAGGAAATCCCTAATAACTGGTACAGTACAATGAAATATACTCTCCGCAATGCACTTCACATTGGTGATAAAGAGTACAGATGTAGATATGATCAACCTGACAAAGAGCCAAATCTACACTTTACGGCTCAAAAATCACATAGTTCAGACCACAACTTTTGTTTTCAGGCATTGAAAGAAGACAAAGATTTAACCAACTGGCTAAAAATTTAATCACATACCACACAGTAAATACTGCACAATGAAGAGTTTTTAAAGCCCTAACCACAGAAGAGACTATAAAATTTCTTTCTTATAGTAGACACTACATGTAAATCCTACCCAAACTTTCTCAATTTCCCAATGGTCCCATTTATGTCTTTATCTGTGTTTCCCAATGGTCCCATTTGTATGTTGATCTGTGTGTGCTTGCTTGTGTGTGTGTGTGTGTGTGTGTGTGTGTGTGTGTGTGTGTGTGTGTGTAAACAAACAGGGATAGAGTGGTCAGGAGAAAGAGAAACTCAAATACGTTTTCCACATCCAACACCAACATAATGAAGACTAAGAGAATATGAAAGTAATATTGCAAATCAACAACTGCGAAACTTAATGTTTTTGAATGCTAACTCTTCTATGTCAACATATCACAGTGAAAACACATTTACAGGAGTTCAGAAACATATTAAATGATTGCACTATACTGAAATGAAAAATACAGTATTTTTATCCATACTAAGTAACTAATATGTTACTCAACATGAATCATCATCACAAAAATTTGTTATTGAATCTCTAGCAACATTTCACGCTGAAATAACAACTGGTATTTAGTTGTGCAGTTTAACTTACCACATTTTTTCTTCGAGCCATGCTGCCAAAAAATGTCTAACTTCTATGGGAAAATGTTCTCCATAAACGGCGCGCACCTGGAGAAGCGCATCGCCTTGTAGTTGTTGAGCTTTCGTCCACAACGACATGGAGCTGTCGTCCGATGAACGATCTAAAAAACATTCAATCCCTTCAGCTTCAAACTGCTCACGGCTCTTTCACGAGGAAAACTGTTCTGTATACTCACTTGACTCTTCAAAGCGACATGAAGGCCGTTCATTACTCTCATCTGACATGACGAAGATTATACAAGAATTTGCAACTGCGAAATATACTTTATTATTACTAAAAACGGATATTCGACCTCAGCAAAAAATATAAACAATGCGTTCCCCAATTCCACAGCCGGAAACCCCAAAGATGTTTAAATCATGGTATCAAACAACGGCAACTCTGCAAGTATGCCTTAAACACTCAAAAATTTGTCACTATTCACTGAAATATGAGGACATAACCCGACCAAGCTCTTGGGCCTTCAATACTACGCGCTTGCTTAGGTGACGGTGAGACGCTCAAGTTATGTTTTCTTCTAACGAAGATGTCAATGTATCCATCACACTGCAACACACACTTACCGAAACGTTCAACTGCTCTTTTCAAGCAATTGTCGTTTTTCCTGGTCTGATGAGTAATAAACTTTCTCTATGCAGCAGTACCTGGAAAATATGACACAACCAATCTGCACGTTCCAGGAATTACAAAAAAAAGTTAAAACATACAGTATCACGTGACCTACGCATGCGCAGAACTAACTTTCGCATGGCGTACTACAACGGTATGTGAAGATGTTAGTGTGAATGGTACTCAAATATTTGTTTACTGTTATTTTCTGATATAATTAAATGGACCCACGTGTAAATTACTAAAAATGGAATAACTTTATTTTTCATTCCGTAAAATGGATCATTTGAAAGTCACTGGCTAATTAATTTTTCTTTAGTTACAATACTTTATAAAAAGAAGGAAATAAATAGTTTTAAAACATCTTTTTTACTACTCTGAAGACCGAAAGCCAATGTTGATGTCGTTTCCGGATAAACCGGAACTGTCATAGTTCTACTTCCTACCCGGCCCAAACCAAAATAAATAAACAACACAACATGCCAAAGATATTACTCAAAACGACTACAATTATCGTTGACAAAAATTGCTGAACTCTAAATTGCCATACAAGAAAAATTGTCCCCCATGAACACTAAAAGACCATTAAAATGCTTGTTTATATCCATCGACACAACTAATGGACACCCTTACACAGTGCAAAAATGTTGTATTACGACGTCGGAATTGAGGAAGTTAAGGCCAATTTACTCTGTCATGTCGGGGTACGTCAATGTGTATTCAGACTGTGTACTGTGATTCACACTCACCCCGTTTACATGGGCTCCCAAAACCGAATTTCGTAAACCGATCTCCCAATTCCGCTTTTGGATGGTCATGTAAACACTCCAAAACCGATTCTGGAAATCCGCTTCCCAAAAGCGGTTTTCCAGTTCCACAAACGATTTTCTAACCCATGTAAACGCACCAAATTTTGAAGCGTTCTTGCCTTGTCAGATTATGTTGTCTTGATGAGAATTTTCGGCACATATGGAAAGAGTGATATTTTCTAATGTGAAATAAAAGTATAAATATTAGAGTGAACATAAATCTGTGTATTTAAATAAAGAAAAATGGCGATTGTGCTGACTAAATCAGGAACTAAATCAGCTGTTTTTCAGCCACCATGTAAAGTGGATTAGGAAATCCGATTCGGGCTATGCCATTTAAACACGACGGCAAAAAACTGTTTCCGAAAATCGGTTTTCGTCTTCCGGAAGATGTGTTGCATGTAAACGGAGTGACTATGCATCACGCCAATCTGCTTAGCGCATCAGCAACTTTTGGCACTGAGGTCATGAGTTACCATCTATTATGTAAAAAGCAGTAGTTTAGTATTGAAATTGAGGAAAAAACATCGTTAAATTTTGTTGACAGACACAGAAAACTTTAAAAAGTTTTTTTTCCTTGGCAAAATAGTGTGGTAAAGTGTTGGAGAATGGAACAACATTTCAAAACATGGAAATATATCTTAAAGCGAAAATATCAATATACAAAAATATCAAACAATATGTAAAAGTGAACATAAGCCAATTAACACTATCAGTCACGTCACGTTCTGACAGACCATCTACAATACGTTTCTAATGGTGTCGTTCACACTGCCCATCAAACAACTGTCACGTCAAGCGTTTTCGCGAAGAAAGACGGAACGATCGTCAGCCAACATCAAAAGGTAACCAATTTTCGTCACTCTGACACATGTTGTAGTAGGCGATTACAATGATTACACGCAACTGTACATTCTTAACCTTTACTTTGTTGTTACATTTTTTAGTAGGAAGTTGCAAATTATATTATATATATATAATTGTTTATTGACTGTTCTTCCGTTATAAAAGCGAAGTCGGATATCTGAAACAGAAATAGGGTTATGGTTTACAATAGCTTAACAGAAAACACTGAAGCAAACCATATGCATGATTAAGATTTAAGTTAATGATACAATTTACATTACTTACTGCTAACATTTTAAATGAAAAAGTCTCTAATAATTAAGGGGAAAATTCGGTTGTGTATGACGTAATTAACAATGTAAGGGGAAGAAGGCAATGGATAAATTAAACAGGCTCTATTTATTCTCTTATAAAAATTGTTTGAGGTGTTAATAGTTTTATATTTTCGTTTGATAAGAAATCGCGATATTTGAAATATTGTTGTTTCACTTCCCATCATTTTACGACTTTTTCGTGATTGGTGACCAAGTTTACTTCAGGAGTTAAAAAAATTAAACTTTGTTCTTTCCTCAAAATCAGTATTCCATTACAACGTTTCACATAATGGTTAGACCCTTATAAGGCCAATTCACACTGTCCGTCACGTCACGTCACGTCACCGTCCGTCAGAACATTCCGCAATGTATTTCTAATGGCGGCATTCACACTGTCCGTCACCGGACCGTCACGTCACGTCAACGTCCGTCAAGCTTTCTCGAGAAGAATGTTTTGACGGAACGGCCGTCTGCTAACATCGGAAGTTAACCTATTTTCGTCAAGCGAATTACATGTTGCAGTCGACGATTGCACTGTTTATATGCAAATGTGTCTTATTCATCTTTGTGTTGTTGTTATACCTCGTTTTAGGGGTAAATCTCAAATGTTTCATGACGACTTAAATATTTTTGTCAATTGAGTGTCACCCTAAAATCGAGGTCGGATATCTGAAACCAAAAATTGGTTAATGTTACGTAACAATGTAACAGAAACGACTGAAGCAAACTGTTTATTTGAATAAGATTGTAATTTGATTACGCATTTTTCATTAAATAACACTTTAAATGGAAATGTCAGTTCTAATGAAAGACAAAAATTCAGTTGTTTACGACGTATTAACAATGTCAGCATGCAAATCGTAATGGTTAAAGTATACAGGCGCTATTTATGCCCTTACAAGTATGGTTTGATGTCTTCATATGTTTATTTTTTCGCTTGAAAATAGATGTCGATGTTTTGAAATGTTGTTTCAGTTCCCAGTAAGTTGGCCAAAAACATACACTGTAAAGTTTTCTTTGGCCGTTAATAACATTTAGAGTTGTTGTTCACCCTTTCCAGTATTAAACTATGACTTTCTACATAACAGATCGCCACTCATAACCTCACTTTCAACATCGCGTATTGAGATGAACGAATTGACGTGACGGACACGGACGGACAGTGTGAATACAACTTGACGTGACGGTTCCGTGACGTGACGTTGACGTGACGGACAGTGTGAATTGGCCTATAACCTCACTTCAAAATTCGGTATTGGGCTGAGCGAATCGATGTGACGGAATACACCTTATGTGAACACACCTTGACGTCATGATGCCATGACGTAACAGACAGTGTGAGTTAGTCTTAAATAGAGTATATTTACTTTATCCATTACGACTTTCCCCTTACATCGTAAATGACGTCATAAACAATTGAGTTTTTCTCTTGCATTAGTGCTGACTTTTCATTTAAAATATTAGGCTAATTAATGAAATTTACTTCATTAACTTACAATCATATTCATATAAACTGTTTCCTTCAGTTTTTTGTTACGCTATCACGAAACATAAATAAATTTTCCGTTTCAGATTGATGGCCAGTTCCAACACGACCGAGTGAGGTGGCGCATTCGTAACACACTGGACTCGCATTTGGAAGGATGGTGATTCACATCCACATCCAGCCATCCAGATTTAGGTTTTCTGTGATTTCTATAAATCACTCCAGGCAAATACCAGGATGGTTCCTTTAAAAGGGCACGACTAATTTCCATCCACATCCTTGCCCAAACATTTCGATTCTAAGCTCCATCTTTAATGACCACACTGTTGACAGGACGTTGAACTACAATCTTCCTTCCTCCTTCCTTCCTGTCCATCATGTCACGTCCCATCAGAATATTCCATAATGTATTTCTGATGGTGACATTCACACTGTCTGTCACTAGACTGCCAAGTCACGTCACATGCAGATTTCTCAAAAATAAAGTTTTGATGGAAGGTTCCTCTGCTAACATCGGAAGTTAACCTATTAACGATTTTCACGTTATAGAAGACGATTACACGCAAATGTGTCTTATTATACTGAAGTTTATTAGTCTTCTTTGTTATAGCAGTATAGTGTAATTGTTCCATGATAACTTAGATATTTTCTCCTTCGAGTGTTATTCCAAAATCGAGGTTGGATATCTAAAACAAAAATGGTTCATATTTTACAATAGAGGCAGAAAAGTCTAATCCAAATAGTGTTTACGAATGTGGCTGTAAATTAATAAAGTAACGCCATTTATAAACATATTACATTAAAAAAGTCAGTGCTAATTTAGGAGATCAATGCAGTTTTTATGACATTATTAACATTGTTGAGGGGAGACTCATATGAATAAAGCAAATGCACTTTATTTGTTCTCTTACAAGTGTTGACTGATGTAGACATTTTCGCTTGTAAATGGACATCTATTTTTTCAAATATTATTTCACTTCACAGCACTTTAGCACACTAAGTTGGCCAAAAATATACAGTATAAAGTTCATTTTGGCTGTCAATAAAATTTATCATTGTGACATCAAACTATGACTTTTTACATCACAGATGGTAACTCATAAATACATTTTTAGAGTTGGGTATTGGGCTAAGCAAATTGACGTGAAGTACAGTGTGAATAAACCTTTATGTTGTACTATTGTTTTTGATAATTATAGTTTAGATTGGTATATAAAATTCTCATAAATAAACATTCAATATTATTGTCAATTTAATTCTGAACAGAAGATTAAATACCAATGTAAGTTTGTATTAATGGAACATTTTAAGTAGTTCAGGGAAGTTATTTCAGTCATTCTTACGTAAATATATTCATTTCAGCGTCAATGATTCCTGGATTTTAAGGCCATTATTTTATAAAACATTAATTAAAGAAAACCATTTTCACTAATAAAATTTTAAAAACTGTATTTGCAGCACTATAAGATACTTGTTGTACAGACTTTTACAAACTGAGTGTCTTGATCAACCAGCAAAAGACAGCCAACTACCTACTTGTTTCATTTATTTTTAAACACACGAAAGTAACCAGTCAGAGTTATTTAATATACGTCATGCAAGTATTCTACATTTAAACGTGTAACATCTATGTCAAAATAAGAAATCAATGAAGACATATTCAGAAATTAAAACAAAATATAAAGGGTTATTCTGCAAAAAATCGAAAGAAAAGTTCTTGACATCCCTACACCTCTTCTTATTCCTTATCCTCTACTCCATGTAATGTCACAATGTGTCAGTGCTGTGATGTGACGGCCAGTGTGTCTTCGCCTATATCTGACCTCACTTTATGGACACACAATTGAAAAAAAAAATTAAGTACTCATCAAACATTTCCAGTTAACCACTAAATCAAAGTATAACAATAAAATTAAGATTAAAACGACACAGTTGCATCTAATATGTGTATTCACCTACTGAAACACCAGTGAACATGACCAAAATTGGTTGACTTCCAATGTTAACAGACAACCACTCCGCCAAAACTTCCTTCTCGAGAAAGCTTCATGTGACATGACATCATGACAGTTCGGTTACAATGTAATTGCATTGCGAAATATTTTGACAGATTGTTACATGATGTGATGTGACAGATAGTGCGATTGGCCCTTACAATGGTAAATTTTATTAATATTCAAAGCAAGCTTTATAAGTAATAGCCTATTTTTGATCAGTATAAGCCCAATTCACAGTGTTCATCATGTCACAGCATGTTCCATCAGGACATTCCACAATTTATGCAAAACTGTGGCATTGACACTACTCATCACTGGATCGTGCAACGAGCTTAAATTTAATAGTGTGTCAATAGGACCGCCATGTTTGAGACAAACTGAACTGATGAGTGCCATGTTAGTTGGGGTAATCGGCTGACAGCTCCCCACTCGGGAATTTTACCTATTTAAGACCAATTCACACTGTCCATCATGGCATGTCACGTCACCGTCTGTCAGAACACCACACAATGTATTTCTAATGGCGGCATTCACACTGTCCGTCACTGGACCATCATGTCATGTCAACGTCATGTAAAGCTTTCTCGAGAAGAATGTTTTCACGGAACGGCCGTCTGCTAACATCGGAAGTTTACCTATTTTCGTCACGCGAATTACATGTTGCAGTCGACGATTGCATTGTTTATATGCAATTTATTTTATTGTTATACTTCGTTTTAGGGGTAAATCTCAAATGTTTCATGACGCCTTAAATATTTTTGTCAATTGAGTTTCCCCCTAAAATCGAGGTCGGATATCTGAAACCAAAAAAATTTTTATGTTATGTAACATTGTAACAGAAAAGACTGAAGCAAACTGTTTATTTGAATAAGATTGTAATTTGATTATGCACTTTTCATTAAATAACATTTTAAATGAAAAAGTCAGTTCTAATGAAAGACAAAAATTCAGTTGTTTATGACGGTACTAACAATGTCAATGGGAAAATCGTAATGGATAAACTAAACAGGCGCTTTTTATGCTCTTATAAGTATTGTTTGACGTTTTCATATGTTTATTTTTTCGCTTGAAAATAAATGTCGATGTTTTAAAATGTTGTTTCAGTTCACACCAAAAAAATACACTGTAAAGTTTTCTTTGTCTGTCAATAACATTTAGCGTTGTTGTTCCCTCAATTCTAGCATTAAACTAAGACTTTATACAAAACAGATCGCTAGTCATAACCTCACTTTCAACATCGCGTATAAAGATGGTCATATTGATGTGATGGATACTGACGGACAGTGTGAATACAACTTGACGTGACGGTACCGTGACATGACGTTGACGTGACAGACAGTGTGAATTGGCCTTTACAGTTCTACATTTTAAATAAAGAATGACTATTGAATATGGATGTGCATTAAGGTCCGTCAGACTTTTTCGAAGCTGACGTCCCTGGTAGTAAATTTCGTAAAAAAAGCGATAATGAATCATCACCAACCTGTCAGTATTAAAGTTCCATTTAGAAGTATAACAGTTAGCTCAGGTTTGCAATAACAACGAAAGTGCCACTGCGAAAACATCTATGTTGAATTTAATGCAAGTACATGGTCTAAACGAGCTGCTAAACATACAGTGAACATAAATTGTTTAGACGAACAATCATGACCATAAATCTTCATCTGCTGTTAATGTGTTGTACCAACTGCATTCATATAGTCTAGTATACACTTATCTTGTGTTTAATAAACTTTTAAGTCTACAAATTTGAAAAATTGCTGTTAAAGGGTTTGGTTAAAAACTTTTGTGGACGAAATTTGTGTACAAAGACGAAGGTGACAAAAAATACTGCAGTTAAAAATGCGCCTACATCATATGCCACAAAAACATTCCACATCAAAATAAGGTGTCGTTAATAACTTTTCTTGTTGCCATGCTGAAACAAGTAACATTTAGTACGCGAAATTTTAATACAAAGATGAAAGTAACAGAATATTGCAATAAAATGTGCCTGGATCAGCTGCCACATAAGCATTCCACACCAAAATAAGGTATCATTAATCATTTTCGTTGTTACTATGCTGAAATAAGTATATATTTGTTGCAAATAAAACAGACATATACAAGTGAAAAAATTATGGCTGTCACTACTGCTTCCACAATTTGCACTCGTTGCATGTCAACCATGCTCGATCAGGTAATGTCAACAACATATGAAAATGTTTTTAAAGAAGATGTACACACTCACAAGTATGGTTTCATCACTCACAGGAGCAAAAGAAAAGTTTAGGGGTTTCATGCAGCTGTGGTTTCATTGGGGATGTAGATATGTGGGAGTTGGGGAAACAAATGAGACTCTTCCATTCTTTTTCGGGGTTTGCTCAAGAGATAGGAAAATAGCAGAACAGGAGGGGAAGATTAGAGCCCTTCAGGCTGATTTGGATAGACCGAGGGAGAAACTGATGAGGTTATGGGGGGAGGAGGGCAACCAGAGGGGGGAAGTGATAGCTGGGAACAAGGGCTAGAGAAAGAGAACAGTGTCTGACAGTTTCGCAATTGGCACAACCAATAGATTTTACCACTATCACAGCTGAGTAAGGAAGAGGCTGCAGTAGAAGAAGGAGTAGTTAAGATGCCACAGAACTTCATCAGGAAACCACCAGTTTCAAAAAAAGTAGAAAGTACGAAGAAAGTTCTGTTGCTAGGTAGCAGCCATAGAAGAGGTGTGTACCAGATTTTGCAGAAAAAATTAGGTGACAGGTACCAGGTCACAAACTTTTTCAAGCACAGTGCATCTCTTAGCCAGGAGGTAGAGGATTAGGTTCCCTGTGCAAAGAATTCACTAAACAAGATCATGTTGTGGTAGTGGGTGGAGTGGAAAACAGTATCGATACGGATCAGGGCTACACTATTGATTGTGACCTGGTGAAAATAGCCTCTGCAACGACCCACACAAATGTTTGTCTGCTGCCTGTTTTTCTGCAACATGATCAGCCCCAGCTGAACCGCTCTGTCAGGAGGGTCAATATGGAGTTAGTCAGTTGCGTAGGGTGGCCACTCTGTCAGACATTAGTTTGGTTCCTGTTGAGGCTATAGATATGTGGGACTTAACAAGGCATGGCCTACACCTCAATAGGAAAGGAAAGGGTAAACTGGCTGGGTTAATAGCAAAAACCTTCAGGGGGGACACTGCAATTCATGAATGTACCTTTTTTTAAGGCTAAGACCAGGGTCCAATGGGAAGCTCAGGCAGACATGTGCTAAAGATGCTCAAAACTCACACGAATCTCACAAAAGTAAAGTAAAAAATAATGTTACCATCTTTCACCAAAATATTGGGGGATTAAAGAACGAAGTAGATGAGCTACTGGTTTGTTTAGATGACATAGAATCAGAGAATATAATAGATATACTATGCTTATCTGAGCATCACATTGTGATAGATATGGAAAAAGTAAACATAAGCACTTACAAACTAGAAGCACATGTGAATAGTGAGAATAAAGTGAGAGGAGGAGTTGCCATCTATGTCAAAAGTTATTACAGTGTAAAAAAAGGTTAGAAACACAAAAGTTTTGTGTAGAGGAACATATAGAAGCATGTGCCTGTGAACTTAAACTGAGAAAAGGCCCTTCTTTTATAATTGTAACAGTATATAGATCCCCTTTAGGAAACTTTCAGTTATTTATGAAAAAATTGGATGCCTTGTTGTGCTATCTGTCAGATAAAGGAAAATAAATTATTATTTTTGGTGATTTCAATGTTGAACTGCTAAAGGAATGTAATAGGAAGAATCACCTGGAAGTCTTACTCGGTTCTTTCAATTTGTCATCTTTAATTGATTTTCCTACTCGGGTAGCAAAGGAAAGCAGCACACCAATAAATAACTTTTTTATAGACCAAGATAAGTTCAAAAACGTAAATGCTTGCCCTGTTGAGAATGGTCTTTCCGATCATGGTGCACAACTAGTTACAGTGAATGACATAGTTCCTCTCTGTAATACAAAACAGCCTTCCAAAGTTGTGCGTTCAGTTAACGATTCAACAATTAGAAGTTTCAGGGAAAATCTACAGCAGTTAAAGTGGGATGAGATGTATAAGGAAGCTGATGCTGATTTAAAATACAACTTATTTCATCATAAATTTGTAAGAGTATTTGAAAATTGTTTCCCCAAGAAAATAGTTAAATATAATTATAAGAAACCATGGCTTACTAAAGGAATAAGAATATCTTGTAACCGTAAAAGGGAACTGTATCTGACAGTAAGAAAGAGCAATGACCCAAAAACAGTAAAATATTATAAATACTACTGTGCTAAATTAAGAAAAGTTATTAAAAAGTCCAGTAGCATGTGCACCATGTCTAAGATTAGTATCCCTGATAACAAAATTAAAACAATTTTGAATATTATTACCAGGGAGACAGGCAGCCAAGAGCACAGGGAGACAGGATTGCCATAAAAGTGAATGAAAAGTTTACAACTAACAAGCCAGAAGTTGAAAACATTTTTAATAATTATTTTTTAAATGTGGAGAAAATAGGATCTAAATGTTCATTACAGGAAGTTATGCATTTAATGGAACGGGCCATACCCACACAATTTGATACAATAGAAAATCCACCCACCTCACCTTCTGACATTAAGATAATAACAAACTCTCGCAAGAGTAAGAGCTCACATGGAATTATTGGTATTTCCAGCACGGTACTGCAAGCTTGTTCTTAAGATATAAGTATGATTCTTAGCCACATATGTAATTGTTCTCTGGAGCAAGGTGCTTTTCCCGATAAACTGAAGTATGCTATTGTTAAACCACCACACAAAAAAGGAGATATGTCTGATGTCAACAACTACCGCCCAATCCCACTTCTACTTGAAAAAGTAATGTATTCTAAAGTAGTTTCACACATAGGTAAAAGTAAAGTTCTAACAAAATGTAAGTATGGTTTTCAGAAAGCCTTTTCAACATAAAATGCTATATATACTTTCACCAATGTATGAGGTGCGTCCAGAAATTAAGTTCCGTTTGGTTATAGAAAACGAACGGGTACAGATACAGAAAAAATATTGATTGTACATATATCTACAACTCTTAAATTACTTTTCTACATAGCTTCCGAAATTTTGTAGGCAATTGTAATAGCATGGCACAAGGTTTTGTGTGCCTTTTTCATAGACTGTTGCCGCCTGTGTATTCAACCATGTGGTAACATGTTCTTTCAGCTCGTCATCATCGTTGAAGTGTTGTCCACCAAGGACAGTTTTAGGTGTAAGAAGAGGATTACTGTCAAAAGATTTTTTTCACGATAATGCCTGACCTCACACACCGAATGTGACTTAACAATTCATACGGAAAGTTCAATGGGACCTGTTTGATCATCCTCCTTACAGCTCGGACGTCTCTCCTAGCGACTTTCATCTCTTCTTACACCTAAAATCTGTTCTTTGTGGTCAACACTTCAACGATGATAAAGAGCTGTTACCACATGGTTGAATACACAGGCGGCAACCTTCTGTGAAGGATGCATGTAAAAACTTGTGGCACACTATGACAACTGCTTACAAAATTTCGGCAGTTATGTGGAAAAGTAGTTTAAAGTTGTAGAATTTTGTGCCATCAAAATTTCTTCTGTATCTGTGTACAATTTCATTTTATTACCAAACGGAACTTACTTTCTGGACGCGTCTCGTAATATTAAATACTCTAAATAACCGTACATCACCCATTGGGATTTTTTGTGATCTTTCCAAGGCTTTTGATTGTGTAAATCATGGAATTCTTCTACATAAACTAAAGTATTGTGAAATGAATGAGACAGTGTACAAATGATTTACATCATACCTAACAGAAAGAGTGCAGAAAGTTGACACAGGTAATTCACATAATATGCAAAAAACAGCTGAATCCTCAAACTGGGGAACAGTCAAAATTGTGGCGCCACAAGGTTCGGTCTTCGGCCCTATGCTGTACTTAATATATATGAATGACTTGCCATTCTATACCCATCAAGATGCACAGCTGGTTCTTTTTGCTAATGATACAAGTATAGTTATCACACCTGAATGACAAGAACTAACTGAAGAAATTGTAAATGACATCTTTCAGGAAATCATTAAGTGGTTCTCAGATAATGGGCTATCATTAAATTTTGATAAAACACAGTACATACAGTTCCGTACAGTAAATGGAATGACACCATTAACAAATGTAGACTTTGATCAGAAATCTGTATCAAAGGTAGAATATTCAAAACTTTTAGGTGTGTGAATTGATGAGGGATTGAACTGGAAAAAACACATTGAAGATCTGCTGAAACATTTGAGTTCAGCTAGTTATGCTATTAGGGTAATTGCAAATTTTGGTGATATACATCTCAGTAAATTAGCTTACTATGCCTATTTTCATTCTCTGCTTTTGTATGGCATCATTTTCTGAGATAATTCATCATTGAGTAAAAAAGTATTCATTGCACAAAAGCGTGTAATCATAATAACTGTTGGAGCCCATCCAAGATCGTCCTGCAGACACTTATTTAAAGAGCTATGGAACTTCACAGTAGCTTCACAGTATATATATTCACTTATAAAATTTGTTATAACCATTCCCACCGAATTCAAAACCAATAGCAGTGTACATAACTACAACACTAGGAGAAAGAATGATCCTCTCTATTCAAGGTTAAATCGTGATTTGGCACAGAAAGGGGTGAATTATGCTGCCTTAAAAGTCTCTGGTCACCTACCAAACAGCATCAAAAGCCTGACAGATAGCAACCTAACATTTAAAAATAAATTAGAAATATTTCTGAATGGCAACTCCTTCTACACTATAGATGAATTTTTAGATATAAATTAGATAATCTGAAAAATATGAAAAAAATTGTGTCATGTAATACTTAGTACAAAGTAATTGTTTGTAAAGACACCTTTCATTAATCTCACACATTCCACATCATTATGAAGTATCATATTCATGATCTATGGAACAAGTACTAATCTAATCTAATGAATTTTTAACATTGTTGTTTCCCCAATTAGAGTATTTTTTTCTTTTAGATAATGTACAGTAACTCGCAACCTTACTTTCAACATAGGGTGTTGGTCTAAGCGAACTGACATGATGCAGAGTGTGACCACACCATGACATGACAGTATTGCGATGTAATGTGGACTTGAAGGTTCTGAAGGTTCTGAAAAGTACAACAGAATTTCTTTAACAAAATCGACATTTAATTGCAAGCAAAAACGTATACATTCAAAATAAAAAAAAAAACAAAAGATAAAAAGAGCGTGTTTACTTTGTTGTTGTTGTGGTCTTCAGTTTGCAGAATGGTTTGATGCAGCTCTCCACACTACCCTGTCATGTGCAAGTCTCTTCATCTGAGAATACGATCGGCAACCTATATCCTTTTGAATCTGCTTACTATATTCGTCCCTCGGTCTCCCTCTTCGATTTTTACCCCACACGCTTCCTTCTAATGCTAAGTTGACAATTCCTTGATGTCTCACAATGTGTCCAACCAATCCATCCCTTCTCTTAGTCAGTATATGACAGAAACTTCTTTTACTCACCGTTTCGGTTAAGCACCTCCTCATTAGTTACGTGATCTACCCATCTAATTTTCATCATTCGTCTGTAGCACCAAATTTCAAAAGCTTCTATCATCTATTTATCTGAACTCCTTATCGTCCACGTTTCACTCCCACACAATGCTACACTCCAGGCAAATGCTTTCAGAAAGGACTTCCTAACATTTAAATTAATATTGGATGTTAACAAGTTTCGCTTCTTTAGAAACGCTTTTCTTCCCAAAGCAATTCTGCATTTTATATCTTCTTTACTTCGGCCATCAGAAGTTATCTTGCTACCCAAATAACAAAATTCATCTACTACTTTTAATGACTCATTACCTAATCTAATTCCTTCAGCATTGCTTGATTTTCTGACATTACATTTCATTACCTTCGTTTTACTCTTGTTAATGTTCATTTTATTTCTTCCTTTCAAGACACTGTCGGCAAATTGCAATGTTTTTACTTCTTCTCCCGGCACTTTAATGCCCTCTCCAAATTTCTCCTTCCATTCCTTCACTGCTTGCTCAATGTACAGCCTGAACAATATTGGGGAAAGGCTACAACCCTGTCTTACTGCCTTCCCAACCTCTGCGTCCCTTTCTTGCCCTTCGACTCTAATAACCGCTGTCTGGTTTTTGTATAGGTTGAATATAACTCTTCGCTCCCTATATTTTACCACTGATACCTTCAGAATTTGGAAGATTGTATTCCAGTCGACATTGTCAAAAGCTTTCTCCAAATCGACAAAGGCTAAAAACGTAGGTTTTCCTGTCCTTAGCCTGTCTTCTAAGATAGGTCGTAATGTGTGTATTGCCTCTCGTGTTCCTACATTTCTTTAAATCCAAACTGGTCTTCCCCGAGGTCGGATTCCACAAGTTTTTCCATTCGACAGTAAATAATTCGTGTTAGCATTTCCATGACTTATTAAACTGATAGTTCTGTAATTTTCACATTTGTCTGCACTTGCTTTCTTTGGAATTGGAATTACAATATTCTTCTTGAAGTCGGAGGGTATTTCCCCTGTCTTATACATCTAGCATACCAGGTGATACAATTTTTCATGACTGGCTCTCCTAATGACATCAGCAGTTCAGACGGAATATCATTTACCCCAGGGGCCTTGTTTCGACTCAAGTCGTTCAGCGCTCTGTCAACTTCCCCTCTTTGCTTAGTACTGGTTTTCCCTCTGAATTCTTGATATTCATACAGCTGCTTTTCTTGTCTCGAAATATCTCTTTTATTTTCCTGTAGGCGGTATCTATCTTTCCCCTAGTTATGCATTCTTCTACGGTTCTGCATTTGTCCTCTAGCCACTAATGCTTAGCCAGTCTGCACTTCCTGTCAACCTCATTTCCCAGACATTTGTACTCCCATTTTCCTGTTTCACTTGCTGAATTTTTATATTTTCTCCTTTCATCAATTAAGTTCAGTATATCCTGTGTTATCCACTTTCCCTCGTTTAAGCCAATCCTTGCCTAATGCTCCCTCTGAAACTCTCAACCAACTCTGGTTCCTTCAATTTGTCCAGGTTCCATCTCCTAAACTTTCTAGCTTTCTGCAGTCTCTTAAGTTTTAATCTGCAGTTCATAAACAATAAGTCAGAGTCTATATCTGCCCCTGGATATGTCTTACAGTTTAGAACCTGGTTTCTAAATGTATTCCTTACCATCATAAATTCAATCTGGTACCTTCCAGTGTCTTCTGGTCTCTTCCACGTATACAGCCTTCTTTCATGATGATTAAACCAGGTGTTGGTGATCATTAAATTGTGCTCTGTGGAAAATTCTACCAAGCGATCTCCTCTTTCATTCCTTTTTCTCAATCCGTATTCACCTACTACATTTCCTTCTCTTCCCTTTTCTACTACCGAGTTCCAGTCCCCCATTACAATCAAGTTTTCGTCTCCCTTAACTTTCTGAATGATTTCTTTTATCTCCTCATACATTTTTTCAATGTCCTCATCAGCGGCCATGCTAGTGGGCATATTAACTGTCACTGCTGTGGTCGGTGTTGGCTATGTGTCTATCTTTACTACAATAATGCATTTAATGTGCTGTTCAGAAATCCTGTTCATCCTGCCACCGAACTTCACTAATCCCTACCATATTTAACTTTAACCTGTCCATTCCTCTTTTCAAAATTTCTAGTTTACCTATGCGATTAATAGTTATAACATTCCATGCTCCGACCTGTAGAATGCCTGTTTTGTTTTTCTTGATGACGACATCATCATGAGTAGCCTGGAGATCCGAATGGGGACTATTTTTTACCCAAGAAGATGCCATCATCATACAGTCATACAGTAGAGCTGCATGTCCTCAGGAGAAGTAACGAATGTATTTTCCAGACTGATGCCCCTGTAACTACTGAAAAGGGTGCTACCACTCTTCAGGAACCACACATTTGTCTGTCCTCTCCACAGATACCCCTCCACTGTGGCTGCACCTATGGTATGGCTATATGTATCGCTGAGGCATGCAAGCCATCCCCCCTCAGCAATGTCTGTGGTTCATGGGGGTGGCTGTTTACTTTATACATTACATTTTCCCCTTTAAATAATTAATATTGTAATACACAACTTAATTTCTCTCTTTCATTGGAGCCGACATTTACACTTAAAAAGTTATTTTAGGAATATTACTTAATCAACGTAAATTCTTATTTATACACAGTGTGCATTCAGACATTTCTCTTAATCGACTGTGAAACCTAACAGATCTCGATTTTGGAAGACCAATCACTAGAAATAATATCCAAGTTGTCATTGAATATATACAGATTACCACTAAAACAAAGAATAGTAATAAACAAAACATTAAAAAGACAAAATTTCATGTAATCCCCAACTAAAACATGGGTAACCATGACGAAAACAGGTTAACTTACAATGTTAGCAGATGCCTTTCTCTCAAAACTTTCTGACCAAGAAACCTCAATGTGATCTAATGTGATGGTGTGAGCCACAGTAGGAAAATCACTGTTGAATGTTTGGCAGAATGTGAAGTGATGGACAGTGTGAAATGGTCTTTACTTTTCATGATGAAAAGAGTTGTACTAAGGCAAAGAATTGCAAGAATTAACAACACCAAATTTTATTAATTGCTAAAGTATACTTGAAATTTCATATTTGCAATCAACAAAGTGTGGTAAAGGACTAAAAATTAAAACAATTTGTAAGAGAACGTAAATACTGGGGAATCTTTATTCTGTGGTTAACATATATGGGGAATATTTCTTGTCAGGAAGGAGGCAGGATGCAGGCTGCCACATGCAGGTGGAGTAACCCCATCTGGTTTTCACAGTAACCTGGACCTGGATAATACCCATCACTTCAGCGACGATGCTGGACAATGGACAGTACTGTTCTCAGTGTATGCCAAGATCATGGTCAATATGGAGAATGAAACTAAGTTTAAATATGCCCTTGCTTGCAAATAAAAACTCCAATAATAATTCGTCCTATTGGCCTGTAGCATATCCAAATATATCAATGAATTCAGACAAATTAAGTGCATATCATGAACCAACAATATTTTAAATATTTTTAAAACTTAAAAGGCGACCACTGAACGTAACAAGAGCCTTTTTTATCACTAAAATCACTCAAATAAGCTCCATGTGAACTACCGGTTACTCCCTGTTATAAAACCGTGTTCCCTGACCCAAAGTGAGAACGGACTCGTTTCAAATTACTTCAATAACAGGAATTAATACTACAGTGGTCAATATACATGGTACCTCACACATTATTACACACAGATATTAATAAGCAACCCACCACAATGAAAGTTATCTTAGAAAGGTGGCTAAGAAAACATTTATGACGCAACGGAATTTAGACATAAGAAAAATTGAATCCGAGCTTGTTCTCAGCACTTGTGAAGAACAATATTAAATAAAAGAGGGAAGGTGCTCTAAAACTACAATTTATAGTCAACTTTTGGAATATGCTGAACTTAAACTTGTTTATTCAGATAGAAAACAAGCAAAATGGGGAACCAATTTTGTTAATATAATAAAAATGCATCTCTTACATGGAATAATGCGGACGGTACCCAGCCTAAATTAAAAAATGATTTAACGCTACTGGGGGGGGGGGGAGGATTCACAAACAACACTCATTCTCTCACACACATGCAATGCCACAGCGAAACTCACCAAAATCAGCGTGCTGAGGCGAGGCGGAAGCAGGCGCCGCTATCGTACACGACATTCAGCAAGTCAGAGGTAGCACAAAACAAAATATACAAAATCACTTTGAAGCTGGCTCTGGTCTGTCGTGCCTGTTTTGAGATGGTGCGTGTGTATAGCTACATTAAATTACATCTGAAATGGACCGCAAGCAAACACGCTAACAATGACACACGGCTACGGTACATGAACACACTCCACTGAAGGTGAAGCGGTGGAATATCGGATTCATTATACAAAATCACGGTGGATTGGTAAGATGCAGTCTGTTAGAAATCGAGCTAGGTACAGGTTTTATAAGAGAAGTGGCGTGAACTCAGGCGACTAGCTGCAAACACCAGAAGTCGGAACTTGGACCCACGTGGTTCCGAAAACCGATAAAATGGAATAAATTCAGTTTCCGAACAATAAAGAACCCATAGACATGCTTTGAATGAAATACAACTACAAGCAATAGGGAGTGATTACAGATTTACCACAAAAATGAAATAATTACAAAGTCGGAAAATAAAAATAAAAATTATGGCATGCAACCCATAGAAATGTTTAGAATTACATGAAGAAGCGAAAAAAATGCAGTTACACGCGATGCGGAGCGAGACAGATGAGTCCAGTCTCAAAGAACTCATAAAAGTGAAATAATTACAACGTCAGAAAAATAAAATTAAGAATTACAGCATGCAACCCATAGAAATGTTTACAATTGCATAAGGAAGCTATTGAAGGATGTTGTACAAGGCTCAGAGAGAATTACTGACAAAGAAATAGAGCGTACTACAAGTCAGAGAAGAAACGGCGAAATTAAAATAGGCAGTGAGTGAAGATCGTGAAACATTAGTGGAATTCAGAAAGATACCCACATATTTACTGGCCTGATAGGTAAGGAACAAACAAGAGTGGAAGCTGAAGGCTTTGTTCTATGAACCAACCACATGGATTACATATCACTCACAGAAGGAAACGATGAGATTTTTACATGCACTGTACAAAATGAATATATCACCTAATTGAAATCGGACTCCACAAAGCTAGAAAGTATTTAGACAGAGTTAATACACAGACACATGATCACAAAAGGTTTTAAAATATCAGGCCGTTATCAAACTGCAACTAGAATCACACACACTGCGTTTATGTATTAGAAATCACTGAATTGAAAAACGAGAACACATTTCAGCACATGATCGGAGAAAATATTCAAAAATAATTCTAAGTTCACGAGCCTAAGTTAAATGTGCTAGACAATGAAATGCTACCATCTCGTGGATACCAGAGAAGTACCACCCTTACCTCGCCAGATGCCCAGTATAGAATGATCCGACCGAGTGACCACCGGACGTATGGGATTCCATGGGAAGCCGGAAAATCCAAGAAACAGCGGTGGTGGGGACGGACAGCGAGACTCTCCCTAAAAAAGGCTCACCGACTGGACTGTAATCGTGTGTACAAACCTCTTTGGTAGCCTCAGCAGGTTGTAAGGTGGCTACTGTATGGAAATTTCCTACCTTAAGTTTTGGGATTATATATGTTGGCAACAACATATATGTAAACATCTATGTTGGGTCCGCAAGCATTATCTTTGGCGGCTGGTAGGCGAGGTTTTGCGGAGTGTAGCCACGAGAGAGTCGGAGAACAGTAGTTGACTGTGACGGTTGCACTGGAGCTTGCGGTGGACACAGCCCGGAGTTCTTGATGTTGCTGCTAATTTTTTGGTAATTTACTTTAAATGTTTCTTTTTTTTTTTGCATTGTGCAAGGTCATTTGATTTGACTTTATGTCACTTTCCATTCAGTAGGAACCTATACACAACCTTGATTAATTCGTGGCTCATCACTGTAATTATTGTAATAACGAGGATTGGGCATTAACCAAGCGTAATAATAATAAAAAAGCAGTTCCTTTCACTTTTTGACATTTTGACTTTTTATAATTAATCCTTTCCTGAGGGTAGTGCTGCATCCCTATTTTAGAAACTGCCTCATTGCACGACTTTGCAATAATATGCACATTCTTCATTTTTTATAGTTTATGTACTCATGTTGAATTTGTTGATTGCTAATTTACTTTAATATAGATTTATTCAGTTTGATTGGTTTACTTTTGTTTGTGATTATTCTTGATGCTGTAAGTGATTGTAGTTATGGTAATTAAGTACATTGTAACAAGTGAGTGAGGTATCACTTCCCTTTTTACAACAAAATAATATTTCTTGCATACTTGCAAACTGATTGTATAGTAATACTAAGACAGGGCCAACAAGTACAACACAGTACGACATTCTTTTATTGTCCTTGAATGTGACTATCAGCCAACCAAGATTTTGCATCTTTTTAATCCTTCTAATTTTGTAGTCAGATAGCCTAAGTTTCGATGTTCCTAAACTTGCCTTATGTTGATTAGCATTACATTGTGCACTAATTGTCAAGTCACTCTCCTAGCAGTTAGACTCATAATTTTAGTAGCCTGATACGATCTTTCGTTTTTGTAGACCTTTGTTAGTACTGAAGGCAACAAACACACACACACACACACACACACACACACACACACACACACACACACACACTTCTCAATCAGCCCCGTCACTTACAACAACCAGACCCTTTGCGAGGTAACGACCCTGAGCCAGGTAGAACAATGCAAAGTGAGCTATCACTCCCCGCATTCAGACAGTCATAGATTCTCGCACATTCACTTAAAAGTAAAACAACTGCAAATTCTCACAGAGATTGTGGCATAGCGGAGAATCTAGGGACATTAAATAAATTATAACTTTACAGAAATATACAAAAATATATGGAAGACAACAGACAGTCGTCTATCAAACTACAAAAGTTTATTTTCAGAGCATCTGAAAATAGCAAAGCTAAAATAAATTATCAAATTTTGATTGTGTCATAGAATTTCAGCAAACTGTGTCATGGATGATAGCTTATTACCTCAAAGCAACACACTTTTATTTATTGATTTAAGAATTTATTACACTTCTATAATAATTTATTATGAAATTCAGTCAGATTATTGTATACTCCACATTCACAGCGATTGCATTCAGCATGATATGCACCTATTATGCTCAGGTTAATATATCTAGTCAATGAATGATTGTCTATTTAGTCAGTGAAACTACATAAATATTGTGTAGTGTAAGCAGTCAACCTCCTGCTTATTTATGTATATACTTATACATTTTTTGTATTACTGATAAATAGTCAGAAGGGGACTGAATATTTATAACTTTTCTATTTAATATCGCAAAATGTTCAGTTAGTGTGGAAGTTGTCAAAGTTAAGTCAAAACAAATCTTTTCCATTAAGAAGTGTGATACTTTTGGAAGGGATGGCGAGCTGCTAATGGGAGTGTGGATAGAGCACAAGACTACTATAGTCAACTGAGATACTTGGACAGTGCAGGTGGTGAGCTCCTTTTGGGCTGGAATTACGCTTTATGGCTAATCTTGGAAGAAGGAGGACCTGCTTGCTATGCACGGCAAACAGACACATTGTCAGGACTCTTACTTTGAAAAAGGCTAATTGTGACAGTTTCAAGAAATCTTTTTCTTATTCGATTTCGGAACTGTAACTGAACATGTATGTGATTTTAGATAACAATCATCGAATGTTTATATGTTATTAGTCAGACCAAGGCATGATATCTTTTGAGCTGATTTAGTATCTGAGCATTGTCAATGATTAGTTAGTTGGGCATTTTCCTGCCGTTCTCATATAACAGTTAACAGAGTTTTCAATATTTTTAAAACCTTTATTTCTAATTTAATGCTTTTATTTGTGTAGGACCAATGGCGGTACATAAATCTAGTGTCTGAATAAACATTATTCAACTGAGTTAATCAGCATTGCCTACATAATTTGCAAACGTTAAAATAAACCCTCATTAACTGATTAATCATTACATCTACTTTATATATCATTATTATTTTGCAAATGTTAGTATATGCGTAGAGTGTTTGACAGCAGGTACAACACGCCATTTGCAGGTATTGTAGTTGCTGGGAATGAAAGGGGACATGTGCAGCTTCGCCCTTGGACTACATCTAGTCATATATCATTTACTTAGTCTTGCATAGCCCAGTACAAATATGTATTGTTTGGCCGATACAACTTGGTGTGGTCAACATGTGACTTCAGTGTAAATTCGCAATTGGGATTTTCTTCATTGGGATATGAATCTAATTCCCTAAGAATTTCAGCTGTAATACTGAAACGTTACAATTATTTGTGATCCATGTCCCAAATATATTGCATAATAGGCAGTTATCGTGGGGACTCTAAGCATACAGTTCTTGCAGCAGTTGCGTGTTGGACAACTGATTGCAGTAATTGGGAAGATAGGTTAGTAACATAAAAAAGAGTATGATTGTGTAGAACACGGTGTCTGGTCAGCTTTAACAAGCAGGAGGTGACAGCAAGATACTGACAGGCGCACAGCAGCAACTCACGGGTACAATGCAATCACCAGCGGACACACATGATGCCCTTGCAGTGCCAGACTTCAATGCCGAATTCACAAGTATTCAGCGGATTGGCAGCATTCCATCATTCCAGAGCAGCAGAGCCAGCAGCATGGCAGAAAAAATAAATACCGATGTCGATGGTCTAAATATGTCTGAATCTGATGGTATGCAGTCATGTCTGGAATTGCCAAGGATTGAGCAACTGCCTAATGTACGCATTTCTTAGAACTGTAGTGGGCATGTTAGCCATGAATCTGAAAAGTTAGTGTAAATAGGTAACTGTAAGCGGTACTAGTAGTCCAACATCAGTGGGAGAAAATTTCGAAAATATAGTATGCAATGAGGCAGTGAAGGAGAATGATTGTGGAAGTAAAACAGATATGGGTGATGTGAAAATAGACGTGCATATCCCCAAGAAACCACAGACATTGCCGAGGTGGGGTGACTTGCGTGCCTCAACGATGCAGATAGCCGTACCATAGGTCAAACCACAGTGGAGGGGTATATGTGTAGATGCCAGACAAACGTGTGGTTTCTGATGAGGGCCAACAGCCTTTTCAGTAGTTACAGGGGCAACAGTCTGGATGATTGACTGAGCTGGCCTTGTAACATCAGCTAACGTGGCTTTGCCATGCAGTTACTGCGAACGGCTGAAAGCAAGGGGAAACTACAGTCGTTACTTCTCCTGAGGACATGCAGCTCTACTGTATGACTATACGATGATGGCGTCTTCTTGGGTAAAATATTCCGGAAGTAAAATAGTCCCCTATTCACATCTCCGGGTGGAGACTACTCAGAAGGATGGTGTCATCAAGAAAAACAAAATAGGCATTCTATTGGTCAGAGTGTGGAATGTTCTCTTAATCGCGTAAGTAAACTAGAAAATTTGAAAAGAGAAATGGATAGGTTAAAGTTAGATATGGTAGGGATTAGTGAAGTTCGGTGGCAGGATGAACAGGATTTCTGGTCAGGTAAGTACAGGGTTATCAATACAAAATCAGTTGGTGGTAACGCAGGAGTAGGTCTGATAATGAATAAGAAAATAGGAATGTGGGTAAGTTACTATGAACAGCACAGTGAGCGCATTTTTGTAGTAAAGATAGGCACAAAGCCAACACCGACCACAGTAGTGCAAGTTAATATGCCCACTAGCATGGCCGATTATTAGGACATCGAAAAAATGTATGAGGAGATAAAAGAAATCATTCAGAAAGATAAGGGAGACGAAAACTTGATTGTGATGGGGAACTGGAACTCGGTAGTAGGAAAACGGAAGAGAAGGAAATGTAGTAGGTGAATATGGACTGGGAAAAGGAATGAAAGAGGAGATCGCTTGGTAGAATTTTCCACAGAGCACAATTTAATGATCACCAACACTTGGTCCAAACATCATGAAAGAAGGCTGTATATGTGGAAGAGACCAGGAGACACTGGAAGGTACCAGATTGACTTTATAATGATAAGGAAAAGTAACCAGGTTCTAAACTGTAAGACATATCCAGGGGCAGATATAGACTCTGACCATAACTTATTGGTTATGAACTGCAGATTAAAACTTAAGAGACTGCAGAAAGGTAGAAAGGTTAGAAGATGGAACCTGGACAAATTGAAGGAACCAGAGGTGGTTGAGAATTTCAGAGGGAGCATTAGGCAAGGATTGGCTGAAACGGGGGAAAGTAATACAGTAATAATAATAATAATAATAATAATATTTATTCAACATCGAATAATATATATACAGTCTCTTGACATTGTACAGATTATTCTTCTGAATACGTCAGTTTCATAAATTATAAACTAATGATTACTGTTTCATATAGACATTATTTCTTTTATACAATTAAATGTATTACATGTTTTTAAGTCTTTATCTGACAATTAAACAGTTAACTACTGTATTACATGTTTTTAAGTCTATTTGACAACTAAACAGTTAACTACAGAACATACTTGTCTTGGTTAAGAAACATTTTTCATATAGTCATAGAATTCATCTAGAGAATAGAATACATTTTCAATTAGGATCCTTTTTAGTTGGTCTTTTAATTTGTTTTTAGGAAGGGCTGCAAGGCTTTTTGGTAGTGCATTGCTAAGCTTCAGGCCAACATGAAGTCCATTTTTTTCATATAATGCTGTTCTGTGGCTGTTTAAATGGTATCTTATTTTTTGTCGTGTATTATGTTGATGTGGTTCACAGTTTAGATCTGGATTGGTTGTTTTCACATACATTATTATTTTTAATATATATACACCAGTAATGGTAAGTATGCCCAATTTTGGAAAGAGATTCCGAGATGATTCTCTTGGTTTGGCCCCACAGATAATTCTGACTGCTTTCTTCTGTAGTATCAACAAAGTGTTAATGTAGGCTTGTGATGTTCCACCCCAAATCTCTATTCCATAATTTGTGTTGGATGCAAATAATGCATGGTATGCAGTCTTAAGGATATGCATATCTTTACAATATTTGCTGATCTGATTTATGGCAAAGATATTTTTAGACAGCTTTTTGGCTAGGGAATCTATGTGAATGTCCCACTTAAGGTTGTCTTGAATTGTGATACCCAAATATTTTGTATATTTTTCCTTATTAATAGTTTGATTTCCTATTGATAATTTCATGTCAAAGTCTGTTTGCTTTCTAGGGTTAAATTCTACAATTGCGGTCTTGGAGGCACTAACATTTAGATGGTTTTCATTGAAATACTTGACTATTTCATTAGTAACAGTGTTGCACAGCACTTCCAAACTGCCGTGGTCTTTGTGTTTGCACACAATTGTTGTATCGTCTGCATACAATATTATTTTATTATCTGGGGAACAGTACTTTATATCATTCACATAAATCAGGAACAGGAGGGGTCCCAAGACGGAACCTTGGGGCACTCCGTATTTAACATCTGCTACTTTGGATTTGAAATACCCACTGTTTGTTTTAATCAAGACAAATTGTTTCCTGTTGCTCATATATGACTCTATTAGGTCAAAGCAAGTTCCTCTAATACCCATGTTCCATATCTTGTCAAGTAGTATGGTGATATTAACGCAGTCAAAAGCTTTTTCGAGATCAAGGAATACTCCAGCAACTTGTTCGTTGTTCTCTATGGCCGTTATTATTTCATCTACGAGCTGTGCTGCAGCTACTGAAGTTGACTTGTTTTTCATAAAACCATTTTGATTCTCGAATATTAGGTTGTGTAGACTCAGAAATGCCATTAGTCTATTATAAATAACTTTCTCGATTATCTTGGAAAATGCAGGTAAGACTGAGATTGGTCGGTAGTTTTCAATTTTATTTTTATCACCTTTCTTGTAAATCGGAGTTACTTGTGCTATTTTAGTGTGTCTGGAAAAATGCCGTTGTGATTATGTCATTTACTGCTGTCGCCAAAGCATCAGATATGTTGTCTATGCACCTTTTAAGTGTGCTGATAGACAATCCTTCATAACCTGAAGAGTTTGAGTTTTTTAGTGACATCACTATGTGTTTTATTTCCCTGCTGTTCGTAGGTGTCAAGTATATGCTATGTCTTACTGGATTGCCCTTATATGTATACTGGAGGTTGTTGAACTGGTCATTGATGGATTTTCCCATAAAAGAAAAGTACTCGTTAAAAATATTTGGTATCTGGTAGGGGCATTTGATGTTATCACCTTTGAAATTGATACTAAAGTCACTAGCTGATATGTCCTTAAAGTCCCTAAAGCTATTTATAACTTGCCAGACAGCTTTACCAGAGTTGTTGGAGTCTCTTAACATGTTAGCTACGTGTTTACTTCTAGTTTCTAAGAGGAGATTTTTATAGTGATGATGATAGTTGTTAAATTCTTCCTTCAGTCTATGATGATCACTATTCTTTGTCATTGCGAATTGGAAAAGTGCATCGCCTTTTGCCTACTCCGGGGGGCCAAGCGCAATTTGTTTCAAAGTGAAAATTCTGGTTTCAGTAGGTGCAGTTACCATACCAACCGGAAGGTATATATTTAAAATGATCACTTCAGACGTCGTTATGCGTTTCACTGCTTATTACTGCCTAATTACAATTTTTACAAGCAAAAAAGAGGTTCATAAATGTACAAATTTCAAGTTTATTCACAAACTGCTGGAGATATCGCAAAATGCTCGAAATTTTCGCCAAAGGCTCTACTTTTACCGGTTTCATAGGAAAAAAAGTGGTTCGAAATTTTTATCTTTGATAGTTTTTTAGATAGTCCGATTTTGTTCAATTTTTAACGCTTAATTCCGCAGGGTTAAAATAAAATTCCGGATATTTTCAATGCGCTATTAATTTTATCATGGTAAGGATTTCCTAAACCCAACTTTTCAAAAAGTTTTGCCGCCTCGGGTTTGTGGAGTTCCCTTGTGAGCTGGCCTTGTAACATCAGCTACTGTGGCTTTGTCACACAGTTACTGCAAACGGCTGAAAGCAAGGGGAAACTACAGCTGTTACATTTCTCGAGGACATGCAGCTCTACTGTATGAACATATGATGATGGCATCTTCTTGGGTAAAATATTATGGAGGTAAAATTGTCCCCTATTCGGATCTTCGGGTGGGGACGACTCAGGAAGATGTGATCATCACGAAAGACAACACTGGCATTCTACAGATTGGTGTGTGGAATGTTAGATCCCTTAATCAGGTAGGGAAGCTAGAAAATTTAAAAAGAGAAATGGATAGGTTGAAGTTAGATATAGTGGGGATTAGTGAAGTTCGGTGGAAAGAGGAACAGGATTTCTGGTCAGGTTAGTACAAAATTATAAATACAAAATCAGTTGGTGGTATTACAGGAGTAGGTCTGATAATGAATAAAAAAAATTGGAATGCGGGTAAACTACTATGAGCAGCACAGTGATCACATTATAATAGTCAATATAGATATGAAGCCAACACTGACCACAGTAGTACGGGTTTATATGCCAACTAGCTCTGTCGATGATGAGGAGATCGAAAAAATATATGGGAAGCTAAAGGAAATTATTCAGACAATTAAGGGATAGGAAAACCTAATTGTTATGTGAGACTAGAATACAGTAGTAGGACAAGGAAGGGAAGGGAAGATAGAAGGTAAACATCATCTCGGCAAAAAGAACAAAAGAGGAAGCCACCTTGTAGAATTTTGCACAGAACATAATTTAGTTCTAACAAACAGCTGCTTTAAGAATCACGAAAGAAGGGACCAGGGACCAGGAGACACCAGGAGATACCAGATAGATTTTATAATAGTAAGACATAGATTTCGGAACCAGGTTTTGAAGTGTAGGACATACCCAGGGGCAGACATAGACTCTGACCATAACTTGTTGCTTATGAACTGTAGGCTGAAACTGAAAAAAAAAAAATCTGCAGAAAGGTAGGAAAATAAGGCGATGGGACTTTGCTAAACTGAAGGAACCTGAAGTTCTTGAGAATTTCAGAGGGAGCTTTAGGCAACAATTGTCAGAAATGGGAGGAAATAAAGAAGTAGAGGAGGAAAGGGTAGCATTGAGAGATGAAATAGTGAAGGCAGCAGAGGACAAAATAGATAGGAAGGCAAGACCTAAAAAATCCTTGGATATTACCGGACATACTAAATTTAATCGATGAAAGGAGAAAATATAAAAATGCAGTTAATGTAACTGGTAGAATGGAATACAGAAGACTAAGAAATGAGATTGACAGCAAGTACAAAACGGCTAAGCAGGAGTGGCTAGAAGACAAATGCAAGGATGTAGAAGAATGTATAAATAGGAGAAAAATAGATACAGCCTACAGGAAAATAAAAGAAATATTTGGAGGTAAGAAAAACAGCTCTATGAATATCAAGATCACAGATGGAAAACCAGTTCTCAGCAAAGAAGGGAAAGCTGAAAGGTGGAAAGAGTATATTAATAGGCTCTATGAAGGAAATGAACTTAGAGGAAATATTGCAGTAATGGAAGAAGAAGTAGATGAGGATGAAATAGGAAATACTGTACTGAGAGATGAATTTGACAGAGCACTGAGAGACTTAAGTCGAAACAAGGCCCCTAGGGTAGATAACATTCCTTCAGAGCTACTGAAGTCTCTGGGACAAACAGCCATAACAAAACTGTTTCACCTGGTATGTAAGATGTATGAGACAGGCGAAGTACCCTCAGAATTTAAGAAAAATGTATTAATCCCCATTCCAAAGAAAGCAGGCGCAGACAGGTGTGAAAACTACAGAACCACCAGTTTAATAAGTCATGGCTGCAAAATATTAACACTAATTATTTACAGAAGGATAGAAAAGCTGGTAGAAGCTGACACAGGAACACAGGAGGCAATACTCACTTTAAGGCTTATCCTAGAAGATAGATTAATAAAAGGCAAACCTACATATCTAGCTTTTGTAGAATTAGAGAAGGCTTTTGACAATGTTGATTGGAATAAACTCTTTCAAGTTCTGAAGCAAGCAGGAGTAAAATATAGGGAGTGTAAGGCTATACAACTTGTACAAAAACCAGACAGCGTTGTTAGAGTTGAAGGGCATGAAAGGGATGCAGTGGTTGGGAAGGGAGTAAGAAAGAGTTGTAGCCTTCTCGAATGTCATTCAGTTTGTAGATTGAGCATGTTATAAAGGAAAGCAAGGAGAAATTTGGAGAAGTAATAAAAGTTCATGGTGAAGAATTAAAACATTGCATTTTGCTGACAACATAGTAATACTGTTAGAGACAGCAAAGAACCTGGAAGAGCAGTTGGACGGAATGGACAGTGTGCTGAAAGGTGCATATGAGATGAACATTGACAAGAGAAAAACTAAGGTAATGAAGTGCAGTCTAAGAAAATCAGATGATGCTGTAGGAATTAGATTAGGTAACGAAACAATAAATGAGGTAGATGAGTTTTGTTCCTTGGGCAGTAAAATAACAAAAGATGGTCGCAGTACAGAGGATATAAAAAGCAGAATGGCAATGGGTATAGAAAAGCTTTCTTGAAAAAGAGAAATTTTTTAACATTGAATATTGATTTAAGCCTAAGGAAGTCCTTTCTGAAGGTATTTGTGTGGAGTGTTGCCTTGTATGGGAGTGACAAATGGACAATAAACAGTGCGGACAGGAAGAGGATAGAGGCTTTTGAAATGTGGAGCTACAGAAGAATGCTGAAGATTAGGTGCGTGGATCGCGTAACTAATGAGGAGGTACTGAACAGAATTGGGGAGAAAAGGAATTTCTGGCATACCTTGACTAAAAGAAGGGATCGATTGGATACAGTAAGCAGATTCAGGCAGATGTAGGTTGCCATTCTTAAGTGGAGTTGAAGAGGCTTGCTCAGGATAAGGTATTGTGGAGAGCTGCATCAAACTAGTCTCCAGACTGATGACCACAACAACAACAACAACAATGAGTTGTAATTGTAATTCATTACCTAGCAGAGTGTATCAAGCTGTAGTATACAGTTAATTTACCTAAAGACATTAGATGGTAAACGAGTTCCGAAAACAGAACTGTTATTTGGATAGTCCTAAATGTTTGACTTCAATTATAATTGTTTTTAAATAATTGTCGATTAATGTATGTAGGTTATACAGCATTTAGATTACATACCCGTAGCATTACACCGAATTTCTTTTTGCCGTGTCTATATTTACATGCAAAATTCTGTTCCATTCGAGTTGTAATTAAGGTTTGATGTATTACATTACTGCCGGCTGCGGTGGCCAAGGGGACTGAGGCGCTCCAGTCATGGTCTACACGGCCACTACGGTCGGGGATTCGAATCCCCCCTCGGGCATGGATATTTGTGCTGTCTTTAGTATTAGCTAGTTCATAAGTAGTTTGTAAGTTTAGGGACTGACGACCCCATAGTTAAGTCCCATAAGCTATACAAACATTTAAACATTTTTTATTACATTACTTAAACTGTGTGTACCAATTCCAAGAAAATGAAATGCTCTTCCTGAAATTGTAAACACGAAAACCTAGGTTGCCACAGTTTATAATGCAAATTAGGTAACCTAACAGAGTGGAGCAAGATACAGTATACAATTATTTTGCCCCGAGACCTAAGGTGGCAAATGATTTCTGAAAAGTGGAACATTTCTTTTCTTGGTTAGTCGTAAATGTTTGACTTTGCTTAGAATTGTTATTAAATAATTCTTGATAATTCTACATAGGTTCTTTTATCGATCTGATCAATTGCATTTCAATGTAACGATAATTAGCAGTAAAAATTATAAATTTTTCTTCCTGCCAAAGAAGACTAGGTAATGGATGGTTCTGACCAGGATTTGAACTCAGGTGTCTTGATTCAATATCCCTACCTGACCCCCTCATCACGTTTCTGTACCCCCAATAGATCTGCCACCAAACACGGTGAATGAAATGCACACACAGTTCCCTTGACTTTACAAGTATTCATTTATAAATAATTGTTGTTAAACATTATTTAGTAACAGGAAGACATCTACTGTTGCTCACTGACGATTCCTGAGCGAAAATGGAATGTTCTTTCTGGAAAATTGTTAATGCATAAACATAGAACATCGCAATAATTTGATATGCAAATTAGGAATAAAAAATAGCCAAGAGCAGTGGTGGATGGGCTAGGGGCATCTCAAGTGTCCACTCGTGGCGGCGGTCAAGTTGTTTATGAAAGTCTTGTGTTAAGTGGAAGTACATGTTTGATGTTTATCAGTCATTATTCCAGGTACTTGTATTGTCCAAAGTACGGTTACTTGTTTTTTGTCATTCATCCTTAAGAGCGTCATTGTATTAGTAAGTACATGTTCTATGTCAGTCCTGTCCTTCCAGGAATTGTGCTATTGTTCGTCCTGTCCTTCCAGGAAGTGCGCTATTGTTCGAGGGTGGAGGGGTGGGGGAGGGGTAACGGTACCTGATCCTCTTGACACTAATGTCAACACTCGAGTCCCACTGCTCCAGTAATGGCTCTGCTATACTACATACATTAGATCAGATGTAGAGAAAATTTCAGAGGTGGTTGGCTTAGTTAATAAGATAGTCAGTTCTTAAGAAAAAGATTTCTTAGAACAAGCTGTCAAGATACATTCCCAATTTGGCCATTGTGTAGATAAATGTGTAAAAACGCAAAACGCATTTGAAATAGCAACCATTAAGAAGCTGCCACAAGAATTCATAGAGCTCAGTACTAATCCACACACATTCAGGCTAAACTGAAAATTTTCCTCATGCCTCGCTTTTTCTATTATGTTGAGTAATTCTTGGTCGAATTTGAAACATTAAGTTAATTTCTGTGTTTCATTGTTGCTTCTTTTATTTATGCTTAGATCTATTATGTGTTCATCAATTACTACTCCCTTTCGTGCTGACTCGTTCCATGACCAAGGAGGTTTTCTCCATAATTCCTTCCTGAGCAACTTGATAAACATAAATAAAGAAATAAGCGAGAGGAACAGTGATTAGAGCAGGTAGTGCAGGAATGTAACCAGTTCCCATTCATAAACCATTAGGAAATTACATGTAATAGATATGTGTGCTTTCTCTTCTGTTTCTTTCCGATTTATACTGAAAAAAGCTATAACACATGCCAAATACACCTAATATAATTATCTTATGTTTTTGAAAAGTATAACTGCCACTTCAGTATGCTTGCCGGAAATGGGGGAGCGTGTGCTACATTCAGTGGAAGTAAACCCTGGAAGCAGTGTGACAATTAGTAGTAGCAAAATCCTGTCTCGCTCTCTTATCTGAAGAGGGGATTTAATGAACAGTTGCTGTACCTACATCATCTACAGTGCTTTCAGGACTCAAGGTCACATGAAATTTTGGCAGATGGCAGTTCTGTTCAAATGTTCAAATGTTTGTATAGTCTATGGGACTTAACTACGGGGTCATCAGTCCCTAAACTTACAAACTACTTATGAACTACTTACGAACTAGGACGGCACAAATATCCATGCCCGATGGGGGATTCGAACCCCCAACCGTAGTGGCCGTGCAGACCGTGACTGGAGCGCCTTAGTCCCCTCGGCCACCGCGGCTGGCAGCAGTTCTGTGATTAGATCTTCTAGACATGTATTGCAGGTCGACTGTTCACAAGATATGTTATTGTGAATTACCATAACATGTATGTATGTGCAGGTGTAAATAACCAATCACTTCAGCAAATAGGACATGAACAAAGATTCTCAGTCAACAGAAAGGCAGGCATACTTGGCGATAGATTAATAGGGTTTTGTAGGCTTCTACTATGGTGTCACAATTTGATGCCATGCCCCATCATCTTTCACACAGCTCGCTGATGAGGATACTCCGCAGCGTTCTTCAAGGCTGCATCAGTGTCGCAACAGCGTCAAGGAAAAAGACATAGCACCCCACTCCTCACATAGTTAAAGAGGCTGGCGGCTCCTGGCCATCGCTGATATAAGAGCCAGTGACGTGTATCCTGGAGACGTTTGCTCTTCTAGTTCCACACTTCAAGCCAATGACTTCAGTATCAACGTATGGACAATTCAAACACCAGCTTGATCTTGTTAAGCGCTTCACATGATTGATCGTATACCCACTCTTGGCTATTGGTCTTTGCGGATACTTCAAGATACATTATTTTACTATTGTTCACGACCAATGTTCACCTACTTACGATTATTGGAAGACATATTTTTCGTTATTCTGCCACTACATCTACAACAGCAGTGGCGTATTTACATTTTTTTTGGGGGGGGGGGGGGGGTTATGGGCGATTATGCCTTTCATTTTACAATAGCTCAAACTGAATGTCGATGTTAATGTTCCAGGCTCATTTTATACCCAAAATTATAAAAATAAAGTGTGTCACTAGTTTCATTAGAACACAAATGACGATGTAAGCCAGAGAAAAAACTGAAATAGTTTTCACAACGGAACATAAAATTTGTAGTTGTCACATACATAAATTCCATATGAAACAAAATTTTAGAATAGTTCCTCACTAAAAATTTAAAGTACAAATGGATGACAGCAGTCTCTTTGTTTAGACATGTCACCACCGTTTGGACATCAATCTCTTCTTCTAGATTGTCATCATGGCGCAGCCATTCAGATGTGTCTCACTAGTTGTATTCCATAGGTACGTCTTGATTCAATGCATTTACATGCAAGACATGTTCCGGAAGACGAAAACCGAATTTTGTAAACCGATTTTCGCTGTCGTGTTTACATGGTACAGCCTGAATCGGATTTCCTAGTCCACTTAATATGGCAGCTGAAAAACATTTGATTCTGTACAGTCATGCTCACTCTAATACTTTTACCTTTATTCAGAGCTGGGTACAAGTCGGTTAATCCGTTAATCGTTAACTAACGAAGTTAACTTTTTGAGTAATGGATTACCTTTTAAGTTAATTTTAAGAAACATTAACTAACTTCTGTTAATTTGCCATAAGTCTGTTATTCCGTTACTTTTGTACCCACTTATTATGACAACAGTCCTGCCACATAATTATGCTCATTTTAGCGCAGGTCCCTTCTGCATGCGGCTACCCTTTGTTTATGGGTTGAATCTCTCCTGGTTGATCTTCTGAACATTGTCGCCAAGACCCAAAAGCGGAAATGGGGGCCTAGGGAAACCCACAACTTAGCGTAAGCCTGCTCCAACTGATGGAAAACCGCGATTTTGCGTATACCTGAGCTGTGTCTAGGAATTAAGACCGATTAAGAGTTAAGTCTAGTGAAGTTTGGCTGGACATGAAATCCAACGACTCATTTAACAATGTGGCATTTCTTGGAGAAAATATTTTAGTAAATCCTTTTATTAAATATAATATTGCTATACCATCAGGTGCCACAGTCGAACGTCTTTTTTTTCCATGGGGAAAGATATTTTGACACCCGAACTTGTCTCACTGTAAAACGAGAATTTTAATATGCTAATGTTTATTAAAGGAAATATGGACCTTATGGCAAATGACATTCAGTGAAGTTATGCTTTTTGAGTCTGCTGTAAATTGTATTTTATTGCTAAATAATTATTACTAATAATTAAGATTTATATATTACTGAGGCATGATATTGTGGCAGTTGGCAGCAAGCGTAAACAAATGACAAACAAGAATTATTCTTTTTATCATAGGCCATAGAGTCGCAGTTCTTCTCCTCGCTATGCGTAGATTTCGACGATAAAACGTCTTATCACATTCTTATAACATATTCAGTAGTACAATGGGCGTTACTTCACTGTAATTCGCAATATCAATGCAACGGTTACAGTTTTTACTTGTGCCTAGATGGAATGTATTCACAGTTCTTTTTACAAGTAGCAGAACTGCAGTTCTTAAGTGAATGCCTGTTTTTGTTGTAACGTGAATCTTTTAGTTTGTAGCTTATACAGGAGACGAAATATTAGTTAGACAAGCAGCATCAGTTTTCATAAGATTCCTCAAGAGTACATATGAAATGTTTTGTCACGCTTTTATATATACCTGAAATGGGTTTGCATCCATAATGTCCAATTTTAATATAATACAAGCGTTTATATTTTATTACTTTTTCCACAGACAGTGAAGCTAAAACGTAAAACAAGAAAAATATTGGCTATTTACATTAAATAATACTTTGATCAAAAAATTATTAATGTACGTCACAAGAACTGATTTAATAGGTATAATAAACAGTCTGTATTCACCTTCAGCGTTGTGGGACGCTTTTAATGGCAGATCTGCACCAGAAATTACTTACTTCCTGACATGTATGCTCAGGCAAGACACGCTGAAATAATCTTCCATTAAAAAATCACATTGGTCAGTAGGGAAAAAAGTAAAAAATTCATAGTGCAGCACAAACATTGAGGATCTGTAATTCTTTTGCTTGGAAACGCAACTGACAATAATTTTTGCCTGGTCACATGTAAAAACTATACTCACCACATTAATGTCAGTATATGGAGAAATCATGCTACTTTATATATTACATGTGAAATAGGAATACGAGAAGTCGTTTTATTTTTAAAATCAACGCTTGACTTCACCTGTAAAATAGAAACACTGTGGTTCGTAATGACAAAGCCTGTCACGTGACTCAGGGCAATTAGATGTTGGTTTCAAACTACAACACAGCAGAGATAGAGACATGTGCAGTCTATGTTATCTTTGGTCTATGCTTTTTATAGAGGTAGAGAAATCATTTGAAAGAACAAAAGACTTTTCCGACAAAGAAAATTACTCTTTCGGAGGCTATTTTACACTATAGTATAGTGATTAGACATCATTTTTTTATGCTCATGGTTGACTGCCACGATAGAGTGCCAGATGTGCTGTTACCAGGGATGGAGTGTTGGGGTATCAGAACAGTAAGAAACGAATTTCTATTTTAATTTCATTTTTATTATTAAAAAAAGAAGAAAAAATTAATAATAATAATAATAGACAATTATTAATTAATATTGTGAAGAAAAAAATTCATCTGTGAAACTAAAGGAAAAAAAGTGGAAGAGCAGTATCTTTGCTTGTTAATTAGCAGTCAGTCTTGTCTTGTCTTCTCGAGCAGTTAGAAGTGATGAGCTGTCTCGGTTTTTTTTTGTAAACTTTCAGTTGTGATGTAAATGATTTTAGAAAAATATAGATCTTTCTCAAGAATGAAAAGTTTCGTCTTAGTTTATTACTTAGGCTTTAAAGTGAACCACATAATGACCCTGAGATGTGATGAAGCAATCAACAATAAGAAGACATTCAGAAAACTATCGGTATTTTTTACATGAGTTTATTCTAAAGTTTCTCTGAAGTTTATTAATATTGACTGCAGTTCATCTTTGCTAATTTTCATTAACAATTATATAATGATGTTTCACAATAAAATGATGTTTCACAGAGTAATACTAGTTTTTATTTATACTCCAAACTCTATTTAAACTTGCATATCAGAAACATTTTTCTTAATTATCAGGTAGGGTAATTCGTTTGTTCAATTTGATTTCAATAATATAACAACAAAAATATATAAATTCGGAGACTGAAGGCAATTTCTCTTGTCTGCACAATGCTGTTACAAGTTACCTATTAACGATTAACGTTAACTTCCGTTAAATTGTCCGCAGAGTAATGCTTTAACGTTTAACGAAGTTAACTTTTTTGGTGATAGATTAATGATTAACGAAGTTAACTTTTTGATTAACGGTGCCCAGCTCTGCCTTTATTTTACATTAGAAAATATCACTCTGTCCATATGTGCCGAAAAGTCTTGACAAGAAAATACAATCTGACAAGCCAAGAACATTTCAAAAACGGTTGCGTTCACATGAACACGAAAATCGTTTATGGAACTGGAAAACCGCTTCAGATAAGTGGATTTTCAGAATAGATTTTCGAATGTTTACATGACCAATCAAAAGCGGAATTGGGAAATCAGTAAACGAAATCCGGTTTTGGGAGCCCATGTAAACAGGGTGATTCTCTTCAGGGTGGAGAAACTGCGCTCATTTGTGGCCGTTATGACTGGTAGAGTTGCCTAGAGCCTTAGAACCGAAAAACATTAAGATAGATCTGATGGTTGCAGATAGACAAAGCTTCCATTGCGTTTTGAGGCAACTACTCCAGTCGGCTCAGGCGTTGATGAAAGAATCTCAGCCGCAGTCGTTGTTAAATCAGCGATAATAGGTCTGAAGCATAAAATAAATGTTACCTTTGTCATCAGTTTTTCTTCTCGGTAGAAGACAATCAAAGTTGTTAAAAAGTTCACAATATGTCAAGAACCGATCCAGCAGTGAATCAATGAAGGAAACCAGAAAGGGTATGATCACAAAGACTTTGTAATATTGTAACGAACGTTCCGGACTGCTGCTTATATTTTATTCAATAGCTGCAGCTGTTTCGACAGTTTGTCATTATCAAGCGCGTCTACGATGTTTGGACGTTATATGCTGACATCTGGCGTAACTGTTGTATAAACTGTATAGAAATATTCACGTATTCATTAAAAACATCTTTGGCAGAGCTGTTGTTAATTATGTAAAATATAAAAGTTTTCTTTAATATAAAGTTTCAGTGTAAAAAGCTGCATAAAACCTGACAGCTAAAAATCATATCCAACAACCAAATACGTGAATATTTCTATACAGTTTATACAACAGTTACGCCAGATGTCAGCATATAACGTCCAAACATCGTAGACGCGCTTGATAATGATAAACTGTCGAAACAGCTGTAGCGCTATTGAATAAAATATAAGCAGCAATCCGGAACTTTCATTACAATGTCATTCAACGACATTTATGATGCTGTAGGCCCAACAATCAGGAAACTTTGTAATATAGTTAAACGTCACCACCGGTAGCTTGATTTCAACTCCATTGGCCGAAGGTAACGTCTTGGCTTCTAAGAAAAGCCAGCAGTATGCTTTTCAGATCCCTGACAATGTTGATAAACTCTGCAAAATCTATATCTTGGCACAGAAGTTGACGACAGATGGACTCATCCAGCGCAAACAATCCAGAGAATATAACCGAGAAGACGACACAATCTCCCTTGGTAGCTGCTAACACAATCCATCTATTGACTGTGTTACGTTTCAAACTCCGGACTAGAATATTGGTTAATGATTGAAGGACATCATATAATATTTGCCTATGCTTTGGTGGCCCAAAGAAATTACGTACCATGTACCATTTCCAGTGTTCCTAGTATAATCCTGATAAGTGGAATATTGCATGTGTCGGAGAAACCGTGACGTAGAAGCGAAGACCGCTGTCGTTTCTGATTCATTTCCAAGACAAATAGACAGTACCAATTCCAATGTGAATGCGGAATATCATATAGTGACTCCGTGACCAGGGTCGCTATTACGCAAAATGTATATGAACAGGTTGTGAGACATTCTGATTCCTCATTGCATAAAGTGCTTCAGATACTTAATTGCAGGGATTCCAGACATCCCGTTTGTAGCGGGATAGTACCCACTTTCAAGGCTATGGCCCGTATCCTACTTATATGACATGAGACCTATGTTAGTACCGCTTTTTAATGCAACTTTTCTATTAAATTCTTCTTTTGCTTTATTCCTACATTAGTTGAGAGTAGTTTCCTGGTGGGAATTTAAGAAATTGGTGTGACATGCGGAGTAAAATCGTAGGACATAAAAATATGCACCACTACAGTAACATTCATTATTTTGCTTTCTTATCTAACGAAAACGTGACGACAATTTTTTTCCTAGTAGTCAGTGTTAGCAAATGCAAAACATTGCGGCAATTTTCTCTGATGTCAACAGTCAACTGCAACCCGTTAAACCTGTCCATCAATACTATACTCCAGCATTCAGCGGTATTGAAGGAAGATAACTCATACGTGCTGTGAGCCTCTCTCTAAGTGTCGGGACCGGGTTCGTTGTTTCGTGATAGTTAAATTGCAAAGAAGTATATGTTTCCGGACATATTAAATATCCTTTTGTTAATAGCGTTGCAAATGACTGGAGGAAGTGTTTTGTGTTATTTGTAAGTCTGCATTCTCAATCGACCAAAACTGTCTTGAGCAGTTAAACCGGCAATGGAAATATTTTAGACGTTATAGCTACGAACAGGCCTGACTTTATTAACGATGTCTGTGTAGAGACAGGAGTTGGTGATCATGATATCGTCACAGCATCGATGGTGATCAAAGTTCAAAAACCAATCAGAAGGCTAGGAGCGTGTTTTTGTTAGGAAGAGCCGATAATCAATTGTTAGGATCGCACTTAGAAAATGAATGGACATCGTTTAGTTCCGGTACAATGGATGTAGAGGAATTGTGGACTAAATTTAAACGCATTGTAAATAAAGGATTAGAGAAATATGTGCCTGTAAAGTCGATTAAGGAGGAAATGATCAACCGTTGTATAATAATAATGTTAGAAAGCTGGGAAAGCAAAGACTGTTGCACTCTTGGTTCAAAAAAGAACACGCAAATGATGACAGGCAAAAGTTAGTAAAAAGATCGATGCGTGAAGCATACAATAATTACCACAGCCATACCTGAGCAAATGATCTTTCCGAGATCCCGAAAAAATGCTGGCCCTATGTAAAATCGATAAGCGGATCAAAGCCCACTATCCAGTCATTCGTTGATCATTCCGGGGCAGTAATAGAAGAAAGCAAACAGACAGGTGAAGCTCTAAATTTAACCTTTAAGGGCCGGTTCGTCCATCTCTCGTTAATCTTCTCGTTAGTAAACGAGAAGATGCCTTTAACGTCCAGTTAAATATGCTCGTTAAGTGCATTGCGTTTGTCATTGCCAGATACACTTCTCGTTTGCTAACCTGGAGAAAACGAGAAGGTACGATATATTTCGACTGGATTGACAATAGAAACAAATGAAAGAGCCCTCTGAATAAACAGCTGTTTCCCTCATTTAACTATCAGAGAAGAGGTTAGCATATAGTTGTTAATTGGCGTTATGGAAAACAAACGTGAAAGAAGCTCGAATTTTATAAGAAGTTAGTGCGATTGTGTTGTGTCCTCAATAGAGAAATATTAGGGTGCATTGGAATGTAAAAAAACCGGACGCTACGACATGGAAGGAGAAGAAAAAAGCGATATGATCACGTGTGGCAAATGAATTCAGTGCTTTTCACGGAAAATGTAGGACAGTAAAAATGCTTAGGGCTAAGTACAATATATACAAATTGCGTAGTATCTTAGTGCAACCTTGCACATAGGCAAAAGTATACTGTTCCTGTAGATCGGAGGAAGGAATCACAGTTTAGGCATCACACTAGGCGCAACAAGCATAAGTAAATACTGGGTAATATTTTACGACGCTTCTCGCTGGGCTCCAGTGCTTATGTTGACAAAAGATAAACAATGAAGTGTAGAATTTTGTTAATATTTTTCACGAGCTACAGAGTAAATGTCATTGCTGCTCAATTCACTCGCAGCAAAATTAATATTGTACCTGCTTTATGGTTGACAGGTTCTTGTACATACCCTTATCGTTCAGAAAAAAATAATTTTCGTTTTAATTGAAGTTGTCACGAGAAAACATTTATTGGTCGTCTGAGTTGCCGTCATTACCATTGGTGCTAACATAACCACTGCAGCTCGGCGAGAAGCGTGGTACAATTTAACAAATACTGAATTAATAAGCTTGCAGGCATAAATAATGTATTCTGTTTTCTATTACGACAGATAACTTACAAAATACGTGACTATCTGTTGGACTCTTGAGATGGCCGTGGAATTTTTCATGAAGCATTTCCAAGACGAAATAGCGTAACGAATTTTGCATATCTCAGAATTTAAAATGATTTGGGCGAACATAAATACGTCTAGGTCGGATTATAGGAGCAAAGACCTCTAGATCGTCTAAAATATTGACATCGTCTTCATTGTATACCAAAATCTCTTATTCCAGCCATTTTCATCATACCGATTCTCACTTAACTAGTCGTTACCCGTAAGTTTGTATTTTAATATCGCAACAATAAATTTTAAGGTTATGTTGCGTATCTGTAATATATCAAACTCATCTGCTAGCTACTGACATGGAGGGGGCGAGAAATATGACGATAAAATTTTTCAATGAACCTGCTTTCCACACTAGTTTTTCATACATGAAGTGCTTCTGTTATTTTGTTCGATAAATCGGTCTTGTCACCTGAATATATTGCGGTATTTTAGCGCTTTGGAATCTTTCTATTTTCATGCAGATTCTCACTTAACTGATAGTTAGCCGTGTAACGAGCAGAATTCTACTCGTTAAATTAACGGCAAGTTTGAGGTCTTTTAACGTCTGGTTAACTCATAATGAAAGATTGACAAACGCAATTCTCCGCTAACGACAAGTTAAAATCTTAACCGGAACTTAACGAGACATTGACAAACCAGGCCTAACTAATCTTGCACGCAGGAGGATCGCACAAAAAGACATTCGGTGCAGTGCCACAGTGCAGACTGCTAACGAAGACACGAGCATATGGAATAAGTTCACAGATTTGTGCCTCGCTGGAAGACTTCCTAAGTAATAGAACGAAGTACGTTGTTCTCAATGGCGTGTGTTCATCAGAGACGAGTGTATCGTCAGGCGTGCCCCAGGGGAGTGTGATAGGACCGCTATTATTTTCTGTCTATATAAATGATCTGGTGGACAGAGTAACTTGTAATTTTCGGCTGTTTGCTGATGATGGTGTGGTGTATGGGGGGTTGTCGTCTTTAATTGATTGTAATAGCATTCAGGACGGCATAGACAAAATTTCTAGTTGCTGCGAATGTAGAAAAATGTAAGGTGATGCGAATGAGTAGGAAAAATAATCCCACAATGTTCGAATGCAGCATTAGTAGTGAGCATCTTGATGCAGTCGCGTCCTTCAAATATCTAGGCTTAACATTGCAGAGCGATGTGAAATGCAGCGAACATGTAAGGACAGCTGTATGTAAAGCGGACAGCCGACTTTGGTTTATTGGGAGCATATTGGGAAGATGTTCTTCATCTGTAAAGGAGACCGCGTATAAAACGCTTGTACGACCATGTTTTGAGTATTGTCCAAGTGTTTGGGACCTGCAGCAGATCAGATTAAAGGAAGACATAGAAGCAGTACAGAGGCGAGCAGCTAGATTTGTTACTGACAGGTTTGACCAATGCGCGAGTGTCACGAAAATGCTCCGGGAACTCAAATGGGGATAGCTGGAGGAAAGACGACGTTGTTTTCGTAAATTTATGTTGAGGAAATGTAGAGGGCCGGAATTTGAAGCTGAGAGTAGTACGATTTTGCTGCCACCTACTACATTTCGTGTAAATGATCACAAAGATAAGATAGAAATTAGGGCTCTTACGAGGCATATAGCCATTTTTTTCTCGTTCTATTTAGGAGTGGAATAGGACAGGAAATGCCTAGTAGTGATACAGTGCACCCTCCATAACGTACCTTATGGTGGATTGCGGAGTATGTATGTAGATGTAGACCATGGCGGTAGGGATGATATTCAAAAACGTACTAAAACTAGGAGACACACAGAAGCAGATTTTGCGAGAGTGTCTAGGAAAACAATTAATTTGTATTTTCCCAAATAGAGTATCAAAGTAAAACATAATTTCAGCGACTAAAGTGTGGGGATTTTGTTGATTTCTTTTCTTAAAAATCTTTATTATCGAAGTGTCACACTTTATCTTAAAATCTGGGACTCCTACTTAATTGTCAATGGCAGTATCTCGGATGAGTAAAGTTTTACTCGTCGTGTCCCCCCATATCAGCACTTCCGCCTGGCACACTCAAACACACGCAGATACGCGAAATTCGCCTCGCACCAATAGTAACGGGAAAACTGCTGCTGGCCTTGTGGACACGCCGACAAGGAAAATGAACACAAGGAAATTGTAAGAATAAAGTCAAGTCAGAGATGACTCTTTGCGCATCCTCGTGTCAAGCCATTTGCTTTCACTGTGGTCGCCCCGGCCATGTACAGTTAAATTAATAGGAAACGAGATACTAACAGCTATTAGAGCCGGTTTGTCAATGTCTCGTTAAGTTCTGGCTAAGATCTTAACTTCTCGTTGACGGAGAATTGCGCTTGTCAATGTTTCGTTATGAGCACATTTAACTGGACGTTAAAGGCATCTTCTCGTTTACTAACGAGAAGATTAACGAGAAATGGACGAATCGGCCCTTAATCTGCCTTGTGGAAACATATTCAGACCGTGTTCAGCGCAGCGAAAGGACACGCATTCATTCACTCTCTGACTAAACACGACATCTCGAAAACTAGTTCCCCTATGAAGCTGAAATTGGGAAGAAATGTTTATGAGTAAAAGACAGCTACGAAAGGATTTTGCGGTAGGGCCGATAGTTCAGGAGATATGATGTCTAAAACAATGAAAACTTCCCCGCCTTGCGGCACGTCCACTATCTGAGAAGGATAGACCTTAGGGACTTCGAACTTTATACATAACTAGCTTAAACCCGCAGCTCTGTTCGCGTGTTGGTTGATTATGATAGACAAGCTATCTTTCAGTAGCGTGCTATGAGACTGTTACTGTTGTAATATGTGTAAAGTAAAGCAATGCACATTTATCTACGAAGTTTAAAAAACAATTAAATTAATGTATTTAATTTCACTCATTATTGAGAAAATGCGATGATAAAGCGAAACTGAAAAATATTCCTATCAGATTGCAGAAGTCTATGCATTTACCGTTTATCAGGAAAGTAAGTAGTATATATCAAATCACACGTAAAAATGCAGTTTCGAAGAATCTAATCACGAAATTCAACAATGATTATTGTAATAATATCACAGATCGATCACTTGATGTAATGAGTAAAACGTCAAATAGATTCTTTTAATGTGGTGTATTAAAATAAATTTCTTTTTTACAGCTTTATTTATTTATTCTTATATTTCCTTATACGTATGCTTATCCTTACAGAGAAAGAGCAGGAGACATCGTAGCACGCATAGGCCAAAGATATGGTCTGTGGCATCACGTTTCGCTGTATGTAACCTCCTTGCTATAGAGTCGCAAGCGTCATCAGTCCGAATTTTATAATTTGACGACTTTCAACCACCATATCCTCCACCCCCTTATAGCTATTGGCATGGAACTGCTATGGTGTACAACAGGAGACTTCGGACAACAATTACACACAGACCATTCGTCTGCGTTCTGTAGTTTTCGCTGCAGAGTGAATTATTAACACACACACACACACACGTAGCATTTTATATACACCGAAAACTTTCCATCCCAATACACTGCACCCTTTTATCATTATCAACCCTCAAGCAACCAATAAAACCATTTTCAAAGAGTAAATATAATTTTCAAAGAGTAATTATTGTTGCGCATTTCGCGTTTTATTCTTCAAATTACTAAATATGTATCAGATCGCTATAAAACCGTGCCTAAAATCTTCCTCGGGTATAAAGTAGTAACTGTACAAATATTTAAGTCTCTGCGTCTTGTCGTTCGCGCGTGATAAGCGTACACCGAACAGACATTCACATTAATATATATATATAGATAAATAGCTATCCGATCGCCATAAAACTGTGCCTAAAGCCTTCCCCGGGTAGACATTAGTAACTGTACAAATTTTTAGCTCTTTATGTCTTGTGGTTCAGACGTGATAAACGTACACCGAACATACATTCACATTTATAGATATAGATTTCAAACTTTTGGGAAACTTTTTCTGGCTGACAACCTCAGCAAAATGAGAAGAAAACAAGTTTGTCGCTTACTAATTTTTTGGGGTTCGTGCAGTAAAATTACGGCATTTGGCATGACGTTACGATTTATTACCCGTACACTATTAACTGTATTCGCGAGAAATTTTAAGGACAGTATACACACATACCACTGAACGCACGTTCGAAATTTTATCGTAGTATGACACGTAATTCAAGAGATATGGAGTCATAAACAATTAGGTTAACGAAAAACCGCCTAATCACACATGACATTTTGATTTATCACGTCTTTCCTAATAACTCCATTTGCGACGTGCCTTGCAGACATTTTACATATACACCTCTGGATGTACCTACGAAATAATTTCATACGACGACATATAGTTCAGGTGCTATGGCGTCAAAGACAATGAAATGCATGAAAATTCGCCCTAATAAGCATAACTTTGTAATTTACTGCGTCCTTACTACCAGCTCCATTTACAACACATTTCGCAGGCAGTTTCCTAATATTGCATGCTACGAACCTAGTAAATAATCTTTTTGTAAAGGTATGTTTACACTGCGATTTGTATCGGCACATGTATGAGATACAAGTATACGCGACTTTGCGAATTGTATGAGCTGACAAGCATCAACTTTATCATACCGCGCACAGTATTAATATGTTCGTGAACGGCGCGTGCCAATTTGCGATTCTTTAGGGGCCCATATCTCAGGTTCTACTCATCTCAGAGTGTTCTGGATAGATCTTGGCCTAGTGATCATATGTGTACATATTAGAAGAATGAGTATATTATAGCTATCATACAGTACATCGTCAAATTTTTCAAAGTTACACACTTCCTGGAGCCCATTGAAATTGAGCGAATCAGTTGGCTTTTGTACATGACGTGTAGTCTGTGGTGGGCTTTAAACGGATTACAAGAACACCATTCATTCATGTGCGGGTCCTGAGAAAATATAAAAAAAAACCATGATTTTTGGGTACCAAAAAAACGAATTGTGTGGATGGTCATTTCAATACTTCAATTCTATACATTCTATTCAATGCAAATCTTCGAAATTTTTACCATATGTTCTTAGGATGAAATTCTCGAGGCCGTTTTCAAATTTTTTCGATTTCGTTATCCGTTACCGAGATCCAGAGGTTGAAACTTATCATAGTTTTGCACAAAATCACAGAAGCCAATTATTAGCCGTTTTAGCACCGTGAATCGCAAATTTCTAAATAAATAACTATAGAAAATTGTTCAAATATTGACAAGACATCCTGTAGACATTTATCTATAAACGGCATTTATCAGTTTTCTTAAATCTTAGTCCGTTAATAAGATACGGCCGAAAAACCGCGATATTTTGCTTGAAAAAGGGCGTATTGTGATGAAAGACGGCGTTCGGACAGCTCTGAAACTTACCATGCGTTTTGAAAAAAAGTACTCGGCGAAAAAAATTGATTTTTGTACATAATGAAGATTGAAATCGTCGGTCTATGAAGAGGTGACTTTTGTTTTCGTTTACTTTACAGTTAATATGCAGCATCCGGTTTAATGAACTATTGCAACATATTTTAAAGACTTTGTAGAGGTAAAACCACACTGCGTAGACTTCTCGTGTGGTCGATTTTAGATTACACATAGCTGCGTATGAAATAGCTACGTATCAAAATTTTATTTAAAGTTTAGAGCAGAACGGTATCTTATGTGGTTCTTGAGATATGGGTCCGAGAAAGATAGCACACGACAGTAATTGGTTCGAAAACGCTATTTCTGATTGTGAGGTAACGTATCGTGAAGAATAGGAAATGACTAAAATATTATGTGTGTGTTGTTGAGGGGTTATCTGGAAAATCAATTTCCCGTTTTTGGAAATGTGTATTCGTTATCGCAATATGCTATAAAAATCATAATTTTTGGTATCAAAAGATCCAACTGCGTGCATTGGCAAATCTACACTTCTATTCATGGCAAATCGTCGAAATTTTTACGATGCGTGCTAATATTATGATTCCGGAAAGCTTTGAAAGTTTTTCCGATAATACTATTCATTACCGAGATCTGTAGATTGCAAGTTACCGCACATATTCATGACAAATATGCATGTAATATCCGGTCTGACGTGTAATTATGGTTTTAACTAACGTCCAGCAAGGGTTCTTGGTTTGGAGGTATATAAAATACTATCCAAATTTTACTCACCATTGATTTCATGTTATACATGCAGTACAGTCTTATGTAACTGGAAAAAGACGGGAACCGGCTGAAAAATGCTTCTGCCGGAGCACAGAAAAGGCGAATATGTTCACTGACACAAAAGTGTGGAACCAGCTGCCTCAATCCTCATTACGACTTGCTCACCAAAAATTTTGGCATGCGAACATATTCGCCCTTTTTTCGGCTGAATGTGAGTAGGGCAGAGACAGTGCAGCAGGCAGAGAGAAAGCCAAATATTACGGAATAGAGAAAGTGTCAGTTCAGGGGAAAGGCAAATGCATGAAAACAACAGTGGGAAGCGAAAAGAAATGTCGGAAGTCGGGAACAGTGGCAACAACAAACTAAGCCAGATGCAGATAGTAGCAATTGGAGCAAAAGAGAAAACAGTGGGAAACTGAGACGAATGGAGACAATACATAAAGCGTGAGCGTGCGACTCTCCAATACTATAGCACGAAACAATTTGTACAATTTTTTCCATCCCCAGTATCCACGTGCTAAAGTTTTCTGGTCTACATGTTAAACCCCAAGCAAACCATCCCCATGGACTTACGTGTAAAGGAGACAATAATGATTGAAGACAATGAAAGCTGACTCTATGTGAGAAACAAAGAAAGGATACTGGTAACAGGACAGGAAGTGAATGGGACAACGTCAGTGGGGCAGAGAGACGATGAAAGTGGCAGAAACAGACAGCGGTGAGGAATCGCGAGGGAAAGGAGTGAAGACATTGAAAGTTTGACAGAGACAGAAACCGGCAGTGGGAGAGACAGGAATCAAACTGACAGAGACATATATAGATACTATCAGTGGAATGACATTACTGACTATGACGGCTTAACTGGGCAAAAGTATTTACAAAGTTATGCACTAAAAGTGCGCGAATATGTTCGAGTGCTAAAATTTTTGGTGAGGAAGTCCGAATGAGGATTGAGGCAGTTGCTTCCACACTTTTGTGTCAGAGGCATATTCGCCTTTACTGTGCTCCCCAGCAGGAGCATTTTTCAGCTGGTACATGTATGAGCATGCGTTTATACATGTTCAAATGTTTGTACAGCTTATGGGACTTCACTGCGGGGTCATCAGTTCCTAAACTTACAAACTACTTTTGAACTAGCTTATACTAAAGACAGCACAAACATCCATCCGGCCTCGCGCATCGACAAGCGTCTGGGGACAGTAGTGCGTCGGACCCCAGTTACCGTACCAACCGATAGATGTCTCTACGGTCGCAAGCTATGTCCTGCAGAGACGCCATTTTCCATTTCGTATTTTCGTGATTTTCTCCTTATAATTCGTGTGCTGCTATCTCAAAGTTACGGCACACTTAAGAGGTACCAAAAGCATGTCGTTCTTAGTACAATTAGTTGTAAATTACAGTCAGTAAATGCCGTATTGGCGAGTAACGCTTGATATTGATGGGAATGTAAAACAGAAAGTTTCGATTCAGTGTTACTTGTAGCGTAGTGGATAAACGCATCTACTTGTGGAGCTGATAAACGTGGGCGGTGGTTCGCTTATTAGTCCAGACAAATTTTTTTCTTTTTTACCTTTACTCCTAAAAGTTTTCTTACACTGTTGTTAATTAAAAGGAATTTACATTTTGCGATATTTCGACATATTTACGTATACAAGCGCTTTCTCTAAAATGTGCGATTGTTCTCTTTAGTGAAAATTCCGTGAAGTATGAGCCAATGGACTGTAAATATTGTCTCGTGACACGGTACAATAATTAATGTTCTAAATGTCATGCTGATTCAAATAATTTTACATATACATTACGTACTAGAGTTAAGTGGCAACTGTCGTTTCTTAATGAGACTGAACTGCCTTTTTTCTTTTTTGCAACAGCTGTTATACACATTCTTGCGTCCTATATGCATTGTTTGTGAGTAACTGTGCTAATACCGTAGCCATTTAACTGATCTCAAGAGCTTTGTATTTTCTAGTAAATGTATCAAAATATTTGTATCAGCATGTCATTTGCAACATTCACTATAACAATGTGTCCGCACTTTATGTGCAGGTACAGTGGTTTCCTTTAAAAGCCGATCTTTTCTGTCACGATCTGTGAAATAATAACAATATTTAATATACCTGTGCCATTCATTCTCATGCAAATGACACTCTAAACCCAACACGTGAATATTCTCAATAACAAAACAGAAATTCATGTAGAACCTCAGCTCTGCTTTCCGCTTTATTTATCAGGAAAGTAACCTCAGCTTCATGTTGCGTCTTTTTACAGTTTAAGTTTCGAACTTCAAGTTTTAGACGGCTGGAAAGTCTTACTTGTCATTTCAATAATGCAGTGTTACAGAAATATCATAGAATATTAAAAACACAACTTCTATTACAGTAATATTGAAGTCTTAGAGTGATTCATATTTCAAATGTCAAAATACGAAGGTAGAAATATTTACGTAAATTAAACAGCAGGAATGATAAATAGAAGCCCTGGAGTCGCATAGCATCATGGAAGCATAACCGTAGAGACATCTATCGGTTCGTACGGGTAACTGAGGTCCGACGCAATACTGTCCCTAGACGACTGTCGAGCATCGCAGCATAGTGCCTCAATAAGCTCCGCCACAGCGTTTACACATGTTGAATTGTATCAGTGTGCGATGGCTTCTGACGACGATTTGGATTTCACATTTTGGTGCGCTTGCTCTTTTGGAAGATGGTAGGAAAAAAAGGCGGAGGAAGCATAGATGATGACAAAAAGAGTTTCTTCGCAAGCGTGCTACTCACGGAGCTTACACAATGCTCGTTTAGGAATTAACACTAGAGGATGGCATGTATTTTAGAAATTATGTTAGGATGAGTATGGAGGATTTTCGCAGTTTGTTATCTCTTGTGGCTATACTTGTGTCCAAAAGCAACATAAACTTTCGTGTAGCGATTCCACCAGCGGATCAGTTGGCAGTAACACTCCGTATTTTGGCCACTGGGGATTCCTTTCAACGTTAATGTATCTGCATAGAATATCAAAAAGTGCCATATGCAGCAATATTCTTCGTGTTTGCAAGGCCATTGTGCAAGTTTTATCCCAAGAAGTGAAGGTAAAAGTTTCATATAATCAGAATATATAATATGTTATAAAAAATTTCATGCAGCTGGCACATATATTAATTTTTAGTTCTTATCGCAGCGGCTTCGCGTGAAAATGTTGGCAATGGATGCTGAATGCCAACAGTCAAGTGTGTGAGACGTTGGCATTAGCAATCGCGCAAATGTTTTATCATTAAATCTTCGTTTTACGAGGGCAATTACTTTTACAGAGCGGACAAAAGTACATACAAATACCTGTCAACAGCGACACAAATTTTCTACTGTGCCGGTGTTGTTGCCAACATAACCAGACGAGGCCGCCAGAATAGGAACTACAATTTACCAGCAAATACATTTTGCACCATATTTTTCTCAAATATTGCTAAGAAAATGGGTTAGTTTTTAGTTCTTTGGAATGACTGCTATGCTTCACTCAGTAATAAAATATTAGAATTTCTGAGGACACTTTGTGCACAGTAAAGATATACAACAACATTAATTTGTATTTAGCTTTATTGTTACATCACAGTACATATCAAAGGTATGTTTTGAAATTTTTTTTTAAATGAAGCATATGTTATGGTCTTTCTGGGACTGCATTAATCAGTTCCTCGTTTGCCTCTTGCAAACATTTGTATATCATGTTCTCCAGTCTTGCCATAATCCGAGTATGGCCATTTTCGTGGAGATATCTAAGTTCATTGGTGACTAGGTCATCCAGGTGGGTAAATTGGTCTCTTTTTCTGCCGGCCAAATTTTCTCCAACTTTCTGTAGTGTCTGTAAAAGACCTTATCGGTCTTCATCATGGTCTCTTCTGTCTCTTTCACTGCACTTGATCTGCCACTTCCTCTTGGAGTGCTATGTGGCAGTACATTTGCAGCTGTACTTTCGTGTGGAGGCACAGAAATGTTTGGAGTGGTCTCCACTTCCACAATATGGTTTGGGGGCCTCCCAAATGTCACCTCTTCCATTTCAAATTCCTTGAAAGGGAAACAAATGCTTCCTTCTCCTTCACCTTCTCCTGTATGTGGGGCTTCCATGACCTTTAAAATACATAACACATTTATAAGGCAAAGTGAGCTATATATTATAAATATATTACAATCAAGGTATATTAATGTCTAGAGATTTTTTGTGTACATGTGTAAATTAAATTTAAAAAATAAGTTTTATTTCCAGCTTCCTGCTACTGAAGGAGAATGGCTGAAAATTCCCAAAAAATATGAAGAAAAATAGATTTTCCCTAGGAGTTTGGGTGCTTTAGATGGCACATTGACATTGTGGCACCACCCAGCAGTGGAACATTTTATTTTAACTGTAAAGAGCACTTCAGCATTGTGTTGCTAGCAATTCCTGATGTTGATTATATAATAATTTATGCTGATGTTGGCACAAACGAGAGGATTTCAGATGGCAGTATCCTTAAAGACACAACATTTTACAAAGTGTTAGATAGTAAAATTCTAAATATACCACCATTACCTCCTCTACCTGGTAGGAGCAAGCCTGTTGCATATGTTTTTGTCACTGATGAAGCCTTTATCATCTCGTGAATCCATTTCCAGGTCTGCATGAAAAAAAATCAGTTGACAACATATTTTTAATTACTAGTGTAGAACATGCAGAGCAAGAAGAGTAATAGAAAATGTATTTGGAATTGTAATTGCTGTTTACAGAGTTCTGAGGAATCAAATGTTTCTAAGTCCGGAAAAGGCTATAGTAGTGTCACTAGCCTGTGTTTACTTACATACTTTCCTTCAAAACAGAAAATCTCAAAGGTACTGTCCAGCAGGAATATACGAGTGAAAGGGAGATGATGGCAACATAATACCTGGGTCTTGGAGGGACACCCTACTGTGCTGGACCCACCGCCCAGAACTGGCCAAAGAACTCCATTGCTGAATGGCAACAGAAGAGAATATGCTGAATACTTTTGCAGTATTCAGGGCTCCATCCCATGGCAGTATGGAAAAAAAGTTCCAAATCATTGTTAAATGATGACATGAAGGAATATACTAAACTCTTCTTCAAATCGTAGCAGTATGAAGAATCAACTTTTCACAGTCGAATTGTATATACTTGTAAATATTCAAATTATGTAAAGCAGTATTTCTGTAGATAATGGTGTCAAATAAATGATTAATAAAATAATATAACAAATTTACTTACTGGTACTGCTTCATGTGTGTTCCTATGAAAGAGTGGTTTATAATTGTATCTTATAAACTACATGGTTTCAAAAGCATACCATGTGGAGTGGTACACATTGCTTGTGGCACTTCTTGTTCCTTTACTGCTCTTCCTTTTCACTAGCTCGCGACTATGTAGGCTTTTTAAATTGTGCCATTTATCCTCACATTCTTTCCTTGGCACATTGAATGCTTTATCAATTTCCTCCCACTCGACGTACCTTTTTGAGCGTTCTTGTACTCCGCTAATTTCACATCCCAAATACAGGAATGCCCCTGCAATGGTTCTATGAAGTTCAACGTAATTTGCTTCGACCAATATTCATGGCAAATTTCAAAATATATAATACTATGCAAACACAACACACAACACAATATACCTACACAAACGAGAGTTGGCACCTCCAAAACTCAAACAGCCGTGAAAGAGCTTGGTACTATGCATGTGCTACTTCTGATATCCCAGTGTAAAGTACCTTGACAGTATTTTGCGGTACGGCTGAATTCAGGTGCATGGCGGAGGATACTTCTCCTATAGACTGACGGAATCTACAGTTTCATTCCGATCACGAAATTTCTCTTGACTTTCAAAACAAGAGGAAGATCACTGTCTACCTAAAGTTTCATATGGTGCATAGGGGAGAGTATGTTGCAACATAGAAATGGATCCCTAAATACCCTGGTCGCACTGTAACGTGAGAACGGCTTGATCAATCCTTTTTTTTTTTTTTTTTTTTTTTCGTTATTCTCAGAACAAGGGTGTATGAAATAAAACTGAAATATTTCAGAATAATAACGTGCTTTATTCAATGTGACCCTGTGTTTCTATTGCACACAAATCTATAGTTTTGTTTCGATATTGATGAAATTTTTTCTACCTTAAAAACAAGAGAAATGTCACTGTCAGTATAAAATTTCTTTCGGTGCATGGTGGAGAGTACTTAACTTACTGACTTTGACAAAATGCATAGTTCTGATCCGATATTGATGAATTTTCGCACTTGTGACCTTTAAACCAGGAGGAAGGTCACTGGGTACATAAATGTTTGTAGGGTACATGACAGAGGTCACCTTGCAAGAAACTTTGCAGAGAGGGGGAAAGGTGAAAACGAACAGTTAGGAGAGAAAGAGATGGATGCAGAGAGAGGAGGGAAGGGTAGGGGACTACGACAGTGCAGAATCAATAAATACGTGGGCCATGCCGAGTTTACAGGTAGTAATCTTATAAAAGCGATAGGTCACTCATTTACTGCCTAAACACGAAATCTCAATAGTGCCGAATTGAAGGAGGTCTAAAGGCTATACGCGTACTCTGCATTCTTCCATTCTCACCTGGATTACAGAATAATTTTATGGGGTAATTCTGTAGGTTCAAAAACAGTTTTCAAATTGCAGAAGAAAGCTATCAGGTGTATTGCAGGACTTAGCCCAAGTGACTCATGTAGAGTCTACTTCAAAGAATTAAACATCATGACAGTACCCAGAATGTATATATTTGTCTAGTATGTGTCAAAGAATATTTAAGTAAGTTTGATCTAATAATGACAGTTCATGGCCACAGTACAAGAAGTGGACATAAAATTGATGTGCCATATGCTAGACTGGCAAAGACCCACAATTGTTACAAATACTTAGGACTTCTCTACTTCAATAAATTACCAAAAGAGGCATACACAGTGCCAGTAGATTATTTTAAGAATACTATTGTGAAATGGTTTCAAAGTAAGTTATTTTATTCTGCACAAGAGTTTCTTGAATGTGAGACAAAAGACTTACATTTCTTATAATAATAAATTACAAATAAAAAGTGTTGTTTATTTTATAACTATGTACACAGTATGGTACTATAACTCTGTTATTGTCTTGAACACATTATAATACATCTGTCTGTTAATTGTCTGATATCTATTTATGGTAGTGTATATATCTGATAACTATAATGTAATTATTTGTTATTACTGACATTCATTTTATATTATTTTCTTCTATCTTATGGGACTTTCTAAGTCATTTACTGTTACTATTTTGTTATTATCATTATTACTATTTTATGTAACCTTGATGACACTGATTGCATGTAAAAATGCTCAAAGGTGAATAAAGCGTCTAATCTGATCTATTGTAAGTTGATATGTAAGTTCTATATCTTTGCTAATTACAGACATTAATTAGTCTTCTGTTGAGCACTGCTGTATAAATTGATAAACGACAAAGTTTTTTGTAAATCATTTATCGATGAGAAGCAGCACTGACCCCTTCCCATTAGTATCTTTTCGCTTTCATATGCTGCTCATTGTCCTGTTCTCCAGTGTCAACGTGACTGTTCTGTTGTCGAGATATGTGCTGATTGGAACTATAAGAGAAGAAAAAATTAATGTAAACTGCGACTTTACTGATTATGGACTGTAATAAATTTTTCTGACACTACACTTAATGGCTTCCTATTTGGAGTTGATAAAACAAGTAGTCCAAAAATACACTTATATTTATAGATGCATCTACTCCTAATACAAAATATATACCTATTTTATTTTCGCTTCTGTAGCTCTCGAAAAACGTTGTGCCAGAACCTGAAAATGATTACAGCGTGTCCCATGTTAAAGTGGTACCCTCATGTCTGAGATTAAGTTATAATGAAATAAGTAAAAAAATACACGAAATGGTGACACTAAAATCACGTAGTTATCTCCTTATAAGATATGCTACAATTGGTGGCTACAGGCATACACGAGATGTACCGGTTTTATATGAGTCACACTGTACTATATTTCAGCTCATTGCCACGTTAAAAGAACTCTACACAGATCTCAGATTATTATCGTTATTATTATTACTATTACTTTTTTTAGGGACTGTCTGAGGGGATGGTACTTTCATTTCAATTACTGTAACTGAAAGAAAAATACACTGATTTAGTTTAGTCTTAGACACTGCAGGACAGGTCAGTAAAGGATAGAAGCGTGTGTCACGTTTTTCATTTCTTTTTACTTCTTGGTGGGCTTGTCCCCAGCAACAAGGAATCCCCACACACTGTCAGCATATCGAAGGAAATACGGAAGTGACCAAAACTGGTTCATCGCCATCTACTTCGAGCCAGCTAACAGTTAATTGATTTTGTTATCGTATATATTAAAAGATTCTACAAAAAATAAAGTCAGTCGGCCAGACCTAACTACCCAGCAGATTACCTTCATTTTTGTTTTAAACAAAAGACATTCATCCACAAATTTGTCATCAGGTATCAGAATTTACATAACTGTCACCTTCCTTTTTCTATACTCAAACGTGAATTCCTTCTGTATATTTCTTATGGGGATATCCTTGCTGTAAACTAAATTCAGTCGGTCAGGCCGTTCTATCCGAGCGATTTCCTTCATTTTTGGTTTAAACGAAAGGTATTCATTCACAGATTTGTCATTAAGTAACAGAATTAACTTAAGAGCCTCCACCCTTTATTTTTATTCAAATGGGGTATCCTTCTGCCCTTACATTGAATATTTTAAACGGTTTGTTTTACGATATCTTCGGTTCTAATCAAGGTACGCAGTTCATTTGACGTAACAACACTCAGCGGATCAAGCTCTTTCATTTGCACCTTTAAACACTTGCATTGATTGATTCTCAAGAAACCTATGCATGAACATTCAACTTTACTTCCATTTTTTCCCAACTTTTTTGTCTTTCCACTAACAGTGCGAAGTAGTTGCATGAGTCCTCTAGTTTTCATGCTATTCTTGTCACACTGTAGTGAATGGTAGAGTTTTAAGCACATAAGAAACAGGTAGTAATGTACTCGTCACATGAATTTCGACTGACATTTAGGTTTTTGCTTGAGAAAATAGCTAATTTTTTAAAATTTTGTATTCATTTTACAGAATTAATAGTAATAAAAGAAAAAAATAAACAAAACATATTTTCATAAGTGTTATTTTAAAAAAAGAAACTAATATGCAGAGAGATTTGTATTGGAAACAGGCTGGAGACATGAGATACTTGTGCTGCAGAAGCAACACCGTACCCAATTGGCTCGCGCCGGCGCCAGCTCACGCTGAAACCAAATGTCTTCGGCTTGGTGTGAGCTGGCTGAAGCGGAGGCATCTCGGCCTGGCTGGCAGTGTGAACAGTGCAATTGAAAACAATGTGTTTAATGTCTCGGCTGGGTTCGGCCCGGCTCAGCTCGGTTCGGCTTGGCTTGGCCCAGCTGGCAGAGTGCACACAGCCTCATATAGGCCGATGTGTGAAGAAGAAGCCGAAGACAAAAACAGAAATGAAGAAAAAGGGACAGGGAAGAAGATGAAAAGGTATTATAACTGCACAGAAATAAATACTGACAAAGTATTGTTGCAAAATGTGTCAGAAGGCAGTCTATTTGATACACATTGTTACGTTTTACTCTGATTGCAGGAAAATTCCTTGCATGTTTTTAAAATCCAAAAGTGACGATGAAACGAATGAATAATATTGTCATTTTTGTTGTGCTCTAATGTCATAAGAGATTTTTGTAAAGATAATTGTCAATTACAATGAGTTTTCTTAGTGAAATTCAATAACGAAGCAATTGAAAAAGGATGTTGTTGTCGTTTTTATCACAAACCAACAATGACGATAAATCTGAATGATTAATTTCTACTGCTTTAATCTTCAAATGTCATCTTAATCTTTCTTTAAATATATTTAGCACTTATGATGTGTTTTGTGATCGAAATTAAATAAATTACGATGTGAGTAAACGGTGGGATCACTTTGATACACCATGCCCCACATTTCACTTTTTTATAAACAACATGCCCAAGCAGTGGTGTTGCAAAGGGGGGAGGGGATTGGGGGGCGACCATGGCCGTGGCTGGCACTTGTGTGAGGACAGTAGGGTGCGGCAGTGCTGCGTTATGAGGTCTGATGGGAAACACATTCGGCATGGAGGGACACAACTATCCACACCACACAGGTGGCACCCGCTAGATCAGCAGCATCTGTCACAGTGTGGGAGCGGCCGAAATCTCACTAGGAGCATGGCGTGTGCAGCATGCTACTGGAGAGAAACCTGCAATGTATATATTAACATTTCTTTTGAATATAGATGTCTGCATGTGGGCTTGGGCATTGGGCGTTTTCGCCTGCTTTGGTTGTCTATGTTGAAGTTGTATATCCATGAAGGCAGATATCACATGACTGGCAAAACCCAAGTGATCTGTGGTCATGGACCGGCCGCGAGATGGTCTGCTATGATGGCCAGTCTGCCACCTATAATAAAAGCAATATTAGAAAGAAAATTAATTACTTGCAAACCAAGCAAAGTATAGGGAAACTGGTACCATTATGTTAAGGGGAATTGAGACGGACAGGATGGTGCATTTTTGTGTTATGTGTCTACCAGAACTGTTGAACTGTTAACCGATAAACAGTTTCATAACTATCGAAATTTCAAAAATTTATACCTTCTGAACAAAGGAACCAATTTATATGTATGAAGTGTCAATGGATAGATCTCACAGAGTTTTATCAGCCTATTAAAGCAGAAGTTTCGTAAATATTACCTTTTGGGAATTATTAAATAATATATGTTCTCTATAACAAACTTTTGATATATGAGACATAATACTTATGTAAATAATAAAAAGAATGGCAGGCCATAGATTAGGTAAGCAGTAGGAATACATGTATAGCAAATAAGTTAACTATTTATATTTATTTAAAAAAGTGCAAATGGCAGTTACAAACCTACAATTAAAACTCTTGTAGTTTAACAACTATTTTATGCAAACAAAACAAATCACTGGATAGCTGGTGAATTTTACCAATAAATTCATATATTACTTGCATAACAGAAGTCCCATGATTAAGCAAAATTGTCCAGTTTGGAAGAAAGCTATACATAGTGGGCCGCCACCTTTTTTCATCACACTCCTCAGAGTCCTTGTTGAGGCCACATCTGCACTCTTCAGCTCTGTGATTTGCCGTGGGAAACCATATATGTTTTTGTGTTGGGGACTTATAAAAATTTCACATCTTGAGTTCATTGGTTGGACTTATAGATTTTTTGGTGTCAGAGTGAACGTAAGTCGATACTTAGAAGGTTTTAGTGTTTGGTGATCAAGAAACGAAACTTATAGAATTTTCATGTGAGTTTTGAACCACACAGGTCTTAGTATTTTCTGTAATTTGGGTACACAGAAGCAAACTTAATTATTTATATCTTGAACTGCTTCAGATTGTTTTTCCATGAATTTATGGAACTTTAGTTTGAAACTTGATGTTTCATTTGTGAACACATAAAATGTTACATGTTTAGCCAAGTGAAATTTAAGGGCTCTTTATATATCACTTCTACTGTACTGGACAACTATTTATTTTATTTTATTTTTGGGGTTTGGGACGCATGTTTGAAGACCTGAATTAATAAATGGTTATATTTATAAACTTCAAAACACACATGAGCGACTTAGTTATTTACATACCATAGTCATTTCTGCCTGTCAACATAATTTTAAATTAACTATTATATGTGCTTGTACTTTTGAGTGTTAAAGTGAGGAGTGGATAGTTGGCTCCTGGATTTAAAACGTAGCCAAACAGACTTGAAAACTCCAACTGTCTCACTTTGTCTACACTTTTAGTGTAGTGCTTACTGAACAGTATTGTTTAAATTGCACACCCTGCGCACTGTAGGCTCGAGCTGTAAATATTAAACTGTTGTTATCATATATTTATTTGAAATTAGCAACAGGTGAGTCATTAAGATTCAGGCAAGCACTCCCAATGGACAAATATATCGTGCATTGTATTCACTTAAGTGCGAGGAGCCAATGGCCAATTGATCCAGCTGCTAACAGGCAACATCTGCGTTGTGAGACAACTGAGCACTGGCCAGTGCCGCCCCCTATGCGATGCAAAAGCGAGCGTCACACCAGCATGGCCGGGTGTTGGTTGCCATGGCTCTAGACCACAGGTGCAACCCGTCTGGCTGCATTCTGTCTGCAGGGTCAGGCTTTGTTCAGGTCATACAACCGTAACGTTATTTCTACATAGGTACTTATGTAATATTTCAAGGTAACTGGAGAAGTTGTTCAAAACACAGATATAACATTTGACCTAAACAAATAAGCCATAAACGAGAGCTGCTTCAGATTTCTATATTGTCTTGAGCCCAAAAAGGAAAAGAGAAAAGTTTCGGTCTGTTGTCAGAGACAATAGAGAAATGACAGCTCTATCTACTACTATGGTTTTCCAAGAAATAGCAGAAGGGTTTATTGTGCAGACACTGTGAGAGTCATATGCTGACCTCAAGAGTTTCTGCTATGGTCTGTTTGTTACAGTGAAAAATTATTGTTTCTTTCAATACTCAAATGTCCTTCTGTACACACACCATCAAAAGCTAAAGATTGTCGATAATTCCTTTCTTTAAATCATATCTTCTACAATTTTATGGATAATATGTTTAATGTTTCTATTGAGTAAACAATATAAACAGGTCAACTATAGTTTGTTAACAGTAATTTAAAAAAGTGGTAACTTGAGCCCATTGTTTTCCTATGCCCTCCAATCGGCCTGCGGCTGTGGCCAGCCCGCTCACTGCCCGCGAGGAGGTAGCCCCCCAATCCGTGGTGGATTGGCGGCGTGTCAGGCGGCGTAAGACTTCCCGGGGGACCGAAGTGGAGGCCTCCCCAGTTAGTCTTGCCAACAGATTCGAGGCGCTGTCTGTGGCAGGGGATGTTCCTGATGTGGATGGTGTCGCTTGTCCTGTACTCGCCCCTCTGCCTTCAAGATCCAGGCACTGACAGAGGGTGGGTTTGTTGGTAGTTGGGAGCTCCAACGTTAGGCGGGTAATGGAGCCCCTTAGGAAAATGGCTACTAGGGAGGGGAAGAATTCCAATGTGCACTCCTTGTGCATACCAGGGGGAGTCATTCCGGATGTGGAATGGCTCCTTCCGGATGCCATGAAGAGCACAGGGTGCAACCAGCTGCAGGTGGTGGCTCATGTCGGGACCAATGATGTGTGTCGCTTTGGATCGGAAGAGATCCTCTCTGGTTTTGAGCGGCTATCAGAAGTGGTTAAGACTGCCAGTCTTGCTTGCAAGATGAAAGCGGAGCTCACCATCTGCAGCATTGTCGACAGGACTGACTGCGGACCTTTGGTACAGAGCCGAGTGGAGGGTCTGAATCAGAGGCTCAGACAGTTCTGCGACCGTGTGGGCTGCAGATTCCTCGACTTGCGCCAAAGGGTGGTGGGTTTTCGGGTTCGGCTAAATAGGTCAGGAGTCCACTATACTCAGGAAGCGGCTATACGGGTAGCGGGGGCTGTGTGGCATGAACTGGGCGGTTTTTTAGGTTAGATGGCCTCGGGAATACACAAAATGGGTTTCAGTCTCAAAGGGGGCAGGTCAGACACGGGAAGAAAGCAGACCTAAAAACCATTGGTGTAACAGTTGTAAATTGTCGTAGGTGTGTTGGGAAAATTCCAGAGCTCCAAGCGCTGATAGAAAGTACTGAGGCACAAATCGTTATAGGTTCTGAAAGCTCGCTGACGCCTGAGATAAATTCGGCCGAAATTTTTTCAAAGGGCCAAATGGTCTTCAGAAAGGATAGAATAAATAAAACAGGGGGTGGCGTGTTTATTGCTGTTACAAACAGTTTATCCTGCAGTGAAATTGAGGCAGATACTTCCTGTGAATTGGTCTGGGTAGAGGTTATACCTGACCACCGAAATAAATTAATAATTGGATCTTTTTATCGGCCCCCTGACTCAGACGATGCGGTTGCAGAAATGTTCAAAGAAAACTTGAATCATATTTCAAATAGGTATCCGAAGCATACTGTTATAATCGGTGGCGACTTTAATTTACCCTCGATATGTTGGCATAATTACGTATTCAAAACCGGGGGCAAATATAAAACATCGTCCGAACTAGTTCTGAATGCTTTTTCTGAAAACTACTTCAAACAGTTAGTTCATGAACCCACTAGAATAGTATGTGGTTGCGAAAATGCTCTTGATCTCCTAGCAACAAATAATCCCGAGATAGTAAAGAGCATCAAAACAGATACAGGGATTAGCGAACATCGAGTTGTAGTAGCGAGACTGAATATCGAAATTCCCAAATGCACCAAAAATAAACGAAAAATATATCTATTCAATAAAGCAGATAAAAATTCGCTTCATGCTTTCCTGATTGATAGTCTCCAGTCCTTAAAAACTAAAAATGCGAGTGTAGATCAGTTGTGGCTTACTTTCAAAGACATAATATCAGTAGCAATCGAGAGATTTATACCAAATAAATTAATAAAAGAGGGGGCTGACCCCCCGTGGTACACAAAACAGGTCAGATCACTGTTGCAGAAACACAGAAAAACGCATGCAAAATTTAAAAAGACACAGAATTCGCAAGACTGGCAATCTTTTACTGAAACTCGCAACCTAGCGCGGACTTCAATGCGAGGATCTTATATCCTGTCTCGTAATCTTGCAGAAAATCCAAAGAAATTCTGGTCATATGTGAAGTACACTAGCGGCAAAACACAAACAATACCTTCACTACGCGATAGCAATGGTAATACTACCGACGACAGTACTGCTAAGGCAGAATTACTAAACACAGCTTTCCGAAATTCTTTCACCAAAGAAGACGAAGTGAACACTCCAGTATTCAATCCAAGAACAGCTGCCAGCTGCCAGCAGATGTTCCTGGAGTAGTAAAACAACTTAAGTCACTAAACAAAAATAAATCTTCCGGGCCAGATTGTATACCAACTAGATTCCTCTCAGAGTATGCTGATGCAATAGCTCCGTACTTAGCTATAATTTACAACCGATCACTCAGCGAAAGATCCGTATCCAAAGACTGGAAAGTTGCCCAAGTTACTCCAATATTCAAGAAAGGCAATAGGAGTGATCCCCAAAATTACAGGCCTATCTCATTGACGTCGATTTGCAGTAGGATTTTGGAACATATACTTTGTTCGAATATTATGTACCACCTCGAAGAGAACGACCTATTAACCAATAGTCAGCACGGATTCAGAAAGTATCGCTCTTGCGAAACACAGCTTGCCCTTTATTCACATTAAGTGTTAAGTGCCATCGACAAGGGATCTCAAATCGAATCCATATTTCTGGATTTCCGGAAGGCTTTTGATACTGTACCCCACAAGCGGCTTCTAATGAAATTGCGTGCTTATGGAATAGCTCCCCAATTGTGCGATTGGATTCACGATTTCCTATCAGAAAGGACACAGTTCTTTGTAATTGACGGTAAGTCATCGAGTAAAACAGAAGTGATATCTGGCGTTCCACAGGGAAGCGTTATAGGTCCCCTACTCTTCCTCGTGTTTATAAACGATTTAGGAGATAATCTGAATAGCTCCCTTAGACTGTTCGCGGATGATGCTGTCGTTTATCGGTCAGTGAAGTCAACAGAGGATCAAAAGCAACTGCAAAGCGATTTAGACAAAATTTCTACTTGGTGCGAATATTGGCAATTGACACTAAATAAAGAAAAGTGTGAAGTAATACACATGACCACTAAAAGAAATCCGCTGAACTTCAATTACGCGATAAATCAGTCAAACCTTAAGGTCGTAGATTCTACCAAATACCTATGAGTTACAATTACGAACAACTTTGACTGGGAAGAACACATAGAAAATATTGTGGGGAAGGTGAACCAAAGGTTACGTTTCATTGGCAGAACGCTTAGAAGATGCACCAGCTCCACCAAAGAGACTGCCTACATCACACATGTGCGTCCTCTCTTGGAGTACTGTTGCCCCTTGTGGGACCCTCACCAGGTGGGACTGACAGAAGATATTGAGAAGGTTCAGAGAAGGGCAGCTCGTTTTGTTTTATCACGTTACGGGGGGGAAAGCGTCACGGAAATGTTGCACGAATTGGGGTTGAAATCATTAAAAGAAAGACGTTATTCATTGCGGCGTGATCTGTTTGCGAAGTTTCAATCACCGACTTTTAGTTCTGAATGTGAAAATATTTTGCTAGCACCCACCTACTTAGGGAGACATGACCATCCCAATAAAATAAGAGAAATCAGATCGAAAACGGAACGATTTAGGTGTTCTTTCTTCCCGCGCGCTATTAGAGAATGGAACGGTAGAGAAAAGTTATGAAAGTGGCTAATGAACCCTCTGCCAGGCACTTAAATGTGATTTGCAGAGTATCTATGTAGATGTAGATGTAGCTTCATTATTTTTTAAAAACAAACTTTTTTGTAACTGAGGCAATCGTCTAATATGTAAGTTCAATCCTCTATGCCAAAAACAGAACAAATGATTACTGAATCACTGTGGAAAAAGGATTGCGCTTAGGTAAGCAACTATGTAACCCCCTTTACAACGATCAGAACACAAGCATACTTGCAACAGCAAACGAGAATCCTGCTTCACATAAACTCTGGGCATGCAGTCAGGAAAGGATGCATGCAGTCCATCTTTCACTACTCATATTCATAGTTGTTTATCACTTTCTGCAATTTATCAGGTGTTGGTTCAGAGAATGTTTCGTGTCTTCGCCACTTCAGTGCTAGGAAGCTTTTCACTGCTATTATACTGTTGTATGCCAAAAAAGGGATAAACTGTGAATTGCTGCAACTTTGCCACTGTATCCATTTTGTCACATTCTGTTGTGATTGTAACAATACAAATACTGGAATTTCTGAAAGTAGTGAAAAATAAAGGTTCTGATTAGGACATTACAAATTTTGATAATTAAAATATTGAAATACTGAATGCGAACAGCCTTTTTGTAAACAAGGCATGTGACATTACACAGTAAATGGCGATAAATACGAATCGCAAAGGAGATAGATACATTGTATTATGACTTTTCTCTGTAAAATGAGGACTCTCGCCATATTATGAAGCTAGATGTCATAGCTTACTGGTCTTGACCATGTGGAGAATACATTTGCATTCAGTCGCGCTACAATAGTTTTTGTTAACACAACAGAATCGAACTTTGAGTGATATAAAATAAGATGAAGATTCTGTTGTTGTAGTGGTCTTCAGTCTGCAGACTGGTTTGATGCAGCTCTCCACGCTACCCTGTCCTGTGCAAGTCTCTTCATCTGAGAATACATTCGGCAATCTACATCCTTTTGAATCTGTTTACTGTATTCCTCCCTCGGTCTCCCTCTACGATTTTTACCCCACACACTTCCTTCTAATGCTAAGTTGACAATTCCTTGATGTCTCAGAATGTGTCCAACCAATCTGTCCTTTCGCTTAGTCAGGATATACCAGAAACTCCTTTTCTCCCTGATTCGGTTAAGCACCTCCTCATTAGTTACATGATCAACCCATCTAATTTTCATCATTTGTCTGTAGCACCACATTTGAAAAGCTTCTATCATCTTTTTATCTGAACTCCTAATCGTCCACGTTTCACTCCCATACAATGCTACACTCCAGACAAATTCTTTCAGAAAGGACTCCCTAACATTTAAATTAATGTTGGGTGTTAGCAAGTTTCGCTTCTTTAGAAACGCTTTTCTTCCATAGCCATTCTGCATTTTATATCTTCTTTACTTTGGCCATCAGAAGTAATCTTGCTACCCAAATAACAAAATTAATCTGCTACTTTTATTGTCTTATTACCTAATCTAATTCCTTCAGCATCGCCTGGTTTTCTGACATTACATTCCATTACCTTCGTTTAACTCTTGTTAATGTTCATCTTATATCTTTCTTTCAAGACACTGTCCATTGCATTCAATTGCTCCTTCAGATCCTTTGCAGTCTCTGACAAAATTACTATGTCATCGGCACACTGCAAACTTTTTATTTCTTCCCCTGAACTTTAATTCCCCCTCCAAATTTCTCGTTCCATTCCTTTACTGCTTGCCCAATGTACAGATTGAACAACATTGGGGAAAGACTGATTCTAGAAAAATGAATACTGAGTGAGTTGCATATAATAACAGTAGTGTAATTATCTGGTCTTTTCACCAATAAATCAGCTCTCCTTAACAATGGCATCTATACAACATTAAAAGCATGTTGAATGAGCTTATGAGAGCTGAATATGAAATAACAAATAAGCCCGAAATGGAGGAGAACTGAATGGAAAAAAAAAACAGGGAAATTCATGGATCTACCGTATACTAACAAAGAAAACTGCAATTGCACCTCCCTCAGATTTAATGGCAAGTTGCCGCAGTGAGTAGCCCGGACTATGACGCTGGACATCTGTTTTCAACACTCCATCATGCTGTTTATTTTTATCTTTCAAAAATTAATAACTGTCCTCCGGTCTTTGTCATGTTTGTTCATTTTATTCAATTTTGTGTCTGTGCTGTGGTGTAAAGACCGTGTCACACAATGGTTCTATTAGCATCATATGAATGTGTGATCACTCCCAACGAAATTATGAAAACATAACAGTTCCCCACTTATGTTCAACAACAAACTCAACAGTTTCACAGTCACAAACCTTTCCTGTGTGCGGATTTAAAAGAGCGAAGTTAATAGTAATAAACATAATGTTTTGTTATTATTACTTTTGTGAAACGTCTCGTCTGCTCTCTTTATCATCATATTTTATTGAGACAGTAATCTTTACTTACCAAATGACTTATGTATAACTTGAGAATTTCCAAGGATGCAGAAAGAGAACGGAGATTTCAATTTGTTAAAAAACAAAAAGTAAAAATACATAGACTGAAGGAGGAATAAACATGGACCTGCAGCATCACACTCCATCACCATCACCATAGAATTTTGAAGCCATGGTTCTAAGACGTTGGTTGATGTTGCATATGTAGTAGTTTGACCATTAATCGTTTCTATTTTCCGTTTCTGTTTCACAGTTTCATACAACTTCTTGATCTGTGTTCTGCTTTTGATGGGCTGTCCGCTCCATCATCTTACCAAAAATCTGAATGGATGTGATGGGGACTTTACCTTGTAAGTGACAGGTCAATCAAAGGAAATTTAGTTCTGCTACATACGGTACTAAAGAAATATGTAGATAATTTTTTTTATTATCGAATGCCAGTGAATTAATTCGAAAAACTGATTCAGAAATGTTGCTTTTGAACATACATAACAAATAGTCACAAGGAATTGTACTAATGCAGAAAAGAGACTTGAAGTTACTTTAAAGCAGGTTTTACTAATAAATCGAATCAAATCACATATTTTATTACAATGACATAGGTTACTGATATGAAGTGTACACATGATATGCCTGAATCGTTAATATCTCACTTGAATTCCATATTACTCTGGGCTGGGGGATGTTCTGCTATTGTACTTCAGATGGAGCACAATGAAAGGCATCAGACAAAACTGTTAGTGTGTGCTGGTGTATGTACTGACCTTTGTGATTAAGACTTTGATGGATGTCTATACATGACACCATGTGGGTTTCTAATTGGTTCTCGATATTTGTTGGCCGGCCGCAGTGGCTGAGCGGTCTGCAGCGCGCCAGTCAGTCTGCACTGCCACTATGGTCGTAGGTTCAAATCCTACCTCAGGCATGGATGTTAGTGCCGTCTTTAGTATAAGGTAGTTCATAAATATTTTGTAAGTTTAGGGACTGATGACCCGGCAGTTATGCCCCATAAGCTTAACAAACATTTAAACATTTGATATTTCTTGTGTCAAGTGTAATCTGAGACGTACTGTGGCAATAGACTGACTTTGGCCCCAGTATAAGCAGTCCCATTGTTTCCTCACCCTATTATGTTACTACTTCTTTCCTCATTGTTCCCATTTCCTTGCATTCAGATGATTGTAAACCTAAGAGGCCAAACTACTGAAGTCATCGATATCTTGACTTACACACCCCTACCCGAGCAAGGACTCAAATTTCCGACAGGGAGAGCTCATGCAATTCATAGCAAAGCACCTTAGACCGCCGGCCAAATATACACTTGATACACAAAACTATTCCCCTGGCTTATATCATAATATAATGTTATAAACACAAGCATGCAGATAAATTATATGTTACAAAGTATTTACTTCTCAGAGCATGAATTTTTCTTTGATGACACTATGTTATGAATTAATGAAAATTAAATTGCATCATTGCTATCTTCTTCTGATAAGCATTGACACAAAATTTTTACACACTCAGAAAGGTAAATCAGTTTCTTCTAATTCCAAAAACAGGGGGAACGCAGCAAGTTTATGGTGTGCACCAAGGGGGAGAAATTCAGGTTAAGCCACTGCACCCAATAGTAATTTAATGTTGGTTTTTTCTTTATCTTTTTGTTTTGTTTACAGTATGGAATGGATTAATTACATAATTAGAATTTTCGCACACGATCGATTAAGGCAGTTAAAATAAATTAATATTTCCTTACTGAGTCCTTTTGCATTTTATTTTCATCACTTTGATGCAGACTTGTGTATCTTTCAACCAACCAAAGATATAGGCTTCGACTAAAGATGTAGGCAGTCGCAGCCAGAGTTCTCTACACACGAGGGTCTTCCTACTACCATCACATTGGCCTTCGCAGTGACGGCAAAATGACGTATAGTGTCGAAGTCACATACTTATTGACTGCTGTCAAGTTTATGTGGTCCAATTGAGTGAGCTGTGGGGTATGCAAAATGCTTGCTTGTCACTATACTCATACACTGACAGTAGTGGGCAGTTGTGCGTGTGTTATTATTAGGAAAGATTTGCGAAACAAGCGGAGACTTTCAGTGCAGTGCAGTACTCATAGAGGCTGGTGTAGTTATTGGATTTGTACTTAATTCTTTCCCAGATTGGATTGATCTGTTTGTGTATTGAAGTAAGAGATATATTGCATAAAGTGTACTTTACATAAGCTTGTAAAAATTTATACACCTAAATAATAAATGCAGTGTTGCCTTTATACACCCCAGAAACCAATATGTAGTACTGTAAGGAGAACTGAAACTGAAATTGCGTACTAAACGTATTATTGTTGGTTATACAGTCCAATGTTTTTGATTTTTTTAAAGAATTCAGCAAGTCCTTACACGGCGGATAAATTTTTAATTTTAGTAAACATCAGAGCTCATTTGTGACTTCCATATTATCCGTTTATCTTGCTTCTTGTCTTTTGAACTAGCTAGCGATCGAAAATGTACGAAGTTTACGGAAGTATATTTCGTGGAATTCTGAAAGAGTTTAGTGTATCAGAAGGAAGCCAAATTTCTGGCTACTGTGATTTGTTGGAGGAGGTAATAATAGGTTTATTTTAACTATTAAAAGTCGCTGGTGAATGTGGGTGCCTTTAGGACTAGAGACAATGTACTGAAAAAACACACACACTCACTCACTATGTGCCGAACATAAGCTTGGTATTACATTGCCCAGTTTAGTTGCATTTCCCCATTGTAAAATTTTAAATTAGATACATAAAATACGGTACTGGTTATCAGACCACAGAGGAATTTGATAGTGTTTAAATATAGGCCTGTTAACGTAGCAGAGTGACAATGTAGCACCTCACACATAGAAAACATCGTACAAAAGAACACGAAAAAGAAATAGTTAACAACAGGATAAAGTTAATACAGCAGTCCATTGTCTTTAGGCCTGCTGACACACGCTTTCACAGCCTCTTATAAATTAGTATAATCCACAAAACGATACTGAACAGACGAAACATACTTGAGTTTCTGCAACGTGTCGTACAAAAGCCAAGTAAATCTTAGCAGTCGAAAAAAGTTCTCATAAACCAGTCCATTATCTCTAGGCCCAAAGGCATCCACTTTCACCAATTCTAATAGTTAAAATAAAGCTATTATTACCTCCTCCGACGAATCACAGTAGCCAGAACTCTGGCTTCCTTCTGAAACACTACTCTTTCAGAATTTCATGAAATGTTCTTTCGTAAACTTCGGACTTTTTCGATCGCTAGCTAGTTGAAAAGACAAGAAGCAAGATAGACAAACAATATGGAAGTGAGAAATCAGCGTTCCTTGCACTGTACGTATGTTCGAGCATAAAACCCGACAACAGTCGATAGGTATGCGACTTGGACGACATACGTCATTTTGATGTCACTGTGAAGGCAAACGCCATGGAAGTAGGGGACCGTACACACCAGTGAGGTAAAAAATAAACTGGAGAGACTACTGCACGAAACAGAATCATGACACATTACGTCATGACTGCCACCTTCAATAGGGGCAAGATTTCAAGTTGTTCTGCTACACCAAGTAAACACAAATACCGTATATGGCTACAATATGATATTCACTTAGATTAGATTAGTTGGTTCGCTCCATAGGTCTGTGTTGAGGTGATCCTCATGGATGTGGAATATGAGTTTTTATTATTTTTTTTATTATTGAACAGTTCACTGTTAACATTGGTTTATATTTGCTAACCTTTGTCTTCAATATGTTTCACAGTTACTCTCCTCCATTTGTGTTCATAATTTTCACATCACCATCAAATGTCACAACTTACATTTCCAAAAACAGTTACTTTTTTGCAAGAGATTTTTGGCGTCACCCCATTATGAATATTAGTTCCTGACCAATGAGCATACAGGGCGACACAAAAAGCACGAAACACTCACACTATTTATATAGAACTTGCCAGAAGGAGATCAAACATTCAAATCTCATTGGATGCCAAATGATTATATCTGTGTAAATAATGAGAAAATAAATTTCTGTACAAGTCATTATATAACAGAGGACCTAAATCATTCCATTGTTTTTCATTTCGGGTATTAAACCAGTTCCATTCCCTGAAATCAAATAAAAGAATCCATCAGCAATAATTACGAAATATGGTATTTTGTCTGCATAAACAAGAGTATATAATTTTGTTGCTAGTAAAATAGATAACTTACCTCAGAAAATGTAGGTTTATTGTGAACAAATTGAATTCTCAGCTTTATTTAAATTTGCAACTTAGGAGGAAAAACTTAGTACTGTTGGTACACCAAGCCTGAGTCCTGGTTTCGAGTGAGAAAATTTGGAGACCTCAGAAGTTATCAGGCAGCAGTATTTTCGTTTATTGAACACCATTTACTTTAAAATATACTGCAGTATATGTAACTTACCCTTGAAACAGAATGCCATTTCCAGTCGTCCAACATATTGTACACCCGTATGCAACACAACTTTCAACTACTGCGATTAAAATTACATGAATCACTACATAACAGCAAGAAGAAACTGAAAATATATGCCCTCATGTAATATGGAGGCTTCAGAAAGCATCATCACGGTTTCCTAGGCAAAGATGCCTTGAGTAGTGACTCTACTTTATTGCTGAGCTCACTGCTACACACTGATCACTATACCACAGACATACGTTAACTCAAAGAGGAAACTTCCTTGCAAGGAGGTTAGAATACAGGGGAGACGCCCTTACGCTGAAAAAGTGAAGGCTGACTCCGCCATATTGCTAAGGTTTGGAGAAGTGTTTGTATTTTAGAGTTAGTGTTTTATGTCACTTAAAACAGAAATAAAACGTCCGACGATTTGTCATGATGTACAACGTGTTAAAACAGTGCAAGTTAACTGTCAAAAATTAAGTTTTCAAATATATCATAATGAGTATTCATTACTATTTATTCAAGAAAGTATATTATTTGAAAGTAAATATTTTTAGTGAGTGTCAGTTCAATGAATTAAAAGTAAGAGGGTCCACATAACGAATAGTTTTAATAAAGAAACAGCATACCAAAACCGAGCAAGATGGCGGACAGACTTCCATTGACTTACATGCTATACATGCTCGGCATAGATAATGCTATCTCCCTTTATTCTAACCTCCTTGCTTCCTTTCATTACCCACAGACATATATTATGTATGTATGTATGTCTGTGGCATTACCTCTTTGGGTCATAGAGGTAAGAATAAAGGGAGATGGCACTACATATCCCATCTATACTACGCTTTGAAGCCATGGCCGCCATGACACTCAGACCAAAATACTGATAGTGTGTAATAGCTGTGTGTGTATTTACAGTCGCTAAGTGTACCATATATGCATGTAACGTCCTCAGACTAGTTGTTTCAACTTTTTGTTTAAATAAAATTAAAAGTCAACCACTGTACGTAACAAGAGCCTTGTTTTATCACTAAAATTAGCAAATGAGGTCCGTGTGAACTACTGGTTACTCCCTGCTACAAAGCCTTGTTCCCTGGCTCAAACTGAGAACTGACTCGTTTCAAATTACTTCAATAACAGGAAGTTAATACTACAGTGGTCAATATACATAGCAGTTCACATGTTATTACACACAGAAATTAATAAGTTCTTAAAGTTATCTTAGAACGGTGTCTAAGAAAACCTTTATGGCGCAAAGGAATTTAGACATAATTTAAATCTGAGCTTGTTCTCAGCACTTGTGAAGAACAATATTAAATAAAAGAGGGAAGGTGCTCTAAAACTACAATTTATAGGTAACTGAAGAGGGGCAGCAGCCTTTTCAGTAGTTACAGGGGCAACAGTCTGGATGATTGACTGAGCTGGCCTTGTAACATCAGCTAATGTGGCTTTGCCACACAGCTACTGCGAATGGCTGAAAGCAAGGGGAAACTACAGCCGTTACCTTTCCCGAGGACATGCAGCTCTACTGTATGAACATATGATGATGGCATCCTCTCGGGTAAAATATTCCGGAGGTAAAATAGTCCCCCATTCGGATCTCCGGGCGGGGACTACTCAGGAGGATGTGATCATCAGGAAAGACAATACTGGCATTCTACGGGTCGGAGCCTGGAATGTTAGATCCCTTAATAGAGTAGGAAAATTAGAAAATTTAAAAAGGGAAATGGGTAGGTTGAAGTTAGATATAGTGGGGATTAGTGAAGTTCGGTGGCAGGATGAACAGGATTTCTGGTCAGGTGAGTACAGGATTATAAATACAAAATCAGTTGGGGGTATCACAGGAGTAGGATTGATAATGAATAAGAAAATAGGAATGCGGGTAAACTACTATGACCAGCACAGTGATCGCATTATCATTGTCAAGATTGATACGAAGCCAACACCGACAACAGTAGTACAGGTTTATATGCCAACTAGCTCTGTCGATGATGAGGAAATTGAAGAAATATATGAGGAGCTAAAGGAAATTATTCAGACAATTAAGGGAGAGGAAAACATAATTGTGATGGGAGACTGGAATTCGGTAGTAGGACAAGGAAGGGAAGGGAAGATAGTAGGTGAATATGGTCTGGGCAAAAGGAATGAAAGAGGAAGCCGCCTGGTAGAATTTTGCACAGAACATAATTTAGTTATAACAAACACCTGGTTCAAGAATCACAAAAGAAGGTTGTATACATGGAAGAGACCAGGAGACACTGGGAGATACCAGATAGATTTTATAATGGTAAGACATAGATTTCGGAACCAGGTTTTACAGTGTAAGACATACCCAGGGGCAGATATAGACTCTGACCATAACTTGTTGGTTATGAACTGTAGGCTGAAACTGAAGAAACTACAAAAAGGTAGGAAAATAAGGAGATGGAACCTGGATAAATTGAAGGAACCTGAGGTTCTTAAGAATTTCAGAGGGAGCTTTAGGCAACAATTGACAGAAACAAGGGAAAATAAAACAGTAGAGGAGGAACGGGTAAAATTGAGAGATGAAATAGTGAAAGTAGCAGAGGACAAAATAGGTAGGAAGACAAGACCTACAAAAAATCCTTGGATATCACAGGAGATACTAAATTTAATCGATGAAAGGAGAAAATATAAAAATGCAGTAAATGAAACAGGCCAAATGGAGTACAGACGACTAAGAAATGAGATTGACAGGAAGTGCAAAATGGCTAAGCAGGAGTGGCTAGAAGGCAAATGCAAGGATGTAGAAGAATGTATAAATAGGGGAAAAATAGATACAGCCTACAGGAAAATAAAAGAAACATTTGGAGATAAGAAAAACAGCTCTATGAATATCAAGGACACGGATGGAAAACCAGTTCTCAGCAAAGAGGGGAAAGCTGAAAGGTGGAAAGAGTATATAGAGGGGCTCTACAAAGGAAATGAACTTCGAGACAATATTGTAGGAAGGGAAGAGGATGTAGATGAAGATGCAATAGGAGATACTGTACTGAGAGACGAATTTGACAGAGCCCTGAAAGACCTAAGTCGAAACAAGGCCCCTGGAGTAGATGATATTCCCTCAGAGCTACTGAAGTCTCTGGGAGAGCCAGCCATGACAAACCTGTTTCACCTAGTGTGTAAGATGTATGAGACAGGTGAAGTACCCTCAGACTTTAAGAAAAATATTATAATCCCCATTCCAAAGAAAGCAGGTGCAGACAGGTGTGAAAACTACAGAACCATCAGTTTAATAAGTCATGGTTGCAAAATATTAACACGAATTATATACAGAAGGATGGAAAAACTGGTAGAAGCCGACCTCGGGAAAGATCAGTTTGGGTTCAGGAGAAATGTAGGAACTCGGGAGGCAATACTCACTTTACGGCTTATCCTAGAAGATAGATTAAGAAAAGGCAAACCCACATTTCTAGCTTTTGCAGATTTGGAGAAGGCTTTTGACAATGTTGATTGGAATAAACTCTTTCAAGTTCTGAAGCAAGCAGGAGTAAAATATAGGGAACGTAAGGTTATTTATAACTTGTACAAAAACCAGACAGCGGTTATCAGAGTTGAAGGGCATGAAAGGGATGCAGTGGTTGGAAAGGGAGTAAGACAGGGTTGTAGTCTTTCTCCATTGTTATTCAATTTGTACATTGAACAGGCTGTGAAGGAAAGCAAGGACAAATTTGGTGCAGGAATAAAAGTTCAGGGGGAAGAATTAAAAACATTGTGTTTTGCCGACGACATAGTAATTCTGTCAGATACAGCAAAGGACCTGGAAGAGCAATTGAACGGAATGGACAGTGTGCTGAAAGGTGCATATAAGATGAACATTAACAAGAGCAAAACTAGGGTAATGGAGTGCAGCTTAAGAAAATCAGGTGATGCTGAAGGAATTAGATTGGGAAACGAAGCAATAAAGGAGGTAGATGAGTTTTGTTACTTGGGCAGTAAAATAACAAATGATAGTCGCAGTACAGAGGATATAAAATGCAGAATGGCAATGGGTAGAAAAGCATTTTTGAAAAAGAGAAATTTGTTAACATCGAATATTGATTTAAGCCTAAGGAAGTCCTTTCTGAAGGCATTCGTGTGGAGTGTTGCCTTGTATGGGAGTGAGACATGGACGATAAACAGTGCGGACAAGAAGAGGATTGAGGCTTTTGAAATATGGTGCTACAGAAGAATGCTGAAGATTAGGTGGGTGGATCGCGTAACTAATGAGGAGGTACTGAACAGAATTGGGGAGAAAAGAAATTTCTGGCATACCTTGACTAAAAGAAGGGATAGATTGGTGGGACACACTCTTAGACATCAAGGAATTGTGAATTTAGCATTAGAGGGAAGTGTGTGGGGTAAAAATCGCAGAGGAAGACCAAGAGATGGATACAGTAAGCAGATTCAGACAGATGTAGGTTGCCGTTCTTATGTGGATATGAAGAGGCTTGCTCAGGATAGGGTATTGTGGAGAGCTGCATCAAACCAGTCTCCGGACTGAAGACCACAACAACAACAGGTAACTTACAGGTTCTGCTGAACATAAACTTCTTTATTCAGATAGAAAACAAGCAAAATGGGGAACCAATTTCATTAACCCAATAAAAATGCATCTCTTACATGAATTAATGCAGATGGTGCCCAGCCTAAATTATACATGATTTAATACTACTAGGGGGAAGGATTCACAAACAACACTCATTCTCTCACAGACACGCAATGCCACAGAGAAACTCACCAAAATCAGCGTGCTTAGACAAGGCGGAAGCAGGCGCCGTTATCGTAGGCGAAAATCACCAAGTCGGAGGTAGCACAAAAGACAATATACACAAACACTTTGAAGCTGGCTCTGGTATGTCGTGCCTGTTTTGAGATGGTGCGTGTGTATAGCCAAGTTAAATTACATCTGAATTGGACTGCGAGCAAACATGCTAATGGCGACAAACAGCTACGTTACTTGAATGCACTCCACTGAAGGTGAAGTGGTTGAAAATCGGATTCATTATACAAAATCACGGCGGATTCGTGAGTCGCAGTCTGTTAGAAATCGATCTACGTAATGGTTTTAAATGAGAAGTGGCGTGAAATCAGGAGACTAGCTGCAAACCCCGGAAGTCGGAACGCGGATCCACATAGTTCCGCAAACGGATAGAATTGAATAAATTCAGTTTCCGAAAAATAAAGAAACTTAACTACGGCATGCAACCCATAGAAATGCTTAGAATTATATAAGGAAGCGAATGAAATACAGCTACACGCAATAGGGGGCAGTTACAGAGACGGATGAGGTCCTGTCTTAGAAAACCACAAAAATGAAATAATTACAAAGTCGGAAAAATAAAATTAAGAATTACAGCATGCAACCCACAGAAATGTTTAGAATTACATAAGGAAGCTATTGAAGGAGGTTGTGCAAGGCTCAGAGAGAATTACTGAGAAAGACAGAGTGCATACTACCAGTTGGAAAAGAGACAGCAAAATTAAAATAGGTGGGGAGAGAAGATCGCGAAATATTAGTGGAAATCAGGATACCTGCATAGTTACTTGCCTGATGGGCATGGAACAAACAAGAGTGGAGGCTGAAGGCTTTGTTCTATGAACCACCTACGTGGAACACATATCAATCATGGAATGAAAGGATGAGAAGATTTTCACATGCACTGTACAAACATGAACATGTCACCTATTAGAAATCGGGCCCCACAAAGCTAGAAAGTATTTACGTAGAGTTCTTACACCACCACATCATCACAAAAGGTTTGAACATATCAGGCCTTTATCAAACTGCAACTAGAATTACACACAGCCGGCCGCAGTGGCCGAGGGGACTGAAGGGCTTCAGTCACGGTCTGCACGGCCACTACGGTCGGGGGTTCGAATCCCCCCTCAGGCATGGATATTTGTGCCGTCCTAGTTCGTAAGTAGTTCATAAGTAGTTTGTAAGTTTAGGGACTGATGACCCCGTAGTTAAGTCCCATAAGCTTAACAAACATTTGAACATTTTTTTTAATTACACACACCATGTTTATCTATTGGAAATCACTGCATTGAAAAACGAGACCATATTTCCACACACAATCAGAGAAAATATTCCAAAAAATAGTTCACGAATCTAAGTTAAACGTGCTAGTCAATGAAACGCTACCATCTCCAGAAACAAGAGCAGAACCAACCTTATCTCACCAGATGACCAGCCCCGAATGAACCCCTGAGCGGCCACCAGGGCTTGGGAAGTGACCGGAAACCGAAAAATCCAAGAAAAAAAGCGGTGGTGGGGATGGAGAGCGAGTACACTTGCACTGGAGTAGATTTGCTAACTAGCTCGCAAGCAAAGGGTGTGGAACCTTCTTGGTCACCTCAGCAGCTATCGACTCTGAGGCAGAGAGAACGATGCAAAGCAAGCTATCACTCCCCACATTCAAACAGCCAACTTAAAAAGTAAAACAACTGCACATTCTCACAGGGACAGTGGCGTAGCGGATAAGCTGTACTTATGCCACATTAATTAATATAACAATAAATTATCAACATAACAAAATAAGAAAAACCTAGCAATATTAAATGATATTTTAACACATGAAATAAAAAATGCTATTCCTCAAGCCTTGAAAAGAGTGGGGTTCAAGTTTTAACAAAATGATAATCTAGGGACATAAATAAATTATAACTTTACAGAAATATACAAAAAAAATATATGGAAGACGACAGACGATCGTCTTTCAAAATGTAAAAAAAAAAAAAAAAAAAAAAAAAAAAAAAAAAAAAAAAAAAAAAAAAATTCGCGTTTATTCTGTTTAAAAATAGTAGTTATTACAATATTCCGAATCACAAATGTGGGTTCTTTCAAAAGCTAATCTAGCGATCGTCAGATAAAATAATTCGATTGAGTGTACCAACACCAGATTTACGAGCTAAGTGACGATATCTTTTCTTTGTATAGTAAGTTTCATTAATATTGAAACTAGGTTTTTCTTTCGAAATCATTGACTTAATACAAATCAAATTTATATTTTATTCTTTATTCAATCGTAAATAGTATGTTAAGTTGGGGAAATAACTTTAATATTTAGGAAATCATAAATCATACGAGAAAAATACGCTACATTACAAGTAAAGATGTTGTATAGATGTTGTATAGGTTCGTTCACAATAAAAGGGGTAAAATCACACATTAGCGAGGCAATTTACACACGAAATATTATTTACACGATTTTGCATTACAATCAGAACGATACATACAAACAAACATCACACAACTCACCATAACAGTGCAAAATCCTTACAAAAACGAGCGACAAGCATACGCAAACAAGCTAAACAGCAGTGTTTTGGTCAGATCAAGATCGCTACCCTTGGCTTCACAGCTGTGGCGTAAGAGCGCCTCCGTTTATTCTTACCTCCAACCTACTTAAACTACCGTGAAAATATTAAAACGTCATTTTAGTTCAGAAGTTGTCTAAGAAATGTACAAAACTTTTTTGATGTTTGTGTAGGTAAGATATTGGCATCAGGTTTCAATCAAACCAGCGACTTTGCCAGTCTACTTAATGTATGTCTGCTCTATACTAAATGGATAATGAACCATTATATATATATATATATATATATATATATATATATATATTATCTTGAAGTTGAACTAAAGACGTCTCAGTGTGCCAGCGAAAGATGTTGGTATTTCGTTTGCCTAATTATAAAATGGCTACTTCAAAGTATTATCAGACAACCAAAAGGAAATACTTTCAAATCCACTCTGATACCTTCCTATTACACCGCATACTGACGTAAATTTCAAAACGAGACGTAATTCAAACTATTCCTTGTCATGTAGGCTAACTGATGGAAATTCATATGACTAATTACAACATGGGGTGCAATGCCAGATTGTTTGCAAAATATGTGAATGTGCAGGTTTGTTACCGTTCTATTCTCAAATGCCAGAGTATACATCCATTTCGCATAGAGACAGTGAGCTCAAAAATAAAATTAGATCAATGCCAGATTGTTTGCAAAATATGTGAATGTGCAGGTTTGTTACCGTTCTATTCTCAAATGCCAGAGTATACATACATTTCGCATAGAGACAGTGAGCTCAAATATGATCACTGAGATGAACTAAAGATGTCTAAACAAGCCAGCCATACCCAAGGAGGTTAAAATAATCTCCTTGACACTACCTGGATGTTGAACATTTGCTGTCTGGGCCTACCAGCCATAGATATTGACATATCGTTTTTGTCAAATTACAACATCGTTGCTATTAAGTATTACAAATATCTGAAAGGAAAATACGTTTCGATTCCGATACTATATCAGCCTATTACATCATAAATTAACATAAATTTTAAATCAATTGGAAAGAAAGCAATTCTTTGTCACATATAAACAGATGGAAAATTCGTTTGCCAAACTGAAACATGTCGGGCAAAGTCAAATTGTTTGCAAAACATATGAGAGTGTAGGCATACTACGGTTCTACACTCAAACACATGAGTTATACACTCAGGTGATATAGAGATCATTTTCCCTATACAACCTGGATGTATAATTCTGGTGTATGAGTGTAGAACTGCAGTACACCAACACATTCACAACTTATTGAACATGATTTTGTGTTATTGTCATGTTTCAATTTAGCAAATGAATTTTCCATCAGTTTATACAGGACAACAAATTGCTTACTTTCCTCTTGATTTAAAATTTATGTTAATATGTTATATAATATACTGATAAAGGAGTTCCTTGTAATACTTCATAGCAGCCATGTTGTAATTTGGCAAGATTCAGAATGTTGACATGTATGAGTAGCACACTCATGGCCGATTTCTGAAACAGTAGTTACCTGTCTCGTTAGAGTTATCTGTGAGTTATCTGAACGTTAAGTACAAAATGGGTTTCCGAGACAACAGTTACCATCACAGCCATAGTTACCTGTCCATTAAAGATAAATGTGCATTCCCCTAGGGTTAGCTACCCATTAACGTTAGATTTAACTATATCCGCTACGTAGCGCTAGAGGGCTTCCAAACGTAAGCCTAGAAGTTATTTAACAGTAGTTATTTGTTTTTGTTTATATGACTGGGTTCCGTATAATTTTCATACAATAGGGTATTTTCCTGTATTAATAATATGGTTCGAATTGTTATTCTGAATGATTATAACATTCAGACAGCATTCTCCCTCATAATTGTTACAAAACATCTGTTATTTTTACGTAATTAAAGCTTAAAAATCATCAAATTTCGCGATTAGATCACGTGATCGAAAACGCTCCGTTATTGGCTGAAGTACTGGTGACGTCATAGAACACCTACAGTACGGCATCTAGAAGTCAGAGCTGTATTATTGTATGCGTTTCCTCCATTTTGCAGCTTTAAGTTCAGTTTTTTCGTGATCTAAACGCGTTTACAGTTTTTATGCCACAATGGAAGATGGTTATGTGAAGGCTGACAGCGGAAACCTCCCTAAAGTTGATGCAATTATGGCATCTTCTATCTTTAAAAACAATCCAAATTTTTATGTGCCAGAAATAAGAAACGTGAAAACTGCATTGTAAGTAACACATACCTACATTTTAAAGCTAATTATTTCGAGAGATATTTTATGCCATTGGAAAAATGTACCCTATTTGTTGATGTCAGCAGACTTAATCTGAAGTCACCATATTATGCAATAAAGGGTGAAATTTTTTCTTCTATCCAAGCGGCCTTGAGTGATTATGTTGGCTACATCAACACGTTAGGAAATCTTTGTCCAGATGTTCTGACCACATAGAGTGACTTGTTTAGTGTATCGTACAGACCACGAAGTAAATAAATAATGCTGTTCCTGCTCTATGCTTCTTGTATGTACCCTTGTCCGGTCAGTAAAAGTAACTGCCCTCGTAAATCAAAGGTTTTACGACAAAATATTTGCGCTGTCACGCGATTGGCTAATGGCGACGTCTCATGATTCTCGCTATTCAGCATCTGTTACCAACATAGTCCCAGGAAGCCGCCGGGATAGTTAGTAAAATTTAACCCAGTCAAGCACGCAGCTAAGGGAGTAATTTTATTTAACTACTTCAATACTGATGCAAAGTGAAACATCAAAACCTGTAATATACAGCAAAAACGCCTTGTGTATAGTTATACAATATATCTGTAGTCTAGAAGAGGGACAGCGTGTTGCGTCGGCGGTGTTTTCATATCGCTCGTCGGTTGGCAACGCACATTTCGCGTAGCCAAAGGCATGTCACTTGGAATAATACTATTTACTTACATCAAAATGATCCTCACAGAAATACACACATGAAGTAGCCGCTATTTCATTTGGATCTTTTTGTGCCAGTGTCAACCACTTTTTGCGTATCTTCTAATTTTTTGTACTTGCAAGAACAATTTTTCTGGAGTCTTGACAGATGTATTGGTACAGTGCAGAACTAAGCAATATTTGTAGGTCATTATGCAAACGTTGACGCCCAAACACGAGGACTCGGCCCAAACAATATATAGGTATTTGTTTATCTTACGAGAGCAGCAGCAGCAGCAGCAGCGTGTTGTATGACGTCACAGGCATCACGTGATTCAAATGTAGCGTTTTAGCGGGCTTTCAAATTATTTGAATTTTATTTCTTTATTTGAAAAAAAGTACTGAAATCCACGAGGTAAAAAAGCATGTTCGGACCATAATATGACATAATTAACAATTTAAAACGATTTCCAGAAAACAGTCAAATACCCTATTTAAAAATTTTTGAAGCTGAATAATGGAAATTCTTTCGTCATCGTCGTCACCGCCGTCTTCTTCTCCTTCTGATGCTTTGGACAGTTGTTCAGAAGAAGAAAACTTAGCTGTACTCGGCACTGCTGAAAGACCAAGACGCGTTTTTCGTATTAGATTCAAATGTTTGTAAATCTATCGGACCAAATTGCGTGGTCATCAGTCCGTAGCTTACAAACTACTTAAACCTAGGTAAACCAATCTAAGGACAAACACATACACCCATGCCCCAGGGAGGACTCGAACCTCCACGGAGAGCGACCGCGCGCTCTGCAGCGAGACGCTTTGGACCGCTCGGCCACTCCACCGCGGCTTCATGTTAGATGACAACTATTTGATCTGTGGAATGAGAGCGAATTTCGTTTGTATTTCAGAATAATAATAATAATAGTAATAATAAAATGACCAATGACACTGCCGGCGTCAGACGGGGAAAAATGCGAAAAACAACATTCCGGGTTAAATTTTACATCGCACTCGTCACTCACGAGAGATAATGTTGACAACTGGTGACGTATACATTAGTTGCATATTCCTCACGATTGGTCAACTGACATCTCGACACTGAGCAATATTTGCCAACATTATCTCTCGCTATCGCCGATTTGGATGTAAAATTTTACCACTTTCAAATCACGAAGCCATGCTCTCATAATAAAACTTTCAATTAAGCATATAGTGTTCTGCCATGCAATTGCCATTACGATCAATCAATATATCAAGTAATTAGTGTTTTTTTATTATTATTATTACTACATGGGGCTCGGGTAGGTGGATGGGTGGACGTAAATTGACCAGTCTGTGTTGTAAAAAGTAATGTCACATTCACAGAACAATGGGAAGAGGAAATCTTCAATTTATAAAAATATATGTTGATAACAGAAATAATACACATGATTTTATTGTTAACCCTATCTACGTTGTTCTTTGTCCTCTTTTCTTTATAAAAAAGAATACAGCTCTCTCAGTTGCCTTACTGTCTTCTCACCTGTCTGTTTAAGAAATTGTATAGTTTTGTGACATCTTGCAAGGCGTGTTCTTTTTTTCAGAATAGTCAAACCATCTGCCTTTTCATTTACTATAACTACTTTCCTTTCTAAAATTAGGTCGGTCAAAAGATTTTTCTCAAATAGAGTCCAATTTTCTCCTCGCTTGTCGGCCATTGCCTTTGAAAACAGAAACAGAAAACTCGTGACAGTTATAAAACTAAGACGTGTCTTCGATTTCACTTAATAATCGTAAAATTCGAATAATTGCGATTTTCGTTAGTAGTGCCATCTGTTATTGTTGAGACGTACATTTGCTTCGACATTAGGCATAGTTTCCTCATAGTTAACTAACGGTCGTTGAAATCAGCTAAGGGAAAGCCAAGGAAGTTATCTGGCATGTTAAATTATAATGTGATGGTAGCTAACGGCACGGTAACTACAGTCTTCCAGAAATCGGGCATCAGACAGCGAAGTTCAACACTCAGGTAGTAGAGTGGTCAATGGTCGCGCCACATCACAAATATGACCAAATCTTATATCTCACTGAAAAGATATTTATTATGTTTTTTTTCAGTTTATGTCCTAAAAATGGTCTGTATAAGCGATAAATTTTTTGGCACTACCATTTAATCGTAAACAGGTGGACTACAATTGATTTTATCAAAAATCTCAAAATATCTTCAAGATAACAAAGATTATATGTAACAGAAAACAATTATATTCATAAGATCAACAATAATCCTAAAACTGTACTGTTAACTTTCTATGACCTGTATCATGTTAATATTGTGCAATGAGTCTTTAAGATCTTGAGATACCTGCTTCTGCTACTTAGAAAATTATATATTTGCTTTGTTTTCTGAACCACTTAGAAAACAAATCAATATTACTGAAAGAAGATCGGTATTATTCATCCCATCAACAATGCTGAGTGCTATTACTTGCACTTTCTATTGCATGTGATTCATGACTCGATTTCAATAATTTATTGCTTTAACAACTGTTTCTGCATTAATTTTGTGACTTGCCATTAGTTTTTTTTTTAAATATTTATAAATCTGAAATTATAAGTGTCATCATAGGAGGATTAGAAATCTGATGCACAGAGTGGTGGAGATACCTGTTGATGGGGCTTCTTTGGTTTCATCTCTATCCTGCTTGTTTCATGGCCATATTTTGATGGTTTCCCAAATTCGAGCCGATCTTATATGTCACATGAATGATGAGTCACAAAGAATTAGGTGTTCCACGATGTACCAGTATGCTGTGTGGTGCCTCTTATGATATGAAATACCTCATTTGCTAAATCTCTCGCAAAATGCGTCATAAAATTAATTTTGGGGAGTAGTAGGCAGTTTGGAGACTATTGGCTGCAGACATGCAAATACCTGACACACCCTAATGGTCATGCAGTCAACGCACGTCTTCTGCACACAGCAATTGGCAGAAGTGGCAGTTGCACGCACCTGGTCCCGACCAAACTCGACTGCATCTGCTTGAACCCGGTCATATCCGCTCATACCTGAGACAAACAACTTAGTGACATCAGCGGTCGCCAAAAGGGAGCACTGCTGTGTCACAGTATATAGGCCGATGCGACAGGTTGCGAAAGTAGAGGCGTAACTGCTCGTATCGGTCCGATAAAGACTTCTGTTTTAGATATTGGCAAGGTACCAACTAAGTCAATGTTCATTCTCTGGAATGTCTTATATATGGTCTTAGATGCAAAGAACCCTACCGTAGAGTTCTGCCCAGATTAGCTCATCGAGCAAGCAGTATTATTACATATAGCACTATGAATTTTGTAGTCCATTCCAGACCAAATGAAATTTTTCCTAATCTTCTCCTTGGTTTTATATACTCCCAGATGGACACCCTCTGGAGACTTATGGTAATACTTAAAATTAATGAAGTTAATTCCTTGGGTATGACCACCATCAACCCACTCTTTCTTATAGGTTTGCAGCACACTATTCAGTTCATAAGAACTGACTACCTCCCCTGGCTGTAATCTCTCCTCAATATCCATGAGATGATCATCAGATTGCTGAAATTTGTGTATAGCCTTGAACAGTTGGAGAATTTGAATTAGAATCGACTCTAAAATAGGCACAAATTGAGACTCCTGCTGGTTATCTTCCTTCCTCTGGTCTCCATATTCCTATTCAAACTTTCTACTTAAACCATCAGCCACAACATTGTTGGCCCCTTGATACTGTTAACATCAAATTTGAATGTCAAAATGTGTGTGCCTTGCAAAGACGATTTAAAATCGTTCATGAGTTGAGCAACCATTTTTAACCCTTTCGTGGTTTGTACTCATTTTTTAGAATATCTTAAGTTATCTCAGCTGTTACAGAGTCTGATTTGGGTTAGGATTACAAATATGACACTCAAAAAATTTTAGCACATTCCATTTTTCCTAAAAAAAAAGTTGGGACACATATGTCCCACTGATCATTTCTGACACCGATTTACCTAAGACTTTTTAAAATAATTTCTTGAGTTATCCAAACTGTCATAGAGTCTAAACAAGTACATGATTCAAAAATTTGTAATGCACACCATATTAAAAAATAAATAAATCAATAAAAAACGAGAGAGAGCTGTCTCGCAGCTTCTATAATAGAAAATGCAGATAATAGTAAACCACATACCGTGTTCTATTAGCGCAAAAATTTACAGAAAAACTGTTTTTCTTTGAAATATGAGTACTATAATATTGCAACATAAAGGCACTATAGGGCTACACAATGGTCACTGGGACACATGTGTCCCACTAATTGTAAATTCACTGAAAAAAGATTTTGAAGTGAAATGAGTTTTAGAGAGTGTAATTGTTGTTTGTAAACTTCTAAGAAACATAAAATAGCAAATATAGTTACTTCAGACATTTTCGGTAGCGAGAAAATGACGAAAATCGATTCAAGGCACAATAAACAATGGTTACGGCGCGAAAATTCACGCGGCAGCCCATATAAACAGTCACGGCCTTCTACACTGTAAGAATTTCAGTGCCTCGATTTTTTTCCGCGTTCTGAAGGACCACCAACAGATGGCAGCACTGGCAACAGGCTCACATATGGATTATGCAAATATTTGAATCATAGCTAATTAATACTAATCAGCCTACTTGACACACATTACTATTGACAACAAAACATAATAGTAATTATAGTACTTGCATCATCCTAAAAAGTTAACGCATTTTACTGGTCTTAAATAATCTTTGAATATCAAAATGGTTGTAAAATATTACAACAAAATCTTCACTAATATCAGTTAATCTAGAAAATATAATAACTCTACATTGAATTTCAAATACATCAAATTATCAATTAAAAGAATTCATAGATACAAATTTTCTATTGATCACTTTGGCCAACTTCTACCGCTGCTGGCGCTGTAACACTCTTTGCTTCCCAGAGGAATTCCTTCCACTTCCCGCACACACACGCACTGGCCAGTTCCTGCCAGTGCCAGCTGTTGCCAGTGTCACATTGTAAAGAGCGCTAAGTATCATAATTTAATTTGTGTCAAATTTAATGTGCCAGTCAATTTCTTCATTTTCGTTACTACTTCTGTTTTAAGAGGTATATCCTCACGTACTTGGCAGATTTCGTTTGTGCTACTGTTTTAATAGTTTATTCTCGCGTATTTGATACATAGTGTTGATCGCACCAGTCGCTCAGTACAAGTGAACTATTGTCACTTAGTTGTGGGCTGAGCAATGTAAATTTTTAAAAACTTGCGTTAGTAACAAGTTGATACTTAAATCTCTTCTGGCAATTGTTGACTTGTTAGGATGGATAGGATGTGTGACTGCTGCGTACAGATGCAGGAGGATCTGGCCGCAGTTCGCGAGCAGCTGAGTGAGCTGTTGGCCACGGTGAGCCATCTTCAGGATGCTGCCTCGGAGTGTTGCGGCAGTGGAGGCTCTGATGCATCGCATGGGATGCTACAGGTGTTAAATGCTTCACACATGGTCCCTGCTGTCGGGATATCTTCGTGAGTACCAGACACAGTTGAGTCATCCTCTTAAGGGGTGTGGTGGGTTCAATGGCGTTCACGTCGCTCAGGGCAAAAGGTCAATGTGGAGGCCGGCCTTGCGGGGTCGCCCGCTCTGCCTGTGGCTGCTCCTTCTATAAGGTCCAAGCAAGCAAACGGGGGAAGAGGTTTATTACCGCTTGGGAGCTCCAATGTTAGGCGGATGATGGAACCCCTTAGGGAAATAGCAGAAAGGTCGGGGAAGGAGGCCAGTGTTCACTCAGTTTTCTTGCTGTGGGGTCTCATCTGAGATGTGGAGGCCCTTCCGGCGGCGATAGAGAGCGCTGGGTGCACCTGACACCAATTTGTTGCTCATGTCAGCACCAATGACTCCTGCCAGCTGGGTTCAGAGGTTATCCTGTGTTCATACAGGCGGTTGGCGAAGTTGGTGAAGACTGAAAGCCTCGCTCGTGGGGGTGAAATCTGAGCTAACCGTTGGTAGTGTCGTTTCCAGAACCGATCACTCTCCTCTGGTTTGGAGGCAAGTGGAAGGCTTAAACCAGAGGCTCAGATGATTCTCTGGAAATCTGGGGTGCAAATTTCTCGACCTCCACTATCGGGTGCAGAAATGTAAGGTTCCAATGAATAGGTCAGGGGTGCACTACAAGCAGGAAGCGGCTACAAGGGTAGCATAATACGTGTGGAGAGCACATGGGGATTTTTTAGTTTAGATAATTCCCTCCCTAGGCCCAAAAAGACGCCTCCTGAGCCATGACAAGGTAGCAGTAGGCAGAACACAACAGGGAATTCCAGTAGTAGTATACTGCAGGAGCGTCTATAGAAAAGTCCCAGATCTGCTCTCATTAATAAACGGTCACAATGCCCACATAGTACTAGGCATGGAAAGTTGGCTGAAACCAGATGTTAACAGTAATGACATTCTAAACTCAGACTGGAGAGTATACTGCAGAGATAAGCTGAACAGCAAAGAGGGAGGCGTTTTTATAGCGATATAAAGTGCATTAGTATCTAAGGAAATTGATGGAGATCCGAAAAGTGAAATAAATTGGGTGAAGGTCACAGTTAAAGCAGGCTCGAACATGGTCCCCTGGCTCAGCAGCTGTTGTAGGAGGACACATGAAGGAAAATTTGGAAAATATTTCGAGTTGATTTCCCGATCATGTTATGGTTTTGGGAGGAGATTTTAATTTATCGGATATAGACTGGGAGGCTCAAACGTTTATGACAGGTAGCAGGGACAAAGAATCCAAAGAAATTGCTTTTAGTGCATTATCGGAGCAGTTAAACAGAGAACCGACTCGTGGCGCCAACATATTAAATCCTTCTGGTGACAAACAGACCTGAACTATTCGAAACAGTTAATGCAGAACAGCGAATCAGCGATCATAAAGCGGTTACAGCATCGAAAATTTCAGCCGTAAATAGGAATATTAAAAACAGTAGGAAGATTTTTCTGTTCGGAAAGAGTGAGAAAAAAGCTGATTTCAGAGTACTTGATGGCTCAATACAGAAATTTTATCCCAAGTACAGACAGTGTTGAGGAACAGTGGACAAAGTTAAAGCCATCGTAAAATATGCATTAGATGGGTGTGTACCAAGTAAGATAGTTGTTGTTGTTATGGTCTTCAGTCCGGAGACTGGTTTGATTCAGCTTTCCACCCTACTCTATCCTGAGCAAGCCTTTTCATCTCCTCATAAGAACGGCAACCCACATCCACTTGAATCTGCTTACTATACGCGTCTCTTGGTCTCCCTCTGCGATTTTTACCCCACACACTTCCGTCCAATGCTAAATTTACGATCCCTCGATGTCTAAGAATGTGTCCTACCAAGCGATCCCTTCTTTTAGTCAGGGTATGCCAAAAATTCCTTTCTCACCAATTCTATTCAGTACCTCTTCATTAGTTATGCGATCTATCCACCTAATCTTCAGCATTCTTCTGTAGCACCACATTTCAAAAGCCTCTATTCTCTTCCTGTCCGCACTGCTTATCGTCCATGTTTCACTCCCGTACAAAGCAACACTCCACACAAATGCCTTTAGAAAAGACTTCCTTACACTTAAATTAATATTCGATGTTAAAAACTTCTCTTTTTCAAAAATTCTTTTCTTCCCATTGCCATTCTGATTTTTATATCCTCTGCACTGCGGCCTTCATATGTTATTTTACTACCCAAGTAACAAAACTCATCTACCACCTTCATTGTTTCATTACCTAATCTAATTCCTTCAGCATCGCCTGACCGCATTCCATTATTTTTGTTTTGCTCTTTTTAATGTTCATTTTATACGCTCTCTTCAACACTCTGTCCATTCCATTCAACTGCTCTTCCAGGTTCTTTGCTCTCTCTGACAGAATTACAATGTCATCAGCAAAACGCAATGTTTTTATTTCGTCCCCCTGGACTTTATTCCCTATTCCAAATTTTTCCTTACTTTCCTTCACAGCCTGCTCGATGTACAAATTGAATAACATCGGTGAAAGGCTACAACCCTGCCTTACTCCCTTCCCAACTGATGCTTCCCTTTCATGCCCTTCGAGTCTAATAACTGCGGTCTGGATTTTGTACAAGTTGTGTATAACTCTCCTTTCCCTGTATTTTACCCCTGCCGACTTCAGAATTTGAAAGAGTGTATTCCAGTCAACATTGTCATATGCTTTCTCCAAATCTAAAAAAACTAAAAATGTAGGTTTGCCTTTCCTTAATCTATCCTCTAAGATAAGACGTAAAGTGAGTATTGCCTCCCGGGTTCCTATGTTCCTCCTGAATCCAAACTGAACTTCCCCGAGGTCAGCTTCTACCAGCTTTTCCATTCTCCTGTAGATAATTCGTGTTAAAATTTTGCAACCATGACTTATCAAACTGATGGTTCTGATTTCTTTGGAATGGGGATTATTACGTTTTTCTTAAAGTCTTTCTTAGGATAGTAAGAGATGGAAAGGAGTCACCGTAGTACAACAACCTAATTAGAAAACTGCTACGGAAGCAAAGAGAACTTCACTGCATACATAAACATAGCCATAGACTTGTAGACACACAAAAATACACGAAGCGAAATGTAGTGTGAAGAGGGCTATGTGAGAGGCGCTCAACGAATTCGAAAGTAAAGTTCTATGTACTGACTTGGCTGAAAATCATAAGCAATTTTAGTGTTAAGTCAAAGAGGTAGGTGGATCAAAACAAAAGACCAGACACTCTGTGACGAAAATGGCACTGAAACAGAGGTTGACACTCTAAATGCTGAATTACTAAATGCCTTTTTCCAAAGCTGTTTCACAGAGAAAGATTGTACTATAGTTCCTTCTCTAGATTACCGCACAGATTACAAAATGGTACATATCGAAATAATTGACAGAGGGATAGAAAGACAATTATTAAAATTGCTCAAACAGGAAAGGCCGCAGGACCCAATGGGATACTAGTTCATTTTTACACAGAGTACTCGAAGGAACTTGCCCCCCTTCTTGCAGTGGTGTACCGTAGGTCTCGAGAAGAGTGTTGCGTTCCGAAAATGGCACAGGTAATCCCCGTTTTGAAGAAGGGACGTCGAACAAATGTGCAGAACTATAGGCCTATATCTCTTACAACGGTCAGTTGTAGAATTTTGGAACATGTATTATGTTCGAGTATAATGACATTTCTGGAGACTAGAAATTTGCTCTGTAGGAAGCAGCATGGGTTTCGAAAAAGACGATCGTGTGAAACCCAGCTCGCGCAGTTCGTCCACAAGATTCAGAGAGCTATAGACATGGGTTCTCAGGTAGATGTTGTGTTTCTTGACTTCCGCAAGGTGTTTGATAGCCGGCCGCAGTGGCCGAGGGGACTGAGGTGCGCCAGTCACGGTCTGCACGGCCACTACGGCCGGGGGTTCGAATCCCCCCTCGGGCATGGATATTTGTGCCGTCCTTAGGATTAGCTAGTTCATAAGTAGTTTGTAAGTTTAGGGACTGATGACCCCGTAGTTACGTCCCATAGACTCTACAAACATTTGAACATTTTTTGGTGTTTGATACAGTTTCCTACAGACTTTTAATGAACAAAATAAGAAAATATGGTCTATCAGACCAATTGTGTGATTAGATTGAGGAGTTCCTTGACAACAGAATACAGCATGTCAGGTGTGTCACAGGAGAGTGTCGTAGGTCCGTTGCTGTTCACAAAAATCAAAAATGTTCAAATGTTGGTTAAGCTTATGGGACTTAACTACGGGGTCATCAGTCCCTAAATTTACAAACTACTTATGAACTACTTACGAACTAGGACGGCACAAATATCCATGCCCGAGGGGGGATTCGAACCCCCAACTGTAGTGGCCGTGCTGACCATGATTGAAGCGCCTCAGTCACCTCGGCCACTGCGGCCAGCTGTTCACAAAATATATAAATGGCCTTGCAGATAACATTGGAAGTTTACTGAGGCTTTTGCAGATGATGCAGTAGTATATAGAGAGGTTGTAACAATGGAAAATTGTATTGAAATGCAGGAGGATCTCCATCGAATTGACGCATGGTGCAGGGAATGGCAATTTAATCTCAATGTGGACAACTGTATTATGCTGCGAATACATAGAAAGAAAGAGCCTTTATCATATAGTTACACCATAGCAGGGCGGCAACTAGAAGCAGGTAAGTCCATAAATTATCTGGCAGTAGGCATTAGGGGTGATTTAAAATGGAACGACCATTTAAAACGCTGATGCCAGACTTAGATTCATTGGAAGAATCTTAAGGAAATGCAGTCCGAAAACAAAGGAAGTAGGTTACAGTACACATGTTCGCCAACTTCTTGAATACTGCTTAACAGTGTGGGATCTATACCAGGTGGGGTTGATACAGGAAGTATAGAAGATCCAACGGAGCATGCTTCGTTACAGGATCACATGGAAATTGTGAAAGCTTTACACAGATGATCGATAAACTCCAGTGGAGGACTCTGCAGGAGAGACGCTCTGTCACTTGGTACAGGCTTTCGTCAAAGTTTCGAAAAAATACCTTTACCGAGGAGGCTAGCAGTATATTTCTCCCTCATACATATATCTCACGAAGAGATCATAGGATAAAATCGGAGAGATTAGAGCCCACACAGAGGCATACCAACAATCTTTCTTTCCATGAACAACACGTGACTGGAATAGGACGGCGAACTGATAGTGGTCCTCACAGTAGCCTCCGCCACACACCGTTGGGTGGCTTGCAGAATATGGATGTCGATGTAGATAAAGGAGCTACCGTGTCTGGTGTGTCCTGAGGTCCGGCGTGATTGTGCGCCAGTCTCACCTGAAAATGGCGACCAGGTAGACCGCTGAAATATCGCGTCAACTGAACGACGTAACCAGGCCAAAACTCGTGAAGAGCACCAACAATTATTACACCAGGAAAATCTACGAAATTAGATATTCCTGTACTCTCAAATTTAAATAAAATTGCGATATTTCCTCTGAATTTCACACGCTACTATGTATGAAGTAAAATCTATATCTATAAATTTAAATGTCTGTTCGGTGAACGTTCATCACATCTGAACCACAATACATAAAGAGCTAAAAAAAATGTACAGTTACTAATGTCTAGCCAGGGAAGGTTTTAAGCACTGTTTTATGGCGATTGGATAGCTTTTTATCTATATATATATTAATGTGAATGTCTGTTCATTGTCACATCCAAACAACAAGACGCAGAGAATTAAATATTTGTACAGTTACTAATTTATACCTGGGGAAGGTTTTAGGCACGGTTTTCTAGCGATCTGATAAATATTTAGTAATTTGAAGAATATAACGCGAAATGTGCAACAATAATTACTCTTTGAAATTTATATTTACTCTTTGAAAATGGTTTTATTGGTTGCACTGTTGCTTGAGCGTTGATAATGATAAAAACGTGGAGGGATGGAAAGTTATCAGTGTATATAAAACTGTGTGTGTGTGTGCGTGTGTGTGTGTGTGTGTGTTAATATTTGGCTCTGCAGCGAAAACTACAGAATTAAAATGAATGGTCTGTGTGTAATTGTTATCTGAAGTCTCCTGTTGTACACCATAGCAGTTCCATGCCGATAGCTATAAGGGGGTGGAAGATATGGTCGTTGAAAGTCGTCAAATTATAAAAAAAATCAGACTGAAGACCAGCGATGACGTTTGCGACTCTATAGTAAGGAGGTTACATAAAGCGAAACGTGATGCTACAGACCATATCTTTGGTTTATGCGTGCTACAATGTCTTCAGCTCTTTCTCTGTAAGGATAAGCATCCGAGTAAGGAAATATAAGAATAAATAAAGCAGTAAAAAAGAAATTTCTTTTAATACATCTCTTTTAAAAAAAGGTATTGTATTTCATTTCATCCTTTAAAACCAGTCTCATTGCATACTACTGAAAGATAGCTTATCTATCATAACCAACACACGAGTGGAGTCACGGGTTTAAGCTTGTATGCATGTATATGCATATGCCACATGCAAAATATATCCTATGCGTCTTTGCAAAGTCTTCAAAATATGTTGCAGTACTATAGTCTCAGCAACAGTGACATAAAATGAAAATAAAATCTAATCTTCATCAAGTGAAAATTTCAAACTGTAAGTTGAGTAAAAATCAAGTTTTTCCGCCGATAAGAGATTTTAAATTCGACTGGTAAGTTTCATAGTAGTTGGCATGTCGTCCCACAGTATAACCGCTACTTTATGTATCCAAAAATCATAGTTTTCTTGGGAGTACCTTGATACTGTATGAAGAGTTTCGGAAATGGAAAAAGTCTAAGGTATTTACAGTTAAATTCTGAGTCATTTTCTGTCGTTAGTTATTCAGATATCTGCAGCCCATGGCACAAAAGCAACTAAAAATCTGTTTTTGACATTCTGTGCATAAGTACGGTAATGTTGCACCTCTGGATTTCGGTAACAGATGAAAACACCGACTTTTTAAATGTAGTTTACTACCATCTTCTTAAGAACATATGGTAAATTATTTCCAAGATCTGTTACAATCAAACAGAATAGAAATTTGCCCATCGTCAGTACTTACAGTTCTGGTACCAAAACATTTCGTCATTTTCTCCAAACCCACACAGGAACAAATTTGTTGAATTTTTCTGGACTGAAGACACCATGTAATGTTTAAATTTGACTCTGTACTGTAGGATAGCTGTAGTACAGTATTAACATTCTTTTTATATATGTACAACTGATCAGTATACCAATGGCTGTCCAAAACACTCCATACATTGTCTGCGATCAACACAACCCGAGTTCTAAATCTATATATACTGTATATGTATAAATCTTATTGGTGACGTTTATATTGTTGACAGACAGCAATGCTTCTGCATCAGTTTTGATCTGTACATCTACAGTCAGACTTGGCCATGAGGTGGCACTGTTTTACCTGTGTATGACATTATACAGATAAAGAAAAACCAAGAATGTACACTATGAGTGAACTATGTAATTACTAATGCATGTACTTCATGTGATTACAGGAAGCTTTTAACTCAATTTGAAATTAATTATTCTGTTTCATTGTTTGTTAGATAAATTCATATATGAAACGGGGCAACTACAATTCTTACATCAAGAATGCGACCTTAAGAGCTGCATCTCCTCGCCATTGTCCTCAACAACGAGTTGTCTTATAATTTTCTGAAATGTGTTTATTTAGAAAGACACTAAATACCCGTAAATAATGAGCACATGTTGCTCACTGTTATAGACAACTTAATAAATAAAGGACATTAAGTCCTGATCACACACATTGTGTATTTTCTTTTTTTCAGGACAATCTTGATATATATTTTTTCCGTATCTGTTCTTGATTTCTCTTTCAACAAATGAGATGAAATTAACTATCAGTGCTTAATTTTAGAATTAATTTTAATGACCATTTAAGTTCTTCCTACTCTATTAGTTATAAAAAAACTGGGGTTAGTACTCAATGGTTAAGGTAAAAATGTACCATGTACCATGTAGTTGACATGTTCGATGGGTATATGTTGGCTTGAATCATATATGGTAATGTTTATTATTACCATACATGATTCGGGGGGGGGGGGCGCATGTAACATATACCCGTCACACATTTTCAACGAGTTTGGATTAAAAGAAATTGCGAAATATTATTTTTTTATATCATTTTTTGCTTTATTTTCAAAATCAAAATAAAAAAATGATTTTGAAAATTATTGTACTAATAATGTTGAAAGAATAACGTTTCAATGGAATCTAAATTTTACAAACTCATCGCCATTCCAGGGAATAATGAAAATACGACGTCATAAAGACTATATAAACAACTGTAATTTTATTACTGTGATCTCTGTCTTGTCTGCTGTTATGTCAGATCGAAGTTAACTGCGTTTTTGTTCATAATACATGAGTTAAACGTTTTCTAGTGCAATCATTTGATAGTTAGGAAAAAACCTTATTCGATTAAGTGTTTATGCAAAGTAATGGAAATATTACGAAATATGTTGTCTTTGAATGTGTAGGAGTAACGAAGTGAGGAATTATTTTTGCAGTTATTTGAGCAACATTTCTTATGTGGAAGAAATAATTATCTACGATCTTTAGTGCTTCGGATTAAAGACTAAAATGATTAGGATGAAATGTTAACAAATACCGAATTATGACTTACAATCCATAGATACTTATTTTTCCACTGATCTTGAACAGTTTGCAAAAGTGTGTGTACTTGAAAATCAGCAATTGCTACAGAGGATTGCAGAATCTGTATTTCAGGCAAATATTTAAACAGTTTTACATACAATGATGTTTGGTGAAATTATTTAAAGATATTTACATTTCAGTTTTGCATTTATGATACTAAACGCCAATGCTACATCAATTGTCATCTGCGGCCCTCAGTGTGTGAATATCTCTGGACTCCTTATTATAGCAACCGCTGTAACTAAAATATAACACCAGCTACAAGAATTTTGTGTTCAGTTTGAAAGCAAACTATTAATGCTTGATCGTCGATGTCATTAAGTGTCACAAAGTGTAGCACCAGATTCCCATTTTTGTATATTACATGCACAAAAGAGTCATCATCACTCCGTTCAGCTTTTCTAAATACTGTTTCTTGTCTTTTGGTTTGAAAAATGCCAATGTTTTACTGATCCTGTACTTTTTCCACTCCCATTATGATACACATACGTTATTGATTTTTTTAATTTTTTCCAGGTCCAAGGCCGAAAGTGAGGATCATCTGTTATGATTGTTGCAAGTTCTCACGATCAAGGACATAAAATCAATCTCAAGAATACACAATTCTTCCATTCCAGTGTCAAATTCCTTGGACACTTTTTTTTAACTTATGACTTGTACCAGAAAGAGCTTTTAATTGTTTTGTGGATATGACCAGTGGTCGTTTTATGCAGAGTACATGAGTTATCATGACTTCCAATTCTGCACTGATGATGTTCTATAATAAGAACGAAATCAATGTGTGACTCCTGTAAAATAAATATTTTCATATCGCCTACCATCTTGAAACTTCTTATTTTATTGCAATATTGTAGTGGGTTGCACAATTACCATAATGGAATCAAGTTACAAGGATACAAAAAGGTATCAGTTAGTTCAATGTACCATTGGAAGAGGAATGGACAAGGTACAGAGACATACACTACATTTACATGTAAACGACACTACAAACGATGCAATTTATTGGACCAATTCGTTGGTCACCCGATAAATTGGGCGCTTTTAGGCGCCACCCGACCAACTCTCCTTGTCTGTCGGTTGGTTGTGCCTGACCACCCGATCTCCGATTCCCCCACCACTTTACCCGACAAATTGTACCGTGTGTAGCACTTCCTGACCAACTTCCATGCCTGAGGTCATCTGCACAGCAAACACGTGGAAACAAAAACAGTTCGACAAACAGACACCAGAACAGGGTAGCGCTCTAAGCTCGTTGGTGGCGCTGTGTGCAGTTGGTCGGAACGTGTGTAGGCTGCTACCAATTGGTTGGTTCGTTGGACATCTTGTTGGTCGTACGATAAATCGGAGCGTGTGTAGGTGCCTTTACACATCTTCCGGAAGACGAAAACCTATTTTCGTAAACCGTTTTTCGCTGTCATGTTTACATGGCACAGCCTGAATCGGACTTCCTCATCCACTTAAAATGGCGGCTGAGAAACAGCTGATTCATTCCCCGATTTAGTCAGCATAATTGCTATTTTTCTTTACTTAAATAAACAGTTTCATGCTCACTCTAATATTAATACTTTTATTTCACATAAGAAAATATCACTCTGTCCAAATGTGCCGAAAATTCTTAACAAAAAAACACAATCTGACAAGCCAAGAACGCTTCAAAAACGGTCGCATTAGATGGACACGAAAATCGATTGTGGAACTTGAAAACCGCTTTAGAGAAGTGGAATTGGGAAATCGGTTTACGAAATCCGGTTTTGAGAGCCCATGTAAACGGGGTGACACACACTACTACTACTACTACTACTACCGGTACTAAGAAAAAGTTGTAACAATTTGTGGAAAGGCAGGAAAAAGCAAACAGCTTGGTGGAATGACACAGCGAAGGAAGCCTGTAAAAAGAAAAGGAAGGCATTTCAAAAATGGCTCCATATCAGAAATCAGGTAGAAACTTATGTTAAAGAAAGAAACAAAGCCAGACGGATAATTGCAGAATCCAAGCAGAAATCATGGAAAGACTTTGGAAATAAGCAGTCTTCAAAAGGGAGGGAAGAAGGAATTAACAAGTGTTTTGGACAGGTCAGGAAAGCTGCTAGTGAATCCTGTAGATGACTCAGGTAGATGAGAGAATATTTTGAAGAATTGCTCAATGTAGGTGAAACGTTCAATGATTTTAGGGTAAAATGGGAAAGGAATGATTGCAGAAACAGGGTCACATTAGAGGAAGTGGAGAGAATGGTCAGTAGGTTGCAGTGCAATAAAGCGGCTGGGGTGGATGAAATTAAGCCAGAACTCGTCAAATACATTGGAATGTTAGGTCTCAAATGGTTACACAGGATAATTGAGAAGGCATGGGAGTTGGGACAGGTTCTGTCTGACTGGATGAAAGTGGTAATCACGACAATTTTCAAACATGGAACAGAAAAGATTGTAACAACTATCGAGGTCTCTCGTTAATTAGTTTTGTGGGGAAAACATTCTCATATATTACTGAAAGGAGAGTGTGGGTATTAGTTGAAGACAAGTTGTTATTGAGAGCTGGTACTAATATTTCGGTCATATTCTGTAGTGATTCTAGCTGAGACGACTGGAATATTACTTCGATAAATTGATGCTGGGATTGTGCATTTCGGTTACTATTGTTCTATGACCGTGTTGAAAATTAATCATGTTAGTCGTAAAAAATTGCAAAATTATCGGACTTTATAACCATCACGAAGATTTTTCTGCAGGCATTAACATGTAATAAACCATTCATAGACACGAAATAAATAAAAGTTGCAGAGAGAATGTTCTAGTACAATCGCAAAACAAATCGCAACAATACCCGAGCTTCACTTTATGAAGTACTGGATCTGCTGAAAATAAATAACTTTAAAATTTTTGAGAATGGAGAAGGGATTTAAGTAAGTAAGATATTTCAAATTAACTGTGGGGGTTTATTGAAATTAATAAAAAACTAAGCTCACACTTACATTAATTAGACAAAATCCTGGGACACGTCCTAACACATGACGGAGAAGAAAGTAAGTGATGAACATTTCTGCTCTCTCCCTTCAGCTTGTTGCAAAAAAGTTGAATGTGACAAAAGTCATATGTTTATCGATACATTGGCAGAGAGAGGGCAGAAGTCAGCAGCAAGCATCGCACAAGTTATTTAAAAAAATTCATTAATGTATTACTACAAAGTACTAATAGATGGGAACAATGGCACGAGTGTATCCTAAATGAGGAAATAAAAGAAAAACTAGGAATGAACACCACAGATGAAGCATTTAGAGCGAACAAGCTGAGATGGTGGGGTCATGTTACACGCATGGGAGAAGCAAGGTTACCTGAGAGACTCATGAGCTCAGCAGCGGAGGATAAAAGGAGTCGAGGTAGACCAAGGATAAAATACTTGGATTCAGTGAAGAATGATTTTGAAATAAAAGGCTTAACATCAGATAAGGCGTCAATGTTAGCATTGAATAGTGATCATGGAGGAATTTTATTAGGGGGACTATGCTCCAGACCAAATGCTGAAAGTCATAATCAGACTCTAATAATGATTATGATTGTGATGATGATGATTCATCAGTCAGCTGCTAATTAAAGTCTACAATCATCATCACAAAATCTCTTTTAATGGAAAGCATTGCCAAGGTTGACAATCTATCCTGGTGCATAGAGTTACACAAGAATTATTTTACTCTTTTCAAAGTTCATAAGCATCTTCTTGCTTCGACTGTCATAATGGGAATTATGAAAATTAGCTTCAATAGTTTAGAGTACAGCACTTAGTGAACGTCTTCCCTTGGTTGTTGAATATTATAAACTCTGCTAAGCCAACAGCACCGTATAATGATCTAAATTGGTAGGAAATTTGGGACTGAAACAAAAGCATTGAGACTGTTGTTGAAATGTCAGTATTGGTTGGTACAGTGACATACCCCAAAAGAAAAAATGCTGTGAGAAGCATGGAGAGAAGTGTTCACTGTAGAGCAGCGCCATCTAACGGAGCGCTGGAAAATGCTTCTCGCCAGAGAGTTTGCAGGCAGCCTGCAACCCCGAGGCCTACAAGAAAGACAGGCCGAGGTGCGCACGTCATCTCACATAAGCAAGGTAGTACTGATATGGTGCGATTGCTAGCTGATTGGCCAGCCGCTGGGGCACAGCCCACTGCCTCACAGCGGCCAGCCACTCAGCTAGTGATCATTCCGGCTCATGTCTACCTTGCCTATGTGACATGACGTGCGTGCTGCAGCCAGTCTATCTCGCTGGCCTCACTGCAACCCTCTGTGACGTCACTGGTGCGCATATTACCTGGTGTCACAGTCAGGCCTGGACCAACACCGCCTAGACGACAAGGCCTCACAACTGGCCATGGCTGCGTCACACCGAGAGGCCGATGCCGCCAGCTGACTGGCTGGCTACTGGGGCATGCCCACCACTTCGCAGCGGCCGGCCAGTCAGCTTACGTTCGCGGCCTCTCGGTGTGACGTGGGCACAGCCAGTTGTGAGACCTCGTATTGTAGGTGGCGCTGCTTGGACTCGCCGCTGCCACAGGTATAATGGGCCGAGCTGTCTGCCAGGAAGTTACAGCTGGAATGTAAACCTCCTGAGCTCGTCACAAGGCCATGTGAATTTCAGTGCGTTACTGGGCAATGGGATACTGTATGATCAAAAGTAGTTGATTGTAACATATTTCATGGCATAGCTTAGGCTTCCTAAACGAAAATATATAGGTATAAGAAAAGGGGACATACATATTTTAAAAAAATTGAGATTTGTGCAACACTACAACAATACCATGCATCACCACTGGTGTGTAGTCTAAGTGTTGGAAATTAAAGACATTCGACCATATCTTCTGTGCGCTTCAGTTTTTTTTCGTCAGGCAATGTACAGTTTATTTTTTTTAACTTGGGTTAGTCAAGAGAAGATAAGGAAGAGTTCAGTAGCATTAAAGATAAAATTCTCTAATTACTAATCCACAATAATTACGAATTATTACTACTTCTAGGTGGACAGTGGCTAGTGTTGCCATCTCCTCCAAAAATCGGAAGATCTTCCACTTTTTTTTTTTTTTTTAATTATTCCAGAAAATAATATATTCTGAGTGAATATTCCGAAACTTTCCACACTTCCTTCGCTGATAGTATATGCTGCTATGTAACACATACCATACCAGTACAATCCAGTATCGAAGTCAGCATTCCAAAGAGCACCAGATTTATTTTAAAAAGGGAGGGAGTATTGAATATTGATTTCGAGTAACAGTAGCTTACAAAGACATTTCTCTCTCTTTTCTCTTTTTTATTTTCGAAAAAGGTAAGAAGCAAGTTTAGTCCTGGAGGGTTGCAGCCCCATAGCCTCCCATCCCTGGCTGTGATCATGACGAAATAGTGCATTAAGAATTATTGCCACTGTACCACTACAGTATTGTTTCGGCACTAGGATTGGCAAAGCCACGAAATGCGCTGTCATATTTTACACGCAACATGCAACGCTAACTATTGAGACAACATTGTTAACATAAAGATTAAATTGATTTTAAAAGATTGTCTTCCTTTCACTCCCCAAGTCCTGAAATAAATAACTGAGCTTTCTTTTTTTTTTAGTATGGTGTAACTTCCTATTATTTACTGCATCTTCCAAAATTTTTAAGCAAAAAAGTACATAAGTAAATAAATAAATAAATCGGACCTGGAAATATTGACCGCACACCCTTCATTTCCTCTTCTACAGCTTGTACTAAAGATGTTTGTTCCAGCAGCTGCCAGACTGCTACTTTCAAGTTATACGAAACAGGTGTTATTGCACATGCATAGCTACTATGACATAAAGACCCGTGTTTAATACTTGCCATTCTGGAAAGCTTTTTGTACTCCTTCTGGCTATAATTTCGTAGTGTTGGGAAGAGATGTCAGAAGGTAAAATATTTTAGTTAAAAAAGTTTGTGTTGTTTTTTGTTAATATTATTTATGGTACAGAATATAGAAATTATAAAGCAGTCCTGTTCTCAGACTTCAAGTGATAGAAGAATTCATAACTATTCACCAACTGTAGCGGAACCCTTGTAATGCAGGGAGTTAATATTAAAAACAATAGAGTTTTATCGACAACACAATGAACAACTTGGTAAGGACCTGAAAAGAAAACAACAGTTATGGTATGCCATGGCCATTCATTTAAAAGAAACCGACGAATATATCACAGATCCATCGGTTGTCATCACACACTATTTGTAACTGCATATAAATATTGTTTTTTAAGTTCAAATACGACTGGGCATCATCTGTAGGTCTGCCTATTCTGAGTCCCATCAATTGCCCCAATTGCACCTGACATCATATTTCTCCTTATATTGGCCTCTATTTGTCACGTTTCTTCGTCAGATGCCCACTTTATAACACTGATCGCTAAATTGCTGACAGGTAGGTTACTCTCTCTATGCCCCGGTGCAAAGAAATAATACTGATACTGAACCAAGGAGGCTGTACTAACATCCTTGTATTGAACCTGTCTGCCGCGTCTCTAAAACTGGTCGCTTTGTGTCCAGCAAACCACAAAATTATCAGAATTTGTTGCAATGGAAGCAATTTCCTATTTCCTCCTGTCTGATAACTGTAATAGAATACCTGAATTCGGCGCACCACTCCTCTGCCACATGACGCCGTACAAGAAAATGTTCCAGTAATTCTGTGCCGCTGTATTGCAGCACAAAATGGTCGGGATTGTTTTCTGTCTTTTAGCACGATGTATCACTTCACACTCCTCGCCACTCTTACAACATATCAGACTTGGTTTCGCTGGACATCTGGAATAAAGAGCAATTGTAAGTTCCACATTTCAACAATTACATTTCTTTTGCGCTTCTGCTGGCAAAGGTGAATTTAAGGGAATAATTAAAATACTTACATTCCTAATAATTAAGATGTGTAAGCGAGAAGTATCTGATCTCAAGTGGGATCTGCAGTGGTTTCGACATAATCGAAAACCCGCCACAAACATACACGTGTCACGTGATGGCTAACCCCACTCCCACTCAGACCTTTCTGTGCATGCGCCAGAAATATTTTTCCGGGTAGCATCTGGCTGCTTGCTGCAACTGCTGGAACATCAAACAGCCATACTCCAAGTAGCCAGAAGCGGGAGAAGGCGCTGCTGGAACACAATTTCAGCGATGCGCATGCGCATCAAGCAGTTTGGCATCTGCTGGAACGAGCCTCTTTTCTAGATCATCAAATATTCTATTCTGGTGAATCGAAATTTCTTAAGCCGAAATTGTTACAATTGAGTGGTAGGCCTATATCTGTAAGATCGATATCATACATTACGATAGAAAAATACCATCATTCGGTGAAATAATAACTGTTCTTGCTTGCTCTCTTGCAGTAAAAGCGACGCTAACCTGACTATTCATGGAATAATTTGCTAAGTCGAAAAGTCTTCTGTAATCTCTGGGTCACTTAAGTCGCTGACAGAACTACAGGTATAATTGTACAAAGCTTTGAATCAAAATGGATCAAAATTATTTGGATCGATTGTTTCCAATATTGTACAGTTATGACTATCCTCAATAATGGGGGAACGCAAGTTTGGTTTCGCATTAAGATCGACGGTAATTACAATGAAGGTAAACTTGAAATCATATTATTTCAGCAGATTCTGTGACTATAAAAATGACACGCTTTAATTACGTTCATAATCTCATTAAGAGTTGTAGATCCTAAAAAAAATTATTTCATGTTGTCTTTTGCCAATAATCACGTGTCCTTCAGTTTACAAGTATCCCTGTCGCAAACAGCAGTTTCACTGTTAATACATTAAGCTGGATTTCGGACATGAATTTAAAAATCATATTTCCACCACGACCCTTAGGCGTGTGGTGTTCTTTGCACATGTACAAAAGTTTATATTCTAGTGGCACAACTTCACACACAGGACCAACGCAGTTATTTATATGTGCGTCACTGTTTGTATAGCTTATGGGTCATCAGTCCCTAAACTTACAAACTACTTATGATCTAACTAATACTAAGGACGGCACAAATATCCATGCCTGAGGGGGTATTCGAACCCCTGACCGTAGTGGCCGTGCAGACCGTGATTGGAGCGCCTCAGTCCCCTCGGCCACCGCGGCCGGCGTGCGTCATTGTTATGGTGTAAATTTTAGCTTGCCTTGTTAGACAACACCCCGAATAACAGGAAACGAATATGTCAAGGTTCCACGAGAAAAGGATTTTTTATTTAATATTTCTTGAAGACAGTAAAAACTTTTCTGTTGTTATATACCGTTACAAATAAGTCATTTAAAAATCGAATGGTGTGAGATGCAAACACAATATTTAGGGTAAGAAAAGAAAATGTAAAATTTTACGACGCTTCTCGCCGGGCTCCGGTGCTTATGTTGGCAACAGATGAACAATGACGTGCAGAATTGCGTTAATATTTTTCACGAGCTACAGAGTAAAAGTTATTGCTCCTTGTTTGACTCGAAGCAAAGTTAATACTGTACCTGCTTTGTGGTTTACAGGTTCTTGTATGTACCCTTGTCCCTTCAGAAAAAAAAAAAAAAAAAAAAATAATTTTCGTTTTAATTGACGTTGTCACGAAAAAACGTTTATTGGTCATCTGAGTTGTCATCATAACCGTTGGTGCCAACATAACCACTGCAGCCTGGCGAGAAGCGTCGTACAATTTAACCGAAAATGTATAACGAAATATGTTAACTGTATAGCATAAATAAAATTCTTCCTGTATTTCATTATGAACGTATTTGAATGCCGTAACCAGTGCGGATTTATAACTTTTCCGTGGGATCTTGATTCCCAGAAAATTAACCGATATGCAATGATGTTATCCTCTGGATGTCATAAATTTTTGTAACAAGCTGGATTTCTGTAAATGCCAGTGACACATTTAATGTGCCCTTCAACCAAAGGATTTGTTTGTACCAAAACAGTTAATTAAAAGGAGAAAATTTTTACACGTTATTTTAAAATATTAGAAACTATATTTTGAAACAATAAGAATTTTTACACACTTTGTAAAGAAGTGATCGTAATGGAGCTCAGCACTTTATTGTTGTGGCGCATACTCTGGGATGCTGAGGGAAATAGAAGAGTCAATGAACGTATTAGATGAGTTTGGGCAGTAAAATGATTTCAAATGGGTGGAATAGAGAAGAGACAAAATAAAGAATATCAATGGGAAGAAAAACATTTTGCAGGAGTTGAGTGTAGTGGAGGGATGTATCTCTAATCTGTTGGATTTTAGCAAACTGGGTTTCTCTTTTAGTTGCTTATCTGTTTTTGTGTTGGTTAGTAGAACAGAATTACTGTAGGTGTAAGGTAGAATACAGAAGATTGCAGAAGATTCATCCTATATTTGTTGCTTGGGTTTTGGAAGGGTTTATCTTGAGGAGCTGATGTTTACACCAGGAAGTAAACTGATTATGGTGGTATTAGACGTATTACTGGGATTCCTGGAGTGCTTGGTAGAGAGGGCTAGATAAGTGATATCATTGGCAATACTAAAGGACAATACTGGTGGACATGCTCATTACGTATATTACCATGTCGGTAATTTGGAAGAATCCGTGTACAAGGAAGTTGCTTTCTGTAGGCACCAACAACAAAACATTACTGATATGTAATCAGGCAATCAGAAGTAAATAAAACATTATGTAATACAAAGTGTGCAAACGTTGGCAATCGAATGTCCCTTTAATAATATAGTAAGGACAGTTTACAACTCACCGCAAAGATGTGGTGAAGAGCTGCGACAGGTACATACAAAAGACACACACATACTACACTTTCGGCTATCGGCCATGGCCTTCTTCAGAAAATAGAACACTCACGCAATCACACAGTCATACAACCATCACCTCCGGCTGCCGCACTTCGAAGTGCAGAAGCCGGAGGTGATGGTCGTATGACTGTGTTGTGTGCCTGTGTGATTGCATGAGTGCTCTATTTTCTGAAGAAGGCCATGGCCGATAGCTGAAAGTGTTGTATGTGTGTGTCTTTTGTATGTGCCTGTCGCAGCTCGTCACCACGTCTTTGCGGTGAGTTGTAAACTGTCCTTACTATATTATTAATACCAACCTGAATGTTCCCTTTATGCGGATAATTGATTTACCGACCATAAAAGCGTACATACAAAAATCTGTAACTCATAGAGCAGTTACGGTACAGCATTTATTTTTTATGTCTTCATTAGTGCCTTGTACAGAGCATCATGTAAATAAATATTGCTGTTCCTGCTGTTGTATGTACCATTGTCCAGTCGGTAAATTAATTATCCGCATAAAGAGAACATTTGATTGCTCATAACTGCACACTTTCTATTATATTGTGTTCTATTGCTTGATTAAAAAAAAAAAAAAAAGGTAAAGCAGTCAACAATCCGAAGATTGGTTTGAACACCAAAGTGCTTTACTAGGTATGGTCCTGTTTGGAGGTGGTATGCCGTTGCCTTCCCCCGACCTTGAAACTGACTTACCCAGCCAGTTATAGGGGGACCTACAGTTTAACGTGGGTTCCGAACCATGGATTGCTTGATTACATATCAGTAATGTTTTTTCGTCTGGATAATTGACTGAGCTGGCCTTGTAACATCATCTAACAAGGCTTTGCCATGCAGTTACTACGAGCAGCTGAAAGAAAGGGAAAACTACAGGCACTCTACCGATGGGAGTATGGAATGTTATAGCCCTCAATCGGGTAGGTAAGCTATAAAATTTGAAAAGAGAAATGGATATGTTAAAGTTAGATATGGTGGGAAGATGAACAGGATTTTTGGTCAGGTGAGTACAGGGTTATAAATACAAAATCTGTTGGTGGTAATGCAGGAGTAGGTCTGATAATGAATAAGAAAATAGGAATGCAGGTAAGTTATTATGGGCAGCATTGTGAATGCATTATTGTAGCAAAGATTGACATCAAGCCAATACCAAACACAGTAGTACAAGTTTATTTGCCAACTAGCTCTGCTGATGGTGAGGACACTGAAGAAATATATGAGGAGAGAAACGAATTATTCAGACCATTAAAGGAGGAGAAAACCTTATTCTGATGGGGGACTGGAACTAAGTTGTAGGAAAGGAAAGAGAAGGAAATGTAATAGGTGAATATAGACTGGGGAAAAGGAAGGAAAGAGGAGCTTTTAGTGTAGAGTACAATTTAATCATCACAAACACTAGGTTTAACCATCATAAAAGAAGGCTATATACATGGCAGAGACCAGAAGATACAGGGAGGTACGAAATTGACTTTATAATGGTAAGGCCAAGGTTTGGAAACTACGTTTGAAATTGTTAGACATATCCAGGGGCAGATATAGATTCTGACCATGACTTACTGGTTATGAACTGTAGATTAAAACTTAACAGACTGCAAAAAGGTGAAAAATTAAGGAGATGGAACCTGGAGAAATGGAAGGAACGAGAGATGGTTGAGAGTTTCAGAAGGAGCACTAGGCAAGGATTAGCTGAAACAAAGGAAAGTAATACACTAGAAGGTGAATGGGTAGCTCTGAGAGACAGAGTAGTGAAGGTGGCAGAGAGTCATATAGGCAGAAGGACAAGGCGTAATAGAAATCCTTGGATGACACAAAAGATATTGAACTTTATTGATGAAAGGAGAAAAAGGAAGTACAGACGTCTGAAAAATGAGGTTGACAGAAGTGCAGACTGGCTAAGCAGGACTGGCTTGAGAAGAAATGCAAGACCGTAGAAGAATGTATAAATAGGGGAAAGGAAAATAAAAAGAGACATTTGGAGACAATGAAATCAGGGGTATGAATATCAAGATCTCTGGTGGAAAACCAGTACTAAGCAAAGAAGGGAAAGCTGAGAAGTGGAAGGAATATATAGAAGGCCTGTACAAAGGGAAATGACAGACAAAGTAGAGAAAGATGAGGTAGGAGATACTATACTGCAAGAAGAATTTGACAGAGCACTGAATGATTTGATTAGAAACAAGGCCCCTGGAGAGATGATGTTCCATCTGAACTGCTATCATCGTTAGGAGAGCTAGTCATGAAGAAATTGTCCCACCTGGTATGCAAGATGTATGAAACAGGGGAAATATCCTCAGACTTCAAGAAGAATATAATGCTTCCAATACCTAAGAAAGCAAGTGCAGACAAATGTGAAAATTACAGAACCATCAGTTTAACACTAACACAAATTATTTACAGATGAATTGGATTTAGGAGAAATGTAGGAACACACGAGGCAATACTCACATTATGAATTATCTTAGAAGAAGGATTAAGAAAAGGAAAACCTACATTTTTAGCGTTTGTGGATCTGGAGAAAGCTTTTGACAATGTTGACTGGAATACACTTTTTCAGATTCTGAAGGTAGCAGGGTAACATATAGGTAGCAAAGAGTTATATTCAACTCGTACAAAAAGCAGCCAGCAACTATTAGAGTTGAATGGCATGAAAGGGTTGAAATGGTTGGGAAAGGAGAAAGACAGGGTTGTAGCATTCATTGAGCAAGCTGTGAAGGAATGCAAGGAGAAGTTTGGAGAGGGAATTAAAGTCCATGCAGAGGGAATAAAAGCCTTGCAGTTGCTGATGACATACTAATTTTGTCAGAGACAGCAAAAGACGTGGAAGAGCAATTGAACGGAATGGACAGTGTTTTGAAAGGAAGGTATCAGATGAACATTAACAAGAGTAAAACGAGGGTAATGGAATGTAGTCTCAGAAAATCACGTGATGCTGAAGGAATTACATTAGGTAATCTATACTAATAATAAATCTGTAAATGTAGGTCTGTCGCTGTTCACTTCAATCATCAAAACTACTGGACAAATCTTCATGCGGTTTTCACAGGAAACATGAGAAAAGTTTTGGTGAACATATAGGCATAACTTCATCAAAATTGGATCACGGAAAAGAAAGATACCGTAATTTTAAGTGTTTCCTGTAACCGTCTTGTCTGTTTGTTCAACTGTTAAAAACCTCTTATCTCCAAAACTACTTCACGAATTTGCATGGGGTTTTTACAGGTAACTTGAGTGTAACTCTGGACAGCATACAGAGTTTGTTTTATAAAAGTAGAATCATGGAAAAAAGAATATCAAAATTTTAAATTTTTTGTCTAAGAGCATTATGTCTGTCTGTCTCTTTGAACATGTTTATCTCCAAAACTACCTGACGAATTTTCATGGGGTTTTCACACATTACTTTGGCATATTGTGCAGTTACATAAAGGTTTCAGTAATTAAAATCGGATCATAGAAAATAAATATATCATAATTTAATCATCTGCTTAAAATCCATCATGTATGTCTATTTGTTGAAGATAATCTACAAAGGACTTCACGAACTTTCATGGGTTTCCACAGGTAAATAGAGAATAGTTTGGAGAGTAAGATAGGCTTAAGTTCATCAAAATTGGATCAGAGGATAGAAAGATATGGTAATTTGAAGTTTTATGTGTATACTATGCTTATAAGTATGGTGTACTACAGCAAATCTCCAAGAGTACTACATGAACTTTCATGGGGTTTCATAGGTCAACTGAGAGTTCCTTTGACCAACATATAAACTTCATTTCATCAAAATCAGATCAGGGGAAGAAAAGACATTGTAATTTGTAGTTTCTGATGTATGCTACGCTTGAATTGCAGCATAGTATAGCAAAGATCCAATAGAGGCGCTGTACTGACATAGTATACCAAATAACTAATAGATGGCAATGCTGCGTTGTTTATTCTCATAACTAAGGTCTAATATACTGAAACAAAAGCTACCATATGATTTTCCTTAGGGCAACGGTGCAATGTATTGATATTGCAATGGCCGATGAATCGTTTTTGAAAAATCAGACACGTACAATGAGGTTAATAATTCTTTGTGTTAATAATGAAATAAATAATGTTGTTCCGATCAGTAAATCAATGGTCCGTCTAAATCGAATATTTTGTTACCAACATTAACATACCAAACCGGTGCCACTGCAAGTAAAATTTAACTCAGATACGACACAAAAAAAAATTTTTTTTTTACTAGCTGTATCCCGCATGCCTTGCAATGACATGGAAAGAAAAAAGTGCTTCTTTCTGCAGGAATCATTTGAATTTAAAACACATCGGCGTTCCTTCATGTCTATTGATGCTTTAATTTACATAAGAATTCTTTGCAAGAAAAACTGAATTTATGTAATTCCCTTTCTGATTTCGCTGTATCTTCATTACGTTTTGAGAGTGTTCTGTTTAGGAATGCCTCAAAAATGCCATACTACATGAAAGATCAAAGTGAGGCGATGTTAGTTACATAGTACACCAAATAATTATGGTATTGCTGTGTTTTTTCATTCTCATAACTATGGTTGAATACACTACACGAAGGGGTACAATTTTACTTACGGTGGCGGCATTGTAAGCTGATGTTGGCAATGGCTGTTGAATGCTTTTTCAAAAATCAGTCATGTAGAATGAGAGGAATAATTCTTTATGTTCATGATGAAATAAATAATTTGTGCTGTTCTGGTCAGTAAATTAATCATCCTCCTAAAGCGAATAGTTTGTTGCCAATGATAGGAAACTAAACTGCTGACCCACGTAGGTCACAAAAAAAATATTTTTCATCCCATATGCTTTGCAATCACATGATAAGAAAAGAAGTGCATCTTTCGATGTGTATAACTACTAAATATTACACAGAGTAGAAATATCTATGAAGTGAGCATTGCATTCTGTGCATCTTCTCAACATTAAGCTGGAATTACCACGTGATATTGATACAAATCCTCTCTTTCGACACATTTATTTGCTCTTATGGTTGCTTTGTACTGCATTGGCTGCAAAGAATAACCACGTAACATGAAATAATATCTAAATAAATTTGTCAAGAAGTGACTAGAAAGTTGAGGAAGCATTGCTAAAAGGCCATTTAAACACAGTCATCCATCTTAATTGAACAAAAAAGGACCAAGATAAAGTCATCGATTAGTAGATTTTTTCCCACTATCACATGACATTTCCACATTAATGTTGAGGTCACAAAACCTGACTTGCGCATCTGAATGCTCACTCCAAAGATATTTCTGCTCTCTGCCTGCCACAAGAAATAATATATACAGGCGAGCAACAAACTCATTAGCAACCTCTCTACTTTCATAATTGTTCCCTACAATATTGTTATTAAAATTTGTCTACCTACTTTTGGTGTGGACTGCATTAAGATAGATAAAGACCTCTTCTCTTGCCGAGACAATTGTACTTAGATTTATAATCCGACTTCAGAGTATATAGTTCTATTACACAATGTCGATTTCAACGTCATGCTATACGAATTAATCACTGCAGGATGTGGTGACATTTATTAGGTGAAAGGGTGGTCGAGACTGCTAACACAGTCAAGACCAATCACTGAAAATACTATAATGGAAAGTTCTATATACAGACGATCAGCAGACGCCATTCCTTCAACTATTATCCAGGCTTACTTTATCGCACATTGACACCACCATGATGTATTATTTAAACAGACGTGAACTGCTCTGTTGATTGAATTACCAGACTTTCAGCATTCGCCGAATTTCAGCATATCAATAACAGGGAGCACTGCATACAGAATAAATACTTTTTCCCCAGTGCAACTTTGCAACATACAAACACTTCAGCATACACATACTGTATGAGAGATAAACAGTTTACTACACCATAGAACCAATACATAATGCTGTTATTGTTATTATTATTATTATTATTATTATTATTATTATTATTATTATTACTATTTCTATTTCTCAGAAGTTTATGCCAAACAGACAATTAGACACTGCAGTCTTAACTTTATGAGCACAACCTAACATTGAATTTACATTGTTCTGGAGTAAATTCACTTTTTGTATGAACATTCATAGTTATCAGCAATGACTTCTACTTAAATTTGTCATCTTGGGTAGGAGAACTGAGTTTATTGACAGAGTGATCCAACAAGGATTCTGTTTTTGCTGACCTAGGTCCAGAACCCTAAAAAACCATGATAAACACAGGTCCCTCATTACCAACCGTTGTGAAGCACGGGCATATAAGTTAGTGAGACAATAAAAGTAGTAAATGAGTTTTGTTATTTGGGTAGCAAACTAACTCCTGATGGCCAAAGTAAAAAAGATGTAAAATGCAGAATGGCTATGGGAAGAAAAGCGTCTGTGAAGAAGTGAAATTTGTTGAGATCCAATATTAGTTTAAATGTTAGAAAGTCCTTTCTGAGAGCATTTGTCTGGAGTGTGTGTGGGAGTGAAATGTGGACGATAAGGAGTTCAGACAAAAAGGTGATAGAAGCTTTCGAAATGTAGAGCTACAGATGAATGATGAAGATTAAATGGGCAGAGCATGTAATTAATGAGCAAGTGCTCAACAGAATTGGGGAGAAAAGGAGTTTGTGACATATCCTGACTAGAGAAGGGATAGGTAGGTGGACACATTCTGAGACATCAAGGAATTGTCAACTTAGCATTAGAAGGAAGTGTGTGGGGTAAAAGTCACAGAGGGAGACAGAGAGATGAATACAGTAATCTGATTTAAAAGGGTGTAGGTTGCCATGCATATTCTCAGTGAACAGGCTTGCAGAGGACAGGGTAGTGTGGAGAGCTGCATTAAACTAGTCTGCGGACTAAAGACAACAACTACAACAAAGTGAAAATTACATTAGCACTCTAAGACACTCACGCCATAAGTAAAATTTAACCTTGGAGTGCTGTCAGGGGAAGTGTATGAACTATTGGTTTGACATCTGCTGAATTTATCTCTCTTTGATTTCTTTGCAGTAATCTTGTTTTCTTGATTGCTATAAATTTTCCTTGGTCTCCATTCACTGTTCTTCTCTTGGCCTTTTTTTTTTTTTTTTTTTTTTTTTTTTTTTTTTTTTTTTTTTTTTTTTTTTTTAATTTGAGATTAAACAATTTCCTTGTTGTTGATTCCATATTGTGTTATTCCCATCAGTTTTGGGCAATTGGTGTTATTTCTCCAATCCATTTAATGAGCTCTGTTTTTATAAAATTCAAAAAGTTTTATCAGTTTGTGTATCTTTTTGTATTTTGATATGACATTAAAATTTTAATCTAATTTAATTGTGGATGTGTTTGTAGCCAGAATTGATTATTTAAGCATTTTGGTTGGAACATTTTTATTAGAACTTTTAATTCCCCTCTCTCTCCCCAACAATTGGGATTTATGAAGTGTAGAGGCAAGAGCAAACACTAGAATAAAGAAATTGAGATGGGAGAAATTGGAGGACCTATTAATTTTGTAGAGGAGGAAGAGTGACAAAAATGTCACTCATTTTCTGAAAACAAAACTCAAACTTACTGAAAAACTGTGATTATTTGCAACCAGACATACTAATATTATTTTATGTAATGGGTTCACAAAATGTTATTAACTAACTTGGGAGGTGTTTCAACTGTGTAAGTTGAAGTGGGTGTCATATATCTTACTCATTTGTAGTGAGTGAACACAGTGTCCACCAGTGTTAAGAAAATAGCCTAGTTTTCAAGCAATAAGGCCAGGAAGTCGGGAGAAGTAAGTCCATTTTTCAGCCAAATGACTGTGTTATTCTCCACATAATGGAAAGCAGTGTTTAAACATTGAGGGAGGAAAACAGTAATGTTAAATGATTAAATTAAGTTGGAACACCTAGCTTTTAACCCAGTTAGTGCTGACGTCCTTCCAGAAGGACAAGAACAGCAGCTTACTTTTTTTCATTCTTGTCTGTAAGAATTCATGCACAATCTCATATTTTATTTCTTTGAATAGCCTGCTTGCATTGCAGATCAATTTTGGCTTGTATTGTCGATTGCAAAGTGGTTGGATAAAGCTGCAAAGTTGAGGCTCATACAGAAGATATTGAAGACTTCCTCATAGTTGGGTTTATATTTCTTGAAATTGCTTCAATTTTGAAACATTTATATGTATATATTTCATCTTAAATGTTGTTTTAATAATAATGATTCATCAGATTAAAATTGTGAAAAATTCATTTTGACGTCATTCCAGAAAGAAGGGCAGTATTCCAAAACTAATGGCGTAATTGTGAAAGAAATAACCTTTTAACAATCTTGTGCTGTCATATGAAGGTAATTAATAGCCTCAGAGAAAAAAAAAGAAAAATTCCACACTATCTGGGTTAAGAGAGTAGAGTGTATCTTCAATATTAATTGTTTAAGATGAACACATACTGCAAGTGGATCATGTCATAGATTATTAGAGAGTACATAATTTTAATTTTCCTTTTTATAGTAGTAATAGAAAACACAGGTGTGCAATGTAATCTGGTTTATTGAACTTCTGAAGTGATCTGATTGTATTTCATTATTTAGAGTTATAATTTTCAGAGAAATCACAGTGCAGTAAAATCTCATGCAAATTGCATTTCATTATTTAAGAGTTATAATTTTTAGAGACAAAACAGTACACAAAAAAATGCTCAGATGGTTTTCCTTCTTTACTTGGCCCAGAAAGATCTTCTTGACTTACTTTTTCATTTCGTCCAATATGACATTCAGATTGTTCTCGGCTGTGAGGTGGGGTTTGTATATTTTTCAACCCTACAGATTTATTTCTTCGTTTTCATGATATTTTCTAGTGCTGTCTCCCCATTCTCTTCTGATCTTCCTTTTCTTTCTATTTGTCACATAATATTTTTTTCTTCACAATTTTTTCCTTCTTCTGACTTTTTTTCTTTTATTCCTCATGTTTTTGTGGGTCAGTTTTATCCTTTCCCTTGCTCTCCTCCCACTGAGGCACTTTCAGGAATAAATATTCATATTTACTCATGAGTAAAATAAATAAAAGATGAAACTGATTGTATATTTCATAATGGAAAGTCCCAGTTGGAATTTAACAATATAATGAGGACAGTTTACAACTCACTGCAAATAAGTACAAGGTGCTGTGATAGGCACATACAATTGTTCAGCTATCAGCCATTATCCTTCATCAGAAAAGAGAGCATTCACACAGGCACACTTCACGGACGCACAACCGTCATCTTCGGCTGCCTCACTCTTGAATCACGCTCTGCAGTGAGGGGATTGGAGGTGAGGGGAGGAGGGTGACAGGACGGTTCCATGGCAGTGGTGAGGATGGATAAAGTACAGCCTTACAGAGTATGTTAAGTTCTAAATGAGTGAAATGAGATGCAGCTTAGGAATGGAGTGCAGGGGAAGCGAAACAAACAAACGAACAAACACACACACAGCACACTGAGTGGGAGAGGTGTAGGATAGAGGGGGTGGGATAACTCCCATCTGTGCAGTTCAGAAAAGCTTTTGGTAGGTGGGAGGATCCAGTCGGCCCAGGTTGTGAAGCGGCCATTTAAATCAAGCAATATGCTCTGCTGCATGTTGTGCCACAGGGTGGTCTAACTTGTTTGTGACCACAGTTTGGCAGTGGACATTCATCCTATGGACAGCTGGTTAGTAGTCATGCCAAAATAAAAAGCAATGCAGTGATTGCAGCACAGTTGGTAAATTACATCGCTGCTTTCATAAGTGGTCCGGCCTCTGATTGGGTCACCCTAAATCTGCTGCAAGACCTGTCCAATCCACCCACACAGCACGTCCTGTTACAGTTGTGTCACAGGCTTATCCCACCCAATCAGAAGCCAGACCACTTGTGAAAGCAGCCATGTAATTTACCTACTGTACTGCAGTCAGTGTGTAGCTTGGGCAGAAAATAAAAACCTTGGTGAAGGATGCAGTTTAGTTGTTCCATTCCAGAGTAGTACTGGGTCACAGGCAGATCACTCTTTTGTGGCTGGTTACTGATCGTGGATGGAGGAGTTTGGGTATGTGGAGATATGGCTTGGTATATCTGTTTGAGGACTGGTTTGTAGGGTTGTTTCTGTGTGTGATGGCCTTTGGAAGACCTTCTGCATATCAAGAAAAGGAGATCTTGTAACTGCAGATACGCCATTCACGGGTGGCTAGGCTGTAACTTAGGAGGGATTTTTTTAAGTCGAATTGATGGCAACTGTCAAAGTGTAGGTAGTAGTGTGAGTGGTAGCTTTAAATTGGATGTGTGGATGGAGCTGTTAGTCATGTGGAAGTTAAGATCCAGGAATGTGGCATGGTGGGTTGAGGAATACCATGTGAAGCAGATGGGGGAGAAGGAACTGAGGTTTTGAAGGAAGAAAGATAAGGTGTAGTGGTCCAGAGTGCAGATCATGAAAAATCATCAATAAACCTGACCTAGAACAGAAGATTGATATTTTGGGATGCTAGAATGGTTTCCTACAGATGACACATAAAAAGGTTGGCATAGGAGGGTGCCATGCAGGTGTCCATGGCTGTGCCACAGATGTGATAGTAAACTTTCCCCTCAGAAAAAAATAATTGCTTGTTAGGATAAAGTTGGTGAGGGTTATGAGGAATTCAGGGAGACGTTGGGAGAGGTGCGTTATGGAGCGGCAAGGCCATGGGCATGTGAAATGTATAGGGAGGGGGTATCAACTGTGACAAATGAGAATCCAGGAGGTAAAAGGGTGGGGATGGTGGAGAGTTGATGAAGGAAGTGGTTGGTATCCTTGATATGGGAGGATAAATTTTGGAAATTGGTTTAAGGTGTTTCGTTAATGAAGGGTGAATTATTATTATTATTCATTATTTTATTTATTTTTATTGTAGGATCACAGTAATTAGCCACAACTGGACATCCAGGATTATTTCGTTTGTGTATTTTGGGGAGCATGTAGAAGGTGGATGTGGGGAGTGTTGTTGGGGTGAGAATGGAGATGGATTCAGTAGAGAGCTTCTGGGAGGGACTGTATCATTTCAACAGGGATTGGAGATCTTTTTGGACATTTAGGATGGAGTCTTTCAGGCACAACTTATAGGGGGAAGAGACACTGCAATTCATAACAACCTGTCAGAAGGGCTCTGCCAATTCTCTGACTCTTTCACCTATAAGTTGTGCCTGAATGACCCCATCCCAAAAGTCCAACAAGATCTCCAGTGACAGCTGCGTGTCTGTGAAGTGTGTCTGTGTGAATGCTCTCTTTGCTGATGAAGGACAGTGGCCAATAGCTTAAGTGTTGTATGTTTGAGTGTCTTTTTTTATGTGCCTTTCACACCTTGTTGTACGTCTTTGTGGTGAGTCGTAAACTACAAGGTGCACCTGAAAAGTTCATTGAATGGTCTCAGGAAATATAGGAAACAATAGTTACAAACAAAATACCTTTACTGGCTTTTAAAGTAATTACCATTGGCTACAATACACTTCTGACATCACTTGTACATCTATTGGAAACTCAGTAAATGCTTCTTGTGAAATCACTCAAAGCAATGAGGTCACACACTGTTGAATCTCTGCAGCTATTATGAAGTGTAAGCCTTTCAGGGCTAATTTAAGACAGGGAAACAGAAAGAAGTCTGCCAGTGCCAAATCTGGAGAATAAGAAGGACTAGCTGAAAACCTGGCATTGCTCGGGTATTTATTTATTCCTGCCATTTGTATAAGAGCTGTATGTCTGTAAAATCTCTTGGGAATGCAATTAGTAGTGAAGAAGTACTAATTTTAAAACTTGGTGCATTTCCCATGATCGTTACTGTTTATGTGCTCATGTCACATGAACAACGTGTCGTACTGTGACACAGTTTAGGAGGTACACCCAACTATATGCATGTATACTGAATATAAAAGTTCCTGCAGCTACAAATTGTAGTGTAAAAATTGGAAATTGTAATGTCATACCGAATGCCGTAGTTTTAGTCAATGGACAGCGGAACATTACTGTTTATGTCCTCATATCTCATGAACTATATGTCATACTAAGATACAATTTGGAGGGTACATTCAACTATATGTGTGTATACTGTCTGTAAAATTTCCTGCGGCTATTATTTGTAGTGTACAAATTAAAAATTGTAACATCATACCGAATGCCGTATTTTACTCCATAAACAGCGGAAATGTAGTAAGCGAGAAACATTTTTCATTTCATCATTTTGCTATAGATGTCAGTGAGAAAAACTTTAATAAAGGTTTGCAATTATGTTTAAAGTTTGTTGCAAGGCACTAAGTACTCTGTCTCATATTGTGTATTTATAACGTCACGCCACATTATGTGACAATTTTTTGCGAATCCTATTGTTTATGACATTGTATCTTCTGAAGCATGAGTCTTATGTGATTCTTAACCATGCAGCAATTATTACCTCATGGTAAGGAATCTGTGTACCAAATTTTGTTGAAATCGGTCCAATGGTTTAGGAGAAAATGAGCAGCATTGTCGCAAAATGCAGCAGTTTTTCGTGCATCTCATTGTTTATGACATCATATCTGGTGAACTATATATTGTATGTGATTCTTACACCTACGGCGACCGTCCTCATGGATTGAAGCTTACGTGTACAAAATTTCATAAAGATTGAAACAAAACTGTAGATTTGCATGCTACACATGCAAACATACAGACACTCTGCTTTATATATTAGAAGATGTGGAAGCACAGTAATCTTTATTGTTTTGTGAGGTACCAATCTAGAATGTGCATATATGTAGATTCCACTTAAAATTATTTTCTGTATACCTCTATATCTCATTTATGTATTTATTTTGTAAAGTGAAAAAATGCATTCCTACATAAAGCGTAGGAAAAATAGGTCATTATTATTATAATCAGGCCTATTTAATTATAGTACAAACAAATGTATTCATTTCAGATATTATTAATTGTAAAATAATTAAATATTCTAAAGTTTTACAGCCTGACTTAAATGATGATCACATCCATAGGCAAGTAATCACAGTTACAGGTTATTTTACATCTAAATGTAAAATGGGCACAGAAGAAATAACCATGCACAAAAATTCACCTTATGTGCAGCCTTTCCTATCACAAGTAAGTGATCAATTACAAAAGTAATGTTCTTTAACAAAATGGCTGGTGCCTAGTCTTCACTAATATTATGAAAATACTACTGCTGCTTTCTTGTCATTCCTAGCTATTAACATCTGTGTCTATGGATATGATATTATATTGGGGAACACGAGTTTAGAATATTGTAAAACACAGTCCCTTTTGCAATTTTTTAAGTTCAAAATATGTTAATGTCTATATATAAATATACATATATAGTATGAAAATAATATTTTAATAGTTTAATATTTAAGACATTTATTTTAAAATTATTACAACTGTGCAAACTGGAGCTGGGAACAGTCTACTGGAGTGATATTTCACATTCCAAGGTCAATTTTTAAAATCAAATAAAGTTAAGTCACAAAATTTTTGTCAATATAATACCTTAAAATACATATTTTAATAAATTATATAGATTTAATAGCCTGTGAAGATTTCTATTACATATTGTGCCAATACAAAAAATATCCCTTTCCATAATAATGACCCTAATAGTTTTTATGAGATGGTACACATTATTTTACTGTCAAGGAGGTAATCTTACAGTTTTTTATATTGACAGTGCATTGGTACTGGAATGTTTCTGAACCTGACCCATCTGATTTTTCAGTTGCAAGAAAGTGGCAAACGGCACATTAGTTTTTGAAATTTGGTGACAGATGGCCCTTTGTACTAATAAATACTCATTACATGTTCTAACTTTTTTACTCTGATATTGATTTGACTCAGTTCACTTGCCTATGCAGTGGGGCAATCTTTAACATGATGCAGCATACGCCACCCCCCCCCCCTTCCCAGAGGGGGAGATGGCATCTGCCCTCCCTGGATAATCACCGTGCATGTCCTTGTGTAAAGTCTTCCTATTAATCACTTTTCATCAGGATTTTTACATTGTGCTGTACACATTACGATACTGGACAATTCATGTTTTGATGTAATGATAGATGACATGACATTAAGTGATGAAACCCAATATAATAATTACCTCATTATAAACATGTTACAAAAATTATCCCTGCATTATGTGATGTTATCTTTATATGAATTCCTATAAACGAAAATAGGTACATTGTAAAGAAAGCAAGATGATTGTGAAAATAATCTTAATGACTCTTAGTAATATTGTCCTTGCTGACAGTGGTTGCTCATGACTAATACAACAAAGGTTTCATATGCTATTTCAGCACTGTCTATAGATATGAAAACAATTACTTTTACATGAAATTCGTGCAATTTTAATGTTTGTATATTCAGGTAACATGAACAAAGTCATTGGAAAAAAGAAACAAAAAATTTCAACATATATGTGGGACTATACAAACACTTTTAAAAATAAAGTTGGGACAGACACAAAAATGACATTATGTAAATCAATGGAAATGCTTGTGTTCCTTTATGGGAGTGAATCTTGGACTGAGAGAAAAAGAGATAAAAGTTACAGTTAGCAGAAATGACGTTTTTTAAAGGTTGCTCGAGGTGGGCAGAATTAGGAACATACAACCAAATGAAAACATTGAAGAGTACAGTGAAGAATGGAGACAACACCTTAAAAGGATGGATGGAGAGAGAATTCCAGTCACAGTAAATGAGGACAAGTTTGTAGGAAGAAAAAGTGTTGGACAACTGAGAAAGAGATGGAGCTAACCATGCAGACATGCCAAGTATTATGATTTGTTCGTATCTATCACAATTTCTAGGCAAATTTTATGGTGTCAGTTTTTTAAATAAATTCGAGGTTAGGGCCCTCATACACCGTATATGCTCCTCCTGAATCCTTGCCCCATTCGCTCATTCTCACTTGAGGATGACTGTGTTGGAGTTTGTTGTCATTTGACATTTAGTCCACAAGGTACAGTTAGGGTTTCTGGGGTCTGTGAAGGAATTTCAGGTGCTTGTGAGCGTTTGTTCTTATTAGAACTGCTAGCTGGTAACTAGCGAAGGATGAATAGGATGATAATGAAGATGATGATGAAACGGGTTGCCGGATCTTCGGTACTACCTCGTCTCGCAGTTTACGGCTACTTGCCATCTCGTAGTTCCTGGAAGCCTCCAGGCGGTTTATTTCTTCTTAGGAGGTTTCTTCTTATTCTTGGTGACTGCTACTAAGTGGGTGACATGCACCTCCCACTCAGTAGCTTTCTTCTTTGCCTCCAGCTGGGCAACGTAATTATCCCACTCCGTATGAGAGTACTTAGGGTATGCTTCCACAAGATCGTCCAAGTCTTATCTTCATGAGGAGCAGCTCCAGCTGCTCGTTGGACAGGTGAGTCTTGAAGTGGATTACAGGTAGTTGCTCCGTATCCCCACTCTTCTCCTCTTGTTTCCTGGACAAGAACGGCGCCACTAGCATCATATTTGGCCGCGGCTCGTGCGGCCGTTGGTGTCGTCCTCAGCTCCAGGGGTCAGTCAGCTGCTTGCGCTGGTTGTTGCATTGCTGCAGCCTGCACCTCTTCCACTTGTGTGGTAGCCTCTGCAGTGTCCTCCTCCTCTTCTGTCTTCCTGCTCTGCAGCAGGCTCCAGGAAGTCATCAGTCTGTGTTGCCGCGTCGCATCTGGTCGATGTGGCGGGTGCCACTTGATTCTTCACCAGCTGCAGCTCCTCCCTTAGGAGCTGAATCTCTTGGTGAAGCCCCACTAGCATCTTCTTTGTGATCTCCCTTCGACCTCCAGTGTGGTCTGAAGGGTAGCCACAGCAGTCGGCGATTCAGAGTGCGAAACCGTCACTCGTCTGTGCAGCCCGCATCCCTTCCTTTAGGGAGCAGGGCGGCTGATGCTTCTTCTTTTTCACCCGTGTCTTCTCGAACTTGGCGAGATTCTTGACCCTTGTTGCCGTGTCTCCAGTTGATCAAATTGCCACACTTGCGGCTATTTGCAATGTAGGGTCCTCCGCAGTTGCTGCACAAAGGGGGCAGGCCACTCTTCTCGTCGTAGTTGCATGTGTCGTGACATTGTGCGCAACACATGCACGCCACTTCATCATGACACTGTGCTGTGGTGTGCCCCATCTTCTGGCAGCAGAAGCACTGTACTGCCAGCGTCTTCTTCTTCTTTCACGGGATGCTCTTCTTTACAGCTCCGCTGGCCAGGTGCAGCACCTCCCTGTCGAAGTGTCGCATTAAAGCAGAGGAAAAGTCTACATTAGACATTCCCCTGCCTTCTTTTCCCTTGCCACGTCCAAACATCTCTGCGAGCAACTTGAGCACAGCAGCAATCCGTACACATTGGCGTGTCAGCTGGGAATCGTTTGCCCCATTATGGATAGCCCTTCTTGAAACTTGCAATCTCTGACCATGTGAAGTTGAAACAGGAAAATTACCTAATTCTTGAAGTGAAGATAATGATGGTGTTTAAAAAGACCACTCACTGAAAAGCGGAGGCGTTGATTTCTCAACACATGTACACAAAAAAGGCAGAAGACTCACTTTTTAGTTTCAGCTTAACCTTCATCAAGTGAAGTAAAAACCAAAACACACACATCATCTAGTACACATGGCTGTATCACTATGTGGTGCTGGCTGGAGGACCAAAGTGGCACAGTATTTAGTAAGGAGTATGTCGGTATGGGGTGGGAGGAGGGGATGGGTGTGGTTGACTAGTGGCTCAAGATGAGGGGTTGAGGTGGTCAATTGGATGGACAGGAATGTGGGAGGGAGGAGTGGCAGACTTGAGGGTTAGGCATGTGATGCACAAGTGTCTGAGGCAATGCAGAGCAACGCACAATGATGGGGACAGGGATTGGGAGGAGTGGTGGGACAGAGGAATGGGAGAACTATTGGATGGAGGATGCCTTGACAGAAGGTTGCTTATCCTAACCCATCGGCGGTCAGTCCACCTGTAAAAGCAGCCATGTGGTATACCGACTATGCTGCAATCATTGCTTAGCATTTTATATTGGTATGATGACAAACCAGCTGTCTGTCAGGATGAATGGCCACTGCTAAACAGTGGCAAAAAGCAAGATGGACCACCCTGTGGCACAGCAAGCAGCTGAACAAAGCACTCTGGATTTCAGTGGCTGCTTCACTACCTGAGCCATCTGGATCCTCCCCTCCACCACCAGCTCTTCTGAACTGTGCAAATGGGAGTTGTCCCTTCATCACGTTCTATGGTCCCACACTCATCTTGGCCTCAACCTAAGATAACTTCGCATCCCTAAACCCTATGCCTAACATCTTCCCCCTCTCCCACTTCCTTTGCCACTCACTATCCTGTATCTCATTTCTTCCTTGCAACTTTGTGGTGCCACTTACAATATCCCCTTAATTAATTACTTTTTATTTATTGCTTCCTATCTTTTTCCTCCTACTTTTTTCCTATTTTTAGTTTTCTTTGTTATTCTTATTGTTTCAAATCCCCCCATTCCCTTCCCACACTCCTCTATAACTCCCATTTATCTTTTACCACCCCTTCCCTTCACTGTATTCATTGCCACAATTCAAATTCCTGCCTATCAGAGCCTTTTCAATCCATCATGCAACACAAAACATTCCACCCCCACCTTTACATGCCATGCTTCCCCCTAGACTCCCCACCTCAATCACAGTCTAGATGCTTGTGTTGCTGGAGTGGCTGGACATGGTGGTTGTGTATCTATAGTTGTCAAGTGATCGCGTGAATGTATGTGTTTCTTTTTCTGATGAAGGCCATGGCCGAAAATTAATGTTGTGTGAATGTGATTATCTATTTTTGTGTCTGTCAGCAGCTAAGTGAGTCTCTTTACTGTGAGTTGTTATATATCCTCCATTATTTTCAGTATTAGGTATTTGTTAGAGGGTTTGTACTGCTTTCAGCATCTGTTGTGCTGTTTTTGATTTGTGTGGCATGCTATTTGTGTCTCTTTGTGCACTGTGCATTGTGGATCAGTGCTCTGTTTACATTGTGCGGCGAACAGGTCCAGCTGTAGCGGTAAAAAAAAAAAAAGGTAAGTTCCTATAAATTATTTGTGCCTTGTAGTTTGGTATTTTTGAAGAAGTGTTAGTGCACATATGAATTGATCTTCCCTGTATGTTGTTACACGGGGTCTTCCAGATCCCGAAACACTTGCATTGGCACTGGTTTGCTTGAAAGGCTGCAATGTACACACCACTGTAGATTGGGTTATGCCAACTTTTGTTGCTATTGTCCTATTAGAATAGCCTTCATGATGCAGAGCTACAATTACAGCATGTTTTTCAATTCAAATCTCCTGCTTCTGTGCCATTTGTAGGTAGTATGGTACACACCTGATTAGATACACAAACACATTGCTAGCTGCATACAGTGTACTGAAAACTAATGTAAACTGCTTGCTACACAGACAGCTGAAGGAATGAGGCCTATTCAAGTAGACATGTATTGGGTGAAGACACGTCAGTGCTGTTGTGGTTACTCATTAGCGCCCCACCATACGGAGAACTGGTCAGTTACACAACAGTCATTCTGTCTTTACATGTTTTGTGCTTGTTTTAGTATAGATTATTTAAAACTACATCTCTGTTTTAACCACAAATCCATAGTTGTGATAAGTGATCGAAAACTTTTGACCAGTAGTGTATTCATTACTATTAGTCAACAATTGCTGTGGGGGTAAAGAACTACACACAACACATAGTTCAGGAGGTAAGACATCATAAACAATAAAATACAGGAAAAACTACCACATCATGCAACAATGTTCCACATCTCTTCCTAAATTATTGGATTGATTTCAACCAAATTTGGTACAAATATCCTTTACTACCAGGGAAGAATTGCTGTGAGTGTAATCACCACCTCTTGACACATTACGTGTCTGAAAAAACTGCCACATCATGCAACGAGACTGCATTCATACACTATATGAGAATGAAACTACTTAGCAACTTGCAACAAACTGTAAAACGTAATGTCAAATCTTACGCTTCTTTTTATCACTGACAACCACAGTAAAATGATGAAAGGGGAAAAAAAAGTTGCTTACTACTGTTCTGCTGTGAATGCAGTAAAACTAAGACATTCAGTACCGGTATGACATTACATTTTTTAATTTCTACAATACTAATCACACTTGCAAGACAGTTTACACACCAACAACTGAATGTGTCTTTAAAATTATATCACAGAGTTCATGAAATATGTGGATATAAACAGTAATGTCGTGCTTTCACCATGTGTTTTTCTATCAGTATCCTCACAGCACAAATGGTACTTTTGCGTGATTAATCCCTTGATACAAGGTCAGGCTAGTCCATGCCTTGTGTTAAAGGAAATAGTCATTATGAATCATACTAGTCACTGAAGCTGCTTGACATAATCATCAGAACACCTGGAAATTTCTTCCACATCTATATTGGCGAAAGATAAACTCTTCTTTCCGATATCACAGAACTTCATTCCATTCTTCACTAACTACTACATCAGTTTTACATATTTAATTCTGATGTGTACTGAATGGAATCTCAATCAATAATAATAAGTGCTCCATATAATAAAAAAAAACAACAGACAATCAATTACAGAAGACCTTAGTCTTCTCTCTTCCTTGGCACTGTGCAGTTCTTTTACTCCGTACCAGTGAGCACAAATTCACCCACCAAAACCTGCAGAAATAAATTCTGTCTGGCAGTATTTGCTCACACTATGCCAAATGCCTTATAAAAATAAACTATTTGAATATCTTGGGTCCTAGGAACCAGTAGTGTACAATGTTACACTACAGATCCCCCCACTCAGAAACAAGATATCAAATGGCTTACTTTCAACCTCCCAATACATATTTACATAAAAGGTACAACATGCTATACATAACAAATAAGGTAAGTAGTTGCATTATGTATTAGTAGTTGCAACTTATTTTGTGCTCAATTTAACATTCAAGTCCACCAGGATAGCAACCTCTTTCTTGGGTCTGCTTACACTACTAGTAACCCAACTCTTCGTTCACTGAGGACAGCTCCTTTCTACCTACTTCACTTCTTATTTACGCCTCTTCTGTCCCTTACCCCAGCTTATTTTTCTATCTTACCTTTTCACATTACGAATGTGCACTCGTAATTCTCCTTATCACTTCTTCTCCACACCCGAAATGAGTGTACAGTGAGTAAAGAAACAAATACATCAGTTCTTCATCAAGTGAAGTAAAAGCCAAAAACACACACATCATCTCGTACACATGGCTGTATGGGCAGAAAGAGGTGATGTGGGAGGAAGAACAGACAGAGAGGAGGAGGGGATGGTCAGATGAATAAGGAGAGAGGAGAGAAGATGAACATAGTAGCATGAGGAGTAGATGGTCAGACAGAGAATGAGGAGACAGACAAATGGAAGACAAGAATAAATACATACCCGGGCCAATTAGTTTTTGTGACATTAAACTTCCTGAGCAACATGCTGGACACTGCAGCTAGTTATCTATACATGCTGCTACTCTATTAGATAATAAGTCCTTCAAAGGTATTTTAAGTTATTTCATCAGTTTTAAACATGTCAAAGTCAGCCCGAATTATTACCTTCTTGTTCAGCTTATTCAACCCTTTATGGATCTGGAGTTTTTCTTCAAATAAGGTAAGCATTCAAAAAAACTAATTAAATAATTGTGAAATGTTTCATAAACTTCTTGTACTTTGAAAACATGCCTTACAAATAATTTGTTCCAGTCAGTTATGCTCACCTGATGAGTTAGTACTGTAGTTTCTTTTTTCAGATTGTATTTTGTTAGTATTAGATATTCTTTTAAGTATTCTATTACTCAGATAAGTTTTTAGTGATTCATTTCCATCCTTTTCTTTATTTTTTAACTCTACTGTTAACATTCCAGAATCTGAAAAAATTAATATCTTCACATTGATGGGATACATGTTGGTACCACAGTTAAGAAAAATGTTATCCAAACATGCTTTTAGTCTAGTTGATTTTGTATTCACATAATGGAAATTGTGTTGTTTTAAGATATCTAGTAACTTTTTTACACTAGGTTTTTTAGAATTACATTGAAGTCTGAATTTGTAGTTTCTCCCAGTACTATTACATTACTATTTTTGTTTAGGAGAGTACAGTACCTAAGCAGTATAGAAAAATATTTCCTTCACATATGTAATTTCAGAGTGTTTCTCATATGATATCAAGTGCTCAAAATTATGTTTCTGTGGAGGGAAAAAAATGTAAAGTGTCACCATTTTGGTTCTGGGATGTGGAAAAACTGTTTCTGTATTTGCAACTCTCTGGTATATAGTATTCTACTTTTTCTGGTTTAAGCGAATGTTCAGATAAGCAGAAGAAAGAATACTTATTTTATAGCAATGATGAATCCTCGAAGCTTTCAACTTTACATTCAAGACACTAAAAATTCAAAGGTAAGAGGTTACTGTGACTTAAATGTAAGTTTATTGGCTGATTTGTCAGATTCTTTTCCTTATCTTGATATGAAGCCATGAAAATCATCCTTGCAAAAAGTAAATAGAGGCCTACTCAGCCTACCATTTTCATGCAATGCCTTGAATATCAAATACTTGGAGTTTCTTGAACAGTATGTTGTGGTCCAAATTGTTGGGGGGTTCACTTAAATCACTAAAATGCCAGTGGCATTTTGCTTACTATCCAGTTTCTGTGGCATTTTGTGTAGTATTGTAGAGAGCACTAGCTGCTTTATTTTTCATGGAGTTATACTATTTATTGTCTTCATTCATATGGATAGGGATAATTTTAGCAGTTTTTAGACAGTCAGGAAATATGCCTGCTAGAATGGATGATGTCAGTATATAGGAACAATATTGTAAAAAGTTAAATGAAGTGAGAAGCCACCTGAAGAAAACTCGTATACACAATACCCAGGATAAAGACAGATACCAGAACCTGTGTGGAGTAACACAACAGAATTTTAGAAAGGAAAAAGCACATTTCATTAATGTTATTTTTAAAGAGCATCATAATCACAATCAGGTACATGATCTCTTCAAGAAAATCAGCAGCATAATCAGTGAATTTAATCCTCATACTTGGGTGGTAGATGACAAGAAAGGTAACCCTATTGGAGGCAAGGAAGACATTATTGTGAGGTGAAAACAGTATTGTGAAAAGCTGTACTCTGGAATTAACAACAGTATGGACAATCAAGCAATGAGCAACTTACTTTGGAACCTACAATTTTATGCAATTAAATAGAGAATGTGATTCAACATCCAAAGAATTATAAAGCCTCTATTGTAGATGGTATATCTGGAGAAATTGTCAAAAAAAGTGGGTCAAGAAGGTATTGATGTGCTGCATTCATTGTGTAAGAGAATATGGGAAACTGGAGAGTGGTTGGATGACTGGTCAAAGTCTCTCTTCATCCCCTTATATAAGAAAGGGTCTATCACGTAAGTAAAATTTTGCTCCACATCATGAACCAAAATTTGAAGCCGTACATTCAGATTCACTTATCCACAGAAAAAACAGGTTTTTGTTGAAGGGAAAGTAACTCGTCAACAGATCCTCAATATAAGATAAAGAATAGAAAAATTGCATAAGTGTTCCTGTTTTGCTTCGTTGACTATAGGACAGTGTTGTCTGGAACAAGTTGTGGCAGGTGCTTCCAGAGTTTGGTGTCCCACCCCACTTGATAGCATTGATCAGAAGTCTATACAATAATCACTTCAGAGTTGTAAAGACAAGTGCTGGCACGTCTGATTCCTTCAGAGTATCGAAATGTGTGAGACAGGGTTGTGTCCTGCAGAACATGTCATCAGGAAAGCTCTTGATGGTTGAACCAAAGGCATCTTAGTTGGTGGGAGAACTTTCATCAACCTCCGTTTTGCAGATGACACTGTGCTTTTAGCCAACAGCGAAGTGAACTTACTAAGCTACTAACAACAATAAAGGACATTAGTCTAGCATATGGATTAGACATCAATCTCAGCCAGTCCAAAGTCATTACTGATAAAGAAAAACAGGTCAATTAAAGGAACTGGAAGTTGTGCATTTCTTCATATATCTTGAGTCAACCATCTGCAGCACGAGATGTTGTGAAGATGAGATAAGAAGACGGATCACACTAAAGCTATAAAGAAGCTCACGAACATCTTGCAGAACAGAGCAATAACAAATAGCAAAAAGATCCGGCTAGTTGAAACTCGTGTATTTCCAGTCTTCTTTTTATGGTTCTGAACAGGGACACTTACGGAAAGAGACAAACAGTGCATGATGCATTTGAGCTTTGGTGCTGGCATAGAATACTACACATAAAATGTATCGAAAGAAGAACAAATGTGTCCATTATTGAACAACTGGATATCTCCAAACGCCTTTCTTTTAGAGTCACTGAAAAAATGCTTCAGTTCTTTGGCCATATTGTGAGAAAAGATGGAGAAAATCTGGAGTAAATAATCTTGAAAGGAAAGATTGAGGGCTTGAGACCAAGAGGAAGAACAGTGAGCATATAGATTATCAAATCAAGATGATCTCCAGTATACCTCTTCAACAGGCACTAAAAGAAGCTGGCAACCGTCCGGGATGGAGACACTCAGCAATGAGCACAACTACTTATGATGACAAAAAGGGTAGATTGCCACTCACTATAAAAGATGACTTGCTGAGCCACAGACAGGCAGGATGAAAAGACAATTGCAAGGCCTTCCCCAGAAAAAGAACACAAAGCATATTCATGGAGACATGACACTAACATATGTGGCCACTGTCTCCAACTGCAGTGGCCAGAGGCAATGTGTGTGTGTGTGTGTGTGTGTGTGTGTGTGTGTGTGTGTGTGTGTGTGTCTGTATCAATGTACTTGTGTTCTTAGTCTGTGTAAGGCTTAGGCCAAAAGCTAATTTGTGTGATTGTGATTGCCTTATCACCGTGCCTGTCTGTGGCTCATTTAGTTTTTACAATGAGTAGGAATTGTATCATTTTCATATTATAGTTCACAATATATTCAAGACACTCAGCAGTATTTCATTAAATAAAGAAAAGACAACCACTTTCCTATAGATGACTGATATATGGAAAATAGACCAGTAGAATGCAGTATTTGCACTTTCTTTCAAGCTCAGACTTTTTTCCCCAGTGAGAGTAGACACTTTTACACACACACAAGTATACCCAAGTACACACACCCTTGACCATGGCAAGATTGACTGTCAGTTGTGGACAGTAGTAGTCAGGACAGGTGGAGGTTGTGTGGGGGTAGGGAAAGAACCAAGAGGTGAGAAGATAAGATAATGGTGTCTGGAGTAGGAAAAGAGAGGGGTGTGTATCTGGGGTAGCAAGGGGGAGAAAGGGAGGCTGTTGAGTAGGAAGAGGGAGAGAGGGAGGAAGTGGCTTTTCCACAAGTGACTCCGCAGCTGTACAATAAGGTGAAAGGAGTTCAGAGGGTACAGCATACAAGACACAGAGAGAGGGAAAGGCATACCACAAAGTTTTTATTTCTTCTCCCTAAAAATTAATTCCCTTTCCGTATTTCCTCTTGCTTTCTTTATCAGGTTACTAAATGTTGTACAAATTGAATAACATTGGGGAATGGCTACGACCCTGTCTTACTCCATTCCCAACCACTGTTTCTCTTTCATGCCCTTCGATTTTTATAACTCTGCCTGCTTTTGTAAAAGTTGTATATAATCACAGCTTTCTTCATAATTCGAAAATGTGTCTTCCAGTCAACAGCGTCAAAACCTTTCTCCATGTTTACCAAAACTATGGGGCTAAATGTAGGTTTATTTTTCTGTAAACTATTTTCTAAGCTAAGTCACAGGATCAGTATTGCCTCAAAGGGTTCTGAATTTCTCCTAAATCCAAACTGATCTTCGCCAATGTTAGCTTCTACCAGTTTTTCCATTCTTTTGTAAGTAATTTGTGTTAGTATTTTGCAGTCATGACTTATTAAATATATAGTTACGTAATATTCACATGCATCTGCACTTGCTTTCTTTGGAATTGGAATTTTGGAGGGTGTCTTGTACCAATGCTACTCCTTTTTTTCCCTTTTCCTTTAGAAAATAGAGAGATGGTTAAACAACTGACTATATTCCTCTGTACGAGCCCTAATTTCACTTGATCTACAAAGTGAAATGTACATTTGTGGCCGTATAATCATTCTGCAGTCACAAATGTCCATTCTCTAAACTTTCTCAATACATTAATGTTCTATGGAAAGAACATTGTTTTGAGTTCACATCTCTGCAAGACCAGTATGTTGATGAAACCTGTCAGTCTACCTCTGAATTGCTTTGATGTCTGTCTATAACTTTTCTTGCTGGAGTCCTAAACACTTGTGCAGTACACAAGAAAGGGTCTCTCTAGAGTTCTGTATGCAGTCTCCATTGCAGATAAACCAAACTTTACTTTAAAAAATCCAATAAACCAGAGCTGCCCATTCACCTTTGCAACATTATGACGAGATATTTAATCGACTTCACTGTGACAAATAGTATGCCACTAATACTATATTGGAACATCATGAGATTATTTTTTGTTCTCATTTGCATTAACTTACATTTTTCTACATTTAGAGCGAATTGCCATTCATTGCATCAACTAGAAACTGTGTCTAAGCCTTCTTGTATCCTCTTACAGGCATCTGATGAAGACACCTTCCCATACAAAACAGCATCATGAGAAAACAGCCATTCATACCCAACATGGAATATAAAAGATGGTGAATTGATCTGATTTTTGTGAAACAAATGCACTGTACCAGTTCTAAACACATGCTGCTCTACTTAATCTTTCAGCATTTTAAATATACCCACTCCATGATCCATAGTTCTTTTCTCCAGTTTCCGAACGCTTCTTTGTTAGATGGTAGCACTAAATAGTCACAGGATGGACTGAAAATCCAAAATAATGGGTGACAAACACACTATATAATAACTGTAAAACACAATAAATGTTCATTGCTTAAATTCTTCAAAGGCAAGTCAACTCTAACACAATAAATGAAAGTCTTCATACTTCTTTTGAAGTCTCATTATCAAGCAGGAATTCTGTTTCTACTTATGTGTTGCTGTACTCCACACATCAATCCACATTAGGGGAGTGATTGCTTTTTCCTTATCTTCTGCATTGCTTCATCCAGGAATTTCCATTATCAATATATAAAATGCAAGTCGGGAACACGCTATGTAATAAGCCTGCTTTTAAATCAACATAGTGTCACTAGATAATTGAGTTAAAGTTAGACTTTAACCACTCCAATTCTGATTCATCTTAACTGACAATAAATATAAATTCCATTGAACTACTTGCAGGCTAAAGTCAGAGTCCTGACCACAACAGATATTTCTGAGTATCACTGAGGTGTTAACAGAATATCTCTAATTCTGGAGACAGTCGTTTTGGAAAAACTGTGAAAAACAGTAGTGAACAGATAGACCCTTCCTATCGCCAAGCAACATAGGTCTTGCTTCTACAACTTCATCCAGATTAGTACAAAGACAAGGTGGCCTTGCCTTATACAAGTTTGTCACTCCCTTTCTTGGAAATTTCAATCTCGTTGCAATCTACAGGACTAAAGTCAGTCCCAAACATTGTTAGGTGCCTGCCTATACCATGACATTTGCTGAGTCAGTGTTCAATATTTCACCAAGGACACAGTTGAATCAGTTAAAAGTGCTTATTTTGTTGTCATATCAATCATCAATTTGATCTTAGAATCTGAGGCAACCATCTAGAGGTCAGGTAATTTTTTAGAGATGGTACATACATTGCATATCTGCAGGATAAGACAGATTTACATAGCATATTTACATGATAAGACTGATAGAGGAATAATACAACTCCCTCTACTCAGTAGATGGATTTTTACATAGAAATTAGTGCTTTTACAAATATAAAATCATATCATGATTAGAGACTGATTATGCCTTTCGCATTCAGTCTGGAGCATAGTACCTCTAATACAATTCCTCCATGATTCCCTAGTCAATACTAACATTGATGCCTCATCTGATGTTTAGACTTGTACTTCAAAATCATTCTTCACCAAATCCAAGTATTTTCTCCTAGGTCTACCTCGATTCCTCTTACCCTCCGCTGCTGAGCTCATGAGTCTCTTAGGTAACCTTGCTTCTCCCATGCACCCATGCATGTAACATGACCCCATCATCTCAGCCTGTTCGCTCTAAATGCTTCATCTGTGGTGTTGATTCCTAGTTTTCCTTTGATTTCCTAGGACATACTCCTGTCATTGTTCCCATCTATTAGTACCTGCAATCATTCTTGCTACTTTCATATCTGTAACCTCTGCCTTATGAATAAGGTAACCTGTATTGACCCAGCTTTCACTCCCATAAACAAAGTTTGTTGAAAGATAGAGCGGTGCAAAAATCCATGTCATGTAATGTTATGTAATGTTAAACTGACACGTCCACATCATTATGAAATATCTTGTATTCATGATGTATGAAATATGTATTAATCTCATCTAATATAATGATTGACCCGATTTACCAGATTTGTTGTAGCTATATTATATTACACATTGTCACAGGGCTTTGCATATACATAAAAAAATCTAGAGTTCTCTCAATGTAAAATCCTGTTTGGAATGTCAATAATAGAGGATAGGTAACAACTCACAGTAAAGACGATCACTGAGTCAGTGACAGGTGCGTAAAATAGACAATCACAGTCACACAACCATGGCCTACATAAAAAGAAGAGAATACCACATTCACACCATCACCCAGGCACAACTCATGCACAACTGATTGCCATCTCTGGTTGCTACAACACAGCTCAACCTTAGCAATGAATGAGGAGGGGAGGTGAGTGCAGTGGAGGAGGAAGGATATGTAGGAATGTGAAATACAGCTTGGAATGGAGTAAATGATGGCGGTAAAAATATTATAAACTAAAATAACATGAACATCGGTGATTGGGACAGTAAAAGAAAGCTTGGAACAACTGGTATAGTAACTGTAAAAACTACCAATTTGAAAAAAGACAGAAAAAGTTATTAGAGCTCAGTGGAAGTACTTAAAAAAAGTCCAGATAAAATCTTTTGAGGAAGATTTAAAAAAAGTATATAATAGAGACTATTACACAACTTTCAAGGACTGTATTTCTGGATAGACTGACCAATTGCTATGCTTCAGAAAAAGAGGATAGAAAATTAGCATATAACAAAACAAAAATTGTGAATAACTGGCAAATTATTTCGAGATACATACTATAGAACTGTGATAAACAAACCATTGAATTTCAATTCCACAATAGTCTTCCAAATGCAAATTCCAAACCACCACACTTGTGTACTATTAAAACATACATCAAACAACTAGAAAATAAAATGCTCCAGGTTAGGAAGCCCTTACTGCTTTAAAGTATAAAAGCCAGTGGACATCTGGATATCAGAATTAAGAAAGAGAAAACTGATAAAGTTTGGGAAACTACAACTGTCCCAGAAGGCTGGAAGGTAGCGCTAATACACTCAGTACAAAAATGGTGATGAAGAAATATTAGTAACTAGCAATCAATCCCAGCTTTGCTTGGCTATAACTAAGCATGTGGATGAACAGAATTTAAAAAAAGAAAAACACCCACACTCTTGTATTTAAGACAAATAGAAAATTACATTTCTTGAATTAATTCTATTTGGAGTAAACACACAAATTTTTTGGGTGCCAACTTGGGAGCAAGCCAATATACAACTGGCTGTGTGAAAAGCATGAATATTCCAAATTTAAGCCAGCAATAATAAATAATTGCCCTTGTGCTTTGTCAATGGTAATAGTAAAGGATATTGGAGCCACTTTAATTTGATTTGTAAATTGTTGAAAAATCATTGGTATACACGGAATCACTGCGTCTTCACCACTGAATGTGCCATAAATGTCTGTGAGCCTTATTTATTGCGCAGCAATGACATTTTATTACTATAAGCTGATATGATAGGAGGTAGAGTATTAATTTAATTAGTTTTTCCTAATTGTATCGAAAAATTTACCACTAGATTTAGTGATTAGAATATATGGAAATAACATCATTAAAATTAGTAAGTTCTTCATTTGTATCATGCAATTCTTCTGTTACTGCAGTGCTGCCACTTTGAACATTAGCATCACTTTCGTGACTGTTTTTGTTAGACTGTGCATTGACAGTACCGTTTACAGTTGGCTCTTTCTCTGTTAGAGGTTCTAATGTCATTCCAAGTGCCAGATGAAAAGTTTTACATATACATTAGACTATGGTATTAGTATGTAAATATGGATTAAACAAGCTGAGGGTTCTATAAGCATGGTATTCATTCTGTTAAATCATATTATGTAGAACATACCAGCCAATAAAAGCATTTTCTGAATTATGGTTAAGTTTAAATATCATAAGTAAATAGGTTTTCCAAAGAGTAATTATTGTTCATATATTCAAACTCCTAGGATTTTTATCTGTCACTTTCCACTTCTTTCACCTCTCGCAATGTTGCGGATGTGAAAAGATATCGAGTAGCACCGTGGCTCGGATCCACGTTAAACTTTAGGTCCCCCTATAACTGGCTGGGTAAGTCAGTTCAAAAGTCAGAGGAACACAGCGGGGCATACCATCTCCAAACAAGACCATGCAACGTATTTCATCATATTAAAAAAACAGAAGTCAATGCACTGCAATTCCACACAAAACTGGTGAAACATTAGAAATCTACAGATCTATATCAGGAATGTCAAATTTGGTGTGTATCAGGTGTCCATAATAGGGCCTTTCCTGTTTATTTTCTACATAAATGATTTTCCAGGTTCGTTTAAAAATGATAATTTTATATAATGTATTCAGAAGACACTACAGTCCTTGTCTGGGGAACTGATTTGTATAGTGTTGGCAACAAAATTAGAAATTTCGTAGAAAGAGACAAGACAACATTTGAAAAAGACAACCGAAATGTAAATTTAGAAAAAACTAACATTATGCATTTTAATTTCAGTGACTTCCAACAGTGAACTGTAGCTCAGGGTAATAACATATTTGGTAAAATAGGCAGACAGTGTAATATTTTGGGAGTATACATTGATAGTAAGCTTTCATTGATCAATGAACTTGACAATGTGTGTTTGTGATTAACATCTAGTTTAGATGTTCTAAAATTAGCTCCCTAAGTTAAAGTGCAAACAATGAAAATAGTATACTTTGGATTGATATATGCTTATCTATTACATGGTCTAGTATTATTGGAAGGGGGAGCAACCAAAACTCATGTAAACAGGGTATTCAAATAACAGAAAAGAGCAGTATTATAGGCAAAGTTAATGCAAGAACAGCATGCAAGGGTTTGTTTGTAGACCTCAACATTATAACTGTTCATGCAATGTATATGTACAAAACAGTTATACTAGCTGTAGAGGATAAGAAATGTATAAGTCGCAATGTAGAAATACATAATCACAACGCTAAGCAGCCTCAAAATTTCCATATGATAAACAGAAGACTGAAGCAGAAAAAAAAAGAAAGAAGTCAATTGGCCCATATATAAAAAGTGCAAAATATTTCAATGCAATTCCACAAGGAATAAATTGTTGGCTAGTGAAATATTTAAACAACAAATAAAATTGTAGCTTATTCAGTAATGTCCTTATTGGTTAGCTCTGTAGGCCTAAGTAAAATGTTATGTAATATAACAAAATAAATTAAGACTCTTTACTATTGTATATTTTTGTATTTAATGTTTATTACTTATGATATGTGTGTGAAACAAATTCAAGCAAATAAATTACAAAATTTAAAAAAATATCAAGTAATATTCTTCAAATCAATGAATATCTTGACCCAGTTGCTACCAAACGTCACAGGATCACCTGCTGGGCTAATCTGAAGATTTCATCAAAATTGCTCCGTTATCTTGCAGTCCATAGGGAACATACATACGTACATAGACACACACTTATCCATTTTTGTAAATATAGGTTACAGAGGAATGTCCCTGCTACCTTTACAATACAGAATGTTGTCAAACACATTTCTGGATATAATAAACCCTGTGTTAGATAAATAAATGGGAAATTTAAGCTGGGTTTAGAAGTGGGAGATCTGTCCATATCAAATTTTAAAACTTAAGAAAATAGTCAGGTATCTCAGAATATAAAAAAGAAGATAACATTAATATGTATGGGCTTTAGAAAAGCATATTATTTGTTAGATATATACTCAAAATATATACTGACTCTCTGAAATCTTGAAAGAATTCTCAGTAGCTTGCAAAACATTTCAAATAGACCCTAATGAACACGGGGTCCAAAGCAAAATTTCTTGGAACACTTTCTAAGCCATTCAAAATTATATGTGATGCCTGACAAGGAGATGGTCTATTACTAACACTATACAACTGTGTGCTTTAAAAAAATTTATGAGAATGGAAAATCAAGGAAGAGATGAAAAGTTGATAAATATGATAAACTATGTTGGTACAAAATATCAGTAAACAGTTTGGCATTTGCAGATGACATGGTAGTACTAGATGAAAATTAAGACTGCAAAGTCTGCCTACAAATGTAATTTAAAAAATAGGAATATATAACCAATGAAATAAGTTCTCCAACAGTTTTTAAAACTAAATATGGCTGTATCCAAAATCAGATAATTTCAGATACAACCTCTGACAATAAAGTTTGGTGAATGAAGTCAGAATGGTCTATCAGGAAATATAAGCAAATCTCACTGCTGTACCTGCATAGTGGCCAGTGTTGACAACCGACTGTAGTTCAGTTGAGCATTGTGTGTGTTCTCTGTTAAGACATGTTGGACAAAGTACTTCTTTAGTTTGTTGGTTCTGAACTGAGGAAAGGACAATGGACGATCAAAAGATCAATATAAGTTTTGTTTAAGCTTGAAAAGACAACCCCAATATGCAAACCAAGGTTCCTGATTTTTGTTCACAACAAAGCATGCCCACACTCAGCCAATATTGTCAAACATTTCCTGCCAGAAAAGGGTGTAGTACAACATCAACATTCACCATACTCATCAGATCTCAATCCTCCAGCCTTCTTCCTCTCTTGATTCAAAATTGCTTTGAAAGGAAAGAGATTTGACAATATTCCTAATATTAATATGTTACCTTAGGTTGAAGCCAGGATGGTGGCAGAACTGTAGAATGTGTTGTAAGACCAACTCACATCAGTGTAGTTCAGAAGAGCTGGTATTGAAGAATCTAGAACCATTTTCCCTGTCTTTTCGTGTGGCACAAGAAAACAAAGAATAGTAGCTGAGAAAAAAAATTCAAATATTTTTACCTAGTGTTGTTAAAGGTCCGTGCTGTCAAATAATACATAATAAAATAAAATGTTTCAGCTTGGTGGACAATATGAAATTTATTTTACAAAATTCACATATCAATTTCGTTCTTATGATAGAACATCATCAGTGCAGAATTGTAAGTCATGTTGACTAATTGCTCTGCATCAATCTCTGGTCATATCCATAAAACAATTAAAAGGTATTTCTGGTACACGTCATCACCATTAGCTCAGAGCCCCATGTTCGCCACTCACATACTCACAAAAGAACTGTGAGCCCCCTTGGGGAAGCAAATAAGCCTGAGCTCTTAAAGAGCATCAAAATGGTTGAGGGTATTAGAGAACACAGAGTTGTTGTAGTAAGAATGAATATCAAAAAGCCCAAATTCATCAAAAATAGACTAAAATATATCTATTCAGAAAAGCAGAGGCAACTTTGCTATTTTCCTTCCTGTAAGAAGCTCTCCAAGCCATACAAATTCAAAAAGTAAGTGATAGATTTTCTTAACAAAACAAAAGATGGAGGTGATCCCCCTCTGGCAAATTACTGTTGCGCGCGTGCACACACACACACACACACACACAACATGCCTAAAACTCCATGATTGATGATCCTACACAGAAGCTTGAAATTTAGTGTTGTCTCCCTTGTTAGATACTTAACAATAGTTTCCACAACAAAACCCTGTCTAGAAATTTGGTAGTAAACGCAGAGAGATTTTGGTCACACTTAAAGTATACTAGGGGCAAAACACAAACAATACCTTCGTTATGCAATAGTCATGGTGATTCTTTCAATGACAGTGCTTTAAACAGAATTACTAAACTTAACTCTTCGAAAGTACTTCAGTAGAAGACAAAGTCATTATTCCAGATTAGCAATAGAGAGAGAAGAAGACTGATCTATTGACCCAAAGTAAACATGGATTTAGAAAATGTTCATTCTTGTGAAACACAACTAGCCTATTCTCAGCATGCAATGATCAGGGTTAATTCCATATTTCTATACTTTCAGCAAACTTTTGACACCTTACATTGCCAATTAATTTTAATCAAATTAAATGCTTATGGAATATCATCTCAGATATGTGATTTTATGGGACATTTCCTGTCAGAGAGGCCATCGTTCATAGTAATTGAGAGAGAGGCATAAACTAAATCAGAGATGATATCTGGCAACCCCAGTGTAGTATTATTGGTCCTCTGTTGGTCCTTGTCTACATAAATGATTTACGAGAAAATCTGAGCAAGCCTCTTCAGTTTTTGCAGATAATGTTGTCATTTCTCGTGTACTAAGGTCAAATGTAGATCAAAACAACAGCAAACTGATTTAGTGAAGTTATCAGTGTGGTACAAAAATTGGCAATTTGTCCTCAATAATAAAAAGTGTGAAGTTGATCACATGAGAACTAAAATAAATCTGTTGAACTTCATCTACAAAATAAATCAATCAAATCTGAAGTCTGTTAGGCAAAATCAAACAATGGAAATTCCATGAAGGATTTAACAATATTTTCATGAAGGATAGGTTGCTTACTCACTACAGAGACGTCTAAAGAGGTGCGGATGGGCACAAATAACAGAGAACAACTTGATAGCTTTTGGCTTTTAAGACCTTTGTCGGTCAGAGAGAGACACACAGGCATGACCATCGTCTCTGGCCGTCAAGGAAGGTAGCTCGTTGTGTTGAGTAGGATGATGTGAAGTTGACTTTGACCTTCAGCTCAAAGATTGCCTTATCAGTGCCTCCGCCCACATTAAACCTACCAACCATCAGCAAACCCTCCATTTCAACAGCTGCCACCCATTACACACCAAAAAGTCCCTTCCATACAGCCTAGCCACTCGTGGTCATCACATCTGCAGTGATGAGCAATCCCTCTCCAAAAATGCCAAACGCCTCACTAAGGCCTTCACTGACAGCAATTACCAACCAAACCTTGCCCAGAAACAGATATCATAGGCCCTGTCTGTCCTGTCACCTACCGCCACACTCACTGCCCAGCCACAACGGAACATCCCTCTCGTCACCAAATACCACCCAGGACTAGAGCAGTTAAATCACACTCTCTGCCAGGGTTTTGATTACCTTTCATCCTACCCTGAAATGAGAAATACCCTGCCCAAAATCCCCCCCCCCCCTTACAGTGGTATTCTGCCGTCCACCAAATCCATATAATATCCTTGTCCATCCCTACTCTTTCAATGCTCCCAACCCCTTACCCCATGGCTCATATCCCTGCAATAGACCTAGATGCAAAACCTGTCCTATCCACTATCCCACCAACACCTACTCCATCCCGTCACAGGCATTTCCTATACCATAAAAGGCAGGGCAACCTGTGATAGCAGTCATGATGTATACAAACTGAGCTGCAAACACTGTGCAGCTTTCTACATGGGCATGACCAGCAACAAGCTTGTCTGCGGATGAATGGCCATCGTCATACTGTGGCAAGGAGACAGCTGGACCATCCCATTGCGGAGCATGCAGCACTGCATGATGTGGCGGAGCACTGCATGATGTGGCTCACTTGAATGACTGCTTAACAGCCTGTGGCATATGGATCCTCCCCACAAACACCAACTTGTCAGAATTGCACAGATGGGAACTCACCCTGAAATATAGCCTATGCTCCTGCAATCCCCGAGGCCTAAACCTTCACTAGTTCCCAACCCCCACCACTCTCCCCATCATTTCCCTACCCACACTCCAGCTTACAAACATCTCCCTTTCTGCCACATACCGCAGTCCCTTCCTATCTGTCAGACTCCCCTCTCCCCTTCCTTTCCCTACCCACACTCCAGCTTACAAACATCTCCCTTTCTGCCACATACTCCAGTCCTTTCCTATCTGTCAGACAGCACTGACGTATTGCTCCATCCCCACCGGCATCTGTTCCCTCCCTTCCTGCTTCTCTCTCCATGCCGCTTCCTCACCCCCACCACTGGTTGTTCTCGCATCAGCTGTGTTGCAGTCCAGCCACAACAGCCAGAGACGGTCGTTGGGATTGCTGCTTGGTGTGTGATCCTTATCAGGTAGGATTGATGGAGGGCATTGAAAGAGTACAAAGAAGGACAGCTCAGTTTGTACTATCCCAATACTGGGGAGATAGTGTCACAGAAATAATACAAGAGTTGAGTAAGGAAGTTTTCATTGCGACAAGTTCTTATAAAATTTTGATCACAGACTTTCTGCTGTGAATAGTAAAATACATTATTGACTCCCACCTACTTATAGAGACATGATCAGAGCTAAAATCCTGTGTGCTATTCAAGAATGCTGGTAAATTACCAGCAAAGTGAATTGAGGAACTAACCAGGATGGCAATATTGTCATGTTTATGAACCTCAAACAATGAGTCACATAGTTACAGTGTGAAGGTCAGTATTCTTCAGAATGAGATTTTTCACTCTGCCGCAGTGTGTGCACTGATATGGAACTTCCTGGTAGATTAAAATTTTGTGTACGACTGGAATTCAAACCCAGGACTTTTGCTTTTTGCAGGCAAGCACTCTACCAACTGAGGTACCTTTGCACATCTACATCTGCATCCATACTCCAAAAGCCACCTCACACTGTGTGGCATATGGTACTTTGTGTACCATTGTTACTTCACAGAATAAATTATTGTTATTATGCCTCCATGTAAGTGCTAATCTCTTTAATTTTATCCATTTGGTCTTTTCAAAGATATATGTAGGAGGAAGCAATATATTGGTTGACTCTTTGAGAAACGAATACTCTGAAGTTTTCTGATCATCTTTGTGATGCTTTCATGCTTATTAAATGAGCCTGTAATGAAGCGTGATGCCCTCCATTAGATCTTCCCTATATCTTCCATTAATCCTTTATGGCATGGATTCCACACTGATGAACAATTTTCAGGTGTCAGCCAAACTAATGTTTTGTAATTTACTTCCTTTGTTGATGGACTACACATACTGAGTATTTATCCAATGAATCTCAATCTGGCATCTGCCTTATCCACAATTAATTTTATATGATCGTTTCATTTCAAATCATTCCATGTGTCTACTTGCAGATATTTCATGGAAGTAACTGCTTCCAGTAGTTGTCCTGCTATTGCATGATCTTTATATATAAAGCAGAGTGTTTGTGTGTACATATTGCATAAAAATCTACAGTTTTGTTCCAATCTTTATGAAATTTTGTACATTTAAGCTTCAATCCATGAGGACAGTCACCTTAAGTGTAAGAATCATGTACGATACATAGTTCATGAGATATGCCATCATAAACAATGAGATGCACAAAAACTGCTGCATTTAGTGGCAATGCTGCTCATTTTCTCCTTAACCACTGGACCGATTTCAACCAAATTTAGTTCACACATTCCTTACCATGAGGTAACAATTGCTGCAGGATTAAGAACCACATACATCACATGGTTCAGAAGATATGACACCATAAAAAGTAGGAATCACAAAAAACTGCCACATAATGCGGCTAGATTTTATAAATACGCTATATGAGAAAAAAATAAAATGTTTGTATAGCTTATGGGACTTAACTATGGGGTCATCAGTCGCTAAACTTACAAACTACTTATGAACTTAGGACGGCACAAATATCCATGCCCGAGGGGGGATTCAAACCCCCGACCGTAGTGGCCGCGCAGACCGTGACTGGAGCGCCTCAGTCCCCTCAGCCACCGCAGCCGGCCGCTATATGAGAATGAGAGTATGTAGCAACTTGCAACAAACCTTAAACATAATTTCAAACCCTTTATTAAACTTTTTTTCACTGACAACATAGGAAAATGATGAAAGGAAAAATTTTTCTCGCTTACTACCTTTCCGCTGTTTATGGAGTAAAACTGTGGCATTTGGTAAGATATTACAATTTATAATTTGTACACTACAAATTGTAGCTGCAGGAAATTTTACAGGCAGTTACACAAATGTAGTTGAATGTACCTTCTAAATTGTATCACAGTACAACAAGTAGTTTGTGAGATATGAGCATATAAACAGTAACATTCTGCTGTTCATGGACTAAAACTATGCCATTCAGTATGACATTACAATGTATAATTTCTACACTACAAATTGTAGCCACAGGAAATTTCACAGACAGTATAAATGCATGTAGTTGAGTGTACCTTCTAAATTGTATCACAGTATGACACATAGTTCATGAGATGTGAGTACATAAACAGTAACGTTCACTGAAAACTGACCCATCACACATCAAGTTTTAATTTATTACTTCTTTACTACTAATTGTATTCCCAAGAGATTTTACAGACATACAGCCCTTATCCAAATGAATATATACCTGAAAAATGGCAAGAATAAATAAATAAATACCCAGGCAACACTTAGATTTCAGCTAGTTATATAATTAAAAATCTTTATTTTTATGTAAATGCTACACTTTATTTGTTTATGTTGAGAGTTACTTGCCATTACCTGCACCATGCATTGATACACCTGCAGATGCTCCTGCATTTGCTACCCTTTTCCCAGTGTTTGATTTCTTGTTATAATACAGCATCGTCCAGTAAAAAAAAAAAAAAAAAAAAAAGAAGATTGAAGTTCTGATGTTATCTTCAAGATCAATAATATAGTGAGGATAGTTTACAACTCACTGCAAAGACGTGGTGACGAGCTGCGACAGGCACATACAAAAGACACACATATACAACACATTCAGCTATCGGCCATGGCCTTCTTCAGGAAATAGAACACTCACGCAATCACACAGGCACACAACACAGTCATACAACCATCACCTCCGACTGCCGCACTTCGAAGTACTTCATCTCCTACTATTATATTCATTGACATACACAACAAAATGCGACTGAGCTCAGGGCATGCACAGGCTGTGTGAACACCCGTGACGTAAGCTCATACCTGGTAAACAACACACACTGCCTGAAAGTAGAACTCAGCACTTTTTATGCAGTTTATGTCATTTGCTCACCCATTGTGATCTCTGGAATTTGCCACAGTTTCCTGCAGTGCACTCTCGTGGCCGACACCTGATGTATGTGCTTGGCTTCACCTGCATCTGCACCTTACAACACTCCTTCCCTCTTGGGGAGGATCAGATGCGAGAGATGTCCATGGTGTCATCATCTGCTGGGCCCTGACTGAGGTGGTGGGCCAGCACTGTTGTGTAGGAACTGAAGTACTTGGAGTGTGGGCAGCATCGGCATCCTCCTTCCCCCAACAACCCATATGGGTGAACCGGTGACTGTGGTTCGAGCTCCATCTCCACCTTTGGCCCCGCCCCATTTCCATTTTGGGCCAAGGACCTGGTGACGGTGGCCTAGAAGTTTGCATTGTAGCAGGATGAAACGGATCCAGCATATGTGATGGCATAGGTCCCCGGCAGTAGAATCTGGTTCAGCCCCCGACTGAGGCAGACAACTTGCAGGTAGTGGCAGGAACCTCTCTTCTACTTTTGGACTGGTTAGTGGAGTAGAGTGGTGTGGGAGCATCTGCCGGGTGACCGGGGGTTTCCCGATCTTCCACACGCAAGCACTGCTGGTCATGGTGACGTGCACAGATGCCGGTTTCTGTGTGTATGTCACAGAGATAGTGGCTGCGGCATGTGGTAACGCTGGGAGGGATCTATTTCGGCTGACACTCATGGGCAGACGACGGGGCTGCTGGTTGTGGAGGAGTTTCGCAGGACACTTGTTGCTGAATGGCGTGAATCAACAGGATGAGAGAAATTGATCAAGAGCAACATCCAAAGTGTATTGAGCCACATACTACCTCAACTGAGCCTTGAAGGTGCGAACAAATCTTTCAGCCTCCCCATTTGATTGTGGATGGAAAGGATTGAGCAAGGACATGGCAGTTACCCCAGGCATTACAGAAGGCAGCAAACTCATGACACAAACTGAGAACTATTGTCTGACAGTACTGTGAAAAGTGCATGTAAGTTGCGTAAATATTTGTCAGCTGAGGGGCCGGACACTTCTGTATTGTTGAGATAATTTACGCACCCGTGCATCAACAGTGTGAGTTGTTCGAGGAAGAGCAACCTCAAATATTGGGTACAATCCAAAGTGTGTGTTAAGGTCCAAGAGACATTGAGTGTCAGCACGCAGAGGGACTTAAAAATATTCATCGGAGGGATGTATCTTGGAGAAGTACTGTCAGTCCACCAATTTTGCTTGAAACTCGTCAGGGCATGGTGATGGATAAGTGTCAATGATAGTTTGAGGGTTCACAGAATGTTTGCCACAAAGGCACAACTACCCTAACAGTTTTTCACACAGGAGAGCTCACTCACAAACCTCACAATCAGGGGCAAGACGAATAATAGTGTCGTGGACCATTTGATTGGAACATGATTCTTTATGTATATCAGTAACAAAATGACAACGATGGCTTAAACCATGGAGCTCAACAACCCATGGCCTATAGGACTTCCGTGCCTGCTTTCTGCACCAGTGAAACTCAACACGGGCAGCTATCACAAGAGTCTGTTAATGATAATATTGTGCAAAAAGGTCACATTTGATCGAAAGACAGCAGCGAAGGATCCTGCAAAGGTGCACATTGGCAAAGTAGCTGATACATATGAGGCAACAATGACAATAGGAATAAAGCGTGACTTACGGTGCCATCAGACCAACCAAAGCCATGAAAATGTTCTCGTAACCATTTCTCATTGGCATCCCACTCTTCTACGGAGTCATTGTATGGCAGAAAAGGTGGCAGATAATTCAGAGGGGGGTTAAAGAATCTTGCGGGTGGACATACAGTGGAACCCACTAGATAAGGCTGAAGCAAGAGGTTGCAATACCTGGTTTTGAGCGTAAATCGCCATGGCAGAAACCTCTTGTTGTTCAATGAGCCATCATAGTATCTCATTGGAAGTACCAGTAACCAGTGGGTGAAGTTGAACAACCACTCCAGAAAAAAAAGTGTGGAGGACAACACTGTACTTGCGGCCAAATGTTATATTCATTAACATCTACAACACCATACAACAACTGCGACTTAGCACAGGGCATGCACGGGTCGTGCAAAACCTCTTGAGGTATACTCATACCTGGTAAACAACACACTGAGTGCAAAAGCACAACTTGGCGCTGTTTATGTCATTCACTCTGGTGTTTGCCACAGTTCCCCATGAGGCACCCTCGCGGCCGACGTATTCGTTCGGTTTCACCTATGTCTGCGCCTTACAGCACCTACCTTCTAAATGTCACAGAAGTTCTACTGCAAACTAACACTTCTGAAAGAAAGGATATTTAGGACACATGGCTTAGCCACAGACAAGGGGATGTTTTCAACTCATTGCTTGCCTATGAAAGGAATGATCCTGGATTTGAATACCAGTCTGGCACACAGTTTTATTCTGCCAGGAAGTTTCACTTCAATATTCTTACATGTGGCATGTAACACAATACATGTCTGCCCATTCATAACTAGAACTATAGATCATCCTTCTACACTGAAGTTGCTATTTGCCTCAGTTGAATCTGTCAGTTCATTGTGTGCTGTTTCATTTGTTGACACTAGTGACACCCTTGGCTGAAATACTGGTTGACTGATACATTTTCAGTTTCTTCATCCATCAAAGTATCTCTCCTCAAGTAGCCATCACTCAGGTTTTTACCTGTATTTTATTGTCTTCTAATATTGTGGCAGTGAAAACACCAGTCTCAGTTTCATTCACATATCAGACAATAGATCTTATTCTTTGCAGTATTCCATATCAGTTACTGTGGTTTATGTTTATCTTTTGTTCAGCAGTCCACTTTTTTAGAATATCTTGTCAGTGTAATAAGAACTTAATGCTCGTTACTTAATGGCAATATTTCCAATCCCCTAATGTGACTTGCAACATATGCTGTTACTGGCCAGTAGTGACTGTGTTTGCCTTTTAGTGAATTAACGAAAGTTAACTTATACTTCTATTTGTTTTATATACAGAGCATTTTCCAGTTTGTCTTTTATTTTGAGGAGGTAGCCTAGGAGTGTTCTGTATACATATTTTTAAGGCTTTGTTATGTACTTTGAATACTAATAATTCATGAGAAGTGAAATGTAAGTTAAATGTTGACCAACACTTTTATTTGACAGTGCTCTTCACACAACCAGTTTGCCGTTAACTCACTAGAAGCTTGAATGTAAATGTTTCATTATTTTGAGCTGTCTCTTCTCTTATTCACATATGATGATTCACTTAATTCTGCCTTCTTTTAACATAAAATCCCATATACAAATCAATTTTTTCTGAGGTTTTCTTTGGTAGTTCTCTAAAGCTATAAACATTGTCATTCTCTTGCATTCTTCCTAATACTACAGAAAATGCTGCATAACAGCACACTTATCCATACCATTTATGGAATATTTATTGTATGCTCTCTGGTGCATCTTTTTGATTCATAATTACTGCCCTTTTGTAATTGTCTCACTCCTTCATTACCTAGTAGGCACACACATCCTTCACTTACTTGGCCTAGAGACTTTCCTGACACATCTTGTCACTTCTTCTCTATGGACAAATCATTTCTTTTTATTTCTTAGCAACGGTCATGTTAATATTTCTCCAGATAATCAAAGTAGTGCTTTATTATTATTATCACAGCAGGAGCATGTAAAGTGATACAATTGGAACAATATTGTTTTTACTGATGAATCCCAATTCTTACTGCACCACCATGATGGTCAGATTGGAATCTGGAGACACTGTGGTGAAAATCTATTGAACTGTTGCCTCATGCATTGTCTTACTGGTATGCACCCAGTATTTTGATTTGGGGTGGCAGTGAATTTCACAGCTGCACTCTCCCGACCCTCCTTTCCAGTACACATTTCTGGAACACTAACCAGCAAGCTTAATGTCTTTGAAATATTGGAACCTGTTGTGCTTCCATACCTCCCAGAACTTACCAATATCCACATTTCAATAGGATAATGCATAACCACAAGTGGCTCACATTATTCAAGATGTTTTCTTTTTCCCTTGGATCGGATTACTATCTTAGCCTCCTTGATCTCCTTATCTCACACCTACTGAAAATGCAGGGGTGACCATTGTGAAATGGTCTAGTATACAACATACACTGCTGCACAAGATCAACTTGGGTAATATGTTGAACCAACATATCCAGAGGCTCTTTGATTCAGTTCTAAGGTGTGTCACAGAGGTTATAGCCAGAAATGGTGGCAACACTGATTTCATCATCTTTCTCACTTCACATAGGTCTGTATATTCAATCATGTGATCTTTGCTTAATATGTTATTTCCCAAATAAGTTTTGTTGTGATATCTGTGGTCATTCTTGGTGTTGCATTTTGTTTGGTCAGCAGTATAGTTCCCCTATGGTTAGGTTTACTGTTCATCTTCTCGGGAAATACTTTATTCATGATGGTGTGCACAACATGGATCATCTGGTTCTTAGATTGACAATTGTTACGTCGAATGTGTTGCACTGAAACACTTGTTGATCTGTTGAGATTTACCACATTGTAAAACATTCATTCTCCTTCCTAGTTGTGTTAAGAACTCCTGATTTCTGTGTGTAAACATAAAACGCAATACATCTACAGAAGGTATCAAATGCAGTACAGTATAGTGATTTGTGAGACTACGATACATTCCTTTGGACATGTACCCAGTGTTACCCACAAAGGAACATAGCTTACACATTTTTCTCATCTATGTGTACATGGATACTCTGCAAATCACATTGAAGTGTATGACAGAGGTTTCGTCAAACCACTTTTATGATATGAATGTTCCGCTCTCTAATAGCTCACGGGAAAAAGGAACACCTAAACCTTTCTGTTTTAATTTGATTTCTCTTATTTGATTATGATGGTCATGTGGCTCAAATGGCCACTATCTAATATGCAGTAACTAGAACCATCAAAATGTATGTTGAGTTAAATTATGAACCATGATAAAGATTTAGTGGATACATGATCCACTTTACAGGTCAGTATATGCTCCTTCATTCAGTGTCACCACCTTCAAAGTGCTGCATATTTTATATTTTATGAGACTGACATGTAACTCAAATCATAATTTGTAGCTCCATATATGCTTCTTTTTCTATTCCCATCTTTGTTATGTAATATCAATAACCTGAAACCCACTTACAAAGTGAGTCCCACTTGATCATGTGCTTTATTTACAGATGAACTAAATTATGTTTTTGCAAAAGCAAAAGATTTCTTCATTCTGATTCCACTAGAATATAAGAGATGACTGCTGAGGAGGAAGTGAGAAATATACTGGATGAAGCTATTAGTGCCTCTATCACTGCTTGCACTCCAGGTAAATCCAAACATACAAAGCAATTAACAACACATGATCTGCAATATAATAATGCAGGCACTGAGTAATTGAAGTTAACAGATTGTATAAGATTATACATTTCCATTGTATTAGCTTTTTCATTGAGGAAGTAGGCTATTTTCTTGTTGTTATGTCGCAGTTAGACCATTATTTGCTCTCTGGCACTGACAGAGAAATTACTTGCAAGTATGATCTTTGAGGTAGGCTATAATGACATAAACAGGTACAACTTCAAATCACCGTATCATGCACAGTTTTAATCTGTAAAATAAAAGAGATTCACTGGCTATAGCAGCAATTGAAAGAAAGTTACATGTCAGTGCAACCTTTTTACATCCTTCATGTAATTGACTTCTGTCACTAAGGGGCGTAGAAAAGAAATGGGTTATGAGATGCATTCTTGGTCAAGCAGTAACACTCAGTAATAAAGCCAGCTTCATAATTCATAGTTTAAAAATATAGTTTATAGTTCATTGCTTAGGTTAAAAATGCCCCCCTCCCCCATAAGGAAACAAACTCCTACATAGTTCATCAGAAACTGGATGCTGTTACTGAATACTGGAATTAACCATAGAGTAGTCACTATAATTTTCACACCACCAGTATCGCGTGTGGACTGACAGTTCACATAGCATTAAATAATTTTAGTAGCAAAAGTTGACACAGTAATTGGGAATGTGCAATTTGCTGCATCACTTGTAGCTTTTTATGTCAATACGTTTGACAGAGCAGTACAGACAATACTTATGTGATCAAAATAGAGATAATAATTTGCTTCATTTGCAACAACTGTCAGAGTATGAATAATGCCCTCTCTCTCTGTTAGGCTGCAGTATCCACCTTTCTGTTTTTTCTTGGTCTGGGTGAAAAACCGCAAAAAAGTGTCTTGCATATGGCGGAATTCTTCTGCATACTTTTTTTTATATAGATCCATTTCACAGATAAAAAGAGAAAAAGAATCATAAATGAAATAAATATATCAGATGAACCTACAAAGACCATGTAACTAAAAGAAAACAACTGTGCAATAACAGGAGACACATTGAGAATAAACTGTAATACGGGAATAATGGCTTACAAACATCACTAATTATACATAATGCCGATAGTCGCATAGGACTGTCAGACCACTAGTGTTGAGCATTCCCCCACCTCTATTCCAAACCATGTGAAACAATAGAGTAACATACTACTTCTGATTGCAAGAATGTTTTCAATTTATGTGATTTTTAGATGAAAAGGAAGGAAAAATATATATTTGTGCAGACTGTCAGTCCATGCTTGACTATTGCTGGGTTAAAATAAAAGTCTATGCTTGAAAATAATTATTGTTCCTTAACATTTTATTGTCTCTTAAAGTGCATACTAATTCTTTGGCAGAAAATAGTAGAAATTTGTGGGGTTTTCTATCCTGCATTTGACAATTTTATTCAGAACATGTCTGAAACATTTCTGTTATTGCGTTAGAATTAGGCTCTACTGTAATTTCAGTAAAGTAAAGTACCATTTAAGAATTTCATAAATAGTTTACTTCCTAGAATTTCAGAAAACCACTTAATAATTTTGGGTGTTTGGTGCAAGAAAAGAGGTATGGCTTTAGACCATTAAAATGGAAAGAATCCTGCCTTATTTCATTGGATTGATCATTAATACAGAAACTAGACTGCCACTTTCCTAAATGTGTTGAATTATATGGACCGAATAGCAGTTTACTTCAAACTTGATTTATTGATCAACCAGTGTCCACTTGAAATTAAACCCATCCTGAGGCCCCCAAACCAAATTGGGGTTCCGTACCCTTTTTGCAGAATTTTAGAAGACTTTCAACTGGATACTTATAGTTATTGATATGGTGTCTGTTCTTTTTAAACGTGTCTGAAACAACAGACATCATTTGTTGACATTAACAGTCATAATTTTAGGAATTCAAACTATTTGAACATTTTGACCGTTTCAGGGCATTGAAATATATTCAGTGGCAAAGTTGAAAATTTGTGCTGGACCGGGATAGCATGCCTGGATAGCCTAATTTGTTAAAGCGACCACTGGCCTGAAGGGGACAATCTGGATTCGAATCCCGGTCCAGCACGAATTTTAAACTTTGCTATTGAATATACCTCAGTGCCATGAAATGGTCAAAATGTTTAAATATTTTGAACTTGTAAAATTATGGCCATTAATGTCAACAAATGGTGTCTATTCTTTCAGACATCTCTGAAAAGAACAGACACCATATTAAAATTGTAAATTTGCACCCAACAAGCAACTGACAATTTCAATGTGGACATATTAATACACTTGATCCCTTGTGGGAATACAGTACAGGCTGCAAGCAAGAAGAAATAATGGGCATGAGGCATCACAATCATAGTGTGCTACAAGTTGAGAATTTGAGTTGGAAGAAAAGCGTGCCTCGATAGCCAAATTGGTTAAGGTAACCGCTGGCCTGAAGCGGGAAATTCAGGTTCAAATCTCGGTCCAACACATATTTCCAACTTTGCCATTGAATATATTTTAATGCCCTGAAATTGTCAAAATGTTTAAATATTTTGAATTCACATAATACTTATAATGAAAGAGACTTACAGACCTCTTAAGTCTGTGATCTTGAACAATATGAAATTTTGCTGTGGTCATATTTTGTAGCTACCCCTGTCATAGGATGGATTGTAAGAAGAGAACGGTAGTGATGGAACAAGCCCTGGTTGCAACTGGGTCAACAACATAGTCACTAACTTTATAGCATGGCTGTAAGAGCCTGCTGTTGTACAGGGTGATCAATCCTCAGAGCAACTGCATGGCACAGATTTTTTGTCCCGGCTGGCAGTCAGCTGGTGGCCGGCATGTCAGCCCATCGACAGCCGCAGGTGTAGGTGGTGGGGAGGTTTTTTTTTTCTGCTCCACTGTGAGGCCTTTGTTTGTGTCGCATTATTGTGTTTCTCAGTAGACGCAGTACTGCGTGTTGTATGACAGTGTTTATAGGAAAATGGTGAAAATCACGTATTCTATTTGCCAAAGAGTATTCATCTATGATTCATATGTGCGCACAGAATCAGCGCGTGAGTTACAGAGATTATTTCATGACAAATGTCCTAATATTTATGTTCCTGATTGGAGTATGATTCATCGATTGGTGGCTAAAATTTGCGAAACAGAAACTGTTCTAGATAGGAAATATAAACAACCACATCCAGTCTTCATAGAAGAAACATTGGATAACGTTGGACAAGCTCTGGAAAGGTCTCCTTAATTAATGCAATGCCTTTCTCAGCAAATTGGAATTTCCTACGGCTCTGCTCAGATGGCTACGAAGCTATTGAAGTTACAACCCTGTAAAATAACCACAGTACAAGAACTTAAACTAGGTGACTGCCAAAAAGTTGTGGTTTTGTGAATGCATTCTAAAAAAAGGTGCATGATGGAGAAATTGACCCGTACTTAACTTTTTTTTTCGGATGAATCATTGTATATTAATTCACAAAATAATCATTACTGGAGTTTGGAAAAGCCTAAATTAATTCATGAGCAGCCCCTACACTATCAAAAAATATGAGTGTGGTGCGCTGTTAGCAATGAGAGAATAATAGGCTCTATATTTTTTCAGGGAACAATTAATAGTGACAGGTATATTGAAAACATATTGTGGCCTTTTTCTGCCCAATTAAATGAGAGAGAATGTGCTTTTGCGACATTTCAGCAAGACTCTGCAACACCACTTACAGCCAACTTATCATTACAGAAAATTGGTAATGTGTTTGGTGAAAGAATTATCACTAAGAACATTTGGCCCCCTCATTCTCCCAATTTAACCTCATGCGATTTTTATCTGTGGGGAGCATTAAAAGAGAGAAAGTGTGCAAATCAAATCCACACACTTTAGATGAACTAAAAACAAACATTTGTCATTAAATCACTGCAGTTTCTGAGAGGGAGCTTCAGAGTGTAATGAGCAACTTCTTCATCAGGTGAAATGCTTGAACAACGAAGGGAGGCAGTTCCAGCACCTCCTTGCATAATACAGGTGAATGATATAAGTGTTTTTGTGTTATGTATGTCAGAAATAACTTGCACACCAACCCGTATTAAATTTAATGCGAACGTCAGGCGGCCCTCTAAGCGGGCACCGCAGATGCCCAGATTGCACTGAGGATTGATCACCCTGTACTAGAAAAAGCCAGTTTGAAACAAGAAAAAGTTGAAACATGTGAAAGTTGAAACAACTGTGTTCTGACTTGAAATATAAAAAAGTACAGAATAGTAAAATAGATATAATAAGTAGTTCCATTGCATTCCTCTGATCTTCTAACTAACTTACCCTGCCAGTTACAGGAGGGACCTACAGTTTAATATGGATTCTGAACCACAGTGCGACTCATCGTTTTTCTCATCAGCAACATTGAGGTGAAAGAAGTGAGAAGTAACAAATAAAAATCCTAGAACTTAGCGGGAATCGAACCTTTGACCTTTGGATTCATAGTCTGGCACTCTACTACTGTGCTTCCAAGCCACCCACCCACCCACACACACACACACACACACACACAATATATTTGCAAATGTCAACAGATGTCGAAATGCAATTTGTATGCTGCCCACATTCTCTGTAATATTCTAGGTCATGTAAACTCAGCATGTCAACCACAAAATCCACAATGTTTGCCCATATAGCCTCAGTATGTCAAGCACAACCTCCATAAGTCTCAGTACAGAATCCAGTAAACTTTGCTGTTCATGCGGTTTTGCTGTTATGTCCACCCTAGCTAGCATGTCAAGACCTTTTTTTTTTTTCAGTGAAATGCAAGTGACTGACAAATCATTACCCCAACATTTAAAGGAGGCTTGCTGTTTCACTACTCCACTTGCAGATAACCATTATGCATTAAGTATCAATCATTAAGCTACAACAGATATCAGATTACTATTCTCACTCAATCATATTTGCCAGTGGAAAGTCCAGGAAAGATTACAACTATATTTGAAAATAATGGATTGTTAATCACAAAATGGATGTCGTGATGACACACACACACAGACACACACACACACACACACAGTAAGAGAGAATGTTTGTCTAGTTCCATTGCCAGAAGAGAGAATGTTTGTCTAGTTCCATTGCCACCCAGAAGCTGGTTGTTATTGAGAAGTCTTTCAAGTGTCCCTTTCTGGGACACGTGACATCTGTGCTTCCAGCTTCTGTGTTGTTACTAGCAATCTATCTGTGTCAATCATCTCTACTGTGGATCACAAGTCAGTTGTTTATTCCAAACCACATACCTTCTCATGAGTTGATTTTGTGGTGTTTGATTTTTCAGGTCCAATTTCCCCTTTCTCTGAATGGGTCATAACTCCATCTTGGCTTGAACTATGCTTCAGGATTCAGAATTTGCTTCTACTATTGGCTGCACAACATGTTAACCTGAGGCTATACTGCATTGCCTCACAGCCCCACAGAATTCAGTTTTTACCTGTAAATCTGATGGCAACCATCACATACAAGTCACACTGCTCAAGTATGAGCAGAAAACTCTGTCCACACTGATCCAGCTAGTGTTGGTGTTTCTCTGTGACTTGTTTCCTCCTATTTGGAATGCTGGCTCTCACACCAGGGACTTTGTCATTATAGTGATTCGTGATTGTTAGCACAGTTCTCATAGTGATACTGTTCCATGTATTTTTGCTCTTGATTTGATTTGATTTTTCCAGGGAAGCCAAAACAGTCTTGGTCCAACCCGCCACTGCCCGCACCGAAACTAAGTTTATTATGCGGAATCGCTCCCTGTATATCTAGTAATGCCAACCAATGCCCTTGAACAGTGCAAGGAGTCCCTTTACCAGTTCTTTATTAGACACAATTTCTTCGGGTCTGGTTGTCCCAAATGTTCTGTGCCTTTTATTCTCCAATGCAATGCATTCGAAGATTAGATGTGATGCAGTTTCATTACCGTCATCACAGATCCTACATTTAGGGTCCCCTTCTGTTATTCCCATTGTTGTTGTGGTCTTCAGTCTGGAGACTGGTTTGATGCAACCCTCCACAATACCCTATCCTGAGCAAGCCTCTTCATCTCCACATAAGAACAGCAACCTACATCTGTCTGAATCTGCTTACTGTATCCATCTCTTGGTCTTCCTCTGCGATTTTTACCCCACACACTTCCCTCCAACGCTAAATTCACAATTCCTTGATGTATAAGAACGTGTCCCACCAATCTATCCCTTCTTTTAGTCAAGGTATGCCAGAAATTTCTTTTCTCCACAATTCTGTTTAGTACCTCCTCATTAGTTACACGATCCACCCACCTAATCTTCAGCATTCTTCTGTAGCACCATATTTCAAAAGCCTCAATTCTCTTCCTGTCTGCACTGTTTATCGTCCATGTTTCACTCCCATACAAGGCAACACTCCATAGAAATGCCTTCAGAAAGGACTTCCTTAGGCTTAAATCAATATTCGATGTTAACAAATTTCTCTTTTTCAAGAACGCTTTTCTACCCATTGCCATTCTGCATTTTATATCCTCTGTACTGCGACCATCATTTGTTATTTTACTGCCCAAGTAACAAAACTCATCTACCTCCTTTATTGCTTCGTTACCTAATCTAATTCTTTCAGCATCACCTGATTTTCTTACATTGCACTCCTTTACCCTAGTTTTGCTCTTGTTAATGTTCATCTTATATGCATCTTTCAGCACACTATCCATTCCGTTCAATTGCTCTTTCAGGTCCTTTGCCGTATCTGACAGAATTACTATGTCGTCGGCAAAACGCAATGTTTTTAATTCTTCACCCTGAACTTTAAACCCTTCTCCAAAGTTCTCCTTGCTTTCCTTTAGAGCTTGCTCAATGTACAAATTGAATAACATCAGAGAAAGGCTACAACCCTGTCTTACTCCCTTTCCAACCACTGCATCCCTTTCATGCCCTTCAACTCTGACAACCGCTGTCTGGTTTTTGTACAAGTTGTAAATAACCTTACGCTCCCTATATTTTACTCCTGCTTGCTTCAGAACTTGAAAGAGTGTATTCCAATCAACATTGTCAAAAGCCTTCTCCAAATTTACAAAAGCTAGAAATGTAGGTTTGCCTTTTCTTAATCTATCTTCTAGGATAAGCCGTAAAGTGAGTATTGCCTCCCGTGTTCCTACATTTCTCCTGAAGCCAAACTGTTCTTCCTCGAGGTCGGCTTCTACCAGTTTTTCCATCCTTCTGTATATAATTCGTTTTAATATTTTGCAACCATGACTTATTAAACTGATGGTTCTGTAGTTTTCACACCTGTCTGCACCTGCTTTCTTTGGAGTGGGGATTAGAACATTTTTCTTAAAGTATGAGGGTACTTCTCCTGTCTCATATATCTTACACACCAGGTGAAACAGGTTTGTCATGGCTGGTTCTCCCAGAGCCTTCAGTAGCTCTGAGGGAATATCATCTACTCCAGGAGCCTTGTTTTGACTTAGGTCTTTCAGGGCTCTGTCAAATTCTTCTCTCAGTACATTATCTCCTATTTCATCATCATCTACCTCCTCTTCCCTTCCTACAATATTGTCTCGAAGTTCATTTCCTTGTAGAGCCCCTCTATATACTCTTTCCACCTTTCAGCTTTCCCTTCTTTGCTGAGCACTGGTTTTCCATCAGTGTCCTTGATATTCATAGAGCTGTTTTTCTTATCTCCAAATGTTTGTTTTATTTTCCTGTAGGCTGTATCTATTTTTCCCCTATTTATACATTCTTCTACATCCTTGCATTTGTCTTCTAGCCACTCCTGCTTAGCCATTTTGCACTTCCTGTCAATCTCATTTCTTAGTCGTCTGTACTCCATTTTGCCTGTTTCATTTACTGCATTTTTATATTTTCTCCTTTCATCGATTAAATTTAGTATCTCCTGTGATATCCAAGGATTTTTTGTAGGTCTTTCCTTCCTACCTATTTTGTCCTCTGCTGCCTTCACTATTTCATCTCTCAATGCTACTCATTCCTCCTCTACTGTTTTATTTTCCCCCGTTTCTCTCAATTGTTGCCTAAAGCTCCCTCTGAAATTCTTAAGAACTTCAGGTTCCTTCAATTTATCCACGTCCCATCTCCTTAGTTTCCTACCTTTTTGTACTTTCTTCAGTTTCAGCCTACAGTTCATAACCAACAAGTTATGGTCAGAGTCTATATCTGCCCCTGGGTATGTCTTACACTGTAAAATCTGGTTCCGAAATCTATGTCTTACCATTATAAAATCTATCTGGTATCTCCCGGTGTCTCCTGGTCTCTTCCATGTATACAACCGTCTTTTGTGATTCTTAAACCAGGTGTTTGTTATAACTAAATTATGTTCCGTGCAAAATTCTACCAGGCGGCTTCCTCTTTCATTCCTTTTGCCCAGACCATATTCACCTACTATCTTCCCTTCCCTTCCTTGTCCTACTACCAAATTCCAGTCGCCCATAACAATTAAGTTTTCCTCTCCCTTAATTGTCTGAATAATTTCCTTTAGCTCCTCATATATTTCTTCGAGTTCCTCATCATCGGCAGAGCTAGTTGGCATATAAACCTATACTACTGTTGTCGGTGTTGGCTTTGTATCTATCTTGACAACGATAATGCGATCACTGTGCTGGTCATAGTAGTTTACCCGCATTCCTATTTTCTTATTCATTATCAATCCTACTCCTGTGATATCCCAATTGATTTTGTATTTATAATCCTGTACTCACCTGACCAGAAATCCTGTTCATCCTGCCACCGAACTTCACTAATCCCCACTATATCTAACTTCAACCTATCCATTTCCCTTTTTAAATTTTCTAATTTTCCTACTCTATTAAGGGATCTAACATTCCAGGCTCCGACCCGTAGAATGCCAGTATTGTCTTTCCTGATGATCACATCCTCCTGAGTAGTCCCCGCCCGGAGATCCGAATGGGGGACTATTTTACCTCCGGAATATTTTACCCGAGAGGATGCCATCATCATATGTTCATACAGTAGAGCTGCATGTCCTCGGGAAAAGTAATGGCTGTAGTTTCCCCTTACTTTCAGCCGTTTGCAGTAGCTGTGTGGCAAAGCCACATTAGCTGACGTTACAAGGCCAGCTCAGTCAATCATCCAGACTGTTGCCCCTGTAACTACTGAAAAGGCTGCTGCCCCTCTTCAGGAACCACACGTTTGTCTGGCCTCTCCACAGATACCCCTCCGCTGTGGTTGCACCTATGGTACGGCTATCTGTATCGTTGAGGCACCCAAGCCACCCCACATCGGCAATGTCTGTGGTTCATGGGAGTGGATTCCCAATGTATGTAGGTGATTTTTGCTCTTATTTGCTCTCTTAGGAACACCGTGAAATTAACACTATATGTTCTTTTGACATTTCTATTCTGTGTATTGTAACCTCAATTACTGAACAATTTGGTTTTTGTGCTCTCTACATCTGTCACTTGTTTTGTGGCAACTGATCCTCTTGCTTGTGGCTCCACCACCACTGCTACCACTACTGCCACCATCCTCACACCTCTGAGGATCTCTGTTATTATTATTATTATTATTTTACTTTAAAACATAAGATTTCATATAAAAATATTATTTTTGATAAATAATTTTGGCATAAAAGTAAGCCAGCCACATATCAAACATTAGAAATGTGCAATGTCTTGATAAGACAAAGACACCACTCATCAGAATGTATGATCATGAATTACAGAAACAGTTTAAATCTGGCACTCCAACATACAGTATGCGGTAAATCCTTTTATATAAAAGCCTACAGGATAGTACACAACAATTTTGTGTTTATTACTAAAAATATGTATTAGAAACATGACATGAGCTGTACTACTGTATCAATTGATGGAGGTAGTTCAGGTCACTCACTTTTACATGGCCTCTGAGTAGAGAATGTTGCGAGCAGAAGCTTGTATTCAGCTTGAATCACATTGGCTGTTAGGACAAGCTCTGCCTCTTTCTCCCAATGCAGCCAGATAATAGCATAGAGCTTACAGCTTTTAAAAAGAAAGAACATGTAATAGGTTAAAATGTCAAAGATGAACAGGTAATTAAGCATCACTTTAATCTGTGTGTGATCAAAAACTGGAACTTATACCTATGAAATATGAATATTTTTAAAAGACTTATCAAGCAGGTTTACTAACACGTTCTGCCTCTTTCCATTGTTGCAACACTGAATAACAGTCAGAATTACATTTCTCATACCACTTTAAATGACAGCTTTCCTTTTCAGCAAAGTAGTCATAGTGGTATGCGGAATTATTTATGTAAATAACAAGGTGAAAGACAATGTTCAACACCATACACAAATCAACTATACATTCACAATCACTATTGTGCACAGTGGTGTTAACACAGGTAAAGTTGGCAGAGAGCATTAACATTCCATAGCCAGACACAGTCAGCCAACTTCCACTCAGCCAACTTCCAATGATTGGAGGAGGGCAGGGGCCAAGTAAAAGTGCGTGACCAAATGTACCCCATTTGATGCCATAAGCAGACTCGTACTTAACTTTTCTTTGTTGCACCTAGTCTCTATCTGGCCCACACATCTAGTTCCAGTTCACTCTCATTTAACTCTTATCATGGTAATTATTCTGTCTGCCACTTACAACTTAATCAGTTCATCCATGATGGGTCGAGTAAATAATTGAAAGAGTAACAATAATCCTCTCTCTCTCTCTCTCTCTCTCTCTCTCTCTCTCTCTCTCTCTCTCTCTCTCTCTCACACACACACACACACACACACACACATACCTGTCAGTCGCTCACTGCCTGAACTGTTCAGTTTTGTTGTGTTGTTATGGTCTTCAGTCGGGAGACTGGTTTGATGCAGCTCTCCACCCTACTCTATCCTGAGCAAGCCTTTTCATCTCCTCATAAGAACGGCAACCCACATCCACCCACATCGCTTACTATAGGCGTCTCTTGGTCTCCCTCGCGATTTTTACCCCACACGTTTCCCTCCAATGCTAAATTTACGATTCCCCGATGTCTAAGAATGTGTCCTACCAAGCGATCCCTTCTTTTAGTTAAGGTATGCCAAAAATTTCTTTTCTCACCAATTCTGTGCAGTACTTCTTCATTAGTTATGCTATCTACCCACCTAATCTTCAGCATTCTTCTGTAACACCACATTTCAAAAGCCTCTATTCTCTTCCTATCCACACTGCTTATTGTCCATTTTTCACTCCCATACAAGGCAACACTCCACACAAATGCCTTCAGAAAGGACTTCCTTAGGCTCAAATCAATATTAGATGTTAGCAAATTTCTCTTTTTCAAAAATTCTTTTCTTCCCATTGCCATTCTGCATTTTATATCCTCTGTACTGCGACCATCACATGTTATTTTACTACCCAAGTAACAAAACTCATCTACCACTTTTGCTCTTGTTAATGTTCATTTTATACGCTCTCTTCAACACACTGTCCATTCCATTCAACTGCTCTTCCAGGTCCTTTGCTGTCTCTGACAGAATTACAATGTCATCAGCAAAACACAATGTTTTGTATTTCTTCCCCCTGTACTTTAATCCCTATTCCAAAATTTTCCTTGCTTTCCTTCACCGCCTGCTCGATGTACAAATTGAATAACATCGGAGAAAGGCTACAACCCTGTCTTACTCCATTCCCAGCTGATGCTTCCCTTTCATGCCCTTTGAGTCTAATAACTGTGGTCTGGCTTTTGTACAAGTTATAAATAACTCTCCTTTCCCTATATTTTACCCCTGCTGACTTCAGAATCTGAAAGAGTGTATTCCAGTCAACATTGTCAAATGCTTTCTCCAAATCTACAAAAGCTAAAAATGTCCTACACACCAGGTCAAATAGTCTTGTCATGGCTGGCTCTCCCAGAGACTTTAGTAGCTCTGAGGGTATGTCATCTACTCCTGGGGCCTTGTTCCATCCTAGGTCTTTCAAGGCTCTGTCAAATCCATCTCTCAGTATAGCATCTCCTATTTCATCTTGATCTACTTCCTCTTCCCTTGCTACAACATCGTCCCTAAGTTCATTTCCTTTGTAGAGCTACTCTATGTACTCTTTCTCATCTTCTAAGATAAGACGTAAAGTGAGTATTGCCTCCTGGGTTCCTATGTTCCTCTTGAATCGAAACTGATCTTCCCGGAGGTCAGCTTCTACCAGTTTTTCCATTCTCCTGTAGATAATTCGTGTTAAAATTTTGCAACCAATACTTATCAAACTGATAGTTCTGTAATTTTCACATCTGTCTGCGTCTAATTTCTTTGGAATGGGGATTATTACATTTTTCTTAAAGTCTGAGGGTATTTCACCTGTCTCATACATCCTACACACCAGGTCAAATAGTCTTGTCATGGCTGGCTCTCCCAGAGACTTTAGTAGCTCTGAGTGTATGTCATCTACTCCTGGGGCCTTGTTCCGTCCTAGGTCTTTCAAGGCTCTGTCAAATCCATCTCTCAGTATAGCATCTCCTATTTCATCTTGATCTACTTCCTCTTCCCTTGCTACAACATCGTCCCTAAGTTCATTTCCTTTGTAGAGCTACTCTATGTACTCTTTCCACTTTTCAGCTTTCCCTTCTTTGCTGAGAACTGGTTTCCCATCTGAGTTCTTGATACTCGTAGAGTTGCTTTTCTTGTCCCCAAATGTCTCTTTTATTTTCCTGTAGGCGGTACCTACTTTTCCCCTTCTTATACATTCTTCTACAGCTATGCATTTGGCTTCTAGCCACTCCTGCTTAGCCATTTTGCACTTCCTGTCAATCTCATTTCTTAGTCGTCTGTACTCCATTTTACCTGTTTCATTTACTGCATTTCTATATTTTCTCCTTTCATCAATTAAATTTAGTATTTTGATTAATGATGAAAATTCTCCTCAGAGATGATAAATATTTTTGAAACGAGATAGAATGGCTGGCCAGTACTTACCATTGTGCTGTACCACCGATAGTAACACAAATGAAGAAACAGAAAAAAGGGGACAAGAAGGACAAGCTTTCGGAACAGAGTTCCTTCGTCAGGTGGGAGAGAAGGGAAGAAGAAAGGATGGGAACAGAAGGGAAAGGTGGTTCACGACCTAGGTCATGAAGGTGGTGTTTCGGGAGTGTGTCACTGGAGTGGGCTTCTTCAGAAAATAGAACACTCACGCAATCACACAGGCACACAACAGTCATACAACCATCACCTCCGACTGCCGCACTTCGAATCACGCTCTGCAGCAAATCGGGGACGGGAGGGGAGGGGGGAGGGGATAGGAAGGTTACGTCATGGTGGTGGGGATGGGTTAGATGGGAATAACGAGATGCAGCTTAGGAATGGAGTGGGGAGATGGGTGAAGGGAGAAAATAAAATAAAATAAAGTAAAATAAATATATATAGAAAATGCATGCACACTGCAAGTACACAAGACTGCATACACACACACACACACACGCGCGCACACACACACACAAACACACACACACACACACACACACACACACACACACACACACACACACACGATCGAACATTCACACACCACTCGCCTATACCCAAAGGCCCGCATGGGCTACCTAAAACTTCTCTCAAAGATATTCCACTCCAGGTAGAGTCAATCTCGATGTAGCCACAGAGTCTTCTCCCCCCCCCCCCCCCTCGTTGCAGTGCAGAGCACATCTGCACATCTGAGACTGGATCACGAGTGCTGGGCCGCAGGCCAATCATGGGGTAGAGGGAAAACATAGTCTCTATGCCAAGCAGGCGCAATGACTCTGCGGCCGGTGCGAGTGTAAGTGGTAGGTGAGTGTGTGGCAGGCGGAGTAGGAAAGAAGAGGATGAAAAGGGTGCTGGTAGCATCAATGAAACACTCAACATTAGATGGATCAGAGGTCGAGGGAAGGCTTTTGGAAAAGAGGAGGGAAAGGATTTTGCTCATGATGTTCGTTGGAAGAGTCAGGAGAGATGTACATAATGAAGATTTGATTATCATTCAAAACGACAGAGATGTTAGAAGGGGGGTAGGCAGAAACGTCCACTGAAAAGAAGTGAGGGGGAAGGTGTGTTGGGGAGAAATGAGTTACAGGGGAGGAAGGTGACTCGGCCCCCGGACTCGGCAGGGGGTCGCCCTCCTGCAGAGGTGTGTCGTCCCGTGGCGTGCAAGGGACGACCATGAAGGGACCACGGTACGGCGGTTGAGTGGAGGGCGAACCGAATCCTGCCGTAGCATCACTGCAGCACATGTTTCTAAATCCCTATGCACGAAGACATCTGGGCGGGCATGAAGGAAGGTTTGAGAGGTGCAGAGTACTCGCACTGTAGTCCTGATTTGCTCAGTGAATTCTGGCTATGAGCTAATGGTGGGGACCGTGTCCTCAGAGACGAATTCTGCTGGTAACTTAAGGCATTCACCGTACAAGAGCTCAGCAGTGGAGCATCCTAAGTCCTCTTTGAAGGAAGTTCGGAGACCCAGGAGTACCCAAAGGAAGGGCGATAGTCCACGATTCTGAATGGCACATGAGTGCAGCTTTCAGGATACGATGCCACCACTCTACCAACCCGTTGGATTGTGGGTGGTAGGCGGTGGTATGTATCCGTAATGTGCCACAGAGATCGCACAACTTATCGAAAAGTACCGCCTCGAACTGCCGAACCTGAATGGTAGTGATCATAGTAGGGCAGCCGAAGCGGGCAATCCAACAAGATACAAATGCGGAAGTAACCGTAGCGGCAGAAATATCTGACAAGGGTGTGGCCTCCACCCAGCATGAAGCCTGATCAATGCATGTGAGAAAGTATCGGAAGCCTTCAATGCTGGGAAGAGGGCCCACCAGGTCAAGGTGTACATGAGTGAAACGATCGGAGTGGATGCTGAAGGAGCGAAGGGGTGGGTGGCAATGTCGGCCAACCTTGGCGCGTTGGCACGGGATGCAAGAGCGGCATCACTCGCGACAGTCTTTTTTCACTGAAGGCCAAACAAAGCGTTCTGTTATTAAGCGAGTGGTGGCTCATGCACCTGGATGGGTGAGACTATGAAGCGCGTCGAAGATCACGCGGCGAAAATTTGTGGGGACTAGTGGGCGTGGCACGCCTGAAGATGTGTCACACCACAATGCAGTAGGTGCGCCGGGTATATTTTTGTGCACCAAAACTAATGAATGCTCGCCAGATTTGAGCAAGGTCGAAATTGAATCATCGCTCGACTGAGCCTTGGCAAGCTTGTGGAAGTCGATGACAGAAGAGATACCAGCGAGCCACGAGAAATAATCAGCAACCAAATTGTCAGGGCCGCGTATGTACTGTACGTCGCTTGTGTACTGAGAGATCAGATCAAAATACCTATAGCAACGTGGAGGTGGGTCAGCTGGAGGATTTTTGAGGGCATGTGCCAGAGGTTTATGATCTGTGTATATAGTTAGTGGCTGACCTTCAATATCTTCTTGGAAATACTTGACCGCCTCGTATACAGCAAGAAGTTTGCGGTCGAAAGCAGACCACATGGATTGGCTGGGTGACAACTTTTTAGAAAAAAACTTCAATGGCTGTGACTCCTCACCCAATGCTGTTGTAACACCGCCCCAATCGACACCTCACTGGTGTCAATGGTAATGGAAAGGGTAGCATCAGGGGAGGGATGAGCCAATGTGATTCCTTTTGCTAACACCGTTTTCAAAGAGTCAAATGCAGCTTGCATCTCCGCCGACCAAAGGACGGGATAATCCCCTGTAGTGTTAGGGCCGCACAAGGCATCTGTGAGGGGTGTTTGTAATTCAGCTGCCTTTGGGATATGACGACGAAAAAAAGTTATCATACCCAAGAAGCGTCGTAGTTCATGATAAGTCGCAGGCGGGGGAAGTTTCTGCACAGTTTCAACCTTTTCATCAGTGAGGCGAATGCCATCTGCTGACACGACATGTCCGAGGATAATAACAGACGACTGTCTGAAAACACATTTGTCTTTGTTGGTCACAAATCGAGGACACTGAACAGTTCGGATAGGTGTTTTTCGTGCTCCTCTGGAGATTTCGAAAAAAAAATGAAAATATCGTCCAGGTATGCGTAACACTGGCAGAGGGCAAAGAAGGGAGTCTAGGAACCTCTGCCATGTCTGTGCAGCAATTTTTAAACCATAAGGCATATATACATATTCAAATAAGCCAAATGGAATAATGATGGCCGTTTTTGGAATGTCCGGTTTGTGCATTGGAATTTGGTGATAAGCCTTCTTGCAGTCAACGACGCTGAAAGTGGTCGTGTCTGCAAGTTGGCTAGCAAAGTCTTGGATATTTGGCACAGGATAGCTATCAGTGATTGTCCTATTGTTCAACTTCCTGTAATCTCCACATAAAAGATAGGTACCATCCTTTTTTGGCGTAAGGTGAATAGGAGAAGCCCACTCGTTAGAGGAAGGTTGCATAATGCCAGCCCCGAGCAATTTGCCAATAATGTTTTTTTGCGATTTTGAGTATATACAGATTGAGGCGCCATGGTCTGGAACGCACTTGGGGTCACTTTGTTGTGTTGAGTCTGTGGCAAGCAGCACTACTGATAGCAAGAACGCCACGCGGGCGCGTGGTACTATGTGAAACTGTCGTGTTATTGGTATGCACGTCGGAGTTCGGGCCGCGCGACTGGGAGGGAGCGCGCGACACTTGTTGCGCGGATCGTAAACTTTGTAAGGAAGCGATTACTTCTCTCGCATGAGCCAGCTCGCGTGACTTAATGTCAATCTATTTTTTAAACCTACCCTGAGTTTCTTTAAGTTCAACAATTTCAAGTCTCTGTACAGTTAAGTCACATGTTACACTAGTAAGTTTTGCAACTAACAGCGCACACTTTGTTTGCAAAAGAAAAATGTCAACATTAATAGGCAGCGACGGCCATGCACTGGAGGACGCAGATAGATGGATGCATGTGTCAGTGGTTTGATGTAACAAGATTTCTGCTGGAACTGTTGACATGTACAACAGGGCTCAGTTTGTTAGGCTGCATAATGTCTAGTCTCACCTGTGAATTGATTCACTGTCCTTTCTCAGCGGTTGAAAGCAGAGAAGCAGGTAATCCTTGTCCTTGCGGTCATAACACTGAAGAACACGGAGATTGATTCGTCATGGCATCATTGTTCACTGCACTCGCATAATAAGTTTCGAAAAAGAGGCACAAAAGCGGAATTGTGTGTGAATTGAAACGCGGGGTCATCACTGTGATGTACTGGATACGCTATGATAAATAAATACCCGGTACATGCCACATTAACTGAATAATAAGCATTTATTACAGTTCACTTGATACATTCGGTGTACACAATAGTCGAGTCCAAACAATACCCAAAGGCCCGCGTGGGCTACCTAAAACTTCTCTCAAAGATATTCCAGTCCAGGTAGAGTCGATCTCAACGTCGCCACAGTGTGTTTGCATTTGTGTATATGTGTGGGTGTGTGTATTTGTTTACCTTCTTTTTTTTCCCCCAAGGTAAGTCTTTCCACTCCCGGGATTGGAATGGCTCCTTACCCACTCCCTTAAAACCCTCATCATTTCCTTTTCCCTTTTCTTCCCTTCTGCCTGAAGAAGCAACCAGGTTGCGAAAGCTTGTGTGTGTGTGTGTGTGTGTGTGTGTGTGTGTTTTATTTATGTTACTATCACTACCTGTGCTCCATCGCCTGGTAAGTAAACTTCAAGTACTTTTTCTATATATATATATAGAAATCGAATAACTTACCCAAAGAACAGGCTCGCAGATAGACACAAATAAAAACACGCACAAACAGAAGATACAAGCTTCTGTAACCGATGGCCCCTTCTTCAGGAAAAGAGAAAGGAAGGAGAGGAAAAAGGAAAGGATGCGGGTTTTAAGGGAGTGGAAGAGGAGTCATTCCAATCCCGGGAATGGAAAGACTTACCTTACGGGGAAGAAAAAGGTAAACAAGCGCGCGTGCACACACACACACACACACACACACACACACACACACACACGCAAACCACACCAAGGTAGACATTTGTAGAAAGCAAACAAGTTGGACAGAGATAACAGTTGAGACAGAGGCTCTGTCCAGAGAACCAAGCAAAGATGTTAAAGAATGTTGGGCGGGAATTTGAATTTAGCAGAGGTTGAGACCAGGTGGAGAATGGGAAGAGAGAATATGCTGAAGGGCAAGTTCCCATCTCCAGAGTTCTGAAAGATTGGTGTCAGTGGGAAGTATCCAGATAACCCGGATGGTGTAACACTGTGCCAAGATGTGCTGGCCGTGCACCAAGGCATGTTTTGCCACATGGTAATCCTCATTACCAACAAACACTGTCTGTCTGTGACCATTCATGTGAATGGACAGTTTGTTGCTGGTCATTCCCACATAAAACTCTTCACAGTGCAGGCATGTCAGTTGGTAAATCACGTGGGTGCTATCGCAAGTGGCTCTGCCCTCAATCGTGTACACCTTCCGGGTTACCGGACTGGAGTAAGTGATGGTGGGAGGGTGCATAGAGCTGGTTGAACAGCGGGGGCAGTTACATGGGTAGGAGCCGGAGGGTAGGGAAGGTGGTTTGGGCATTTCAAAGGGATGAACTAGACTGTTACGAAGGCTAGGTGGGTGGCAGAAAGATACTCTTTGTGGAGTGGGAAGGGTGTCATGAAGGATGGATCTCATTTCGAGGCAGGATTTAAGGAAGTGGTATCCTTGCTGGAGAGTCACATTCAGAGTCCAATCCAGACCCAAAAGTATCATTCCTACCAGAAATGTTTCCCTCTATATGTTGGTTTCATACTCATCTTTTCCTTCTCTGTCTTTTTTCATGGTGTGCCTTTCTTACTTCAATTTTGTACTTTCCTTTCCTTCCTTCTTTCCTCTCCTTAATGTATGAATAAATTCTGGTTGTAAAGGTTATCATTACATTCATATTCTGTTAATATGTATGCCTTACTTCTGCCTATCTATCAAGTGTGTATATTTTACTTTATGTATTGTGAATTATGACCTATTAATATGTGGTATTTAAATTTATTATTACCTGCTGTATTTCTGTTATGTCTACAGGGATATCATGGGGAAAGTTGATGACTATTATACAGATGCAGAGACCTCTTGTGGATGACTATATCTCAGAAAGAAGAAAGGTACAACCTGTTCGAGAAGTTAACATAGGGGACAGTGTCAACCCTTTTAGGGCTGAAATTGTGAAGCTAATTTGTGCTTTGCAGCTTACTGGTCGCTTAGCAGATACAACTACTGCATCAGGGGAAGTTACTAGGACAAATAATACAGTTGTAGATCCTTACGAAGTAAGCTTACACGATAATTGTCATCAGTCAGGTTGTGAAATTACAGTAAGTAAAAAATGTAAAAACAGTAAGTGGGTTGAGAAACATTTTGGAAAGGGAAATAAAATGCACAAAGAATCTGAAGATAAGCGTCTCCTCAACACTTATAACGATGCCGCAGTAGGACAGACCTGTGGTCCTTTTTCATTTACTTTCAATGTCAACAAGGAAGAATTAACCAAAAGTCATAAATCTGATCAGCTAAATGAGCCAAATATAGACACTACAAGTTACAGAAATGATTATAATTCATATCTGATAGCACGATATGAAAGTGAATATGGTGACGTAAACCTCTCAGGTACAAAAGATGGCGAGTTCACTGAGGTACATGATGAAGATGAAAAAGGTCAGTATGCTGAGCATAATATGTTTGAACTTAAAAAAAGCAGTACTAATGACCTGTGTATACATGATGAAGATAAAGAAGCTCAGTATGCTGTGCATGATATGTATGAACTAAAAAAAAGTAGTACTGATGACCTGTGTATACATGATGAAAATAAAGAAGCTCAGTATGCTAATCATGATATGTATGAACTAAAAAAAAGTAGTACTGATGACCTGTGTATACATGATGAAGATAAAGAAGCTCAGTATGCTGAGAATATGTATGAACTAAAAAAAAGTAGTACTGATGACCTGTGTATACACAATGAAGATAAAGAAGCTCAGTATGCTGAGCATGATATGTATGAACTAAAAAAAAGTAGTACTGATGACCTGTGTATGTACTCCAAAATTAAAAGTGAAAATCATATTGCTTCTAGCAGTTTGTATGATAATACCAGTCATAAGTTAGACAATGGCATTAATTGTGAACAAACCTTAGGTCAAAGTGTTCCCAAGGTATCACAGCATTACAGTCCAAAAATGTGCGAAACAGAAGAGGAACGGTTCTTGAGAACTAATTTATTTTCTACTAGTATCTGCGCAAATAGTTCTTCAGAACATTTAGCCCAGATGTCACATAAAAATGCAAGAGAATACACTCATGACAAAAAACAAGAAACAGATGAACAGAATAAGTCTCTTGGTGAAATAACAAATTCAAAAAGTTTTTGTGAGTTACATAGAATGAAGGAAAAATCACATTGCTACTCCCAAAAAGATAATATTCTTAATAACAAAACACTTGTGAGTAATGATGAGCTTCACTTACACCCAGTAGCAGGTTCACCATCACAACATGTTTTGAATGAAAGAACAAACGTTGCTAGAGACATTTTCAAGAATTATTCTTCACCCCTTGAAAATACTCCAGAATATCTCTTTCAAAATTTCATTCAGCCTGAAGATGAGAATAACATCCAGCTGCTGCTTGAGCATAACACCTCTTCTGAGCATAACTCACTACATTATAGAAGTCCTGATAAGATAAATGCAGTACTGGACTGTACCACAAAAGATACACAGGGAAATCAAAGGAGACGAAAGAGTCAAGAAAATAAAATGGATAAAAACAAGGAAACTAGTACTAATATACTGGAACATAGTGCTCAGATAGCAAAAAATTCACTTGGCAGTTCAAATGATCAGAAGGAAACTGTACTTTCAGTTGGAAGAAAAGAAGTTTTGCAAGAATTTCAACAAGTGAATGAGTTTCAACAGCACTTGAATGACACAACTGCCTCTACAATTACTGCTGGTAGCAACTATATCAGCACATCATATGTCAATAAAGCTGATTATGAATGTCAAAATGTGAACTCAGATAATCTGTTTTCCAATAAGAAGGTGTACTGGAGCTCTGTTGGTCTAATCATTGAGGACCTAATTGACTCAAATGTTCTACCTGTAGCAGGACACTCTGACATGACACTAGGGGAACCACAAGATTCAAAAGTTGACAAACAGTCTTCCACACTCTATGATGATGAAAGTACAAGAGATCAAATTATAGACTTTGAAAATACAAACTACTCTAGACCAGAAGTAAGCAATGTGACTGAAGACAGTTCTTTTATAACTGAACCCGATGTAGAGGGTTCTGCAGATGTGGCAGAAAAAGACAGATCCCTCTGTGGAAAACCAGTTTCGGAGGATACTTCTGCTAAAAGTGAAAACACAAAAAAATCGCAACAAAAAAGATCATTTTTTAAATCACTTCAGCGTTTCTTTCATCTTTCGCGAAAACACTGATTTACTTGTATGACTAAAAGATAGAAGTATAAAACATAAAAAGTGTATTTCAAAATCAGAAACTATTAAAATGCAAATTTTCTAAGAAAAAGTTTAATGGTGCAGAAAATACTGTAAAATGCTTCCCTTCTGTTTCATATTTGCCAATTCTGAATAACAAATATACTAATTCCAACAATAGGTCAAACATTACCTTTGTAGCAGCCGTAATTTATGTTTGTACAGTTACCAAATAATAGTGATATATTAATAAAGAGATGCAGTGAGACAGTATTTATCTGAGAATTGGTAGTTCTACACTTTTACAGGAGAAATTCTGTGATAGTTAAAAGTGGAGCAGAAAATCAGTAAAAGGTTAACGCACACAGTTAAGAGTGAAAAGAAAGTAGAAATAGATTGCTGCTCACCATAAACACACACCAGCTGCAGACAGACACAACTAAAAGAGTGTTCACTTAAGTTTTCAGCCAAAGCCTTCTTCAGATAAGAAGGGGAAACTTATATAAGTTATATATATGTGGCGTCTGTTCTTTCGGACATGTCCAAAAGAACAGACATCACTTTTGATCCTGCAGTTCTCATCTATTCATGAAGAGTAAAGGAAACTCATGCATTCTTATAGTCTTACATACACGACTGAATGTGCTGTTTTGATTCGAAGAGCTATCTGGAGGAGTGGAGGGTGGTGCAAGGATGCATGGTATGAAAGGGGGGGGGGGGGGGGAGTGCTGCATAGCAGAAAAAGTGTGGACTAAAAGTCTGTTGGTCCAGCAGTGGGAGACAGAGAGAAGTAAGAGGGAAATGGCAGTGGGAAGGATAGGAACAGAGAAAAGGGGAGGGGGAGACTGGTGGGTCTGATGACAGAAAGCAGAGCAAAACAAGAATGAGGCGGAGGGGGAAAGAAATTGTTGGATGGAGGGTGTGAGGAGAGTAGCTTACTGTAGGTTGGGATCAGGTTGATTGTGACAGTGGAGAATGAGCTGTAAGGATAACTCCCATCTGCACCATTCAAGAAAATTGGAGAGGATCCTGATGGCTTGGGCTATGAAACAATCATTGAAATTAATTATGTTCTGCATGTGGTGCCACAGAGTAGACTGCTCTTCTGTTGGCTATAATTTGGCAGTGGCCATCTGTACTCCATAAATCAGAGAGTACTTTGTGTACCATTGTCATTTCCTCCTTTTCCTTGTTCCAGTCAAGTATAGTCTGCAGGAAAATAGGCTCCCAGTATCCATCAGCACAATCCCTTTACTTTTATCTTCATCGTCTTTACTGTGAGGTGTAGTAGCAGGAAGCTGCATATTGATGACTGATAAACATTTGCTGTCAGGGTTTAGACAGTAGCCTGTACCTGTATGCAGAACATCTCTCTTGTAGTATCTACCATTGTAGTTGGCTGATAAACCACGTGATGCTTTTGTATTTGCTAAATGATCTGTAACAAAGCACATTGCTCTTTTTTTATCTTCTCTATCCATCTTTCAATCATATCAAATATGGACCACACAATGACAAGTAATATTCAAGTACTGGTCAAATAAGTGTTTTGTAAGCTACTTATTACTTGACAGATTAGACTTTCTAAAGATCCTACCAGTGAACCTCAGTATGGCATCTGCTGTATCTATTATTAATTTGATGTTATTCTACTTCGAATCATAATGTATGTATACTCCAAGATATTTTGTGAAAGTAACTGCTTCTGGTGATTGTAATGCAATCATGTGATCATACAATAAAGCATATTTTCCCGTGTTTCCACAATATGTGACATTTATATAGTTTGAGGGTCAACTTCCACGCTCTGCACAAGACATCAATATGCTGGAGATCTTCCAGCATGGTGCAGTAGTTTCCAGCATAGCAACTTCTTTGTATGCTGTAGCACCATCTATGAAAAGCCTCAAGGAAACTCTAAAATTATCTACAAGGTCATTTATTTAACAGTATCATTCCATAAGTCATGATATTAAGTTAATCATGCATTCTACTTTATTTTGGCATTAAGATACAATGCATTGATGGTTCAATGCAAATTGAGAAATCACTGTGCACTAATTCAAGATATGCCATAACTGCCAACACTATGGAATGTGAAAAGTAATGGTCCTATAACAATGCCTTTGGTATGCCATAAATACATTCACATCTGAAGACTTATCTCCATTGAGAATGACATACTGTGTACTGCGTATTAGAAACTCCTCAGTCCATTCACACAGTTGGTCTGACATTCCATAAATTGATAATTTGTTCATTAGGTGTCACTGCAAAATTATATCAGAACACGATCTGTAACTCAAGGAACATACCATCTACCTTGAACACTGCAATTGTTGGGTCTCATTGATGTTTCCTATATGGAATTTTTTCGGTCTCCAGTAGTTCATAATACATAAGCATAAAATTCATTATAAAATTCTGCTGCAAACTGACACCATAGATGTAGGCCTATAGTTTCATGCTTTCATTGTGGTTTATAGATAGTTGCAGTCATACCAATTAAAATGCTGTTCAATTGTTGCAGCAGAGCTTGTATATTACATGGCTGCTTTAACAAGTGGCATGGCCTCAGATGTGTTTTGGTGACAAGAGGGGTGCTCCTTTCTAGCTGTTTCTGTGAAGTTGTGGGCTGATTGGGAATGTGTAAGGATATGGCGTTGGAAATCTGTTTGAGGATTAGGTCCAGAGGATAATGCCTAACTGTGAAGGGCTTTGTGAGACCTTAAGCAAACTGAGCAAGGAAGTTCTTGTCACTACATACACACTGTTCTAGGGTGGCCAGAGTGTATGAAAGGGCGTTTTGTGTATGAAAGGGACGGCAGGCTATGATGGTGAATGGTGGGCTTAATATGAATGTGCAGATGGAGCCATGAGTGAGGACGTCAACATCTGAAAAGATAGCATGTTGGGTTGAAGAGGACCTAATAAAGCAATGGGAGAGAAGGTGTTGAGATTGTGAAAGAATATGGATTGAGTCCAGATCATGAAGTACCAATGAACCTGAACCAGACCATGGCTTTTGGTTTTTCATAAGTTTCATGTTCACATGTTTGTAGAGCTTATGGGACTTAACTACAGGGTCATCAATCCCTAAATTTACAAACTACTTGTGAACTAGCTTATACTAAAGACGGCACAAACTTCCATGCCCGAGGGTGGATTCGTATCCCCGACAGCAGTGGCTGTGCAGACCATGACTGGCATGCCGCAGACCACTCGGCCACTGCGGCCGGCTTTTGGAAGTTAGGAAGGTTTTCTGTAGATGGTCCATAGACCAATTGGCATACAAGGCTGTCTTGCTTGTACCTATGGCTATGACACAGACTTTTTTGTCTACCATCCCTTCAAATGAGAAGTAATTTGTGTGTCAGGTTATAGATAGTAACATGTATGTGGAATGAGATGTGATAAGTCTGAATGACATTGGGAGATGTAATTCTTCAACAGCGGCAAAACCATGGGCATTGGGAATTTTTGCATACTGGGAAGTGGCATTAAAACAGTGATGAATAGGGATACAGCAAGTAAAGGAGTGGTTACAGTGGAGAGTCAGTGATGGAAGTGGCTGGTGTCTCTGATATTGGTGGCCAAATTTTGGGTAATTTGTTGGAGGTGTTGGTCAATGAGCACAAAAAATCTTTGTCAGAGTACAATAACCAGCTACAATGGGGTGTCCAAGAATGTCGGATTTGTGGATTGTAGGGAGCAATTTGAAGGCAGGTGTACATGGTGTCACAGGTGTGAAGGGAAATGGAGTCTGGGCAGAACTTGAGGTTTCAGCAAGGTCTTCTGAGATGGGGTCACTCTGGTAGAGCTTGTAGGTGGAGTAGTCAGACAATTAAGAGAGGTCTAGTGTCAGATTTTCGCTAAAATTCTTGTCAACAGTGGTAAACCTTTGACTGCAGGGAAGGTGATTGGGTCACGATCTGTTTTAAGGTTGTTTATGGCTATCTCTTACTGAATGGTTTGTGTTCTCTTGAAGGGACTTGGGGAAGGTTGGTCAAGTGGTGTTTGAGGTGGGATGTTCCTAAAAGATGACCATGGGCTGGTTGTGTGGGATGGTGGGAGAATCAAGATGGATGGTGGTGGTATGAACTTGGAGAAACAGATCTTATTGTTGGGATCAGATTGGCTTTGTTCGGATGTAATAGTAGCGTTGTAGGAATTGGGAGCAGGCCAAAAGGATTTGACAAGTTAAGCATGGTTAAATTTAATTTAGGAGTGATGGAGAGGCCTTGGGTCATAACTGAAACTTCTTTGGGCTGAGAATTTTGGTGGAAAGGATAAAACATTGTTCTGGGATTTTGTGGAGTGGTTTTTTTTTTTATGACCAATTTCTACTCGTTTTCCTTTTCCCTAAGGTGCTGCCTTGCTGCACAAGTTCAGAAAAGCATCCCTTTGCTTGGTTACAACCCATTCCCATACTATTACTTAAATGCTGCCTAAGTTATGGAATCCACCTCCCTCTTCTCAATGGCTTAAATATAGAAATTCTCTTCTCTGGATCCCACACTTCTTTTCACAATGAAATTGACATTTTCAGATTCCATGAACTGATGATCAGAGTACTGCAAACACTCTATGACACAGACATCCTAGAAACAGCTCTATTCCCTTCACCACAATCATTCACACTATGTACATCACATCTATGAAATTGAATTCCTTGCACTCCAGCAACTGGAAGAGCATTTCAGGCACCACCTACATAAGTTATCAAGCCTGCTGACATCCTACTGCTACCTTGAGCAATTACTATCAAACTCCTGTTCTACCCAGGTGTTTTTACTCTCCAACCTCCCATAGTACCTAGACCCTGCCTAATTCACCTTCTCAACTTGCCAAATTCCACAAAACTTCATACCATCCCTAAAATGCACCAAACTCTTCGGTACACAGAAGTTTCAGTCCAAGGCCTCATCTTCAGTCCTGCACCTAATTTTAACCACGCTGGAGTTGTCAAAGATCCACTCTTCCTCTCCTGATCCTCGTAGTGGAAACAGTTTTGTGTCACCATTCCCTCCAACCAAAATCAAACTAATCTTCACATTGAACCCTGCCTTTCTCAGTTCATCCCACCATCAAACTATGGTCCACTCTTTCTCCTATTGAACCACCCTATTCTTTCCTTCCACAAATTCCTCACCTCCAACTTGGCCTCACTACACTTCCCCAGGTCTCTTCCAAAGCAACATTTGAGCAGAAGAAAGGACATTCCCCCCGAAAGCCTCCTCAACCTACATCCTCTGCCAGAATGATTGCATCCTGGAAGTCCAAAATAACCTCCAGTTCCTGCTGAAAGCCTTAGGCCCTCCCCAGAACCTCTCCCCTAGATCCATTTCTCTCCTCACTCCTATCACAACCCACACTCCTGACTTCTCCGTGGTCTTCAAATATCACAAACACACCTTAAACCAATTATCCTAAACCTAACTTTCCACATCAAAGATGCCAACCCCTTCCTTAACTGACTCACCACCATTCCCACCCCTTTACTTCCTAGATCCCTATTGATCACTGTTGACACCACTTCCCTGCACACCAACATCCCTAATGCCCATGTTTTTGCCACTATTGAACATTACCTCTCCCAGTGTCCATCAGACTTAAAACCTGCTACCTCATTCTACACACTCCTTATTAACTATATTTTAAAACACAAGTACATCTCCTCTGAAGGGATGATGCCAACCAGTTTATGAAGTATGCAGGAAGAATTCCAAAAATCAGGAACCCCTGCACTGTTTTCTGGAGCATTGGTGATATTTTTATCATATAGTTTTTGGGTCAAGACACCTTATTCTTATTCCTTCACAACCTCAAGAAATTCTCTCCCATCCACTTCATGAGATCCTCTTCAACTCAGAGTAATATCTTCCTGAACCTTCAGTTCCCATTTTCACCTCATTTGCCATTTTCCCTTTCGTGCTCCCTTGCACAAATTCAGAAAAGGGTCCCTTTCCTTGGCTAAGACCCACCCCCCATCTTGCCATCACTGATGGCTCCATCTCTACCTATATTCACATTAAACCCACCAACAGTATTTGAATTTCAACAGCTGCTAACCCTTACACAAAATAAATAAAAATAAAAAAAAGCTCCCATGCAGCCTAGCTGCACTTGAACAAGCATATATGCACTGATGAGAAATCCCTTGCCTTGTTGCTGAAGGTCTGACAAAAGGTCTTCACTGGCTCTATTCCACAGACCTAGTACTCAAAGAGATTTCCCATGCCATCTTGTCACACTTCCCCAAATCCTCCCCCTTCCTCCGAAAACCAGGTAAAAAGGAGAACCTCCATCATCACACAATACCAGATCAGACATACAAACAGAGCACATCCTTCATCAGGGCTTCAATTATCTGTCATCATGCCCTGAAATAAGGAACATCTAAACCAAGAACAAACGTACTCCCTGTAAAGTGCCATTCATTCACCCTCCCAAACTCTACAACATCCTAGTCCATCCATACCCTAGTCCCCATTCCTTGTCACAAGGACCATATCCATGTGGCAGACTTAGGTGTAAGTCCTATCCAGTCCAACCATTTAGTGCTTTCTCTTGCAGTCTTGACAAAAACTCATTCAACCCATAAGAGGCCAGCCACTAGTGAAAGCAGCCATGTCAGATAAAAAATCTGCTGCAAGTATTGCACAGCAGTTTATATTGGGGTAACTATCAAGCAGGTATCCATCAGCATGTATAGCCACCACCAAATTGTGGCCAAGAGCAGGGTAGATCACCTTGACATAACATGATTTCAGTGGCTGTTTTCACAACCTGGGTTCTTCTCTCCACCATCCACTTTTCTGAAATGTGCAGATAGGACTTGTCCAAAAAGCTTATCCTCCACTGCTGAAATTGTCCTGATCTCCATCTACAGTAATCTTCTGTCCGTACTCCCTTGACCCAACAGCTGCTTTTCCCTCTTCCAAATTCACATCCTGTCAGTGGCGGCACATCCTATGTGTTCACTAGTTCATTGAATTCCTAGAGAAAAGTGCATCATGAAGAAAAGTAAATAAATAAATAAAATAAAATGTGTTTTTAAACTATCATTCTTCATTTCGTTCTTCTATGAATCATATATGCACAGTCAAAGTATTTTTATCACATGAGAAACGTTTTACATCACGGAGCCATCACCTATATAAGTTGTAGCAAGGCTGCTTTATACACGCAGTTGTGGCTGCAGTGTTGCAATGCACATGTGCGACTGAGGTTCAAATTCTCTTCTGAACCCCCTGGAGGTAGCATATGGGCACTCCCACGGCAGGGAGAGGCGAGGGGAAATGCCGATTTTAACATTGGTGTTGGAGCTGGTACCAGCTCCTGACTACTCGAGCTCTGGCAGTTATGCCTTAATAGTCCTGAAGCAATACAATGAAGCTACTGCGCACCTCACTTTGCGCATACGCAAATCCTCCATGAAGGCAACATCTGTCCTTCGTATTTGTTTTTGATGCATTGAAGATTCATCAAAAACACATCATATTTGGTAAAATATCTTATAACTATAAATTAAAGACACATCAACTGTAAAAGCCTTCAGAAGATCTGATCATGAATAATAATGAATTCACTACTCTACACATAGCAAGAATAGCCGTGTGGTTATTGGCGTCACTCTGTGCTGTCGTAGGTAGTGGGTTTGACACTGACTGCAAGCAATTGTTTTACACCCAATCTTCTTTTTAACAGATATGGGAACAACAATGACTTTTGTATTGTTACTTTCCACATATACTGTGGACGTTTTTGCAACTGTGTTGCAATTTTGAGGGTAAATGACATTTATACTCTTCGTTGTAACAAATATTTAACCTTTGAAAAGATGTGGGGAAAAGCCCGAAGGTAGCTTGTCTCATCATCGTAAGATTACACTGTTAAGTGACTGTAACAAAATTAATCAGTTACTTCCTGTGTTTTAGTGTTTATGTGCATATTAATATGTTCTTAGTGTTTATTATCGAAGAAGAATAAACAACGTTCAGTACCTTTTAGAAACAAAATACTCAAGTTTAAGCTTGGAATAGAAGTATGAAATAAAGAAGCTTGGTAGACCGACACCTGAGCTTGAGTCAAAGCATGCGCAAACAAGCCAATGTAAGAGATTCTGCAGATCTTGTAACGAAAATATATCTAAGGGGAGGGGGGTCCAAGGCGCTTTCCTCTGGAACCACTAGCAGATGTGCGCCAAATTGTCTCTTTGGACACGGGGGGGGGGGGGGGGGGGCACCAGAACATTGATGTGCCAAGTGTGTGTGTGTGGTGGGGGGGGGGGGGCTGCCACTATCAAGATATGGCACTGAAAGAAGAGAGCCCCAGTCATCTGAAGCACCAGTCACCATTGCATCCTGTCACTCTTTTTCACTCTGCTCCCTGCCAACAAAACCACCAGTCTTTCCTCCTTTTGTGCTCCTCTCCCTTTCACTCTCTTTTTCCCCCTCCACCCTCTTCCCCATATAACTCGCAACCTGCTAACTACAGCCTTCAAAGATTGGTGTCATTGTCTCCAAGACCAAGTTAAGTGTTGTGGTGACTGACTCATATATCATAAGTCCTTTACTGCTGTCCAGATTGTTCTTCCGTTCAATGTAAGGATGGTTCATGCGTATATGACAATATTAATGTATGTGTATTTTCCCCCCTTTTATGAAGAATGCTTTGGGCAAAAGTTTGTGTGAACAGTCTTTACATCATGCGTGTCTGCTGCTTATCATGTCTTCTTTAAATGAGTATCGATCTATCCTTTTAACAATACTGTTGATAATCTGACTTGGACATTATATTGTTTGAGTAAACTTATACTTGTAATAAAATAAATAACAACAATAGATTGTGTCATTTGATGAATAATCCATTTATGACATGGTAACTTGGAAAAACTAGCTCAATTAGACATAAAATAAATTTATATTGGCTTGCCATTTTCTATACTTCAATGAATAGGCTGCAAAATTGGACCCTCTGAGAGCATCCCACCTAACAAACCTCAAAAATGTTAAAAAGTGTTTAGTTAGAATTCAGTCAACAGTAAGATGCACAAAGAAATGTTACAAAATTGGTTTTCATCCATAGCGTTGTGAAAGATCCACTACAAAAATGAACAAAAGATGGGGTAATATTATGAAAAGTGTAGATGGAGGAACTGGCAAAGACTCAAACTTTTACATTTACTTTAAATATATGAAAACATCAGCTTATATTAAATCAGATTTCATAACCCAATCAAATTCACCACACACACACACACACACACACACACACACACACTGTGATGTTACAACAACGTGCAACACCGTGGAGTGCACAGAGTGCTGGTTAGACAGCAGAGAGCGCCGAAAGTTGCGATGACTGAACAGGCAATTGGCCGCTGTGAGGCGGTGGGACGCCAAGCTTCACTTTAGCGGGCCACATGCAAATGGATAGCCCTCTGGCAGACGTGATGTCGGGACCAACTGCCATTTTTCCTGCCAAAAAACAGCATTGCCTTTATTTGAGTTACAGATTAGCTCATAGTGGCAAATGAAAGAGGAGATCAACTAGATTCAGATGATGTGTTGACATCATTTATATTAATTTTATATCAAAAGTTATTCAAAAAACTAATGTTCATTCACTTGGAAAAATCCAGAAGCTAAACTAATTGAAGTACAGTAATGAGCAAGGGCTCAAATGAAAGGTCTCATCAAGACACAAAGTTTGGTATAACCATATTATCTGCAACATTTATATTGCACAAAATAATGTATTTTTAAGGAGGAACAATAGTGACTTGTTAATAACAATTAATACAAAGATACACGAACAGCGAGGCAGTTATAAGTTGCAGGTATTATAAACACACATATTTTAATATTTTGTCATTGTGTAAACTAAATTATTTTGTTTATCGACAGTAATTTGTTTAAATTTATGAGCACAGTAATTCTGAACAGTCCATTGAAAAGAGGACTGGAAAATGTACCTAAGTTAAATATTTATTATGTGACAACCGAAAGACTTATTTATTGGTTATGCTGAAGATAGTAATTTGTTTAAACTTAAGATTTTGGGGGTATTATTAATGCTAGAACTTAAAGTAAAGTAAGTGTTTGCATTAGAATCTTAGCAAGCATCTAACGATGGCATCATATCTACATTTCAATCATTATTTCAATATTTACACTACTGGGAGAGCCACTGAACCTCGTTAGGGGGACATATTACTGGAAAGAACCCACATGTGGTATATAAAGATGTGCCGTGAGCGACTCACGATCAGTCGACGGCAGTTCAGTCTTGATGCCAGATGTGTGTCGCAAGTGCATTGAAATTGAGTTGAGACAATTGTGATGAACATAACTGCAGAATCCACCATGCTGGACTGAAATATTTCGGACCTATCTGGACTTTGATTTTTGAAACAGTTATTGGAACTCAAAAATTTTTCATCACATTCTGAATTGGGTTTTTTGGATAGAACAATGAACTGTAATAGCAATCATTTTAGGAACATTATCCAAATGATTAAACATTCATATATCTATTTTGTTAGCACTGTCACAACACACACACACACACACACACACACAGACACACACACACATAGAGTGTATTTGAAATGTATGTAGAAAAAGAGAGTGCTGGTAGAATGGATTATAACGAACATATTTCACATGGCAGCCCATGTATGCAACCCCCAGCATATGGCATTGGGCTTTATTGAATAGTGTCATGCACCACCAAGAGGGTAAGCACAAAACATGCCATCCATGTCGTCACAGTAGTGGGTTGCAGGGCAACGTCTTCAATGTATTTGTAGCAGCAGGGTAAATGAGAAGGTGGGTTGAGGTGTTATAACATTTATTTGACAATAGTTACAAAAAGTGCTTGAAAGTATGACCTACTTGAATGAACGCTGTGCAATGACACTGCTGTGATTGTCACACTCTTTCAGACATTCCTGGAAAGGTGAATGTTGCATTGTTGGCAGCTATAATTCATGCTATGAACTTTTGAATGGGTATTGTAAACAACAGATTTTAGGTTGTCAGAAGAAGAAATTAGTGGGCAACAAGTTGGGGAATGTGCACGCCATGCCACTGGCACACTGCCCTCTATCCAGTTCTCACCAAAGGTTTCATCCAAATGCATTCGCACTGCATGTGCAAAGTGCACAGATGCAGCATATCACATTTACTGTTGTACATTGAGTGAAGCATGTTCCAATAATTCGGGCAGAGTTCTCATAAAAAGGTTAGGATGATGTTTAGGTTCAGTCACTGACTCAGAATGTATGGGCTACAGTGGCGGACTATGGCTGTTGGAGGCCCGGGGCAGCGGCAACAAAATAAATAAATAAATAAAAATAAAAATAGGCTCTATAGTGATAACTGAAATGAGTCACATCATGTAGAGCTTCATGCTCTGCAACAGGATGGTCCAGCTGTCTTGTGCCTACAGTTTGACAATGGCCATTCACGCAAAGAATCTGCTTGTCATTGGTTATTCTGACATAGAAGGATGCACAGTGGTTGTAGCTCAATTTGTAGATCACATGACTGCTTTTATGGGTTTCCATGCCTTTTATGGGATAGGAAATGCCTGTAACTTGTAAATCCCACTTCGTGGGCTTCTCTCAATTGTAGCACTTGGAATTTGTCCTTTGAATCCTACTGTGCTGTCATCTATAGCCACATTTCTAAATATTCAAATGTTTGTAATGCTATGGGGACCACTATGTTTGTCATCAGTCACTAGACTTACAAACTACATGAACTAAGTTAAACTAACCTAAGGACAACACACACATCCATTCCCTAGGGGAGATTCGAACCTCTGAAGTGGGAGGCCGCGTGATCTGTAACGTGATGCTCCAGACCCCTCGGCTACTCCCACGCGGCGTAGCCACATTTCTTTTTGGTACATAATGTTCTTTGCATTTACTGTTGATATACTCACTAACGTTCTTCACTGTGTTTCCTCTCGTACATTGAGTTCCCTGAGCTTTGATAGGAGGAACTAAATTCAGCATCCAAAATATTTGAAAAAGTTCCATGAAAATTGGAGTTAACTGTAGCCAGTCTTCTGTGAAAAATTCAATTAAATCTGCCTTCAAATTCAATGCCATGTTCAGTAGAACACTAAGAAATACGTTCAATTCTTCACATGTAACATCCCTCCATGAGTTCCATTATTTAATGTTTTGTAACTTGCATCACTTTTTGTATCTTCTCTTTAACTTATGAATTTGTAGCATTCAAAATTTCACTGAGAAAATTGGATGTAAAGAAAAGTTGAAGATATTCAAGTTTGGATTTTGGTCAAACACCACAAGGAATGACAAAACCATGTTGCAAGGAAACTATGTGAGAGCATTGTCATCATCACATAGGTTCTTTCTCTTCATCAATTTCCACTGCGTCAGCAGATTCAGAACAAATTATATTGTCTCATTGAAATGGAAGCAGGTTTGAATTCAAAGGCAGGGTTGTCAACTGAACGCAGTACTTACACTGAAAGCAGATTTATTATGAACTGAAACATACATGCAGCACTGACTGCCTCTTGGGCAGAGTGCTCTGCTATTTATACACAGACAGATTGTACCAGAAATTAGAAGAATAGTTAACATAAGAAACATGTAGAACATTCTGGAAATCATAATTACAGAGAAATAAATGTTTGCCAGTGGATGGAATTGAACCAGCAACCTTCAGCACTGCAATCAGTGATGCTATCCATTGCACCACACCAGCAGTCGGATAACTTGCGGTCTTGTGGCATTGCTCCTCTCCTGAAAAAAACAGTGATTGACTGTTAGGTTCACTTTGGAGCCAGCTGCAATGTCCTTTATCTTGATCTTGTCATGGTTCCTCTGTATGGCAGTTCTGGAGAATCCTTCCCTTCTGCATGATATTGACAACAAACGTTCCTGTTGTGGCTTCATCAGTATCATTACAGTCCTTACAGCCCTTGAACAAGAGGCCAGTTTCACCTATCTGCTCTTCAGGATTGTAGTAAGGCTTCACGCGGAGGACATGAACAATGTCTCTTTTTTTTTTTTTTTGTTTCGACAACGGCTCATAATCTTCGACTTCATATGCGACATCTGACAGGCAGCGTATGACAAAATACAGACCAAAATATCGCTTAAACAACTTTTCTGATAGCCTAACTTTCCATACAGGGGTAAAAATCCATACCAGATCTCCTGGGCTTTACACAACAGGTCAGTGCTTGTCGTTATACTGCTAATGGTCTTTCTCCTGGGCATCCAGTGTCCGTATGTGAGCCAGCTGTCTTGCTTCTTTCACCCTGGTGATGAGCTGTTTCACATAGTCATCCTGAGTGTTGTCCGGCTGGAACAGGAACAGCATATCCATTGTTGTCTCAGCTTGACAGCCATGGAGCAGGAAAAACAACATGAAGCCTGTGGTGTCTTGTCTTGTGGTTTTATAAGCGAATGTCACAACTGGCAGTATTGTATCCCAGTCCTGCTGCTGAACATCGATGTACATCAACAGCATGTCTGCTAACATCTTGTTAAAACGTTCTGTAAGACCATTTGCTGAGGAGGGTTGTATGCAGTTGTCATTCTGTGGACAATGTCGCAACGTCATATTACCTCCGATACTAGTTTTGACTGGAATACTTTTCCATGATCAGATATCATCAAACGTGGTGCTCCATGCTTCAAAATAATGTCTTCTACAAGGAATTTTGGAGCTTCTGCAGTCGGCACAGGTTTGGTGACAGCATAGCATGTGAGGTAGTCAGTGCAGACTATTATCCAGCAGTTACCAGTTGTCGACTTCGAGAACCTCCATAAAAGGTTGATTCCACTTCAGTGGAATGGAGCTGCTGCAGGTGGAATTGGTACGAGATGCTCTGGAGGTAATTGCGGCACATGCTTCTGTCACTGGAACTCTTTACAGTGACTCACATAGTGTTTGAAAGATCGGTAGAGACCTTTCCAGTAATACCTGAGTCTGATTCTGTCTAGGGTCTTCACGAATCCCAGATGATTGGATTTTGGAACATTGTGGAAATACTTGAGAATAGCTGGCTGGAGATGAGCTGGAACGACCAGTAGCCATTTGAGGCCCAGTGGATCAAAGTTGCTCTTATACAATGCCCCCTTCATAAGTTGGAACTCTCCATTGCTCGGTTCTCCTTTCTCCAAGGCCTCTATGGTTTTTAATAGTGCTCGATCTTTCATCTGTTCAGCACCTAATTTGGTGAGGGTCAAAATTTCATTCATGCTGTTATGTTCCACTAATCGATTTTTTGGAAGGCAGTCGGCATCCTTGTGTTTGTGCCTGTTCTTGAATACCACTGTGACTTCGTACTCTTGGAGTCTTAATGCCCATCTTGCTAGTTGACCTGATGGATCCTTCAAGCTAGTCAGCCAACACAAAGAATGGTGGTCTGTAACAACAGTTTGCCAAATAAATATCGCTGGAACTTGTTGATAGCCCAGATAACTGCGAGACATTCTTTCTCTGTTGCAGAGTAGTTTATTTCGGACTTTGAGAGTATTCTTGATGCATGGGCTATCACCTTTCCAGCACCCTTCTGAATTTGCACAAGCACTGCATCAGTCCCATACCCACTTGCATCAGTGTGAAGTTTGGTTTCCGCATTCTTATTGTATAAGGTTAGAACTGTTTCGGAAGTTAGAACCTGCCTTAAGTCCTCAGAAAGCTCTTTCTTTTGTCTCATTCCAGCAAAACTTGGTGTCTCCCTGCAGAAGTTCTTGCAATACATACCTTATTGCAAAATCCTTTTATGAAATGTCGGTAATATGAGCACAGCCCGAGAAAACTTCTCACATCACGAATGTGTTGAGGAGTTGGAAATTCTGTGACTACCCTTACTTTATCTGGACACCACCCCCATAGACTAGGTGCACCAGGATTTTTATCTCTTTGGCAACAAAGAGGCACTTCTTTGGATTGAGGCAGAGTCCTGCAGTCTGAACACACTTCAACACAGTTGACAGGCGACTCAGATGTTCTTCAAATGTTTTCAAGAAAATGACAATGTCATCTAAATAGCAAAGACACCTTGTTCACTTAAGGTGTTGCATTCGAATGTGGCCAGAGCATTACATAATCCAAAAGGAACTACTTTGAATTCGTAGAGGCCATCAGTTGTAATAAAAACCATCTTTTCCCTGACAGCTTCGTCAACCTTGATTTGCCAGTAACCTGTCTGCATGTCCACAGTTGAGAAGTACGTAGCTCCTTTCAAGCAGTCTAAGGTGTGGTCAATGCATGGCAATGGGTAGACATCTTTCTTTGTGATTTTGTTCAGCCACTGATAGCCGACACAGAATCACCACATGCCATCATTCTTCTTTACGAGGACCACCAGAGATGACCAAGGACTCTCTAAAGGTTGAATAAGGTCATCATGCAACATCTCCTCCACTTCCTCCCGAATTATCCATCTCTCAGCTGGTGACTATACGAATGCTGGCTAATTGGTAGATGATCTCCAGTATTGATACGGTGCCATATAATGGGCCGTTTCATCTGACTTTTCTTCTGCTGGAGTGTGAATTTACCCGAAAATTGGTGTAGTATAGCTAACACCCACTGACATTGTTCCTTGGTCAGTCCGGCCCCTATTGTTAGTTACACAGTTGTTTCCTCCAGAGTGTTGTCTGTACTAACAGCAGACCATGGGTCTTCATTGATGACATTGAGCTCACCGTCCTGGATTGGTTCAGCTGTCCTGATACATATTCCTCTGGGGATAAATTGTGTGCCGCAGTGGAGTAGCCGAGCGGTCTAAAGCGTCTCGCTGTGGAGCGCGCAGTTACTCGCCGAGGAGGTTCGAGTCCTCCCTGGGGCATGGGTGTGTGTGTTGTCCTTAGGTTAGTTTACCTAGGTTTAAGTAGTTTGTAAGCTACGGACTGATGACCATGCAGTTTGGTCCGATAGATTTACAACATAAGATAAGTTGTGACTGCTCATGATCCAAAACTCTCCTCGACCACCGGTAATGCTTATGATAGCTGCTGGTATGTAAATTTCTTTTGTGAGCCTAATAAACTTTTTACTACCAACAAGCACTTAACAGTTTAACCAGTCATCTGTGTTTGTGACTGGAACTCTTCTCATTGTCAACAGCAGGATCGTCACATTGTCAACAGCTAATAACTTCCCAGAAATTCTCTATTGTGTGTACCTGTTCGAACAATTTCCTCAATTTACAGCTCAGATTTTTCCATAGCCAATGATAGCTTGGGATGCCTGAAGGAGGTCCCATCCAAGGATGACATTATGACGACATTCTGTTAAAATGACAAATTCAAATGGTTGGGTCCTGTTGTTGATAGTTATTCTTGCGCAAAAATTTAATGCTGGCTGGACGTACTTCCTATTTGCAACCTTCAGCACAGTCGCTCCCGTATCACAGAACATTGTTTCTTTAGTGTGCAGCAGTAATTATCTGACAATACAGAGAAAGAAGCTCCTGTATCAATCAGTGCCCGGACAGGTTGGCCATCAATTATGACATCGATGAGATTTCTCGACATTTTAGCAACTGTTGTCCATGGAGGATTTTCATCTGTGGCTGCCTCACCTCTGTAGGTGATCGCCTCTCTTAGTTTGCATGGGTGCGGCAGCTAGGAGAGCAGCTGGTATCTGTACGGCGACAGTGAATGGCAGTGGCATGTCGGGGAGTGACCTCGGCCAGGGTACAATGATGGGCTTCTCCCCATACGTCGACTGAACTCATCAGCAGGTGACTGCCTGTGTTAGAACTGCTCTGATGGCTGATATCTTGCAGCAAAATAAGCATCAAATACTTGCCTTCTCTCTCTGCAGTAGCGTACGACATGTTCAGGGCGCTCACAGTGGAAACACAATGGTGTGTTGTCTTGTCCTCCAGACTTCTGTTCTTCTGCGGGGCTTCATAGTTGCTGGGGAGTTGGTTGTGGCTGTGTCGGCCGATTCATATGCTGCTGTTTGGTGGCTGCATCCTAAGTCATAGCAGGGCGAGGCCATTCTTCACGTTTAGTGCGATTGGCAGGGCAGACAGGAGCTAATGTCTGAAATACCTCTTCCTTAGTGGTGTCGGCTCCCTCATGACTTACAGGGCTTACATCCATGGCCATAATCTGATGCTCTGTCAATCTAATAGTCCCGGCTGCCATAAACTGTTGTAATTCTTCTCTCACAATTTGTCGTATGAGAGAAGCAAAGTCATGCTGGTCTTCCACAACAGCCATAGGGACTACATTAGGGAGTCTGTCATACTTCTTTCGTCCAATCCTCCTTTGTTGCATCTCTTCAATACGCTGGCACCACTTGATGAACTCTTCCGTCCTAGCGACGTCTTTTATCAGAAGAGCTTGGTACATGTCTTCTGGAATGCCCTTCATCAGGTGTGTGATTTTGTCAGCCTCAGTCATATCTGAGTTAACTTTGTTACATAGGGCCAAAACATTCTGTATGTACGACTGTATCGGCTCACCATGTCGTTGGACCCAGTTCTTCAGTTGTTCTTCCGCTGAGTGGATTTGTCTTTGGCGGTCTCCAAACATCTTCTTAAGTTCCATCTGGAACGTTTCCCAGTCATTCAGCTTCTCTTTTTTTGTTTTGAAACCATTGATAGGCTGTTCATCTTGGTAGAAATAAATGTTGGCCAAGCACATTGTATGATCCCACCTGTTATACTTGGTGACTCAGTGGAACCCTTTTAGCTATTTGTTGGGGTCCTGTCCAGCATCTCCAGAAAACACTGATGGGTGTCTGATGTGCATCTGGCTTACCGCTGGTTTCATGTCCATGGGCCTTCTGATGATACGGACATTCCGAAGGATGTACTCGGTATATCCCTTGTATTCCGGTTGTAGTCCATGTAAGCGACAGCTTTTACGTTACCTAATTGGAGCCTTGGTGATGCAACTGTTGCACAAGATACCTGGCGCTTCCACCAAACAATGTCACATTGAAATGGAAGCAGGCTTGACATCAAAGGCAGGGTTGTCAACTGAACACAGCACTTATACTGAAAGCAGGTTTATCACGAACTGAAACATCATGCAGCATTGACTGCCTCTTGGACAGAGTGCTCTGCTATTTATACACAGACAGAATGTAGCAGAAATTAGAAGAATAGTTAACATAAGAAACATGTAGAAATTACAAGTGAACATAAGAAACATGTGGAACATTCTGGAAATGATAATTACAAAGAAATAAATTTTTGCCAGTGGACGTGATTGAACCGGCAACCTTCAGCATCGCAGTCGGTGATGCTATCCAATGCGCCATGCAACAGTCGGATAACATGAGGTCTTGCGGCAATATTAGTGCAAATGGTGGAAATTTCGTCCCAGTCACTTTTATCACTAAATTCTCCTTCATTGTCGATATCTTCAAGAAGCCTCCTACCAATATCATCATCACTTAACACATATTCTGCAAGCTGTTATCATACTAGAAAAGTGAAAATGAAACCCACTTTAGCTGTAAGATCAACACACTAAGTGCTGCCATGTGCCTATCAAATGCCAATAATGTAGCAGACAGAAAGCTTAATAATGGAAATGTGTCAGGCACCGACAGACATTGGAGCCATAGAGAAAAACGTAATGTCAGACATAGTCCAATAGTGGTTAATTAGCACCTGTATATTTATGTCTGTATTATTGTACAATTAAATCATTACTCTTATTATTGTAATGGTTAGTCCTTAATGGATTAAGTTTCTTGTAAAGAAATGGAATTAAATTGGGTTTTTCAAAACACTGTATTAAAACATAATTTGTACAATAAATGGATAACTCTTTTCTTCTTTATTTACTATTGTGTAAATTAGGAAAAACAAAACAAAAACGGATTTTAATGTAGGTAACATTTATTACAACCTTGTATTGTATAACCAATACAATTAAAAACACACATTTTATTCACACATATCAAATAGTTTTATCCTGGTAGAAATACTCTTACCTTATCGTGAATGATGTTATTGGGCATACACATATATCATTTATGTGGGCTGAAATAGGTCTTCCGTGTGGACAGTAATAATATTCATCAAGAAGTTATGTAACAATGATCAGCCTCTAGGTTCTTCTGGTTATGGTGTGACAAAGTAGCACCTACTTGAAATTATCAAACAACTTACAGGCATGCTGCCAAATTATATCATTGCCCAGCACTGATATTTTGACAGGAGTACATCCTGCCATTCTCAAGGCACAACTGCACTGAAGGAAGCAATGTGCAGCACATTCAATACCTCAGTTTCAAAAGGGTACACAAGGAAGACAACATACACACAGTACAAGTAACTGCAGAGTCAACACAACCAAATATGACCAACATCAGAAATATCAATAGGTGAGGCATCATTAATTCTATTACTCTGATTTTTGATGAGGAACAGGGCAGGATTCCAATTAGAATTCAAACAAAAATCCAGCATCTCTATTTATAAGGTTGCTTGCTAGTTTAATTTCAACAGCTCCCTTAATAACAATACCCTAACAGTTGGAAGTGAATGTCAGAATCTCAGTGTTGTGGTAGTCCATAGGATGACCAGTGCCAAGACAATGTTCTGCTACAGAGGATTTGCTCGGTTGTTCTAAGCGTGTGTGATGCTTGTATTCAATACACCACTCTTCCACAGTCCTGATTGTCTGACCAATGTATGACATGCCACAACTGCGAGGAATACAATAGACACTAGCCTTATGCAAACCAAGATCATCCTTTACAGAACCTAACAGGGTCTTTACCTTAGAAGGTGGTTGAAAAACACATTTCACATAATATTTCCAAAAAATACAACCAATCCTTTTGGAAATGCTTCCTGTTTAAGGCAAAAAGGTCAAGATTTAGGTGCCATTTTCTTACTGTTGTCACTCACCTGTTGCACAGTAGGCTGACAACGCAACGCCTTGTTGAGGTCCTTAAAGGATATTGGTTTGCGTAAGACTGGTGTCTATCTTATTCCTTGCAGATGTGGCATGTCATATATTGGTCAGACAATAAGGACTTTGGGAGACAGGTGTACTGAACACAAGAGTCAACCATGCTTATTACAGTCGAGCAAATCCCCTGTTGCAGAACATGTTGTGGCGACGATCGACCTGAGGTCGATATCGACCATGTTTATAATATCTTGGTGATGTATGCTCTTTGGTACTGGTGCCGGTTGGCGTCAGTTCTCTATGTACATGGCTATGGTTAGCATCAACCACGAGGAGTAAGTTAGTGCATGAAGGACATTTGTCGGGATATTTCCAACCAACCTGATCACTATCTCCTTTAATGTCTTGGCACCCGTCATCCTATGGAATACAACACAAAGATCCACCTACTGGGATAGTGTTACTAAGGAAGCAGTTGAAATAAAAACAGCAAGTAACCTTATAAATAGAGATGGTGGTTTTTGTTTAAATTCTGCTTGGAATCTGGCCCTTCCTCTCTTCAAAAAACACAGGGACAGAATTAATGCTGCCCCACCTGTTGTTTAATAGTTTCTATCGATATTTCTGATGTTAGTCATCTTTGATTGTGTTGACTCTGTGGTTACTTCTACTGCGTGTGTATTATCTTCCTTCTTTACCATTAAATTTACTTAAATTTATTTGCACATTGCTTCCTTGAGTGCAGTTGTGACTTGAGAATGGCAGGGTGTGCTCCTGTCAAAATATCAGTGGCAGTCAATGACATCACCTTGGCAGCATACCTGTAAGTTGTTTGAAAATTCATTATGTCAGGAAACGTTTTATGTTTCATCTTCTTGAAGCATTACAGTCAGCTGTGCCACTCTTTAAGTGGCAGCAATTTTTATGTAGCCTAGGCCAAACCACTTATTCTCCAATCATTTTTGCAGAAGCTCTGATGCCTGTTATGAAAAGCATTGAAAAGTGTTCATCACTGTTTCATTGGAATGGAAGGGTGAATCTTCTTGCCAGAAATGTCACACCATAATTTGTGAGTCATACCTTTGTACTTTTAGATGCTCTAGGTGCAAAGCTGTTGACTCAAGATTCTCCCAATAGCATAGAAGGAAATACTCCATTTCTTGTTCTGCTACCATAGCCGCCTAAATAATTACAATGACAGATGTGCAGTTAAGAGGGAAGCAGTCGCACACACTGTTATCCTGACCCGAAACATGTTGGATGTTCATATAACACTGGATGATGAAATTGACTTTTTGACTCTTATGCAATGAATTAAGTTCCATCACATTCTGGAAAATGGGGACCTTAGGATTCATAAAAATAATAAAGGTATTTCCCTCAAGCCACAGCCAGAAATTTTTAACATCCAAATACATCACAAAAAGCTCCTTGGCAGTGCACTCCACTTTTAATACTGCTGATCCAAGCCTCTCAAAAAGAAAGCCAGTTGGTGGAGACAATTTGTAAGATTGTGGCACACAGTGTAGCTCACATCTACCACCAAGGCAGCAGGTGCATCCACAACAGGGTGCGTTAATAGATTGCATTAACTTATGTACATTTAGGCATCAAATGCATTTTTACCCTTCTCTATCCAAGGAATCTTGGATCCCTTTTGTATTCTGGCCAGTCAGGAATTTGTTTACTGGGTTTTGAAGTGTCCAATGCATGCAACAAATGTCCCCTGTAATAGTTCAGGATTCATATGAAATGTCAAAGACCTTTTAATGTTGAAACCAGAAGTGTCTTCATGATATTGTTGACCTTTCTTGATTTGGAGTAAGGGGGAGGGGTACTCTAGCCATATGGCCAAGAAAATACACCTGCTCTCAACTTTTGAACAGCTGACATAAATGCCTTAAGTGTTCCTCTCTGGCATTAGAAAATACCAAGACATTTTCTATGTAGGAAAATACAAATGAAAATCTATGTAGAAATTCATACATGAAAGACCTGCCATGCTATAACAGCATTTGTTTTCAGAGAGTCCAACAGGATTAGTCACTGCAGTTTTTTTGGGTAGTTGGTTGGTTGATGGGAGGAAGGGACCAAACAGCTATGTCATCAGTCCCTTTAGCTCTGAATGGGATGCAAGCAAAGATGTAGTCCAGCTAAAGACATTCTGCCAGGAAAACATGGGAAACGAAAATGGAATTAAAATCAATTATACCAACGGGACTGAAACTGACATAAAAAATAAAATTCTGCTATGCACATCACTACAGCTCTGTAAGTATGCTACTTTCGAGTCCTCCCTCTGATATGGGTGTGTTTCGTCCTTAGCATAAGTTACTTTAAGTAGTACTAGGAACTGATGACCAATGTAGTTACCCTTATATTTAAAAACATTTGAACCCTTTTTGCTCCAAATCCTACTCCTCACAGAAAGACCTGCAAACCCATCCAAACTGTCCAAGCATCAGCAGTAAAATCTTATAGCTGAGAATAAAATCCACTTTCACGGAGAAACCCTAGGACCGAGTCAACCACTCATGAATCATCCAGTAAAACTAAAGGCAAATTCCATATTTGGCATGGAGTGCCAAGAGGAGCATGCGACCTTCCTATCAGTACTCACCAATAAGAATTGGGCAATACATAACTCAGGGTAGTAAAAGTTTATGGCTCGTTGTCTCTGTTCATAGGGGTGAGTTATAAATGTCAGCTTCTATGCCCTAAACAGCTACCCAATCTGTTTAAACAAGATCAATAATTAATCTGTATTTTAGCCAGTCTATCAATATGCAAATGATGACATGAAAATACATTTAACAAACATAAATTAAACCTCTGAATGACCAACAAAATGGATTCTAAGACTCACTCACGAAGTAATTGTTTATAAATGGAGATTATTACTCTTATTAGACATGAAGCACAGAGGTGGTCCTACTTTGTACATTGGTAAATAACTAAATATTTCCCCAATTATTGTTCATAAGTATTACACGCACTCGAGAGTAAAAGTTCCAAATTATCACTTGTAAGTTAGAGTAGTCTATCGAACTTTGCAGTTCCAAGTTAATCCGTGATAAAAGTATTTGTTGTAAAACACAGTTTTTCATTACACGATTGCTGAATTATCACAGTTCCACAGCCCTACTACCATGCATAGTTTATAACTTTTCAAGCAGAGACTAAGTTCTGCAGTCACAGTCCCGTAAATTTTCAAAGTCCACACATGCCTATCTCTTGAAATCACAAGTTCGTAACGCGGCTTCAGACCGCCCAGCATCACAACCTTTCACTACCACGTCCTAGTTACGAAACCCTTCCCAAGCGTTCGAAAGCATGCTCTCCCCGCTCCCAAAATTGTATCCTTCCGCACATTCTAACACCTCATCTTTAAAATACAATTTCCCTTCCAAAATATTATACATTTGAATATCACAGAATTAAATGGTCTGACCACCTCCCTACAAATGTTGTTTACATTTAACAAACAAATATATATTTAACAATATGAAAAAATGGTTGAGACTGAAGCTCTTTGCTCAATAGTGTCTCACTGTTCAAATATACTGCCACCACCGAAAAATAGTTACACTATTAATATTTAATTTATCATGCCTTTTTATGTAAATATATTCAGTTCTTGTCCACAAATACATATAATTGTTAACATATAAATTATCTGCTGTGTATCTACTATTTTTAGTCAGCTATGAAATATTTAAGTGGCAGTCTACAACATAAAACGAACGTTACTAAGAATAATATTAAATATAATAAAATACATATATAAATGTAATGCACTTTGCTGGGTTCCTGTTTTGTGTTTCTGTGGTGGAATCTATGTTCTGACACAAGAATATTATTACCTCAACGAATAGCAGATAAGGGAGTAAAATAAAGTTTATTGAAAGAATATGGAAATAACGTGGTACATCTTTTTAGATAGGTAGCATGGTGCAATGCCGCCCGTTTGCCTCTTAAATTGTTACCCTAAACACTATGTATCAATAATTGTAAATATAAGTCTTGTAATATTATTATTATAGTACTGGAATTTGTCAGCTTTTTATCTGTAAGGAATATTGAAAATGTAATTACAGCGTTTGATTCTCCCAAGGCTCCTGAATCCATTCATATAATTATATTTGCCATATGCTCAATCCCTTATTTTATATGGATTTTTAGAATAATGTGTGTGGCTACATTGTATTTCAGATGCAAAGTGGAATAGCCACCCCCGCTCAGCCAAGAGCATGGTTTCCAGCTTCCGAGCACATTAGAAAAACCCTGACTACCTCTCCATTCACTAGGTTCAAACTGTTAGCCGGCTGGCTGGGGAACCCAACAACCTGGCAAAACCTGCAGTTCACATGGAAACAATCAGCTTTCCCCCTGTATCTGTAACATCACAAGCGGACATTCCACTAAGATATAAGCTACAGATTGCAGGGCTCCACAACTACAATGTATGGGAGGCTCATTGTGCAAAATAAAACTATGGGTCAGCCTGGAATGTGTCTACATCATTCTGGCAGAGAATGGCATTCCATACCAATGGGAGATGTACGACCAGCAACTTTCGAGCCATCAATGCAGAAGATTGTGGCACCATAAAATTCTTCAAGTACTGGGAGCAACAAATGCTGGAAGTTTATTGGAGAGGCTTTTGGACCTTGGAGAGATCCAACCGGATTCGTGGCAGGGCACCATCGAAGGGGATATGGTATAGCATGGTGCATACAGTCAGGGGAAGGGAGATAGAAGTCCCTGCATAGGGAAGTGAGCTGCAACCCAATGGGCAATCCCACTCGAGGGGGGGCTATTAGGAGATCAAAACCTATTGCCTGCAAAAATAACATGATATGTAGGGGTGAGTAGAGAATTGTCAAATGGCAATCATGTAGGACAGCAAAACATGATGCCACCAACTCTGATGAAGGAGGATTCTCGATTCGGCAAGGAGACTGGTCTGGAAGGCACCCGTAAGCAAGCGGATACCACAGTGGTGAACTGGGTCTAACAATTTCAGGGCAGAAGGAGCTCCCGAGCCATAAATCTGGCACCCATAATCTATAGCACGAGAGATATGAAGAAGTGTTGCACAGTCTGCATCCCAGAATGAGTTGGCTAGGAAATGGAGGGCATTAAGCTTTCACATGCAGCTAGTCTTCAGGTGGCAAATATGGGGCAGCCAAGTCAGTATATATATTTTTTTTAATATCAAAAATGCATTTCCCTCATTTTAGAAGAAGAGAACTGAAAACCATGGGAGAGGGCCACCAAATGGCACCTTGGAGCTGGCGTTCAGCTGAGGCTACCAAGAGAAAGTCATTGACCTGTAGCGCAGGAGTGTCCAGTGGCCCAACAGAGCTCATTACTCCATTGATGGCAAATCAGAGTAAGTTGTAATTTGCGGCTGTTTTCTGATGATGCTGTGGTGTATGGGAGTGTGTCATCTGTAACTAACTGTAATAGCATACAGGATGATTTAGACAAAATTTCTAGTTGGTGCGAAGATTGGCAGCTAGCTCTCAATGTGGAAAAATGTAAGGTGATGCGCATGAGTAGAAAAAACAATCCCATAATGTCTGAATACAGCATTAGTAGTGAGCTTCTTGATGCTGTCGCGTCGTTCAAATATCTAGGCGTAACATTGCAGAGCGATATGAAATGGAACAAGCATGTAAGGACAGTTGTGAGTAAGGCCAACTTCGGTTTATTGGGAGAATTTTGGGAAGATGTACTTCATCTGTAAAGGAGACTGCGTATAAGACACTTGTATGACCACGTCTTGAGTATTGCTCAAGTGTTTGGGACCTGCAGCAGATCAGTTTAAAGGAAGACATAGAAGCAGTTCAGAGACGAGCAGCTAGGTTTGTTACTGGTAGGTTCGACCAATGCGGGAGTGTCACGGAAATGCTCCGGCAACTCAATTGGGGATCGCTGGAAGAAAGACGACGTTCTTTTCGTGAATTTCTGTTGAGTAAATTTAGAGGGCCGGAATTTGAAGCTGAGTGTAGTACGATCTTGCTGCCGCCTATTTACATTTTGCGTAAAGATCACAAAGACAAGATAAGAGAAATAAGGGCTAGTACGGAGGCATATAGGCATTCTTTTTTTCCTCGTTCAATTTGGGAGTGGAATAGGAAAGGAAATGCCTAGTAGTGGTACAGTGTACCCTCTGCCACACACCTTACAGTGAATTGCGGAGTATGTATGTAGATGTAGAATAGGAAGAGTATAACATTTAACACAGAATTGTGTGGAATGCCATTCTCCTGGATTCATGGGCAACCGAGTGAAGAGACGAGCCTAACCTGGAACATGTGGTGGAATAAAAACTGACTGATAAAAATTGGAAGGAAGCCTTGAAGGTGCTGGTCATGAAGGGTATTTAAAATATGATGACCCTAAGTGGTGTCATATGTTTTATATAGATCAAAGAAAATTGCAACAAGATGTCCATGTTTAGAGAAGGCCCATCTCATTGCTGTTTCCAGTCTAAGGAGATGGTCTATAGTAGACTGTCCCTCCCAGAACCCACACTGAAAAGGTGACAGAAGTGCTGTGATTCGAGTACCCTGCATAATCTGTGGGCAATCATCCATTCAAGCAATTTACATGGTACATTTGTCAGGCTAATCAGCCGGCATGGTCGAGGGATGATGGATCCTTCCCAGGGTTAAGAACAGGAACCACTACGTTGTCATCCACTGTGAAGGGAAAACCCCTTGGAGCCAAATATGGTTAAATACCTGGAGGAGAGTTTGCTGTTGTAGAGGATTGAGGTGTTGGAGCAGTTGCTTATGGATGGCATCAAAGGCAGGTGCAGAACCATGGGAAGAGGAAAGGGCTAGAAATAGTTCTTATTCAGTAAGAGGGCAGTGTAAGATCCCTTTGGTAAGAAGTAAAACATAAGTTGGAGGCTTCGACCTGTTGTTCCTTGAGAAGAAAGACCACCGGCTAGGAAGCTATCACCAATGCCTTCGCAAAGTGAGCTGCAAGAGCAGATGGGTCAGTACAGACCCCATCTGATAGAGCAAGGCCAGGGATTGAAGATGGCAGCAGGAACCTTGGATGGAGTAGAGCATAGCCCACACTCGTGACAAGGGTACAAAGCCCAAGGAAGAGATAAGATGCAATCATCACACCCGCTTGCTCTGTTTGATTATATAATGAGCTTTAGTACAAAGGCATTTAAAGTTGGTAAGACCAGGGTGGGACCGGGGGCACTTATGTTGCAAAGCTCGATGATGCTCACAAATCACTGAGGCACTACTTGCACCATGACATCGGATGGCAGCTAGAAGGGCCTGTTGACTGGGGAATAGCAATGCTAGCAGCTGAAGTAATTGCATCTGACATATGACGTACAATATCAATAGTGTAGCCATATGTGGAGGGTGTGAAAAAAACCCTGGATGTATACTGAGACCCAACGGGGTATTCTGAACCTATTCAGGTAGGAGGGGAGCGAAAAAATCAATGGGAACTGGTCGCTATCACAGAGGTACTCATGCGGTGACCAGTGAAATGAAGGGAAAAGAGGAGGAGAAGCAAGTGAAAGATTTATAGCAGCGAAACTGCCATGAGAGTAATAAAATGGGCTGGAGAACCATCATTGAGAAAACACAGGTCATGGTCTGCAAGGAACTTTTCTACAAGGTGCCTTTGGCTAGATGTATGAGCACTGCCCCACAAAGGATGATGAGCAATGAAGTGCCCAGGGGTGAGGAAGGGAGGGGGGAATTGCTGAAGGAGGACAGCAGACAAAGGTGGTCTTTCAGGGGGAAAGTATACGTTACAAATTGTGGTCAGGTGATCAACAGGAATGTCATTGTTCCTCCCTTCCTTCACCCCCTTTCCTGCCCTTCCAGTGTATATTACTGACCAGCAATAAACTGTACATATTTCGTATTTTTAGTCTTTATCACTTTAGCCATAGCATTCTCACCTAGGTCTTCTTATTCTTCCTGTGGAATATATATGACTGCCCCCCCCCCCCCACCAAGTCATCATCTTCTTCTGTCTTGACTTCAATGATCATATTTCTTGCTTCCATTGTCTCCTCCACAGCATTCTTGCCAGTTGGCTTAGACAAACCCCTTTCTTCCAATGAGACTGTATTTATCACAGTATCCTGTCTTTATTCATCTAATCACATGGCCAAATTGTTACTGCTGTTTGTGTTAGATGTCATCAGAGATATTCTTATCCATTTCAATCCTTTGTCAGATTACATCAGCTTGAGCTCCATATTAAGTAATCATTTCAGTCACAACCAGTTTCTTTTTTATTCCAATGTCCTACACTTCAGAACCATACAAGCTACACTCTGGACTTTATAGTCTATTGTTTTTATCTTTTTGTTCTACAGAACACAGAGTTCATAGCTCTTGTTACAGCCGGAGAGGAATTCAGGGGAGAGGCTATGACACTGCAGGCTTCTCCAAAAATGTGCCTGGTAGCTCTCAATCTCAAAATAAGAAAAGAGTGGATAGAGACTGATCATTCAAACTTCGCTGTCATATTAGGTTTTGTAGTAGACCTTTGTTTACAAGTTAGAGACACAAAATTTTTATGAGCTCAGCCAGCTATGTATCATGTGTAATGCTGGACACACTCCAGAAGTCTGTCCATATGCGAAGCCGTATTCAGTAGAGACATGAGTTACTCTCACACTAGCCCTATATTAATGGCTCTAGCTCGTAGTGGAGATTTATGAACCTGTCATGAATTGCTTCCCATGAGATTAAATATTTTGTCCATTTGCCTAAAATGATAGATAAAACTCCACTTGCCACTCCACTAAAATAAATGATGAACTGAATCCACAATAAGTACCCTTCTTTTTGCTTTGGGAAAATGTACATCAATTTTGTGCTGGCTTATGTCCATTAAAACTTCCCAGGAAGCCCTGCAGATTTCAGATACCATAATGTAAAGTAAAATTTCATCTCCAGGGTTGAATTCCCTTAGAACCATAGGTGGATCCAGGGGGGGGGGGGGGGTGGCGAAGGGTTGTCGCCCCCCCCCCCCCCCCCCCCCGCAGCAGGCCGTCCTGGATCCGCCCCTGCTTAGAACCACTAGCCATACTGGTATTTTCTGTGGATGGGGAGCAAGCTCATCACCGAGTCCACCTCCTCCCTTGAGGACTAGCATGTGTTATAATGGTTTTCTTCGCTTAGGAAGAGTGCTTTCAACTCGCCTCCTACCCTTTGATGATGATGGTAAGGAAATTAAGGATGGCTTTGTCCAGTCACTTAAAGACCTAGGAGTGTCACAATCACGATATTCATCCATAAGTTAGTTACCAGTTCTTGTGGATACGGAAAGGAAATGAGTCGTCGTCTGAAACGCTTCGTGTGGTTCCTAGGTCATGCTGCCTCAATAGGACCACGCAAACCTCTTCTCCTTAGTTATGGCAGTGTCCAAAAAAGTAATAAGTAAACAAAAAATAGCTTACTCATCAGTGGATCGAATTGCCGATTGCAATAATTTTTGACTGAGTTCATAAATTTACGAAATGATAGTTAGGCCTATCTATTTTCTTAGTGGGAAATCTCTTCCATCCGATATTACTAATAATGAAAGTGAAGTTGGCAGTTACGAAGTAAACATGGACAGCGACAGCCTTCAAAATTACTTATAAAAGTGCCATTAAAAGATAAATCGACGATTTACTTCGTCTGCTAGAACGTATACCACATTATGGTTTCCCAATTCCCACTGCGCACACAATGCTGAGTGCACAGTCCCCTGACCGGGGAGACATCTATCGGGATGCTGCCTGGTGCTTGCCATGTTGCGTCATGATCTTTAGCCAATAGAAAAACCCGATGCTTCGCCGCCTCGGTAACAAATGCCTACTGCCTGTAGACACAGCTGTAGATGTCTCTACTAGCGTGCTCAGTAGCCAGAAGTGCGGGCTTGTGAGAAGAGGTTCTACAGGTGGTTGTGTATGAATGTGGACTTTGATGTTGTTGTTTGGATTGCGAAGTTTGAAAAGGTTTTGCAGATAGCAGCGAAGCTTCAGAAGTGTCGACCAGGTCAGTAATCATCATCTATTCTTGCTTCTATTGTCTTTCGTCGCCTAAAGAAATGCACCCGAAAGTTGATGTGCTTTGAAGTATTCTATAAGAATAGGTAAGCTGAGATTCCTGACGTGTTCCTTTAATTGTATTATTAAAGAAGACTTGCCGAAAATTTCGTGTGTTTTGGAAGGCTTATCAGTGAATTTGGTGTGATTCTTTTTTGTGGCAGAAAATTGTCAAATCACTTCAACCGTGGATACTTTATAAAAACGAGTTGTAATGTTTCATGTAAGCGCCTAGGAATATTTTGCTTCTGATACATACTCTTAATTCTGTTTTCTGTCGCTGGAAAAGGAAAAGCGTTTCTTGTTGGTTACATTGCTGTATCGGAGTACCTAACATTTGTTTCGTGGTCCTTGGAACTATGGTTTAGATACTGTACGTCATGAAATGTATGTTTATCTTCCACCAAAACTATTTTTATAATTGTGAATATGTAGGATACATCCTCTCACATAGTTTTCAGATATATTCGTTTGTTAAACACCTGAATATCCGTATATTTATGTGAATTTATCTTGTACTTTGTATATAACGCCAAATGCTTTGTTTGGAACGAACGTAAATCTTAGGATACGCTAGAGACCAGTGTGACACAACAACCATAGTTAACATAGTTTGAAAGACTACATACCAACCCAATATTGCGCAATCGTAATAAAGTCAAGTAGAAATAATTTTGCCCATGTCTTAGTAAGTCATGAAGATTTTAGCCGAAAAGATTACAGAAAAAATGTATTACCGGAACGATCAAGCTCCTTAGCTGTTTAATTTGTATACATGTGCTTATACCCTCGTCCGCAACTTTAATCGACGATACTGTATCTATACCCCAAGCTTTTCTCAAGTTTTCATTTTATCTAAAGATGTATCTATCATTGGTATAAGTATACGTGCAAATTTGTGGAGTCTTAAAAGCCGTAGATACTACAAGGAGTTTGATTTCTTTGTTTTAACAGGAGCCGTATTTATACTACAGTAACCATTGACTTGCCTTTCATACCGGCAGGTACTAACACCATGCTCCTTTTCGGCGATGAGTCACACAGTGTTGCCAGCCGTCAGATGTAACATGCTCTCGTAATACTGAAGTTACGTTAATTCACAGGAGCTGTAATGCTACTGTTTATTGCGAATGCCAGTCGTACTCTCAACAGGACATGTTTAGTATTTTCCACATTATTTTTGATGCTCGTTTCGTGACACAGGGTGGACATAGCATTTGTTGGTGCTATTGGTAACCCTTAGAAAAATTGTATACTACGTAAACAGCCATTGATGGATGTTGAACTGTCAGCTGACTGAGCGTGTTAGCCATAGATACTTATATTTCGTTTCTTGATAAATTACAATATGGCTATTATAAAATGTTACTAAAACACGATAAGAGAGAACGTATCCATTATGTCCCAATAACATCCTCTTCGTCGCAAATTGACATACAGAATTTACCGTAATAGCACAGCTGATTGTTCGCACCTCCTAACTATACACTATTAACAGGTTGAAATTTTACCTAAATGGTAAAAGGCATTATGAGCTGAAGTCGATCTGTTTACGTAGAGCATAAAGTTTTACAGTCACCTACACACACAACACACAATAGCGAACGTTTTATTACTGTACATTACGTTCGTGTCTGGAGCAGCGGGCAACGAAAAAAGATAAAGTACCTAGTATTTGCAGACGGTCCAGCTGTCTACATTAAGACTAGTGATGAATCAAATTCGTCATAGAGTTAACACGAGATACCACAACCGTCACACGGCACTTTTGATGGGCAATTTACATAATAAGATCAGAAAATCCTAACTACAAACTAAAGAGGCCTATGGGATAATTTCATGCCTGCTTTAAAGCTAAGAAAAAACGAAAAATATGTAACAATTTTATGGTGTCAGAAATACAAATTGGAAACAATTTAAAAGAAACACTACAGACCTATATACAGCAAGAGAAACGTTTAGAGATGCAAAACGTGGGATATCCCCAAAGTTCTAAAGTCTCATTTGCAGACTGTACGATACTAGATTACCAAGGAAACTTCTTAAAAGGAAAACCTAACTGGTTTCAACTCTTGGTGTTATCATATTCTATTCGAAGCACATTAACAGAAGATATAAATGTTCCTAAACGTAAATCTCATAAACGTTTTTGGCCGATTACCTCGAAATTGACACAGCGGTGAGTTGGAATTCGTCGGTCGCGGTGGCTAAGCCGTCTGCGGCGCGCCAGTCACGGTCTACACGGCTACTACGGTCGGGGGTTCGAATCCCCCCTCGGGCATGGTTATTTGTGCCGTCCTTAGTATTAGCTAGTTCATAAGTATTTTGTAAGTTGAGGGACTGATGACCCCGCAGTTAAGTCCCATAAGCTCTACAAACATTTAGTTAGAATTCATTCGTGGTGTCATATTGTTATGCGAAATGTGTTGCCAATTGCTTTAGTTGTAAAGAAGTAATAAAAGGAAACGACAGGATAGGTTTTTTTTTAATTTTTTTTAATACTTTAGACAGCATAACGGATTAGCTGAACATAGGACAAGTAATGATATATGTCGATACTTAACGCGAAATATGTAGCGCATATAAGGGGGCAGCCCCGCTCCTCTCAATAATGAATATAAAGAAGAAGAAGAAAAAAAGATATGGTACTTGAAATAGTTTAATGAATGATTCGTGAAGTCATCGCCGTGGTACACACTTCCTTGTATTGGTGACGGGAGTGTGGTGTTCGTGGTGGAAGATCATGCCAGTTTTTTGTTTTGTTTAAATAGCTATATTTTATGATTTAATGTCAGTAAAAAAGCTTAGATCTCAGCAAAGTAAAAGGGGCTTCATCGTAAATTATTCTCTGGATATGAGCACAAAAACTGATACTAAATACCATGGGGTGTCTATTTTAAATAATTTCTTAATTTATCTTCACATTAATCTTGCCTCTCCCTCCGAAACATGATTAAAGCAGTGTGTTTGTTTGTGTGTGTGTGTGTGTGTGTGTGTGTGTGTGTGTGTGTGTGTGTGTGTGTGTGTTGTATACAAATCTACAGTTTTCTTCCAATGTTTGTGAAATTTTGCATACATAAGCTTCAATCCATGAGGACGGTCGCTGTAAGTGTAAGAATCTCGTACAGCACATCGTTCACGAGATGACGTCATAAACAATGAGATGCGCGAAAAATTGCTGCATTAAGTGACAATGCTGCACATTTTCTCCTAAACCACTGGACCGATTTAAACCAAATTTGGTACTCTCACTCCTTACTGTGAGGTAACAATCGTTGCAAGATTAAGAATCGCATACAACACATGGTTCGGAAGATATTACTCCATAAACAATTGGAACCACAAAAAACTGCCACGTGGCGATAATTTATAAATACACTATTTGAGAATGGGAGTACTTAGTGACTTGCAACAAACCTAAAACATTTCAAACATTTTTTAGATCTTTTCTCTCTGACAACCGTAGCAAAATGATGAAAGGACAAAAGTTTCTCCTTACTACTTTTCCGCTGTTCGTGGAGTAAAACTACGGCATTCAGTATGCCGGTACGATTTATAATTTGTACACTACAAATTGTATCCGCAGGAAATTTTACAGACAGTATACACACTATAGCTGAATGTACATTCTGAATTGTATCACGTAGTTCATGAGATTACTTAAACAGTAACGTTCATGGAAAACCGCCCCATCACGCGCCAAGTTTTAATCTATAACTTCTTTACTACTAATTGTAATTCCAAGAGATTTTATAGACATACAGCTCTTATACAAATGAATATATACCTGAAAATGGTAGTAATAAACAAATACTCGGACAACGCCGCGTTTTCAGCTAGTATGCTATATTCGCCACTGTATTGCGAATATGGTTAGTAGTAACGAAGTAATACATTAATACGTCATGTCAGATGCAGCAGTTATACATGTACAGCTAAAATGTAGTGAGCGGTAAACTTTTCTCCTTTCATCATTTTGTGGAAGGTGTCAGCCAATGTTCCGTAAAGGTTTAAATATTATATTGGTTTCATGACTCTGTGTGCTCTCATTCTCAAATAGTGCATGCGTAAACTTCGAGCGATGGCATAGCATTGTTTACGACGTTATATCTCCTGAACTGTCTCCTGCTGCTCTGTTTTTGGGCCACGAACCTAACCTGGTGTACGGAGAACAACTCGCCAAAGTTCCATCGTAATTCGATGAACGGTTTAGGAACGCAAAGAGGACAATCAGACATTTATTTCTATATAGGGAGATAATGCGTTTCATCTGATTTCAGGCAGCTTCAAACCGGGGGATATTTGATCATGTTACATACAGAGGATACAGTGCATGCCGTATCTTAATAAGGATAGCATGTAATATTTTTTGAAGAGTTGAGAAGAGCAGTTTTTTCGTAGAGAGCAGTTAGAAAATGAGGATGACGTAGGAAAATGAATGGCATATAATATACCATCACAGAACACAACGGTTTTGGAACCTATTTACAAATAACATAGTCACAGCGAATACTAAAAACATAAGAAGGAAAGAAAACAATGTGAAACAGCGAAAACATGAAAGCAAGCAACAACGCAGGGAATTCACGAAAAGATTTTGGAAAGAGAAGAAAAACCTGTCAGATAAGCTAACGAGTTCAGACACGCTCATTAGCTAGGCATAACGAAGAAAAAAGTTTCATTCTTCTTCTGACCAAGTGGATGGGACATGGCAAAAATGGGATTCCCCCGATCGTATTTCCAGCTATTCTAGATATTGTCCAAGGAAAAACCGCGACTCTGTGGAAGTGAGGGGGAATCCCAGACCGGTGCATAAATTTGTAAGAGGGCCGGGATGTCGGAACTCGCACACATCCACGGCGGGCAAAGATATTAACAGCAGCCGAGGGCACGAGCTTGCTGCGTTATTCATATCTCTGTTGTACATTGTACACGTATAAGGGCATTGAGTACCATACCTTGAAGTAACTCAGTTTTATGTACACACACACACAATTATAACACAAACAAATGGTAACAATAAAACCTCTGCTGTTAAAAGTCTGAAGAGAGCATCGTGTCTACATAAGGTTTGCTAGTTTGCGACTATGGCCTCAGTTGCTGGAATCTTTCAAAAACAAGGTGTTCGCTGTGCTGCCTCACCAAATATATCGGAATTCGTTTTGTTTCTGAGATAGCGCCGACCCTCCATGACGCAGGGGGGGGGGGGTGGGCGGCAGTGAAGGGGAGTCTATGGGGCTGCTTCTCCCATGGGCTAAACTTTTTTCTTTATCTACCTTTCCGAAAATCTACTGTTATACGCAATTCAAAATCCCCCTTACAGAAAGAAATAAGAAAAGGAAAAAAGTCTGGTGCAATTTGGAACACGGAGGACCCTAGTCCCCCATTCCTTGTCCCTGACCGCTGTTTCTGTTGTGTAGATATTCAGTAACAGGTTGTTTTAGTTCATAAGGTAGAACTCAAAGTACGGATTGACAATCAGTGGTATGCAAAAGCTAAGGTGGTTTTTTTTAATGAAATCAGTTAATTGTACTGTGCGCCCACAATATCTTTATTTCATCGGTGCTGGTAGAAGCGGATGAAATCGCCACAATTTGAAGGATATTCGTTCGTCCCAGAGAGCTGCCAACGCTTTTTAAGTTCAGGTATTTTAGAAACTGTCAGAACGCATGTGTAACTATCCCTTTGAGCAGTTCTGTTGTAAATAAGCAATATGATACATTAACAGTCAAGGAAGCGCTCTGCGCTATCTGATTTTTCGCTACAAATTACAGTAATGAATGGCTTTCTGCTATGCTGGAAATTTAAAACGAATCCAGGGATCGATTGAAGGTAATAATTTGCTTGTAGCTGTGGTCAACAGCATTAGCCTCAAGACCACCGAACTAGAACGAAATGGAATCTCAAAAATCACACTAATGCAAAAAGATTTTAATTTTGTAGTAGAACTGTTTTGCGTATTAATTTCGAGTTTAACAAATCTGTTGAAAGATTCGGTTAAAGTTTATCTTTAGATTTGTGCTTCTATCCCATGGTCCTCGCTTACGCATATCAAAGAAAACAAAGCGGTCCCTGGTTTAACGATATCAGCAGTGAATTACGGTATAGTTAAATGATAACTTCAAAGTGGGATAAAAATAAATTCCACTACATCCGTAATTCATTTCATACGAAATTAGGACAAATGGAATGTAAATTTTATTGACTCTTTTTGTATTTTAAAGTAGAGGTAGCGCCTAATCTTTCTTTATCTTTAGCCGTTCGTCCCACACAGACAAGGTCGGCTTGTTAATGCGTATTTGGCTTGTTAGTAATTACGGGATGGCCGGATGTCCTTCCTGCCGCCGCCCCCCCCCCCCCCCCAATGCCCCCCGGGAAGAAATGTGTACTCCAAATGTCTGCGTGTAGTCTTATACGTGTGAAAGTGTAAAGAGTTACGAAATGTTTGCGAATCGTGTAACTGAGGTGGGACTTGGGGACCAGCCCAGTATTCACGTCGGGTGATGTGGAAAACCGCCTAAAAACCACATCCAGGCTGGCCGGCACTCCGACCCCCCTCGTTAATCCGCCGGGCGGATTCGAACCGGGATCGGTACGCCTCCCCGTCTCGGAAAGCGGTGCCTTAGACCACACGGCTAACCGAGCGGTTAGAGGTAGCAACTAATACAAAAATAAAAATTATTATGATTTAAGAAAAGTGCAACCAGTTGCTTTCTCTTGTAGTTATACTGTTTATTCCATTAACCGGTTTTCGAAACTTTTCATGTTCGTCTTCAGATGGTGTATGTTTCAGGATCATTTTAAGCGTGATGTGTGCTGAAAGTAAAGTGACTGGTTGCATTTTTCTTAAAACATATTGAAATTGTCACGGGTTCTGAAACACCCGTAATGGATAATCTAAATATAAAAGTTCCTGGCGTATTAAAACTTTAAGACCCGGGCTCGAACCTAGGATCTTTCCTTTCCGAGCGCTGTACCGACTGAGCTACCATGGCAAGCTTCATGGCCCGTCTTCACAGGTGTAGTTCTGCCAGTACAGTCCCCCTTGTGCATACTCCAGAGTGAAAATTTCATTCTGAATACAAATACAGTTAACCAAAGAAACATTGCGCGTTACGGTAGAAATACGTGTTGGTCGCTGTATGTTCAAAATGGGCTGCTGTTGTGGTACGATGTTGAAATCTGCCATAGATTACTTTTTTGGTTTTCTTTATTATTATTATTTTTTTCGTTCTCATTTACCTTACTTCGTATGCTAAACGCGCGCGTTTGTTTGTTTGTTTGTGTTTGTGTTTGTGTTTGTGTTTGTTTGTGTGTGTGTGTGTGTGTGTGTGTGTGTGTGTGTGTGTGTGTGTGTGTGTGTGTGTGTGCGCGCGCGCGCGCGCGCGGAGAGAGAGAGAGAGAGAGAGAGAGAGAGAGAGAGAGAGAGAGAGAGAGAGAGAGGACTTTGCCTGTGACGTATTCATCTATACTACACCTTCAAATTCCGGTCCTCTAACTTTCCTCAACAGAATTTCTCGAAAAGAACGTAGTCTTTCCTCTAGCGATCTCAATTTGAGTTCCCGGAGCATTTCCTTGACATTCGCGCTTTGGCCGAACCTACCAGTAACGAATCTAGCTGCTCGCCTCTGAACTGCTTCAATGTCTGTCTTTAAACTGATCTGCTGCGGGTCCTAAACACTTGAGCAATACTTAAGATGTGGTAGTACAAGCGTTTTATACGCGGTCTCCTTTACAGATGTTCATCTTCCTAAAATTCTCCCAATAAACCGATGTTGGCTGTCTGCCTTAAATGTTCGTTCCATTTCATATCGCTCTGCATTGTTACGCCTAGATATTTGAACGACGCAACCGCATCCAGACGCTCACTACTAATGCTGTATTCGAACATTAAAGGTAAAGCAGTCAACAATCCGAAGATTGGCTTGAACACCACAGTGCTTTACTACGCATGGTCCAGTTTGGAGGTGGTATGCCGTTGCCTTCCTCCGACCTTCGTACTGACCGACGCAGCCAGTTATAGGGGGACTTACAGTTCAACGTGGGTTCCGAACCACGGTGCTACTCGGTATTTTTCGCATGGTCTATACTGCCAAAGGCGAAAGAAGTGGAAAGTGACAGATAAAAATCCTAGGACCTGGCGGGGATCGAACCCGCGACCTTTGGATTTGGAGTCTGGCACTCTACCACTGTGCAACCGAGGCGCTGTTTTCCCTACTCATGCGCATCACCTTACTTTTTCTTCTCTTAGCATTCTTCGCACCAACTAGAAATTTTGTCTAAGTGAACCTCTATGCAATTACAGTCAATTAAAGACGACGCCCTCCCATACACCACATCCGCAAATTACAAGCTACTGTGTCCATCAGATCATTTATTTAGATAAAAAATTAATAGCGGTGCTATCACACTGCCCTAAGGGAACGCCTGACAATACACTCGTCTCTGAACTCGCCTTCTAGAACATCGTACTGCTGTTCTAGTACTTACGAAGTCTTCCAGCCAGTCACAAAGCTGTGAACCTATTCCATAAGTCGAATCTTCGTTATCAGTCTGCAGTATGGCACCGCGTCAGATGTCTTTTTGAAACACAATCTGCCTGTTTCCCTTCATCCATCACTCTCAAGGTATCCTGGCAGGCGTGGCCCAGGGGAGTGATAGGACCGCTATTATTTTCTATCTATATAAATGATCTGATGGACAGAGTAACTTGTAATTTGCGACTGTTTGCTGATGCTGCTGTGGTGTATGGGAGGGTGTCGTCTGTAACTGACTGTAATAGGATACAGGATGACTTAGACAAAATTTCTAGTTGGTGCGAAGAATGGCAGCTAGCTCTCAATGTATAAAAATGTAAGGTGCTGCGCATGAGTAGGAAAAACACTCATAATGTTCGAATACAGCATTAGCAGTGAGCTTCTTGATGCTTTCGCGTCGTTCAAATATCTAGGTGTAACATTGCAGAGGGATATGAAATGGAACGAGCATGTAAGGACAGTTGTAAGGCGGACAGCCGACTTCGGTTTATTGGAAGAATTTTGGGAAGATGTACTTCACCTGTAAAGGAGACCGCGTATAAAACGCTTGTACGACCACACTTGAGTATTGCTCAAGTGTTTGGGACCCGCAGCAGATCAGTTTAAAGGAAGACATAGAGGCGGTTCAAAGACGAGCAGCTGGATTTGTTACCGGTAGGTTCGACCAATGCGCGAGTCACACGGAAATCTCCGGCGACTCGATTGGGGATCGCTGGCAGAAAGACGACGTTCTTTTCGTGAATTTCTGTTGAGGAAATTTAGAGGGCCGGAATTTGAAGCTGAGTGTAGTACGATCTTGCTGCCGCCTACTTACATTTCGCGTAAAGATTACAAAGAGAAATTAGGGCTCGTATGGAGGCATATAGGCATTCTTTTTTTTTTCCTCGTTCAATTTGGGAGTGGAATAGGAAAGGAAATGCCTAGTAGTGGTACAGTGTACCCTCCGCCACGCACCTTACGGTGAATTGCGGAGTATGTATGTAGATGTGAGAAAAGGGCAAGCTGAGTTTCACATGACCGATGTTTCCTAAACTCGTGCTGATTCATAGAAAGAATCTTTCCGTCTCAAGGAAATTTGCTTTATTCGAACTGAGTCACGCGGTTAATCTTAATGAAAACTCTACATCCTAGTTTTCTTAAATCTCACAACCGTACGACGCCTTTGTTGTCGACTCCATTGTACTCGTGAGAACGGACTACATGTGGCGCGCCCGGGGATACACGGAACCGCAAACGGGATGCAGATACGGCAGTCAGATGCCGGTGAGTCACGGGGCGCCTGTCTTGACGGATGTCGTAGCGCGGTATCACCTGATTCAGGACGGCGGGGAAGGCCGAGACACGCCTCTCCGCCCGGCGTCCCCCCCACCACTGTCGCCGTACCACTCGGTTCCAGACGGACAAGGATTCGCCGTGGCGAAAGCGGTAGCGTTATACATCCTATTACGTGTGCGCTCGAGAAAGCGGCGTCCTTCACCTTTGCGGAGTCGCGCGCGACCCGAGCGCACAGTAGAGAAGGTTCTATTGCCTGCAGCGCTTGAAGGAGGGTAGCGGGAGGGGTGGCCCCGCCGAGCAAGCAGGGACCTGCCAGCTCAGCCCGGGGCCCGCTTTGTTCCACTGCCGGCTCACCCCCGCAACGCCACAGCTGTGAAAGAACTGAAAAAAAAAAAACTGCGTCCGTGCGTACTCCTTACTAAAATCAACTGCACCCGTTACAAACGTCTCGTTACTCTTTACTTTCGTTACAGGCAGAATTCAAAACTTTGCATTTTGCCGACGACATAGTCACTACGTTTACATGCAACACATCTTCCGGAAGACGAAAACCGATTTTCGTAAACCGTTTTTCGCTGTCGTGTTTACATGGCATAGCCTGAATCGGATTTCGTAGCTTACTTAACATGGCGGCTGGAAAACAGCTGATTCAGTTCCTTATTTAGACTGCACAATAGCTATTTTTCTTTATTTAAATACACATATTTATGTTCACCCTAATATTTATACTTTTATTTCACATTAGAAAATATCACTCTTTCTATATGTGCCGAAAATTCTTAACAAGAAAACACAATCTGACAAACCAAGAACGCTTCAAAAACGGTTGCGTTTACATGGGCACGAAAATCGATTGTGGAACTGGAAAACCGCTTTAGAGAAGCGGATTTCCAGAATCGATTTTGGAGTGTTTACATGACCAACCAAAAGCGGAATTGGGAAATCGGTTTACGAAATCCGGTTTTGGGAGCCCATGTAAACGGGTTGAGTAATTCTGTCAGATACAGCAAAGGACCTGGAAGAGCAATTGAACGGAATAGACGGTGTGCTGAAAGGTGCATATAAGATGAACATTAACAAGAGCAAAACTAGGGTAATGGAGTGCAGTGTAAGAAAATCAGGTGATGCTGAAGGAATTAGATTGGGAAACGAAACAATAAAGGAGGTAGATGAGTTTTGTTACTTGGGCAGTAAAATAACAAATGATGGTCGCAGTACAGAGGATATAAAATGCAGAAGGGCAATGGGTAGAAAAGCGTTCTTGAAGAAGAGAAATTTGTTAACATCGAATATTGATTTAAGCCTAAGGAAGTCCTTTCTGAAGGCATTTGTATGGAGTGTTGCCTTGTATGGGAGTGAAACATGGACGATAAACAGTGTGGACAGGAAGAGGATTGAGGCTTTTGAAATATGGTGCTACAGAAGAATGCTGAAGATTAGGTGGGTGGATCGCGTAACTAACGAGGTACTGAACAGAATTGGGGAGAAAAGAAATTTCTGGCATACCTTGACTAAAAGAAGGGATAGATTGGTAGGACACATTCTTAGACATCAAGGAATTGTGAATTTAGCATTGGAGGGAAGTGTGTGGGGTAAAAATCGCAGAGGAAGACCAAGAGATGGATACAGTAAGCAGATTCAGACAGATGTAGGTTGCTGTTCTTATGTGGAGATGAAGAGGTTTGCTCAGGATAGGGTATTGTGGAGAGCTGCATCAAACCAGTCTCCGGACTGAAGACCACAACAACAACCCCCAACAACAACAACAACAACAACAACAGGCATATCGTTACCATTTACTGTTGGTACACACGTATCGTTCCGCGTTACTGTCGTTGCCGAGGATATCGTATCACTCGTATGTCTACATCTACAGAAATACTCCGAAAGTCACATTGAAGTGCCTGGTAGAGGGTTCATTGAACCACCATTATACTGAAACTTACTGGCAGATTAAAATTGTGTACCGGAACCGGGACTCGAACCTTTCTCGGGCAAGCGCTCTACCGACTGAGCTATCCCGACACGACTCACGATGTCGCCTCACAACTTCAGTTCCTCCAGTACCTCGCTTCCTACTTTCCAAACTTCACAGAAGCACTCCTGCGAACCATGCAAGACTAGCACTCCTGGAAGAAAGGATGCCGGCCGCGGTGGCCTAGGGGACTGAGGCGCTCCAGTCACGGTCTGCACGGCCAGTACGGTCGGGGGTTCGAATCCCCCTCGGGCAGGATATTTGTGCCGTCCTTAGTCTTCACTAGTTCATAAGTACTTTGTAAGCTTAGGGACTGATGACCCCGTAGTTAATCACGTAAGTTCTACAAACATTTGAAGAAAGGATATGGTTGAGACATGGCTTAGCCACAGCCTAAGGGATGGTTCCAGAATGAAATTTTCACTCTGCAGCGGAGTGTGAGCTGATATGAAACTTACTGGCACATTAAAAGCTTGGTAAGTAGGAGGCGAGGTACTGGCGGAAGTAAAGTTGTGAGGCGGCATCGTGAGTCGTGTCGGGATACCACAGTCGGTAGTGCGCTCGCCCGCGAAAGGCAAAGGTCCTAGGTTCGACTCCCGGTTCCGGCACACAATTTTAATCTGCCAGTAAGTTTCATATCAGCCCACACTCCGCTGCAGAATGAAAGTTTCATTCTGGCACCATTATACTATTTATCTCCCATTCGATTCTCGAATAGCGCGCGGGAAGAAAGAACACCTGAATCTCCCGTTTGAGCTCTGATTTCTCCTATTTTATTCTGATGATCATTTCTACCTATGTAAGTGGGAGTCAAAAAATATTTTTGCATTCGGAGGAGAATGTTGGCGTTTGGAGTTTCGTAAGTAGCCCACGCCGCAGCGATAAGCGCCGTTGTTGTAATGATTCCCATCCTAGATCCTCTATCATTTCCGTAACGCTGTCTCCCCTGTATTGTGACAATATATAACGAGCTGCTGCTCTTTGGACTCTTTCGATGTCCTCCGTCAAACCCACCTGATAAGGATCCCACACTGGGCAGCAATATTCCAAAAATGGACGGACAAGCGTAATGTATGCAGTTTCTTTTGTAGTTCTGTTGCATCTTGTAAGGGTTCTGCCAATAAAAAACGCAGTCTCTGGATCGCCTTTTCCACGACATTATCTACGTGTTCTTTCCAATTTAAGTTTGAAGTAATAATAATTCCTAGGTATTTTGTAGAGTTTACGACCTACCATTGTATAATAGCTCGCGGGGAAAAAGGAGCACCTAAATCATTCCGTTTTCGATCTGATTTATCTTAGTTTTTTTTTATGATCATGTCTTCCTATGTAGGTGGATGCTAACAAAATATGTTCGCATTCGGAAGAGAAAGTTGGTGAAAGAAATTACGCAAATATATTTCCTCGCAACGAGTGACGCCTTTGTTTCGCATCCCACAATGCGCAGAAATACTCCAAAATTGGACGCACAAGTGTGTTGTAGGCAGTTTCTTTAGTAGAACTACTGCATCTTCTAAGTGTTTTGCCAACGAAACGTAGTCTTGGTCCGCTTTCCCTAAAATATTTTCTGTGTGTTCTTTCCTGTTTAAGTTGTTGTGTAAATGAAGTTTAACGGGCTTCTTTCAGTGGTCACATGGATGACATAAGGGTCAATTGCCGTTTTTTTCCACCATGCAGAAACAATACGGTCCCTATAACACTTCCCTGAGGAAAGACAGATGTCACTTCAGTACTTCTCCATGACCGTCTATCAATTAAAACGTACTCTGTCCTTTCTGACAGGAAATGACAAATCCAGTCAGACAATTGTGGCGATGTCGCATAAGCACGCTGTTTTAGAAGCCGCTTGTGAGGTACAGTGCCGAAGGCCTTCCTAAAATCTAGAAATACTGAATCTATTTGACATCCCTTGTCTATAGCACTCTAGGATCTAGTAACGTTCATACAGTTACATCTTGATACTTGACTGTACAAAGGGCGTTCACAAAGTTTTGCATAGTCGTTTCCAATTTTTATTTTTTGCAGGGGGAGAATGACTTTTTTCTGGACATACTTCGAACATTTGGCTATAAGTTGATATATAAAAGTTTTTTTCATTTACAGGTGATGCATAATGGACCGTGAAGTAGATGTCAGGTTGCGAAAACGGTCGGGGATGGAGTTCCTCTTCAATACCGTCGATGACCTACCTCATAATGGATTGTCCAGCAGAGAGAAATCGCATTCTTTAAACCTCTGCAACCACTGGTAGGGTAATGCTGTGATCCACTGTGTCCTCCCCATAAACAGGGAGCAACTTCCTGTGACTCGAAGTGGCAGAGTCATCGCGGGTATTGAAGAGGAACTCCATCACCGACCGTTGTCGCAACCTTCACGGCCCATTATGGCTCACCTGTAAATAAAATACTTTTATACACCGACTTATAGCTAAATGTTCACAAAAAAGTCATTTTTCTACTGGAAAAAAAAAAAAAAAAAAAAAGTTAAAAAATGGAGAGAACTGTGCAAATCTTTTGAACGCCATTTGTAGTTTTATACTTTAATCCGGCTTATGCAAGTTCAGTAATGTAAAAGAAACCACCGAGTTTTAATGTGGTATTTAAAGACAATTTTTTTAGGAATGAAAGTTACATAGATGTCAGGCAATGAATATTTAAGTATGTATTTTAGTATTTTACTTCCATAAGCACGTGTAAGTCGTTTTTTAATAACTGTTGTTGTTTCAGAGATATTTTCGGCATCAAATATACAGGGTGAATCAAAACGAATGACGCAAACTTACAGGGTTGTAAGTACACGAATAACAGAAGCAAAAATACCCCGATAATCATGGGTCCGCAGACGAGCCATTAGCGAGATAATTACGAATGTATTATTCCAAGCTGCATCGTCTTAGTTAACAATAATTTGAAATTTACACTTTACTATTATTTTACATCGCATTTAGTTCACATTTCATGTGTGGGTCACCTGTTCGAAGTGTCTTATATCTGGATGCAATACTGTGCTCGTCTCTGCAATGCATTTCTAATTCTTTCGAAATCCCTTGGATCATTCCGGAATTCTTGACAAGCGTGTACTAACTCTCCTTCCAGTTCTTCAACCGTGTTGCAGGGTGTGCTGTGCATTTGACTTTTGTGGTGATTCCCCGACACAAAAATCCAAATGATTTAGATCAGGTCATTTCGGCGGCCAAGGTACAGGTCCGTCTCGGTCTTATCCATCTTTGGCTGTATCTGCGTGTTAGATGTCGTCTCGCCTCGGCGGAGTGGCCGAGCGCATTGAGGCGTGTTATGCTCCGATGCGCGAAGCTGTTCCCCGCCGGGGGTTCGAATCCCCCCCTCGGGCTTGGATATTTGTCATACTTAGTATAAGGTAGTTCATAAGTAGTTTGTAATTTAGGGACTGACGACCCCCACAGTTCAGTCCCTTAAGCTTAACAAACATTTGAACATTTTTTGATGCCTTCTCACAACAGAATCAAAATGTACCGGAGCTCCATCATGCATGTACCGCATACTCTGACGTTGCTGAAGGGGAACATCCTCTAGCAATCCTGGAATATAGTAAAGTATAAATTTCAAGTTAACGAGTACTATGTTTACAATGATGTCAGTGGCGGCTTGGAACCACACATTTGAATTATCTCGCAAACAGCTAGTTTGCGAACCCATATTTACTGGGAGATTTTTGATTCTACACTCCTGGCCATTAAAATTGCTACACCACGAAGATGACATGCTACAGACGCGAAATTTAACCGACAGGAAGAAGATGCTGTGATATGCAAATGATTAGCTTTTCAGAGCATTCACACCATGTCGGCGCCGGTGGTGACACCTACAACGTGCTGACATGAGGAAAGTTTCCAACCGATTTCCAACCATACAGAAACAGCAGTTGACCGGCGTTGCCTGGTGAAACGTTGTTGTGATGCCTCATGTTTCTGACTTTGATAAAGGTCGGATTATAGCCTATCGCGATTGCGGTATATCGTATCGCGACATTGCTGCTCGCGTTGGTCGCGATCCAATGACTGTTAGCAGAATATGGAATCGGTGAGTTCAGGAGGGCAATACGGAACGCCATGCTGGATTCCAACGGCCTCGTATCACTAGCAGTCGAGATGACAGGCATATTATCCACATGGCTGTAACGGATCGTGCAGCCACGTATCGATCCCTGAGTCAACAGATGGGGACGTTTCCAAGACAACAACCATCTGCACAAACAGACACTTGCAGCAGCATGGACTATCATCTCGAGGACCATGGCTGCGGTTACCCTCGACACTGCATCAGAGAGGAGCGCCTGCGATGGTGTACGCAATGACGAACCCGGTTGCACGAATGGCAAAACGTCTTTTTTGGATAAATCCAAGTTCTGTTTACAGCATCATGATGGTCGCATCCGTGTTTGCCTACATCGCGGTGAACGCACATTGGAAGCGTGTATTCGTCATCGCCATACTGGCGTATCACCCGGCGTGATGGTTTGGGGTGCCATTGGTTACACGTCTCGGTCACCTCTTGTTCGCATCGACGGCACTTTGAACAGTGGCCGTTACATTTCAGATGTGTTACGACCCGTGGCTCTACCTTTTATTCGATCCCAGCGAAACCCTACATTTCAGCAGGATAATGCACAACCACATGTTGCAGGTCTTGTACGGGCCTTTCTGGATACGGAAAATGTTCGACTGCTGCCTGGCCAGCACATTCTCCAGATCTCTCACCAACTGAAAACGTCTGGTCAATGGTGGCCTAGCAACTGGCTCGTCACAATACGCCAGTCAATAACTCTTGATGAACTGTGGTATCGTGTTGAAGCTGCATGGGCATCTGTACCTGTACATGCCATCCAAGCTGTGTTCGACTCAATGCCCAGGCGTATCAAGGCCGTTATTACGGCCAGAGGTGGTAGTTCTGGGTACTGATTTCTCAAGATCTATGCACCCAAATTGCGTGAAAATGTAATCACAAGTCAGTTCTGGTATAATATATTTATCCGATGAAAACCTGTTTACCATCAGCATTTCTTCTCGGTGTAGCAATTTTTATGGCCATCGGTGTATTATCGTTTACTTTCAACAGTGTCAAGTTTTCTTCTTCATTTTTGGTACAAGCTGTATATGAGCATACTTTATATCAGATTAACGTGTAAGGAGGATTATTACACGTCCATAATTTACAGTACAACACAAACCGCATTATCTAATTACTGCACATATGCGGGCATAGTCTTAAATCCTCTGAAAACTGCCGAATCGAGTGGCAACGCCAGTCATTTCGTATCTGCACGATTCGTACTGCAGTTCATTCCAGTAGATGTTTATCCCGTATTGGTTTTCATTAGAGAGATTTTATAGATAGGTGCGTGTAACGAAATATAAGTAACGATACGGTACTTAGCCAAAAGCACTCGTTACTCAATACCGGATACACATAATTTGCTGCACCTTTACTGTCTTCTGTACGTGCGTCAAAAATATTACGAAGAAAGATAGGTATGCACGAACAGATCAATCGGGCAAAAGAAATTTGATCAAATATTAATATCTATTTCTTTACATAGATCTTTGGCGTTGCGCAACTATCACCCTGTGTTAGGTCAGAGTTGCTTCAGAATGACGAGCGATGACCAGTCACACAAATACCTAAATGACTGATTATGATCTGTCTAAAGTTTTTCGATGTGGACAATAGGAATAAGGACACTAAGGAATAGCAGTTACAAAGGTTACCTGTGTAACACTATTTGAACACAGAGGTTGAAGCAAGCATGTATTCGGCAGGAGGGCAGTAAGAATATCGTGCCCCCTTAAGATTCCAGTATTTTTACTCCTTATCATTCTGAGTCGCCAGCGTTACAAGCTAAGGCGCTGCTGGGCAACTGATAGCTGACGTCATCGGCAACCTGACACTGCCAACAGTTGACGCAGTAGTTTGACGGCGGCAGTGTTACGTTACAATACCTGACGCATCAGGAGGCGGCGCTCGTTACAGGACGATTATTTACTTGGCTCTGCTTGTAACTCAGCACGTTATATTGGGTTGCTGCTGACGTTCGTCACTTGGACAGCATTCTGTCGCGGTTTGCACCAGATAATTACTGGTATAGGTTGACCCAGGAAAAGTGGAACTAGACTGACGACGGAAAGAAATTTAGTTCGTAGTAATTGAGATCTTACAACTTCCGCCATTTTCGAAACATTGATATTTTTCTTTTTTATTATTACGTCCTTTAGGTGGCGTCCTCCTGTGTTTTACATCTGTAACAACAGCTGTAGGATTCCTCATTGGCCGCTACAACATCTCAGCTTGGGGTACTGTGAATTTCATTCCGAATTCTCCGTTTTAACTCATATAGGGTTCTTGGTAGAGTCGTGTAGACTTTACTCTTAAGGTAGACCCACAAGGGGAAGAAAAGAAAGAAAGAAGAAAAAAAAATCACAAACGGATGAATCTGGCGATCTCCCGGGCCACGAAATGATACTGAATCCTGAGATCAGACAAACTGGTGCTTTCTAATACACCAGGTGACACAGAATAAAGGAAATTTTTGGAATGAGTAGTGACAGCCTTGGGCTGGTAACATCACTGCGGGTTCGAGACAGCGAGTAAGCAGTCCGCCATTTGAGTCATGTATCAGTGGAACGTTAGCCATAAAAATGTTTTATAGAAACAATGATCTGCCCTCAAAAAGAAACTAACAGGACGACCAAGAAGTGTGTGTTCTCCATCGAAAATTGAGGTTGTAAGCGAGTCTTGCGGAGCTCAGGGCGTTCAATTTGTAAGCAAGCAGCAGTGGTTGCAATGTCCCGTGAGAGTGTTCGCGAAATTCTTCATCTTGATTTAAATTTACATTCGTACAAACTACAGATTCAGCAACAATTGAAAAGACATCGATTACCGCATACGACTGGAATTATGTAAAAAAAGTGTATATATTGTGTGTGTGTGTGTGTGTGTGTGTGTGTGTGAGAGAGAGAGAGAGAGAGAGAGAGAGAGAGAGAGAGAGAGAGAGACTTGTGTAGTTCGCGAACTAGTTCGGAACAGCGCCGCCACAGGCGAACTACGGGAACTAGTTCGCAGATCCATCGCATCTTAGTTCGTCCGCTCAGACTGACGGGTGACAGCGAGAGGACGCGAGAGCACGCAGATTCGCGTGATTCCCTTCTGCCAGTTGCTCATTTCGAGCTGAGATGCAGTTTAGCTGTAGTTTTAGTAGCGGTAGCAAAAGCAAAAACGAGCAGACGAACTAAAAAGAGCGACTTACTTCGCGGCCTAGTTGCGAACTAAAAGGAGTGCTACCGATCGCGAACTAAAATATGAGTGAAACAGAATTAAAAATCACGTGTTTGCCTTCTGCTGATGAGAGCCATTTCGAGGTTGGCGTCTGCTTGCTAGATTACATAGTTCAGTGCTACAAAATTTATGTTTTGAAGTATTCTGCACTCTGCAATATCTGACGGATAACTCTAAACTTAACTTCACGAACTGTTTCTTTTGGTTTACGTGATATCGTTAGCGGCTCAAGGAGCAAGCGCATGAAGCAGCTAGGTGGGGGAACTTCTCCCTCCACATGCATGCGCGGACCACGCCGCTCAGCCGTCACTGGCAGCGGACGAACTAAAAGAACGAACTAGTTAGCGGCATAGCCGCAACTAAAGTGAGCGCTCCCGATCGTGAACTATTATAATGTATATAGAATCCCAGTCGTAACCGGTAATAGTTGTCTTTCAATTGTTGCTCCATCTGTAGTTCGTACGGATGAAATTTTAAATGAAGAATTCTGCGAACACACTCCCGGGACATTCCAACCTTTGCTTACGAATTGACTGCCGTGGGCTAGTTGACACTCGCGTACATCTTCAATGTTCGCTGGAGAACATCTTGGTCGTCCTGTTCGTTTCTTCTTGAGGGCAGATCATTGTTTTTATAAAACATTTTTGTGGTAAACGAACGTTGTTGTCCGTTCCACTGATCCATGACTGAAATGGCGGACTGTTTACTCGCTGTCTCGGGTGTCACTACTCATTTCAAACATTCCCTTTATTTTGTCACCTTGTGTATTAGAAATCACCAGTTTGCAATACTCGCCGTAGTGTGTTTACTAGACAATTTATTCGTGAGAATCCGCGCAAGGGATCGAGCGTTTTAATGCGGACGCATTAATACGCTTGATCCCTTGTGGGAAACCAGTATAGGCTACGAGCGAGAGGAATTAATGGCAGGGGGCTAGAAGTTAAGAATTTAGGTTTGGAGGGAAGCGTACCTGGATAGCCTAATTCAGGCGACCGCTGGCCCGAAGCGGGAAAAACGGGTTCGAATCCCGGTCTAGCACAAATTTTCAACTTCGCTGTTGAATGTATTTCAACGCCTCGAAACGGTCGAAATGTTTCAAATTGAAGACCTCGGGGGTAAATAATGACAACCCACAACTTTTGTATTTTTAATGTATTTCGTGCCAACAATCATATCCGACAGAATGTTTGGTTTTCTTCAATTAGTACATGAGTCTGCAGAGAGATGGCAGATATAAGTATTAAAACATGTAATAGAAAAGATTTTTCAAACATACCATTCGTCATATCTCAGAACTTTATAAATGAGGGTTTTCATTATTTTTCCCCCGAGGTCTTCAATTGTTCCAACGTCGTACGTCAACAGATAGCGTAGCGACATAACTGGCAGAGCGCCATATGTGTGTACGCTTTATTAGAGAACGTGTACAGCCAAATGCCAGCGTGATATCAAAGAGAGAAGCAAACAAGCGCCATGCCTCTGAGACGCACTCATGGCTCCTACATCAACCAACTGAGAGAGTTGAAAGGTACTGTATCAAGTTGTGACTTTCCGAGTGCCGGTATGATTCTTTGGGTTAATTGCCACACTAGTTATACGTGCTACGCTGGTTATACAGAATGTAGCTGGCAAAGGTAGTGCGAACATTCTCACATCCGTAGTGTGTCCAGTTTCCAGTTGTAGATTTACTTTCTTTCTTGTGGTGGTAATACATTTATGTTGCTTTTCATGAGTTTATACAGGGTGTCCCAGGTATCTTGTCCACCAAAAATATCTCTGGAACAATAACAGCTATTGGAAAAGATTTTCACCGGTATCAATATACGGCTGGGGCCAATGAATGTATCCATAGCATGACAAATCACATAAACAATGGCGTTGATTGCATCGCAATATTCCAATTACATCCCGAGATATTGCGACGCGAAGTTGACGCCTGAAATACGCGAAACGAGTGGCTAGCGCACGTCCTGAGCAGCATGGGGTTCTCGCCTGAGTCTCAGGACGTGCGCTAGCCGCGTTTCACGTGCTACGCTGGTTATACAGAATGTAGCTGGCAAAGGTAGTGCGAACATTCTCACATCAGTAGTGTGTCCAGTTTCCAGTTGTAGACTATTTACTTTCTTTCTTGTGGTGTTAATACATACATTGCCACACTAGTTACACGTACTTCGCGTCGCAATATCTCGGGATGTAATTGGAATATTTCGATGCAATCAATTCCGTTGTTTGTGATTTGTCATGCTATGGTTTGCTGAAGAAACAATAGTGTCCATTAAAAAAAAAACATAAGTTTGTGTTAAAAAACACACTTGCTTTCGTTTTAGAATGTTTCCAAATTTGTACATTCATGGGCCCCAGCTGTACATTGATACCGGTGAAAGTCTTTTGCAATAGCTGTTATTGTTCCAGAGATATTTTGGGTGGACAAGATAGCTGGGACACCCTGTAATTTCATTGAAGATAGTTTATTTTGTACCATTTTTAATTATGTATTCTTTCTTCGGATAGCAATAAAATGATAAAATTCAGAAATATGTTTGTTCGAATACTTATGTCAGTCTGTATTCATTGCACGAAATTCGCACTTCACACGTACTTAAAAAAGCTGTATTTTACAACTTTATAGGACGTAAATTCGATAGTAAAAAATATTTAATGTGTACGAGTGGAACAGGATCAAAATCTTTTATATTATTCCCGTGTCTAGGGTGGGTAGAGAAATTTGCTCTGTACCCTTAAAGAGGTTCCACTAGATAATAAATCAAATTTATAGATATTGTAAGCCAGGCAAACTTCTCCAGGCAATTAAAGGGACTGTCAGGCAGCAGTTAGATGGCAAATTAAGCTCATGGTTCAGGGTAGTTTTAGGGGTAAGACAAGGCTGTAACCTGTCACCACTGTTGTTCATACTATTCATGGATCACATGTTGAAAACAGTAGACTGGCAGGGCGGGATTAAAGTAGGTGAAAACAAAGTGAGCAGTCTAGCATATGCGGATGACTTAGTTGTAATGGCCAATTCAGTTGAAAGGTTGCAAACTAATATTTCAGAGCTCGATCAGAGGTGCAAGGATTACGATATGAAGATCAGCATCTCCAAAACGAAAGTAATGTCTATGGGAAAGAGATTTAAACAAATTGAGTGCCAAATAGGAGGAACAAAGTTAGAACAGGTAGACAGTTTCAAGTACCTGGGATGTATTTTCTCACAGGATGGCAACATAGTGAAAGAACTGGAATCGAGGTGCAGCAAAGCTAATGCAGTGAGTGATCAGCTAAGATCTACTCTCTTCTGCAAGAAGGAAGTAAGTACCAAGACTAACTTAGCAGTGCACCACTCTATCTTTCGACCAACTTTGTTGTATGGGAGTGAAAGTTGGGTGGATACAGGTTACCTTATTCACAAGGTAGAGGTAACAGATATGAAAGTAGCATGAATGATTGCGGGTACTAATAGATGGGAACAATAGCAGAAGGGTGTCCATAATGAGGAAATCAAAGAAAAACTGGGAATGAACACCATAGATGAAGCAGTTAGAGCGAACAGGATGAGATGGTGGGGTCATGTTACACGCATGGGAGAAGCAAGGTTACCCAAGAGACTCATCGGCTCGTCAGCGGAGGGTAATAGGAGTCGAGGTAGGCCAAGAAGAAAGTACTTAGATTCGGTGAAGAATGATTCGCCGTGGAGGTTAGAGTCCTCCCTGGGGCATAGGTGTGTGTGTGTGTGTGTGTGTGTGTGTGTGTGTGTGTGTTTATCCTTAGGTTAGTTTACCTAGGTTTAAGTAGTTTGTAAGCTACGAACTGATGACCATGCAGTTTGGTCCGATAGATTTACAAACAATTGATTTTTAAGAATGATTGTGAAGTATAAGGCATAATATCAAACGAGGCATCAATGTTAGCATTGAATAGGGGCCATGGAGGAATTTTATGAGAGGTACTATGCTCCAGACTGAACGCTGAAAGGCATAATCAGTCTCTAATGATTATGATGAGTGATGTTATGTCGTAACGCTCGCGTCATGGGAAAGAATTGTTTTCCTTTTTAGCTACATTTAAAACTCCAATTAAATGTTTTCCCTTCGGTGAGAAGAGGCCCATCTAAAGGGCACTGTGCTAACCTCGGTCGCGCCTCGCTTACTGATAGCTGACGTCATTTATAATCACACCGAGGCCTACGAGAGACGCCTCATAATCACACCACTCGCAGACAAATGCGACTGCTAACGTAAGGCCGATTGCGCACATGGCGCATTGTTTCGGTCAATCTCGTCCCAACAGTAGTGCTCCAGAGTCTTGAACATAAAGCGGAAAAGGTAGGTGTGTGTGTGTGTGTGTGTGTGTGTGTGTGTGTGTGTGTGTGTGTGTGTGTGTGTGTGTGTGAGAGAGAGAGAGAGAGAGAGAGAGAGAGAGAGAGAGAGAGAGAGAGAGAGAGAGAGAGAGAGAGAGAGAGAGAGAATCTGTCATCGGCGGTTACTGTGCGACCGCAGGCTGGCACTTGCGCGGAAGGAAATCCTACTGTCGCCTCCCAAGTAGTACCTCCCGTGACCAAAATACGCAAGTTGCTTTTCTACCGCCTTGACGTATTTTGCTATTGTAAACATGAGCATACCTGCCAACGTTTATGGTTTACCCGTAAAATTTACGGAAATTGCATCGTTTTACGGATGGTCGGTGCTATTTTACGACTTGCACAAAAAATTGAAACGTAAACGTTCGATAATTACACCACATATGTTCAATCGATTGTTTGTGTGGGATACTTTCAACTCTGATGTTCGTGACGCCGTGTTCTGTGGTGACGCCAATGGAATTGAATTTAAAGGCGGGATAACAGTTCTTCATGTTTTGTGTGAATCTCAGATGTCGACAGGCTCTGCTCTGCAAATTCAAAGAAGTGCTGATGAGTCAGTTACTGGCATTCAGACCTAGGACATACTTATCGATTTCCAGGATACAGATAAATACCATTTCTTTCCATCAATGAGGAAGTACTTCTTTACGTGCCGCCTGTGACTAAATAACTACGTTTGCACACAAGGTGAGACAAAATTGAAGATGCACAGTTTTATTCCAGTCCTTTTTTTCTTGGTAAAGTTTTCCTTTTATGGAGGAGAGAAAATTAGGCTGTAGTCGAACTAGGATATCATTTGCAGTGTTTGTTATTATTTCTTGCCTTTACCCAAGTTTTATTGTGTAAAACCTATTTCATCTATATCATATCTGCTTAATTTATCAAGGAAGTCCGGTCTTGTATGCTCTAAACCAATATACACCGTGCCTGCTGCTATTTAACGTGGATTTCTTCTCGGTTGTTATGACCGCTTGAACAATGACCTATGACTTGTGTAGACACGATTACATTATTGTATTTTTTAACCCTGCAAAAATCATCAATTTCGTCAAGCCGGACTATGTGGAAGATATTTCCCAGATTTTTTTGCGGCACGTGAGTTTTACTGAAAGCCCTTTTCAAAAGTTGGCAGGTATGCATGAGCAATGTAGACAGTAAAATTGCAATATCTTATAAACTAATTCACTTTGAGAGACAGATATAGTCCCAACGTCTGCACGTATCAGAGACAGTCATTATAATGTGGGGGATTGAATTACAACTTGGGACACGCCCGAGATTCGAACTCGGGATCTCCTGGCTACTAGGCAGTCTTTACACAACCACCGTGGGCTTATGAATAACGCGAATGCACGGGATAACCTAAAGCACTTCTTTATTCACAACACAACCTTCAATACTGCCTCGAGGTTCCTCTATATTATTACCTTATTAACAGTGTTAAAGTATTGTTATTTACTATGCTAGCACGTTTCATAAGATAAAAACATCACAGCCCCTCAAAACACTCAGGCCTGGAGGGAAATCGAAACTGAGCGCACATCTTATAAATGATGTAACTTCTGATTGGATGAAGATAACGTAGCAAATGTGCATATCAAATTGAAGGAAATTTAACACTCTACAAATTTCTTTCTGACAAATTTTCTGTGAAACGATCGAGTGAGTCACTAGAAGTAAATGTTTGACAAAATTAGTGAGGTAAAGATGATTTTTTTCCGAAACTGTCGATTTTCAATAACGTATATCTCGAAAACCGTTGGGAATTCGACGTATATGTATCGAAACAATTTTATAGCAAATTCAATTCTTTCATTTTTATTTGGAACAACGTTTTCCTAAAGCCGACCGTTTCCGAGATATAAGCGAAAAACCAAAAAATGGTACTTTTCCACCCCCCTCCCCGCTTTAGCTCACCCCCAGGGGCGGGAACTTTTAGTATGTTCACCTCCTAACTATCCCTAACAAAGTCCTGAAGTCAAAAATTCTCGCATGTTCCATGCACTGTACACCCCTCTTTTGAGCACTCATTGGCTGGACTAAGGGTACTTCGCTGACGTTCAGTGGAGAGTGGGAAGAATGAGGCCGGCGAACACTGCGCGGAACAGAGGCACAACACACTAGCAGCAATCGTGAACTCCTCTGGAGCTGCTTCTGTGGTTTGTCATCTAAGTGAGAAGGAAAATTAAGCCCTGTGTGCACCCGCACAAACCTAAAACTGCCGTTGTTCAGCTGTGGTTTCTCGTCAGCTCTCCCAACAGGAGTACAAAATCTCAAATTGTTCAGATTGAGTCGAAGCCCTTGTCCGGTGCAACTGGTGTCAGCTACTCTGACAAAGCAGGCCACAAATTCGAATTATTCAAACATCACGAAATAAACGGGAGTGGCGAAGTTGAAAAATTTGTGCTAGACCGGGATTTGAACCCGGATTTCCCGCTTCGGGCCAGCGGGCCCCTTAGAAAATTAGGCCGCCCAAGCAGGCTTCTCCACATAGGCATTTCCTCATTACTTTGTTCTGAGAGTCCCAACCTAAAGTCCAGCGCTATAGCGTGATTAAAAGCGAAACATAAAAAAATCGGCTACACTTTTAATGTCACAGGAGCAGCATAATGTCTAACGAGGGGAACACTCACCCCGTTTACGTGGGCTCCCAAAACCGGATTTCGTAAACCGATTTTCCAATTCCGCTTCTGGTTGGTCATGTGAACACTCCAAAATCGATTCTGGAAATCCACTTCTCTAAAGCAGTTTTTCAGTTCCACAATAGATTTTCGTGCCCATGTAAACGCAGCCGTTTTTGAAGCGTTCTTGGCTTGTCAGATTGTGTTTTTTACCAAGAATTTTCGGAATATATGGACAGACTGATATTTTCTAACGTGAAATAAAAGTATGAATATTAGAGTGAGCATGAATCTGTTTATTTAAGTAAAGAAAAACAGCGATTGTGCTGACTAAATCAGGAACTGAATCAGCTGTTTTTCAGCCGACATCTTAAATGGCTGAAGCCCCCCACCCCCCAGCAGCTCCCGAAGATTTTTTAAATCTTTTTTTAAACAGGCCGGAACCGAAATTTGAAATAGAACACATGTAATAAATCACAACGTAACTATAATTTCCAAGCACAGTGGGTCGCTAACGTGATGCCGCCACTGAGAACGTATGCTGCTGTCACTGTGAGCGGTTTCAATGCCGCCCCGCCGGCCGCGGTGGCCGAGGGGACTAAGGCGCTCCAGTCACGGTCTGCACGGTCACTACGGTCGGGGGTTCGAATCAGTCAAATGTTCAAATGTTTGTAGAACTTACGGGACTTAACTACGGGGTCATCAGTCCCTAAACTTACAAACTTATTACGAACTAGCTAAGACTAAGGACGGCACAAATATCCATGCCCGAGGGGGGATTCGAACCCCCGACCGTAGTGGCCGTGCAGACCGTGACTGAAGCGCCTCAGTCTCCTCGGCCACCGCGGCCGGCGGTTCGAATCCCTCCTCGGGCATGGATTTTTGTGGCGTCCTTAGTCTTAGCTAGTTCATAAGTAGTTTGTAAGTTTAGGGACTGATGACCCCGTAGTTAAGTCCCATAAGCTATACAAACATTTGAACACGAATTTTTTTCAATGCCGCCCCGGCCAGCTTTGATACTGCTACGCTGAAGTTACGAGCCGATTGTTCATATGCGACAACCCGTTGCTTAGCAGGTCAGCGGCGCCACCGAGTGGAATCTTATGAAGGGTGCCAAGAACTACGAACAATAGTGTTGTATTAGTTCAAGTTTTACACATAGTTTCATGATAATTAAACAATTATTTCATCAGCGAACTTATTATATTTCTGATAGCGAATGATATGAACCCTTTACCATTAATAAATTCAGTAGGCCAGAGATGCCCACAGGGGGTGGGGTGTCATGACGCAAACTGTGCCATTGACTTATTTTTAATTTTTATTATTTTATTTATTCCGAGGGGGAGGGTGAAAAATGAGTTCTTTTGGTCAGCCTGGGGATTTACAAAACATGAAATAAAAGTTGTTTAGAATGAAACTTTCACTCTGCAGCGGAGTGTTCGGTGATATGATACTTCAGGGCAGATTAAAATTGTCGGAACTGGGACTCGAACCAGGAACCTTTGCCTTTCGCGGGCAAGCGTTCTACCACTGAGCTATCCCGACACCACTCACAATGCCGCCCCACAACTTCAATTCTGCCAGTACCTCGCCGCCTCCTTTCCAAACTTCACAGAAGCTCTCCTGCGAAACATGCAAGACTAGCACTCGTGGAAGAAAAGATATGGTGGAGACACGGCTTAGCCACAGCCTAAGGGATGTTTCCAGAATGAAACTTCACTCTGGAGCGGAGTGTGCACTGATATGAAACGTCCTGGTAGATTAAAATTGGTAGAGCTCTTGCCCGCGAAAGGCAAAGGTCACAGATTGGAGTTCCGGTTCCGACACACAATTTTAATCTGCCAGGAAGTTTCAAAAGTTATTTCATTTTAATATTAAATGGCAAAGTCATTTGTGGAGGTAATAAACTAGGAATCCAGGACCTAATATCTCGGGTGTCGGGGAGGGGGGGGGGGGCATTGACCAAGGGAGAGGGGCACCTAAACAGTCGGCTCTATTTTTAAAAAATGAGCCCCCCCCCCCCTCAGATCCAAATCCTGGCTGCGCCACTGGAGGTTTCCCTAGCCCACCTTTATGTAAACTCGATGTCTCCTCTTCCTCCAGTGTGGTATGGGTCCCTAATCTTTGATAGTATTAAAAGAGCAGCGTGGTCTAAGGCGTCATTCTACAGACTGGGCGACCGTTCCCGTCGGAGTTTAAAGTCCTCCTTGGCATTGGTGCGTGTGTTTTCAAGTACCGTATATTTCTGCAGATAAGGCGACCTTCAGGTAAGACGAGGTAAAAATTTTCATCAAACTTTTATAGTTTAAGCTTATATCTGGCCTAGAAGACGACCCCAATTTACCTATTTACCCGAATGCTTCCCCCCCCCCCCCCACATTATTTCCAGTTTTCGGGTTCTAAAAATACGCCTGCGAATTAAACTTGGAGGCAAAGCTTCAGGAAGTTCCGAAAAATGCCGTTAGAAGCTTCGGTACACTTGGATTTCACCCTTTGTTGCAGTGTTTGCGGTCTGCTTTTGAACTTTCGTTCCTGCAGTGCTACTACGTTGTATCCGACCGTGAAGAAACAATTTTTGTTTAATTGCGCAAAACTTTGTTTTCGTAAATCTTCTATCCATGATGTAAATTTCATCAGGGTAATATCGCAGATGTGCTGCATAGGGCGGCTATAGCGAGGCTTCGACCTCCAAACAATATATATCGAATCGATACGTTTCAGAACGATATGGATGGAATAAGCAAATGTTTCTGAACAGGAGATGCGTGCGCTATGCGCCCTCACGTACTAAAAAGAAAAATTTCTTGTTTGTCCTATACGTAACCTAACATTCACTTTTAAAAAGTTATCTGTAGCGTATCCTTACGGTGGTTAGGTATAGGTTAAACAAGATTTTTATTAGTACGTGAAGGCGCGTGGCGTTCGACTCTACGGTTCAGAAACACTAAATCGATTTACAGTTGTACGTTCGATATACATCATTTCAGGCCGAGTTACTTCGAGTGTAAGCTTTCTTGTAAATTATCCAGAAAGCTGTACTCTTATATTTCGGCCTAACCACATCCTTTAAAATCACGACATATTCATAAAAAACATAACATTCCCCTGTTGATATATATCGTTTGGAGGTCGAAGCCGCCCTATGCAGCACATCTGCGAAATTACCAAGTTCAGACTAAATTCCAATCAATGTTTTTTTTTTTTTTTTTTTTTTTTTTTTTTTTTTTTTTTTTTTGTTCCGTCGTATTAACGACCTTGGATTTTAGGGGCCTTTATGATTTAGCCATCGTCTCATCAGCAGAAATATACGGTAGGTTGTAAGTGGAAGGATTGATGACCATAGCAGTTTGGTCCATTAGGTTTACAAACATTTGAACATTTTGTTATTACAAACACGGATCATGTAACTGTTCTATACAACTAAGGTACAGGAAAAATGTTTTTCACAATCGTGCAAGTCAGTGCTAGTCTATTAGCTTCGCCTAAAATTGAACCTATTCGCGTCACTAAACATTTCTACTCCTAAGTATTGTGACGAGAAATGATCATTTTTCTTGCATATCTTTAGTTCTATCTTTTATATGTCAACTAGGCATTTTTTTAGTACCGACAGAAATTGAACCATTCTGTTCCCCCACTTACACGAGAATCAGCAAGTAGAATAATTAAAATATATTATTTTAGCAAATTTTTTCTAGACTTCTTTCGACAGTACATTCAAACAACTCGTTTCATTAAAGACGTTGACCATTAACTGGAGCAATAGTTTTAGCGAGAAGTCTAACTAAATGACTTATATCACATTTTTGTCATTGCCCACGCAATTAAATTAATTCAGAGATGTCGATACGTAGTAATATAGATGCAAGATTTCTTTCACATATAGCAGTGCGGTAGATCATATTACGTTCTTGTGCATTTGTTGGATAAAAAGTGTGCGGAAGAAGAGAGGCGCATAAGTTGGTGAGAAGAAGCCATATAAGGTAAGGTATGCGACTCAGCGATGGAGGCAACGGGGCGCTTGGGAAAGGTACGGCTGGAGGGGGTGAGGACCCCATCTCTAAAGGAGGCGAGAGCCCACCAGCCAATAGCGTCGCAGCACAGCCATACTGAGAGAGAGAGAGAGAGAGAGAGAGAGAGAGAGAGAGAGAGAGAGAGAGAGAGAGAGAGAGAGAGAGAGAAGGGGAGGGGGGGGAGCACTGCACTGCACTAAATCTGAAATATGAATTGCACTGCTTAATATTTCTCGCGAACTCAAACCTGTGATTTGAGCTTCCATGCAACCAGCGCTCTGCATGACGGATGTAATTGTCAGTCAAGTACGTTGTGTTATCGAATCTGTGACACGTTTGTACCGAATTGTTAAATAATGCTAGAAAACAAAGATAGCGACAGTACATGTCGGTGACAGTTAACAGTGCAATTAACAGTACTGCCGACTGCCGCCGATGAGATTGAGATTTAGTCAGTTAGCGGTTTGAGTCCGTATGCCAAGTTCCCATACACTACGTTTACAAATGGTCAAAGGGTTGTAAAGCTTATGGGACTTAACTACGGGGTCATCAGTCCCTAAACTTACAAACTACTTATGAACTACTTAACGAACTATGACGGCACAAATATCCATGCCCGAGGGGGGATACGAACCCCCGACCGTAGTGGCCGTGCAGACCGTGACTGAAGCGCCTTAGTCCCCTCGGCCAACGCGGCACTACGTTTACATGCAACATATCTTCCGGAAGACGAAAACAGATTTTCGTAAACCGTTTTTCGCTGGCGTGTTTACATGTTATAGCCTGAATCGGATTTCCTAGCCCACTTAAAATGACGGCTGAAAAACAGCTGATTCAGTTCCTGATTTAGTTAGCACAATTGCTATTTTTCTTTACTTAAATACACATATTCATGCTCACTCTAATATTTATACTTACATTTCATGGTAGAAAATGTCACTCTGTTTATATGTGCCGAAAATTCTTAACAAGAAAAAAGTCTGACAAGCCAAGAACGCTTCAAAATCGGTTGCGTTTACATGGGCACGAAAATCGATTGTGGAACTGAAAAACCGCTTTACAGAAGTCGATTTCCATAATCGATTTTGGAGTGTTTACATGACCAACCAGAAGCGGAATTGGGAAATAGGATTACGAAATCCTGTTTTGGGAGCCCATGTAAACGGGGTGATATTGCAGCTGCGCGTTGTGTTCCGGTGTTTTTTCTTCGTAAGTTAGGACTGACTATAATCTAATGTGCACGAAAAGTTTAATGTTCAGCAACCACATGTTTCACTGCAAAAGTTTTAAAATATATGCGTTGCTGCTCTTTAATTTGAAGTAACACATCAAAACGAAATTAGGTTTGTTATCGAGCTGTGGGAATGTCAATTATTTTTACCAAGAATTCTCTCAAAATCGAATTTGAGAGAACTTCCGTGGCGCAGAACTCTCGCGAAAATTAAAAATTTCACCGACAATCACTCTATACAGACGCAGCTTTACTTGCTATATAATTTTGTTAGAGGTGTAGTAGAGAACTCATTATTTGGCGTGTTGCGACACAATCCGCTCTTTTGGTCCCGGAATTCAGCGCTCTTTCCGGTTGCGCTACTGACAGCACGTAATCGCCTTCACTTTTAACGTGCTCGCCTGTTGCCACAAACGCATGTTGCGAGTTTCAGCTGATTTGGATGCTGACAGCAGAATGGAGGTATCACATCAATTCATAAAATGCAGCATTCAGTTACTTGTAATAATTCGTGACGACAGGTTTCGGGCCCTTGAGTGCCCTTCTTCTAGTATATTTTAGTATTGCAGATATAGACTCTGACCATAACTTGTTAGTCATGAACTGTAGGCTGAAAATGAAAAAACTGCAGAAAGGTAGGAAAATGAGATGGGACCTAGATAAATTGAAGGAATGTGAAGTTCTGGAGAATTTCAGAGGGAGATTTAGGCAACAATTGACAGAAACGGGGGGAAATAAAACAGTAGAAGAGGAATGGGTGGCATTGAGAGATGAAATAGTGAAGGCAGCAGAGGACAAAATAGGTAGAAAGGCAAGACCTACAAAAAATCCTTGGATATCACAGGAAATACTAAATTTATTTGATGAAAGAAGAAAATATAAAAATGCAGTAAATGAAACAGGCAAAATGGAGTACAGACGACTAAGAAATGAGATTGATAGGAAGTGCAAAATGGCTAAGCAGGAGTGGCTAGAAGGCAAATGCAAGGATGTAGAAGAATGTATAAATAGGGGAAAAATAGATACAGCCTACAGGAAAATAAAAGAAACATTTGAAGAAAAACGGCTCTATGAATATCAAGGACTCTGATAGAAAACCAGTTCTCAGCAAAGAAGGGAAAGCTGAAAGGTGGAAAGAGTACTTAGAGCAGCTCTACAAAGGAAATGAACTTAGAGACGATGTTGTAGGAATGGAAGAGGAAGTAGATCAAGATGAAATAGGAGATACTATACTGAGAGATGAATTTGACAGAGCCCCGAAAGACCCAGGTCGGAACAAGGCCCCAGGAGTAGATGACATACCCTCAGAGGTACTAAAGTCTCTGGGAGTGCCAGCCATGACAAAACCATGTGTAGGATGTATGAGACAGGCGAAATACCAAGACTTGAAGAAAAATGTAATAATCCCCATTCCAAAGAAGTAAGGCGCAGACAGGTGTGAAAATTACAGAACCATCAGTTTGATAAGTCATGGTTGCAAAATTTTAACACGAATTATCTACAGGAGAATGGAAAGCTGGTAGAAGCTGGCCTCGGGGAAGATCAATTTGGATTCAGGAGGAACGTAGGATCCCGGGAGGCAATACTCACTTTATGTCTTATCTTAGAAGATAGATTAAGGAAAGGCAAACCTACATTTTTAGCTTTTGTAAATTTGGAAAAAGCGTTTGACAATGTTGACTGGAATACACTCTTTCAAATTCTGAAGTCAGTAGGGGTAAAATACAGGGAAAGGAGAGTTATACACAACTTGTACAAAATCCAGACCGCAGTTATTAGACTCGAAGGGCATGAAAGGGAAGCAACAGTTAGGAAGGGAGTAAGACAGGGTTGTAGCCTTTCTCCGATGTTGTTCGATTTGTACATCGAGCAGGCGGTGAAGGAAAGCAAGGAAAATTTGGAATAGGGATTAAACTTCAGGGGGAAGAAATAAAAACATTGCGTTTTGCTGATGGTATTGTAATTCTGTCAGAGACAGCAAAGGACCTGGAAGAGCATTTGAATGGAATGGACAGTGTGTTGAAGAGAGCGTATAAAATGAACATTAACAAGAGCAAAACAAAAATAATGGAATGCAGTCTTAGAAAATCAGGCGATGCTGAAGGAATTAGATTAGGTAATGAAACAGTAAAGGTGCTAGATGAGTTTTGTTACTTGGGTAGTAAAATAACATGTGATGGTCGCAGTACAGAGGATATAAAATGCAGAATGGCAATGGGAAGAAAAGAATTTTTGAAAAAGAGAAATTTGCTAACATCGAATATTAAGTGTAAGGAAGTCTTTTCTGAAGGCATTTGTGTGGAGTGTTGCTTTGTACGGGAGTGAAACATGGACTATAAGCAGTGCGGACAGGAATAGAATAGAGGCTTTTGAAATGTGGTGCTACAGAAGAAAGCTGAAGATTAGGTGGGTAGATCGCATAACTAATGAAGAGGTACTGAACAGAATTGGTGAGGAAAGGAATTTTTGGCATACCCTGACTAAAAGAAGGGATCGTTTGGTAGGACACATTCTTAGGCATCGAGGAATCGTAAATTTAGCATCGGAGGGAAGTGTGTGGGGTAAAAATCGCAGAGGGAGACCAAGAGACGCGTACAGTAAGCAGATTAAGGTGGATGTGCGTTGCTGTTCTTATGAGGAGATGAAAAGGCTTGCTGAGGATAGAGTAGGGTGGAGAGCTGCATCAAACCAGTCTCCGGACTGAAGACCATAACAACAACAGCTTAAAATATGTACATGCTACATGCTAGCAGGAGACTGAACGCTAAGTGCAGAGATTGTGCATAATTTCTGCACTTAGCGTTCAGTCTCCTGCTAGCATGTAGCATGTACATACTAGCCACTAGCCACTAGCTACTAGCTACAATACTAAAATAGACCAGAATAAGGACACTCAAGGGCCCGAAACCGGTCGTCACAAATATATTGTTACAAGTAACTCGTTGCTGCATTTTATGAATTACGAACTTGAACATTTGCTGCCATGGATAAAATACTTGAAGTAGCATATTAACGTAGTTGTTTATTTTGGATTTTAAAGCAGGAATTGTTAAAGTGACATACATTTGCTGAAGAAGTGCGGTTATTGATTCGCATGTTTAAACTATATGACTCAAAATGTTCAAATGTTTGTATAGTCTATGGGACTTAACTACGGGGTCATCAGTCCCTAAACTTTCAATCTACTTATGAACTACTTACGAACTAGGACGGCACAAATATCCATGCACGAGGGGGGGATTCGAACCCCCGACCGTAGTGACCGCGCAGACCGTGACTGGAGCGCCTTTGTCCCCTCGGCCACCGCGGCCGGCAAACTATATAACTAAATGGCGTAATAATTCGCCAATTAAGTGAATCAATGCGATATATTTTTAAATAATATTGAACTTATATTTACGGGAGGTTGACATGTTGCATATTATTACTATTTTTCTCGTACAACATAGGTGTCGAACAAGATTTGAAAACACGTTGAGCATATGTGTCCTTACGTGGCCTTAAACACGGATAAAAATTACTCGCCAGTTGACCACGCTCTGGAGCTGCTGTCCTGCAACCGGAGCGCTCGAAGACACGTCCGGGGCGTTCACCGTTGCCAAACTGCCACAAGTCGTCACTTCAGCTTGAATTCCTTGCTTGGCTCCAATTGTTTTATATCTAATACTTAGCCACATCAATTTCATTATTTGACATTCTATTTTTCCTGATTTTTAGGCCATCATTCTTTTGTCCATTGAAATTTGCGAATGTCGTCTATAACATCAATTTTCAGAGCCCGGAAGATTCATAAATAACTGTTAACTGAATATATATTCACGGAATTTACGACGTTAACTGTGAAAGTGTAATATTGAAAGTGTGTATCCAGCCTGGATTCGAACCCGCGTCTCATGCTTTCTAGGCAGTTGGGCTGATCACTACACCTCTGGGGGACAGCGGTAATTACACTACGCGAACTACTCAGGCACGCCTTCCTCACGCCACAAGTTCTCAACTTAATCCTACCCACATTACTCGAACTCGTGAATTTTTTATTATATGCTAGCTTAAACCCGCGGCTCCACCCTCGTTATTATGATAGATAATGCGCGAATTTTTGGCATACCCTGACTAAAAGAAGGGATCGCTTGGTAGGGCACATTCTTAGACATCGGGGATTCGTAAATTTAGCATTGGACGGAAGTTTGTGGGGTAAAAATCGCAGAGGGAGACCAAGAGACGCGTATAGTAAGCAGATTCAAGTGGATGTGGGTTGCCGTTCTTATGAGGAGATGAAAAGGCTTGCTCAGGATAGAGTAGGGTAGAGAGCTGCATCAAACGTCTCTGGACAGAACAATGCGCAAAACGTCAAATCGATTTTTTAAAAGAGATGTATTAAAAGAAATTTCTTTTTACTGCTTTATTTATTCTTATATTTCCTTACTCGTATGTTTATCCTTACAGAGAAAGAGCTGAAGACATTGTAGCATGCATAGACCAAAGGCATCGTCTGTGGTATCACGTTTCGCTGTCGCAAACCTCATCGCTGGCCTTTGGTCAGAATTTTTTTAATAATTTGACGGCTTTCAACCACCATATCTTCCACCCCTCTATAGCTATCGGCATGGAGCTTCTATGGTGTACAACGGGAGACTTCGGACAACAATTACACACAGACCATTCGTTTGCGTTCTGTAGTTTTCGCCGACCGCGGTGGCCGAGGGGACTGAGGCGCTCCAGTCATGGTCTGCACGGCTACTACGGTCGGGGGTTCGATGCAGACCGAAATGTTAAAACACACACACACACACACACACACACACACACACACACACACACACACACACACACACAGAATTTTATACACTGATAACTTTCCATCCCAATATACTCCACACTTTTATCATTATCAACCCTCAAGCAGCAACGCAACCATTAAAACCATTTTCAAAGAGTAAATATAATATTCAAAGAGTATTTATTGTTCCATATTTCGCGTTATATTCTTCAAATTACTAAATATCAATCAGATCGCTATAAACCCGTGCCTAAAAACCTTCCTTAGGTATAAATTAGTTACTGTACAAACATTTAATTCTCTGCGTCCTGTGGTTCGGACGTGATAAGCGTAAACCGAACAGACATTCACATTAATATATATCTATAGATAAATAGCTATCCGATCGCCATAAAACCGTGCCTAAAGCCTTAAACATTAGTAAGTGTACAAATTTTTAACTCTTTATATCTTGTGGTTCAGACGTGATAAACGTACACCGAACAGACATTGACATTTATATAGATTTTGTAACCTATTCCCGTTATAGTGAGGGCCTAGGAGTGTCTCGACACTTAGTAACTGAATGCCAAGCAGCAATGCTCATCAGTTGGTGACACAGCAGTTCTTGTAGCCACCAGCCAGTATGAGGATATTTTCTCCGCGAGGAATTACAGTGCGCTTTCAGCGTTGAATTCGCCAATTAAGTGAATCAATGCGATACTTTTCTCGAAATCCGCAAAGCCGCACGGGAATGGCTGTGCGGTTCTTAGGCTCCTTGTTGAGGATTGCGCGGCTGTTGTGTTTAGAATTTGTCGTAGATAGATAGGGTCACCAGACGTCCGCATTTACGCTGACATGTCAGCTTTTTTTCTCCATTTAACCTGGCGTCCGCATATTTTTACGATTTCTTCTGTCTGCAGTCCTTTAGTTTTCGGAAATATTTTGATTTTTGTTTCCATATCGTATTATCAACAATGAATATTCTTTTTACTTCAGCTATTTGCTTGTAACTGATCTGTAATGCTTCGAAAAGTACAGTCTGATACATAAAACAGAAAATATCGATCTACATTACTCATAATCGATGTTTCGGTCTGTAAGAGGAACGATTTTGATGGTGTACAATGGAACAATGTATAAAATTTCTGTTGGCTAAAAATATTGCTATTTATGATAAGTTTTTTCGAAAAAAATTTCATCTGAAAACAATCATAGACAGAAAATCAAAAGCAAGCCTAAAGAAATATCGCTAGTTTAGTGAACTGGTTAAAACTACACAGTTCCTTACCGTGCCAGGTGATAACGTTTGTGTTGAGATGGTCCTCTTTATCACAGGCGCAGCGGAGAGAGGAGAAAAATAGACTGACAACTGTAATTCTGCAAAAGGGATCGCAAAAGTAAAATTTAATTTTGGACATTTTAATTGTGGCAAAACAAACTTTTTAAAAAAGATTAGGTGCTGTGCAGAATAGAGGACTCTGGTCCAGATGTAATGTAGCTATGTTTGATTTGTGTAATGTTATCCTTTTTTTGTTCCTTTCATAATTTAAAATCTAGAGTGTGTCCTCAATGTTCGTCCTGAAGTATAGAAAATGCGCTCATTTTTTGCATTCCAAAGTCTGGTAACCCTACTCGTAGAGGATAACTTTAATTGGCGTGAACAAAGTGATTCTGATTTTAGTTCTGTCGCACATTGTTGACCGCCGTTTTCTCTTTTACATTACACTCGCGAGATTGTGGTTAGGTCAAGAGGTGAGTTTTAATTCGGACTGAAGAAATGCAAAACCGTGCCACAGTAGAATCATTGGTCATTAAAAATCAGCTGGCACATTCCCCATGGCCGAGGGGACTGAGGCGCTCCAGTCCCGGTCTGCACGGCTACTTAGGTCGGGGATTCGAATCCCCCCTCGGGCATGGATATTTGTGCCGTCCTTAGTGATAGCTAGTTCATAAGTAGTTTGTAAGTTTAGGGACTGATGACCCCGTAGTTAAGTCCCATAAGCTATACAAACATTTGAAAATTTTGAGCAAATTCCCAGAATAACTTGCAGCAACTGCTTCCAACACTGCTCCTGCTCATACAGTGTTTGTCAAGTGACTCGCCGTGTTTGTGTGTCGCCTATATCCGAGCAGCAGTCGATTTGGAGACACTGTGGCACCATGTGACATGCACCAACTAGCAAATTGTTTTAATAGGACTATAAATGGTCCACGTTTGTCCAATCCCCCCTCGCCAAGTGGCAGTTACTTCAGGTATCAGACGGCAAGCCCGGGGCGGAGCTATTTAAAGTGTGTACTTTCAGAAGGCCACAGGCGCTTATTCTCAAAACTTTGACAGATTTTCACACTTCATCGGTTGATTGGACTGATACCTTGAATGTGTGTTGTTTTTATTTATGTGAGAGTATCTACCTTTTATAAACTCCAAACACACGATGGAAGTCAGACCTGTCCAACTACAATCAAAAAGTGAAGGGGAAAATATCTACCCCGAGGAACGATACGAAGGAAATCATTACAAATCCTTCAATGACATGTATGATTATATAGATCGTTTGTGTCTGCCGTTCAGGTCACCATATGATGTCATAAAGAAAAACAAAGGAAACTAAAGACTCACCCTTCGGGCCGTTCTCGTACTTGAACTAATGCTATGTCGGGACTGGCTATTAATGCCTCAAAACTTTGTGCGAGTGTGACAGCAGGTTGGTAATAAGGCTACCTGATTGCGCGGTTCGAGTGTGTTGTGTGCCCCCTCCCCTCCCCTCAGGTCAGAGCGACGGCGACAGGAAATGCCAGTGTGCGGCTGTGGCCCCGCAGCTGTGGCCTGTGGGCGTGGCCAGCTGGTGGGAGCAAGCCAGCGCTGTGGCTGTGCTGTGGGGCAGGTGTGTCCGCTCTGCCGCGCCGCTAGCCATCTCAAGGCGTGCGTTGCGTTGCTCCACCGTTTGCCTCGACCCTTGACATTTCGATGCGGCGGCAGCTCCAGTGCGCATTACGTTGCATCATTGTGCATCTTGGCAATTGCAGTTCCCATCCGAGGTACTGTTTGCGAACGTGCGTTTGTTTGTTTGCGAACGTGCGTTTGGTTGCGAGCGTGCGTGCGTGCGTTTGTTTGCGTGCGTGCGTGCGTGCGTACGTTTGCGTGCGTGCGTGCGTTTGCGTGCGTTGGTTTGTTTGTTTGCGTGCGTTGGTTTGTTTGTTTGCGTGCGTTGGTTTGTTTGCTTGCGTTGGTTTGTTTGCGTGCGTGCGTTTGTTTGCGTGCGTGCGTTTGTTTGCGTGCGTGCGTTTGTTTGCGTGCGTGCGTTTGTTTGCGTGCGTGCGTTTGTTTGCGTGCGTGCGTTTGTTTGCGTGCGTGCGTTTGTTTGCGTGCGTGCGTTTGTTTGCGTGCGTGCGTTTGTTTGCGTGCGTGCGTTTGTTTGCGTGCGTGCGTTTGTTTGCGTGCGTGCGTTTGTTTGCGTGCGTTTTTGCGTGCGTTTGCGTGCGTGCGTTTTTGCGGGCGTTTGGGTGCGTGCGTGCGTGCGTCCATTTGGTTGGTTGTTTGTTTGTTTGGGTGCGTGCGTGCATTTGGTTGGTTGGTTGTTTGGGTGCGTGCGTGCATTTGGTTGGTTGGTTGTTTGGGTGCGTGCGTGCATTTGGTTGGTTGGTTGTTTGGGTGCGTGCGTGCATTTGGTTGGTTGGTTGGTTGTTTGGGTGCGTGCGTGCATTTGGTTGGTTGGTTGTTTGGGTGCGTGCGTGCATTTGGTTGGTTGGTTGTTTGTTTGGGTGCGTGCGTGCATTTGGTTGGTTGTTTGTTTGTTTGTTTGGGTGCGTGCGTGCATTTGGTTGGTTGGTTGTTTGTTTGTTTGGGTGCGTGCGTGCATTTGGTTGGTTGGTTGTTTGTTTGTTTGGGTGCGTGCGTGCATTTGGTTGGTTGGTTGGTTGTTGTTTGTTTGTTTGGGTGCGTGCGTGCATTTGGTTGGTTGGTTGTTTGTTGTTTGTTTGTTTGGGTGCGTGCGTGCATTTGGTTGGTTGGTTGTTTGTTGTTTGTTTGTTTGGGTGCGTGCGTGCATTTGGTTGGTTGGTTGTTTGTTGTTTGTTTGTTTGGGTGCGTGCGTGCATTTGGTTGGTTGGTTGGTTGTATGTGTTACACTGTCCTGTAGCATCAAATTTTAAATGTTTTACACCCTCTTTCCACCAGGACTCCTTATTGTCCTACTTTCACTTCTGTACAAGGCTACACTCCAAACAAATGCCTTCAACGAAGACTTCCTAACAAGTTGATACTCGATGTTACCAAATTTCTCTTATTGATTCATGTTTTTCTTTTTATTGGCATTCTCCTCTTTTACATCTTCTCTGCTCTAGTTGTCAAAATTTTTTATATTGCCCAAATAACTAGCCTCGTACTGTTATTGTGTCGTTTCCTAACCTAATTTCCACATTGTCGCCTGATTTAATTCGAATACATTCCATTCCCCATGTTTTGCACTTGTTAGTGATACCCTTTCTTCGTGGACACTGTGTTCAATTGCTCTTCTAGGTTCTTTCCTGTCTCCGAAGAAATTACAGTTCGTAGCAACACCACCACATTGTAATTCTCCTCACTGACTTCGTTTCCAAATTTCTCCTTGATTTCCTTTATAGTATACTCATATACAAATTGAATGTCATACCGGACAGGCTACAACCCCCTTCCCATCACTGTGTCCCTTTCATGAACTTCAACTCTCAAAATTGGTTTCTGCCCAACTTATATATAACTTTCCATACCCTACATTTTACCCCTGCTACCTTCATAATTTTAAAGGGGTGTATTCTAGATGTCAAAAGTTTTCTCGAAACCCGCAATGCCGCACGGGAATGGCTGTGCGGTTCTTAGGCTCCTAGTGAGGATTGCGCGGCTGTTGCAGGTCGAAGGTTCGAGTCCTCCCTCAGGCATGGGTATGTGTGTTGTCCTTAGCAGAAGATAGTTTTGTTATGGCTAGGTCTCGCAAGGATGTAAGCAGTTCACAGGGAACTGATCTTTGTTTTTCCTTCTTTGCTTAGTGCTAGTTTTCAATTTTACGTCTTGATATTCTTACTGTTGCCGATATCCCCAGTCTTGGATATTACGTGATTCAGGAAGCAGAGTGACAAACCAAGTTAAAATCTGATGTAATTTACTAAAAGGAGTAGCTATAGTGAAATCTTTTTGAGTAGGCCTGTTTATAAAGGTTGCTGGTCCAAGTTTGTTTAATGATCATAAATGCAGTTCCAAGAACTACAGTCATTACAATCTGACGAGATTTAACAATTTACAGAACGGGATAACTTTAGGCAAGCGGCTGTAGTGCGTAACGTAGGAAATACACTTAACTTAAAGCGCATTAAATCTTATATTGTGAGGCCATCGGCCAGGATGTGACGCACACATGCCGTGGGTAGAAACAGGAAACGCCACGTGGAACGACTCGGTTCGACTGCACGCGTAAACAAGAGGACCCAGCAGGCTCCTGGTAGACAGCAGTCAACAAACACGGTCAGCTTTGAAGATCGCCGAGCTCAAGTAACTCGCACATCAGCGCAGACAACCCCAGGTAATAAAAACTTTCAACAAATAGTACTGAAAAAGAAAGAACCTAAATTGCGTTATAACGGAACCAGTACTATGACTTACCTCGCTCTACACAAAGGTCACGTAAGAACCAAAACTGTTCTGAGGACCGCCTTACCTCAGGAAGATAGGAATCAGTGGCTGGATTGCTTTCTATCCACTCACAATACTTACTGAAGCGCCATGTATAACACACACTAAGGCGCTTCGCTGCGGAGCACGCGGTTGCTCGCCGTCGGAGGTTCGAGTCATCCCTGGGGCATGGGGGTGTGTGTTGTCCTTAGGTTAGTTTACCTTAGTTTGAGTAGTTTGTAAGCTACGGAGTGATGACCACGCAGTTTCGTCCGATAGATTTACAAACATTTGAACATTTGTTCTTATAGTCTTCAGTCCGGAGTCTGGTTTGATGCAGCTCTCCATCCTACCCTATCCTGAGCAAGCCTTTTCATCTCCTCATAAGAACGACAACCCACATGCACTTGAATCTGCTTACTATTCGCGTCTCTTGGTCTCCCTCTGCGATTTTTACCCCACACACTTCCCTCCAATGCTAAATTTACGATTCCTCGATGTCTAAGAATGTGTCCTACCAAGCGATCCCTTCTTTTAGTCACGGTATGCCAAAAATTCCTTTTCTCACCAATTCTGTTCAGTACCTCTTCATTAGTTATGCGATCTACCCACCTAATCTTCAGCATTCTTCTGTAACACCACATTTCGAAAGCCTCTATTCTCTTCCTATCCCCACTGCTTATCATCCATGTTTCACTTCCGTACAAGGCAACACTCCACACAAATACCTTCAGAAAAGATTTCCTTGCTCTTAAATTAATATTCGATGTTAGCAAATGTCTCTTTTTTCAAAAATTCTTTTCTTCCCATTGCTATTCTGCATTTTATATCCTCTGTACTGCGACCATCGCATGTTATTCTACTACCCAAGTAACAAAACTCATCTACCACTTTCATTGTATCGTTACCTAATCTAATTCCTTCAGCATCGCCTGATTTTCTAAGACCGCATTCCATTATTTTGTGTTGCTCTTGTTAATGTTCATTTTATACGATATCTTCAACACAATGTCCATTCCATTCAACTGCTCTTCCAGGTCCTTTGCTGTCTCTGACAGAATTACAAAGTCATCAGCAAAACGCAATGTTTTTATTTCTTCCCCCCCTGAACTTTAATGCTTATTCCAAATTTTTCCTTGCTTTCCTTCACCGCCTGCTCGATGTACAAATTGAATAACATCAGAGAAAGGCTCCAACCCTGTCTTACTCCCTTCCCAACTGATGCTTCCCTTTCATGCCCTTCGAGTCTAATTAAGTGCGGTCTGGCTTTTGTACAAGTTGTAAATAACTCTCCGTTCCCTGTATTTTACCCCTGCTGACTTCAGAATTTGAAAGAGTGTATTCCAGTCCACATTGTCAAACGCTTTCTCCAAATCTACAAAAGCTAAAAATGTAGGTTTGCCTTTCCTTAATCTATCTTCTAAGATAAGACGTAAAGTGAGTATTGCCTCCCGGGTTCCAACGTTCCTCCTGAATCCAAACTGATCTTCCGCGAGGTCAGCTTCTACCAGCTTTTCCATTCTCCTGCAGATAATTCGTGTTAAAATTTTGCAACCATGACTTATCAGACTGATGGTTCTGTAATTTTCACACCTGTCTGCACCTGATTTCTTTGTAATGGGGATTATTACATTTTTCTTAAAGTCTGAGGGTATTTCGCCTGTCTCATACATCCTATACACCAGTTCAAATAGTCTTGTCATGGCTGGCTCTCCCAGCGACTTTAGTAGCTCTGAGGGTATGTCATCTACTCCTGGGGCCTTGTTCCGACCTAGGTCTTTCAAGGCTCTGTCAAATTCATCTCTCATTATAGTATCTCCTATTTCATCTTGATCTACTTCCTCTTCCCTTCCTACAACATCGTCTCTTAAGTTCATTTCCTTTGTAGAGCTGCTCTATGTACTCTTTCCACCTTTCAGCTTTCCCTTCTTTGCTGAGAACTGGTTTCCCATCTGAGTTCTTGATATTCGTAGAGTTGCATTTATAACACGCAATTTGAATACAAATTAGATGCGCACACAGAAATCACAAGAATTAGAGCAATATGAAATCAAAACTTAATTATCAAAAAATATTCCTGATGACACGTGCCTGAAACGAGCATAAATGCTAAACCACAAATTGAACATTAGTCAGAAATATACTTTGTAATAGCCAACCAAATATTCAGCCTTCAAATTTTCAAAAGCAATGGTAACTGAACTGAGGACACAAGCGATAGATAACAAGCTACCATAGCACAAACAAGGAGATAAACAGATGTATATTGGCTCCTAAATTAGCTACACACGCTTGTTTAGAAGCGATACGAATACAACACGTGTTGACGTCACACACTTGAGCAACTTCACTACAGTCAAATTAATATTTACAGAACTTAACAGTAAACAGGTCTCAAACTCGCGCTGGCGTACAAAATACGCTCAAGCACAAGATAGCCAATCACATTGCAAGACATAAATAAAATCATCACAGAACTGAAAATCTGAACCATCTTTCCAGTAATTATTTCAAGAAACCACTTAGTGTCAGCAGGTTGAGGAAGAAATTAGAGTTGTGCATCTGGCGTCTATACTCGACCGAACTGGAAGAAACAAGAGTACCTTGACAAAATTCGGTCGATATGAATGTAGTCGTTTTATGAACATATGAGGGGGAGAGGGGGGGGGATCGGAACGAGTGTGAAACTTTGCGAAATGTTATCTGCCATCTACAAATAGCGGATAGCATGAAAAGATGAGTGAGAAATAGGTTTTCATATCTGTAAGTCTGAGAGCATGGGACATTCTTTCGATAATCAGAATGAAATAATTTAAGATTTCTGTTATTATTACTGGAACATTTTTAGATTTCATCCGCCTCAATTTCTAGTTTTTAAGGGAACTTTTAATCATTTCCTTGAACTACAGTGTAAGACTTCCCACAAATCTCTCTAGTTTTTTTTTATTTTTTATTTTTTATTTTTTTTTTATTTTTTTTTTTTTAAGACCAAATAACAAAGTGTACGTGATTCGGCTCGGTAGAAAAAAGATTTAGATTTCAAAAGATGTGGAACGCTATAAAATCGTCTGTTTTTTAGCTAAAAAAATCCTTTGGAAATAGCTTTTAACCCTTTCGGACCTACTGGCTACAAATGTATACATAACTTCTACGGTGTCTAAGATGGTTTAGAATCATTTTTTGTCAATGGAAAGACCATGTATACAACACCTGAGTGTTCAATCATTTCATCATGCACCATTACTGCCACCTGCGGAAGATCACTATAAAAATATTAAGAAGCGAGTGTTGCAATGTGCAGCAGTTTGCGAACTTCAAAGTATACGCAAATTGTGGGTTACTTTTATTCCACCATATAACTGAAAGTAGTTATTTTGCGATGTAGTTATTGAACGATCAGTGTATTTATTACAACAGTTGGTACTACAAAATTAATTTAGTCCGTAAAAAAGCCTTGTTTTTCAGTATTCGCAGTGTTGTAGTATGAAAATGGGTGCATGTAATTGCATCTTGCTTCTAGAATCATGGAAAATTTAAGTGAATTACAGCATTAAAAATAATTTCCTTGATACAGAAAAAAAGTCAGCTCTGAAAGGGTTAAACAAACTATTTAGTTTCTATTTGGACTATCAGTAATAGAAAAAAACGAGTAGAAAGAAATGATTCCAAAAAAGGAACAATCACCAGTGAACTGATTAAAAATCGATCTTTGCCCATCTGTAGTCACGAGACACCTTGACGGCTGACACATTATCTCCGCTCCTGACCCGACTTCCCGGAATATCGGTGCGGCGACAGGATTTTGCTAGAAAGCAGACAGTGAGTCATGTTCGCGGTAGCGGCCGAGTATCTTATCTCGACAGCATACGCGGATGGTCGCCCGTAACAGGCACACACTGGCTTTTGGACATAGACGGCCCCGTGCAGGCTTGTGACCCTCCGTATTGAATTCATACCACCACTGTGGTACTCACCCTTTTTTGCACACAATCCTTACTGGCGCAATACACAGGGGCGGATTTCCCCGTGGCCTGCGGTCAGTTCAGGAAGAGCCTTATCAATCGAGAGTTGCGCGGTTCACTGGTCCCGCAGCTCGTGATCGGTGGTTTCACAACGACGGCGTAGAGTATTTAAAACGACGCCACTTCTTGTCGCCGGTCTTTCGTTTCCTGGCGATCGAGCGCTTCCCGTGCGATTGGATGTTAAGCACTTCCGAGCTCTCTGGTCAGTTCTTGTGCCCTGACTCCCACTGTCGTTCGGCAACAGGCGAATCTGAGGCTTAAGGTACGTACAGTAGAGCCGTCAGTTTACTTGCATTGTCACTTTCGAGTATAGTTAGCGTTTCAACATGCTAGAGCAGTTTCATCTATTCTTGATACTTTGTGCTGGTGGACAGTTACCGTCAGTGGCAGACGCAAGTGGGTTGGGGGGGTTGGTAGGGGGGATATATATTTCTCTCTCCCCTCCTCCCCCCCCCCCCTCTCGAAAGTCGAAACATTTATAACGCAAACTTTTATGTATTTATAGAAGCATAGTACAGTAAGAAATGGAAACGTTTGATCCCACTTTAGGTTACGATAGTAACACTGGGCCTTTGCGATCGTTTTTTGACAGCTCGAAATTTAAATGAAAATAACTGCTTAACCATGCATCTGACACGAAAATTGAATAAACCGAATTTGTAGAGGAGAAAATTCTCTACAACATTGCTCTTATGTTTTTTTCATATCTCGTATCGTTCCAGTGATATTTGCAAAAATAACGGCCATTTTGGGATGTCTGTCTGTCCGTAACGTGTTCCCTGTTTTTAAGACGAACTGTTCATCTGTTCAGCACCAAATTTTGCACACACAATTGTAGGCTGCCAGAGACCAGAACCTCCCTTTTTCAAATTTTTCGGACCACAAATAAGGTAGTAATACCATAAATAGCCGTTTGTAATATAATTTAAATTGCAAAGGAACCGTTCATCTGACACGATTTTTTTTATAGTCTATGGGACTTAACTACGGGGGTCATCAGTCCCTAAACTTACAATTTACTTGTGAACTACTTACAAACTAGGACGGTACAAATATCCATGCCCGAGGGGGATTCGAACCCCTGACCGTAGTGGCCGTGCAGACCGTGACTGGAGCGCCTTAGTCCCCTCGGCACCGCGGCCGGCGACACGAAAATTGTATAACCTAATTGGTAGAGGGGAAAATTCTCTAAAACTTCGCTCTATTATGTTTTTTTTTCATATCTTGCATCGTTGCAGAGATATTTGCAAAAATAACGGAGTTTTGATACCCTCCATTAAATTAACGAAAACCAGCTGTTCGCAGATGTCACGTGACATTCCTCGCCCAGAACTGTGACATACGCCATCTTGCGTTGCGTATTTGATGATTTTCTTATTGTAACTTACAAGTTGTCATTTCAAATCAATGGCGCATTGAAGAATTAACAAAAAGACGTTCTTCGTACGATAAACGATAATCTAGTGTCTACAAATGCCATATTAACATCAGTTATCAACGGCCAACAATAGTATGAGATTAAAGAACAGAATTCTTAACTGTTGTTAGCGTAGTGGGAGATGTGTTTGTGACGCTGAAGGGCAGCAAGGGTTTCAGACACTGTTATTAATTTAATTTTTTTATTATTTAGATTATGAAACTACAAATCTAAAGTTGGCCCTAAAACACGCCAGTGCGATTTTTTCACACAATGTCGCACTATATTGATCCCCCCCCCTTGACTTTTGACGTAATTTATGGATGACTCCATACTTCTTATTATTTCACCAATCCCACAATCTCCCCCCCCCCCCCCCCCACACACACACACACAAATCCTGCATCCTCCCCTGGGTACCGTGTCACCTTGAGTTAACGCTGGGAAAATGGCGACGTGTTTACGTAACTACGTAACGTACGTAGCAGTTTGTCCCAAAATGGTTCACGGCCCGCCTGCTTTGCCAAGTTTTCGCCTACATTTTACGCACAACATTTCTACTACCGACCTTGGGAACCTTCCACCGGCGCTGCGAGCCTAGGCTGTTCTGTTACGCGTACTCGCTGCCACACCAACCATTCTGAACCACCGTTGACTGCAACCCGCTGTTTACCGTAGACTTCGATTCTTGGCGTCCAGTGTTACGCCTTTCTTGTTTTTCAGAGCGTGCACTATAGTTAACGCCACTTCGGCGACTTGCATATGAATGATGATGAAAATAATACGCAACACCCAGTCCCTGCCGGGAATTGAACACGGGCCCCCTGCGTGGTATTCAGCGACACTGCCGTCTGGGCTACGGGGGCGGATAAATTCAGTGACGGACCCGAGCTTAATTTAAATTTGAAGCTCCGTTAGATTTTCGGGCAACCTTATTTCGATAAGACTCTTATGTTACCCAGGGTCATGTTACTGGAGATCCTTATGAGTCTCACCACCGTGCAGTACAGGGCTTCACTGGAGCGTGGCCACTAGTAATAATACGAGGGTAAGTCAGTAAGTCGCAAACAGCAGTGTGCCATATACCATTTCGCAACCAAAGTTTCGCCAACAGATGGAAACATATGTATACTTGTCGTACATCATCTCGCAGTCAGTCAGAGGTTGTTAGTGCACGGTGGCCCATGAGTGTACACGAGAAGAACGGCGTGCATTTGTGGGTTTTTTGTGGGCCAAAGGACTGTCCACAGAAGTGCATCCTGAAATGCGCTCCGTCTATGGTGACAAATGTTTCTTACGGAAAGCTGTGTCCAATTTGCTCCAGAAATTTAACCGTGGAATGCAAAGCATCACAGATGGGGACCGTTCTGGTCGTCCTGCGGAATTGTCAACTGCAACCTCATTGCGGCGTGTGGATCAACTCATCCGTAATTACCATATGATGATTGATAACATGGCGGGTGCTGTAGGCTGTTCACATGGAACGGTATGGAACATCGTGCATGAGCAGTTGTAGTTCCGTAAAGTTTATCCACGGTGGGTCTTCCGCAAGTTGATTGAGCAACACGAGCCTGCCGCGGTGGCCGAGGAGACTGAGGCGCTCCAGTCACGGTCTGCACGGCCACTACGGTCGGGGGTTCGAATCCCCCCTCGGGCATGGATATTTGTGCCGAATCCCCCCTCGGGCATGGATATTTGTGCCGTCCTTAGTTGTAAGTAGTTCATAAGTAGTTTTTAAGTTTAGGGACTGATGACCCCGTACTTAAGTCCCATAGACTCTACAAACATTTGAACATTTTGAGCAACACGAACTGGACGGAATGGGTCTGTCCTTGCAACATCTAACTCGGTATACAGAGGAAGGAGAGGACGTTATGGCACAAATTGTTACGGGGGACGAGTGTTGGGTTCACTTTCAACACGAATCCAAACGATCGTCTATGGAATGGAAACATACCCCATCCCAAACAAGAAAAAAACGTTCAAGACGATTTCATCGGCCCGCAAGGTTTTGCTCGCCGGGTTTGGGACATGTGGGAAGTAATACTCCAGAAATCCGTGCCTCATGGTGAAACTGTGAATGCCGCGTCGTACTGCACCAATCTGCAGGAATTCCGACAGGCCATTCGCCACAAGCTACCTGGACTCCTGTCAAAGGGTGTGATTCTTCTGGATGACAATACGCACCCTCACACTGCAAGCCCAACGCAGGAGCTGTTACGAACATTTCATTGGAACACGTGGAACACAGATGATGCCGTAGTCTATGAGGTTACACGTTGGCTACGACAGCAACCAAAGGACTTCTTTGCTGCTGGCTTTCAAAGACTTGTAAAGAGATAAGACAAGTGCCTGACTGTACAGAGTGAATATGTGCAAAAGTGAAATGTCAGAAGGTTACTTTTGATTATTTTTGGTTCAATTCAGTTTTGCTACTTATTACTTGACTCGCCCTCGTATAAGGAAGACACTGGAACCGTGCTTTGACGGCACGGTAGGCACGATCTACCATGAACGAGTGCCAGTGGCACTGCTATGAAAGGGAATCTGTGAAACGTTTGCAAGAATAAAAACGACTGTGACGTGAACATTGACCTTAAAGGGCAACTATTTAGTAGGGGGCGTGAACAGGCACAAATTAAGCGTGTCTTTGCACGATTACAGCGAACAGTATGGCACTGGCACTGTTGCCAACGAAACATTGTTTTGCGGTGGTGTTCTCCAGTTTACTGTTACTAGAGTTGACAATACTGTCATGGTAATGGTTGGATTACAGCTGCAATTGTTCGTGGTAACGGTGATACTTTAAAGGCGCAAGGTGGACTTGAGAGTTTTAATAATAGAGATGTGATTGCTTATCGGACATTTCAAGTGTTTGAAGTGTATAATGAGGATGGGTAAATCGTATTACTCGTGTAACATGCCGTTAGAACTCGTAATCATCGAGTTAACGAACAGGAAGGCGTCGGTATTTGGATTAAAGGAATGTTAAATTGTAGTAAAATTAGAGTTGTTGGAGATGTATTATTATCGTCATTGAAATGAAGAATTATTTTTAATTATAAGAACTCGTGATGTACAGTTTTATTTTAATGAGGACACACAGCAAAAGAGGAACCTATTGGTTGACAGCCTCGTTCGTGCACTGCCGTTGTCTAGTACAAACGGCACGGCACGTACAATTCAGTGTTCACAGGCCATTGTCACGGCGGTCGCCTCGCGCGTCAAATACGCCACACTCCACTGGCAGAGTCCTGTCAACACCGTCGAGAAACAAGGCCTCACAAAAAGTCCGAGTCACGTCACACCTATAGGCTGCCATCGCAAGCTCACTGGCTGGCCGCTAGGGCACTGCCCACTAGAACCCTGTATTGGGAGAGTAGCGCCAACCTTTTATGTCTGGCTTGCTGACAACCGCCGGCTGCTATTGGTCAGTTGAGCGCGGGTGGGGCACGTCCGCCATTTTAGGCCTAAGCAATCCGTCAGCGTAAATGGCATATTTCACTTAACTAGCTGTTATTTCAGCATTTAGAGGTGTTGGAAAACTATAGACTCACTGTGCATTAAGAGCTTAATATAGCATATTCCACTTTTATATACGGTGAAGAATGCCGCAGTGTTGTGCAGTGAATTGTTACATTAAGGCAGTCCGAGGTTTCCTCATTCCACAGGGCGAAAGGAATGCGAAAAGACGCGAATTGCGGGTACATCGCATTGGAAGAAAAGATGCATTTCCATACAAGAATGCAAAATTGTGTGAAGTAAACAAATTTGTATTGAAATACCGAGTAAATTTCTAGGTTAATCTGTTTCTTGCGAGTAATGTTGGCCGGACAATCATGTAAGAGAAAAGATATTTTTAAAAGATGCAAATACGTGCAAATTTAACATAATTTGCCGTCTTTGACGAATTTCGCATTTATACTGAATATGACAAAAGTTTGGCCAGGCAGAACCGTTTACATATATTGTATGTATATAAATAAGATTCGTATCTTACTCATTCTACGTAAATTTATCGCAATGTATTTAGACAACTTTTTTTATACATTTCAAGATAGTGAACAATGCTGCTTGGACATAAATCAATCAATGAACTTGTCCCAAAATATTCCTTCGTGTCGCAGTGTTGTGGAAAAAGTTGTGCACGTATTTTTTAACCACTAGAGTACATATTCTTCTGAGGAAATATAATCGCCAAGCAGAGTACGTGATAAAAGTATTGGCATGATGAATGCCGTGAAGGTATTTTAAGACGCAGTTACTATGTAGATAAAATACCTTTCAAATTTTTTAGACAAATTAATTTGTAATTTTCCAATTTTTATTCTTTTCCTTAGCAGCCTAAATAACTAAACTACATATTTGTATTTTAATAAGTACCAGTACATTAAATGAAATATGTTAACTCTAGCGACTTAAAGTTTCTTATCATTACTACATATATTACTTTTGACAAAACTTTGCACGAAACAATTTTACAACTAGTTTGCTCAAAAATAAAAGGTGAGAAAACGATTAAAAACTTTTGTTCATTGTTTACTTAACATAGTCATACCACGTCGATATACAGACCGGTTCCCTTGACCATAACTGCTAATTTAACAGAGCCGCCCATAGCGCTGCTATTGCGAGATAGGCCTACAATGGCGGCGCCCGCCCGGTTGTCGGTACTCTGCCAATACAGGGTCTCTACTGCACACTTCCTCGTAGCACCATCCAGTGAGCTTGCCATGGCTGCCTGTCGGTGTGACGTGGCACGGACTTGTTGTGAGGCCTTCGCATCGCCAGCTGTGTGGCACACAAGCTGCACAGAATTCAAGCACGGTGGAGGATTGCGTGCCGACGCAGTATTTATCCGCTCTTTTGTCCACCAGACATATATATCTCGTTCTAGTTTTGCTTTACATGAAGCATATTTTTATGAGTGCATTGAATAAGCAGGCGTCATGGCTCTGACAGTGCTGCGGGAGAGTGCTTCGTCACGGTGACTTGTTTGACCAGTGCTAGCAGAGGCACTGGAATTTGCATGATTAGTGGCCAGAGCTGGTCGCTTGGCAGCTGCTAAACCACGTGCCCCTTCCGCGCTGCCACCAAGCGCCTAGATCTCTCTCTCTCTCTCTCTCTCTCTCTCTCTCTCTCTCTCTCTCTCTCTCTCTCTCTCTCTCTCTCTCTCTCTCTCTCACACACACACACACACACACACACACACACACACACACTCTTCAGGCGGCTGCTAGCATTGCGTCATCGCGTATGGGGGCACTAGGATTCATGATTCTGCTGCTCATTTCATGATTGCATCCTGACACAGCTCATATTCTGCTTCCATCGCGCGACGAATGTCATTGTGTTGCCCTTTGCCGGAACCGTCGAAATGGCTGCTTTTATATTGCGTACTAGCTGTAACCACAGAGGCGTTGCTGCTGGCTTGTTTCAGATTAAATGGAAGATAAGGGAAAGCACACTTTTCCAATGTCTCCTTCCTTCCCTCTCTTGGTCCATCTCCTCCTCTTCCTCCTGGCCCCTCTTCTCGTTTCGCCTCCACTTTATGTATGAAATAAATCTCAATTTGCGATGTTCTGGCTTCACTGTACGAGGTTTAGATGGAATACCAAACTGTGCCGAATGAAAATTTGTGCCCGGCCGGGATTCGAACCCGGGATCTCCTGCTTACTAGGCAGACGCGTTGACCACTACGCCACCGAGGACATATTGACCAACCCGACTGTAGACATCATATTTATTCTGTGGCGAATGGAGATTTGTGTGTGGCGAGAGACGTGCAGGGAAGATAATAATAATAAATAATAAATGTTTGTAAAGCTTATGGGACTTAACTACGGGGTCATCAGTCCCTAAACTCACAAACTACTTATGAACTACTTACGAACTAGGACGGCACAAATATCCATGCCCGAGGGGGGATTCGAACCCCCGACCGTAGTGGTGCAGGGAAGAGCCGGCCGCGGTGGCCGAGGAGACTGAGGCGCTGCAGTCACGGTCAGCACGGCCACTACGGTCGGGGGTTCGAATCCCCCCCTCGGGCATGGATATTTGTGCCGTCCTTAATTGTAGGTAGTTCATAAGTAGTTTGTAAGTTTAGGGACTGATGACCCCGTAGTTGAGTCCCATAAGCTTGACAAACATTTGAACATTTTTGCAGGGAAGAGTCCTTTCAAGTCGGGCTGGTCACTGTGTCCTCGGTGCCGGAGTGGTCAACGCGTCTGCCTAGTAAGCAGGAGATCCCGGGTTCAAATCCCGGCCGGGCACAAATTTTCATTCGCCACAGTTTGGTATTCCATCTAAACCTCATACAGTGAAGCCATAACATCGCAAATTGAGATTTATTTCATTTGAACACTGTAATTCGTCAAATATATATATATATATGACCACTTTATATAGTTTAACGATATTCCTACTTGCAGGCAGATTTCGTTCTGATAAGTCGTTTAATTACTGTGGTGTATTGAAAACAATTGCTTCAGTGGCTGCACTTATAACCAAGGCTGTGGTGGAGCGTAACTGCCATGCAGCTGACAAACACGGGAAGTATTCGTAGTACTATCTGGCCACGATAACTTTCCGGTGCGCTCAGTGGCTGCTGGAAACGGCCTTGTCCCTCCATTAACTGTGTGGGAGAGAGGAGTGGCAAGAGGAAGGCGGCGTCATCTACTTCCAACAGTGCTCGCGACATTCCTCGTAACAAATTGTGCGCGCTAACTACCGGAAAAGATTTGCGAATTACATCACGGCGCTACAAATAACGAGGTTATGAAGGAAAAAGGAACAAACAGGGAACAAAAAAGGAAACGAACAAAGGACGAAGAAAGACGAATGTGGAAATAAAGGGACGTGCGGCATCCAGTATTCAAGGTTTGCCACCGTTTATCTATTACTGTTCATTTCGATCATTTTTCTTCAATTCCTTAAGAAGATGGTTGGTTTCACCTTGGCTAACCTCGACGTAGAGGGGTTGAGTTGCCTTTCTTTTATATTTTCCTTTTTATTTTCAAAAGACTTTCATCTCCAGTACTTAGGGAAAGACAAAGGAACTTCATATCCCTGCAAATCACCAGGACATGCGCGACCTTCGGTGACTGGCGCACTCTGGGCTAAGAGACAAGTTGAGAGAACGCACGATGAAAACGGATAACCAGGAAAATGGGGAAACATAATAAAGCACATATCGAGAAGACGAGCCTTGAGTGCTGTCGATATGCTGAGGTTGCAGTATGGAGAAAATAAAAAGAACACACATTAAATCAGTGACTTAAGAGGTATTGCGGGCAACGTTTCCAAGTTTCTTTCCCGAAGAAATTTCAAGTTTCCTTTGTTAATGTCAGTTTCTATGCAGTGACTTCACAGGCGGAAAAAGATTATGCACCTTCTTTTGTAGAGCGCTACGATATTATTTTATATAGAGGAAATAAATTATTTTAAAGGCGAAGAAGCCGGGACGAGAAGGCAAAATTTGGCGAGCGTAAGGATGGGTTGAAGGGGAGGAAGGAGACCCAAAAAAAAAAAAAAAAAAAAAAAAAAAAGTGAACCATCACGTCTGCGGGCAGCTTTAAAGTAGGCAATATTCAGTCATATGACTATCTCTCAAGTACTGTCAATTACCCCGCTTCTTCGAACACAATATATCGACCTTCCTTCTGCGATGTAAACAGAATGAGTTGGGAATCAGTATTCCTGAACTATTTGAGGGTCAAGCAGATACAGTAGTTCATCTCACTCATCGTACAGGGCACTTGTTCTAAGACATTGCTGGTTGTGTGGAGGAAGGGGCGCGCATGTGTGTAGGTTGCGTGCACAGGGAAAAGACAGCTATGTTCCTGACCGACATGCACGATTCGTGACAGATTTAAGCAACGCAGATGGCGCTAAAAGGGTGCTATCACGTGTGTTGCATGCTTCTGGAGCGGTTGCGGCAATTTGAAACAAAACTTGATACATAGGCGAGGCTTTGCCGTAAGCTTTTATCACCTAGACATCAGTCTTCCAACATGAAGCATTGTCAACCCTTCCGTACAGATCCATGTAACATAAACGACGATTATCGCTTAATAAAATAATATTCTAGTCTCTAACCTGTGGTAATTTTTTTTTCTGCTCTGAAGTCACATTATTGGATACGAGAAATGACAGGCATTTCAACTAACGTATCTCTCATTGTCTATTTTAGGAATGGAGACCGGCAATAACGAAACAGTTGATTACGTTTGTTACACAGTAGGGGCTACGACTTGAGACTAGCTGCTTGTACTGAGGGGAAAGATCGCCATTTTCAGCATTATGCTTACGATCAGAGATGACGTTTGCATTCTTGTAGCTTTCTTAAACCCCTTTTTTTTAAGGCTTCCTTACTACATTCGGGAAAAATGCGACCCCATTTAGCATCACTTTGTTTGTCCGTTTTTCAGTGTGCCTATCACTTGTTGCTGTGGTCTTCAGTCCGGAGACTGGTTTGATGCAGCTCTCCATAATACTCTATCCTGAGCAAGCCTCTTCAAAGCCACATAAGAATGGCAACCTACATCTGTCTGAATCTGCTTGCTGTATCCATCTCTTGGTCTTTCTCTGCGGTTTTTACCCCAAACACTTCCCTCCAATGCTAAATTAACGTTTACCTTGTGTCTAAGAATGTGTCCTACCAATCGATCCCTTCTTTTAGTCAAGGTATGCCAGAAATTCCGTTTCTCCCCAATTCTGTTCAGTACCTCCTCATTAGTTACGCGATCCACCCACCTAATCTTCTTGCATTCTTCTGTAGCACCACATTTCAAAAGCTTCTATCCTCTTCCTGTCCGCTCTGTTTATCGTCCATGTTTCACTCCCATATAAGGCAACACTCCATACAAATGCCTTCAAAAAGGACTTCCTTAGGCTTAAATCAATATTCGATGTTAACAAATTTCTTTTTTTTTAAGAACGCTTCTCTACCCATTGCCATTCTGCATTTTATATCCTCTGTACTGCGATCATCATTTGTTATTTTACTGCCCAAGTAACAACTCGTCTACATCTTTTATTGTTTCGTTACCTAATGTAATTCCTTCAGCATCACCTGATTTTTTTTTTTTTAGACTGCACGTCATTACCCTAGTTTTACTCTTGTTAATGTTCATCTTATATGCACCCTTTAGCACACTGTCCATTCCATTCAGCTGCTCTTCCAGGTCCTTTGCTGTCTCTGACAGAATTACTATGTTGTCGGCAAACCGCAATGTTTTTAATTCTTCCCCCTTAACTTTAATCCCTTCCCCAAATTTCTCCTTGCTTTCCTTTATAGCTTACTTAATGTACAAATTGAATATCATTGGAGAAAGGCTACTTCTTAAGATCCCTTTTCTCAAGAACAGATGGACGCAGCTAATTTAAATGTCTTTCGAATACTACTGTCTGTAGTATCATGTCGGAGTATAAAAAATTGAATAATGAGTAAATTGAGTAAAAAGATTCGGTCACTTTTCGTATGTCGATAATAGCAAGTCGCGGAGCACAACGTAACACGTAAAACAATTATCAGTCCAAAGAATGGTTTGAATACAACAGTTGCATGGTCCTGTTGGAGGTGGTACGCCGTTGCCGTCCTTAGCTCTTAGAACTGACTCATCATCCAGCTGAGGTTGTGACACTTGCGGGGAAAGGGAATGTGTAGACACTTGCGGGGAGACCCGGACGCTGCAGGTAGTGAACAGGGTGTTCCAGAAGTAGGGATACACCACCCCTACTACACGCCCTCCAGCCGCTACCTGTGCCGTATTCTTCACACAGACTTCTTGAGGAGGAGAGTGATACGGGTATCTGATTGTAAACCACTGCCTATTACCTTAGACCTTTTTGACTGTACTGAACAGGAGTTCCGCGTATTCGGTAATTTATATTTATACAGTTAACAGGCAATGTAATTTATAACCAAGTATTGGCTGCCAATTTCGCTTCATTTTTTCTGGAAGTCTTGCAACTTGTTTCTCATTGTTGGTTTATGCCAAGTTCGGAGTAAAAGTGGTTCTATATGACGGTGATTGAATATAGAATTTATCTTTAGCATTTTTCGGTGTGACATTCCTTTACAGATTCCGTATTTCATACATTTCTGAGATGTATTTGTTAATCGAATACAGCCAAATCGTTTTGGGGTCTACGAATAAACGCTTAAAGTATGTAAAATACTCATTGATTTATTATCAGCGTTTTTTAATTGAAGGCTTAAGGTTGCGTCTCTATTAAAAAGCATAGTAGCTATTTTTAAAGAGATGGAAGTTGCGTGATAGTGGGGTTAACTACATAGCGGTCAATTACATCAACGTATCTGTGCAGTATGCTGTATATTTATTGCTTGAGCAGGTGTCTTGATATGCTTAGTGTTCTGAATAATATGCTTTTAGGAGGTATGACTGTGGAAAGGGTTGTGCAATTTCACTGATTTTCGTGTTATGTTGACAGTGTGGAAACTTAACAGCAGTGCTAGACTGCTTGGTGTGCCTGTACCCAGGAAAAGCCATCAGCCGCCCCAAGGGCCCCAGGTTCCCCGCAAGTGTCACTCCCCGCAAGTGTTCCAACCCCCATCGAGCTACCGGTAGGCATACGGTGTAATGTCCATTCCACTCACTGTGCGACTCCTTATTTTTCACATCAACAAACACTGCGACATACGTCGGTCAAAAGTAACACACAACAATCGAAGAAGGCCCGAGTAGTGAACTATCCCTGGGGCCACAGTTGTCGAGGGTGGGTGGCCAGCCGCTGATTCGTCTGTTGTGGACTATGAGGCCCTCATTCAGCCATTCACGCTAATGGACACGGTTAAAAGCGCGAAACCGAATTCCTGCAGCACTGTCGAAATCAAATTTCGTATATGTAGGGCACCGTCAACCATATCCCGTCTGAACAGTATTAGATCACGGCGACATCTTAAGAATTAAGCTGTGTGAAAGCAAATTGCTGCAGCAGATACAGGTGTAAGAGTTGGGCAGCAGGTGATGGACACGGGTGGGGAGAGGAATTAATACATGAATGGAATAAAAACATGCGCCATGGCTACTGAGACTGAAGGTACGTCATTAGTGAGAATGAAATCTGATTCTGTCAAAGGTTTTCCAGAAGTTTTTCTATTTCCTAAGTTGTGGGGCAGATGCTGGATCCGCAAGTTCCCCCTGAATTAGCAGTTAGGACCGTCCACTACCGCTAACTATAGTATTGTGTACAAAACTATGCACAGTATCTATCATACACAGAACTTACGATGGTGGTTTGAAAAGTTCTCGAAACGGAATAGAAAAAAGTACTTACATCGCTGAAACCTTTAATTTTTCAATGTAGTCTCCTTGTAGATTGATGTTCCAGTGCTTTCATCCCATCTTGAAACTGAGATTCTTCTAGGCCTGCCAAATAGTTGTAGACTCTGGCTATCAATCCTTGGTTTGAAGTGAGTCTGAGGCAGCCATATCAGATGAATGCGGCGGGTGTAGCAACAATTCATACCTTGGTTCGTGTAATTTTGCCATAGCGGGACACAATCTACAAACAGAATCCCCTTCACAACCCAGAACACTAATTCCATGACCTTTCCGGCCGAAAGAATTGACAAGGCTTTCTTTGGTGGCAGAGAATCAGCAAGTCTTACCACTGCTTTGATTGTTATTTTATTTTGCACCTAAGTTTCAGCTGTGGTCAAAATCCGGCGCAAAAAATCTTGTTTGTATCTCCTAAAACGGGCCAAACATTGTTCCGATGACCATTCCCGAGCGTTTTTGATCCAGCGTCAAGTGTCATGGCACCCATCTTGCAGATAATTTTTTTTTTTTTATTTTTATTTTTTTTTTTTTTTCATTTCTAATACTTCAATTAACATGTGATATGACATTTGGCAATCGTGAGCAATTTCACGCGCTTCAATCGTCGATCTTCCATGACCGTTTTGTGCACTTTTGCAATGATTTCTGGAGTACATCTACATGGGATACTCTGCAAATCACATGTAAGTGCCTGGCAGACGGTTCATCGAACCACCTTTATACATTTATCTCCCATTCCATTCTCGAATAGCGCGCCGGAAGAAAGAACACCTGAATCTCTCCGTTCGAGCTCTGATTTCTCGTATTTTATTCTGATGATCATTTCTACGTATGTAAGTGGGAGTCAACAATATATTTTCGCATTCGGAGGAGAATGTTAGCGTGGAGTTTCGTAAGTAGCTCACGCCGCAGCGCCGTTGTAATGATTCCCATCCCAGATCCTGTATCATTTCCGTGACGCTGTCTCCCCTGTATCATGACAATACAAAACGAGCTGCTCTTCCCGTCAAACCCACCTGATAAGGATCCCACAAAGGGCAGCAATACTCCAAAAACGGACGGACAAGGGTAGTGTATGCAGTTTCTTTAGTAGTTCTGTTGCATCTTTTATTGGTTCTGCCAATGAAACGCAGTCTCTGGTTCGCCTTTCCCATGACATTATCTACGTGTTATTTCCAGTTTAAGGCTAATGTAGTAGTAATTCCTAGGTATTTAGTGGAATTTACGGCCTTCACTTTTGATTGATTTACTTTGTAAACGAAGTTTAACGGATTTCTGTTCGTACTGATGTGGACGACTTCACATTATTTAGTCAGTTGTCAATTTTTACGCCATAGTGATATCTTGGCTGACCACTGCACGGATCATCATCTAAGCTCTCCGAAACAAATTAAAATTCATTTGTCCACTTGGTAACAGTTGAATATGAAGGAGCAGAGTCCCCGAGTATACAGTATTCTAGAAATCGGCATGAATGCCCTTTGCTTTCTTACCTTTCTTTTCGAGTTAATCACTGCTCGAATCTCAATTTTTTCCATCTTCGCAAATCACCGCGCAGGAACAACAGAGCCACGTCACCGCCTCAGCTCTTCCAAGAGTACTGACGTGGCTCGTGTTTACAGGCAACAGTTCAGTAGATATCACGCGGACAATTCATTGCGCTAACGCTGACCTCGTGCTGATTCCGAGAACTTTTTAAACATAGGCGGATCCAAGGAGGGGGGGGGTGGACGAAGGGGCGTCCCCCCAGCAGTTTTTTTAAGTATGTGAAGCTAGCGTGCTACCACTGTACTGAGTTCTAAAAACTGGGAGACTTTTGGTTGATTTGGTGTGAGGCAAAAAGGGGCGGCTGGCTGGTACTAAAGTCTTGCTACTGAGCCAGAGTTTAGCTGATGATGAGAATTCTTTCACCGTTCCCCCCACCCCTCCGCCGCCACCCAACAGGCCGTCCTGGAACCGCCCCTCTTTTCAAACCAACTTCGTAGTTAAAAAAATCCATCCTCCACTTGCTAAAAACCAGCCTGCGCCAGTTTTAGTGTCCAAAAAATGAGGACAGCCACATAGAGAACGTCTGGTTAGCCTGCTGGTTGCGTTTCAGCCCAAAGATTTCATAAAAAGCTACTGAACAATAGTTTTGTGTATAACGTTGTCTACCCTTATTGTAGGTAGATGCAACGTTTTTTCTTGAAACTGCTCGTCAGTTTTATGTTCGATGGAGCTAAGTCTTCATAATAGATTAATTCTTAGCTAATAGAATATTATTAAGAACTGCTTTCAGGCTTATTTGGTAAAAATATTCCCGAAAGGACTTACGCAACCTCAATAGTTTCACTCTGTGGAACATAATGCTAGTGCAACAAAACATAAACGTCTTCAAGGTCAGCCGTGGCGATAGCGTGTTCATCCGGCGTGCTCGCCATTTTGTGGTGAAATCTGCTGTCTTGTCTACGCACGGTCACATCTTAACACCCAAGTAATAACTGTTAACAACCATAAAGGACAGGATGAATGGACCGAATCGAAAAGGACTCCAATAAAGGTAAGGTAACCAGATGTCTAGGATTAGCTGAAATAGTCATGTCCTATCATTTTTTTTATGTACAATAGGACACAAAAATGTCACTTTTTCATGACAGTGCCTTATCCGCGTAAAACGGCGGTAACTATTGTACGCAAAAATGTGAAATGTCCTTGCATCCGTCTGATAAAAATTTAATGGTGCTAACAACTGGCATAGCAAAACTCTTTCAGGGTCGCCAGTTAACTATGCCGTAGAGGCCAAACTTGGGGCCCCTGAAGAGGGGCAACTATATTTTCAGTAGTTACATGGTCTGGATCATTGACTGTCCTGGCCATCGAACATAGCTAACGTGGCTCTGCCCATACGCATATCAACTTTTTCTTTAAAGGGGGGGGGGGGCAAGCAAACCTATTTACTGACATTGTCTTTCATAGTGGCGATTCCAGGACTTTCGTCTTGGGGGAGGGAGCGAGGTCTTGGGACTTTATTTAGGCGAGGTGTTCCTGTTTCCGTTTTCTAAAAAAAGGGGATGACTCGTCAAGTTGCGTTTGCATCTCATTTATATGTAATAGCGAACAACTACTGTTCCAAAGTGCTGTGCAGAATTTGTTACTTATTCGTACAGATGTTGTCCCCTATTAGCAGTCAATGACTGAAAAATAGGACGAAAGAAGAGGACATTGTAGTAGTTGTTACAGAATGTTTCAGTCAAAGGCAAAAATGGCTGTCATCAAAACTACTGCCTCATAATTACTGACGGCAGCATAGTTTATTCACTGGCTCTGCCTAAAATATCAAATAAAACCAAGTGAATATTGAGGGGGAGGGGCAGAAAGTGTCTTGCCCCACCAAAGTTAGAAGGGGGGGGGGGCATTGCCCTTCGTGCCCCCACTCCGGTTGATACGCCGTTGGCTTTTCCATACAGTTACTTTTTACGGGTGAATGCAATAACAACCTACAGTCGCTACTTTTCTCGAGGACGTACAGCTCTACGGTATGAATATATGATGGCGCCTTCCTGGGTAAAATATGAGGGAGATAAAATGGTCCACCATTCTTATCTACGGGGGAAGGGGGGTAATCAGGATGTCATCAGGAAAGACAAAACAGGCACGGGGGGGGGGGCTAATGGGGATGAAGCGCCCCCATTCCCGGCTACCTCCCAAATATTTTTAATTTTTTTAAATTGTTTTCATTTTTTGAAATAAGTGGACACCGCAAATTCGAAATAGTACACATGCAATAAATCACAAAGTAACTATAATTTGTCAAGCACAAGTGAACGTGACAATGATTCGCCAACGTGATGCCGCCACTGAGAACGTATGCTGCTGTTTTTGTGAGCGGTTTTAATGCCGCCGGGAACAGCTTTCAAATTAATGCGAGCCTACTCATTTTATTTCTTGCGCAATTGTTTATGTAGTACAATTGTTCAAATTATAAAAATTGTAATAATTAGTCATAGATTAATACGTTCGATAGGCTTTATTTATTTATTTATCTTTTATGAGCGCCCCTCCCCCAGAACCAAATCTTCGCTCATGGGTGATTGTTTTCCGGGTCTATCCCGGAAATCCGGGATTTTTTAATTATGTACCCGGATAGTTCCGTGTCAGTAATTTTCAATACACGAAACAAATTTAGTTTTTTGCGGTCTATGTATAGCCACAGCGTGCGATCTCGGCTTAACCTATGTGAGCGACAAAATAGAGAGAAAGCTACAAGCAACAAATCACAACCGCACGTACTGCTATGAGTCTGTCCTATGTGGGCGACATCTGTTGAGCTACGCGTCAGTTGCAATAACGAGCGATGTTCCATCAAAGTTAACATATAACTTAATGAAAAGTTGTTCGTTTTATCAGTCGACACTACACAAAGTCAAGTCATCAGATTCATCGAGATCTAGTTCTAATGCAGAAAGTTCTACTCACGAGTTGCAGGATAAACTGTTCAGTTCTAAAATATATTGGTCTGCTGGCAAAACTAAATTAAACTCTACACGTGAAGTAGTGCTATCTACAATTTCTTCATCCTCTGTGCGAGCTACTTTCCTTAACCCATAGCCTTACAGAAACGTAGAAAATGACGGGAAACGAAAAAAAATATAGAATTATCAGAAATAAAAGGAAAACAAATGAAAATTGGAAACTTTTTCAGAAAAAAGTAATTTTCTTACAACTTCCACCATGCTTCATTATCGAAACAACACTGCAAGTATCCCAACTAATCAAACTACTGATATTTTATAAAAATTTCATTTGCTAAATTAAAATGTTTAGACATTTTAGCTCGCTAGTAATTGTACTGTATAATTGAGTTTGAAAACATAGTAGGCCCAGTTGAAATTTTACGTTATCTTGTACATTTATATGATAGTCAAAATTTCAGGGATTTTAATAAAGCACCACAATCACCTCTGTTGGCTGCGCCACTTATTCTACGGACCGTAGCGTGGACTGTTCCATTCCTTAAGCGGGAAGGAAATTTAGAAAATTTGAAAAGAGAAATCCATAGGTTGAAGTTAGATGTGGTGGGGATTAGTGAAGATTATCAGTATTTCTGTTCACGTAAGTACAGGCTCACAAATGCAAAATCAGGGAAAACGCAAGAGTCGGTCTAATAATGAATTAGAAAACAGGTATGCGGGTAAGTTACTATGAACAAATTAGTGAACGTATTATGTTTTGTATGGAGCGTGGTGTCTTCTGTATATGAAACATAGGCTGTTAGGCAAAGAATCAAATGTCAGTAAATCTATCGGACCAAACTGCGTGGTCATCAGTCCGTAGCTTACAAACTACTTAAACCTAGGTAAACTAACCTACGGACACACACACACACACACACACACACACACACACACACACACACACACACACCATGTCACAGGGAGGAATCGAACCTCCACAGCGAGCAACCGCGCGTTCCGCAGCGAGTTGCTTTAGACCGCTCGGCTACTCCACCGCGGCGACAGAGAGAGAGAGAGAGCGAACGAACGAACAAATATATGTAGAGAGGTTTGAAATGTGGCTATGGAGAAGAATGTAGAAAGTGAAGGGGCGCCTAGAGTGAGATATGAGGAGGTATTGAGCAGGGTAAAAGAGGAAACGAATTTCATGAGGAAGATACAGAAGAGGAAAATATCATGGGTGGGACACATTACGCACGAACTGTCTATTGCAGAGAATAAAGGAGGGAAAAGTAGAAGGAAAAAAAGGAGAGGAAGGAGGTGGTTTGGAATGCCAACAGATGGGAAGAAGGGAAGAAGTTACAGCCAAATGGAGGAGGATGCTCAGGGCAGAAAGTCGTGGAAGATGTCCAGTTAATACCTGTTAGGACAGATTTACTGAAAGAAGAAGATTATCGTAGCCATCATCGAACACAGCAGTAAAAATTTATAAACCAACTAGCTCTGCCGGTGATGAGATCGAAGAAATGTATAAGGAGGTAAGGAAATTATTCAGACAGTTAATGGAGAGGAAAACTTGTTTGTCATGGGGAACCGGAATTGAGTAGAACAAAAAGGAAAAGAAGAGAAAACAGTGCGTAATTGGGTGGGGGAGAAGGAATGGAAGAAGAGGTCCCCTGGTAGAATTTTGCACAGAGGACAATTTAATCATCACAAACATTTGGTTTGAGAATCATTGAAAAAATACGGCACCCGGCATTATCGTCCAAATTAAGTGAACACTATATACGGGATAGATGGCAATCCTGAGGGGGGGTGGGGATTATGCTGCAACCTGTTGGCATATTTAGTGTGATTATCGGTGTAGAACTCCGCGCCGTAGGATTGAGGCAGACGTAGTGCCGAGGGTGTGATTATCCATCATTAGTGTTGCAGCGGTTAGCTGTGCCTCTAATTTCATTCCCGTGCAGAAGGCGCGCGGCTGTTCACGGAGCGATTCACCCAGCGCTACAAAAAAAAGTAAAAAAACCGGTTGGCGGGAGGGGATGCAGGTTGCTGACTCACGTGGTCCCGACTACCTGCTGGAGAAAGCGGATGACGCAATCCCATGCGGCGGCGAGCGACCGAACATCAGCAGCTCACAAGGCCAAGAGCGCCCAGGCGCGCACGTCGTAGCGTTTAAGCGCTTCCCTTGTTTTCAAATACCAGCTTCTGCGACTTTATGTAGGTGTAGTCCACAGTGTCCATTCTCTCTCTCTCTCTCTCTCTCTCTTTCTCTCTCTCTCTCTCTCTCTCTCTCTGCCTGTGTGTGTGTGTGTGTGTGTGTGTGTGTAAGAACTTGCAGGAGAAAAAAGTATATTCCACACCAACGTGATTGAGTCCATGAGAATCGTAATACAGTTTGCTCTCCTTACTACAGAAGTTCAATTCTGCTCCTTCAAAACACATCACTGTTAGAGAGAGCTCAGCTTTGGTGTACTTGAACATCTATAATGTCCCAATTTAATATAATTTGAATATGGCTGTCTAGTGTATGAGACTGTATTTCAAAGATTGTAAATTTAGATACCCTACAACATTTTGGCTTTTTGACAAACGAAACTTTGCTAACTGAAAAATACATAAACTGCTCTTGATGGCAATTGACAAGAGTATCAACTACTCGGTAGTGTACATTCATGATGTTTTAATAGTGTGTAAGCTGACTTTTTCGAAATGTGAGGTGCTACTCAATTTCAGCGGTAGTTATAATTTTACTAGTAGGCTTACAGTATCTATTTATTTAATTGTATTCTCTTGTCTCATTTCAGGGTGATGGTGCTAAAAGGCTCTGTCAGAATGATGTCTACTGCAGTAATCTTGCTTATGGTATGATGAATGATGTCAATTTAAATTTTATATTTGGCTAGATAGTTTTTAATTATATATGGAATTATCAAAGCAAACACAATGAAATTTTTATTGGATGAAGCGTGTTTTACAACTGTGAAGGGACATTTTGAGGTGGAATTTCATGTATACTTCTTATGAACTCTTCTCGGACTATGTCTTTCATCGGGTTGATTGGAACCTAATAAGTAAATGCAGTACATTTACTGGATACATTTACCGACAGGCACACATTCTTCTGAAGAAACTGCCTACCTTTCTGTCATTGATCAGAGCTGTTAAAATACCCTTCTATAGAGTAGCCATCCATGATTTAAGGTGGGCTTGGTATTTGACAAGTTACACTTCTTAGAGTATTCTCAGTTTGATGTTTTATAGAGGTAGCGAACATTACTGTGATCTTTGAAGAACATTTTGGTTATATAGATTATAAAATTTCAGTGGTGATGCTCTTAAAATGTTGCAGTATTTAGATTCAATAATCATGAAGAAAAAAAGTCACTTAGTAAGATACTGGGGCATGAGCTGATACCAGTTATGAATGGAAAAAGCAATTTCGAAGTGGTCTTCAAGCTTCAAAGTCTGTTTCTCTATAACTCATAAATACTTACGTGATTCTCCACATTCCCTAATGCCAAAATAGTTGTTAGCACACCAGAAAAAATTGCCCTCCTTCTTCCCCCTGGCGACATGAGAGTTAATAGCATGTAGTACCGTGTCCAGTCATGCTAGTGTCCTGAGCTCAGTGGCGAGGAATGGCCACAGGAACTGTATCCAGCTGCAATCACTCACTCCTATAAAGATGACAACCTTCCGGTGAGTTGATAGGTACATATCACTTGGTGCACCAAAAACTCCCACATACTGTTTATGGGATTAAGGTAGAGTGATTTTCAAAGACCAATTGAAGTGCCACCATATTCGTCAAATGTGGGACACAAGTGTACTCCTGAGAACACAGCTGTAGTCATCTTGGTAGTGGGAGTGCCTATAAATTCGCCCATAATGTTGAATTACATATCCTTATTCCTCTTCCCTGTGACTTTTTATGCCGACTTATGTCAGCACTTGTCGCTCAGAATATAAAAAATAATCCTCCTAGGTGTAGTATTTAAACAAACGAGAAAAGAGCATGTTTTTAAACACTGTATAGCAGCCATACTTAACCTTTTTCCTCCTTGGGCCAAATTCTCGAAAGTTCTATTTCAGGTGGGCCACAACATTATCACAGGCCAAATAACAATGTGAAACTACTACACCCATTTGTTTCATCATTAAAATCTATTTTAATATATAATTGTTAATAGAAGAGTACATTGCTTTTTTAAATATAGCTGAACATATTGTTAGTTAATATTTTCTTAGTTTTTTAGAATTTGTGTGCTTGTTCTTTAGACAAATCATAATTAATTTCAAAGAAAGATGTGTAAGAACTTTAAAAGTTTGAGTGGCCATCTGAAACTCTGCTGCAACCTTTTGACAGCAGTTATGTTTTTGTTAAATATCTTTGTTTCTAATGTACGTTAATCAATGGAATGTGACAGTTAGTGATAAATATATAATTTTATCAAGGCAGACAAGGGTGAGTGATTACTGTAAACTGCCACTATGGTACTGGCCAGAGTTGACAGCTTTAACCAAAAAGTTAACTTCATTAATCATTAACCCGTTACTAAAAAGTTAACTTGGTTAAACATTAAAGCGCCACTCTACGGACAATTTAACGGATGTTAACGTTTATGGTCGACTCGGAACTGTATTGTGCAGCCATGAAATCTCGGCTTCAGTTTCCGAATTTATATTCGTGTGTTGTTGTAGCATTGAAATAGAGCAAATTAAGTAAAACATATTACCCTACCTGATATAAAAGAACTGAAACATTTTAAGAAAAAATTAATATTAATTACTGCATCCTGTGATCTTAATGCTGGAAAGAACTGCAGCACCGGGGCAGCACAGGGCGCGCAAACACTCGAGTGGAGCCTGCTTCACAAAAAAAGACGTCCATTGTGGATAAGTCCTGCTTAAGTTCAGGGCACTGGCTTAGTTGATTTCGCTGTACGCATCTCACCCATTTTTATCAGCCAGTCATTAGAGATTTTTATTGTGAAATTTTGAATATTGAACGACTAGCTTGCCGGGCCACTCAGAAAAAGCTCGACGGGCCACTAGTGGCCTGTGGGCCGCAGGTTGAGTACCGCTGCTGTATAGGATCTGTGCTCGGCACTGGTCACAGTGAGCAATCAAGTGTTGACAGCAACTACAAAAAGCATAATGTAACACCTGACTAAAGGTACAAAAGTGTAGTTGTCATTATTTTGGAAGCAGAGATGAAGCAACAATTGCAGATTGTGCAGTCTGATCAGTAAATCACAAAATTTATTTGGTACTGTGTGGCTTTCTGAGATCCAATCATTGTGGTAGGAGGTACACAGTGGCCATAAAATGTTTTTCACTATCTAATTTCCATCCATGTCTGTTGAACTGATTGTAACATATTGATAATTTTTACCTAATAACTCTAAAAATAAGCACATTTCTATGATAAAACAGGCAGCCTGACATACCATCTGTGAAGGAATCTCTTAAATGATTAACAAATAGCACAAAAAAACCCTAACTAAATCAGGAGGCAGGACAAAGTGAAATTCATCCTGCCAAGTGAAGAGGTTTCCAACCCATGTAAAACATTCCTTGGTTTATTTTAGACTGAAAGTCTTGATAATAGTATGCAACCCTTATGATCTATTTTTTAATGATTCTAAAATTGCTTATAGGTTGCTGGAATAATCTCTTTGTTGTTGTTAACAGATTATTTATTTTAAATAGAAAACATGTTTTGAGCTTCGCCCATCATGTGGTGACCGATATAATATATACTGTGCATTGTGGCATTTAAATTTGTCATTTAAAAATAGTGTTGTTATCTTTGCCATATAAGAATAAACATCAAATGTGCTCAAGATAATGTTTATATAAAATAAATATATATAATATATATAAATATAATATACATCATCTTTATCGCTGGGGACTTCTGGACCACAAAAATGCTCCCCATGACTTTTGTAGCCACCCCCCATCAAAAGAAAGAAGGGGGGGGGGGGAGCCTGTTTCGCGAAAGGATTATGTGGTGCTCATGTTGAAATTGGAGATGCTAGTGTAGTTGTCACCTTTCATTGTTAACCAGTAGTATGCATTACTTCTGAGGAATGTTACAGCTTCTTTTTATTTATTTATTTGTTATTATTAGTATTTTTTTAAAGAGATGATTTTATCCTCCGGTCTGATGATGTAACACTGTTGCTATTGTGTGTCTTTTATATCATTCTGCATTCTGAGCCTTTACAGCTTCTCGTGACCCATGAAGCAGTTGAACTACAAAAATTAATATTAATGGAAAGATTCAGTTGATTGTGAAGAAATTTAATTCATAAAATAGCTAACTGTTTTGTTATAATTGTTACAATTCAAACTGACGGTCATACACTACTCTTGCATTGGTACATTGTGTTAAAGTATCTGCAATAGGGAGGAAAATGAAAAATGAAGTTTCTATTCCTGTTTCCAGGAGTGCTTGTTCATAGAAAGAACATCCTGAACTAGAAACGAGTCTGGCAGATAAAAATAGTATTTAATAATCAGTTATACATCCATATCAACAGAATAACTTTAAATAAGGTTTGCAGCGAATGTTTTTGTAGCAGTGTTGTAGTGAAAAGACCCTTAAGTAATGACTTAATTGAACGATGACTTTGGACGACAGGACAAAGTGCAACGAAAAAGTTACAAACAGAGTGGAAGCAACATTAACAGCAACAACAGTGCCATCAAAAGGGAAGGAAAGAGCTACATCAGAAGTAGCAGTCTCACATGTTGTCTGTAGGCAAAAAACAGTGCTGCCCACCCCTCCCCACCCTCAAAAATAAGCCAATAAGAAACACTAGTGTAAAAGATTTTGTAGCTTCTCACCAAAATGTTCAGCCAGATAGGAATAGCAGTTTTAACCTTCAAATTTTCTATCTGGACATCCAGGGAGTAAATGATAGCATTTCATGTAAATACTTTTTGAGTAGAGAATAAGTTTGATATATACTGTATTGAGTGAGTGAACATTGGGCTACAGAGGATTGGTTTATAGTCATTAAATTTGGTAAATATGTTACTAGCAAATAGTTACTGCAGAAAATAGCAATCTATGTTAACCAGTCAGTCATTTGTCCTCTTTAAAAGTAGGATTCTACAGTATGTCTGCCTAAGTGTACTTGCGTCTGTGTAAATGTGTGTGTATTTGTTTACCCTCCTTCCCCCCCCCCCCCCCCCCCCCAAGGTAAGTCTTTCCTGTCCCAGGATTGGAATGACTCCTTACCCACTCCCTTAAAACCCTCATTTCCTTTTCCCTCTCCTTCCCTTCTGCCTGACGAAGCAGCTAGGCTGCGAAAGCTAGCGTTTGTGTGTGTGTGTGTGTGTGTGTGTGTGTGTGTGTGTGTGTGTGTGTGTGTGTGTGTGTGTTTATTTGTTACTGTCACTGCCTGTGCTCCTTCGCCTGGTAAGTAGACTTCATCTATTTTTTACATATAGATGTACATTGTTTGTTTGAACAATTTTAAGTTACATGTAATATCCTTATACATATCACCAAAGGATGTAATCTAAGTATTTTCAGGAAAATTAGACATATTAGAGGAATTTAGAATGACAATGTAAAAGTATTATGTCATAATAGGTGGATATCTCAATGCAGATTTTTGACAAAATTATATAAAAAAGTAGTGTCACAGGCCTAAAACATCTATTAAGACAGTGTAATTTACAATAAAAAGCTCATTAGATAATTTTGTCAATTTAAAAACTGAGGAGTCATGTGATGTAATATTTCCTTTTTCTGTGATAGGTTCTTTAAAGGATTTTTGAAATTATTTATGACAAAATTCCCATAAATAAAGGCAATGTAATTGAAAGTCATCATTTATTTTGCGAATTTAGGAATAATTAGTGGATCTCAACATGGTTTCAGAAAACATTGCCAGCTGTAGATGCTGTAGATTCTGTAGTCAAATACATATTTCCAATTCACATTTTGTGATATCCTATTTTGCATTTTTGCAGAGAGTAACAACATATGGTATTATTTTGTGAGGAAATTAATGTTGTGTACATGAAATTTTAATGCTGCAGAAAAAAGGTATGGAGGTAACTACTGGTTCTTCACATAAACAGTGGCGTAGCTATCATAGGGCTGGGCGGAGCTGTGCCCCGGGGCCCCGAGCTCAAGGGGCCCCTCGGCTTCCGTTCGCGACGTTCAAATTTTTATTTTATTTCGCTCCCTCCCTCAAACCAAGTTTCGCACAGTAGCCGCACTGGGTCACTGGGTGGCGGAACACTGCTTCTAAAGGGGCCTTCACTTCACACAACGCTTCTCGGTGGCATTGATGACAGTCCAAGCAACGGTCTAAGCCGCCTGTCACCGTTTACAACAATCAGCACATTTCAGTCAGCGTAGCAGCAGAAGTAGCGGCACCATCAAACCTGCTCACAGTAAGCTGCATCTTCCAAGTCATCGAGAGCCCATAGCATAGCGGGTGAGGGAATTGAGGCACTATGTTTTGATGCGCGAGGCCATTCCCCGTCGGGGGTTCGAATCCCCCCTCGGACATGGATGTTTGTGCTGTCTTTCGTATAAGTTAGTACATAAGTAGTTTGTAAGTTTAGGGACTGATGACCCCGCAGTTAAGTCTCATAAGCTTTACAAACATTTGAACATTTTGAAACATTATCTGCTGCTTGAGACATAATAATTTACTTAGTAGTATTTATTATGTCTTCTAGTGGGCCGTAAGGAGCTGATGATGCAGTGGTTTTGCATCTGTATAGTTTTAAAGAGGGCCCCAATGTCACTTTGCCCCGGGGCCCTTCGTGACATAGCTACACCACTGCACATAAAGCACACTTTAAGTCATTGTTTCAAGAACAAAAATATACTGAGTGTAATCAACAAAATACACTTACTGACTCAATGTTTTAATCTATTAATCTATACAGAGTACTAGTTACAAGAAGCAAAGTGGAGAGAACATATACACTGTTACAACACAAGAATCAGTTAATGCATCTAAGCTCCATTCTACACACTGGCAAAATCATTTATGAACCATGGGTATAATAATAATAATAATAATAATAATAATAATAATAATAATAATAATTCGGTCAAATTTTGTCAGTTGTGGCAGTGACAGAGTGGTGGTTTCAGACATTTAAAACTGTGTGTCAGACTTTAGCCCTTGGAGGCAGGTATCTTATAAACTGAGTTAACCAGTTACAACTTTTGACCCCACTCTCAGGGCTTGAATTTTTTCTAACCTTTTCTCCTATTTTTCCAAGTATCACAGCAGCTGTAATCTGTAAACCTTGTTGAAAAGTCTTCAATGAGCAATGCTAGTCCTGAAATATATGCAAAATAGTTTATCTGAAGCCAGAGAAAGGGATTGGGGGATTGTGGTTGGAACAACTGAGACTGTGACTGGAGGAATAGCCCAGGTAGTAAAAGCATTGCTAGGAGCTTGGAGAAACCATTTAATGTAGGCTATAAAATTTAGTACTAGAGTGGCTTCATTTGCATTCTGTTGTTATTTCTTCCTAAGTGCTTTCTACTTCTTATCCCATAAAACTGTCAAGTAAAGATGTAATGAACAATACTTCCTGCACTGACATATTCATAAAGTATTACTTTCTTTTGCAATTGATTTTGGTCTCTCCTCTCTCTCTCTCTCTCTCTCTCTCTCTCTCTCTCTCTCTCTCTCTCTCTCTCTCTCTCTCTCTCTCTCGTGTGTGTGTGTGTGTGTGTGTGTGTGTGTGTGTGTGTGTTTCACTATTGTGTAGCTCAATGTAAAGAAATGTTTGTTTGAATATCTAACATGTAACTCAAAACACTTGGTGTTTTTCTTCTTTGACTGATTTTCTAATTCTCAGTTTTATTCTCAATTTTGCAGATGGCAGTGTGTGCCTTGTCAAGTCCACATGGTGTAAGTTGAATCATGTTTCATTACTTTTAATGCAATAGAATATAACATTAGCACTCCAACCCTGTTGTACGTTTTTAGATATATTCATATAAACCTAATACCAGTTACTGGAAATAACAGATAAATGAAAGAAAGGGGAAAACTTGCAGTGAGATAAAATTCTACAATGAAATAACTTAGTTTTTCTTTCAACAGTGTAGATAAAATATTACTCTTCATTGTGCATATTAAATGTTACACAGTTTTACTGTATGTGAGTATATGTGTAGATATGTAATTATGTTCTTTTTGGCACATAGACATGTTTCTTGTGCTGCCTTCTAATGCCTATCGTTGATAAGACACAGTAAAGTAGAGCTCTTTTTTAATATATTCTATTTATTCTTTATTAGCTGAAAACACAGTGTTGTGTAGGTATTTATTTATCTTTCTTTCACCCCAGCTTATTTCTGTCCATGTCATTCTCTATCTGCCTCGTATACAGCCAGATATTGGGTAATGTGTACCACTTTTGGTCATAATCAATGCAGGGATTTAGGAAGATGTGCTGAACATATATGTAAGCAACACATACTGCCCATGTCTTGAATATCTTCTGTTTTACACTGTGTGTGTTTTATTTTTTTTTTTTTTTTTATTTTTTTTATTTTTTTTTTTTTATTTTTTTTTTTTTCTTCACAAAGTGCTCTGGTTCTCAAATAATGGATGAGTAAAGTCTGGGTGCTGGCATTTTGTGGGTTAAATGTCTTTTTCACCGCCAACTGCACTTTCATCAACTTATATGTAAGCAGTACTTACCTGTTATACTTGTGATTGGACCTGGTGCTCTTGGAGAAAATCACTTGACTGGAAACGGAAGTGTTGCTGCTTATTTTTCTTTTTTCTATATTAACTCACTCTTCACTTCTCGGTGATGTGAGGAGAATCCCAAAACTACACGTGGTTTGGATTGCACATTGAACTGTAGGTCCCCTTTCCCAGGTTGGATAACTGGGGTAGGTTAGAAACACATGTTGTCGAAGTGGTGTTTAGCTGAAAGACTTGCACCAGGCCACTGAGTGACATAAATTAATGTATGTGGTATTTATGTACAAAGTTTATTCGAAATTTCCTAGTGATTGGTGAAACGGTATTAGGCCATTCTTCTCTAATTCACCTGGAATTTATTTCTGAAAACTTCCCTAGAATCATAAAGGAATAAAAGATAAAATATGGATATCTATATTTTGAATTATGAAACAAGTCCCCTTTCAGTTTTTTTCCAAATTCATAGGCCACTTTTTCAATTTCTTTCTTTAAAAACCTTAAACAGACTAGTATGAATGTTTTTAATGAAAAAAAATAGACAAAATATTCCAGTTGTTTTCAATTCCTGTGGTTGCCAATCAACAGAATTAATTTTTATTTGCATTGATTTTTCATTTCAAGTCTTTAATGTTTACTTAGCATCTCTGTGTACCCTTTTTTATATTTAGTGTCATTATTAGTGTGTTTCTGAACATCTACATGAATCTTGTACTGTGGTAAATCTGAGCCATCATTTGTCAATGTGAATTGCCTTACTAACAATGAATATAAACCTTTTTCTCTACACACCAACCCCAGTTAAATGTGAACTCAACTAACATTCATTCTCATTTGTATAGGGTTATACAGGAAAGTTCTCGTCAAAAAACTTAAAATTGTGAGCAGAGTAATGTGTTCTAGTTATGTGTCAGTAGTTTTCGGTAAATGTTGCATAAATGAAGTTGTCAGTAATTGCAATGGATTCCAATCTAAATAAATAAATGAACAAATGTAGAGTTAAGTGTGTGCACATACAAACAAAAGGCAGAGTTTAGTAATATATTGAGCCTATGTCCATGATTTTAATTGGTCTTTGAGACTTTGAAGAGAACAGTTACTCTCACTGACATTTGAGTTAGATGGCACAGTGAAAGGATGTTCACAGTAAAAGTTCTGAAGAAAAGCAATCACGTCTTGGACCAGCTCATATGTTTTATTTTGTATAAATTGCCAATTTACCCTAGAGATGCAGATCATAGGCCAAGATGGATATACTGAACTCTAATGAATTATTTGTTGACTGTGGTTTTTGCTTTGCAGATAACAATTTGTCATATTATAAATAATTCATAGTATGATTTAAAATCTATCATAACATCTTCTCTCACATTCAGGACTACCAGTAATTGTAAACATTGAACATTAAAAAATTAGTACTTCAATACTATCGAATTCTGCACACCTTTCTGTAGCTGAGGATGCACATGCACATATTCAGTGACTATCATCTCTGATAAAGCTGGTTCCTGTTCTGGTGAAAGAAGAAATTTTTGCAGCTTGTATGTAGCTAGCGAGGAGCTGGTGTGGAGCTGCTGACCATCAAACTTGGCATTAGTGTCCTGGGCTAACAAGGTACATTAGCGAAGTGTCTCGCAAGCATTGACCCCATGTTTGGTACATAGACTTCCTCTCTAGCTCATATGTGACGTGGCGATTTTGTGCTACCTACTTGTTATGGTGTTTGTTAGGGTTTTTTCATAAAAAATGGGAGGAAAATAGTTGTATGTGATAACTGCTGAGTAGGAAAAGGGATTTCTGTTGTGAAAGATGTAGACTGTAATAATACCGTATTTACTTTTTATCTCGAAATTATTGTTCAAATTTTATAAACAAACTACTGACTGCTTTGATAATCTCTTATTGGGTAATAAGGAACAGTGAATAAGTAGAAAGGAGCAGTTTTCTAAAAGGAATGATCATTAATGAACTAGGTCCCAAAAATGAACTACTTTTTCCATATCCAATCAATATATGCACCAGCATGGTGCCTTCACAGTATATTCTGACTCTATTGTATTTGTGTTTGTGTCCTTACACAGTGAGAATTGATGCAAACAAAGTGTTAAAAGGTTTACATCAGACTGAATTATCATCTTAATCACATGAAGTAGAAAGAGAGATTGATCAAGAATCTTGAAGATACCACTATCACTGACATCCTGGGGAATGGAGAACTGCTGCAAATATCTTCCAAAGACATTGCTGATGTTGAACCAATTTATGAGCATTTTACTGATGATGTAGCTAACGGCTATGTTCCTTTCAACAATGTCAGTAAGGTAATTAAAGAAAACACAGACTGGTTTTTGAAAATAACTGTGCATCACTTCAGGTGGTTCAAAGACAGGAACTACCTATCTCATTATTAAGAGATATTATGAACAACAAGAAATTAAATATGAGAAACTCGGGTCGTATTGGAGTTTGTTTGGTCTACTTTTAAAGAAGCAAGGGTGAATGATGTAGATGTAAGGAAGTGGGCATGCATGAAAGCTAGGACATTTGGATCAATTGGCCAATTTCAAAGCTGGACCAATGTGAGTGTGGAACTTTAAGACAGTTCTCGAGATTGTGTTTCACAAAGTCTCACAGTTTGTGAGTTACAAACATGCCCAAGCTCTAGATGAGAAAGAGAATTCTGCAGATGCATTTGGTATTGAATTCACAAACACTATAGTTCATTATTATTCAGCATATGAAATTCATAATACCGACCAGTCTGTATTTAATTATGACATTGAGACCACACACAACATGGTATGGATGTAAGAGTTATAATTGCCAGAGTGAATTATTGAATAATCTATCTCTTTCCTAGTGTTGAATTAAATGTTATCTGGTTCTGGTTTCATTTTCACTCCATCAACAGGATCTCTTTGTGATTCCAGTTAAACACATGAAGGTAACACCCATTCCACTTGGAGCAACATTCCTTGCTCAACCTCTGGAAGTGGAAAAAAAATTGGTAAACATTTTTGTGAACAAGTTTTATGTAACTACATTGATATTGAACTCTCATCCATAATCAGTTCAGTGCATCCACACTCAACATGATCAAGCATGCCTAGAAGAAACTTAAATTCCCAGTTGGATGTAATGATTTTGATGCTCCTGGCAGTTTTATTTGGTATATGGAAGATTCAAGTTGCTCAACAACCAACTGCAGACTGCAGCATTTATCCAGTGCAGATTTTGTCTGTTACATTTGTGTTTAACACATTTCTATACCAAGAGGTAGATGCAGCTAAATGGAATAAGTAAATATGGAATAATAATAATAATAATAATAATAATAGTACTTGTTATCCTGGTACCTGTATTTCTTGTCCTATTTATTATTACACCACTATATGAGAGTCTGACCAACCTGCATAATTACTAATGGGTGAAAAAAATTTGTGTTATAATTTTTTATTATGTCTTAAGTTTCTATTGTAATTAATATTATTTAAAGAAGTGGTGAGGTGGGGTTTTACAGCTGCTAGATAATTGAAAAATATTGTTGTGATTGACTAAAAGCTGTTTATTGTGTTTGCCCAATGCTACTAGTTTCTGTTTTTGACCATGTTGAAGCACCAGTAGAGCATAAACAGATGGTTATAATAACATACTAGAGGACCCGTGCAAATACTTTGCACCTTTAGTGGAATGACAAAACAGTTGGGGGGGGGGGGGGGGGAAATTGGAAGTAAAGTTGAATGTTCATGAATAGCTGTGTTCAGAATCAATCAATGGAAGTGTTTAAAATTGCAAATGAAAGAGCTTGATCCGCTGAGTGGTGTTAGGTCAAAAAGAACTGCAGACCTTAATTAGGTCCAAAGATATCAAACTGATTAAAATATTCAATGCCAGGACAGAAGGATACTGCATTTGAATAAAAATAAAGGGTGAAGAGACTTATGTTACTTCTGATTCTTGATGACAAATCTGTGGATGAATACCTTTCGTTTAAAACAAAAATATAGGAAATCGGGCGGGTAGATTGGTCTGGCTGACTGACTTCAGTTTTCATAGATTCTTTTAATATACAAGATTACAGTAACGAAAATGAAAGCAAAGAAGAAACTGTATATCTTGAATGTTATATGCAGTCACTTTGTGTGCATGCTGTTTCAATTTGTTAAAATAAAAGCTGTACAATTTCTTCTATTCTTTCACATTATTTTGGTTTGTTATTGTAACTATCTGTTTATGCTCCACTGGTGGTTGAAAATGGTCAAAGACTAAAACCGGTAGCATTGGGCAAACATAATAAACAGCTTTTGGTCTGTTACAATAATGTTTTACAAATGTTATTTCAGAATCGGTAAGACACTTTGCAAATGTACCTTGTAAGTTAAAATCTCTTAGCAATGCTTCGAGGACAAAAGAGCCACATTGCCTTACTTTTCTTCAGGCCTTATATATATATATTTTTCAGAAATTTAGTCCATAATAATTCCAGTAATTATGTGCATTCTACGATTTGATGGTAGTATTTCTTCCATACTCAAACATATGTCAATTACTACAATATTTCCCTCATTAATTACTGCTCACCATTTACATGCTTTTAAAATATAAAATTTTATTTCAGCATGCTGTGAAATGGGCATTGTTGTGTAAAAGCGAAACTGGTCCCATCCAGCTCTGGAGACCACTTTGAAATTAATGAAGACATGAAATTGTTTCTCTATCTGTCTGCCTAAATTCAGGAAGATGATTCATATTTAATTATAACAACTAAGATAACCAGTTTTTAATTTAGAGAATAGCGAGGTGCAACCTGTATTTGTTATTATCGGGTAACATCTTTTTTAAGGTTTTGGAAGCAGATTACATACAATTTATCAAGTTTAATCACTTCTTAGTTGAATATAAACAGCAGCCTACATTTTTAACATAGAAACAAGAAGTATCATCATACATGATAAACAGGAATACAGCCAAAATGTTTTTCCTAAACTGTATGTAAAAAGATACACAAGGGACAAGAAAAATTGGCCTCATCATTATAGTATTCAAAATAAAAATTTCAGCAGTAAGGCTGGCAGGAAATGAAAGACAAAAGCAAAACTAGTTCATCTGTGAAAAATGGATTTGCTAGCAGATACGAAACTGTCTTTAAAATAATTTTTTGAGGCTTGCCCAAGATACAGCAGTGTGGAAAGTTGAGTCAAACCAGTATTAGAATGCAATAATAATTTTTGTCTGTAAAGTTCATAAAACGTTATTCATACTTTGTTCATAGTCAACATATGCCCCCTACATTTTCATAAAACATGTTACCAATTTCACGTAGGTTATTAACATTCATTGATATCATATACCTGAATGCTGAAAAACCACCATTAGCAAAATCACATTAGGAGGGACATTGCTTATCAAAAATCATACTAACAAGTTATCAGATACTGTGTAGCCTCTGCAGTAAACGTACATGTATCAACATATTGGGGTCATAACATTAGTCAAGCACAGTTTCTTTACCTGCTTATTTAAATGGTATATAATGACACTACTCCTTGTAGGTGACTTGCGAATTTTGAATCTTTAAAAAATAATCAACAAAGAAATGAACAATATGTAATTGCATTCCAAAATTTCATCTATTAAGATATGTAATGTTTGGCTCACACATTGACAGACTTTTTTATAAAAGGAATTGAAGTGACTATGTCTTTTAGTGGTGAGGATATCCCTAGTGGGTCTTGGCTGCCTACTGCAAGTGTTACTATTGACACCACTTTGGCAATGTGCATGTCAGTGATGATAAGAGCTGATGAGGACAAACACACACAATATCTAATCCTTGCCGGAAGCTAACTCCGAGTCCCTTGCACGGTGGGCAGTGACACTGCCACAGAGGAATGGAGGCAAACATAAAATAAATTAAAAAATGTGGTTAGATACTCATTTCATATGGAAATAAAGATACAAATTTATCCCTTAGATGTTTACATGAAAGAACTGAGCTGTACAAAATCTGTAAAAACTGTGGCGATCATTAAATCTGAAACAAAAAATCGTATTTGACTTTAACTGTAGTAAGGTTTGTGACAAAAAATCAAAGTATTGAATTAAATCTATTTTCAGACTGAATAAAGAAAATTTTAACATAGGATTACACTGATGCTTTTATGGAGTGGGTGACTAAAGTAACAATTGCACATCCTCTTCTGCTTGTAGATTCAGTACCGCATATTGCATTCATGTTCTTTAACATTTACTTCATAGTAGTATAGCATGTGTCAAAACTACCCTGATACTAACATATGGTCTGGAAATGATTTTTATACTCGTCAACCTCTGTTGTCACTGGCAGTAAAAATTATATACTTTCATCCAGCGCCGAACAAAATAGTAAAGTGGAATTTTATGTCAGTTCTTCTACTGATTATCACAATTTTCAGAAATAGACATTGCTCTTGAATCTATAAAACAGCCCATAAGCTACACAATATACTGAGGAAAATTCCTTTTAGATAGATAAGATAGACTAGGTTATAAACTATTACAACACACAACTGAAAGAGAATTAAAAATGAGATTTGTTACCTGGCAGTAAGCAGCTTTAACTCGCCATTATACAACAGAGAGGAAATATGGTAGTCAAAATATGAAAAGGGAAAACAATTAAAAACAGCGAGGGTATGAAGAAGAAAAAATATACTGGGTTGATGCTGTATTCTGACAATTAAGATGACGCAACAACAGAATAAATGATTTTTACATATTTGAAAGATTTCTTTAAATGCTGATGGAGGCAGAAGAGACGAATCAAAATCTCAAGAGTTCATAATGAATATTGACAGTCCAGAAGAAGGAAAACATGAGTTGTAGTGTGTAGAGTAGTTGCGAACAAAAGAAAACATCTGTAAATATTGATCTAATAAAACTGTAAGAAAATGTGTGGAGAGGAAAAAGAAGAACAACAAGAACCTAACAAAATAATTTTCAGAATGTGTAAGGAGGAAGATGATTTCAAACATTCGGAGTACATTTTCGGTCATAGTATTTACAGAAAACCAACTTGCACTGATCTGCACTTGCAAGCCAGTAGCTGCCACCACCCAGTGCAAACGATTGGGGTACTCAAAACTCTGGTTCATCAGATACGCAGTCTCTCGGACCCAGGCAACCTGACAAAGGAGCTGGAACACCTTCAGTCTGTCTTTCACAGGAATGGTTATTCATCCAGAGACATCGAGAAGGTGCTGTGCCCCATTTCTCTGCCAGAGGAGTCAGCAGACGTACAAGAAGAAACAGTTGCCTTTTTACCATATGACAGACCAGTATCAGTGAAAATCAGCAGAATACTTCTCAAGTATAATTTTAAAAGCATATTCTGCCCTCCACCCAAGATTAAGGTTCTCTTACAGAGTGTAAAGGATGATCTGGACCAGTTGACAGTAACCGGGTATCTGCCACATACCATTCCAGTGTGGTAGGTCATACATTGGTCTAACAACCAGGGCCGTCGACATCAGGTGTAAGGAGCATCAACTACACAGCAGACTCAAACACGTTTCCAAGCCAGCTATAGCGGAGCACTGTTTGGAATTAAATCATTTGATGAATTACAATGATGTCAAGATTCTGATACAAACTCCCAGATCCTGAGATAGTGTTATCAAAGAATCCTTTGAAATAAAGGTCACGCAAAATCTTATCAACTATGACACGGGATATCAGCTTAGTTCTACCTGGAATCCAGCACTTGATCTCCTAAAGACGCAACAGAGGCAACAGCCCAAATGTGGCAGCAATAATTCTGCATATGACAAAATGAATAAGTCAGCACAAATAACACAGGCTGAACAAAAGGTGCTGAATCAGACAACAAATCAAGCACCAGAAAATGGTCACAAAGAGAAAAAACGGCATTTCCAACACCAGGAGCCAGTGAGCAATGCAGCAGGGGCTTCTAGCGGGTGCGGACTTCATAGTGAGCACTTGACATGGCCGGCTACGGTAACAGAATAGTGCACAAGAAAGCTTAAATGATGGCAATCAGTAGATTGAATGCCCAGTACGACTTGGAGGTGGAACAGAACATAACATGACGAAATTATTAACTGACAAGAGCCAAAAAGCACACACACAGCAGGCGGAACAGCCACACTTAGTAAATGCTAGTATTGCAGCTAGTGGCCAGCACAGACATTGGATGGAGTACCTCCCACAGCGCCAACTGATGGCAGAACGCCTAGCCACCACAGACGCATAAATACTGGATGCATTCCACACTGGATTCAGCTTCAGGAAGCACCTGATGAAGATTGTGTGTAACGCAATCGAAATATCATGCTATTACGATGTGAATTACTGGCAGAAACCCAATTCTCCAAGAGGACTAAGATAATTTAAAAAAAAAAAGTACTGTGGCTAACAGATGCCCACCAGAATCTCAAGGAAGTTCTGTTGTCTCACTGACAACTATGTAGATAGCACATGAGAAAGATCCACTCTTGTAAGTTCACATCCAAACAACAGAAAGAACTCTGAATTAAAAAAAGAAACCACCACATGGACTCTGATGGTAGACCCACTTCTGGAGGGTGACATTTTATCAAAACAACAATGAGGAGGAGACAAAAGCTAATTTCTGGTTCTAGATGATCTTGTAAGAGTCAAATAAAATAACAACACCAAAATCCGAAGTGACAGTACATTAATAAATAGTATTTTCAAATATCTCGTGTATAAGAAGTCCACAACAAGCATGGCCAACAAAGTGAAACAATGATTTAGAAATTTAAAATATATATAAAGAAGAGAAACCTTTCGGGGGGGGGGGGGGGGGAGTATTGTAAATGGAGATCTTTCACAGCAGGGTAACTAATTTAAAATGGTCTGAAGACAGAAAGAAGAAAATAGTGTACAGATGAAAGCATATTGTGAAAAAGAAAGGAGGGGAGAGGAAGAAAAAAAAAGGGTTTTGGAGTTTAAAGAATGAAAAACTGACGGAATATAGTCCTCAGATGGACTATCTAGGAGGGAAAGTGCCTTTGAATTGTAAAGTCACTAAATGCTGCTGTTCATCTTAACTTACATGTGGCTACCAAAACCTGATATATCAGTTCTAGGAGCAAGAATATCCAGACTCGAAGATAAGAAACACAGTGCAACAAAGATATGGAAAACTTGTGAAATGGAAGTAAAACACCTGCTGTAGCACCAGAAAACTCGAGGGACAATAACCGATTTCGACTTGATGAAAACATAATGCACTAAGGAAGACGAAGTTCTTGTTTGATATGCCAACTGTCTGCAGAAAACTGGCTGCTCTGATGTAGGAAGTTTATGCTGCCCTTGCAACTGCTGAACTAATAACAAAGGATGAACCATCTCATCTACAGTACAACTATAATGGTAATACATCTAGTGACATCAAAGCCAGTATGAAAATTGACTGGGAACCAAACTGAGAAGCTTTTTCTGGAACTGATAATCAAATTTTTAAATCTATGGAAATACTTGCAGGATGTGGAAGTATGAAAATTGAATAACCAGGAGAATAGCACCTAATAAACTACTGGCTGAATACAAAGAAGATCAAAGCACCTTAAGAAAATGTAAGGCAACAAAGAACTTAAACAGCCAGGAAAATGAAAAGACAAGACATCCATTACAGGCACAATTATACTTTCCTGTCCAGTCTGAGGCAGTTCTACCAGTATGAATCAGCAGCCAGAAACATAAATTGAAAACCCAGAGAAATAGGTGTAAAAATAGGGAGGCCTTGAGAGATACAGATGCAGTAAATAACAACACAGTTATGACAATACAGTTTTATTGTTGGAGAGTAACACAAGACACATCCTTAGTCACAAGAAGCCAGAGCTAAGTAAAGTCCAATACATCAAATATTAAGAGGATGAGTCACTGTCAGTGTGTTTGTCCACTTCTGCTGTCACTATTGATCCCAGAGTCTCCAAAAAGCTGAGGACCTAGTTCTGGAAGGATGTTTGGTAAATGGAAGTGAACTAAAACAAAACTGCTGGATGGATAAGGAACACAACAAACAAATTTCCAAAGAATGTAATACAACAGGTGGACATAATTTCTGAAATAATCAGACAATAGAGTGAAGAAATTCAAGAATATGGCATCTACTGGCACAGCTTCTGGTTGAAATACCTTACCAGTCTACATGTAAAAAACATCATAACTGATTAACACAATGCTGCAGCAAGGAACATCAGTAATGGTTAACAACAGTAAAATGTGTTCCACACAGGACAACATGGATATAGGAAAATACAGGCCAATAACAAACATGGTCTCTATGTTAAAGTTGTGATTGGAATTGTAGATGACAAAATTCATAATTTTCTGGTGGGAGGAAACAAACAACCTATGTAACAGTAGAACAAAAGATTTTCAAGAGTAGAAACAGAGTGGAATAGAAAAACTCCTGACTGACAAAATGATTCTGGAGAACAGCAAAAACCAGAAAACAAATCTGCATCTGATCTGGGAGGGGGCAACTTTGACTCACTGCTACACAATTAGCCCCCAAAAATAAATTCATAGAAAATGCGATGGAACACTAGAAGACAGAAATATATGTTGGGAACAACATTAACGGACTTTGGTAATCAGCCTGATTGTAGGCATCTACCTGCAGGACTAGATTTACAGCAGGGGCACAACATTGTTGGGCTATCGATGAGAATCTGATAATATATTCTTCTTTCTGTATATGGTTGACCTGAAACTATGTGGGGAAAAATAAAACGAAAAAATTGAATCTATCCAGATTAATAATAAAAATTATAAACAATTTGAAAAACATACTAGACACGACATGAAAATGTCTGCAAGTTTGGCTTAAAACATTGAAAGAGGCCCAGTGATTCTCAGTGTATGGCAAGCCTTGTCAAAACTCCTTAGTGGACCCTTGGGGTTGATAAAATATCCCATTTGTTGGTAACCAGTGTAACACTAATATGAATAATAATAATTTAATAATGCATTGAGAATATAGTATGACAAATTAATAATCTTATCATGGAATTATAAACAAGAATTTTATTTATGGCATATGATGAATACTGGATGAGTAAAAAAGGAAATAATAAAAGAAGAAAGGTTTAAAGTACTTTCGGTAAACTGAATAGTTTTCATAACTGAGCTTCTGATGTTTCTGAGTTGTTGTTAATACTATGGGTTTCTAGTTTTGAAAAGCAGTGGTAGAATTAGGATATGATAGGCTCAAGGTAAAGGTTGAATGTAGATGGGGAGTGTATAACAGATGTCAAGAGGCCGCTTTGAAGGATAACAGTACAAAAATAATTTGTGCCAAGAACATAATGAAATACGAGCAAATGTAGACTAGGTACAGCCATTAGAATGTTGTGTCTATAGGTGTGGAAAACATTATAGAAGAAGATGCCAATGATCAAATTCTACTTGTGAATTTCAGAACTGAATTAGGGAGATTTTAATCAGGACAATACTTTAAAATCCTCAAGTATCTTATAAAAAAGCTACCCACAACAAGAGAAATAAGCAAGTAACTTCAATACTTAACTCGGAACAAATTAATTGAGTTAGTGTTTGGATTGCAAAACTGCTACATAAATAATGATCAGACAGAAAATGCATCCTTTTGTTTTGGATTTTCATTTGTGTTTTACAACTTCTTGCCTCTTGGGCTACATTCTTATATGGACAGAAAAAAATTTAAAGAATTTTAGTCAGTAATGACTATGTAGACTGAATGTAAGCCACTGTACGTTGGAGGAAAGAGCGACCATAATATGCATACATAAATATAAATTGTCATCTAAATGTAAAGAAGACAAAAAAAGAGAAAGAGAGAGAGAGAGAGTTCTAGAATGTATTGAATGTTTCATTGGCTGAATTCAAAATAATGTAATTCTATTTGTGGACTACCATAGTATTGTTAGGAAAAATATGTACAGGTTTGTCCCATGTTTGTGAGGTGTCATTTAGGTTGCAAACATTCTGCAATAAAATCTTTGGGTATGACAAGTGATTCTTATTTCTTGACTGCTGTTCTTGCAAATACCAAGGGATATCATGTGCTGTTGCACATAAATTTCAGAAACACTTCTTTGGGATTATGGAAAGACCACCTTTCCTCCTTAGGAGCTGTTTGTTGACAACTAAAGAAAGTAAGTATGCTTACCATTTATGCATGTAAATGTATGTCAAATGTTGTGGGATATTAGTACACTGTAGTACCTCTCTTCATATAAGTAGCAAACTTTGGACGCATTGTCACAACTGGAAATTCAAAACTATGACATGGAAAATTTTTAAACACTATGTATTCATAGCTCTTGGGGTAACAGTAGAGTTGTTGTTCTTCTTGCCCTGAAGGTTTATCAACACAAAATATATATTAAAAACGGGAAACACACAGTAGGGAAAGGGGGCATGAATCGGAAGAAAATGTAGGATGTGAGGGGGAGGGGGACTGTGGGACATGGAATGTAGGATGGGTAGGTTATCTGAGGTTCAGGCCACAATGGTTGCGGGACTGTAGGATGTGCTGTAGGGATAACTCCCATCTCCGCAGTTCAGAAAAGCTGGTGGAGGAGGGGAGGATCCAGATGGCTCGGATGGTGAAGAAGCTGTTAAAGTCGAGGGTGTTGTGCTCAGTTGCATGCTGCACTACAGGATAGTCCATATTGCTCTTGGTCACAGTTTGATGGTGGCCATTCATCCTGAGCCGGTTAGTTGTCATTCCAATGTAGAATGCGGAGCAGTGATTGCAGCAGAGTTGGTATATTACGTGGCTGCTTTCACAGGTGGCCCGGCCTCTGATGGGATAGGACAAGCCTGTGATTGGACTGGAATAGGAAGTGCTGGGTGGGTGGATTGGGCAGGTATTCCACAGGGATATGATCCCTGTGGTAAGGGGTTGGGATTAGGAGTTGCATAGGGATGGGCCAGGATGTTGTGGAGATTGGGTGGGTGATGGAACACCACTTTAGGAGGGGGGAGGGGGGGTTGGGAGGATCTTAGGTAGGATGTCTCTCATTTCAGGGCATGTTGATGGATAATTACAGCCCTGATGTAGGATATAGTTCAGTTGAACAAATGTGTTTCTCATCACTTGGGCTAGCTTTCGAAGCAATAGATTTTATTTGTGTTTCATTGGCCAGTTTTGTAGTTAAGGTTGAATATGGGATTTTGAGATGCTTTGTGATGTTCACTTTATGTTCATTTTTTAGGACTCCTTTGTACTTCTTGAATTATGTTTAGTTTCTCCTGCATGAAAGACATCTTCTTTTACTTTGTGATGAACTCATCATTCTTGCATGCATGACAGTTGTAAACTGCTGTACACAAAAAAATGGATTTCACTCTTTGCAAAAACACTCCTGTTTGCACTACTGCCAGGTGTCACTGGTACATACTGTACTGTGTGACTTTAGGACTGCACAGAATTCCCACTGTTTAATGCCCCATTACATGACACCATAGAGAAGCATGATTCCGCAGTGCTCGTGCTTTCTTGTGGGATGGAGTGTCATGCCGCCACTGAGAACAGGTGCAGCTGCTGCTGTGATAAACATCGGTGCTACTGCTACTGCAGTTGTTTTGAGACGCCTCATGCCGACTTTGATAAGTGGCTTCCCACTGCTTGGCCAATCAACAGCACCCTCTAGTGCATCTTGTAAAGGCTGCTATTGGGAGCAATGTTCCATCAAGTTAATATTTCAAACCACCGCGGAAAGGTCAATAACAACAATGTTGCCATGTGTACTGTAGCTAAGGTCCACAATAATAACTATTATGTTTCATAAAGGCAGCAAAATCAACTATCACTGGCCACACCATATACCAAACATTTAGAGACGATTTCTGAATTTTAATAATGTATAAATGCGATTGAATGACTGGGGAGGAGTAGAAACCTATAAATGAAAACCGTGAAAGAGGGGTAATTTTGCATGCAAAATCAAAAAAGTGTACAGTATATATACACAATGTACAAATGCAGAAAATCTAGAGCTGAGAAAGGTATAAATGAGGTTTTACTGTAATACCTGATGTCACTATAACATGTTCATACATACGGCTACCTTCATTGCCATTCTGTCTATGTAGGCTGTGACTGAAAGCTTGAGTTTTGTTATTGTTCTTTATGTATACCTGTATGTGACTCAATGATAGTGTTCTATGTTCTAGTCTGCAGTTCAATGACAGTTTTTTTATGGTCATTTGCAGTCTATCTTCATAATATTGATATTCCAACCAGGACTTTCCAGCATTCAAATTTGTGCAATTCTTAATAAATCTCAGCATAAAAAGGAATGCCCTGTTCCTTCAACAATACATCAACTAAAAGTATTACCCTTGTACCCTGAATTTGTTTGAGAAAGATTATTTTATGACAACTTCTGAAGATGATATTAACCTTTTGAGTGCTGCGCGTCTGGCTGACTGCGTCAGGCCTGCCATTGCAGCCGCTTAATCTATCTACCTGCACTGGCAGCCATCTCAACAGTGTACTGTGTGTGTGTCTGAGCCTTCCACTCAGCCATCCTCACCCTCGCCGTAGCGTTTCTGAAACCAGGGTGACCACAACAGTCTCGCAGTTGGTGTGCTCGCTGACATTACAAATAAGCGCAGTATATCTGGATACTTATTCCATAGCTTTGAATCTGGAAATACTGAAACTGTTTACGCAGCCAACATGTAACTCCTGGGTCATTCCATGTCAAATCACTTAATTTGGGAACATTTCCCAGCTCAGCCATCAAGGAAAGTTTTTAGTGAACATTCTAGCGTACCCCCAATGCTCATTGGTAAATTTTAAGATTTGTTGAAGCAATACTGAAGGAGATATAGTTAGTAGTTTGACGCCATGTGTGACTATATACAGGGCAAGTGTGAATTCCTGACAACTTTGAGCTGTTTTCGATGAAATATGAAATGTGACTATCATGTACAATTGTGTACGTTCTCATTGGAATAATACTGAAAAAGAAGCATAAACATGTTATATATAGACAGAAAAGTTGAAGCGAAATTGCTCAAAAAATCGGCACTCAAAAGAAACTTCCAATGTTTGGCATGTTATATCTCGGAGACTAAAGCTATAACGAACGTGAAACTTGGGCATCTGGTAACCTAACAATACAAGTTTCTGAAACAAGAAGTTTCGTTTATGTGCCACTTTCCACCTACTTATTTTTTAACATGAATCAATTTTGTGAAGAAAATTCCTGCATAATATTATGAGGTTAAATTATCCACGGGGGTGTTGTTTTTACGTACAGGTAATTAATGAAACACACACAAATTTTTACTTATAACTGAGTAAACTAAATAGAAACTCGTTCAGATATGAAATTATATACAGTTCCTAAATCAAGCTTTTCTCAGTGTTTAGTCTATTATTACAGGAAACGAAGAATTCAAGCAAGAAAAATTTTAGACAGACAAATGTAATTGGTATGGTATAGGCACTTCTGGTTTTTGGTAAAAGTTATGTAGTAGGTATCTCCTTGCATTTTCCGTAGTTCATGTAAAGTTTAAGTAGTAATTAGCAAGAAAATAAACATCAAAGAATGGTCCATTATCTCAACTGCATTCTTAAATTATACATTGCCCCCATAAGGAAATGTCCTCAGTCTGTTTGAATGTTGGGTTACACTGCATATGACAATCCGAATTTAGAGTGAACTCTTAAGATCTGGAGCTACAAATGAAACTGTTTTCTTAAAATCAGATTACAAATATTTCGTAGAGCCGCCGAGTCTACATGGACAGAAATGCGAGCACCTCCCATGTCTGTTCATCGGACATAAGACCCTATATCTCGAGAATGAAATAAGTTGTCATCCTGTTCTCCACCTTAAATAAAATTTAAATATCTTACCTACATTTCATCTGCAGCTTTTTGTATGTGATAAAATCAACCATATGCAAAGTCTACACAATGTGATTTTTCGTCTGCGAACTCTTCAAAAATTTGCCCATTAGTTTACTTAATTTGATGTAGCACACTAACTATAAGGAATAATGAATAGACTGTGAGGTCATTATCGAGTGAATATATCACACTTTTGGTTGATAAATATTCTAAGCGCTCAGAACACTGTGGCAGTCAGCGCGAAAGCAGTAGCTCTGAGTGGCTATTGATGTCTGCAGGCCCATGGGCAGTGGAACCGGCTCCGGCATATGCCATCTTTAGGGCTCAGATACCAGCCAGACCATGCGGTGAATGCTGTCTGCAGGGCCTACAGAAAGACCACTGCCATGGCAAACGAAGTCCACAGGCCCCACGGCAATGTGGAGTGCCACAGCATATCACGTCTGCACCACTCGAAAGGATTAAACCAGTCTGTAGGCCTCCAGCAAATGTTGGCAACTTAAAAAGTCTTTAAAGTATGCTGGTGTATATAGGGTATCTTTCATGTGTACACACTTCTTGCAGTGGAGAGAAGGCTGGAAAATGAAACAGTGGCACCTGCAGTGTTTTAGAAAAGGGCTGTAGTTCCGTCCAGTATCAGATGAACAGATTTTGAGGTAGCATACTGAAAGAAGCAGTTGAGTTCAAAATTCACTTCCATTAAAATGGTAGCATGAACCTTGGGTCTCTACTGTGTTGCTGTTGAAGTACTGTCATAGCACTGCTCCATAACCTTGTTTTGTGGCTTTTCTTACTCTTTCTGGATGTTCATCTCTTTGTTTTGACAAATCTGTACACAAAGTAGTTTAGAAGTCTGGGCCACCAAATGCTGATTTTTCAAACCCGTAGTTTAGTCAATAAGACAAATGTATGAAATGTATTCAATAGTATTTATTCTTTCTTTTAATAGTTATATGGGGAAACTGTGGTTTTATCACTAATAATAACCTACAGTCAGCACTTACTTACAATTAGCTTCAGAATTGCCATTGCACTAACTGTTCTAAAATAATATTGTCAGTCCAGATATATTACGAAACTATGGTTATGTTAAAATTATACTATCTGGTTTGCATTTCTTCAATTCCTTTACCCTCTTCCCTTCCCTTCCCTTCAACCCATCTGTGAGGAAGAAGAGGAGCCATTGGTTGTGAAAGCTTACACGTTTTTCTATTTGTGTGGTGTGTTTTTCCTTCTGCTGCTAGGTAAGATGAATTTTTATCTTTTAAGTTGTTTTATACTGTTGAAGATTGCTATTTACCATTGTTTGTTGCATTTTTACAATTACAGTTAGCTCTTCCTGGTTGTGAAGAAGATCATGAATGCGCTGAAAACATGTTCTGCTATAAAATGAGAAGTTGTGTGGAATGTTACAACTGTGCATTGTACTACAGAAAACCAAATGCAAAGACGATATGTGCAAGGGAACCTAGTGAATGTGGGGAGTGCATTGATGGGTGAGTGTACATAACAGGTCTCAGTGCTACATACCTACATGGATCTTGGTCATTTTCATATTATTTTCTTCTTGTTTTAGCTATGAAGCAGACATTCTGACAAGTGGATTTGAGAGGGATTACTGCAGGGCTGCGGAAAAGGCTCTTACTACCTCTAGTGGTAAGACCCCATTGTATTTGTTTTTCCCTATCATTATTTAGAAATTTTTTGTTGTTCTCTTATCCTGAAATCATTGTGTTGGCTGTTAACAGTACATCATAATACCTAATAACATATTTTAAATGTGGTCAAGTGAATATATTTTCTTCCTGATACAAATATCAACGGTCAAGGGAAGGTGTGATTGAAAAAAATGATGGTGGGAAAAGCAATTTGGAAAAAGTATTAGACCAAACATGAAAAGTTGAAGCAATTCGGGAATGAAAAGTGCCAGCAGAAAATGTAAAATACATAATAAAAGGCTTGTGCTAGTATACTGGGAGTCAGTTTAACCATGTAGATTGTCACTGAAAGCATACAGCTATACACTATGTTTATTCCACAGTCTCAATTCTGATGCAAATTTTTTTTATGAAGATGTTTCATATAGCACATTAAAGCTGAACACAATGACAACATGTACACAAACCAGAAGATACTGTAAAGGTACATGTGCTACTTGTCAACTGACCTTTAAGATTCATGTACGATTCTCTTTGTAGGCAACCATTTTTTTGTTTTATGAGGTGTTGTTATATGCTAATTGCACCAATAGTACTTATTTTCACATTAATGAGTTCAAAACTTTATTTTTGAGCTCGTATTTAGCGCTTGAATCAACTTAGTTGATTCACTGATTAAAGAAATAAATTAATGGGAGGAATAACATTCGATCTGCCTCAGACTCCAAGACTACATAAATCATTTAAGGGGAAGAGAGAGAAAAAAAAAAAAAAAAGAAAGAAAAAAAAAAACCTCTTGTCTAAAAGGCTACAACCAATATATTTTTCCATCCATCTACAATTTAAGCATGAACTTCATCTTAAGCTTGCTGTTATGCATCTTTATTTGTGGCAAGGGCCTTATCGACCATACGCCTGCTCTATGAACCTCTTCCACAATTTTCTGTTGAGTGTGCTGTATGTCCATTTGATGATGCTGTTTATCCTAGCTGTGTCTTCTCGAATGTTATTACACCACCTGCTTCTGGGTCTGCCTCTTCCTCTCGCTCCAGCTATTCTGCTGAATGCCATTCTTGCTCATCTTTGAAAATAATGGAAATTCTCCACAGAGATGATAAATTATTTTTCAAAGGAGATTGGCTGGCCAGTACTTACCTTTTGCTGTACCGCCGATAGTTGCACACAGAAAAAAGGAGGAAAATAACAACCATTTGGAACTGTGTTCCTTCTTCAGGTGGAGAGAATGGAGAAAAAGAAGAAAAAAGGAATGGGAAAGGAAGGGAAAGGAAAGGTAATTCACGACCTAGGTCATGACGATGGTGTTAGGGATTGTGAAAGTCAGAGATACTGTGTAGTAGTACTGGGCCATGCCAAAGATTAATATATATAGTCTACTTACCAGGCAAAGGAGCACAGGCAGTGGTAGTAACAAACGAGCGCGCGCGCGCGCGCGCGCGCACACACGCACACACTATATATATATATATATATATATATATATATATATATATATATATATATATATATAAAATAGATGAAGTACACTTACCAGGCGAAGGGGCACAGGCAGTAATAGCAACAAATAAACACACACACACACACACACACACACACACACACACACAAAAATGCTAGCTTTCGCAGCCTAGCTGCTTCATCAGGCAGAAGGGAAGGAGAGGGAAAAGGAAATGATGAGGGTTTTAAGGAAGGGGGTAAGGAGCCATTCCAATCCTGGGACAGGAAAGACTTACTTTGGGGGAAAAAATGGAGGGTAAATAAATGCACATACACCCACACATTTACACAGACACAAGTACACTTAGGCAGACATACTGTAGAACGGTAGAAAGCAAAGAAGTTAGAAGTTAGACAGAGATGCCACTTGAGGTAGAGGCTCTGTCCAGAGAACCAAGGCAAAGATGTTAAGATGGTGGGTGGGAATTCGAATTTAGCGGAGGTTGAGACCAGGTGGGCAACGGGAAGAGAGAATATGCTGAAGGGCTAGTTCCCATCTCCGGAGTTCTGAAGGATTGGTGTCAGTGGGAAGTATCCAGATAACCCGGACGGTGTAGCACTGTGCCAAGATGTGCTGGCCATGCACCAAGGCATGTTTAGCCACAGGGTGATCCTCGTTACCAATAAACACTGTCTGCCTGTGTCCATTCATGCGAATGGACAGTTTGTTGCTGGTCATTCCCACATAGAACGCCTCACAGTGCAGGCATGTCAGTTGGTAGATCACGTGGGTACTATCGCAAGTGGCTCTGCCTTTGATCGTGTACACCTTCCGGGTTACGGGACTGGAGTAAGTGGTGGTGGAAGGGTGCATAGGGCAGGTTTTACAACGGGGGCGGTTACAAGGGTAGGAGCCAGAAGGTAGGGAAGGTGGTTTGGGGATTTCATAGGGGTGGACTAGGAGGTTACGGAGGTTAGGTGGGCGGCGGAAAGACACTCTCGGTGGAGTAGGAAGGATGTCATGAAGGATGGATCTCATTTCGGGGCAGGATTTAAGAAAGTCGTATCCTTGCTGGAGAGCCACATTCAGAGTCCGCTCCAGTCCCGGAAAGTATCCGGTGACAAGAGGGGCACTTCTGGGGTTTTGTTGAAGGTTCTTAAATTGGGGGGATGAGGAAGTGGCTCTGGCAATTTGCTTCTGTACCAGACCAGGAGGATAGCTGCGGGATGTGAAGGCTGTTATCAGGTTATTGGTGTATTGGTTCAGGGATTCAGGACTGGAGCAGACTCGTTTGCCACGAAGACCTAAGCTGTAGGGGAGGGAACGTTTGATGTGGAAAGGATGGCAGCTGTCATAATGCAGGTACTGTTGTTTATTGGTAGGTTTGATGTGGACGGATGTGTGTAGTTGGCCGTTGGATAGATGGAGGTCGACATCGAGGAAAGTGGCATGGGATTTGGAATAGGACCAGATGAATCTGATGGGACCAAAGGAGTTGAGGTTGTAGAGGAAATTCTGGAGTTCTTCTTCACTGTGAGTCCAGATCATGAAGATGTCGTCAATGAATCTATACCAAACTTTGGGTTGACAGGCTTGGGTGTCCAGGAAGGCTTCCTCTAAGCGTCCCATAAATAAGTTCGCGTACGAGGGGGCCATCCTGGTCCCCATGGCTGTTCCCTTTAGTTGTTGCTATGTCCGGCCCTCAAAAGTGAAGAAGTTGTGGGTTAGGATGAAGCTGGCTAGGGTATTAAGGAAAGAGGTTTTAGGTAAGGAAGTGGGTGGTCGGCGTGAAAGGAAATATTCCATCGCAGCGAGGCCCTGGGCATGTGGGATATTTGTGTATAAGGAAGTGGCATCTATGGTTACAAGGATGGTTTCAGGAGGTAACAGGCTGGGTAAGGATTTTAGGCGATCAAGGAAGTGGTTGGTGTCTTTGATGAAGGATGGGAGACTGCACATGATGGGTTGAAGGTGCTGGTCTATGTAGGCAGAGATTCGTTCTGTTGGGGCTTGGTAACCGGCCACAATGAGGCGGCCGGGATGATTGGGTTTGTGAATCTTGGGAAGTAGGTAGAAGGTGGGGGTGCGGGGTGTCGGTGGAGTCATGAGGTTAATGGAGTCAGGTGAAAGGTTTTGTAGGGGGCCTAAGGTTTTGAGGATTCCTTGAAGCTCTGCCTGGACATCAGGAATGGGATCGCCTTGAAAAACTTTATATGTGGTATTATCTGAAAGCTGACGCACTCCCTCTGCCACATACTCCCACCGATCAAGTACCACTGTCATGGAGCCCTTGTCGGCAGGGAGAATGAGGATGGAATGGTCAGCCTTCAGATCACGGATAGCTCGGGATTCAGCTGCGGTAATGTTGGGAGTAGGATTAAGGTTTCTCAGGAAGGACTGGGAGGCAAGGTTGGAAGTAAGGAATTCCTGGAAGGTTTGAAGAGGGTGATTTTGAGGAAGAGCAGGTGGGTCTCGCAGTGACGGAGGACGGAACTGTTCTAGGCAGGGTTCGATTTGAATGATGTCTTGGGGAGCTGGATCATTAGGAAGAGGATTATTTTTCTTCGTGGCAAAGTGATATCTCCAGCAAAGACTGTGAGTATAGGATAGTAAATCTTTCACAAGGGCTGTTTGGTTGAATTTGGGAGTAGGGCTAAAGGTCAGCCCTTTGGATAGGACAGAGGTTTCAGATTGGGAGAGAGGTTTAGAGGAGAGGTTGACCACTGAATTGGGATGTTGTGGTTCCGGATTGTGTGGATTGGAATTTTGAGGTTTGGGAGGGAGAGGAGTTGGGAGTGGGAGATTGAGTAGATGGGAGAGACTGGGTTTGTGTGCAATCAAAGGAGGTTGAGGTTTACTGGAGAGGTTGTTGAGGGAGAGAGTATTGCCTTTCCGGAGGTGGGTGACCAGGAGATTGGATAGTTTTTTGAGGTGCTGGGTGGCATGCTGTTCTAATTTGTGGTTGGCCTGAAGGAGGATATTCTGAACTGCAGGTGTAGATGTAGGAGAGGAAAGGTTGGTAAGTGTAAGTGTACTTCATCTATTTTTTACGTATATTTTTCCTGTTAGGAATTTCAGGAAAAATAATATATAAAAAACAGGCGAAGATCACTCACCAGGCGAAGGAGCACAGGCGCGACAGCAGTGCAAATAAACAGAACACACACACAAATGCTAGCTTTCGCAGCCTAGCTGCTTCATCAGGCAGAAGGGAAGGAGAGGGAAAAGGAAATGATGAGGGTTTTAAGGAAGGGGGTAAGGAGCCATTCCTATATATATATTTTTTATTTTTATTTTGATTAACAGGGTTAGTTGGCAGTATTCAAATGGCATGGAGAGAACGGAGAAAAAGTGTGTGTTGGGGGGGGGGGGGGGAGGGGAAAGGAATAGATAATGGATAGGTGAGTTGAGGATGGAGGAGGGGGAGGTGTTAGCGTAGTTTTAGGCCAGGGGGTGGCAGGAGTAGAGGATACATTGGAGGTCAATTCCCACCTCCGTAGCTCTGAGGTATTGGTGTTAGTTGGCAGTATCCAAATGACAGGTTTGGCATAACACGTAACTAGGTTCCTGGAGTCATGCTGGAGGGCATGCTCTGCCACAGGTTATTGGGTGTCCCGCAGGCAAACAGTCGGTCTGTGACCATCCGCTCAGCCAATTTGTTGGTAGTCATACCAACATAAAAGGCTGGACAGTGGACAAATGTCAGTTGATATATGTCTTGTGTTGTTTCGCATATGGTCCTGCCTTGAATAGGGTAGGTTTTTCCTGTAGTGGGGCTGGAGTATGTGGTAGTGGGAGGATGCATTGTACTGGTTTTGCAGTGGGATCTGTTTCAGGGATAGGAACCACTAGGTAGGGAGGGTGGTTCTGGGATGTTGTAAGGTTGGACGAGGATGTTGCAGAGGTTGGGAGGACGGTGGAAGACTACTCGGGGTGGTGTGGGAAGAATAGTTTGGAGTGATGATCTCATCTCGGGGCATGACTTGAAAGTCATAGCCCTGTCGCAGCAGTTTGTTGAGGCATTCCGGGCCAGGATGGTACTGGTTGACTAAGGGGATGATTCTTGGTGGTTTGTAAAAACCTAAAGACATAACAGGATTTTCAAAAACTTTTCGTGAATTTTTTGCCCAATCCTGCATGTAAATTTAATTTAATATTTCTTTCCATTCTGCCCCTCCATACACTTAAAAGACCTAATAGTCTCCCATTTGTGTGTGTGTGTGTGTGTGTGTGTGTGTGTGTGTGTGTGTGTGTGTGTGTGTGTGTGTGTGTGCATATTATTATTTAATTATTTTTACTGATTATTTCTTCCAACTAATTATTCACCATGAATCCCAAACCCTATACCACAGTACCTCCGTCTTCTGCAAACATGCATTTACTCTAGCCAAACTGCAGTCCCACATTCTTTTCCTGCAGTCCTGTTTGTCATTTGGCACAATCCCCAAAGGAATCACTTTAAAAATTCCCATCTCTGGGTGCAATCCTTCTCTCCATCACTCTCTCCTTCAATTCCAAATTCAGCAGTCCTTAGCTCTCACCCATCTTGTCCTTCAACAGTATGTTGCCTCTTGTAACCACCACTCCCAGCAGCTCCTCTCTCTCTCTCTCTCTCTCTCTCTCTCTCTCTCTCTCTCTCTCTCTCTCTCTCTCTCTCTCTCTCTCTAAATTACTTCTCCTCTCAGTACCTGGCTCAATTAATGCACTTGGAGCCATCGTACAACAAGCCAACTATAAACTAGAACTATATGCCACACAGCACCTAAGAAAACTATCCACCCTCTTGGTCCATCAACTCAGAAGTAGTATCCCTCTTCCCATCATCCACAACCACACACCACCACCCTCAAAACACCCCACTCATTGCCAACAAACCAAGCCTGGCTCTCCTACTGAATCTTCTAATCCAAGCGCACACCCCACCCAGAACCTCTCACAACCATCACCAAATGCAGACACCACCCAATAACAATTCCAATTCCGTCCTTAACCTCTCATCCAAATCCCTCTCCATTCCGGAAATATCTGTCCTGTCTAAAGGCTTAACCTTCTGTCCTACACCTAAATTTAATCACACTGCCCTGGTCAAGGATCTCCTCTCATTCACCCGTAACGTCAACTGGAAATACCACTTCAGCACCCAGTCACAACCCCCAGGCAACAGAGCTGCTGTTGAACCCTGCCTTGAACGATTCTGACCCCTCTCCCCCCCCCCCCCCCAAAAAAAAAAATCCTCCTGCTCTTCCTCAAAACCATCCCTTGCAGGCATTCAAGGAATTCCTTACGCCCAGCATTGCTTCCACATCCTTCCTGAACAACATACCAACCACTTTTAACATCAGCCCAGCTGAATCCAAAGCCATCCGAGAGCTGAAAGCAGACCACTCCATTGTAATTTTCCCAGCAGACAAGGGTTTCACAACTGTGGTACTTGATCGAGGGAAGTATGTGGCAGACACCTCTACCTACAAACCTGTTCCTCATGATCCCATTCCCTCAGTCCTGGCCGAACTACAGAAAATCCTTAAAACTCTAGGTCCCTCACAAGGTCTCACCACTGCCTTCATAGAACTTCTCTCTCCACCTGAACCTTGCACCCCGACCTTCTACCTACTCCCTAAAATCCATAAAGAGAATCATCCTGGTCGTCCCATCATAGTAGGCTTCAAAGCTCCAAAAGAACGTGTCTCAGCTCTGGTAGACAAACACCTCCAACCTATAACCTGCAGGCTCCCATCCTATATCAAAGACACAAACTAGAACGCCTGAAATCCATCCCTATGCCCCTACCACCTGATAGCTCCACCATAGATGCTACATCACTCTACGCAAACATCTCCCACACTCATGGTCTATCAGCTCTGCAACACTATCTTTCCCAATGCCCACCTGAAAGCCTTCCAAAAACCTCATTCCTTGTCACACTTGCTAATTTTGTCTTCATCCATAATTACTTCACCTTCATCTACAAACAAATCAGGAGGAACAGCTATGGGTACCAGGATGGCCCCTTCCTATGCCACCCTCTGCATGGGCCGCATGGAAGAGGCATTCCTTAAGACACAGAAGTTGCACCTCCTGGTTTGGTATAGATTTATAGATCATATCTTTGTAGTCTGGACTTAGGTTGAAGAAACCCTTTGAACTTACTTCATGACCTTAACTCCTCCTCCAACCTAAAATTCACCTGGTCCTTCTCTAAAATTCAAGCCACCTTTCTTGATGTTAACCTCCACCTTGCCAAGTCCCACATCCACACCTCCGTCCATATTAAACCCACAAACAAGCAACAGTACCTCCACTTTGACAGCTGCCATCCCTTCCATATTAAACAATCCCTTCCCTACAGCCTAGGCATCCATGGAAAACGTATCTGCTCCTGTAACGAATCCCTCACCACCTACAACAACAATCTATCAAATGTGTGTCAATTTTTACCTCTCTATCTACATTATTCCGTGATTTATTAAGTTTTCAAATTTATACTGATCTTTTGATCACCCAGTATATAAAACCCATCAAATACGAGCTTCTACTAATGGCTAATATTGGGTCTTCATCTCTCTACCAAAGAGCTGGCCCATTCCTCCAGATAATTACGTGGTGTGACGTCGGTGGCATTCTCCCATGTTATTGGTGATCGTTCAAATGCACATTGAGAATTTCTGGCATGCTTGCTACTGCTCAAAACATTGGAAAAGCTCCCCAATGTGCTGTTCGCCTCGTTGTGACGTTAGAAACCCAGCACGTTGACCACACCCATTCAGATATATCCTCCATGTGCTGATGTTTTTACAGCCTAGCCATCAATGAATGGCGTATTTGCAGTGATGAGAAATACCTTACTCAATATTTCTTTTGCCGAGGCCTCTCAAGACAGACAGTCCCTCCACACCTAGACCACAAACATTTCCTGTGACACTGTTACAGTATTTTAAAACTATCAATGAACGTTTGGACGTAATCTCCCCCCCCCCCCCCCATTTTCTTGCACAAGAAACATTTGTGAAGCAGAGTTACAGAAGTGTAGCTATATTTGTCATAATTAAGATGCATTGAATAGCAGGAAGACAGCAAATACAAATTAATGAAGTGATACAGTAACATAAACAAGTAAAAGCATGAAGGTTAATAAGACAGTGCAACTACAGCCAGAAGACAACAAATGTTTGAAATCAAGTACATGAATGAGAGCTGTTGTGCCAAGTGCTGCCCTTATCACTGTAGGTTCCATCAGGCAGCATGACATTTGGTTGCTTAATTTATGGCATGTTCGGCAGCATGTCTGGGAAATAGTAGAGCAATGAATTAATAACTTTAATTAAGCAACTTACTCTGGTCCACTTGTTGCTTTCTGCATAGTAGGTACATCATTCCCATAAAATTGTTCAGTTGTGAAACACCATCACATGGGGTGATGCTTACCTAATTTATTCTAAGGAATGATAGTATCTCTTGTAAATTGTGGGCTTACTGCAAACAAGAGTAGAATTGGTCATAGGTGGGTTACTAATGATTTCCATATCAAAAAATGAGTATCACTTGTCTGTAGGAACTAGTGAGCTGCACTTAATGGGTTTTTGTAGTAATCCCACAAATTGTACTGTTTTGTCATTTTTACATTTATTATAATTTGAATAACTTGTTTCCAGGCCCTGCACCATCAATCAGTAATACAACTTTTCTTCTTGTGGGTTGTGGTATTGTTGCAATTGTGGTGGCAGTTGCTGGTTATGTGATATATAAATGGAGGAAAATTAAAAATAGAGGTAAGAAACTGACAAAATATTGTATGCCATGTGTCTAAGAAAGCTTATTGTTATCTTTTCACATCTAGTTGAAGCTCCATACTGTAATCAAGTAACCATTTATCAACTCATACAGAGGCTTAATTATTGACAGCTACAAGAGAAACTGATGATTAATTTAACTAACTAAATCCATAGTAAAATATTCTGGAAAAGAGGAATATTGGTTGGCCAGTACCTTACTTATGTACCATCGACAGTCACATGAAAATGGAAACAAAGAATATGGCCACGGCCGAGCACATTGAGGCGCTATGTTCTGATGTACGATGCCGTTCCCCGTTGGGGGTTCGAATCCCCCTTGGACATGGATGTTTGTACTGTATTTAGTATAAGTTAGTTCATAGGTAGTTTGTAAGTTTAGGGACTGATGACCCCACAGTTAAGTCCCACAAGCGTTACAAACATTTGAACAAAAAATAGGACACAAGCTTTCGGAAATATTGATCTTCATCAGGTATGAGAGGAGGGAAAAGAAAGGGAACAGAAGGGAAAGGTTATTTATGACGTAGGCTATGAGGAGATGATGGGTGATTCGTGGAAGTCGGATATACTGTATATCAAGTACTGAGCAAGGGGATAGATCTAGTATAAAAGAGAAGTCAAATGAATAAAGCTCTGTTGTAGGGGTTAGGTAAAAGGTTTTTAAGAGGGGAAGATTTAGAGAATCTCTCTCTCTCTCTCTCTCTCTCTCTCTCTCTCTCTCTCTCTCTCTCTCTGACGAGAGGAAGACAGGGAAGGGGAAGGGAGGTGAGAAATGAGTAGTGAATTGAGGATTAAGGAGGGGGAGAGGTTAGCGTAGATTTAGACCAGGATTATGGTGGGAGGAGAGGATGTGTTGGAGGTCAAGTACCCATCTCTGTAGCTCAGGGGGACTGGTGCAGGGTGTTAGTATTCACATGGCATGTATAGTGTAACACATACTAAAGTCCCTGGAGTTATGTTGGAGGGCATGCTCTGCCACAGAATATTGGGTGTCCCCCAGGCGAACAGTCCGTCTGTGCCCATTCATGCTTTCAGCCAATTTGTTGGTGGTCATACCAATATAAAAGGCTGTGCAGTGGACACCTCTCAGTTCGTAGATTACATGTGCTGTTTCATATGTGGTCCTGCCTTGAATGGGGTAGGTTTTTCTTGTGATGGGGCTGGAGTATGTGGTTGTGAGAGGTTGCATTGGGGCAGTTTTTGCAGCAGGATCAGTTACATGGGTAGGAACCATTAGGTAGGGAGGGTGGTTTTAAGATGTATGGTTTGATGAGGCTTTATGGAGTTTTGTAGGGTGGCAGAAGGCTACTGTGGGCGGTGAGTGAAGGATACTTTTCAGCACTGATCTCATTTCAGCGAAAACGCACTGTGATGAACCTTTTACTGTGTACCACCTTTTAGTGCAATGTCCGTTTTTTAAATCGTCTCCGTCATGATCTATGTTTACCATTTGAAATGTCTGATATTTTAGCTGATGATCCGCATTCTGCTAACAGTGTTTTACTTTTTATACGTCGTGCAAATATGGCGAAAGCCATTTCAGTTCTAAACCCCGGGTCTATTTTACTATGGGCAGTGTTGGACACTAATGACCTTAGCAGTTGTGCGCTCTAAAACCACAATTAAAAAAATTTCAGGGAATGGCTTGAGAAAGTCATAGCCCTGACGGAGCAATTTGTTGAGGCATTCTAGTCTGAGATGGTGCTGGGTGACTAAGGGGATGCTTGTTTGTGGTCTGGGATTATGAACATTGTTGCTGGAAGGGGAGGAATTGACTGCTTTGGAGATGAGCTTGCAGACAAGGTCTGCAGGATAATTGTGGGATAGGAAAGTATTGGACAGGTTGTTGTTGTAGATAGTGAGGTCCCATCACTGGAGCAGATACGTTTCCCACAGATGCCTAGGCTGTAGGAAAGGAATCATTTGATATTGAAGGGATGGCAGCTATCAAAGTGGAGTTACTGTTGTTTGTAGGTTTAATATGGACTGAAGTGTGAATAAAGGAATCAGCAAGGTAGAGGTCAACATCAAGGAAGGTGGCTTGAGCTCTAGAGAAGGACCAGGTGAATTTTAGCTTAGAGGAGGAGTAGAGGTTTTTGAACACATTCAGTATAGTTTCTTCACAATGAGTCCAGACCACAAAGATATCAGAAGACCAGAAGACCAAGTGTGTAGTAGTAGTAGTAGTAGTAGTAATAATAATAATAATAAAAATAAATAAATAAATAAATAAATAAAATTGTTGCCTTCTTGGCATTTTTTCAAGACGAAGGGTACTGAAATAGCTGCTTCTCAAAGCTGCATGAAAATTTCTTTAAAGCTTCCTTCTTGGTAAGCTATTGAGTTGCAAAGACAAAAACCGTATGTTAATGATATTGTTTTCTGTATGGTAGACGAAAGTGCAGTAAAACTTGGATCTTTTCTGCTGCTATCGAACATTACTCTCAAGAGGCGCATTGTTGGCATGTCAGATAATGTGAAAGGCTTTAGTTTCTCACATCCAACAAAATTAAATTTTTTTTGACTGATTCTTCCGTCACTTCTTGGTAGAACATAATCAAATTAAAAAACACAATTTTGTGTGTGTTCTAAAAGGTTTTTCTTTTTTTTACTTAACCGTTTTTCGGCTTATCAGACCATTTCAGAGTATTTACTGCTGTGTCAAAGAGGTTACAATGTTTAGATACAGTATGGGAAGAGATGACGAATGTCTCCACTTAGATCGACATACATAGTATAACACTTCTTTGACATTGTTTTATTACAATTATCAACTAAAAAACTAAACAGTAATACATGAATATACAATGTGTGAAGGATAAAACAAGGAATAAATTTGAATATAATCTGGAAACTGAAACTACCTACTATTATAAACAAACTGATAATGCTGATAAATATATATGTAAAGTGCCTTGTTAATAATTCTGCACTATAATTATAGATGGTGTTACATATGACTGTTGTAAGGCCAGTTTGGAGTGGCATCAAGAACTTAGAATGAATAGTTACTGCATTAGATTAAACTAAAACAAATCTGGCTAATGAAATTAATATTCTAAAAATTCAGGTAGATGAAAATGAACATTATGTTATAAGCTACACTGGGACCGAATTTACAAAACTTAAAAATAAATCATAATAAATAAATACACAGGAGTTGCGCACTGTGGGGGTAAACAAGGAATCCAGTTTTTTGAATTGATATTGAAAATGTGATTGTCTGAGGTTGGTGAGGAAATTCTGGAGTTCTTCACTGTTGGTCCAGATCATGAAGATGTCATCAATGAATCTGTACCAAACTTTGGGTTGACAGGCTTGGGTATCCAGGAAGGCTTCCTTTAAGCGTCCCATAAATAAGTTTGCGTACGAGGGGACCATCCTGGTTCCCATGGCTTGTAACCATCCTTGTAACCATTGATGCCACTTCCTTATTCACAAATATCCCACATGCCCAGGGCCTCGCTGCGATGGAGTATTTCCTTTCACGCCGACCACCCACTTCCCTACCTAAAACCTCTTTCCTTAATACCCTAGCTATCTTCATCCTAACCCACAACTTCTTCACCTTTGAGGGCCAGACATACCAACTACTAAAGGGAACAGCCATGGGAACCAGGATGGCCCTCTCGTACGCAACTTCTTTGCTTTTTACAAATGTCTGTCTAGGTGTGTTTGCGTTTCGATGTGTCTGAGTGTGTGTGTATTTGTTTTACCTTCCTTTTTTTCCCCTAAGGTAAGTCCTTCCACTCCTGGGATTGGAATGACTCCTTTTCCACTTCCTTAAAACCCATATCCTTCCCTTTCTCCTCCCCTTTTTTCCTCTTTTCCTGAAGAAGCTGCCTGTGGTGGCGAAAGCTTGTATGTGTGTTTGTGTGTGATTTTATTCGTTTCTATCGACGAGCCGGTCCTTTTGGTAAGTCATCTCTTTTCTATTTTTTATTTTTGATTATCCCACCAGGAAAGTTTCTCTCTATAATTTTTGTTTCATCAATTTGGGGGAAAAAATGGAGGGTAAACAAATGCACACACACCCACACATTCACAAGTACACCTAGGCAGACATACTGTAGAAAGCAAAGAAGTCTTTGCTTTCTACAGTATGTCTGCCTAGATGTACTTGTGTCTGTGTGAATGTGTGGGTGTGTGTGTGCGCATTTGTTTACCCTCCATTTTTTTCCCCCCAAGGTAAGTCTTTCCTCTCCCGGGATTGGATGGCTCCTTACCCCCTTCCTTAAAACCCTCATCATTTCCTTTTCCCTCTCCTGCCCTTCTGCCTGGAGAAGCAACTGGGTTGCGAAAGCGTGTGTGTTTGTGTGTGTGTGTGTGTGTGTGTGTGTGTGTGTGTGTGTGTGTGTGTGTGTGTTCATTTGTGATGCTGTTACACCTGTGCTCCTCCGCCTGGTGAGTAATCTTCGTCATATATATATATATATATATATATATATATATATATAGTATAAAATAAAGATTTTTGACTTACCTAAAGTACAGGCTCGTCGATAGGAACACCAAACACACACAAAAACACACAACCATTTGAGCTTTCGCCACCAGTAGTGGCTTCTTCGGGAAAAGGAGGAGGAAGGAGAGGAGAAAGGGAAGGATATGGGTTTTAAGGAAGTGGAAAAGGAGCCATTCCAATCCCAGGAGTGGAAGGACCTACCTTAGGGTACAAAAAGGAAGGTAAACAAATACACACACACACACACACACACACACACTCACACATATCCACATCCAAACAGTAGAGTGTTTGGATGTGGATATGTGTGAGTGTGTGTGTGTGTGTGTGTGTGTGTGTGTGTGTGTGTGTGTATTTGTTTACCTTCCTTTTTGTACCCTAAGGTAAGTCCTTACACTCCTGGGATTGGAATGGCTCCTTTTCCACTTCCTTAAAACCCGTATCCTTCCCTTTCTCCTCTCCTTCCTCCCTCTTTTTCCGGAAGAAGCCACCACTGGTGGCGAAAGCTCGAATGTTTGTGTGTTTTTGTGTGGGTTTGCTGTTTCTATCAACGAGCCGGTACTTTAGGTAAGTCAAAAATCTTTATTTTATACCATTTTCCCACCTGGAAAGTCTCCTTCTATAAAAAATATATATATAGTACAAAATAAAGATTTTTGACTTACCTAAAGTACAGGCTCGTCGATAGGAACACCAAACACACACAAAAACACACAACCATTCGAGCTTTCGCCACCAGTGGTGGCTTCTTCGGGAAAAGAGGGAGGAAGGAGAGGAGAAAGGGAAGGATATGGGTTTTAAGGAAGTGGAAAAGGAGCCATTCCAATCCCAGGAGTGGAAGGACCTACCTTAGGGGACAAAAAGGAAGGTAAAGAAATACACACACACTCACACATATCCACATCCAAACACACTTAGACAGACATTTGTAGAAACCAAAGAAGTTGGGCAGAGATGCCACTTCAGGCAGAGGCTCTGTCCACAGAACCGAGGCAAAGATGTTAAAGATGGCAGGCGGGAATTAGAACTTAGCGGAGGTTGAGACCAGGCGGGCAACGGGAAGAGAGAATGTGTTGAAGGGCAAGTTCCCATCTCCGGAGTTCTGAAAGATTGGTGTTGGTGGGAAGTATCCAGATAACCCGGACGGTGTAACACTGTGCCAAGATGTGCTGGCCGTGCACCAAGGCATGTTTAGCCACAGGGTGATCCTCATTACCAACAAACACTGTCTGCCTGTGACCGTTCATGCGAATGGACAGTTTGTTGCTGGTCATTCCCACATAGAACGCTTCACAGTGCAGGCATGTCAGTTGGTAAATCACGTGGGTGCTATCGCAAGTGGCTCTGCCCTTGATCGTGTACACCCTCCGGGTTTCGGGACTGGAGTAAGTGGTGGTGGAAGGGTGCATAGGGCAGGTTTTACAACGGGGGCGGTTACAAGGGTAGGAGCCAGAGGGTAGGGAAGGTGGTTTGGGGATTTCATATGGATGGACTAGGAGGTTACGGAGGTTAGGTGGGCGGCGGAAAGACACTCTCGGTGGAGTGGAAGGATGTCATGAAGGATGGATCTCATTTCGGGGCAGGATTTAAGAAAGTCGTATCCTTGCTGGAGAGCCACATTCAGAGTCCGCTCCAGTCCTGGAAAGTATCCGGTGACAAGAGGGGCACTTCTGGGGTTCTTCTGTGGAAGGTTCTGAATTTGGGGGGATGAGGAAGTGGCTCTGGAAATTTGTTTCTGTACCAGATCAGGAGGATAGCCGCGGGATGTGAAAGCTGATATTAGGTTATCTGCCTGAAGTGGCATCTCTGTCCAACTTCTTTGGTTTCTACAAATGTCTGCCTAAGTGTATTTGGATGTGGATATGTGTGAGTGTGTGTGTATTTCTTTACCTTCCTTTTTGTCCCCTAAGGTAGGTCCTTCCACTCCTGGGATTGGATTGGCTCCTTTTCCACTTCCTTAAAACCCATATTCTTCCCTTTCTCCTCTCCTTCCTCCTTCTTTTCCCGAAGAAGCCACTACTGGTGGCGAAAGCTCGAATGGTTGTGTGTTTTTGTGTGTGTTTGGTGTTCCTATCGACGAGCCTGTACTTTAGGTAAATCAAAAATCTTTATTTTGTACCATTTTCCCACCTGGAAGGTCTCCTTCTATAATATTTTATATATATATATATATATATATATATATATATATATATATATATATATATATAATCAGTTTGTTTGTAATAGTGGGTAGTTTCAGTTTCCAGGTTATATTCAAATTTATTCCTTGTTTTATCCTTCACACATTGTATATGCATGTATTACTGTTTAGTTTTTTAGTTGATAACTGTAATAACACAATGTCAAAGAATTTGTATACTATGTATGTCGATCTAAGTGGAGACATTTGTCATCTCTTTCCATACTGTATCTAAACATTGTAACCTCTTTGACACAGCAATAAATACTCTGAAATGGCCTGATAAGCCGAAAAACGGTTAAGTAAACAAAAATAAACTTGTAGAACACACACACAATTCAATTTCCAAGCAGATGAATCTGCTGATGTTGTGATATTATCTAATCTATTGGTTTTTGTCTGTTATGAATACTCAGGACATTCCACAAAGGACCTCTTATTGTGCAAACCACTACCTGTTGTTATAACAGGTGCTGAGATATACTGTTTCTTGGATGATTTTTTTAAAGACCAACGAAATTTCATGGTCTAATTGCATTGGTGTGAGTGCAGATGGTGCGAAAGCTATGGCGGGTCTAATGTTTGGAATGATCATGAAAATAAAATAAAACTCGAGCTGCAGCGTTGCTCATTGCACTCTCCACAAACGTGCTTTGTCTGTGAAACAAATATCTGCTTCCTTCAGGAAGTTTTTAGATGAGTGTCCAAATTATTAATTACATAAAATCAGGGCCATTCAGTATTGTGCGAAGATATGGAAAGCCTAAATCGTTCCCTACTCTTTCATACAGAAGTCAAGAGGCTCTCATTTGGAAATGCACAATCTCAATTATACGAATTAAGTTCAGAAGTGCTAGATTTCCTATTGCACCAGAATACTAAATTAATGACTTTCACTTCATGCAATTATCTGAATCACCATGTGGCTGTATTCTTCTTCGAATAATATTTTACAGCGTAAAACACTTTTGTGTTTAAAACAAACTCTCTGCAGAATTAGTCACAACAAAGATTTGTTATTTTCAAAATGATCAGCTTTGCACAATATTGTACGACACCTATATAATGTAGACAATTTTTGTTGTGATAGTATACTTTGTGTGTCTTCAGAGTCTTTCGTGGCAGTGTTCTTCAATAAAATCTCCGCATATGTCGAATGCAAACCGGGCAGTTCATTTCGCTACATTGCTGTGTAACTTCATGTGAAGCTAATAAATTCTTTTGAGGAAAGATCAAATTTTGTTACACACTTTAGAACATTTTTCTTTTTCCCTGGCATATCAAGGCAAGAGTATCTTCCTGCAGCTATTCACTTTTCATACTTTTCTACCAGTATGCATGACAGTCCCTTTGCTAAGCTTACTTGCATTAGCAGTTTGATCAACTACTTTGAAAACCTGCAAGAGAGGTCCTCAGTTTTCTGCCTTCCTCTCAAAATATTAACACACAATGCACACGAGTTCTAGTGATTGTCCTTAGAATGTAATTCCTTGCACACTTTGTTTGCTGATGTGTTTACATCCCGAAACGTGGGTCTGCCCTATTCTTCACATTTCACCAGACATGAGAACCAAATCAAAACACATGCACAGCAATACTAAAGAAATACATGCACACTTCTTACACAGAACTAGCCAAACAATCACAGTTTACCGACCATATGTTGCGACACCTTATCAGCAGCGGACAGTTAGGGTGTGACGTTGATTAACTGTGCTTAGAGGAAGGCAGCTCCAACATTTGATATGTCAACTAATATGTAAATTTTTCCAGGTAATAGTAGGTTGAAATATTGGAGTAAATCCAACAGCAAATCATCTGAATATATTGGGAAATCAGACAAATAGTAACATAGTTAATTTCAAGTTATTTCCTTTTACTTCTAAACCATATTAGACTCTTGATTCTTCATGGATTTGGGGGGAAAATAGCACTTGGACTGTTAAGTTTTCAATCAATATTGGTTCTCATTGAATTTTAACAGCTGCTATGTGCTTGACTGACAAGGAGTCTGCAATGGACCTTTGTCTGAAAAAGGGGTCTGCCACTTGCAAAGATTGGGAAACCTTGGTGAAGAGGGATGTGACATCTGATGACAAGGAAGCTTTCAGGTGGGAGGGGCATAGGGATGGATTTGAGCCATTCCAGAAAGTGGTTTGTGTCTTTGATATAGGATGGGAGCCCGCAGGTTATAGGTTGGAGATGTTGGTGTACCAGAGCTGAGATATATTTTTTGAGGCTTTGAAGCCTGCTACGATGGGACAGCCAAGATGGTTGTTTTTGTGGAAGGTATATGTAGTTATTGGAATAATTAAATATCATGTAATGATTGCCTTCATCAAGTAAGTGAAACAAAGTTCAAAACAACAAAAATAAATTATTAACTGCAATGAACATGATCGATTTAATTTTTAATAGCAACTGTAGCATTGGTCTGTTAAAAAAATAAGTTTGGTGCTTCAGCTGGCTACAAATAAACTGGAAACAAGTGTAAAATCAAAGGTGAAACACTGTTTAGAAAATGTTCTAGAAAGACTCCAGTACCGGTATATGTTGTGGAATTTGTACTGCCTCCTTCTCTGCCCCCTCTCCCACCGCCATTCCTTCCTCTCCCGCCAACTCTTTTAACTATCTTTCCCTCAGACTTCCCCCCCCCCCCTTGTCCTCATCCTTGTACACATGCCCTGCACCCTTGTGTTCGTTTGCCCCTATCTGTTTTTACATGTTACTTTCTGTTATTGGTTTTAATAATATTTATCAGATAATTACAAGTGAAAATTGTACGAATTATTTATATTTTTGAATAGGAGGTGATCAACCAGTTCAAAATGTGCAAGAATCACATCATGTTGGTTCTGGAAATGGCCTGTCACCACTGTTGGGAAATGTTAATGGTAAATATTTTGTTCTGAAAAAATACAGAAAAACTCCTGCTTTGTAAGTTCTAATGAGTTAAACTATACAAGTGTTTTCTAATAATATTAAAATTTGTGTACATCAATCATTTAGGTTTCTATGTTGTTCTTTTAGCCTTTTTCCTTGTCAAGACTTGAAGTTTTAACATTTTTATGTAGGGGATAGTAAATATTACTCGTTCATTTCTAGTTTATTTCTGTATTTTTACCTACTTTATTCTGATTTGGCTGCATTTTCTTGTATTTAGTAAGGAAAGTATGTTCAGCAGTTAGAGATTTGGGTTCCCCAGTGCTATTATAAGCCTGTAACAGTGCTGACCATCAATTCTTGTAGGTGACCTATTTCAAATAATGTACTATGGGGCTCTGTCAGCATGCCTTTGGAAGGAAAAGCCTCCCACTATGTCAAAAGAGCCATTGTCTCAGTAATAACCTGCATTTCAATCCATAATTGTCACGTCACACATTCTACTCAGCTCTCACTGTGCTCTGCTGTCATAGTGCACAGCTCTCAGTAGAAACATCTCGGCTGTGTCACCACAATATCCTTTCTTACAGCAGTGCTAGTCCTGCAAGATACCTGGTCTATGGCATACTTTTGCAGTTTTCCAGAAAGTCTCATATCAGTGCACACTTCACTGCATTGTAAACTAACATTCTGGATTACTTAGAAGTATCAAATACTAACTTCTGCAAAACTTCAGTACAGCAATTTAACCAACGTAAATGAGTGTTGTAAATGCTTTCCATGTAATATGTATCAATATATACAGTGTGTACCAATTCTGTCAAGATTATTGGTGTTACGTTCCCAACTGCAGTTGTATCTCATGATGAGCTGTGGTATTATGATCTTTGAAGTTCCAACTGCCATGTAGAAGATAAAAGCACTAGCATTGCTGCAGCAGGTGTCTGGCAATAAATATAACAGTGTGTCTGATGCACATAAAAAAAAAAAAAAATGGCAGTGAAGCGGCGAGGCAACATTGTTTTGTCCTAAGTTCAGCAAATCGGCCAGTGACAAGTGTCATTAAGTTGTTCAAATGTGTTTCAATGGTGTGCTCTTTTCTGTGATGGACAGAAGACATTAATGTGCCATGAGCATCAAAGACACAGACAAGTTGCATTGTCAAAAACGTAAAAAAAAAAAAAAAAAAAAAAAAAAAACCCACCCACACACACACACACACACACACACACACACACACACACACACCACTGTAATCATTGCAAGTGTTTCTTCATGATTAAGCTAGGCCAGGATGACAAAAAACTGCTGTGCACAGAATTTGGACTGACAATTTAGGCAAAAAGGAAGATCTGTATGCTGTTTCTACTGCACACTCTTTCATTTGATGAAAAACATGCCAGATTCCAACACTGGAAAGACTTCTTAGAGCAGTTCAAAGTGATATTGATTTTGTGAAATCAATATGTGACTAGCGATATGAGACTTCTTCTTTTCAATGTGAGCCCCCTAAAAAGCAGTAAAGTGTAGTGTAGTTGATAAAGAAAGTGTGCTTGCAGAAGACTTGTTTTCTTAAATTCCAAAGAAATCATTAACTAGATTAGTTTTCTTTTTATTTTATATTATTTTATTTTTTCAAAATATTCATGTTGTATACAATTTGCAACTGTAGCGTAAATTGACTGTTTATTTTTGTTAAAAGAAATGCAACCAGCTGTGGATGTTTTTTATTATTCCAGACTACTTTTTGAGCCACTGCAGGCTCAACTTCAGTGGATACATAACAGTAACATTTATTATCTTCTGCTAAGTGTAGGTCTATACTGTCATGGTGGTTCTGGTAACATAACTGAACTAGATTACTAAAGTTGGGTTGAGTTACCAAAACCACCATGACAGTATAAACATACACTTAGCAGAAGCTAATAAATGTTCCTGTAATGTATCCACTGAAGATGAGCCTGCAGTGGTTTGAAAACTAGTTCTGGAATAATAAAGAACATCCATAAAAGCAACTGGTTGCATTTCTTTTAACGAAAATAAACAGTCAACATTCACTAAGTGTACCAGAAGAGCATTATCTCTGCATCCTCCATTGTTTGTGGGTGAGAATTTGTCAAGTACTGAAACACAGATTCCTGGTCACTCCCCCATGACAATGCCCCAGCCCATGACACAAAGATTGTGTTTACGTTTTTGGCCAGCAAATGGATCTCAGCTATGTATCATCCACCATAATTTCCAAATTGTGCCCCAATTGTCTTCTGGTTATTCACCAAATTGTTGTTGATTTTCAAGACAATTACACTGCAGTAAGAAATATAATTCCAATAAAGAACTACAATGACTGTTTAAAAGAGCTTTTAAAACTATTTCAGCTGTGGGTTTTGTTAGATAGGGAGACCATTTTGAACAAGTACAGTTTTGTGAATGTAATCCACAACTTTCCCCCTTTATATAATCTCCACAGTCCTAAAAGAAGTGGGAGACACTATGTACAAGTTTGTGAGAAGTTTGGTGTTAACTCTTAAACAATAGGATTAATATTGCCGTGAGTCTTCAGACAGCATGCGTGGTTCAGTGGGTTAGCATCACATATTGCTGTGCTTGCGGTCCCTAGTTCAAATCCTACCACGTGCAGAAGAAAATTTATTTATTTGTATTTACTATTTCTAGAATGTTCTACATGTTTCTTATGTTTGATGTACTTGTAAGTACCAGAAAATACTTTCTATGTATAAATAGTGGAGCACTCCAATCAGGAGTCAGTCTGTACTGAGTGTAAGCTTGTGTTCGCGATAACCATGTTCTAAGTGTAAAGTATTGTGTTCTATTATTAGCCAGCCTTCAAATTTTGGACCACCTGCAGTTTTCAATGTGACAATATTTTTTTACCAAGGCAATTTTCTTTAGGGTTATTTTTTTAGAAGGAATTTTGTTTTGACATGTTTTACATCTTTAACCCAGTGTGAATGAGGTGAGATATTGTTACATCAGGTATGAGGTGGGTATGAACTACCCGAAACTCTGATGATGAATTTTTGATACTATTATCGTGTACTAAGTATTTTTTTATACTTGGAATATTAATAATAGAGTCTATTAAACAAGATAAGTAAAATACTGTGTTTGCAATATATTAATTCCCCCCCCCCCCTCCTTTTGATGAAGTGTCTACATTTTCTCAGAAGTAGTAAAAGTTTCAGAAGTTTCACACATTTTCAAACGAAATTTACCTCAGCACCAACATTACATTCTCCAGACACAACAAGCGCATTCTCCATGCATACTGGCTTCTTGCACTTTGAGCAACGATGTTGTTTTCCTGTCTCTCTCTTTTTTTCTTCAGTGCTGTCACCACACCTGGCGTATCGCAGTTGATCAGCAATCTTCTTTTGAATATCCCTTGGAAGATGTACATTTTCTTGTCTAATGCAAAGACTGTCATTTATCACACTCAAACCTAAATTATGAATGAAATCTCGACGCTTATTGCATGTTTTGTCACCTTTGTTATTTTATCTGTAGACTGTATGGCAGACGTATTGAGTATACCATAAAAATTGTCATAGGCCAACATTTGCTGTTGTGGGAAACATCTTAAGTGGCACTCAATTCATCTGCAACATTGACACTGGCTTTAGTTGCCAATGTCTTCTTCACTCTCGGAGTCACAGGAACTACCATTTGAACAGTTTTCTAAAATATCTTCTAGTTGTTCTGTAGCCAACGTCCATGTTCTTCATAAGACATCTTGATAAATATAAAATCTAAAAATAAATCAAAGAATACTACAAATAACTATGTATCTCGTAAAATTTCTGACTGCTCGTAAATGTGATACCAACAACAAAGTTGGGTATGACATACCCTAGCCACATTGGCACAGGTACTGGCAGTCACAAGCGAGTTCCATGAAAGGCTGTATAGAGAGGTCATAGAAATAGGTGAACACCCCAAGAATTTCAAAAGGAAGGAGAAGGGTGCAAAAGTGAATGAAATCTGGATTCCTGTGCTGAAAAAAATGTGTTCACCATGGGGTAATAGCAACAGCGGACAACAGTGAATGATGCTATAGTTGAAGCCAGGAACGACAGCAGTTAAGCTTAGGCTTGGCCTGCGCATCTAAGTAACACATTCTCTGACAGTCAATGTACATTGAGTATTGTTTTAAATGCTCTGGTGCGACTGTCTTAGTCATTGCCAAAATTAAATTTGATTGAAGAGAGTACCTGACAGTAGCGGAACGATAAACTCAACACTGCATCTTGTCCCCCTCTCCATTATCTCCAGCTACTGTGACAGCAAGATCTGTGTGGCAACAATGATAATCAATAATCAGCATTTATGGGGTATCACATACCTGACCTCACTCACGCCTGGTTAAGAAATATATATTGTGTGTCTGCATGCATAAAGTGAAACATGGCGGAGAGCCCAAACTTGGCAGTATGATAGCAGTAATTTGTTTCTCACCATTACAGAACGGAAGGCTTCTCTTGGAGAGCAGACATCCTGCAACAGACCATCTGCACCACCACAGCCATCACCAGCTCCACCACCATATGAAAGCTCTGCGCCACCTCTTCGAGATGAAGCTCCATTTGGTATGATTAAGTTAGAATGTTACTAGAGGCACTTTAAAAACATTTACGTAAACCATTGAATGTGCTAAAGCTATTTTCATACATCCATCAACCAATGCCTGTATTGATTAGTGACATTTGTTACTGCGACTCCTTGTTGCCAGGCAATGAATTGAGACTGAGTTTTTGTGCGCAGTACAGAAAGTAGACAAAATAATATGAACAGCTTGTAGTATACTACGTCTTGTTGAAAATTGGTACCACTGTGTATTTGTTAACACTGAGCATGACCTCAGTGCACAGTTAACATACAAATGCTTGCAGTATATTATACATTTTGTTCTGCAACTATCAACACAAATAATAAGTGAAATGTATCATATCTAGCTTCCACAGAGGCCAACTGAATGGTGCGTAGTTAGTGGGAGCATCGATGATATAAATGGCAGCACTGTTTTAACATTCCTCTAGTGATGGTATTCTCAGTAATGGAAGTGTACACAAAAAAAAGCTAAAACATCATTTGCAAAGAGGGTGAAACCCAAAGTTAACTGACAATGATTGGCAAGCTTTAAGAATGGTAGTGGCCATAAAACTACCATAACAAAAGTGGCCTGGGTGAGTTTGGACACATGTGTATTTTCAGTCTCTGTCTGGTGTTTCGAACAGTATGGGGGTGATTTTGGACACAAATTGACATTTTTTTTTTAATTCTACTTTATTTTTGTTTGATTTGAGTGACTTTTAAAATATCTTAAGGATGTCCACCATTAAAATAAGGGATAAGGGCTGAGATAAGAAATTTTATTTATTAAAGGATTTTCTATACATTAAATTGCCACACTGAATACCTCAAACTGCTTTCTTTAAAATTTCAGAGTCATAATTACACCGATCTTGAATACTTTTCTTACTTTTATACGTTCTCGGTATTGTCCGAAATCACCCCACAAAGTACACAATTTTGAAAAAACCTCAGTTACTTTGAAACTTTACACAAAAATCATGACAAACCAGTACAAAACCTCACATAGTGCCACAGCCTACTGATCTAGTTGGCAACTGACGCTACAATACTTTTCCGCCAGTCGAAACAACAGAAAGTTTCCACTCCATAACATGGCGAAAACTTTAGATAATGAGGCGGTCCGACTGATTATTGCATTGGTAAACAATCTACCCAAATGCAGGAGTGCAGAACAAGGGAATTACAGTCCTGCGCATAAAATAAGTAGCACACGGAGGTGTAAAATAGCACTAATTCATTGCTATGCAGCGCGAAAGAGAGGACAAACCATGTCATCCAAAATCAGCCCATTTGACGGTACAATATGGCATGTGCTGCCTTCCTACAGGGTCATTCCATGTCAAATCACCAAGGGGTGGAATATTGACAATCTTCAATTTTTTTTCCTTCAAATGTTACCATAATGTTGTTAGAGGTCTTAAAGGATGTTATACAAAATTTTAGGCCGATATCTAAAGTGGTTAAGGCTCCAGGGTCGCTTTTGTGGAAGGGTGTCATGCGTCGCGCATTTGCTTGAGGAACTTTTGGCCAAGTTTGCACTTTCATTTCTCAGCAGCTAAGGTACTTCACATTTTGAAATCTGGGTTCCTAGATAGGTTTCGTGCCGAGAATATAAAAATAATGTTATCATGGTTAAAGATTAAGTATTTCTTTTTAATTTTTTCAAAGTCAGGCAAAAATTACGTGACCCAAAATTTAAGACCGACTTTGGCAGTCCTTTACTAAATGACTAATCTGCACACCTTGATATTCCGCCTCTGTGTACAGGTTCTGCCTGGTAAGCCAGTGTAACAATGGTAAAACTGTGTCTTCTAATAGTTTTCAAGATAATGATCCAGAAAGTTGCCTCCAAAAAACCAGAACCCAAAATTTGACCAAGCTTGGTGGCAAATATCTCCAAATATATATTGTTGATTCTTTCATTGCGAGTTTCAAATTAAATTGTTGCTGTACTTTTTGATAACTGAAGTATTTTTGTTGACTGTTTCTCTGCCCCACTCCTTGTCCTCCTACCCTGTCACGGTTATAAGAACTACAATTATTTCCTTTTTTATTTTAGCTTTGTTTCATTCTGAACTATTTATCCTATGAAGATAATTATTTGTTCATTTTAATGTAACATAAACAATTTAAAACACAAGATATTACAATAAAGCTAGTGTTACCATTTTTGTCTTTTGTTTCAGTCATGGAGCGGATGGTAAAATGCAATGGGGCAGTGTGTTTCAAAGAACCTAATTTACAAATATCAAGGTTTGTAAATAGTGTCTTCTTATCTTTGTCTCCTGTAATTATGTGTTTCCGTTCATCTTGATATTTAAAATACATTTTTGCAGGGTAATTAAAATGAATATAGCAATTATAAAGTGTTATAACTACTTGATACATTGTCATCATTGGAAACTTATGATCGAAGAATAAATATGTAACAATGAAGACCACCACTCAACAGAAAGTATAAAAGTTCAAAATTTATGTTGTTGTCAAAGCACAGTGAATTGGAGGAAGTTACACTACTGCGATTGTGGAAGTCCTGCAGGAAGAAACATTTGTTGCACGTCTGAGTTTTAATAGTAAGGCAAGCACTACCATCTACCCAAGTAGCTAAGTCAATGGGCATAACATACAAATACACGGTACAAGTGAGTGTTGATATGAGACTGAACATCAGTGAGACTCAAGAAATTTTAATGTGTTCTGTATAATGTTTGCAAAAACTGCTACAGTGTTTCCTCAAACATTCACCTGAACGTGATTGACCAATGGCTGATGCCACAACTTTTTGTAGATGCCTCGGATTGCTTGTTTTGGTGGTATGGAGCACCCCATTGGGTTGGGATACATTTATTGTTAAATTGGTGTCTCACACTGTCAGATAATTCCTGCTGGTCAATACAACACTCTCTGCTTCCAGTTACCCACAACCTCTGCCTTGACATCCGCGATTGTTTTTTGTGAAGGACTCTACAGTACATGCCTCTTTTACTGTAAACAATTCCAGAATTTAAAACACAGTTGGACATGCTTCACAGTGGATGAAGTGTAATGGATTATTGTTTAGATGTGACTCGTGGAATCAAAAGATGTCATGTTTAAAATACTCTACTTGCTGAAGGATTTAACAAACAGAATCTGTAGATTGGGCGAGGGGGGGGGAGGGAGTAGAAGTTTCAAAGTGTCAAAGGGTATTTTCTGTAGAGGTGGTGATTTGGCAATAGTTAAATCTTGCCATAGCTTCTAACAGTAGGTACTTTCACTTGAACAAAATCATATCATGAATATACCATGCAGAACAAAATAAAATACTAAAATTAAAACAGTTCAGATTACAGATTTCTAATTTCATTTTGTTACTGGTTTTGGTCAATTCACAGTCTTTTATTGACCAGTTGACAATTGTGCAGCTACTTCATCCATCGTCACCACTTGAAACCAGCAAAGATGCTTTTCCCATCTTTGTCTAGACATATGCCACCCACCATTGTTTGTGTTGTGAGTTGAACTAAAGAGTGGTGTCAGGCCTCACACATCCAAAGACACTCTGCATTCACCAAAATGAGGTTACAAAATAAAATTAGAAATCTGCGATCTGGACAATTAATTCTAACATCAAAATGTCATTATTAAAGTTTTAATAAGTCTTTCAAAAAATACTAAAAACCAACTTTGCAATTTCTTGCAGATTGTTGCACATGAATATGTAGATAAAGGGTAACATTGTTGAAAATTAATCTATCATGACTTATGATTTTTTTTTTTTTTTTTTTTTTTTTTTTTTTTTTTTTTTTTTTTTGTGGGAGTGATCGGGAGGTTATTGAATAATTTAACTGAAATAATAATAAAAATATTATTATTATTATTACTACTACTAATCAATCCAAGTTTGTATTGGATTAAGTTTGAAGATCTATTAATACTTGTGATTGAAATTACACTTTTGCATCCGATAGGGAACAACTCGCCATAGAGGCGAATGTTGAGCCGCCGAGACACACAAATAAAACACACAAAACACACACACAATTCTAAATGTTCAGCTGTGGCCTTCCTCAGACAAAGAACACTCATCCACACAATCACTCAGGAATGCTCATCCTCTGACTCATGGCAAGCAGAAGGGATGGGAGGGGGAAGGAGAGGGGGAATGGAGATGAAAGATAAGGGTGGGTATACAAAAAGCAGAGGCGATGTCAGGCAAAAAATGAGATGCAATATGAAAAGGGGGTATATACAGGAAGCACACAGTAGGGAAAGGGGCATAAATTGGAAGGAAATGTAGGATGTGAGGGGGAGGGGGACTGTGGGGCATGGAATGTGGGATGTTAAGTTATCCCCCTCACATCCTAAAATTCCTTCAGATTCATGCCCCTTTCCCATATTGTGTGCTTCATGTTATATATATTACACCCCCTTTTCATACTGCATCTCATTTTTCGCCTGACATCACCTGCGCTTGTTGTATCCCCACCCTTATCTTCCCTCTCCACTTCACCCCCCCCCCTCTGCTCCTTTCAACCCCCGCCCCTCTCTGCTCCTTTCACCTCCCCCCTCCCATACCTTTCGCTTGCCGTGTAGTCAGACCGTGTTGGGCGGCTAGAGATAGCTGACGTGTGGATGAGTGTGCCTGAGTGATTGTGTGGATGATTGTCCTTTGTCTGAGGAAGGTCACGGCTGATAATTTAGAATTGTGTGTCTTTTATTTGTCTATCAGCGGCTCAATGTTCATCTTTACGGTAAGTTGTTCCCTATCTACATATTATTATTAACATTCCTTACCGGACCTTCCGTTGTTGTTATTTTTCTGCATCTGAGATATATATGTGAAAAGTTACAAATTTTTTGATGTAATGTAATCTATTTTCTTTTCAGCTTTCCCATCGAGGAACCTGATGATCAGTCCACTGGTAAGTGAAAAGTTTTCCCACGTGTTTTCCAATACTTGCTACCTGTACAAGTCACCTTATTGCAATGGCTGTATTGTTGCAAATGATAATAAGTATTTTGTATCATGTTCGCTCGTTATTGCATGCAAGCTATTTTCTGTATAATGTAGACTTTCACTCTCATACATGTCACAATTACTAAAATATTCTGGGCTTACAGTGCCATGGATTTATAATTGGTAACCCAACATTTTCTCCTCATCGTTTTCAAGGTGGATCATGGCTCCTTTGAAAGTCTGGATGATACCCTGGCTTACTACTGACATCAAAGAAATTCAGTTTTTTTGTGTGTCCACACAGAGGCTTGACAGTAAATGTTTTGTGTACTAAGTAGATCGAACCACAAACAATGGTGAATGGCGCATGTCTAAACAGAGCTGGGGAAAGCATCTTTGCTAGTTTCAAGTAACAGTTGAACTAAGCTTATAAAGGTGCTTCAAGCTTAAAGAAATCTTACAGCCTGCAAATAATGGCTCTCGCTTGCTTTGGTAGAATTTGTTGCATACCAGCACCATCAGTGATGGCAACTTGCAAGAAATGAAGTAAAAATTCACTGAATAACTCGCTTCAATTAAATTTAATTTTGGCAATGACTAAGACAGTCGCAGCAGAGCATTCAAAACAATACTCAATGTACATTGGCTGTCAGAGAATGTGTTACTTAGATGCGCAGGCCAAGCCTAAGCTTAACTGCTGTTGTTCCTGGCTTCAACTATAGCATCATTCACTGTTGTCCACTGTTGCTATTACCCCATGGTGAACACATTTTCTTCAGCACAGGAATCGAGATGTCATTCACTTTCGCACCCTTCTCCTTCCTTCTGAAATTCTTGGGGTGTTCACCTATTTCTATGACCTCTCTATACAGCCTTTCATGGAACTCGCTTGTGACTGCCAGTACCTGAGTTCTATGAAATTGAATGAGGTGCTCAAAGTTTATTTTATCAGGTACCACTGTCTGGGTAGTAAGAACATGTTTTAACATAAAAATGATGAGCAGCAGACAGGCCTGTAAAATACACTCACATTCACACAACTTAAATTCGGCCTTGGTCTTCATCAGAAAAAGAAACATGTCCATTCACACACTCACTCGTTCATAATTCAGGCGCACACATGACCACCACCTATGGCTGCTCCAGTGGATCAAGTGGTGATAGAGAATAGAGGAAGGGGAGTGGAGGGGGAATGGTGCTGAACAAGGGTGTGGATGGAGCATTTGGCATTGCATATCGAATAGACTACAGATAAGAATATGATATGCAGGTCGGAATGCAGAAAAGGTAAGGGACAGGATAGCGAAAGAGGGGAGATGCAGAATAGTGTGTGTGTGTGTGTGTGTGTGTGTGTGTGTGTGTGTGTGTGTGAGAGAGAGAGAGAGAGAGAGAGAGAGAGAGAGAGAGAGAGAGAGAGAGAGAACGCTTGTGTTTGGAATGAAACAGGAGGGAGAATCTTCATTCTGAAGAAAAAAGTTATTAAATATGAGAATTTGATTATGCAAGAAGAAAACTGCTTCGGATCAATGCTCAGTCAAGAAATCTTAATGTATAAGAAATAATCTATGTTTCAAATGATTAGTGCTTTATATAAACTGTGGGGCCCGGTAGACAGTAGAGTGGATCAGTTCATATTGTCACCATAATCACAAGGAATTAAGACATTGACTGATATGCACTGCCAGAAACACCAATCAAAACAATTGCTTTAGTTTAAACTATAATTTCTCTCAATATTTTTTCGATGCTCATGGGTCATGTAAATATGTAGAAGCACATGAAAATATTTCTTCATACATTATTTTTTCATACAATAATTCATGTCCATCTTATTTTTATGTTTCTATTACTTTTTCAGATGAATCTGATGCTGAAGTTAATTTCCATCCCGATATCAATATTGAAAGTGGGTACCCATCAGCATTTCATGAAGAGGACACTCTACCAGCCTCAGCAGATGGGTAAGTTTACCATATCAGAATACGACTTCTGAAGGTTATTATCAGACTGCAACATGATTTTTGTTGGTAGAATGTGTTTATTAGTAGCTACTAATCCAAAAGAAACCTGTACATAGTTCTACTGATGTTGCACTCCATATATTTCTATGTTAACTATAATCTTAGCTGTTTATAATTCCCATTACCCCTGTTCCTAGAAAATAAAGTATTACACTGAACAGCATACATACATACATACATACACATACATACATTAGAGGGAGAGGAGGTGAGCGGTAACACTGCACAATTATCCACTGCAAAGGAAGGTAATCAGACTACAGATTCTAAATGTTGAACTAAATAGGTGATGAAAGGAAGGTAGAAGTAGAAGCCCATCATGAGTATTTATTCTCTAGGCTCAAATGATTTTGAGAAGTTCCGTATTTGAAGTAAACAGTTGACTTCAGTTGACTCTTTCCATGGTGCTGAAGCCATTTATACTGATGGGTCCCTAGCAGATGGTCGTGCTGGGTATGCATGTCTCCATGGTGACCATGTCGAACAGCATTCATTGCCCTGTGAAAGTAGTGTCTTTACTGCAGAGCTGGTCACCATCCTAAAGGCTCTAAAACATCTCCAAGCCTGCCCCAGGGGTCATTTGTCATCTATAGTGACTCGCTGAGTGGCTTGCAGGCACTCGACCAGTTCTTCCCTCATCACCCATTAGTGCAGTCCATTCAAGACACTGCTTACTCTCTTGGCAAATCTGGCCGTTGTGTGGTCTTCCTTTGGACCCCTGGCCATGTCGGCATACTGGGGAATGAACGTGTTGACCAGTTGGCCAAATGGGCCACCACTGCACCACCCTTAACCATTGGCGTCACAGAATCGGACCTCAAGTTAGCATTGCACAAGAAGGTGCATGATGCTTGGAGTGTCGAATGGTCTACCACGAGTGCAACAAACAAGCTTCGAGCAGTGAAACTACCCACAACTCTGTCAAGAGTCAGTTGTCCTCTGCCGCCTCCGTACTGGGCATACCTGGCTGACAGATGGCCATCTCCTTCGCCGTGAGGCTCCACCTGTGTGTTAGTGCGGAGCAGTGCTGACAGTAGTCCATCTTCTGATGGACTGCCCAGTTTTAGCTACCTTGCGGCAGTCTTTTAACCATCAGACACGCTACCCTTAGTTTTAGGCGACAATGCCTCCACGGGTCATTCTGTTTTAAATTTTATTCGTGCAGCTTGTTTTTACACCACCATCTAGTGGTGGGTGCTATAGCCTGATACTTCAGGTCCCCGCCTATCCAGCAATTTTACACACTTTTAAGACCCTTCTGTAAATTACCAAGGGGTTTTTAGTGTGTGCAGTATGGCTGGCTCATCCTGTTTTTTCTCTGTGATCAGCCAGCCGTGTTCTTCTGCTGTCCAGTTTTAGGTGGATCCCGACTTTGTTTTAGCTTTTGTGTTGTCAGCGACTTGTCCATTGTCAGCTTACCCCATTTGTGAGTTTTCATCTTCAGAGCTTTGTTTTACTTTTTACACTCTTGACAGAGGACTCTTAGCTAGGAACAGGGGACTGATGACCTAGGTGTTCAGTCCCCTCAAAACCAACAACAACAATCTTCTTTGCTGAAACAGTACAGAAGTTTGTTGAATAACAAGTGCTGAGATATGAACCACATTTCCAATGCACTTTTTGTTTAATAATGAGCAAAGACAGTACCACTTAAAGTAGACTGGCTAGCTTGTTTATCAGCCTACCATTGATGGTAGGCGATGGCAAAATCCAAATCGTAGTCCAGGAGCAAATATGTAGTTCAGGGTCTTCGTCACAAGGAATCGGCTGGTCTCAAAGAGGAATCAACGGCCTAACTTGGCCCTTAGACTGTGTGTTTTTTGCCACGTGACCTGACAGGTATCCTTCTGTGTGCAAAAATCTTGCTTGTCTCTTTCTTAGTGAATTCAAAAAAATTAATTAGAAGAAAAAAAAAGTTAAGTTATGGGGTTGCTGGCCTGGACATCTGATGGAACTGCTTATCTTAAAATAAAATAAATAATAATAAAAAAACAGGCAGGTGCTGAATGCAGTCTGAATAACAACAAAATAATAATAATAATAATAATAATAATAATGACTTTTCGGGTGGTGAAATCACAGGGTTTTGTTAACACCTGGAATTTATTATAATAAAGATCAAAGAGAATAGGAAATGATTCTGTACTAGAACACTATACAAATAGAACATAGGTGCTATCAGACTAGCAACCGACTCTTGATCGGCTGTGCATAAAAAGTCAGTATGACGACAGATTAAATTATACTTCCTCAGTTGGCAGTTATAGGAACTTGGGAGGACAGTAAACCGATCACGGTCAGTAAATGAACACTGTTCTCTAATATGGACTGTGAGTGGGCTGTTAATAATTCTACCCTATACTAGAACTATGCAGAGAGCCTCAGGCTGCAGTCAATAGAACATGTTACAGTGCGGAGCTGCTTGTTCATTACCAAACTGCTATCAACTGGAATATTGTCTGCTTTTCTGTTGTGACATGGTGAAAGGTTGTTAGCTGAACTCGTGAAAAAGTGGAGCTACATGCACCTCTGTAGGTTTCAGTTCTAACTAGAGCAAGTTTCTGCCATCATATGCCTGTTAAAAAGCCTGTCTCTTCAATCCGTGAAGGATACAACAACAAGATAAAAGTGCTGGCTACTGAGAGAATAATGCACTGCTTGCCTCAATATGACTTTGACGCAAGCTAAATTGGATACTTGGTCATCTGCACAGAATTCTTTGCACATTTCAAAGATAGAGTCAGAGGTAAATGCTTTCCGCAGAATGAGGCCAAAACTGTAAAACTACTAAGCTGGTGCTCAGGCAACACTGCTAAAACACAACTAATTACAGTATTGAAGAGGAGAAAGCAGCACATGTCCACCTGATTCCCAAGTTTGATAAGGGAATAGAACACATATTAAAGTTTGCCATGCAAGTCATCTTGCCAAAATGCCAGCTCTCCCATTGCACTGAGCCCACGTTTGGATTTTCGAAATATTACTCCTGCTATCTTTTGGGCTGCCAATTGGGTTCAGGTGTTCCTAACTGTGACCAGTAATGCTTATCCTGGCTCTCATACCTTGTCAGGCCATTGGGGGAGTACACTTTCATTCTCTTTCTGCATATCATGGAGCCACACACAATCCATATAATCAAATGTCAGTGCAGTTTGTCTAATATCAAGTTGAATGATAATTGCTAGGTAGAGAATTGATACATTAGTTTATGGAAGAGTGAGGAACCTCTGTCATAAAATGCTCACTTCTTTGGTCATCATTGGCATTTCAGGGTCTTTTTCACGAGTTTTAAATGGGCTACATAGCTTTACAGACTGATAACTGAATGACATTGTAACTGATATGGCATACTTAATATACTGTTATATTTGTGTTTTACAGAAATGATGAGACAGAAGAACAGCCAGAGATGAATTTGTCACCGAATGCAGAGGGTCCATCCTTCCTTGGGGTTCTGACAAATGTTGGAGTTAACAGTAGTGGTGGTGAATCACGTGATATGAATGATTCAGGGATGTCACAAGATTCAAGCAGTGTTTCAGTTAGTTCCTTATCAGCTGACGAAGGAGACCAAAAATGTGACATCCTTAATACATCTGAAACACTCCCTACAGATGGCTGTAGGCCAGAGCACCATTCTATGAAAAGGTAATGTCTGTGGAGTTGTGTGTTGTGAAGGTATATAGCAAATTGTTGTATAAAACAGCTAGTGTTGTACAACTTACAATTTACAGGAGTGGGTGGCCAAGAGAAGAGAGGATAGCATCAGATGCAGCTGGTGCCACAGTTGACGGTGCGTTGCTTCGTCTTGCGGGCCCTAGCAGTCACTATGAAGCGTGTCAGGCGAGAGTCTCGAGTACGTCACAGGCTTCCAGTAGTGCATCCCTCAGTTCAGATACTGTTATGGCGCACAGTTCCTCTGAAGGACCTGTTGCAAAGAGACAGAAATTTGACTCTGGTAACTCGAGTACAGCTGAAGATCTTCAGGAAGATGAAGAGACTTGGAGATCACAGGAGACTCCAAGAATTAATGTTCAAGCAGTCACTGTTTTAAATGTACAAAATGTGATAAATTATAATATTCAAAATACTTTTAATACTCCATGAAGAGGGAAATTTATGATAAAATGATTTGTGATCTGTTTTTGTTGATTTGACTGAATTATTGTTGTATTGTTCTTTATTGTGTTTTTTTCTTAATTCTATGTAAGTGTGCTAGTTGATCATGAGAGGTTATGTACTCTAAATTATTCTAAAGACATGTTGGGTTTCAAGAGGAAATTCATCTGATGCCTCTTAATTTGGATTGTATGGACACAAGTAGTACCTGAAAAAGGATTTTCAATGTATATAGCCTTTTCACACAATGGTTGTCATAAGAATTATTTATTGACAATATGATTTACAACAGCAAAGTTGCCAAAATTAAGAAAATTTGCAAATTGTAAACTAATTATTTGGCATTGAAACAAAGAGGACTTCTATTGGCAAATCAGAAATTTTGGAGTGCCCAATCATTCATTCAAAAATTATTTAGAGTTATTTAATAGAGCCAACTTCTTGTAGATAACAATTTAATATTGACTTGGCTATTTAGTCAGTGCTCTCTCTTTTGGTATTTCAGAGACAAAGGTATTAGCCTCTTATCAGTTTCATGACAACATTTGAGTAAATTTATGCTCAAGAACTACTGTTATTATTAACTTTTTTTTTTTTTTTTTTAATTTCTCATACTTGCCCCTCTGTGTCATTTAGTGTACTAAAATCTGTTTTAGAATATTGTGTTACTAGTAATGTCAGAATACATTCTGCCCTTCAGTAAGTTATCTGTCTTTCTTGTGTAATATATTTCCTGTTTTGGAAAACTGTATCTTGATATATTTAAGTTAAATCTCAATATATTTAAGTTAAAGCTCAAATAGTCATAATATGAAAGACTGGTAAATAATTGTAAGTTGCTCATTGTACTGCACATAGCCATTTTTAAGTATTATATTACTAGGCAGTTAGTGCAATATTTTCTGTCTGTTAAATTATGAAAAGATAAACAAAAACTCAAGTTATGGTTGGCTGACAAATTCAAAAGTAGAAACTCTTTCTCCATCCCCATGACAACAGCAGGTGAGTCCTTGTCAACCTGTTGTGTTGTTGATCTACTGATACTCTTCAACCTGTTATTGTTGTGGTCTTCAGTCTGGAGACAAGTTTGATGCAGCTCTCCACCCTGCTCTATCCTGAATAAGCCTCTTCACTCTCCTCGTAAGAAAGTCAACCCACATCTATTTGAACCTGCTTACTGTATTCTTCTTTTAGTCTCCTTCTGCAATTTTTACCCCACACACTTCCCTCAAATGCTAAATACATTATTCCTTGATGTCTCAGAATATGTTCTACCAATTGATCCCATCTTTTAGTCAAGGTACACTAGAAATTCCTTTTCTCTCCAGTACTGCTCTGTACCACCTCATTAGTTACAAGATCTACCTACCTAATTTTTAGCATTTATCTGAACTTTATTACCTCATTTCAAAAGCTTATATCCTCTTCCTATCAGAACTATTTATTGTCCTTGTTTTACTACCGTACAAGGTAACACTCCACACAAACATTCAGAAAAGACATTCTAACACTTAAATTGATATTCAATGTTAACAAATTTCCCTTCTTCCAAAAGACTTTTCTTCCTATTTCCAATCTGCATTTTATATTGTATGTACTGCGACCATCACATGTCATTTTATTGTGCAAGTAAGAAAACTCATCTACCACCTTTATTGTTTAGTTTCATAATGCAATTCCTTCTGCATTGCCTGATTTTCTTAGATTACATTCCATTACCCTTGTTTTGTTCCTGTTAATGTTCATCTTACATGCTATTGTCAAGACACTGTCCATTTCGTTAAGTTGCTCTTCCAGGTCCTTTGCTGTCTCAGACAGCATTATATGTAATCTGAAAAATGCAAAGTTTTTATTTCTTCACCCTGAACTTCAATTCCTTCTACAGATTTCTCCTTCCATTCCTTCACAACTAGCTCAGTGTACACATTGAATAACATTGGGTCAACGGTACAACCCTGACTTACTCCCTTCCTACTGCGTACTTTTTTTTTCATGCATTTAGAATCTAATAGTTGCTGTCTGGTTTTTGTACAAACTGTAAAAAATCATCTGTCCCATATATTTTACCCCTGCTGACTTCAGAATTTGAAAGAGTGTATTCCAATCAACATAGTCAAAGGCTTTCTCAAAATGCTACAAATGTAGATTTGCCTTTCCTTAATCTAGCTTCTAAGGTAACTCAAAGGTTTAGTGTTGCCTCATGTATTCCTACATTTCTCCTAAATCCAAGTTTACCTTCTCCAAGGTTGGATTCTACCACCTTCTTTTGTGGATAATTTGTGTTAAAATTTTGCAATCGTCACTTATTAAAGTGATGTTCCTGTAATTTTCACACCTGTTTGAGGGTATTTTACCTGTCTTGTACATCTTGGACACCAGGTGAAATAGTTTCACCATGTCTGGCTCTTTGAGATTTCAGTAGCTCTGAGAAAATGTCATCTACTCCAGGGGTGCTGTTTCGACTAGGGTCTTTCAGGCTCTCTCAAATTCTTCTCTCAGTATAATATCTCCTATTTCATCATCTACCTCCTCTTTGCTTCGTACAATATTGTCTTGAAGTTCATTTCCTTTATAGAGCACATCTGTAAATTGCTTCCATCATTCAGCCTTTCCTTCTGTGCTCAGCACTGGTTTTCCATGTGTGTTCTTGATATTCATTCTTTTCTTGTCTCTAAATGTCTTTTATTTTCCTGCAGATGGTATCTATTATTCCCCTAGTTATATATTCTTCTACAGACTTGAATTTGCCTTCTAGCCACTTTTGCTCAGACATTTTACCCTTCCTGTCACTGTCATTGTTTAGTTTTCTGTACTCTTTTAATCAATTAAATTCAGTATATCTTGTACTATAAAAATATTTTTATAGGTGATGCTTTCACTATTTCATGTCTCAAGGCTATCCATTCATCTTCTATTGTGTTATCCCCCCCCCCGCCCCCTGTGTTGGTCAATTGCTGCCTATAGCGTCCTTCCTCAATTTATCCATGTCCCATCTCATATCTCTTCATGTCCTACCTTTCTGCGGTTTATTCAGTTTGTCTACAGTTCATAAGCAATAAGATGTGGTCAGTCTATATCTGCCCCTGGATATGTATTACCATTAAAAACCTGGTTATGAAATCTATGTATTACAAATGTGTTACCTTCCAGTGTTTCATGGCCTCTTCCATATATACAACTGTCTTTCATGATTCTAAACCAAGTATTTATTAATTTAATTCCTTTTCCCAGTCCATATTCACCTACTATTTTTCCTTCCCTCCTTTTTCCTATTTAAGTCGCCCATTACATTTAAATTTTCCTCTCCTGTAACTGTTGAACAATTTCCTTTACTTCCTCATACATTTCTTCGATCGCCTCATCATCGGCAGAGCTATTGTGGTCGGTGTTGGCTTCATATCTGTCTTGACTACGGCAATGCGATCACTGTACTGCTCATAGCAGTTTACCCGCATTCTTATTTTCTTTTTATTAGAACTACACCTGTAATACCTCCAACTGATAATAAATACAAAATCTTTCATTATTCTTAAACCAGGTGTCTGTTATGGTTAAATTATGCTCCATGCAAAATTCTACCAGGCGACTTCCTCTTTCTTCCTTTTTGCCCAATCCATATTCACCTACTACTTTTCCTTCCCTTCTGTTTCCTACTACCGAATTCCAGTCTCCCATCACAATTGAGTTTTTCTCTCCCTTAATTGTCGGAATAATTTCCTTTACATCATATATTTCTCCGATCTCCTCATGATCAGCAGAATTAGTTGGTATATAAAATTGTACTATTGTGGTCGGTATTGGCTTCACGTCTGTCTTGACTACCAATATGCGATCACTGTGCTGTTCATATTAGTTTGCCTGCATTCCTATTTTCTTATTCATTATTAGACCTACTCCTGTGATACCTCCATTTGATTTTGTATTTATAACCCTGTATTCACCTGACCAGAAATCCTGTTCCTGTTTCCACTGAACTTCACTAATCCCTACCATATCTAACTTCAACCAACGCATCTCCCTTTTTAAATTTTCTAACCTCCATACCTGATAAAGGGATCTAACATTCCGTGCTCCAATCGGTAGAATGCAAGTTTTTCAGTCCTGATGATAACATCCTCCTGAGTAGTCCCTGCCTGGAGATCTGAATGGGGAACTATTTTACCTCTGGAATATTTTACCCGAGAGGACGTCATCTTCATATATTCATACAGTAGAGCTGCATGCTCTTGAGAAAAGTAATGGCTGTAGTTTCCCCCCTTCCTTTTAGCCATTCGCATAACTGTGTATGGTAAAGCCACATTAACTGATGGCCAGATCAGTCAATCATCCAGACTGTTTCCCCTGCAACTACTGAAAAGGCTGCTGTTCCTCTTCAGGAATAACACATCTGTCTGCCCTCTCTACAGACACCCCTCCGCTGTGGTTGCACCTGTGGTAGGGTTATATGTATCATGAGACATGCAAGCCAACCCACCACGGCAACGTCTGTGGTTCATGGGGGTGGGGATTCTTTATATAACGTAAGTTTTCCTTCAGTTGTTTTCTTGCCATTTCTATGAAAAACTAGTATATTGTATAATTTTGACAGATAAAATTTGAAACACAAAAGAAGATAAATATATTAGCAAGACTTTACAGTTCCCAGAAAGTGTTTGGTTACATTACTCCTTCCTTCCCTTTCACTCCCTAATCTACTAATTTAATACGGTCTACGTTGATATTCCAACCTGGGCTTTCTATTGTTTAACACTTTCGCTGCTGCTGATGCTATCCTTCATTGGGAGTGGACGCTGCCGCAGCGAAAGTGTTAACACAATCTATTGTGGTTATTTTTGGAATTATGGCATTAAATACGAAAAGAGAAAAATCTGTCTCGTGTTTTAGGGTGGATGTTTTTCCTGTGAGATCTTTAGTTTAATTGAAATGGAATTGGCTTTATTGAAATTGGTTCTGTAACCCCCATTGGAGTTATAGTGAAATCCTGCTTTTACGCTTTACAAGGAGTGCCAAAAAAAAGTGTAAAGCATGAGAAATAACCTTTTAAGTAACAAAATTCGTTTTTTGGATCATTCCTTCAATTTTTGTTGATTATGTATGGTATATAGTGTGTGCTAACTATTAGAAGACAGAGCTCTCCCTAGTCTCAGATCAGAAGTCTGTAGACATCAGTTGGCCAGTGTCAGTTCATGACAATTGCATTAGTTTTTCTCCACAAATATTGTTTCATAAAGTGTAATTGATGGGGAAAATAATAAATATGTTAATGCAAAAGAAGGGATGAACATAGGAAATTTGACGAGAACAGAAAAGAATGTTGTAAATGATGGGAAACATTAATTTGGGGAACATGAAATGGGCTTTTACTGTATTTTCAATTGTGTGTGTTCAGTAAGTGCTCATTGTCATCTTAGAGGACATTATGCAAAACTGAAGTGTGTACATTTATATACACTAACTTTCCCCCACTGCCCTCAACTGTCCCTGCCCCCCCTCCCCCCCCCCCCCTGTTGTACCAAATTTAATATATTCCCCTTTCCCCTTCCCATTTTGTTCACGACTTTTTCGTCATTTCACAGTTGCTCTTTACTATATCCATTAAGTGATGGCTGTGTTTTGCATATAATTACCCTTTCCTTGTTATTAATTCTTATTCATCATTTGAATCTCAGCTTATTGTTGTTTTAAGTCTGATACTCCGTTCATGGCAGCTTTCCCATGATCTCTAGCACGACTCTCTCCATCTCTGAATAACTGCTGCCACCTTCTTCAAACTGAACCTGTTTGTATTGAAGCCTTGTCCACTTCCAGTTCATCACTCTACCGTCTCATGGCTGGTGTCCTATAACACGTGCGCACAATCGCACCCCCCCCCCCAAACACACACACACACACACACACACACACACACACACACACACACACACACACACACACACACACACTGCATCCTACCCTCGCCATCCCACCTCACCCCCTCCTCTCTCTCTCTCTCTCTCTCTCTCTCTCTCTCTCTCTCTCTCTCTCTCTCTCTCTCTCTCTGACCTGTAGCAATATACCCTGTACTCTTTTCTTATTGTTGTGGCCTAGGTTACTGATTTCATCAACTGCATTCATTCATATGCTGCTTGCGAAACAGCATTTTTCGTTGTTGAAAAATTTCATTCCTGTACTTTAGGATTAAGATGGTACAAAACTACTTTCATGCCATCTTAAATGCACACTTACAAAGTCATTCTACAACTTTCTGAAAAGCTTGTGAGGGTTGTTCACAGTAAATTATGCTGAGAAATAATAATTAAGTAAAAAAAATCCTCAATAAGTTGTGACATTTTGCATTTAATTAGAACAGAATTTAGCCAATCAGGTCATTGCATGAAACTTCCTGGCATATTAAAATTGTGTGCTGGAATCGGGATTCAAACCTGGGACCTTTGCCTTCACGGGCAAGCACTCTACCACTGAGCTATCCAGACATGACTTATGGTCTTACTTCAAAACTTCAATTCTGCCAGTACCTCGCCTCCTACTTTCCAAACTTTACAGAATTTCTCCTGCAAATCTTACAAGACTAGCACACCTGAAGAAAGGCTATGGTGGAGACATGTCTTAGTCACAGCCTAAGGGATGTTTCCAGAATGAAACTTCCTGGCAGATTAAAATAATGTGCCAGAACTTTCTCTCAAATGTGAGAACTTGGTAAATGCAAAGGTCCCAGGTTCGAGTCCTGGTTATGGCATACAAATTTAATCTGCCAGGAAGTTTCATATCAACGCACACTCCGCTGTAGAGTGATAGTCTCATTCAGGTCATTGCACATTCTGCAATTCAAACAGTCTTCTAGAGTGTATGTCGCAAAACATCATCATTGTTTGATTAGCAAACAATATATGGTAGCCCGTGAGATTGCTGGGCCATTGGATCAGGTTCAGTCCTTGCTACCATACTGTGTGGTATTTTTTGTAACAATCCCTTGTTCAGTTTAAAAAAGTGTTTAAGCTTATGGGACGTAACTGTGGGGTCATCAGTTCCTAAACTTACAAACTACTGTAAACTAACTTATACTAAAGACAACAGAAACATCCATGCCCGAGGGAGGATTTGAACCCCCAACGGGGAACAGCCTTGCGCATCGGAGCATAGCGCCTCAATGCGCTCAGCCACTCCGCTGCGGCTGTTCGATTTCCAGAAAGCAAACAAAGAAAAAATTTGGCAACACTGTTGTTGACAGGCTGCTTGAATTTTCTGGAGCAAGAACTCGGTTGGCTAAATTCAGTATTTATTGAATTTGAAATGGTGAAACCTTTGCAACAAATATACAACTTTTCAATCAACCACACTGTATTGTTGCCTAAGACAGTACCACTGAAGGAAGCTATTCGATCTTTCTATCCCTGAACTTCTATGACCATTTAATTTCGTAGTAATTCCCCGTTGTCAATGTGGGCTGACTTATTGCAGTGATACTCAGTGTTGTTGTCAATAGTATTTGTGTACTTGAACAACATTCCATTATCATACAGTTAGAACTAGCCTTTACCCTATGCAACATATCATTTTATCGACTTCACATAATTGCCATACTATGAATTTCTGTCTGCATTTTAAAGTTCAGTAAGTGCCACATTCCTGTGTTCCATTTTGCATGTGATAACAAGTTTTCCTCAGAAGTATTACACTTACAACAAAAGTGGAAAATCCACTTTTGAGTATTGAAATATTTTAAGGTGAAAATTTGTTTAAGTATTGTTCAGTTCCTTTTACAGTTAGTGTATGATTTATTGTGATATAGTACTACGCAGAGTGTATATTATTTAATTAAAACTAAAAAGTGAAAAAAAATGGAGAAAAGGGATTTGTTTTGTCTTCTTGAAACACCACTTTGAAATAAATGTGAATATGTACTCAAAGAGTAGACTTTGTATATTTATTTTATACAAAAAGAAAGTTGTGAACTATTAAAAGATATTGTATTTTATTATTAATTGTGCCATACTCCTCTTGAGGCATGATCTATGAGATCTGGTGGTATTGATATTCCTGTTGATGCTCTGTGCTGTTATGTGTAAATAAATGTTTTTTATGTCCAATTAGTGTTTGCTTTAATTATTCATCATAGAGACAAAGAGCGATAAGTAATGTAGGTTTTTTATTTTTTTTAATAAGTAACTAATTATATATAAACATACCAAAATATTCTGGTTACTAGAAGAAGAAATTGAATGAGACCTGCCAATATTGCGGAGACACAATGTGGGGAGAATATTATGTAAAGAGAGCTAACATGCATCATAAATATGTATTTGTGACTTTTAAGACTGGAAAATCTGATAGGAATGTCAGTAATGGAGGATAGATAAAAACTCACTGTAAAGAGGCTCACTTACTGCTGACACACAAAAAATAGACAATCACATTCACACAACTTAAATTTTCCGTCGTGGCCTTCATCAGAAAAAGAAACTCGTACATTAACACAATCACTTAGACAACTATACACAACCAGTATCTCCGGCCGCTCCATTGCCACGAACCTCTTGACAGTGAGTGAGGAGGGGTGTGGAGTGGGAAGGATGGCAGGTAAGGGTGGGGATAACATGTTCATTGCATGATTGATGAAAGTGCTCTAATAGGTGGGAATGTGAGATGTGGCATTGAATACAGTGAAAGGAAGGGGCAGGAGAAGATAAAAGGGGGTTGTAAAGGTGTGTGGGGAGGGAGTTAGGGGATTTGAACAATAAAAATAATTAGGAAAAATAAAAGTATGGGGATATTGTAAGAGGTGACACACAGTTGAAAGGAAGACATGATTTGGAGGGATACAGGATAATGGGTGGGGAAGGGAAAGAGGCATAGGGTATAGGTATGACTAGTTATCTTAGGTTGAGGCCAGGACGGTCATGAGACTGTATAATGTCTTGAAGGGACAACTCTCATCTCTGCAGTTCATAAGAGCTTTTGGTCAAGGGGAGGGTTAGTGCTGCAGCATTTGAAATCAAGAGCCATCTGGATTCTCCCCTCCACCCTATGCCTAAAATTATTCCCCCTCCACTGCTTCCCCATTCATTATCCTATATCCTTCAAATTCATGTCTTTCTTCCAACTGTGTGTTAGTTTCTGTACCTGTCAGTTCGCACCACACTACTTTCCAATTTTAAGTCTTTTAGCTGGAAAATTTTACTCTAAGTTAATGGGGTATCTTTAATTTTCCATATAGATATTGCTTGTGAGACAATGAAAGGAATGTTTCTTTTGTAGTATCCAAATGTCTTGTTATTTACATAAGTTACATAAGTAGTTGGTTTGCCATAATTTCTCTGTGATTTTTTTTTTTTTTTTTCCTTTTTTTAAATCTCTCTTATTAATTAGTAATTCTAGCTATACGTTCACTGCAATTTCATGGACTATGTCATACTTAAAAGTAAAGAAGAGTATGTCTTCGTACATGTAGCTGTGATTGTAGTGGATATTACATTCATTTTTATATTGATTTCCATCACTATAGGCTATTGCCTCATTTTGTAGCTAAATTGTCTCATCTGCAGGTCATGATTTTGCGTGTATATAACATTGTAGTATTTTGGGGGGGAGAGAGAGTATGAAGCATACGTTAAGTATTTATGTAACAGTATTGCACCCATATTCTTATGAATTTATTAAAGGAATTCACCGGCATTTGACTGAAATAATTGTTTTTTTTCCACTACGAGGTTTCAGCCTTAGGCCATTATTGAGTGATAACTCTTCAGACAGGTTTTTTAAGTCATTTTCATGGCAATAATATTGTTATTACAAGTTGATATGTCCATGTTGTTAACATAAAATAGGTACCACATTTTTACCTGCATGTTTGTTTAATTATACAGGCTAGTATTGCCTGTGGTCGAAAATCAACCAATTGTGTTTACAATGGTCACTGGGGGTAAAATTTTACGTATCATGTCAGTGGCCTCGCGTGATTATGTTGGCAACATCAACAACACAATAGAAAATCTTTGCCCATTTGTTCGAACCACATAGAATGACTCGATTAGTGTATCGTACAGACCATGAAGTAAACAAATAATGCTGTTCCTGCTTTATGGCTGACAGGTTCTTGTATGTACCCTCATCCGCTCAGTAAAAGTAATTGCCCTCGTAAAGCTAAGATTCCATGAGAAAACATCAGTGTTGTCAAGCGATTGGCTAAAATGAAGACTCACAGGATTCTCACTGTTCAGCATCTGTTGCCAACATTATCGTAGGAGGCTGCTGGGATATTTGGTAAAATTTAACCGGCACTGCGAGGTATGAAATGGTATGTTTTATGTGTTAAGGAAAATGCTGACACAATAACAACAAATAAAAATGGAAGTATATACTTCTCATGCCATTTTCGAATTGTATAACTTTCATTAGCCCAATATTCGGTTATTGTATATTTATACAATGCCAAGAAATAATGTTATTTTGATACTGCGATATTCAGAATTCCAGAGCTGATAACATGTTGACTTCGTAGTTCCACCTGAGCACCACTAGATGCCTCTCCCGGCGCATCATCCTTTATATCGGCATTTATATGAAAACATCCATTTCCTTTAACCACTCTAAATCACTGCAAAAATGTAGTATTTGAACGGCACAAGAAAGTGAGTTGGGAGCACTCCATGTTTCGATATTTACTTATTTTAATGTTATTTTAATACTGCAGATGCGCTGCATTACAGCGTCTTTGGTCGAGGCGAATAGCCAATCAGTGAGCTGATTGTTGTAGAATGTAGAACTTGGTCCAAGCTGTAGGTAGGAAAATTTCTACTTCCTTTTACCACTTTTAATGGGTAAATGCACACACAATATTTATATTCGTGAAATCTATGACAAGCAATCTTTCGAATTATGTAACTTTCATTGGCCTTCTTGTACGAATAAATTAGTAATCTGTACCACAATTTTCGTGTTAGCGTATTTATATAATGATAAGTCTTTGTTATAACGTTACAAAAGCAACTTAGGTAGTTAAAAAAGGGAAATATGATGTCAGTATATAACCATGTTACCTTCAGTATATCTCTGTTAAAAGTTCTTAATCAAGCTACCTTTTAATCTTCACATAATGAATTCTATGCTTATACTTACATATCTGTCGTAATAGCAGAAAGCACTTAAAAGTACACTGTTCCAGTAGTGTGGAAAAGTGCTCCAGTAACTTATTTGTGTTTTTAGGTTATATATTTGAAATCCTTGATTTTTGTGAAGGGTATTTTTCTGTTGTATGAAAGTGCTTGTGCCAGCAGTGTGACATGATCCTCTGTTAACCTGGCAGCCCGCCGGCTAGCCCAGTGGAGTGGGTCCAGCTGGGTTGACCCAGGTTATGTGGGTCCCAAAGAACTGGACTGCCACTCGTGACAAGCAAGCCGGCCAGGCTGAGGTGGACTAGCAGCGCACGATGCACGCCTCTGGTCACCATTTCAGTATTATCAGTTCCACCTCAAATTGTCACTGTTGTCAGTTTCATAATTTGGGTGTCATAAGTAGTGCAGGGAGCATTTGTATTACTTATTGTAGTGACAACAATATAATGAATGTAGCCCACAACTCCACTGTAAAGATCATTGCTGAATCAGGCACTCTCACAACTAAATGCTTTCAGCCACAACCTTTATCAGAAAAAGAGGGAGTGCGCGCGCCCACACACACACACACACACACACACACACCACACACACACATACACACACTTTCATGCAGTCACAACTTGGGGACATGAGAATGTCATCCCAGGCCACAGTGCCCTGAGCTGAGTGCTCTCCTTTTCTAATGAAGGCTGTGGCATAAAGATTTTAGTTGTGACTCTGAATGTGATATTATTAATAATAATTTATTATTCCCACTATGTGCATGGTGCATGTGTGTGGCTTGCTGATTGTTGTTATAGTGAGTTGCAACCTACCTTTGATTATGTTATTGATTTACCAACATGGATTTTCTGTTGTTGGCAAGTTTGATATCAATAAGCCATTTAAATATTCCATTAAATAAACACTGAAAGTTTCTCCTTGTATATGTTAAGAATAGATTTTAAAAATTCAAATTTTCTTGACGTTATGAAACTGATGTGTGAATAAAATTTTTGGGCAATACAATAGGAGTAAAGAAATAGGGATGGAAATCAGTGTTAATCTCGGGTCTCTAAAATGCACTTCTGGTGGCATAATATTGTGGTACAGTGTGTGACAACTTTGTTCCCAAACACTTGTGGAACGGGCCAAGAGGTTGGGTCTAAAACTAAGCTGTGATCTTTAATATAAGGTAGCAATGTGGTATGCCTTCAAAGTCAGATGAGGAAAATTTGGTCACTCCATTTTATCAGTTTTTGGTGAAACTAGGAAAACCTTGTTCTAAACACAGTATATTTTTGGAGAGAATATTGTTATCAACAAAGGGGATATTCTGTGCCTTTCAATATTTTTTTCTGCATTCTTGAAACAAAGTGTAATGTGTTACTTGTTCATGATTTCACACATGAATCACAATTTGAAGATCCATGAAAAATATGGAAGCAGTCACTTATAAACTAGTTTCTTCCCTTCTTTGTATTTACTCTGAAAATTTAAGTGCTTGGCAGAGGGATCATCAAACTGCTTTCATAATAATTTCGCTACCATTCCATTCTCTAATAGGCTGTGGGAAAAAAAGTAACATTAATTCTTTTCGATCTGCTTCATATTATTATTATAATCCCATCTCCCTATGTAGAGTGCGCTAAAGGAAAATTTCCATGACACACGCTCTCCTCTATCGTGATAATACAAAATGCACTGCCCTTCTCTGAACTTTCTCAATATAATCCATCAGTCCCACTTGATGGGGACCCCACAATACATAGCAGTACTTCAAAATAGGACGCACAAGTGTAATGTAGGCAGTTTCTTCAGTAGAACTATTCACCTTCTAAGTGTTGTGCCAGTGAAATTTACACTTTTGCCTGCCTTTCTCACGATATTTTCTGTGTGTTCTTCCCAATTCAAGTTTTTGTAATTGTAATATGTAGGCATTTAGTTGAAATTAGGGGCTGTAGATTCATTTGATTCATCCTGTAAATAAACTCACATAGGTGACTTCACACTTTTCATTATTTAGGACAAATTGCCAATTTTTGCACTATGCAGATTTCTTTTCTAAATTGTTTTACAGTTGCTTTTGATCTTCAAGTGACTTTACTAACTGATAAATGACAGCATAATGTACGAACAGTCTAAGACATCTGCGCAGATTGTCTTCTAAATGGTTTGTAAAGGAACAGTAGAGGCCCTATAACACTTCCGTGGAGAACACCAGATATCACTTCCATTTTACATGATGACTTTGTCAATTGCTACATACTGTGACTTTTCTGATAAGCTCTCATCACATCATGTGAGTAAAGAAGTAGCTGCATTTCACAAAAACAATACTTTCTGAATCCATGTTGAATATTAGTCACTAGGCCGTTCTCTTCGAGGTAGTTCAAAATGTTTGAAACAAGTATATGTTCCAAGATCCTGCAGCAAATTGACATCAGCGATATGGGCTTTTAATTTTGCAGACAACTCCTAAAGCCTTTCTTGAATATTGAAGTGACATGTGCAACTTTCAGATTTTAGTTATGAAACAGCATATGCTGAAAGGAACCTATTTCGTATACAATCGGGACAGGAAGATTTGCTTTTGTTAGGTGATTTAAGTGGCTTCACTACTCCAAGGACATCTACTTCTAAATTACATGTGTTGGAAGCTGTTATTGATTAAAATTCTGGAGAATTTTCTTTGCCTTCTATGGTGAAAGAATTTCAGAAAGCTATGTCAAGAAATTCTGCTTTAGCAGCACTGTCATCAGTAGCATCACCATTGCTATCACATACTGAAGGAATAGATCGTGTTTTGTCACTTAGTGTACTTAACATATGACCAGAAATTTTTTTCGGAGTTTATACTAAATTATGAGATAGAGTGAATACTGTTAAAAGATTCTTGGGTTGAAGTTCATGCTAAACTTTGGATGTTCATAAAAGGTAGCCAATATTGTCAATTTTATGTTGTTTTAAATTTGTCAAGTTGTTCTCTTTGCTTCTGGAAAAGTTATCTAATCTGTGTATAAAAACAGTCTAGAATGCAATGAATTATTTATTTAGTTAACTAGTTTCAGTCCTTTTTTGGACCATCCTCATGACTGTTGCTCCACTGATGTGGTGGAGCTACAGTGCTGAAGATGGTCCAAGAAGGGACTGAAACTAGTTGACTAAACAAATAATTTATTGCGCTATAGACTTTTTTATACATAAATTTAAATACGATTGCTGTTAGCACTGTCAGTCAGTGGCTCCTGACGAAGAAGATGAAGGATATCTTTGACAGCTTGACATTTTATCAAGAACTGACACGGCAAGAAATCCGAGAAAGTTTTATACTCAACCATCATAATAGTTGCACCAACTCCATTGTAGCAGTGATCTTTGATGTCATACTTTGAGTCAAAAGGAATAATCATCAAATTGTAACAGTATGGATGAAAGGCCACTCAGGGATAGCTGGAAATGAAAAATTTGATATTCTAGCAAAGCAAGCATCCCTTCGTGGAACTATTAAGTATGATAAACCCTGTCACAGATGTGATCCTGATACTCGGAAAGCAGCTCACAGTAGATTGGCGAGAGGAATGGTCAAAACTAAAGACAGTGACTATGTTTTAATACATTCTATGATTCCAAAAGTCTCATTGTATAATAAGATAAATACATCAAGGAGCTTCATGATTGTTATAACATGAATGAAACTTAATCATTAGAAGTGCAACAGATACCTCTGTCAACTCAATCCAAGTGCCATGCCTTTATGTGGTTGTGGAGAGGTACAAATCCAAACAATATATTCCTACAATGTTCTCTACATGGATCACACAAGCATACTTGCAAGTAATCTCCAGAATCTTGGTAATCGATTCCCAAGCAGCATCCAAACCTTGTTAGCATCCAGCGTTATAGCAATGTATAAACTACTGTATGAGTTTGGCAACAGTGCCAATGTCCAGATGTTGGTCCCTGCATTGCTCATCTATTCTCCTGGTACTTGGAATAATAGGGGAAGACCAATGCAAGGTTCATTTACTTTACCAAGTGCCACTCAGCAGGACAAAGAATTTTCAGCTTACAAATATGTTTAACCATGTACCACATTCATGTCTGCATTAGAAGATTAATGTATCTTTAAATATGGCTGTAATACTTAAATCTGGTTGTTTTATATTCTCTTATTATGTTCTGAGGTACACACAGACTGGAAAAATAATCAAATTTGTATCCACGGACTTTAGAACAACTCTTATTGGATATCCAAAACAATATTTTATTTTTACTTTAGAGAAAAATATTTCATTGTTACTTTAGATACTTAGCCATCAAGATTGAGTGATCTGGAAATAGCCCAAAATTTATCATTGTGGTGGGGGGGGGGGGGAGGGTGGGTTCCAATTGTCTCACTTTCATTTAACTGTTTCTTGTACAGGGTTTCCCATTTTTAATCTACTCCAGCCAATATCTCTGGAGTGGCACAGTTCTGCAAAAAATGTCTCTAGTAATAGTTGTAAGATTTGAAGGGGGTCATGGAATGGTTACATGGAAATGACCTTGAATCCAGGTTTGGAGGACAAACAAAGGTCAAGTTAATTTTTTTTTTTTTTTTTTTTTTTTTTTTTTTTTTTCAAATGGAAACCCTATCTCTTTTTCCATATTTGTATTCTGTTTGAAAAAATACACATTTTTTGTAGGGAACAGTGTTTTTCGAAAAACCAATTGTTTGTTGCCAAATGGCACTTCATTGTAACTTTCTCAGGTCATCATTATCTCGAGAATGAAGAAAGATTGGGAAACATTTTCAATGAAAAACTTGTGTGGTTTCTGAACTCTGTCCACTTGTAAAATTTTTGTGAACTTGAAGTGACTTGAAATTCTAAGTGTTGTGGTTTTAATGGGGCACACACCTTAGGACAGCAGACATATACCATCATTTCATCAGCTCCATAGCACAGTGGTGGAGTGCCAGACTACAAATCCAAAGGTCACGGGTTCGATCCCCGCCAGGTTCTAGGATTTTTATCCGTCACTTTCCACTTCTTTCACCTCTGGCAGTGTTGCTGATGTAAAAAAATAACGAGTAGCACCGTGGTTCGGAACACACGTTAAACTGTAGGTCCCCCTATAACTGGCTGGGTAAGTCAGTTCGAAGGTCCGAGGAAGGCAACGTCATACCACCTCCAAACAGGACCATGCCTGGTAAAGCCTTGTGGTGTTCAGTCCAATCTTTGTGTTGTTGACTGCTTTTTTACCTTTACTAATTCCAAAATGGAGGACATAGTAATAGGTATTTACGGTGTAGAGAAGCAGCTGAGAGAGCTAAATATGAAAAAGTCTCTTGGTCCGGATGGAATACCTGTTCGGATTTACAAAGAGTGTTCTGTGGCATTGGCCCCCTTACTTAGCTAGCATTTATTGTGTATCTTTAATTCAGTGCAAAGTTCCTAGTGATTGGAAAAAGCACAGATGACTCCCGTTTATAAGAAAGGAAAGAGAAATGACCCACATAATTACAGGCCAATATTGTTGACATCAGTTTCCTGTAGAATTTTGGAGGATATTCTCAGTACAAATATAGTAAATTTCCTCGAGACGGAAAAGCTTCTTTCTATGAATCAGCATGGGTTTAGGAAACATCATTCATGTGAAACTCAGCTTGCCCTTTTCTCACATGACATCTTGCAAGCCATGGATGAAGGGCAACAGGCGGATTGTGTTTTTCTCGACTTCAAAAAGGTGAAAGGCGTTTGATGCAGTGTCACACTGCAGACTGCTAACAAAGATTTTAGCTTATGGAATAGGTTCACACATTTGGGACTGACTGGAACACTTCGTAAGTAATAGAACACAGTATGTTGTTCTCGATGGCGAGTGTTCATCAGAGATGAGTGTATCGTCAGGCGTGCCCCAAGGGAGTGTGTTAGGACCGCTATTATTTTCTATCTATTTAAATGATCTGATGGACAGAGTAACTTGTAATTTGTGGCTGTTTGCTGATGATGCTATGGTGTATGGGATATTGTAGTCTTAACTGACTGTGATAGCATACAGGATGATTTATACAAAATTTCTAGTTGGTGCGAAGAATGGCAGCTAGCTCTCAATGTAGAAAAATGTAAGGTGATGCGCATGAGTAGGAGAAACAACCCCCTAATGTTCAAATACAGCATTAGTTGTGAACTTCTTGATGCAGTCGCATTGTTCAAATATCTGGACGTAACATTGCAGAGCGATATGAAATGGAACGAACATGTAAGGACAGTTGTAAGGCGGACAGCCGACTTCAGTTTATTGGGAGAATTTAGGGAAGATGTACTTCATCTGTAAAGCAGACCACTTATAAAATGCTTGTACAAACACATCTTGAGTATTGCTCAAGTGTTTGGGACATGCAGCAGATCAGTTTAAAGGAAGACATAGAAGCAATTCAGAGGCAAGCAGCTAAGTTTGTTTCTGGTAGATTCGACCAATGTGCAAATGTTATTGAAATGCACCGGGAACTCAATTGGGGATTGCTGGAGGAAAGATGACATTCTTTTCACGAATTTCTGTTGAGGAAATTCAGAGGGCTGGAATTTGAAGCTGAATGTAGTACGATCTTGCTGCCGCCTACTTACATTTTGCGTAGTGATCACAAAAACAAGATAAGAGAAATTAGGGCTTGTACCGAGGCACATGGGCATTCTTTTTTTCCTCGTTCTATTTTGGGGGTGGTATAGGAAAGGAAATGCCTAGTAGTGGTACAGTGTACCCTCCGCCATGCACCTTATAGTGGATTGTGGAGTATGTATAGAGTATGTATAGAGGTCTCCATGCATAGAGGCCACATTTCTGAAGGTGATTTGGGGCTGTTTGTGATTATATTGTGCATCCTGTTGGTACCTGGAGGGTGTTTTGCAGCTGAGTTGCATTCAGCCTCCTGTATCAATGGCCTGTTAACTGGATACTCCAATAGCTGCAGCCACCTTCCTCTGTGTTTGTCCAACTTCCGATCTTTCCTATCGATCTCCATGCCATAGCTTTGGGTAAGTAATGTTGTTGCTGCATTTCACTACCAGCTCACTACACTGTCTGAACCCAACTGCTTGTGTAATTTGTTTGATAAAGTAACATAGGTAAATACCAATCCCTCTGCAGCTACTTTCCGTTACTACCAGTATTTCAGTTGGTTTAATGTTGTTGTCTCCACTGACAGAAAGACATCAAACCATTTTACTTCATTGTGCCAATGACAATACTTCAAAACATAGGTATCTCCACTTACCCCCAAATAGTTTTGACCACTGTGTTTGCTATTTGACATGTTAATCTATTTGTAATGTAATTGGAGGTTTGAAGCTGCTTAATACAGGAAGTTTGATTCTTTAAAGAATCCAGAAGGCTTGATGTTAAAACACTAATATGAATGTCGATGGACACCTCCTCTGTTATGCAGTGCCCTGGGCATAACATCATGCGTAATAATTGTGCATACCAAGAGGCAAGTGTGCCAGAAAATTAGCACATATAGCCTATATGGAAGAAAAGGATATTACAGAAAAAGGAATATGTTGAAGGAAGATGTTTTACATTTAAGTATGTCAGCTGGATTTGTGATGTTTCTGTAAACAAAATCACATATGTATGTCATAGTAAACAATTAATGGTCATACAGTTTGTTAGAAAAATTAAGAAAATTTATGTGATAACTGCCTGAGGAACTCATAACATCACTAAGTTTTTTGAGCCATCAGTGTCGGATCTATGACATTTTCCATCTGGGACACAAACTTGATATTGCCCTCCACCCCTCTTCTGCTCCTCCACCCATGCCTAGTGTCCCTCTTCATTGTGGCATTCTCCTCCCCCCCCCCTCCTCTATAAATCCGGCGCTGCTGATCATATAAGCTCACTTTTACTGCCTAAGCAAATAAATATAATTTATATAGCGGTCTGAAAGAACAGACACTACACCAACCTATATATGATTTCAACCCGACGACATTGTATGGCTCATTACTTCACTGCAAATACGGTAATAACGTTCAACTTTGTACAGGACTCTGAAATGGCAAATATTAGAGGACTTGGACGATAAGGGTAATGCAGTAATAGCATGCAACTTGTCAGAATTTGAGAGGGATAAAAGGCCAGCGCAGGTAGCTAAGAAGTTAAGGCAACCGCTACCCCAAAAGGGAGAGACAGGTTTGAATCCCATCCTGTAAAGAACAGCCACATTTCTTTTCTTTACATCGCTGTTTTTCTATCTTTCCAATGTTCTGCTTTTTACATGCAGACACAGCCTTGTGAGTGGTTATATTGTGCCCAGATTGCCAGCAGTACCTCCTGGTTTGTTGCTTCTACCAGAGACCCATTGTATTAATTTGTTGCTACATGTAACAGTTTCATGTACACACTAAGTACGTATACTCCCTTTGATCCATTTTAGTGAAGATGTATAGCAGCCATAGTCTTACTTGGCAGAGGTCACTATTTGATTGTAATTTGCGGATACACCTGATGATAAGACATAGGTCTCGAAACTCCACTAGAGCAAACAAATAAAAAAAATTAAATCTAACGATTGTTCACTTCATTAGATTAATACTTGTGCCATAGATAATAAATACGACATTTCGTAGTGATGTGGAACGTGGTAGCATTAAGTAACGCAGGCCGCGGTGGAGTAGCCGAGCGGTCTAAAGCGTCTCGCTGCGGAGCGCGCGGCTGCTCGCCGTGGAGGTTCGAGTCCTCCCTGGGGCATGGGTGTGTGTGTTTGTCCTTAGGTTAGTTTACCTAGGTTTAAGTAGTTTGTAAGCTACGGACTGATGACCACGCAGTTTGGTCCGATAGAATTACAAACATTTGAATTTTGAAGTAACGCAGGAGCAAAAATAAGTAAATAAATCATGACACTGTGAAGACTGTGTGTTCGGATAATTTAATGAATTCACGGCGAGCTGCCTAACAATAGTGGCAATGTCAACAATATGCACTAGGTTGGCTACTGAGTTGATGTTTCGACTCAGTGAATCGAGTCAGCGAACTGTTCGACTGAGTCGAAACTTGAATCGGCACTGTTTCGAAACAACGAATCTTGTGATTCGTGTATCGGACGCAAGGTACCGTTAACATGTGTTTTGCCGTCCTTTTGCCTGGGTGAGTTCGACACAGCGCCCAGGCGTGCAACGGGTATTAATTGTTCCCCTAATGCGCCACGCGAGATTTTGAATTATGCTACCGGTACCCTTGAACTAAGGTTTGAAAACTGGGATACCACCGAGAAAAGTTGTGAAGTCCTTCGGTGTTTTGAGGTAGTTTCGCGTGAACTAAGCATTGTTGTGCATTGTTGCTACATCTGTGCCAGGTAACGAATCTTTTCGAAGCAAGGGCAAACAATTTCAGTGTGACGAGACCGCAGTCTCAGTAAGATGTCAAAAATTGAGTTTTTTAATTTCAATTTAAAGAAACTATTTTATTTGACTGACTGAAGATTGATTATTAGAATACCTATCGGGACATTGAAAAATTTTAGTTCAATTTTGTGGTTTCGTCACGTAAATTGTGAAATTTGTTTCCTTGAATTAATACCGGTAGTAATATCTGTTGATTGCATTGAATATGTCGTAGGAACAAATCTTAAATATTTTGGTAATATTGATTGGTTAGAAAAGTTATTCATTTCTGGATGCATGTAGACATTTGAACCATGATCTTTCTTGTTTTATTTAAATTTAATTATGGAATTTTGAAGGTTGGAAAAAGTTTCATGACTTTGGAATTTGAACATTACAGTTTTGTGGTTCCTTTTTTACAATATTTGTTTGTATGAAAATACGAGTAACTTAGGAAACGTTTACGCTTTAACACGATTATAAAAACGTAGTAGCACACAAATACTGTGCCGTTCAATTTAGTCTAGTGTATAACGTATTAAAACCATGTTGATATTCCATAGATGTTTCGTATTTGCTGTATCGCCCTACTGCAGCATTTTCGGCTCACGTGAATCAGCGGAGGTAGCAGGACGCAGGGTTGCGGCACATCGAGTGTTTTGAGTGCCGAAGCAGTGAGTCGATTCACTATGGCGCCCTGCAGCTATCGCGGTTCACGTGAATCGGGGAAGGTAGCGCGGCGCACGACTCTGCAGCACGCCAGATGTTTCGTGTGCCGAAACAGTGAGTCGGCTCACTAGACACAGATGATCCGTACGTTTCGAAACAGTGAAATGATCCGAACTGCCCATCACTAATATGCACCTTCAGGGCCGGCCGCGGTGGCCGAGATGTCTGCGGCGCGCCAGTTACAGTCTGCACGGCCACTACGGTCGGGCGTTCGAATCCCCCCCTCGAGCATGGATATTTGTGCCGTCCTTAGTATTAGCTAGTTCATAAGTAGTTTGTAAGTTTAGGGACTGATGACCCCGTGGTTAAATCCCATAAGCTCTACAAACATTTGAACATTTTCGTACCTTCAGGAGATTGTCGTACGGGGGCGACGCTAAACGCGCGCTATTCAGCGCGTTTCGTCGGCTCCCAAAACCGATTTCTCAGTTCCCTTTTTGGTTGGTAATGTAAACACTCCAAGATGGATTCCGGAATTACCGCTTTTGTGTACTGGTTTTCCACTTCTACAGTCGATTTACGTGCCCATGTAAACGCAACCATATGTGAAACATGCTTTGTTTGTCAGGTTGTGTCTTGTAGTTAACAATTTTCAGTTATAATGGACAGAGTGAATTTTACTGCAGTGAATGGGGGGAAATACCGTATTAGACTAAGCATGAATCTATTTAAGTAAAGGAAAATAACGACTGTGTTGACTACATCAGGAAGTGAAATAGCTTATCACAGTCTTTTTTCGCCACAGGCCAGGTTTGTGATACGTAAGAGAATTCTCGTACGCATACGAGAAGTTCGTACGAGGTACGAGACAAAAGTGAATATCGTACGCAAACATACGAGAATTTTACCTGGCGATTTTTACCAACTACACGGTATAAACAATATCTGGGAAAATCATTAATTCAACGCAGCCGCGGCCGAGCGCATTGAGGCGCTATGCTACAATGCGCGAGGCCGCCCCCCGTCGGGGGTTCGAATCCCCACTTGGGCATGGATGTTTGTGCCGTCTTTAGTATAAGCTAGTTCATACGTAGTCCGTAAGCTTCGGGACTAATGACCCCGCAGTTCTCCCATAAGCTTTACAAACATTTGAACATTGTTTAATTCAACGCAGTAGCGGATTTGCTAGTAGTCGGGAGGCTACGACGGCAGATTTTAGGGGCGGCAAATTTGGAAGCAAAATTTTAAAGTTGTAAGTAAGTGTAATAAAAGTTACGTTTCCGAATATAAATTATTCTGTATGAAGTGTTACAGTTCAGCTTACCCCCACGTTATTAGTAGTATCAGTGACGTAACTATGAGGGGGATAGAACCCCCCCCCCCCAGAACCCCCATCCAAAATAAATAAATAAATAAATAAAATAAAAAATGGGCGAGAGAGAAGAAAAAGAAAAACGAAATCGTATAACAGCAATCTGGTAAAGGTAAAGATTATAAACTTGGGGTGTTTTACCATAAGCTTTCATTGGATGGGAGTGAATTAGTTTCTTCAACGGGAGTAGTAGATGGTAGTCTGTCTGGAAACTGACTAAAATTTTGCTCGTCAAGCAGATCTATTCCTCCCCCCTCCCCCCAAAGCCAAGTACTAGTTACGCCACTGAGTAGTATATGACTGTGCATTTATTAGCCCAAAAACTATTTCTTGTGCAATCTTAACCAATTAGTTGGGTTGTAAAAATAATTTAGGAAGTAACACTTTGATTCCCTAGTGCACAGTCATACCAATTACGTTGAAACCGTGGTATAATTAGGACGAGAGTGCAAAAATCAAAAGCTACAATTTCATTGACAAAAAATTATAATTAATAATATAGTAAGGACAGTTTACAATTCACGGCAAAGACGTGGTGACGAGCTGCGACAAGCACATACAAAAGACACACACGTACAACACTTTCAGCTATCGGCCATGGCCTTCTTCAGAACATACACATAGAACACTCACGCAAACACACAACACAGTCATACAACCATCACCTCCGGCTTCGAAGTGTGGCAGCCTGTGTGTTTGTGTGAGTGTTCTATGTTCTGAAGAAGGCCATGGCCGATAGCTGAAAGTGTTGTATGCAGTGGCGTAACTATTTGGGGGGGGGGGGGGGGGGGGGGGAGGGATGAGGCGGATAGAACCCCCCCCCACCAAGAAAGACCCTCCCCCCACCAAAAAAATAATTGTATAACAGCAATCTGGTAAAGGTAAAGATTGAAAACTTGGGGTGTTTTACCTAATCTTTCATTGGATGGGAGTGAGTTTCTTCAATGGGACTGGTAGATGGTAGTTTGCCTGGAAAGTAACTAAAATTTTGCTCGTCAAGCAGATCTTACCCCCCCCCCCCCCCCCCCCCCCCAAAGCCAAGTCCTAGTTACGCCACTGGTTGTATGTGTGTGTCTTTTGTATTTGCCTGTCACAGCTCGTCGCCACGTCTTTGCGGTGAGTTGTAAACTGTCCTTGCTCTAGTATTAATTCCAACCTGGACTTTCCATTACTATATAAAATATAATTAGTATGATTGTGAAACAGGGTACCGAATTCTCGGTAGGGGCGGCAAAATTTCAATAGCCTACTGACGGCAAATGTGAAAAATCCACCACTGATTAAACTGGTAGGCATATATTAATGGAACGCTTACAACTTTTGCGGAATCATGCTCGTGGACAATACGGTCTCTTACCAGTCATCAGATTGAGCCGGACAGACTGACTAAGCACTGACCGGCCAACTGAAGTCGAAAATGAAGCTTCAAACCCTGCCTATGGAAAAAATTAAGACAGCGAACAATAAGATTCACTGTTTTTTCCCTCCATTCGAATTTTTAACTCGCCAATACCAAGGAGCGTATAGGAGGGGTGGTGAGTAAACGTTAACCCACCTTCTGAAAATCTAGGCAGGTACGTTATATTTTAAACTGTGACAAAATATCTATTGTTATTGGTGAAGTCTTCTACTACACTGCAAAAATATTTTAAATCTTTCGATTAAACGTACCCCAAAACTTTTAATTTGTGTATTAAATGTGAAGTGTACTGAACGAAAATGTCAAGAACAATTAACAAAAAAGTATTTTTAAAATGTTTTGTGTTGATCTTAAGGTAATACACACAATCCAAAGTTTGTTGGTATTACTACGGGTGTGTTCAGAAAGATATATTGATATTTTTTAAAAAGTTTGTTGTTACGGTAAATCAACAAAGATTACCAAACTTTTCTATATTTTTTTTTTATTTTGAATTCTTTTTGGTTGAGCATAATGTACCCCCTCCCCCAATCTGGTTGGTCGTTCGCGTTGGTGTTGCAAGGGTTAAATTTCAGAAATAGAGCGACCTCCTGAATCTCAAAGCGCTCAAACAATATGCTTCCATATCTGGAAAACAAATGTATTCTAAAATACGTCAAAAATACAATATTTTTAAAACGCACTTCGTCCTTAGATAGCAAACCGAATTCCCTACAAAACGGCAAACAATTTTCAAACGCGCTCACACAGGGACTAACCTCCTTGGACTTTAATCACACTAAGTAACATTTCCCTAGTAGTGCACTAAACAAAACAGTATAGGCTATAGCCTTGATACCGTCCGATACTTAAGGTATGTTTAACATCTAAAAATTCTTTTGGTTTCTGATGCACATTGAACTTGGAAAATTTGTTAATGTTATGTGTTTTCAGAATTTCCTTAAAGTATTCCAAACTTTTCTTTGAATCCGTTCTTCACTTTTTCAGTTTATTTATTTACGTTCGAGAACAAGTACGCGCCAAAAGCATTGAGCTCAGTGGTGAATAAAACCTTCTTCATCAGGTGATTTCCGGTTGTAGTGAGTCACGTGATACGTCGTTACTAGTACCCTGCTCAATCCGATATTCCTGCCACCTAGTCCAGTCAAATTAGGGTTTCACCTCGGAATGAGAGGTAACAAGCTGAATATTTGCATGAGCCTTTGTTTTGGCATTCTAAATGATGCGTCAAAAGTCTCATAAAATCTCGTATCCGCGTCTTAAGTTATTAAATGTCAAAGGTCACGAAAATCAGTTTTTCGCAAATATCTCGCTCCCTATGCGTTAAATGGTATTTGCATCTCAGATAAAAGTTGTAGAGCATGAAATTCTCTACAATTTTTGCTTTAAACATGTTTTTGTGCAATTCATTGTTTTTTAGATAGAGCGCGGAGAGCCATTACTAACAATATTACCACCTGCACCAGACGAGCTCATGAATACAATATTTTGCAACTGCAAAAATGGTTGTGGTTCGCGCTTGCAGATGCAGTAAATCGGGGATGCAATGTTCTTCAGCTTGTGGCCAGTGTAATGGGCAAGCTTGCCTCAATGCGTCATCACACCAGAACGATCTCGATGAAGAAAGTGCATATGACCCCGAAATCTTGGAAGGTTTAGAGGCGACGATTTTCGATTACGAGGATGATGATAATGAAATGGACGTTTTCGAGCGACCGGATGAAGACGACGATGATGATCAAGAAGATGAAAATTGAGACCTATGTATGATTAATAATTAAAGTGAATAAAAATCCTCCTCACGTTTGAACTTCTAATTGTAATAAATGAATCATACATGACTACTAAATAAAGATTTACATAAAACGTATTTCCTCGTTTTTTTGTTTAATATATTTTTGCTTCAAATATAATTAAGTCTTAACTATAGTTAATTTTATTCTTTTCTACATGAAACATAATTAAGATATATTAGAATATAATTAAAATTTACTTGAAGTATTTGGCTTCATAACTTTATAATTTCATGAAATAAGTACGCCGGCCGCGGGGGCCGAGGTGACTGAGGCGCTCCAGTCACGGTCAGCACGGCCACTGCGGTCGGGGGTTCAAATGTTCAAATGTTTGTAGAGTCTATGGGACTTAACTACGGGGTCATCAGTCCCTAAACTTACAAACTACTTACAACTAAGGACGGCACAAATATCCATGCCCGAGGGGGGATTCGAACCCCCGACCGTAGTGGCCGTGCGGACCGTGACTGGAGCGCCTCAATCCCCTCGGCCACCGCGGCCGGCGGTCGGGGGTTCGAATCCCCTCTCGGGCATGGATATTTGTGCCGTCCTAGTTCGTAAGTAGTTCATAAATAGTTTGTAAGTTTAGGGACTGATGACCCCGTAGTTAAGTCCCATAAGCTTAACAAACATTTGAACATTTTTTGAAATAAGTACATATTATTAAACAAATCTTTTTGATTTATGAATAATTTTATGAAATATTGAACATAATTCATAAAGAATGAAGGTTTGTTATTGTAATGGTTGTAATAATTTATTAACTTTCAACAACCTACCATTGACTGTGATTCGCAGCTGACCTCGTGTTACGTCTTATATGTCTGAGTGCTGTGACCTGTGCGCTCTATCTAAAAAACGGTGAATTGTACAAAAAATGTTTAAAACAAAAATTGTAGAGAATTTCATGCTCTACAACTTTTATCAGAGATACAAATACCATTTAACGCATAGAAAGCGAGATATTTGCGAAAACCTGATTTTCGTGACCTTTAATATCTTAAGACGCGGACACGAGATTTTATGAGACTTTCGACACAAGATTTAGAATGCCAAAACAAAGGTTTATGCAAATATTCAGCTTGTTACCTCTCATTCCGAGGTTGACGCCTTTTTTCGTCTTATTTGACTGGACTAACCGGACAACTGTGTGTTTCGGTAATGCTTATTTACAATTATGTTGTGAGCAACACACACATATTGAAGATTATTTCTTTTTAGGATCAAGAAATGGCTTATAAATTGCAGGCGACAAGATCTTTTGAATAAAGTTGCCGCGTATTTACGTGATAATGTGAAGTTCTGCTCGCTACACTTCGATTCAAACCAGTTCATGAATGATGAACGGAAGAAGCTGGTGTGGAATGCTGTGCCTAGATTGTTTGATGTTCCAAACAAACCACCGAAACTGGAAATTAAAAGGAAACTACCGCAAAGACGTGATAATGTAAAGGCGGAAGAAATTAAACTGTGTCCCGAAACAAGTATTACGACTGTGGTTGCTGCTACATCACAGCTAGAAACTTTTTTGTCTGGGCATTTGAAAGCAATTCACTATAGAGGCAAATGCATAATGGAAAAGAAGTGTTCATTGTTACCGTTATTAATGTTTGAAAGGTTAAATGTTTCCTGCCTTATCTAATGGAAACCACAGTCTAACATATAAACCTATTTATCTGAAACCACTGAGCCGTCTTATTTTACAGACGATTGTCGCCCCGCCCCCTCCCACGCCTCCCTCATCTTCGAACCATATGTAAACAGACTGTGATAATGACTGAGGATCATTCATATAATATGACATTTGAACTGTCGTGTAATTGACGTAATATTATCTTAAAAAATATTATCTTAAAATAACATATAATTGAAATAATCTCATAGCAAAATTATATTAGATGAAAGTTTCATAGCCAGTGGGTGTTCTCATAACTAAAAAGCAGGGGAAAATATTTCGCACCTTTTAACACCCGGAAGACCAATTACATGCTTCTCATGTGCGAAATACTATGTTTACCAGCAAAGTAAGGTGCAATGTCTGAAGAATTTCGTCACAAATATGTTGCAGTTAGCCTCAGTTTATTCACGAGTTTTTACTAAATTTATATTTGTTAATATTTAACTGTCACTTAGAAGTTCTATTATAGGCTTGTCTGCACAAAATACTATGTTTATCACTACCAGCAAGGTAAGCTGTAAGCAATTTATAAAGAATTATTTCGTAACATATTGCACAATTGCAGTCTGTGTCCGATCACGAGTTTTTGCTCGGTTTACGTTTCTTTTACACTCAGGCATGTGTCAAGATACTTAAATAAAGCTTGGAATGCAAGAATATATACAATATTTAGCAAACCACACAGAGAAGTAATTAAAAGCGGGCATTATTAATGTGTCGTATACGGCGTTAAGGGACAGCCGGCTTTACGACCGCTTGGAGTGCTAGTGTCGCTCCAAGTGTTCGGCGGAAACAGCTTTCACAGCAGTGAGTGTCGTGACTGTATATATTAGACTGTGATAGAGGCTAGTGTTGCAACGTCGCTGAAGCAGTGTAGCCAACTTAACTTGCCGTAACGCGAAACGTCAGGTGCAATGTTTCAGCGGCCCGGGTATAGTCAGGGTATGATTTCGGGAGGGATTTTCAAATTCAAATGTTTGTTAAGATTAAGGGACTTAACTACGGGGTCATCAGTCCCTAAACTTACAAACTACTTATGAACTACCTACAACTAATGACGGCACAAATACCCATGCCCGAGGGGGGATTCAAACCCCCGACCGTAGTAGCCGTGCAGACCGTGTGTCTTCGCCTCAGTCCCCTCGGCCACCGCGGCTGGCGGGGGATTTTCAATGAATGGACATTATTACAATGTGCATGAATACTGTATACTTTATGTATCATACCAAACGACTGAGATTGTGACCATGGTATAAAACAAAATTAGTAAACTTCTTCAAAATCTACGTATTCCCCAAAATAGGAACAAGGCAAGTCATGTCATAAAGTTAGACAAATGAAAATCGAAACGCGAATGTCAACAGGGAAGGCAATGCGTGAAACTTTCAATAACTTCTGAAGCATTATCAAAGAGGCACTCCCTAATTCAAATTTTTTACAGTACGTAATGGCAAAAAATAAGTTTACTCCTTGACGAGATTCGTTTACATGAGAACATCGAGAAATATTGCGGACTGACATGTTGATTATTAACAGTGATGGTGAAAAACCACTCAAATCTCTAAAGTGTAAAGACTCTCCGGAGTTTCTACACAGAATAATTTACCATAGGAACCTTGAGCAAGCAATCGTCCCTAATGATTTGAAATCAGGAAAGTCACATTCATATAAAAGGTGTAGCAGACAAATCAAAAGACATGAGAGAAAAAAATGTAAATTGGTCATTATTTCTGTAGTAATTACCATAACTGTAACCTTTAAACCATTATCAGACAAGACGGTAGATTCCTCCACGCAAAAAAGTCTGCAGTTAGCTACATGACCATGATTTCTACTCAAGTTTGCACCTCTTCGTCCGTAACATACCGATGGCCATGCATGTCATTCTTCAGGGCTCTAAAAAATATGGGAATTGCATGGGGAGAAATGGGGACTGTATGGAACATGTGTAACGGATTCTCAGCCTTCGTAAAACATAGGCGGGTTTTACGCTGATACAGAATGAAGCCATTGTTTTTACTTTTTCGGGGGGGGGGGGGGAGGGGGTTGAACCCTAGAAACCTCCCTACTGACTACGCCCATGGACAGTATCGTCTTATTTTCATTAAAGGTAAAAGTAATAACACAGAATTTTAAATTGCAAATTTTCTGTACATTTGCTTCTAAGCTATACACTAGGGACTGTTCAAATAAACTAGTGCTTTTGACGTAGACAAGCTTGACACGAGGAAGTTGTTCTCGGCAATTATACATTGACGCGCTTCTTAGCGAACCAATAACAATAGCCGAAATAATGATGGCAGTAGTGCAGATTTAAATCTGATGATTGTAGGAAATAACGTGATTTATTATGTTGCTAATATTAGTAACACTAATACTTTTATTGAGAATATGCAGGCCTATTCACTCTAATCTTTACATAATGTCTACAGGTTGATTCTAGCAAAGGAGAAATCAGCAACCAGCCACTATCAATAATGGTATTTGTTTTAAAAATAGCGCCGATACCGGTTTCGAACGTAAAAGTTTATCATCAGGCGGCTGTTCTCGGCAATTATACACTGACGCGCTTCTTAGCGAACCAATAACAATAGCCGAAATAATGATAGTAGTAGTACAGATTTAAATCTGATGATTGTGGGAAATATGTGATTTATTATGTTGCTAATATTAGTAACACTAATACCATTATTGAGAAAATGCAGGCCCATTCACTCTAATCTTTACATAATGTCTGCAGGTTGATTCTTGCAAAGGAGAAATCAGCAACCAGCCACTACTAATAATGGTATTTATTTTAAAAATAGCGCCGATACCGGTTTCGAACGTAAACGTTTATCATCAGGCGGCTGTTTTAAATAAATAACATTATTAGTAGTGGCTGGTTACTGTTTCCATCTTTGCGAGAATCAACCTGTATTTTATACACAGCCACGGTCTCTAAAATAGCACAACATATTGCCTTTACAAGAACACGAGAAACTTCATATTCGTCACACAGCGGTTCAGTTTGTAATCCACATTACTGTAACTTATGAAAATATTCTCTAACGACGACTGGAATGTACATTGGCACTATTTCTGCGTCCTAATGCATACATCTTTCAAATGTATTTAGAAAAAATCCCAAATGTCTTCTGCTGTATTGCGAACAGCAACAGGTGACGGCTTAGTTGTTTCACACTGTATCCGAGAGAGAGCAGCACTATCCGCCTATCCTATCTCGAACGGGAAAAAGAAAAACAGCCAACGTACCCTATCTCGAATGCTTGTTTGTTGTATACATACGAAAACACGTTTTTCCTACTGTCTCTACCATTATTCTCGTTTCAGTGCGTGTTTTGAATTTACAATGGATGGTTAACCGCGCAGCAGTCGAGCAGCTGTGACGCTCATTAAGTCCTGACCATATGCCGTACAAGCAACCATGGCTACGACAGGCTCAGACTTGCCCGCGATCCGTCGCTTGAGCATTGCGCCGATTGGCTTCCGCAGAAGTGGTAGAGTGGTGTTGCTGTAGTGACTGAAGAGGAATAGTGTTACGCGCAGCATCAAAAGTTAGGTAAGCTGATGTAATAGTTATGTGCAGCGAATATGCTGTAAGTAATCCTGTTGCTGTGAAGTGTTTTTCGCCGTACATGTTTGCTGTTACGACAATACTTCCACGAATTCAAAATTATTTCCAAAAAGACCTACACTAGGCCTATACATCTTTCCGGACTGGAGTTAGTGGTGAGATTTGTGTGTAGGAAATTCTGAAGTTGAAACTTCCCATTTCGTCAGTTTACGTTGTTAATATCGACGTAGGGAATGTTTGTAAACTGTTCGTAGATTTTGTGAAACATTACTGGAATATTATGTTGGTTCACTAAATCGGAAAGTTATTAACATTGTTTCTCGCCATCTGCGGAACCTGTTGATTCATGGTTTGGTTCTGTATATGTCAGTGATAGAGATTCGTTTTAGTACACTACTGCAAGAAACTACAGCTGATTTCTTCTCAGATATCTGGCAATTACAGTAGTTATTAGATGCAAGCTCATTTTTATCGCTCTGTCTGCAAGTGTTTGCGTTCACTGTATTGTGAACTTTCTTTTGGTGTATTGGCGTAACTATCTCAGGTTTAATACTTAAAACCAGAGAGAGTTTTTTCCTGCGAAACCAAGCGATTTTGTACAAAGACATTTGATTCGCATTTGAAAGGAGCGCTGTTAAAGTTATTCAGACTTCGGTGTTTTCGTACGTAATTAGATTAAGGCAAATGCTTTGGTGGTTCCTTTTCCTTCTACACCTTTGTCCAACCCGTGCTTATACTTCATAGCGATTTTGTACAAAGACATTTGATTCGCATTTGAAAGGAGCGCTGTTAAAGTTATTCAGACTTCGGTGTTTTCGTACGTAATTAGATTAAGGCAAATGCTTTGGTGGTTCCTTTTCCTTCTACACCTTTGTCCAACCCGTGCTTATACTTCATCTTCGGGGGACAAATTCTATAGGCTTCTATTTGCTCATTTTATCTCCGCAAATCATCAGGTGCTTCCCGGATGTTCAGCAACTGTTTTCCTTTCTGAAACTAACCGCAGATAATTGCTGTCAGGAGAGACAATGTCTACTTGCTATTTGTTCTGTGAATGCAGCGTGTTTTGAAGGGTACCACGACTAACTTTGTAAAATGTTGTATTTTAATAATAAAGAGCGCCCATAGAATATTTTTAATATTTTGGAAGAGGAACGACGTCGATTAACTATTCAACTATACATTCGTCAACTACGAAATTTTTCGACTTCTACTGCTGTAATCAAGATACAATATCGTTATGTGCACATAATTTTTGCCGGACCGGGGACTCGAAGCCGGGTATCCCGCTTTTAATCAGTGGCCGCCTTAGCCACTTAGCTACCTGTGTATGCTCCCAAGCCGGACACAAACTTCCATTCGTCACATTTGGCTTTATCCCTGAAATGCAGTTAGAGTTTTGCGATAGGGAGAGACTATTGTGTAGCCATAAAAGAAGTTTCAGTTCCGACTTTATAATGAATATAGCCCTGTTATAAAATACCGACTTTCAAAAAAAATTTTTAAAATAAAATTTCTATTTTATCCTTTCCTCTAATGCCCTAATGGAAGCCGGGGGGGGGGGGGAGCAAAGGGCCTCACCCCCTCCCTCCCTCCCATCCCAATGCAGGGTAGCTCATTATTACCACCTGTGGGTGAAACAACTCTTGTTACTACATGCCTGCTTTATTGTTAAAGCTTTTGGTGTATGACTCGCCTCTGAACTGAACAAAATGTTTCATTCTTTTGTCGGTGGATGAGGAACTGTTGTACCGAATGATGTTGCTCCCGCAGTATAATCGAAAAAGTATTTGCATAAAAATTGAATATCATGTACGCAGCTTCAGTAACATATATTGCTTTTCATCAGGGAAATTATATTCCTATGCGGGCGGTACGATGCAATCAAAATGTTAAGCACCTACTAAGGCAATAGCGGGTCATAGATAAGCTTAGGAACTTGTTTGACACGACGCTCATTTAGAACACATTGTCTAACATAACTTTTCGTTTAGTGAACAGCCTTCGATCGTTAAGCATTTGTTCGCATTATTCGAAGAGTTTGCAGACGAATTTCAACATCTATCTCTCATGATTGAGCATCGACGATTTCTATACAGATAATTACTCTAACAGTCGGTGTTTCAGTTTGCGCAGTAAAACCACCATTCAAACTCAGTTCTTCTCACTTCTGTGGTACGTTTTTCTTCATAATGATAACTCCTTTATCCAGCGTCTGGCTATGCTGGGGGATGTGTGGTGCTTCACCACTACTCACGTCTTTTCGCCATTTTTATTACAAACTGGTATTTATTGGATCAAACCATCCTGCTTTTAACAGTAAACCTCCCTCTTGCTATTCTTCATTCCACTGTGTATTCTTCCATCCTCCATTCTCTTTAGATGTTACGATCTTTTTAATCTTCTAAACATTTTAACTCAGTTTTTCTGTCCCGGTTTCCTTCCTAATATTTATTACGCTGCCTCTCATTTCTTCTAACATTGTTGTAACCTTCTGCTAATTCCAGTCTACATTCTTCCACTCTGCATTATCACACTTCCTACATATTTAATATTATCTACAAATTCAGTATCCTCCACATTAATATTGACTCTTGTCTTCTTTAATCCTCTAACACCATTCTCTCGCTTTTTTTCTTTTCCACGTTGCATTTCATTTTGTTATTCTCAGTGTGTTCTGTTTTACATTCTTAAGCTGGTTCCCCAATACTACAATGTCATCAGCAAATAAGTGTCATCTCTCTTCGTTTGAGCTTCAATCTTTCACGATTTCATCTATGTCATTACCCACCCCAGCTTTGCTTGGTAACAACGAATCTATGCCCAAAAGATGTTTTGTGTGTGTGTCATTTACTGTCAATCTGAGGCTTCCCAAGCTGGCGAATAAGAAAGGCGGAAAAACTATCATTACCGTACCAGTAGTGTTATGCATGGTTTGAGACCCACTGCCGCAATTTTTTTTTTCTTTCATAAGCTCATATGGCAGAATTCTTCTTCGTGCTAGCGCAAAAAGAACACTAAATTTTCTATCTTTCTGTACATTGTTCCAAGAATTTGCAGCGGATTAAGATTGCACGCTACGATTGCTTATCGGAGGTAAGCGGTAATCTGCAGTCTGCATTTCGAAATGCTTCGGTGAACCATCTGTAAGAAATATATTTACATCTCGTGCAGTCACTCTCCAGAAATTTCTGAATCCCATTCGGATAGATCGTATTCATATCTTTATGGCATTTTAGAGTAGCGAAGCGTTCCTCAAGTTAGCAGAAAAATACTAGTAATTTTCAAGAAAGGTTGTCAAACAGGCGAGTAAAACTTTTTTTTGCTGCGCTCCCCTTCCGCAATAATAATAACAACAGAAAGCGGTATTTTCGAAAGATTTAGTTTACATTCTGCTGGAAATATCAGCTCCTTTCAACAAACACACGTTGACAAGTGTTTCTCCGACGATATGACTTTTCTTAGCCTTTGCGATGAGCAATGATAATTCATAGGAAGCTAGGTTCGCTTCTTAGAAGACTGAGGCATGGGTCCGGTACTATCCAACTTCATACGTTTCAAGCTTGTTCATTTTGCAGCCAAAAACTCCTTCGGCTTATCTTCTTAAAAACAATGCGGCTGGGTCTATTGTACTCGTACAGATTGGCTACGATCAGTTACTGCACTTACACCCAGACTGATGATCTAAGACGAAAATGAATCTCAGATTACATAATAGACAGTTAGTCGGAAGTATTATTACATTTGGCTTGATTAAATTAGTTACTTTTGAAAAAAAAAAAAAATAGAAAAAGTAATGTGTTGGTACCACTCACCCGGCCACCGCTCGCTTTATAGGTACACACAGTTTGGGAATCACTGTGTGAAGAGTATTATGATATTTATAGAGATTGAATATCTCCTTTGTACGAATCACGGGTTCCACAAGCGACGATCGTGTGAACTGTTGATCCATGAGACCCAGCAGATGTTTTCCTTGAATTATTATGGGAGGAATTAATCCCGCACTGTCGCCTGAACAGAGAAATCTTCTAAGTATTGCTAGGGAGTGTTGAGGAGAATTGGTGTTCAGTATTACGACCTGGGTCCTAGTAGATTACGTCGGAAGTTCGATGAGGCTGTTCAGTAGAGAAGTTGCAACGCTGGACACTTGGAGCGGGTCGACGCATGCTGCAGGGAACGGCATTTTATTCTCAACACAAATTGAACGTATTATAAATACATGTGGAAAAATCCGTTATTATATCATTGGATGATTACATTATTGCAGCGCAATCGCTGGAAACAGTTACTTTCGTAAAATTTGTGCGAGTTGCGAACCGCGCAATTTGAAACAGCTACAGATGTGGAAAAATATAAAAATTCATTATTTCAGGACCGGTATTTAGTAGGAGACCCAATATTGTCAGTCGATAATAAAAGCTTCAACTGCACGGAAGATAGTAATCTTATTTTAAATCACAGAATGTCGGTGTAGGTATCCCCCAAATGATAAAATTGCTGATATCGTGTCCGTTCTTCTAGCTTGGTGCTTTTTTTTTCTTGTATATGTTAGACTACGAGGCGATACTCTTCCTACTCAGTAGAGGAATTTTCACATAGAAATTAGTAATTATACAATAAAATAAACTAAAATATAATTTCATGTAAAAAAAACTTCCATATTTCACATAATTACGAAACGTATACATGATATATGCAATAAATTCCACTATTGTCAAAATACTTAGCCCATGTGACATAACTTTGCTGCTACAACTGCCCATTTAACAAACCTGTCGATAGGCCAGCGAATTCGACAGATAAATTTGAACGTTATGAGTGGCCTTAAAAGTGACGTTACTCCTACCTACTTTGTGAGACTTCGGTGCTAAAGCTAATGACTCATTTGGATATCTAGCCATGTAACGCACCTCTCGTGCTAATTACTTTTTTTTTTATTTCGCCTCGCGAATGTACAATTTTTTATGACTAGCATTTCCCTAAAAGCTATGTAAGACTGTAGAACGGCTTAATATATATGGCGCGAAAAATGGCAAATGATCTTGAGAGTCGGGGCGGAGTGGCCGAGCGCATTGAGGCGCTCTGCTCCGATGCGCGAGGCCGTTTCCCGTCGGGGGTTCGAATCCTCCCTCGGGCATGGATGTTTAGTGCTGTCTTTTGTATAATTTAGTTTATTAGTAGTTCGTAAGTTTAGGTACTGATGACCCCCCAGTTAAGCCCTGTAAGCTTAGACATTTTGACATTCTGGATCCTAAGTAATGAAAAGAGACTTCTCCACATTAGTACCCTAAAATTCGCTGAACTTGGTTCATAGAATCAGAAGTTCGTTAAATCAACTAAATAACTAGAAATTAGTTACGACCGACTTAAATTTGAAACAACGCTTAGACAACATTGCGGGGGCAAGCGAACAGACTGCATTTTATTGACAAAATACTTAAAAGATGTAACAGAATTACTAGAGAGAGACTGGATATATTACGCATGTTCGTCCTCTTTTGAGTACTTCTGCTCTGTATGAAATCCTTATCAGGTGCGATTGACGCAGGACATTGAAAGAGTACAAGGAAGTGCCGCTCGTTTTGTGTTATCATGATAGGGGGGGGGGGGGGGAGGGAGAGTTTTCACGGAAATGGTACAGAAGTTGGAATGGCAGTCATTACAATGACGACTTCTTCGTTGCGGCGAGATTAAGAAATTTCGATCGCCTTCTCCCCCGAAGAGAAAATACATTGACTCCCACCTGCATAGGGAGGAATGATCATAAAAACAAGAGACCAGTGCTCGAATAGAGATTTTTAGGTGTTCTTTCTTTCCTTCACACACACATACACTAACGCGCGCGGGCCCGAGGGAGGACTCGAACCTCCGTCGCCCAGTCCGTAGCACGCGGCCACTCCGTGCAATTTATTCCCACGTGTCATTCGAAAACTGTATGGCAGATAAAAATTTTGAAAGTGGTTTGATGAACCGCCTTCTAGGCACTTGTGATACGCTGCGTTACGATGTAGATGTAGTCAGATTTCTCGAAAAGTTTTTTTTTTTTTTTTTTTTTTTTTTTTTTTTTTTTTTTCTAATCTGAAATGGGACTCATCTGTGCTATAAATATTTGTTCGTTATGATCATGTTTATCTTCAACGCCATTTACTGAATGTGTCGATCGAACGTTGAAATTACCAGTCGGAAGGAAGCATGAGACGAACAAACTGTAGCGAAGTCCCTCGTGTATATACTTTCCCACAGCAGGGAAGGCGTGAGTGTCTTTAGTGTCTCCATTGTTATGACGTTTATAGTATGTTTATAATTAAGTGGACTTGTATCTGGGATGTAGGGCCTATATGAGATGATGAGACATGGTCTAGAAGACCAACCACGAAAGACGGTGTCCAGATACCTGTGTAGTACCGGTAGTTATATTTCATTTGGCAAATTTTATAAATTTGTCGCGTAGGGTAAGTTCCGAACTGCCAGGCACTTAAATGTGATTTGCAGAGTATCCCATGTAGATGTAGAAGCAGTAGACAAATTCTTTGCTGGAATTTAAAGGGTGTTTAAGTACTTTGCCAAACGAGATAAATTGTCCGATGGCCTCGGTCTGAAGCAGTGCTTTTGCTTATTCGGGTGTTTAAGGGGGACAAAACTACAATGGTCATCAGTCATTTACAACTTGTCATAGACATCCTGTTGTTTTCCCTGTTTACATTGCAATTGATATGAGAGTGTAGTCTGGATAGGTCAGTCCATTCCCACGGATACCAGAAGAGGCGGCTTCTAAATGGATCAGACCACATGAATAGAAATCAGTGCTGCCAGGTCCGCATTCCCCCCCCCCCCCCCCCATAAGATGAAGCTTAAAAATTTCGGAAGATGGAATAAACGATCGGAGGGTATATCTGAGTTCAGTCATTTATTTCAGAACTAACAGTGAAAACAAGATACCCTCGTAATCAACATATGGCGTTGCATATTGCGTCTTCTTGACTCAGCACAGCGCTTTTCGTGGTTTTGCCAGTCCATTCGCTAAACAGTACTGTGGTAGTACAGTGATAATGACTTCATTTCAGTGGCCTTAGGGATGGAGGGTCTATGGAGCTGCAGCCTCTCCCCAAGGTTTAACTTCCTTCAAATTCCCCCGTCTTTTTCATTTAAAGAGAGAGGTCGTCTTAATCTACTGTTATACGAAATCAATTTTCAATACTCCCCCCCCCCTTTTTTTTTAATGAAAGTCATATGCTGTTTGGTGCGCAAGACATTCAGGTCACCAGCTCCGGATCAAGATCGTGCTTTCGCTACTAGATTGAACTGATACGGCACGTGTTATGTAGTAGCAGATACTATCGACGTGGGAAGTTTGGAAGGTTTCGGCAGATTCACTAGAAATTTCAGAAAGGTTTACTGGAAATATCTCATTTTCTGGAAAAATTAATACAATCGGATGATCTTCCGGAGGACCAGGCAACACTGATAAAATAAACGAACTACCTTTGGTTTTATGAGATAATGTACACAGCTTGTCAACCAACCAACTGCTCCTGACAGCCTAATTTTTGGAAGTGTAATTGTAAGCTGCAAACATTTAGAGGATGGGACATTTCCATATTGTCTGAGAATCTGTAGGTTTAGTCGTTTAGAATCATATCCGAAATTAAACACCCCGCACGGAGTTCTCGAGATAACCGGGCAGGAGAAAGGTAGTTGGAGAGAGAGCGCGCGCCTCATAATGTCTCAGCTGTGGCAACAGCGTGGGAAGTGCGTACAGAATCCCACGTGAAGCCACTGAACTTACTGACCTTGACTTAAATGCAGTGGGTTCTCCGCGGCAGTGAGTCACAGACAAGTTCCGTGAAAGACGGTGCCGAGATATCAGGTCGTAAAATTCAATGCCTATGTGACGGGAAATCACACGGGATGAGGAAATGCCGCACCGCAAGACGGCGAGCTTTCGTCGTTGCGTCATCCATGCCTCTTTATTGCTGCGCTTATCAAAACGTTCGGCATGAAATATTTGTCGAAATCCCAACTTACAGATAGTTGATTGACGTTCTCAGGTTTCCAACGTCATTGCGCCAGTATTTTACTCAGTACAAGTTGGCATTTGCTCTCACATTCGGGAGGATGACGGTTCAATTTAGGTTTTCGTTATATTTTTTTACTCATTCCAGGCAAATGCAGATGTGGTTTCTTTGAAAGGGGACGTATGATTTCCTTTGCCATCGTTGGTACAGTTCTAGCTCGTTGCCCATCGCTAATGATTGCGATACGCCATATAGGAGCATAAAGTAGACAAGAATGTGGCGCAGATGAAAAATTAGAACAGCTAAGAGGGAAGGCGATGAATACTATACACTCAGCTTCAGAAATAAGAGTAAAGCTCCGTGGAATGCATTAAAACAGAAATAAGCTAAGAAAATAAAACTCAAAAGCATCCCTATCTAACTAAAACACTGCACCAGTTCTGGCACAAAAATAATAATAATAATAATAATAACAACAATAATAATCTCGGACAATTGTAATAAAACTGAGCCACCTGTTGATTTTTACCGGTCTCACATGTCTTAAGATGAGTTTGTGATATAACTGCCAAACTTAGCGCCTCAAAATTATGTTTTCCATTGGTTCACAAATTATATAGTGGAGAATATGAAGAAAAAAAAAAATACATATTACTGTTGCTAACTAAAATCGCCAACCAGTTCATGAGGGAAGCCATCCAGATTGCATGTATTTTCTTACTCTCAAAAGAATCATATCTTTGTATTAATGGTCCCTGTTGCTTTGATGGTGTAAAGGTGGTCTGAAACCAAATTGAGAGCAACTAGTAGGTTATTTTGCTCGTTTTTGTTATTTTTATATACATGCAATGAACTGCCATGAAACAAAGGGGTTGCGTTAGCTCTAGGACACAAGTTACTAAAGTGACACCCATCTTAAAAACTTCCAAACTGAGTCATATGACATTGTTATAGGCTAATTGTTGTTACCTCCCAGGTTTCTTCAGCAACAAATGGCTTTTCCCTCATTTCCAAATAACATAATATATAGTGAATTGGGTGCTAAATTCTATGGATAAGTCTCTGCACCAGACTTTCAAAGTGGGGTCCTGATACCCCAGGGGGTTGGGTAGTTCCACAAAGGGTGTAGAATGTAAAAGAAATTGTTAAATTTGTTAGAGACCTGTTGCTAGTCTGTGAATCAACATATACAGATTATTAGTCAATATTATGAGAATTTCAGTAGATACAAAACAGTCTTCCAAAACTCAGTTTGTTCTACACCATCATGCATTTAAAAGTACACAATTGAGGCTATACAAAAATTCCATTGACAGCTAAAGGGGCATTTAATAACAAAAATGAGAGACATTGTAGTGCAAGTGAAAGAGTTTGATGGGACCTTTCCAAACACTATGTAAACCAGTACAACTTGGTTAGAAATCTTTTCACACTTTCCAATGCTCATGAAAATAACTGGTTAAAGTGGATGAACAGGCAGTATTGAAGTATAATCCTAGTTTAAAACTGCAGTAAAAAGTGTTATTCATAAATACAGATAAAAAAGTACTGAACATGTAAAATCCTGACCCAATGTAAGAGAGGGCCTAATGGCCCTAATAAGATCAGGTTGAAAAAGGTTGAATTCCAACCTCGACTTCCCATTGTTAGGTCATATGTTATTGTCAATAACTTTGTCATAACTTTCAATTTTGAAAATTCTGCTACTAACAGACCCTCTGCCAGGCACTCAAGGTGTTTTTACAGAGTAACCATGTAAATTAATAGTAACATGTGTTATTAACTTCACTTTGAAGAAAATAATCTGTTAATTACATAAAATTATCACATCTGTTTGAAGAGGTAATAGAGATGAAAATCATAAGGAGATAACATAATTTATGTAACTCTTTTCACTAGTAAACTAACTTTTTTTTTTACTTTGCTTGAAACAAAATTAGTAGTTATTTAACAAATATTACCATATGTACTATATGAAAAGAATGAAGTTTAATTTTGTTGCAGTTTGGGGAAACATGGATTCCATCAAATTCTTACCATTGCTGGTCTTGGTGACACTACCAGTAAGTAGATGTATCACTTTTAATTATCTATAACACTACATTTTCCAGACTTTTTCTGGCAATAATTAATTTAATGCTGTAAGAGAATTTGTTACACTGATCAAAGTATGCCTTAACTAACATTACCTGAAACATCTTGGGAGATGAGAACTGTCCGCCAAATCGAGACTTGAAATCTGGACATTTGCCTTTTGCAGGCAGTTCCTGTACAAAATGACCTACCCCTGTGAGAGTCAAAGCTTTACTTCTGTCATTCTCATCTCCTGTGTTCACAAATTTCACACTTAGTCTTGGTCTGACGATCATTTAAATCTTCCAGCAGGTTTTATGTCATTACACTCTGCTGCAGAGTGAAAATTTAATTCTCTAATAATACCACTTGTCTGCTGTTGGACACGGCTCTGTCATTGTGAGTGTATGTCCATCCAAGTTTGTATGTCCTGCTATTTCTACATGATGATCTGATTGTAATCATTTCCACTTGCAAAGGCCAGTCTTTATAATTAAGTGGTTTACTATACATACAGTTGAAACTGCTTATACCAACATGAAAAGTAATAGTTTAGTTGTTATGGCAAATAGTCACACAGGTGTCTTTTAAATCTGCGGGCCAAAATGTAAACACCTATAATAATGGAAGCAAGAAGGAAATAGCTCAATGGATATGATCTTGGATAATGAAAGAAAATGTTAGCATATTTAAAGTTCACTCTACAGTTATGTAGAATATAATACTAATGAATGCACAAATTTCTTCCAGTTACTGGGCCATATTAAAATTTTTAATTCACAGTACCAAAATGAAAAGATAGTGTTAAATCCATAAATACTTTACGTTATCGAAACAACTTTAGTTTGTATTGACTTGTTAAGTAATGAAAAATCAAAGTACCGATAGCAACACTGTGACAGCAAAGTTTAGTGAAAAACAGACAACAATGCAGCAGCAACTCCAGCTGTTAGAATGCCTCACAGCTGGCAATGAAAATATGAAAATCAGTATGGCATAAAGCTAAAAAAAAAAAAAAAAAAAATGGAAATTAGCATTGCATTGTTATTACTATTCTCCAGATACTTAACAAAAATTTGGATATCTGGATGCTGATAATGTTACTCTGAAAAAGTAAGGAAAAATATATATTTTATTCTATATATTGCAACAAGTGATACCACACTGAGCAACTTTTAAATTGTGGTGTTTGCATAGAATTTAGAGAAGCTTATTCAATTTCGCTGTTATAACCAATGTCATCAAGTTGTGTTGCTATAAACAGTATCAACTGTACTACTTATGTTGCTGAAGTTGGAAAGTTTTATTTTGCAAATATAGTACTTTGAATTCTCAGTGGCAACCCCAACAATTTTTTTTATTAATTTAAGTAATATAATGAGAATAGGTTGCAACTCACCCCATAAAGAAGAAACTTAAAACTTTCAGCCACAGCCCTCAAGAGAGTGTGTGTGTGTGTGTGTGTGTGTGTGTGTGTGTGTGTGTGTGAGAGAGAGAGAGAGAGAGAGAGAGAGAGAGAGAGAGAGAGAGAGAGAGAGAGAGAGAGAGAGAGAAGACCCCCCACACACCCATTCATACAATCACATGGGTTCAGTTATCTTCTTTATTGTGAGTTGTAACCTGTCCTCATTATGTTATTCGTACTCCAATCTAGATTTCCATTGTTGGATTTTATTCGTATAACCATGTTTGTTTTTAGCTAACATATAGATAAAATAACGGATAGATTCTTGAAATATCAAATTGAGGAGCATTGTTTCAAATCTTATTATGTCCACGAGTGGTAAAATTGAGTTTGATACATTTTTATATAGTTTGTAGTGTCCTAAATGTGCATTTTTATTAAGGCACCACACTTCATTTAAATTGTAATAATCTTCTGAAGTTTGAAGAAGAATTATATTGTTATTACTTGTTATTTTGGAATCAGCTAGTTCATTTCCAATTCAGGGTGAATTCTTAAATTTACGTTAGGACTTAGGAATTTTGAAAAAGTTGCAGTTTGTGAGTAAGTAGAATAATTCAGCAATTGTTACTAAATAACTTCATAGAGGTGAATATCCCATTTCCAGACATTTATTATATAGTTCCTTGCAGACTAACACATTTATTAGCAACTTAATAAAGAATAATAATGTTCAAAGCACAAACTTCAACACACAGAATATTTATTTCGGTGCTTCTCATTCTTCTTTGAACCAGAGCTTCTTTGATTTCTGTGCATACTAAGTTACTGTTCATCTAACTGGAACCTGCACAGAGTTCCCTCGGCAATTTCTGGTCTCACATTGTTGGCAGCACCCACGTGAGCTCGTTCAACGGTAGTTAGTCACACGGACGGTGCTAGAGTCTGACTTGTGCAAAGCTAAAAAATTATAGTGGCCATTTTGCATCCTGCCCTCTGTTGGTAACAACATAAAATGAAGTAGAAATGTTCTCTCCATTGTGCTGCCATGTAGTGAGTGGAGTTTTAACTATTTATATACTAGAAAATGGCTTTGTATTTCTCCCTCTGTCGAGTCCTACACAGCTTCTGTGTGCTACCTGCATTGCTCGCACTCTGCATATTCTCGATATGGCAAACTTACATGAGAACGATGTTTTCCAAGCCCTGGAAGAGAAAATAGATGAGTATGATTCAGAAGGAAAAGGTGATTATCTGTAAGTATCCTATGTACAATTTTTTGTGTGGAAAAAACAGGCTTTATTTAAAAAAAATATTGTGTATCTGCTGATTTTAAAATTTAATAATCATTGTTTCAAATGGGACAGCCAACTCGATAACTCAATTATTGCATTCATTCTTAGAAAGCTTTAATTTTTGAAAAACTTGTTAAAATAGCAGTCCAGCTGTCCCATCTAGGGTCACTTATGTCAGTCTTGAATGTGTTAATATTCCCAAAAATGTAACTATTTCACTGTCTTGAGTTGAGCTGAAGGGGTGTAGTGAACCATGTTACACTAAAAGTTTCCATAGTGATCTTTCATGCTATGAAGTCAGAATGTAACAAATCAGATTTGCAGACAGTGTAAATAGTGTCTGAAAACAAGTTGTTGTTTCAAATTGGATTGAGTCCTCTGTAGTGTGTGTTTCAAATAATATAGTGTCTAATACTAATTTTACAATCAGTAATTGCACCATACAGAAGAATGAATGTGAGAAAGAAGACTGTTATGAATAATGTAGTACATAAGTTTTGGAGATGACTGGACAAGTATATGAGAGATAAATTTCTAAAATTTCTACGCTAACCTCCTTGATGCAGTTGCCATGGAAAGTGTAAATGAGGAAGAACTTTGTACATCAGCTTGCGTTTGCCTGGATGCAGGAGAAGCATTGTACCAAATTTGAAGCAAAACCAACAATATAGTCTTTCTGCAGATTCCTCAAATCAAAATTTGTACCTTAAGGAATAAGATTTTGAGTTAACAATTTTGTTTAATAATAACACAAACATAATTTGGAAATGGAGTATCAATGCAGTATTATAGTATAAAGACATTGTGAATTCAGTATAAAACCATTAACATGAATCACATTAATGTGTAATAAAATGGTTTCCAGAGCAAATTGGCAGCAAAAAGGAGGTTAAATAATATGCTGTACAACATGTTCATATTTATTAATTGGTGTGTGTGTGTGGTGTGTGTGTGTGTGTGTGTGTGTGTGTGTGAACACTTTAATTTTGTATCAAGATTTACTGTTCTATGACAACAAAAGTAAATGCTTAATTACATAGTTATCTCATTAAAAGTTTATTTGTATTTCTAACATATTATTGAGTCAAAAAATAGTAAGTCAAACACACTTTCCTTACATAAGACGTATATAAGTAGTGTGTTGTTTCGGACATATCCGAAAGAACAAACGTCACTTTCGATCCTGCAGTTATTATCTATTCCTATTCATGGAATGTATGTCTACCCAGCTAGGATCCGAACCCGCATCGCCTGCTTTCTAATCAGTAAGGACAGTTTACAACTCACCGCAAAGTCGTGGTGATGAGCTGCGACAAACACATACAAAAGACACACACATACAACACTTTCAGCTATCTGCCATGGCCTCTTCAGAAACGCCATCACACAGGCACACAACACAGTCGCACAACTGACATCTCTGGCTGCCGCACTTCGAATTCGAAGTGCGACAGCTGGAGGTGATGGTTGTATGACTGTGTTGTGTGCCTATGTGATTGTGTGAGTGTTCTATTTTCTGAAGAAGGCCATGACCGATAGCTGAAAGTGTTGTATGTGTGTGTCTTTTGTGTGTGCTTGTCGCAGCTCGTCACCATGTCTTTATGGTGAGTTGTAAACTGTCCTTACTATATTATTAATTCTGTGAATATGAATAGATAATAACTGCAGGATCAAAAGTGACGTCTATTCTTTTGGACATGTCAGACAGAACAGACACCACATATATATAACTAATATACATGCCAATGACAGACAATGATCCTTTATTCAATGCTAAGGCACTCCTAGGCCCTTACTTTTACGGGAATTCGTTTGCAATAACTAAGAATTTGAGTTCTATTGGGCAGGGGTAAAGTTGAGTATTTATGTCTGATGGGAGGCGTACTTGAGTAATTCCGTGCAGGTGTGGTGATCGCTGTCCCCCAGTGGTGTAGAGGACAGCACAAATGCCTAGATAGCAGGAGACTCGGGTTCGAGTCCTGTCTGGGTTCACATTTTCAGCTTTACCCATTCACAGTTAATGTCAGACAATCTGAGTGACATTTTCCATACATTTGAAGAGCACAATAGGAAATTGATATTATTTTTTCATATTTACTAGAAATACACCTCAAACTAAACTACTTCACATTTTAAAATTAGTGAAAAATTTCTCAGGTTATGAGTAATTTTATTTCTCCTGTAATTTTTTGTTGTTGACATAATGATTTGAAACAATGCTCCTTGTATATTCTTGAAACTGTAAATTCTCATTAGTAATGCACCACAGTTTGCATTTTGATTGAGTTGTGCTCTTTCCATGTCCCAAATAAGTTACCATATTTCATTTTATAGTTCTGTTGTGTATTTGCAGGTCCTTTTGTCTGTTAGGATTTATAGCTCAAACAGCTCAGTATATTGATACTTTGCATTTTACTAATGCAATATTTTAACTCCAAGTAAATCTGTGAAATAAATTTTTCCCTAAGAGAAATTTCACATTGCATCTCTCCCCCTTTTGTTTGTGCCAAATTTACTGTTCTTTCCTCACCCATTCCTTCAAATGTTTTGCTGTTAGTTTTCTGTTCCATAAAATATGTGTAATCCATCAAAGATTTTAACTAGTGTCTATTAAAACACTTCACTCAGACAAAACACTGAGGAATGTTGTCATTGTACTTTAAAATTTCATTACTCTGTTATTTACGTATTTTTAGCTCCTTTTCAGATTTGTTGGGAGTCACAGGTAGCACAAAAACGCTACAACAAAAATGTTAAGAGGTGAGAAGTCATATTGATATACAATAAATAAATAAAAAATAATACTAAGAAATACATATTACCTTATGTTACCACACACATTCACTGTTTTGTCAGTATTAGATTCTAGTTTAACAATCTTGATTGGTTTACACACATCTTGTTTCATTCTGTGAATTCAAATTTGTCTTTTAAAGTTTTGACGTCCTGTCTTCCACTTAGATAATTGTGTGTGTGCTGATTCTAAACTAGTTATTTGATCTAACTGTAGGCCAATTTAATACTTTCTATAAAAATTAATGACTTCCTTTTTTAGTTGTTCTTAAACATCTAACCATTAATAAACTATTATCCATGTCACAATTCGTGTTTCTAAAGGGTTCTGATATTGAGAAGGCTATCTACACATTCAGTGAGAATGTACTTAATTCATTTGACAATAAACTACATGGCACTGGTATATTTTGTAACCTGTCAAAGGCATTTGACTGTGTAAATCACAATATACTTTTGAGCAAATTAGAATATTATGGTGTAACAGGAAGTGCTGCAGAATCATCTATCTCTAATAGGAAACAAACGGTGTCAATGGGAAAGAGAGGTGTACTGAATTAAAATTGGGAACTAATGTGTTGGGTTCCCTAAGGCTCTATCTTAGGCCCCCCTGCTTTTTCCTGTACATATAAATGACCTTTCATCATCAACATTATCGGATGCCAAGTTTGTTTTATTTGCAGATGACACAAATATTGCAATAAATAGTAAATCAAATATAGCCTTAGACAGATCGGCTAATGAAATTTTCATGGACATCAATAAATGGTTCTTAGCCAATTCTGTCACTAAACCTTGAAAAAAAAAAAAAACACACTATATGCAGTTTACGACTCATAAAAGGTTTCCTGCCAGTATATGCCTAGAGTATGACTACAAGGAAATAGAAATTGAAAGTGTCACATTCTTAGGATTACAGCTGGATAATAAATTTAAATGGGAGGGGCATACCACAGAACTGCTGAAGCGCCTAAAAAGTCCCAGTTTGCTATGCGAATGTTGTCAGATATAGGAGATATAAAAATAAAAAAGCTAGCATATTATGCATACTTTCACTCCATGTCATACAGGATTATTTTCTGGGGCAGCTCATCAGGTCAAGCAAAAGTTTTCAGAGCACAATAATGTGTGTTTTGGATAATTTGTGGTGTCAACTCAAGATCATCATGTAGAGGGCTATTTAAGGAACTGGGTATAGTTACTGCTGCTTCCCAATAGATTTATTCTCTAATGAAATTTGGTGTTAAAACTAAAGCTCTCGATTCGGAATGTATGTCTGTGAAATGTGCCTGTGTGAAGTGTTTATCTATCTCTCGTAAAAGCTGGTGGCCAAGAACTAAAAGTTATCTATGCTTGTTTTTTTCATGATCCTGTCATGGCTTGACAAATGTCTATTTGGTAAGTTGCAAACTAGCCTCCTTATCAGAATGAAACTTCACTCTGCAGCGGAGTGTGCGCTGATATGAAATTTCCTGGCAGATTAAAATTGTGTGCCGGAACCGGGACTCGAACCTGGGACCTTTGCCTTTCGCGGGCAAGTCACTACCGACTGTGCTATCCCGACACGACTCACGATGCCGCCTCACAACTTTACTTCCGCCACAGCACAGTCGGTAGTGCGCTTGCCCGCGAAAGGCAAAGGTCCCAGGTTCGAGTCCTGGTTCCGGCACACAATTTTAATCTGCTAGGAAGTTTCTTAGCCTCCTTATGTTGTGCAATTAAAACCTAAACTTTATATTGTAAGATTACATGAATATCAGGATTGTTCCTTGAGAATAAGTGTAGTCTGCCATCCTTGATTATTCTGATCTGTTTTGCCGACTGTATGGGTAGTACCATAAATGCTATTCTTTCCTTTCCTTTTCTTTAACAATAAATTATATCTTGATGCCAGGGTCATAAAACAGCTAACTGAATGTACTTTCAAGTAAGTGGCATTTGTAAATCATAGCAAATTTGAATTGCCTGTGATGTTTGCGATTTTCATCATAGGTTTCATAAAACAGTTACTACCTGTGCTCATATTCTTATTATCCACTAATCACATTTAATATAAATCCTACTCACTGACTTTGTCAGTTTTCTGCATAGATAAGCTATGCTACCTTTGTAAGTAACTGAAACATGTCATGCCTTGTCTGCACTTTAGATTAAATTATCTCATCATAGTATTACTAATAGATATTGAATTCATATCTTGTGAGTCACCCACATGTGAAGTTATCAAGGCTAAATTGTTTATTATTTTATTATCTAATAATGAGATCTTAAATGTCTTATGTGCATTGGTGGAGGGGGGGGGGGGAGTGCACAATTCATTATACCTGGAAATCATTTATGCTTTAAATAAATTTTCATTTATTGTCAGTCTCAGTTCCAAACAATTTTTGTTCCATAACATGATTTGGCAATTAAACCATCTTCAGATCGAAAACAAAACTATGTACAAAAATATGTACTTACCAGGAACAGTACGTAGATTTTAGAATGAATAAAATTGACTATTAAGTTGAATTGTACATATATGTAGAGGTTCATCTAGCAGTGGCATATCTCAGCTAGTACACATTTGTATTTTATTACCTAAAGGGGTTTTCTGTTGTTTACTTAATTTTAACAGCTACTGCAGAAGATGGGCCCATAACCAAACATAGTATTTATATTTTTGTGTGTTTTAGATAGGAAGATGCAGGTGATTAGAACTCTCTCTCGAAAAAGAAAAAGAAGAGGGGGAAAAAAAAATAAGAAAAAGAAAAAGATCTCCAAAAAGGAAAATAGTTTTAAATAGTACAGTTACTGAATCTTTTGTGTCAATTAGTAGACTATAGTGGACATGTGTGTCTGTTGTACTATAGTGGACATATTTGAACTGAGTTTTGAACCTGAATTGTAGTTGGAAAACAAAGCTCTAATTGATTTAATTCATGAGTGAACAGTTGGATGCCATTAATGGGCACAATATCCCAGCAAATGGAAATGTTGCCATCAGGTGCACTGATGAACTGAAACCCAAGGATCTGTCACTTGGCCATTATCTCCTTCCCCCCCTCCCCTCCAACCCCCATCTTTCTCACCAGATGCCCCAAATCTGATCCACGTCCAGGCATAACTTTTCCCACCACCAAATTAGATACCTGTTTTGGTTTGGTCATGGCCCATTCAGTTTACTTCTGACAATGTTCAGTTACTGTGGGCTTGTTAGGCTGCTTTAGTCTGGTGTGACATAGATGTTCTTGGCAAAGATGGAGGAAATATTCCAGATTTTGAATTAAGAGCAGCTGCTAACATGAATAACATAAAAGTAGATATTCTGAGTGAAGGTCGTGAGGGGAGTATATATGAGAGAGAGAGAGAGAGAGAGAGAGAGAGAGAGAGAGAGAGAGAGAGAGAGAGAGAGAGAGGTGGGGGCAGGGGAGGATGGCAATTGTTACTAATGATATGTAGGATTGATAATTTCGTTAGTTAGGAGGGGGATTGGGTGCAACTTTTAGCCATGGGGTGTAGGGCTATATAATTTAATCCTAAGATAAATTGTCATCACTACACCCCGTATCTAAGTACCCCCCCCCTTCTCTTCCTCATTATCCTATAGATGTTTCCAGTTTGTCCATCTTCCAGCTCTGTGCCACCTACATTTTTATTTTTATTTAGGACGTTTACTCTATGCTACATAGTGCAGAACATCGTCCCTGCACCTTTGCCCTGCATATTTACCCCTCAACTTCCCTCCCTTCTCACCCACTTGACAAGATGATAGTTTCACTGTAGTGGTCAGAGATGGTGATTGTGTGTTTGAGTTGTGAGAGATTGTGTAAATGTATGTGTACCATTCTCAGATGAAAATTAAGATGTGTGAATGTGTTTGTTTATTCTATGTACCTGTATGCAACTCTGTGAAAGTTTTACAGTAAGTCACTTCCTTATATTCTTTACTCACATGAAGTGATGGATCCTTTTGATAAGGGATTCAAATTGATTTCATGTTTCTAGTTTTTTACATGCTCAAACAGTGTGATTTTGGATTATTGCCTCAGATATGTAATTGGATTTGATGTTCCCTGTCAGAGAGTATGCAGTTGGCAATAATTGATGGAAGGGCATTGACCAAAACAAAGTCCTCCACTGTTCCTTTATAAATGAGCCGAGAGAAAATCTGTGCAGTCCTCTTACACTGTTTGCAGATGATGCTGTCATTTATGGTCTAATAAAATCCTCTGGAGATATATACCAACTGCAGAACAATTACATAAGATATTGCCTTGGAGATAATTGGCAGTTGACCCTAAATAATGAAAAGTGTGAAGTCACCAACATGAGTACTAAAAGGAATCTGTTAAACTTAATTTAAAGACTAAATAAATCCAATATGAAGGTCTTAAATTCAACTAAAATACTTAAGAATTACTTTTGCAACAGACTTAAATTGGAAAGAACACAATGAAAGTGTCATGGAGAAAGCAATCAAATACTGTGTTTTATTGGCAAACACTTAGAATATCCATCTGAAATACTAAAGAGACTGCCTTCATTACACTATTTTGCCCTCTTTTGGATTATTGGTGCACAATGTGCAGTCCTTATGAGATAGGATTGACGGATGAGCATGTTATCTGGAAATGCAGTCATCTACATCACTAAGTCCACTCTGACTGCAACAAGCTTTTATTTAAAAATCACAACTGGTTTCACATCTTATAGATGCATCATCAAGTGCTTAAATAAAAAAAAATGCCTGCCTTTGAGCCAGTCCCCAGTGTTCACATTGGAAGTTTAAAATACTGAATGCTACCTAACATTTACATTCTTGTAAGAAACAATTAAAACAGTGAGCACTGTTGTGGTAGACATAATTAAAAATATAATGGTGGTGGTGGCGAGCAGGCAAAACTGTGCCACCTGTAAGCGGTTGTCATGTGGCACTGTATGAAAAATGTAAGGACCTGATGATGCATTTACGATGTGAAACTAGTCGTGCTTCTTCAATAATAGCTTATTGCAGTCAGAGTAGACATAATCTGACATAGACAGATGAGTACATAGAAGCAAAGAAGGGCAGCTTTTTGTGTATTATTGTAGTATTGGGGGGGGGGGGGGGGGGAGGAGGAAAGAGTGTCTTAAAAATTGTACAGGACTTGAGGTAGGAATCATTACATTAGCTGTTTTCATTGTATCAAGGTATATTTAAAAAAAATCAGACTGAAATACAAAAATATACTGCACATACTATTGATTCCCACCCTTATAGGGAGAAATCATCTTCAAAAGAAAATTGGATTTATATCTAAGCTATTGGTGTTTGCTGTCAAATTTGATGGGATGACCTCACTGAACTGTTAGTTCATTCTCTGCCCTGCTTTCCTATTTTTAACAAGTCCTATACCTTATATCCTCTTTCAGTGTTGTTACTACCCAATATTTGTTTGACCAGAAATCCTTATCTTCTTACCATATGACTTGACTGACTCCCACCATGTCTTTGCATTTTCCTTTTCAGATTTTCTAACTTCTTACTATGTTCAATCTTCTGACATTCCATGCCCTGACTCATAAAATGTTATTGGTGGTTATTTTCATTGTGCCTGCCCCTACTGTATATCCAAATAGGGGACTATTCTAGAATATTTTGCCAATGTCGAGATCAGCTTGACTTGTTTTACAATTACTGGCCACATTTCTTCTGGGTACACATTGTGTGTGTCTTCAGTGCAATGGTTTGTGTTGCCTTCTGCAGCCCCATGCTGTTTATAATTGCTGATTTTTCTGACATTTTGGGACAGTTTCCCATCTTATGGGCAAAAGAGTGTCCTGAACCTTTGTCTAATCCTTTGCCCTCTTAGATGAGTGTAACCACATCATAAGAAATAATTTTGGATGTTAACTAATTCTGTTTCTTCAGAAATGCTTTTCTTCCTGTGGCCATTCTGAGTTTTATATATTCTTTAATTTATTCATCAGAAGTTATCTTCATACCCAATTACCATAAATTGTTGTTGTGGTATTCAGTCCGCAGACTGGTTTGATGCAGCTCTCCATGCTACACTGTCCTGTGCAAGTCTCTTCATCTGAGAATACGTTCGGCAACCTACATCCTTTTGAATCTGCTTACTATATTCATCCCTCAGTCTCCCTCTATGATTTTTACCCCACACGCTTCCTTCTAATGCTAAGTTGACAATTCCTTGATGTCTCAGAATGTGTCCAACCAATCTATCCCTTCGCTTAGTCAGGATATACCAGAAACTCCTTTTCTCCCTGATTCGGTTAAGCACCTCCTTATTAGTTACATGATCTACCCATCTAATTTTCATCATTTGTCTATAGCACATCATTTGAAAAGCTTCTATCATCTTTTTATCTGAACTCCTTATCGTCCACGTTTCACTCCCATACAATGCTACACTCCAGACAAATGCTTTCAGAAAGGACTTCCTAACATTTAAATCAATATTTTAACAAGTTTCACTCCTTTAGAAACTCTTTTCTTTCCATAGCCATTCTGCATTTATATGGGCGAAGTGCGGCAGTCGGAGGTGATGGTTGTATGACTGTGTTGTGTGCCTGTGTGATTGCGTGAGTGCTCTATTTTCTGAAGAAGGTCATGGCCGATAGCCGAATGTGTTATATGTGTGTGTCTTTTGTATGTGCCTGTCGCAGCTCGTCGCCACGTCTTTGCGGTGAGTTGTAAACTGTCCTCACTATATTATTAATTCCAACCTGGACTTTCCATTATGAAATTGATCTGTGGTTTTTTAAATAAAACATTAACGGCCAATGCTGCGAAATACATCTGGTGTGTTCATTCTTCTTGAAGTCGGAGGGTTTTTCCCCCCGTCTCGTACATCTTGCATACCAGGTGATAAAATTTTTACATTGACTGGCTCTCCTAACATCAGCAGTTCAGACAGAATGTTATCTACTTAAAGGGCCTTTTTTAGACTCAAATTCTTCAGCACTCTGTCAGTCTTCTTTCAGCATCACATCTCCTAACTCATCTTCCTCCACTTCATCTTCCATTTCTAGAATACTGCCTTCAAGTTTATTTCCTTTGGATAGGCGCTTTATATATTCCTTCCACAGTTCAGCTTTCCTGTCGTTGCTTAGTACTGGTTTTCTGTCTGAGTTCTTGATATTCATACTGCTGCTTTTCTTGTCTACAAATATCTCCTTTATTTCAATCTCATTTTTCAGATGTTTGTACTCCCTTTTTCCTGTTTCACTTGCTGAATTTTTATGTTTTCTCCTGTCATCAATTAAGTCCAGTACATCCCATTAGAAGCTTTTCTAATTGTAAGTTATCATATCTCGCTATAGCGCAAGAGTAGCAAACAAAATCTGTGTAGACTGAACACCAGCAAAGAATTTGTATCCCTCGACAATAGTGTGAAATGTCGTTAAGGATAGTGTGATCGTCAATCAAATGCACAATCGCCTTGAACGATCGGAAGTATATCACATTAAGTGCTGAATGTCAAGTGTGCATTCGGAAGAGATGGTCTTCACTGTGTACTCCATAGCATCAATATGAGAACAGTCATTTTAGATCGCAGGTCTGGCATTCCACAGGGAAGCGTTATAGGTCCCCTACTCTTCCTCGTGTTTATAAACGATTTAGGAGACAATCTGAATAGCTCCCCTAGATTGTTCCCGGGTGATGCTGTCGTTTGTCGGTTAGTGAAGTCAACAGAGGATCAAAAGCAACTGCAAAGCGATTTAGACAAAATTTCTGCATGGTGCGAAAATTGGCAATTGACACTAAATAAAGAAAAGTGTGAAGTAATACACATACACCACTAAAAGAAATCCTCTGAACTTCAATTATGCTATAAATCAGTCAAACCTTAAGGTCGTAGATTCTACCAGATAGCTAGGAGTTACAATTACGAACAACTTTGACTGGAGAGAACACATAGAAAATATTGTGGGGAAGGCGAACCAAAGGTTACGTTTCATCGGCAGAACGCTTCGAAGATGCACCAGCTCCACCAAAGAGACTGGCTACATCACACTTGTGCGTCCTCTCCTGGAGTACTGTTGCCCCTTGTGGGACCCTCACCAGGTGGGATTGACGGAAGAAATTGAGAAGGTTCAGAGAAGGGCAGCTTGTTTTGTTTTATCACGTTACGGGGGGGAAAGCGTCACGGAAATGTTGCACGAATTGGGGTGGAAATCATTAAAAGAAAGACGTTATTCATTGCGGCGTGATCTGTTTGCGAAGTTTCAATCACCGACTTTTAGTTCTGAATGTGAAAATATTTTGTTAGCACCCACCTACTTAGGGAGACATAACCATCCCAATAAAATAAGAGAAATCAGATCGAAAACGGAGCGATTTAGGTGTTCTTTCTTCCCGTGCGCTATTAGAGAATGGAACGGTATAGAAAAGTTATTAAAGTGGTTAATAAACCCTCTGCCAGGCACTTGAATGTGATTTGCAGAGTATCTATGTAGATGTAGATCCTGTGTTATCCAGGGATTTCTATTAGCCCTTGTCCTTCTGCCTATATGGTCCTCTGCAGCCTTCACTACCCTATATCTCAGAGCTACCCATTCTTCTTCTACTGTATTCCTTTCCCTCGTTTCAGCCAATTTTTGCCTATGCGCCCTCTGAAACACTCAACCACCTCTGGTTCCTTCAATTTGTCCAGGTTCCATCTCCTAATCTTTCTACCTTTCTGCAATCTCTTCAGCTTTAATCTGCAGTTCATAACCAATAAGTTATGGTCAGGGTCTATATCTGTTTCTGGATATGTCTTACAGTTTAAAACCTGGTTTCTAATCTATTCCTTACCATTATAAAGTCAATCTGGTACCTTCCAGTGTCTCCTGGTCTCTTCTACGTATACAGCCTTCTTTCATGATGTTTAAACCAAGTGTTGATCATTAAATTGTGCTATGCGCAAAATTCTACCAAGTGATCTCCTCTTTCATTCCTTTTTCCCAGTCCATATTCACTTACATCATTTCCTTCTCTTCCCTTTCCTATTACCGAGTTCCAATTCCCTATCACTATCATCTCCCTTAACTTTCTGAATGATTTCTTTTATCTCCTCATACATTTTTTCGATATCCTCATCGGCCGTGCAAGTTGGCATATAAACTTGAACTACTGTGATCGATCTTGGCTTCATGTCCATCTTTACTATGATAATGCGTTCACTATGCTGTTCATAATAACTTACCCACATTCCTATTTTCTTATTCATTATCAGGCCTACTCCTGCGTTACCACCAACTGATTTTGTATTGATAACTCTGTACTCACCTGACCAGTAATCCTGTTCATCCTGCCACCGAACTTCACTAATCCCTATGGGGGACTATTTTACCTCCATAATATTTTACCCAAGAAGACGCCATCATTATATAGTCATACAGTAGAGCTGCATGTCCTTGGGAGAAGTAACGACTGTAACTTCCCGTTGCTTTCAGCTGTTTGAAGTAACTGCATGGCAAAGCCATGTTAGCTGATGTTAAAAGGCCAGCTCAGTCAATCATCCAGACTGTTGCCCCTGTAACTACTGAAAAGGCTGCTGCCTCTCTTCAGGAACCACACTTTTGTCTGGCCTCTCCACTGTGGTTGCACCTATGGTATGGTCATCTGCATTGTTAAGGCACGCAAGCCACCCCACCTTGGCAATGTGTGTGGTTCATAACTTATCTACTAATTTTATTGTCTCATTACTTAATCTAATTCCTTCAGCATCACGCGATTTTCTTATACTATATTTCATTACCCTTGTTTTGCACTTTTTGATGTTCATCTTATACTCTCTTTTTCAAGACACTGTCCATTCCGTTCCATTGCTCTTCCTGATCTTCTTCTGTCTGATAGATTTACAATACCATTGGCAAACGGCAAAGTTCGTAGTTCTTCTCCCTGAACTATAATTCCTTCTCCAAAAATCCTTTTGAATTCCTCCACAGCTTGCTCAATATACATAATAAGCAATTTAGGGGAAAGGCTAAAACCCTGTCTTAATCACTTCCCAACCACTGCAACACTTTCATGCCCTTCATCTCTCATAACTGCTGTCTGGTTTTTTACATGTTGTATACAACTCTTTGTATCTTGTATTTTACCCCTGTGATCTCTCAAAATTATGAAAAGCTTTCTCCAAATCTACAAAAGCTAAAAGTATAAGTTTGCCTATCTTCTAAGGTAATTCGTAATGTGAGAATTGCCTCACATGTTCCTATATTTCTCGTAAATCCAAACTGATCTTCCTGACATCAAATTCTTCCAGTTTTTTTATTGCCTGTAAATAATTAGAGGTAGTTTAATAATGATTTTGCAGCCAAGATCACATTTTTCATTTATTGTTACCAGTTTCAGCATGCTCAACGCTGCAAAATGATTATTAAACAATTGTAGATCGGCCCATCGAACTAAGAGTTCCTAATATAATTAGAGGTAGTACTTTGCAAGCATGAGTTGTTAAACTGATAGATCTCTAATTTTCACGCTTGTCTACAACACTTACTTTCTTTAGAATTGGAATTACTATATTCTTCTCCAGTCTCATACATTTTTCATACAAGGAACAGTACCTTCATGGCTGCCTCTCCCAATGATGTTAGCAATTCAGAGGGAGTATAGTCTTCTCATTTCTACTTCATTTAGATGCTATTACATTATTTTATAAATAATATAATCAGTGGATATAATTTTTTACTGTTCTTAAAAGTCCCCATATATTTATGTAGTTCTGTGCCCTGTGTAAAGGGAATCACATTTTCTGGTAATTAATAAGCTGCGTTATATTTAAATATTCATCTAGGTACAGGTTTCCGTATAAGATGATTTAACATTAAGATTAGAATAAAAACACTTTTATTCTAAATGAGAATACAAAGTTTTTGTTAATTACCATTGTATGATCCCCCCCCCCCCCTACCCCCAATGATACTAAACCTACAAAAGTTTTTCAATCTGGTCACAAGTCTGTAGAATGTGGTATGAGACATACTGTACAGTTGTTTGTTCCTTCTCAGTTGAAGACTGCAAAATTTGACACTTTATTCAATGAACTTAGTGAATCTATTGCTTAGAAATTACCCCATTTGCCCTTCTATTGCTAATATTCGATTTTTCTTCATTTGTGTCACTATTGGTGGTACAGCACAAAGGTAAGTACTGGACAGCCAATCTATCTCTTTTGAAAAATAATTCTTCTCTTGCTAATGTAGTTCCTTGAAGCAATTCTTGTAGCATGAATGGATTGTTTCAGAGATGAAGATAGTCTATCTTTGTGAGTATTAATATGAATATGAAAGTACCTACTTTGCATTAAATAAATTGGAGCTGTGACTCTGTCAGTGGTAGATAATCATATCCATTGGTTTCCTGCTATGAATAGTTTCCTATGTTCCCATAGAAGTTAAAATCCTAGAGGTGGCTTTAATAATTAATATTTAATAATGAAAAAGTGATGAAATCCTGCCAAAATCTTGGTGTGATGTGGCAGAATCTTAGAGTAGGATTCACTTTGCCAGCTTATTCACCATGCCTCACACCGCTGGTGTACTTCAGTGGCATGTGGCACAGCCTGTATCGCTTCTTCTGTCCAGATCATAAAAACTGCTTCTTGTCTTATTAACAATGCGAGTAATGCAGCCACCAAATTAAATTTAATAAAATCACATCCTTTGAGGATGTATGAAGAGACTAAACAAGATTTTTAATTTTTATTTTATTTTTCATTTACTTTGCTGCTGATCTGAAGATGCACAGCTCATTTCTTTGCTGTCACAAAAAAACTTTTAAACAGTTGTACCTGATTCTGCTAATATTTTAGGCTGAATACACCTATATTATTTCATAGACAGACATTAATTCCTTTTTATGAGTTTTAATGGATGAATCATTTTTATGTACCTTCATCTTTGGTATGAAATAAGAGGAATTATTTTTCTGTTTCAGGTAGTGGGAGGAAGAAACCTTATTATTGAGGTAAGTAAGCTTAGTGCACATATCAGATTTCTTTTATTTAGCTGAAGTGTTTTTTCATAGATCATAGCTACTGGGCCCCTCAGCTCATATGGAACTTAATCACAGTATATCACTCCCCATTAAAAATACTAGCCTTGTAAAATGTTTTTTGTTAACACTTCAGTATTTAGTTGAGCTTAGTCAATGTTTGTGGGAATTATGAGAATTCTAAAATTATAACATAATAAATGCTTTAAAGTGAAGATCTAAGGATAATTCCCTTCAAAGAAAGCAGTTAGGTCAGTTAGGAAATTGACATCCATTACCTGTGCTGTCAAGCCCACCAGCATAACAGCCCCTCAGAACACTAAGTACATCCCAAAACTAGTTCTGTGAACAGGCCTCTTTTACTTGTTTCCCAAATCCATCTAACTCTTCTCCCCTCCCATGCCACCTGGATTCCCTCTCCTGTCGACAGCTTCTCGGAACTACACACATGGTAACTGGTGATGTACTTGCTTCTTGGCAACTACTGTAGCATTTCATTCCATGGGAGGCATAATTCCTCTTTGACTGTACATAACCTTTACTATTATCATTTGTGGTAATCTGGGAACTATTCTTATAGTGTTATTATTTACTGTTTTGTCTCTTCTTGTGAAAGAAGCAAGATACTGCGACACTCCTTTTCCTGCTTTTTTGTACTACTAAAAGTTAATGGTATGTTGTTAGAAAATTTCAATAATAGTTATTAAAAATCAAAATTCAATTTTTATTTACTTTCATTATCAAAAGTTTTGGATTTCTTATGGCAGTGATGCAGTCTGTGCAGTTGTCACTAGGCATGGTAGCATAAATTTACTTTTAAAACCAGTCTCTCTCTCTCTCTCTCTCTCTCTTAAATTTTTTAAAAAGAATAACAGAACTTATTTTGTTTCTTTTGCATCAAATTTCTTACACACCTGTCAAGCTTAATTTTCTGAAATAAACTTGATGACATTGCTTGTATTCAGAGGCAAGTAGTTAGTAGTTAGCAAAAATAAATGAATATAGACTTCTACTTAGATTTCACATAATGTTCATCCATCAAGCTTCCATATTTAATCAATTTGATATTTTTTGCAAATAAGTTTGTTATTTTGGAGCTATCTGTTCACTCCCTCAACACTTAGTGTTCCACTCTTATTGAATCATCCACAAGCTCTTCAATAATGTCACTTACTATAGTGTCTTTACCTTCGACCTCTCAGGTTTACAAATATCTACCAGGGCAGCTCCCGACAATGTCATTTCCTTTGATCTCGTCTGCTAAGTCTCACTTTACCTGCACCCTGAGTGACTTTTCCTCATTTTCTAAACCTCTCTGATCCTTGTTTCTCATCCCTCTACCTTCCCTTTGTATTTTGTCAGGAGGAGACCCACTAGCTCTGAAAACTTGCATATTTTCATGCCATTTGTATATGTTTAGACCTGCCACTGCTAGGTGAGAATACTTTATCTATCCATTTATATTTTCAAAAATTTTGATAATTTGTCAATAGGAGCAACTCAATAAGTGGATAGCTGAGCCTCAGACATCAGTGTAAGAAAGACAATCACATTCACACAATTTTAAATTTTTGGCCCGCAGCTTTGAAATTCCAATCTGGACATTCCATTGTTAACTTTTATTAACAATTTTTTTTTCACAAATATTAATCTTCTGCAGAGCAGTTATTCAAACAATAGTCAATTATATACATTTCTTGGAATCACTTAGCAATCAGATCAAATTGATAAAGATTTAAAAAATCACATTATTTGAAGTGCAATTTGGCAGTTAATTAACATGCTTTTTGATCCAAAGGTCTAATAATTTTGATACATTTTATGATATAAGAATGGAACTTCCATAAGGATGTTGCTCATGTGTTGTCATGGCAAGTATTGAATTTATTTATTTTTATTTTGTGTAGTATTCAAAGGCTGCTAATATTGTAATTTTCATAAGTACATGATAGGGTGGCAACTGCTGACAGGCAACATACACCTCTATGCCAGAGTTTCTTTGATTGCTTACTCAGAGGTTCCAACCAGTACAATTTAATTGTAATTGTTATGAAAATTGTTTAAAATTATGAGTATATGATTGGAGTGGTTCAAATTAAGATTTTCAGGTTTAAATAACAATCTTTGTCATTAGTTTTTTTGTCGGCGAAACTCAGTTCCTTTAGAGTTCGTTCCTGTAATATCATCGACAAAAATAAATTGTTATGAACAACACCTTCTAGCATGTCCTACTGGAAATCACCAGTACTGGGAGCAGTTTCCACAAACTCGAAAATTATACGGCATACGGGATGAATTTACAAAGGCACGCCATTGTGGAATCTAGCAGCAGCCGGATTCTGACATAGCTGATATATAAAAATGAATTTTGCATCTGTGGAATACTTCTTAAGTTTCCAATCTTCTAGTGAGATTGAAGGTCTAAAAGAAGAGTTCAATAGCTTTCAGTTTTATCCTTGGAAAGATGTTTTTCATGAATGAGCAGATATCATGTGGTGTAACATTTTCCAATTTGAAGATTCCTCGGGAAAAAACACGTCTTGCAGGATTGTCCCTACTGATTTTGAGAACTCTGCTGGTGCCACAAAGTAATTCAGCCACTGAGTTTTTAGCATTGTGTGTTAAAACATAACAGAATTCTGGCAAACTCTTAGCACTTCAATATTGAATTCATTAGTAGTGGAAAAATATTTAAATGATTTCTTCAAAAAATCTATGCCAACAGTTAAAACTTATCGAAAAGCAGTTGAACGTTGCCTAGAAAGCGACTAGGTTGTACTATTTAAGTTTTAAGAGCTCCATTGTCACTTCAGGTTCTCTCTCTCTCTCTCTCTCTCTCTCTCTCTCTCTCTCTCTCTCTCTCTCTCTCTCTCTGTGTGTCTGTCTCTTCCCCCCCCCCCCCCCCAATGTGCAATTTTCATGAATGATTATCCTCTTAGATCCCTCCTCCCACCCCCCCCCCCCCCACTCCCGAATTACTATTTGCCATATTGAAAAGTTGGAACCTCCGCTTACCTTGCTGCGTATTCTTTTAACCAATGTGCTCAACTGCTGTATGTAACGTACTCCCCCCTAATAAATAGAAATAACCACAGTAGTTTATGTAAAAAAAAAAAAAAAAAAAACCCCATAGGGTGAAAATTTCATAGAATAAATTGTATTTGGGTTCCAACAATGATTTCTTTTAACAAACACTGGTATTGATTGGCACAGTGTGTGCCTACATAGTGAATTACCTAATTGCAAGTAAAGTTGTCATATTTGAAATTTTGTTAATTTATGCACATTTATAATAATTAATCACTTAATTATGTAAAGTCTTATCAGACCACGAAGAATTACGGAAAAATGATTGCAGCTTCTACCGACTAGGGGAAAATGCAGATCTGAAATGTGAATTTTGATGAGAAGGGCTACACGAGAGATTAGTTTATTTAACATGAAAACCAAACCATTGTTGGATCAGTCCAACATGGCTGAAAAAAGCATCACAGGGAGATTGGAGGAATCGTCTAACTACAATTAAAACTCATAACTGCATTTTAAATATCGCTGAAGCCGACTATCACAAAAAAATTACAAAAGCAGTGTAATTTCTGAGAGATGTTAAATAAAAGATTTGGCGCTGCATATTATTTTACAGAATATTCCCCAAACACTGTTAGTCCTGTTTATATCGTACTATTGTGATCATTTAAAGAAATATCCATTTTGCATATGTCTGCCTTGTGTGTGTGTGTGTGTGTGTGTGTGTGTGTGTGTGTGTGTGTGTGTGTGTGTATGAACGAAAGGGTGCCTTTTTGCCTGGTAACACTCCTGGGATTGGAATGACTCCTTCTCCACTTCCTTAAAATTCATATCCTTCCTTCTCCTCTCCTTCCTTCCTCTTTTCCTAAAGAAGCGACCAACGGTTGCGAAAGCTTGTATGTGTGTTTGTGTGTGATTTTATTTGTCTGTTGACAAGCCTGTCCTTTGGGTAAGTCATCATATATATAAACCCTCATCATTTCCTTTTCACTCTCCTTCCCTTCTGCCTGACGAAGCAGCTAGGCTGCGAAAGCTAGCGTTTGTGTGTGTGTGTGTGTGTGTGTGTGTGTGTGTGTGTGTGTGTGTTTGTGTGTGTGTTTGTTTATTTGTTGCTATCACTGCCTGGTTTCCTTCGCCTGGTAAGTGGACTTCATCTATTTTTTACGTATATTTTTCCTGTTAAGAATTTTTCCTCTCTCTCTCTCTCTCTCTCTCTCTCTCTCTCTCTCTCTCTCTCTCTCTCTCTCTCTCACTCTCTCATATATATAGAGGAAAAATTTCTAGCAGAAAAAATTTATATAAAAAGTAGATGAAGATACCTTACCAGGCGAAGGAGCACCAGTAGTTAAACAGAAATAAATAACACACACACAAACTCTAGCATTCACAACCTAGCTGCTTCTTCAGGCAGAAGGGAAGGAGAGGGAAAAGGAAATGAGGGTTTTAAGGGAGTGGGTAAGGAGTCATTCCAATCCCGGGAGAGGAAAGACTTACCAGTAACCATCCACAAAAGAGCGCTCTTCTTGTCACTCTTTACTACCATGGACTAACAACTAAATTCCACCCATCACAAAGGTTTTGATTTTCTGTAGCACAGTATGCTCTCACAGTATGTCTGCCAAGGTGTGAGCCTTGGAGAGATGATTTTGTAGAACTAGGTTAGTGAGGGATAAGGATTGGTGAAATCTAAAAATGTGCAGGTTACTATGGAAGGAGGGATGGGATCCAGAGAATGGAATTTTTATGGTTAGACTATTAGGAGGGACTCCATGACTTACACAGCATTATAGGAATAGGATGATGGTTATAGCGATTTTGATCCTCGTTGTTTACCTCTGTTTTTGGCATAGTTTGGTCCCCCTGGGGGTTTGACTTTCACAACAAAATTACAGTTTGCAATGTGAGCCATTTGGGGAAGAATTCCTGACCTAGCCCCAGTAGCATGGATCCCTCTTCCTCTTTCCCATTTCCCTCTTCGCTGTAGTCCCCTACCCCCACTAGGTTCGCAGCATGTGTAACCAGTCCGTGTGGCTGAGCCCCCCTGACAATGCAATGCCTGTAACCTCCCCATGCCGGCCAAGGAGTCAATATTCGTTCTTTTGGGGTATCGGGACTCCCATCAATCGCCATTGTGCTAGGTGGCCTTTGCTGTGGCTGGGTGATGCCCGTGGGGACAGCCCCTAATTGGAGTGGGTGGTCCCAGCAAGGACATTTCAAATGATGAAATGTGTTAAGTTATAAAATGGTCGTAATACAGCCATCTTGGAAGTCAGGAACAATACATACAATGCAGCTACCTATGACAATAGGACCTTCCCCCCCCCCCCCCCCCCTCTGTCTACTTCCTGGGAGGAAGGCCAGGCATGTTGGCTTGGAGTGAAACCATTTCCACATTACCTGGTTTGTACTGGGACAGATGGAGGGGCATTCACTGCCAACATTCAACTTTGTTGAAAATATCTAAGAAAAGTTTGGGAAGTCGAATCTGAGCAAGATGCACTCTGGATCCCTGCTCATTAAAACAGTTTCTGCTGCCCAATCTGCAGCTCTGTGGGCCTACAACCATATTGATGACGTCCCAGTGTCCATAACTCCTCATCAGTTGTTGAAAATGGTTCAGGGAATTATTTTCCATCGTGACATCCTTCTCCAAACTGATGAACTTTGGGCCAATCTTGAATGGCGAGGTGTTTGTTTTGTTCATTGTATGCAGAGAGACTCTAAGGACAATAGAGGTGATACCAGTACATTTGTCTTGGCCTTCGAGGGGATACTCTCCCAGAGAAGATAAAGGTCACGATGTATCATTATGACGTGAAGCTGTGTGTTCCACCTCCCATGCCATGTTTCCGATGTATGTGGTTTGGGCACATGCCTTCTTGTTCCACAGTGGTACCTGTATGTGGTGAATGTGGACGTCCACTCCATGAGGGGGAACCCCTGTGTCAACTGTTAACACCACTCTTCTCGCTCCCCAGATTGCCATGTGTGTCAAAAGGAGGAGATGATTTAAGAGTTCAATTACCTTGAACATTTAATGTACCAGGAGGCCCACCAAAAATTAGTGTCTGCACCCTATGCAAATGTTATCAACCTTTGCCTTGGTTACATCCTCTACCCCTCCCCCCCTCTTCATCACATTCCTACCCCACTCTTCCTCCTCCCTCTCCTGCACCTCCCTTGCCCCTCTCTGTGTCCTCCTCCTACCTTCCAGCCAGAGAACTGCTCCCCTTCTCTGGCACTTGCCAGTGAAGGTGCCGTCTCCCAGGGTTCCTCTTCCAGGCATTCACCAGATAGGTCTTCTGCCTCAAGCTGGCAGCCAGACTCCCAGTCTGTAAATACCAAGGTCACCCGATCTCCTTGGTGCCAGAACTTACTGATGCCAATTCTCTCTCTGGGACCTGTCTTCTCTGCCCTGTGGGTTATAAAGAGAAGAATAAACAGTAGTGCCTGAGGTGCCATCTTTGTCCTTACAACCAAATAATACCAATGAACTTGACTGATCCACTGTTCATGGATGTTGTCCTTCCCTCAACAGTGACAGACGTTGACCCAGCATTGTGATATGCATCAGACCATTTGTCTCCTATCTGGATCCTCGATCTCCACTCATCCAGTGGAACTATGTCTACTACCATCACCTCTTGGAGTTAAAGCTAACTTATTTCCTTGTACTCTGTAGCTTGTGTTCTGCAGGAAATGCATTTCACTTATGGCTATTCACCAACACACTGTGGGTTCTGTGCTTTGTCAGAACCATGCTAGCCCCCTACAAGCATGTAGTGGAGTCTGCACCCTAGTTCGTATGGATGTTATTAGTTTTTGCATTCCTCTCCTTACGACACTGGAAGTGGTTGCTGTTAACAATTGGTAATATCTATCTCACTCCTGACAGGACACCTATGTCTGCTCCCCTAACAACCCTCCTCAAGCAACTCCCCTCTCCTTTCCTCATTCTTGGGGATTTCAATGCCTATCATCCTTCATGGGGCAGTGCTCATGCAACTAGTCGGACCATTTCATAGACCAGTTCCTTGCAGATCATGACCTGTGCCTTTTCAATAATGGTTTCCCAAACCATTTTAGTGTCGTTCACGCCGTAGGCCTTTCACTCACTTCTCCTCCCCTTTTCCCTTCATTTTATTGGTCACTGCAAGATGACCCTTGCGATAGTGACCACTTCCATTGATTCTTTCACTTCCCTTCCACTTGACAAGGGACAGACTACCCCACTGGGTTTACCGCCATGCTAATTAGCCTTTGTATACATCCCCAGTTGGTTTTCTTACCCTCCCCGTCTGACTGTGTTGATGTCATCAGTGATGGTCAACTGTGATTACTCGAGCTGTTAGTATTGCTATCTCCTGGTCGACAGACCTTCCTAACCGCTGCCCAGTTCTGTGAGGGAATGCAACCATTGCCGCTGAGATTCGTGAGTACCATCTGAGCCTTGCAACATCTTAAGCGCCACCTGTCCCATGCTGCCCATGTCAACTTTAAATGCTTTTAGACTAAGGCTTGTTAAGTATATACTGAAACAGAGCAAGCATCTGTGCTGGGAGCATTTTCTCTCTTCCTTGGGATCTTCTGTACCCTTGTCACGAGTGTGGGCTATGCTCCACTCCATCAAAGCTTGCCAGCAGCAGTCTTCAATCCCTGGCCTTGCTGTAACGTATGGGGTCTGCACTGACCCATCAGTTCTTGCAGAGCACCTTGCGGCTCACTTTACAAAGGCGTTGGTGACAGCTTCCTAGTCGGTGCCTTTTCTTCTCAAGAAACATCTAGGCAAAGCCTCAAGGTTTGTTTTACCACTCTTCAGGAGGAACCTTATAATAATCCTTTACTGAATGGGAACTACTTCTGGCCCTTTCCTCTTCCCATAATTCCGCACCTAGCCCTGATGCCAACCGTAATCATCTTCTCCAACATTTCAGTCCTTCACAACAGCAATATCTCCTCCAGATATTTAACCATTTTTGGCACCAAGGGGTTTTCCCTTCACAGTGGAGGACAATGTAGTGGTTCCTGTTCTTAATCCTGAGAAGGATCCATCATCCCTCGACCATTGCCGGCTAAATAGCCTGACAAATGTACCATGTAAATTGCTTAAAAGGATGATTGCCCACAGATTATGCAGGGTACTTGAATCACATGCACTTCTGTCACCTTATCAGTGTGGGTTCTGGGAGGGACGGTCTACTATAGACCATCTCCTTAGACTGGAAACAGCTGTGGAGGGACAGTGTAGTGGTTCCTGTTCTTAAGGCTGGCAAGATCCATCATCCCTGGACAGTTACCAGCCAATTAGCCTGACAACCATACAATGTAAATTACTTGAAAGAATGGTTGTCCGCAGATCATGCTGGATACATGAATCACGTGGACTTGTCACATTATCAGTGTGGTTTCTGGGAGGGACAGTTTACCATAGTCCATCTACTTCGACTGGAAACAGCAGACAGACAGGCCTTTTGAAAACATCAGCATCTTGTTGCTGTTTTCTTTGATTTACTTAAGGCATATATTTTATGTACCCTTCATGATGGGCCTATGAGGCTCTCTACCAATTTTTATCAGTCAGTTTTTATCCTGCTGCATGTTTTGGGTAAGGGTTGGCTTTTCCTTCAGCCCCCCACGGATCCAGGAGAACGACATCCCACAGGGTTCTGTGCTAAGTGTTATACTCTTCCTAATCAACATCAATGGGTTGGTGGGCTCTGTTAGACCACTTGTCATTCCTGCGCTGTATGTAGACTACTTTTGTATAAGGTACAGCTCCTACTTGGTAGTGTCAGCTGAATACCCTGAACACCAGCTCCAAGGTACCATTTGTTGGGCTTCCACATGGGCTCTCTCGCATGGTTTTCAGTTTTCCCCTTCTAAAACAAGGGTAAATGCATTTCTGTCATTGTACTACAGTCCACCCTTATCCAGAAATCCTCTTGGGTACTCATTGCCTGTACGTTGTAGTACAGCACTGTTTCACGGGCCTCGTTTTTGATAAAACACTGACTTAGCTGCTGCATATTTGGCAGCTGAAGATAAGCCGCATGCAGAAGCTTAATGCCCTCCATTTCCTAGCCTATTCATCCCAAGGAGTAGATAGTACAACACTCATTCAGATCTACCGGGCTCTGATTGTCCTGATTACATTATGGGTGCCAGTTTTATGGTTCAGCAGCTCCTTCTGCCCTGAAATCGTTAAACCTAGTTCACCATTGCAGTGTCTGATTGGCTACGGGTGCCTTCCAGACCAGCCCTGTTGAGTCTCCTTGCCGAAGCAGAAATCTCCCCTCTTCAGAATGTGGCATTAACTTTTGGTATCCTATGCCATTGCCATTTGACCATTCTCTGGTAATCCCATGTATCACATTCTTTTTGAACTGATATTCACTCTCAAATGGGTTTACCAGCCTGATTGTGCTCACTTCTATTTGTAGGGACTTCCACTGCCCTTTCCTTGACTGTATGTACCATGCTATACTGCGCACACCCTCTTGGATGGTGCCCCCGCTACAAATCTGGTTGGATCTCTACCAAGATCCAAAAGCTTCAGTCTCCCCCATAATCTTCTTGCATTTGTTGCACACAGTACTTGCAGAATGTCAAGTTGCCATGATTTTCTACACTGATGGATCAAAATTTGCTGGTAATACAGGAGTTACATCTCCTATTGGTATGGAATGCCATTCGCTCCCAGAATCGTGCAATATGTTTATGGCAGAAATTATGGCTATTAGTAGGGCACTTCACTTGTATCAGACAGGTAGCACTGGACCATGACTTAATCTGTTAAGACTCAACGAGCAGCCTTCAAGCCATAGACTGATGCTACTCCTCCCATCCTTCGGTCATTGGTATCCACGATCTCCTCACTGACCTGCGTCATACTGCCTGCTCCGTTGATTTTCTATGGCTCTCCAGTCATGTAGGTATCCTGGGAAATAAAAAGGCTGAAAAGTTGCTAGAGTAGCCATAACTTACTGCTCCTTCCCTTGGGCTATACCGCGAGTGGATTTGCAGGTGCAGATGAGATCACTGCTCATACTGCACTGGAACAGCAACTGGTAGGCTACTGCCCCCTCTAATAAACTCTGCTCCATAAAGATGACCATGGTATTTTTTGTGCAGTTAACATTCCCCACATTATGGTTGTAGAGCCCTACAATCTGTGGAATTGTGAAATGTCGGTACCTTCTGGCACTCCATGCCAAATATGGAATTTCGCATTCATTGTCCTCAGTTTTGGCAGAGGATTCACAGATGGCTGACTGGATCCTAGGGGTTTCTCTGTGAAAGCAGTTTTTACTCTCAGCTATAAGATTTTATCTCTGATGCTTGGACAGGGGGTGGGTTTGTGGCTCTTCCTGTGAGCAGCTGGGTTTGAGCTCTCCCCCTTGAAGACATCCATTTTTTCTTTTAATTTGTTTTTAACATTGTTCCTTTTTTCCATTTTTAGGCTTCTGCTTTAGGAGCACACACTCTTCATCTGTACCTGCTCATTGTTAATGAATGGGGGTTCTAGATCTGTAGCGATATGCATTGCAGAATTTGACATTTTTTGTTGGTTTTTGTCCTAATATAATTGGTTTTAACTCCCTTTTAGTTCCTCCATTTTATTGTTGGTATGTCCTTAGCTGACCATATCCTTACTTGCATTTCATTCGGAGGTAACAGGACAGATGACCTAGCTGCTTGGTCCCTTCCTCTCATCAACCAACCAGCCAACATTTTGACGGCTTTCAAGCAAGTCTCTCTCTGGCTTGTTGTTCATAATAGAAATAAGACTGACATTATTGTTTACCTAAGTAAAAAAAAAAAAAAAAAAAAAAAAAAGAGAGAGAGAGGAGAAGAAGAAGAAGAAGAAGAAGAAGAAGAAGAAGAAGAAGTTGTAAACATTCTTTCTTATTCTGACCCACATTTTTACTCTGATAATGTTTGACATGAATATTTCCCTTTCGTTAATGTTGAATAATATATAATTTTGTGCCTAATTAATTCAAATATCTTCACTATTTTTCAGTGCGAAGAGGACCATGAATGTGGGGAAAACAGATTCTGTTATCAAACTGGGCTGTGTGCCTCTTGCACAAACTGTACTTCCTATTATAGGATGCCACCTGACCGGAAATACTGTTCAAAATCTCCAAGTGAATGTGGCAAATGTCTACCTGGGTAAGCTAATGTAACATTGCAGTGAATTTCATTGTAAAATGATATTTCTGTACTGGCATTTAAGGCTGCTTTAAAATAAACTTTTGGTTATAGATTACTTAGTCACAAAAGTGTTTAGTATAATGGTAGTGTAAAACTAAATTTGCATAAACTTCTGAAAATGGGAAACGTACTGGTAACTGTGTACACTATCTGCAGTTGTTAATACAGTGTATACATAAAGTCCAGGTACACTTCCAATGATTTATTGCACAAGAACCAAACATTGTACAGATATCAACATATGTCAGTTTGCAGAGAAACCCTGAAAAGTTTTCTTGTATACAAGCACAGCGTAGTTTAGTAATTTGCTGATAGTCAGAGCTAGTCAAAATATGACAAGTTGGGGTGCGGAGCAAGCTTTCTGTGTGTTGGAGTTAGCCAAAAACAAGTCTGCTACAACTGTTCAATGGATGTTTAGAACCAAGGTACGGTAAGAAACCACCAACAAGGAAGGCCATTTACCACTGGCACTTCAAATTTGTTACAATGGGTTGCTTGTGCCTGGCAATGAGAAGTGTATGAGCAAGTGAAGTGAAGTGAATGTGGAGCGCGTAAGAGAGACATTCGTAAGAAGTGCAAAGAAATCTGTTTATGTATCCTATGAACTCGAAATGGCTCCAATGACAGTGTGGAAAGCACTGCAACAGAAGCTGCCTATGAAACCATTCGAATTGCAGCTAGCGCAGATGATCAATGATGACAAAGACAAGCATTTTGAGTTTCATTAGCAGTTGCAACAATTGAATGAGGATGGGGATGTCATTGTTGATCACTTAACTTTTAGTGATGAAGCCATTTTTACACTAATGGGAAAATGAACAGGCATAATTGTTGAATCTGTTGTATAAAGCATCCACACAAATGCATTGAATTTGAATGCGATTCCCCAAAGGTAAATGTTTTTTGTGCCTTTGGTACGTCGAAAACTGTATGGGCCATTCTTATTTGCCAGGAGCACTGTCACTAGATATTCCTCCTTGGATATGTTGCACCAATGGCTGATGCTTCAAATGCAATTGGACTCTACGTTCATCTTTCAGCAGGGTGGGGCACCAGTTTCATCAAGAAGTTCGTGGGTACCTGAACATGGAGGTGCAAGGGTGAAAGGTAGAGAATGAAAATTACATGCAAATAGTTATTCAGTATTACACTAAAGCAAATTCGAAGGAAAACAAGGAGAAATATGGAGAAAAAAAGTAAAGTTTAGACAAAAATTTTGCCACAGTAAAGGACCTGGAAAAGCAATTGAATTGTCTGGAAATTAACATTAACAAGAGGAATACAATGGTAGTGGGCAATGCTGTGGGTATTAGATTAGGAAATGAGATAAGAAAGGTAGTTGAGGGTTCTGATATTTGGACAGTAAAATAAACTTCTGGAGGACAGAAGATACAAAATGCTGAATGGCAATTCAGAAGAAAAGCATATCTTAAAAAGAGAAATTTGTTGACATCAAATACTGTTATGTAGTCTTTTCTGAAGGCTTTTGCTGGTATGTATGCTTCTGTGGTAGTTAAACATTGATAAACAGTTCAGACAAGACGAGGATAGGAGTGTTTAAAATTTGAGGCTACAAAAGAATGCTGAAAAAGATGGTAGATAACTGTATGTAACTGATAAGTTACTGATCAGAATTGAGGACAAAAGAAATCTCTGGTGTATCTTGACTAAAAGAAGGAATTGATTGGTAGGACTCATTTTGACAAAGAAATTGGCACTTTAGTAGTTTGTGTGTGTGTGTGTGTGTGTGTGTGTGTGTGTGTGGGGGGGGGGGGGGGGAGGGGGGGATCACAATATGAGACTGAGAGACAAATATAATAAGTAGGTTCAAAAGGATGTGGGGTACAACTTTTATTCAGACGTGAGAAAGCTTGCACAGGCTAGATTAGCATGGAGAGATCCATCAATCCTGTCTTCAGACAGAAGACCACAACATAATGTACAAGGGTGGTTTGGAAGGATCTCAGAATGGAATAGAAAAAGTACTTAAATCAATGAAACTTTATTTTTCAATGTAGTCTCATGGTAGATTAATGCACTTCATTCGAAAATGTCCAGTCCTTGAGCCCATCTCGAAAATGATGCCTACAAAATAGTTGTCAAGTCTGGCTATCAGTTTTTAGTTTTAAGTACATCTTTGTCGTGTAATTTTGCCATTGCAGGCTTTAACTGACTGTAATAGCATACAGTATGACTTAGACAAAATTTCTAGTTGGTGCGAAGAATGGCAACTAACTCTCAATGTAGAAAAATGTAGTAGGAAAAACTATCCTATAATGTTTGAATACAGCATTATTAGTGAGCTTCTTGATGCTGTCGCTTCATTCAAATATCTAGGCGTAACATTGCAGAGCGATATGAAATAAATGGAACGAACATGTAATGGCAGTTGTGAGTAAGGCGGACAGCCGTCTTCGGTTTATTGGGAGAATTGTGGGAAGATGTACTTCACTTGTATAGGAGACTGCATATAAAACGCTTGTACAACCACATCTTGAGTATTGCTCAAGTGTCTGGGACCAGCAGCAGATCAGTTTAAAGGAAGACATAGAGGCAGATCAGAGGCGACCAGCTAGATTTGTTACTGGTAGGTTCGACCAATGCGCGAGTGTCACGGAAGTGCTCCGGCACCTCAATTGGGGATCGCCGGAGGAAAGATGATGATCTTTTCATGAATTTCTGTTGAGTAAATTTAGAGGGCCGGAATTTGAAGCTGAGTGTAATACGATCTTGCTGCCGCCTACTTACATTTCATGTAAAGATCACAAAGACAAGGTAAGAGAAATTAGTGCTCCTAGTTCTATTTGGGAGTGGAATAGGAAAGGAAATGCCTGGTAGTGGTACAGTGTACCCTCTGCCACGCACCTTACGGTGAATTGCGGAGTATGTATGTAGATGTAGATGTAAATTCTTTTGTTTTTGAGATGTTTCTTTTCTTAAAATCAGAATGTGAAGGATTAGTGGACATGATTTTGAAATTACTTACTTCATTCTTTCAGTTATGCAGCAGATACTTACACAGATGGCAGTGAGAGAGAGCTGTGCACACCGGTACAACAGTCACAGGATAACAGAAGTATTCCAGGTAGACATTTTTATTTCACTATTATAGTTTGTCATGGGTATTAAAAAAAACTATACATTGAGACAATAATTTTGCTACTCTGTGTGATAGAATCATACAACTATAACATTATTTTGGTTTTAGGTGATCCAAGACAGTGGCCTAGCTGGCTTGTTGGAATTCTGACAATAGGAATTCCATCAGTAGTATTACTGTTTATACTACTGACCTGTTGGAAAACTGGTGCATATAGAATCAGCAGAGGTAACTTGTTTAACTTTATGGAGAGAGTACTATTTTAGATATGTAAGATTGCTTAATGAAAAAATATCATAAAAATCAATTATAATAATAATAATAATAATAATAATAATAATAATAATAATAAACTTCTACCTGAATCAAAGCCACATCCAAACAATAAGACCCGAAATTCAAAGGGGAAGAAAGTTGTAGGTCATACTTCCAAACTGAAACAGAGCTTGTTCATTATAACGTCATTCTGAAATTAGCAGTGCAAAATCCGGATTGGAATGTCAGTAATAGAGGATAGATAACAAGTCACTGTAAAGACAATCACTGAACTACAGGCATGCATGTAAATTAGACAAAACTTGTGTGAATATTTTTCATTTTCTGATCAAGGCCATGGCCAAAAATATGAAAAAGAAAGGAAGTTCAGAGTCCTATTGACAGGCTTCATTCGGAACTAAAAACATAAACATCAAAGTAAACAAAATGTAAGAGAATCATACATTACAACTTGCAAGCAACGCCAAGTCTGGGAGCAGAATCGTAACCACTGACGTAACGCAGGTGTACGCGCATCCTCTGCCAATGCAAAAGTTTGCAAAGGCGATGCGGTGGAGCGGCAGCATGCCAGCACGCAGTGCCAGGTTGGTGTAGGCACGGGTGGGGGTGTTGTTTGGCCTTGGATGTAGTGGCCTGTCGGCAGCAAGCGGACGCTCTGGGCGAGGGACGGAGTGTCACAACTGAGGGTGGGGGTCGAGATCGGCGTGATGATGTGGCTCTTCCTCCGCATGCAGTGGACAGTGCGGAGAGTGTTGGTGTGCTTACTGTAAGAACGTAATTTTTCTTCTACGGTTGTAACTGATAGGCTTGTGCTGCATGCATCGCATGCATGGAGATGACACCCCTGATATATCAAACGTACGACTGTAAATTGATTTAGTGTTTCTGAACCATAGATTTGGATGCTATGTGCCCTCATGTACTAAAAAAAAATTATTGTTTAAACTATACCTAACCTTCTTAAGGCTATGTTACAGATAACTTCTTTTAAAGTGAAAGTTAGGTTAGTTATAGGACAAACAAGAATTCTCTTTTAGTATGTGAGGTCGTGTAGCGCGCGACTCTCTGGTTCAGAAACATTCGCTTATGCCACACATATTATTTCAAAATGTATAGATTCGATATATATCGTTTGGAGGTCGAAGCCTTGCTATAGCCGCGCTATGCAGCACATCTGCAATGTTACCCTGATGAAATTTACGTAATGGATGAAAGATTTACGAAAACAAAGTTTTGCGCAATTTTTTACAAAAATATTAGCTTTTTGAGCTTTATTAATTTACTGAGTGGACAACGGTACATATGATAACCTATATGCTGTAAAGCAAGAATGGAATTAATTATTTACAATGCAGCTTGATTTTATAATGTCGCTTGTCAAAAATAATTTCTCAATCTATACAAAGTTGCACTGAAACTGTTATGGCCTAAGGGCCATTCATATCGCGCGCGCCGTCATTGGGTTCCGTGGCAGGTGCGGGCCCGGCCGTGGTAGTTCCCGGCCGTGCCACAGTGGCGACGAGGATATTGGTTGCGTGGTCTTCCTGCCGCAGTCATGGCAGAACAGCTTAGCGCGTTGCTGACGAATCTTCAGTCGTTACCGGAAATTTTGGCTCAACAGAATGCTTCTCTCACGGCGGCTATTGACACATTGACTAGGGCTGTGACACAACAGGTCGGGTTGCGGTCTTCTGTGCCCGTTCCTCCGTTTCCTCCATTTGACGACTTTGCCGAGGATTGGTCCGACTACGAACAGCGTTTACGCCAACACTTCGTAGCCTTCCAGGTGTGTGATGAAGGTAAGCAAAAAGCTTATTTCCTTTCGTGGCTCTCGCCTCGTCTTTTTCGTTTGCTGGGCGATTTAGCGCCGCTTCAGACGCAGGCATCCCTGTCCTTTCAGGATATCTGTTCTCTTTTTGCGGCGTATTTTCGCCGCCACTATCACGTGGTGTCGGCCCGCATATCTTTCTACCGTTCGCGGAAACAGCCGGGTCAGTCGTACCGCGCGTGGCCCACAGAACTGCAGGGGCTGGCCCGTCATTGTCTGTTTCGGTCCGAACCGCACGGTGATTCGTATGCGGACTCTATGGTCCGCGATGTTTTGGTTTGTTTTGCTCCCGACCTGGACGTTCGCAAGCAGGCTCTTCAGTCTGACGATCCCTCATTAGCGGAGGTTTTGCGTATTGCGTGCGCATTTGAAGTTTCAGAGGCCGTGGGGAGTCAACTTTCCGCTTGGGGGGAGGTATCATCAGTTGACGATTCGGCCCCGTTATCCGCGGCGCCGGTTTCTTCGGTGGCTGTTGTTGTGTCGCCCTCCCCTCCCTCTCTTCGGACGCCGCGGCGCTCGCCTGCGTCGTATGGGCGGGGGGAAAGGCGGCGCGCGTCGCCCGCTTCAGAGAGCGAGCCGATGTCATGTCTTTCGTGCGGAGCGTCCCATTCTCGGGAATCGTGCCCGCACAGGCGGGCCACCTGTAATCGTTGTGGCAAGTTAGGACACCTCGCCCGAGTGTGCCGCTCCTCGGCTAAGGGCCGCAAAAGGACCTCTCCCCCTCGCGATTTCGGCGCAGCGCCCATGGATATTAATAAGGTTGTTCCCGTCGGCGTTCAGCCACCGAAGTTGTTTATAGACCTCCGCATTCTGCGGAAAACGGTTACGCTTCAAGTGGACACAGGCGCGACGACATCGCTTCTAAGTGCCGCAACTCATCAAGCTTTAGGCTCCCCCACTTTAAGTCCAGCGCCTTGCACGTTGGTTGGCTACGGCGGCCACCCTATTCCACTATTGGGGTCGTTTGTCGCCGAAGCTACATATCAGAACGTTAGCCGCGCGGTACCGTTTGTGGTAGTAAACAGTGCAACGGCTACGAACATTTTCGGCCTCGACGCTTTCCACACTTTTGGCTTTTCTATTACTGATTCTGTCTGCTTGGTTTCCGATCAAATTCCGTACGAGAGTCTCAAGCAGCTTCGCGCGAAGTTCTCGTCCCTGTTTGCGCCGGGTCTTGGGTGTGCTACGAATTTTCGGGCCACTATTACACTTAAAAATACGGCTCGCCCCGTCTTCTGTCGGGCTCGGCCTCTCCCGATCGCCCTCCGTGGCGCTGTTAAATCGGAATTAGATCGCCTGACGGCGGAAGGTATTTTGCGTCCTGTCACAGCAAGCGAATGGGCCTCCCCTCTAGTTGTCATACGCAAGCCCTCGGGTGCCCTGTGTTTATGTGGCGACTTTAAGAAAACTGTAAATTCTCAATCAGTCATTGATTCTTTTCCCATGCCTCGCCCAGCGGAATTGATAGATCGGTTGTCCGGGGGCCAGTATTTTTCGAAAATAGACCTGGCAGAGGCTTATCTCCAGTTGCCTTCAGACGATGCCTCCAAACATGCGCTGGTGATTTCTACGCCTTTTGGCCTATATCAATATCAGAGATTGCCATTCGGGGTGGCCAGTGCCCCAGCAATCTTTCAGCGTTTTTTGGAGCAGCTGCTAGCGCCGGTCCTCTGTCGCGTGAACTACATGGATGATATTGTGGTGACGGGATCCACAGCTGCTGACCATATTGCCAACCTCCGTTCCTTGTTTTCCGTTCTGGAGGGGGCTGGCCTCCGCTGTAATTTCCAGAAATCTTCTTTCTTCCAACCGACTATCGAGTACTTGGGCTACGAGGTATCCAGGTCGGGGGTACGTCTCGTGGCCGAGCACGTGCGAGCGGTCGCAGATCTTCCCCGTCCTTCTTCCGTTCACGAACTCCAAGTATTCCTGGGCAAGATCGCCTATTATCATCGCTTCCTCCCGCAGGCAGCCACGGTGGCTTACCCCTTGCATCAACTGCTACGTAAAGGCGTCCCGTTCCGCTGGTCTCCTGCGTGCGAGCGAGCTTTTGAGTCACTGAAAAGGGCCCTCCTGGAGGCTCCATGCCTCACTGCATACACCTCGGGGGTCCCACTTGTGGTGGCAGCGGACGCCTCCCAGCATGGTGTGGGGGCGGTGCTGGCACATCGGTTTCCCGATGGGTCAGAGCACCCGTTGGCGTTTGCATCTAAAACTCTTACGGATGCGCAGCGCTGGTATTCCCAGGTGGACAAGGAGGCCCTAGCCATCGTTTTTGCTTTAAAAAAATTTTACGTTTATCTCTATGGGTCAAAGTTCACGCTTTACACGGACCACCGCCCGTTAGTGTCATTGCTCCACCCATCAGCGGCTCTTCCGGACAAGGCAGCCCATCGTCTTCAACGCTGGGCCTTGTACCTTTCTCGTTTCCATTACGAGATACAGTACCGCTCGACGTCTCATCACGCCAATGCCGACGCCCTATCGCGCCTCCCGGTAGGCCCTGATCCAGTCTTCGATGCTGAAGAGCTTTTGTGTTTTGCAGTTGACGAGTCGGCTAAAGATGTAGTCTCCGGTTTTCCTATCGATAGCTCACGGATCGCGGAGGCTACCGCGGCTGACCCGGTCCTCCGGGTCGTCCTTAAACGGGTGAGGCAAGGCTGGTCAGAGTGTCCTCCGGGCCGGGCATCAGACCCTCTCCGCAATTATTATGCTATTCGGCACCGTCTTAGCACCTACGAGGGTGTTTTACTTCTGTCCACGGAAGACGGCTCCCATCGAGTGGTGGTTCCTGGGTCCTTGCGCCGCCAGATTCTCGGTCTTCTCCATCGGGACCACTGGGGTGTCTCTCGCACGAAGATGCTGGCTTGCCGACATGTATATTGGCCGGGTATAGATGGGGACATCACTCGCCTCATTGCAGGATGATCTTCGTGTGCATCCCAACAAGCGGCTCCACGCTCATCTCTCTCTCCATGGCCCACTCCGTCTGCACCTTGGGAACGACTCCATGTCGATTTTGCAGGGCCCTTCTTAGATAGCTACTGGCTTTGCGTCCTTGACGCATACTCCAACTTCCCATTTGTTGTTCGCCTGACCTCCACGTCTGCGGAAGTTACCACATGTTCCCTGTTATAGATATTTTCTATTGCGGGTCTCCCGGCCGCACTGGTGACAGATAACGGGCCACAGTTTATGTCGCAACACTTTCACGATTTTTGTTCTACCCATGGGATCCAACATGTCCTGGCCCCACCTTTCCACCCGCAGTCGAATGGAGCGGCGGAGAGGTTCGTCCACACTTTCAAGACGCAAATGCGCAAGTATGTGGCACATCTTTCAGTGGAGGATGCCCTCCTTCGATTCCTGACATCTTATCGGTCCACTCCGGCAGGTCAGCAGAGCCCCTCAGAGCTCCTTCACGGTCGCCCTCATAGGACACTGTTATCCCTCGTGCATCCAGGCCCTCCCACACCTCTTCTTCGTCCTCGGTCACGTTTTCCCCCAGGCTCGGCTGTCTGGGCTCGAGGCTACGGCCGCCATCCTCGTTGGGTCCCGGCCGTGATCGTTCGGGAGCGTGGCCGACGTCTCTGTGAGGTCCGTTCTCCTACCGGTGTCCTCACCTGCCACCATGATCAGCTGCGGGTCCGCCACCCTCCTCAAACACCTACAATCCCTTCCTCCTCGTCCAGGTCCAGCCCCCCACTGTTGCGGGTGCCATCAGAGGACAGTTCTCTCCCGACTTCAGCTTCGCGGGCATTGGCTGGGGGGCAAGGGAATTTCCCATCACCGTCGGGGTCCGGGGCCCACTTCCCCGCCGCAGTCCCAGCGGCCAGCTACAAGGAGTGGACAGCTCCGGTCGCCGGCAGTGGGGGCACCTTGCAGCCTGCCGACGGAGGCCCCGAGTTTCCAATGGAGGAGCCACAGGAGGGAGGAATGGAGGACCCGCCGCCATCGCCAGTGCTGGGAGCAGCAAGACAACGCTCGCGTGGGCGAACCCCTCGTCGCTCGAAGGGGTTCCGCCCGTATGAGGTGGTTCTGGCTAGGGAGTGGATGGAGCCGCCAGACGATCGGATGGAGGTGGAAGAGTCCCAGCAGCCAGTCCTCGGCACCGCCGTTCAGGGGTCCGGCTCCTCACCCCAAGGGGGGAGGGATGTTATGGCCTAAGGGCCATTCATATCGCGCGCGCCGTCATTGGGTTCCGTGGCAGGCGCGGGCCCGGCCGTGGTATTTCCCGGCCGTGCCACAGGAGGGCACGGTCGGCCTAACAGCTGACGCGAGCTGCGCGCCGTCTGCTGGCAGGCCCCCGTCAAACGGCCGACGTGACAGCCGTGTCATTCAACAAGTGTACGGCGAACGAGACATAGCGTGCTTGGACTAAGAGTGTTTACTTCAGAAACGTTTAGAGTATATTTACCTATGGAGCAGTGATAGGGTTAAAATATTTTGGAGCTACACGCAACAGTTGCGGCTTGCTTCGAAATCCTTTATCTTCTATTCTCGGGCAATTACGTGTGTTTTCACCCACATAATATGTGCATCGGTGCTATTAAATGTTGTCTCGGTGAAAGAAATTACTTTTCTGTAAACTTTGTGGTGCACTACACGCATGAAATTTCAAAAAGCAGACCGCAAGCACTGCAACAAAGGGTGACATCCAGGTGTACCAATCACGAAAACTACTTATGGCAGCTTCTAACGGCATTTTTCAGAACTTCCTGAAGCTTTGTTCCGAATCTAAGTTGCAGCCGTATTTTTATATCCTGAAAACGAGAAAAAAAGTGCGGCATGCATTTGGGTAAATATGGTAACTTGGAGGTCATCTTATAAGCAAGATATATGCTTAAACTATAAAATTTTGATGAAAATGTGTACCTTGTCTTATCCAAAGGTCGTCTTATCTGCGGAAATATACGGTAGTTGCGCTCAAATTGTAAGCTCAGCTGTGGAGGTTAAATAAGGATACTTTAGTAGAAGTTTACATCAGGTGTCGGTGATATCTGCTTAATGTGTAGATGTTGGTAATAGTGCAATAAATTGTGAGAAGCATGCATGTCCAGTCAAGAGTCGGGTACCAACAGTCAACTGGAATGTCTTTCCATGTGTAAACATACTATTGTCATCACACTGTCACTATTCTTACATTCTGCCTAATCACAAACTCAAAAACTGTCAGATATTAACAGAAACAAATAAAAATATTGCTGTTTAATCTATGTGCGGAATGTAACAGCTGAAAAGAAGTGAAGTATTTTGAACATAATTGTGGTGAAAGACGAGATTTTTGATTGTGAACCAAGAACATTTTGCTTAGACACAATGCTCACCTGAGCAATGTCCATTTGAAATGATTCGTGTTTTTTTTATTTTTATATATTAAATAATGGGACTTGGGGGTGGATGGGTGAAGATAAGTAGATCAGTTAGTATTGTTGGCTTAATCATAAGAAACTGTGACAATCACAAACATGCACTAGTAAAAATAGCAAATTTAGATCTATAAATTCACTCCTTTTTTCCCTTTCATTGGTTACTTGTGAACCAAATGGAAACACATTAAAATATTTGCGTGACTACATATTTGAAAATCTGGCCATTTTCACTGCATCTCAACTCCTTCAAGAATCCTAAAGGCTTGTGTATTCTTGGTATTTGTGTAAAGAAATCTATTTTTGTTGCTAAGAATATTTGAGAGAGTACTACATTCACAGATGAAATATCAAATTTCTATTTGTTTTATTGGATGATGTATTAAAATTCTGTGGTCAAAATAAAAAATGGTAGACCCCTTTTCTACCTTTCTTTTGTAGTTTTACTAATGGAGTACTTTCGGCATCAGTATTTATTTTTTGCACCTGCAAAGCATGCATAGCACTGCTTACATTTGATGACAGAAGTAGCTCTGGGGGACTGGTGTTAGATGGCACATGTGGTGTAACATGTGACAAGGTCCCTGGAGTCACGTTGGAGGGCATGCTCTGCCATAGGATTTTGGGTACCCCCTAGGCAAACGGTTCGTTTGTGACCGTTCATGCATTCACCCAATCTGTTGATCATCATACCAACATAAAAGGTTGTGCAGTGGACACATGTTAGATGGTAGATGACATGCGTTGTTTTGCCTGTGGCCTTGCCTTGAATGGGGTAGGTTTGTCTTGTGGTGGAACTGAAGTATGTCGTTGTGGGAGGATGTATGGAACAGGTTTTGCAGTTGGATCGGCTACAGCAATAGGAACCATTAGGTAGGGAGGGTGGTTGTGGGATGTTGTAAAGTTTGATGAGGATGTTTTGGAGGTTGGGAGGACAGCAGGAGGCTATTATGGGTAGTGTGGGAAGGATATGTTTGAGCAATGATCTCATTTCAGGGCATGACTTCAGAAAGTCATAGCCTGGACTTAGCAATTTGTTGGGGCATTTCAGGCCAGGATGGAACTGGGTAAGTAAGGGGATGTTTCTGGGTGGTCTGGGGTTAGGAACATTGTTGCTGGAAGGTGAGGAATGGATTGCTCAGGACTGGAAAGTATTGGACTTGTTATTATTGTAGATGGTCAGGAATTTGTCACTGTAGCAGACAGGATTTCCATGGATGCCTAGACTGTAAGGGATTATTTGATATGGAAGGAATGGCAGCTATGGAAGTGGAGGTACTGCTGTGTGTTTGTGGGTTTAATATGGACTGGGGTGTGGATGTGGTACTCAACAAGATGGTCAACATAAAGGAAGGCAGCTTGAGTTCTAGAGGAGGACCAGGTGAATTTCAGATTAGAGGAGTAGAGGTCTTGGAGGAAGTGTAGAAGAGTTTTCTCACTAGGAGTCCAGACCACAAACGTCACCTGTGACTCTGTATCAAGCCAGGAGGTACTACTGATATGTCTTAAGGAATGCACTTTCCATGTGGCTCGTGAAGAGTTTGGCATAGGAAGGTGTTCTAGGGCTGTTAGAGCATAGGTTTGGGGGATCTTGGTGTAGAGGGATATGGGATATATGGTGATAAAGCGTTCCTTCATGTTGATCATTTTGTTAAAGATTTTCATTTCATGACTAGTTTCATTAGATGTGCTGCCATCCTCAGATGCTGATCATTCACTCTCTGATGTAATCATCTGTCTCGTCACTGTGTTGAGCAAGTCTGCTGAAATTAGTCCTGAAATAAAAATCTTTCCATCAAAGTGATCTTGACAATTGTCATAATAAATTATATCAGATGCCCCCTCCCCCCAAAATGTGTGTTATAAAAATAATTATCTATAATATGTGGCTTATAGTTCATATTCCTGATGAAGTAGGAACACTTTCAGTATTCCACTGAAGAAAGATATTAAAATTTGATAATTTTCAAACTTTAAGAGACAAAAATCATGTTGAAAAAATGTGAGAATCTCTCATTATTAAGGAAACATCTGAAACTGAGATCTTGATATAATATCATCATCATTAGAGACTGATTATGCCTTTCAGCGTTCAGTCTGGAACAAAGTCCCTCTAATAAAATTTCTCCAAGATCCCCTATTCAATGCTGACAGTGATGCCTCGTCTGATGATATGCCTTTTACTTCCAAATCATTCTGCACCAAATCTAAGTACTTTCTTCTTGGTTTACCTCGACTCCTCTTACCCTCCGCTGCCAAGCTCATGAGTCTCTTAGGTAACCTTGCTTCTCCCATGCATGTAACATGACCCCACCATCTTGGTCTGTTCGCTCTAACTGCTTCATCTATGGTGTTCATTCCTAGTTTTTCTTTGATTTCCTCATTATGGACACCCTCCTGCCATTGTTCCCATCTATTAGTACCTGCAATCATTCTTGCTACTTCCATATCTGTAACCTCTACCTTATGAATAAGGTAACCTGTATCCACCCACCTTTCACTCCCATACAACAAAGTTGGTCGAAAGATAGAGTGGTGCACTGCTAACTTAGTCTTGGTACTGACTTCCTTCTTGCAGAAGAGAGTAGATCTTAGCTCTGCACTCACTGCACCTCGATTCCAGTTCTTTCACTATGTTGCCATCCTGTGAGAAAATACATCCCAGGTACTTGAAACTGTCTACCTGTTCTAACTTTGTTCCTCCTATCTGGCACTCAATCTGTTTAAATCTCTTTCCCACAGACATTACTTTCGTTTTGGAGATGCCGATCTTCATATCATAATCCTTGCACCTCTGCTCGAGCTCTGAAATATTAGTTCGCAACCTTTCTATTGAATCTGCCATTACAACTAAGTCATCTGCATAAGCGAGACTGCTTATTTTGTTTTGACCTATTTTAATCCCGCCCTGCCAGTCTACAGTTTTCAACATATGATCCATGAATAGTATGAACAACAGTGGTGACAGGTTACAGCCTTGTCTTACCCCTGAAACACCCTGAACCATGAGCTTAATTTGCTATCTACTCTAACTGCTGCCTGACAGTCTACGTAGAGCCCTTTAATTGCCTTCAGAAGTTTGCCTCCTATACCATAATCTTGAAGAACTGACAGTAGCTTCCTCCTAGGAACACAGTCATAAACCTTTTCCAGATCTATGAAACATAGATACAATTTCCTGTTCCACTTGTAGCACTTTTCCATTGCCTGCCATAGGCTAAAGATCTGGTCCTGACAAACTCTAAGAGGCCTAAACCCACACTGATTTTCATCTAACTTGTCCTCAATTAATACTCGCACTCTCCTTTCAACAATAACTGAGAACATTTTGCCTACAACGCTAATTATGGAGATACCTCAATAGTTGTTTCAATCTTTTCTGTTTCCATGTTTGAAAATTGGCGTGATTACCGCTTTCGTCCAGTCAGACGGAACCTGTCCAGATTCCCACGCCTTTTCAATTATCCTGTGTAACTATTTGAGACCTGTTATTCCACTGTATTTAATGAGTGCCGACTTAATTTCATCCACCCCAGCCGCTTTATTGCACTGTAATCTACTGGCCATTTTCTCCACTTCCTCAAATGAGAGCCTGTTTCCATCATTGTTCCAATCCCATTCTACCTGAAAATCTGACACATCATTGAACGTTTCACCTACATTGAGCAATTCTTCAAAATATTCCCTCCATCTGCTCAAGGCACCCACAGGATTGACTAGCAGCTTTCCTGTCCTGTCCATAACACTTGTTAATTCCTTCTTCCCTCCCTTTCGAAGATTGCTAATTACACTCCAAAATGGTTTTTCCGCGGCTTGACCCAGAGTTTCTAGCTTGTTTCCAAAGTCTTCCCATGATTTCTGCTTAGTCTGGAATTATCCGTTTGGCTTTGTTTCTTTCTTCAACATAACTTTCTCTGTCTGTCTGATTTCTAGTATGGAGCCATTTTTTAAATGCCTTCTTTTTCTTTTTACAGGCTGTCTTGACTGTGTCATTCCACCAGGCTGTCTGCTTCTTTCTACCTTTACACACCACTGTTCCAAGACATTCTCTGGGTGCTTCCAGTAATGTGTCCCTGTACCTTGACCATTCCTCTTCTAGTGACTGTAAATCATTACATTCAACTAACTGGTACCTTTCCAAGATCATTGTTATGTATTTGTGCCTAATTTCCTTGTCTTGAAGCTTCTCCACCCTTATCCTTCTACACATGGACCTGACTTTCTGCTCTTTTGGCCTCACAAAACCAATTTCACTGCAGATTAAATAATGATCAGTATCATCAAAGAACCCCCTGAAAACACGTGTGTCCTTGACTGTCTTCCTGAATTCCTGGTCTGTTATTATATAATCAATGATAGATCCGGTTTCCCTTCCTTCCCAAGTATAGCGGTGTATGTCCTTATGCTTAAAGGAGTAGTTTGTGATAACTAAGCCCATATTGGAACAGAAATCAAAGAGCTGTTTTCCGTTCCTGTTGGCCTCCATATACTCTCCAAACTTGCCCATAACCTTTTAATAACCTTCTGTTCGATTTCCTATCCTGGCGTTGAAATCACCCATGAGTAAAACAGTATCCTTATCCTTCACTGTAACAACTACATCACTAAGTGCGTTGTAAAATCTGTCCATCTCATCTTGATGTGTCCCTTCACAGGTTGAATACACCGTCACAGTCCTAATTTTCTTGCTGGAGATGGCCAAATCTATCCACATCAGTCGTTCATTTACATACCTTATTGCAATTATGCTGGGTTCGATTGCTTTCCTGATGTAAAATCCTACACCCCACTGTGCTCTTCCTACTTTGACTCCTGACAGGTAAACCTTGTATTCTCAGACTTCGTCCTCTCTCTCCCCTTACTCTAACATCACTAACAGCTAAAACATCTAACCCCATCTTACTTAAAGCCTCCGCCAGCTCTACCTTCTTCCCATTGTAATCACTATTGATATTAATAGCTCCCCATCTCATTCCAGATCGTTTGCCAAGTCGTATCTGAGGAGTTCCTGGTCTGTCCATTAGAGGTGGGACTCCATCACCTCCAAAGGTCCGAGGCAGTTTGCTCTGATTGTTGCCAGCATGATATTAAAGTACCTGGGAAGCAGGTTGCTAGCCTTACTTGCCCAGGGCCCCACTGGCTTTTACTCATAACGGTTGAGGGACTAACCGGTGGATTTGGTAGTCTTTGCTGTCTGAGCATAAAGGTGGCCACGACTCAGAATATGTCAGAGATGCCCAACCTTATTCCAAAGTAACTGGTATCCCAACTGTCAGGACCACTTACTTGGCCACTCATACGTTGCCCGTGGTTCATGAACTAGGACATGACTACAGGAACTCACACCATGAACCAATTATTAATGAGACAATATAATTTACTAGCTAACTCTGATAGTGACTAGAAACCGGACAGCACCAGTCAGTATTATTTATTTCTTATTGATGTGGCTACTGTGAACAAGATTCTTATAGAACTGACTTATTTTCTGTGTTCATGTTTAATCTTTTTAGCAGGTGAAGTTCTGAAAACTGAGCGTCCCTTGTCTGGACCTGTAAACACGCGGCCACCACCTTACAGCAGCTGTGGAGAATCACCACTTCTGGCACGGAATACAGGTAAAGAATTATATTTGTAAATGAATATAAAATTACTTGCTCAATTTTAGTGTATGCTTTCATTAGCCAGTATCTACAAATCATTTCTGGATTAGTGAAACTACTTTTTTAACTAGTATGTCACTTTTCATTTTCCCCCAAGGGCATGCAGCTAAAATTATATGAATTGATTGGGATGAAAGAGAAGCAGTGGTAGAGAAGGGAGTGAGACCAGGTTATAGACTATACCTGGTATTAATTTGTCCATTGAACAAACAATAAAGGAAAACAAGGAAAAATCAGAAGGAGAAGAAATGAAAACCTTGTACTAATGAAATTGTAATTTTCACCGTAAAGAGGCTTGCTGAGCTGCTGACAGACGCTAAAATAGATGATCACATTCACACAACTTAAATTTTTGCACATGACCTTCGTCAGAAAAAGAAACACATTCATTCACGCAATCCCTCGGACAACTACACATACATAACAATCATGTCTGACCATTTCAGCGACACAAGCATCTAGACTATGAGTGAGGTGTTCTGTCGGTCACCCAACGTCAACATCCTAGTCCCAACCCCAACTCCTTACCACAGGGATCATAGCCCTGTGGAAGACCCCCAATGCATAACCTGCCCAATCCATCCACCCAACACTTCCTATTCCTGTCCCATCACAGGCTTATCCTACCCCATGAGAGGTCGGGCCACCTATGAAAGCAGCCATGTGATATACCAACTCTGCTGCAATCGCTGCACAGCGTTTTATATCGGTAAAGATAATGAACCGGCCAAACTGTGGCAAAAACAAGATAGGCCACCCTGTGACAGAACATGCAGCTGAGCATAGTACTTTGGATTTAAATGGCTGCTTCACTACTTGAGCCATCTGGATCCTCCCCTCCACCACCAGCATCTTCTGAACTGCACAGATGAGTTGTCCCTTCAACAGTCCTGGCCTCGACCTAAGATAACTTCCCATATCTGCACCCCCGCTCTTCCTTCCCCACTCATTATCCTGTATCTCGTGCCTTCCTTGTAATTGGGTATCACCACTTACAATATCCCCTTAATTAATTTTTTTTTCCTAACTTTATTTTTTCCTGTTTTTATTTTTCCTTATTATTCACATTTTAGATCCCCGACTCCCTCCCCACCCTCCTCTACATCTTCCTTTTATCCTTTCCCACCCCTTCCCTTCACTGTATTCATTGCCACAATTCAAATTATCAGAGCCTTTAAAATCCAGCATGCAACCGGAAACTTTCCATCCCCACCTTTACCTGGCATCCTTCCCCTTCCACTCCCCACTCCACTCACAGTCTAGATGCTTGTGTTGCTGGACATGAGAGTTTTGTGTGTGTGTAATTGTCTGATTGTGGGAACATATGGTTTTTTTTTTTTTTTTCTTACGAAAGCCATGGGCAAAAATTTAAGATGTGTGAATGTGATTATCTATTTTACAGTGAGTTCCTATCGTCCATTATTGACATTATTAGATTATCCATTGTTGACATTGTAATTCTGTCAGAGACTGTTAAGGACATAGAAAAGCAGTTGAATATAATGGGCAGTGTCTTGAAAAGAGGATATAAGTTGGACACTAACAAAAATGAAACAAAATTAATGGAATGGATTTGAATTAGATCACGTGATGAAAATAAGTAAAGTAGTTGAGTTTGTTGTTTGAGCAGCAAAATAGCTTACAATGGCCATCGTAGGAAGGATGTAAGATGTAGGTTGCAAGTGACAAGAAAAGTTTCTTATTAAGAGAAATCTCTAGACATCGAATGTAGATGCAAGTATGAAACTTTCACTCTGCAGCGGAGTGTGCACTGATATGAAACTTCCTGGCAGATTAAAATTGTGTGCCGGAACCGGGACTCGAACCTGGGACCTTTGCCTTTCGCGAGCAAGCGCACTACCGACTGTACTATCCCGACTCGACTCATGCCGCCGCCTCACAACTTTACTTCCGCCAGTACCTCGCCTCCTACTTTCCAAACTTCACAGAAGCTCTCCTGCAAACCATGCAAGACTAGCACTCCTGGAAGAAAGGATATGGTGGAGACATGGCGTAGCCACATCCCTTAGGCTATGGCTAAGCCATGTCTCCACCATACCCTTTCTTCCAGGAGTGCTAGTCTTGCATGGTTTGCAGGAGATCTTCTGTGAAGTTTGGATAGTAGGAGGCGAGGTACTGGTGGAAGTAAAGTTGTTAGGCCGCATCGTGAGTCGTGGCGGGATAGCACAGTCGGTAGTGTGCTTGCCTGCGAAAGGCAAAGGTTCCAGGTTCGAGTCCCGGTTCCGGCACAAAGTTTTGATCTGCCAGGAAGTTTCATAGATGCAAGTGTTATGAAGACTTCTTTTAAGGTATTTGTCTGTAATGTATTCTTATATAAAAGTAAGATCTGGGTGATGGAGTTCAGATAGGAATAAAATAAATAAATCTGAAATGTGGTGTTACAAAAAATCTGATTATATAATGTTCAATCAGGAGAGGTACTGATTAGAATTGAGCAGAACGTAAAATAGTGGCAAAGTTCACCGAATGAAGAGATTGGTTGACAGGATACTTTCTGATAAATCAAGGGAGCCCCTTTTTAGTATTGAAGGGAAAGGTAGAAGGTAAAAACTGCAGAGCAAGAAATAAGTGCAGTAAGCAAATTCTAAAGAATGTAGGTTGTGATTGCTATTCGGAGATGTATAGGCTTTCACAGCATAGAATAGTTTGTTCAGCTGTATCGAACTCGTCTTCCAACTGAAGATGATGACGATGAAGACATTGCTTTAATCACCTATTACTCCTCCCTACTATCATAAGAAAACAAAATTTATAGTTCAGCTATCTATCAGAATATGACTCTTGTCCCAAACAACACAGTGTGGATTTGGGCAGATACAGATTCAGAATATGTAACCAAAATCCTAAATATGTAAAAGAGAAGCATTTTTAACAGAAGAAAAGTTCTAGAAGGAAGGAAAGGTTACACAGCTTTCATTATGAGAGACACATGATGTGGAAATGAGCATGAAGTAACAATGGCAAACTTGGAAATCACGTAAATCGGTCTTTGAAGAGCACATGTGCAACCTGAAAACTGACATGTTATTTTCAACTATGATTTTGTGTTGACATAAACTACATAAACTATTTGAGTAACAACTCATGCTATTCAGATTCTTCATCCCCTTTACCACAATACCATTGCCCAACTATACAGTTAAGAATAAGCTTTCCTGAATCTTGGTGACTTTGTCATCTGAAGTTCCACAGACTTCTCTTTCCTAACAGCATTTATTTGTAAGAAAGAATTTATTACCTTAATTTATATTTGTCATTCATTTGTAGTTATCATCATACCATACAGAACAATTACAACATTAATGTTTTAGATGATGTTAAAATGTATGTGTATTTAACTCCTGTAGGTGGTTTGGAGTACTACTGTGGCAATGTGTGGCATACTGATCACCAGGTGACTGGCTCCAGTGGCAGCTACCAGGACGCAGGTGTGTCTGAAATGAGCTGAATTAGTAAAAATGTTTGTTCAGAGGAACTACTAGTTATCCCAATTATAATTAAGTTTGTCACATTTTAATTTTAGAATTTGTCTGTAATTTTGTATAAGGTTAGGGTGGCCACTCAACCTGAAAACCGGGAAGCCTGAGAAAATTTTAAAGTACTGGGGAAAACATGGATTTTTACAGATTTCTGTAATTTTAGTTCATGGCTTCAAAACCCTTGCACATTTGTAAGGTCATACAGATCTTATGTAAAATATGTTTTGTTGAAACTGTGCTGCTAGTGTCATGTCTGAGAGATTTGTTCGAATTTCTCTTTTCTAAGCACAAATATGATCACATCCTTCAATAATCAAGCATGAATTAATGGCAAAATAGAACCAGTTCTATTCCTTCCGGCCAAATAAACTGTCTGCAAAAATTGTAGCTTCACCCGTTCTGCTGCTAGATGACGTGCCATCTACTTTATTTACTTGAACTTAACTCATACCCCCCCTCCACCCTCCACCCCAACCACCCTCACACACACACACACACACACACACACACACACACACACACACACACACAAAGCAAACCCAAGTACATGAATCGAAGTTGCACCCAAAAAGTGACTAAAAATTTAAGGGGTAAAAAAGTTGTCTGCTGACCACTTAAAAATGAAACAGTTGGTACATTATAATGCGAGATAAAGGTTAGAACGAATGAAGGCACAGCTACAAGAGTTGGGTTGGAGTCATAAGCTAAGTTGTTGATCTTATTTTGGTAAAATCACTTTGTCAGCAGTTTCTGTTTAATGTTCAGAAGTTTGTAAGGGCGTGATGAATAATTGGAAACATGAATATTCAACCATGAGCGAAAAGCAGACACACAATGAAACTCTTGCTTTCAAGTCATTTTGCATGTAAACTAAACTGTTTTAGTTGTGCTCTTATCGTGCTATGCAATGAAATTAGATTTTGATAATTCAACAAGGAAACATTGCTTCAGCACAGTGCTTCGCCAAGCAATTTCAAATGATTATTGTTTTGTATTTACATCATTTGGCTAAGTAGGTGGTTGGATAAAAGAAAGTGGATTAATTGGTATTGTCACCTTATCACTCAATAGTATGATAGAATCACAAATATGCACTGTCAAAGAAACCAAACCAGACAGTCACTTGAATTTGACCACTTATAAATTCACTCCATCTTTTCTCACCTCTTATTAGTTACTGAAATAGGTAGAAAAACATCAAAATATTTGTGATGTATTTCTATGTATTTGCTGCTAGATTCCTGCCTAACCACATATTTGAAAATCGTAACATATTTACAACTTGGCAACTCGTGTAAGAATCCTAAAGCCTTATACTTTGTTGGTATTTATATAAAGAAATCTGTTTTTGTTGCTACAAATATTTCAAAGGTTAATACATTTGTAGATAAAAATATGTTTCCTACCTTGAATGATGTATTAAAATTCAGTGACCGTAACTCTAGGAAAAATGTATACTTGCCTTCTAACTTTTTTCTTCCTATTTTTACTGGTGCCCGTATTTATCTTTGCGCATGCAAAGCATCCATAGTGCTGCTAATATTCAATGGCAAAAGTAGGCAATAGTTATTTCTGGCTCCTAGTGTCATTAATCAGAACTTCTGTTTGTTTTACACTGAATTCAGGCTGATTTCAGAAAGGGGCAGGGGCAGCTTATCCCCCATACACTGGAGGTAGGAGCTGTAAAGGGGGGCAAGCCACACTGGCTTACCATATGTGCTTTGTTTCTGCAGAGGCACATGTCAAGTATGGAAGCAAATAATAATAATAATAATAATAATAAAATAATAATAATAATAATAATAATAATAATAATAGGAGTAATAATTATGCTACACCAAAATGCAAAATGCAACTATTTCTGAAATAACAGATTTTAAAGTTGAAAAAGTAATTTTATTGAAATTATTTGAACATGCCCAAAAATAAATAGCTCCTATGTTTCGTTTTATGTGTTGCTGACACCGAGTTACATTTTAAATCTTTGCAGCTTGCTGGTGGAGGTTGAGTACCAGACTATGAATCCAAGGGCCGTAGTTAAATCCCTTCTTGGTTGCAGGATTTGTACCTCTCACTCCTTTCACCTTGGGCAATTCTTTTAATGTGAAAAATGCAATCAACTCTTCAGATTGTTGACTGCTTTACATTACAATGTTTATTCTCAGGGAAGATCCTGGAAAAATCAGGGAAATTTAATTGGGCATTAGGGTGGCCACCCTGAAGGTCAAAGTGAAAGGGGCTTGGGAAGAGGTGAATGTGGACTGTGTGTGTGTGTGTGTGTGTGTGTGTGTGTGTGTGTGTGTGTGTGTGTAGGTAGGGAGAGAGAGAGAGAGAGAGAGAGAGAGAGAGAGAGAGAGAGAGAGAGAGAGAGAATTTGTACAAAATAAAACTAAAGTGTGTGTAATATATATTTTAAATTTAAATTTTACATAGACTGATTGGCAAATGAACCTCATTTCCAATTCCTCATCCTCTGTTATGCAGCAGGTCTAACTTGTTTTGTTCAGGATAATGGAAATACAGGAACTCGATACAGGTATGAAAAATTGATTTTAGGCTTGCATAATAATTTTTTTTACTGTGAACTGTAGAGCTTAATAATTTTTACCCCCAAAATAATGGTGGTGCGAGGGAAGAAATTAATGTTTTCAGAAATTATACAATTTTAGTAATTAGCTCCTGGAATATGTCTAAATTATTGTTCTAAAAAAGTAATCGATACAGAGCAAGGTGGACTTCTACCAAATAGAAGTTTAGAAAGGTATGTGAATGTGGTCACATTGTAAACTTTCCTTTTTAACGTAGTTTTAGTTCTCCAGTGTTTCGTAAAATGTAAGTAAGTGTTGTTAGAGCTGAAGGTAGATGTGATTGTTTTCTTTTATGTCAAGTACTGACAAAAAACAAGAACATTGGCCATTCATCTATTTCTTGTGAAAAACTAACAGTTTGTCTCATTTAGGAATTCAAAAAATGTTTTCTGTTATATCATTAATATAATGAGGATAACTTGGAATTAAAGACAATTCAGAGTCACAGATAGGCATGTAGAAAGAAGTCACACATACAAACTAACATCTGTAGACTACACCCTCATGCACACATGACTTTTTTCTGGCTATGCCCCAAGTTTTGATTCAACAATTAATGGTAAGGGGAGGGGAAAGGGTGAAAGGGAAAAGATGCAGGACAAGGCTGGGGCTAAAAATATGTAGTGAATAAAAATGATCCTAACATTATCAAGTATACAATAAATACACAACACCTAAACCCAACACTGCACACAGTAACATGTAATTAAACAAAGAAATGTTAGCCAAAAAGAAAACAAAATACACTGCTCAAAACAGTTCAATGATCAGGTGAGTGATCATACACAATATACACATGGTAATGTGTTTTATTGATATCGATTACAGTTTTAATACTAGTGATACATTACAATATGTAATAAAATAATTTATAATTATTGTGGTATTGAACATGTCAAAGACATACTCCACACTGCGGATACCAGAGAATGAAAACATTACAATATCTTGCTGTCTCAACTCTTTTCTTGAATGAGGCACTATGGGGCTACAATATTAGTGCAAAGTCTTTATTGTTGCCCTCTAATATGGTGAGAGATCATCTTAGATGCCCAGTATAGTTGCTCACCTGCGTGGCACGGACAATATGGGTTCTCAATCAGCTCTTGAGGGGCATTTGGCAATTCTTCCGTGAGTGCAATATCCAGCTCTGCAACTGTTACGGGAGGTGCTGGTCTGGCAGCAGTGCGTCTTCCAGGTGCATCCCAGACATTCTTAATCAGGTTTAAGTCTGGCCAACAAATTGGGCACCCCAGCTCAGCTTCAAGTATATTGTTCACCATTGCAGCTCTGTGAGGACAAGTGTTATCACCCCCCAGTAGGAACACATCTCCTATGGCACCAGCGTACGGCACAACAAAAGGTTGAAGGAACTCTTCTCTAAACCTCTGAGCGGTTAAAGTGTCATTATGAACAACACTGAGGTCCATACATCTGCCAGTACCGACTCCTGCCTACACCATTTTCCCACCACCATGATATGGTGATGTTTCCTGCACATAAGCAGGATTGTTCCACAGTCTCTCCAGATGAGGTAATGATGATTGTCCAGCTGAACACAAAATCTTGACTACTCGGTGAACAGAAGCCGGCGCCATTCATTAAGACTCCAATCCTGATGTTCTTCCACCCAGCTTCTGCAGGCTAACAGTCTCATGGATTTAAAGGGACACACACCGTAGGCCTCTTTGCGTAAAAGGCAAATTCCTGAAGGCGATTTCGGACTGTTTGTGTTATTACACACCCTGTTGGTGCCTGGCAGGTGTGTTCCAGCTGAGTTGTATTCAGCATCCTGTCTCGATGGACAGGTAACTGGAGATAATAGTCATATCTTATGTTACCCATGGATGACCTTGACCTTGCCTTCTTTGAATGATTCCTGTTAGAAATTATATCCAGGTCCTGAAAATTACACCTCCCTCTGTGTATGTTCCACTCTGAACCTTCATATGGCTCTCCATGCCATAGCTTTGTCAGGTTGTTGTTGCATTGCACTACCTGCTGACTACACTATTTGAACCCACCTGCTTGTGTATGTCACTTAGTAGAGTACACAAGTCAACATCACCCCCTTCTGCAGCAACTTTTTGTTATTACCACTATCTCAGTTGCTGTAATGTTGTCTCCATTCCGTAGAAACAACAGAAAGATGTCAAACCATTTTAGTTAATTCTACCGATGACAATAGTTAAGAATCTAGATATCTCAGTTGATCCCCTAATTGTTTTGACCAGTGTACATAACCACCTTTATGAATCAACTCTTCATTCAGATCTTCAAATTTTTTTTTTATCATTCCAGAGCATGAGCACTTCAAACTGAAATTATAACAGAGTAACACAAAAGCACCACCAGGGCAGGGAGAAAGAAGTTCTGCAGATGCACCATTAGCCAGGAAGTTTTAATTAAATGACCACCAGTGTTGTCTTAGAGGAGTGCAGCCTCAGCAGTGTGTTGCAAATCTGCTCAACGTTTACTTTTACACCCAGTGATAGCCAGTCAATGAGCAGAGACCTTACTTTGCCAGAAGAGACTGAACATTACTTTTTCATCTGTTTGGAGCCAACATCTAGGTGATGACCAAATGTTTCACTGTTTAATAAACTCTGACCAGTGAAATCCTTTCCTTTCTCTGCGTTTCTCAACAGATGGGTTACGGAAACGACCGTACTTCTTGTCTTCTGATTCTCTGCAACTTGCTTGTGCTCCAGTTGTGCAGTAACGGTGTGATAATGAAGTTTCTTATAGATTTAATAATGGAAAGTCCAGGTTGGAATTAACAATATAGTAATAACGACAGTTTATGACTCACCGAAAAGACGTGACAAGCCACAAAAGGCACATAAGAGTCACACACATACAAAACTTTCAGCTATCTGCTATGACCTTCTTCAGAAACACCATCACACAGGCATACAACACGGTCGCGCAACTGTCATCTCCGGCTGCCGCACTTTGAATCACACTCTGCGGTGTGGAAAGAGGGGATAGGTGGGGAGGGGATGGGAGGGGGCATATGAAGGTTGCGTCACGGCGGTCGGGTCGGATACAGCACAACCTTCCAGAGTACGTTCATATTAGATGGGAGGAAAGAGATGCAGCTTAGGAATGGAGTGGGGAGGCAGGTGAGTTGGGATAGCGTATCTGCAGTGATAGCAACACAGTACGTTGAAGGTCTCACAAAGGCCTTCACAGACAGAAACTAACCCACAGACCTAGTCCACAAACAGATCTCCCGTGCCATATCCCCAAACATCCCAAATCCTCCCTCTACCACCAGTAACCATCCACAAATGAGTGCTCCCATTGACACCCAGTACTACCCCGAACTCGAACTAAATTCCATCCTTCGCCAAGGTTTTGATTTTCTGTCCTCGTGCCCAGAAATGAGACATCCTGCCCAAGATCCTTCCCATCCCTCCTAAAATGGTGTTCTGTCGCCATCCCAACCTCCATAACATCCTAGTCCATCCCTATGCCACCATGAAACCCAGCCCACTGCCACAGGGATCATATCCAATGTGGAAGACCCCATTAAAAGACCTTTCCAATCCACCCACCTAGCACTTCATATTCCAGTCCTGTCACGGGCTTATTCTACCCTATCAGAAGTTGGACCACATGTGAAAGCAGCCATGTAATTTACCAGTTGTGCTGCAATCACTGTGCAGCTTTCTATATTGGGATGATGATTAACCAGCTGTCCAATAGAGTGAATGGCCACTGCCAAACTGTAGCCAAAAACAAAGTTGACCATCCTGTGGCACAACATGCAGCTGAGCATATGCTTGATTTCAATGGCTGCTTCACAGCCCGGATCATCTGGATCCTCCCACCCACCACCAGCTTTTCTGAACTGCACAGAGGGGAATTATCCCTACATTACATTTTCAGATCCCTAAATTATCCAGGCCTCAACTTATGATAAGTTCCTCTTTTTCTGCACCGTACAGTTCCCACCTCTCTATCCTAAACCTCTCATATTTTGAGTGCTGTGTATGTGTTATTTTTATTTTCCCTCACTCAGCCACCTCCCCCACTCTATGCCTAAGCTGCATCTTGTTCCTCCCATCTGATACGTACATACTCTGGAAGGCTGTACTGTATCCATCCCCATCACAATGCAACCTTCCTATCCCCCTTCCCCGCCCTGTTTCCACACCACGGAGCATGATTCGAAGTGCGGCAGCCAGAGATTACAGTATTATGTTTCAATAAGAGATACAAAGGTCATTTCATCTGAATTTGAAGAAAAACTTAGTGATAAACCAAGGGTTACTGACAGACTTGATTGACAGGAAAATTGTTGAAATTTCCTGGAAGATTAAAATTGTGTGCCAAACTGGGACTTCAACCCAGGACCTTTGCCTTGCAGGCAAGCACTGTATCAACCAAGCTACCTGGACACGCCTCACAGCCTGTTCTCACAACTTTATTTCCAGAATTAGTGTTATTTTCCTCTTACTTATCTGGTTATTCACTGTCCAGTCACAACTGTCAACTATAGTGTGTGCTAAGCATGGTTATTTTTCATATTCTTTTTGCTGGAAGACAAGGTGTCATTCATTGCCAAGAAACTAAGTACAGTAGAACCCTGCTTTTACACTTTTCAAGGGACTTCAGTAAAATGGTGTAAAATGTGGGTAAACGTAAAATGTGGGAAATAATGTTTTAAATGATAAAATATGCTTACTGGATCACCCTTGCATTTTCATAGTTTGTGATATATGTACGTAAGTATTTTTGTGACTTCTGCATTTCACACTATTATCGCTTTTTTGAGGTTATACTGTACCATGCCCCCTTCAGTGTGCAGAAAACATACATAAGCAAACCATCATTCTCACCATTTATGAAATGTCACAAAAAATACTTAGATAAATATTTGCATTTCACAACAAGAATAAATTCCCAAAACACATCATGCAAATCACAGACAAACTACCAGTTGCGTAAACAAAACGAAGCTGATAATCGGCATGGTAGCTGATGCGGATAGTTTGCAACTCGCTGCAAAGATGTATGTTGAGATGCAACAGGCACATAACACACCCTTATGCACAAAATGTCAGCTTTCAGCCATTAGCCTTCATCAGAAAACACACCATTCACACTTTGGACACACAACCATCAGTTATGGCCACTGCATTTCGAATTCCAGATTCGTATTGGCAGCAGTCGGAGATGTCAGTTGTGAGTCTGAAGTGTGACTGGTGTCGCTTCTGACAAAGGCTAATCACCAAAAGCTCAATTTGTGTGTGTATGAGTCTCTCTTACATTCCTGTCATAGCATGACATGTCTTTCCAGTGAGTTGCAAACTATCCTCATTATAGTGTGTTTAATCTGCCTTAAGAATCCATGCATTGATTGAAAGGCCATTCATATTGAAGGATGTTTGTTCCAGATAATGTGGTCCATTTGAACATATTTCCACAATTCTGGGAAAATGCTGACTTAGTGGCACATTTAATGGAGCTCTACTTAGAATTTAGACATACCCTTTCTCAAAGATTGTTATTCAACCTCTAGATTCACAACCATGGTGCACACACACATGTTGTGCTGTTTGAGAGACTAAGAGTTGTGACAGAAAAATAACTATAATATCAGAACAATGAATTGTCAAAGTTTCACATGCAACTAAGAAAAGCTGGTACTGAAACCTGTCTGTTTCTAAATGAAGTGTATGGTGAAGCCTGTTTATCTGTACTTTGTTTCTAGGATGGACAAAAAGACATTGACAATGACTTGCCTCTGGGACACCCTTCAGCAATGTAAAACATAAAAAGGGGGAAAAGTTTTATTTTTTTGTTTTATAGTTGCCTTCCATTAATCCCTCTCCACACACTCCTCTACACCTCACCTTTTTTCGGTACAGTATCTAACATTGCCACCTACCAGAGCCTTTACAATCCATCATGCAAGACAGAACATTCCTTCTCCACTCTACCTAGTATCCTTTCCACTCCCCCCCCCCCCCCCCCCCCCCCCTCAGTCACTGTCAAGATGCTCGCCGCATTGGAGTGGCCAAAGACGGTGGTCATGTGTGCCTGAATTATGCTCGAGTGATTGTGTGAATGTATGTTTTTTTTTTCTACCGAAGGCCATGACATTTATTTTATCAATAAATGTAATGTGTTAACTGCCTTTAATAACTGAAAGGAAATAAGTGATATTATTTGGACTGCATGTATTTGTTTTGCCATAGTTGTACTATTTAATAGGGTTAGAAACTGTCTACCTTTTATGTAAGCTCTGATAATGGTCATCATAGTGTCAACAGTGACAGTAAATGTTAAAATGAGTAGAAATTATTTGTAATGGTTTTGCATCTGTAAAACCAGTTTAAACAACCTTTTGTAGATGAGATACTGCCAACTAACTAGAAGTAATGGGTAAGCACATTTGTCACTAGAGCACTTGCCTATGAAAGGCAGGCATGCCACATGTGTCCCAGTATGGCACACAGTTTTAACCTGTCAGATAGTTGCAAATCGATGTATGTTCTGCTTCAGAGTTCATTCTGGAACCTTTCAACTCTCGTCCACAATGAAGCAGTAAACTCTGCATACCAACAAAGTTTCTGACAATGTGTTGATACAAAGGTATCCACTTCACTAAAATTAAATTTGTATATTTCTTGGAGAGCCACATCAAACCACTATCTGGCCTGAAGACCACAACAATAACATTTTTTTATTTGTAGAGGGAGGAATACATTCAGTAAAGTAATAGGTATTATAGACGTTTAGTTATTAAGGAACAGTGAAGTAATTACATTCATTGAGATTGACACAGTGTAATTTTTTTAAGCTGAGAGCAAGGGGGCAATCTTTAAACATTCAGTCCTGCAGCCAAGATTTCAATTAAAACATTATTTAGATGATGAGTTTCAGTAAGCAGTTACCATCTTCTGATCTCATGAAGGTTAATAGATTTCCCCAGCCAGATATGCCGATGTACTATTGCACTGTGTGCAAATAGTACACGCAGTAAATAATGACTTAGTACTCACTTCAGTACACCTGATACATTAAAGGGTTAAGGAAGAACAGTACCATAACAAGAATTGTCATGTGGAGGTTCTCTTATATCTTTCTCAAAATGAAAAGTTAGTTTCAGCTTAACCATTATGACAGGTTTAGTTTGCATTTTTTACATGTAGTTGTCAATTGCTGCTGTAGTGGACAACATAGTATACCGTAGTCCTGCAATATATTCACCATGTAAACAAGAGAGTTGGTGTGGCCTCAACAAAACTGAATGTCATGCTCAGGATCTCATCATGGTAGTTAAGCTCTTATCTCTGTCGGGTAATCATTCTGGCCATAGCAGCAGCAGAAGCAGCAGTAGTAGGTTTTATTCGTTCGTTGATCATTTACACAAATATGGCCATACTGTTCTGTTCCTTAAATCCCTCCCCAGAGAACTCAATAAACAAACAGTTCAAATAAGACAACACATAGAACTCACAGTACATGATTCACAGTCGGGGATGACATGACTTCTCCTGTCAAGCTACCTTGATAATTGTAGTTTGAGGGAGGGTGTTTACATACTAAGTTAAATCAATTTATTATATTGTAAAAGTTGTCTAAAATGCAGGTGCCTCTACATCTGAGAAGTGTCCCAGTATGAACAAGGGAGTTGTTTGGTGTGATAGCACTCTGTCTCCTACACATGATGGTGATTTCTGTTTTTACCTCAAGGGCATGCTTTTGAAGATATAAGGAGTGGGAAGTTTCATCCTCTAGAAATTTCTGGAACATTCAAGAGAATTCCATGACATTCTGGTGTTTTCCACAATGATGATTGGGAATAGTCTGGAATATTCAGGAAGATTACAGAATGTTCAGGAACATCCTGGAACATACCAGATCGTTGTGGAACATTCCAGAACACTCTTAAGCATTCAAAGCCTTTTCTGTTTGTTCTGGAATTTGCCGCTGTTGGGGTATATAAAACGAGACCTGTGTTGGGTTTGAATGTCAGTTTCTTAACTTTGGCTAAGGGAGGAATCATAAAAGTAGTGCTGTCTGTGAATGAAATTGGTGATATGAGTAGTCAGTCATCCAGCCATTGAATATAAATAAGAAATAAATAATATATTTGTTGGCAAAAAGTTGATTTGATTTATGTTATAGACAATGCCCAAATGTAAGAGGTGGTCTTGCTGGTTCTGAAGCAAAACTGTGAAGGAAAAGAGAGAGAGAGAGAGAGAGAGAGAGAGAGAGAGAGAGAGAGAGGCATAAAGCATGTTTACATTCTGAACAAAGGAAGAGACCTCCATAAAGCAGAGAAGCTGAAGAACAATGAAGTTACCAGACAGAAGAATCATGAATTGCAACACAATCTTATTATAATACTGTGAACTTTAGCCAGCTATGAAAATATCACTCTACAGGAAGCACAAAGAAGGAAAAGTAAACAGTACTGAAATATTGTAACAAATACAAACACATCATAATTGTAAGAATGGATAACATCTATCAATTTTTCAAAAGGAAATGATCAGTAGAACAACTTAGAGATTCTGTTGCATGAATTGAAAAATTTGAGTAACCACCACTGGAAGCACCTACCCATGATTTATAATCATACTACTCAGAAATCTCAACTAACCAACACCAAGTAATGGAACAACGATGATAATTAAACAGCTGTTGAATGATATCATTAAGCCAAACTTATAACTGGAAAATACAAAGACACACACCCCTTATACTCAGTATACCACTAATCTCTTTTGAACTACCATTCCATTTTAAAAGGCTGAAAAACTCCTAATAAATTAGCTTACAGTTTTGCATTTAACAAAGCAAAAGGACAAACTTTAAAATATTCTGGCATCAGCCACAGACTCCTGCTCCCCTAATAGTCTATTCTATGTAGCTTGCTCTCGAGAAGGAAATTTCAAAAATTGGGCCCAGATAACAAAACTCTCGGAAAACTTACCAAGATGGCTAGTTGGAAATAGTCTCAACTTGCTGGCATAAGTGGCCAGTTCAAAACAGCACAACCTGGTTGAATTATCCCTCATGTACAGTTCAGTATAATTTAAGCATTCTTGCGAACAAGTTATTTCATGGTGTGAAAACCAGGGTGCGTACAGACTCCTTTAAACCACTCAAACTCCTTAGTTGTCTTAAATGTCCAAGGAATGTTTGGAACTCCTTATATGAAGAGAATACTCCTTATAAACTCAATTATATTGATGCAAAAACTTCATGGCTCCCAAAAGGCATATTGTCGCTACGCAAAGATCTTTTGAAACATTCTGTGATCATAAAATGAATGTCAGTGGTCGCGTCAGTCAGCCCAAGCACAGTAATAACTGACTCTGATAACCTTCCTGACACAAATGTGTAAAAGTTACATGTAGGCCTAGTGGAAGAATACAGATCACCATAATTTTAAGAGCATTCCACTAAAGAGAAATAGGATCCATTCTATTCTGCTATGGTCCCAAACAAGTTTAGTACATATTGTTTATATGTGTAGGTGCAGAATGCAGCATTTTGAGCAGGTTATCTGCTTGTTATTGCTAAAAAAATAAATGTTAATTGTTAAGGACTCTTTTGGCTTTTGCACAAGATATTCCACAAGGAATCCAATGGAGTAACTTATTTTAGAATAACAGTAGTGGAAATTCTCTTTATTATATTGCTGCTGATACAGGTTGGAAATTTCTTGAATGCTCCTTGCATTTTTTTTATTGCCAACTCTGTATGCCTCATGAAAAATGCAGTGCTACTTTGTTCCTCGATTTCTCTGCACCAGTCACTGCACATGTAATACACTCAGTTTAGTAATAAATTGACAGCAATTTCCTCATTCGAATCTTCTTTCATGCTATGAAATTGTAATTCAGAATGCCAGGATTAGAATTTGAACTAGACTTTTTAAGTTATCCAAGATGACATGTAGATGATTAAATCATGTATGTATGATTTCTCTTTTGTGATATAAACCTAGCTGTTTCCATTGTTTGGCTTTTGTTGCCAGAAGAGCATTATGTAGTAAAGATTACATTTTTCTGAATAAAATCTTCTTGGCCTTCAGCCATGTCAAGTGGTTAGTCTGAGATTTTGGCCAACCTTTCCTTAGCCATTGTTATGTGGTAAATAATTGCTGCATCGTTGTTGCCTTTCCATTTTATAATTGCACTGCTGGCTTACCTGCCACATACAGAAATGTTTATATCCAGAGTGCTGTGTCTGCTTCTGGCTGCTGGCTGTGATGCCCCTGTGGCTGCTGCCTCACCATATTTGGACATGTTTACATCTCATTTATGCTGCGTCCCAGTCTGTGATGAGTTGCAAGTCAATGTCTTGTGGAGTTCTCAGATATTTTAACTAAGACTTCTTTTATGACACTATTTCAGAATCCTTTAATTTTTGCAGTGACAGATGTTTCATTGAAATGAATTTGGTGTCAATTTTCTAAAGAATGATCCTCCATGGCTGATTTTTCTGATTAGTAAAGTTGTAAGCACAGTTTCCATCTGGTGTTGTTCCAAAGTGTGTGTACAGTTTGTCAAATGTAAGAAGTCATAAAAATTAAAATATCAGAGAACACCATTAATAATGATGTTGGCTTGCAGCACACCTTGATACCTGGAAACAGAAAGGTTGAAGTGGACGTCAGATGTAATCATCAGTTCCAGACATAGTATGGAAGCTAGCTCCATTGATGTCACAGCCAGCAACAGAGATACACAATAGCAAGGCAACAAGGTTCTGCTTCACGATGGCCAAGGAGGGCTTGGCTGAAAGCTTGTGGGATTGCAACCAGCTGATGTGGCTTTGTTCATTCATGTAACCGTGAGACTATGCACTCGTACATTAAAATATTGTTTCTGTTAAATGCAATTTCCTAGATATTATTTGGATGATTATGAAAGCAAATAACTTATTTTTCAGAACCTATGAAGCTAAGTATAGTGGAGAAGACAATAGATGGAGTTCAGCAGGCTGTCCCATTTGAGTTTCAACCAGATGAATTGCAAGAGATTAATCCTGAATCAAAGACAAGGTTTGTACTTGTGAGTCTGTAACATTATACATTGTAAAAATTTCTCTAACCCAATTGGTAGTCTGTGTAGACATCAGTGACAGTTTGGAAAACTGGAATATCTGTCTACTGAGCTATAAATGTTTCTGTAGGTTAGGTGCAGACCCTCTTGAATGAACACCCCTTGTGACTGCACAGTGATATTTGTTAGTATTTATTTATTTATTTGTCCAAAAAACTTTGCAGGTTTTGGGACACGAAAACACACAAATTACAGTACAGTATTTATAAACAAGTATACACACACAATTACAAAAGGTTTTTCCATCAATTGCAGGGATAAAATATAAAAACATTGTTGTTTCAGCAGATGCAAGAATTTTAGAATTAGGTATGAAGGTTTTCAACTCAAACACAGACCTAAACTTCAAAGACAGTATTTTTCCAGCAAGTAAGTTACAGAGATAAAGTGATCAGCTCTGAGTCGTGAAAATTATACACAATAGATATTAGCGGTTACATCCTTACACTGTTTATGTGGAACCCGTTTTGTGTGTAAAGTTCTCTGCTAAATTCGCTTGCTTTATCACTGTCACATTTGCAAACTTTGAACACAGTTTATAGATCTGTAAATTTGAACTGGATACTTCTGTATTTATGCAGGACCAGTTTGGAAGGTCATGCCTAAAAGGTACATCCATTGTACATTGTCATTGGATCAGGTGAAAATGCTGAAATTAGTGATTTGTGATAATAGACAATAAATCCTCATCCTGACAAGGATCTATTATATAACTAAAAACTAACACCTTAGGGAAAATTTAAATCCACTGTCAGCTGTATAGAGATCACAATATGGATTACTATTGCTGCAAATGAAACAAGCAAAAACATACCTATACCACATAATTTTGTTAACATAAACTTCTAGGTCTTTCTTAATTTATATTTTGGGCTGTTGTCCAAAACTTGAAATCATTACAGTATGGGATTCTCAGTTCTCTTGTATTTCTTCACCTAATTAACTCTGTTAGGAATAATTCATCTTGTGCAGTGTAGATGGAGCATGTAGTTTAGAATAAGAGCAGTGAGTTTCTCAGGGTTGTGTTTTATTACTTTTCATTACAGAGAACAATTGTTCAGAAACATCCATGGAACTGAACATTGATATTATTGTAGCCACCTGTTTGTAGAAACGAGGGCATCTTGTCTCGAAGATAGTGTCTATGGTTTTCCAAAATGTTTTCTTGCACTGAAGTTTGTCTTTGTATTCTGCCACACTGCAATCAATAATTTCAAGTTGTGGTTAAAGATGAATTTCTTCAATATTTGCTGAATAGGGACAGGAGATTAGGTTAAAATCACATTATAGTGCTGTGAGCTATTGAAAAGCAGGACATAAAATCCATTCTTAAGGGAAACTTGAACATGTGAATAACATTCAGTCTTTAACAGCATCATGTAGGGATGATATTAAGAAAAATAGCCAGATTTCAGTTTCCCAGATGCCTTTCATTTCCTTTTACACTACCATTGATTACATTTTAAGTAATAGTTTTTGTACATAAGTTCTCATGATCAATCATACATAGGAGAAATCTGTTATTTTATGACCAAAATCAGTGTTATTTTTTACACTTGTCAGTGTTATTTATCGGTGTTACTTTCTGGTAATCTTTTCCAATCTTCGGTACTATATTGTCATTTTAACAATTTTTCAATGGTATGCTGAAAATTACACTATTCCTAAGATATGGTGGGTCAAATTTGATGTAGATGTTGAAAAAATAATTTTAATATAAATATTGATGCAAATATGTATCTGAATTTTTTTTATACACAAAGTACTTTAGATATTATAGAAGGAGACCTTCCAGGTAGGAAAATGGTTTAAAATAAAGATTTTTGACTTACCTAAAGTACAGGCTGGTCGATAGGAACACTAAACACACACAAAAACACACAACCATTCGAGCTTTCGCCACCAGTGGTGGCTTCTTCGGGAAAAAGAGGGAGGAAGGAGAGGAGAAAGGGAAGGATACGGGTTTTAAGGAAGTGGAAAAGGAGCCATTCCAATCCCAGGAGTGGAAGGACTTACCTTAGGGGACAAAAAGGAAGGTAAACAAATACACACACACTCACACATATCCACATCCAAACACACTTAGGCAGACATTGTTCTGTCTGCCTAAGTGTGTTTGGATGTGGATATGTGTGAGTGTGTGTGTATTTGTTTACCTTCCTTTTTGTCCCCTAAGGTAAGTCCTTCCACTCCTGGGATTGGAATGGCTCCTTTTCCACTTCCTTAAAACCCGTATCCTTCCCTTTCTCCTCTCCTTCCTCCCTCTTTTTCCCGAAGAAGCCACCACTGGTGGCGAAAGCTCGAATGGTTGTGTGTGTTTAGTGTTCCCATCGACCAGCCTGTACTTTAGGTAAGTCAAAAATCTTTATTTTAAACCAAGTACTTTAGATACTGTGAAAAAAATCGCCAATGATTGTATCCAGCAGGGTATCCCTTTTTTCAAGTCAACAAACTGTTCTTGACACAGACTTTTCTTGCTGACTTAGATATTTGTTATATTGTTGCAATTTATTAGAGAATAACAATATTGAAAAATAGAAGAATATATTTTAATGTAGGCTAAAGAAAAGTCTTTGCCTTTGCAGCAGTATTGTAAATAAATAAATAAAAAAGTCTTTGCTACTAGAGAAATTTTTATATGAAAATCACCAAAAACTTGAAGGTTCACATATTTTTAAAGTATTTCTCAGGAACAAAATATGTATAGATAAGTAAAATGGCATTTAACGTAAGGTTAAAATGTAACAAAATTGAATTTTCATTACACTTTTTAATATTTAGTCAATCTGGCTTTGAAACTAATATTATAACACTTGTTTTGGTCCAAGTTAGAGTTTTAAATTTTATTATCCATCAGTAATACAGACTTTTAATACAAAAACATTTCTTTTAAATTTATTTTATTTTTGATACATGAAGAAATGGTAGTAGGGCTCATTTATGCTCTACATTTTTCAGGTATTTTCCAGTGCTGGATCTTTGACTCCGGAACACCAACTCTTTCTTCTCTCGGCCACCCCTCCTGCTCGGCATCCTTTAGTTGCGTCCACCTCCCTCACTAAGCGTCATTTTTACAAATGTCTGGACAAGTGGCGTAAAAACAGACAAAACACAAATATGTCTTGAAACCAAAGAAATTTTACATATGGCAGCAGGGGCGTTGCCATAATGTTGGAAACTGTTTGTTTTCGAGGACAAGGGTTCATAAAAGAACCTGTCGAATACAGCATGCACAGCATTATTTATTTATTTTGGGTCAACACAAAATATTATTCCCCCCATTCTATGTGATTGGCTTCTTGAAGAAATTCAAAGATTGTTGCAAACATTAGCACAATATGTAGGCGCTTTCGTAAATAAGTTTATTGACTAGGTTAAAATGGACAGTGCAGAAGTTGATAAAAAATGAGAATACAAAAAAGAAAGCGTTGTTTAAATCCAGTTGCAGTGCTGAGAGAAATCCAACATATAGTTCGAAAATAGTAATCCATGTCGCAGTGAAATAATCAAGGGTAACAACAACAGCAGCAGAGTCATAGACAGACAAAACTGCTTAACTTCGACGCTGTGCAAAGACCTTACTAAGTTGCAGTTCTGCGACTGTGGTTCTGCTAACCAAAGCTGCACATGCACAATACGTCAAACTTACAAACTGCCAGGTCGGTGTTAGATCACAGAAAATAACCTCAAAAGGTTCCAAAATGCTAGAAACATTTCGGTGAAGAAATCCATCAAAATTTGAAAATAATCGTATCAATATCAATTGCTGTAATATCTTCATAACTTAACATAGAGAGAAATAAGTTTTCTGACTGTTACCAATTGGAAATCATACTACTGTCAATATGTGCATCTAACAATGTGTGGTGCTATCTTTACAGTATGTATTGCAAAACAATAAAATAGCCACTACATTTGGATAGGGAACATTTCTATATTAAATATACGGTAGCACTGAAATCATTAAACATATTAAGTTTCTTACCCAGATACAGCATAATGCTGTTGGAAATAGCAGATTTCATATTAATTAAAAATAAATAAATAAATTTATGAATTTGCATTATTTTCTTAAAAACTGCTGAATTAGGGTTTTTTTTCTCAAAACCGCTGAATATGTGTTATTCGTTGTTATTGTTAAAACGAATTTTTCCCATCCCTAATCATACAGTGAACACTCTAAAGATTTTTGCACCTTTGTAAAACACAGAGTAGGTCCTCTCCCCCCTCAAACTCCTTATCGCCTTTAATGAAAATTGCAAGTTGGGTTCTTTGGTTCAGAGTTAGAGAATATGCCTCAAAATCATTGCAAATATCGTCTGCCATATCCTTTAGGTGACAGACAATGGTCACATTGGTCATCGGCAGAATCCAGAACTCTTACAGATTAACACACATTCTGCTGCAGCTACCTTACCTTGCTTTATTAAATCACCATCCTTGAAGGGCTTAGATTTTTCCTAAAAGCAAATCAGTTTTATAACTGACTCAAACAGCAGACTTACCATATATTTCCGTAGATAAGACGACCTTCAGATAAGATGAGGTACAAATTTTCATAAAAATTTTATAGTTTAAGCATATATCTGGCCTATAAGAAAACCCCCAAGTTACCATATGTACCCTAATGCAGTTTTTGGGATTTAAAAATATGCCTGTGGCTTACATTAGGAGGCAAAGCTTCAGGAAGTTCCGAAAATTTCCGTTAGAAGCTACCCTAAGTAGGTTTTGTGAACGGTAGTTATGAAAAATGCTAAGAGAAAGCGCCATATGTACCTAGTTTTCCTGATCTGGATTTCACCCTTTGTTGCAGTGTTTGTGGTCTGCCGTTGAACTTTTTGTACTTGTAGTGCTATGTTGTGTCCGATCATGAAGAAGCATGTTTTTTTTACACTGCGAAGTTAAAGAGAAAAGTTATTTCTTTCACTGACACAACATCTAATTACGCTGATGCATATTTTATGCGGGTGAAAACACACAAAATTGCCCGAGAGCAGAAGATGAAGGATTTCAAAGGTAGCTGCAATTGTTGCATGTATCTCCAAAAGTTCAAAAAATGTCGACAGATGGTGCTGGACAGCAAAACATCAGTGACTGCTACCGTGACAGATGAGAGGTACGCCGGTATGTTACAGAATCGCATCATCCACAGCCTAGGTGATAAACACATTCTGGAATGTACGATGTTTATGCAGGATGACACTCCACCCCATATTGCTAGACGTGTGAAAGATCTGTTGTGCACGTCGTTTGGTGGTGATTGTGTGCTCAGCCGCCACTTTCGTCATGCTTGTCCTCCCAGGTCCCCGGACCTTAGTCTGTGCAGTTATTGACTTTGGGGTTACCAGAAGTCGCAAGTGTAGCATGATCGACCGACATCTCTAGGGATGCTGAAAGACAACATCCGTTGCCCAATGCCTCACCATAACTCCGGACATGCTTTTCAGTGCTGTTCACAACATATTCCTTGACTACAGCTATTGTTGAGGAATGATGGTGAACATATTGAGCATTTCCTGTAAAGAACATTGTCTTTGTATGTCTTAATTTGTTATGCTGATTATTGCTTTTCTGATCAGATGAGGGGCCATCTGTCAGACATTTTTGTTCTAATAAAACCCCATATCATTCCAAGCATGTGTGTCAATTTTTACCCCTTAATCTACATTATTCAGTGATTTATTAAGTTTTCAAATTTATACTGACTTTTTGATCACCCAGTATTTTAACCCTTTCACTGCTACATACGTAAATATACGCTAATTGTTTTCGTGTGTCTCTGGATATATTGAGAAATTATTTTTGGCTAGCGATGTAAAATCAAGCAGCATTGTAAATAATTAATTCTATTCCTGCTCTATGGTATATAGGGTATCGTATGTACCCTTGTCTGCTCAGTAATTTAATAAAGTGAATATAGTTTTTAAAAGTTACGCAAACCTTTGCTTTCATAAATCTTACCTCCACAATGTAAATTTCAGGATAAATTTCTAAGGTTTTTGGACCGTCGTATAAGATGACCTACAATTTTGGGGCCTTCTTTTATGATCCAGCCATCGTCTTATCTGCAGAAATAAACAGTATTTGTTTGTTCACCATCTCCGTGTACCTTCCTTTTAAGTTTTAATAAGTTAATTTGGACGTTATTAGGGAAATCACATTTTTCACTTCAGTTTTCCTTCATGTGAAAGGTCATATAATTTTGCTGAAAATTAAATTTATGAAAAGAATTAGTTTTGTGACTTTCTAAACATTTCAGCTAACTTCCTTTTGCAATAAACAGATAAAATTCTTCCCATTCTGTGTTGAAATATAAAGGCATAGTTGTAGTTACGTGATGACATAACTGCTAAACAGCTGAGAGCAAATTCCAATTTGTTAAAGTTACATAGTTTACATGATCAAATGTTGTGTGGCATCCCTAGTGAGCAAGCATTTTGCCTCCCCCCCCCCCCCCTCCCTATTTCCATGTCTTTCAAACTGCTTGCGTGCAAGGCCTGAATTTGGACGTTACTCTCACTCAAAATTGGCTAGTTAATAAGCCTCCATTTATTGTATTTACTGTGGTGATTATACATGTCTGGCCAATACATGGGAAAGCTATCCATATGAGTTTTATTTGTGTAAAATTATATGCCTGGCATCACATTTTGTGGCTTTTTATTAGACACTTCTATGTAACATTTGTTATTCAGCTCAGGTTGCAACATTTTGATCATGACTTGCTTTGGTATTTACATGTTTCCAACAAACAACCATGGATGAATATCTTAAGGTTACTATTCACCATAAATACATACATTTATCATACTGTTATGATAAATGAATGGTGAATCATGGTAATTTAAATTATTGCTCTGTTGTATATGGAGCCATAGTGTCAGTTTGTCTGAGCCCAGTTATCTGCCACTGCTGAGTCAGTCCTTAAAGTTTTCTTATCTTTTGCAAATGTAAATAATTTTTAATTGCTTAATATGCTTATGAATATTATATTTACTTGGTATTATTCTTTTAAAATGATAACACTTATTGAAGGTTGCTAATTGGTGCTTATAAATTTCAGGCCACCCTGTCGACCAAATGATGCGTGTAGGCCGAACAACAAAACAGATGATCATCATGGTAAGTTTTTAAGATGGCTCACCTGATTTTTCTCTTCTGCTCTTTTCAGTAGCACTCAAGTCTCTGAAATATGTGAAACTGAAATCTTAGTATATGCAGAAGAGTGTTTGCTGGATGGTATACTCAAAACCACAAACTAAGTTTAACCGCTTCGCTCAATCATGATCATTGTCCTATTCTTAATTAAAAACTTTGTCAGATGAGTAGTGCATAAATCATGTTATTATGAAAATAGTCTAGTGGCATTATTTGTAAAATTATTTTACTTTTGAAGCAGTTTTCAGAAACACACTCAAGAAGTCAATTTTGGCATAGAATGCAAGTTTTATGTAGACCATTAGGTACAGAAAATACTGTCTGACAAAATTTGCTTGAAGAAAGTCGCACATCAAAATTTCACCTTGTTTTGTCCTTAAAGTTGCCATGCAAAACTATTAGTCTATTCAGTGCCATTGGTGCTCTGAACCGCCTATTATCCATGACACACCTTTAATCAAAATAGTTAACAAAACCCCCTTGTAAGTCCTTAAGAATCAGCATTAGTGAGTTTTTGTGGATGTTGACATACATATTTTTTGTGGACAAGTTGCATATAGTTCTCCATCTATGATACAGCTATACTGCACAAGCCATCTCACATTGCGTGGAGGAAAGTACTTTATGTACCAATATCACTCTCCCCCTTTCCTATTAGAATCTTGCAAGGTTAGTGCGAAGCCTCGGAGTGGACTCAAATTACCCTAATTTTATCCTTAAGGTCTTTGCACAAAATACACATATGAGGAAGCATTGTAATGGTTGAATCTTCAAAGCATGTATTTTCTCAGAACTTTCACAATAGCCTGTACTGTGATGCAGAATGCCCCTGTTGCAGCATCTGAAGTTGACAGAATATCTTCGTGGCACTTTCATGGTGTTCTGAATGAATTTGCAACCAAGCTTGATGCTCTTCGCTGGATTTTCTCTAATTTCTGTACCATCGCCACCTGTTACAGATCGCACACTAATGAGCAATATTAAAGTATTAGTTGAATAATATTTTAAAGCTATTTCCTTAGTTAATGACTACATTTCTTTTAGATTCCTCCAGTGAATGTGTCTTGTCTGCTTTAGCCATGTTTTCTGTAGTCATTTCACTTCAAATCACTCTGCATGTATATTCCCAGATATTCTATGGAAGTAGTTGTTCTGCAGTCATATCATGATACACTGAACTATCTTTCTTTGTATTCACAATACATTATATTAATTTAGCAGTTTTTCATCAGGAAAAGAAACACGTACATTCACACCATTAATCAGATAACTACACACACACACACACACACACACACTCCATGTCTAGCCACGCCAGTGCCACATGCATCCAGACTGCGAGTGAGGTGGGGAGTGGAGGGGGAAGGATGCTGGGTAAGAGTGGGGCTGGAAAGTTGTGCATTGCATGATGGATTGTAAAGGATCTGATAGGCGGGAATTTGAATTGCGGCATTGAATACAGTGAAGGGAAGGAGTGAGAAAGGATAAAAGGTAGGTGTACGGAAGTTTGAGGTGGGAGTAGGAGGATTTGAAACCATAAAAATAAGGAAAAATAAAAGTAGGATATAAATCTGCTCAGTTCAGAAGAGCTGGTGGTGGAGGGGAGGATCCAGATGGCTCGGGTAGCGAAGCAGCCTTTGAAATCCAGGGTGCTGTGTTCAGTTGCATGCTGTACCACCCACTGGGTGGTTCATCTTTCTTTTCATCGTGGTTTGGCAACGGCCATTCATCCTGATACAGCTGGTTTGTCATCATGTGAATATAAAATCCTGTGCAATGATTGCAGCAGAGTTCGTAAACCACATGGCTGCTTTCACAGGTGGCCTGACCTCTGATAGTGTAGGCTAAGCCTTTGACAGGAGTGGAATAGGAAGTGCTGGGTGTGTGGATTGTTTTGCAACGTGGTATTCCACAGGGATATGATACCTGCGGTAAGGGATTGGGGTTGGGAGTGGCGTAGGGATGGACTAGGATGTTGTGGAGGTTGGGTGGGTGACAGAACACTACTTTAGGAAGGATTGGAAGGACCTTGGGTAGGATCTCTCTCATTTCAGGACATGATGATAGATGCCCTGACGAAGGATGTGATTATTATTTTTTATCGTTTCAAATCCCCCCCCACTCACTCACCGCACTCATCTACAACCCCCTTTTAACCTTTCCCATCCCCATCCCTTCACTGTATTCAATGCTGCAATTAAAATTCCTGCCTATCAGATCCTTTACAATCTGTCAAGCAATGCGGAACTTTTAATCCCCACCCCTACCTGGCATCCTTCCCCATCCTCTCCCCACCTCACTCAGTCTAGTTTCTTGTGGTGCTGGAGTGGCTGGACATGGTTTTTGTGTGTGCATGTTGTCTGAATGATTGTGTGAAGTATTTCTTTGTCTGATGAAGACTGTGGCCAAAAATTTCAGTTGTGTAAATGCGATTCTCTTTTTTGTGCCTGTCAGCAGCTCAGTGAGCCTCTTAACAGCGAGTTGTTATCTGTCCTCCATTATTGACATTTTTCATTGTTAAAATGGTTCTTTTTCATTGGTTTTGTTCTGGTTGATAGTTTACGGTAATGATATAATCACAAGCTTCATTATATGAAGCTTATTGATACTGATTCTGACATTATTGGTATTTCAGAGCACTTTTTAAGTGGTGTGACAATTAAGAGACTTCCTTTGCCAGGATACAGGTTAGCTGCCTTCTACTCTAGGAGTTCTTTGCAGTGTGGGGGAGTGGCCATGTATGTAAAAAACGATTTTTCATCGGAGTCAATCGATTTTTCTAAACACTGCACAGAACAGATATTTGAATGTTGTGCAGGAGTTGTTAATGTTAATGGAACTAAACTAGTAATAGTTGTTATTTATAGATCCCCTGACTCAGATTTTAAAATGTTTCTGCCCAAGCTGGAATTGGTTCTGGGTTCACTGTATAGGAAGTATAAAAATTTAATTGTGTGTGGAGATTTCAACATTAATTGTGTAGGTGATAGCTCAAGGAAAAGTCAGCTGTTAGATCTATTTAATTCCTATAACATGATGCAAACAGTATTTTTTCCAACGAGAGTGCAAGGAAATAGCAGTTCTACCATTGACAATATTTTTGTTCATTCTTCATTATTAGAGGGGCACTCTGTCAGCAGAATAGTAAATGGCCTATCAGACCACGATGCCCAACTTTTAACTCTAAAAAGTATTTGTTCTCAAACAAATGTTAAACATAAATATCAACTAATCAGAAAAGTTAATCCAGTTGCAATTGAGACCTTTTTAAGCCTAATTAAGGAACAAGAATGGCAGGATGTTTATAGTGCTGATAATGCAGATGATAAATATAATGCTTTTCTGAACACATTTATTATGCTGTTTGAAAGTTGCTTTCCGCTAGAACGCTCAAAACAGGGTACTTTCAGTAACAGACAGCCAGGGTGGATGACATAGGGGATAAGAGTATCATGTAGAACTAAGCGGGAGTTGTATCAAAATGTTAGAAGTAGTCAGAATGAAGATGCAGTAGCTCATTACAAACAGTACTGTAAGGTTCTGAAAAATGTCATTAAGAATGCAAAAAGTATGTGGTACGCAAAAAGAATAGCAAACTCTCGGGATAAAATTAAAACTATCTGGTCAGTCGTGAAGGAAGTGTCTGGTCAGGAGCAGCAGGTAGAAGATATAACGTCAGTGCGTAGTAGGAATGTTTCTGTTACTGACAAGTTAGATATATGTGCAATATTCAATAATCACTTTCTGAATATAGTAGAGGAACTAAACAAAACTCTAGTTTCTACAGGTAATCATATAACGTTTTTAGAAAATGCGTTTCCGAGGCTGTTGCCTGAAATGATCCTTCATGATACTTCCATAGGTGAGATTGAGTCAATAATTAAATCACTAAAGACTAAGGACTCTTGTGGATATGATGGGGTATCTAGCAGAATTCTAAAGTACTGTTCTCCATATGTTAGCCCAGTACTAAGCCATATTTGTAATTTTTCCTTTCAGAATGGTCAGTTTCCTAACAGATTAAAGTACTCAGTAGTGAAACTGCTTTATAAAAAAGGAGGAAGGGATAATGTAGACAACTATAGACCTATTTCTATGCCATCGGTTTTTTCCAAAGTTATTGAAAAGGCTGTATATTCAAGATTAATTGATCATTTCAGTTCACATAATTTCCTGTCAAATGTACAGTTTGGTTTTAGAAGTAGTTTAACGACCGAAAACGCTATATTTTCGTTTCTCTGTGAGGCACTTAATGGGTTAAATAAGAGGCTACGGACATTAGGTGTCTTCTTTGATTTAACAAAAGCGTTTGATTGTGTTGATCACAAAATATTGTTGCAGAAGTTGGAACATTATGGAATACGGGGAGTAGCCCACAACTGGTTCACCTCTTACTTTAATAATAGACAACAGAAGGTAATTCTCCGCAGTGTAGAAAATGGCTATGACGTGCAATCCCAATGGGGCACAATTAAGTATGGGGTGCCCCAGGGGTCTGTTTTGGGACCATTGCTGTTTCTTATTTATATAAATAATATGCCTTCGAGTATAACAGGTGATTGTAAAATATTTTTGTTTGCTGATGATACCAGCTTGGTAGTGAAGGATGTTGCTCGTAATATTGACACAGTATCAAACAATGCAGTTCAAGAGATAAGTTCATGGCTAATAGAAAACAAGTTGATGTTAAATCACAGTAAAACTCAGTTTTTACAATTTCTAACACATAATTTGACGAAATCTGACATTATGATTACACATAATGGGCATGTGATAAGTGAGACTGAACAGTTCAAATTTCTAGGTGTTCATATAGACAGTAAGCTGTCATGGAAAGCCCATGTTCAGGATCTTGTTCCAGAACTAAATTCTGCTATATTTACCATTAGAACAATATCTGAAATAAGTGATCTTTCAACACGAAATCTATTTCGCTTACTTTCACTCACTTATGACGTACGGCATTGTTTTTTGGGGTAACTCGCCTGATGCAAAAAGGATATTTCTGGCTCAAAAACGGGCGGTTCGAGCAATATCTGGTGTAAGTTCGCGAACGTCATGTCGACCCCTTTTCAGTAGCCTGGGAATTTTGACTCTGGCGTCACAATACGTTTTTTCTTTAATGTCATTTGTTGTTAATAATATCAGCTTATTCCCACGAGTTAGTAGCTTTCACTCGGTGAATACTAGACAGATGTCTAATCTACATTTGCACCACACCACCTTAACACTTGTGCAGAAAGGGGTGCAGTATTCTGCGGCATCCATTTTCAATAAGCTGCCACAAGAACTTAAGAATCTTAGCACTAATCCACATGCTTTCAAATCTAAATTGAAGAGTTACCTCGTGGCTCACTCCTTTTATTGTGTCGAGGAACTCCTAGAAAAGTTAAACAATTAAGCTAATTTATTTTTTCTTTATTGATTCTTTTCACTTTGTCTTAAGATTGTCGTGTGCAAAGGACTACTTAAAATTTTTCTATTACCATTATTATGTAACAATTAATGTATTGACTTGTTCCATGACTGTGGAGTCTTACTCCTGAAGTGGGTCCTATGGAACAGAAAAAACAAATAAATAAATAAATAAAATAAATGAAGCATATATTAGAATGACAAGAGTTTCATTTTTGTTAATTTGGCTTTTGCGAAATATGAGGCAATCTCTTTTAGATAAATTGTTTTAGCTATTTCTTGATGTATTGACAAAGTTGCCAACTCCACAAGTCTTTCTTGAGTCCTTGAAGAAAACAGATTTTTTTTAGAGTTTCAATTTGGAGAAGCTCTGCCCATTACTGGTAACAATGTAAGCAACATTCTAATGAAGTAACTAAATTAGGTACTGTCTATAAGTAAATTTTTACAAATATAATTCAAAACTTCCTGTTGCCTTGAGCTACTGGGTACTCTTCTAGTAATGGCTAATAATTAATTGCATAGATAAATTTCATCAATATCTTTAGTGTCTTTGTCAGACTCTTTGAACTTCACATATTCTATGAAGAGTTTCGGGAGTTTTATTTCGTATATCATGTATGTTGGTAGAAACAGTCAAAAACACAATTTACATTGTTGATCAGATTAAACCTCTGTCAACTGAATTTATTGTGGGGAACAATACTGCAAAATAATAATTAATCTTGAACTGACTTTGCTCATCGTGAATAAGTCCATTTCCTATTTCATAACCAGAGTGTCTTTTCTTGTGTCTTAGACTGATTCCATATCTGATGAAAATGATGTGCACATGTTGATTACTATTGAAAATTCTCTTGCAGCTACCAGTATTTTGTCATATCTCAAACAACTTCTATAATCTTCAAGAAAGGCTTTTGCTTTTAGCAGAGCATTTGTAGTGATGCTAAGATCAGTTTCATATGTGATCTCAGGCTTTTCCAGCATATTTGCCATTTCCAAGTTTCTCAGAAGCCTTTGAAACAATATCAGTTTTGTTTGGTTGTAAAAGTTTGCTAGTCAAATTTACTTCCAGCAAAATGTTGTACCACACAAAGAGGGGTAATAAACATGAATAGCTGAATTTTCAGAAACAGACTGAGACTCAATTCATGTTTGAGTTCCAGCTGAAACACTCAATGTAAGATCTTCACAAATATCCATGAGCACATTGTGGACATAAGGTAGTTGTTTTTGTAGAAGACAAAATGCATAAATCCAGGGCTGGCCTAACATACCCAGGCACCCCGGGCGAGTCGCCCACTTGGCGCCCTTAGGGGGTCTCCATTAATTACAGGAGGTGTTTTGGGGGAGGTGGGAGGGGATCGAAATGGATCGACCAAATTTCACATGGTGCAGAGGGGGTTCTCAGTAAATCTCAATGTAATTTTTTCCTGCAAGAAACAGTGCACAACTGGGTTAAATAAGTAAAACATATTTCACGTCTATAATATGGCTATATCCTACACAATAATACTTATCGTGGCTATGCAAACAGCACATAGTAACACAGTAGCCCCTCGATTGTTTCCCTAAGGATACACAACCCCCCCCCCTTTTTTTTTCCCACACACATTTTTGTCAGAATTGGAACGCAACACTCACGACAGCAACAGTGCTGGCCACCCGACATTATGTCTGTCGAGCAATCATTTGCTGATTCAAAGCTATGGAGTAACTATCCAGATAAACTGTGTTTCTTTGTAATGTCAGTGAGCACAATGACTGTGAGACTTGCAGCTGCCACGGTTCCGAAAATACTCGGGCCAGGGCGAGGACAGCAGAGCGGAGAGGTCACATGTAGATGGATCAGACAGGCTCAAGGGCAGGCTTGACTTGGCCAGCTGTATGTGCAGGTGCAGCACTCAAAGGGTTGCAATAACATTTAAGATAAAATATGGACATTTATATTTGCAAAAATCGAAGATTGTTCAAGAAATAACAATCCATTTATGAAGAGGTCTTCAATATGATCTAAATTTACCTCAACTTCATAGCCGCATCCTACCACCTCTCGTTGAACAATGAAAGCTCAAATTGATGTGAAATTGGAAGTAGGCGATTCAAAGAACTTAAATATGACACTTAACTACAAGAAAGACAAACACTAATAAAAAAAACTAATCCACCATGCTAATTCTAATCCTTCTGGAAGGATGTCAGCATTATCTGGGTTAACCATTAGAACATTAAAGTTTTACATTTACACTGTAAATGAAATATGGAATCAAATGCACCATTTCTTAGTGCAAAAACAGGCACACTTTATATTTGTTGATTACGGCACCATGTAAAATAAATAGAAAACAATGTTAAGTAAACTGCATGTATTTTGTGGGATAGAATTTGACTACTCAATAAAAATTGGAAGGGGGATTTCCCATTTGAAAACTCGTATTTGACCTAATCAAAACAGGAGGGGAGGTTAAGAGTGGCCAGATGTAGCCCAGACAGAGTTCACCCCCTACTATTTTATCACTTTTTTGTGCAATACATCCTTTTTGAGATTTTAGTTGCCTCAAGTTAAGACAAACATCTTCTATACGTCAGCGCATTGGCTTAACAAATAAAAAGTCTGTACTATTTTTGTCAGACAGTGGAGTTGACGATGTGTTGCCAAAAATCCTTTGCTTATTCTTCACACCTTTGATTAAATGAAAGGCTAAACAAATTGTATTGTCTGTTGTTAAGCTGACTTTAGTTAAAGTGTTACATTGTTGCAACACCCTAATTTAGCCTGAAAATTCTTGCAAGGACAACTTTTAAGTTGGCGGAGATGGCATCTTCATGCAGAAGTATTATCAGATTTTTTCATTAACATCTGCCTTTGTTCGCAGGAAATAGTTATGTCTTCTGGAGCACATCAAAACATGGCCTCTCACTGTCATTGCTGCCTGGCCCATCCATTGCTCCATCTGTCCCCATGAAAAAGAGCCACCTGTTAATCATATCACAACACTGTCTGTAGGATCTGCATATTGCACATTTATCCTTATAGAAAAGATGCTCCTCAAATGGAACAAAAAGGACAAAAGCTTGGCATTTGTCCCACTTGTGCAATTGTAATTGGAGTTGTAATCGATTACTTTACATTATGCCTGGCTTCTGGTTTTTGTACAGGTATTTTTGTACTCATGATTTTGTGTCATTTACTACTTATTTAGGGCATCTCCTTTCTGAGTTTGCACACATGCAAAATACACACACATGGGTGGGCAGACAGAGAGTGGTATTGAGTCTATTCTCTTTTGCCTGAAGTTATCTATTTTCTTTTTAATGTGAAGATTTGTGTTGCAGATGACGATGATGATGACAATGAAGATGGCCTAAGCATTACTCTCAACAATGGAGATAATGAAGTGGATCACTGGAACTCTGGGTAATTATTGTCTGCCATCTTTATTTGTGTTATACATACTGCATTTAAAACCTGCTACACAATTTATTTGCTTAGTATTGTAAAATACTGGGTAACATACCTGTTATAAAAATATAAGCCCCACCATTTAGATGTTATTTAACCCTTTCACTACTACAGATGTGCTATCTGTATTTTTGTGTTGAGTGCTGTTTTGATGTCTGTCCACTGCTCTCCTGTGTTGAGATAAAACATTCCACCCCTCTACAAAATACTTAATATCAGATTATTTTAAGAAAACAATGGATGAAGGAAAAAAATTGGCATATGTTATTTTTGGTATCTTTACTCAGTGGTGGTTTGAATTTTCATTATTCAAGACTGGTACAGTGCTGCATTAAATTAAGTAAACTATTGCAATATTTTTAAAGAATTTGCAGAGGCAAAATTGTATTGCATAGACTGTAGATATTGTTCATTTTAGCTTATTTGTTTCAATGTGTGAAAGCAGATAAAAATATTGAAATTTTATTTAAAATTATGGGCACAATATCTTTCATTCTCAAACTACCGGTTTTAATATCCAACAAGTTGTAGTCCATTCTGTCCCTGCACATCAGAAATTGTATCATTTCTTATGAACAGTTCAATTCCTCTCTCTATCATTTTTCAAATGATAGCTAGCAAAGATTCACATACAATGCAAGTAAGGAATGCAGTGGGACGGGTGGCGGAGGGAAAAACGCAACCGCTTTCAAACATTAAACGCACCGGCTCAGTGGTTGTGGCAGTTATGTCTAACAGATCTGCACAGCATCAAAGTTCAGAACAGTGTTACCTTAATATTTCGTGGATGTAGAAACTTCTTATAAAACTGCTTCTGCAATATCGGCTTACAGGAGTCTCTAGAATTCATTCAGAATATGTGCAGCTGGAGTAATGTTCTCCATTTTATGTGTGCGTTAAAATTAAAGTAAGCACTCGGAGCACACACCAGGTATGTGAATAAAACTGTTTAATTCAACATAACATCCACCCTACAATGCATCACAACAATAAATACATCAGTGCCCAAACTTACAAAGCGACGGCTTTGGAAGCTACTAAATGATTGGCGAATTGGGGCTTTTGTGGGGCCTCATTATACACTTTTGTGAACAATGCCATGCATTGTTATAACTATTAAATATATGAAAAACAATGAATTTTGCAATGTTATGACAAGATGTGTTCTACATCCCAAAATTAAGGTACTAATTAATTTAGATAAATTCATGAGAATACCTATTTCATAAATATGATTAAAGATCTGAAATATGCTTAACTATAAAATACAAGAATACATTTGTCATTTATAATAATATCTTGAAAATTAGTCAAGAGAGAATGTTCCTAACATTTACAGAATGATGAAATAAGGTATTAGTTTTTTTACTGGATACAAGAACATAGAAATATTTTTATAGGTTTAGTTTATCTTCAATGGTGCCCATGCTGGCAAGTTTATATTCACAATATTAATCAGGTTTGTGCTTTCATGGCCAGTTCCTACTCAAACATACAATATAATATATATCTAAACAGACCACTTTTATATTTTCATAAAATTAATTTTACCAGGTATTAGTTTTGTTGCCTTATGCTCTTGCTTATTTTCGAATTTTATAGTGAAATCCTATCTGTTTAGTATTCCTAGCAATAACTTACTTTATTTAGAAATTGTGCATCTTATTCTACCCCTATTCAGACCTCATTTAACAGTTGAGGTTCTATTGAAATAGTTTAACTTTCTATTTGGATGATAAAATGGCAAACATTTTGTAGCATGGCCGGTGAAATGCACGGGGGCATACCCGGGATGCCTTTACTTCAATAAATGCTTGCGCTAGGAAAAAAATACCCAAACTACGGAAAACACGCATCGCTTATGATTTTGTACAAATAAAATGGAGTAGTTTAAAAAAAGTATGTATTTCTAGCTGCATTCCTTCTTTAGTTTTGTTGATCAAAGTGCCTAGTGTCTCTGCAACAGAATACATAAAATATGATACATACTTTATAATTTACGAGTATATTGTCATCTGACAAATAACTTTCTCTCTGCATTCCGAGCTAATTATAATGCTCAATTTGCGGGCTTGAGACTGCCAGTGGCTGCATTAAAAGTTATTTACAAATTTTTTATTTACAAATATTTACAACAGGATATTTACAGATTACAATTTATACAAAGGTTTAAGAGTTCCACTTAAGTCTGGTTCATCTCTTTTCACATTCACTAGAGCTGTCCGTCTCTTTTGCACTCTCTTCGCTGACAGTCCTCGCCTAATCTGATGATAAATTGTTCTGTAGCGTCATCTATGTTAGGCTCTAAGTTCGTGTATTCTTCTTCAATTTTCCTACAGTGGTCATATTTTTTTTCCAATCGTCCACTGTAATAGAGTTGCATGTTTCCGTTACTAATCTGGTGACATCATCAATGTTAAAATGAATATTTCTTTTGGACACGTTTCCTTTCACATTGCTCCAGATTAGTTCAATTGGATTTAAGTCTGGGTGGTATGGTGGCAGCCTTAAAACAGTGTGTCCAGACTCAGAAAATAATAAGTCAATTTTAAAAAAAATTGAATTTTGATTTTTATAGTTGATGTTGTACACTTCTGGTTTTAACGTTGAGCTGTAATGTGGGATGTTAAGTTCTTGAAGCCATTTAACCATGTCCACTTTCCTAGAATTTGATGTTGGTGCCAGATTTTGTTGAACATTGCCCCATATCACAATGTCTATAACAACCACTGAGTTTGGTGGAAGGTTTGGAATTAATTTATTTTACCCATTTTTCATAGTTGTCATAGTTCATATCATGATGATAGTCTCTAGTTGTCTTCCCAGATTTGAATGTCAAAGTGCATCTTTTACAAACCCGTTTTCACTATCAGCATGAACAATTATGAGACGTTGTCCTTTGGCAATAGTTTCCAACCCTGAACCACCTGCATCAGTTCAAGCTATTGTCTGTGTGTGGGTCGAATGAACATAAGTCTCGTTCATATACATTATAGGTTGCACTCTCATTTGTCATATGTCTGACCTTTCAATGAGAACTTTTCGGTTGTTTGTGGACTGTTTCCACCTAAATTCCAGTTTCTTCATAAGTCTCGTCAAAGACCATCTGCTTCCTTGAAAGTCATTTTTTTTTTTTTTTTTTTTTTCACGAACAGCTAACGAGGATTTGACTGTTGGCCATTCTCCTTCAGTATGACGAAATTCATTAATAGTTCTTCTTATTGCACATAAATCAAAATCATCCACATCTGTTTTTGGCATTTTTTGCACAATTCTTTTGTTAGGCATGCTAAAAGAGCCATGTGATTGGATACATTGTTTTTCTTCGGTGACAGTTCTACTGTGGGTACGAACAGACACCCCAGTAGCCTCACACACAAGTTCCTGTATTTTACTAATTTTTATAGGTGTTTTCATTTCTGCTTCTCTCTTCATGAACCTGTAAACATTTGTAACAATTTCACGAGCCTGACTGTTGATCACTTTCCTACCGCATAACTTGCTCTTAATACTGTCACATTTCATAATCGGTTATAGCTGCACAAAATACACAAACTACACAGAGTGGATAATAGTGTTAACTCTTGGAAGTAAGCTACTCAGTGCTGGCGGTGGTGGGATGGCCGAACTGATTGCGCTATGCACTGCGGCTGTGCTGTCCCATTACTCTATCCCCTCCACTCCAACAGACTCGCTGGCCATGCTACACCTGCTCCGCTGTAGCTTTCCTGTTACAATTTGGGGGGGGGGGGGGGGGAGAGCAAAATATGTCCATATACACACACATAGAATATGCAAGAAATGTAATAAGTGTAGGATAGAGAGTGGCAGGAAATGTTGTGTGGTATAATAGATTACTGTAGGTTGAAGTGTGGATAATTTGGGAACCAGAGAATGTACAGTAAGGATAACTACCATCTGTGCAGTTCAGAAATGCTGGTAGTGTGTGTATGGGGGGGGGGGGGGGCAGGGGGGAGGATGCAGATGTCCTGGGTATGCTCAACAGTATGTTGTGCCATAGGGAGGTTTACCTTCTTTCCGGCTACAGTTTGGTGGTGTCATTCAGACTAATGGACATCTGGTTGGTATTCATACTAATATAAAGAGCTGTGCAGTGGTTGCAGTACTGTTGATACATCAAATGGCTGCTTTTAATGCTGGCAGGGTCTTTTATAGAGTAGGATAAGCCTGGTAATGGGACTGGAATAGAAAGTGTTGGGTGGGGGGATTGGGCAGATTTTGTGGCAGGGTCTTCCATAGTGATACAATCCCTGTGGCAAGAGGCTGGGATAGGAGGCAGGCATAGGGATGGCCTAGTATGTTACGGAGGTAGTTGGCTGGGTGACGGAACACCACTTCAGGAGGGATGGTGAGGATCTCAGGCATGATAACATAAAATCAAAACCTTGAAGGATGTGATTTAGTTGCTCCAGTTCAGTATTGTTTGACAAGGGGAGCTATCTTATGTAGATGGTTACTGGTGGTGGTGGTGGTGGTGGTGGTGGTGGTGGTGGTGGGGGGGGGGAGGTGATTGCTGTGGGAAATCTGTTTGTGGATTAGGTATGGGTGATTGTGAAGGCCTTTGTGAGATCTTCAGTTGCTAAGTTGTAACGAGGGATTTTTTTATGTGAAAGGGATGGCAATTGTCAAAGGTGTAGGTACTGTTGCTGGTTGGTAGGTTTAATGTGGTTACACCTGATATGCTGCTGCTGTAAACCACGGTGTGTTACAGATGCCGCATTTCCTGTGTTGTGAGACCATATTGAACTCACAATGTAACTTTGCTCAATTATTCCTTCCCTTTTCTTGTTGCCACACTGCAAGTTGCTTTAACAATGATTGCATTACTTGAGGTGCAGTGGCTGGAAACAGTGCTCGTATTTGCATTAGTTGTGCCTGTGTGATTGTATGAATGGTTATGTATGCTCTTTTTTTTTTGAAGGGTGTGTCCAAAAGAATGTCAGTGTGGTTCTCTCTCTCTCTCTCTCTCTCTCTCTCTCTCTCTCTCTCTCTCTCTCTCTCTCTCTCTCTCTCTCTCTCTCTCTGTGTGTGTGTGTGTGTGTGTGTGTGTGTGTGTTGTATTGTCCATGTGAATCAGCTTTCACTATTGATCAATTACTGTAATATTAAGATAGTGCAACACTGACACTATTAGGAAACTGAATGACAATGAAATGTCACCCTCTCAATCTGTTACAGCAGACTCGGCAGAAATTGTATCACTTTGGACTGACATTGTAGCCAACATGGAAAAGTGCTATAGAGTAGTAGTAGCACAGTTGTTGAAACTTAAATTGCATTTGTTGTGCCGGATTTAAAGTATTCTGCATGAAAATATGTTTGATAGCATTGTTTTCTGTACTGTTGTTGAGTATTTGTCTAGTTTTTAGATCGGTTTCAATACTTAGTACAAATCGAGTTAAATATCGTGTGTGTACACGATATACATTCCCAAGTTTAGCAGTGTGGCTAAATTTACTGCCTCCTCATAACTACTCCACTGATATTCATCGTTTTGCTCAACCAAAGCTTGTCATTGTTCCTCCTCCAACCCTTAAAGAGTCTTCAAATTAAATCTGTGTATGAAATCAGTTGTCAGAGCATTATCTGAAAATATCATTACATTTATGTTGACCTTCGAAGGAATAGGTTAATTTTAAGTGTAAGACAATCTTGTATTTTTCCAGTGACAAATTTGATGAAAATACTCATCTTACAGTATGTTACTATCTATGATTATATTTTGTATCTACTTTGTCATTGAATTCTCTCTCCATGTATGACCTTTTCTGTTTGTAGGTCATCAAATCATACTGAACACATGGATGTAGATCTGAATCAAAGTGAAGAATCTGCAGCAGCCAAACGAGGGGATCTAACAGTTGAGCCTGGGTGCAGGAAGTGTGCCTTAAATAGGAAAGCAGGCAGCAGTGAACACATGTTAGATAGACGTGGATCTTTATGCAACGCTGTCTTGAGGTCGGATCATTCCACTTATAGTTTGAATTCAGAGTCTGACATTCAGTGTAGGTGTCGGGTACCTGTACAGTGTTCATGTCGAAAGAACGTAATGAAAACATTTTTTTTACCGTCAAAATATGATTCTGGTTTTATTTCTAAATGTTCTGTTAAGTTTGAAGAATTACATGATGATAGTTCAGCAGAAAATGCTCATACGAGAAAAGATCATCCACCCTCAACAGAGGGAGGATCTATAAATATCAATCTTCCTGTAAATATAAACATATTAAATCATGTTAATGTTTATTAATAGTGATTGTGACTCGAACTAGTCATTCGCGTTTTTCGTAATAACTATTTTTAAGTACGATAAGCACATATTGTTATATAGTATTGTGTAATGAACTGAATGAAAGTGCTCACTGTATGTCTTCTGTGTCAGTAAGGTTGCACTTGACCGTTACTGTGACTGTCAGTATTTTAAGATACTTTTATTGTATATATGAATGTTGTACATGACAAACAAAGAATTTCTCTCTGTGCATGGTGCTTTCAGTGAAGTGAAGTGATTTGTTTTTTATGCAACAAAAATCGAATAAAAAGAAATTTTGCATAGCAGAAAACAGTTTTTTCATATTCATTTTCCAGGTATAGTAATACTTATGTAATACTTAATGTACAATTTAGAATTAAGTTCTGCTTAAGAGAATATGTTCTTCAATAAGAAGGAACACTTCATATCAAAACCACTGACTTCAACCAGAGTGCTCATGCAATTAAACTGTGTTTCTATGAACACATACACAGAACATTTTAACAAATTAAAATACTCAGAAAGCCTATCTCCTTCAGAAATAATAATCTGTCAATCAATGTCTGTTCTGGAAGTGCAGGGCAGAGGGTACTTTACATTGTACCAAGTTCTCTTCCTTTTCTATTCCACATGTTTTCAAAGCATTTGAAGAATGATTGACTTAATACCTTTTTGCACACTGTAATTCATATAATCTTACTGGAGGGCGGATGGTGGTGATTGACAGTATGTTCCAACCTGAACTCTGCAACATAATTTTTTATTTATTTTTTATTTTATTTTATTTTTTTTGTTACCTTCTCTTTCAAATATAGCATTACAAATATGGGTTGAAGTCTTTTGGTATAGAGTCATTGCATAAAAAGTTCTTGGTTTTCTTGCCATGTAAAATATGGGTAAGAGCCCAAGCTTTAGACTATACCCTTCAGAATCAATGTCGGGGAGTAAAACTCACTGTCGTAAACTAGGGGCTTATGCTTCTATAACCAAATGACAGCTACTCATTGACCATTAGCTGGCTTAAATCATGATGTTAAAGACGTGAATGTTGGTGGCTACCTCTAACCACACAAATTTTTTAAGTGCACTTTATTCCATGTTTCTAGCAGCGCTCTCTCTCGCAACAAGGAGTAAACTGCAGGAAGTTCTGGAAGTCATCCTCTGTACTATCTGCTCCAGTGAGCCCTTAAATACATTGCCGAGTACATATCTGGAGTCTCTATTGATATTATTTTCACATAAATGGATTTCATCCACCTTCTTGATGACAAATTCCCAATAATTTGAAATAGGAGCCAAGTATTCTTGTTTCTTCAAACAAAATCTTTTATTTATTTACAGGCTGTGCTCAACTACTGCTGATCTTTTTGTAGATGCCTGTATATCAAGTGATGCTGAAGCTTGATGCAGAATTTGGCAGTAGTTCTTATAGACTACCCTATGTAATTTTGGCCAAACTCGTGAGGAATGCTGCAAATTCCTGGCACCCTCAGGTCTGGGTTGTCTTTGACATGTGGCATAATTTCTTCAATGTTGTTAGGAGGAGAAGACTAGTTGTGGCACTGAAAGAATGGAAGCCACATGATTTGTTGATCCTAGATTTGTTGGAATCACATTTCCTCAACAATGATCTAATATCATGGAAAGAATGTCCGCCGGCCGCGGTGGCCGAGGTGACTGAGGCGCCTCGGTCACGGTCAGCACGGCCACTACGGTCGGGGGTTCGAATCCCCCCTCGGGCATGGATATTTGTGCCGTCCTAGTTCGTAAGTAGTTCATAAGTAGTTTGTAAGTTTAGGGACTGATGACCCCGTAGTTAAGTCCCATAAGCTTAACAAACATTTGAACATTTGAAAGAAAGTCCATTCTTTTTTAAGACTGTTGTCAGATTGTTAACCTCAGAGCCAAAGTGCTTCTTGTCTGAAATAATCCTTCCTCTGTGTACCAAGGTGTTCAGCATAGCTTTCTTCTGGGTTGGATAGTGATGTACACACACAAAGATGGCCTTTAAAGCTCAAAATAAACTCACACTCACACACACACACACACACACACACACACACACACACACACACACACACACACACACACACACCCCCTTGCCAGATTGAGGTCACACATTCTTTTCATTCAGGCACCCACACTAAAAGTTCCCATCTCTGGCTGTAACCCATTCTTTCATCCTGCCTTATACCAATTCCAAACAGAACAATCCACAGCTCTCACCCGCCTGATCCTTAACCTATACCTCAACTCCGCCAATGAACACACCTGTCAACTCCTATCCCTGATCAAAATCCTCAACCTTTCCACTCCCACATCCATACCTACAGTTCAGAACATCCTTTTACAGGCCAACCAAGAATTAGAACAGCATGCCACCCTCCACCTCAAAAACTATCCAAACTCCTGGTCACCCACCTCCGGAAAGGCAATACACTCTCCCTCAAAAACCTCTCCAATAAACCTCGAGCTCCTCTTATTGCACATAAACCCAGTCTCTCCCATCTACTCAATCTCCCACTTCCAGCTCCACTCCCCCCCCAAACCTCACAATCCTAATCCACACAATTCTAATCCACACAATCCTGAACCACAACATCCCAATTCAGTAGTCAACCTCTCCTCTAAACCTCTCTCCCAATCTGAAACCTCCATCCCATCCAAAGGCCTCACCTTTAGTCCCACTCCCAAATTCAACCATACAGCCCTTGTCAAAGACCTACTATCCTATACTCGTAGCCTTGGCTGGAGATATCACTTTACCACGAAGAAAAATAATACTACTCCTGATGATCCAGTTCCCCAAGACGACATTCAAATTGAACCCTGCCTAGAACAGTTCCATCCCCCATCACAGCGAGACCCACCCACTTTTCCTCAAAATTACCCCCTTCAAACCTTCCAGGAATTCCTTACTTCCAACCTTGCCTCTCAGTCCTTCCTGAAAAACCTTAATCCTACTCTCAACATTACCGCAGCTGAATCCCGAGCTATCCGTGATCTGAAGGCTGACCATTCCATCATTCTCCCCGCCGACAAGGGATCCATGACAGTGGTACTTGATCGGCGGGAGTATGTGGCTGAGGGCCTGCGTCAGCTTTCAGACAACAATACCTGCAAAGTCTGTCATGGTGACCCCATTACTGATGTCCAGGCAGAGCTTCAGGGAATTCTCAGATCCTTAGGCCCCCTACAAAACCTTTCACCTGAGTCCATCAAACTCATGACCCCACCGACACCGCGCACGCCTAACTTCTACCTACTTCCTAAAATTCACAAACCTAATCATCCAGGCCGGCCAATTGTGGCCGGTTACCAAGCCCCCACAGAACGAATCTCTGCCTACATAGACCAACACCTTCAACCCATCATATGCAGTCTCCCATCCTTCATAAGACGCCAACCATTTCCTCGATCGCCTGAAATCCTTACCCAGCCTGTTACCTCTTGAAACCATCCTTGTAACCATTGATGCCACTTCCTTATACAAAAATATCCCACATGCCCAGGGCCTCGCTGTGATGGAGTATTTCCTTTCACGCTGACCACCCACTTCCCTACCTAAAACCTCTTTCATTAATACCCGAGCCAGCTTCATCCTAACCCACAACTTCTTCACCTTTGAGGGCCGGACATACCAACAACTAAAGGGAACAGCCATGGGAACCAGGATGGCCCCCTCATACGCAAACTTATTTATGGGACGCTTAGAGGAAGCCTTCCTGGAAACCCAAGCCTGTCAACCCAAAGTTTGGTACAGATTCATTGACGACATCTTCATGATCTGGACCAACAGTGAAGAAGAACTCCAGAATTTCCTCTCCAACCTCAACTCCTTTGGTCCCATCAAATTCACCTGGTTCTATTCCAAATCCCATGCCACTTTCCTTGATGTCGACCTCCATCTGTCCAAAGGCCAACTTCACACATCCGTCCACATCAAACCAACCAACAAACAACAATACCTCCATTATGACAGCTGCCATCCATTCTACATAAAAAGTTCCCTTCCCTACAGCTTAGGTCTTCGTGGCAGAAGAGTCTGCTCCAGTCCCGAATCCCCCCCAGGGGGCCCCACAGTTCTTTTGTGGGTACCTGTGTGGCGTGCACGGGGCCCCGAGCCGGAGCAGCCTTTCTTTTGCTCTAGGCTGCTTCACTTTCCCTCCCAGTTTGTGCCTCCCACCCAGAGACGGGCGTATTTCGCAAGCTAAGGTGGTTTCTTGTTGTCGTTTCTTATTGCTTGGTTCCTTCCTTTCTTACCCGTTGTTTCTGTCTTTCTCTCCTTGTACTTTCCTAGCCTTCTTCTCCTCCTCATTAGTCTCCGCCTTGGCGTTTGAGACACTTCTTTCCTTCTTTCTCTTCACTTCCTCTATTCTACTTCTTTCCTCCCTGTGCGTGTCTGAAGGCCGACCCACGCATTATCATGCGTAGCAGGTGACGGGGGTAACGCGTAATTCCCCGCCCCGGGTAGACAAGTAGGGCACGTACGTACCCCCTGGTAGAGGCCAGGCCCAGGGAGGGGTGATTACCAGAGCTGGTACCTTCCGAACATGCCGATTGGTCCCTCCGTCAGTTCTCGGGAGGTGACACCTGAGGTGTGAACAATCACCTAAGGCGGGTAAGCCCTCGGAGAGGGCCCCCACTAGGAAGGAGCGCGCCATCGGAGACGCCGGTAATCACGGGGGACACTTCCGCGATGACTTCCTTCTCTTCTTCAGTGACGTTGACCCAGAAACGAAAGATAGATTCGCCTCAGCAAAAGAAGACTCTGCCTAATCTACCAAAATTTCTTGTTGTCTCTCGCACCGACGGAAAAGATTTCAATTCTGTAAATCCTTTCGTCATTCAGAAAGGTGTTGATGCGATTGCTGGCCCTGTTAAAACCTGTTCGCGTCAGCGCAATGGCACATTGTTGCTGGAGGCGGACAGTGCATTCCAAGCCCAAAAGCTAATCCGGACTACGTTGTTACACAAGTTTCCAGTCAAGGTAGAAGCGCACCGCACACTCAACTTGTCAAGGGGGGTAGTTTTTATGAGATCCCTTGACGGGTTGTCTGATGAAGACATCCAACCCTATATGTCCGATCAGGGTGTGACAGCCGTCCATAGGGTGATGAAAAAGGTAGATAACCTGTTGACACCGACTCGTACTGTGTTTTTGACGTTCGACAGAGTTGAACTCCCGTCGAAGGTCAAAGCAGGGTATGAAGTCATCTCTGTCCGCCCTTATGTACCTAACCCAATGCGCTGTTTTCAATGCCACCGATACAACCACACCTGTCAATCTTGCCGTAATGCAGTAAAATGTGTCACTTGTGGTAGGGACGCCCATGAGGGGGATTGCCCATCTCCGTCCCCTCACTGCCTTAACTGCAACGGTGACCATGCGGCTTCCTCTCGAGACTGCCCTGTATATAAGGATGAAAAAGTCATCCAGCAAATACGGGTTACAGAAAAGGTATCAACATCTGCTGCTCGAAAGTTGTTGGCGAGTCGAAAGCCCACTGTTCTCCCAGCGGGCACATACAGTAAGGTCCTCACCTCCACTCGGCCTTCTAAGGATTCCAGTACCCAGACCTGTGACTTCACTTTCGCTGACAGTTGTGCGATCCGCCAGCCCAAAGATTGCCCGTTCCACGTCCCCGCTTCCTCCTGCTGCTTCTAAAGTACAGTCTTCGTCAACCTCTAGTAAACCGCGGGCACCTAAACAAGATGCCCGGACTTTGAAAAAGGAACCCGTCCGTGAGGATTTTCTGCGTTCTCAAGCTTCCCAACCGTCAACTGCCTCTTCTCACCGTCAATCTTCCAGAAGAGCCAACAAGAAAAAGAGTTCCTCACCTTCCCCGCCGAGGCATGACGCATCTGTCACACCGCCCAACAGTTGCCGGCCTCGGCCGTCTTCTGTTTCATCAGGACGCTCCGTCTGCCGGGCACCCGGTACTTTACTGGCGGTGGAAACTGCCCCCTCTGATCAACTCTGGGAGGTGGCAGGCGCGTCGGTCGAACCTATGGACCACGACCCTTTGCCCCTAGACAGCGACAGCAGTGCTCCCTCGAAATCCGGTCCTCAGCGGCCGTCGAGGTGACCCCGCTTGCTTGTTCATTTTTTTCCTCATTTCTTATCTCATTTTTTATCATGGCGCTCCTTCAATGGAATATTCGCGGCATTCGTTCCAATCGGGAGGAGTTAAAACTACTCCTTCGATTGCACTGCCCGCTTCTAGTCTGTCTCCAAGAAACTAAGTTGCATCCAAGTGATTGTGCAGACTTCCCCACTACACCTCTGTGCGTTTCGACCTGCCACCTGTGGAAGGTACCCCAGCCCATGGAGGGGTTCTGATGTTCATTCGAGACGACGTCTATTACAATCCCATTAAATTGCATACTCACCTACAGGCAGTTGCTGTCCGCATCACTCTATCCACATTTACCTTTTCCCTATGTAATATCTATTCGCCATCGTCATCTGCCCTTACTAGGGCAGATGTGCTACATCTCGTTGACCAGCTCCCTTCACCCTTCGTGTTGGTAGGCGACTTCAATGCCCACCACCCCCTATGGAGCTCTCCAGCACCTTGTTCGAGGGGCTCCCTTTTGGTGGACCTTCTCCAACACCTCAATCTTGTCTGCCTCAACACTGGTGCACCGACCTTCCTTTCTGACACAACCCATACTTACTCCCACATAGAACTTGCGATATGCACTTCTCAGCTTGCCGGTCGGTTTGAGTGGTATGCACTTTCTGACACGTACTCGTGTGACCATTTCCCTTGTATCATCCACTTCCTGCATCATTCCCCATCTCCTTGTCCCACCAGTTGGAACATTTCAAAAGCCGACTGGGGGCTTTATTCTTCCATGGCTGTTTTTCACGATCAGAATTTTCCCAGCTGTGACAGTCAGGTCGACTACCTCAGAGAGTTTATTCTCACCGCTGCCGAACATTCCATTCCTCGTACATCCTCTTCTCCACGTCGTGTTTCGGTCCCTTGGTGGACTGCAGCCTGCCGCGACGCGCTTAGAGCCCGGCGACGTGCTTTACGCACCTTCCGCCGCCACCCAACTTTGGAGAATTGCATAAATTATAAACGAATGAGAGCGCAATGTCGTCGTATCATCAACGACAGCAAAGAAGCTTGCTGGACTGCTTTTACTAGTTCTTTTAACTGTTTTACTCCCTCCACGGTTGTTTGGGATGGCCTACGCCATTTATCCGGCATCAAGGTCCACTCCCCGATTCCTGGCTTGACCGTGGAGAACGCAGTCCTCGTGGACCCCGCTGATGTATCCAACGCATTGGGCCATTTCTTTGCGGAGGTTTCGAGCTCTGCCCATTTCCACCCTGCCTTTCTCCCTCGCAAACAGGTAGAGGAGGCATGGCCATCTTCTTTCCACTCTTTTAATTGTGAAAATTATAATGTCGCCTTCACCATGCTGGAGCTAGACCCTGTCCCGATCTTCTGCTCCCGGGCCCGATTCAATCCATATTGAGATGCTGAAGAACCTCTCTCCTGCGGGCAAGTGTTTTCTTCTTAGTACCTACAATCGCATATGGACTGAAGGTCATGTTCCGACAAGTTGGCGTGAAGCCATTGTTGTCCCCATCTCCAAACCAGGGAAGGACAAACATCTTCCTTCCAGTTATCGCCCCATTTCTCTGACGAGCTGCATCTGTAAGGTGATGGAACGCATGGTTAACGCTCGGTTGGTCTGGCTCCTCGAATCTCGCCACCTCCTAACAAATGTCCAATGCGGTTTTCGTCGACACCGCTCTGCTGCTGATCACTTCGTTACATTGTCGACCTTCATTATGAATAACTTTCTAAAGAAGCGTCAAACAGTAGCAGTGTTCTTCAACTTGGAGAAGGCATACGATACCTGTTGGAGAGCAGGCATTCTCCGCACATTGCACACATGGGGCCTTCGGGGCCGCCTCCCTCTTTTCATTAAAGAGTTTTTGGCGGATCGCAAGTTCCGGGTACGGGTGGGCTCTGTTTTGTCAGATACCTTTTGCCAGGAGAATGGGGTACCACAGGGCTCCGTCTTGAGTGTGGCTCTCTTTGCCATTGCAATCAATCCGATCATAGATTGCCTTTCAGCCGACATTTCCGGATCCCTTTTTGTAGACGATTTTGCAATTTATTGCAGCGCCCAGCGGACGTGTCTCTTGGAGCGTTGTCTTCAACGCTGTCTTGACCGTCTATATTCCTGGAGCATCGCAAACGGCTTCCGATTCTCCACTGAGAAAACGGTGTGTATAAACTTCTGGAGATACAAGGAATTTCTTCCACCTTCTCTACGTCTCAGCCCTGTTGCTCTCCCTTTCGTGGAGACAACAAAATTCTTGGGACTCATGTTGGATCGTAAACTTTGCTGGTCCACACACGTGTCCTACCTGGCTGCCCGTTGTGCCCAATCCCTTAATGTTCTTCGTGTCCTCAGTGGCACGTCATGGGGAGCGGATCGTACCGTCCTGCTTCACCATTACCAGGCCACTGTTCAGTCGAAGCTAGACTATGGAAGCCTTGTATACTCTTCTGCACGGCCGTCGATACTCCGCCATCTCAACTCTATTCATCATCGGGGATTACGTCTGGCGACCGGTGCATTTTATACCAGCCCTGTTGAAAGTCTGTATGCCGAGGCTGCTGTATTACCCTTGACCACTCGATGTGACATAATCTTGTGTCAGTACACATGCCGCCTGCGGTCGATGCCCAACCATCCATCTTACCGATTATTTTTTGACGACTCACTCGATCGCCAATATCAGTTGTCTGTGATAGCCTTGATTCCACCCGGAGTTCGGTTTCGCCGCCTGCTTCAGCGGCTCGATTTTACCCTTCCTTCCACCTTTCGGTTGAGCGATAGCCCGTTGCCACCGTGGCATCAGGCCCAGGTTCACACTCACCTTGAACTCAGTTCGCTCCCCAAGGAGAGCACTCCGGATTTGGTATACCGCTCGAGGCTTGTCGAACTCCCGTTCGTGGTTCGATAATGCCATATTTATTTACACTGATGGTTCCAAGAGCACTGCCAGTGTCGGATCTGCCTTTGTCATCGGGGACAACTGTTTCCAATACAAGCTTCCTGACCGGTGCTCTAACTTCACGGCTGAGCTTCTTTCCCTCCACCAGGCCATTTTGTATACCTGCCGCCACCGCCAACCTTTCTATGCCATATGTTCGGACTCCCATAGTGCCCTGCAGGGTCTTAAGGACCCTTTATCGAACCATCCTCTCGTGTATTGGATCCAACACTCCCTCCAGTTGCTAGCAGATGACAGCTGTCACGTTTCTTTCCTGTGGGTCCCTGGCCACGTGGGTGTGCCGGGGAATGAGACCGCCGACATAGCAGCCAAGGCCGCAGCTCTTTTGCCTCGCATGGCTACCTTTTGCGTCCCATCGGACGATGTTCAACTGGCTCTTCGCCGGAGTATCGTGTCGTCATGGCACAGTGCGTGGTTTTCACTGTACAACAATAAATTGAGAACTGTAAAACCAATCCCGACCACTTGGAGGACCACCTCACGCCCCTCTCGGCGGGAGGAGGTCATCCTGGCCCGGTTGCGGATCGGGCACTGCCGTTTCAGCCACCGTCACTTGCTATCCGCCGACCCTGCACCGCTGTGCTCCTGCGGTGAACTGCTGACAGTGCGACATGTTTTACTGTCATGTGTTCATTTTAATCATCTCCATGTAGCCCTTCACTTTCCGTCTACTCTGGAGGAAATTTTAGCTGATAACACACAAGCAGCAGCTCGAGTTTTGCGTTTTCTCAACTTGGCCAACTTATCGAAGGATATTTAACCCTTTTAATTGTCTTTTGTCTTTCGTTTTTAGCCTCTTCTTGATGTTCTGACAGTCACCAATTTTTTTGAGATCTAGCGAATCTATATTCTTGTCTGGGCGCTAATGACCGTAGAAGTTGTGCACCCTAAAACCACACAAAAAAAAAAACACCAGTCCCGAATCACTGAACCAGTACACCAATAACCTAATAACAGCTTTTACATCCCGCAGCATTCCTCCTGATCTGGTCCAGAAGCAAATTACGAGAGCCACCTCCTCATCCCCCCAAATCCAGAACCTTCCACCGAAGAACCCCAGAAGTGCCCCTTTTGTTACCAGATACTTTCCAGGACTGGAGCAGACTCTGAATGTGGCTCTCTAGCAAGGATACGACTTCCTTAAATCCTGCCCCGAAATGAGATCCATCCTTCATGACATCCTCCCCACTCCTCCGAGAGTGTCTTTCCGCCGCCCTCCTAACCTTCGTAACCTCCTAGTCCATCCCTATGAAATCCCCAAACCACTTCCCTACCCTCTGGCTCCTACCTATGCAACCGCCCCCGATGTAAAACCTGCCCTATGCACCCTTCGACCACCACTTACTCCAGTCCAGTAACCCGGAAGGTGTACACAATTAAGGGCAGAGCCACTTGCGATAGCACCTACGTGATTTACCAACTGACATGCCTGCACTGTGAAGCGTTCTATGTGGGAATGACCAGCAACAAACTGTCCATTCGCATGAATGGTCACAGGCAGACAGTGTTTGTTGGTAATGAGGATCACCCTGTGGCTAAATATGCCTTGGGGCATGGCCAGCACATCTTGTCGCAGTGTTACACCGTCCGGGTTATCTGGATACTTCCCACTGACACCAACCTTTCAGATCTCCAGAGATGGGAACTTGCCCTTCAGCTTATTCTCTCCTCCCGTTGCCCACCTGGTCTCAACCTCCGCTAAATTCAAATTCCCGCCCACCATCTAGCATCTTTGCCTCGGTTCTGTGGACAGAGCCTCTGCCTCAAGTGGTATCTCTGTCCAACTTCTTTGCTTTTTACAAATGTCTGTCTAGGTGTGTTTGTGTTTGGATATGCGTGAGTGTGTGTATTTGTCTACCTTCCTTTTTGTCCCCTAAGGTAAGTCCTTCCACTCCTGGGATTGGAATGACTCATTTTCCACTTCCTTGAAACCCATATCCTTTCCTTTCTCCTCCCCTTTTTTCCCTCTTTTTCCTGAAGAAGCTGCCAGTGGTGGCGAAAGCTTGTACGTGTGTTTGAGTGTGATTTTTATTTTTATTTGTGTCTTCGACGAAGTGATCCTTTTGGGTAAGTCATCTGTTTTCGAATATTGTAGACGAAAAATTCCTAGCAGGAAAGAATATATATATAAAATAGACAAAGATTACTCACCAGGCGAAGGAGCACAGGTGTGACAGCAGCACAAATGAACAGAACACACTCACATACACACAAACGCTAGCTTTCGCAACCCAGTTGCTTCTTCAGGCAGAAGGGAAGGAGAGGGAAAAGGAAATTAGGGTTTTAAGGAAGGGGGTAAGGAGCCATTCCAATCCCGGGAGAGGAAAACTTACCTTGGGGGAAGAAAAGGAAGGTGAACAAATACACACACACACCCATACATTCACACAGACGCAAACACACCTTGGTTTCTATAGTATGTCTGCCTAGGTGTGTTTGCGTCTGTGTGAATGTGTGTGTGTGTGTGTGTGTGTGTGTGTGTGTGTGTGTGTTTGTTCACCTTCCTTTTCTTCCCCCAAGGTAAGTCTTTCCTCTCCCGGGATTGGAATGGCTCCTTACTCCCTTCCTCAAAACCCTCATCATTTCCTTTTCCCTCTCCTTCCCTTCTGCCTGAAGAAGCAACTGGGTTGCGAAAGCTTGCATTTGTGTGTATGTGTGTGTGTTCTGTTCATTTGTGCTGCTGTCACACCTGTGCTCCTTCGCCTGGTGAGTAATCTTTGTCTATTTTATATATGATGGCCATTAATAAAATTATAAGTATATTCATGCACTCTACTGTGACCAAATATGTGGAAAGATTTGTTATTATCTGTGAACTGAAATCTTAAGAGAAGCTTCCTGGAGCAGCAGTATTTATCTCGTGCCACTGGTATGTGTTTCTTGACCATCTGATGAACTTTCATCACCAAAAAGAGTCAAATCAAATTCATCTTCACTTCCTGCGGCATTAAATTCACGGTCAAACTTGGGGTCACTATAGCTATCCATTTTTGAGTACACTGCCTGAACAGCAAAATGGGGAGAAGCTGAAAGTGCATGTTTTGATGTTAAATATTCATTAGCTGCATACCACAAATGCGATGTCTAGTGGCAACCACTTAAGCCAGGCTACAAATGTAGCATTTGTGGCTGAGCGCATTGAGGCGCTATGCCACAATGCACGAGGCTGTTCCTCATCGGAGGAGGGGGGGAAGTGGAGAGGGAAGATAAGGGTGGGGATATAACAACAAGCAGAGGTGATGTCAGGCAGAAAATGAGAGGTAGTATGAAAAACCGGGGGGGGGGGGGGGGTGCATATAGTATGTTTAGAATAAAGTTGGTACAAAAACATGCCTCAGTTTCATTTCTGTATTTAGACATTTTTCACAAATGATATATACTGAAGATTAATCAGCCCAAACGGCAACCAATATAGTTGTAAATCTGATGAAATTTTATATTGGACACACATGTAAAATATGTCTAGTGCAGTATGAGTTTCTTTATATAATTGAAATTGTTAAATAATTAAGTAACCATATAGTTTAGTTATAAACTGATTGTCAGATTGTTTTGGATACCTTACATAACTTCAGGAAATGTTAGAAATTGTATTCTTTAAAAATATGAATAATTGCATAATCTTACCAAACAACTGTATTTATAAACTGTAATTAATCAAAAGTAATTTGACAGAAAATGGTTGGAATGGTAAAGTTTAAGATGTAACAAAGTTTTTCTAACATTATTTGCATTACAATATAATTATGTAGTACTGATTTTGGACAAAGTATTTCGAAAATTTTATTTCATTAATATTGCAGAAATTGATCTGGTTAACTGCTATATTACTCCTTATATTTATGGAAAAATTTTGAATGAAACTGAAGTATTAACAGATATGTAGCCTGCAGATATAGAAATGACCGAACATAAGTGAACATTCTACATCGATAAAAAGGGTATTGGGCCCTTCATTAATGTGTACAAATGTTTCTTAGGGCTGGCTTCATTAGTCTAGGGAAACTGTTTTGGAAATCTGAAAAGACGGATTTCTTTGGTGTGCAACCTGGTATACAGAGGAAATGAATTGATTCAATGTCGGTGGAAGAAATGGCCACAGCAGTGCTGGAGGAGTCAAGTTGTGGTGTGCAAACATGTAGGGCATGGCGTACTGCTTGAACACTGGACAAACCTGTGAGCATGGTGCATAAAATTCTATGAAACATCCTTCTTTGCTATCAGTTCAAAATTACCCATGTGCACAAGTTGCTTCCTATTGACCTGCCAGCAAGAGAGACTTTTAAGAATTTATTGTTTGCATAAAAGTGGATGATGAATGGGCATTAAAGGTTTTTTGGACAAACGAAGCCCACTTCCACCTGTCAGAACATGCCAATACACAGAATTGTCGAATGTGAGCAGCAGAAAATCCACACACAAATCAACCAGTACCACTTCGTCCTGAAAAGGTCACTGTCTGATGTAGGTTTATGGCATAATTTATTATGGAGCCATATTTTTTTCAAAGAAAGAGGTGCTTCTGGTCCTGTTACCAGTACCATCACTGATAAGCGTTATGGTGCTGTGCACTTTGCCTTGCACATGCTTAATTCCTCCATGAAGGCAACATCTGCCCTTCATGTTTGTTTTTGGCGCATTGAAGAGTCATCAAAAACACTTCATATTTGTTAAAATATCCTATAACTATGAGTTAAAGATGCATGAACTGTAAAACCTTTCAGAAGATACGATCATTAATAATGAAGTCACTACTCTCCGCCTTTCAAGAATAGCTGTGTCGTTAGCGGCAGTGTTATGCGATATCGAAGGTTGTGCATTCGAGACAGACTACAAGCAGATTTTTAAAATCCAATCTTCTTTTTAACAGACATGGAACAATGACTTTTGTATTGTTAATTGCCACATATAATTTGGACGTTTTTGTAAATGTGTCATGATTTTGAGGGTAAATGACACTTATCTCTTCGTTATAACAAATATTTAACTGTTTGAAAAGATGTGGGGAAGAGCAGCCTTCGCGCATGTGTAAGGTTAGGAGAGGGGCGCAGCAAACAGTGTCATGTGACCCGAAGGTAGCTTGTCTCTTCATCTTAACAGATTCATTTTGTTACAGACACTTAACAGTGTAATCAGTGTTTTAGTGTTGATGTGCACATTCATATGTTCTTGGTGTTTATTATCAAATAAAAATGAACAACATTCAGTATCTCTTAGAAACAAATTACTCAGCTTTAAGCTTGGAAGAGAAGTGTTCAAATAATGAATCTTGGTAGGTCGACACCTCTGCTTGAGTTGAAGCAAGTGCCAACAAGCTGAGGTAAGACTTTTACAGATCTCGTAACGAAAATGTATCTAAGGGGGAGGGGGTGCTGAAACATCGACGCACTGAGCAGTGGGGGAGGGGGGAGGAGGGACGTCGCCCAGCGCCACTATCAAGATCCGGCACTGAAAAAAGTAAAGACCCAGTCACCTGAAGCTCCAGCCACCACTGACTGGTCTGTTTTTCTCAGCTGAGAACCATTTGTCTTGTGGAGACGTGAATGGAGCCTCAGTGACAGTCACCATAGCTCACCAGTAAACTAGGGAGTTCATTAGGTATCAAAAACAAAGGTGCATGATTGGTTCTGGGAAATTATACATGTGATAGAAGCACTTTGTATTCAGGGGTGCCAAGTTATAAAAAATATTGGGGGAGCCCATACCAGGGGTTTCGCCCCAGTAAATTTTCTGCATTTTAGATGAATAAAGTGAGTCTTAAAAGTTCTTTTAAGCATTTTAGTCATACGATCAACATAGAAAACCAGGAAACTTGACACTCTGGGAAACTCGACAAGCCTGACACATTTTTGGCTTTGAAAAAATGCGTATGTGTGGGTGTGTGTGTGTGTATGTTTACCTTCCTTTTCTTCCCCCCAAGGTAAGTCTTTCCTCTCCCGGGATTGGAATGGCTCCTTACCCCCCTCCCTTAAAACCCTCATCATTTCCTTTTCCCTCTCCTTCCCTTCTGCCTGAAGAAGCAACTGGGTTGCGAAAGCTTGTGTGTGTGTGTGTGTGTGTGTGTGTGTGTGTGTGTGTGTGTGTGTGTGTGTGTTCTATTTATTTGTGCAACTATCACACCTGTGCTCCTTCGCCTGGTGAGTAATCTTCATCTATTTTTTATATTTATATTTTTCCTGCTAGGAATTTTTTGTCCATAATATTCGAAACAAAACATAAACATGCTTGTTATTTTTGTAAAAAAATAATTTAATTTACAGTAATAAATATGCTTATAAATTATTACAGAGCAGTGAATATATAGTTTTGAAAAGACTGAAATGATATTAAAATAAATCCTAAACTCTCATCAAAAGAATAAAACATAAAATATTGCTATCGCACACTAATAACATTTTGATTAATAAGTGAAATAGCTAATTTAAGCTTACTATGAATAAGGCTCAGGGTTCATAAAAGAAAAAAGAAAACCACTATCGGGTTTTATTTGGGTCTTACACCCCAAAAATATATAAGTATGGATATTTGAAAATAACTAAGTACTACAGTAATACCGTACCAAACAAGTACTTATATTTCGAAACTGAAATTTTAACATGATGTATGTATTTGTCTGTTTTATAAATATTTTTAATATTGCTCTAAATGCCACTGTTAGGGTTAGAGTGTATTTAGAAAGGTGCAAATGTCGACTGACTGCATTACTCATGCCCGTTGCAAGGGCAAGCGGGACCTGTAGCGAAGCCAAGCGCGAGGATGCATGGCAAGGGGGTTGGGTCGGAGGATGGAGTGGAAGGAGCTGAAACGCAAAAACCAAAAAAACTTGCTTTAAACAACTCACCTCTTTATTAACAAAATTAAACACAACTTCAAATAAAATATTGATTAGCATAATATAAACACTTAAAATCTCAAAACATAGCAATACGTATATAAAGAATAAGGGTAACAGTAAGTTAAACAAAACAAATGGAAACTGTACCATTACTTTTGGATACCTTAACATTATAATACTGTTGAATTGTACGCATATAGAACTCTTTTCAATATCACTAACCACATCTTAAAAGATCGCGACGAACACAAGATCATGTACAGTATGTAAAATATTTGGCGATCAGCATATTAAACCTTCACAGCTGGAAACTGTGTAACTGTCCCTGTATATGCTTACAAATATGGAGCCTTGTTCAAAGCAAACTCTTGAATCATGTCTTCTTTATTCAGCTGAAGTGCCTGATCGCTTTCTAATGAAAGAAAGTGAGGCTGTTAAGGCAGTCCTGTGCCACAGTAGATCTTAGATAATTCTTAATAAGTTTTAATTTTGAAAATCTTCTTTCTCCAGATGTCACAGTGACAGGTATCGTCAACAAAATGTAATATGACTTGGTCATATTGGCACATGATTCCTTGAGTGGCCTAAGTAGTTAAGTGTGTACAACACTGATTTCACTATAGAAGGAGTCGTAAACCATAGAAGTTTTACTTCTAACATGAGGTCAGATGTGTCTACATCCACCAGTTTCCCATCTTGCAGATAAGTCACTAATTTTTGACAAAACATTTCAATCTCCTCAATTTGCGTGTCACAAAGTTTGAATGGGTGAAAGAGAAATCCAAAGTATTCGGAATAATTTGTCAGCTCTTTGAGCTCATGCTACTCAAAGCTTCATTGAGGATAACCAAGAAGTATTCAATTTTAAATCTTTCCTCAGCTTTGTACTGGATCATCTTCAATCTCGCCGAAAAATCTTTCGCGCTTCCTTTGGCGATGAGTTGAAAATTTTGCATCTCATCCTAAATCTTCCATCAATTCTTTTGGAGTTGACATAGTGAATGTGAACCCTGTCTCACTGTAGTGTTTGAAGAAGCCAACCAACTTATTTCTTTAGGGCGATGTCTAACTGCATATCTTGAGCTTGAAGAGTTTTACTGTCCTCATTGACGGCATGTAAGAGGTCGTACCATATGATAAGAGCCGATATGAACTCAAAAGAGCTGATGGAATGATTTACTTACAACAGTGCTTCAGATTGAACAGATGAATCCTTTGTTGTTTCAGCAACCTTTTTGAGTGCTTCCCAAATTTTCCTCAGATGGCATCTAACACATTTGACACTCTCAAGACATGATTCCCATCTAACATCAGTATGCCTCTTTAAGGTTATTTCAGAACACATCTTAGTGAGAATACACCACCTTTCTGTAGATGCCGAAAATAGTGTGTACAATCACTGTATTGTGCCAAAAAATGTCATTGCTTCTGTACTACACTTGGCCATGTCTCTAAGGACCAAGTTCAAGATGTGAGTAACACAAGGTGTAAATATTGCCCTCTTGTTGATTTGGAAAACTTGAGCCTGTACTCCTGAGGATTTTCTTTTATATTGGGTCCGTTATATCCTTGGCCTCGACAATCCATGATGTTTAAATTGTTTTATTCCAGCACTTCTATTAAAATCTTTGTCAGTCCTTCTCCAGTAAAGTAAAAATTCTTTTTGCACTATTTCTCTGCATTCATCAAATTTTACTTGCTTTGTCTAGCACCACTCCTGACAATTTGGCCTAAGACCGCTGCAAGCGCGAGGCCGCTCCAAGTGCGAGGCCTATAGCGACCGATAAGCCACTACACGCTCATGACGGTGATCGGACACTTGCCATGCCGGCCAGTTGCCACGCCGGACAATAGCCACACTTTTACCTGCTCTGAAGTGGCGGGTGCCCCTGTTCACACTCCTCCTCCTCCCCCTCCCCCTCCTTCTCCCCTACCACCCGGCCACAGAATTCCCTGGAAGGTGTCAAGACACTGGTCGCTACCACAGTTTGTAATGTGACCATCAGTATGAAAGTTGTAAACAAAGGCTTCCGTGGCCGTTATCATTATTGATAAAGCTCTTCTGAGTATTGCTTCGCATCATCAGTATATCAAATATTCCACTGACGATTTGGCCACCTTTGCAACCGGCCATTTTCTGGGTGTTACGTTTACTGCTGGATGAGGAAAAGCTGGTGTTTTAAATATTAAATGTTGCCAGTTATGATTGGTGGTTTCAGCTCTCTTTCATTGGTGTTTGCTTTATTTCTTCCTATTGGTGGAAAAGGAAGTCCTTGATTGGTGTTTGCATTAATGTTTTTCATTGGTTGAAACTGGCAAATGAGGAGCGATGGTAGCAATGATGTAGCACTGATGCCTAGTGCAGGCTAGAGAGTGCTATTTGCTCTGTGTAGGCGTGGCTGCTGTTGTCTCCGGGTGGGCCCCTATGGACTGCACTGCGCACGGTGTTGTCGCGAAGCGCTGCTACTGCTGGCAGCCAAGACACCGGAAGTCTGTGCCCGTCTTCTCTGTTCATATTTCCGGATCGCTTAGCTATTTCTATTTCTTCCCTGATTTTCCTCTTCAAAGTGAAGGGTTGTTTTTCCAGTACAGTGACTTCCTGAAAACCTATCTGTTTGGTGCGCTCTTCCTGGTGTTCAGCTACTGCCGACTTCGTATGCTGTCCCAGCTGAATGTTCCTCTCATGCTCAGCTATCCTTGTGTTAATCGGCCGCCCAGTTTTTCCAATGTACACCTGGACACACTCACAGCTGTGTGCAACTTATCAGTTTTGTCCTTCATTGAGCGTAGGACATCTCTCATTTTATTGTTGCTGCGAAATAAACGTTTGATTCCCTCGACAAAGAATTTTGCCCACTCGTTCGGTGACGCCTTTTACATAGGGCGATGATTTGTTCTTCCTTTTGCTTTTCCCTTTTATTTCCATCATTAGATGTCATAATTTGCTCAATCATCCTCGTCCCATAATCGTTTGCTTTGTCTATAAAAATAAGGAACAGTAGTGGCCCTACAATACTTCCCTGAGGAAAGCCAGATATCTCTTTTGTTCTACTCGAAGACTTACCGTCAATTACAACTTACTGTTTCCTTTCTGACAGGAAATTTCGAATCCAATTGCACAACTGTGGTGATATTCCATCAGCACGCAATTTATTTAGAAGACACTTGTGAGGTACAGTGTCAAGTCTTCCGGAATTCTGGAAATATGGAATCTATTTTATATCCAGTGCTCCTCAGTTGCACAGTGGTAGAGTGCCAGACTACAAATCCAAAGGTCGCGTGTTCGATCCCCGCCAGGTCCTATTATTTTTATCTGTCACTTTCCATTTCTTTCACCTCTGGCAGCATTGCTCATGTGAAAGATACCGAGTAGCACCGTGGTTCAGAACCCACGTTAAACTGTAGGTCCCCCCGTAACTGGCTGGGTAAGTCAGTTCGAAGGTCGGAGGAAGGCAACGGCATACCACCTCCAAACAGGGACATGCCTAGTAAAGCACTATGGTGTTCAAACCAATCTTCGGGTAGTTGACTGCTTTACCTTTTTTTATTTTATATCCCTTGTGGATAGCACTCATCACATCATGTGAGTAAAAAGCTAGCTGTGTTTTACAAAAACAATACTCTCTGAATCTGTGTTGATGATGGGTTAATAGGTTGTTCTCTTCGAGGTAGTTCATAATATTTGAGGAAAGTGTTGTTGTTGTGGTCTTCAGTCTGGAGACTGGTTTGATGCAGCTCTCCACAATACCCTATCCTGAGCAAACCTCTTTGTCTCCTCATAAGACCTGCAACCTACATCTATTTGAATCTGCTTACTGTATTAATCTCTTGGTCTCCCTTTGTGATTTTTACCCCACACACTTCCCTCCATTGCTAAATTTACAATTCCTTGATGTCTAAGAATGTGCCCTACCAATCAATCCCTTCTTTTAATCAAGGTATGCCAGAAATTCCTTTTCTTCCCAATTCTGTTTAGTACCTCCTCATTAGTTACGCGATCCAACCACCTAATCTTAAGCATTCTTCTGTAACACCACATTCCCAAAGCCTCTACCCTCTTCCTGTTTGCACTGTTTATCGTCCAGTTTCACTCCCATACAAGGCAACACTCCACACAAATGCCTTCAGAAACAACTTCCTTACGGTTAAATTAATATTTCCTTTTAACAAATTTCTCTTTTCCAAAACGCTTTTCTTCCTATTGTCGTTCTGCATTTTATATCCTCTGTACTGCGACCATTGTGTGTTATTTTAGTACCCAAGTGACAAAATTCATCTACAACCTTTATTATTTCGTTACCTAATCTAATTCCTTCTTAGATTGCACTCCATTACCCTTGTTTTGCTCTTGTTAATGTTCATCTTATATGCACCTATCATCACACTGTCCATTTCGTTCAACTGCTCTTCCAGGTCCTTCACTGTCTCTGACAGAATTACAATATCATCGGCAAAATGCATTGTTTTTATTTCTTCACCCTGAACTTCTACTTACTTTATAGCTAGCTCAATGTACAAACTGAATAACAATAGAGAAAGGGAACAACCCTGTCTTACTCCGTTCCCAACCTCTGCATCCCTTTCATGCCCTTCAACTCTGATAACTATCGTATGGCTTTTGTACAAGTTGTGAATAACCCTCCAATCTCTATATTTTACTCCTTTTGATTTTAGAATTTGAAAGAGTTTACTCCAATCAACATTGTGAAAAGCTGTTTCCAACTCTACAAAAGCTAGAAATATATCTCTTAAGATAAGCCATAAAGTAAGGATTACCTCCTGTGTTCCTACATTTCTCCTGAATCAAAACTGGTCTTCCCCAAGGTCGGCTTCTACCAGATTGTCCATCATTCTGTATATAATTTGTGTTAAAATTCTGCAACCATGACTTATTCGAATAATGGTTCTGTAATTTTCACATCTGTCTGTGCCTGCTCTCTTTGGAATAGGGATTATTAAATTTTTCTTAAAGTCTGGGGGTATTTTCCCTGTGTGATACATCTTACGTACCAGGTGAAATATTTTTGTCATGGTTGGCTCTCCCAGAGACTGCAGTAGTTTTGAAGGAATGTCATCTTTTCCAGAGGCCTTTTTTTGATTTAAAGACTTACATGCTCTGTCAAATTCTTCTTTAAGTATAGTATCTCCTATTCATCTTCAGCCTCTTCCCTTCCTACAATATTGTCTCTAGGTTCATTTCCTTCGTAGAGCCCCTCTATACACTCCTTTCTACCTTTCAGCTTTCCCTTCCTTGCTGAGAACTGGTTTTCCATCTGAGTTCTTTATATTCATACAGCTGCTTTTCTTGTCTCCAAATGCCTCTCTTATTTTCCTGTAGGTGGTATCTACTTTTCCCTTGTTTAAACATTCTTCTACTGACTTGCATTTGTCTTCTAGCCATTCCTGCTTAGCTATTTTGCACTTCCTCTCGGTCTCATTTCTTAGTTGTCTGTACTCCATTTTGCCTGTTTCATGTATTGCATTTTTATATTTTCTCCTTTGATCAATTAAATTTACTATTTCCTGTGATATCCAAGATTTGTTTTTTGTATGTTTTGCCTTTCTACTTATTTTGTTCTCTGTTGCCTGCACAATTTCATCTCTTGATGCTATTGTTTCATACACCCCCCCCCCCCCATATCTGTCAATTGTTGCCTAAAGCTCTCTCTGAAATTCCCAATAACTTTAGATTCCTTCAATTTTTCCAGGTCCCATCTCCTTATTTTCCTACCTTTCTGCAGCTTTTTCAGTTTCAGCCTACAGTTTATGACCAATAATACATGGTCAGAGACTATATCTGCTCCTGGGTATTTCTTACAGTTTAAAACTTGGTTCTGAAATCTATGTCTTACCATTATAAAATCTATCTGGTACCTTCCGGTGTCTCCTGGTCTCTTGCAGGTATACAACCTTCTTTCGTGATTCTTAAACCAGGAGTTTGTTATAACTAAATTATGTTCTGTGCATAATTCTACCAGGCAGCTTCCTTTTGCCCAGACCATATTCACCTTCTATCTTCCCTTCCCTTCCTTGTCCTACTACCGAATTCCAGTCTCCCATAACAATTAAGTTTTCCTCTCCCTTAATTGTCTGAATAATTTGCTTTACCTCCTCATACATTTCTTCGATCTCCTCATCATCAGCAGTGCTAGTTGTCATATAAACCTCTACTATTGTGGTTGGTGTTGGCTTCATGTTTATCTTGAATATGATAATGCGATCACTAGGCTGCTCTTAGTAGTTTACCCATATTCCAATTTCTTATTCATTATCAGACCGACTGCTGTAATACCGCCAACTGATTTTGTATTTATAACCCTGTACTCACTGTAGGCTGAAACTAAAGAAACTTCAAAAAGGTAGGAAAATAAGGAGATGGGACCTGGATAAATTGAAGAAACCTGAGGTTCTTAAGAATTTCAGAGGGAGCTTTAGGCAACAATTGACAGTAACAGGGGAAAATAAAACAGTAGAGGAGGAATGGGTAAAATTGAGAGATGAAATAGTGAAGGCAGCAGAGGACAAAATAGGTAGGAAGGCAAGACCTACAAAAAATCCTTGGATGTCACAGGAGATACTAAATTTAATCGATGAAAGGAGAAAATATAAAAATGCTGTAAATGAAACAGGCAAAAGGGAGTACAGACGACTAAGAAATGAGATTGACAGGAAGTGCAAAATGGCTAAGCAGGAGTGGCTAGAAGGCAAATGCAAGGATGTAGAAGAATGTATAAATAGGGGAAAAATAGATACAGCCTACAGGAAAATAAAAGAAACATTTGGAGATAAGACAAACAGCTCTATGAATATCAAGGACACTGATGGAAAACCAATTCTCAGCAAAAAAGGGAAAGCTGAAAGGTGGAAAGAGTATATAGAGGGGCTCTACAAAGGAAATGAACTTCGAGACAATATTGTAGGAAGGGAAGAGGATGTAGATGAAGATGAAATAGGAGATACTGTACTGAGAGAAGAATTTGACAGAGCCCTGAAAGATCTAAGTCAAAACAAGGCCCCTGGAGTAGATGACATTCCCTCAGAGCTACTGAAGTCTCTGGGAGAACCAGTCATGACAAACCTGTTTCACCTGGTGCGTAAGATGTATGAGACAGGAGAAGTACCCTCAGACTTTAAGAAAAATGTTATATCACCATTCCAAAGAAAGCAGGTGGAGACAGGTGTGAAAACTTCAGAACCATCAGTCTAATAAGTCATGGTTGCAAAATATTAACACGAATTATATACAGAAGGATGGAAAAGCTGGTAGAATCCGACCTGAGGGAAGATCAGTTTGGGTTCAGGAGAAATGTAGGAACACGGGAGGCAATACTCACTTTACGGCTTATCCTAGAAGATAGATTAAGAAAAGGCAAACCTACATTTCTAACTTTTATAGATTTGGAGAAGGCTTTTGACAATGTTGATTGGAATAAACTCTTTCAAGTTCTGAAGCAATCAGGAGTAAAATATAGGGAGCGTAAGGTTATCTACAACTTGTACAAAAACCAGACAGCGGTTATCAGAGTTGAAGGGCATGAAAGGGATGCAGAGGTTGGAAAGGGAGTAAGACAGGGTTGTAGCATTTCTCCAATGCTATTCAATTTGTACATTGAGCAAGCTATAAAGGAAAGCAAGGAAAACTTTGGAGAAGGAATTAAAGTTCAGGGTGAAGAATTAAAAACATTGCGTTTTGCCGACGACATTGTAATAATCTCAGAGACAGCAAAAGACCTGGAAGAGCAGTTGAAGGGAATGGACAGTGTGCTGAAAGGTGCATATAATATGAACATTAACAAGAGCAAAACTAGGGTAATGGAGTGCAGTGTAAGGAAATCAGGTGATGCTGAAGGAATTAGATTGGGAAACGAAGCAATAAAGGAGGTAGATGAGTTTTGTTACTTGGGCAGTAAAATAACAAATGATTGTCGCAGTACAGAGGATATAAAATGCAGAATGGCAATGGGTAGAAAAGCGTTCTTGAAAAAGAGAAATTTGTTAACATCGAATATTGATTTAAGCCTAAGGAAGTCCTTTCTGAAGGCATTTGTATGGAGTGTTGCCTTGTATGGGAGTGAGACATGGACGATAAACAGTGCGGACAGGAAGAGGATTGAGGCTTTTGAAATATGGTGTTACAGAAGAATGCTGAAGATTAGGTGGGTGGATCGCGTAACTAATGAGGAGGTGCTGAACAGAATTGGGGAGAAAAGAAATTTCTGGCATACCTTGACTATAAGAAGGGATAGATTGGTAGGGCACATTCTTAGACATCAAGGAATTGTGAATTTAGCATTGGAGGGAAGTGCATGGGGAAAAAATCGCAGAGGAAGACCAAGAGATGGATACAGTAAGCAGATTCAGACAGATGTAGGTTGCCGTTCTTATGTGGAGATGAAGAGGCTTACTCAGGATAGGGTATTGTGGAGAGCTGCATCAAACCAGTCTCCGGACTGAAGACCACAACAACAACAACTCACCTGACCAGAAATCCTGTTCTCTTTCCACCAAACTTCACTAATCCCCACTATATCTAACTCCAACCTATCCATTTTTTTTTTTAAGTTTTCTAACTTCCCTACCGGTTTAACGGACCTAGCATTCCACACTCCGATACGTAGAATGCCAGTGTTGTCTTTTCTGATGCTCACATCTTCCTGAGTAGTCCCCACCCGGAGATCCGAATGGGGGTCTATTTTACCTTCGGAATATTTTACCCAAGAGGATGCCATCATCATATATTCATACAGTAGAGCAGCATGTCCTTGGGAAAAGTAATGACTGTAGTTTCCCCTTGCTTTCAGTTGTTCGCGGTAACTGTGTGGCAAAGCTACAATAGCTGATATTACAAGGCCATCTCAGTCAATCATCCAGACTGTTGCCCCTGCAATTACAGAAAAGGCTGATGCCCCTCTTCAGGAACCACACGCTTCTCTGGCCTCTCCACAGATACCACTCTACTGTGGTTGCACCTATGTTACGGCTATCTGTATCGTGAGGCACGAAGCCACCCCACCTCGGCAATGTCTGTGGTTCATGGGGGTGGTGAGGAAAGTATACGTTCTAAAATCCTGCTGCAAACCGACTTCAGTGATATAGGCCTGTGATTTTGCAAAACACTGCTATTGCCTTTCTTGAATGTTGGAGTGACCTGTGCAACTTTCCAGTCTTAGGCTACAGATCTTTCGCTCAGCGAGTGGTTGTGGTTGATAGCTAGGTATGGGGCTATTGCATCAGCATACTCTGAAACGTACCTAATTGGTATACAGTTGGGACCACGGAACTAACCTTTGTTAAGTGATTTAAGTTGCTTTCATATTCCAGGGGTATCTGGTTAAATTGTACAACCCTTCTCGCCGGGCTTCAGTAGTTATGTTGGCACCAATGGTAATGGTGGCTACTCAATAAATGTTTTATCTTGACAACTTCAATAAAACGAAAGTTATTTTTTCTGAATGGACGAAGGTACATACAAGAACCTGTCAACCACAGAGCAGGTACAGTTTTAATTTTGCTGCGGGAGAAACGAGCAACAATAACAGTTACTCTATAGCTCGGGAAAATATTAGCGCAATTCTACAATTCATTGTTCATCTGTTGCCAACATAAGCACTGAAGCCCCGCGAGAAGCGTCGAAAAATTTTACAGGGGTATCTAATTCTAAATTGAATTGGTGCCAGCTGTTCTTGAGACTAATTCTGGAGTATTTTCTTCGGCTTCTTTGGTGAAGGAATTTCGAAAAGTTGTGTTAAGCAATTCTGTTTTAGCGGATCTGTCATCAGTAGCATTGTTATCATGTGGTGAAGGTATTGATTGTGTTTTGCCGCTAGTTTAATTTACATACGACCATAATTTCTTAAGATTTTCTACTAAATTACGTGATAGTGTTTCGTTATGGTAGCTACTGTAAGATTCTCGCATTGAAGTTCGAGCTAAATTTCTAGTTTCTGTAAAAGATTAGCAGGCTTGGGGAGTTTGTGTCCGTTTAAATTTGGCATGCCGTATTTTACTTTTGCAAGAGCGATCTTCCCTGTTTCGTGTACCACAGCGGATCAGCCCCTCTTTTGTTAATTTGTTTGGTATAAATCTCTTTCAATGGATGTCTATATTATTTCTTTGAATGTAACTCACGTTGTTAGTTTAGAAAGACTGGAGATTCTCACTCAGGAAAGTGTTAATCGAATTTTTATGTGCTTATTTGAATAAATATACATTTCTTTTAATTTTTGTAGATTTGGAAAGTCAGATATTCAGTCTCGCTGCGACAACTATGTAATCATTAATCCCTCTGTCTGTTTTGATGCTCTTTGTGAGCTCTGGATTATTTATTGCGAGTTATGTTCTCACAACCATTTACTATTCTAGTGGGTTCGTGAACTAATTGCTCGAAATAATTTTCGGAGAATATTTTCAGTACAATTTCGATGTTTATGCTTGCCTCCGGTTTTGAACATGTATTTTTGCCAACATATCGAGGGTAAGTTAAAATCGTCACCAATTAAAAAGGTAATTTTAAAAAAAATTGATCTAAGCTTTATTTGAAGATTTCTGCAATCGAATCGTCTGAGTCAGGGGATTGGTAAAAAGAGACAATTAATTTATTTATTCTGGTTGTTATGTACAACTCTACCCAGACCCACTCACAGGAACAATCTACTTTGAACAATTTTGCTATGTAATAAACCGCTTGTGACTGCAATAAATACACCGTCACCTATTTTATTCAATCTATCTTTTTTGATTTAGCCAGGTTTCGGTACCTAAAATGATTTGAGATTCAGTAGTTTCCATTAGTGCTTGGAGTTCTGGCTCCTTTTCCCCGCAGCTACGGCAATTTACAACTGTTAGACCATTGGTTTTTAGATCTGTGTTTGTCTTATCTTTGACTGTACCCTTTGAGATTGAAACACTTTCTGTGTGTCCCCGAGGCCCTCTGACCTAAAAAAATCGCCCAGTCCATGCCACACAGCTCCTGCTACCCGTGTTGCCGCTACCTGCGTGTAGTGGACTCTTGAACTATTCAGCGGAACCTGGAACCCCACCCACCCGACAGCGCAAGTCGAGGAATCTGCAGAATACGCTTACAGTGAAAATGTACTTGATTCATTAGACAATAAACTGCAGGCCACTGATATGTTTTATGATCTGTGACTATGTAAATCTGTGTAAATCACGATATCCTTTTGAGCAAATTAGTATATTACGGTGTAAGAGGAAATACTGCAGACTGGTTCAAATTGTATATCTCTAACAGGAAACAAAGGGCGACAATAGGAGAGAAAGATACTGAACTATCAGGCCTCATCCAGTTGGGAACTAATAACATGTGGGGATCGCCAAGGTTCCATCTTAGAGCCCCTGTTTTTTCTTGTATATATCAATGACCTTTCATCGGCAACATTATCGGATTCCAAGATTGTTTTATTTGCAGGTAACACAAACATTGCATTAAATAATAAATGAAATATAGCCTTAGAGAGGTCGACGGAAAAACGTTAATGGGCATTAATAAATGGTTTCTAGCTAATTCTCTGTCGCTAAACCTTGAAAAAACATACTATATGCAGTTTAAGACTTGTAAAACGTTTCCTGCCTAAAATATGACAACAAGGAGACAGAAGAAGTTGAAAGTTTCAAATTCTTAGGATAACAGCCTGTAAAAAATTTAACTGGGAGAAGCATACTGCAGAATTGCTGAAGCGCCTAAACAAGTCCATGTTTACTATGCGAATGTTGTCAGACATTTGAGATATAAAAATAAAAAAAAGTTTAGCATACTTTCATGCCATAATGTCATATGGGGTTATTTTCTGGGGCAACTCATTAGGCAAAGCTAAAGTTTTCAGAGCCCAAAAACGTGGAATAGGAATCATTTGTGATTTCAATTCCAGACGACAACAAGAACATCATGCAGAGGGCTACTTCAGGAACTGGGGATACTAACTACTGATTCCAAATACATTTATACTCTAATGAAATTTGTGCCGCGCCAGAATAGCCGTGCGCACCAAGGCGTCGTCGGGGGTTCGAGTCCTCCCTCGGGCATGGGTTTTTGTGTTGTCGATAGTATAAGTTACTTTAATTTAGTGTAAGTACTTTGTAAGCGTAGGGACTAATGACCAACGTAGTTATCCTTTAAATTTACAAACATTTGAACATTTTTTTGAAATTTGTCATTAAAATTTTTTTCTCAAATAGATCAGTTCATGAGATCAATAACAGAAACAAGAATAACATTCACAAATAATTACTTTGGCCCAGAAAGGTTCCCACTATTCAGCAATACACGTTTTCAATAAAATGGCAGCAGCCATGAAAAATTTAACTCACAATAAAGTTCAGTTTTGAAAAGAGTCTAAAGGAGTTTTTGGTGGCCAACTGCTACTACTCCACTGATGAATTTCTTTGAAGAAGTGATTGATGTATCTTATTGTATATAATACTACCTTAAAACCCGTCGTTGCCCGGGTATTTATTTATTTATTGTTGCCATTGTTCAGGTATATATTCATTTGTATAAGGGCTGTATGTCTGCAAAATCTCTTGAGAATACAATTAGTAGTAATGCGTAATATATTAAAACTTGGTGCGTGATGGGGCGGTTTTCCATGAACGTTACTGTTTATGTTGTCATATCTCATGAACTACGAGTCACACTGTGATACAATTTAGAAGGTAAATTCAGTTATATTTTTGTTTTCTGTCTGTAAAATTTCCTGCAGTTACAATTAAACCTGTACAAATTACAAATTTTAACGTCATACCGAAGACCGTAGTTTTAGTCCATGAATAGCGGAACGTTACTATTCATGTGATCATATTTCATGAACTACGTGTCGTACTGTGATACAAATTTGAAGGTACATTCAACTACATGCGTGTATACTGTCTGTAAAATTTCCTGACGCTACAATTTGTAGTGTTCAAATTATAAATTGTAACGTCATACCGAGAGCCGTAGTTTTACTCCATAAACAGCGGAAAAGTAGTAAGCGAGAAACTTTTTTCCTTTCATCATTTTACAATGGTTGCCAGCGAGAAAAAGTTTAATAAGAGTTTGAAATTATGTTTAAAGTTTGTTGCAAGTCGCTAAGTACTGTCATTCGCATACAGCGTATTTCGAAAGTCACGCCGCATTATATGGCATTTTATGCGATTTCTATTAGTTATGACATAATATCTTTTGAACCATGTGCTGTATGTGATTCTTAACCATGCAGCAATTGTGCATTGCAGGGATGTGTGTACAAAATTTGGTTGAAATCGGTCCAAATTCAAATGTTCAAATGTTTGTAAATCTATCGGACCAAACTGCGTGGTCATCAGTCCGTAGCTTACAAACTACTTAAACCTAGGTAAACTAACCTAAGGACAAACACACACACCCATGCCCCAGGGAGGACTCGAACCTCCACGGGGAGCAACCGCGCGCTCCGCAGCGAGACGCTTTAGACCGCTCGGCTACTCCACCGCGGCGAAATCGGTCCAATGGTTTAGGAGAAAATGAGCAGCATTGTCGCAAAATGCAGCAGTTTTCTCGCATCTCATTGTTTATGACGTCATATCTCGTGAACTATATATCGTACGCCATTCTTACACTTACGGCGACCGTCCTCGTGGATTGAAGCTTACGGGTACAAAATTTCATAAAGATTGGAACAAAACTGTGGATTTGTATGCAACACGTACAAATATACGGACACTCCGCTTTATATATTAGATTAAAAAATGTGAATATGTGGTCAGTCTGACTTCAATAGTAATTTTGTGCAGTAATGTGATAATTGTAAATAAAAGTTGAAAATAAAAGGAAAAAATCCTAAGAATTTTAATATGCACCTACTATAGTCAACATTTAGTATGTACTGTATGTAAGTTTTATGTCAACTCGTAGGCTTTCCCGCCGATTCGTTGACATCTCGTGGATTCGGGTGTACTGTCAGTGATCCGCGTCTTTCAAACACGACATTTCGACACCGTAACTCGGCGTCTTCATCAGGTGTTCCCTGAGACTGATCGACAAGCCGACCGTGTCCCATATTTATGCCTAGGCGGCGTCTGGCGCTCTGTATGTGGTCTGCAGCCAGTGTGCTCCTGTCTGGCAGTGGCGTCTGACGTAGGATGATCCATCGTCGGTCCGCGCCCAGTGGCTGCCGTCTCCGTGTCCTGGTGCTCCATGTTCCACTGATAAGGTAGATAGGAAAACCAGAACTCTTCTTAAGGAAACTGGCTGGTCTGAGAAAGTCGTCAAACAACTGAGAGCTAAGGCACCAGTACCACCAAGACTATATGGATTACCAAAGGCCCATAAACAGGATGTACCACTGCGGCCAATCGTAAACAATATTGGTGCAGCCAGCAACGCTACTGCCTCACATCTAAAGATGTGCGAAAGTCCGTCCATCACATCCGCAATTCAAATGAGTTTGTGGAACATCTCAAGAACCTACGAATCTCGAACACAGATATCATGGTTAGCTTTGATGTTGTGTCTCTATTTACGAGAGTACCACTCCAGGACACACTCGATTTAATCAGTGAGAGATTTGAAGGAACTGTGCTGGACCTATTCAAGCACATTCTGACATCGACTTACTTCCTTTGTGGAGGCCAATTCTATGAACAGACTTGAAGGAGTGGCGATGGGTAGCCCCTTATCGCCAGTCTGTTTAAGGAGAAATTCGGGGAAGAGGCACTGACAACTGCTGCCTAGCAGCCAACATGTTTCTTCAGATATGTGGATGGCATATTTGTTATATGGCCACATGGCCGGAATAGGCTGGATGAGTTTCTGGTCCATCTGAATTCAAGACACAACAACATTAAGTTCACCATGGAACTAGAGACGGAGGCCAACTTCCTTTCCTGGACATCCTGGTGAAGAGGAAGCCAGACGACGCCTTAGGTCACAGTGTGTACAGGAAACCGACACACACTGACCTGTATTTACAGGCTGACAGCTGCCATCACCCAGCTCAAAAGAATGGAGTACTGAGAACATTAGTACACCGAGCGAAAACACTCTCCGACTAAGACAACTTAGCAGCAGAGCTGGATCATCTTCAGAGAGCATTCACAAATAACGGCTACTCGAGCAGAGACATCCGCAAGGCGCTACACCCTACCAGACGCCCAGGTAAAAGAGGAGAAGAAGAAGAACAAGAGACCAGGAAGGTAGCCTTTCCTACCATATTCAGGCCCTATATCTGCCAAGATCAGCAGAATCTTGAGGAAACAGAAAATCAAAAGTGTTTTCTGCCCTCCAAACAAGATTAGGGCAATCATCGAGGGCGTCAAGGATGATCTGGGACTACGAAAACCGGGTACCTACAAAATACTATGTGAAAGTGGTATGTCTTATATCGGTCAAACCACCAGAACCGTTGACATAAGATGTTAGGAACATCACAGACATACCAGACTACGACAGGCCACTAAGTCTGCTGTAGCAGAACATTGTCTGGAGTTGGACCCTATCATGGATCAGGATCTTGGCTCAAACACCCAGGTTCTGGGATAACATTATAATGGAGTCAATTGAAATCAAGATGGAGGATGAACTGATAAACCGGGAAGCAGGATATCAACTCAGTGCTGCATGGAATCCGGCTCTGGAACTGCTACATAAGCAACGGAAGAAAGGTACCCCCCTCCGCCCCGAGTTATTTCGGTGGCGTGCCACCCCAGGAGCAGTCTGATGAGACGGTTAGCATACCTCGCAGGCGCACAGGCGTACTGCGACGTCCAAGAGAGTAGCGTGGCCACGATAACATTCAGTAGTGGTTGCCAATAGCAGAAGAATCGAGGGGGGATTCGAACCCCCGGCCGTAGTGGCCGTGCAGACCGTGACTGGAGCGCCTCAGTCCCCTCGGCGGGCGGAGACTACTCAGGAGGATGTGGTCATCACGAAAGACAACACTGGCATTCTACGGATCGGAACGTGGAATGTTAGATCACTTAAAAGGGCAGGGAGATCAGAAAATTTAAAAAGCGAAATGAGTAGGTTGTAGTCAGTTATATTAGTGGAGTTCGTTGGAAAGATGAACAGGATTTCTGGTCAGCTGAATACTGGGTTATAAATACAAAATCAAATGGAGGCATCACAGGAGTAGGTCTATTAATGAATAAAGAAAATAGGAATGCAGGCAAACTAATATGAACAGAACAGTGATCGCATATTGGTAGTCAAGGCAGACATGAAGCCAATACCGACCACAATAGAACAGTTTTATATACCAAGTAACTCTGCTGATCATAAGGAGATAAAAGAAATATATGAGATGGTAAAGGAAATTATTCAGACAGTTAAGGGAGAGGAAAACTTAATTGTGGTGGGAGACTGGAATTCGGTAGTAGGAAACAAAGGGAAAGAAAAATAGTAGGTGAATATGGATTGGACAAAAAGGAATGAAAGAGGAAGCCGCCTGGAAGAATTTTGCATGTAACATAATTTAACCATAACAGACACCTGGTTTAAGAATAATGAAAGAAGGTTATATACGTGGAAGAGACCAGGAGACACCGGAAGGTATGAGATAGATTTTATAATGTAAGGCAGAGATTTCGGAACCAGGTTTTGAACTGTAAGACATACCCAGGAGCAGATATAGACTCCGACCATATTTTATTGGTCATGAACTATAGGCAGAAACTGCAAAAAATTGCAGAAATGCAGGAAAATAAGGAGATGGGATCTGGATAAAGTGAAGGAACCTGAAGTTCTCGAGAATTTCAGAGGATGCTTGGGGCGACAATTGACAGAAACTTCTTTCCCCCTGTTCCCATTAGAAGAGGAATGGATAGCACTGAGAGATGAAATAGTGGAGGCAGCAGAATACAAAATAGGTAGAAAGGCAAGAACTATAAAAAATTCTTGGATATCATAGGAAATACTAAATTTAATTGATGGGAGGAGAAAATATAAAAATTCAGTAAATGAAACAGGCAAAATGGAATACAGACGACTAAGAAATGAGATTGACAGGAAGTGCAAAATAGCTAAGCAGGAGTGGCTAGAAGGCAAATGCAAATCTGTAGAAGAATGTATAAATAGGGGAAAACTAGATAGTGCCTACAGGAAAATAAGAGAGACATTTGGAGAAAAGAATAGCAGATGTATGAATATTAAGAACTCATATGGGAAACCAGTTCTGAGACAAGAGGGAAAACTGAAAGGTAGAAAGGGGACTCTAAAAGGAAACGAACTGAAAGAGGAAGTACATGAGGATGAAATAGGAGGTACTGTACTGGGAGATAAATTTGTCAGAGCACTGAAAGGCCTAAGTCGAAACTAGGCCCCTGCAGTAGACGACATTCCCCCGGAGCTATAGATGTCTCTTGGAGAACCAGCCATGGCAAAACTATTTCACCTGGTGAGTAAGATGTATGAGACAGGTGAAATAACCTGAAACTTTAAGAAAAATGTAATAATCCCTATTCCAAAGAAAGTAGGTGCAGACAGGTGTGAAAATTACAGAACCCTCAGTTTAATAAGTAAAGCTTGCAAAATTTTAACACACGTTATTTACAGAGGAATAGAAAAGGTGACAAAGCTGACCTGGGGAAGATCAGTTTGGATTTAGGAGAAATGTAGGAACACGAGGAACACTTGAGGCAATATTCACCATACGACTTGTCTTAGAAGATAGACCAAGGGAAGGCAAACCTACATTTATAGGTTTTATAGATTTGGAGAAGGCTTTAGACATTGTTGATTGGAATACACTCTTTCAAATTCCGAAGTCAGCAGGGCTAAAATTTAGGAAACGGAAGGTTATATTTAACTTTTACAAAAACCAGACAGCAGTTATTAGGGTCGGGAAGGGAGAAAAGACAGTGATGTATCCGTTCTCCAATTTTATTCAATTAGTACACTGAGCAAGCTATGAAGGAAAGCAAGAAGAAATTTTGAGAAGGAATTGATTTTCAGGATGAAGAAATAAAAACATTCTATTTTGCCTACGACATTGCAATTCTTTCTGAGACGGCAAAGGATCTGGAAGAGCAGTTGAATGGAACGGACAGTGTGTTAAAAGGAGCGTATAAGATGAACATCAACAAGAGCAAAACAAGGAAAATTGAATGTAGTGTAAGAAAAACACGCGATGCTGAAGGAATTAGGTAAAAAAAAAAAAAAAAAAAAAAAAAAAAAAAAAAAAAAAAAAAAATAAAAATAAAAAAAAGGCATTCAAATATTAGGAAGTCTTTTCTAAAGCATTTGTTTGTAGTAATACTTTCTAAGCTTGTGAAACATGTCCGATAGATAGTTTAGACAGGAAGAGAATAGGCTTTTGAAAAGTGGTGCTTCAGAAGAATGTTGAAGATGAGGTGAATAGATCGGAGGAGGTACTGAACAGAATTGAGGAGAAGACAAATTTCTGGACCAGGAGAAGGTCTGGATTGGTAGGGTACATTCTTAGACATTGTGACGATACTGCTGGCCCTCTCATCTCAAAGTTATCGTACGATACCGTCTGCGTCTGACCCGGAATCGTGTGGTGTAATAGTGATATATTTTGCGTGTGAAGTTACAAACGAAATAGCCAGTCAAGGAATCTGTGTAGGACAGTGTCTCGGTGATACTGTGATTAAAACAAGTGATAATTAATGAAATCTAAGAGATTTGTATAAGACGTTTCCAGACAGTTCTATAAACAATAGTTTTGTCATTGTATGTTATTTCAATAAATAGACAGAGGAATGGCAAAAACTTTTGTATCTACATAAAGACATTAAAATAAATAGCATTGTATATGTGTTAGGCTCATAAACAAGTTTGTGTAGACCAGCTAATTGTGTAATTAATGTAAAAGTCGAGATTGGAATATTATAATTCTCTGTATATATTGACTGACGTGAGATTTTGAACTTATTTTGAGAATTGCCAAGATAATTGATAGTTCAATATATGTTAGGAACATGTATGATGTACTCGTTAACTAATTAATTGACATTTAACATTTTGGTTTGTTGTCAAACAAAAAGTAGCGCGATTAAAACTTAAAAAGATAGGTGCGATCTAAAACTATTGTATGTATAGTTTTCATTTTATATTGTGATTATTTTTGTGTACATGAAATGTTTTCTTTATGTGTTTGTTAATTGTAAATTAGTATATTCAATTGTTATGAACAATGTGTGATGTAATGTCATTATTGTCGATGTTATATATTTGCCTCACCGCCTTGCGTGGGGGAGTTCGAGTTTTGTCATTTGGAAGCTATGTCAGTCTGTTGTCTTAAAATGGAAGTATTATCAACTAAGTTCTGTTGTATTGTGGGTGTTTTGAATTTGTAATGTTTTGGTGGAAAAGAAGTTTGATTTAAAATTAAAGAAGAAGTGAAAAACTGTATCTACGAGTATTTATTTCTATCACGACGCCCCAGGAGAATAATGTTGTACCGAGCAGAACCCCATTACATCGTATGTTGGAAAGCTGAGTATCTTGTTTGGAAGTGGTAGAATGAACTGTAATTACTTAAATAGTATGTAAATGTTTCAACATCAAGGGACCGCGAATTTAGCATTGGAGGGGAAGGGTGTAAGGTAAAAATCGTAGAGGACGAGCAAGAGACGAATATAGTAAACAGATTCAAATGGATGTGGGATGCAATTCTTATGAGGAGATGCAAAGGCTTTCTCAGGGTAGAGTACATTTACATCTACAAATATACTCCGCAATCCACCGTATAGTGCGTGGCGTGACTTGAAAAAAGTCATCAATGACCGAAACCAGTCGTCAAAACGACGAGAAATTTGTGATCATTGACAGAAATATAAGATATTAAAACGAATTACAAAAAAGATCACTGTCATAAATTCGCGACCTCGCCGGAGCTTGTGAAAACGGTTACGTCAGTCAGCAGTTCTCAGAAATGGAAGGTTTGCTGAAATGAAGCTTTATAATTCACTGACAATTCAACAGCGTTCACAATGGCTCTATTGGAATTTGTACGGAATCATTTGTTATAAATGTGTATGAAAAGAAGTCGGTCTGCAGAAAACAGTTTCTTTGTTCTGCCTTTGGGAGGCGAGGATAAGCGGCCATTGTCGATTTCTGAGGCGGCGCGGCCGCAGAAGCCAGTGCAGTGCTCATCTGTTAAATGAGGCCCCGCTGTGTGGGTGGGCTGACTAGCCGGCCGTCTCTGGCAGGTGAGTATATAAGGGCCGCGGGACGCGCAAAGCCACACCGACGACAGCTCTGCAGGCAACAGCTGGTCCACTCCTCTCCAAACAGACACCTCACCAGGACAGGTGAGTCGGCGCGCCACATTGCATGCAGACTAAAGCCCTTTTTAAACGATGAATGAAGGTGAACAAGATAGATAATACTCTACTGAAGCGCTCCTAGCGTACTAGCCCTGAACTACAAACTCGAGCAAGATCTTGTGGCAGCGTGAATAGACGATAAACGTAATAGAACAGTAATACCCGATGTTGAAAGTGAGGTTATAAAAGCCGATTTGTTCTGTAGGAAGTCATAGTTTAATACTGGAATTGAGGAAACAACGCTAAATGTTATTGACGGCCAAAGAAAACCTTGCAATCGATGTTTTTGGTCAACTTAGTGTGGTAAAGTTCTGGGTAGTGATACAACATTTCAAAACATTCACATCTATTTTCAAGCGTAAAAAATAAACTTATGAACACATCAAGCAATATTTATAAGAGCGTAAATAGACCTTCTTTACTTTATCTACTACGATTTGCCCAATGACATTGTTAATAACGTCATGCACAACTGAATTTTTGTCTTTCATTTGGACTGACTTTTTCATTTAAAATGCTATTTAATGAAAATTGCATCATCAAATTACAATCTTATTCAAATAAAAAATTGGCTTCAGTCTTTTCTGTTACGATATTGCAAATCATAAACTATTTTTCGGTTTCAGATGTACGACTTCGCTTTTCGGTGGACAATAATTGAGATAAATATTTAAGTCGTCATGAAACATTTGCAATTTACCGCTAAACCAAAGTATAATAATAAACTAAAGATTAATAAGACAAGTTTGCGTGCAAACCGTGTAATTGTCGACTACAGTATGAAAATCGCGTGACGAAAATAGGTTAACTTCTGATGTCAGCAGACGACCGTTCAATCAAAATAATCTTCTTGAGAAAGTTTAACGTGACGTTGACGTTAGGTGACGGTCTGGTGACGTACAGTGTGAATGCCGTCATTAGAAATTCATTTTGTAATACATTCTGATCATAAACTTCGACATAACGCAAAATATACGTAAATACGAAGGAAAATGGCGGACTAACTGGAGCGGCGACTGCAGCAGACAGCTGCTAGCTCGCGCATGCGCAGTGAACCCACTAGTACCGAATTTAGAACTCGTCCTATTTCTTTATCGCTATAATTATCGCGCTTCGATACTAGCGCGATCATACTAGTGCAGCCGTTCAAACGACTGACGGCCGCCATTAACGCAACTTGTTAGCAATCTATTACAAGTTCATTGATCGTTTAAAACGGACTTAAAGGAGCGAGTCCGAACACTGCGACAGCGACCCAGGGTTGCCAGTTTTTTCCACTGCTCTGTCGCCATATTCCAAACATAAAGTAGCCAATATATAGCCATCTTTGTATCAATAAAATGCCTACATATATCCAACTTTTACTCAGTAAAAATAGTCAAGTAGGCCTATCGCAAATTATAATCAGTTAACATCATTGTTCTACGGTATTATGTCGTGTGTCTCGACAACAACAGTCCTGAAATTCAGGAAGTAAGTTGGTTACTTAGTAACAAGTAACACAAACTATGGCGCTATCAAATTCATAGTCACCAGACTGGGCATTCCAAGAAACCTCGTTCTTAAAGGAAACATATCTAAGTCCAGCCAGGAACAAAACCCACACACACCAAATGATCAACGAATCCAGCCGAAATATAGTCATGCTGTAAATGTAAGAGATACAGTGGATACTAAATTTAAACACACATTTACTACCATATGTATTAATTTCAGAACAGATAAAATCGTAATATAAAATTATTCAAGAATAATTATACCAAACTCACACAAGGGAAGTTCTGATGCATAGCTTCGATTAGTAGTCAATTATATTTTCTTCAAAGCTGATATTTACAGGCCATGAGAACTACAGGGAAATTATCGAGTCTTCTACATTGATATTTATATCTGCAAACCATTGTCAACTGCTGTAAAGTGCGTAGCAAAGGGCTTGTCTCACAGTAGCAGTCCATAGTTTTTGTAGTGCTGACATGGAGCGCGAAAGAAAAAATTACTTTTCAAATGCCTCTCTGCATGCTGTAATCCTCGCGGTGTCTACGGCACCCATACATATGGGGTTGTTGTATATTTTAGGAGTCATCGTTTAAAGCCTATCCTTGGACGTTTGTTTGTAGGCTCCTCGAGTTATTTTACGTCTATGTCTGCAAGTTTAATTTCTTTTGCACCTCTATAACATTCTCTCACAGATCAAAGATACGTGCAGACATTTGTGGCAACTTCTATAGTGTGATTACATTTCCCCAGTATTCTAGCGATGTTCAGTCAGTATCATTTAATACAATGTTTCAAGAGGGATTGCTTTAAATTCGTCTTATTTGAAGTAAAAAAAATAGCCTTAAGTCGCCAACAATTTTTTTTTACTAGCCACATTTAATCGCCAGTCGCCATAAAGCTAGAATGGCTATTATTCTAAGAAAAGGATAGCCAAGAATGCGAAAAATTGCCACACCTGACAACCCTGCAGCTACCTACTGCCGCTGCCGACAACGACCGAGACGCAGCCGCCTGCTGCCGACCCGTTGTGGAACACAGCGGCAGGCGAGCAGTGCGGTCGCCGGTGAGAGGCGAGGCGGGGTGTCCGCCCACTGCCGCCGTTGCAGGAGGAAGACGATGACGTTGCTTTGTTGCTTTGTTCCATACTAAGAGAACACGAACGCTGGCAATGCCAGTATGAAACAGCAGAGCTTCCGATGGAAGTTTGAGACGTTACTGTCATACCGCCTCATTGCCCCACCTAATCGATTCTGCCAATTTCTCTTACCTTGCTCATGTTTTTCTCACTTGTATTAGTAATGTTTGCTATTTTCAATATAGATTGATTTAACTTGAGAATTATCACGTGATTTCATGGCCGACTGGCGAGGGCAAAGAAGTAGAAGCAGAGATGGCGAGTTTGTGTGTTTTTTTAAATATTTTTATTTTCTTTTTCATTCATGTCACACTTCCATGATTCCCATCACAGCGTGAGCGAAGGAGTGGTTGAGCATAGGTGAACCAGTAGGGGTACATTAGCATGATGGTGGCGGTAGTTTGTGAGTTTTTCGTTTTTTTTTTTGTGTAGGCAGCTAGTGTTGCAAAGAGTTTAGCAGACTTTGCTGCAGGTCGATGGTAGGTGAACAAGTAAAAGGAAGGTGCCCAGTTGGCTGCACCTGCCTCCGCCAATCAGGGCGCGTCTTCTTGGCGTGGTTCGAATTGGCGGACGGTTGAGGGAGAGGGAAGCCATCTTTAGGGGAGTTGGAAGGAGACCATCGAGAGGTACGGACGCTGGTGCTGCTTGCTGCGCAAAATTCTCCAGAATGTGGTAAGAAACGCGGCACAAGAGATAATTAAAGGTATAAGTGGGGAAGTGGAATTTGATTTGTTAAAATGTCTTTAGGTAAATTTAAAGTAATCGTAAATTTTGCTCTGTATATTGCGTCCACAAGCCCCCTTACTGTTCGACCAGCAGGATTAGTTTGAGTAGTAAATGTATAGAGCTTTGCGCTAATCATGCAGTGAGTGATTTGCATGTTTTATGTCCGTTTGTGTGCAGATTTCCTACCCCCTTCCTCACCCACCATGTGTGACAATGAATAGTGTACAGAGTAGTTTCAAGCAGTAGGAGGCCAGTTCAGCAATATTTATAGCAAATTGTCTAAAAAAATAAACCCTTTATGATTAAATTTTGCGTTAGAATAACTGATTTACCCCTCAGCTTCTCCTTCAATGCTCCCCATTTTGGACGGGAAACAAAGGGATCTCACAATCATTATGAGAATTGAAATTGGTATTTGTTCGAACCTACCCTGGGGGTTTAAAACTAGACGTATCCTTTCTTGAGGTGGATGTGTACTGGTTCCGTTAATTCTTAAAAAAAAAAAAAAAAAAAAAAAAAAAAAAAAAAAAAAAAAAAAAAAAAAAAAAATCCGTTATCCGTTGCGCGCCATTTTCATTTGTCAAGTTTAATCAAGCCGGTATGTTCATGTGAACATAGACCGAAATAAGTGTGAACCAGTATAGATCCATGCTCAGGATAAAGCCTACGCGAAATGACCAAGCACATTTCATACTGTGTATGGAAGCCGTTGCTGTCAGTTAAACAGCGCTTGGTAGGCCCACTCAGTGGTGAGAGAAAAAAAAGGTTAAACTACAAAGTACAAAAAAAAAAAAAAAAAAAAACGAAAGAATTAAGATAAGAGGGTACGTCACAAGTTACATGCCGTTGAAAAAAAAGTTTAGTGATGAATTTATTCAGGAGCTATTGCCGTTTAAATAAAAGACAGATCAACTTCGTACTGAGTTCTACTTCGGATGACATAAAACCACAGTGCCTAAGAAATGCAATAACTGAAGAAGAAAAATTACATTTTACACTGAGAAGTGCGCAAAAACTCATGCATTATTTACTATCTGCTCAACAACTGGTACGGAACAGTTCCAGCGATGTGATTGTTGAAGGTGTGTTATTATCTCTTGATTGCTGATTTGTGTTGCCCTGTGAGCCCATTATTTCGTAATCAGAAGCAATGCGACTATTATTTTTCTTTCCGTTCTGCTTTATATATTGGAAATGAACTCCGTAAAACTGCTCCGATATGTCCAGAAAATAATTCAATATCATGTTTGCGTCGCATAAAAGCCTTTAGTAACTTTTGCCTCTTTTCTTTCCTTTCCTTTCACACTTTTAATATTGTACCATCGTTAGTTTTATTCCGTTTTATTTTCTTTGTTGGTACATAACATTAATCTATTTTCACCTCTCGTGAACTTGAAGTAAATAAACCTGTCCTGACAGTATTTTACACGAAACGCTTTATTACTCTACATAATCATTTTTAAGAACACCATTTATGTAATTACCGATAGTTAATTTCTTAATTCTTTTGAACATACTCCACCGTTTGGGGTTAGTTTTTCCTTTAATAGTGAAGTATTGAGGAAACTGCACTAAGATGCTACAAAAATGAAGCAAAACGTGTTGCAAAATATTAATGAGTGCAGCTTCCTATGAGTCTGAGTGGGAAATACACCCCTGAAAAATGAAAAAAGAACACCATGAATTCGTCGACCCAGCAGAGGGAAAAATTATTGACACATTCTTGAGGATGTACACAACACACGATCACACAGGCAGAGCCGTACGCACGTGAGTTCAGTCACCAGAGCGTCCGCAATGGAGCGTTAGTATCGTGTATATCCTCATTTGGCAGCAATCCAAAGTGTAATTCCTCCAAGGACATGATCGTAGAGGTGCCGAATGTGGTCCTCTCTACATCTACATCTACATCATACTCCGCAATTCACCGTAAGGTACGTGGCGGAGGGTACACTGTACCACTACTAGGCATTTCCTTTCCTATACCACTCCCAAATTGAAGGAGAAAAAAAAAATGCCTATATGCCTCCGTATGAGCCCTAATTTCTCTTATCTTGTCTTTGTGATCTTTACGCGAAATTTAAGTAGGCGGCAGCAAGATCGTACTACACTCAGCTTCAAATTCCGGCCCTCTAAATTTACTTAACAGAAATTCACGAAAAGAACGTCGTCTTTCTTCCAGCGATCCCCAATTGAGTTGCCGGAGCATTTCCGTGACACTCGCGCATTGGTCGAACCTACCGGTAACAAATCTAACTGCTCGCATCTGAACCGCCTCTATGTCTTCCTTTAAACTGATCTGCTGCGGGTCCCAAACACTTGAGCAATACTCAAGGCGTGGTCGTACAAGCGTTTAATACGGTCTCCTTTACAGGTGAAGTACATCTTCCCAAAATTCTCCCAATAAACCGAAGTCGTCTGTCCGCCTTACTCACAACTGTCCTTAAATGCTCGTTCCATTTCATATCGCTCTGCAATGTTACGCCTAGATATTTGAACGACGCGACAGCATCAAGAAGCTCACTACTAATGCTTTATTCGAACATCACCTTACATTCTTCTACATTGAGAGCTAGCTGCCATTCTTCGCACCAACTAGAAATTTTGTCATCCTGTATGCTATTACAGTCAGTTACACACGACACCCTCCCATACACCACAGCATCATCAGCAAACAGCCGCAAATTACAACTCTGTCCATCAGATCATTTATATAGATGAAAAGAATAGCGGTCCTATCACACTCCCTTGGGGCACGCCTGACGATACACTCGTCTCTGATGAACACTCGTCGTCGAGAACAACGTACTGCGTTCTATTACTTAGGAAGTCTTCCAGCCAGTCTGTGAACCTATTCCATAAGCTCGTATCTTCGTTAGCAGTCTGCAGTGTGGCACCGCCTCGAACGCCTTTTTGAAGTCGAGAAAAACACAATCCGCCTGTTGTCCTTCATCCATGGCTCGCAAGACGTCATGTGAGAAAAGGCAAGCTGAGTTTCACATGAACGATGTTTCCTAAGCCCGCGCTGATTCATGGAAAGAAGCTTTGGAATGGTCTGCCATGCAGTTTCCACCTGGTGCTTCAGTTTGGCCACATTTCGTGCCGTTCATGCAGGCCGCCAACTTGACGTTTCATGAGGTCCCAAACATGCTCAATGGGGGACAGTTGTGGGGATCGTAGGGTAGTTGACGTACACCTTGAAGACTACGTCTAGTGGTATGCGATACATGTGGACGTATACTGTCTGATGGGAAAGTATATCGCCTTGTTGGTGCATGAGTGGCAGCAAGACAGGTTTAATGATGAGTTCAAATGTTCAAATGTTTGTATAGCTTATGGGACTTAACTATGGGGTCATCATTCCCTAAACTTACAAACTACTTATGAACTAGCTAACACTAAGGACGGCACAAATATTCATGCCCGACAGGGGATTCGAACCTCCGACCGTAGTGGCCGTGCAGACCATGACTTGTGTGCCGTAGTCCCCTCGTTCACCGTGGCCGGCAATGATGAGTTCAGTGTACCGTGTACTGTTCAATGTTCTCTAGACGATCGCTAGAGGAGATCATGCATGTCGTTAGGGTATCCTCCGCTCACGTCAACATCATTCATCCCGCCTCCAGTGGTGTCACGGTAGGCACTTATGAAGCGACATGTCTCGTCTTCAGTGATGAGAGTCGCTACTGCCTCGGTGCCAATGATGGTCGTATACGTGTGTGGTGCCGTGTAGGGGAATGCGAAAATCTGTAGTGTACGCGACAGAGGCAAACGGTGCCGACACCTGGTATCATGATGTGGGAAACCATATTCTAAACCAGCCGTTCTCCTCTAGTGACAGTCGAGGGAAAATTGAACGGTGCACAGTATGGTGAAACAATCATTCAACCCGTCTTGCCACCGTTCATGCACCAACAAAGCAATATGCTTTTCCAATAGAACAATGCACATCCACACATATCCGGTACAGCCCAACGTACTCTTCTAGCAATACGTCAACTACCCTGCCCATCATTATCCCCAGATCTGTCTCCCAGTGAGGATGTTTGGGAACGGATGGAACGTCATGTTGGGCGGTCTGCACGAGCGGCACGAAATCTGGCCCAACTGAGGCACCAGGTGGAAATTGCATGGCAGAAATTCAGAAAGACTACATTCGGCACCTCTGTCATCGTCTCCATGGGAGGTTTGCAACTCTTATTAATGCAAAAGTAGGATATACACAGTACTAGCATTGAAACTGCTCACGCACTGATGGTTCTACTCACATGCGTATGGCTCTCATGTGTGATAGTGTGTTGTATATGTGTATTGTATCATCCTCAAGAATGTGTCAATAAAATTTCCTTCTGCTGGGTCGACGAACTCATGCTGTTCTTTTTTCATTTTCCAGGAGTGTATATATGCCAAGATCACTAGTTCATTATTTTATTTCATATAACCGGCTTTGTCAGACTTAGTTGTCATCTATAGAACTGTACATTTTTAAAAATAGCACCTCTCCATACAGTATTTATGACTACACAGTTCAGTCGTATTGGGTCATGATTTAAAAGAATTTGCGTCTGTTCCTCATTTATGATATCTACAACGTCATATAAACTGGATGTGTCGTAATTTGAAGTCATATGCCATAGTTCGTCACTTTTAGAAACAATCACACAAAATATTTTTTTCCACACATGTCTGTAAGGATTCTCCCTGACTCTCTGTCCAGCTTCCAATCTTCCTATGCTTCTCCGTGCCGTAGCTTCGGGTATGTTACATTGTTGTTGCATTCAATACTTTCTCACTACACTGAACTCAACTACTTGTGTAATTTTTTTGGTAGAGTAAAAACAAGTCAACTCCAACCCTCTCTGTAACAACCACCTGTTACCACTGCCGGGGCGGAGTGACCGAGCGTACCAAATTAAAAAAAAAAAAAAAAAAAAAAAAAAAAAAAAAAAAAAAAAAAAAAAAAAAAGGCACCTAGCTGCAGAGCGCGCCGCTGCCCGCTGTCGGAGGTTCATCTTCGAGTGTGGGTGTATGTGTTGTCCTTAGCATAAGTTAGTTTAAGTAGTTTGTAAGCCTAGGGACTGGTAGCCAGAATAGTTAAATCCCATAGATTTACAAACATTTGAACATTTTTTTGTTGTTACTACCATCTCGGGTGTCGTAATGTTGTCTCGACTCCGTAGAACAGACAGAAACACGTCGAACCATTTTAGTGCCAAGGGGGAGTAGCCGTGCGCACTGAAGAAGGAAGGAAGGGAGCTTAGGGTTTAACGTCCCGTCGACAGCTTCGTCATTAGAGACGGGTGCGCGTTGAAGCGCCGTGCTGCGGCGAGGCGGCAGTACGCCGTCGGAGGTTCGAGTCCTCCATAGGGCATGGGTGTATGTGTTGTCCTTAGATTAGTTTAAGTAGTTTCTAAGCTAGGGACTAATAACCAAGCAGTTAAGCCCCATAGATTAAAAAAAAGAAAGAAAAACATTTTAGTTCATTCTGCCGATGACAAGTATTGTTTTTCTTTCTTTTTTTAACAATCTAAATTTTTTAAACTTAAGTTTATTTTATCTTCTAATATATAAAGCAGAGTGTCCGTATGTGTGTACGTGTTGTATACAAATCTACAGTTTTGATCCAATCTTTTTCAATTTTTGTACGTGTAGGCTTCAATCCATGTGGACGGTCGCCGTAAGTGTAAGAATCACGTACGATACATAGTTCCATGAGATATGACGTTATAAACAATGAGATGCGCGAAAAATTGCTGCTCATTCTCGCCTAAACGACTGGAGCGATTTCAACCAGATTTGTACACACATTCCTTAACGCGAGATAACAATTGCTGCAGGTTTAAGAATCATACGACACATGGTTCAGAATATATGACGTCATAAACAGTAGGAATCGCAAAAAAACTGCCACGTAATGCGGCGAGATTTTATAAATATGCTATATGAGAATGAGAGTACTTACCGACTTGCAACACACTTTAAACATAATTTCAAACCTTTATTAAAATTTTTATCGCTGACTACCCTAGGAAAATGATAAAAGGAAAAAACTTTCTCGCTTACTACTTTTCTGCTGTTTATGGAGTAAAACTACGGCATTTGGTATGACGTTACAATTTATAATTTCTACACTACAAATTGTAGCCGCAGGAAATTTTACAGACAGTATACACGCATATAGTTGTGTGTACCTTCTAAATTGTATCACAGTACGACACGTAGTTCATGAGATATGAGCACATAAACGGTAACGTTCATGAAAAACCGCCCCATCGTGCATCAAGTTTTAATCTATTACTTCTTTACTACTAATTGTATCCCCAATAGATTTTGCAGACATACAGCACTTAAACAAATGAATATATACCTGAAAATGGCAGGAATAAATAAATAAATACCTGGGCAACGCCAGGCTTTAAGCTAGTATTATATACAATAAGATAACATCAATCACTTTTTCTAAGAAATTCATCAGTGGAGTAGTAGCAGTTGGTCAAAGCTGAACTTTATTGTTAGTTAAATTTTTCATGGCTGCTGCCATGTTATTGAAAACTTGTATTGCTGAATAGTGGGAACCTTTCTGGGACAAAGTAAGTGACTTTAATTATTTGTGAATGTTTTTCTTGTTTCTGTTATTGATCCCATGACCTGATCTATTGGTCTGAAAAAAAAAGATAAATTTTTAATGACGTATTAAAAAAAAGTTAAAATGTTTGTAAATCTAAGGGATAACTACATTGATCATTAGTCCCGGGTTTTCAGCTAGTCAATTATAATTGATATAATTTTTAATAATTATTAAATTAAAAAACCCACATTGGTTAATTACTAATGAATATAAGTACTGCAATATACATAAAAATGTATGTGATGGAAAAAATTCAAAAAAATTCTTTTTTTTTGGGAGGTCAAAATATATAAGAAAATGTTAAAAAATCCTGTGCAGTTATTTAGTCGCAGACCTGTGTAATCAGACATTAGGTGGTAGAACTAGCTTCTGGTGCAGTGTGAGTGTCGGCGTGGTGGTGGTGTGTGGCAGGATGCGCGGCTTGGCGGTGTTGGCGGTCCTGCTGGCTGTGGGGGCGGCGCTGTGCTCGGCGCAGCTCACCTTCACCCCCAGCTGGGGGAAGCGCGCCCTCCCGGACGCTGCCTTCCCCTCTGCCGAGCCCTTCCTCTACCTCTACAAGCTCATACAGGTCAGCTGCCTGCTCAGTACTGTACTGCAATGAATGTATCTGGCCAAAGAGTGCTGGCCACTGAAATTGCAACTCTGCACAAATGGAAGGTGACAAATATGTATTGGGCACACTTGCATGTGCAAGTGATTAGGATTTCAGCATGAACAGATAACGACATCTAGTTTGTGTGTGTACTGGGCGATTTGGCTAAATTGTGCCGAACTACTACAGTCGAGCCGAAATACGATGATCCCTGGTGCTTTGAGCGCTGGCTTGATTTGATTTTTTTATTCACCATTTATCATTTACATGATGTGGGTTTCGTCACTGTGTATGTACATAAAGAAAATAAATATAATACATAAAAAATGTCAATGTGCATAGATAAAGAAAATACATATAGTACATATATTTCATATGTAGGTACAATATAACACACTATACTGTACACAAAAACTTTCTTATTTCGCTAAATGATGATTTTTTTTACATTATTCTGATTATTCAAATGTTCAAATGTTTGTATAACGTATGGGACTTAACTACGGGGTCATCAGTCCCTAAGCTTACAAACTACTTACGAACTAGATAAGACTAAGGACAGCACAAATATCCATGCCCGAGGGGGGATTCAAACCCCCGACCGTAGTGGCCGTGCAGACCGTGACTGGAACGCCTCAGTCCACTCGGCCACCGCGGCCGGCTATTCTGATTATTTTTCATTGAAATAGTCTTCTATTGTATAACAACATTTTGAATTTAGAAACATTTTGACAGCTTTTTTAAAATCTGAACATCTTATCTATTTGTTTAATTTCATGAGGCAACTTATTGTACAGCTTTAGTCCTTGGTATTCACTGCTGTTTTGAGTCCTACATTTGTGTTTTCTGGGAAGGTGCAGGTGTTCCCTAATCCTCGTATTATGATATTGTGTAGCACTGATTGTGGCATAGCGATGTACATTTTTTCTTACATACACTACTGTTTGGTAAATGTATTCACAAGGAACGGTCAGTATACCCAGTTCTTTAAACAATTCCCGGCAGTGAGCCCTTTTGTTTTGTTTTGTTATTATCCGAAGAGCCCTCTTTTGCAATATGAAAATATTTTCAATATTCTGCCTGTCTGAGCCCCAGAAAATTATCCCGTATCTAAGGAGTGAATGAATGTATGCATAATATGAAAATATGAGGCAGTTACTGTTACATACAGCTGCTAGTATCCTCAAAGCATAGTATGCAGATGAGATTCTTTTAGCTATCCTTGAGGTGTGTTCCCTCCATTTCATCTGATTATCTATATCCATCTCTAAAAATCGTGTGTTCATTACACAGTTCATGGGGTCATCATTTAGATTTAATTTAATATTATTTGTTTTATTTATAGCAAAATTCATACTGTGTGTCTTACTGCTATTAATGGTTACTTTATTTACCTCTGACCATTTGCATACATCTTTCAACATGTTATCAGCTTTACTCAGCAGCGTTTCCTGTGTCTTGCACGTAATTATTATGTTGCTATCGTCAGCAAACAGAATTTTGTCACGATGAGTGACACTTTCTGGGAAGTCATTTATATATATTAAAAATAGGATTGGGCCCAATATACTCCCCTGTGGGACTCCTATATTACTTAGTTTAGCATCTGACAGATGTTTCTCTACATACTTGGGATTTTTATTAGGCTGTGAAATTTCTACTCTATGTACCCTATTCGTAAGATATGATTGGAACCATTTGTTTACTACTCCTCGTATACCTAGTGCCTCTGCGGCAGCAGATCACTGGAGTAAGTCAAACCAACGGCACATAGATACAAGGCCTGTGCGTTGCCTGCCAAGAGTAGTCATAACACAAGCAAACTATTTAGATTATCCATATTGGATGTTAGAGAACCCGTGACTGTTAGTATAATCTAGGTACAGAAAAACGCAACCAGTCACTTTTATGAAATGGAGCTTGTTTTATTCCATGAACCGATTTTCGAACTTTTTCAAGTTCATCTTCAGATGGTACAGGAAGTTTACAGGGTCATTTCGTAGCGAGATACTGGGTGCTGGCTCTGTGGTAGGTAATTGACATGCTTTAATACTTCGTTATAGGCTTTGTTAACATAGCGATTTGGCACTGGGTATGTTTTTAAGGTCAAGGTCTCTTACTTACTATTTGTCTTATGTAGCGTTGTGCTGAGTTTGGGAATACGAACATGTTGCACACTGTGTTTTAAAAATGTTCTAAATGTTTTTTATCTGATTTACACACAAATTACTTTTGGTATAAGGTATTTATGAACTACTATTAAGATATATTACCGAAATTGGAATCGGACGATTCATATTAGGCATTTTGTCTCATACCAGCAAAAATCTACACGGAGAATCACATAGATAACACGAAAAGCACTCTGCAACACAGTGTGCAACATGTACGTATTCCCAAACTCAGCACAACGCTACATAGGATAAAAAGTTTGCTTGTGTTATGACTACTCTTGGCAGGCAACGCACAGGTCTTGTATCTAGGTGGCGTTTGTCAAACGCGAATGTTATTTTGCGCAAGCGTGTGTCCGGCTGCGCTGTGCACTGTTGCCAGTTCTGTCAGACAACAGCGACCGTTAGCTACACTGTCCGGCAGAGAAACTAACTATTTGGCAACATGCCTGGATTCTGTTTCTACGACGGTACCCCAGTAGGCGGAGCCATGGATCATCATGTTTCGGTCCGATTTGAGAAGTAATCCCTGGAGAGAATGAGGGGCAGAAAGATCATACATATGAAACTCATGTGTTTATCCATCTATAACCATTCAGTGTGTCCTTGTCTTGAATTATGACATTTCAATACAAATTTTTCAGTTCATTATGTCTGAGTGTGCTAGGTTTTTAGTCCAAAGACACTGGTGTCCAAAATTAAATCCACACCACCATTTCCTCTTCCTCTGTCGAATTTGCGATATAATCATGCGGTCATCAGATTTCAGTACAATCATGATCCGCAAAGAAGAAGGCATTCTGTTGAGTGTAGCAACATGCCAACAATGACACTACTGAATCACTAGGGAATGGAATACTCTTATCTGAGTAGTCTCACATAAAAAATCACTGTGTACACATCGACAATGGTGTAGTTTTGCCACAGAGAAGACGTCTTCCAGGCTTTGCATTAGAGGGCCATAGGAAGTAGGACTAATGCGGCCCGATTGATTAATGTGAAGAAAGATGGAAGGTAAGGGTTTATTGGCCCACAGTCAATGTGATCATTGGAGATGGAGCATATGTTTGGATAGTTTTTCCCAAGGTTGGGGAATGAAATTATCCACAGACTTTGAAAGGAACAATGCTGGTGTTTCTAAAGGAAAAATGGAAAACCCAAATTACCATGGCCACAGGCAAGTTTGAAGCACCATCATGCCGAAAGCGCGTCCAGTGTGCTACCACTGTACCACCTCACTTGGTGGTATTAATGTGAATTGTTTCGTGGTCTCTCAGATGTGATGACAGTTTATAGAGATTAAAACCGTATCCCAAAGACCAGGGCAGGGTCGATCACATGTGACATCAGGTCCGGTTTTTGGCTCTAAGATCACGTTAGTATCGCTGTAGCATTGCGCGGCAACTGACATCTGACTTTGCAGCATCCATTGACAGAGTTGTTTCGAGGCAGATAGTGTATAGCCAGTTTTGGGAGAGTGGCCTTTATTACCCGCTTTGGTGTGGCAGATTGGAATGGAATGAAAGTTAGAAAAATATGTTTTCCTAGAAAGTTCTCCATCCTCTTTTCCTCCTTCTCATCCGTCTATCCATCCCTCTGTTCATTTTTTCTCTCCTGCCCATGTCTCCGACTTGTTTCTACTTCCTCTCTCTGACAACTTCCTCCTTAGCTCTCTCTGATTATTTAATTTGCTCATCACCATACCTATTTAAAATAAAAAAATGAAAATCATGAAATTACTTTAAATTTTGAGATAACTATGGTAAATGAGCAGAAAGTTGCTGTTACAGGACTGTAAGCTAAATAATGTGACCAATAAACAGCGTTAATTACGGACTTTATCAATTTGATGTTTTGTTTGCACTGCTGTCAAGGACATTGTCTGAGCAGTTATGGCATTATAGCTGTCTGATATGTATGTTGATGCGAGTGAACCACTTACACATGAACGTTCCTAGAATGCAATTTCACGAAACATTGTTACTTTCGAGTGTCATTTCTAGTTGCTCAGGTCAGAAGTTGCTAGCACTTAAAATTTCTATGTTCATTTATTATTATTGGAGAATTGAATAGGTGATAGGGAAAGTAAATAGAGACAGAAAACATCTACTTCCTTTTATCACTTTTAACACCTATGTAAACACATAATTTTTTGTGAACGTATATAATAAAGTATCTTTCGAATTATATAAGTTTCATTGGCCTCCTGAGACACGTAATATAAAAAAGGGATACTTTAGTTTTCGTGTTCACATATTAATATTCTAATTTTTCTTACAGTATGTGGTTTAATGTGATAGCTTTGCTCTGTAGTGAGATGGAACTATGTAGACCTGTGAATTTAATTTCTCGTGAGTTCCTCTAAAACAATTTAAACACGTATTTATTCACGAAGGTTTACGTTAGAAATTCCTGTGTCCCTCAGTCGGTATAATAGACTTTAGAAATCGTTTACAATTCAGTAACTGTTAGCGAATGCACGCTGGTTCAATGTCAACATATTTTTGAATAACTTTGTAGATTTAAAGACCTGCACTTGAGTCGAACATTGGTCGGACTTGGAAATATATTTCTAAGGGAAATGTAATCTCATTAAAAAGAAGTGTATTCAGCTGAATTAAGATAATGATTAATTATGATTCATTTTTTGTTAGGAACATAATTCACTATATTTAGTTGACAGTTTAGGCTGCCAGAATATGTATCTGAATGTATGAATCAGTATAATGATGTGACATGCTTTGCTACTGACAAGGAAAGTACTTGGGCTCGAACAAACACATATACATCAAAATTGTACGAGAGATAATGTAAAGATCCCTTATTGCACTAGTGACTCTCCCGCATCTGCAAAACTCTGCAGTCGTCCTTTAGAGGCCTCTGCGTGTGCCTTGCCATATTGCACTTTAACCTGTCGGTTCGCCAGTAGGGACGGTGCAGTGTGCCTCCGAAGTTGCGTTTTGTGACATTTGTGTGGTGAAGCGTCAGATGGAGCGGCGATTGAAAATCAATCCTGCTAAAGTATTGCGATTGGTTGAGATGAAGTTACGAAGAACCATTCTTCGTGAAGATGGTATTAGTGTAGAAGATGAATCATTCGCATGCTTTCTCGTATCTGTTATTGTACAAAAATATGAGCATAAGTTAGATACTATTGTAGCACTAACACATAATGATGATAATAGGGATGATAATGACGAAGAACTCATTGCTAGCGGTAGTACTACGGTAAGTGCGGGAAGAGGCGATGGAAGCAGTGGCAGTGAATACCAACAGTCTTCCGAGAAGAAGGTTAAAGTTGCAACTATCATCACGGCTTTTGATGACAATACGCTAGAGAACATGTACGACGATTATTACATAAGTTATAATTCAAATATCTGCATTACGTATGGCGTCTACAATTACATCTACAGTGCTATCTAGAGCATGATTGCAAAGTTTTGCATAAAAACGACACCAATCAGCACATTGAGGTGTACGTAGAGATACTGTAACCAAACGTTCATACAGATTTGTTTGAGTCCAGGTACTTTCCTTGTGAGTTTGTGCTGTGGTGGGATAAACAATAAAACATAAAGAAATGTTGTAGATGTGAACAGTTTTTTTATACATTCATGGTCTGAGAAACGTCACCGTTGATGTTGTTTCAGGCAGAAGCACAGAAGATGGCTGGATGCAGCAAGTTTCCAAATTAATCATGGGACATGCAGCTGGATGATGTGGCTTCAGAATTGATCTTGATGGTAAACCTGTTTCATTCTGTATAGATGCAACACTTGAGCTGCGTTTACTATGTTATATATTGTAAAAGAATGTAAGCAATAAAGCTCTCCAATACAAAAGTACTTTTTCTCATTTCTAAAAATATTCCAAACCAATTATAAGCGAATCATATGATCCAGCCAAATTTACCATAATCGAAAGAGGAATTTATAAATAACGTTATTTTACTGTAAATATTATATCTAACAATAGCGTTTCTAGAAGAGACCAATTCTATTGTTAGAAGAAACGGTTGTTAAATTTAATATTCCAAATACATGACTTGATGTACAACACCAATAACAATGAGAAAGTGGATGGCATTTTTGAATGAGTAGTATTTTAAGGTTTTTCTATTAAAATAGTGATGAAAACACAAGCGAAAAGGAAGTTATTGATAATGTTTTTCCTTTGCACTATCAAATTTGGGGATACAGCATGATCTTCACGTTTTCATTCATCCCTGTGATAGTGTATAACATCTCCTACCTAATAAATCGTGCTCTTCATTAAAAATTAAGTAATTACTTATATGTGCTGAAATTGCTATTCAAACACATCTCTCTATGCAATTAGAATAAACTGCAGTGTTCTCACAATAAATTACTCTGTCATGTTATTTATTAGCAACAATTTATCCCATGTTAAGAGAAACGGAGGTATGAAGCCACATGTATTGCAACACTCATTTGTTTTACTAAATGTTTCACATAAAGTGAAGATATGGTCAATTGTACTAAATCCTGTCCAGGACCCAACTTGTCCAATGGAATGAGCATAGTGCAATGTAGTGCTCGTCTAATACCTAAGATTCTAGCTAAAACATTGAACAGTGTTGACAGAAGGCTGATAGAGCAAGAGTTCTTAACATCTTTGGTATTACCTTTCTTATTTATTGGGATTATTGTGGCTTTATTCCAGTCTCTTGGTTATGTTTCATAACATATAATGTTGGTATTTATATACTTCCTAATTCATGTTGATGAATTGTGTGTTTTTGAAAGCTATCATTTCTATCCGGATTTTATTTAAAATATTTTTTTTCAATGATGAACATTTCTATTTCCTTAATGATGTAGGTTATCCGGTTCTCCGCTGTAGTTCACATGTTACGGTTTTTTAGAATGAAACAATGTGTTCTTGGAGACGGGTTTTGTAATTTATGCTCATTTGGCCAATGTAAACACAGTATTTGTTGCAGTGATCTACGTATTTAATCGATAAATGTGTGTAAACTACCAAACTACCAATGTTGTATTAGAAGAATATAGGATTACTTTTCTCAATCATCTGCAATGTCTTACATGTTTCTACAATTAAAGCCAGATGATTTTCATCAAACTAGAAATTTTGTCTACGTCATTTTGTATCGACGCCTTCCCATGCACCACATCATGACCAGCAGATGCAGATTGCTACACACCCTGTCCGTCAGATCATTTACGCAGACAGAAGATAACTGCGGTATTGTGATGAAATCTTCTTGATACTGTGTTCTTGTATCTACACCTTCCCATATACCACAGCATCATCAGGAAATACATGCAATCTGTCGATCATTTACACAAACAGAAGATGATGAAAGTGATGAAATCTTCTGAGCTGATCAGCCACTAACCATCTGAGAAGAATTCATCATTGGAATACACCGGGAAAGCCCGCAGTCACATAAAGAGCCGTCCTGTCGCTTTTGCATGTGATATTCTAGACCAAATTGTGGCGTCTGATGTATGTTGTCTGTTGAGGTCAGCGTACTAAGTTTTTTATTACTACTTTATTGGTTTCCTACTTCATTTCTGTACAACAAGCGGTTCAGTTGTGGACAACAGTTGATAATTTCTCAGAACTCTCATTTATTACTGTACAGTGCAAAGTCAATTTCTTAATATGCAGATGCCTGTTTCTATGGGTAAATGTTCATTTTTATTGAATATATGAAGGTGGCTGTACTGTCAGATAAATTATATATCTGTTCTTTGGAACATATCCGAAACAACAAACACCACATATGAGGGTTGGAATTTAAATAGTGGCAACTATTTATTCACAACCGATACAAAAGCGTTGCATGTTTGCACCTGTTACTGTCCTTCAAAGTAGTCACCAACGTTGTGTAGAACACGTTGCCAACGATGTGGAAGACGTAGTATGTCGTTGTAGAGCTTGTTCTGTTGATGGTGCAAATGAAGCAATCTACTGCCTTTCCAAGCTCTGGAACAGTTCTAAAGCGAATGCCACGACGTGGTTCCTCCATCTTCGGAATCAAATTAAAGTCACAAGGGCTCAATTCCTGGAAGTATGTGGGTTGGTACAGTACTTCCCAGTCCCATCGACCGATCATAGCAGTCACAGCTTGTGCTGTATGGGCCCGCCCATTGTCGTGCAAAATAATGTTTTGTACGGCAATGCCGATTCCCCGCACGCCTCTTGAAGACTTGAAGACCTTGATGACACTGTCGTGCTGTGTGACCTCTGGCACATTCAATCTTGATCCAACTCCATTGTTCCTGTTTCGAAAACATAATGACACGTTACGTTAGACCACTCGATCACAAGTGATTGCGTTTCCCTCGTTTGTGCGTACGCCGGTGACGTGGGACGGGCGAGTGCAGTGCGTTCGCTCGGAGGTAAGGTAGGTATGTCAAAATGTTTGTAGAGTCTACGGGGTCATCAGTCCCTAAACTTACAAACTACTTATGAACTACTTACAACTAAGGACGGCACAAATATCCATGCCCGAGGGGGGATTCGAACCCCCGACCGTAGAGGCCGTGCAGACCGTGACTGGAGCGCCTCAGTCTCCTCGGCCACCGCGGCCGGCATAGGTATGTCAACAACGTGTGCTATCAGCCGCAATAATAGATTCCATTTCATAGTGTTTCCATAGCAGTGTTGCCACTATTTCAGTTCAAACGCTCGTATATATGACGGTCAATGTTCTTTTCTGAAGTTGTATGGGGACTACTGAATGGAAATCTCGAATCCTAAGTTTACGCTATATAGGTTGGCAACAACTTATACAGCCATCTTTGTTTCGGTGAAGTAAGATTATCTTTGGCGGCCGGTAGGCAGTGGTTTTGCCTCTGATTAAGAAGTAGTAGCAGTCTGGAGTCGGTCGGGGAAGGATCGCTTCTGGTAGCCAAACGAGAGGATCGGGTGGTAGATGGAGAAATTGAAGCTGGCACCTGATGAGGTTTGGAATCTATCAGTGCAAGAAAAGTGTTAATACATTTATTTACTACTTTAATAAATTTTTGGGTTTGTTTTTCTTTTATTATTAATATAAATTTCCACTCAGTGAGACTCCATTTAATCACTTTATAACAATGGTTTTTGAGCGCGATTAGTGTAAATAAAAAGGGCTTGAAAGTATAATAAACTAATCATTCATATATCGACGTTGTCAGTTCTAATACCGCTACCTGGGATAGGGTTTCCTTAAGTTTCGGAACATCCTCATTCCAGACTTCGCAATAATACGCACATTCTTCGTTTCTGTGCTTTGTGATAGTTGAGGTGAATTTATTACTTATTATTCTTAATATTTTACATAAGGTGAATTTATTTAGTTTCATTGATTATTTCTTTTAATTTCTTTTGGAAAGTAAAGGTGGGATCAAGGTTAGTATTACATGGTTTTATAGCTTAGTGATAGTTGAGTGCATTGTAGAAATTCAGTTTCATGAACTAATTGAAGTGAAGAATGTGAAGTACTGCGAAGCGAGGTGTCACTTTCCAGAATTGAATATTTGCTCCATTTATTTCATTGTTAATTGAGAACGGTGTCGGCTGGATTTGATACAGAACATTGCTTATAGGTATTTTGCCTTTATATAACTTTTGTTAGTAAGACAGTCAGATAGCGTTAAATTAAATAATTCTTTGGCAGTATATAAAGTAACTAAATCAATAAGTGGCCACCCGTTGCTATTATTGCCAAACCTCTTAACGTAGACACATCAACCAGCCGCCCGTTTGCAAAGTGCGGAGGCACTCCTAGGCCCTTACTCTTACGGAAATTAGTTTACAATAACTACAAGTTTGAGTTCTAGTGGGAAGGATAAAGTTGAGAATTTGTATCTGACGGGAGACGTACTTGAGTAATTCCGTGCAGGTGTGGTGATCGCTGTGTCCCCAGTGATGTGGAAGTTACCGCAACTGCCTAGAAACCAGGAGACCCAGGCTCGAATTCCGGCTGGGTACACATTTTCAACTTTACCCATACGCAGTTAATGTCAAACATTCAGTGAACACGACAGATAAATGTTAAATTTGGTTTGGTATATGTCTGGTATTCTGCTCATTGTCACTGTCCAGAGTGTGCAATAATTTAGGGACATGTTTTAAGGTACCGTCTTTATATCTTCCTTCTTCCTCCCAAAGCCTCCAGCGGCCTGCTTCTGAGTGTAGACAAAGTGCAGTTAAGGGAGGTCCAGAGTCCTCAGCATTGAAGTGGCCAGGCAACATTGCATCGTTGTCCTCTTCAATTGCCATCACAAGGGTGGTTTCCCACGTTGATTACCGTTGTGATTTTATCTGAAAGGCTTGCTCCCTGGCCTTGCTTAAGTGAAAGCTGCCTTTATTTATTAGTCTGCCACGCAGTTAAGCCTCTGTAGTCCCAGAAGGTGTTGGTGCATAGGATACTCGTTGGAAAGGGGCACGTTAGCTGGACCCATATAGGAATAAATCTGTATGTGTCAGTTTATAGTAGCTCCTATATCTTAGTGAGTCATATGGTCATTACTTGACGAACACACGGAGAAGTGGAAACCGATTGTTTTCTTTTACCTGCATAGCAATGTGCAGCTCTTAAAGGCAATGTTTCGTAGACATGTTAGCAATAATCAGATAAAATATATTTTATAACTGAAGGAAACACGATCACAGTCTCTTGAGGATGCAGAGAAACCTGTCACGTTGTTGTTGTTGTGGTCTTCAGTCCGCAGACTGGTTTGATGCAGCTCTCCACGCTACCCTGTCCTGTGCAAGTCTCTTCATCTGAGAATACTTTCGGCAACCTACATCCCTTTGAATCTGCTTACTGTATTCGTCCCTCGGTCTCCCTCTACGATTTTTACCCCACACACTTCCTTTTAATGCTACGTTGACGATTCCTTTATGTCTCAGGATGTGTCCCACCAACCTATCCCTTCTCTTAATCAGAATACGCCAGAAATTCCTTTTCTCCCCAATTCTGTTGAGCACCTCATTAGTTTCGTGATCTACCCATCTAATTTTCATCATTCGTCTGTAGCACCACATTTCACAAGCTTCTATCATCTTTTTTTTCTGAACTCCTTATTGTCCACGCTTCACTTCCATACAATGCTACACTTCAGACAAATGCCTTCAGAAAGGACTTCCTAACATTTAAACTAATATTGGATGTCAACAAGTTTCGCTTCTTGAGAAACGCTTTTCTTCCTATAGCCATTCCGCATTTTATATCTTCTTTACTTCGGCCATCAGAAGTTATCTTGCTACTCAAGTAACAAAACTCGTCTACTACTTTTATTGCCTCATTACCTAATTTAATTCCTTCAGCATGATTTTCTGACGCTACATTCCATTATCCTTGTTTTGCTCTTGTTGATGTTCATATTAAACCTCTTTTCAAGACATTGTCCATTCCATTCAATTGCTCTTCCAGATCCTTTGCGGTCTCTGACAGGATTACTATGTCATCGGAAAACCGCAAAGTTTTTATTTCTTCTCCCTGAACTTTAATTCCCTCTCCAAATTTCTCCTTCCATTCCTTCACTATTTGATCAATGTACAGATTTAACAACAATGGCGAAAGGCTATAACCCTGTCTTACTCCCTTCCCAACCTCTGCGTCCCTTTCATGCCCTTCGACTCTAACAACCTGTCATGATGACGGTTATTTCACACCTCAGCAAATCAGAAACAAAGAGCTAAACAATACTCCCAGAAGCAACAACGAAAATGATTTACTGGATCAGTCCAAGGATGACCTGCTTCTAACATGACGGATTCTCTCATTCCGCACAGAAGAGCACGTAACTGTAATAAATGTTAGAGACAATCTTATGGTGCTTGTCAGAAAAAGAAAGAAGTAAACAATTTGAGTGCATCAACGATTTTTATTTCTTGATTTGAGGAGACAGCATAATGTGCGATCAATGGTAAACAAATTATAAGAATTGCGCTGACAGTTCCAGTGTCCGGGATTTGAAGACGACGCCTGCAGAGTCTAGTCTGAGCAGCCAGCCAGCTTCCTCGCCTCAATCTGTAACAGAAACCGGCGCCACGATTCACAAACAGGTGGCACCAAAAAGCTCAAAATACTGGCATAAATCTATTTTCTGGATTCTGTTTCCTTGATAGCACCAAGACTAAGTTAGCAGTGCACCGCTCTATCTTTCGACCAACTTTGTTGTATGGGAGTGAAAGTTGGTTGGATACAGGTTACCTTATTCATAAGGTAGAGGTTACAGATATGAAAGTAGCAAGAATGATTACAGGTACAAATAGATGGGAACAATTGCTGGAGGGTGTCCATATTGAGGAAATCAAGGAAAAACTGGGAATGAACACCATAGATGAAGCAGTTAGAGCGAACAGACTGAGATGGTGGGGTCATGTTTCACGCATGGGAGAAGCAAGGTTACCTAAGAGACTCATGAGTTCGGCAGCGGAGGGTAAGAGGAGTCGAGGTAGACCAAGTAGAAAGTACTTAGATTCGGTGCAGAATGATTTTGAGGTAAAAGGCATAACATGAGACGAGGCATCAATGTTAGCATTGAATAGGGGATCATGGAGGATTGATTTTGAAGTAAAAGGCATAACATCAGACGAGGCATCAATGTTAGCATTGGATAGGGGATCATGGAGGAATTTTATTAGAGGTACTACGCTCCAGACTGAACGATGAAAGGCATAATCAGTCTCTAATGATGATGATGATGATGTTTCCTTGATGATCTACTATGATCACTGGTCTTCTCTTTATTCTACAGAGAAACCACAAGGAATTGTTAGATGAAAAATACATACAAGTCGATATTTCAATGATCAGATTCAGAAAACAGATTTTACAAAGACACTTCTCTCAAGATGAATTTCAATTATTCTAGTTGATGTCTGTCTTCTATAACACACCCGCTATTTATGAATAGTTTTGCCTGTGCCCTTAACAAGAATACTTTCTTATGAAGGGAAGTACTACTTCGCTTTGATAAATTTGTTTATCTTATACTGCAGTTTCGATAACAATCTGCTACATGAGTTTGTAGTCAATTTTGAGGGTTTTTGGTTCATCAACGGAAACGTATCGAGTTCTTATTTCACGAAGGTGTTTTCTGGTTGTGAATTGTAAACTGATGATGGTGAGAAAGTGTTTTCTGCTGGTAGGTTCGTGTATCATAACTGTACCAACTGAAAAATGCTCCTGTCTGAGAACAAAAATAGGCAAATATGTTGCATGTTTAACCCTCGCAATACCAAGCCATTTTAAGTAACGTGCATTACCCATGTGGGGAGGAGGTACTTTGTGCCCATCATAAAAATTTAAAGAATAAATAATATTCATTAATTGTTCTTGAATTACGTTAAAACATACTTTGAAATATCTATTAATGTATAATCAGGATAAAGAACCTGGAAATTTCATGTAAAACTGTTTTCATAATGCATTTCATATATTTCATTAATTTGGTCTGTTGATTATCACTGACCACATCCTCGAGCGCAACACATTCCTCTCCAGGTTCACTCACTACATTGTCAGTTTCATCAAATTCTATTTCAGAATCTGTAGATTCTTCCAAAATTTGTGATATTTTTCTGTCAATAAGTGACTGTAGATACATTTTCAATCACAGTTGTATCTAACACCGGGCTCAAGCTTAAAAGAAAAATGTGAAACAATCATAGCATCTGGAAGAATACGTCATTAAAGACAATAAATATTTCTTACAAAACTTTCAAAAATAAAGTACTTGAGCAGTTTTCAATTTTTTAAAAGGTGGGTATAAAGCACCCCCCCCCCCCCTAGGTATTGCAAGGATTAAACAACACTGACAGAAAAGTGCAGAACTGCATACCACCTTCCTCAACAAAAACTACATACTGTAGGTAAAGTCAAATATTGCCGACCATCAGTCTCGGATATCCCTCCAATCAGTCCCCACCCCCACCCCCAAAATTCGCAACCATATTAATCTCGGTGTCCCCAGCAACTGCGACTATTGTGAAAACCTTAATCCTTTCATTCCCACATTGTGAATTCTGATTTAAAAAGTTAAAATTCATTATTTTTTCTTTTAATAAATGCACTAAACATAAAACATGTTCCTTAATATTTTGACCGAAATTATTTAATGGAAAACACACATTTCTATTGCGGTATATTATTACTTCGGACGTTACTTTGTTGATTGTTAACAATGTCACTTCAGTAATCTTCTGCACAGTACCAAAGACAAGACAATTCAGTGATGAAGTAAATTTACACAAGCCACAATGACTCACGGTCACACTCACAGCCTTAATAAAATAAGAGAAATCAATTCGAAAATGGAAACATTTAGGTGTTCCTTTTTTCCCGCGAGCTTTTAGAAAATGGAACAGTGGAGAAAAATCATAAAAGCCGTTCGATGAACCGTCTGCCATGCACTTAAATGTGACTTGCAAAGTATTTATGTAGATGTAGATATAGATGGCAACGTAACACTTCTCCCAAGTTGGAGTGGTTAATGCCTCTGAAGATGGATACAGGCCCCACAAAGCATAAAATGTCGCTCTAGAAGCGTGTTGTTTTTCAACAACAATGCAACTATAAGAATTAATACTCGCAATATTACGTAAAGCACATTTTAATACCGTGTTGTCTAGGTACAACACTGGGAATTGAGAGGTTAAACCGGCCCTGGGTCTATTCCACTCCATCAAATAATTTGATGTATTTTTTTTTTGTACGTGAATGGGATTTATTTAAAACTTCCTGGCAGATTAAAATTGTGTGCCGGAACCGGGACTCGAACCTGGGACCTTTGCCTTTCGCGGGCAAGCTCTCTACCGACTGAGCAATCCCGACACGACTCACGATGCCGCCTCACAACTTTACTTCCGCCAGTACCTCGCCTCCTACTTTCCAAACTTCACAGACGCTCTCCTGCGAAACATGCAAGACTAGCACTCCTGGAAGAAAGGATATGGTGGAGACATGGCTTAGCCACAGCCTAAGGGATGTTTCCAGGATGAACTTTTGACTCCGCAGCGGAGTGTGCGCTGATATGAAACTTCCTGGCAGATTAAAATTGTGTGCCGGAACCGGGACTCGAACCTGGGACCTTTGCTTTTTCGTAGATCCTTTTAATATATAAAAAGATAAGATATGAGAACGAGACGAAGGTAAATAGCTCAAACCTGACCTTTGAATTAAACGGAAATCTTTATAGATATAAACATTTAGAAATGTTATGAAACTGTTCACCATCTACTCTGCTTTACCAAATTTAAAGCCTCGTAATAGTTACACGAATCTTTCTCTCCTGCTTTTCAACTTCTGTAATTTTATCACTTATGTTTAGTTACAACCAAGAATGAATATCATTAATAAATCTTAATAGTAGTCGAAATATTTCATTGTATCTAGTGTAAGTCCAAACATTTGGGGTTGGGTGGGGAATCTGTGCCTGGGTTGACCGACCTGTATGAGCCTGTAGAGGAACGCCATGGGGTCAGCGTTGGGGTCTGCATACCGCCGCCCCCAGCCGGCGGAGAAGTTGAGCTGCGCCGTGGCCAGTGCTGCCAACATCGCCACCACCAGCACCAGCGTCAGCGTCAGCGTGCAGCCTTGCGTCATCCTGCAAGGCAGCCAGAGCGGCCCAGGAAATACAGCAAGTGCTTCACTCTTCACAAATACTCAAATGTAAAAAGGTCAAAAGCTCATGGTTTACGTTTTGTCTGTCGTAGGTTGTTTCCAAATCTGTCCAATCAAAAGGTGAAAAACAAGGAATGTAATCCAAAGACATACTTGAGTCTTTTTGAAGTGAGTGCTAAATAACAAAAACAGAGTCTTGAAAAGTTAATGTTCTCAGGTTTGACCATACCAAATTATGAAATGCAAGTCATGTAAAATTTAATTCATAAACAGATCAAGCTATGAGATCACGATAGAATTTCTTGAATAAACAGAAATATTATCTGAAGGTGCAAGACTTAGAGGCAAACAAGAAAAAATGTCACTATAAATGACATGTTCCACACTGCACTTGCATCAGGTGAGTAAAAGGCGACGATGACCTAGCAGTTTAGCGCTGTAAAACACTAATCATCATCATCATCATCATTATCATCATATGAGTAAAATTCCGCCGGCCGCGGTGGCCGAGGGGACTAAGGCGCTTCAGTCACGGTCTGCACGGCCACTACGGTCGGGGGTTCGAATTTCCCCCTCGGGCATGGATATTTGTGCCGTCCTAGTTAGTAATTAGTTCATAAGTAGTTTTTAAGTTTAGGGACTGAAGACCCTGTAGTTAAGTCCCATAAGATTTACAAACATTTGAACATTTTTTGAGTAAAAGTCCTTAAGGACAGTCCAAAGTAAAGTTGGGTGAAATGGCAAAAAGCTAAAGTTAAATTCTGGCAGAGTGCTGATACAGACACAACAGAGTATTAAAATACGTATGGAACTCATTGTACTTTCGGGAGATCTAGAATCAATTCATACAGGTTTACAGCCAAGATCTCGATTTATTTCTTAGGATGACCGGTTTCGACGTGTCCTAGACGTCATCTTCTGATCTCCTGTTCTTTGGGATGTACAGGAGATTAGAAGATGGCGTCTAAGACACGTCGATACCGGTCATCTTAGGAAATAAAACGCGATCTTGGCTGGAAACCTGTATAAGAAAATATCAAAAGAGCAGTGGTTACCAATGAAATATTTCAAAGTCCGCTTCGACGATTCTAAAGTAAGGTCCTACATGATGAGAAGAGGGAGCTACCAGGACCTGACCCAGGAGATTTATCTCATCCTTTATGTTTTATTTTATTTTATTTTATTATTATTATTTTTTAGTGTTAATCTCAACGCCCCATTGGGGCAGGCTGGCAGTACGTCGCTCTTCAGCCACAATGATAAAGGTAGTAAAACGGAGGCAGGAATAAAACGATGAATTTAAAACAATGGCAACGGCATCGCGGGCGGTGTTTTTATATTTTATAAAGAAATTTCACGTCACTGATACACAAGATGCACTAATAAGATTCAAAGAAACCCCAAAGGGCAGGAGAGGGGAGATGGGGGTGGTATCATAAGGATTCGAAAGGGAGGGGGGAGGAGGCCAAGCGGGGGGGGGGGGGATGGGAGGGAGAGAGAAGGCGCATTATTTCTGGGGGAGGAGGGAGAGAGAATAAGACCTGGTAGGAGGGATAAATATCGGGACGTAGGGCGTCATCTCTAAGGGGGAGGCGGCGTAAATTACTCTGGGAAAGGATGTAGAGTGTATGGATGTGTATGGATGTGCCAGACCACAGACGCCGGCTTATGTAGACGGCGGCTGATCGACTCCTGTGGTGGCTGCAAAGACCTCACGGTCAGTAAACGGCCAGCAGCGTTGCTTGAAGCTATGTACTGTTCACGAGCGCAGGCAAAACGACCTAGAGGCTTCACAACAGTCTGTGTCACGTCAACACTGAGTGGGCCACGATTGCTGACTAACCGTCTGCCTGCTGGGGCACAGACCACTGCCAGCCATTCAGCTAGCTAAGCACAGGTGGGGCTTAGAGGGCGTTCATTAATTACGTGAGATGATTTCGGAGTTTTTTCGCCCCTCTCTCCCTAGTGAGATATCGTGCGATTTGGCAGGACCCTCCCCCCCCACAAAAAAAATCTCGTGGAGTTTTTCAAACTGCGAATTTTAGTGTAAATACGTTAATATGTGCTTGATTTCGGTTTTTTTTTTTTTTTTTTTTTTTTTTTTAAGAAAACATTGTTTCCTCTTTTTATTCTAGAGTAGTTGAAACTTGTGTGTAACACATTAACTCGTAGTATCCTTTTTTGAGGACAGAACACATATTTCTTTATACAAGTTACAAAATGCAGCCTTTTTTTTTTTTTTTTTTTTAGTGAATGGTGAGTGGTTTGATTCAGTGCTAATTCCCTTTCCAGACACTGATGCTGACCAGTCCTACTGGCACTTGTCTCTATATTTAGAAAGTGAGTGAATACGACTGGCTGATGGCCATTGAGGTCTGAGGGACCTGTGATTCCTTTAGTTTACCCTTCCAAAAGAAATGGCAAGGGAGCTTGAAATGAACTGCAGCAATTAAAAAAGAATAATTAGAATTTATTACAAATGGGATAAAAAAGAAAGTGAACAAATCGGGAGTATTATACAATGCTTTGACAAGAATCTGGACAACATAAAATTGTGGGGACGCCACCTCTTTCTAACACAGTGGTAATAAATTAATGCTTAGAGGAAAACAATCATATAAAAAGTTACAAAACTTTGTGACAATGCTGCTGATGTCCTGGCAAGGCGGAGTGTTGGAGAGTGTACGAATGTAATCAGTTGTCTGTCCAGAAGGGGCCTTCACAATCACATTAGATAATGGAGGTGCATTAAAGTATACAAAAGAGAAGCAAAACAATCACCGACGGAGTTTGCTGGGCCCTTGCTGCCAATGTACCTTACCGTTCAGTGCCGAAGACGTTGCGCTGCAGACAGATGAGCAGCTGACAAGCTGAAAGCGCGAAAATGTGGAGGAAACTCGCAAACGACGCTGACGGTGAATTATTGCGTATATGACCCAGAAGCCTGTGTCGCCTTCCCTAAGGGCGACTAGATAATGGCGTTTGGACAACACAGATCATAATGTCCTTACTCACTATGGGGTGTGTAGCGAGTAAGCCAGAATCCAGCTGCCGGCACAGTTGTAACTCTGATTTATTCTCAACTCACACAACAAATGCACGAAATCGGATGTGAAAATCAGCATTACTGTGAACGTGGTGAAAAACGTGATGCTAAATCTGGCTAAGTATTAGTGCAAACTGCTATGTAACTGACCCTATTCGATAGTCAGTGCCGAGTTTAGACCAATATGTGCGTCCACCTCGTAATGAAGATCGAAAGAGCTTAGGAAAAGTTCCAAAACACCTTCAAAATCCATATCGAGAGCAGCACCACATACAAGCTTAAAGCGACAAGCAAGCAGAGCTCTCAGTTAGACACGTCTGTACTGGGCGGCTCCTGTCCGATGATTCCCACTCATGGTTCTCGCGCCCAGAAAAACAACCTCTGCCAATCCCAGGCTCCAGACTTCGAAAATCGCCAAAAGCTTTGAACGTTCGCTCCCTCCACACGAGTTGTGGAGGGTACCACGTCCAGAGCTATCTCCACCAATGGCGTTCAAAGAGCGATGGAAGGCGCCAAACGTATTTTTTTTTTTTTTTTTTTTTTTTTTGCGCACGCGGTTCAGATCAGGCACCTCCGAAAAAAAAATACACAATTGCTTCTTCGGTCAGCGCTAGCACAGAGTAACATATATAGAGAAGAAGCCCTCCCTAAACTTCTGTCCTACTCCTCCAGTCGAAGTTCCGTAATATGCCAGCAGATGTCAGGTGGTTCCCTGGCTAGTACCAGTAGACCACACTGGAGGCGCTTCTGACGGTGCCTCTCTCGCAAATCATAGGGTAGCATGGGGGGGGGGGGGAGGCTGAGGGGACAGCTCGTGCCACCTGTAATGAGGCCACGGCTGTGTCCAGTGTGCCGGCGTTTGAGGGGAGGTGGTGGTAGGGACAGCCGCTACCTGCCGCCTGCTCTGGCCAGTTCAAAGGGCTGCTTCTGACCGCAGCACCATCATGGGACATCTTACAGACCTGCTGGTTACCATCCCTCCCCGCATCCGTGAGCGTGTGACCGGGTCCTTACGTAGGTTTCCCGTCTGTATATATTTGTTTGTGGCGCTAGCCAGGCGGGTCCTCTCACTCCAGTGTACCGGGATTTCAAAGGAACGCCGCTTTTGTTCGCACCCCAGCTCATTGCCACCCATGTGTTTGTGGTCCTTGTCTGAAACTCGCCAACGGCCTGTGGCTAGCTGCCACCGGTGAGGACGCTTCGTCTCTGCTGTATCTGCAGCGTAATGCCGGCACCAACTGAATCTTATCTCAATAAAAAATTCCACCTGAAAATGCCTCCTTTAATGCACCTTATCACAAGGGTGGTACCGAGCAATGACTTGTAGTAAATCTTAGGTCGCTATTGGAGGTGCCGAGGGATATATGAAAGAGTGCCTGGAATTATGAGCACATTTTAATGCATAATAAATTAACAACTGCTACTGTTCTATGTTATTTATTGATGCTTTTTATAACAAACTAGCTGAAACCCCGGCGTTGCCCGGGTATTTATTTATTTATTCCTGCCCATTTTTCAGGTATATATTCATTTGTATAAGGCCTGTATGTCTGTAAAATCTCTTGGGAATACAATTAGTAGTAAAGAAGTAATAGATTAAATCTTGGTGCGTGATGGGGCGGTTTTCCATGAATGTTACTGTTTATGTGCTCATATCTCATGAACTACCTGTCGTCCTGTGGTACAATTTGGAAGGTACATTCAGCTGTATGTATTGTCTGTAAAATTTCCTGCGGCTACAATTTATAGTGTAGAAATTATAAACTGGATCGTCATACCGAATGTCGTACTTTTGCTCCGTGAACAGCGGAAAAGTAGTAAGTGAGAAAATTTTTTCTTTTCAATATATTTATGTGGTTGACAGCGAGAAAAAGTTTAAGAAAGGATGGAAATTATGTTTAAAGTTTGTTTCAAGTCGCTAAGTACTCTCATTCTCATAAAACGTATTTATAGAGTCTCGCCGCATTATATGGCAGTTTTTGCGATTTCTATTGGTTATGACGTAATATATTTTGAACCATGTGCTGTATGTGATTCTTAACCATGCAGCAATTGTTACCTCACTGTAAGGAATGTGTGTACCGAATTTGGTTGAAATCGGTCCAATGGTGTAGGAGAAAATGAGCAGCCCCACTTCTTCCGTCCTTTCCTATCCCCACTCCTTCCCCTCCCCACCGGGGAACTGATAACCTTAGCAATTTGGTGCTCCTATCCAAAACAACCAGCCAGGAAAGCAAGTAATATTAGTGGTACCGTGTACCCTCCGCCACGCACCTTTGGACAGTTTGTGGAGCATGTACAAGTATTTAGATGTAGCTGTAATGGTAACACCAGAGCAGCGCAGATTTCTGAGAGAAGTGAGAGGCAGTTTCCTCACTCACAAGGTAAGTACTTGGGCTCGAACAAACACATATACACCAAAATCGTATGAGAGATAATGTAAAGATCCCTTATTGCACTAGTGATACTCCCGCATCTGCAAAACTCTGCAGTCGCCCGTTAGAGGCCTCTGCGTGTGCCATTCCGCATTGCACTTTGACCTGTCGGTTCGCCAGTAAGGACGGTGCAGTGTGCCTCCGAAGTTGCGTTTTGTGACGTTATTTGTGTGGTGAAGCGTCAGATGGGGCGGCGAGTGCTAATCAAGCCTGCTAATGTATTGCGATTAGTCGAGATGAAGTTACGAAGAACCCTTCTTCGTGATGATTGTATTAGTGTAGAATATGAATCATTTGCATGCTTTCTCGTATCTGTTATGGTACAGAAATATGAGCATAAGTTAGATACTGTTGTTATAAACTCATAATAATGATAATAGGGATGATAATGACGAACAACTCATTGCAAGCGGTAGTGCTACGGTAAGTGGGGGAAGAGGCGATGGAAGCAGTGGCAGTGAATACCAACAGTCTTTCGGGAAGAAGGTTAAAGTTGCAACTATCATCACGGCTTTTGATGACAATTCGCTAGAGAACATGTACGATGATTATTACATAAGTTATAGTTAAGATATCTGCATTACGTAAGGCGTCTACAATTACATCTACAGTGATATCTAGAGCATGGTTGGAGAGCTTTGCAGAAAAACGATACCCAGCAGCACATTGAGGTGTACGTAGAGATCCTGTAACCAAACGTTCATACATATATGTTTCTTCGAGCCCATGCATGTACTTTCCTTGTGAGTGCACAACAGTGAATGGCGAATACTCAGCGAGTGGTGGCCTAATGCCCGGCCATACGTGAACTGAGGCGCCGCGATTCACCTGTTTGTGGTCGCCGCGCGTCTGTTCCTCCCTGAGTGCAGAGTCGGCTGCCGTCTCGACTGGAGCTGCCCGTGAGGTCGGCCAGCGGCCCTTTATACTGGGTGAGTGCACGCAGTAGGCGCCGCACAGCTTCCCTGGGGTAATTGCGCCAGTGCAGCGCGATGGCTTCACCACTGACGTGACTCCTGTTTGGCTGCTGTAATTTCAGGCTGTGTACCGAGGAGACGGGGCACTCGTCTGAGTTACCAGGACAACAGCCCTGAGGTTTGAAAATAGCATGAGCGCACGCACAACGAGTGAAAAAATATTCGTCTGTCTGTACATTTTGGCCCACTCTAGGTTACTAACATAGGAGATCCTTTGTCACAAAATATGTTTATCTTTAGTATAATAATAATAAAAAAAAGTTCAGTTGTTTGTAGAACTTATGGGACTTAACTACGGGGTTATTAGACCCTAAGCTTATACAAACTACTTATGAACTAGCTAAGACTAAGGAAGGCACAAATATCCATGCCCGAGGGGGGATTCGAACCCCCGACAGCAGTGGCCGTGCAGACCGTGACTGGAGCGCCTCAGTCCCCTCGGCCACCGCGGCCGGCTTTAGTATAATCAAATAAAAGATGAATATGTTAAGAACCACAGTAACGACACCCAGCGATTACACGACCAAATTACTAGTAAACAGCTACTCAAAAATGTTCAAATGTTTGTATAGCTTATGGGACTTAACTACGGGGTCATCAGTCCCTAAATTTACAAACTACTTATGAACTACTTACGAACTAGGACGGCACAAATATCCATGCCCGAGAGGGGATTCGAACCCCCGACCGTAGTGGCCGTGCGGACCGTGACTGGAGCGCCTTAGTCCCCTCGGCCACCGCGGCCAGCAAACAGCTACTGAAGTACAGTTTGTTCTGCACAGTAGCGTAGTAAACATGTCACCTGCTCTGTGACCCATTTCGATGTTTATTTTAAGCTTATATCACGATTTATTCAAGAAGATACTCTTATGTTGTGACGATGCCATTATGGCTATATTACATGAAGGAATGTAACAACAGGTATGCTGTATAATATTGGCCCACTTTAGCTTACGGTAGTAACACTGAAAGTGAAAGTGTTTTTCATATCTCGTATCGTTTCACAGATATTTGCAAAAGTAACGGCGATTTTGAGATGTCTGTCTGTCCGTAACGTGTTCCCCGTTTTTAAGTCGAACCGTTCCACCGATCAACACCAAATTTTTCAGACATAATTTTAGGCCGCCAGGGACCAGAACATCCCTTTTTCAAATTTTTCGGACAAAAAATACGGTACTAATACAAAAAAATATAATTATAATTGCAAACGAACCGTTCATCTGACACGAAAATTGAATAACCTAATTCTCTAAAACTTCGCTCTATCATGTTCTTTTCATATCTTGCATCGTTGCAGAGATATTTGCAACAATAACGGCGATTTGACGATGTCTGTCTTGCTGTAACGTGTTCCCACTTTTTAGGTCGAACCGTTCAACCGATCGGCACCAAATTTTACAAACACAATTGTTGGATACCAGAGACCAGAACCTCGCTTATACAAATGTTCCGGCAAGAAATACGTTAGTAATACAAAAAAAGCCGTTTGTAATGTAATTTTAATTGCATATAAACCGTTCATCTGACGCTAAAATTGAATAACCGAATTTGTAGAGGAGAAGATTCTCTACAGCTTCGTTCCTTTTTTTTTTTTTTTTTTTTTTTTTTTTCAAATCTCGTATCGTTCGAGGATATTTGCAAAAATTACAGAGTTTTGACACCCTCAGTTGAATTAACGAAAACCAGCCGTTTGACATTTCTCATGTGACATTCCTCGCCCAGAACTCTCCTTGGCATACGCCATCTTGCGTTGCGGATTTGAAGATTTTCCTATTGTAACTTTCACGTTGTCATTTCAAAGGAATGGCGCACTGAAGAATTAATAAAAACACGTCGTTCTTTGTACGATAAATGAAAATCTAGAGTCTACAAATTCCATATTAGCATCAGTTAAGAATGGTCATGAATAGTATGACATTATAGAACACAACACCTAATCTTTTGCCGTAGCGTACTGGGCACTTCGTTAAACTGTGACGCTGAAGGTTAGTGGTTCAAAACCCGCCACTACCTAAATTTTTTTTCCTAAAAGGGTTTCAGACACTCTTATTAATTAATTTTTTATTATTTAGATTACTATTTCGCCCAAAATGTTTGCAAAAACTTATAAAACTAGAAATCTGAAGTGGGCCGTAAAACACGTCAGTGCGATTTTTTTAAACGTACCAAATCTGTGTCAGGCGAAACAAAATGAATACAAAATCTGAAGAAAGTACCTAGACAACTATTTTATTAAAATGTAAGGGAATATACGTTTTTAATCGATAACAAGATTAACAAAATACACTCCCGGAAAATGGAAGAAGAACACCATGAATTCGTCGACCCTGCAGAGGGAAATTTTATTGACACATTTTTAAGAATGCATACAACACACGATCACACAGGCAGAGCCATAATGCACACGAGTACAGCCACCACAGTGCGAGCAATGTCTACGCTAGTACCGTGTATACCCTCCTTTTGAAATAATACAAGCTGATCGTAGAGGTGCCGAATGTGTTCTTGTTGAACGGCCTGCCATGCAATTTCCACCTGGTGTGTCAGCTGGGCCTAATTTCGTGCTGCTCATGCAGAGTGCCCAACATGACGTTTCACGCGGTCCCAGCCATGCTCAATGGGGGAGAAATCTGGGGAACGTGCTGGCCAGGGCAATCGAAGTCAATTTACAGCAGGGTTTTGTAACATATCCTGTATTCAAGTATGATGAATTATCTCGAACAGAACGATCTATTGACTCAAGGTCAACACGGATTTAGAAAATATCGTTCATGCGAAACACAACTAGCTCCTTATTCACACGAAGCGATGGGTGCTATCGACAAGGGTTCGCAAATCGATTCTGTATTTCTTGATTTCCAGAAGACTTTTGACACCGCACCTCACAAACTGCTTTTATTCAGATTGCGTGGTTATGGTATATCGCCCCAAATTTGCGATTGGATAGGGGATTTCCTCGACTAAAACAGAGGTGATATCGGGCGTTCCACAGGGTCGTGTTACTGGTCCTCTGCTGTTCCTTATTTACATAAACGATTTAGGAAAAAATCTAAGTAGCTCTCTTTGGTTGTTTGCAGATGACGCCGTCATTTACCGTCTAGTAAAATTATCTGAAGATCAAAACCAACTGGAGAATGATCTGAATAAGATATCACTATGGTGTAAAAATTGGCATTTGACTCTAAATAATGAGAAGTGTGAAGTCGTCCACATGAGTACGAAAATAAATCCGTTAAACTTTGTTTACAAGATAAATCAATCAAAAGTGAAGGCCGTAAACTCCACAAAATAACTAGGAATTACTATTACATCAGACTTAAACTGGAAAGAACACTTAGACTATGTCGTGGGATAGGCGAACCAGAGACTGCATCTTACTGGCAGAACCCTTAAAATATGCAACAGAACTACAAAAGAAATTCATTTTTGGAGTATTGCTGCCCAGTGGGTTTGACGGTGGACATCGAAAGAGTCCAAAGACGGGCAGCTCGTTTCGTATTGTCACGATACAGGGGAGACAGCGTTACGGAAATGGTGCAGGATCTGGGATGGGAATAATTATGACAACGGCGCTTATCGCTGCGTCGTGGGCTACTTACGAAACTCCAATCGCCAACATTCTCCTCCGAATGCGAAAATATATTGTTGACTCCCACTTACGAGAAATCAGAGCTCGAACTGAAAGATTCAGGTGTTCTTTCTTCCGCCGCGCTATTCGAGAATGGAATGGGAGATAAATAGTATAATGGTGGTTCGATGAACCCTCTGCCAGGCACTTAAATGTGATTTGCAGAGTATGCCATGTACATCTACAAGTACACGTTGGGTGATACGGGATACATGTGGACATGCATTGACCTCCTGAAAAGCGAGAAACCTTTTTGCTGTATCAGTGGTAGCAAGACAGGTCGAATGATGGTTTCAGTGTACCGTGCACTGTTCATTGTTCTCTAGGCGATCACTGGAGGAGAATGTACGATTTGGCTCCCACACAATGATGCAGTATCATGCGTGCCGTTAGAGTGTCTTACGCTGACGACCCAATAATGTTCAGCCCTCCTCCAGTGGTGTCACGTAGGCGCTTGTGAACAGACATATTGAGACGTGTCGTCTTCAGTGATGAGAGTCGCTGCTGCCTCGGTGCCAATGATGATGGTACGCGGGTGTGGTGTCGTGTAGGGGAGTGCGAAAGCCTGCAGTGTACGCGACAGAGGCAAACGGGGCCCACAAATGGCATCATGATATGGGGAGCTATATCTCACACTAGCCGTCCTCCTCTGGTGATCGTCGAGGGAAAATTGAACAGTGCACGGAACATTGAAACCATCAACCATCATTCAACCCGTCTTGCCACTACTCCTGCTCCAACAAGGTGATACGCTTTTCCAACACGACAATGCATGTCCACATATATCCCGAACTACGTAACGTGCTCTTCTAGGTGTACATCAACTACCCTGCCCATCATTATCCCCAGATCTGTCCCCCTACTGAGCATGTTTGTGACCGGATGAAACGTCATGTTAGGAGGTGTGCATGAGCGGTAGAGGTCTGCAAATCGCCGGTTTCGCTTGCTCGAATTCGGTCGAGTGCGCAACGCTCGGCGGTGGCGCGGATAGTGTGTACGCTCGGAGCGAGCGTGTTGACACTCGAACCAGGCTAGGTGGGGCGGGGCGGGCAGAGGCCGCACTGCGTAGTGCTGCCGCTGTACTCACAAGGATACCTACCCAAGTATCACTCTTCGATTTCTATGAAATTTGCATATTTTATAATATATGTAAAACTATGGCACACGTACGTTTTTTAGCGGCGGAAACACATATTTAGGGCGTGAAACGGTCCTTCCAAAATTGGGCTAAAATAGAAAAATGGCGATAACTTAGAGATTAGTTAAGCGATTTTAATGATTTTTGGTATCAAAGTATCTTTTGATAAAAGACAAATTTCATAGATTCAATTTCGATTAAATAAAACAAAATTTTTTGAGCACAAAAATTGGTCACTTTAGGGGTAGTTGCCCCCCTAATTGTAACTCCCCCTGCAATGTACCTAGGCCGATCTCTTATCATAAGATACTTTCATACCAAAAAAATCATTAAAATCGCTCATTAATCTATAAGTTATCAAGATTTTTCTATTTTAGCCCCAATTTTGGAGGGACCGTTTCACCCCTTAACTATGTTTTACCTTCGCTGTAAAAATAAATAAATAAATAAAAATAAAAATACGGGTCCCACAGTTTTTCATGTATTATAACAAATCCAAATTTCATAAGAATCGGAGAGTGACACTTGGACAGGTTTCCTTGTCAGTCGCTACGGCAGCGGCTCTGGGGCTCTGAGGTGTGGGCTGCTGTTGCGTCTGACGCAGCCCCGCTAACTAAAGGAACTAAAATCAGTTACGCTGTAGACGTGTATTCCTGCATAATAGCATGTAACCGCAATATCATCATACCGCAAACGAGACAAAAAGGTTGTTTTCACTAACTACAACATTTGAAAGTAATGTAAAAGATCTAAAGAGAAACTACGGAACGAACAACGTTTTTATTGCTATGTACAAAAGTGAAAATTACCGTACAACAAAGTATACTTTGAAAAGTAACATTATCCCCAAACTATTCGTTAGTGGCATTGTAATTGCAATGTATTGTTAAAATATCATTGAAACGTTGTAGATCGAGTCGAGTTCTTCTATCAGAGAACAGGTTCCCTGTAGCACTGAAAGTGCGTCCACTAGGTGCATTTGAGGCGGGCACACAAAATACTGTTTGCCAATAGAGCTAGCTTAGGAAAGAGTACTGTTGCCTTTCTACCACTCAAGCAGATCGTCGTCATCACCATCAATTCGTGCTAAATAAAGGTCCACCTCATTGGTGGATTGCGCCTTGCGCATTTCGCAGTCAAGCCATCCCGAAAACATGCACTTCATTCTTTTGGCTGGTGCAACCGGGTGACATTCTTCAGACGGCCCTAAATAAATACAACACAGACACCACTGAAACAGCAGGAGAACTATAAATTCGTACAGCTGTGTAAAGTAAACAGTTGGAATAAGAGGATTTAAAACAGGTACAGGATATATGAGCATTAGACCGGCATATGACCCTGACGACGGAAGAAAGCGCGGATCCTATATATTGCACAAAAGCTTGCATGCGTTCTTTATTATGTAGATAAGAAAGACGACAGTGGCAGTGGGGAATATATGAATGTTGCAATTGGAAAAATACCCGTTAAGGACTCACTCGAAAAAGGTAGAGGCGCAGCAACCACGCACAGTGCCAAAATGCTACAGGAATATATATTAACGGGCAGCAACAGAGAGAGAGATGCACAAAACTAACCTAACGGGTGTACATGAATATCGTGTATTTAATATCAATATAAACGACGGACAAAGTATTCCAGGACTTGAGAGTGATAAGAGGAATGGTTATAAAATACAATCATTTGCTCGTTAAGAAAGTAACACCTACCACTAAACAGGAACTAACAGTCCACAAAAGGGGAAAAGGAAACAATTCCAAATTTCGCAGTCAGTATTTATTCTCTAGCGTCTAGTTTGCTCCCGTTGCGGTGGGCGACCGAGTGGCGAGCGGGCAGTGTGGACGGTCGGGCCGGTTGAGCGTGCCCCGCTCGAACTTAGCCTCCAAATAATACAAAGCCTACTCACTAGGAGTAAACTCTTGTCGCCGCTCTCGTTGAAACAGCAGCCGCTAGAGGCGCCACATAACAACCACACACGCGCGAAACTTGACTGAAGTGCGTTCTGCTACAGTTCGTTGTAATGCACATTGTGCATCCCAAAAGAGTGTAACTTACTGTTATTACGTGAAAATCTACAACTGTTTAAGTGTTTGTGGAAAATTGTATATTGTTGTGTGCTATTTGCAATCAGGCCTCCCGAAATAAAGCTCCTGGAGTTAGTTTTCACTAATTTCCGAGTAATGAATCCACGAGACAACTATGGATAAAAACAATAAGCAGACATGGTATGTGAATTTTAAAGTGATCAGTGCTGGTATAATTTATTTTATTGTTGCCTAAATATTTCATTTTTATCTCTTATGTAGGTGATACAAAGGATAAGTTATAGCAGCCCAGTGAGCATTCTATGGTATACAGTAACCATTTTCTTACCTCAGACTATAAATCCGCCCTGAAGGAAAAGAAATTGAATCCTGATGCAGTTCCCAGTGTTTTCGAAATGTAACTGCCAAGCAAACGAATTAATATAAAAGAACCGAGAAATATCTTGAGGAGGAACCAACAGAATTGCCCTCTGTTTCAATGACGACTGCTGCCGCTGCGTATGTCGGCGGATATTTGGTACGTGTCGTCGAAGAAAATATACATTGTGAGGATTGTGTCAACAAGATCAGCAGTGTACAGTATCCGTCACCAATGATGGCCTTAATAAAAGGAAAAGACAGAGGTGGTCTTCGATACCCCAAACCTACATTCGTCATGTTCCTGGCAAGACTAGAAAGTGTGACTAACGAGGCACTGGAATCAGTTATATACAACCTAAAAGTACTGTTTACATTTTTACACATGTTACTGTCTCATACTAGTCGCAACCCGCGTTGCAGTGCGGTAAGAATTCGCATGCAGAGCTACTGAGCAGATTAATACTGCAAAAATTTCTTCGGCCCTACTTAACTAATTTTACGAACAATATGACAGACCAGGTACGTAGGGAATATTTTGCGAAAAGAAATGAAAATTTAGAAAAGAAGCTCTCTAGGAAAAGCCGCAAAACAATTCCAATCAATTAGGCCTAATAATCAGTGTACATAATAAAGAAACAATCCCTGTTATCATTGTTAAATAAAGACAGTGACATGAACTTCAATAGGTTTCAGAAATTACTGCAATTAGGCGACTGGTTCTCGACATCAGTGACCAAAACCGTTGTGCTATATGGACATATTTTTTAAGCCTTATTTCCAATTCGGTTCCATAAGAACCTACACGGAATGAGGTTGGCTTGTGGCGCCAACAGCGGAATAAGTTTGAACTACAGCGGCGACACTGCTCAACAGAGGTAAGCTCCTAGTGAGTAGGCTTTGTATTATTTGGAGGCTAAGGCTCGAACGAGGGTGCAGGAAGTCGAGCGCAGCCACACGCCTTGTCGCAAGCTGCAGTACCAATACCTATCGGACTGTCATAGAACAACATGTACCACGCGATTCGAGCGAGCAACCGAGCGAGGTGCAGACCTCTAATGAGCGGCACGAAATCTGGCCCAACTGAGGCACCAGGTGGAAACTGCATGGCAGCAATTCCGCAAAACTACAACCGGTCCCTCTACGAACGTCTTCATGGGAAAATTACAGCTTGTATTACTGAAAAATGAGGGTATACACGGTATTAGCGTCGACATTGCTCACGCTCTGATGGCTGTACTCACGTGCGTATAGTTCTCTATGATCGTGTGTTGTATATATCCTCAACAATGTGTCAATGAGATTTCCATCTGATGGGTCGACGATTTCATGGTGGCCTTTTTTCATTTTCCAGGAGTGTAGAAAATGGAATACAAGAGGCACTTCAGAAAGTATTCGTACACCATGTGAACGCGCTTAAAATTTGGGCCCAGTGATTAAGCTATAGCGCTGCCCCATGACACACACCAGTGTCAGCCAAGTGTAGCCCCAGTCTACTGCCTATTGTTGATTTGAATGGCGCCAGTACAGTGCAGTTAAAAAAATGTTCAAATGTTTGTATAGCTTATGGGACTTAACTACGGGATCATCAGTCCCTAAACTTACAAACTACTTATGAACTAGCTAATACTAAAGACGGCACAAATATCCATGTCCGAGGGGGGGATTCGAACCCCCGACCGTAGTGGCCGTGCAGAACGTGACTGGCGCGCCGCAGACCGCTCGGCCACTGCGGCTAGCTTAGCGTCAAAGGCAGTACTGCTTTTATTTCCTTGTTATGTTTCGTTCTCATTTTCGGTTAATTATTCACACATGAATGAATTCCAAAGTAATAAAAGACTAAGATTTCATAATTTCAAAATGCATTTACCATTTATTTTAGGAAATAAAATAATAAGAAACAGCGAGTTATTAATTTCATTTCACTCACTTGTTCATAACTTCTTCATTGTAACACAGCTCGCCTTTTAGTCATATGAAGTGATAAGTGCCATCGACAAGGGATCTCAAATCGATTCCATATTTCTGGATTTCCGGAAGGCTTTTGTACCTCACAAGCGGCTTCCAATGAAATCGCTCCATTTGTGCGACTGGATTCGCGATTTCGTATCAGAAAGGACACAGTTCGTAGTAATTGACTTTAAGTCATCGAGTAAAACAGAAATATCTGGCGCTCTCCAGGAAAGCGTTATAGGTTCCCTACTCTTCCTTGTGTATACATGATTTAGGAGACAATCTGAATAGCTCTCTTAGACTTATTGTATTTATTTATTCGTATCAAAAGCATTAATTCTAGGTATACATTTACAAAGAAAGAAACTTTAACTGGCTTATAAACATTATATACAAAGTCACACTTTACAAAATTGCCCAGAAGTTAGCAACATCCAGTGCATCTTCTGCAGCCTGAAGCACATCTTGTACTGTGCACGTTTTACGGCACCAACTACACTTTACAGATGGGACGTCGTCTGGATTTCACCATATTCTTTAGTTTAGTGCTTCTGGAATGCTGGCATTCAGTTCAGTAGTGGGAATTTAATTCCAACTACCTTAGCAGAGGCATGATGCTATCGTTTATCGGTTAGTGAAGTCAACAGAGAATCAAAAGCAACTGCAAAGCGATTTACACAAAATTTCTAAATGGTGCGAAAATTGTCAATTGACACTAAATAAAGAAAAGTGTGAAGTAATACACATGACCACTAAAAGAAATCCGCTGAACTTCAGTTACACGATAAATCAGTCAAACCCTAAGTTCGTATATTCTACCAAATACCTAGGAGTTACAATTACGAACAACTTAGATTGGAGAGAACACATCGAAAATATTGTGGGGACGGCGAACTAAAGGTTACGTTTCGTTGGCAGATGCAACAGCTCCATCAAAGAGACTGCCTAGATCACACTTGTGCGTCCACTCCTGAAGTACTGTTGCCCGGTGTGTTCAAAATGTTCAAATGTTTGTTAAGCTTATGGGACTTAACTACGGGGTCATCAGTCCCTAAACTTACAAACTACTTATGAACTACTTACGAACTAGGACGGCAAAAATTTCCATGCCCGAGGGGGGATTCGAACCCCCGACCGTAGTGGCCGTGCAGACCGTGACTGGAGCGCCTCAGTCCCCTTTTTTTTTTTTTTTTTTTTTTTTTTTTTTTTTTTTTTTTTTGCTCTATGTGTAGTTCTGTTCGTTGCGGACGTTGATCAAGTTTGTTCGTTTTTGTTCGATGTGTTCTTGGCTCAGCTTTTTTATTACAGAGGCCGTTCAGCCCTCTGACCGGGCGCGCTGAGCCACGGCGCCCGGCTACCCTCGGCCACCGCAGCCGGCTGCCCAGTGTGGGACTGACGGAAGAGATTGAGAAGGTTCAGAGAAGGGCAGCTCGTTTTGTTTCATCACGTTACAGGGGGGAAAGCGTCACGGAAATGTTGCACGATTTGAGGGGGAAGTCATTAAAAGAAGGACGTTATTCGTTGCGGCGAGATCTGTTTGCGAAATTTCAATCACCGACTTTTACTTCTGAATGTGAAAATCTTTTTCTAGCACCCACCTACATAGGGAGGCATGAACATTCCAATAAAATAAGGGAAATCAGATCAAAAACGGAACGATTTAGGTGCTCTTTCTTCCCGCGCGCTATTAGAGAATGAGACGATAGAGAAAGGTTATGAAAGACGCTTAAATGTGATTTGCAGAGAATATATATATATGTCCAAATGTTTGTTAAGCTTAAGGGACTTAACTTACAAATTACTTATGAACTAACTTATACTAAAGACGGCACAAATATCCATGCCCAAGGGGGGATTCAAACCCCCGACCGTAGCGGCCGTGTAGACTGTGACTGGCGCGCCGCAAATCGCTCGGCCACTGCGGCCGGCTGCAGAGCATTGATGTAGATAAACACACATGTCGTCGTCCCCCCCCCCCCCAAAAAAAAAAGACAACCACTTACACACAAATGTGTTTAAGTACAAATATTTGTAGTTTACGAAAATCATCATCATTTGGAAACTTTTAAATATAGCTATTAAAAGTAATGATTTCAGGTTAGGTAGTATCTCCACGCCGGCCGCGGTGGCCGAGGAGACTGCGGCGCGCCAGTCACGGTCTGCGCGGCCACTACGGTCGGGGGTTCGAATCCCCCCCTCGGGCACGGATATTTGTGCCGTCCTTAGTATTAGCTAGTTAATAAGTAGCTTGTAAGTATAGGGACTGATGACCCCGTAGTTAAGTCCCATAAGCTCTACAAACATTTGAACATTTAGTATCTCCACAATTACGGAACTTTCTCACTCACACACGTATGTATTGCAAATTATGGGAAGTAACAAACAATGAAACAATAAAAACATTAATAAATTAACACGGTCGTCAGCACAGTGGGGCACTCAGGGTATGTTGTACTTAACAACGAAAATTTTGAATGGGTAACCACACACGTTAGTGTTGCACAACAGAAGGTTGGCAAACACTTTTTCAATCGAATAACTTTTACGAAAAATGATGCTTTGGTTTTATCACTTTATAACAAGAAAGAAAATAAACCACGTAATTATTATTTGATTAAACTGGATTAGTTCGGAAACAGTGTTGGATCGAAGACCAATGTTGCACTCAATTATCAACGTCCCGTCGACAACACTCACCTGCATGAGAATTACACAGTAGGCAGCAAAACACTCGGTTGGCAGAGTAATTAATGTTAAGATTACCGGGAAGAAATTACTTAAAATGACTTGCAATTAGTTAACAGATGTACAACGCCGAAATACGAACCAACATAGAAAATAAACTTCACACATAAATTTTACACCAATGAAATATTAAATAGTAATGAACCAATTAATTTAGAATTAATATATAATTTTGTTTAGTTACTTAATTGTGCCTACTTAGTTTAAAAGAAAGCAATTCTTTGTGTTTAAAATTGTAATACGTTGTAATTAGCTTTAAAATTCAAACTTTAATTATTTAAATTTTATAGTTTGGCACTGAATTTAATATTCTTTTCACTTTCAACGACTCTCGGGAAACTTCTGGAAAGGATAGGACCCTACTTGGGAACAATGTCTTAGGACAATGACGTGGTAGAAGTTCTTTAAATTGTAGGTTATTATTAGAAAAAAAAGTAGTTTCTCAAGCACAAAACTGATAACGCCTTACAAAATGTCTAAACTCTGTGTGGTCGGAAATTATTGGAGCGGTCTTACATTGCGTCCTCGTTGTTGAAGAGCAGGATGAGCCGATTCCGACAATGCTGCAGGTCAGAATACAGGCACGGATCAAATCCAGTGAGCGATTTGAGGGCAGGATCTTGACATATACAGATGAACTGCCATGTGCCCCCGCTCATATTGGAAACATGTGCGCTAATCATGGAACTCCGCCGACAAGGCCTGCCGTTTTGAGTGTTCTCAGAGAGAACAAGGGCCCCCCTGTCCTTTTCCCTTTCCCAAAGGTCGTTCGCCCGCTCTCCCGCTCTGGCCCAAGGCGCTGCGCTCTTGTACGCTCCACTTTACCTATCGATTGGTAATACTAGAGAACAATGCAAGGTACACAAGTATTTTTCCTTACTAGTAAAAGTATTCAATATTAACTTCCATAAAGAAAAAAATCAAATATTCAAATGTTTGTAAAGCTTAAGGGACGTAATTACGGGGTCATCAGTCCCTAAACTTGATTTGATTTTAAAGATTTTTTCAGGGAAGCCAAAACAGTGTTGGTCCAACCCGCCACTGCCCGCACCGAAACTAAGTTTATTGTGCGGTATCGCTCCCTGTATGTCTAGTAAAACCAACCAATGCCCTTGAACAGTGCAAGGAGTCCCTTTACCAGTTCTTTATTAGACACAATTTCTTCGGGTCTGGTTGTCCCAAATGTTCTGTGCCTTTTAATCTCCAATGCAATGCATTCGAAGATTAGATGTGGTGCAGTTTCATCACCGTCATCACAGATCCTACATTTAGGGTCCTCTTCTGTTATTCCCATTGTATGTAGATGTATTTTAAAATTCCCATGGCCTGTCAGCAATCCAACCATGAGTCTAATCTCTCTCCTGTTCAGACCCAGGATTGCAGAGCTTCTTTTAAAACATGGCTTTGGCATCATTACCTTGCCATGTTTTTCTTGATGGACTTTGGTTCAATAGTCTACGTGCTGTCTTCTGAGCCAGTTACGTAGCTATAATTTAATCATTACTTTGTTGATTGTCAGGACAGGTTCCGGTCCAATAAATGGAGCCTCTGCCCCCATCCTAGCTAATCTGTCGGCATGTTCGTTGCCACTGATCCCCGAGTGGCCAGAGACCCACAATAGGTTTACTCTATTGCTTTCCCCTAGCTCCACCAGAACCCTGTGACATTCTGCAACAATTTTAGACCTTGTTGCAGGAGCTGCCAGTGATCTCAGGGCTGCCTGGCTGTCTGAATAGATATAGATGCTACGATCTTTGTAGCACCTACGCAAATTCTCCTCCACACACGCCCTGATGGCAGCGATTTTCGCCTGGAATACTGAGGCTAGTTTTCCTAGAGAGATGACGCCCTCCAGTCTTGGCTGCACCCCATATACCCCAGCCCCAACAATTTGGTCTGATTTTGACCCGTCAGTGAACCAGAAACAACTAACAAACTACTTATGAACTAGCTAATACTAAGGACGGCACAAATATCCATGTCCGAGGGGGGATTCGAACCCCCGACCGTAGTGACCTTGCAGACTGTGACTGACGCGCCGCAGAACGCTAGGCCACCGCAGCCGGCCTTCCATAAAGCATATCGCTGGTAAATGTAAATTCTGTCCGCTAGATTTTTTTTAAGAAAAATATTTAACTCGTTTCCAGAAGGTCGTAGAGCAACATTATTGGTTTTTAAATCTGTGTAGAAATGTCAGCATCATAGTTCTTTAACAGTTCCTTTCGTAATATAGAAACAGAAATACTCAGTTGAAGAAAACGGGTCCCAAAAAAGTGCAAGTTTTTTAAAGTCATTCTTTGATACTTATAATTATCAAAATCTAAAAAATTATATAATAGTATGATATTACAACTCTTCATGAAGAAAACAGGTGGAGAACTGTTACTCTAGGACGATCCTCTGACCAATTCTAGCCATTTTTTTTTAATCGACATATCTCAAATAACACTGGTATTTTTAATTGTTTCGAAAACGGTCTTTTTTTTTTTTTTACTTATTTCCTTTCCATACTTGTGGTAAATACTAAGTTTGTAAACGTGGATGTTCTCGAGTTATAAGGAATCTAGTTTTAATGAATTTTGTTTTTTCGATATAACTCGAAACGTATCAAATCAATCGATACATACAAAAAAAGCTATCGATAGGTTACCTTACGGGCTACAACTTTCTAATTTAACATTTTCCCATCGGAGTTATCCATTTTTATTTACTTAATAAAAACAATTTTTTGGAACTTTGCGAATTTCGCCATCTAGGCTCGAGTTTCATAAAATAGAAACTCTATTTGAAATGTAATCTCCTACATGTTCATATTTTTTGTGTTCAGGTAATAATTTTTGCAACCACTTCTCCCTAATGCTTGGACTAAAAGCCAAGTGTTAATCTCGCGTCGGAGGCAGTTTTAATGAATTTTGTTTTTTCGATATAACTCGAAACGTCTCAAATCAATCGATACATTCAAAAAAGCAATCGATAGGTTACCTTAAGGGCTACAACTTTCTAATTTAACATTTTCCCAACGGAGTTATCCATTTTTATTTATTTAATAAAAACAGTTTTTTGGACCTTTGCGAATTTTTTCGGCAAATTTCGCCATCTAGGCTCGAGTTTCAGAAAATAGAAACTCTATTTGAAATGTAATCTCCTACACGTTCATATTTTTTGTATTCAGGTAATAATTTTTGCAACCACTTCTCCCTAATGCTTGGACTAAAAGCCAAGTGGTAATCTCGCGTCGGAGGCAGCAGCCTGAGAAACAGAGAGGGGGTGGGGAGGGGGGCGGGAGCAGTATGGCGTACATGTACGCTCCAGTGTTCTTGTTAGTGTGCCGCTGCTAGCCTGTTACACGCAGCGCCTTTACTCACTATTATTTTTGCGGAAGAATAAATCTAATTTGGAAATTCGAATGCAATGTTCGATGCTGTGGTTATATATTAAGCCTGCATCGATTTTACTAATCCTTTCAATGGTGTTTTCCGAGTGTTCTATTCTTCTCACATTATGAACAAAAAAATTGCGAAGCAGTTATTGGTTGGACATTACTGCAGTCAACCATGTCCAACACCTACGATGGCTAGAAGTATCCCGAATGGATAAAAACGTTTAGAATACTCAGAAGGGGTAAAGACAAAGATAGTAATCAAAACAAAGTATTTCTTCCAATGAACAACATCGAAAATAAATTTCAATTAAAAGCAATAGTTAGAATACTGATTCTACGATATATTCCTGACAGCAGTATCTTTCGTCAGCTGTTCACGGAGAATCGCTGGAAGTGTCTATAGAACTACCTCACACGCTGATCTCGTCTTCTTCGCCGGCCGCGGTGGCCGAGGGGACTGCGGCGCGCCAGTCACGGTCTGCACGGCCACTACGGTCGGGGGTTCGAATCCCCCCTCGGGCATGGATATTTGTGCCGTCCTTAGTGTTAGCTAGTTAATAAATAGTTTGTAAGTTTAGGGACTGATGTCCCCGTAGTTAAGTCCCATAAGCTATACAAACAATTGAACATTTTCGTCTTCTTCAGCCGTCTGTCGATTTGTTGTCTGTCGATTCGGTCGCTGACGATAATTATTCGTCACTTGAATCCAGCCCGACAGATTTTATTATTTTTTCTATTTCTTCGTCCTTCAGAGCATCTCTTCTCCAATAGTCCTCGCACACTTGTTCTACGTGACATAGCGCCTTTCTCTTCTAATATCACAGCAGCAAAAGCATCTGCTCTAATTTTTTTCCAGCTCCGTGATTGTGACATTCTGAGTATGGATTTTATTTTTCCAGATTAATTCGATGGGATTCAGGTCTGGATGGTACGGAGGCAGTCGGAGGGTTACAAATCCATTTTCTTGTAAACTTTCGCCAATGCAATAAACAGGAGACGTTTGGTGCTCCTTAACTAGTACTAAAAGTTCGGCTTTCCGTAGTTCGGAGTCATATAACGTATGTTGTTGTTGGTCAGCCAGGATTGTATTTCAGTTTTTAGAGAGCTAGAGGAAGGCGGTTTATTCTCTTGTTTATTGTGATGTGGAGTATTATCAAAAATAACAATACTTCTTGGAGGTACGCCTGGCATAATTGGGTTCCAACGTATTTTTGAAAGTTTTTTCCTATCCGTTTCTGAGTGATAGTCGGACGTTTTGGTTTTTGAATCGTATATGAGAAGTGCACCCGGAATGAAACCCATGTCTCCGCCTGCATGAACAACAATTAAACGGTAACCGGCACTTTTGTTTGACAACACTCCTCTTACAATATCATTTTGCCAACATTTATTTACTGATTAATACGTGTGAATCCAGGTTTCAGCTAAGTAAACCACTTGTCGCTTTGATTCGAATTTTTACGTAAAAACCTGTGAAAGTAAGCCCCTTTAGCAATAATGTCCTCTCGTTCGCACAATTGGGACCTTCTAAAGCGAAATACCATAGACAAAACAATTTTTCTAAGGGTTTCCTTGCTAGCTTTGAAACTCAGTTCTGTTCGATAAAAGATGTGCAGTTTTCGCAAAGTTGGTATTTCTTTATATTGTCCGTAATACCGTTGAAATTGCTGCCTCATAATACATTTATCCATGTCATCGATCACATACTTATTGTGAGGTTCTTGCTTCTTCTGTAATGTCCTGCGATCTGCAGCAAAAACAACTGATGAAAATGATATACAAAAAACCTTCTGAGCGTACAACAAACGAAAGTTGTGAGCGCAGAGAACAAGATAAGCAGTCAGTTAGGGAGAACCAAAACAAATACAACAGCGTAAGCCTCACACGACAACTACTATTTACAAATGGCACTTGGCCAAAATAAATACAATACTTCGACAGGAAAAAGACGGTCTACGCTAGAGGTCGGCAAGTAATCTTAGATGGGTCTGGATATTTGAAAATTTGTATTGAGGGCCGCTTGTAAAATCTCATATTCCTATAAATTTTTTATTTTAATTTTTGTTCACAAAATGATATGAAATAGAACAAATAGGCATATTTGTATTCAAAAATCCAGAAAAAGTAATATTCTTCACTATTTTTTTTAAGTTTCACTCTCAAGCTACTATGAAATACAATACATGTAAAATAGAAATGTATTAAAAAAATAAAACTTATGTTATTTTGCAAAGTATTTTGTGCCTTAGGCGCACAAAAATGGTGTTTACTTGGATATGCCCTTACCGCCGAAGTAGAGGTTTCGGAGATTGTCAGAGTATGAAGTCGATTTATAGAATTTCATTGTTCAGTGCATAAGTTCCGGTGCCGCATTCATGTGTACAGCGCTTTTATGCGGCTCACCTGTCACCAGCTTGCCCCGTTCTGTACTCTCAGGCGTTGCACATCATGGTAACTATTTATTTAATTTACCTATGCGGCCGCGGTGGCCGAGGGGACTAAGGCGCTTCAGTCACGGTCTGCACGGCCACTACGGTCGGGGGTTCGAATCTCCCCTCGGGCATGGATATTTGTGCCGTTCTAGTTCGTGAGTAGTTCATAAATAATATTCATAGAATATATGACATCAAGTGAGATTGGGCAAAGCTGAAAATGTGTACCCAGCCGGGATTCGAACCCGGGTCTCCTGCTTTCTAGGCAGTTGCGCTGACCCCTACACCACTGAGAACACAGTGATCACCGCACCTGGATTCGAATCCCGGCTGCGTACACATTTTCAGCTTTGCCCGATCGCAGTTGATGTCATATATTCTATGAATATTAAGGACTACCTAAGCAGGTAGTCCTTGCAGGTGCGGTGATCAATGTGTCCCCAGTGGTGTAGGGGTCAGCGCAACTGCCTAGAAAGCAGGAGACCCGGGTTCGAATCCCGGCTGGGTACACATTTTCAGCTTTGCTCAATCGCAGTTGATGTCATATATTCTATGAATATTAAGTAATAACAACTGCAGGATCAGAAGTGACGTCTGTTCTCTCGCAACAGACGCCACATGTATATATATAATATGCCGGTGACGGGCAATGATCCTATCGTTAGTGGGGAGGGGTGGGCAAAGTTTGAAGCCCTTACTGTTACGGGAATTAGTTAAACTACGAGTTTGAGTACTGTGGGCAGGGCGAAGCTGGGAATTTGTATCTGACGGGAGGCGTGCTTAGGTAGTCCTTGCAGGTGCGGTGATCACTGTGTCCCCAGTGGTGTAGGGGTCAGCGCAACTGCCTAGAAAGCAGGAGACCGGGGTTCGAATCCCGGCTGGGTACACATTTTCAGCTTTGCCCAATCGCAGTTGATGTCATATATTCTATGAATATTAAGTAATAACAACTGCAGGATCAGAAGTGACGTCTGTTCTCTCGCAACAGACGCCACATGTATATATATAATATGCCGGTGACGGGCAATGATCCTATCGTTAGTGGGGAGGGGTGGGCAAAGTTTGAAGCCCTTACTGTTACGGGAATTAGTTAAACTACGAGTTTGAGTACTGTGGGCAGGGCGAAGCTGGGAATTTGTATCTGACGGGAGGCGTGCTTAGGTAGTCCTTGCAGGTGCGATGATCACTGTGTCCCCAGTGGTGTAGGGGTCAGCGCAACTGCCTAGAAAGCAGGAGACCCGGGTTCGAATCCCGGCTGGGTACATATTTTCAGCTTTGCTCAATCGCAGTTGATGTCATATATTCTATGAATCAGGATCAGGATCAGAAGTGACGTCTGTTCTCTCGCAACAGACGCCACATGTATATATAGTTCACAAGTAGTTTGTAAGTTTAGGGACTGATGACCCCTTAGTTAAGTCCCATAGCCTATACAAACAAACAACAAACAATTTACCTATAATAATCATTAATGGTTCTAATTATTCAGCAGTTAAGTGTAAAATTCTAGAAAAAAATATAAGGGTGGCTCTCATAAGAATTGTTATCTACATAATTTATTTATTCATTTATTTTTTGAGCCGCAGTGCAGTAGCCGAGCGCTCTAAGGCGTTTCGCTGCGGAGCGCGTGGCTGCTCGCCGTCGGAGGTTCGAGTCCTCCCTGGGGCATGGATGTATGTGTTGTCCATAGGTTAGTTTGCCTAGGTTTAAGTAGTTTGTAAGGCACGGACTGATGACCACGCAGTTTGGTTCAAATGTTTGTAAATCTATCGGACCAAACTGCGTGGTCATCAGTTCCTAGCTTACAAACTACTTAAACCTAGGTAAATTAACCTACGGACAAACACACAGACCCATGCACCAGGAGGACTCGAATCTCCACGGCGAGCAACCGCGCGCTCCGCAGCGAGGTGTTTTAGACCACTCGGCTACTCCACCGCGGCACGCAGTTTGGTCCGATAGATATACAAACATTTGACTTCTTCTTCTTCTCCTTTTTTTTTCCTTTTTTATTTCTTGAGTACGTAACATATACTTTCAAAGTATTTTTGGCGGTCCAGTTTTTGGCCTTCCGCAGTCCGTACCTGGGCCGTGGTCCGCTAGTTGCCGGCCGCTGGTCTACGCTGTGTGCTGCTGAAGTGGGTCTGGTGTAGGAGCGGCCGGTAGCTGGGTATGCACTGCTGTCCACACTCCGTCGGCGCGCTTATGAGCCGGCACCAGGTTACTCTGCTGTCATTGGCTGGGCACTGCCACATGTCTAACCGTAAAGCAGTGCCGCAGTACAGCGCCGTCTCTTACACAGTTGGTAGTTTTTGATGTTTACTGTTTTTGTGTGAGCGCCTACGAAGGAAAGCTAAGCAGCCCGCCTTGGCTGCCTGTTGTGCGGGCACTCTACATGCATAGGCGCTGCCACCGCATCTTCTTCTCCGGCGTAGAAACGTGAGTTCCACTCTACTCGGCCTCGTGTTCTTCTTTCAGTAATTTGTAACCATCCTCTTGCTCAGCTTTAACAATTTGGCAGCACGTTCCGTCGCCTTCTGCACCGGCACGGTCAACCCCTTCTGTTTCTCGTCGTCAACGAATTCAATTACGTTAACCGCAAGCCGCCGCGCCTTTGACGAAGACACTTTCCTTGCTCACTTTCCATTCTCGCACTTAACAGGTAACAACGCGGACTAGTGTAACTGTAGCCAAGCTGTACCTCGTTACGTGACCAAGTTAGTTCCTGCCGCTGCTGCGTTATCACTTCGAACCCCAGGTACACACTCCCCGGGATAAACTGTAATAAACTAGTCGAATACACTCACAAAAATAATTAATATGAAACCACTTATAATTCGAAGGTACCTTCAACTTACGACTACTCAAACAGTCCAATTAAACGGGTATAACATTCTGCATACACTTAAAACAAATCTTTATCAACCAGAGCCGCCCATGAACTAATATCCTACTAGTAGCAAATAATCCACAATTACAGTTAAACGATAGAATTGTCAGGCCCACTTAACTTCAGGATAAACTGACAATGTGAACATGCAACTGACCTGGATGCTTTAACAGATCCAATTTCCTCAGACAAGAATATTGGTCATAAGAACAATCGAACTGTATTAGTACTAAGAGTAGACGAATTGTGACCTTATTAAAAATTACAAACTTTAAAACATAACCATTCCAGGTAATAGTGGCGATAAGAAAACCAGTATGAACTAATATAAAGCCGGCCGCGGTGGCCGAGGAGACTAAGGCGCTCCAGCCACGGTCTGCACGGCCACTACGGTCGGGGGTTCGAATCCCCCCTCGGGCATGGATATTTGTGCCGTCCTATTTTGTAAGTAGTTCATAAGTAGTTTGTAAGTTTAGGGACTGATAACCCCGTAGTTGAGTCCCTTGGACTATACAAACATTTGAACATTTGAACTAATATAAACAGTAGAACGAACTGTGGCCTGCTTAAGGACTCCAATTATTTTTAAACATTCCATACCAGAGTGGAAGAGATCTCAGTGCACAGCCACCCGCTACTCCCACCGGGAGACGCACAGGTCCAACCAGGCTTCCTACTGTTTACTTGTATGCGGCAGTGGACGGGTGAGACGCACTTCCAATGGCTGTATCACCCAACACTTCCAGCTCCACACTACTGTACGGCGGTTAGCTCGCTTCAACACACCAATAGTGTTTGTAACGCATAACAAAAGCACCATCTTTATTAGCCAACTGCTTGAATAACCTTTAGCAGCCTGGAAGGGCGCAGGGCAGCAACAATGTCCTTTCACTTCATCCACGGGTGGCACGATTACCATCGGTAAACAGTTCGCAATTACGTGGCAACGATCTCTGGGCCCAAAACACCGGTCCAATGCAGCAACGGACCACCTCGCAAATCCCCTCTCGACCAACCATCCACCTCTGCGCCACACTTCTCCCTCCACCACTGCGCTTGCATCGGTCGCGAGTTGCAATGCAGCGCCTACAAGGCGGCGACAGTCGATAACAGCGTGAACGAAAACAAAATTGGAGGCTGAGGGAAATTTGAAACGAGCGCCCACGGATCAGTAATGCGTCAATTAGGGACGCGAAGCTTGCGTCATCAACTCCCCCTGAAAATTCAAGACTGTGTACCACAGCAGCAAGGTGTCTTTTTCGACGTCCGAGGTCCGATGCGCATCGATTTCCTCAAGCACTGAAAAAGTCCACCAAGAGCAAACGGTCTGGGCTGCTAAGGGATTCTGCCCCATGACAACGCGCGTCTACACCTCTCCATGGACACACAGTGTACTGGACAAGTTCAAACAGGAGCATCTATATCTACATACATACTCCGCAATCCACCGTACGATGCGTGGCGGAGGGTACACTGTACCACTACTAGGCATTTCCTTTCCTATTCCACTCCCAAACTTAACGACGAAAAAAAAAGAATGCCTATATGCCTCCGTACGAGCCCTAATTTCTCTTATCTTGTCATTATGATCACTACGCAAAATGTAAATGGCAGCAAGATCGTCCTACACTCAGCTTCAAATACCGGCCCTCTAAATTTCCTCAACAGAAATTCACGAAAAGAACGTCGTCTTTCCTCCAGCGATCCCCAATTGAGTTCCCGGAGCATTTCCGTGACACTCCCTCATTGGTCGAACCTACCAGTAACAAACAGCTGCACGCCTCTGAACTGCTTTTTTGTCTTCCTTTAAACTGATCTGCTGCTGCTCCCAAATACTTGAGCAATAGTCAAGACATGGTCGTACAAGCGTTTTATATGCGGTCTCCTTTACAGATGAAGTACATCTTCCCAAAATTCTCCCAATAAACCGAAGTCAGCTGTCCGCCTTACTCACAACTCTCCTTACATGTTCGTTCCATTTCATATCGCTCTGCAATGTTACGCCTAGATGTTTGAACGACGCGACAGCATCAAGAAGCTCACTAATAATGCTGTATTCGAATATTATGGGATTGGTTTTCCTACTCATGTGCGTTACCTTACATTTTTCTACACTGAGGGCTAGCTGATATTCTTCGCACCTACTAGAAATTTTGTCTAAGTCATCCTGTAAGCTATTACAGTCAGTTAAAGACGACACCCTCCCATACACCACAGCATCATCAGCAAACAGCCGCAAATTACAACTTACTCTGTCCATAAGATCATTTATTTAGAAAATAATAGCGGTCCTATCACACTGCCCTGGGGCACGCTTGACGATACACTCGTCTCTGATGAACACTCGCTCTCGAGAATATCTTACTGCTTTCTATTACTTAGGAAGTCTTCCAGCCAAATCTGTAAACCTATTCCATGAGCTCGTATCTTCGTTAGCAGTCTGCTTTGTGGTACCGCGTCGAACGCGGCTGAGAGACCGTTTTCCATCACTGTTAACGTCACGAATGATTGAATGTTCGTAACGTACTGAACGATCTTTCGATGGATCATGTTGTACAGGCCTGTGAAAGTGAAGTGTAAAGCGCATGCCTTATGGTTGGGTATTACACAGTTGTGTTTCTTTAACAAGCGCAACAAGCTCTATTTCCTTCACTCTGTGTCACACATTTTCGTTCACCCATATTGTACCACAGTTTAGTCTCACCAAGAAAACCACTTAATCTTTAATAATTACAAGGAGGTTCTATTTTTCTTAAAAAGTCCTGATGATGGTGCAATGTAATCAGTCAGTATGTGGGTAAATTGGACTCGGGAAAAGTCGTTCCAGAGATAAAATTGAAGAATTTATGTAGGGAATCATTAAATTTCTCTTACAAAACTGTTCTTGGCAGGACAATTTTTACGGTGTTTCTGCCAATTTGTGATCCGTGGCATTTTAAAATGTCTCAAGGTTGTTGACCACTGGTTCTTTTCCGGCTATTAAACTCTGACTTGTAATTTCAACAATTTCACGACGTTTTCTGAAAATGTCATGTATTCTTCCAAAATTATTTGCACAATGTAGCACGTCCATACTTTTGTAATGCACGGCTTTTACTATTGGTTGCAGCGATGCAGAATATTTTGCTAGAAGGCACATGCTGTTGAGGACTTCAAAAAAAAAAAAAAAAAAAAAAAAAAAAAAAAAAAAAAAAAAAAAAAAAAAAAAAAAAAAAAAAAAAAGTGACGTAGCTCTCCACGCTACCATATCCACTATCCAATGCAAGCCTCTTCATCTCTCAATAAAAACGGAAACGTACATCCTTTTGAAGTTCCTTACTGTATGTATACGTCTTTTGGACCCCCCCCCCCTCCTGTGATTTTTATCCCGCACACTTTCGTCCAATACTAAACTGGTGATTAGTTGATGTCTCACAATGTGTCCCAAAATCGAGCCCGTACTTTAACCAAGATATGTCAGAAATTTCTCTTCTCCCCAAAACTGCTCAATACATCATTAATTACGTGACCTACCTATCTAATCTTGAGCATTCTCCTCTAGCGCCAAATTTCAATCGACTGCACCATCTTTTTGTTCAAAAATCAAATGTTTGTAGAGCTTATGGGACTTAACTACTGGGTCATCAGTCCCTAAACTTACAAACTACTTATTAACTAACGGCACAAATATCCATGCCTGAGGGGGGGATTCGAACGCCCCGAGCGTAGTGGCCGTGCAGACACATCTGTTTGTCTGAACTCGTTATGTTCTACGTTTCACTCCCGTATATTGCTACACTCCAGACAAATACTTTCAGAAAGAACTGCCTAACATTTAAATTAATATCGTCTCGTTATCTAATATAATTTCTTCAGCATCGCCTGATTTTCTTACATTCCATTACACTCGTTTTGCTATTGTTAATTTTCATCCTATAACCTCCATTCCAGACACTGTCCATTCCGTTCAACTGCTCTTCGAGGACCTCTGCTGTCTCTGACAGAATTACAATGCCATCGGCAAATCGCAAGGCTTTTATTTCATTTTCCTGGGCGTTAATTCCTTCTCCAAATTTTTCCTTGGATTCCTTCATAGCCTGTTCAATGTACAGTCTATATTGAGGAAAGGCTACAAACCTATCTTACTCCCTGGCCCAAACACAGCTTCTGTGCAATTCCACTCTTATAACAGCTGCTGTTCTTTTTTTTTTTTTTTTCTTTTTTTGTAAAAGTTCAGTATTACTTTTCGTTCCCCATATTTGAACCCTGCTACCTTCAGAATTTGAAATAGGGTATTCCAGTCAATATTGCCAAAGCTTTCTCCAAATCTACAAAATTCAAAAATGTATGTGTGTCTTTTCTTAAATTACATTCTTAAGATCGAAATAGAAATATGAGTTTTGCCTCACGCGTTCCGACATTTCTTGTATATCCAACCTGAGTTTGGACGACGTCGGATTCTACCAAAATTTTCATTACTCTGTAAATACACTCCTGGCCATTAAAATTGCTACGCCAGAAGATGACGTGCTACAGACGGGAAATTTAACCGACAGGAAGAAGATGCTGTGATATGCAAATGATTAGCTTTTCAGAGCATTCACACAAGGTTGGCGCCGGTGGTGACAGCTCCAACGTGCCGACATGAGGAAAGTTTCATACACAAACAGCAGTTGACCGGCGTTGCCTGATGAAACGACGTTCTGATGCCTCGTGTAAGGACGAGAAATACGTCCCGTTTCCGACTTTGATAAAGGTCGGATTGTACCCTATCGCGATTGCGGTTTATCGTATCGCGACATTGCTGCTCGCGTTGGTCGCGATCCAGCGACTGTTAGCAGAATATGGAATCGGTGGGTTCAGGATATCAATACGGAACGCCGTGCTGCATCCCAACGGCCTCGTATCACTAGCAGTGTAGATGACAGGCATCTTATCCGCATGGCTGTAACGGACCGTGCAGCCACGTCTCGATCCCTGAGTCAGCAGATGGGGACGTTTGCAAGAGAACAACTATCTGCACGCACAGTTCAAAGACGTTTGCAGCGGCATGGACTATCAGCTCGGAGACCATGGCTGCGGTTACCCCTGATGCTGCATCACAGACAGGAGCGCCTGCGATGGTGTACGCAACGACGAACCTGGGTGCACGAATGGCAGAACGTCATTTTTTTCGGATGAATCTAGATTCTGTTTACAGCATCATGATGGTCGCATTCATGTTTGGCGACATCGTGGTGAACGCAGATTGGAAGCGTGTTTTCGTCATCGCCATACTGGTGTATCACCCGGCGTTATGGTATGGGGTGCCATTGGTTACACGTCTCGGTCAACTCTTGTTCGCATCTACGACACTTTGAACAGATGTGTTACTACCCGTGGTTCTACTCTTCATTCGATCCCCGCATTTCAGCGGATAATGCACGACCGCATGTTTCATGTCATGTACGGGCCTTTCTGAATACGAAAAATGTCGACTGCTGCCCTGGCCAGCACATTCTCCAGAACTCTCACCAATTGAAAACGTCTGGTCAATGGTGGCCGAGCAACTGGCTCGTCACAATACGCCAGACACTGCTCTTGATGAACTGTGGTATCGTGTTGAAGTTGCTTGGGCATCTGTACTTGTACACGCCATCGAAACTCTGTTTGACTCAAGGCCGAGGCGTATCAAGGCCGTTATTACGGCCAGAGGTGGTTGTTCAGAGTACTGGTTTCACAGGATCTATGCACCCAAATTGCGTGAAAATGTAATCACATGTCAGTTCATGGATACGGGAAAGTGGGGTACAGTGTGTATAAGTTATTATGCTACTACACTTGTGTTTAGTGTTTTTGTGAGTGTCACTTGTTCCATTTTCGGAAAATGTATTATGAAAGAGATTAAAATTAATATTTGATGTACAGTGTAAATTTTTATATGAATATAATTTTCTCTCTGAAATTTATAGCTATGAAGTATAACTGTAGTTCTTTATATTGTGGCCATGATTGTATACTAGTATATGATACTACACTGAAGAAAAATTCGTAAAGTTTTGCACTGTTTTCAAAACTTGCAAATTATATGAAGCTGCCACATGGGGCACAGTGTAACAGTTTGATGTATGACACTGTTAAAGTGTGTGAACTGTGCAGACTTGTTCTAGGAGCTAGTGACAATGATAAGAGGCCAGATGATGAAGTTAATTTCATTTTATTAGGATCCATTCAAAAGAACCCAAATCACAATCACTAGTAAATTAAACAGGAACAAGGATGATATGGTTACTATGAAAGGACATTTCTCATTAGGACTCTCAAAAATTCAAACGCCTTTACTATGTCTATAAACAAGTAATAGAACAGAGTCAGAAAAATGATTTTATAGAAATAATCTGGGTTATTAAGCCATGGTAATGTTAATTTATTATTGTTGGTTTTTAGCAACGAAATTCATAAGAAACATAAAAATAATTGGAATTTTATTAGAAAGTGTGACATTTAAAAGTGTACAGTTTACACTTTAGCAATGATTTTACCAAAAGCTGTTTACATGTTGGAAACCAAACATCAACAGATTTGCCTAAAATTTTTTGTCAATCTACACATTTTTTCAGTTTAATGAATACTGCAAAAAAATTTGAATTGTTTCCCATGATTTTGAAATGTAAGTTTCTCTAACCTGTAACTGTAGCCTGAATTCTGAAACATTTGAATAAGACAACCTTTGCCAGCGTGAATGGTTCTTACATTGTATGTGTTACACTCTGCCCCGTACCAGGGCGCAATGTAACACTTTATATTTGCACTTAATATTCTCAATAAATGCATCTATTTCAAATCCTTAGTCACTCTATTAACTTCAAACCATTTCTCAAAGATCCTCACAGAAAAATACATAGAAAGATCAATGTTTTCACTAATATATTTTTCAAAAGTTTTAGAAAATAACTTATCTTTTGTACAGTGATCCACTTCCCCTATACCGGGGGGTGGGGGGAGCGGGACTGAGATCTAATACCAGCGCAAACCATAACAACAGATGCAGGGCCGGTATGGCGATGCGTAAGGCAACATCTCACAGGCCCTCGCCGTGGTGTCTCCAGATTCTAAGCTGACCAACGTGGTGGTGCAGACAGAAATGAAATTGGAACAATTGTTCTTACCGACAAATATTGATTCACATTGGAGTCTGTTGTGAAAGACCGTTTGTCTATTGACATACGCATCGTCATGCTGGTCCTGAATATGGTTTTATATGTCGCGGTGTAGTTAGATTCCTTTCCCGCAACTTCCCTATTACGGATTGCCGGTACAGTAATCAACCAGCATTACATTACTGATGTGTTGGAGCCTTTTTCTCTCTCATACATTCGGAGCTTGCTGAAGGTAATATTGAGACAGTTCTCTATAATGCGCGACCGCACGTATCACACAATATTCTCGACTTCTTTGTTGTCCATCGGGTTGCATTGGTTCCTTGGCCTCAGTGTTCTCCAGTTATCTCGCCTATGGTTAAGTGTATGCTTTCAGCATCACCCGCTGCTACACCAGACCCTTTTCAGGAATATGTGGAAGCAAAATCGAGTGCTATATCTCAACAACACATCCAGAGACTCTTTGACTCAACTTAGAGGCGTGTACCAGCGGTTGTAGCTGGGGCGGCCGCAGTGTTTTTCAAATGTTTGTATAATCTATGGGACTTAACTACGGGGTCATCAGTCCCCAAACTTACAAACTACTTATGAACTACTTACGAATAGGACGGCACAAATATCCATGCCCGAGGGGGATTCGAACCCCCGACCATAGTGGCCGTGCAGACCGTGACTGGAGCGCCTTAGTCCCCTGCAGGCCGCAGTGTCCGAGCGGTATGCGGCGCGCCAGTCACAGTCTGCATGGCCGCAACGGTCGGGGGTTCGAATCCCCCTCGGGCATGAATGATTGTGTCGTCTTTAGTATAAGGTAGTTCATAAGTAGTTTGTAAGTTTGGGGACTGATGACCCCGCAGTTAAGTCCCTTAAGCTTAACAAACATTTGAACATTTTGGTTGTAGCTGGCATTGGTGCCAACACTTAGTACTGAATTTGTCATCTTCCTCGTTTCACATGGGGCTGGGATTTTAGTCACGTGATGTTTGTACAGAGGTTTCCCTCCCAAATCAATTTGGCTGTCATATCTCCAGTCTTCATTGGTGTTGCATTTTGGTTAGCCAGCAATGTACGGCCGCGGTGGCCGCGGGGACCGAGGCGCTTCAGTCACGGTCTGCACGGCCACTACGGTCGGGGGTTCGAATCCCCCCTCGGGCATGGATATTTGTGCCGTCCTTAGTCTTAGTTAGTTCATAAGTAGTTTGTAAGTTTAGGGACTGATGACCCCGTAGTTAAGTCCCATAGACTATATAAACATTTGAACATTTTGAACCAGCAGTGTAGATTACACTGTAGTACCAGTAATAAGCCCGGGATACACCAGTCGCTGCTACAGCAGATCAGCTTTGACAACATGGGCAAGCAGCTTAGGACTACCAGACTGCTCAAAACAAAACAAAAAATGTTTCAAATGTTTGTATAGTCTCTGGGACTTAACTACGGGGTCATCAGTCCCTAAACTTACAAACTACTTATGAATTACTTACGAACTAGGACGGCACAAATATCCATGCCCGAGGGGGGATTCGAACCCCCGACCGTAGTGGCCGTGCAGACCGTGACTGCAGCGCCTTAGTCCCATCGGCCACCGCGGCCGGCTGCTCAAAACAATTACTTATGAATTACTTACGAACTAGGACGGCACAAATATCCATGCCCGAGGGGGGATTCGAACCCCCGACCGTAGTGGCCGTGCAGACCGTGACTGCAGCGCCTTAGTCCCATCGGCCACCGCGGCCGGCTGCTCAAAACAATTAGGGGATCAGTTGAGATATCATACACAATATACAAACGTGTTTAATTCAGATATTGGTTACAATTGTAATTTGTTTGTGATACAATACGATATCTTGCTGCAACAGCTCTTCACTTGAGCATAAAACCTTTGTTGACGGACATCCACAGCTAAGATGATACATCTTTAAAAAAAGGGTCCGCTTCAGCTGTTTTACTTTTTTAAAAAAGACGACTGGTTTCTCGACTTAAAGTCGCATCTTGGGGTCAAATACAGTTAAAACATAAAACCAGGGGCTCGCCAATACAATCAACAACAACCCCGGTTGTCAGTACACTTCGCTTTGATGTTTTGTGTGAAGTGTTCTGACAGCCGGCGTTGTTGTTGATTGTATTGGCGAACCCCTGGTTTTATGTTTTAACTGTAATCCCAAGATGCGACTTTAAGTCGCGAAACCGGTCGTCTGACTGGCTGGCCGCTGGGGCACGCCCACCGCCTCGTAGCGGCCGGCCAGTCAGCTGGCGTTCGCTGCCTCTCGGTGTGGCGTAAGCACGGCCAGTTGTCAGCCCTTGTCTTCTAGGCGGTGTTGGATTAAATCACTCTAATCGTTCACTTACCTCAGCTTCAAGCATGTCGCCCACCAGAGCAGTTCCGTGGGGACGAACGTTATCGTCCACCAGAAGGAACCCATCTCCTATGGCACCAGCGTAGGACACAACAGAAGGTCGAAGGCTCTCTTATCTATACAATATAATTGGAAACCTTAATTTGAAATAATAATAATAAAAATGTAATTCTGTTAATTTTTTCCAGACTTAGATCTATTAATATCTACATCTACATCTACACAGATACTCTGCAAATCACATTTAAGTGCCTGGCAGAGGGTTCATTAACCACTTTCACAACTTTTCTCTACCGTTCCATTCTCTAATAGCGCGCGGGAAGAAAGAACACCTAAATCGTTCCGTTTTCGATCTGATTTCTCTTATTTTATTGGGATGGTCATGTCTCCCTAAGTAGGTGGGTGCTAGCAAAATATTTTCACATTCATAAGTAAAAGTCGGTGATTGAAACTTCGCAAACAGATCACGCCGCAATGAATAACGTCTTTCTTTTCATGATTTCCACCCCAATTCGTGCAACATTTCCGTGACGCTTTCCCCCCGTAACGTGATAAAACAAAACGAGTTGCCCTTCTCTGAACCTTCTCAATATCTTCCGTCAGTCCCACCTGGTGAGGGTCCCACAAAGGGCAACAGTACTCCAGGAGAGGACGCACACGTGTGATGTAGGCAGTCTCTTTGGTGGAGCTAGTGCATCTTCGAAGCGTTCTGTCAATGAAACGTAACCTTTAATTCGCCTTCCCCACAATATTTTCTATGTGTTCTCTCCAGTCAAAGTTGTTCGTAATTTTAACTCCTAGGTATTTGGTAGAATTTACGACCTTAAGGTTTGACTGATTTATCGCGTAATTGAAGTTCAGTGGATTTCTTTTAGTGGTCATGTGTATTACTTCACACTTTTCTTTATTTAGTATATGTGACTAAGTTGAATTTCTTTGTATTGCAATGTTATATCAGACCCATTAAGGGTAAATATTGTCGTATACATTTTGTATTTACTTTTATGAAACATCTGAATATTTTGTACTAAATGTTGTAATTGTGGAATGTAGCGTGGTTCTAACTTAGGGAATATTCTAAAAATGAAAGTATGTAAAAGTACTACAAAACAGAAGAAGAGGCGGTGAGATGTATTTATTTATTTATTTAATGCTCAGACATTTGATACATAGTCATTAGTCTTCTGACTTCCCAATAAAATTGACTATCTGACATCCCGTCGCAATATTGAAGTCTCTCACAGTTTCTTAGATGCTCCCAATTCATAATGTTTCTTCTCTTTCACATATAACACACTTCGGTGAGGATAAGATTCCATTCCTGTGAAGGTGTTCCGCAAGGCAGTCGTGGCCAGTAATTCTTCGAAATGCTGCCACAGTTTCCCTTCGTGGGTGTTTGGGAAGTGCGTTCTTCTCTTCTAACAGTAGAAGCCACGTTTTTCCTTGCCCTTGTGTTATCAAGTGGTCATACAACTTCTTCTTAAAACTGTTCTTGATAAGTCTTTTAATGGAGATGTATGCTAATTTTGGGTAATTTCTTTGAGAAATCTTGGTTCCTTTTTTGGCTAGAAAGTCTGCCATTTCATTCCCATGAATACCTGTATGTGCTGGTATCCACTGAAAAACTATTTCAGATCCAGCTTTGGTGATTGAGGCAATAGAGGATTTTATTTCATTTATGCAAGCACTTAGAGGTGTTTGGAAGGATGCAATTGCCTGTATTGCAGAAGTTGAATCACAAAATATAACAACGTTTTTGTGACCTTTGGATACGGACAAAAAATGTTTTAGTGCCAGGTTTATTGCCTCCAACTCTCCATTAAAATGGGAGTAATAGGTCTTACATTACAGCCTAGAAGTTTGAATAAAAAATGAAAAGGTTCTTCGATTGCTTAATGAAAAAACATGGTTTCAAAATTCAGAGTAGTTACATTCTTTTTATGAATAGTAGTTTAAAGATTAGCTACAATAAATTAATGTTCAGAGCTTTGATGAACAAAAAAAAAAATTTTAAAAAATAAAATAAAAATAAATTACACATTCTGAGTATATAAAACAGAATCAGATGAAAATAGATGATAAGTTTTTATATAAGTACAATATTTATCATTTAAGTGTGTATTTTGTGTAAACATCTTGAAATAGATAGCGAAACCGCTGGGCATAGTAGAATTTTTGAGAACTTGCAGATTGAATACATTCAGTGCTCAATTAACTTTTCTCTGTTTAAAGACAAAGCTAATAGATGTTGGCAACAGACCACATTCAGTCATGTGTTGATTCAATCTTTTGTTAATTACAAAGAAAGACAGTCTAGGCCTAATGATTTATGATCTTAACTGCATTATTTGTCTTAGAAATTTTGGGTAGTGGTTTCAAATGTTCAAATGTTTGCTAAGCTTAAGGGACTTAACTGCGAGGCCATCAGTGCCTAACTTACAAACTACTTATGAACTACCTTACAATAAAGACATCACAAACATCCATGTCCGAGGGAGGATTCGAACCCCAGACGGAGAACGGCCTCGCGCATCGTTGCATAGCGCCTCAATGCGCTCGGCCGCTCCGCCGCTGCTAGGGGTAGTGGTTTTGTAACAGTTTAAATATTTTAGTGTTAACAAACTGTATGAAAGCACTGACTCTGCAAGTACAATTTTTGCTAAGTCTTATCAATTTACCTTAATTATTACTTAGTCATCTACATCTACATCTACATCTACATGGGATACTCTGCAAATCACATTTAAGTGCCTGGCAGAGGGTTCATCGAACCACAATTATACTATTTATCTCCCATTCCATTCTCGAATAGCGCGCGGGAAGAAAGAACACCCGAATCTCTCTGTTCGAGCTCTGATTTCTCTTATTTTATTCTGATGATCATTTCTACCTATGTAAGTGGGAGTCAACAATATATTTTCGCATTCTGAGGAGAATGTTGGCGATTGGAATTTCGCAAGTAACCCACGCCTCAGCGATAAGCGCCGTTGTTGTAATGATTCCCATCCCAGATCCTGTATCATTTCCGTAACGCTGTCTCCCCTGTATCGTGACAATACGAAACGAGCTGCCCTTCTTTGGACTCTTTCGATGTCCTCCGTCAAACCCACCTGATAAGGATCCCACACTGGGCTGCAGTACTCCAAAAATGGACGGGCAAACGCAGTGTATGCAGCCTCTTTAGTAGTTCTGTTGCATCTTTTAAGGGTTCTGCCAATAAAACGCAGTCTCTGGTTCGCCTTTCCCACGATATTATCTACGTGTTATTTCCAGTTTAAGTCTGAAGTAATAGTGATTCCTAGGTATTTTGTGGAGTTTACGGCCTTCACATGTGATTGATTTATGTTGTAAACAAAGTTTAACGGATTTCTTTTCGTACTCATGTGGACGACTTCACACTTCTCATTATTTAGAGTCAATTGCCAATTTTTACACCATACTGATATCTTATTCAGATCGTTCTGCAGTTGGTTTTGATCTTCAGATGCTTTTACTAGACGGTAAATGACGGCGTCATCTGCAAACAACCTAAGAGAGCTACTTAGATTTTCCCCTAAATCGTTTATGTTAATAAGGAATAGCAGAGGACCAATAACACTACCCTGTGGAACGCCCGATATCACCTCTGTTTTAGTCGATGCCTTACCATCGATTACTACGAAATGTGTCCTCTCTGACAAGAAATCCCCTATCCAATTGCAAATTTGGGGCGATATACCATAACCACGCAATTTGATTAAAAGCCGTTTGTGAGGTACAGTGTCAAAAGCTTTCTGGAAATCAAGAAATACGGAATCGATTTGCGAACCTTTGTCGATAGCACCCATCACTTCGTGTGAATATAGAGCTAGTTGTGTTTCGCATGAACGATATTTTCTAAATCCGTGTTGACCTTGGGTCAATAGATCGTTCTGTTCGAGATAATTCATAATATTTGAATACAGGATATGTTCCAAAACCCTGCTGCAAATTGACGTCAATGAAATAGGCCTGTAGTTTAGTGGGTTACTCCTACTGCCTTTCTTGAATATAGGTGTGACCTGTGCAACTTTGCAATCTTTTGGTACAGATCCTTCTATGAGAGAGCGGTTGTATATGACTGTTAAGTAAGGAGCTATCGCTTCAGCATAATCAGATAGAAATCTAATGGGTATACAATCCGGACCAGAAGACTTGTTCTTATTAAGTGATTTTAGTTGCTGCACTACTCCGATGATATCTACTTCTATGTTACTCATTACGGCATCTGTTCGTAATTCGAAATCTGGAATATTGGTTTCGTCTTCTTTAGTGAATGAGTTTCTAAAAGCTAAGTTTAGTAACTCTGCTTTAGTAGTGCTGTCATCGGCAGGATCGCCATTACTATCACGTAGTGAAGGTATTGTTTGTGACTTTCCCCGAGTATATTTAACATATGACCAAAATCTCTTTGGGTTTTCAGTCAAATTACGAGAAAGAGTTTCGTTGTGATAAATGTTGTAGGCATCTCGCATTGAAATCCTCGCTAAATTTCGAGCTTCTGAGTACTATCGCAAATCCTGGGGATTTCGTGTTCGTTTAAATTTAGTATGCCTTTTCCTTTGCTTTTGCAACAGTGTCCTAACCTGTTTTGTGTACCAAGGGGGATCGCCTCCTTCTTTTATTAATTTATTAGGTATAAAACTTTCAATTGCTGTCGATACCACTTCTTTGAATTTGAGCCACATCTGGTCTACACCTACGTTTAGTGTTAGAAACGAGTGGAAGCTGTCTTTCAAGAAGCAATGTATTTTGTTTCTATCTGCTTTCCAGAACAAATATACTTTGCGTTATGATTACCTCCAGATTGAACAATACTGAGTTCCATTTGTTGTGAAGTCTGTCTTTCTAGTTAGAGGTCAGTTGTGTATCATATATGTGTTTCTCAGTTTCATGACCACTAGTGAGTATTGCCACAGCTGTTTCTGTTTGAACCGAGATTCGCATTTTAATCTTTCTTTCAGTAAACCTGTAGTGTAGTTGTTTAGATTGTTCTTACATCCTGTGTAACTAACTTTTTTTGTCTTATTGGGCTGGCGACCACCAAACATTTCATAGCAGTAAAGTTAGTTTTTATTTTAAATAGTGTTATATCCAGTTCCTGTGACTTTATGGTGTTTATTTACCGAATCTAATATATAAAGCAGAGTGTCCGTATGTTTGTACGTGTTGCATACAAATCTACAGTTTTGTTCCAATCTTTATGAAATTTTGTACACGTGAGGACGGTCGCCGTAAGTGTAAGAATCACATACGATATATAGTTCACGAGATATGACGTCATAAACAATGAGATGCGCGAAAACTGCTGCATTGTGCGACAATGCTGCTCATTTTCTCCTAAACCATTGGACCGATTTCAACTAAATTTTGTACACACATTCCTTACCGTGAGGTAACAATTGCTGCATGGTTAAGAATCACATACGGCACATGGTTCAAAAGATATTACGTCATAACTAATAGAAATCGAAAAAAATGCCATATAATGCGGCGAGACTATCGAAATACACTGTATGAGAAAGACAGTACTTAGCGACTTGCAACAAACTTTAAACATGATTTCAATCCTTTATTAAACTTTTTCTCGCTGGCAACCATAGTAAAATGATGAAAGGAAAAAAGTTTCTCGCTTACTACTTTTCCGCTGTTTATGGAGTAAAACTACGGCTCTCGGTAAAACGTTAAAACGTTACAATTTATAATTTGAACACTACAAATTGTAGCGACAGGAAATTTTACAGACAGTATACACATATATAGTTAAATGTAGCTTCTAAATTGTATCACAGTACTACACGTAGTTCATGAGATATGAGCATGTAAACAGTAACGTTCATGGAAAACCGCCCCATCACGCACCAAGTTTTAATCTGTTACTTCTTTACTACTAATTGTTTTCCCAAGAGATTTTACAGACATACAGCCCTTATAAAAATGAATATATAACTGAAAAATAGCAGGAATAAATAGATAAATACCCGGGCAAGGCCGGGTTTTCAGTTAGTATTATATATCTGAGGAAACGGAGGGGAACATCATTTTAATTCCTCGCAGAGGGGCACACTACGTCTGTCTTAGTGCTGTGAAGAAGTGTTTTGGTGTAATCAGGACTGTAAAGTAGGCGTAAGTTTCCGTTACCGTTATCGTGTGTGTGTGTTTTTTTGTTTGTTTGCATAATTGATACGCACTTAACCTGTACTAATGGGAGGAGGAGTGTTGCAAGAGCAGTCAAAGCGCCATCATGAACGACATAGAGGTCCCTACGTCCTGCCCACACTCTTCGTACACTACCATGATATGGTGATGTTTCCTGCACATAAGCAGCATTGTTCGAGTTCGGCGTTCTCTCCAGATGAGGGAACGACGATTGTCTGGCTGAAAACAAAATCCTGACTCATCTGTGAACAGAATACGGCACCATTCGTTACGGCTCGAATCGTGATATTCCTCCGCCTAGTTTCTGTGGGCCACATTCCCGAAGGCGATTTCCGACTATTTGTGTTGATATTGCGTGTCCTGTTGCTGCCTGGTAGGTGCGTTGCAGCTGCGTTGCTTTCAGCCTCCTGTCTCGACGGGCTGTTAACCGGAGATAACGGTCATCTCTTGCTGATCTCACCCGTGGACGACCTTGACCTTGCCTTCTTTTAACGGCATCTTTTGTCTGAAATCGCGTTCAGGTCCTGAAAGTTACACTTTGGGACACTCTAATACCTGCAGCCACCTTCCTTTGTCCTGCTTCCAACCTTCCTATGGCTCTTCACACCATAGCTTAGGGAAAGTCACGTTGTTGTTGCAATGCGTACCTGCTACCTACACTAACTGAGCCCAACTGCTCGTTTGGTAAATAATGTAAACACCAAGCACCTCGGCAGCAACTTTCTGTTATTACCACAATATCGGTTGCTGTATGTTGTTGTCTCCTCTCTGTAGAACCGAGAGAAAGTCGTCGAACCATTTTAGTTTATTCCGTCGATGACAATACTTCAGAACCTAGATACCTCAACTGATCCCCTTATTGTTTTGACATTGTATACCCAACAACATAAACCGAGGCGTTTTAATGCTGAAGTGTGTACAGCGATTATAGCTAGCAATGCCAGCAACACTTTAACACACATTTCGCTGTCGTCTGATCAATTAATATGCGGCTGTATTTTAAATCGTGTAATCTTCGTACGATGTGTCATCTCCCACATAAATCTGGCTGTGATATCTCTTGCCCTTCGTAGTGTTGCACTTTCAATGGCCAGCGTTGTGCAAATGGTTCGGAATACAAATATTGAAATGTAATGACAGTATCAAATGTTCAGCTGTGTGTGATTACTTTACACTTCTTTTATACATGATTTCGAGAAAAAGTCACTGACACTTTTTCGTTTGTCATTTGAAATTGTGATATGATGTCCATGATAAGAAGCATTAAGTGTGAATATAAGAGCTTGTAATGAGCCCTCCTCATAAACTGTACTTCATCTACATCTACATACATACTCCGCAATTCACCGTAAGGTGCGTGGCGGAGGGTACACTGTACCACTACTAGGCATTTCCTTTCCTATTCCACTCCCAAATTGAACGAGGAAAAAAAGAATGCCTATATGCCTCCGTACGAGCCCTAATTTCTCTTATCTTGTCTTTGTGATCTTTACGCGAAATGTAAGTAGGCGGCAGCAAGATCGTACTACACTCAGCTTCAAATTCCGCCCCTCTAAATTTACTTAACAGAAATTCACGAAAAGAACGTCGTCTTTCTTCCAGCGATCCCCAATTGAGTTGCCGGAGCATTTCCGTGACACTCGCGCATTGGTCGAACCTACCGGTAACAAATCTAGCTGCTCGCCTCTGAACCGCCTCTATGTCTTCCTTCAAACCGATCTGCTGCGGGTCCCAAATACTTGAGCAATACTCAAGACGTGGTCGTACAAGCGTTTTATACGCGGTCTCCTTTACAGTTGAAGTACATCTTCCCAAAATTCTCCCAATAAACCGAAGTCGGCTGTCTGCCTTACTCACAACTGTCCTTACATGCTCGTTCCATTTCATATCGCTCTGCAATGTTACGCCTAGATATTTGAACGACGCGACCGCATCAAGAAGCTCACTACTGATGCTGTATTCGAACATTATAGGATTGCTTTTTCTACTCATGCGCATCACCTTACATTTTTCTACATTGAGAGCTAGCTGCCATTCTTCGCACCAACTAGAAATTTTGTCTAAGTCAACCTGTATGCTATTACAGTCAGTTACAGACGACACCCTCCCATACACCACAGCATCATCAGCAAACAGCCGCAAATTACAACTTACTCTGTCCATCAGATCATTTATATAGATAGAAAATAATAGCGGTCCTATTACACTCCCCTGGGGCACGCCTGACGATACACTCGTCTCTGATGAACACTCGCCGTCGAGAACAACGTACTGCATTCTATTACTCAGGAAGTCTTCCAGCCAGTCACAAATCTGTGAACCTATTCCATAAGCTCGTATCTTCGTTAGCAGTCTGCAGTGTGGCACCGTGTCGAACGCCTTTTCGAAGTCGAGAAAAACACAATCCGCCTGTTGCCCTTCGTCCATGGCTCGCAAGATGTCATGTGAGAAAAGGGCAAGCTGTGTTTCACATGAACGATGTTTCCTAAACCCGTGCTGATTCATGGAAAGAAGCTTTTCCGTTTCAAGGAAATTTACTATATTCGAACTGAGAATATGCTCCAAAATTCTACATGAAACCGATGTCAACGATATTGGCCTGAAATTGTATGGGTCAGTTCTCTTTCCTTTCTTATACACGGGAGTCACCTGCGCTTTTTTCCAATCACTAGGAACTTTGCGCTGAATTAAAGATTCGCTATAAATGCAAGCTAAGTAGGGGGCCAATGCCGCAGAATAGTCTTTGTAAAACCGAACTGGTATTCCATCCGGACCAGCAGACTTTTTCGTATTTAGCTCTCTCAGCTGCTTCTCTACACCGGAAATACCTATTGCTATGTCCCCCATTTCGGAATTAGTACGTTGATCAAATGATGGTATATTTGTGCGGTCCTCCTGCGTGAAAGATTTCTTAAAGGTTAAATTTAGAACTTCAGCTTTCCGTTTGCTTTCTTCTATTACAGCCCAGGAATGATCAACTAGTGACTGGACAGTGGGCTTTGACTCGCTTATCGATTTTACATAGGACCAGAATTTTTTCGGGTTCTCGGAAAGATCTTTTGCTAAGGTATGGCTGTGATAATTATTGTATGCTTCACGCATCAATCTTTTTATAGACGCACGAATCTCTACTAACTTTTGCCTGTCATCATTTGCGTGTTCTTTCTTGAATCGAGAGTGCAACAGCCTTTGCTTTCTCAGCAGCTTTCTCACATTATTATTATACCACGGTGGATCTTTTCCATCCTTAATCGTCTTTACTGGCACATATTTCTCTAACCCTTTATTTACAATGCACTTAAATTTAGTCCACAAGTCCTCTACATCCATAGTCCCGGAATTAAACGATGCCCATTCATTTTCTAAGTGCGATCGTAACATTTGCTTGTCGGCTTTTCCCAACAAAAACACGCTCCTAGCCTTCTTGACTGGTTTATGAACTTTGGTCACCATCGACGCTATGACGATGTCATGATCATGTCATGGACGATCATGTCATGGACGATGTCCATTCTTAATATACGATACCCTTAATGATTCGCGATATACGATGCTACCTGTGAACGTTATAAGTCAGCTAAGCAATCAATTTTTAAAAAATTAAACAGTTTTACGATATTCTTTCATGTTTTACGATTATCAACTGTTGGATTTTATTGAATTCCTATTCAAATTTATTTGGAAGGTCATGTTATCATACATTACAACTCAAAAGGAGACCACATGGGTATCGGATTGTATAATTTCTTTATATTTATGATACGAGAAGTTCAGAACTTCAATAACAATCAGCCGAAGCCATTCGACGCAACTCTCAAAAATTTTCGAGAAAACCAACTTTGAAGTTTTTTAAGTGCACGTAAGTACCATTAAATAAAACACTTGCGGCACCTGTCGGTGTAGACCAGCTGGTAGTGTTCCGGTCTTACAACCATAGAGTCGGTGCTTCGAATCCCGCTGTGACAAATATTGTCTTAGAATTCAGTTATATAAAATATTTTGGGATCTCTAATCACATGTGTCAGAGGCGCGCGGGAGTAGCCGAGCGGTCTGGAGCGCCACGTTACGGATCGCGCGGCCTCCCGCGTCGGAGGTTCGAATCCCCCATCGAGCATGGATGTATGTGTTGTCCTTAGGTTAGTTTAACTCAGTTTAAGTAGTTTGTAAGACTAGGAACTGATGATCAACGTAGTTTGGTCCCATAGGATTACAAACGTTTGAACATTTTTCTTGTGTAAGATTTTGGTTATGTGTATGTAGAAGAGCTGAACACTTTGTCGTCACGTAAAACGATGGCTGTTAGCTTCTTGGAAAGTCATTAGTAGCTATGGAGATGCCTTTCTAAAAACAGCGTCGTAACTCTTCACAAACTAAACAAACAAAAACTACCGTCGTCAACTAATAGTGAAACCAATACTGTAAAAATGTAACTTACGTTCTTTTTTATTGAAACCATCATTTTTATCAACCTTTTATAAAATCCGGAAAATTACGGATAAACCAAAATATGCGCATTTTTCGTAAAAAATTACCATTAGATATTAAAACTGTGTAACGAAAAAAAAAAAAAAAGATAAAAAACGTTCACAGCAGAATTCGACCATCGACCCTATGATTGAAATGCTAGAACGCTACCGCCCGAACTACGCCGACCAACGCCGTAACTCTTTAATTATTAATACTTAGGTGACTTGGAAAACTTCACAGTCGATTTTCTCGAGAATTTTTGTGAGTTGGGTAGAATGGCTTTGGCTGATTGTTATTTGTGTCCTGAACTTCACGTACCATAAAAATAAAAAAATTCTAAAATCCGATACTCATGTGGTCTCCTTGTCAGACATCGAATTATGTATAAAACAGCAGAATTTGCAAGGAATTATATGTCAGTACAAACTTTTGGACAATTAGTCAATTTTAAACCGAAAAACCCATTTTGTGGATTATCAATTACTGAAATGTAATTACAAACGATTTCTGTAAGCGTTTTAGACATATTGATTTTAAATTCTTACATAAAAATTGTTATATTTTCATAAAAAACTGTTTATGTTTAAATTTACCAATAGGTTTTTTTAAACTGTAAAATGAACATACAGGGTTGTACGAAAGAAAGTGTTATATGAAAATAATGATTTTACATTATTAATTTCCTCTCCTAAAAAATGCTAGCAAATTCCTGAAATCGCAGTTGCTATATATATTGAGAAGTATTGCAATACCTTTACCACATGCTTGTCTGAGTTTTAGTTTTGTAGCAGTTGCATGTAAGAGTGATGGTGAGTGTACTCTGGAGTATGTAGTAAGCATAAAGTGTCGTTTTACTTATTTTAATTATTCAGAAACTAGTTGAAACTAATCAACTCCTAAACAAGCGAAACCTAAAGAGAATATTATTTTGTGTTATTATTATTTTCTTGAATTGTTAGCATGGAATACAACAATGACCACTCGGAAACATAAGTATCAATATTTCATGCATTGATAAAGACTTCCTTTGATCACCAGCAGTTAATTCAGTGACGACTTCATGTATATGTGGAGTATCGTGATAGCGTACAGTTAGTCGGCACAGTACTTGTCTGGTGTAGTAATGACATCTATGAGAATCCGCCATATTGGATAGTTAAAAATAACAACTGAATAGAATGATGTGCAATATTTATTACTTTTAAATTTGAAGCGTTTACATATTTGCTCAAACATTACAAAAGCATTGAAAAGAAGCGAGTCTTGGAGGCACCATTGGTTTTTCGTGAGACATCAGCAATCCCATTAGTTGGAACACCCAGACATCTTCCTGGCTTCAGCCTGCAACAAAAAATGCGAAGTATTAGTACCAGCACTATAAAATGGGAGCTGTTTCCAGTCTTCCTACACTCTACACTAGGGGTGAGCAAATGCGCCAATGCGGGTGCGGTGTCCTGCCACGTCTCTGCTAGCATTGCCAGGAATTCGTACACCAAAACGAGCCTTTCTAGCTCGTACACTTCATTTAAAATTTCTGGCCTGAAAGTCTATTGTACGATATAACCTCTGAGAACAAACTTTGATGAATAGCCTGTAATATAACGCCGATGAACTACACATTACAGTTACCTTAGTGTCCTTCGAATTAGTGACCCCAATAACTACGCATCTCTGAGCTCTGGAAACTTTTCACGAAGTCTTCCTTTGCAGCAGTGTTCAAAAGCCTCGTCGCGTTTCGTTGGCTGTCAGGAATATCGTCAAATCACTTTATTCTCAAAGCGAGTTTGAGTCGAGGGAATAGAAAGGTCGGGAGGATTGAGGTCCGGCTAGTATGGTGAATGTTCAAGTTGCGTGACAACGCTCGCCCACACACAACCAATCGTCTAGTAGCAATTCCGGAAAAAAAAAAAAAAAAAAAAAAAAAAAAAAAAAAAAAAAAAAGATCGTGAAGTGAAACTTGAACATCGACCATACTCACCGGATCTCAAGGATCCGGTTGTCTTCCTATTCCCGCGACTCAAATTCGTTTTGAAAAGAAAGAGGTTTGACGATATTACTGACATGCAAAGAAACGTGACGAGCCTTTAGAACACCATCCCAAAGGAGGAGGAAAGTTTCCAAAACATGTATCGCATAGTTATGGGAAGTGGCTGTTTTGAAGGAAAGTAACATAATTGTAGTTCATAGTTAGTCTACGTTAATATTACAGGACTATTAATATAACTTTTTCAGAGGTTGTATATTGGCCGTCTGTTCATTCCCGCCACGGCAGTATAGCCGTGCGCACTAAGGCACCTCGCTGCGGTGCGCGTGGCCGTTCGCCGTCGGGGGTACAAAGAAATGTTCAAATGTTATGGACTTAACTGCGGGGTCATCAGTGCGTAATCTTACAAACTACTTATAAACTAACTTATACTAAAGACAGCACAAACATTCATGCCCTAGGGGGGATTCAAACCCCCGACGGGGAACAGCCTCGCGCATCGGAGCATAGCGCCTCAATGCGCTCGGCCACTCAGCCGCGGCGTCGGGGCTTCGAGTCCTCACTCGGGCAAGGGTGTTTGTGTTGTTCTTAGCATAAGTTACTTTAAGTTAAAGTAGTTTGTAAGCCTAGGTAGTAATAACCAACGTAGTTATGTCCCTTAGATTTACAATTTTTTTTTGTCCATTTCCTGGTGAGGATAATCGCAAGCATCTTCGTATGGTCGAGTTGCAACTGAAACATAAAGTGAATTCTAAAGTGGTAACAGTTTGATATGAGGATGCTGCTCACAAAACTTTGACGCCCTCTCTGGATGAGATGAAATAAATGGAGCATCAGTCTTCAATACATGACAGAATATTCTAAGACGTGTGTGATGGCACTTCAGCTGTGTGTTGGACATGGGTATACTAGCACTGGTGCACGTTTGTATCTCCAGAAGCAGACAGATAGAGAGAGCCGCTCACCTGTATGAGTCTGTAGAGGAAGCTGTAGGGGTCTGCGAAGTCGGCGGCGTCTCGCTTGCCAGTCCCCCAGTTGGGGGTGAAGTTGAGCTGCGCGGAGCACAGCGCCGCCGCCACCACCACCACCAGGAGGACCACCAGGGCGCAACGCTGCACCATCCTGGCCCACAAGCAAGACAACACACTCTTCAACTAGTCACACTGGCATTTAGTATAACTAATTAAAATTAACGAATTAGACTTGGCCGGGATTCGAACCAGAGGCCTCCTGCTTATGAGGCAGACAGTTTAGACTACTCAGCTATCACAGCGTTACGGCAAAGCGACTATCGGACTGTCTTCAAGCACGTCTCCATCCTCACCACATACTTCAATTCAGCCTCAATGTTCCCTATGAAAGACGTATCAAATTGCCAAGGCTCTGCTACATTGGAATTGCATTCCAGCAAAGAACGTGAATGGGAACAATCCCACCTTGTTCCTCAGGCAGACGAGATACAAATATCAACAATAATTAAAGTCCTTGAAACAAACATTTTTATAAAAATGGTCAAATGTTTGTATAGCTTAAGGGACTTAACTATGGGGTCATCAGTCCCTAAACTTACAAACTACTTATCAACTAGCTACTACTAAGGACGGCACAAATATCCATGCCTGAGGGGGGATTCGAACCCCCGACCGTATTGGCCGTGCCGACCGTGACTGGCGCGCCTCAGTCTCCTAGGCCACCACATTTTTATAAGTTATATATATATATATATATATATATATATATATATATATATATATATATATATATATATATATGTGGAGTCTGTTTTTTCTTTCGGACAAGTCCGAAAGAACAGACACCACATATATAATAAATGATATGCCGATGACGGGCAATGAACTTTTCTTCAGTGCAGAAGCACTCCTAGGCCCGTACCCTTAAGGGGATCAGTTTATAGAACTACGAACTTGAGTTCTGTTGGGCAGGGTAAAGTTGAGAATATGTATCTGACAGGAGGCGTACTTGAGTAATTCCGTGCAGGTGTGGTAATCGTTGTGTCCCCAGCGGTATAAGGGTCAGCGGAACTGCGTAGAAGGATACCCGAGTTCGAAACCCGGCTGGGTACACATTTGCAACTTAACCAATTCTCAGTTGTTTGATGGTTAACTTCAAGAAATTTGAACTTACTCACCCGGTCTCGATTTATTATACATATGTAAGTCAGAATTTAGACATTTTAACAGAAAGATCACCAGGAATTGATAAACACGCCAAGAATTGTGTGAATTTAGTCAGATTTGCATTCCTAGCTTTATACCTTAAATGCAGATATGTCAAGTGTCTATGTTAGTAATGATGAATGTTCACAAATGAGGAGAATAACGAACTAGTGTAACTGAAAGCGCAGAGGTTTTTATTAAACATTCTTTACACAAGTCATAACAGTTTTATTTATGAATGTAAGGGCAGATTTGGTCACATGAAATTTTTATTTAACTACTGAATACCGATTTTGCTCACTGAAAGGCCATCTTCAGTGCTAGAAACAAAGCCCTGTGCGTCCACATAGACTAACATCTTGCATTTTAATATGGGAGTATAACTGTGTACAGTCATATGTTAACATGCAAATTGTGGGCCCACACGAATTCGTTTCTAGCACTGAAGATGGAAATTCAGTGAGCATAATCGATATGCAATAATCAAATAAAAATTTCATGTGAACAAAGCTGTTACTTGCATTATTAATGTTGTTAATGTGGTCGATCTTCATATGGCTCCATATGGAGTCGTCTGTAAATTTTACTTATGATGAAATTTTTGTTCATTCTAACTATTTGAAGGAGATTACTGCTACTTACAAGCAACAAGACTACAGTGGCACATTTAATCCTAAATTAGGGACTAAGAATACCATTGAAACAGAATTAAAAGTCAGAATCTCATATACATTGCGTATCATGCTTATTGCAGTAAACGCCTGCAGTTGGAAGTACACGGTGCTAGACTCAGTTCACGTGGGCTCTAAAATGCGTGCCTCGAACACTACGAGCAACTCATCATGTTTGATGCTGTTTTGCTAACCCCTTCTACTGCAAGCTTTTTCCTTTCCATACGCTGAGAGGAGGTAGTATGGAGAAAAACGAGGGGCAAAAAAAAAAAAAAAAAAAATAAACGAGTAAACCTGGGCTCTGAAGTGAGTTCTTGAAAGGCTACGAGCTCTTCTACTGAGCAAGTGCCCCTAGCTCTTAATGTTAATGTTTACTGGCCTTATTTTTCATTTTTGGTCCATAATGCCGAGTCTAAAAACATGGAAAGCAGAGTGCTTCCAGTAAGAGAAATTTGTTTCACAGTACGGAGAAGGTGCTCATAGCTCTTAAGGTATACATTTAATAGCTCGCGTTTAATGAGATTTCTTTGCATGTAGTATCGCGGACTTTCAGCTGTATGAGTTTGCTGCATTAATTACTGTGTGTTCTAAGGTCTCAAGCATTATTTCGTATACGGTATTTTTGTAATTACGCTGTAAATGAGGAAATGGAAACACTAGAGCTCAAAAGATCTCCGACAATTTGTTGAGTTTCGTCCCGACCAAAAGGGACGGAGTCGACTGCGGCGGTGGCGGCTGAGCTGCCTTACCTGTTCTCTGGGCTGCACGAGCTGAGGACACACTAGAAGCTGGGTCGGAAGCGACTCTCGAAACGGCGAGCTCCGCGCTGCCCTTTTATAGCCCTCCGGCCTCCGAAGGGCCGTTCTCCTCCTCTTAATTGGAAAAGCCCCTCTCGTGAGCTTCATTAGGTCTCCAGTCTTGGCGGGGCTTCTGCAATTAGAGGGGAAGACAAGTGCGCACCAAAACACCAGGAGCGGGCCTCCTCGAGTCAAGTGCGCCACTGTTAGCAGCCGAAAACGCGCCGACTGCTACACAACAATTCACCTCAACTTGCTTACTGAGGCTTTCTTTCACGTTTCTGCCCTACTATTTTGGTTGCAGCATCAACAAAATTAGGAATAGTGAAACATATAGACCAGAGGTCGCCAAGTAATCTTAGATGGGTCCGGATACTTTTGAAAATTTTTATCGAGGTCCAGATGTAAAACCACATGTTCCTAATTAATTTTTGAGTTTAATTTTCCACTCACAAAATAATATGAAATACAATAGATGTAAAATAATACTGTATAAACAATCCAGAAACATATAATTTTCTATTTTATTTTCACTCACAAAAAGTTTGAAATAAAATGGATAGTGAAACTTTTCATTAAAAGTCCAGAAATAGGTCATGCATTATTATCTCTATATATAAAAGGAAGTGTCCCGATTGACTGACTGACTGATTGACTGACTGACTGATTGACTGACTGACTCATCATCGCCCAGCCCAAACCACTGAAGATAGAAACTTGAAATTTGTGGAGGGTGTTGATCTTACTCTGTAGGTGTCATTTAAGAAGCAATTTTTCGATATTCCGTCCGTAAGAGGGTGAAATAGGGGATTAAAAGTTTTATGAAAATACGTAGCTATTTAGGCAATTTTGAAGTTAGAACTACAAAATTTCGGATTTTAATTCAGGGTTCGGATTTAAAAGACACGTGTTTCGGCATTTTTTGAAATTCGATAAATAAGGGGGTAAAAAAGGTGACGCAAGAAATTGATTTTCAAAAATATGTTGCTGTTAACTCAAATTTTAAGCTACAACTACGAAACTTCGGACATGGAATCTTGGTCAGGATTAAAAATCCATGATTTTTAGTATTTTTTGAAATTCAACAAGTAAGAGGATTAAATAGAAGATCAAACATTCTTTTTGAAAACACGTTGCTATTGATACAATTTTGAAGCTAGAGTTGCAAAAATTGACATTTGTATAGTTGGTTAGCCGTTAAAAAATACGTGTTTCGGTATTTTTGGAAATTCAACCATCAAGGATGTTAAATTGGAAAGGGGGTGTTTTTCGGAAATATGTTGCTATTTAGGCAATTTTGAAGTTACAACTACAGATTGTCGGATTTGGATTCGGGGTTCGATTTTAAAAGACACGTGCTTCGGCATTTTTTGAAATTCGACCAATAAGGGGGTAAAATGGAGGACGCAAAAAGTTGATTTTCAAAAATATGTTGCTGTTAACTTAAATTTCTAGTTATAACTACGAAACTTAGGATATGGACTCTTGATCAGGATTAAAAGACACGAGTTTCGGTATTTTTGAAAATTGAGAAAAACTAAGGGGGTAAAAGAGGAGATCAAAAATTCTTTTCGAAAACACTTTGTTGTCAAGACAATTTTGAAGCTATAGCTGCAAAAATTGATATTTGAATTGTTCGTTAGGATTTACAAAATACGTGTTTCGGAATTTTTGGAAATTCAACCATCAAGGGGGTTAAATTGGATAGGGGACGTTTTTCGAAAACTGTTGCTATTTAGGCAACTTTGAAGTTAGAACTACAAATTTTCGGATTTGGATTCGGGGTTCAAATTTAAAAGACACGTGTTTCGATATTTTTGGAAATTCGACCAATACGAGATGCAAAAATTGATTTTTAAAAATATGGTACTGTTAACTCAAATTTCAAGCTATAACTACGAAACTTAAGATATGGATTCTTTATCAGGATTAAAAAGAAACAAGTGGTGCAGACCAACCAGCCTACGCATGCGAAGCAGCGGGGGTTCAACTAGTACATACTATTTTTTTATTCTAATTTTCACTAAGAAAGTATGAAATCATTATATAAATACGCTAACAGGAAAATGTGGTACAGATTACCAATTTATTCGTACAAGAAGGCCAATGAAAGTTACATAATTCGAAAGATTGTTTGTCGTAGATTTCACGAATATAAATATTATGCGTGCATTTAGCCATTAAAAGTGGTAAAAGGAAGTAAAAATTTTCCTATCTACAGTTTGGATCAAGTTCTACATTCTCCAACAATCAGCTCACTGACTGGCTAGTTGCCAAGACCAAAGACGCTGTAATGCAGCGCATCTGCAGTATTAAAATAACGTATTAAAATAAGTGAATATCGAAACATGGAGTGCTCCCAACTCACTTTCTTGTGCCATTGAAATGCTTCATTTTCGCAGTGATTAAGAGTGTTGAAAGGAAATAGATGTTTTCATATGAATGCCGATATAAAGGGCACCGGGAGAGGCATCTAGAGGTCGTCGGGTGGAACTACGAAGTCGAGAATGTCGATATAAATGATGATGCGCCGGGAGAGGCATGTAGCGGTGCACGAGGGGAACTACGAAGTCGACATGTTGTCAGCTCTGGAATTCTGAATATCGCAGTATTGAATAACATTATTTCTTGGCGTTGTATAAATATACCAACACCGAAATTGTAGTTCCATTTCAAATATTAGGCTAATGAAAGTTATATAATTCGAAAATGGCACGAGAAGTATATACTTCCATTTTTATTTGTTGTTATTGCGTCAGTCATTTTCCTTAACACGTAAAAGATACCGTTTCATACCTCCCAATGCCGGTTAAATTTTACCAAATAGCCCACCGGCCTCCTATGTTGACAACAGATGCTGAATAGTGAGAATCCTGTGAGTCTTCATTTTAGCTAATCGCTTGACAACGCTGTCGTTTTCTCATGGAATCTTCGCTTTACAAGGGCAATTACTTTTTACTGGCGGAGGAGGGTACATACAAGAACCTGTGAACCATCAAGCAGGAACAGCATTATTTGTTTACTTCATGGTCTGTACGATAAACTAATCGAGTCATTGGGTGGTTCGGGCAAATGGGCAAAGATTTTCTATCGTGTTGTTGATGTTGCCAACATAATCACGCGAGACCGCCGACAATATACGTAAAATTTTACCCCCAGTGACCATTGTAAACACAATTGGTCGATTTTCGACCACAGGCAATACTAGTAGACTGAAATGTGCGTATATCTGTTAAAAAATCCACGGCAAAAATAACATTTGCGGTCTTTAGGAGGTTCTTAAAGTTAGGTTCACGTACGGAGCAGTTCATGCGAATAATGTCTTCAAAGTGGGTGGCCGTTAATCTAGAGAGAAAATTATTCTGCAAGAAATTTTTTGATAATAAATTTCATAAATGTATCTGGAGCTAAACATAGCAGCCACACCGATCGCAATTTTTTTTGCAATTTTCATATTTTTTCGGGACATGTTGACTCCTAAATTCTTCAGTGTATACAGTTTCATACGTCTGCAAGGAAATGCCTTCCTCAATTTTTGAGTAAAGCCTTTGAAAGGTGGAACCACTTCGCAGCCTCATCCGTCCATTCTGTTGTAGGAGAAACCTCAAAAGGTGATTCTAAACATCATAAGAACTTGTCTATTTTTGAAAATTCTTTGAATCTTGCAAATTCCTTCTTAAGATCTGACAAGAAATTTTATAATAGGGAAATGTCTATAAAAGTAATAAGACATTGTTGCGAAATAAAGAAATTCTTAAAAGGTCTATTTCAAAGAATCAGCTTGCGACGAAATGATGATACACTTTGAAGCAAATCACACTTTAATTTTCCATTACCTTGTAGCTCAGTGTTGTTATCTACAGAAAAACTGTTGTTTTAATAATTATAGTATGTAACTCTCAAAATACTTTTTGGCCTTCCGGGATCCGGACTTGGACCGCGGTCCGCGAGTTACCGACCGCTGATATAGGATATTACAGGGAAATGAAATTACGAGGGTTGGAATTTAAATAGTGAAAACACTGCTGTGGAGACACTATGCAATGGAATGTACTATTGTCGCTGATAGCACACGTTGTTGACGTACCTATCTTACCTCCGAGCAAATGGACTTCCCCGTCCCCATGTCATCCCCATGTCACTGGCATGCGTACAATCGAGGGAAACACAGTCACTTGTGAGGTAGGGTCTAACGTAACGGTGTCACTATGTTTTAGAAAAAGGAACGACGGACTTGGACCAAGATTGAAGATGTCGTACAGCACGACAATGTCATCTACATCTACATGGGATACACTGCAAATCACAGTTTGATGCCTGGCAGAGGGTTCATCGAACCACCGTTATACTATTTTATCTACCATTCCATTCTCGAATAGCGCGCGGGAAGAAGGAATACCTGAATCTTTCCGTTCGAGCTCTGATTTCTCGTATTTTATTCTGATGATCATTTATACCTATGTAAGTGGTAGTCAATTTTTGCTTTCGGAGGAGAATGTTGGCGATTGGAGTTTCGTAAGTATCCCGCGCCGCAGCGATAAGCGCCGTTGTTGTAATGATTCCCATCCCATATCCTGTATCATTTCCGTAACGCTGTCTCCGCTGTATCGTGACAATAAGAAACGAGCTGCCCTTCTTTGGACTCTTGCGATGTCCCCCTTCAAATCCACCTGATAAGGATCCCACACTGGTCAGCAATACTCCAAAAAAAGGACGGACAAGCGTAGTGTATGCCATTTCTTTAGTAGTTCTGCTGCGTCTTTTAAGGGTTCTGCCAATAAAACGCAGTCTCTGTTTCTCCTTTCCCACAACATTATCTACGTGTTCTTTCCAATTTAAGTCTGAAGTAATAGTAATTCCTAGATATTTTGTGGAGTTTACGGCCTTCACTTTTGATTTATTTATCTTGTAAACAAAGTTTAACGGATTTCTTTTCGTACTCATGTGGACGACTTCACACTTCTCATTATTTAGAGTCAATTGTCAATTTTTACAAATGTTCAAATGTTTGTAAATCGATCGGACCAAACTACGTGGTCATCAGTCCGTAGCTTACAAACTACTTAAACCTAGGTAAACTAACCTAAGGACAAACACATACACCCATGCCCCAGGGAGGACTCGAATCTGCACGGCGAGCAACCGCGCGCTCCGCAGCGAGACGCTTTAGACCGCTCGGCTACTCCACCGCGGCCAATTTTTACACCATCGTGCTATCTTATTCAGATCGTTCAGCATTTGGTTTGGACCTACAGATGATTATAGTAGACGGTAAATGACAGCGTCAACTGAAAACAACCTAAAAGAACTACTTAGATTTTCCCCTAAATCGTAAGGGTTTCAAGGAGTGTGCGGGGAATCGGCATTGCCGTACGGAACAGTTGCACGTTAGCTAAAAGCATTCAACGAAGGACAGCAAATTATGGCAGACATGCATCGGGCAGGTCGTCCTAGCGTCTCTGAAGAAGTAGAATTGCGTACGCTTGCCGCGTTAGTGGGCTATGATCGACGCCAGACGATTCGTGAACTAGCCCACGAAACCGGGTTAGCGCATACGACTGTGCTTCGCATCCTGAAAGAACGCGAGGGCATGCAAAAATTGCATCACGATGAATTCCGCATGAATCGACGGAGATGCAGAAATGGATGCGTTACGACGCTGCTCAAACGCATCTGGAGCGCTATGAGCCGCATCGTAACACTGGGCAAGTCATGGGCCACAGCGTACGAGCCAAAACTGAAACCCAAAACCAAAAAATGGCTTCATTATGGGTCACCGCGAAACTCGAAAGTGCGTCAGGACCCCAGTATGGTGAAAATTATGTTGATTCTCGTGTACCTCTGAGAAGGTGTTACCGTAACGCATTACGTTCCTCCACGGCAGACCTTCAATGCACGGTATTACTGTTCGTTTTTGGAACTTCACCTGTGACTACCTTTGCGAAAGAAGCGGCAACACTTTCTGCGCAACCCACCCAACATTTTTCACGACAATGCGCGGGCGAATATAGCGCTAGCTGTGGCTGCTATGTTCGGTCGATGGCACTAGGAGTTAGTGTACCATTCACCATACTCCCCAGATTTGATTTGATTTGATTTTCTCAGGGAAGCCAAAACTATTGGTCCAACCCCCCACTGCCCGCACCGAAACTAAGTTTATTGTGCGGTATCGCTTCCTGTATATTTAGTAAAGGCAACCAATGCCCTTGAACAGTGCAAGGAGTCCCTTTACCAGTTCTTTATTAGACACAATTTCTTCGGGTCTGGTTGTCCCAAATGTTCTGTGCCTTTTACTCTCCAATGCAATGCATTCGAAGATTAGATGTGATGCAGTTTCATCACCGTCATCACAGATCCTACATTTAGGGTCCTCTTCTGTTATTCCCCAGCCTTTGATTTGGTTCCGAAGATGAAGGAACCACATCGTTGCATTCGCTTCAGAATTATTCCAGTGATTCGACAGGCAGAAGACCGCTCCATTCGCACTATCAACAGAGCAGGCTCTGCTAACGGTGTACTACACCTTCCACATAGCTGAAAACAGGTTCTACACAGCGTTGTTGACTACTTTGAAGGACAGTAACAGGTGCAAACATGTAAGCTTTTGTATCGGTTGTGAATAAATAGTTGCCAGAATGTATGTGCCAACCCTCGTAATTGAATGGAAAAGCTGAAAATTTGTGCCAAGCCAGAATTCGATTCCGGATTTCCCGCCTCTGGACGGCGGTCGCCTGAACCATTGTTTCCTTGGGATTATGGAGGCAGGAACTCAGCAAGCGGAAACGGAGGCAGCCGGCTTCAAGCTGGTGAAGACAAAGTAGGCGCTGGTCGAATCAAAATGTTGTAATGTTTGTGAACCTATTGGACTACTTAAACTAATTTAACACTAAAGACAACGTACACATCCGTGCCCGAGGGAGGACTCGAACCTCCGGCGGGAGCGGCTGCCCAAACCGTAGCATGACGCTTTAGACCACGCGGCCATCCCGCGCGTCGGGAATCGAATCCTGAGGCCTGAGCAAGATTCCTTCACCGCCCCATTACTGAACCGATTGCTCACATGGTTTGGGTTACTTTTTTATTGAGAAAATTCCTCGAAAGATAGAAAATGATCAGCAGCTGTTAAAATGTTTTATTTTAGTATTGTTCACCGTCACAGTTGCACATTTATTTAAATTTGTGACTAGCTTCGGTACATTTCGTTCATTTTCAAACTTTTGGTCTGTGCTTCAACAATAAGGAATTAACCGATTTTAAATTTAATCTTTATGGATTTTTATTGTTGTTGCTCATGCATGTAGCTAGATACTTGCATGTTCAAAATTAAAAAATAATTAAATAAATCATGAACAGAAATTTTAAAATTAGTTACTTTCTTAGGGCTGAGGCACAAACGAAAAGTTTGCAAATGAACGAAATGTACCAAAACTTGCCACAACTTCAAATAATTTTGCAACTGCGACAGTGAACAATATAAAACTATAAAAAACTTTTTATCATAGTTTCTTTCTTTCTATTTATTTATTGTTACCATTTTTGTACTTTTATCTTTTTCGGGCAAAAACAGTAATAGAAAAATTAAATCTTGCAAAAAAAGAACGCATTAGGTAACTCGTCGTTTTGTTGTTACGTAAGTCCACATCGATTGACGCCTTTAATTAAGCAATACCCTGTCTAGTGAATGCTAGTTTCAGTATTTTTGCAAACTGTATCAATAATGTGGCAAATGAAAGGAATCCCAGTAAGCAGTGAGCACGGCTGAAATGTCAGAAAATAATCCGTCCCCCACACCAGCAACAACGAAGTGCACAAAATTAGCAATGAACCACTTCACGAAATTAGTCTTTAATTGAGGAAAGGAGGAGGAATTGGGGCGTAGGAGGATGTCGATGGAACGAGACGCAGTGGGAGTTCCGTTTATTTATTTGTTTTTATTTATTTATTTAATTTTTGTTTTGCAGCCAATGCCAATTCGCCAGATGACCATCGTAAGTCGTTACTTGATTCCGTGAGCTAACACAACGGAAATAAATCATAAAAAATGCCCACGTAATCTAATTTATCTGATCTGATAAATACAATACAAAATAGTGATAAGAATCGGTAGAAAGGGGCAGAATAAATATATTTTAAAGCGTATTAATCGGCAATTTTTTTTGATAAAAGGGGTTTTGGTAGATAACGACATACAAAAATACGAAAGCTGATACCTACTCTATTTAAATGTTGGTTTTATGATGTAACTATGCTGTGGAGACAAGCTGAAAAAGATATTAATATGTCTTAATAACTCGATCTCAACAATACCTGGCCTATGTCATGACCGTGCATTACATAAGTAACAAAATACTTCCGCCGGTAGCTGCATTTGTGTAAAAAATAATAGTAGTAATCGGGAGATAAAAGATATTTGTAGGTTCTAACTATCGCCCCAAATTTATGATTGATAACGTATTGCGGTTATAATGGCAGCATAAGACCCAGGGTGTGAAAATGGCGGCCATTTTACAATTATTAATGAAACGGAATTACCGAAAAATGGGAGTAAAAATTCTATTAAATGATGATTCAAGAAAATAATCTTAAAGGCGGACAGCCGACTTCGGTTTATTGGGAGAATTTTGGGAAGATGTATTTCACCTGTAAAAGGAGACCGCGTATAAAACGCTTGTATGATCACGTATTGAGTATTGCTCAAGTGTTTGGGACCTGCAGCAGATCAGTTTAAAGGAAGACTTAGCAGTTCAGAAGTGAGCAGCGAAGTTTGTTGCTGGTAGGTTCGACCAATGCGCGAGTGTCACGGAAATGCTCCGGGAACTCAATTGGGGATAGCTGGAGGAAAGACGATGTTCATTTCGTGAATTTCTGTTGAGGAAATTTAGAGGGCCGGAATTTGAATCCGAGTGTAGTACGATCTTGCTGCCGCCTACTTATATTTCGCATAGTGATCACAAAGAGAAGATAAGAGAAATTAGGACTCGTACCGAGGCATATATGCATTCTTTTTTCCTCATTCTATTTGGGAGTGGAATAGGAAAGGAAATGCCTAGTAGTGGTACAGTGTACTCTCCGCCACGCACCTTACGGTGGATTGCGGAGTATGTATGTAGATGTAGATCTAAATAAACCATGCCCAACTCACATCATTTTCTGCAGCGAAGAAGAAGAACGACATCAGTACTTGAGATTCTAATGGCGCTTCTTAGAACTCGCCAAAGATATAACGTTCTATTGTTCTCCTCCACCCTGATCAGAGATGAATAAACAGGGGGTGAAATAAATATCTCTTATCAGAGGGGAGCAGCAAAAGGGGAGAATAAAAAGAATCTATATTTGCCTTTTGTTATAGCATGTCCAAGAAACCATATCGACTATAGATTGCTAAGGTTAATCCTTAGAAGGTGCTCATTAGTAGATATTAAATTGTTAATCACTTTGTATCAAGGATGCAATTTCCATAAGGTGAACAAGGAGACTGATTATTGATCCATAAAACTTTCCACAATAATTGAACGGAGTTGGGAGTGTAAGGTCACAGATGGTGACCTTCCATCTGCGGGATGATTACAGAGATAGGTAATCGTATTATACTTCTAAAAGTTTTGTATATTTTTGTGAACTAATATTTTAGGTATTTCTTACTTGTTCATTCCATGTATGTTATCGGTTTAATTTGTAATGCTAACTGAATATTTTGATTGTACATATGTGAACTATGCTGTCAAAGATATTATGTATGAATGTAAGCAGCGCGCTCTACTGCTCCACTATATTGTTAATGCTGAGGCAGTCGGTGAGAGACGGAGTCTGAGTGTGGGTCACGAGGCGTGCGGACGCTGTCCGCGTGTGTACCGCTAAGTTCGGTTCGTCGCGTGCAATCGCCGGTACGAAAACCGTGGAACGTTTATTCATGTTTATTGGAGAAAGAAGTGTTCACAGTGAAAGTTTATTTTGAAAAGTGCGGGAGTGCTATTTATCGAATCAGTGTCTGCAAGTGTCAGACTCGGTCATCGCTTCGCACGTATGCAATCACGTCGTGTGTGTTAAAACGGGACTACGGAAAGTGTCTCCGTCGTGAGACGATTCCTGTATCGCTGAACTGACGTACTCACGTGAATGAACATTTAATGAACTTGTGTGAAAATAAGTTTTGCCTCGCAGCATCATCATTGTCAACTGGACCACTGTATGGATGTATGGGTCATTGCTGATGGATTCTTATGTGAAGAAACGAATGCTACAGATGAATACTATTTTGTAACTTTTATGTTAGAATATAAGAGTGAATTAAAAGTTAACAAAGACTTTTTCTGTTAATACCTAACAGACCTTACAAGAACTAATTTGCAATAATAATTGAAAAGTCATTAGAAAATTTGATAGGAGTGAGAAAGTTTAACTGACGAGGACATATCACCTTCATTAATTCAATAACGATTGAGTTTGAACTGAAAGAAATTATATATTGTGTGCACTATAAATAGATATCAGTGATTATAGTTAGAATTTTGATAAAACAATATTAACAATCAATCAGTTAGCCATATTGACAGTGAAGAGAGAGAAAATTAGGAAAAATATTAACAGACAATTTTTTTTTATAATAGTTAATGTCAATAATTTATCTGAATACATAAATGTACTTATGCACAGCTATTGTTTCAGTATAACAAAACCCAAAGCAAAGATCAAAGAATCAGCCTTTTTTAAAAGAAAAATCATAATTGCATTTTATATTACGACAAAGGAAGAGGTATTTCAGACATTAGCTCCTGTGTGCCCCACCAGACGCACCCGACGTGAAGAATTGCGTCGCCCTGCTATGACTTATGCTGCAGCCGTCAAACGGCAGCCCATGAACCGACCGACGCGGCCACAACCAATTGCCCCGGCAACTATGACGCCCCGCAGAACAGACGTCTGGAGGACAGAAGACAACACACCACTGTGTTTCCACTGTGGACGCCCTGGACACGTCGTACGCTACTGTAGAGAAAGGAGGCGAGTGTTCGACGATTATTTTGCCGCAAGACGTCAGCCATCAGAGCAGTTCTATCCCAGGAAATCACCTGCTGATGAGTTCAGTCGACCTATGGGAAGAAGCCCATCGCCGTATCCTAGACGAGGTCGCTCCTCGACGCGCCGCAGCCGTTCACCGTCGCCGTACAGAGGTACCAGCCGCTCCCCTAGCCGCCGCGCCCAGGAAAACTAAGCGAGGCGACCATCTACGAAGGTGAGGCCGCCTCAGATGAAAATCCTCCATCGCCAAGATGTCGGGAAATCTCATCGACGTCATAATCGACGGCCAACCTGTCCGGGCACTTGTTGATTCAGGAGCGTCTTTTTCTGCATTGTCGGCTAATTACCACCGCACACTAAAGAAGACAATGTTCTCTGATACGGGTGCAACTGTGCTGAAGGTCGCGAACGGCAAGTCCGTCCAGCCAGCAGGAACTTTTGTCGCAAGAATAACCATCAACAACAGGACCCAGCCATTTGAATTTTTCATGTTAACAGAATGTAGTCACAATGTCATCCTCATACGGGACTTCCTTCAGGCATCCCAACCTATCATTGACTGTGGAAGATCTGAGCTGCAAATTGAAGAAGTTGTTCCGACGGATACACGTAATACAGATTTTTCTGGGAAGTTATTTGCCGTTGACAATGTGACGATACCGCCGTTGACAATGAGGAGAGTTGCAGTCACAAACACAGATGACCGGTTAAAGTGTGAAATTCTTGTTGATAGTAAAACGTTTATCAGGCTCACAAAAGAAATTTACATACCAGCGGCTATCATAAGCATTACTGGCGGTCAAGGAGAGATTTGGATCACAAATTGTCACGAGCAGTCACAAATTATCCCCAAGGGAATGTGTATCAGGACAGCTGAACCAATCCAAGACGGTGAGCTCAACGTCATCAATGAAGACCCATGCCCTGCTGTTAGTACAGACAACACACTGGAGGAAACAAACGTGGAACTGCCAATAGGGCCTGGACTGACCAAGGAACAACGCCAACGGGTGTTAGGTATACTACGCCAATTTTCGGGTGGATTCATACCTCAGCAGGGGAAAAGTCAGACGAAACGGCCCACGATAAAGCACCGTATCAATACTGGGGATCATCCGCCAATTAGCCAGCGTTCGTATAGAGTGTCGCCAGCTGAAAGACGGATAATTCGGGAGGAAGTGGAGAAGATATTGCGAGATGGCATTATCCAACCTTCGGAGAGTCCTTGGTCGTCTCCGGTGGTCCTCGTTAAGAAGAAGGATGGCACGTGGCGACTTTGTGTCGACTATCGGCGGCTGAACAGAATCACAACGAAAGATGTCTACCCATTGCCGCGCATTGACGACACCTTAGACTGCTTGAAAGGAGCTACATACTTCTCAACTATGGACATGCAGACAGGTTACTGGAAAATCAAGGTAGATGAAGCTGATAGGGAGAAGATGGCTTTTATTACACCTGACGGCCTCAATGAATTTAAAGTAACGCAATTTGGATTATGTAATGCTCCAGCCACGTTCGAACGCATGATGGACAACTTGCTTCGACACCTTAAGAGGACGACGTGTCTCTGCTATTTAGATGACAATGTCGTTTTATCGAAAACATTTGAAGAACATCTGAGTCGCCTGTCAACTGTGTTGAAGTGTGTTCAGGCTGCAGGTCTCCGCCTCAATCCAAAGAAGTGCCTCTTCGTCGCTAAAGAGATAAAAATCCTGGGGCACCTAGTCAACGGAGATGGTGTCCGTCCTGATCCAGATAAAGTAAGGGCAGTCACAGAATTTTCAACTCCTCAGCACAGTCGTGATGTGAGAAGTTTTCTCGGGTTGTGCTCATACTATCGACGTTTCATAAAAGGATTTTGTAACAAGGCACGTCCATTACAAGAATTTCTGTAGGGAGACGCTAAGTTTTACTGGGATGAGACAAAAGAAAGAGCTTTCCGGGCGCTTAAGGAGGCTCTAACTTCCGCACCACTGCTAGCCTTGTACGACGAGAATGCAGAAATGGAACTTCACACAGACGCCAGTGGTTATGGGATTGGTGCAGTGCTTGTACAAGTTCAGGAAGGTGCTGAAAAAGTGATAGCCTATGCGTCAAGAGTACTCTCAAAATCAGAGATAAACTACTCTACAACTGAAAAAGAATGTCTCGCAGTTATCTGGGCTATCAACAAGTTCCGGCCGTATTCATTCGGCAAACCATTCACTGTCGTGACAGACCACCATTATTTGTGTTGGCTGACTAGCTTGAAGGATCCATCAGGTCGACTAGCAAGATGGGCACTAAGACTCCAAGAGTACGATGTCACAGTGGTATTCAAGAACTGGCGCAAACACAAAGATGCCGACTGTCTTTCGAGGAATCCATTAGTGCAACCCAGTAGTATTAATGAAATGTCAGCCCTCACTGAATTAGATGACGTTACACCTGAACAGAGGGAAGATCCAGCACTATTAAAAACGATAGAGGCCTTGGAGAAAGGAGAACCGACCAATGAAGAGTTCCAACTTATAAACGGAACATTGTATAAGAGCAACTACGATCCACTGGGCCCCAAATGGCTGCTGGTCGTTCCAGCTCATCTCCAGCCAGCTATTCTCAAATATTTCCACGATGCTCCAATATCCGGTCATACGTGAAGACCCTAGACAGAATCAGACGCAGGTATTACTGGAAAGGTCTCTACCGATTTGTCAAGCACTATGTGAGTCACTGTAAAGAGTGCCAGTGACGGAAGCATGTGCCGCAATTACCTCCAGGGCATCTCGTACCGATTCCGCCGGCAGCAGCTCCATTCCACCGAGTTGGGATCGATCTTTTAGGGAGGTTTCTGAGTCGACAACCGGCAACCGATGGATAATAGTCTGCACTAACTATCTCACACGCTACGCTGTCACCAAACCTGTGCCGACTGCAGAAGCTCCAGAGATCGCAAAATTCTTTGTAGAAGACATTATTTTGAGGCCTGGTGCACCACGTGTCATGATATCTGACCGTGGAAAAGGATTCCAGTCAAAATTAGTATCAGAGGTAATGTCAAGGTGCGACATTGTCCACAGAATGACAACTGCATACCATCCTCAGACAAATGGTCTTACTTTTATTTTTTTTTATTTATTGTTTTTTCTTTTCCATAGGACCAATTGAGGAGTGAGACTCCATGGTCATGGAACAAGTCAATACATTAATTGTTACACAAGAATGGTAATAGAAAATTTTTAAGAAGTCCTTTGCACACAACAATCTTAAGACAAAGTGAAAAGAATCAATAAAGAAAAAAATGAATTAGCTTAATTGTTTAATTTTTATAGGAGTTCCTCGACAGAATAAAAGGAGTGAGCCATGAGGTAACTCTTCAATTTAGATTTGAATGCGTGTGGATTAGTGCTAAGATTCTTTAGTTCTTGTGGCAGCTTATTGAAAATGGATGCCGCAGAATATTGTACCCCATTCTGCACAAGTGTTAAGGTGGTGTGATGCAAATGCAGATTCGACTTCTGTCTAGTATTCACCGAGTGAAAGCCACTAACTCGTGGGAATAAGTTGATATTATTAACAACAAACGACATTAAAGAAAAAACGTATTGTGACGCCAGAGTCAAAATTCCCAGACTACTGAAAAGGGGTCGACATGACGTTCGCGAACTTACACCACATATTGCTCGAACCGCTCGTTTTTGAGCCAGAAATATCCTTTTTGCATCAGGCGAGTTACCCCCAAAAAAATGCCGTACGTCATAAGTGAGGAAAGTAAGCGTAATAGACTACTTTTCGTGTTGAAAAATCACTTATCTCAGATATTGTTCTAATGGTAAATATAGCAGAATTTAGTTTTGGAACAAGATTCTGAACATGGGCTTTCCATGACAGCTTACAGTCTATATGAACACCTAGAAATTTGAACTGTTCAGTCTCACTTATCACATGCCCATTGTGTGTAATATGAATGTCAGCTTTTGTCAAATTATGTGTTAGAAATTGTAAAAACTGAGTTTTACTGTGATTTAACATCAACTTGTTTTCTACAAGCCATGAACTTATCTCTTGAACTGCATTATTTGTTATTGTGTCAATATTACGAGCAACATCCTTCACTACCAAGCTGGTATCATCAGCAAACAAAAATATTTTACAGTCACCTGTTATACTCGAAGGCATATCATTTATATAAATAAGAAACAACAATGGTCCCAAAACAGACCCCTGGGGCACCCCATACTTAATTGTGCCCCATTGGGATTGCACGTCATAGCTATTTTCTACACTGCGGAGAATTACCTTCTGTTGTCTGTTATTAAAGTAAGAGGTGAACCAGTTGTGGGCTACTCCCCGTATTCCATAATGTTCCAACTTCTGCAACAATATTTTGTGATCAACACAATCAAACGCTTTTGTTAAATCAAAGAAGACGCCTAATGTCCGTAGCCTCTTATTTAACCCATCAAGTGCCTCACAGAGAAACGAAAATATAGCATTTTCAGTCGTTAAACCACTTCTAAATCCAAACTGCACGTTTGACAATAAATTATGTGAACTGAAATAAACAATTAATCTTGAAAATATAGCCTTTTCAATAACTTTAGAAAAAACCGATGGCATAGAAATAGGTCTATAGTTGTCTACATTATCCCTTTCTCCTTTTTTATAAAGTGGTTTCACTACTGAGTACTTTAATCTGCTAGGAAACTGACCATTCTGAAAGGAAAAATTACAAATATGGCTTAGTACTGGGCTAACATATGGAGAACAGTACTTTAGAATTCTGCTAGATACCCCATCATATCCACAAGAGTCCTTAGTCTTTAGTGATTTAATTATTGACTCAATTTCACCTATGGAAGTATCATGAAGGACCATTTCAGGTAACAGCCTCGGAAAGGCATTTTCTAAAAACGTTATATGATTACCTGTAGAAACTAGAGTTTTGTTTAGTTCCCCTACTATGTTCAGAAAGTGATTATTGAATATTGCACATATATCTAACTTGTCAGTAACAGAAACATTCCTACTACGCACTGACGTTATATCTTCTACCTGCTGCTGCTGACCTGACACTTCCTTCACGATTGACCAGATAGTTTTAATTTTATCCCAAGAGTTTGCTATTCTTTTTGCATACCACATACTTTTTGCATTCTTAATGACATTTTTCAGAACCTTACAGTACTGTTTGTAATGAGCTACTGCATCTTCATTCTGACTGCTTCTAACATTTTGATACAACTCCCGCTTAGTTCTACATGATACTCTTATCCCCTTTGTCAGCCACCTTGGCTGTCTGTTATTGGTAGTACCCTGTTTTGATTGTTCCAGCGGAAAGCAACTTTCAAACAGCATAAGAAATGTGTTCAGAAAAGCATTATATTTATCATCTGCATTATCGGCACTATAAACATCCTGCCATTCTTGTTCCTTAATTAAGCTTAAAAAGGTCTCAACTGCAACTGGATTAACTTTTCTGAGTAGTTGATATTTATGTTTAACATTTGTTTGAGAACAAATACTTTTTAGAATTAAAAGTTGGGCATCGTGGTCTGATAGGCCATTTACTATTCTGCTGACAGAGTGCCCCTCTAATAATGAAGAATGAACAAAAATATTGTCAATGGTAGAACTGCTATTTCCTTGCACTCTCGTTGGAAAAAATAATGTTTGCATCATGTTATAGGAATTAAATAGATCTAACAGCTGACTTTTCCTTGAGCTATCACCTACACAATTAATGTTGAAATCTCCACACACAATTAAATTTATATACTTCCTATACAGTGAACCCAGAACCAATTCCAGCTTGGGCAGAAACATTTTAAAATCTGAGTCAGGGGATCTATAAATAACAACTATTACTAGTTTAGTTCCATTAACATTAACAACTCATGCACAACATTCAAATGTCTGTTCTGTGCAGTGTTTAGAAAAATCGATTGACTCCGATGAAAAATCGTTTTTTACATACATGGCCACTCCCCCACACTGCAAGGAACTCCTAGAGTAGAAGGCAGCTAACCTGTATCCTGGCAAAGGAAGTCTCTTAATTGTCACACCACTTAAAAAGTGCTCTGAAATACCAATAATGTTAGAATCAGTATCAATAAGCAGTTCATTAACTTTATCTCTGATACCCTGTATATTTTGATGAAAAACAGTAATTCCCTTATTAATTATATTCTTAGACTTTGTCAAAGGTGGTTCCTTTCTTAGAGGGACTTCATTTAAGCAGGAATACCTATCAGCTGTCTTCAGTCTAAAAAAGGTGCAGCCCTAACACCAACTACTACAGGAATTTTTCCATGAGTGACACCCCCACCCCTTACTACACTGTCACCTATGAGCTTTGCCAACCTCCCCTTCCCATGCCTATTGAGGTGCAGGCCGTGCCTAGTAAAATCCGACCTTTGGATAGTCTCAACTGGCACCACTGCAATGTGATCCATGCCCTCCGTCATCAGCGCCTTCCCAAGCCCCATGTTAACACGGCTGACAGCCGTATTAAGACAAGGCCTATCATGACGCTGAAACAGCTGCACGAAATGCACATTCGTGCCACCAGTTTGAGTTGCTATCCTTTCCAGATCAGCACCTATATCATATTCCCCGTCCCTATCAAGACTATTCCCGGCCCCGCCCACTATAACTACCTGATCCTCTTTTGAAAAATTCCTACATAAGTCCCCTAAGTTACAAGTGACCTGAGCTAACCCTGCACTAGGCTTCACTATGCTGGTGACCTGGTACTCACTCCCAAGTACTTCCTGCAACTGTTGGCCCACACCTCTGCCATGAGAACTGCCTAGCAGCAGAACCTTCTTCTTCCTAAGAGACCTCTCTACAGATTTCGGCTTCCTAACAGCTGAGGTCTGCTGCGTACTTCCTACACCTACAGCTACAGGGGATTCATCTCCACTCAACTCTGACAGTTGGTCAAACCTATTTGCAACTTGCAATGTAAAGCTATCTGAATACCTTCTCCTAGCTACCTTCTTGCCAACTGCCAGTTCCCATTCCCCAGCCCCCCTTCCCCTCCTCAGTCTACCTAGTTCCTCTTCAGCGTTTTTCAGCTGCACCTGAAGGGCGCAGATCAAACGCTCCTGCTCCTCTATCCTCTTATTCCTGCTGCAAATTCTACAGTTCCAGGAGAGAACCTCACCACAATGCCCACTGGCTTCCCCACTTCACTCCCCCCATGAAAATACTTACTGCAAATCCCACACTGCAGCCCACTACGCACGACCCTACGACAGAGCCCACATTTTTCACTCATGGTAAAATTTACAATTAAGTTACGTTTCTACAAAAGAACTAGGAAGTACCTCTTAACTACAGCAATCAACAAACCTCAGTCTCTACAAAATCAAGTAACAACAACAACTAATAGTATCAGAAAAGAACAAATAACACTACCACTGAAACTTTACACTATTGCTTGTATAAACAAGTTCAAATTCAAGCGTCACTAATAAACTAACTAAACACAGTGAGAGTACAAGAGTTATAAAATACCGTAACTTAAAGTTTCCCAACCTCAACTACGTTAAAAACAGCAAGCCACCTGTTGAAAAGTACTAAATTTAATAAATAACTAGCGTGATAACAACTTCTGAATCTACTCACTTTAATAATTTAACTACAATAACACAAACACTTATTGGAACTTAGCTTTCGGAGACCGCTACGGCTGGAACCACTCGCCACCAGATGTAAACAAAGCAGTAAGACGTGGATGCCGGCGCACACGCGAACAAAAATACCACCACTTAAAGCAAATACGGCACTACAAACGCTAAAATAACTGACGATCCTTTTTTAGAACACCTTTATATTGAATATTATCACGAAATAACAATTACAATAATTATATTAATCCTAAAATTACATAAAAAATCGAGAACGATGTGCACAGCAGTCCAGCACTCATGACGTCACTTCGTTTTAACGTTAGCCGACATGCTGTCGATGTACGTCGATGTTGAGCAGAAGGATTGGGATAAAATTCTGCCAGTCGTGACTTTTGCTTACAATACCGCAAGACAAGACACCACAGGCTTCACTCCGTTTTTCCTGCTCCATGGCCGTGAAGCTGAGTCGACAATGGATACGCTGTTCCCGTTCCAACCGGACGACACTCAGGATGACTAACCAGGGGTGAAGAAGCAAGACAGCTGGCTCGCATACGGACACTGGACGCCCAGGAGAAGGACCGTCAGCGATATAACGACAAGCACCGACCTGTTGTGTACAGCCCAGGAGATCTGGTATGGATTGTTACCCCTGTACGGAAGGTTGGACTGTCAGAAAAGTTATTGAAGCGATACTTTGGTCCGTATCGTGTCATATGCCGCCTGTCAGACGTCACATACGAAGTTGAGGATTATGAGCCGTCGTCAAAACGTCAAAACGAAGAGACATTGTTCACGTCCTGCGCATGAAGCCTTACTACGATCCTGAAGAGCAGGCAGACGACAATGGCGTCTTGTTCAACGACTCTAAGGACGGTAATGTTCCTGATGAAGCCACTACAGGAACGTCTGTCGTCTATAATCGTGGAGAAGGGAAGGATTCTCTTGAACTGTCATACAGAGGACCCATGACACGGTCAAGATCCAGGACATTGCAGCTGGCTCCACAGGGATCATAACAGCGGGTCGCTATTTCTCCAGGAGAGGGAGCAATGCCGCGAGAGACCACGAGCACAGACTGCCGGCGTGGCGCAGGGGATAGCGTCACGGACTGCAGTGCTGCAGGTCGGCGGTTCAATCCCGCCCACCGGCAAAAATTTGATTTTTTGTAATTAACAATTCCAGATTGTTCTACATCTTTCTTATGTTCACTTGTAAATTCTACTTGTTTCTTTTGTTAACTGTTCTTCTAATTTCTGGTAAATTCTGTGTGTGTATAAATAGCAGAGCACTCTGCCTGAGAGGCAGGCAGTGCTGTGTTTATGTTAAGTTCGTAATAAACGTGCTTTCAGTAAAAGTGCTGTGTTCAGTTGCCTTCGAAGTCAAGCCTGTTCCATTGCAAAGCGACAATATTATTCTTAGTAAAGTACGTTTTTTATGTGTAGACTGCCACTTAAATATTTCATGGCCGACTAAAAATTGTAGATATGCAGCAGATAATTTATATATAAACAATTATGAGTATTTGTGGACAATAAGTTAATATATTTGTATAAAAAGCCATGATAAATATTTATTGTGTAACTACATTTCGACAGGCAGCAGTATATTTGAACAGTGAGATGCCATGCTTAATGGCTATCTGAGCAAAGAGCTTCAATCTCAACCATTTTTAGTATTGTTAAAAATATATTTGTAAAAAAATATTTGTAGGGAGGTAATCAAAGCATTTAATTTTGTGATATTCAAATGTATAATATTTCTGAAGGGAAATTATATTTTAAAGATGAGGCGTTAGGATATGCGGAAGGATACAATTTTGGGAGCAGATGGAGCACGCTTTTCGAACGCTTGGGAAGGGACTCGTAACTTGGACGTGGTGGTGAGAGGTTATGACGCTGGGCGGTCTGAAGCCGCGCTACGAACTTGTGATTTGAAGAGATAGGCATGTGTGGACTTAGAATATTTACAGGACTGTGAGTGCGGAACTTAGTTCAAAATGTTCAAATGTTTGTAGAACTTATGGGACTTAACTACGGGGTCATCAGTCCCTAAGCTTACAAACTACTTATGAACTAGCTAAGACTAAGGACGGCACAAATATCCATGCCCGAGGGGGGATTCGGACCCCCGACCGTAGTGGCCGTGCAGACCGTGACTGGAGCGCCTCAGTCCCCTCGGCCACCGCGGCCGGCACGGAACTTAGTCACAGCTTGAAAAGTGATAAACTATGCTCGGTAGTAGGGCTGTGGAACTGTGATAATTCAGCAATCGTGTACTCGTGTGATTACAAACTGTGTTTTATAACAAATACTTTTATCGCGTATTAACTTGGAACTGCAAAGTTCGATGGACTACTCTAACTTACGAGTGATAATTTGGAACTTTTACTCTCGAGTGCGTGTGATACTTATTTGTGCCTCTCATGAACAATAGTTGGGGAAATATTTTACCGATGTATGAAGTAGGACCATCTCCGCGTTTTATGTTTAATAAGAGTAATAAACTCCATTTATAAAGAATTACTTCGTGAGTGAATCTCTTCTTTATCTTAGAATCCATTTCGTTGGTCATTCAGAGGTTTAATTTATGTTTGTTAAATATATTATCACGTCATCATATGCAGGTTGATAGACTGGCTAAACTACAGATTAATTATTGATCTTGTTTAAAGAGATTGGGTAACTGTTTAGGGCATAGAAGCTGACATACATAACTCACCCCTATGAACAGATGATTTGTGTACGGTTCAGTCAAGAAGATTTCGAACGGGACGCGAGATACAGGAAGTTGCAAAGTCGTTGCGTGCTAACCGCTCCCAATCGATAGACACTAGGGGTCAGGAGGTGTCAGCCATGGTACTGGACACGAAAATCTGACGGACGACCAAAACATGTGTTACCCAGCACTGTGTGCCACCAATACTGTCGCAAGACTAACGTGCTGATCGCATGAAAATTTGTGGTGACGTCATCAGTTGTGTGAACGATGATACGACGATTCGCGTCTGGATAATAACTATAGAGGGAATATGATGTTTTCTTTACGATCTGCAATTGAAACGACACTCAGGCACCTGGAATATGGCAACATGTACAACATAAAGTGCCATGTGGGTGCCGTCCTCCAAGCGTTAAGTCTCAGAAGTTATTGGCTGTACCAAATGCCGATGATTTGCGTGTAAACAAATTAGGCTGTCCAGACACGTTTCTCGCCTTGAATAAATTCTCGTCTTATCGCAGACTACAGTGATAGGGCCCCCTGCCCATTACTTCCTTTGGCTCACAGCCTTACTGTACCAGATGATCAAAAGTCAGTATACATTTGAAAACTTAATAAATCAAGGAATAATGTAGATAGAGAGGTAAAAATTGACACACATGCTTGGAATGACATGGGGTTTTATTAGAACTGAAAAAAAGTATTGCTAGACGCGTGAAAGATCTCTTGCGTGCGTCGTTTGGTGATGATCGTGTGCTCGGCCGCCACTTTCGTCATGCTTGGCCTCCCAGGTCCCCAGACCTCATTCCGTGCGATTATTGGCTTTGGCGTTACCTGAAGTCGCAAGTGTATCGTGATCGACCGACACTCTAGGGATGCTCAAAGACAACATCCGACGCCAATGCCTCACCATAACTCCGGACATGCTTTACAGTGCTGTTCACAACATTATTCCTCTACTACAGCTATTGTTGAGGAATGATGGTAAACATATTGATCATTTCTTGTAAAGGACATATTTGCTTTGTCTTAATTTGTTATGCTAATTATTGCTTTTCTGATCAGATGAAGCGCCATCTGTCGGACATTTTTGGAACCCCCCCCCCCTTTTCTTTTGGTTCTAATAAAACCCCATGTCATTCCAAGCATGTGTGTCAATTTTTACCTATCTATCTACATTATTCCGTGATTTATTAAGTTTTCAAATTTATGCTGACTTTTTGATCATCCAGTATTTTAGCAAGTGATCTGGCGTGTTTGTGCATCCGTACAGAAATTGTCATTAGTTTTGTTGGATCATTATAGAAACAACAGAGACAACATCTGTGAGATCGTCTATTACCTCGGCAATCCTTCTTCTAGCCCTTTTGCCAAGCCGAATGGATCACACCTTTCATCATTTTATTTGGAATTATATCCTTTTCCATTCTCCCCACGTGTCCCAGCGGTCGTATTCGTTGTGGTTTCACGAAATTTACTATGTCCCTACCTTGTATTAATACCTGCAAGTCGGTGTTGTAGCGTATATTCCAGCTTTGCACCATACGTTTTGCGTAGCATTTTCCACTCAGGGGTTCTTAATGTATTTTTTAAATGTTTTGTTAGCATCCATAACTCTGATCCGTGTGTGATACGGTGCGTAATTGGTAATTTTTCTTTTCTTGTAACAAGGCTGTTTCTGAAAATTTGTATATTTGTAAACATATGATTATAATTTTAAAAAAAGCAAGTCAATAATGCGTTGGTTCATCATTGGCAGTTACGAAAGTAGTTATTGGACCCGGCGTTGTTTGGTACAGCTGTTAGATGTCTTCCTAACGCACACATTGTGTCCAGCTTTGGTGGTCAAAATGTCTAGAGACCTGCGCATTATACTACGAGAGCGAGTCAGTAAATAAATCGCAAACTGAGGTAGACGCGCTAATACTGCGTTTACAAGCCTGAGAATTGCTTTACTTTTCAGCTGGCTCCACCTGTAAATTTCGATAAGGCTTTAAAATCCTGGAGCTTTGAATTTTTGTGCGAGCGTTTGCATACTACAAATGACACCCTTGAGCTGTAACTGTTTTTTGGTTCTTTAAACTGCTGCAACCCACAAGACGGATGTGTAGAGAAATGCTCCTACACAGAGCGCAGTAAAGGCGTCTCTAACTCAGTTTGCGACTTATTTTACTGGCTCACCTTTGTACTTCAAGCGTTCTCAATTGTGAAAGGATTCGGCTACCTTGGTGAGCAAAAGAGGAGGATCTACAGCGTACTGACGCATCGTGCAGTGAATGGCAATTGACTCTCAATGTAGACAAATGTGAAATGCTGTGTTTACATAGAATGAAAGATCCTTTATTACGTAATTAATCAATAGCAGGACACACACTGCAAGCAGTTAATTCCATAAAAATCTGGGAGTAAACATTCGTAGCGACTGAAATGGAACGACGCGGGTGAGATGCCAGACTTTCATTGGAAAACTATGCCCGCTCAGAAAGTGTTGTCCGTCAACAGAAAACACTCGTTCGGCCGCCAATTGAGTATTGATCATCCGTGTCGGATCGGTGCCAGATACAGTTGATACAAACCAATGCAGAGCAACACGCTTCATGCTACCTGTGGAAACCCATGAAAGTTCGCGTAGTACTTTTGGAGAGTACCCTCAACAAATAGGCATACACCGCATACATCATGACTTTTAAGCAAATGATTAAATTATGATATCTTTATTTTCTCTTATCCGATTTTAATTATTGAAGCCTTTATGTAACCTCATGATGTTCTAATGTTACGTGTGAAAACTCCATGAAAATTCGTCAAGTAGTTTTGGAGATATATGTGTTCAAAGAGACAGACAGTCATAATGGTCGTAGAAAAAAAAATTGAAATTACAATATTCTTATTTTACGTGATCGGACTTTTATGAAAGGAAGTCTATATATTGTCCAGTTACGCTCAAGTTACCTGTGAAAACTCCATGCATATTCGTGAAGCCGGCCGCGGTGGCCGAGGGGACTGAGGCGCTCCAGTCACGGTCTGCACGACCACTACGGTCGGGGGTTCGAATCCCCCCTCGGGCATGGATATTTGTGCCGTCCTTAGTATAAGGTAGTTGATAAGTAGTTTGTAAGTTTAGGGACTGATGACCCCGTAGTTAAGTCCCATAAGCTTAACAAACATTTGAACAGATTCGTGAAGTAATTTTGGAGATAAGAGGTTTTTAATAGTTGAAAAAACAGACATGACGGTTACTGAAAACACTTAAAATTACGATATCTTTTTTCCGTGATCCGATTTTGATAAAATTATGCCTATATATTGACCCTAACTTTTCTCATGTTTCCTGTGAAAACCGCATGAAGATTCGTCCAGTAGTTTTGAAGATTGAAGGGAACAGCGACAGGCCTACATTTACAGACTTATTATTAGTATATATTTCAGTCGAATTATTAACTACTGTATAGAAAATTATGTAGAAGTGACGTGTTTCATTGTCTTTTAGACAGGTAGCCATTAGCTCCTCATCGAACACTTCTAATAATATGTACACATAATCACTGTTCGTATCAATTTCGATACAATATTGTAACAACCAGGCCAATTATACAAGAAAGTTAAATTTTTGACCAAATGATAATTATTCAAATACTTCAGGATCGATGTTTGCATTCAGGTTTGCTCGTCTCGACAAGTAAAAATTTGAAAGGATCACTGATACTTAGAATAATAGTTACAACGATTAAAATTATATTTTGTAATAAATAACTACAAATATATACTTAAAGAGTATTCTTCTTTCAGTTACTTCTTCGTAATATTTTAAACAATGAAAAATAATCAATTATACGAGGATTCGAGCCTCCAGCGGAAACTGCCGCCCAGTACGTAGTATGACGCCTTAGACCACGCGGCCATTCCGCGTGGCACGAGATTTCTATTAACAGGAAGAGACATCGGCATGTCCATATTTATCCATCAGCTGCCAAATTTTACATTTTTGTTTTCGATACCTGTATGAATATGCATAACTCCTCGAGGCCCACCGATTGACTTCTCCTACAGTAAGTCCTTGTTGTTTCGTGTTTTATATACAGTATAAAGTAGAATGGGACCCGATGGAGTAGCCGAGCGCTCTAAGGCGCCTTGCTACGGAGCGCACGATTGCTCGCAGTCGAGGTTCGAGTCCTCCCTCGGGCATGCGTGTGTGTGTCCTTAGCGTAAGTTAGTTTAGTTAGTTTGTAAGCCTAGGAAGTGATAACTGCAGCAGCTAGGTATCTTAGATTTACAAACATTTGAGCAATTGATTTAAAGTAGAATGTATGTTTCTCTGTGCGTGTTTGTATTGCTGACAAATCCACAGTTTTGTCCCAATCATGATGAAAGTTTGCACACTTCACTTTCGAAACGAGGAGAAGGTCACTGTGTACGTAAAACGTCGTTCTGTGCATGGCGGAGAGTGCTTTACAACAGGCGTCGACAAAATACACAGTTTTAATTCGATCTTGATGAATTTTGCACGCTTGGCCTTCAAAACAGTAACTTCTATGTATACAGATGGAGGAGGAGATAGAAAAAGAAGGAGGGGGTTGGCAGAGAGTGGAAGAAATGGGCCGAGAGAGTAGGAGATGAAGGCTGAGAGGGGAGAGGAGAAATTTAAGAGAGTCATAGAGGAGATAGGGAGATGGACGGAGGGAAAAGGAAAGAGTACATAATCACAGGAAATAAATATATGAAGAAGAGAGTCAATTTGTTTGAAATTCACTCAAATCTACAGTTTCATCCCAATCTTGATGAAAGTTTGCACAACACCACAAAATAATACAATATTGATCTAATTTTTTTAAAAGTCTGTTTATTTATTAGATTAGATTAGATGTACTTTTCGTTCCAGTAGATCCGAAATGAGGGAATCCTCTTGGATGTAGAACATGTCAGAACAAAAAACACAATATATACTTACAAAAAGAGAGCATATGTATTAATGTACCTTCCACAGATCCCAAATGTAATTGCCCTTGTGGATGTGGAATTGGTCAGGAAAAACAATTATCTTAAAAGTATTTACATTTTATAGGACATAAAACTTATTACTTTATATTAATATACTAGGTGCATATTTTTTTTTTTTTTTTTTTACGACACTGATTTACAATGATCACATTACTGCACAAAACTTGTACTAAAGTCAAACTGAACACAGGATTCATATTTGTAAATATTATATACAATAAGTTACAATCAATCACTTCTGGTAAGAAATTCATCAATGGAGTAGAAGGAGTTGGCCACCAAAAAATCCTGTAGACTCTTTTCAAACTGTACTTTATTGTGAGTTAAATTTTTTATGGCTGCTGGCATGTTATTGAAAATGTGTACTGCTGAATATTGGACACCTTTCTGAGCCAAAGTAAGTAACTTTAAATCTGTATGCAAGTTATTCTTGTTTCTAGTATTGATCCCATGGACTGAGCTATTGGTTTAAAAAAAAGTATTTTTAACGACAAATTTCATTAGAGATAAATGAATTGGGAAGCAGTAGTAAGTATCCCCAGTTCCTCATATAGCCCTCTACATGAGGTTCTTGTGTTGACACCACAAATGATCCGTAACGCACGTTTTTGTGTTCTTAAAACTTTTGCTTGGCCTGATGAGTTGCCCCAGAAAATAATCCCGTATGACATTATGGAGTGAAAGTATGCATAATATGCTAGCTTTTTTATTTTTATATCTCATATATCTGACAACATTCGCATAGCAAACAAGGACTTGTTTAGGTGCTTCAGCAGTTCTGTGGTATGTCCCTCCCAGTTAAATTTATTATCCAACTGTAATCCTAAGAGTTTGACACTTTCAACTTTTTCTATTTCCTTGTTGTCATACTCTAGGCATATACTGGCAGGAAACCTTTTACGAGTCCTAAACTGCATATAGTGTGTTTTTTCAAGGTTTAGCGACGGAGAATTGGCTAAAAACCTTTTATTAATGTCCATGAAAATTTCATTAGCTGATCTTTCTAAGGCTATATTTGATTTACTAATTATTGCAATATTTGTGTCATCTGCAAATAAAACAAACTTGGCCTCTGATAATATAGATAATGAAAGCTCATTGTGATGAAAGGTCATTATTATGTTAACTATATCAACAGGGTGCGACTTACTGTGCCATATTGGCCAGAAACTTGACAGAAAGTGGAGGTGTTGTAACTTTATAGAAGTAATGTCCGTAGAGTCGCGCAATTAGTATAAATAATGATATTGTTTGGTAAGATAAAGGACCGACAGTGGAGCAGCTGCCAGGCAAGTCAGGTATCAGGTTACGCCGAGCAGCCGGTCGGGGGTTTGTCCAAATCGGTGGAAATCTGGGAAAGGCCCATGATTTGTACTCAAAACTAATGACGGCTGTTAGCTGAGCATTTCTTAACGAGGTGTCTGGGTGACATCTGTAAGTTCCACACTCCAGTACTACAGAATAAAATAAAAAAAATCTATAAATTTGTTTACTGTCAAATTTAAGACAATTTAAGACATAGCCGGCCGCAGTGGCCGAGCGTTCTGCGGCGCGCCAGTCACAGTCTGCAAGGCCGCTACGGTCGGGAGTTCGAATCCCTCCTCGGCCATGGATGTTTGTGTCGTCTTTAGTGTAAGGTAGTTCATAAGTAGTTTGTAAGTTTAGAGACTGATGACCCCGAGCTATATATATATATATATATATATATATATATATATATATATATATATATATATATATATATATATATATATATATATATATTCACCACCACAAGATGACCGAACCTCCTTCGAGAATAATACACACCATAACTACAATCTATTTATTGTAAAGATTTCCAAGGCATTTATTCCTGACATATGTTAGTGTTAAGACCTAAATATCATCATTCATCACCATCATAAAGAACAAGCAGAAATGACTGCTTTATAGTCCGACAATGTAAAGCCAATGAGGGCATTCACACCCATCTTAGTAAAAATGTTCTAATGTTTGTATAGCTTATGGGACTTAACTAGGGGTCATCAGTCCCTAAACTTACAAACTACTTATCAACTAGCTACTACTAAGGACGGCACAAATATCCATGCCCGAGGGGGGATTAGAACCCCCGACCGTAGTGGCCGTGTAGACCGTGACTGGAGCGCCTCAGTTCCCTCGGCCACCGCGGTCGGCGGATATATATATATATAAAGTCATGTACGGTGTCAGAATAATTATGCACACCTCGTGATTCTAAAAATAATTTCAGTATTTCAAAACTTACTAATGTTTATGACTACTATATATAAATACTAGCTGCAAGTACCCGGCTTTGCCCGGCTTTAAAATAAGGTTTTCTGTAGAAGCGTACAAAACTGTTTATGTAGGCAGTTACCTTCATCTTGTTTTCAAGGTCAAGTGTACAAAATTTCATCAAGATCGGAGCAAAAATGTGGACTTTGGCGAAATCCATAAGTACCCTCCACCATGCACTGAACGAAATTTTATGTAGACAGCGCCCTTCCTCTTGTTTTGAAGGTCAATTGTGCAAAATTTCATCGAGATCAGTGCGAAGATATAGATTTACACGGACACAATGAAAACCACTAGCGCTTTGTCTCAAATTTTGCAGTTGGTTTTCCAAAAAAATGGAACGAAACCTGTTTAACAATCTTCCCCATGTAATTTTGTTTACGTGTACCAACTTTCACGTTATTTGGTTGTCTGGATCGTGAGTTATAAGAGAACAGACAGACAACAAATGCGTCTTATAAGTATAGAGATAGAAAATTGAAAGCTGAAAATAAGAAAATTTTAAAAGTGTCATGCAATTTCAACAAACTCTTGTTTAAAAGATAGCTTATTGTCTTTAGCTACCATCTTGAAAGCGTCACACTTGTGTATATTTATTTATGAGTGATTTCAATGGATATAAATTAATAATGGAATTATAAACAGATCATCATATTCTCCACAGTAACACTGAAAATGCAAGCTGAATGATATACCTCTAGCGTATTTAATGTAGTGTCTCGATTTACTGTACAATTTGCGAGTAATTTACGTAAATATTGTGTGGAAAGAGCAGTCAAGCTCAAGGAAGATGGTTAAAGTAGACTGAAAATAAAATTCGTGGTAAGTGCCAAAAATGAAAAATTTTGTTTCATTGTGAAAATGTGGGCTACATGCCTAACACTACTCAGTAGAAGCGGGCTATCTGTTATTCGATGTGCAAGTAGTTCTAATATTTCACACAAGAATGCCCGACGATCTATGTGCCACCTGTTGTGAAGTAAAATCTGGGCTATGTGCCAGTGGCCAGAGGTGCACGTTAGCTTTGGTATTACTGTTTGAGTTGAGGTTCCATCGTGTAGCAAGCAGTAACTATTCATTTTGTGCTTTCTCTGCAATGGAAATGGTAAATAAGCTTAGAGGAGAAGGGAAGTCCTACAAGAACAGCCGAAATGTGACAGTGCCTGAGAAACAACCTCCACCTGTTGCGGTAGCTTTAAATACGAGTACCTCTATAACATAATAGACCTAGGTTGTCGTTTATTAATAGCTCAAAGTTGTATTCCTTCGACTTTTAATGTTGCAGTTGTTTGTAAATGCGTTTACGTTCTGAGTGCAAAGTAGTGAAAAAAAGACACAGTGTTTATACTTCTAATGGCCTTCTTTTATGTACGTTTCATGCCGATGCTCATATCTATGCAGAAGCATTACCTTCAAACAAAACTAAACATCTTCAATCAATTTTACGAAGTAGGAGATAACGTCAAGCAAAATTCGTATCTAATGGGAATCATAACTATTAAACGTAGGCGACATGGGTCGTACACAGATTCGACAGAAAGTAGAAGGCAAAGGTGATAAAAAACAAGTGTGCAAGCTAACATTTATGGAAATCCATGGCATCACAAAGCGTAGGGTTGAAACATTGGTTAAATCGAAAAAGCGTGGTGACGTTACGTACGTTGAACGTTGCACACACAGCAATTTTCCCCCAAGAGGAAAGTCATTACACAAGGGCCAAAAGTTCATTTATGTATTTAAGCCAAGGTTTAAATTATCAGGGAATGCATGACGCCTTTGTTGACCTTCATCCAGACCACAAAGTCCAATACACCTTTCCATTTATTCGAATATCGGACATAGCCCGGTTTTTACAGTAGAGGGTATGGCACATAGCCCTATTCTTATTTTTTTACCAGGAAAATATTTTTTTCATAAAGATAAAAGTTGAATGGTCAATTCAACTGTAATAAGTCTTTAAAGATTAACGTTATACACAAATTAAGGCGAAAAAAATTGCACATAAAGACAAACTGTTCATTTTAGGAGGTTTTTTTGCGTTTTACTCAAAACGTTCATTTTGGCACTTAGCACGGATTTTATAGCCAGTATACGTTTGTCTACTTATTTCAGTTTTTATGTAATACTAATGAACAGTCTTTTCTTAAGTTTACATAATGTTATATTAGTAAGGAAGTGGTTTCAGGTGGTCAGATTTTACTTAAAGAAATATCTCATACGATTTTGGAAGGGATGGCAATCGACCGATAAGGAAGCGGCATAAGGACAGAACTGGTGGGGAGTGTGTGTTTGAGAGGGGGAGAGGAGCGAAGGGCGAGCGGAAAAGTAGAACTCCTTGTCTAGTCTTGGCAGAAGAAGGACCCTCCTGCATGATAGGAGTTATTCCATCGGGCAGAGTGTTCAGATCTCCAAAGCGAACGGTCGCTTCTCGGGACTCTAAATTTGACGAGACATGTGTACGCCAGAGCAGCGGGTATGTTTTTACGTTTTTACACAAGAACTTACGAGTGTAGAAGTGGTCATCGGCAAACTTAAACTATTTCGAACTGTTGACAATTTCATGTTCAGTGCTCGCGAAATATACAAAGTTTCTGTGTATCTTAAAGTTATGATAACTTAGTTGGAGACAATGGAACTGTTTAACTATTTTATTCTGTCTATTGCCATTTATTCACATGAAGTATTAAGTGCCATCGACAAGGGATCTCAAATCGATTCCATATTTCTGGATTTCAGGAAGGCTTTTGACACTGTACCCCACAAGCGGCTTCTTATGAAATTGCGTGCTTATGGAATACCTCCCCAATTGTGCGATTAGATTCACAATTTCCTATCAGAAAGAACACAGATCGTTGTAATTGACTGTAAGTCATCGCGTAAAAGAGAAGTGATATCTGGCGTTCCACAGGGAAGCGTTATAGGTCCATTACTCTTCCTCGTGTTTATAAACGATTTAGGAGACAATCTGAATAGCTCCCTCAGACTGTTCGCGGATGATGCTTTAGTTTATCGGTTAGTGAAGTCAATTGAGGATCAAAAGCGATTTAGACAAAATTTCTGCATGGTGCGAAAATTGGCAATTGACACTAAATAAAGAAAAGTGTGAAGTAATACACATTACCACTAAAAGAAATCCACTGAACTTTAATTACGCGATAAATCAGTCAAACCTTAAGGTCGTAGATTCTACCAAATACCTAGGAGTTACAATTACGAACAACTTTGACTGGAGAGAAGACATAGAAAATATTGTGGGGAAGGCGAACCAAAGGTTACGTTTCATCGGCAGAACGCTTCGAAGATGCACCAGCTCCACCAAAGAGACTGCCTACATTACACTTGTGCGTCCTGTCCTGGAGTACTGTTGCCCCTTGTGGGACCCTCAACAGGTGAGATTGACGGAAGACATTGAGAAGGTTCAGAGAAGGGCAGCTCGTTTTGTTTTATCACGTTACGGGGGGAAAAGCGTCACGGAAATGTTGCAAGAATTGGGGTGGAAATCATTAAAAGAAAGACGTTATTCATTGCGGCGTGATCTGTTTGCGAAGTTTCAATCACCGACTTTTACTTCTGAATGTGAAAATATTTTGCTAGCACCCACCTACATAGGGAGACATGACCATCCCAATAAAATAAGAGAAATCAGATCGAAAACGGAACGATTTAGGTGTTCTTTCTTCCCGCGCGCTATTAGAGAATGGAACGGTAGAGAAAAGTTATGAAAGTGGTTAATGAACCCTCTGCCAGGCACTTTAATGTGATTTGCAGAGTATCTATGTAGATGATTAATAATTCATCTGACCACTTCCAATACGGAACTAATTTGATTGAATAAACCTTATTCAACTAACTCTCTGATTTTGCGTAAATCATTTGCAAACGTTAGAATAAAACCCTTTTTATTAAAGAACCAGGTACTTTGTGTAATACGAGGTGCGACCAGAAAATAATTTATTCAATTTATCTCCGCTGCAGCGCTGCGATTGCAGTTCCGCACATGCGCTGTAGACGATGTGTATCAAGGAGAAGAACGTGCGCCATTTGGCGAACGCTGTCCGTTACGTACGCTTTGTTGTGCTTGTTTGAAATGTCGGCGTTGAGTGAAAATCCCGCCGCCTGTGAAATCAGGTCGGCGATTCGGTTTCTGAATGCGAGGAAAGTAAAACCAAGTGAAATTTATCGGGAAATTTGCGATGTCTACGGACCAAATGCGATGAGTGATTCGATGGTGAGAAGATGGGTCCGACAGTTCAATGGCAGGCGTAGTGATGAGCACGATGAAAAACGAAGTGGGCGTCCACCTTTGATTACAGAAGAACTGGTTCACGCGATTGATGACAAGATCCAGGAAAACCGTAGGTTTACAATTAGTGCTCTCACTATGGACTACGAGTTGAAAGTAACTGTTTCCAACTGGTTGAAGACACCGACGGCAGATTTCTATGAAGAAGGTATACAAAACCTGGTGCCACGCTATGAAAAATGCCTGCAAAATTTCGGCAGTTATGTGGAAAAGTATTTTAAGAGTTGTAGAATTTTGTGCAATTAAAAAAAAATTCTTCTGTATCTGTGTACAGTTTCATTTTATTACCAAATGGAACTTACTTTCTGGACGCGCCTCGTATTTCTTATTTGTTTCGCAAACTACAGCCTATTCACAAAGTGTTGTTAACTACACGATCATAGCTAAAAGATAATATCCGCAACTAAGGTAAGGTAGTTGCTGGGGCACGAAAGCAGACGATCCCAACATCGAGCCAGACTTCTAAATCAGAACCGTGCATAGCCAAATACGCAGATTGTTACAGCGTGTATTTACACTTGCTTTAATCTAAGCTGTGATAAATGATTTGCAGGATAAAGCGTAAACTCGCATCCGGTAGATGAAGGAATCGCCAATTTAACATTGGAGGGTATTGTGTTGGGAGAGCGATAGACGAATTTAGTAAGCAGATTCAATAAAGGTAGACTGTCTTTATTATTCAGAGATGCAGAGGCTTGAGCAGGGTAGGGTAGCGCGGAGAGCTGCATCAGACCAGTATTCACAATTGATCATCACAACAAAAACAGTATGCAAATCATATCTAATTTCCATTCCATCCAGATAATTCTCTCCCAATGTTTCTTTGTTTTTGTCTCAGGATGTATTAAAAGAAAGCGAACGTGGTGTGCGGTGTTACTGGAATGCCTCCGCCTGTACACTCCCACACATCGAGGCTGACTTGTTGACGGCAGCCGTGGTGAAGCCACTCCAGTGCCTGGAGGCAATTACTTTCTCAGCCAATCTCGGGGAGTAGGCCAGCCCCCATGGGGTCTGCTGCCTGGAGAAGTCCCGCGGGTATATAAGGTCGCAGGTATATAAGGCCAGCACAACGAGGTGCCGAGTCGTACAGCCAGTTAGAACGCCGACGTGATCTTCCATTACCTGCAGTGTTCCACCATCACAGATACTGCTCAGTCTCTCTGTGCTTAATTCCCAGTACGTCTCTGAAAGCTAGGTCCCGTTATAACTCCAACGTCTTCCCCCAACATTCATTTTCTCTCATTAGCTGTGACAGAGATACGGAATGTCTGAGGATAAAAAATGTTAGGAGGTCGTAGTATAGGTTTTTTGGCTTTTATGGTATTTGTTGGCGTTATTACTTTCGGCTATGTCGGAAAAATTGATTTCAGCAACTTCCTCCTCCGAATGAGGACTTATTTTGTTAGCGCCCACATACATAGGAAGAAACGCTCACCCTAATAACACAAAGAAAATTAGATCGAAACGGGAAAGATTTAGGTGTTACTTTGTAAATGCCCTATTAGATAATGGAATGGTGGAGAAATATTATGAAAGCTATTCGATAAAGTGCCAGCCACGTAAATGTGGTTCAATACGTTCAAATGTTTGTAAATCTATCGGACCAAACTGCGTCGTCATCAGTCCGTAGCTTAAAAACTACTTAAACCTAGGTAAACTAACCTAAGGACAACACACACACAGACACACACACACACACACACACACACACACACACACCCATTCCTCAGGGAGGACTCGAACCTCCGACGGCGAGCAATCGCGCGCTCCGCAACAAGGCGCCTTAGACCGCTCAGCTACTCAACCGCGGCTGAAATGTGGTTCGCAGAGTAAAGGCGGGTTGACAATGGCAACAAAAATGGCGCCATTTGACTTTCTGCAAGGAAGTTGCTAGTGTTAATACAAAAAAAAAAAAAAAAAAAAAAAAAAAAAAAAAAAATATGCGACGCCACTCAACTGTCGCCACTTTTCGTCTTGTCACGAAGTTGCAATCATCGTTTGTGATGCCTCTTTTGTCAGAATTAAAACAAACATTTGAAAACTTTATTTTACGTATTCCGACGATAAAGCAGTATTTCGTGTTTTTGTGTATTTATATGAAAGTATTACGAACAACGCACATTTTAATTGTGCACCAAATTAAAGATCTTTCCAAAATATATGGTTTTAATGGAAATTTTCTTCTGTTATTCATAATTGAATCAAGAATTGATTTTCGTTAACATGTGCTACTTAGTTTATCCCTTTTATCATTGTCTCAGGGTTGTTTCTACACAAAACCCATTCCAAAATACGACGTTTACACTTTCCATTTACTAAATGAATAGCAAGCAAGGTCTTGGTTGCAGTAACTTTTATTGCATATTACGCGCTTCAGGTTGCCATCTTCAGAAATAAACTGTGGGATTTTTTTTAAAAGAAGTTATAGAGGCGCAATATTAGATAGAAAAAACATTACAAAAACAATCAGGAAAACATGATCGTACTTATGTTCATTTCTGGTGCAAGGCTTAAGAGAAAGAGCCAGAGACAGTAAATTACAAATATTAGATACATGCGTATGGTTGAGTGTTACTATACTGGTTACATGTGTCAAACCGGATTTGGCGTTTAAGCTAAAAGTAAGTAATCTGGGCCGACAAATGGCACTCGTGTACCTCTGGTCACATTTGTCAAAGAACGTTTTTTGTGCCATAGATGTGGATAGCATAGGTATAACGAAATAAAGTTTACTTATTTTAAACGGACAGATTATACTTGGATCAGTATATAAAATGAAAAGGATTAAAATAAAATAAGTTTTAAAATAAAAATAATAATAAATGTGTATTGGCCTCTTAACTGATTTCTATGTTAGAATTACATACCATTGCCAACACACATTTATGAGCTATTATAATTTTTATTTTTATTTTAAAACTATATTTCATTTTAATTCTTGTCATTTTATATACAGACAAATGTATAATCTGTATGTACACAATAAGTAAACTTACTTTCAATACACCTACACTACTGACCATTAAATTGCTATACCAAGAAGAAATGCAGATGATAAACGGGTATTCATTGGACAAATATATTATACTAAAATTGATATGTGATTACATTTTCACGCAATTTGGGTGCGTAGATCCTGAGAAATCAGTACCCAGAACGACCACCTCTGGCCATAATAACGGCCTCGATACGCCTGGGTATTGAGTCAAACAGAGCTTGGATGGCGTGTACAGGTACAGATGCCCAAGCAACTTCAACACGATACCACAATTCATGAAGAGTAGTGACTGGTGTATTGTGACGAGCCAGTTGCTCGGCCACTATTGACCAGATGTTTTCAACTGGTGAAAGATCTGGTGAACGTGCTGACTAGGGCAGCAGTCGAACATTTTCCGTATCCAGAAAGGCCCGTACAGGACCTGCAACATGCGGTCGTGCATTATCCTGCTGAAATGTAGGGTTTAGCTGGCATCGAATGAGGGGTAGAGCCACGGGTCGCAACACATCTGAAATGTAACGGACACTGTTCAAAGTGCCGTCGATGCGAACAAGAGGTGACCGAGACGTGTAACCAGTGGCACCCCATACCATCACGGCGGCTGATACGCCAGTATGGAGACGACGAATACACGCTTCCAATGTGCGTTCACCGCGATGTCGCCAAACACGGATGCGACCATCATTGATGCTGTAAACGGAACCTGGATTCATCCGAAAAAATAACGTTTTGCCATTCGTCGCCCAGGATCGTCGTTGCGTACACCATCGCAGGTGCTCCTCTCTCTAATGCAACGTCAAGGGTAACCGCAGCCATGGCCTCCGAGCTGATAGTCCATGCTGCTGCAAACTTCTTCAAACTGTTGTCGTCTTGCAAACGACCCCACTATTGACTCAGGGATCGAGAAATAGCTGCACGATCCATGCTGATGCCTGTTATCTCGACTGCTAGTGATACGAGGCCGTTGGGATCCAGCACAGCGTTCCGTATTGCCCTCCTGAACCCACACCGATTCCATATACTACTAAAAGTCATTGGATCACGACCAACGGGAGCAGTAGTGTCGCGTTACTATAAACCGCAATCGCGATAGGCTACAACCCGACTTTTATCAAAGTCGGAAACGTGATGGTGCGCATTTCTCCTCCTTACACGAGGCATCACAACAACGTTTCACCAGGCAACGGCGGTCAACTGCTATTTGTGTATGAGTAATCTGTTGGAAACTTTCCTCATGTCAGCCGTTGTAGGTGTCGTCACCGGAGCCATCCTTCTGTGAATGCTCTGAAAAGCTAATCATTTGCATATCACAGCATCTTCTTCCTGTCGGTTAAATTTCGCGTCTGTAGCACGTCATCTTCGTGGTGCAGCTTTTTAATGGCCAGGAGTGTATGTTACCCTCATATATCACTTGTAACACATTTGTATGATTTGTAATCTTTGACAGATGTGCCGTCTGTCGGCCTAGATTACTTTTAGTTTAACATTCAAAAGCCAGTTTGGCACATGTAACCAGTATAATAACACCCAACCATATGGATGTATCTAATATTTTTAATTTACTGTCTTTTACTCTTTCTGTTGAGTCTTACACCAGAATTGAACGTAAGTACGATGACGTTGTCCTGCTTGTTTTTCTACGTAATGGTTTTTCTGTGTTATATTGCGCCTCCGTTTACTTACGTTTGTTGAATTTTTTCCACAGTTTATGTCTTGAAATGGCCATTGTAATATTCAATAAAATTACTGCAAGCAGGAAATTGCTATTTAATTAATATGTGCGAAGTCTGAATGGTCGCTTGCTTCAATCATGGAAGATGTTTTAAATCAATTTACACTTTCGTCTTACAACTTTACTGGGGTAATAGAATCTAGAGTGAGGTACTTCGTGGAACAAAGTTCATGTCCACTAATACGTCAGATTTAGCGTATGGCAAGTACAAAACATGTTTATGGAAAAATATAGTGTTACAGTAATTCCATAACTCTGGCAATTAAATATAAGGCATAATTAAAAAGGAATATTTCATGGACAACATATACACAAATACAAATTAACATTTAGGCTTTTAATATACTGTACTTTGAGTCACATCCAGTAAGTCCGTTGTTTGACCAGAGTAGGCTCTCAGAGGGCACTGTGCAATGATGTGCCGGACCGCCTGCTTCTCAGCGCCGCAGTCACAATCTGGGTGTGCTCTTCCCCATATGTGCTCTTCCGCACATCGACCGTGGCTCGTCCTGATCCTGTTGAGGGTGGTCCAGGTTTTACGGGGTAAGTCGAAGCCTAGAGTTCTGTTCGACGGTTTCAGTGCGGTGTTTACCTCTGGTGGTGCTGATTCTTTCCATTACACTGTCCAGCGTTCTGCAAGACAGAAACCATTTTCTACCAGATCTTTGCCACTTATAAGAGGTGGATGTCTAGAGCGGGAGTGTGAAGATAGTTTGCGTCCGTAGTAGAAAGCTACACGTGCACCATCTGTAACGGTAAATGAACTAGCATCTTACTGGCGACCAGACAATCTGTAAATCAAATCACGATGACTCAGAGATACTATGTGACGTCAACAGTTTTAAAATTTTACAGTTTCTATCTTGAATAACAGTTCCTTTTTTTGTCTCCTTTCCCTCAACTTTTTACCTCAACCTACCTACACCTGTCGCTATTTGTACTAGCCATGCCGAACACGTGAGGGGCGTAGTTGTCTTCCATCGCGTCAGGATAGAAGTCAAAAGTTTCTTTTATGAAGTTTTTCACTAACCTGATGTCATTCAAGTGTTGTCCAAGCGCAGACGGATGATGCTCAGGTCGCATAACCGTTGAGTTGAAGTGAGACTGTAATTCTTACGTGAGGTTCTGTGGGCTAAGATATAAACAAAATACTAAATTATGAAAATTCATCGTGAAGATGGTGTAGGATCAGCAACTCTATATGTAATGAAAAACATTTATTTTTTTCTTTCTTCGTCACAGTTGCACTATTTAGAAGTTGGTAACTAGTTTCGGACTTGTTCGTCCATTTTCAAACCATAGGCCTTATTCCAACCGTAACAATACATTGCATGAAGCAAATGACTGATAATATTTGTACGTTGTCCACTGTTAATACATGATTACATTGAAATTTAAAATAGGTTAACCTATCTCTGTACTTCTGTGTGTGCAATATCTCTGTATATCTTGAGCTAAGTTCTTTGACCATAACATGTGCCGAAATGTAAACATTGCGATGTTTGGAGTGACAGTTATAAAGTGTACTGTGGCGATGTTTGGAGTGACAGTTATAAAGTGTACTCTGCAAAACCTGAAACATGGGAGTGCAAATTAGCATCATGTTACTGTTACTACAATGTTCTCAACTAATATCCATGAGAAATGTACGAATACGAACTGGATACTTATATGTGAGTACACTTAGAGCCTTATCACAAATCACTCCACCACATACCATATTTGTTTTATGTATATGTATATCTATAGGATACCTATGTATGTATAACTGTATGATAAGCACAAAGTAATTAACGTTTTCTTTAAACAGTCAACAACACTGAATGTAAACACCTGAGGATGGGCACAAGCCCGAAACCGGTAGTGTTTTAATAAACCTCCAAAAATTGTGACTGGTAGCGGATTTTATTTCCACAACCTATAAGGAACAGTCAGGGAGTTCAACATCCATAATGGATAAAATTCACTCTTACCATACTGGTGCATTTTCCCATGGAAAGGACCTGTAGCAAACCTGTACCCACCAGCCTTCTCACACCACTGCCAATGTCATGGGAAACTACGAGAACTCTCGAGCTATATCGCGGCTAATAAAATTTAGAATAGGAGTTGCAAAAGCCAGAACCGTCACAATCTTATTATGGTTTTATCTCGGTTCTGGCATGATAATCTAAATGACGGCTCCTATGTCTGTTCGAAAAAACTTAGCTGACGCCATATTTCCAACCATGCAACTAGAATGCTTACAGGAGTGCGTGGAAACCGCAGCGCGCAGCACCACTTCCATATAAGCCATCAAACCACAGCCTAACACATACAGTCGCGACACTCACTGCTGTGAAAGTTGTTACCAACTGACAGTTGCAACGACACTAGCGCTCCTAGCGGTGGGAAAGCCGCCGAAGGAGTAATATTTGTTAATAATGATTTTTATACGCCATTAACGAAATAGTTACTATTAAATGTTCAAATGTTTGTATAGTCTATGGGACTTAACTACGGGGTCATCAGTCCCTAAACTTACAAACTACTTATGAACTACTTACAACTAAGGACGGCACAAATATCCATGCCCGAGGGGGGATTCGAACCCCCGACCGTAGTGACCGTGCGGACCGTGACTGGAGCGCCTCAATCCCCTCGGCCACCGCGGCCGGCAGTTACTATTATTTTTGCGTTACAAGCATTAGTAAAATTTCAAGAGACATACATAATCGGGAAATTAATGTAAAGGTAGGAGAATTTCACTGATGCAGTGGTATAAAGAACAACTTCGTCATGAACAAATACTTACGAATATGTGTATACCAGATGATCAAAAAGTCAGTATAAATTTGAAAACTTAATAAATCACGGAATAATGTAGATAGAGAGGTAAAAATTGACACACATGCTTGGAATAACATGGGGTTTTATTAGAACCAAACATCTACCGTTCCTCTTCGAGGAACTGCGTGATTCTAGTTTTGTAACTGCTACCGTGACAGGTGAGAGGTACGTCTATATGTTACAGAATCGCATCATCCCCAGCCTGGCTGATAAACACCTGCTGGAACGTACCATTTTTATGCAGGATGGCGCTCCACCCCATATTGATAGACACGTGAAAGATCTCTTGTGCACGTGTTTTGGTGATGATCGTGTGCTCAGCCGCCACTTTCGTCATGCTTGACCTCCCAGGTTCCCAGACCTCAGTCCGTGCGATTATTGGCTTTGGGGTTAACTGAAGTCGCAAGTGTATCGGATCGACCGACATCTCTAGGGATGCTGAAAGACAACCCTAACTCCGGACATACTTTACAGTGCTGTTCACAACATTATTCCTCGACTACAGCTATTGTCGAGGAATGATGGTGAACATATTAAGCATTTACTGTGAAGAGCATCATCTTTGCTTTGTCTTAATTTGTTATGCTAAATATTGCTTTTCTGATCTGATTAAGCGCCATCTGTCGGAAATTTATTGAACTCTCTCTCTCTCTTTTCTTTTGATGCTAATAAAACCCCATGTTATTCTAAGCATGAGTAGCATGAGTTTCAATTTTTACCTCCGTGATTTATTAAGTTTCCAAATTTATACTGACTTTTTGATCACCCGGTATTTCCAACTTATTTCGCTGAAAGTAAGTAGGATATAAACGTAAGAGAAACATAAATTACTATTATGATCTGTTCTTGCTAGTACAGGCAATTTTTTACCCATATCTTCATAGAGTCTAATGATTCGAACATTTTTACATTTCACTCGTCTTTATTATACGCGCATATGCGTTTGAGTATAATTACTATAGCTTTAAAAGCCTATGTTTTGAAAATTCTTGCCGTTTATGGTTCAGCTATAGTATCAAATGTGGAATAGGTAGCTTATTTTTTGCGAAACTGCTTTATTGCTTTTGCCGTTTTATTGCCACATCTATGACGTTTTACCTTCAGCTATAGCTGTGATGGCTGATTTACAACTATAAATACTGTAGTTATTGCATTCTATATACGTTTCCTACGTTCTACCCTTGCCGATTTTAATGGGATTGTATTGAAGAAACCTTAACGTTCCTGAGTAGAAAATAGTCTTTCTGCCAAAGGGTAGGTCTTTTGGTGTTTCCTTGCCATTTTTCATTTTATATATAAAATGAAATTCTGCAGTAAAAACCTGTAGGTTACAAGATAATTATAAATAAACTGTACTGTAATGTACAGCTTCGTATCTTATTAGGGATCTTTGGAATTCTATGAAAGGCAAATGTAGCGCTATTATTAAAGTATTACGTATTTTTGTACATATGTTCCCTAATGTAAAAATTATGTTGAAAACAATATGAACGATACTATTCGCACTCATACACTCCCGTTACGTTGGTCTCTGAATGAATCAACTATACTATCACGAGAATCGTTATTCAGAATGGAGGCGTTCTTCTGAGGATTCCTCCGAATTGAAACCCATAAGTAGCGGTCATGAGCTTCTGTGTTAGCTTTTGGGCCACCAGAGCGAGGCAAGTGATCGACAGTTCCTGTATCAGTGTAACTGATCGGTCGTCTTATCCACTCCGTATGCGGGTCGGCTGACATCTATGGACAATCTAAGGAACTGTGTTCTTGTGCAAACATTCAAAATAAGTGTCCAGGAGACCTTGTAAGCAAGGCGATGCAACTTTTATGTGTGTAGTTACATGGTAGACGCCATAGACAAATGATTTAAAGCACTGATGTTTTGTGGACGGACTATACAACTTGTTCAGGGGCGTCATTTTGACAACATATGATTGATAGCATTGGTTTGTCTGTAATATGTTTCGCGCCATACAACTGTATATAATTGTATCTTCCTACCTTTCGGAGAGCCAGTGGTTAGGAAGTGCTATGTCGTAGATTTTACGATGATTCGCCCTCGTATATAAATGATAGTATTAAAGACAATATTTTTTTATCAATTTAGAAACCATGTATTCTGCAAAAAGAACACACACAACACGTCTTTATTGAAACAAGGACCACACAGATATGAAAAGATTTGACATAATATCTACAAAGTCATCAAAAGATTTAAAGCAATTACATGCCTTCTAATAACAATAAATCACATTTATTTTGAGCAAAAGGAAGACGAAACATCTGTCGAGTATTCCATCTCATATCATACTTATAAGAAGACATGCAATACTGAGTAAGTTACAAAAATAGAATGGAATGTAAGTAAAGTCATCACTATTGGCGTTGTACTTGGCAACTGTGATCTGAAAACACGTCCTTTGTCTCTAATCTAAAGTTTCAACCCACAGTTTGCAAACAAGGCATTACAATATCACAAATAGTCTGTCGTTACCAATAGTTGGCAGGTCTCTATGTGTTTTTGTATATGGGGAAACCAGAGAATTTCTTTTCACGTAATGTGACGGAAAGTAAAACGTGATATAGGGCGCTCGGAACAGGGCCAATCCGAAGCTTACTGTAGAATTGTAAATCTAAAGATAGAACAGAAAACAAGATGCTCCTATCTGATTAAAGGCGACACACTCTTCTATTCTAGGTAGAAAACAAGAAAAAAAACCGGAAGCTTTATTTCAATAATGGCGCCAAATACCAAGTTGTGTTACTGTATGTTATGGTTGCCAGTCCTCCATATGTCAGATGAATTTCATTTCGACATTATATCTCACCTTTAACGGATAAAAAGCAATGAGACTGCATGCTTTGAGGTCCTGTAGCAGCAATGGATTGGATAACACAAAGAAAGAACGGTGCTTTGCCATTTTCGAAGGTGGCATCGAGGCATTCATTTAAGCAAAGAACAGCTACATCTGCAAAGCTACTCAGATGGGATGGGGATTTAAGCGCAGCTGAACTGAAGTGATAGAAACGAAAGCATAATCGAACAGGAGACAGGAGACATGCAGGAGGAGTGGAGGAACACTTTTTTCAATTCCATAAAAGTGACAGGAAGTCTGCTCTATGTCTCAACGATTCGTGTTGCTAGACTCACATCTCATGTTGATGATGAATAACGGTTTATTCATTTAATACCTGTTATGTGACGATATATTGACGGAATTTGATTATCGGAGTGATTGTGAACTTTGTGAATCTGTGTAGGCAACAGGGATCTAAGACTGCTGTTGTTTTGTGTGTCTAAGTAAGTAAAATAAAATGAAATGAGGTCACATTCCCAGTTGCATTCCTCTATATTACAGATGAATTACATTTTGACATTACATCTCTTCTTTACAAATGGAAAGCAAGGTCGTAGGGAAGTAAAAGGAAAAATATCGTGATGGATGAACTGGAAAAGGACGTCAGGTGAATTTTGTGACAGAGGAATAAACCTGAAGACTAATGGAATGATGTATAAATCGGTCGTGAGACAAGGGCACGAGCTAAGGCACATTGGAAGTCAGTGAATGGGGCTGAAATTAATATGTTGAATGAATTAGATTAGGTAATGAGACAATAAAAGTAGTTGGTGATTTTTGGTATTTCGGTAGCAAGATGGGAAAAGTAAAGAAGATATATCATGCAGAATGGCTATGGGAAGAAAAGCGTTTATGAAGAAGCGAAATTTTTTGACATTCAATATTAGTTTCAATGTTAGGAAGTCCTTTCTGAAAGCATTTGTCTGGAGTGTAGCATTGTATGAGAGTGAAACGTGGACGATAAGGAGTTCAAACAAAAAGATGATAGAAGCATTTGAAATGTGGGGAAACAGGCGAATGATAAAGTTAAATGGGTAGATCACGTAACTAATGAGAAGATGCTCAGAATTGGGGAGAAAAGGAGTTTCTGGGATATCTTGACTAAGAGAAGGGGTAGGTTGGTGGGACACATTCTGAGACATCAAAGAATCAACAACTTAGCATTAGAAGGAAGAGTCTTGCACAGGACAGAGTAGCGTGGAGAGCTGCATCAAACCAGTCTGCGGACTGAACACCTCAACAAGAAGAAGAACAACAACAGCAAGAATTTGTGGCTTTACCGGCTCCGAGAGGTTTAGAAATAAGAGAACAACAGGCGGTGTTAAAGTGACGGAGCTATCAAAGAAGGTTCAAGAGAGAAGATTAAAGTGGCGTTGGCATGTTATGAGACAGAGCAGACACTCAGGTTGGCAAGAGAATGGCAACAACGGTAGTGGATGGTGACAGAAGAAGAGGGAGACCAAGAAGATGAATGAGGGACTGTATATGTGAAGATTTCAGGGAGAAACACCAAGGGAAGTGGACATATGGGTCTGAGGGAAGTGGAGAAAACTTGCCAGGAACGTCGACCCCACTTGAGTGGGAAAATACGAAGGAATACAAGAAGAAAAGTGGAAAGGAGAGTGTTAACGGCATTTAAATTTCCGTAGAATGTCGCGTTGACCACAGCTGCTTACTTATTAACCAAAAGCTACCGGTTTTGGTTTTTACACCATTATCAAGCGCCAACAGGGCTTAACCAGTTGATTAAAGTGACATGTTGCAATCTAGAAAGAATTGAAAATAAATATTTCACATTATACTTGACTTACTATCAATTTTTTCAAGATTGTAACGTGTCACTTTAATCAACTGGTTAAGTAAGCTTTGCTGGCGCTTGTTAATGGTCTAAAAACCATGAAGTAGGTAAATGGAAACTTTATTGGAGAGCTGAGAGTTCGATGAGGAGACGGGATTGGGCATTCTGTCCTGAAAGCACCTCTAAATTTTCCACTTCAGTAGCACCATGTGCAGGTCCCCTGGAGGCTCAGACACTGTTCATCCTCGACCAGTATCAGGTCTCACCAGGTCTCAGGAGCACCGCCAAGATTACTAGGAGCGTGTGTGGCTGGCGTTCCGCTCTTCGCCCCTGACCGACAACATGTCACTCTGGTCGCGAGGAATATGAGAGGCAGCTAGAAGTAGGAGAGGGCGTGGCCTGTGTGATTCCAGTCGCCCCCCAGCAGCGGAGGATCTACATAGTAAAGATAATGAAGTAGGTAAATGGAAACTTTATTGGAGAGCTGAGAGTTGGATGAGAAGACGAAATTGGGCATTCTGTCCTGATAGCACCTCTGGTCGTTCCGCTTAAGCAGTACCGTGTGCAGGTCGCCTGGAGTCTCAGGCACTGTTCATCCTCAGTATCAGGTCTCACCAGGTCTTGGGAGCCCCGCCACGATTACTACGAGCCTGTGTGGCTGGCGATCCACTGGTCACCCTTGACCGACAGCACGGCAGCCTGGTCGCGAGGAATCTGAGAGGAAGTCAGAAGTAGGAGAGGGCGTGGCCCATGTGCTTCCAGTCGCCCCCCAGCAGCGGAGGATCTACATAGTAAAGGTAATGAAGTAGGTAAATGGAAACTTTACTGGAGAGCTGAGAGTTGGATGAGAAGACAGAATTGGGGAATTCTGTCCTGAAAGCACCTCTGGTCGTTCCACTTAAGCAGCACCGTGTACAGGTTCCCTGGAGCCTCAGGCACTGTTCATCCTCATTATCAGGTCTCACCAGGTCTCAGGAGCAGCGCCACGATTACTAGGAGCGTGTGTGCCTGGCGTTCCGCTCTTCACCCCTGACTGATAGCATGGCACTCTGGTCGCGAAGAATCTGAGAGGCAGTCAGGGCGTGGCCCGTATGATTCCAGTCGCCCACCAGCAGCGGAGGATCTACATAGTACATATAATGAAGCACGTGAATGGAAACTTTTTTGGAGGCTGAGAGTTGGATGAGAAGACGGAATTGGGCATTCTGTCCTGAAAGCACCTCTAATTTTTCCACTTAAGCAGCACCGTGTGCAGGTCCCTTGGAACCTCAGGCACTGTTCAGCCTCGACCAGTATCAGGTCTCACCAGGTCTCAGGAGCAGCGCCACGATTACTAGGAGCGTGTGTGGCTGGCGTTCCGCCATTCGCCCCTGACCGATAGCACGGCCGCGAAGAATCTGAGAGGCAGTCAGAAGTAGGAGAGGGCATGGCCCGCGTGGTTCCAGTCGCCCCCCAGCAGCGGGGCATCGTCCAGGTGTCTTCCGTCGGCGGGTGAGCCCACGGGTGAGCCCGGCCGTCAGGAGCCGTGCGGCGGCGGCTCGAGGTCGAGGTCGCTCCAGACGCCACTCTCGGCCAGCGGGATCTCCTCGACTTGCTGTCGGAAGCGCACGGCCTTGGCGTTGGGCGCGCGCGCCTGCCGCCGCCGCTCCTCCGCCAGCGACTGGTCGCTGACGTGCAGGTCGCGCTCCGCCTCCGGCTGCGTGAAGAAGAAGGCCGGTGGCGGCTGTCGCACCGGCGGCCTCTGCTGGCCTCTACTGGCCCCCGGCGTCACGATGGCCAGGTCGCAGAAGGCCACGCGGAAGGCGGGGTCGCCGCCCCCGGAGGAGTAGGCCGAGGGCTCCGCCAGGCGGACGTGCAGCCCGTCGCTCGTCACGAACAGCACCGGCGTGCGGTAGCTGGCCACGCGGTGCGCCCTGTACAGAGGAGTGGCACAGAAGATCAGAACGGCAAGAGGGACACACATGCGCACGTACACTGAACACAAAAAGCAGGGACAGCAACTGAATCGCCTCCTAGTAAAAGGGGCAACGTCAGGAAAAAATCCAACACATTGATGTGTTGTTGAATGGTAACTTCATTTTTTAATTATAGAAGTCACATGCTTGGTTGTGGTGGATAAAATGCTACATAGATGATGTACTGAGCTACAAGTACTGCAGTCAGTGACTGAAAACCTTGTAGCACTTTTATGTCGGCATACCCTTTTTCCATTTGCTGAAGAGTGGTTTATTCTGGTTTGTATGTGACATTATTTGCATACTATAATTTAAAAAAGCTAAAGCAGGAAGCCCTGGCATCATCTGAATGGAAACCTACTTGATTTTTCCGTTATGTGGACGACACTTTCATCATCTGGCCACATGGTATGGATAAACTCCTTGACTTCCTTACACATCTGAACTCCATACATCCCAACATCAAATTCACTGTGGAGACTGAAACGGAAGGTAAATCGCCGTTCCTTGACGTCTTGGTCAAGAGAAGACCTGATGACACCCTGGGTCATGGTGTGTATCGGAAGACAACGCACACCGATCTGTATTTACACGCAGACAGCAGGCCGCGGTGGCCGAGGTGACTGAGGCGCTCCAGTCACGGTCAGCACGGCCACTACGGTCGGGGGTTCGAATCCCCCTTCGGGCATGGATATTTGTGCTGTCTTTAGTCTTAGCTAGTTCATAAGTAGTTTGTAAGCTTAGGGACTGATAATCCCTTAGTTAAGTCCCATAAGTTGTACAAACATTTGAACATTTGATTTGAACTGTCACCACCCTTCACAGAGGAATGGGGTACTTAAAACTCTAGTACATAGGGCGCGCACTATCTCCGACGCAGAGAGTCTACCCCAGGAATTGGAACACCTGAGAACTGTATTCCGAAAAAATGGGTTCTCAGAGTGGAAGATTCAGTGGGCTCTCCGCCCAACCACTAAAGCACAACCTGTGAAAACGGATGAAAACACGAGGCAGGATGTAGGCACTGCGTTCATTCCATATACCGGCGCTCTCTCGGGGAAGGTCGCCCGCATTTTGAAGAAACATCAGGTTCGAACTGTCTTTTGTTCGCCGAATAAAATTCGTGCACTGGTGGGGAGCACCAAAGATGATCTCGGATTGAGGAAGGCGGGCGTGTACCAGATTCCGTGTCAGTGTGGAAAGTCATATATTGGACAGACGATGCGTACCGTCGAGGATCGATGCGTTGAACACCAGAGGCACACACGATTGACGTATCCGAGCAATTCGGCGGTCGCTGAACATTGTTTGTCGGAGAATCACGCGATGGAGTATGAACGCACTAGGATTCTGGTACAGACGTCGAGATACTGGGAATGTTAGAGAGGCCATTGAAATTCGCACAAGTGACGACCTCATAAACCGTGACTGTGGCTATAATCTTAGCAAAGCTCGGGAACCAACGATTGGGTTAATTAAGAGTAAATCTAGCAAACGTAACGTAGTGACGATCACGGCGGACAGAGCCCTCACATCGACGTCATCTCAGACGCCGGCGCAATCGATTCCACTGCGCGACCTCGCACCATGTAAGAATACGTAAGTTTTTATAAAGGATGAATTTTACTTTGAATTAGACACTTTATGTAATTCATTTCCAAACGACAATGTTGTAATACTATTGTATGGTTTTAAAGTGGGTCTGCTGCGACCAATCTGGGAATCAAGGGAACACCTATATAAAACTACGCATCTTCAAATGTCAGTACTGATCTATGGGTGTGAATCATGGGAAACTAACAAACAGCTGATTAGCTGACTTCAAACATTTGTGAACAGAAATTTGAAGAATATCTTGTGTATATGGTGGCCACAAGTAATCACCAATGAAGAACTATGGGTTAGAACGCATCAAACACCCATTGACATTGAGATACGCCATAGGAAATGGAAGTGGATTGGACGCGATAAAGACAACGTGGCAAGACAAGCCTTGGAATGGAATCCAGGAGAAGAGGCAGACAAAGGAATACATGGAGGAGTGTAAGAGCAGAAGGGACCGACAAAGGAGGGAAGACCTGAATTGAGATCAAGACACTGGCGCAGAACGGATTTCGGTGGCGAAAGTTGAAACCCTGTGCTACACTTAGGAGATACAGGAAATAAGTCAAGAATAGTTCTATAAGTCTGTGACAGGTAATGCAAGTTTCCACTAAGAAAAGACAATTATCTCTGCATCGTGAGTTCCAACATAAAGACTTTCACAAAAGAACGTGGATGGCACCAGATCGGCATACAGTAAATCAGATAGACCATGTATGCTTTTAAATAACATCAGAGCTACGCAAATCTATTGAAGAGCACTCTGTGACGGATCACTTTCTGGTGCTAAGTAAAATAAACATTAAATATAAGTGTGGCGAGTACACCTCGTAATAAAAATGGGTTAAAAGTGACAAAGTTAAGAAGAAAGTATAAGACAACAGTAGCAGAAAGCCCAGCGAGTTGTGAGGAATCGGTAGATGCCATTGACGTGAACAATGACTGGTATCAAATTACAGGAGCAGTAACAGTGTATCCTCAAATATAGTGGGTGAATAGAAAGACAGATAACCAAGTGTGTCAGTTTAAATACAACAAATAAGGTTCACTAAGATGATATGAAGAGATAATCTGAAAGACCAGGATATTAGAGACAAGTATAGCAGAATAAGAAAGAAAACACCTACTATACTAAGGCAGGAGATGAAGTATTACAATGAACTAACAGAGGAAAATTGTATTCATCACAGGTCAAGACAGATGTACTAAAAAGTGAAGAAACTGACACAGAAATATAAAAAGCTGGACTCATTTGTTAAAGCATCTAAGGAAAAACCCTCACAAGTGATGTGGAAGTAGAACAGCTGTGGGCAGACTACTTCGCTAAGATACTAAACTGTGACAACCGCAATGAATCTCTTTATGCGACGTGCCAGGACACAATGAACACCAAAGTAGAGCCACCCAGTGAAGAAGAAATAAAGGGAAAACCAAAAATATTTAAAAAATCATGAAGCTTCTGGTGGAGATAAAATTTTGGTTGAACTAATAAATAATGGAAGAATTCCGAAAAAGAACTAAGAAAATGATAATGAAAGTGTGATACAGGAAAATGGCTTAAATCTGATCCACATTGATAAATAATGAACCCCTGGTTTGTGATAATTAGAGGAATTTCAGTCCTTAATGTAAGTTGAAAAATCCGACCTATCTACACAAGAGATTGCTACCACCAGCAGAAAAAAATTGCAGGTGACTATCAGTGTGGTTTTAGAAGGGATAGGCCAACTAATGATCGCATATTTACACGTATACCGGTAACTGAGAAAGCGTGGGAACATAATGTCGAAATCCGCAGGGTCTTTATAAAAAAAAGCCTCTGATAATATGCACAGTGGCACAATAACCAACGTCCTCAAGAGAGTTCCAGTTTCTTGGTAAATTAATACCTGTAGTACAGATGTGCTTGGACGAAACATATTGCAAAGTAAAGACCAAAACAGGAGTAAGGAAAGAGTTTAAAATCAGAAAGGGCATTAGAAAGATGCATTACCTGCGACACGTTTTAATCTGGTCTTAGAAAGAGAACACAAGTAGGTAAACCGAGTTGGATTAAGGCTGCGTAATAAGAAAATGTATCCTTTTGTATATGCGGACGGTAGTGTCCTAATAAGTGACAACAACATCAAATGTTTGTAAATCTAAGGGGCTTAACGCCATTGCTTATTAGTTCCTAGGCTTACAAACTACTTAAAGTTAAACGACGGAATTAAACGATGCTATAAGGGACGCTTTAAAAAAATACGAAGGCCACAGGTAGTGATGCGGCTGTTATTTATTGACACGTTTCGTCCTTGTCATCGTCAGAATCTAAATTATGGGGTAAAGTTTCGTACAATTGTGCCACGTCATGGGTCTGCTGAGTATAGTCTGCTGACGTTGACAAGATCGAAACGCGTTAATAAATAATAGCTGCATCAACACCTGTGGCTTTCGTGTTTTTTAAAGCACCCCTTATAGCATTCCTTAATTCAAATGTTCAAATGGTTGTGCAGCTTAAGGGACGTAACTGCGTGGACATCAGTCCTTAAACTTACGAACTACTTATGAACTACCTTATACTAAAGACGACACAAACATCCATGCCCTAGGGGGAATTCGAACCTCTGATGGGAAACGGTCTCGCGCATTGTAGCGCCTCAATGTGCTCGGTCGCTCCGCCGCGGCATTGTTTAATTACGAAAATGGCGCATACCTCATTGGTGACTTCATGTGACTTTCATTTGGAAAGTTAAACTAACCTAAGGACAACACCCTCACCGACGCCCAAGGGAGAACTCGAAACTCCGACGGCGAGCGACCGCGCGCTCCGTAGCAAGGCGCCTTAGAACGATCGGCCACACAGCGACGACAACAAATGAGAATTTCAGCTAATGGCAAGCTTTTACACGAAGATTGGAAGGGAAGATTGCAAAGGATAATTATACCAGTAAGAGCTTATGGGTCAGACCTTCACATTTAGAAACGCAAATTAATTATTAGCTATTGAAAACAAAACATCAAGGAAAATATTTGGGCCGCGGTGGAGTAGCCGAGCGGTCTAAAGCGTCTCCCTGCGGAGCCCACGGTTGCTTGCCGTGGAGGTTCGAGTCCTCCCTGCGGCATGGGTGTGTGTGTTGTCCTTAGGTTAGTTTATCTAGAACAGCTGTGGGCAGACTACTTCGCTATGATACTAAACTGTGACAACCGCAATGAATCTCTTTATGCGACGTGCCAGGACACAATGAACACCAAAGTAGAGCCACCCAGCGAAGAAGAAATAAAGAAATTAATTATCAGAAAACAGAGTACTTGGTCTAGGTTTTAGTTTGTAAGCTACGCACTGATGACCATGCAGTTTGGTCTGATAGATTTACAAACATTTGAACAAAATATTTGGTCTCAAGAGTGACTCAGATACACATGAGAGGAGGATACTGTTTCAACAGGCTGATATTAGTCAAGAGTACATGGTGTAAATAATGCACCCAATGGTGGTAATCAGTGATAGTAAACAGAGTAGACACCTTTACATGTTTGGAAAGCATTCCTAGTGAACAAAATACAATGTAAACTGAGAGTAAAGCGAGAATGGCAGTAACAAACGAAGCTTATTTTGGCTTACGAGATGTAGTGCTTGCTAGAACTGTTTTCAGTGTTGTGTTTCTGGTGGTCTTGTGGCAGCGCGTTAGGTTCCTGTAAGTAAGGTCGCGTGTTCGATTCTTGGTACTGAAACTTTTTTTTACTTACTTTTCATTTTAATGTAGCCGTCACATTTCTACTAATGAAGAGTCGTCAGAAATAACTGATAATATATTGCTTAAATTGCTGCAAAAGGAAACAGTACCAATGATACCTACATTCTAGCTTGATTTCAGTTATGAATGAGAAATCTGTTGCTCGTAATCGGGAAAATTCCGTCACATGACGCGGGGCAAGAACTTCAGACCGGGGGCAAAAACGTTAGATTAGGGTTTCACCCACAACACGGCAGAGATAGGGAAACGCCATTGATCAGGGAGACGCGTAGTCTATGTTGTCTATGGTCTGTGCCATGGAGTGGAAACTTTCTGGAGTTAGTATTGCCATCTGTCTTCTCTAAGAGGTGCTGGTTCTGCTCATGTTATCAAAATTAAGCTAAGATTGTCTCGTGATATCATTATATAAATACGAGAACTTGAAAATTGAAGCGCCGATTTCCTACGAGAATTTTATCAGGATGCCAATGAAAGATCGTTAGCTGTAGATGTGCACAATACAATAATCATTCGTGTACATAGCCGTTGAAAGTGGTAAAACGGAGTAAATGTTTTCAAAGCTATACCTCGGATCAATTTTAATAAAAAGTGAACAAAACTGACCTAGGGATGATTGATGTTAGAAAAACATCGACGGTAACATCAATGTTCAATTCAAAGAAATCGATATACGTTGAGCATCGAAAGGAAAATTTCCGGAAATATCAGTGTTTTGGGTGCTGAAACACACTCTTCGGCAGAACCATGGGAGCCGAGTTGTGGGCAGCGAAGCAGCTGTTGTCGGGGTGACTGACCTCTGGGCAGCCTTGCGGCGCCGGAAGCCGACCCTGTGCAGCAGCGCGGTGGCGGCGGACACGGTGGGCAGCGCGGCGGCGGCGACGGCGGCTGTGGCTGCGGGCAGCGGGGGCCGGCGGCCGCAGAAGAGCGCCCTGCAGCCGGCGCGCGCCTCCTCCTCCGTGGCCGCCACCACCAGCGGCAGCGACAGCGCCAGCAGGTAGCGGCAGCACACCAGCAACGCGTCGTACCAGCCCGTCCGCACCGCCGACGACCCGTCCTCAGGCAGCTCCTGCCAACCGACATCTCTACTGTCAGGGGCTTACTGGACAAGTGTTCATGTTTGTAAATCTATCGGACCAAACTGCGTGGTCATCACGCCGTAGCTTACAAACTACGTAAACCTAGGTAAAGTAACCGAAGGACAACACACACACACTCATGCCCCAGGGAGGACTCGAACCTCCACGGCGAGCAACCGCGCGCTCCCCAGCGAGACGCCTTAGACCGCTCGGTTACTCCACCGCGACTTTACTGGACAAATGATCACTCAACCCTAGACAAACCAGTACAAGCATCACTTGACACTTTCACTGATACTGATGGGCTGCATGCCGTTTTGCTGTTACTATACTACTCGTCTTTGTGGAGAGGTGATGTTCTATCTTTTTTAAAATACACTCCTTGAAAATGAAAAAAGAACACAATATTTTGCTACGGTTACATCCGGCGAATAAAGTCTAGAGAACTAGAGTGTGTTCTAGATGTCTACAGTTGATAAAATTCGTTGCTTAATATAGATGTGTTCACGCAAGTTCATCAAGTTGAAATTTCATCTTCATAAAACGATCTATACAATAATTATGTATGTAGTTGAAGTAATTTATTTGAATGTAATAAAGCTGAAAAACTTCAAAAGCAAATATATGTTTTTTTACACATTTAGGTAGTACAGATATCAAAAACATTTCACGTGGCATTCTTGAATCTAGCAGAAAACTGGTAATCATTCTACGCTATTTGATTTTCACTCGAAGTTTTACAAACATTCTAAAATTTCGGATCACATTTACAGACGCCATGACGTAATAATAGGGCCGAAGGTAGGAATATTCGTATTTTTCATAGGTATGGGGCCACGAATTTCAGACTGCCTTACTAACTTTTATTGAGCTGTGCTACACCAGACTTTCAGCCGCTAGCTAAAAGGCTACAGGGCACTCGACCTTGTTACGAAAATTAAATTACTCTGGTCTCCCCCGAGTCTCCCCCGAGTCCCCCCCCCGTCAACCCCGAGTCTCCCCCAAGACTCTTCCGAGTTGACCCCGAGACTCCACTGAGTCTCCCCCAAGTCTCCCCCGAGTCTCCCCCAAGTCTCCCCCAAGTCTCCTCCAAGTCTCCCACGAGTCTCCCCCAAGTCTCCCTCGAGTCTCCCACAACTCTCCCCTGAGTTTCCCCCGAGTCTACCCTGAGTTTCCCCCAAGTCTCCCCCATGTCTCCCCTGAGTCTACCTTGAGTCTCCCCCAAGTTCCCCCCAAGTCTCCCCCGTGTCTTCCCTGTGACTCCTCTGAGTCTACCCTGAGTCTCCCCTGAGTCTCCCCGAGTCTCCTCCATGTCTCCCCTGAGTTTACCCTGAGTCTCCCCTGAGTTTCCCCCAAGTCTCTCCTGAGTCTCCCCCGTGTCTCCCCCATGTCTCCCCTGAGTCTCCCCCGTGTCTGCCCTGAGTCTACCCTGAGTCTCCCCTGAGTCTCCCCCAAGTCTCCCCCGAATCTATCCCAGTCTATCCCGAGTCTTTCCAGTGTCTAGCCCGAGTTTTTCCCGAGTCTATCCAGGGTCTATCCAGAGTCTATCCCGAGTCTATCCAGAGTCTATCCCGAGTCTAACCTAACCCGAGTGTACCCGAGTCACTATTTGGGTTCCACACTCCGTATAAAGGATGGAGGCCGTATTACGTAGCATGAGGATGATGTCTCTTGGAACTGACTAGGAAACTCGTTTGTGCAGGATGGTGAACTGCCGCAGGAAGAGCAGCGCACGCACCTGCAGCGTGAAGGGCGCGAGGTGTGCGCTGAGCGCGGCGGGCGCGACCAGCAGCAGGTGTAGGGCGACGACGGCGATGAGCGCGCCTGCTCCCGCGCCTGCGCCGGCAGTAGAGGCGGTGGGCGGCTGCTGGTCCAGCCACGAGTCGTGGGCGCGGTGCAGCGCCGCCGCCTGGCGCAGCCGCCGCCGCCGCCGCCCCTCCGCCGCCGCGCGCCGCCCCACGTCCGCCGCCGCCGCCACCGCCACGAGCCAGGGCAGCGCGTCCCCCAGCACCACCACCAGCACCGAGTAGGCGCCCAGCGGCCGCCACGGACCGCACGACAGTCTGCGGGAGGCACCCTCTATTAGCAACCTGCTCTTCTCCCTCTGGCAGTAAAACATGTTCAAATGTTTGTATAATTATGAGACCTAACTGCAGTGCTCATCGGTCCCTGAACTTACAAACTACTTAAACTAACTTATCCTAAGAACAACACACACACCTGTGCCCGAAGGAGGACTCAAACCTCCTACATGGAACAGTCTTGTGCACCGTAGCAGGGCGCCTTAGTGTGCACGGCTATTCCACCACGGCTCTGGCAGTACATTGTTGTTGTGTTGCGGTCTTCAGCTCTCCACAGTACTGTTACGCCGCAAACATTGTGACAGGGAAATGTGTTAAGATCTTGGTTTGCTCACTTTAGCAAGACGGAATAAGGTCAGCAGCCGGTAGCAGAAAATGCTCACCCGCCTTGCGTGATGACGACAGCCGCTGCGTTGGCGAGTTGGAAAGCCTACCGCCAGCGAACTGTGTGCGAGTGAAATGGCTGTCAGAGACGCAGCTAGTAAACTCTGTCACAAGAGTGAATAAGACTGAGGATGCGTCAGCGGTAAAGACACATCGGGCGAACACTGCATTTTCAAAGGGAACACATTCAAACCGTTTCATACGTCATAGCTTCAGCCAATTTTATGTATAAATACTCTCACATTTAGAAGTAGCAGGCACTTGGTCTTCTGAATCGACGATGCCCAGGAGGTAGTCGTCAATTCACTGGTCTAATCGTTGTGCTCAGTCTTTGTCACAGATAGCAGTAGATACAGGTAGCTGCTAGAGGCAGCTAAGAGATGGAGTCTGGTCGAGGCCATACTTCACACTAAACATCAACTGGGAAGATGGTGATCCGCTACTCTGACGACATCACACCTCTATGGTGGCTGCCTGAGGCCAGCGTAGTCTTCAGTGGTTGGTTACTATAGGCTGATGTTCCTGTCGTCGAGTTAGCACTCTGGTGCTAATCCGACCAGCCAGTGTCCTGAGTTGGGAACCAGGACGACATCCGGCTTCAGAGGGGTCCCTGCGTGTATCCACTGGCCGCTGCATAGCCTGGTGAAGGGATAGAGCACTTCACAATAACAGTCTTTCCATCGCTTCCAGGCATCACGGCGCAGGCACTACCATCATACGAAACACCAAGGTTGCAACTCGAAGGTGACGCCACCTACTGCTCTAGCTCCTGTCGAGCTAGCGCCTTCATCAAACTTATGTATGTTATGGAATAAAATGTGTCAACTATAATTCTGTTTCACTAGCGTCCCTTAGCGCTCCACCTGACCTAAAGCTGGGAACACACCGCTCGACCCCAGCAGTACTCTATCCTGAGCAAGCCTCAACAACTCCACCTAAGAACGGCAACCTACATCTGTCTGAATCTGCTTACTGTATCCATCTCTTTGGTTCCTCTGCGGTTTTTATCCCACACACTTCCCTCCAACGCTAAATTTACAATTACTTGATGTCTAAGAATGTGTCCTACCAATCGATTCCTTCTTTTAGTCGAGATATGCCAGAAATTCCTTTTCTCCCCAATTATGTTCAATACCTCCTCATTAGTTACGCGATCCACCCACCTAATCTTCAGCATTCTTCTGTAGCACCACATTTCAAAAGCCTCTATCCTCTTCCTGTCTGCACTGTTTATCGTCCATGTTTCACTCCCATACAAGGCAACACTCCACACAAATTGCCTTCAGAAAGTATTTTCTTAGGCTTAAATCAATATTCAATGTTAACAAATTTCTCTTTTTCAAGAATGCTTCTCTACCCATTGCCATTCTCCATTTTATATCCTCCGAACTGCGACCATCATTTGTTATTTTACTGCCGAAGTAAATGTACATTATGTGATATAAACCACTGCATTAATAATATTCATTATGAAGAAAATAAAATTTGTGACACAGACAGGGTTCAAAACCCGGGAACTCCTGCCCATTAGGTGTTGGTACCCAATCAGCCACCCTGAGGCTATGGATAACTTAAATGCGCAGAATGATCCAACCATGAAGGGTAAGGTGAAAATCTTGGAGGCGGAAGAAACAGATGGCACGACCTATGATGCTTGTCTGGGATTTGTCGGAGTTGACAGCTACGAGCAAGAGGCAGAAATGGGCAGAGGGCAATACCATCGAAGTTGAGAATTTGGGCTGGATGGGACGCGTGCCTGAATAGCCTAACTGGTTGCCGCCATGGTGGCTCAACGCGCTCGGTCAGAACGCCGCAACGTAGCGATCTACCTGATGAAGAGGAAAAAATGAAAATTTGTAAAGGCGACCGCTGAACCCAAGCGGGAGATTCGGATTCGAATCCCAGCCCTGTACAAATTTTAACGTCTCCATTGAATTTATTTCAGTGCCCCAGAATAGTCGTGATTTTTCGAATATTTCAAATTCGTCATTTATTTGACTTATAAAGTAGCAGATCTAAAGGAAAATAGTTGGAAAGATACAGAAGTGAGTAAACAAGCAGACAGAGAGAAAACATGAGCGAGGCTGGTGTTTGTGTAGCTGAGGGACGTTTGAGCCAAAGGAAAGAGAAGGCCCCTCTACTACTTCCTATGCTCTCTGAGCCAAACAAAATTTCAGTTGAAAGTCAGCCTCACTTTCACTTCTAGTACACTAAATCAGGCAGCTGTATACAAATAAGGAGTGATACATGTATATACTCGAATCTGGGACATTAAAAGGAAGTTGATAGTAGTTGGGTACTGAGGTACAGATAAATGAATAGGCGGAGTTATATCGATATTTTCTTACAGTTCTGTCTGCGCTTCGTCGTGTGGTAGCTTTACTGAGGGTCCAAAACGGATGTCTAAGAATCAGTTCAAAAGTGAGGCTTCGCTTCAAATTCAAGCAGGTGCCATTTCAAAAGTGACCAAACCCAGCAGTACGCAACCATAACTGAGGACTATATTTGCTGCACCCATCTCGTTCTATCTACTAGCGTGCTGTGTGTTAGCGTTGTTTAATTTATAATATGTTTTTTCTTAAGAACTGCGTGATTATGAAACATAGATTCATATGAGTTCTTGGAACTTAAATTGTGTGCTTAGTTCTTTTCTCTTATTTTGCGAATGTTTAAAACATTTGTAGTACCAGTAGTTCTAGTTTTTGTTCAAGAGCAACCAGTGCTGAAATTAATGATAATGCAACTTTTTTGATGACTCAGTTGATAATTCTATCCAAAAATACACTCCAAAACTAACAAAAAGCACAGATATATATATCAATAATCTGGAATATACCAATTACAGTGCAACACAAACAAGCAGTACCTTTTATGTCAGATATATAAGAACACATGAGAGTTTGGAAATGTGGTACAAACCATTAACTTTTGTCGAACATCTAAGACAACAGAAACACAGACCAACCTCCAGACAAAATGACATGAAAATAACAAGAATAAATAATAGTAAAAAACACCTTCCTACACTTCAAGAAAATTATCACATACAGGAAACAAAAGCTGAAAAGAAAATTCTGCTGAATGAGCAAGTAAACATATCAAACAATTCACTGTTTACGCTGATACATAAAATAGTTACATAGCCCAATCCCTCAGACTCTCATTAAACCCCTCCCTTTACAGACCATTTAAGTCAAAACAACAACTAAACACAAAATTTCTACCACCCTCATACAGATACTGCAATCATACACACGCAAAATAAGACTATTCTCTCTCTCTCTTTCTAACACAAACAAACACACACACACACACACACACACACACACACACACACACACACACGCACATACACACAGACTCCTTTTTATTCTTTTGCATCAAATAACATTCTTACTCTTTCGATTTGTTCACACACAAAGATTAGTAACCAACATATACTTCGTTATGTTGGAAACGGAGCAAATGAAACACGAAAATAAAAATAAAAAGTATATCATGGCTGCTAAACACCTCCAAAATGTGTAGAAATATGCGAAATTCTGTTAGTTACACAACGTGCAATTTGGGGCCTTTACCAGATGGACGAAAAAGCACACGATAGCTGAAAATACAACGAAAACGTCTAAGTAAAAACTTCTTCACTTATGTAAAAAATATTGAACTCTTTATAATCTGGAAACAATTCATCTCACAAAAAATTATACTTGTAGATCCCACTGAAGATACTTTAAAATAAGGGGTGAAACGCGTCTAGGAGAAATAAAAGTCAGTTGCAGCAAATACAAGGCCTTTTTTTTTCACCATCAAAAACGAAGGATTTCTGCGCTTGCTGCGGAAACAAACTTTTCAGTTAATAAACGTTTCAATTTTATATTTTAGTAAATATTTTTGTTCTAATCATTACGCCTACACTGCGTTGTATAGATTAACAGTCGACAGTATCATTCTTAAAACAAAAGGCATGAGGTACAGTATAACGTCTGACCAGGGTGAAGAGCTCAAAATGTTCAAATGTTTGTATAGTCTATGGGACTTAACTACGGGGTCATCAGTCCCTAAACTTACAAACTACTTATGAACTACTTACTAACTAGGACGGCACAAATATCCATGCCCGAGGGGGGATTCGAACCCCTGACCATAGTGGCCGTGCAGACCGTGACTGGAGCGCCTCAGTCTCCTCGGCCACCGCGGCCGGCGGGTGAAGAGCAATTAAAACTGATGTGTGTTTTATTATTAGTTGGCGGAAATTATTATTCAAAGTCTTTTATAGTATTCTGACCGTGTCGCCTAAATTACCGTTTTAAAATTAATTTCTCATGTTTGTGTTCAACCTAACGCTTGGTAAGACTTTACACTTGAAACTGTGGTAATTTCGCAGATGTCATGTTTAGTAAAGAAAATCGTCTCCAGTCGGTCAATATCTTTCAGCAAAGAAAAATGTCAATGCAGAACAATAATGAAGACCTGAAAAGTAAAATTCTTTAATAATCATGTAGCTCAGCGTCTTCTCGTTGTGAAATGAAGACTCCACCACGACGCACAGGGTTCCTGAAACATTATCTGTAGTTCAAAACTCTCGAAAACTTAGTCCCTCGGTTGACTGCGTGTGCAAAGTTTGCATGTGCAGAACTCTTGTGCTCCGGCGAAAGGATCGATTACTGTTTATCTTTGAATAAATTATTAATAGCTGCAGGCTCGTTGCACTCACACGCAAGAAAAAAGCACAGTACGATGCAATACGCTTCCGTATTCGCAAAATTGTTCATAAATATGATGAAATTGAATAAATAACTTTTCAGAAAAGACATATTACCTTTTTAGATAAATCTATTTACAATTCTGTTAACTATAGATTACAATTCCAACAAAAAAGGTTAGAATAAAGGGAGACGGCATTACCTCTGCCGAGCACATACGTCAGTTAAAGCCTGTCCGCCATCTTGGTCAGTTTTGGAATGCTATTTCTCCGTTAAAACTATGCGTTAAGTCGGCCCTCTTACTGTTAATGCATTGAACTGACAGCCACTGCAAAGTACGAACTTTCAAACAATATACTTTCTTGAATAGATAGTAATAAATACTCATCATAATATATTTGAAAACTTACTTTTTATCGGATAATTTGCACTTTTTTAACATGTTGTACATCATAGCAAAATCGTCGGACTCTTATTCCTGTTTTACGCGATATAAAATATTAGCTGTATAATACGATCACTTCTGTAGAACTTAGCAATCTGACGGAGGCAGGCTTCACGTTTTCAACGTAAGGGGCGTCTCCCTGTATTCTAAACAAGAGCTGGGCAAATGATACTCGCGTTCGAACATGTTCGGGATTTCCCGATACAGCAGAGAATTCGATACAGTATCGAATTGTTCGAACACTAAGATAATAAAGGACTTGCGCTGCGTATCTGCAAACGATACGCGAGAAATTTTGACGTTACCGGGCTATCGCTTTGCTCAGAACTAATTTCATAGGAAGCACATTTAAAAGTAAAGGACATAAGTATGAAAAACTGTATTAAAAAAAAAATAGTGCATACGTGACCTGTCTGGTATCACTGAAAGATATGATCCATTGATAAACATAATATCTGATACTATAACAGAACTACTGCAACACATTACTGAAGGCTAACATTCATAGGAAAAAAATATGACCAATCCATGCCCTGTTCAAACGGTACAGCAACAGAGAAAAATGTTACCACCTTTTAATCGCCTTGAAAATAAAATATGAAATAGGGAAAACTTTAGAAATTTAATACCCAATAACGGAAATTAGTCATATAAAAATTAACTTTAATTGCAATCACGGAATAAACAGTGCAGCTGCTGCTGTATAAGTAGTACCCATAGACGACGCTAGATCGCAGCACTATAATTTTAAATCGCGATTGCTATCGTTTACTTATAGCCTATATTCGCTACTGGTTTTACTTATAACCTGCGCCCTAGAAGCTACTATAGTCGGAATTTCACACTTATTAATCCCCATAATACATTAATGAGACACTATCTTCGTTATAAATCGTACACTGCACAGCATAGAAAAGATTTATGAATACCATCGTTGTAAACCGTAGAGATGGAACCTCCTGACATTGTTAGATAGCGTCTTGATCGAATGTTCGAACATTTCCCGAGATTTCCCGAACTGTGACGTTAATTGTTCGAACAGTTCGAGTCATGTTCAAACCCAGATCTAATTTTAACCTCCTTAATTCCAACCAATGATCTCAATTATTAACACTGGATACACAACTGTAGTGATATGTATCTGTGACAAACGTGACGCTCTTCAACGGTTATGTTGGCAACTCCGTACGTATAGGTCGTGTTGTTGTTTTGAACCTTGTGTCCTATGAAAATAAGTTATGAACGATTGATTAATAAATACATACTGATGAAGTTAGTGTCGCTTATGGTTTTAGGGAAGTCAAAGGAAATAAAATAGAGTTCATAACCATATGTGAGTTATATTTTTCTTCATAACTACTGTTTCTATCACATTTCATTAAATGAATAAATTGCACTGCTATAGACGGTATTTCTAGTGTTCAGTTTTTTGTTTGCCTTTTGTCTAAAGCCTACTAATTTCCGTTTGAACTTACCGATTGAATATACACCCTATGTGGAAAATCATGCTTATATCATACGCTTCGAGTCTGCCGTTGTTACACTTTATTTAGTTGTCTACAACAGTGTAACTTATTCATTAATTTCAAAGTGGGAGAAACACTAATTCTGAATCAAAATATAACTCAAGTATACGTTTTCCACGACTCGTGTCTTTTTCTACTGCTTCGATTTAGGAGTTCAGTTAATTATATGTCTCGAATATTTTGTAAATATTATTCACATTTTCAGAACAGATAGTGATCGTTGTATATGAATTAGCTTCTACGTAAGCAACTAGTAGAAACGATTATAAATTTCAGAATGTTAAATTCTTCGTAATCACATTATACTAACAGCTGGATGGTGTATGGCAGATATACGTTCACTAATATGGCGTAGACCATCACGACTTCGTAATACACAGTACTAACTCCAGATTATCTTTAAGCTCAGTGATTCCAACCAATCATAACACATTATTTTCAAGGAACAATTATAATTTCAAAGAGTAACCTACGAGTATCTCTCTCACAGTCAGTATATCTAAGAACTCACTTTAAAAAAATGACATTAAAATTGAACATTTAAATTTGTGACAGCGCAACAGTTAATTAATTTATGTAATGTTGAAACAACTAATCTAAGTTTCAAAAGCGGACAAATCCAGTAGATAATATGAATGCCGGTCAAGACCAGCTTTTAACTCATTTTCATGACGTAACTACTGATATTTACTACTATTTAGTTGTAAGAGTACACCTGTCGCTGTATCTTACAATTTGATTTAACGTAATGTATATATTGTCTTAAATTTGTTTATTTCATGTATTTTTCATTTCTTGTATGCTAGATATATTTCTTATGTAACGACATTTCCTATATTGAATCATTTAGTGTAAACATGTACTATATGTGTAAACCCGCAAGAATGCACGGACATTCTTATGCTGTAAGTTAGCAATGCGCCAGAGAAAATGTTGAACCTGTTGTAAATACTGTCTTTGGTACAGAAGTAGTAGCAGTGAGTGTCGCGCTGCTGAAGCAGTCGCGGAGCGGACTCGCTATAGTAAACACATAAATGTTTTGTTGATGGTGCAGAGGCACGGTAGGCGCAATGTGGCGCGAGTTTAATGCAATTGCAATAAGCCTGAGAGACGTACTGTTTAATGTATTGAAGGAAGTGCGAAACAAGTTTATTTATACTCGAAAGAGATCAGAGTAATGTTTTTTCATGTGTGCTAGAAAAGTAATTGTTTGGTTATCACGTCTATTGTCACCGAGTGTGATCTTTGTTGTAATTACTGAGATTAGAAGGTGTATCGAGGAGATATCAATGCATGGAGATTTCAGCCAGACGAGCTGAACAAAGAGTTGTCGATAAAAATATTTTGAACCAGCAGTAAGAGTACCTATTGTAATCATATCTGTCTTGTATGGACTTCACGACGAAGACGACGAAAACAGTTGAATACTATTGTAACATTTTATTTTGTATGCATGTGTATGTAGTGTCAACCCAATCAGAATTTTGGTTCAATTATATGACTTATTTTGAAACCAGTCTTAATTTTGTAAGTAGTTGTAGTCACCCCATTATCACCATTATTAGATTATGTTGATTATGCAAGCCTGCACATTGACTAACCAGTTCAATCATTTTTAAAGTAATTACGACCAGTTATAAAGAAATTGATAGACGAGTTAAAGAATTGCTAAACGTGCTACAACCACAGAGACTGGTAATTAAAATGCAGTGCTGTTCTAAGTTATGCAATCAATTATTAAGCCAAAGATTTTAACTTGCTAGAGAGTTTGCACGTAAAGTAGAGTTGGTTTCATTTATATAGAAATTAACCAGGCTAACAGTATTCAAAGTATTATAGTAGTTTTACCAGACTTGACGAAAGTAATTTTTATGAAATACATTAAATGCCAGACTCTGCTCAACCACTTACACGCATACGCTACCCAGGCCCTGGAACCAATTAATCAAAAATAGTTCACGTAAGGTTTTATAAGGAAGTTGAATGCTTTAAACAATAATATCAATATTATTGAGAACTTTGACTGTAGTATTTGTGAAGCTCATTGCACCACGGAGTTTCACAGTACTGAGTTATTATAATTGCAATGAGAGTCTATCAGCTATTGCGATTTTGATTATAACACGAACACGCCATCAGCACTACATGAATCCTGACACATTTATTAGTGAAGTTGTGCTGTTCGTGAATCGTAAGAGGTGCTAGTTGGAGGCTGTAGTCAATGCTAAGTCAGATAGGGCCAAGCTTAATTAATTACCACAGTGACTGTTTCAAGTTAATTGATAATAAATTAATTATAAATTTTAACTTTCACTGCGAAAGTGTTGTTGCGACCCATTAATTGTGATTTGCTGCAACATTCAATAGCGAAATTACTATTACTAGAGCATATCATTACGCATTCTCAATTTTGACATTTTTTACGACCTCCAAAAGGCAATTTTCTTACATAGTTCGTGGAAGTCATTTTTGACATAAAATAGAGCAGACAAGAAAACAATCGCAATTGTGTGCATTTTGCTCATATGCTTTTCATTTCTTTTGCTGCCGTTGTAGAAATACAGAAAGTGGACTTAGTATTGGGCTTCTCGATTACGGGTCTGGTGAATGAGCTTGTCTGCGAAGCCATTTGGTTTCGTGGAAGACAGAGCGTGCTCAGCAACGAAACAAAGGACGGGCAGAATGGCCCTGTTTCAGGGAGCTTCAGCCGGCGGTAGGGATCGGCCTCCGCAAAGCAACTCAATCTGCTTTCTCCACAATGCCGGCAGGCAGCGGGGACGGCCGGCGCCCGGGGATTGTAGAGTCCCGCAGCCGTATTCAGTACCGCCCGTACCGTCTGGTTTAGGCTCAGCAGTAACGTCAATGTACTATTCAGTAAGCTGCTGACGCCTATTAACGAACGGTTCGGCTACCGATTAATTCGTCACCTTAAATGGGCCACTGTACGAAATAAAAGCTTAATTCTGGTAGGAGGTACCCAGATAAGAGTTTACTGTTTTAAAAAAGCTTAATTTTAGCAGCAAAATTAGCAAAAGATCCGTGTCAACTACCGGCTACTCCCTACTGCGAAACCTTATTCCCTGGATCAAACTGAGAACTAACTTGGTTCAAATTACTCTAATAACATGAAGTTAACGATACAGTGGCTAATATACGTAGGAGCTCACACGAAATTACACACAGGCATTACTCAAATATTCAAGAAAGGCAATAGGAATGATCCCCAAAATTACAGGCCTATCTCATTGACGTCGATTTGCAGTTGGATTTTGGAACACATACTTTGTTCGAATATTATGAACTGCCTCGAAGAGAACGACCTATTAACCAATAGTCAACACGGATTCAGAAAGTATCGCTCTTGCGAAACACAGCTTGCCCTTTATTCACATGAAGTGTTAAGTGCCATCGACAAGGGATCTCAAATCGATTCCATATATCTGGATTTCCGGAAGGCTTTTGATACTGTACCCCACAAGCGGCTTCTAATGAAATTGCGTGCTTATGGAATATCTTCCCAATTGTGCGATTGGATTCACGATTTCCTATCAGAAAGGACACAGTTCGTTGTAATTGACGGTAAGTCATCGAGTAAAACAGAAGTGATATCTGGCGTTCCACAGGGAAGCGTTATAGGTCCCCTACTTTTCCTCGTGTTTATAAATGATTTGGGAGACAATCTGAATAGCTCCCTTGGACTGTTCGCGGATGATGCTTTAGTTTATCGGTTAGTGAAGTCAACAGAGGATCAAAAGCAACTGCAAAGCGATTTAGACAAAATTTCTACTTGGTGCGTAAATTGGCAATTGACACTAAATAAAGAAAAGTGTGAAGTAATACACATGACCACTAAAAGAAATCCGCTGAACTTCAATTACGCGATAAATCAGTCAAACATTAAGGTCGTAAATTCTACCAAATACCTAGGAGTTACAATTACGAACAACTTTGACTGGTGAGAACACATAGAAAATATTGTGGGGAAGGCGAATCAAACGTTACGTTTCATTGGCAGAACGCTTCGAAGATGCACCAGCTCCACCAAAGAGACTGCCTACATCACACTTGTGCGTCCTCTCCTGGAGTACTGTTGCCCCTTGTGGGACCCTCACCAGGTGGGACTGACGGAAGATATTGAGAAGGTTCAGAGAAGGGCAGCTCGTTTTGTTTTATCACGTTACGGGGGGGAAAGCGTCACGGAAATGTTGCACGAATTGGGGTGGAAATCGTTAAAAAAAAGACGTTATTCATTGCGGCGTGATCTGTTTGCGAAGTTTCAATCACCGACTTTTACTTCTGAATGTGAAAATATTTTGCTAGCACCCACCTACTTAGGGATACATGACCATCCCAATAAAATAAGAGAAATCAGATCGAAAACGGGACGATTTACGTGTTCTTTCTTCCCGCGCGCTATTAGAGAATGGAACGGTAGAGAAAAGTTATGAAAGTGGTTAATGAACCCTCTGCCAGGCACTTAAATGTGATTTGCAGAGTATCTATGTAGATGTAGATGAATAAACAAACCGCCACAATTAAAGTTATTTCTTAAAGGTGGCTAAGAAAAAGATTTTTGGCGCAACGGAACTTAAACATAAAAAAATTGCATCTGATCTTGTTCTCAGCACTAGTGAAAAACAATATTAAATAAAATGCGGAAGGTGTTCGAGTCAAGTGCAAGTCAAAATTATACTGAACTTAACTTGTTTATTCAGGTCGAACGCAAGCAAAAAGGGGAACCAATTTTGTTCAATAAAATGCATCCCATTTACATATCTAATACTGACGATTCCCAGCATTGTATTTAACATAAATTACACAGAACGTAACGCTACTGGGGGAAGGATTTACAAACAACACTCACTCACTCACACACACGCAATGCAACAGCGAAACTCACAAACATCAGTGTGCTGAAATAAGGCAGAAGCAGACGCCGCTATCTTAGGCGAAATTCAGCAAACCCAGAGGTACCACACAGCACAATATACAATAAAACTATGAAGCTGGCTCTGGTCTGTCGTGCCTTCGTTCACCGCCACGCGGAAGGTAACGATAAGAAGAATTTTACATGCACTGAACAAAAATGAACTCATCGTCTGTTAGAAACCGGGCCCCACAAAGCTAGAAAGAACTTACACAGAGTTCGTACACCGCCACATAATCACAAAAGGTTTGAATATACCAGGCCGTTATCAAACTGCAACTAGTAACACATACACCACGTTTATCTGTTGGAAATCACTGGATTGAAAAACTAGAACACATTTCTGTGCACAGTAAAAAAAATATTCCGAAAAATGAATCTAAGTTCAAGAGTCTAAGTTAAACATGCTAGACAACGAATCGCTACCATCTCCGCAGACACAAGAGCAGAACCAACCTTCCTCACCACGATCCGAGCACAAAGTGAAGCCCGAGTGGCCATGAGGCGCGAAGATACCGGAAACTGGCAAAACCCAAGAAACACCAGTGGTGGGGATGTGAGACTTGCCCTGGCGAGAGCTCGCCGACTGGCTTGTAACCAAAGGGTGTAGAAACCTCTTTGGTAGCATCAGCAGCAGGGGTTGGTAACGACTAACTATCGACTCTGAGCCAGAGAGAACCATCCAAAGCGAGCTATTACTACCCACATTCAGACAGCCATTATATTCTCGCACATTCACTTAAAAGTAAAACAAGTACACATTCTCACAGGGACAATAATAAATTATTAAAGTAACAAAATCCTAGCAATATTTACTAACGTTTCAGAAACTAGTATTTTAAAACATGAAATAAAAATGCTATTCCTCATGCCTTGAAAAGATGGGGTTCTAGTTTTAACAAAATGCTAATCTAGCGACATCAAGTAAATTACGATTTTAGAAAAAAAATATATACGGAAGACGACAGACGGTCTTTCAACCTTCACCGAGATGTGGCGAGGTCTCGGTAAGACTGTTCGTTCCGTTAGTGTGCTTTGCGGATATCACTTGATATTTTAGAAATATTCAGTGATTCATAGTTTTGAATTTAGCGACTAAGTCGTACTGAAAAATTTCTGAGCTGGCCCCAGCTTGACTTGCAGTTAGGTAGGCAAGAAAACTGCTCTCGGTGGCACAACTGCGATCGCTTTGGATACTAATGTATTTCGTTGATAATTGATGTATTTCGACACACCAATAATTATTGCATATGATGCGTCGAACAGACAGAGCAAATTATTACACACGTTCTCTAAAATATGTTTTTGGAATGTCGTCTCAAATATGTGATTAGACTGGTTATATCTGTCAGAAAGATCGTAGTAATTGACTAAAAGTCACAGGATAAAGCAGAGGTGATATCTGGCATAGCCCAGTGTAGTGTTACTGTTTCTGTGATCCTCCTTATCTACATAAACGTTATAATAGACAATCCGAGAATTCCTCCTGGGTTATTTAGAAATGTTTCTGCATTTATCGTTTGGTAAAGTCATCAGAAGATCAAAACCAACTGCACAACGACTTGGATATTTGTATGGTGCGAAAATTTGGAATTGACTCTAAATAATGAAAAGTGCGAAGACCTCCAAATGAGTACTAAAAGAAATCCACTACACTTCGTTTAAAAGATAAATCAACCAGTAAAAGCAACTAAATATCTAGGCATTACAACTACGACCGATTTAAATCGAAAAGAAGACATGGAAATTGTTATGCGGAAGGCGAACCAAAGACTTCGTTTTTTGACAGAACACTTAGAAGACATAATAGAAGCGGTAAAAACTGCTTACAGTACACTTGTCCTTCTTCTTCTTGAGTGCTGCTGTGTATTATGGGATCCTTATCAGGTAGGATTGACGGAGGACATCGAAAGAGCACGAAGTAAGCCAGATCGTTTTGTATTATAACGATGCTGGGAGAGAGTGTCACATAAATGATACAGGAGCTGCAGTGGGAATCACTACAACAATGGCGTTTTTCGTTGCTGCGAGGTCGACTTACGAAATTTCGAACACCCATTTTCTTTCCAGAATGCGAAAATATATTGGCGACTCCTACTTACATCGGGAGAAACGATCAACAAATCAGAATAGAAATTTCAGAGCTCGAACCGAGAGATGTAGGTGGTCTTTCTTCCCACGTCCTATTTGAGATCGGAATGGTAGTTAAGTAAGGGAAGCAAGTTTAAAGTTTAGCTGGTAGATAAATATTATGGAAGTGGTACGATGAACCTTCTGCCTGGCACTCGAGTGTGATTTTTTTAAACGATGATTTTTTTTTCTTTTCTTTCTCTCTCTCTCTTTTTTTTTTTTTTTTTTTTTTTTTTTTTTTTTTTTTTTTTTTTTTTTTTTAAGGTGGAGCTACCTTTGCCTTTCGTTCTGGGGCCTCCGAATGTGGAAAGCTATTTTTTCTTGTCTGGCCCTTACCTCTCGTCCTGGGAGGGCCCCCAAAAATAAAAAAAAAATTACTGTTTTATAGTAATACATGTATTCCCAAGTGGCCGGGGGGAGGGGGGCTCATTTTGTTTTCCCGCCGCCCGGATCTCCGACAGCCTTAGTCCGCAACTGATCTATAGATCACTTATATTTCTTAAATGACCGGTTTCGGGCCAGCTGCCCACCTTGATATCAATTCGATCAGTTTTTTTTTTACAGTTAGTAACTTGTCTCTTTCTGAACACGGTCAATGTTCATTGTCTGTGTTCAGCAAGTCAGAAAGGGACGTGTTACTCTGTAAAACAGTTGAACTGTAGTTGAGCTATGGCCCTTAACCAGTCGTTTAAGAAATATGAGTGACTTAAAGACTGACACTGAAGTATGTAATTCAATTCAGGTTCGCAGATACTCCCAAAAGACATATGTCTTTTTTTGACTTCAATGTGATTTTCAGAATAAGTATGTAGATGTAGAAATGATTATATGAATAGGTTATTTATACCAAGTATGTTAACATCGTTTTGTTCCTATCACCGTTAAACGTTTATCTTAACTTCTCAACTAATTTACGTTTCCAGTCAGTGATATTGTGGTACTACACTTCGAGACTCTCAAAATGCTTTCATTACCGCTCGGTACTGGGATATAAGAGGGTTGGAACTTAACCGTTTAATGCATAACTTTTTATTTGATGCTGTAAAAACTACCACGATTAATGTATAGTGCGTATTTACTGAGAAAAATATTGAAAAAAAAACCCTTAACATTGTTATGTACTAGCATCAACAAAACATTCATAACTGGTCAGCTATATAGTGCTCCCAAGCTGTACCCAATGCAGTAAATATCACTATTATGCCTCTCAGCGTTCCAGAAAGTAACTCATAATGCAACAGTAGTATGTGATTGACTACTTTTGCATGACAAAGGAGGAATACTAAAGTAAACATCGCACATATTAGGAGTTACTCAATTCAGCTAACTGACGAACTGATTCAGAGCTACTAGCATATGTAACACTTTGTATACAAGCAGCTACAAATGAATTTGTGGTAAAATGTTGATCCGTTTGAGAGAGAATAATGGAAAAAATAAGGTATGTAACTGATCAACTATACTATGGATTAAAGAGTTAAATAGTGACAACATTGCTGTGGAGACACTATGCAGTAGAATCTACTATTGTCGCTGATGGCACACGTTGTTGACATACCCACCTTACCTCCGAGCAAATGGACTCGCCCGTCCCACGTTACCGGCGTGCGCACAATCGAGGGAAACAGTCACTTGTGAGCGAACGGTCTAATGTAGCGGTGTCACTATGTTTTCGAAACAGGAACAACGGAGTTGTGATTAAGATTGAATGTTCGTTTTTGGAGCATCATCTGTGACCAGCTTTGTGAAAGAAGCCGCTACAGTTTCTACGCGATCCAGCCATCATTTTGCACGACAGAGCACGGGCGCATACAGCGCAAGCTGTGGCTGCTCTGTTCGGTTCATGGGACCGAAAGTACTGTACAATCCACCATACGCCCCGGACTTAAGTCCTTGTGATTTTGATCTGATTCCGAAGATGAAGCAACCACTTCGTGGCATTCGCTTCTGAACTATTCCAGAGATTCGACAGGCAATAGACGGCTCCGTTCGCACCATGAACAGAACGGGCTCTGCTAACGTTATAATACATCTTCACATCGCTGGCAGCGGGTACTACACAACGCTGGTGACTACTTTGGTGGACTACAGGTGACTACAGGTAGAAACATGTAACGCTTTTGTATCGGTTATGAACGAATAGTTGCCACTGTTTAAGATCGAACCCTCGTAAATTTGACGGCACGTGTGCGAACATCCAATTCTAGTGCCTTTGTTAGTAAGCTAGTCCTTCAATAGCAGTCATTGGTAGCTTGGCGGGATCGGAATGGCAGCATGTGTGCTCATTTTTTTATTAGGTAAAGCCTTGTTAAAACTCCCTTTTTAAGCATATAACAACAACAATATTTTTAAAAAAGCTTTGGAATTCAATTTTACACACCGTTTTAAATATATTAAAAATTTTAAAGGCACAACCGTTGACCAACAACTGAATCGTAAAAGCAATGTTTGGTGCCTCGTAAAATACTAACAATTAAGAAAATAGAATTTTACATTAAATAACAGATTCCAATTAATACACAAGCCATGAAAATGCCAAACCCTGCGGTCATTAGAAGAATTGAGCACAGAATTTTATTTGCGGAATCAGATTACTAGGGACAACAAATTACAATTTAGCAGAACATGTAAGTTTATTCTCAGCAGCAAATATTTCTTTTTAGAAACAAAGGGGATAACTGACGAAATACAAACCTAGTGTCAGTAAAACAACATTGTCAGTGGAAGACACGAACACAAAATAACAAATAACTCAATTTATGAATTTATGGCAACGAATAACAGCCAAACCTCACCCACAACCGAACGAGGTGGCGCAGTGGTAAGACAGTGGACTCGCATTCGGAAGGATGGTGGTTCAATCCACCTCCGGCCATCCAGATTTAGGTTTTCCGTGATTTCCCTAAATCACTCCAGGCAAATGCCGGGATGGTTCCTTTCAAAGGGCACGGCCGATTTCCTCCCCCATCCGTACCCAAAAATCCGAGCGTAAGCTCCGTCTCTAATGACCACGCTGTTGACGGGACGTAACACCCTAAGCTTCCTTCCTTCCTTCCTTCCTCACCCACAAGCCTCACTTATAATGTCACGTTAAGAAGAAATTTTCATTTACATAGATTATCAGATGGGGCATTCACTTCTTTAAATATAAATAATAGTGAATTTGTAACAATCGTTTACAACTGCAATGTAGCATTAATATGGAACATATCTTTAATGGCCTGTGTAAATTTCACTGAGTAACATCAAAACACAGCAACAGGACAAACAGGTTTGAAATTTAAAAAACGACAAGCTTAACGACCACAGTCCAATACTTATTTGCAAAATGTCTCGACTGCCATTACAGTAACATTTGAATTAAGAGACCGAACAATTTACTTAAGCGGTAACGGCCGTAAACATACCCGGTCTCGACAGTCCACGCAGACACGCAAACCAAGTTACGCGACTGACGCTCCAATGGCATGCCAAGAAAATACGAGAACAAACAGATATTAATAATAGGCAGCAAAATATGTTTATTTATTAACACAAACATGAATGATGGCAAATCATAAGACTGCTTGCAGCTCAAATTAAGTCAGAATCAGTGGAAACAAATAAACTCGTTACAGTAATGCTACACGAATAAAACCCATGATAATGAATAGAAAACCAAGAATTCAAATTCGTTACTTAATAAAACACTTGAGACAAATCCCTATACTACGTGCCGACTAACAACAGTTTAGGTACAACTGCACAAGGCGAATAAATCGCAGCCCCAGGCAGTTAAAACATTATATTGAATAAGTCAACTTTTAATTTGGCAGCAACCTGGATAACAGCCATTAATTAACATTAAAACATATCCATGACAAACAAGAACAATGTGATAACACTTTTAAACGATATACAAATCAAATGCACATAGACAGTCTAAGCGGGCTATGGAGACACACGCAACACGGCTTCTTTTGGTAATTCAAGGTAAAACATATGTTAGTATGCGCCGAGGGAAACGGACAAATTCCATATATCCGGCCAGAAACCAAAGGTCCCAGCAGATTCTCATCTTGCCCGCCGTTACGTATCACGAGCGTGTGCCTGCACAAGTTTTAATCCAGCAGCCGGTGCCACCACTGAAGTCAGAATAGAAAGACGGAACAACCAAAAAGAAGTACAAATATTATTGTTAACAACAATGATTTAATCGTAACAAACACGTGGTTTAAGAATCACAAAGGAAGGTTGTATACTTGGAAGAGACCAGGAGACACTGGAAGGTATCAGATAGATTTTATAATGGTTAAACATAGATTCCAGAACCAAGTTATAAATTGTAAGACATACCCAGGGGCAGATATAGACTCTGGCCATAACTTGTTAGTCATGAACTGTAGGCTGAAACTGATAAAACTGCAGAAAGGTAAGAAAATAAGGAGATGGGACTTAGATAAATTGAAGGAAATTGAAGTTCTGGAGAATTTCAGAGGGAGATTTACGCAACAATTGACAGAAACAGGGGGGATATAACAGTAGAAGAGGAATGGGTAGCATTGAGATATGAAATAGTGAAGGCAGCAGAGGAGGAAATAGGTAGAAATGCAAGACCTATAAAAAATCCTTGGATATCACAGGAAATACTAAATTTAATTGATGAAAGGAGAAAATATAAAAATGCAGTAAATGAAACAGGCAAAATGGAATACAGACGACTAAAAATGAGATTGACAGGAAGTGCAAAATGGCTAAGAAGGAGTGGTTAGAAGCTAAATGTAAATCTGTAGAAGAATGTATAACAAGGGGAAAAGTAGATACCGCCTACAGGAAAATAAAAGAGACATTTGGGAACAAGAAAAGCAACTCTACGAATATCAAGAACTCAGATGGGAAGCCAGTTCTCAGCAAAGAAGGGAAAGCTGAAAGGTGGAAAGAGTACATAGAGCAGCTCTACAAAGGAAATGAACTTAGAGACGATGTTGTAGGAAGGGAAGAGGAAGTAGATCAAGATGAAATAGGAGATACTAAACTGAGAGATGAATTTGACAGATCCCTGAAAGACCTAGGTCAGAACAAGGCCCCAGGAGTAGATGACATACCCTCAGAGCTACTAAAGTCTCTGAGAGAGCCAGCCATGACAAAACTATTCGAACTGGTGTGTAGGATGTATAAGACAGGCGAAATACCCTCAGACTTTAAGAAAACTGTAATAATCCCCATTCCAAAGAAATCAGGCGCAGACAGATGTGAAAATTACAGAACCATCAGTTTAGTAAGTCATGCTTGCAACATTTTAACACGAATTATCTACAGGAGAATGGAAAAGCTGGTAGAAGCTGACATCGGGGAAGATCAGTTTGGGTTCAGGAGGAACGTAGGAACCCAGCAGGCAATACTCACTTTGCGTCTTATCTTAGAAGATAGATTAAGGAAAGGCAAACCTACATTTTTAGCTTTTGTAGATTTGGAGAAAGCGTTTGACAATGTTGACTGGAATACACTCTTTCAAATTCTGAATTCAGCAGGGGGAAAATACAGGGAAAGGAGAGTTATTTACAACTTGTACAAAAGCCAGACCGCAGTTATTAGACTCGAAGGGCATGAAAGGGAAGCATCAGGTGGGAAGGGAGTAAGACAGGGTTGTAGCCTTTCACCGATCTTATTCAATTTGTACATCGAACAGGCGGTGAAGGAAAGCAAGGAAAAATTTGGAATAGGGATTAAAGTTCAGGGGGAAGAAATAAAAACATTGTGTTTTGCTGATGACATTGTAATTCTGTCAGAGACAGCAAAGGACCTGGAAGAGCAGTTGAATGGAATGGACAGTGTGTTGAAGAGAACGTATAAAATGAACATTAACAAGAGCAAAACAACAATAATGGAATGCGATCTTAGAAAATCAGGTGACGCTGAAGGAATTAGATTAGGTAAAGAAACAATGAAGGTGGTAGATGAGTTTAGTTACTTGGGTAGTAAAATAACATGCGATGGTCGCAGTACAGAGGATATAAAGTGCAGAATGTCAATGGGAAGAAAAGCATTCTTGAAAAAGAGAAATTTGCTAACATCGTATATTAATTTAAGTGTAATGAAGTCTTTTCTGAAGGCGAGGCGAGCATGGGTAGTCCTTGCAGGTGCGGTGATCACTGTGTCCCCAGTGGTGTAGGGGTCAGCGCAACTGCCTAGAAAGCAGGAGACCCGGGTTCGAATCCCGGCTGGGTACACATTTTCAGCTTTGCCCAATCGCAGTTGAAGTCATATATTCTATGAATATTAATAATAACAGCTGCAGGATCACAAGTGACGTCTGTCCTTTCGGAACAGACGCCACATGTATATATATAATATGCCGGTGACGGGCAATGATCCTATCGTTAGTGGGGAGGGGTGGGCAAGTTTGAAGCCCTTACTCTTACGGGAATTAGTTAAACTACGAGTTTGAGTACTATGGGCAGGGCGAAGCTGGGAATTTGTATCTGACGGGAGGCGAGCATGGGTAGTCCTTGCAGGTGCGGTGATCACTGTGTCCCCAGTGGTGTAGGGGTCAGCGCAACTGCCTAGAAAGCAGGAGACCCGGGTTCGAATCCCGGCTGGGTACACATTTTCAGCTTTGCCCAATCGCAGTTGAAGTCATATATTCTATGAATATTAATAATAACAGCTGCAGGATCACAAGTGACGTCTGTCCTTTCGGAACAGACGCCACATGTATATATATAATATGCCGGTGACGGGCAATGATCCTATCGTTAGTGGGGAGGGGTGGGCAAGTTTGAAGCCCTTACTCTTACGGGAATTAGTTAAACTACGAGTTTGAGTACTATGGGCAGGGCGAAGCTGGGAATTTGTATCTGACGGGAGGCGAGCATGGGTAGTCCTTGCAGGTGCGGTGATCACTGTGTCCCCAGTGGTGTAGGGGTCAGCGCAACTGCCTAGAAAGCAGGAGACCCGGGTTCGAATCCCGGCTGGGTACACATTTTCAGCTTTGCCCAATCGCAGTTGAAGTCATATATTCTATGAATATTAATAATAACAGCTGCAGGATCACAAGTGACGTCTGTCCTTTCGGAACAGACGCCACATGTATATATATAATATGCCGGTGACGGGCAATGATCCTATCGTTAGTGGGGAGGGGTGGGCAAGTTTGAAGCCCTTACTCTTACGGGAATTAGTTAAACTACGAGTTTGAGTACTATGGGCAGGGCGAAGCTGGGAATTTGTATCTGACGGGAGGCGAGCATGGGTAGTCCTTGCAGGTGCGGTGATCACTGTGTCCCCAGTGGTGTAGGGGTCAGCGCAACTGCCTAGAAAGCAGGAGACCCGGGTTCGAATCCCGGCTGGGTACACATTTTCAGCTTTGCCCAATCGCAGTTGAAGTCATATATTCTATGAATATTAATAATAACAGCTGCAGGATCACAAGTGACGTCTGTCCTTTCGGAACAGACGCCACATGTATATATATAATATGCCGGTGACGGGCAATGATCCTATCGTTAGTGGGGAGGGGTGGGCAAGTTTGAAGCCCTTACTCTTACGGGAATTAGTTAAACTACGAGTTTGAGTACTATGGGCAGGGCGAAGCTGGGAATTTGTATCTGACGGGAGGCGAGCATGGGTAGTCCTTGCAGGTGCGGTGATCACTGTGTCCCCAGTGGTGTAGGGGTCAGCGCAACTGCCTAGAAAGCAGGAGACCCGGGTTCGAATCCCGGCTGGGTACACATTTTCAGCTTTGCCCAATCGCAGTTGAAGTCATATATTCTATGAATATTAATAATAACAGCTGCAGGATCACAAGTGACGTCTGTCCTTTCGGAACAGACGCCACATGTATATATATAATATGCCGGTGACGGGCAATGATCCTATCGTTAGTGGGGAGGGGTGGGCAAGTTTGAAGCCCTTACTCTTACGGGAATTAGTTAAACTACGAGTTTGAGTACTATGGGCAGGGCGAAGCTGGGAATTTGTATCTGACGGGAGGCGAGCATGGGTAGTCCTTGCAGGTGCGGTGATCACTGTGTCCCCAGTGGTGTAGGGGTCAGCGCAACTGCCTAGAAAGCAGGAGACCCGGGTTCGAATCCCGGCTGGGTACACATTTTCAGCTTTGCCCAATCGCAGTTGAAGTCATATATTCTATGAATATTAATAATAACAGCTGCAGGATCACAAGTGACGTCTGTCCTTTCGGAACAGACGCCACATGTATATATACAATATGCCGGTGACGGGCAATGATCCTATCGTTAGTGGGGAGGGGTGGGCAAGTTTGAAGCCCTTACTCTTACGGGAATTAGTTAAACTACGAGTTTGAGTACTATGGGCAGGGCGAAGCTGGGAATTTGTATCTGACGGGAGGCGAGCATGGGTAGTCCTTGCAGGTGCGGTGATCACTGTGTCCCCAGTGGTGTAGGGGTCAGCGCAACTGCCTAGAAAGCAGGAGACCCGGGTTCGAATCCCGGCTGGGTACACATTTTCAGCTTTGCCCAATCGCAGTTGAAGTCATATATTCTATGAATATTAATAATAACAGCTGCAGGATCACAAGTTACGTCTGTCCTTTCGGAACAGACGCCACATGTATATATATAATATGCCGGTGACGGGCAATGATCCTATCGTTAGTGGGGAGGGGTGGGCAAGTTTGAAGCCCTTACTCTTACGGGAATTAGTTAAACTACGAGTTTGAGTACTATGGGCAGGGCGAAGCTGGGAATTTGTATCTGACGGGAGGCGAGCATGGGTAGTCCTTGCAGGTGCGGTGATCACTGTGTCCCCAGTGGTGTAGGGGTCAGCGCAACTGCCTAGAAAGCAGGAGACCCGGGTTCGAATCCCGGCTGGGTACACATTTTCAGCTTTGCCCAATCGCAGTTGAAGTCATATATTCTATGAATATTAATAATAACAGCTGCAGGATCACAAGTGACGTCTGTCCTTTCGGAACAGACGCCACATGTATATATATAATATGCCGGTGACGGGCAATGATCCTATCGTTAGTGGGGAGGGGTGGGCAAGTTTGAAGCCCTTACTCTTACGGGAATTAGTTAAACTACGAGTTTGAGTACTATGGGCAGGGCGAAGCTGGGAATTTGTATCTGACGGGAGGCGAGCATGGGTAGTCCTTGCAGGTGCGGTGATCACTGTGTCCCCAGTGGTGTAGGGGTCAGCGCAACTGCCTAGAAAGCAGGAGACCCGGGTTCGAATCCCGGCTGGGTACACATTTTCATCTTTGCCCAATCGCAGTTGACGTCATATATTCTATGAATATTTTCTGAAGGCATTTGTGTGGATTGTTGCCTTGTACGGGAGTGAAACATGGACGATAAGCAGTGCGGACGGGAAGAGAATAGAGGCTTTTGAAATGTGGTGCTACAGAAGAATGTTGAAGATTAGGTGGGTAGATCGCATAACTAATGAAGAGGTACTGAACAGAATTGGTGAGAAAAGGAATTTTTGGCATACCCTGATCAAAAGAAGGGATCGCTTGGTAGGACACATTCTTAGACATCGAGGAATCGTAAATTTAGGATTGAAGTGGATGTGGGTTGCCGTTCTTATGAGGAGATGAAAAGGCTTGCTCAGGATAGAGTAGGGTGGAGAGATGCATCAAACCAGTCTCCGGACTGAAGACCATAACAACAACAACAACAAATGACAAGGATTACGCGTAAATTGTATAAACAATTCCTTTGAGGTGTTTTTATTCCGGAGATGTCAAGCCGTAAAATATAAAAAAATGAGATTATTTCACCAAATAGTTTTCCTGCAATCGTTTGATAAGTTTTTCGTGGCGGCCGTTGGTATCGGCTGTGGTCAGCGAGTGACGTCACAGAGCACGGCGTGCCCCCCCCCCCCCTCCCTCCTGCGCGTGACCCCTACCGTCTATTCTAGTATCCGTGGATAATGCTATGCGACTCTCGCCACTTTTGGCCCCGACTGGCGTATCTTGTGGTCAGCCCGATCCCTCAGCCCCGGCCACAGATGTGGATGCGATCGAACGTTCCCTTAATAAATATTCAGATAAAACTAAGGTTTAAGGTAAATACATAATCGCTTAGACTGAGAGAAAATACTATCTGAATTCTATGTTTTGAAATACTGTATTATTTTTGGCGTAGTGGCTCCTTGCGTGTCGGTTGATTAGATTATCTTTTCACTATTCTGCGGAAATTGTTCACGGTATTGGTACTCACGGTACCATCTAGCCTATGACTCTACTTCACACTTCATCTCTCTGCTATTCTAAATATGCACCAAATTGCGGAGTTAAACTTGGCACGTAACCTAATGGTTACAAATCGAGGAATGTCACATATATCACAGATCTGCTTTAACCTTCGGGGTTCCATGTAGCGCTCTTTTTTTTCCTGTCAATTCTTCTCATTTTTTCGACCCAAATTGGTCCCAGGGCTGGTGTACTCTGTTGGCTTCAATGTCTCACATTGGCTCAGTAAGTTTCAGCTGATGAAACAGTTAATAAGCTTTTGTAAATTCTTTTAAGCCTTTTGGATCCAAAGTATCATTTTGTGTTGTTTTATGTGTGTCCCAATTTTGTGAGTGAGTTTTGCTTTCGGCTATCTATGAAAATGCTCATGAAATCTCATTCTCTCGTTTTTGCCGCGAGATTCCACTGTTTTTGTTTTCGAGAATGTAGTCTCTTCCTTTCCTTTGGCCGGCCGCGGTGGCCGAGCGTTCTGCGGCGCGTCAGTCACAGTCTGCACGGCCACTACGGTCGGGGGTTTGAATCCCCCCTCGGGCATGGATATTTGTGCCGTACTTAGTATAAGCTCAATCATAAGTAGTTTGTAAGTTTAGGGACTGATGATTCCGTAGTCCCATAAGCTCTGCAAACATTTGAACATTTGAACCTTTCCTTTGTATGCTTAGGGCCCACTATCTCACTATGTCACTCTCTCTCGGGACTTTTCCCTCCCATCGTCCCCCGTCTCCTATCATTCTCTTCCAAGGCTCTCTATCTATATCTTTTTTCCGGCACTTATAGTCCATCTGCTGTTCAAACCCGTATAACGGGTACATTTCTGTACTGTTATGGTATTGGTCAAAAGCTCTCAGACTCTATTGTAAGGTGTTCTCGAAGATGCTTCATCCGGTGGCTTACGAAAGGTATATTATGTGCAATTATGGGTACTGTATTTCAAGTTCCATCCAAAACCTTCCAGGCGCACATTCATGCACAGCTTCGGCATGTACGGAACCCAGGAACGCTTCAAAACTGATAAAGATGTGGTTAAAGTGGATTCACCCCTTCCCTGCCCCCTCTCTCTCTGCACATTTCCTCCCCATTGTACGTCCTGCTGACCTATTACTCCTCCTTCTAAACCCGAGCCGTATTTATTTTCACTGCAAACGAAGTACTGATTGGAAACTAAAGTCATTTAACATGAATGGGTAAATCAATAGGGATCACTGGTATACGGGACTTAAGAAATATCTGAAATAGGTGATCTATTACAATGTCAATCTCAGTGACAATATTTATTTTAATCTGCGAATGGATACGGTTACAAACCTGCAGATAATTTATGTTCATGGTAGTATTCTAACCTGATATGTGAAAAATACAAATTTTGCTTTGCGTATTTCTGACGACAAGGACGAAATTAAAACAGCAAGTAGTGTATTCACCTTTTATTTGAAACTATATGTATGGCGAAAGAACTTATAGGGGAAAAGCAATTTGTTTGCTACTTTATATGCCATGCCATCGCTGTTTAAATTACCTTCAAAACGAAAACAACAGAGCAGCCTTTCATACTGCAAAATTTTATTTTTCACTGTGGTCTTTTTACGTAAATCCTGCACATTTACGTAAAAATGTATATTTCCTTCTACCATGCGAAAGTGTGTTAATTTGTCGTGTAAAAACATTTATGGAGGTCTTTTACGGTTTTTTGCTAACATTGTTTCTCATCTATATATTGTACAAGGCGTTTCAAAATATATGTTATACACTTGTAAAGGTTGCGGAGAGCGGATAGCGGCTCATAAGAACCCATTCAACAACGCTATGGTCACTTATTTTGATATTATTCAACATATCTCTTCAACTGCACTCCGTTTTGGGAGGAGGTACCAGGGACCAAAGCAATCAGAAGTAAAACTGAGCTGCAACCACTTGAGCAGTAGAACAAATGTGCTCCACAGAATCGAACATGCGGAGCAGCTCATGACTGTTTCACAGTTCACATTTAATGAACATTTTTAGTTGTTTTGCTCCATAACATCTCGTCCCAAAGTATGGAAAGCTCTAGAGCTGGCCCTTGTCGTTGGATAACATTTCCGGACACGGTTCCTATTTAACCCCCTCTACAATCTCTAGAGAAATGGAATCTGAATTATGAAGCATCCTATATATTTTTATAAATTATACATATTAAAAATCATTAAGCCTGCAAGGGATGGACAAAGTAATACGAATACACATCAAACACACATTTTTTTTATTAGTGAGGAGTTTGCGCACAATTGGCTTTGAAACAGCTGCAAATTTTCGAAGAATAGTTTGTCTTTATAGATTCGAACAGCATGATAGTTATTCTTGCACCAAACTATCCGGAAAATACATAAACGATGTTGTAGCTGTAAATTTGGTTCTTACTCTCTACTCTAAAACTTCCCATAATGGTTCAATTATGTTGATACATGGAGATTTTACTGTCCAGAGAGATGACTGATAATTTTCTAATGCTATACAAAGCACTCCCGAACCTTTTTGGTCGTGTGGATGGGCGCATTAACATTTTGGAATGTGGCAGTGTTTGTTATAAATGTTATGTATTAAAAGAAGCTAAGAAAACTAAAGTCAGTCGGCCAGACCAAACTGCCCGGCCGATTTCCTTCATTTTTGTTTTAAACGAAAGGTATTCATCCACAGATTTGTCATCAAGTATAACTCTCGCCTTCCGTTTTGTACTCAAACGCGATTTCCTTCTGTATATTTCTTATGGGGATGTCCATGCTGTAGAAATCAGTCGGTCAGGCTGTTCTATCAGACCGATTTCCTTCATTTTTGCTTTAAACGAAAAGTATTCATTCGAAGATTTGTCATCAAGTATCAGATCTCTCATTCTTTATTTTTATTCAAATGCGGTATCCTTCTGTCCTTGCAGTGAATATTTTAATCGGTTTGTTTTACGACATTAAGGAAAGCAGTTCTTTTTGACCCAACAATACTCAACGGATTAAGCTCTTTCATTTGCGCGTTTAAAAACTTGCATTGATTGATTCTGAAGAAAGCTATGCCTGAAAATTCAACTTTACTAGCATTTCCCCCCACTTTTTTGTCATTCCACTAACGGTGCGACGTATTCGGACGGGTCCTCTGGTATGTTATTCATAGTAAGCAGTTTCCTGTCGAGAATTGTGACATATCAATTCACAGCTATCCTACCAGCGAGCGTCATGTTAGAAAAAATTGAATACCATGATATAGATGCCTAGCTCATAACAGAAAGACCCCCAGACTGTTGGATGCAGGCATGCCATATTGTATAAGATTCTTTTGGGGTTATGTTACAAATATTCGGTTGTTTGTAGGAAGCAACATGAACAATGATTCATCGTATTCCACAGTCATCAAATGTCCAGGTTTTATGATCGTAGCACCATTAACTTTGGAGCTTTGCGTGGGCTTTCGTCATTAAGGATTAAGCAACTACAGCTCTTCCATAAATGTTAAGCTCATCAGAACAGTATTCTACATCTAGATCTACATCTGATACTCTACAAATCACATTTAAGTGCCTGGCAGAAAGTTCATCGAATCACCGTTACACTATTTGTCTCCCATTCCATTCTCGAAGAGCGCGGGAAGAAAGAACACCTGAATCTCTCCGTTCGAGCTCTGATTCCTCGTATTTTATTCTGATGATCATTTCTACCTATGTTAGTGGGAGTCAACATTATATTTTCGCATTCGGAAGAGAATGTTGGCGATTTCAGTTTCATAAGTAGCACACGCCGCAGCGATAAGCGCCGTTCTTGTAATCATTCCCATCCCAGATCCTGTATCATTTCCGTAACGCTGTCTCCGCCTGTATCGTGACAATACGAAACGATCTGCCCTTCTTTGTACTCTTTCGATGTCTTCCGTCAAACTCACCTGATAAGGATCTCACACTGGGCAACAATACTCCAAAGAAGAACGGACAAGCGTAGTGTATGCAATTTCCTTAGTAGTTCTGTTGCATCATTTAAGGGTTCTGCCAATAAAACGCAGTCCCTGGTTCGCCTTTCCCTCGACATTATCTACATATTCTTTCCAATTTAACACTGAAGTAATAGTAATTCCTAGGTATTTTGTGAAGTTTACGGCCTTCACTTTTGATTGATTTATCTTGTAAACAAAGTTTAACGGATTTGTTTACGTTCTCATTTGGACGACTTCACACTTCTCATTATTTAGACTCAATTGCCAATTTTTACACGATAAACATATCTTATCCAGATCGTTCTGCAGTTGGTTTTGATCTTCAGATTATTTTACTAGACGGTAAATGACGGCGTCATTTGCAAACACCCTGAGAGAGCTGCTTAGATTTTCTCCCAAATCGTTTATGTAAATAAGGAACAGCAGAGGACCAATAACACTACCCTGTGGAACGCCCGATATCACCTCTGTTTTAGTCGATGCCTTACCATCGATTACTACAAACTGCGTCCTCTCTGACAGGAAATCCCCTGTCCAGTCGCAAATTTGGAGCGATATACCATAATCACGCAATTTGATTAAAACCCGTTTGTGAGGTACGGTGCCAAAAGCCTTCTGGAAATGAAGAAATACGGAATCAATTTGCGAACCCTTGTCGGCAGCACCCATCACTTCGTGTGAGTAAGGAACTAGTTGTGTTTCGCTTGAATGATATTTTGTAAATCCGTGTTGACCTTGGGCCAATAGATTATTCTGTTCGAGATAATTCATAATATTTGAATACAGCATATGTGCTAAAATCCTGCTGCAAATTGACGTCAATGAAATAGGCCTGTAGTTTAGTGGGTTACCCCTACTTTCTTTCATGAATATAGGTGTGACCTGGGCAACTTTCCAATCTTTTGGTACAGATCCTTGTTTGAGAGAGCGGTTGTCTATGGCTATTAAGTAAGGAACTATCGATTCAGCATAATCAAATCTAATGGGGATACAGTCCGGACCAGAAGACTTGTTCTTGTTAAGTGATTTTAGTTGCTTCACGTTCTTTGCTACGTCCCTCATTACGGCCTGTGTTCGTAATTCGAAATCTGGTATATTGGTTTCGTGTTCTTTGGTGAATGAGTTTCTAAACGCTATGTTTAGTAACTCGGCTTTAGTAGCGCTGTCATCGACAGGATCGCCATTACTATCACGTAGTGAGGGTATTGTTTGTCTTTTGCCCTTAGTATATTTAATATATGACCAAAATCTCTTAGGGTTTATACTCAAATTTCGAGAAAGAGTTTCGTTTTGATAAGTATTGTAGGCATCTCGCATTGACGTCCTCGCTAAATTTCGGGCTTCTGTGTAGGATCGCCAATCCTGGGGATTTTGTGTTCGTTTAAATTTAGCATGCCTTTTCCGTTGCTTTTGCGTCATTGTCCTGACCTGTTTTGTGTACCAATGGGGATCACCTCCTTCTTTTATTAATTTATTTGGTATAAAACTGTCAATTGCTGTCGATACCACTTCTTTGAATTTGAGCCATATCTGGTGTACATCTACGCTTAGTGTTAGAAACGAGTGGATTCTGTCTTTCAAGAAGCAAGTATTTTATTTCTGTCTGCTTTCCTGAACAAATATACTTTTTGTTTATTTTTGGTAACTGTGCCACTTTCGATATTCAATCTCGCTACGGCAGCTCTGTCTTCACTATTACCTGTATCCGTTTTGATGCGTGTTATGATCTTAGGATAATTTGTTGCTAAGAGATCAAGTGTGTTTTCAAATCCATTTACAATTCTAGTTGGCTCATGAACTAATTATTCGAAGTAATTCTCAGAGAATTCGTTGAGTACAATTTTACACGATGTTTTATGCGTACCTTCTGATTTGAAAATATAATTTCGCCAACAGATGGAGGGTAAATTGAAATCACCACCTACTTTTGTCGTGTGATTCGGATACGTTTGTGTAATTTGACTCAGGTTTTCTTTGAACCTTTCTGCTATTGTATTGTCAGAATCAGGAGGCCGATAAAAGGAACCAATTATTAACTACTTACGATTTTCAGATACCATCTCTACCCATAATAGCTCACTTCAACTTCGCTACACGAAAGACTACTTTTGACGGCGACAAACACGCCTCCACCTATTTTGTTTAATCTATCCTTTCTGAACACAGTTAGATCCTTTGCAAATACTTCTGCTGAACTTATTTCCGGCTTGAGCCAACTTTCACTGCCTACAATGACGTTTCGGTGCTTTCTATTAACGCTTGGAGTTCTGATACTGTCTCGATACAGCTACGACAATTTACAACTGTTATATCGATAGTTTCTAGATCTACATTTCTCCTGTGATCCACCTGCACCCTTTGAGATTGCCCATTTTGTTATTCCCCGAAGTCCTCTATCCTAAAAAACCGGCCAGTCCTCGCCACACAGTATTGGTCAAGTGACCCAAGTTCGTCAGTCACTTTTGCTGACGTAGTTTTGTGCTTTCTGGCCACAATCGTTCTTCACGCTAGTCGGTCGTTATCAGCTCGCTTGGCTCACTACTTCTCTTCGCCAGTGATGTTTACCTTGTTTTGTGTACGCTGTCATTACCGAGTATACTGTCGCTAGTGAAATGTTAAACAGAGCAGTCGTTTCCGTAACAGACGCTTCCACTAACTGCGTACCGTCGGGTTGCCCTGCTTCTGAGAGATCACGCAGTTCCCCGATCATTTGTGTAGAGCGTCGGAAAACAAAACGTGTAAAGGCCTACTGAGAGGTAAGGTGCAAGACTTTGTAAGTTACGATCTCAGTGTTTACAAGTTCGCAGTGCTACCTGCTTACAACAAATATACTGCATGGTGTTCATATTCTCTTGTCCGTAGTAATATTTATTAGGAGATTGTAAAAAAATTGGATTAAATCGCACAAGAACATTTGAAGGAGTTTGGTAAATATGTTAAACAATGACTTATCTTTATATGATTTTATAAACATATTGTTTTATCACGATATTTGCGGGCGATAAACTCCGAAACTACTCATCTTAATGAAATGTTGCACACTGTGTGTGATTTGGTCGAACTTATAAGACCTATAGTTATTATCTCGATAAATAACCTCAATATTTGTTTTATTGCAAAGTAAGTGTTATTCACTAGTTTGTGTAAGCTTCCAATAGATGGCCGCGTGTTTCTGTTGTTTGCAACTCATACAAATCTACGCCTCACACTTGTTTCATAATTTCTGTAGATTTGTATGAACTGCAAACAAACGAAACACGCGGTCATCTATTGGAAGCTTACACAAACTAGTGAACAACTTTTACTTTGCAATAAAACAAATATTGAGCTTGTTTATCGTGATAATAAGTATAGGTGTTATAAGTTCGACCAAATCACACAGCATTTAAGATGAGTAGTTTCGGAGTTTATCGCCGCAAATATCGTGATACAAGAATTTTTTACATAAACATATATAGAGAAGTCATTTTTAACGTAGTCACCAAACTCCTTCAAATTTTATTGAGCGATTATATCCAATATGAAGTAGGTGAACAGAAAACGGGGAAGGAGGATATGGGCTAATGGAAGATTCTAGTAAATACATAATGTAGGGGCGATCAGTCTTATTTTTATAAAATGCAAACTGGGACATCTCGCCGAAGATAGCTTCGAAACAATCGGTTTCGGTGGATATAAGCTGCCTTCATCAGATCTTGCATGTTGTTAACAGTTCATGACACACACACTCAACAACTCAACACTCAACAACTGGTCTTGCATCTTAATAGCACTATGCTCAGAACATAAGCGTCTCAAAATTAAAAACAGAACCAAAAGTAAATGTAAAAAATTATTGCTGTTGTCTGAACATACTGTTCCAATTAACAATGCAATGAGACTGAAGCGATAATAATGCTTTTATGAAGCAAGACCAATGTTTGACATGCATGTTATAAACTATTACGCAGAAACCGATTATGTAGGAAGCGAAGTTAGGCAACGTTGTTGTTTTCTTTCTTTTTTGCATTTAAGGAAAATGTTATTATGAATGACATGTATCATCATTTATATGATAAAGGCGAAAGAAGGAGATAGGAAGAGGGCCGATAGAGCGGAGAGGGATTAGGAGGAGGGACCTAGAGACGGTGGGAAGGGGGAAGACAGAGAGGTAAGAAATGGACTGAGACGAGGGAGAAGAGTGGGCAAGTACAGGAGGTAAGAGACGGTCTAAAAGAAGAATGGAATACAGGCTTTCAGCTAGTTGTCATATAAGGATGTAAATACTATTCCATGGGGTTACCAGATTTTTTAATGCAAAAATGAGGACATTTTCTATATTTAAGGGTGAAAAGTAAGGACACTTTCCATGTTTTAAATTGATTGCACAATAATAGTACACCATTCAGAAAATCCTACTTTACACGAGGACCCATGTCCTGTGTATATTATTCATTGCACCTAATCCTTTTTAAAAGTTCCTTCTGTAGTCACAAACATTAAAAAATACAGTTCAAATGGCTAAAATGAAATTTTATCGTCACAATTCCTTTTACAGAGTCACGATTGTCCAGTGAACCTGTGTTATGGAGGACTACCTATCAACACATACGTTGTCGGCTGGCTTGTGGATGTGATTTTTTTTTTAATTTGATAATGGGCCATCAAGTGCAATATTGCATTGCACCTCAAGTAACATTTTAAAACAGAGAAACAAAGTAAAAAGATATCAATACCATAGGAAGGAAATAACATGTAATATAATGGCGTCAGTGTATCAGTACGCAGTCACGGTCAGCACGGCCACTACGGTCGGGGGTACGAATCCACCCTCGGGCATGGATATTTGTGCCGTCCTAGTTCGTAAGTAGTTTGTAAGTTTAGGGACTGATGACCCCGTAGTTAAGTCCCATAAGCTTAACAAACATTTGAACATTTTTTGGAGGACTTGCATCTAGAAGGGTACGATTTATATGACCTGCCCAGGAATCAGACAACAATAGGCCACCATCTAGTGGCGCTAGCAGACAAGTGCGGTGTTTTGTTTATGATTGCTTGTTATTCTAAGCATGGTTTCGTGAGGTTCCAAGCGTTCGAGGTCGAAGGTGTCTGTTGTCAGTCAAAGTACCATCCAGACGTTGGCCTGTTCACATATTTTACAACTAGTTGGCAGTAACGGACTACAGGGGGGAGTGGGGGGACCGTGCCGGGCCTCTTGTCTTGGTGGGCATCCAAATATGAAAAGTTACTTTTTTATAGTAAGTTGATACATGTACTTCCAAGTGGACGGGGGGACGGAGGAGGGGGGGGGGATACACCGCCCATGGCCTCCGACAGCTTTAGTCCGCCACTGCTTGTTGGATTTGGCCGCAAAAATTTCGATATTGTACAATGCTGTAAATGAGAACAACATTGAAACGCAGGGACTTCATACTGCAGCTAAGGGGAGGAGCTAGTTGGGAAGTTCACAGCAGCCAGGAATACTAGTGCCTACGTACTCCCGAAGATATTCGTTAGAAGGGGAACAAAAACGGTGCCTTGTGAGGTCAGACTGCACTGGAAACAATTTGTACCCGGACATAAGTGTAATAAATCAGTCTGTAACAAATGCACTTCAAGAGACTATTATTTGTGCCCATTATGTAAAGCTAGCGAGTAAAAACACTAAGCATAATTGATATTTTGTGAAAACTACTGTACATTTGTTTATTTTAGAAGAAAATACCCTGCACTTCAAAGAACAGACTGATTAAAAGTAGCCGCGGTAGAGTGGCCGAGCGGTGTAAGGCGCCTTGCTATGGACGGTTACTCGCCGTCGGAGGTTCAAGTCCTCGCTAGGGTATAAGCGTGTTTGTTTTCCTTATGTTAGTTTAACTTAGATTATAAGCTTGGGGACTAATAACCAAAGAAGGTAAGTCTGATAAGAGTTACAAATATTTGAATTTTTGATTAATAGCAACAATAAGCAACTGACCTGGGAGAATAAAAGAAGAAGATACCAGAGTCGTAGGTGATCGAGCCGCAGTTCTAGGTATGCCCAAATATCAGCGCTATCAGCGTTAAACGTCGATACTGTCCTCTTGACCCTTATTTGTCCAAGTTATCATATATTCGAGCACATCATATTTGAATATTTTACTACCAAGTCAATAAAAGTAAATTAGTGTATTCACATATTATTGTTTTCCCTATTTCACGGAAAAATATAAAGTAAGAGTATTAAAAAAGGGACTTCAAAGTCCAAGAGGATATAATGCAATTTGGAGACACTATGAGATGCTTATCTCGTTTTATTTTTTATTTTTTTTTATTTATTATTTTTTTTTAAATCCTTCGGACCAAACTGCGTGGTCATCAGTCCGTAGTTTACAAACTACTTAAACCTAGGTAAACTAACCTAAGGACAAACACACACACCCACGCCCCAGGGAGGACTCGAACCTCCACGGCGAGCAACCGCGCGCTCCGCAGCAAGATGCTTATCTCTATTAAACCAATAGATAGATTGCAAAATTTTTATATGGAAATGCCAGTTTAGATATTTATCTGAAGGGAGGAAAAGCTAATAGTAGTTATCCCTGAACCGTATTCATATTTCGTAATTCGCAAACAAAACAAAACACAACAAAACCACAACCATTTATTACTGACACCCAGCAAAAAAGACAACTACAAAAGTAACATGCCAAAATGACTTTGATACACTGTCAATACTAAAATCTTCCAGGTACAGTTTATGAACACCATATATAAATTAAAAGAGCTCTATTTCTTGAATAATGTTTCCATTAGCTATCATCATCATCATCAGTGATCTGCCAGAAGGCAGGTTTTCACATGGTAGGTCTCCACGCTGTCCAGTCCTCTGCCGTCCTCTTCAGGTACGCATATTTTCTTCTTCCGTTTATGTCATCTTGTATCGCCTTCTACCTCTGTCTTTTCCCACAAACCAGGCCTTCCAAAACATCTGTTTGTATGCACTCCCATCTCAACGAAAGTCTCGACCAGTTCTATTTCCTTTCTCTTATGACCCCAAACCATTTTCAACACTCTTTCATTACTCACTCTTTCTGTCCAGCTTATTCTCTGCATTCTCCTCCACATCCATATGCTTCTAACCTTTTTTCATCCTCTCGTCTCAGCGTCCATGTTTCTGCACCATAATAGTACCACACTCTAGACGAAACATTTGCCAAGCCTTCTGCTTAGACCATTATCTAATTTGCCACATAAGAGTCTTCTTTCTGTTGAATGCCGTGGCCGGCCGCAGTGGCTGAGCGGTCTGTGGCGCGCCAGTCACAGTCTGCACGGCCGCTACGGTCGGGGGTTCGAATCCCCCTCGGGCATGGATGTTTGTGTAGTCTTTAGTATAAGGTAGTTCATAAATAGTTTGTACGTTTAGGGACTGATGACCCCGGAGTTAAGTCCGTTAAGCTTAACAAACATTGAATGCCTCCTTCGCTACGGCAATTCGAGTTTTCACCTCTTGGTGGCATCTTAAGTCTTCGGTTATTGTGCTTCCAAGATACTTAAATGCACTTTCTTGGCTATCCATTTGCTAAAATAACACAACACAAATTAGCAAAATGTTCAAATGTTTAAGCTTATGGGACTTAACTACGGGATCATCAGTCCCTAAACTTATAAACTATTTATGAAGTACTTACGATCTAGGACGGCACAAATATCCATGCCCGAGGGGGGATTCGAACCCCCGACCGTAGTGGCCTTGCACACCGTGACTGGAGCGCCGCAGTCCCCTCGGCCACCGCGGCCGGCTACAAATTAGCAATATGACAACAGAAAACAGCGTCTTTTGTGACAACAAAATTAGCCTGACGGAATCGTGCACACAGACATAAATCATTCCGCTGTTTACTGCTATCTGTGAGCAGGGATAGTGAACAATCTCGGTCTGCTAGTGTTTCATATGAGGGACCCTAACGTCCCATCAGGAACCCAAGTCAGATACCACTTTCCACTTCGTTTTATGACGCTATAAATCGGTAGGGACTTTTAAGTCCCGTCGGGCAGGTAAGGGTTAAATGCGGACGTGTTGTGACAGTCGCCAACTAAGTTTCAGTGTTTTCTTGGCCAGTTTTAGCGATGATGACACATGTCCAGACGATGTGAATGGAAGTGCGCCGTTGAGGAAGGCTGGCGACAGGCTGCAGGCGGGCCATTAGGGCCAGCTGGTGCTAATGAGGGGGAGGGGAGGGGAGGTCGCGCCAGGGATCGAAGCCGCCACGCGCGCCACGCGATCCGGGTCACGGCCTCTGCCGTGCCGTCTGCACTGGCGTGCTGTGCCGTGCTGTGTTGTGGAGGAGCACGGCAGAGGGCGGCGTGGCCATCCGCTACCTGCCGTCACAGACAAATATATACAGACGGGAAACCTCCGTAAAGACCCGGTCCTACGCTCCGGGGTGTGGGGAGGGAGGGTTTCCAGTAGTTCCGTAAGATGTCCCATGATGGCGCTGCGGTCAGAAGCAGCTCTTTAAACTGGTCAGAGGAGGTGGCAGGTAGCGGCTGTCCCCACCACCACCTCCCCTCAAACGACAGCAAACCAGACACAGCCGTGGCCTCGTGGCAGACGGCATGAGCTCTCCCCTCCACGGTACCCTCTGACATGCGAGAGGCACCATAAGCCAGCGAAGCGCCTGACACCTGCTAGCACCTTACGGAACTACGAGGGGAGCGTAGGACAGTGATTTAGGGTGGGCTGCTTCTCTGTATATGTTACTCTGTGCTGCTGTGACGGCTGGGGGGCGGGGACACGGCGTGGTCAGCGAGCGACACAGCACAGGGATCGGTGTCAGGGCAGCCACTGCGGGGACGGCTCGCAAGCACTTCTGTGAAAGGGTGGCAACACGCAAATAGCAGTGGCAGAGTGCTAGGCAGTGAATTCAAAGGTTGCGCGTACCATCCCTGGTAGGTGTTAGGACTTTTATTTGTCAATTTCCTCTTCTTTGCCAGGGGCGGATCCAGGACGAGGACGGCCTGCTGGGGGAGGGGGGGGGGCAGACGGTGACGGTGAAAGAACGCTCATCGTCAGCTAAACTCTGGCTCAATAGAAAGACAATAAAACACAAAATTTCACAGTTTTCAACGCTCAGTGCAGTGATAGCACGCTAGCTTCGCATTAAAAAAATGGAGCTTCTGGGGATAGGGGTCAACGACCCATCGCCTTCCCCCCCACCCTCCCTTTGGATCCGCCTATGCTTCTCTGACAATGTTGCTGATGTGAAAAAATATCGAGTAACACTGTGGTTCGGAACCCTCGTTAAAATGTATGTTCCCCTATAACTGGCTGGGTAAGTCAGTTCGAAGGTTGGAGGTAGAGATGGGCAAAACCGATCTTTTCAGAGATCGGATCAGAAATAGTCACTCACTGGGATGAACTAGTTCTTTTTCATGGCTCACTGACTCACCAGATGATAAAAAACTTAAAACTATGTGACATTGCCTTTATATGATTTGGCCACATTGTGAAAGAAGAAAGAAGAGTAATAAATTTATTGTAAGTCCTTAGTAGTTTCGAGAATTAAAATTTGTTAGTTACACCTACATTAAAAATTAAAAATATTATATCAGAATTTAAATTTTTTTGCAGGTGAAATAATTGCAAAAAGAAAAAAAATATTTTTATACTTTCATTCGCGCCAAAAGAGTAATGTCCATTAAATTTACAAAGCGAGAAATGTTTGTGGACTATTTCATTCGTAACTTCAAATACATAAAAAAGACTGTGAAGATCTCGAGGCAAATTCTTCGAAAATACTATGACGAGTACAGATACTTTCGACTATGCCATCAATGAGTTTTTCTATTCTGAGTACAAACCATCAACAACTGATTAAGTTCGAAGAGAGTTATACCGAAAGAAATAATTAGGTAAATAACTGTGGTGATATTCTTACAGTCAGCGTAATACAGGGGTAGCGTTCTGGGCTCCTATATTCTAAGTTTTGCAGTTGCCGGTACGATTTCCGTTCCATCTTATATTTTAATTCCTGTAACTGCACCCCTTTCACCTGTTATTTGTTCAAAGTTTTATATATTCTCTGTATAGAGCAGGTCAAATTATTTTTTAAGTGCTTCCTAATATATTTTATCTTTAATTGCAAACACACACATCCCACTGTACCAAACACATTAAGTTCGTAATGAAACATTAAACCAAAGATACTTTACTCAGAAACGTAAGTTTAGAAGCATCTCGTTTGACATCCTAGTGTTCTCTCTCTGTTGGGAAACAAGTTTGTTGTTACTGTCAAAGATTTGACGCCAGCAGCAAAAAATTGAAATGGACACATTCCCGAAACTGAATGGTTTCAGAGATAGAAAATATAAATGCACATTGTTATTTTCTTTGTTATTAGATTATATAGTCATTATTTTCAATGTGCCAAAATAGTGTAGATGCATAAAAGATGCATACTTTGATACAGGACTTTTGTCTATCAAGTCAGGGAACTGCGTGATATGGGCTTACAAAAATCTAAGCAACAGAGAATGCACATTGCACAAGACTTTATCTCTCTTGCTCCCTTCATTTAGGATCTTTTTTGCGGAAGTTTGATTTTGTACTGTAACTCGTTTTTGCTACAGACTGAAGATTTCCTGTTATTAAGAAAAAACATATCACATTAAATAAATACGTTTCATTTCGAATACTATTCGGAATAGGACATTTGCCTATATGACGGTTTCTGTTGCTTCAGATGATCTTTTCTGTAAGCGAGCTGCAAGCTTTATCAGAATACAGGAGTCGCTTTGGTCGGCACTATGCGGTTCGCCAGACAAGTGGGGGGGAACCGTGAGCAGTGCGCCACACGGGCGGCTCCGCAAGTGAACGGAGTCAGGAGAGTGGTGGGGAGAGGTGAACCGGTGAACCGGTTAACTCACCTACTCAGTTGGCGGTCGGATCGCCTCGATCGCCCGAGTCGTGCAGAGCATCAAGCCAGCGGGAGTCGGGAGCCGCACACTCATTGAACCACGCTGCTTGTGCAACTCACCGATTCTTGACTCGCAATGCGGAGGCGCTGCATGTGTTTAGGCGCTCATTTCTTGCCGGTTTATACTTGCACATGGTCTATACCACATTTATTTTGTAGCTTAGGAAACATCTGAAGCATGTGGCAAGGGGTGCTTATACGGCTCATTGCTGTTGCCGGATCGGATGAACAACCACTCATTTTTTTCGGATTCATCCATCACTCGCTCCTTAGAAGGATCTGGCTCTTTGAATCAGTTCAGGAGCAGATTGCCCATCTCTAGTCAGAGGGAGGCAACGGCATTACCACCTCCAAACAGGACCATGCCTAGTAAAGTACTGTGGTGTTCAAATCAACCTTTGGACTGTTGACTGCTTTATCTTACCTTACTCAAAAGTGTGACAGCTGTGATGTAGAGTCACGGTCTAACATATACAGTCGCGACACTCTCTTGTGTGAAACTTATCAACGACTCCTGCGGCGCATCTGCAAATGATAGTAATGGGGCTATCGCTTTGTTTACAGCTTCTAAAATAAAGGGCATCAACATAAAAAATGCGTATTTTGTTTTAAACTTTGCGTACACGACCTGCAAGATATGTTGCACTTATAAAATATCTGGTACTAGTGCTTCAAATCACTGCAAAGCTAACAGCTGGCCGCGGTGGTTGAGGGGACTGAGGTGCGCCAGTCACGGTCTGCACGGCCACTATGGTCGGGGGTTCGAATCCCCCCTTGGGCATGGATATTTGTGCCATCATTAGTGTTAGCTAGTTCATAAGTAGTTTGTAAGTTTAGGGACTGATGACCCCGTAGTTAAGTCCCATAAGCTATTTGAACATTTTGATTTTGCAAAGCTAAAACTGTTGTCTTTCAAAATATGTTACTTGACTTTGAATCCTTCTGTTCCGTACCGGTGCAAGGCGCCACAAGGGCGCAGCAGCGACCGGACGCTGTGGCTGCAGGTAAGGGCGGCCGCTACCTGCTCGGCCCTCGGACAATGAAACGGCCGGCACTGGGCCGGTGGGGGGACACGGCCGGTGACCGCCAACCTGTTCGGACGCATGTGAATCCGCCGCCACAGAATGTAACGCTTCTCACAAATACAGTCCACTTTTACCAGAAATGTACTTTTATTTCTAAACGCCTTTCCTTTGCAACGAATGATTGCATTCGTCTGGACTGTGGAAAGAGCGAGGCAGCGCAGAATGTACGCGCGTTTTGCGGCTGCCCACATTTGGTCCTCCGGGCGCGGATAGAACTATTCCGACGTTTGACTGTACGTACCGCGATCTAAGAGTATCCGGTTTCGTGGCTTTGTATATTGATCTCCGAGAGTAACATGAATTACGAGTGCCACCAGTGCACTAACAGTGCTATATGCCCGTAGTAAAGCCGTCCGCAGTACAGAATACGCGTGAATCGTGTCGATCGTGTTGTGAAGTGCATCTCAAACCAGCAGACGCCGTGAAGCAGCACAGCCGTTCCCGCAGCACAGCACGCCGCCACACGCCAGCGAGCCGCGCCGCCCGCCGCCGACTCCTGCAGCAGCTGCGGTCCACTCGCCGCATCGCCAGGTACCGTCGCTCCGCGCTGCAAGCAGCCTGGCTCTTTTTCCTTAATCTTCTACCCTGTGCTCTAATATCCTGTCATGGATCCTGTCGAGAAACGTAGTCTAGTTAAGAAAAGAGCAGTCATCAAGTCACGAGTGACTAGAATTTCAACATTTCTCAATAACTTTCAGGACGGATCCAATCTCAATGATATTAGAGTAAGGCAGTCATTGCTAACCACAAGCAAAAATGAATATCACGAAATACAAACTCAGTTAGAAATTAACGATCTGGAAGACTCCCATGATGCTGACAGAGAGTCATTTGAAGACTTGTGCTTAGATGTAGAATCAAAAATAACTACATTACTCGAGTCGAATGTTGTGGCACCTCCTCATTCGTCAACTGCATACAACTCAGCTGAAATAAAGCTTCCTGCAATTTCATTGCCAACATTTAATGGTAACGTTGCAGAGTTCATGCACTTTTTTGATACTTTTAAGGCACTAATTATTAGCAATGACGCCTTAACTGATGTCCAGCGATATTACTACTTGTTGTCTTGTGTGTCTGGTGAACCACATAAGTTGATAGAAACCTTACCAGTTACAGAGAGCAACTTTAAAATTGCATGGGATTTGATTATTCATAGATACAATAATCCAAAGTTAATTGTAGATCTACATGTTAAACAACTACTGAATCTGCCAAGCATCAGAACTGAATCAGCTAAGGACTTGCGTATGTTAATCAACCAGCTGATGACAAATCTGAACGCAATCGAGGTTCTGAACGTCGGCATTCCACTACATGAGGTGTTACTTTCACACGTTCTGTTGGATCACATTAGTGTGAATCTCAGGAAACAGTGGGAATATAAAACAGCTAACATCACTTTTCCTCATCTGAAAGATTTGGTGGCATTTCTGGAAAGCAGCTGTCAGACGTTAGAGCTAATCCATTCAGACAGAATGTTACAGCACTTCCACCAGCCTGCCGCCAAGCGTACTAAAGCAGAAGGTTACAGTTTGCAACGAACCTTTCTCTCAACTTCACCAGATTGTGTATTCTGTGACGCAGCTCACGAACTAAATAAGTGTCCCAAGTTCAAAGGGAGTGGTATTGCAAGTAGACTAGACTTTGTGACAAGAGAAAGGCTTTGTTTCAACTGCCTGCGCACGGGTCATAGGCAAAGATAATGCCGTGCTGGGAGTTGCCGCATTTGTAAGAAGCGCCATAACACGTTACTGCACAAGGAACAAACCAGTAGCAGTGGCGATAGAGACCAAGAGACGAGCGTACCAGAACAGCAGACATACTGCGCCGTTAAGGGAAATCACCAGCATACAGAAGTACTGTTATCAACTGTCCTTGTAGACATTGCGGACAATAAAGGGAAAGTACACCAATGCAGAGCACTGCTTGACAGTGCATCTCAGATGAATTTCATATCTACTAGCCTGGCAGATAGGATGGGCCTGCAGCTCAGTCGGCGTCTGATACCAATAAGCGGGATCAGTGATGTTCAAACCGTTGAATCGTCGCATGTTTGTGAGGTGAATATTTCCTCAAGAGTTGGTAACTACAGTACAAATGCCGTCTGCGCAGTACTTCCACGTATAACAGGACCACTTCCAACAGCGTCCTTTGAAATTTCCACCTGGAAGCTTCCTAGGCACATAAAGCTAGCAGACCCAGCCTTCCATAAATCTGGTGAGATTGATCTACTACTTGGAGCTTCGATCTTCTTTGACACACTGAAGCCAGGCCAGCTGAAGAGAGAGAACCATCCAACATTACAGGAGACATCGTTCGGCTGGATTGTTTCAGGCAAAATACCTCCACTGTCTCTGAAGTCCAAGGCACGAAATGTACTGTCATGCCTCACACGCACTAATCACCTTAACACTCAGGTTGAACGGTTCTGGCAGCAAGAAGAAATGAATGTTTCTGTGCGAACGAAAGAAGAGCGTTTGTGTGAGGAGTATTTTGGAAGAACCATCCAAAGGAATGCTAACGGTCGATACGTGGTGAAGTTACCAATGAAAGACAACCATGCTGGACTGGGAGACTCCATAACTAACGCTACTCGCTGCTTACAACGCTTAGAGAGAAGGCTGCAGCGCCAGCCAGAATTAAAGGCACAGTACGTTAGTTTTATGAAAGAGTATGAAGATTTGGGTCATATGAAATTGGTAACAGAAGATACGGAAAACTGCACATACTACATGCCACATCATGCAGTGCTTAAAGACTCAAGCAGTACCACTAAACTTAGAGTTGTGTTCAACGCCTCAGCAAAGACATCATCGAACTTCTCCCTTAATGACATCTTGATGGTCGGGCCTACAGTACAAGATGACTTATACTCTATTGTCCTACGATTCCGCACACATAGATATGCCTTCACTGCAGACATCACGAAAATGTATAGACAAATTGAGGTCCAAAGGGCAGATCAAGATCTACAAAGAATTCTATGGCGTGAATCTCCTAACGAGCCAATCAGAGCTTATCAGCTGACAACAGTCACCTACGGTACTGCAGCGGCACCCTTTCTAGCAACGAGATGCCTGTTACAGTTAGCAGAAGATGAGAAAGCAACATATCCTAGGGCTGCAGCCATATTAAAAAGAGATTTTTATGTATATGATGTTTTGAGTGGAGCGGACACCATAGAGGAGGCGATCAGTTTGCAAGAAGAGCTAACCAGATTGCTTCATAGTGGAGGATTTCCCCTTCGAAAGTGGTGTGCCAATGATTCAAGACTATTAGAAACCATCCCACCTGAACACCGTGAAACACAAATCCCATGGAGCCTGGGCGATGAAAGGCAAGAAACAGTGAAGACTTTGGGTCTATTGTGGTACCCTCATAGTGATACCTTCCAATTCTTGGCCACTGATGCAAAGAACAGTAACGCAATCTGGACTAAGCGACGTGTACTCTCTCGGATTGCCTCTATATACGATCCATTGGGACTTCTAGGACCTGTGGTAGTGACTTGCAAGATGTTTCTACAACACCTTTGGCAAAAACAAATAGAATGGGATAAGCCCTTACAAGATGATCTGAAGACGCAGTGGGAAGAGATAAATAATCATCTACCGTCACTGAATAGAATTCAAATCGAACGTAGCGTGATCAGGAGTGGAGCAAAGTGGCTGGAACTGCACGGATTCTCAGATGCCTCCGAGCGAGCATATGGAGCTTGCATTTATCTAAGAAGTATCTGTGAAGAAAATGATTTCTCAGTGAAACTTTTAAGTTCTAAATCTAGAGTCGCGCCAATCAAACAAATATCACTGCCAAGACTTGAACTGTGTGCCGCCCTCCTCTTGGCTAGACTGATGGAGAAAATTAAGACTGGGCTACACTTAAAGATTGCCAAAACTTACTTTTGGACAGACTCCACTGTCGTTTTAGCATGGTTAGCGAAAGAACCAACGTCATGGAAAACGTTTATTGCAAACCGTGTCTCTGAAATCCACCAACTCTCTGCCATAGAAGACTGGAATCATGTATCTTCTACAAGTAATCCTGCTGACATCATTTCAAGAGGAATCGCACCACAACATCTTGGAGAATGTAAGTTATGGTGGACAGGCCCCTTATGGCTCAATCAGTCACCATCCGCATGGCCTGTTAGCACTCTGAATTTTACATGTGAATCAGATGAGATACCAGAGAAACGGACTCAGCGTATTTGTTTGTTCATTACCACTTGTGTGGTGAATGAGATTGCCGAACGTTATTCATCATGGGCGAGACTGCAAAGAGTTATGGCGTATGTACTGAGATACATAAATAATCTCCGCCGGCAACCCAGTGAGAGGCAAGGTGGTAACTTGACTGCAGAAGAACTTCATGCTGCGTCAAAGACAGTAATCCGTATGGTACAACACCAGGAGTATTGCAAGGAGATCGAAGAGCTACAACATGGTCGAACGATCCCTAAGAAAAGCAAATTGATATCACTTCATCCGTTTTTGGACGAAGAACAGTTGTTAAGGGTGGGCGGCAGGTTGGAGCAGTCAGATGCTTCTTACAGTCAAAAGCATCCCATGATTCTTCCTCCTAAGCATCACGTAACTAAGTTAATAGTCATGAGCGAGCATCTACGGTTGTTGCATCCAGGACCTCAACTCATGTTAGCAAGCCTCAGACAAAGGTACTGGATTCCCACTGGAAGATCAGTCATCAGGCAGATAACTCACAAGTGTCTCCCTTGTTACCGGTTGAAGGCTACTACTGCAACCCAGCTTATGGGACAGCTACCTTCAGTTCGTGTATCACAAAGCAGACCATTTCTTAATTGTGGGATTGACTATGGTGGCCCACTATACGTCAGGAACGGTGGAAGGAGAAGTAAAACGAAGGTAAAAGTCTACATCGCCTTGTTTGTTTGCATGGCAACAAAGGCAGTACACATCGAGCTTGTCACTGATCTGTCCTCTCAAGCATTCATTGCCGCTCTGCGAAGATTTATTTCACGACGAGGTGTCTGTGCAAACTTGTACAGTGATAATGGAAAGACGTTCGTGGGAGCAAGGAATGATCTAAATGAACTCCACAAATTGTTCAGCACTCAGTCAGATGTAACACAAATAGAGAGCTATGCATCACAAAATGGGATACAGTGGCATTTTATCCCCCCTCATGCGCCACATTTTGGTGGATTATGGGAAGCAGGTGTAAAATCCATAAAAACGCATCTAAAGAGAGTGGTGGGAAACCAAGTGCTGACTTTTGAAGAATTATACACACTTCTAACTCAAATTGAAGCGTGCTTAAATTCTCGACCTATTACGCAACTTCCTGATGATCCAGGTGAATTTTCATACCTTACTCCTGGCCATTTCCTTATCGGTGAACCCTTGACAGCAGTCCCAGAGCCAGGCTTGCTTTCGGAGCCATCATCCAGGCTGTCGAGATGGCAGCTCATCCAGCAGTGTAAGCAGCACGTGTGGAAACGCTGGTCACACGACTACTTGTCACAGCTGCAGCACAGAACTAAATGGACGTCAGCGAAAGACAATCTACAGCCGGGTACACTGGTTCTCCTGAAGGAAGACAACTTGCCACCTCTCGTGTGGCGGTCTGGGGTCATTGTTTGCACTCACCCTGGTCCTGACGGTTTGGTGCGAGTGGTTTCAGTGCGCACAGCAACAGGAACCTATAAACGACCGCTGTCGAAGATTTGTGTTGTTCCACAGGAAACGTAGACTTTAGTGTTCATAACCATTCAAGAACTAATTGAACTTGTGTTTCTTTCATGTACATCGGACCTGAGCTCCTCAACCATTTATTTTGTTTTGTTTGTGTTATCTACCTTGTGCTTTTTGTGATTATGTTTTAGTGTAATTTATACAAATTAGGTGGGCGGAATGTTCCGTACCGGTGCAAGGCGCCACAAGGGCGCAGCAGCGACCGGACGCTGTGGCTGCAGGTAAGGGCGGCCGCTACCTGCTCGGCCCTCGGACAATGAAACGGCCGGCACTGGGCCGGTGGGGGGACACGGCCGGTGACCGCCAACCTGTTCGGACGCATGTGAATCCGCCGCCACAGAATGTAACGCTTCTCACAAATACAGTCCACTTTTACCAGAAATGTACTTTTATTTCTAAACGCCTTTCCTTTGCAACGAATGATTGCATTCGTCTGGACTGTGGAAAGAGCGAGGCAGCGCAGAATGTACGCGCGTTTTGCGGCTGCCCACACCTTCATATATAGAAATTACGTGTAACGTGTTTATAATGGATTGGTCGCAAATTAGCATTTCATTTCCTTTTCATATGGAACAGTTACAGGTAAAATATTTAATCGCCTTGAACACTATATGAAAAGAGACGAAATTAGGATACAATTAATAATTATGAAGGCAATAAATTATTAGCATTGTGCGGAAGATATTCTCACTATTATTGAAAGGAGGGTGCCAGTATTGGTTGGATGAAAATCAGTTTGGGTTTAGGCCTTCTACAGGTTGTCAGGATCACATCTTTATGTTATGGCAGATAATGGAGAAGTGTTATATGTGGAACAGGGAATTGTATCTATGTTTTATAGATCTATAAAAGGCTTATGGCTATGTACCTAGGAGAAAGCTATTGTCAGTTTTACAAGATTATGCAATAGGAGGCAAACTTCTGTAGGTAACTGCTGCGGGGGACTAGCCGTGCGCGTTAAGTCGCCTTGCTGCGGTGCGCGCGGCCGTTCGCCTTCGGGGGTTCGAGTTCGTCCTTGGGCATGGGTATGAGTGTTGTTCTTAGGATAAGTTAGTTTAGATATTTTGTAAGTTTAGGGACCCATGACCACTATACTTAGGTCCGATAACCTTACATTTGAAAATTTTTGCATATAATTAAAGGTCTTTACATAGACTGTCAGGCAGCAGTTAGAATAGACAGTAAATTCATGGTCAGGGTAGTTTAAGGGGTAAGACAAGACTGTAAATTTTCACCACTATTGTTCATACTATTTATGGATCATATTCTGAAAACAATAGATTAGCAGGGTGTAATTAATATAGGTGAAAACAAAATAAGCAGTCTCGCATATGCAGACGACTTAGTTTTGATGGCAGATTTTATTGAAAGGTTGCAATGTCATATTTCAGAGCTAGATCACCGGTGTAAGGGTTATGGCATTAAAATCAGCATCTCTAAAGCGAAAGTAATGTCTGTGGAAAAAGCCGCGGCAAATTAGCCGTGCGCACTGGGGCGCCGCGCTACGGTGCGCGCGGCCGTTCGCCGTCGGGGGCTCGAATCCTCCCGCGGGCATGGGTGTATTTGTTGTCCTTAGGTTAGTTTACCTTAGTTTAAGTATTTTGTAAGTTTGGGACTAATAACCAAGTAGTTGAGTCCCATAGATTTACAAACCTTTTTTCTGTGGGAAAATGATTGAAACAGTGCCAAATAGAGGGAACAAAGTTACAATTGGTGGACAGTTTCAGGTACTTAGGATGTATTTTCTCACAGGACGGCAATGTAGTGAAAGAACTGGAATCAAGTTTTAGCAAAGCTAATACAATGAGAGCTCAGCAAAAATCTACTCTCTTTTGCAAGAAAGAAGTCAGTGTACCGCTTTCGGCCAACTTCATTATAAAGGAATGAAACCTGGGTGGATACAAGTTACCTTATTAATAAGTTTGAGGTTACAGATATGAAAGCAGCAAGGATGATTGGAGGTACTAATAGATGGGAACAATGGCAGGAGGGACTTCATAATGGTGAATTCAAAGAAAAACTGGGAATGAACACCACAGATGAAGCACTGAGAGCGGACAGGCTGTGATTAGGGGTCATGTTACACGCTTAGGAGAAGAAAGGTTACCTTTGAGGCTCATGGGTTCTGCAGTAGAGGAGATCATGGAGGAGATTTATTCGCGGACAATGCGCCGGACCGAACATTGATAGGAATAATCGGTCTCTAATGATGATGGTCAAGATGATGATGAGGTACTAAACCATATTTTTAAAAAATCTTTCAAATGTTTGTAGAGCTTAAGGGACTGACTACGGGGTCATCGCTAAACTTACAAACTACTTAAGAACTAGCTTATACTAAAGACGGCACAAACATCCATGCCCGAGGGGGGATTCGAACCCCCGACGGGAACAGCCTCGCGCATCTTAGCATGGGAACTCAATGTGTTCAGTCGCTCCGCCGCGGCAAAACCATATTAAAGTAAACTGTAATTGCAACCACGGCAATAAACAGTGCACGGGCTGCTGTGTAGGTAGTAACAAAAGACGCCCCTAGATTGCCGCACTAGAATTTTAAATCGCTATTCCTCTCTTTTATTTATGCAGAGTGAGTCACTAACTATTGCCACCAAGATTAAACTCTGAAAGTATGATAGAAGGTGAAATGTTAGTGTGAAAAGTTACATGGGAAAACGGGCGCCAGAATAGGACGTTGGGTTTTTATTGCTGGGTGGGGTCGCTTCAGAGATGTGAAGGTCAACTTTTTTTATTGGGATACGATAGTTTGGCACTATTTTCTGATGGCTATCCAGACAAATCCAATCATGTGTAACAGTAAGGTATTTGAAGATCTTTGAAGGACAAAAAAGTAGCACGAAAGTGCGTTTACAGGTGTTCGAAGTGGTTACCGCTGGTATCAATGTGGCGCTGTAATCTTCTTATCATGGATTGAATGGTATTCCGTATCACTTAGTCACTTATTGAAGCACATTCTCTGACAATTCTCTCTCGGATATCTTCAGGTGAAGCTGGAACTTCTTTATAAACAATGTCTTCTACGAATCCCCACAAGACAAAATCCAGAGGCGTCAAGTCTGGCGAATGAGCAGACCACGAGACATCTTTCCGTCCAATCCAACGATTTTTGAATCGACTCTACAACTCACTCAAGCTACACCTCGAAGGTGTTCTGTTTATTTTGCAGACAGATGAAAATCGGATGATGCCGAATCGGGACTGTATGGAGGATGATGGACGGCAGTGGTCCCAATGCCTGTCCTTGCTGTAGATGGCACAGCGCTAATGTGTGCTCTGGCATCGCCATTCATCGACATCAGACTATTTACCCCAGAATGGGGCATTTTTAGCATAGTATATACAGTGAAGCTGTTCAGCACTTATCCAAAATATAATATTTTTGTCTAATTTAACAAATTACTAGTAACTTTCAAGAGTTGCTCTTGTAACACATTAATATGAGTTCCATTATCAGTACTGTAATCACTGTAAATGTAATTCTTATCCATACCTGCTCAATGAATCAACTGTCCACTTATTGTTCACTGAAATTATTTTGCTGATTGACGTGGTATGGGATTCAGGACACCCGATACACCACTACTCATCTTCGTCATTTGATAATCTCATTCATCATCATCTTCTTATCCTCATCGTGATCGTTTTCTCCCTTTGCCTGTAGCAACTAAATATTAACCACAATTTCGTTACTGGCTGTTCTCAGTTAAGGAGCATCTATCACTTCTTTTGCCACCACGTTTCTTTCTGAGTTGCGTCTGCGCTTGTGTTTGTGATTCCTCATTTTGCTAGACACCGAGCGAGCTGGCGCAGTTGTAACACACTGGACTCGCATTCGGAAGAACGGCAGATGAATTCCACTTCGAGCCATCGAGATTTAGATTTTCTGTGAGTTCCCTAGACGACTCGAGGCAAATGCCAGGATGTTTCATTTAAAACGACTCGGCGGATGTGTTCAAAAAAATCCGAGTGAGAGCTACGTCTATAATGGGCACGCAGTCGACGAGACGTTAAACTCTGATCTTCTTTCGTTCTAGACAAGGAAAACACACAATAACAAAAACAAGTGCTACTGGCCACGTTGTCACAATATGACATGTAGCCTTACTGAAATTTCAATAAATTTTCCCACGCACGGCCATTTAATCTTCGATTAAAAATAAAGATAGCTTATCAGTTGTTGAAGTTTTATCACTTCCTGAAAGAAGAGACTTTCACAATATAGCCTTCGTTGTTGATATACATGAAGGCTACGTTACTACTAAATAAGTGGTAGTAAGTTAATTTATTACAAACTTTGTTGGTCTGTTATAATTTACGATTACTTATAATGTGTTCTTAATACCATTAGTGAAATAAACATATGTAAAATAACTTATTGTAAAAAATAGTGGAACATGACGACTTCATAAGATGAAAGGAAATTAACTGCAGACAATGTTTCTAATACAATGAGCACTGCTTGCCGCGATCGACAAGGGAGCTGATGGTGGTAATGGACAATATATTTTGAGAATTTTGAAATCAATGAAATTTTCTCAAATGGTTTATTACAAAAACCGGGCAAGTCCAAAAACGGACCTTTTTGTGCTAACTCTGTCTTGCTCTTGTCACAACATCTATATTGTGATTGAATTTGTTTCAGTGAAACCCATACGGATTATAACATATATCTGTTTGAAAATCTAGCTGTTCTACAAAAAGCAGACTAGTCCCTTGTTGTTTCAACAAAACTAGACAAGTCCCGAAGTAGTATGTTTCTTGTTATTATGCACAATGTTGGTAGAGTCGTATTCGAATATTTACGGATGTTTAAACGTTGTACTGTTTGTTGACTGGTTTAGGCGGTATTATTGTTATGTTTTTATAGCTTATGGGACTTAACTACGGGGTTAGAAAGGTAAAGCAGTCAACAATCCGAAGATTGGTTTGAACACCACAGTGCTTTACTAGGCATGGTCCTGTTTGGAGGTGGTATGCCGTTGCCTTCCTCCGACCTTCGAACTGACTTACCCTGCCAGTTATAGGAGGACCTACAGTTTAACGTGGGTTCCGAACCACGGTGCTACTCGGTATTTTTCACATGAGAAATACTGCCAGAGGTGAAACAAGTGGAAAGTGACAGATAAAAAACCTAGGACCTGGCGGGGATCGAACGCGCGACCTTTGGATTTGTAGGCTAGCACTCTACCACTGTGCAACCGAGGTGCAAGCTACGGGGTTATCAGTCCCTAAACTTACAAACTACTTATGAACTAGCTAATACTAAGGACGGCACAAATATCCATGCCCGAGGGGGGATTCGAACCCCCGACCGTAGTGGCCGTGCAGACCGTGACTGAAGCGCCTCAGTCTCCTCGGCCACCGCGGCCGGCGCGGTATTATTAAAGCAGCTTCTGTGTTGTGTGGAACAAAATTGAGGAAGTATGGCAAAACAGAAGAAATACACTACAGGCCATTTAAATTGCTACACCAAGAAGAAATGCAGATGATAAACGGTTATTCAATGGACAAATATATTATACTAGAACTGACATGTGATTACATTTTCACGCAATTTGGGTGCATAGATCCTGAGAAATCAGTACCCAGAACAACCACTTCTGGCCGTAATAACGGCCTTGATAAGCCTGGGCATTGAATCTAACAGAGCTTGGATGGCGTTTACAGGTACAGATACCCATGCAGCTTCAACACGATACCACAGTTCACCAAGAGTAGTCACTGGTGTATTGTGACGAGCCAGTTGCACGGATACCATTGACCAGAATTTTCAATTGTGAGAGATGTGGAGAATGTGCTGGCCAGGACAGCAGTCGAACATTTTCCGAATCCAGAAAAGCCCGTACAGGACCTGCCACATGCGGTCGTGCATTATCCTGCTGAAATGTAGGATTTCGCAGGGATCGCATGAAGGATAGAGCCACGGGTCGTAACACATCTGATATGTAACGGCCACTGTTCAAAGTGCCGTTGTGAACAAGAGGTGACCGAGACGTGTAAGCAGTGGCACCCCATACCATGACGCCAGGTGATACGCCAGTATGCCGATGACGAATACACGCTTCCAATGTGCGTACACCGCGATGTCGCCAAACACGGGTGCGACCTTCCTGATGCTGTAAACAGAACCTCGATTCATCCGAAAAAAATTACGTTTTGCCATTCGTGCACCCAGTTTCGTCGTTGCGTACACCACCGCAGGCGCTCCTGTCTGTGATGCAGTGTCAAGGGCAATCGCAGCCATGGTCTCCGAGCTGATAGTCCTTGCTGCTGCAAACGTCATCGAACTGTTCGTGAAGATGGTTGTTGTCTTGCAAACGTCCCCATCTGTTGACCCAGCAATCGAGATGTGGCTGTACGATCCGTTACAGCCATGCGGATAAGATGCCTGTCATCCCGACTGCTAGTGATACGAGGCCGTTGGGATCCAGCACGGCGTTCCGTATTGCCCTCCTGAACCCACCGATTCCATATTCTGCTAACAGTCATTGGATCGCGACCAACGCGAGCAGCAATGTCACTATACGATAAACCGCAATTGCGTTAGGCTGCAATCCGACCTTTATCAAAGTCGGAAACGTGATGGTACGCATTTCTCCTCCTTGCATGAGGCATCACAACAACGTTTCACCAGGCAACGCCGATCAACTGCTATTTGTGTATGAGAAATCGGTTGGAAATTTTCGTCATGTCAGCACGTTGTAGATGTCGCCACCGGTGCCAATCTTGTGTGAATGCTCTGAAAAGCTAATCATTAGCATATCACAGCATCTTCTTCTTGTCGGTTAAATTTCGCGTCTGTAGCACTTCATCTTCGTGGTGTCGCAATTTTAATGGACGGGAGTGTAGGAAGGAAAATAATGAAAATGTGACAAAAACGAGTAAAGTAAAAAGTGAAGAGCACATTAATCACGTTGGTAAGCTGGTACCACCTCGCAGAATTGGCATAGCCTTCAGGTAGGTTAATTTATTACAAACTTTGTTGGTCTATCATAATTTACGATTATTTATAATGTCTTCTTGATGCTATTAGTGAAATAAAGATATGTAAAATAACTTTTTGTAAAAAAATAGTGAAACATGACGACTTCATAGACATTAAACATTGTACTGAGGCTTTCAGTTTGAAAACGCCTGAACTTCCACTCAAACGTCAGCAGGTACGAAAGATATGCTTTGATGTGGAAGACAGGTTTTGTGTCTCATTGTAGAACTCTTTCTTTGGCCCCTGGAATAGACAAATCACTTTCAAGAGAAATAGTACTACAGAATATGCTATTTTGTATCTTCATCAGCTGTACAAGAATAAGCCAAGTATTCCACCAGATAAAACAGGAGATATATGAAATTTGATGTAGTTTCTGGAAGAAGGAAACAAAGCCTTCTACAACGACCTGCTTTAAGCTATCCCAGACGTAGACTGTAATAAAGATGAGGAGTTGGAAGTTGATGATGATGACAACAGTGATTGGTTGCGAGGATGAATAAAATAACTTGTTCATTGTTACATAGAGAATTGTAAAAATTCAACAAATTAGTTCAGTATAAAATATTAGAATTTTTATATTTCTTAATTTCTTATAAAAACTGCACAAGTCAAAAGAATTAAAAAACGAATATTACCGAAAAAGGTGTGCTTATTTAACCTGATCTGAATGTCGTTTGGATGCTTTTCATGCTTTAAACGGTGGAAAGTTATACTCGATTCTTGAAAAATGATTATTTTGGGGTTGTCCGGTTTTTGTATTAAACCATTCAAATATTCATGGGTTTTATGAACATTTTTGGTGTCGACCTCCTGTTATTCGTGGTATTCGTTCACTTACAATTGGACCATTGGATTAGAACTTGTTGTGTTCTCCCATACTTATTATAGTATGTTAAACACGAACGTATAAATGGAACATAAACTGAAGGACAGAATACGCGTTCTGATTGATTGTAGGGAGCGATTCACGCGGCGGGTGTAGAACAAGGCCGATGAGTCAGCAGCGGCATCGATTGCGGTCTCCCTGCATTCGTGATGCCGGCTGTTGCGGGCTGACCACTCGCTTTGTTTTGATAGCTGAATCTGTGTGGCTGTAAGTAGCAGGATCCACAAATGTTTCAGCAGTCTGATTCAGATTTAACACGACTAGTCGAACCTTCAGAAATAAGCAAAAGCGTGAGCTTCACGCAAGACCAATCAAATGAACAACTTAATACCTCACACACCTTTAATGTCTTAATTTACAGGTAGAAGTTTATCTCCACTGAGACGATTACATGGGAAATCAGGCTAAGACTATTACTTGATTTTACAGGGTACGCGTAAAACGTTTGCAGTAGTGTTAAAAATGCATTTTCCTTGTGTAAACAGGTTGTCTCACATACAGATTTTAGTTTGATAATTTGTCTGCCAGAGCATACGACAATTGGCCATTGTGTTTTATCCTTCTTCATGACGGTAGATATATGTGCTTTATGAAGGGCATAAGGATTTACTGTCGGTATGTTTGAGGTTCTCCTCACAGTCTCTGCTTTTCACTTACGTTTTAACTCCCCTCCCCCCTTTCACACTTACCTTCTCGTTGGTGACAAGTCGCGCTGTTATTTCTACAGGGGACTGAAATGAAAAGTTCCGTCGTACGCCTTTTGTCACTCAAAATACTGAAGCATACGATATGATCCCTGCTTGTTCTAGGGTGAGCTACCTGAAGTGCACGGTACAATCTGTAAATATTAAAATTTAAAGCTTATTGGTGTAGTGAATGATGAGTTTCTTCTGTTGGGAAGTGGTTTGTAATCAAACTGCGGTCCATGTATTGTTGACTCAAATTTGTGTCTCGACTCAGGATTTTCTGTCAATAAGATCCGTCAAGGAAGGACCTAGAATGTGCTGTAATAGGAGCAAGAGTTATGATAACGTAAAATGAACATCCTGTAATGAGTACCCATGCGTGGTTATTTATCGAGGACCCTAATGATTTTATCAATTGAAGACAACAAAGCTTTATTATCAAATTGATGTGGAAGGAGCTCATAGTTAGAACGTTGGGGCTATGTATATTCATTATGGCCCTATGAAATAATTACCCACCATAACATCCAGCCGCGCGGGATTACCGAGCGCATTGAGGCGCTATAATCCGATGCGCGAGGCCGTTCCTCGTCGGGGGCTCGAATGCCCCCCTCAGGCATGGATGTTTGTGCTATCTTTAGTAAAAGTTAGTTTGGAAGTGGTTTGGAGACTGATGACCCCGCAGTTAAGTCCCATAAGCTTAACAAACTTTTGAACATTACGTCCACTTATAAAGGTTCAGAACGGGTCGTGGACATAGTAAATGATCAGAATACAGCTAATGCTAATGGTCAAAACAATTAGGGCATCAGTTGTGACACCTAGATTCTGAGGTATTATCATCAGCAGAATGAACTACACATTCTCGGATAACATCAGCAAGAGATGGCCATTATCTTCGGTTAATAGCTCGTCGAGACTGGAGGCTGAATGCAACTCAGCAATCTTCAGCCATCAACAGGACGCACAATATCAACACAAACAGTCCGAAATCGCCTTCGGCGATGTGGCCTCTACGCACGGAGCCCTATGATGTGTGTTTCATGAAAGACACGACACCGTTCAATCCGCAGAAAATTGGCGGAGGAACAGCAGGATTTGAGTCGTAACGAATGGCGCCAGGTTCTGTTCACAGATAAGTCAAACTTTTTTGTTTAGCCAGACAATCGTCGTTACGTCATCTGTAGAGAACGAGGAGCAATCCTAATTATGTGCAGGAAACATCGCCATATCATGCTGGTAGACGAATGCTGCTGGCAGGAGTCAGTATTGGCGGACGTACGGACCTCTGTGTCGTTCAGAATGGCGTTGTGAGTGTTCAGAGATATAGAAACGAGATCCTTCGACCTTTTGTTGCACCGTTCGCTGGTGCTATAGGAGATGGGTTCCTTCTGGTGGACGATTACGCTCGATTTAGAAGAGCTCCACCGCTTGGAGGACATGCTTGAAGCTGAGGGAAGCTGAGGAGCGACCAGCTTGTTCATCGGACTTAAACCCGATTGAGCACTTTTGGGATTCACTTGGCAAACACATTGTAGCGAGAGCAGCACCTCCCACAACGACTGCATAGCTGGGTATTGCATTCATGAAAGAATGGACAAATATTCCTGATCAGCTGATTCGTAACCTCACTGTCCATGTTACGCAGCTGTGCGACTGTACTGGTCGTCCGAGGTGATCATATTAGAGGGCAACATGATTCACTACTTCACTATTATGGTACCCCATGGTGCATCGATGTAAGTAAACTCCGTGTAAACCTGAAGTAGAGAGTTGGGACAGCAAAATATCGTACTGTGTCGGACACAAATTACAGTTGTAACCAATATATGAATAAAATACATCACGATATGGTATCCACCCGATCGCGTAATTATTTTGAGCAGCGTATTAAATAAAAATAAGAATTTTTCCATGATTTCTTGAAAATGTATGTCTGGTCTTATTAGACCTACACTGGTCGTATTAGACATACAGTGAGCAAATTTCATATCGGCGCTCAGAATCGACACAAAAGGTGCACATCTGGGAGTATACATAAGAAGCGACTTTAAATGGAACGATGCCACACTAAGATTGGAAGAGTCCTTCGAAAATGCAGTCCATCAACAAAGGGAGTAGGTTACAAAACTCCGGCCAGCGAATGAGTATTGCTCTTCGGTGTGGGATCCGTACCAGACAGGGACAACAGAGAGCAGTACGCTCATTTAGTAAGCGCGAAAGCATTATAGGGTTTATTCCGAAAGTCCGTTGACAGACGCTACAAGAGAGAAGTTGTGTATTGCGGAACAGGCTCCTGTCAATGGTCTGGGATCATTAGTTCCACAAGGATAAAATACGACAGGTTAGGGTCCAGAGGGGCATACAGGGATTTTTTTTTTTTTTCACGAACCGTACGTAACTCTGGAGGAGGAAGAAAATGACACACAAAATACCCTTTGCTGCACACCGCGAAGTGAATTGCTCAGTATGGATGTAGATGGAGATGTGAATTACTTCTGGTTGAAGCAATGGAACTGCGATTGTGTGGCAGAAATGTGTACAACACTGAAGAATCAATGTGGGCCATGTATAAAATTGTGGAAGTTTACAAAAGAGAGTTTACCGTCAAGCTGCGCGAAATAGCCGTGTTGTCTAAGGCATTCACGCCTAAGAAAGGAGTCCTTCCTGGGGCATGTGTATGTGTGCTGTACTTAGTGTAAGTTAGTTTAAGTAATTTTTAAGTCTAAGGACTAAAGACCATAGCAGTTTGGTCCAATAGGTTTACAAACACTAGCGTCAGTAGTAGTAAGAATAGCAGATATGACTGCTCAGACTGGAGATTGTTCTGCGTGTGCTGGGATAGATAAAGAGTTTGTACGACAACGTTATAAAATTAATGATGAGTAGTTTCATTTATTCTCTTTTAGCTTAAAATCCAACTAAAGCGCTTGTGTCACAAGGAGCAGGAATCAATGAGAACCTAATTGTGTTCATAACTTCAGATTTTGTTCTAATTTTTGTTCATTTATCATGTTTTACGCATGTGAAGAGCCTTGCTATTACGAAAGGTCCGTTTACCTCTCCTCCCCCTTCCCACGCGCTCCCGGGTAACACGTGATATGGCCGTGCACTACGCTTCCTTGGGGCGATGCAGCGTGTGGCATTGTTCAAATGTTTGTAGAGCTTATGGGACTTAACTACGGGGTCATCAGTCCCTAAACATACAACAACTTATGAACTAACTAATACTAAGGACGGCACAAATACCCATGCCCGAGGGGGGATTCGAACCCCCGACCGTAGTGGCCGTGACTGGAGCGGTGTGGCATTGCTCTGCCTCACTGTCTCTATTCGTCGAATGGAGTATAGGCACCTGTGTTTAAATTTACAAACGTGTGAGACCGCGAACTGTAGACTGCCGTATTTTAGCGCTGTACAGGATGACCAGCCAGTCTTAAATAATTAAAAGAAAATTATTGCAAAACTTCGCCTAAGTTTTACAAGTGTTCTTCCACTGCGACATACGCCTTGACAACGTAACCAAGGCTGTCCACCTTGCAGGACAGAGCCGGCCAGAACCAGTAATGAATGCTGATGCTAAAATCACGCCACCCTTCTGACGTCCGTGCTGAAACTACTGACATTTCCATGCTACCGTGGAGCCAATAGCAGACACCCACGTTTGATCACGTGTGCTACAGCAGTAGGACTCAGAGGTGCGAGAATCAGTTCCTTCGCTCTCTTCCGTTTTAGTTCTCATACAGAACAGCCTCTGTGCGGGACGAATGGCTTCGTGCCGTCCGCTCCCGCCTAGAGGCTGTTTGGTATCAGCCACCAACTGTGTGAACTACAACTGCTAACTTTTCCATTTTCTTATCCGCTTAGACTGGCACTCATTCATTGCATCCTTTCTCAGGGCGAGTCCTGCTATGTATCCTGTACTTTCAGAATACAGCCAATATTAAGTTGTAAAAAGATATAAAAAGCCAAGATCGCTGATCATGAATTTTTATTTACGACGACCGGTTTCGCTGAACTATGTCAGCATCATCTGATCAAATAAAATATTTTACAAGGCCATAAACTTATAATGTCAATCAGTTGTTATATAACAATTTACAGTGCATAGGTGCACTATGTCATTATAATAAAACATAATTATCAAATAATAAATTATAATAAAACATAATTATCAAATAATTATATTTTATTATAATAATATAGTGCACCTAAGTAAAGTAAGTAAAGCAGTCAACAATCCGAAGATTGGTTTGAACACCACAGTGCTTTACTAGGCATGGTCCTGTTTGGAGGTGGTATGCTGTTGCCTTCCTCCGACCTTCGAACTGACTTACCCAGCCAGTTATAGGGGGACCCACCGTTTAACGTGGGTTCCGAACCACGGTGCTACTCGGTATTTTTCACATGAGCAATATTGCCAGAGGTGAAAGAAGTGGAAAGTGACAGATAAAAATCCCAGGTCCTGGCGGGGATCGAACCCGCGACCTTGGGTTTTGTAGTCTGGCACTCTACCACTGTGCAACCGAGGCGCACAATAGTGCACCTATGCACTGTAAATTGTTATATAACAACTGATTGACATTACAAGATTATGGCCTTGTAAAATATTTTATTTGACCAGATGATGCTGACATAGTTCAGCGAAACCGGTCGTCGTAAATAAAAATTCATGATCAGTGATCTTGGCTTTTTATATGTTTTTACAATATTATAAGTGGATCGCCTCCTAAAACGTAAACCAACTCAATATTAACTTGAATCCTATCTTTTATTTATCAATCAGCCACCCCTTCCTAGGGCGACCACAAGCCTGCACCGCCTCGCCTTCCATCCTGACAATGCCTCCAACTTATCATTTGTATAGCAGTGGAATGGGTTGTACAATTTTAGTATCATCCATGGAATGGAGATTAAGTGCTGTACATCGCTATTTAAAATTTGATTCAAAATGGTGTCGAAGTTCTCGAGATTTGGAGGCCCCCCAGTGGTAGCGCCACCCCTTTTCCCCCCGCTGCTGCTGCCGCCGGATTTTTTTGTGGTTGAGGTGAGTCGTACACTTAACTCGGTTTGGCGGCTCGGCCTCCGCCGCCAGGGGGCGCGCAGCTGCGTTCGCGGCGGCGCTAACAAGTGCTTTCGATCGCTTGGGCGCGCTTTATTTCTGTGCCGGGCCCCTGACAGTGACGGATGACCTGGCCGGAACCCGAACGGCCGCGTTAAAAATGCAGCCGTTTGCGGCTGCGCGCACAACCGCGCCAGCTGCGCGCACAGTGGTGCCCCATCGCTTGCTCTCTACCGGGAGAAAGAGTCCGCGTCGATAGCTGATCGCTACCACACCTGACCTCAGCAGGTACCGACGTGCCTCTGACGATTAGAAAACGATTGGGGGCACCGTGAATACTAGACCTAGAAACTGAGTGTGGAAGACGGCCAAAACAATGCCGGAAATAAAACTGTGCACACTGTTACGTTTACAAAATTACTCAAGATTTATCGATAAAAAAGTATTCTAAATAATTACATTTATAAATCAATAGATTAATTAAGCAGAAACAAGGGTTGGGAGTTGGGGTTATTTGTGATAGGGGGACTATACTTAGGTTATCAGTCCCCCGGTGGGGAGGGGACGAAGTGAGGATAGGAAAGGAGGGGAGGGGGAAGGGAAATGCTGTCCGGGAAGTAAAGAAGGAAGACTGCATTAGCTCAGGGCCCCATCCTCGCCACGCACGTACTCATGAAAGAACCGTGAGCCCCCTGGGGGCCAGAAATAAGGATCCAAGTGTCGATCCATGTTCGTAGGAGGAAGGAAATTTAGGTTTTAACCTCCCGTCGACAGCTTGGTTATTAGAGACGGAGCTAACGCTCGGAGTTTTGATTAAGGATGGGGAAGGAAATCGGCCATGCCCTTTCAAAGGAACCATCCCGGCATTTGGCTGGAGTGATTTAGGTAAATCACGGAAAACCTAAATCTGAATGGTCGCAGGTGGATTTGAACCACCGTCCACCCGAATGCGAATCCAGTGTGTTACCACTGCGCTCCATGTTAGTATGTGGAGTAAGCTCCACAGCCAGCAATGATGGTGCTGATTCTGGCATGCATTCAATCAGAAATTAAAAATTCAAATGTTTGTTAAGCTTATGAGACTTAACTACGGGGTCATCAGTCCCTAAACTTACAAACTACTTATGAACTACTTACGAACTAGGACGGCAGAAATATCCATGCCCGAGGGGGGATTCGAACCCCCGACCGTAGTGGCCGTGCAGACCGTGACTGGAGCGCCTCAGTCTCTTCGGCCACCGCGGCCGGCATTCAATCAATATATTGGCCAATATTGCCTTGGTGTGACAGCATAAGTGACGATTACCAATATTGCTATTTTTTTATCAAAATATACAAATTTGTCAAATATCGATATTTTTCCCGTAATTAGATTAATGTATTTGAAGTAATTGTTGCCGAATCAAAGCGGCCGAGCGCATGAGGCGCTATACTCCGATGCGCGAGGCCGTTCCCCGCCGGAGGTTCAAATCCCCCCTCGTCTTTAGTATAAGGTAGTCAACATTTTTTTTTTTTTTTTTTTTTTTTTTTTTGGATACTCTGCAAATCACATTTAAGTGTCTGGCAGAGGTTTCATGGAACCACTGTTATGCTGTTTATCTCCCATTCTATTCTCGAATGGGGCGCGGGAAGAAAGAACTTCTAAATCTCTCCGATCGAGCTCTGATTTCTCGTATTTTATTCTGATGATCATTTCTACCTATGTAAGCGGGAGTCAACGATATATTTTCGAATTCGGAGGAGAATGTTGGCGATTGTAGTTTCGTAAGTAGCCCACGCCGCAGCGATAACCGCCTTTGTTGTAATGATTCCCATCCCAGATCCTGTATCATTTCCGTAACACTGTCTTCCCTGTATCGTGACAATACGAAACGAGCTGCCCTTCTTTGGATTCTTTCGATGTCCTCCGTCAAACCCACCTGATAAGGATCCCACACTGGGCAGCAATACTCCATAAAAAGGACGGAAAGCGTAGTGTATGCAGTTTCTTTTGTTGTTCTGTTGCATCTTTTAAGGATTCTGCCAATAAAACGCAGTCTCTGGTTCGCCTTTCCCACGATCTTATCTACGTGTTCTTTCCAGTTTAAGTGTGAAGTAATAGTAATTCCTAGGTGTTTTGTGGAGTTTACGGCCTTCACTTTCGATTGATTTATCTTGTAAAGAAAGTTTAACGGATTTCTTTTCGTACTCATGTGGACCACTTCACACTTCGCATTATTTAAACTCAATTGCCAATTTTTACACCATAGTGATATCTTATTCAGATCGTTCTGCAGTTGATTTTGATCTTCAGATTATTTTACTAGACGGTAAATGACGGCGTCATCTACAAACAATCTAAGAGAGCTACGTAGATTTTCCCCTAAATCGTTTATGTAAATAAGGAACAGCAGAGGACCAATAACACTACCCTGTGGAACGCCCGATATCACCTCTGTTTTAGTCGATGCCTTACTATCGATTACTACGACCTGTGTCCTGTCTGACAGGAAATCCCTTATCCAGTCGCAAATTAGGGGCGATATACAGTAACCACGCAATTTAATCAAAAATCATTTGTGAGGTACGGTATCAAAAGCCTTCTGGAAATAAAAAAATGCGGAATCAATTTGAGAACCCATGTCGTTAGCACTCATCACCTCGTATGAGTAAAGAGATAGTTGTGTTTCGCATGAACGATATTTTCTTAATCCATGCTGACCTTGGGTCAATAGATCATTCTGTTCGAGATAATTCATAATATTTGAACACAGGATATTTTCCAAAATCCTGCTGCAAATTGACATCAGTGAAATAGCCCTGTAGTTTAGTGGGTTCTCCTACTGCCTTTCTTGAATATAGATGTGACCTGTGCAACTTTCCAATCTTTTGATACAGACCCTTCTTTGAGAGAGCGGTTGTATATGGCTATGAAGTAAGGAGCTATCTCTTCGTACGCGCAAACTACCATCACTTGCGTGCGGGCAGACTCATCTTCCATCGCTGAAGACCACGGTCTGCTATTTCATCTTTCAAATCACCCTCTGACGTACTAGTCGAGGCGTGCTGTGGTGTGAGTGCAAGTTAGGCTAGAGGTGGTCGTGTCCATTGTGCCATTGCTAAGAGGAGTGATCAAATGTAAAGGGTACAAAGAGAAACTGTGTGTAGAAGTGAAGTCTTTATTCAAACGTAATACCAGAGGCCTGAGCACAACTATCCCACTGTTTAAAGAGCCGAAGGATTCCCTGTGACCATAGTTCCTGTGGCTGCGACAAGAGCCAGTCCTCAAAAAATGTTCAAATGTTTTTTAATATTATGGGACTTAACTGCGGGCTCATCAGCCCCTAAAATTACAAACTGATTATAAACTAACTTATACTAAAGACGACACAAACATCCATGCACGAGGGAGGATTCACACTTCCTACAGGGAACGGCCTCGCGAATCGGAGCATAGCGTCTCAACGCGCTCGTCCACTCCGCCGCGGCAGCCATTCCTCTACTGTGTCTTTCTGCAGATGAAGCGCTTCCATTTGAGATGCTACTTTAGCGAATGAAACAGATGGAAGTGACAGGGCGACTTGTCCGGGCTGTTGGGCGACTCGCACTTGAACGTAACAGTACACTTTGCGTGACCATAGAGACGTGTGCATGCGCGTTATCATGGAACAGAATCACTCCTTCCGTGAGCAGTCCAGGCCGTTTGCTCCTGATGAACTTCCGTAGGCTGCGGAGTGTCCCTCACTACACGTCACTATTAACAGTTTTTCCGCGCTCAAAGAGTTAGATGACATCGGACGTCGAAAACGACCGTGAGCATCCCCTTGCCTGCTGAGGGTACAGCGCCGCGGCGGATTAACTAGTTTTAAGCTATGGACTAATAACCACGCAGTTGAGTCCGATAGATTCACAAACATGTAGGAATGGTAGCCCCAGCACCCTGGCACAAATAGTCCCCTTGTCCATGTTGGACAAATAACAGTGAAGATAAAAGGACATAATGACCACATGAGTCCAACGTTCCTTTCAATGACACAATAAATAAATAAACCAAAAACAACCCAACCTTGAAAGTCCATCTTACAAAGTGAGTAGCGCTTTTGCCTCCACCAAAAGAAAAGAAAAAAAAATTAAGAAAAGGAATCGTCAACTTAACATTAGAAGGAAGTGTGTGGGGTTAAAATCGTAGAGGGAGAATGAGGAACGAATACAGTAAACAAATAGAAAATGGTGTAGGTTGCCATTCTTATTCTCATGTGAAAAGGTTTTCACAGGACAGAGGGTAGCATGGAAAGCCGGCCGCGGTGGGGACTGAGACGCTCCAGTCACGGTCTGCACGGCCACTACGGTCGGGGGTTCGAATCCCCCCTCGGGCATGGATATTTGTGCCGTCCTTAGTATGGCTAGTTCATAAGTAGTTTGTAAGTTTAGGGACTGATGACCCCGTAGTTAAGTCCCATAAGTTCTACAAACATTTGAACATTTTTTTTGTAGCATGGAGAGCTGCATTAAACCCTTCTGCGAACTGAAGACCACAACAACAGACACAAGAAATGTTAAAATGTTTGTAAATCTATCGGACCAAACTGCGTGGTCATCAGTCCGTAGCTTACAAACTACTTAACCGAAGGTTAACTAACCTAAGGACAGACGCAAGAAGTCACTCAACTGCAGCAAAGCATTTTACATATTCTGTACGATGTACTCAGAGAGCAGCAAATGGAAAATGGGCCGCGGAGTTTCTTGCCGACAACACCTAGAGAGAAGGGCACAGCGCTCTCGTGTGACGTCAGGCAGAGTAGGCTGCAAGGGCGTATCTGACTGGTAGCCGATGGGGCACGGCCCACTATGCCGAGGCAGCCAGCCAGTCAGCTACGCGCGCGCAGCCTACGCTGCATGACGTCACACGAGAGCGCCGCGGTCTTCTCTCTAGATGGTGTTGGTCTGGCGCTTGTGGCGTTCAGGCAAATGTTGTTGCAGTGAACTACTGTTACTGATATATAACACGACGAAATATGTTGCCATTGCCCCTATGGCTACAACACTCAGAGGAAAGGGGTATAAAAGGATTACATGCAAGTGGTTACTATCGCCAGACCTTACATCTGCAGAGCACGGACTTTACCTTCATACCAAAAACGTTGTCGACGTATGTTTCCTATAAGTAGAGACAAAAATTCCTGCAGGATCTGTGGCAGCCTACAGTGTTGCCATATTGTGAAGATCGACTTTGAGGTATTTGTGCGACCATGGTATTGACCCGTGTCACGGTCGGTGCGAATTTACTTTCAGGAGTGTACTTACAACTCCCACTGGCTGACACCAATATAAATGGGAGAAAACACCGAGGTACTGAGTAGGAAGACCCGCGACAATACAGGCAACTGAGGAGCGATTGGCTCTCTAGGAGGTGTTGTGTGAGTCACAGTGTGCCTAAGGTACAAAAACAATTTTTTGTTGAAGGCTTCGTCCATCCTAGGCTCTCTAGCTATTACAGCGATCTTCAGTATCCTCAAGTGGAGAAAAAAGTGATCCACAACAGTTAACGTTATTGTTAACTGAGAGGGCAGTTTCGTTCACATCGCTCCAATTCGGCAAGGAACGAACACAGGAAGCAGGTTCAAAGGGATTCAAGTTGCCGTTCATATTCAGAGTTGAAGAGGTTTGCACAGGATAGTGTAGAGTGGAGATCTGCAAGCTAGGCTTTGGACTGAAGACTACAACAACAACAGCGATGCACAATATTATAAAGTTTTATTTGATGTATCCTAGTCAAAACAGAACCAGTTGAGATATCTAGGTTCTGAATTACTGTCATCGGCAGAATGAATTAAAATGGTTCGATGCCTTTCCGTCGGTTGTATGGGGTGGAGACAATACGAGTATGGCAATATATTGATAATAATAGAAAGTTGCTGCAGAGGGGGTAGGTCTTTTGTGTTTCTTCTACCAAACGAATTACACAGCTTTTGGGTTCAGATAGTGTAGTGAGCAGATAGTGCAGTGCAACACTAAAGTGACTTACCGGAAGAAATAGGAGAGCCATGGGAAGGTCGGAAGTGGCTGCAAACTATTGGAGTGTCCCAAAGTGTAACATCTAGGACCTGGACGCGATTTCAGACAACAGGTAACGTTAAAGGAAGGCAATGGTAAGGTTGTCCATAGGTAACAAAAGCAAAAGAGGACTACCTCCTGTTAACAGCCCGTCCAGAAAGGAGGCTGAAAGCAACTCAGCTGCAAAGCAACCTCCAGGCAGCAACAGGATGCCCAATATAACCCAAAAAGGTCCGAAATAATTGCAAAATGACATATTGACCATACCTGTTTACTTTATTAACTCAATACTACCGGTTTCGGTTAGTGAACCATTCTCAAGCGCTAGAAGAGTTTAGCCAATAGCTTATACATATTTGTCATCATGCTAAACTTCTTATAGATATTTTACAAGTGTCTGATTGCGACAAACAGTTTGTAGCAATCAGCCAGTGGTAAGAAGTTTACCATAATGACAGATATGTATTTTACAATTTTTCAATCTTGGCTAAACTCTGCTAGCGCTTGAGAATGGTCCACTAACCGAAACCGTTAGCATTGAGTTAATAAAGTAAACAGCTATGGTCAGCATGTCATTTTGTAATTATTTTTTTGAGGTTTGATGCCATTTTTTGGAACGGTGTGCTCAGCGGCCACAAAACAATGAATATAATAAATATAGTATGCAGCATTGGTCATTTTTATTAATGTTTTTGCAGATCGATTTCGATCACACTGAGGATGATCATTATGTGATCGAAATCGATCTACAAAAACATTCATAAAAACGACCAATGCTGCATACTATATTTATTATACTCATTTTGCAATTATCTTAAAGCTGTTAAACCCCACCTTTTCACCTTTATAATGGTCCGAAATCGCCTTCGGCAATGTGACGTCTACCGGCGGCAGCCTATGGTGTGTATCCCATTAAAAGACGACACCGCTTAGCCAGTAGAAACTGGACGAAGGAACATCAGGACTGGAGTTACAACGACGGGTTCTCAGATAAGATTTTGTGTTCAGCCAGGTAATCAAGTTCTCTCATCTGGAGAGAACGTGGAACTCGGAACAATCCTGTGTGTGTGCAGGAAACATCACCACATCATGGTGGTTGACAAATGGTGTTGGGAGGAGTCAGTATTGGCAGACTTACGAAACTCTATGTCTTTCAGAATGGCGTTGTGACTGCTCAGAGATACAGAGACGAGATGCTTCCGCGTTTTGTTGTGCCCTACGCTGGTGCAATAGGAGAGAAGGTCCGTCTCGTGGACGATAACGCTCGACCCTACGGAACTGCTCTGCTGGACAACATGATTGGAGCTGAGAGACCTCAACGAATGTAGTGGCCAACTTCTTTAATGGACTTAAACCAGAATGATCATGTCTGGGATGCATTTGGCAGACGCACTGCAGACCAGAACTTCCCACAACGGTTGCAGAGCTGGATATTGCACTCATGGAAGAGTGACCAAATATCCCTCAAGAGCTGGTTGACAACCTCGCAGATGTCCAACTGTACTGACTGTTCGAGATAATCTAACACCATATTAGAGGGCAACGGAAACTACTTTTTGACTATTATGGTAGTCCCATGATGCCTCGCTCTAAGTAAACGTCATGTAACACTCAAGTACAGTTGAGACAGCAAAATAACGTACTGTATCACACACAAATTACAATTGTAACGATTATCTGAATAAAATTCTTTACCTCAGGTGTATTGTGTATAATATCACACCTGACCACGTAAATGTTTTGAGAATTGTATGTTAGTGCCACTTACGATGTGTATTAACCTCTTGGAAAATTTTTGTTTCATTACTCGAAACTGATGTTAGATCTGATAGTGAATGCTAAAGTAAACTATTTAAGTTTTGTTTTAATGTAACGTTTAAAGTTACAATCTACTAGCTATTATTTTTATTCTTCTTCTATTCCTGGAGCAAACACGTACAACAACCACACGGCCTCGCGCCTGCAGAATCGGCCGCCCGGCCAACAGTACCGAACCACAGATTGCCTTCTTGGCAGGCGCCACGGTATGACGCCAAGCCAGAGAGGTAAACACCAGCACTCACAAGGAGACGGCTTGACCGTGGTGTCGGGGATTTGTCCGAAATTTTGTGTGTTGAAAGAGGACCCCTAACACCTCACGTGGTTAAAATATTAGGACGCACTACTCGGAAAATCCCGAGAAAAATCGATCTAAAGTTTCTTAGGTGCCTTATGAGTATAAAATGTTGGTCCATTGACGAGCCGCCGTCTGGCCTAGATGGTTAGGGCTGGGACTCTTACGCCAGAGGTCTGGGTTCGATTCCTCCTCCGGCACTTTACTTCTGTTTCATTTTCTTTTGTTATTTCAACCAATTATTCAGAAAGTTTCCCAAACCTACATTATCTTTAACAAATTAGTTACGATATTGAATAAAAATTATTTTCTTTTTAGTAGAAGGTTTTCAGCTAAGATCGCTTTCTTCTTTTAATTATATGACCGGTTTCGGCGTGCTAGACGCCATCTTCAGACCTAATACGTCGAGGGGTTTTTTTTTTTTTTTTTTTTTTTTTTTTTTTTTTTTTTTTTTTTTTACAATGTGAGCTGCATTATATATAGCAAAAAGTCTTATCTATCTACAGTTACATCATTACATACCTGTCGTAATTTTTTTACATCACTGCTATAACAACAATTTCTAATATAGCACATTGCTATCAGGCGGGAAATCATATACAGAGATGTTACATGTACAATAGCTTATCAATTACCTATAGTCAATATTGTGCTTCACTTAAGTCAGTACTGAGGTTGATTCTGAAGTGCCTCTAACGTAAACCTTGAGAAGGATGGATTCTGTCATTTTATTATTGACATGTAAATTTTATTTGCGTGACACATCAATATGGATGTATACCAATGTACTATATTAGAAAATGTTGTTGTAGCAGTGATGTAAAAAAAAAAAAAAAAAAAAATACGACAGTTATGTAATTATGTAATTGTAGATAGATAAGATTTTTTTGCTATGTATAATGCAGCTCATATTGTAAAAAAACTGGATGTATTCCTTATATTTCCTTTTTGTCCAACAACACAATTCATGTCGGTGAGTTTTCCATTTTTCATTGTAACTTATATGAGGAGAAACATTAGGTTTTTAATCAGAATAATAGTCTATTGGGAAACATTCGATTTTTATACATATAATTATTATAAACAAGAACCGCAGTGGTAATTATCGTAAAAAAAACAAAGCAATACTTTATACGCGTCTTACGCAACATATAAAAGCGTGAATTAATTCCTCTTTAGTTACGAATGTTTTTTCACGCAAAAGTTCCAATGTATTATTATTGTTATAAAGTTCTCCAGCCAATAACATAGCATAGCGAGAGATTTCTTCCGAAGATGTCGCTGCAATTAAATTATTTTCCGTCAACAGTTTTTCATAATACACCACTGCGTCCTTCAATCGTAATTTTGATCGATCTTTATCAATGGATTCTTCAGGAGTTTCTTCTCCCATTCTAGATGAGCCAGCAACTTCTTCAGTCGACATGTGTAACCTCGGATCGGAATAACACGTTGAAATTTGAAACACTGCCGTTTACTTCTCACGGCTTGCTACAGTCGTATGACCGTTATAATCCCAAGGGGACCCTTACAAAGCCCCTTTAAACCCCTTGAAACCCAATAAAACAGAATAGAACAACGAGCACAAATATTTTTCAGTAACTGAAAACTTTACGTTCTTTAGCTGAAATAATGTTTTAAAAATTATGTGGGTTTGAGAAACTTTTTGAATAACTGGTGGAATATCAAAAGAAAATGAAGCAGAAGAAAAAAGGTGGCGGAGGAGGAATCGAACCCGAGACCTCTGGTGTAAGAGTTTGAGCTCTAAGCCTGTAGGCCAGACGGAGGCTCGGAATGTACTAACATTTTTACTCATAAGACACCTAAGAAACTTCGGATCGATTTTTCTCGGGATCTTCCGAGTAGCGCGGCCTAATATTTTAACCACGTGAGGTGTTAGGGGTCCTCGTTCACCACACAAAATATCGGTCAAATCGCCGACCCCACGGTCGTGCCGTCTCCGTGTCAGTACGGTACAAACCCCTACAACCGCGTAAGCGGCCGACTGCAAACAGCGGACAAATTGAAGACCACTTCGGCGGCCATTGTGGTGGCAAACTTCCGCGCGAACTTTAAATGTGCATAAGATTCTTTTGATTAGAGAGAGTATTCATTTGAGTTAAGTCGCGAAAACTATGCCTAATTGAAATATGTAACTACAAAACAGCTTCAGACTCCTTGAATATACAGCAACTATCGGTTGTGTGTAAATTTATTACGAATACGGTGTTGAAATTGGCCAACAGCGTTTCCTATTCCTAACGGAACCGAACTATAACATGTAGTTTTTTAGCGTTCTAAGTGCAGCATATGAACGGAATTTATCGTCAGACTCGATTTTCTGGCACTTTCTCAGTATATACCACGACTGTGAAACTTTTGTACAGACATTAATTTCGGAAGAGTTACACACTTTATGACTTTGCTTTAGTGCTGTATTCTCTAATATTTAGATATTTCATAGCATCAAAATATCAAACAGGGCTGCCTGAAACAGCTAATGTTAAAAATCGATTGTGAAAGTGAAATATGCCATCAGATACATAACTGAAAAATAGCTTCTTACCTTCTTCTTGCCAAAGCCTTTTAAGAACACGAAGTATGCCATAACGTTTTCTTAACTATTGCATCTAACATTAGCATTAGGGTATCTAGCAAGGATATTAGCATGTTTAATTCTGTAAGCCAAATACCTTACAGTCGCGTGAACTGCAACTATCGTCGTAGGATTCAACATCACAAAGTGCATGCAGTGTGGCTATATGTCATTCATATATGGGACTATACACAGTTCTGCAAACCCCTTTCAGTTGTTATACCTATATTTAAAGCAGATTACCTTTAAGTTCTGCTTTAAAAGTGCTAATATTAATTTCATAAACAAAAATTCGAACTGCAGTAAGGCAACTAATTTCGTGACCCCAATAGTTAATTTACACAATCATAGAATGAATTTGAACTTCCTGTCTACCAGTACTGTCTAAAGTAGCTCCTTTTTAAGAGCTACCAGTATTGTAAAAGCCTGTTATTTATTTCATTCAATCTCATATTGTCTTCACTAACAGTCTGTTAATCAAGTATAACTATCTCTGAACACAAGTAGTAGGGCTACTTGTATTCCTGATAAATATAAATGGGAAGACAGTAATAGTTATTTTTATTCTTTTCTTAAATCGATTTATTTATTTAAATGCTGAGCACCTCTTCACCATCGTGCTTCATGTACACTGCAATACTCAAACAATACAGACGTGACTACCAATTTTGTATGTATCCCGCAGTAGCTATTTGGACGGTGTTATGCATCACTAGACCAAGCGCCATTTATTGATATCTTCTGATTTGAGTAAATTCTTTTGAGAAACATCATAATCCATGTGGATAAAAATCACCATTCACGTCGTAGCAACGGTTGACAAGATACATTAAAAATACTAAGCGCCACTTCGCTTATCGTTGATTTTCAATTTTGCATCACAAGTCCATATGCGACAAACCAAACTATAGTTCTGCAACAGTAGACCTTATGTTTTTATTTACAGAAGTCGTTGCCCCTGGCTAAGATTCCTACCAACATAGCGTATTAGAAAGGTACCTGCACGTGTATAATTTAGGTATTCACAGTGGCAAACACAGAAAAGGCCACTGCTACGCCTGGGTTGAGGGTGAAACTGGCCGTGGAGCTCAGTAGGTTGGCAGCTGCCTCAGAAAACATATCGAGGAAAATGTCACTGCAAAAGAACTTATTCTTTGGTGAGGCTCGTGTGGAAGCCAAAATCGTAACATAAAAATAGTGTTGCTACTTAAAGCGGTTTTGGAAAGTCATCCTACGTTAGAAAAGATTACAATGCGCCATGTTCTCCCAGAGCACAGCTTTTTGCCGCGTGACAGTGATTTTCGAGACATAGAGTGTGCACTGAAGCTACAACAGCGATTGTACACCATCGATGACATTATGACTATAATGAAAGAATGTCGTAAAAAAGGGCTTTGGTCGTTAAGAGTAGAAAAGAGAGACTTTGTTGGAATGCAAATGCTGAAGAAATAAATAAGAAACCGCAAATGTGACACAGAAAACCGAAAAATAAATTGGCTGAAGAGTAGAGAAATTCGAATGAGAAAGGACAAACCTCTAAGTATTTTTAATGAAAGCGACTTTGACCAGGAGACTGCATTTGAAATATACATTTAGGAAAAGGAAAGAAGAGGGCGACCTTCTTCTCGATCGTTGAAATTGAGTGAACACTTAATACCACTGTGGCCTGGAGAAAAACCGACTTCTAAAGAAAAACTGGCAGACTTGAAATATTTTCTGCCGCTGATTCCGAAAGATGCAAGACAAATGTATCGGTCGTTTCGAAGTGATCCCAGTTTGAAGACAACATCGATGGTTTCAATGGACACATTGAAATAGAAATTTAATTCGAATAATGACAACTACCTAATTTTGTTTTGTATAAGTTTCATTACGTTTCATTTTACTGGGTTTGTACAGTAGGCCCATTGTGATGTACATTTGGTTACACTTACTTCCATTTAGAATGTATGTAGTGCTATCATAGACATTCGTAGAGGACCCATGAAGTGTCTGTAATGTTATTTGCATTGTTATAATTGATTTGTGTCTCATACAATTCCATAAATAAAATGTCATGGATAGAAAATGATACAACAACCTCAGTATTGATACCTTCTGGATGTTATTCACAATGCTTAGCTTACAAAATGTAATTTATTCTTTATTTAAGCTTCGTTTTCAGTAACGTGACCTCATTTAATTGTTACAGGATATGAAAGGCATATGGCTTCCTAAGGCTTTATATTTATAATAGGCCTAATGCACAGTTCAGTTACGCATAATGAGACCAAAGGAGGTTCAAGTCTTTTAGTCCACTGATGCATAACAGAACTGCACAGGCAGGAATTAAGCATTAGTAGTCTAAAGACCATTTGTGTTATTTTTTCGTGTTGTTTTGCTTTAAATTACGATGATCTTCCACTAATAAGTGAAACAATAACAACCCTTCGTCTGCACAAAAAGAAATTGGGTAACTTCAACAATACATACATTTTTGAGGGAACAGTAACTTTGGACGCCATTATCTCCCTTACGACATCATGGCGCTTGGTCTAGTTATACATAACACCGTCCATGTAATACACGATTTACCTTTTAACACCACTCGTATATATCTGACGCTTGCCACTACCATGGCGGCCGGAAGAAGGTTCAAATTATCCCGTGACAGCAGCGCCGTTAGGGAGTCTAGTTATTTTTACAAGGTCTTTGTACGGTAAGTCAGAACACTCGATCCAGCAGAGGGCTCCACCCGAGCGATCCTGGGCGTGGCTAAGCGACAGCGCTCCCCGTGTCAGCCGCCAGAACTACATCACACTCGCATAAGGCCTGCACCAGCCGCCTGCCGGCAGTTCACCTGGAAAGATCACGTCAGTGATGTAAGACAGAGGGCCACAGGACGCTTACGCGTTATGTACCCACTGCTCAACCCGCAGTCGCCGCTACCGTCCCAACACGGGATCACGCTGTACCTGTCACTGGTCCGTCCAGTGTTCGAGTACGCGTCCCCAGCCTTTGGAAACGCCGCTGACGTCCACATCCAGCTGCTGCAGACCATCCAGAACCGCGACCTGAAGACTGCCCTGCATCTTCCGACGCGCTATCAAACCGACCCGCTTCACGAAGAAGCCGGCATTCTACCACTCCGAGAGAGATTCCGCGTCACCACCAGGACCTTCTACGAGAAGACGGAGCAGTCCAACAACCGGCTCATCCGGCAATTGGGGACACAACAACACTTCAGGCCGACAACCCGCTGACCTGACCTGCTACGAGATTAATAAAAATCTCATCATCATCATCATCATCATCATCATCATCATCATTAGAGACTGATTATGCCTTTCAGCTTTCAGTCTGGAGCATAGTACCTCTAATAAGATTCCTCCATGCTCCTCTATTCAATGCTAACAGTGATGCCTTGTCTGATGTTACGCCTTTAACTTCAAAATCATTCTGCATCGAATCTAAGTACTTTCTTCTTGGTCTACCTCGACTCCTCTTACCATCCACTGCCGATCTCATGAGTCTCTTAGGTAACCATGTTTCTCCCATGCGTGTAACATGACTCCACCATCTCAGTCTGTTCGGTCTAACTGCTTCATCTATGGTGTTCATTCCCATTCTTTGATTTCCTCATTATGGACAACCTCCTGCCATTGTTCCCATCTATTAGTACCTGCAATCATTCTTGCTACATTCATATCTGAAACCTCTACCTTATGAACACGGTAACGTGTATACATCCAACTTTCACTCCCAAACAACAAAGTTGGTCGAAATATAGAGCGGTGCACCGCTAACTTAGTCTTGCTACTCACTTCCTTCTTGCAGAAGAGAGTGGATCTTACCTGAGCACTCACTGCATTAGCTTTGCTGCACCTCGATTCTAGTTCTTTCACTATGTTGCCATCCTGTGTTTTGTGTCCCAACTTCGTCGCCGCTTTTGTGTCCCAGCCTCGTCGTAGGTGTCGGTGGCCGAGTGGAATGAGACCGACACGCTGGTGCAGGTACGGAGGGGAGCAGCCAGAAACTATAAACACTCGAGTAAATTAGAAAGAGATATATATTGCACAGAATGTAAGAATACTTAACTTTTACATAGTACTGCAGAGTGTTGATACATAGTTGTTAGAGGCCTGCCTAGTGCCTGTACAATAGCAAAGTCTTCACTGGTGCCTATCTGATTACGAAGGTCCTAACTCGTTGCTATCTCAGTCCGAAGTGCTATGTCTTTCCGTGGGGGCCACGAGCGGGTTCCAGCAGAGGGCGCTCGTGGCTGTCGTCGGAAGAACGCCGCGCCGTGCATGCATGGCGGCGCGCGGCGAAAGTAGGTGGCGCGCACTTTGTACTTGTGCGACACCACACCCCTCCCCCCCAAACCGCCGCGCCGTCGTGGCGTAGGGCTGAGGGCCACGGCGACGGCACTGGGAGGAGGGCCTGGGCGGGGGCGTTACTGGTGGGACGGGCGTCGTAGCTGAGGCTGGGATCGAGACGCCGTCCGCGCCCCGGCATCCGCCTTGCGATCCTCCAGGGAACCCACCGAAACCTGGGGAAGGGCGCACCCCCCCGCCCAGAGGGAGTAGGTCATCTTCTTCTGAGGTGCGTGGCCCAGGCGGCGGCGGCACGCACGGTCCCGGAGTCCCTCTCGGTGACGCTGTCATCTGCGGCGGCGACAGCGGCGGCGTCGCGTCGATCTCCATCGGGACGATCTCGTAGTCCGGGGACGAACGATGTGGTTGTGCTCCCTGGCGGTGAACTGGGTCTGGAATCAAGAAACCGGAGACAGGATCGCGCGGCCTATGCAGACGCAATTGGTTTGCGTGGCGCCGCAGCTCCGACCCTGTGGAAGAACGTACACCATACATATTGCGACCGAGCACGCGCTGAATGATGCCCGGCATCCATAGTTTCTTCTTGTTTCCAGCAAACACCCTGTACAGCACCGGCGTGGAAACCTGAAAACGCGTAGCGCCATACGAACCGACTCGGTGCGTGGGAGGCTGCAGCAGGTGAAGGAGAGTGCGGTGACGGCGGCCGTGTAGCAGCTCGGCAGGAGACGGGCCGTCACGTGGCATGCACCGATACGTAAACAGGAAAATTTGAAGAGCTTGCTGCCTGGAGTGCTGACCTTTCATCTTCTCCATGTGAGACTTCAATGTTCGAACGAAACGTTCTGCTTCACCATTGGACTGAGGGTGAAAAGGTGCGGTGGTGATATGCTGAATGCCATTCACGCGACAAAACTGTTGAAATTCCGCACTAACAAACTGAGGTCCATTGTCACTGACGATAGTTTCAGGCAAACCTTCGATGCAAAACACTGATGTTAAGGCACTGATCGTACTAGACGCCGTCGTTGAGTTCATGGCAATCACAAAAGGAAACTTGCTGAAAGCGTCTACAACGATTAACCAGCGCGTATTCCAGAAAGGTCCGGCAAAGTCAATGTGTAAACGTTGCCATGGTCCCTTGGGGCGTGGCCAGTCTGAGAAACGCTGTGGAGGAGCCGCCTGATGCTCCGCACAAACTGTACACTGTGATGTCATGCTCTCTATCTGAGCGTCCATACCAACCCAGGTACAATGACGTCTGGCCAGTTGCTTTGTCCTAACAATGCCCCAATGTCCTTGATGCAGGAGGCGTAACACTTCTCGTTGCAGGGAACGAGGAACAATCACTCTTGCTTGGTCGTTGTCGGTATGCAACAACAGTACACCCTGACTTAAAGATAATGCATGACGTTGTGCAAAATAACGTCGAACCAGAGGCCGATCAATGTCTTTGGCTCTGGCAGGCCAACCAAAGCGAACAAAACGTGCTACCACACTTAAGTCTGCATCCGCAGCTGTTTCCTGTGCAACCCGACGAGAGTTTAAAGGAAAGTCTGCGACAGCGGAAGCATCTCTGGAGTCTATCTGACAACATGCCATTTCTGAAGAATCAAATGATACATCCTGGCCAACCGGAAGTCGGGAAAGTGTGTCCGCGTTGCCATGTTTAGTGGTAGGTCGGTACAAAATCTCATACTGATAATTTGACAATATCAAGGACCATCTCTGAAGCTTTTGTGCCGTTCGTGGCGGAATTGGCTTTGTGGGTGAGAACAACGACGTGAGAGGCTTGTGGTCTGTCAACAAATAGAATTTTCTGCCATAGAGATAATGATGAAACTTTGTGACACCGTAAACGATTGCTAAGGCCTCCTTTTCTATCTGACTGTAATTCTGTTGCGTCGGCGTCAGTAGCTTGGATGCAAAGGCAATAGGACGATCGTAAGAACCAATACGATGCGACAGAACGGCACCCATACCGTACGACGAGGCGTCAACTGCTAACACTACAGGCTTCTGTGGGTCAAAGGGAATCAAACATGCATCACTGAGTAGTGCAGACTTTAATTTGTCAAAAGCAACCTGACAATCTTTAGACCATACAAAAGGAACATTCTTCCTACGTAAGTGATGCAGTGGAGCTGCAATCCGAGAGGCATTGGGAATAAATCTGAAATAATAGTTAAGCTTTCCCATTACTGCTTGCAATTCATGCACATTCTTAGGAGGAGGCAAGTCTTTGATTGCTCGAAGATGTGACTGTAAGGGATGAATTCCTTGGGCATTAATCACATGGCCTAGGTACTCTATTTCAGTTTGAAATAACGAATACTTTGCTTTATTACAACGTAGACCTGCTGCAGTCAAAACTTTGAAAAGGCACTCCAGGTTTGCTAAATGTTCTTCAACTGTACGTCCGGATACCACAATATCATCTAAATAGTTCGAACAACACGGAACAGAAACTGTCAGCTGTTCCAAAAAACGCTGAAAAATAGCGGGAGCGGAAGAACTGCCAAAGGGTAGGCGTTGAAATTGAAAAAGGCCCATGTGAGTATTAATGACGAAAAACTTTTTTGACTCGTCATCAAGTGGAATCTGTAAGTATGCCTCTGCTAAATCAATCTTGGAAAAGAAGCGAGACTGTCCTAATTTGTCCATCAGTTCCTCAGGTCTGGGCAGAGGGTAAGTGTCTACAATTGTTTGACTGTTCACTGTTGATTTGAAGTCCGCACAGAGACGAAGTTTTCCTGACGGCTTGGGTATAATTACTATAGGCGAGGCCCACTGACTCGCAGAAACAGGAGAAATCACCCCACTATCTTGCCAACGTTTAAGTTCTTCGGCAACTGTATCACGCAAGGCGATAGGCACTGGTCTAGCTTTACGAAATTTTGGAACTGCAGATTCTTTTAAACTTACATGTGCCACGAAGTCTTTTGCACAACCTAGTTCCGGCGAAAACAGGTCACTATATTTGTCACACAATGCATTGATTTTATCCTGAGTCACTATTGACGAAATTTGAAGCACATCTCTTTGAATCGATAAACCAAACAAGTCAAAAGCATCTAGTCCAAAAATGTTCTGTGTAGATTTGGCCTGAAGAACAACAAAAGCAACTGTTTTTGTTACACCTTGAAAAGAGGCGGGCAGGCTACACGTTCCTAGCACGGGAATATTTTGACCTGTATAAGCTGTTAACACTTGCTGTGACGGCGACAATTTTGGCGAACCCAGAAGTTCATAAGTATCTTTATTTATTAATGTAACAGCGGAACCAGTATCAAGCTGAAATTGCACCGTCTTATTTTCTAGGGAAAGATTCACATAAAGTTTGTGCTTCTGGCGCACGACAGGTGCGCGAATGTGGGCAACGTCTGCTACGGTTTGTTTGCTGCGCTTGCGCGGGCCGCGTAGTGAAGTAAGCGGCGCAGACTCGGCACGCGGATTAACAACACTGTCACTAGGTGGCACTACCGCCGGATCGGCGTCCGCGCAATGCGAGGCTACTGCACTAAAATTACTTTCAGTATCTACAACAAGTCTACTGGCACTATCTACACAGTACTGGGCACTTTTGCAATAAGAAGTTGCAGAAGGCACTAGGTTCACTACAGGATTGCACTGTACATTGTCACTTTGCTTGTCCCGAACCCTTTTCCGTTGCACATTTTTACGCGCTCGTCGGCGCTTGCTACGTGGTGCACTATATAGTTTTGCCATAGGCGCAGAACTACTTTCTTGCAATTGAGATCCAAGGAAAGCACTGTTCAATTCCACAGCCCGTATAACATTGACTGTATGCACTGCTCTCGCACCCTGCGAAGCACTGTTTCTAACGGTACCGTTCTTTGAGTTTTTAATTTGCATACACACAGACTGCACATGTCCCGATTTGCCACATTGATAACAGGTTGCGTTGCGACTAGGGCAATGAGCACGCTTGTGGCGAGACACACACCGGGGGCAAGATTTACGTACATTTTTCTGAAATGAGCGTTGGCGCCCGTTATGCAAATTACTGTGTCTAACACTACGGGGCGACCTTTGCGTCGCACTTTTACTCTGGCTACTGTTCACTGTCTGTTCAGCACGGCCGGTAGAAAAATAAGAATCACTAGTGCTATACTGAGAACTACGGCTAGGAAAGCGTCCGTTGCGGCGCACTGAATTAACACTGTGGCTTTGCATTTCTACATCTGCTAAGTCAAAAGTATCATGCGCTTCTATAAGCTGCAGTACACTGTCTAATGAAGGGTCTGACTGTTTCAGAATTGCTGCCCTAATTCTGGGGTCCTGAATGTTCTGCGTAATCGCATCTCGCAACATAACGTCACTATAAGAAAGTCCACAAGAGCAAGTAAATTTACATTGGCGGGTTAAGCCCTTCAATTCCGTAATCCACTCTTGGTGTGACTGCTGCGGTAATTTTTTAAGTCTGAAAAATCGGTATCGTGCAGCGGCTACAAGAACTTTTCTCTCATAATGAGCATTCAGTGCATCTACAATTGTTCAAAGTCTACATCACGAGGAGATGCGAGAGGGAAAAGTTTTTGCAATAGTACGAAGGTCTGGGGGGCCACAATCGATAAGAAAAGGTTCTTCACTCTCTGACCTGTAATTTGATGAGCCGCGACGAGTTCTTGAAACTGTGCGAAATAGTCGCTCCATTCTTCCTCACGTTCGTTGTACTGGCGGAACGTCGGAAGCGGTGCGGCGGCAGGTGTGGGCTGCTGATGCGACGGCTGTTGTTGAGTTGTCAACTGCGCCACCGCCTGGAGAAGTTGTGTTATTTGCGCCGTCTGTAACTGAATAATTTCCATTAAGTTTGGGTTCGGGGTAGTGGCCATGCTGACCGATTAGGCGCCGCGTATACAAGTAACTTATAACAAAACACAAATGCAATATGAAAGAGGACGCTCTGCAACAAAAAAGTCCACAAAACACGTAACAATATTGTTCCCCCAAAATTCTTATAATAATGGTGGGTGGGCGGGAGCAATTTCTGCGTGCTCCGACTGCTGCTGTCTGGCTGCTGCAAGCGTGCTGGTCCACGGTTCGTCTATCACTCCTCGTCGCCACTTTTGTGTCCCAACTTCGTCGCCGCTTTTGTGTCCCAGCCTCGTCGTAGGTGTCGGTGGCCGAGTGGAATGAGACCGACACGTTGGTGCAGGTACGGAGGGGAGCAGCCAGAAACTATAAACACTCGAGTAAATTAGAAAGAGATATATATTGCACAGAATGTAACAATACTTAACTTTTACATAGTACTGCAGAGTGTTGATACATAGTTGTTAGAGGCCTGCCTAGTGCCTGTACAATAGCAAAGTCTTCACTGGTGCCTATCTGATTACGAAGGTCCTAACTCGTTGCTATCTCAGTCCGAAGTGCTATGTCTTTCCGTGGGGGCCACGAGCGGGGTTCCAGCAGAGGGCGCTCGTGGCTGTCGTCGGAAGAACGCCACGCCGTGCATGCATGGCGGCGCGCAGCGAAAGTAGGTGGCGCGCACTTTGTACTTGTGCAACACCACACTGTGAGAAAATACATCCCAGGTACTTGAAACTGTCTACCTGTTCTAACTTCGATCTTCTTATCTGGCACTCAATCTGTTTGAATCTCTTTCCCACAGGCATTACTTTCGTTTTGGAGATGCTGATCTTCATATCATAATCCTTGCACCTCTGCTCGAGCTCTGAAATATTAGTTTGCAACCTTTCAATTGAATCTGCCATTACAACTAAGTCACCCGCATAAGCGAGACTGCTTATTTTGTTTTGACCTATTTTAATCCCGCACTGCCAGTCTACAGTTTTCAACATATGATCCATAAATAGTATGAACAACAGTGGTGACAGGTTACAGCCTTGTCTTACCCCTGAAACTACCCTGAACCATGAGCTTAATTTGCCATCTACTCTAACTGCTGCCTGACAGTCTACGTAAAACCCTTTAATTGCCTGCAGTAGTTTGCCTCCTATACCATTATCTTGAAGAACTGACAGTAGCTTCCTCCTAGGAACCCGGTCATAAGCCTTTTCTAGATCTATGACACATAGATACAAATCCCTGTTGCACTCTTTGCACTTTTCCATTACCTGACGTAAGCTAAAGATCTGGTTCTGACAGCCTCTAAGAGGCCTAAAACCACAATGATTTTCTTCTAATTTGTCCTCAATTAATACTCGCACTCTCCTTTCAACAATACCTGAGAATATTTTGCCTACAACGCTAGTTCACGAAAAATAATAATAATAATAATACATCGTCAGTAATCTGACAGTCTAAGTCCACTCAAACAGCAAGGTTCTAATACTTTTTCCCTATGTTTCAGGTACAGCAGGAATAGCAAATGCTTAGCCTGCACAACCATCGGACGAAGGTCGAGGTCCGTCAAGAAAGTGAAACGTGAAGCGTCTACAGGCAGTCTCTCATCCGCCGTCGTGGAAGAACCAAGATCCGCCGACCGACGACCTCCGGCTATTCGCACTAGTAGTAGCATTATTGCAGTGTACTGTATTGTGTTGTGGTAACCTGAGAGCCAAGTCGGGATAGACTGTCCAGTTGCAGAAGAAAATAAATTTATGTTGACAGCATCTGTGTTCTGTTGACGACGACATAAAAGTTTTCTGGGTATTGTACCGCGTCATGATGTAAGGCTATTACTTAAATAACCGACGTTTCGGCCAACGTTACAGTGCCCTTCATCTTGGTATACTGATGTGAGCTGGTTGTTACTACACTTTATATTACTTTCATTTAGACATTACGTCATAATTTTTAAAAATAAGCGATGTTATTGGTGAATTTTTGGCGGAAGAATGGAAGTTTATTTTGATAGGATGCTGAGGTGGAAGGGGTGGGGGTTAGCTGTTGCTTCTTGCATAGCGAGACATGATTGGTGTTCATCGGCGAATGGGGGGAGGGCTTCCGTTTCTCTCCTGCTGGCCGTGGGCCGCGCGGCGGCAGTTGCAGTTGCAGTAAAAAGATAAAATTTAACGATGCCAGAATACTCGCCAAGCAACCAGGGATGGTTAAACGAAAGATAAGGGAAGCCATCTAAATTGTAAAACACCCTAATAACGTGAATAGAGAAGGTGGACTCAGGCTTGTTCCCTTCCTGGCTACCAGCCATAACAGAGAAATAGGCCGCACTGACATCACAACACGCGAGCGTCACTAGTAAGCAACTGCCGCTGCGCGGCCCACGGCCAGCAGGAGAGAAACGGAAGCCCTCAGCCCATTCGCCGATGAACACCAATCATGTCTCGCTATGCAAGAAGCAACGGCTAACCCCCACTCCCTCCACCTCAGCATCCTATCATAATAAAGTTCCATTCTTCCGCCAAAAATTCACCAATAACATCGCTTATTTTTAAAAATTAATACGTAATGTCTAAATGAAAGTAATATAAAGTGTAGTAACAACCAGCTCACATCAGTATACCCAGATGAAGGCCACTGTAACGTTGGCCGAAACGTCGGTTATTTAAGTAATAGCCTTACATCATGACGCGGTACAATACCCAGAAAACTTTTATGTCATCTGACTCTGGCCGCGGAAGCCTACGTAATTATATCATCTGTGTTCTGTTTATAAGAGTCTCATCGTTGATTTCTTGGGTATATTCTGTTCCAACAACACAAAAAGTGGAATAGAATGTTATTCTGGAGAAGTCTGAACGCGTGCTGTGACTTTTGTGTACAGTGAAAGGTGGTTTCTAGCTGTGAGTGGAGGAGAGGAAAGAGCGTGTGCGGCTGACCTGTCCTGGAAGAACCTGGGGCTGTCGAGGGCGGCGGGCACGGCCATGGCGGCGGCCCACAGCCAGCAGCACCACAGCAGCAGCAGCGTACGGCGGCCGCTCTGTCCGGCGTCCGACGGCGGCGCCTGCAACACACACAGTGGAGCACTGATGAGTCAACACAGTCTCAGCGAGCACTGGGGTTCCGAAAATACTGTAGCAAGTTCTAGTATTCACTAAATGCAATACAAATGCAGTAGCCGTGGTGGAGTAGCCGAGCGGTCTAAAGCGTCTCGCAGCGGAGCGCACGGTTGCTCGCCGTGGAGGTTCGAGTCCTCCCTGGGGCATGGGTGTGTGTGTGTGTGTGTTGTCCTTAGGTTAGTTTACCTAGGTTTAAGTAGTTTGTAAGCTACGGAATGATGACCACGCAGTTTGGTCCGATAGATTTACAAACATTTTAACAAATGCAGTATAAAATACTATGTGGTCACTGGTTTAGTGAAACCCCGGAAGAAATGTCTCCCTCCACACCGCACACTTTAATTCGCTGGCCGCGGCGGCCGAGGGGATTGAGGCGCTCCAGTCACGGTCTGCACGGCCACTGCGGTCGGGGGTTCGAATCCCCCCTCGGGATATTTGTGCCGTCCTTAATTTAAGCTAGTTCATAAGTAGTTTGTAAGTTTAGGGACTGATGACCCCGTACTTAAGTCCCATAAGCTATACAAACATTTGAACATTGAAAATTACTTTATTTCTGCCTCAATGTTCCCTGTGAAATGCGTATCAGATTCTGTAGCTTCTCTGTACATGCGTGTGTAATAATTCGAGGTCCTGGGTAGCATGCTTGTTTCACAAAATTTTATTTCATGGTCACCACGTGTAAAAACATGCTCTGCCACAGCTGACTTGTCAGACGACAGTTCCTTTCATGTTCCAATATGCGAGTATTAACACTTCTTTTTGTTGTTCCTATATACACCATTCCACAGCTACAGGGAATTTTATACAACCCAGGCGTTGCTAGGGGATGTCGTGCGTCTTTCACCGATCGTAAGCTTTCACTAATTTTCTTGGTAGGTCTAAAGACGGTCTGAACTTGAAACCTGGCAATAACTTTCCCAATACGGTCCGTAATTAAGTGGATGAAAGGAAGAAAATGAGTTTATTATTAATAGACAAAACATACATTCCTTTATTGACATTTCACTGAAGATCCAATTTTCTGCAGAAGTTTAGGCTTGCTCAGCAGATAGATGAGGGATCTAGTGAGGGAGGGGGTTATGCCAGTTTGAGGAGAAATGTAGATAAATCTAGTTTCCTAAAGCGTTATATTAAGGCATTATTTGTACTGTAAAAGGATCCGGTTTTTCGTCTTAAGGTATTGTTAAGTAAATTATGCATCAGGAAAAATATTAATTTGAGCCCTGGGGCTCTCCTATATTGGAATAGTATCCAAGCAAAGAACGTGAATGGGAAAAATCCCGCCTTGTTCCTCAGGCTGAGGTGATATAAATATCAACACATAATACAGAGACAACATTGTCTCGTTATACCAAAGGTATAATGAATTAAAATTTGTGCTGTGGCCGGGATTCGAACCCGGGACCTCTTAATTACTAGGTATACGCATTTCACAGGTAACATGAGGCAGAATTAAAGTATGTGGTGTGAAGGGAGACGTGCTTTAAGAGAGTCCATGTAGTCATTTTGTCTGCAACGCTGTGTTAGCTGAGTGGTCCAAAGCGCCTACCTAGTAAGGAGGAGGTCCTCGGTTCGAATCCCGGCCACAGCACAAATTTTAATTCATTGCCTCTCCTTATGTATAATACCTTTGGTATAACGAGACAATGTTGTCTCAAGGAATTTTATTATTTGTTGATACTCATATCACCTCGGCCTGAGGAACAAGGCGGGATTGTTCCCATTCGCGTGCTTCGCTGGGTGCTATTCCAATATAGGAGAGCCCTGGCAATTCGATACGCATTTCACAGGGAACATGAGGCAAAATTAAAGTCCCCGGAAGAAAGTTCGTCCTGTAAAAAACTAATAAATAACTAAAATAAAAAGTGTTTTTTAACTATCAAAAATGTTCAAATGTTTGTAGAGCTTATGGGACTTAAATACGGGGTCATCAGTTCCTAAACTTACAAACTACTTATAAACTAGATTATACTAAAGACGGCACAAACATCCATGCCGGGGGTGGGGGATTCAAACCTCCGACCACAGTGGCCGTGAAGACCGTGACTCGCACGCCGCAGACCGCTCGGCCACTGCGACCGGCTTTAAACTATCATTTTTCGTTTAGTTCTTCTATCAGTTCATTTTATATGGACATTGAAAATATTTTCATCGCATGAGAAACGTTTTACGTCGCGGAGACAGCTCGTATACGAGTCGTAGCGCGGCAGTCTAATATAGGCGGCATCGGCCGCAGCGTTGCAAGGCACATGCGTGGCTGAGGTTCAAATTCCCTTCTGAATCCCCTCGACGCAGCACGACCGCTCCCGTGGCTGGGAGGGCGAGGGGAAACGCCGCTTTTTAACATTGGCGTTGGAGCTGGTAGAGACACCAGCTCCTGGATACTCGAACTCTGCCGGTTACACACGAATATTCCCGAAGCAAAGACAATGGGAATACTACGCACTTCTCCTTCCGCATGAGAAAATCCTCCATGAAGGCAACATCCGCCCTTCATATTTGTTGATTCATCAAAACCATGTCATATTTCGTAAAATATCTTATAACTATAAAGTAAAGACGCTTAAACTGTAAAAACGTTCAGAAGATCTGATCATGAATAATAATGAAAACTGTCCAGCTAGCAAGAACAGCCGTGTGGTTAGCGGAATCGCGCTGTAGTGTCGAACTTATTGCGTTCGAGACCGACTACAAGCAATTTTTTTTTAGACCCAATCTTCTTTTTAACAGATACGGGAACAACAATGACTCTTTTATTGTTACTTGCCACATATCTTTGGACGTTTTAGCAAATGTGAAGCGTTTTTGAGGGTAAATGAAATTTATTCTCTTCGTTGTAACAGTTATTTAACTGTTTCAAAAGATGTGGGAGAGAGCAGCATTTGTGCATGCATAAGGTTAGGAGGGGGTGTTGCTTATAGTGTCACGTGAGCCGAAGGTAACTTGAGTAGCCTGTTATCAAAGACGGACATCTGTCGTTTTCCAGAAACTGAGATAAATGTCATTTTTTTTTATTGCGAAACGTAGAGCTAATATATTTATAAGCTGATTTGAGCATTATCAACTTTAATAGTCGAGGGTTTTTACCTGAAAGTGGCTAATATCAATTTGATTACTCAAGTACCTTCAAATTGTATTTGAAATTACAGATGTCCGTCTTTGAAACCAAAACGTGTAGATGTCCACTTTTGATGTGAACGCAGTTTGAGATGTCCGTTTTTGATACACACAGATTCGCTTAGTGCTGATGAGAATCTTCTACAGGTGTATAATCTGAGAAATTATAGGAATATCAACATAAAGTGGAAAATATTAAATTTTGAACTCTATTACATGTTGGAAAAATGAAGAACTACAATGAAATGTTACCGCACTGAATCTCTAAAATTATTAGCATAAGGTCTGTTGGAACTGTCGCCAGATTTTTCCATAAACATCCTTACGTTATTTCTGACATCGAACTTATTTCCAAGAAGTGATAATTTCGTACAAGACACCTTACAATAGAACAGTGTAGTTTACAAGCTAGTCTTACCTTCGTTCCTTTTCAATGTTTCTTTTCCACTTTTCAAGTTGTCTCAACCGCTCCCTAGCTTTTCCTTCGGATGCTGGTGATATATTATGCTCCATTTCACTCGCTTTGAGATGGTTACTAGTAATAATACTATAAAAAATTACTGAAAAGCTTATGTACGGGCTAACACGTCTTAATGCCTACCACATACTGTCGCCATGTCTGTTTTACGAGGTCATGTGATCATATACTGTTTTCCCATTGGTGCACACTGCTTTATTCAACAAGTGTCCGAATTTGATATCAAGCTGTTATGTAGGTGCCCGCTTTTGACGTGAACAGTCAACTTTAACCTGTGATTTATCACATTTACATCAATTTAAGCAAAGAAAAATAAATAAAAATAAAACCGGACTTCACCAATCAAACGAGCGGAAAAACTTCCTTTAGGATCGACTGCTAACTACATTTCGATCATTAGGTCAGATGTACATGTTTGATATTAGGCTACTCACTTGTCTCTTCATCGTGACACATTCATTTTGTTACAGTTTTTTAATGTTCATGTGCATGTTCGTATGTTCTTGGCGTTATCAAAGAAGAACAACGTTCAGTATCTTTTAGAAACAAATTACTCAGCTTTAAAATTGAACAAAAGTAAGAAATAAAAAGCTTGGTAGGTCGACGCTCCAGCTCGAGTTGAAGCAAGCGCAAACAAGCCGAGGTAAGACATTCTACATCTACATCTACATCTACATAGATACTCTGCAAATCACATTCAAGTGCCTGGCAGAGGGTTCATTAACCACCTTCATAACTTTTCTCTACCGTTCCATTCTGTAATAGCGCGCGGGAAGAAAGAACACCTAAATCGTTCCGTTTTTCGATCTGATTTCTCTTATTTTATTGGGATGGTCATGTCTCCCTAAGTAGGTGGGTGCTAGCAAAATATTTTCACAATCAGAAGTAAAAGTCGGTGATTGAAACTTCGCAAACAGATCACGCCGCAATGAATAACGTCTTTCTTTTAATGATTTCCACCCCAATTCGTGCAACATTTCCGTGACGCTTTCCCCCCCCCCCCCCCGTAACGTGATAAAACAAAACGAGCTGCCCTTCTCTGAACCTTCTCAATGTCTTCCGTCAGTCCCACATGGTGAGGGTCCCACAAGGGGCAACAGTACTCCAGGAGAGGACGCACAAGTGTGATGTAGGCAGTCTCTTAGGTGGAGCTGGTGCATCTTCGAAGCGTAACCTTTGGTTCGCCTTCCCCACAATATTTTCTGTGTGTTCTCTCCAGTCAAAATTGTTCGTAATTGTAGCTCCTAGGTATTTGGTAGAATCTACGACCTTAAGGTTTGACTGATCTATTGCGTAATTAAAGTTAAGCGGATTTCTTTCAGTGGTCATGTGTATTACTTCACACTTTTCTTTATTTAGTGTCAATTGCCAATCTTCGCACCATGCAGAAATTTTGTCTAAATCGCTTTGCCGTTGCTTTTGATCCTCTGTTGACTTCACTAACCGATAAACAACAGCATCATCCGCGAACAGTCTAAGGGAGCTATTCAGATTGTCTCCAAAATCGTTTATAAACACGAGGAAGAGCAGGGGACATATAACGCTTCCCTGTGGAACGCCAGATATCACTTCTGTTTTACTCGATGGTTTACCGTCAATTACAACGAACTGTGTCGTGAATCCAAACGCACAATTGGGGAGAACAATTTCATAAGAAGCCGCTTGTGTTGTACAGTGTCAAAAGCCTTCCTGAAATCAAAAAATATGGAATCGATTTGAGATCCTTTGTCGATGGCACTTAACACTTCATGTGAATTTAGGGCAGATGTTTGAACGAAAATGTATCTATGGGGGAGGGGAGGCAACCCGGGGCGCTTTCCACCGCGCCATTCGCAGAAGTGCGCCAGATTTGGACGCCGAATGGTGGGAGGGGGGGGGGGGGGGCTTGCGGCGCCACTATCAACAAACCCGGTACTCAAAGAAGTGAGCCACCAGTAATCAGCCAACGCTGATAACGTGTGTCCAAGTACAGAAATACAACTGAGTGACGTTACAGAAGTAATGTCCGTAGAGTCGCGTAATTACTATAGGTAACGGTATTGTGTGGAAAGATAAAGGGCCGACAGTGGCCCGCGGCAAGCGGTTAGAACAGCTGCCAGACAGGCCAGGTATCCGGTTAAACCGAGCAACCGGTCGAGGATTTGTCCTAATCGGCGGAGATCGGGGAAAGACCTATGCTTTGTACTCAAACCTAATGAGGGCTGCTAGTCGAGCTTTTCCTGTGTGCCTGGACGACCTCTGTAAGTCCCACACTGCAGTAATTCAAAATAAAATAAAATATCCTAAAATTTTTTTTACCATCTACATTTAAGACATCTACAATGTCGGAATAATTATGCACATCTCATGATTTTAAAAATAATTTCAGTATCTCAAAAAGTACAAATTTTTATATTACGTATCAAAATATGGGCAACATAATGTGGAGCCGCGGTGGAATAGCCGAGCGGTCTAAAGCGTCTCACTGCGGATCGCGCGGTTGCTCGCCGTGGAGGTTCGAGTCCTCCCTGAGGCATGGGTGTGTGTGTTTGTCCTTGGGTTAGTTTACCTAGGTTTAAGTAGTTTGTAAGCTACGGACTGATGACCACGCAGTTTGGTCCGATAGATTTACAAACATTTGAACACAAACATAATGTGGAAGGACTAAGGCGCAATACTTAAAATATATTATATTCATTATTTGGTTGCAATGGGGAATGGAAAACTATGTATATCTATCATTTCTTTTATTTCTGTAAAATAAAAGTTTTTATTAGTTAGATCTTACTAATTGTAAATGATTTCACCATTTTTACGTATATTACAGTTTAATTTTTGTGGATTACGATTAATCAGAAACGAAGTTTCATTAACGTGGTAAGATTTATTTCTTTGCTGCAACAAGTAAAAAACGTTTGCTAAGAAACGGTTATTTAAGTAAAGAATTGACAGCAACAGATTAACAACGGCTAAACTTGCCACACAGTGTTCATATACACGATTACATGTGTGTAATGAGTATTACGACAGTTCCAGGATTATTACTAAATCTAAACAGAGTAACTTACGAATAATGTCAGTATTATGTCCAAGTAGTGTGGGGAACTCACATAGCACCCTGAGGCTCAAAGCTGTCTTTCTGAAACAGGCGAGTGCTGGATCTGAACATCAAGTTGAGGTAGAGTTCGGTAAGACGACAGCTGATCCGTCATATATTCTGGACACGTGGATAATTTTGTATCCACACTAAACACCTTTTATCACAGCATGCTGTGCTCGGCATACTCAGGCATAGTTTAATATGTGTTTTGAACTGACACAGTGATTGTTTGCTGCACTAGTCAAGGTCATTGTCACCCATATGTCAAATTTATTTCAAGTGTTATTGTGCTTCACACTTCAGAGAGTAAGGGATCTTGTGTGTCTGAGGATCGTATATAGCGAGGTGGCAAATGGTCTGAGATGTGTTCCCTGAAACTCTTAAAATCCTTCCCCTACGCTCCTCTTTGGATCTTGATTTTTTTTTTTTTTTTTTTTTTTTTTTTGCCATGTTATTTTGCATTAGTATTTTCTGCTTTGTTGCCTCTTGTAAGTTTTCCTTCATTCTTTTTATTTCTCGGTGCTGAAACTGTAATCGACGGGAATTAAGATCTTACGACAAAAGCCAATCGGTTAAATTTCATGGTTTCTTACTTAATTTATTTCTGTTGTGTAGGACAAAAGTGCAGTTTCCATGTCGGCGGCTGCTACTTCATTTGCAATTATTGGTAACGGTGCGCTGAATAATGGATGGTATATGACCTTTCGTTGTTCGGTTTATGAACAATTCAGTGTTGTGGACGTGATTATTTTTTGCGAGTAATATTCTGAAACTGTTTTATCAGTATATCAGGCCACATTACATATACGCAAAGAATATTTTCACTAATTTACCACACACTGGACTGATGGCCGAAATAGGTCGAATCTTTGAGCGGTTAAAAGTATGTCGATGGTTCAGTATAATTTAAAAGAATTTTCATGTATATCCTTTTTACAAGTGAGGGATCTAGTGGGAGAGGGGGTTATGCCACATAACATGAAAGATTGAGCTTTGGTCATTTTCAGTAAGCTCGTGCCATCTTGCGTGAACCCTGTGAACTAGAACCACGTGGCATATTTCTCGCTCTTTCAGGAGCAGTTGTTGTAAGTTCTTGAATGCGCCCCTGCGGTCATTTTGAGTGAGAGGAGGAGCTATGCCACTTATCGATGTTGTCCGCTAATTCAGCTGCTGACGTACACAGAAGTGTTGCAGATTGGTTGTTCAGTGATAACCGAAGAACAAAATTGTTACAGTTAAAAACTGTAATTGTTGCTTCTATATCCCTCTTCAAGAAGATACCAGATTGTCGCTCCAGAAACAGGAAAGACCCCGTGATGGATCATCCTTATTTGACTACACATCTTGAGGAAATACCACTGCTCTGTCTACACAGAATATCCATATCAGCCTTGAAGTTGAAAGATCTCATGACACTTATGCTACATATTCCTCTAATTTTTCACGGTGTTCACCAAAACTGAAATCAACAGAAACAGTGGACAGTGAGGATACTCCAGAAGAGATATGAAGTAGTAATGGTTGTTTGTAGTTGGTGTGTATGTCTGATAATATGATTTGTAAGTGGGTAACAGTATATAAACCAGGATAAAACATCTTGGTATGTGAATAAAATTTCTGATTTTGTAATATTGTTGTATTCATTAATGCCTACAAGGTCATAATATTGCTTTTTACATTGAAATTAATACTTTTCCTGTTGCATAATTTACATAATGCCTTAATATAACGCTTTAGAAAACTCGATTTATCTCCATTTCTCCTCAAAGTGGCATAACCCCCTCCCTCACTAGACCCCTCATCTATCTGCTGAGCAAGCCTAAACTTCTGCAGAAAATTGGATCTTCATTGAAATATCAATAAAGGAATGTATGTTTTGTCTATTAATAACAAAATCATTTTCTTCCTTTCATCCACAAATTTAAGAACCGTATTGGGAAAGTTATTTGCCAGGTTTCAAGTGCAGACTGTCTTTAGACCTACCAAGAAAATTAGTGAAAGCTTACGATCGGTGAAAGACGCACGACGTCCCGTAGCAACGCCTGGGGCGTATAAAATTCCCTGCAGCTGTGGTATGGTGTATATAGGAACAACAAAAAGAAGTGTTAATACTCGCATATTGGAACATAAAAGGAATTGTCGTCTGGGTCACGTAGACAAGCCAGCTGTGGCAGAGCATGTTTTTACACGTGGTGACCATGAAATAAAATTCTGTGAAACAAGCGTGCTAGCCAGGACCTCGCATTATTACACACGCATGTACAGAGAAGCTACAGAAATACAGAAACACCACTATAATTTTAACAGGAAAGAAGAAGGTTTGAAATTAGATAAGATTTGGTGGTCGACTTTCAACCAAAGATATGACAATCGATTACCTGTAATCCAGAGAGATGACGTTGGTCAAAGATAGCTTCAGAGTCAGAAGCACGTGACAAGTGGTGGCGCCATCTATGCCCTGTATATAAGCAGGACCTCCAGCGCCTAGTAGGCATGGGATCACGATGTACTCAAGGGATCACGATGTACTTGTCACTGGTTCGTCCAGTGCTCGAGTACGCAACCCCAGTTTTTGGAAACGCCGCAGACCTGCACATCGAGTCGCTGCAGAGGATCCAGAACCGCGCCCTGAAGACTGCCCTGCATCTTCCGAAGCGGTACTCCACCGCCCAGCTTCACGACGAAGTCGGCATTTTGCCACTCCGGGAGAGGTTCCGCGCCACCGCCAGGAAGTTCTATGAGAAGTCGCAGCAGTCCGAAAACCGGCTCGTCCGGGACCTTGGGACACAACAACACTTCAGACCAACGACTCGTTGGCCTGATCAGCTACGAGATTAATCTTACAATCTCGTAGCAACTGTGGAAGAAACCACACCGTCATTATCTGACACCCTATGGCCCTTCCTCGAGTTAGGCCATTAATATATGTTTCCTATGTTTCAGGTACCGCAGGAACAGCAGTAAATGCTTAGCCTGCAACCCATCGGACCAAGGTCGAGGTCTGTCATGAGAAGCGTGAGCGTCAGCGTGAGCCTAGTAGGCAGTCGTCGACTCACCCTTGAAGATGTTGCCCGCAGTAGGCAACGAAACGTCGGGAGTAAGAAGTTTTATTGATGGACCACGGCAACTTAGCCCGGAAGTTTTAATTGATGAATAAACTCGTTTATTAAATTTGAAGTTTTGTGCGTCGTCTGTTATTTGTCCTCCTTTTTGAGGCAGCTTTTCCTCTTTTTTTTATACGATTGCATCTGGTCACCCTACCTGGGCCGTCTGCTCGCCCATTACCAGTGCATTGCCGGCCAGCCCTTTGTGCCGCTAGCTCCGCGCGCACGCACCCCTCGCGACAACAATTGATCGCGCTGCCTGAAACTGTTATCGACTCGTGGCGGACTCTCGCAGCCACGGCTTACACAGTGGGCAGCCGCAGTCACGGCGCTGCCTGCAGCCACAGGTTGCCCAATCACTGGCACGAACCCTGCTCTGATGGCGTCATCACAAGGCTCGTTCGATGCTGCTGCCCACGCTAATCTACGGAAACCTCTTCATCGTACTTCGATTTTCAACCATCTCAATCTGCTTAACCTTCTCATGGAGATATTCTTCTTACCTTATTACAGGTAACACAAGTTCGATGACTTGCTATGAACTACCTAAGCCATTCATATTGCCGCGAGACAAAGGTTCGCAAATCGATTCCGTATTTCTTGATTTCCAGAAGGCTTTTGAACCGTACCTCACAAACGGCTTTTAATAAAAATGCGTGATTATGGTATATCGCTCCAAATTTGCGACTGGACAGGGGATTTCCTGTCAGAGAGGACGCAGTTTGTAGTAATCGATGGTAAGGCATCGACTAAAACAGAGGTGATATCGGGCGTTCCACAGGGTAGTGTTATTGGTCCTCTGCTGTTCCTTATTTACATAAACGATTTGAGAGAAAATCTAAGCAGCTCTCTCAGGGTGTTTGCAAATGACGCCGTCATTTACCGTCTAGTAAAATAATCTGAAGATCAAAACCAACTGCAGAACGATCTGGATAAGATATGTTTATCGTGTAAAAATTGGCAATTGAGTCTAAATAATGAGAAGTGTGAAGTCGTCCAAATGAGAACGTAAACAAATCCGTTAAACTTTGTTTACAAGATAAATCAATCAAAAGTGAAGGCCATAAACTCCACAAAATACCTAGGAATTACTATCACTTCAGACTTAAACTGGAAATGTCGTGGGAAAGGCGAACCAGAGATTACGTTTTATTGGCAGAACACTTAAAAGATGCAACAGAACTATTAGAGGGACTGCATACACTACGTTTGTCCGTCCAATTTTGGAGTATTGCTGCCCATTGTGGGATCCTTATCAGGTGGGTTTGACGGAGGACATCGAAAGAGTCCAAAGAAGGGCATATCGTTTTGTACTGTCACGATACAGGGGAGACAGCGTTGCGGAAATGAAACAGGATCTGGGATGGGAATCATTACAACAACGGCGCTTATCGCTGCGGCGTGGGCTACTTACGAAACTCAAATCGCCAACATTCCTCTCCGAATGCGAAAATATATTGTTGACTCCCACTTACATAAGTAGAAATTATCATCAGAATAAAATACTAAAAATCAGAGCTCCAACGGAGAGATTCAGGTGTTCTTTCTTCCCACGCGCTGTTCTAGTATGGAATGGAAGATAAATAGTGTAATGGTGGTTCGATGAACCCTCTGCCAGGCACTTAAAGGTGATTTTCAGAGTATCACGTGTAGATGTAGATGTAGTAGACCCCAAATTAAGCAACTGCCGGCGTAGCGCAATGGATAGCATTACCGATTGCGGTGCTGAAGGACGTCGGTTCACTCTTGTCCACCTGCAGAAATTTATTTCTTTGTAACTATGATTTCCAGAATGTTCTACGACTGACATATACCACCCTTATCACAGAACATTGTGTTCTTTAGCGTGCGGCGTTAATTATCTGACAATACAGAGAAAGAAGCTTCTGAATCAACCAGTGCCCGGACAGGTTGTCCGTCGATTATGAGATTTCCCGATATCTTAGCGACTGTCCTCCATGGAGGAGTTTCATCTGCGGCGGAAGAAAGCGCTTTCCGGACACTTAATAAGGCTCTCACTTCCGCACCAGTTCTAGGCTTGTACGACAAGAATGCGGAAACTGAACTTCACACAGACGCCAGTGGTTATGGGATTGGTGCAGTGCTTGTACAAGTTCAGGAAGGTGCTGAAAAAGTGATAGCCTATGCATCAAGAGTACTCTAAAAGCCCGAGATGTCTCGCAGTTATCTGGGCTAACAACAAGTTCCGGCCGTATTTATTCGGTAAGCCATTCACCGTCGTGACAGACCACTATTCATTGTGTTGGCTGACTAGCTTGAAGAATCCATCAGGTCGACTAGCAAGATGGGCACTAAGACTCCAAGAGTACGACGTCACAGTGGTATTCAAGAACGGGAGCAAACACGAGGATGCCGAATGGAAAGGTCTCTACCGATCTGTCAAGCACTATGTGAGTCACTGTAAAGAGTGCCAGCGACGGAAGCATGTGCCGCAATTATATCCAGGGCATCTCGTAGAATTCCGCCGGCAGCAGCTCCATTCCACCAAGCTGGGATAGATCTTTTAGGGAGGCTCCCGAAGTCGACAACCGTTAAGCGATGGATAATAGTCTGCGCCGATTACCTCACACGCTATTCTGTCACCAAACCTGTGCCGACTGCAGAAGCTCCAGAGATCGCAAAATTCCTTGTAGAAGAGATTATTTTGAAGCATGGAGCACTATGTGTGATGATATCTTATCGTGGAAAAGTCAAAACTAGTATCAAAGGTAATGTCAAGGCGCGACATTGTTCACAGAATGACAACTGCATACCATCCTCAGACAAATGGTCTTACAGAACGTTTTAACAAGACGTTAGCAGATATGTTGTCGATGTACGTCGATGTTGAGCAGAAGTATTGGGATACAATACTGCCAGTCGTGACATTTTCTTATAATACCGCAAGACAAGACACCACAGGCTTCACTCCGTTTTTCCTGCTCCATGGCCGTGAAGCTGAGACGACAATGAATACACTGTTCCCGTTCCAACCGGACGACACTCAGGATGACTATGTTAAACAGCTCATCACCAGGGTCGAAGAAGCAAGACAGCTGGCTCGCATACGGACACTGGACGCCCAGGAGAAGGACCGTCAGCGGGATAACGACAAGCACCGACCTGTTGTGTACAGCCCAGGAGATCTGGTATGGATATTTACCCCTGTACGGAAAGTTATGAATTACGCTGCAGCCGCCAAACAGCAGCCTATGAACCGACCGACGCGGCCACAACCAATTCCCCCGGCAACTATGACGCCCCGCAGAAGAACAGACGTCTGGAGGACAGAAGGCAACACACCACTGTGTTTCCGCTGTGGGCGTCCTGTACATGTCGCACGCTACTGCAGAGAAAGAGGCGAGTATTCGGCGATTATTTTGCCGCAAGACGTCAGCCATCAGAGCAGTTCTATCCCAGGCAGTCAGTGCTGCGTGTATGTTCAGTTCGCAATAAATCTGCTTTCAGTATAAGTGCTGTGTTCGGTTGACAACCCTGCCAGCTTCCATTTCAACGCGACGATGTCATGCAAAAAATAATAAATAAATAAATAAAAAATATAAAAAATAAAAATAAATAAAAGAAAAATAAATTTAAAAAAAATTATGAAAGGAACCCATGTCGTTGTGAAGAAAGAGGCTTCCCACAAATCATGAGACAAACTATCAAATTTTTCAGTATTTTTTTTCTTATACAAATTGCTCAAAATGTTCAAATGTGTGTAAAGCTTATGGGACTTAACTACGGGGTCATCACTTACAAACTACTTATGAACTAGCTAATCCTAAGGACGACACAAATATCCATGCCCGAGGGGGGATTCGAACCCCCGACCGTAGTGGCCGTGCAGACCGTGACTGGAGCGCCTCAGTCTCCTCAGCCACCGCGGCCGGCATACAAATTGCCACTAAGATTTAAAATATACGGATATTAAAACACAAGGTATTTCTGTTACCAGTCACTATTGATTATTGTTCCCACACTTTTGTGGGGAAACTCTGCTGGTGCAAAAGATGTCTTTCTCTGGCAGAAGAAAGCCATTAATTTTGAAAGCATTTTTTTGGAACAGCGATCTTAAAATTATTTAATTATTAAAATAAGACAGTCTAGATTTTCGGAAAAAATCGGTAACATGTTCAGGAAGGCTAATGTCAAGATCGGTTTCCAAACACGCAACAAACTAGGAACACTGCTTTGCCATGACATGAATGGCAGAAAAAGTAAGTTTAAAATGCCAAGGGTTTATAAAATTAATTGCGGTTCTTGTGACCGCTTCTATATAGGTCAGACAGGCAGAGGTTTTGCAACCCGGTTCAGGGAGCACACATATAGGAACAACAGAACCCTTGGAATCCATCTCAGAGAAGAGAACCATAACATTTCGGACATGGCAACCAATATGGAAATTTTGCAGACTGAAACTAAAGGCCGAACCCTTGACATTTAAGAAGAGGTTGAGATTCACTCCCACAGGAAAATAGACCTAGAAAAAGTTCTTAATGAACAAACGGGGACAGCACGCCAGTGGTACTTTAACATTTTTAACGATTTGCTCACATCCTAAACCCGGTAGATGTGGTAGATATAATTAGCAGTTGTAAAATATACTTATTTTAACTTGATTTATGTTTCCCACTTTATGGCAGTGGACGCTATTTTATTTCTAACATTTTAAACAAGTTTTAAAATGCGTTCCTTTATAAGCCTACTAGTGTAACGTAGGCATTTAGTTACTTTTTACTCCGTTTTGTGACAAGTGTTTATTAGTTCATTTGTCATAGCCTTTAAGTCCTTCTTTCTTTGTGAGCCTACTAATGTAACGGAGGCATTTTAATCGCTCTTACTCAATTTTATGACAATTGTTTATATTTCATCTTTCATATTCCCTTACTCGATTTCGTGATAATTGTTTATAACTTCCTCTGTCATTTTTCATTTTAACTCCCGGGTTTTTTATGACTTACGTGTTAAAAAAACACTTAATGACAATTGTACATATTCTATTACTTTTAACCTCCGCTTGTTTTATGACAGATATGTGTAACCCTACTAACGCAATGTAGGGATTTTATCATGTCAACCGTTAAATAGTGATATTTTATAATGGCTGACAGTATCCGTCAATTTTACTCCCATTGAATACGTCCTGGTCATATTTTATTACTTTTAATCTCCGCTTATGTTATGACATATATGTGTAATCCTACTAATGTAACGTAGGGATTTTATCATGTCAACCGTCAAAGAGTGGTATTTTATAATAGCTGACAGTATCTGTCAATTTTACTCCCATTTGAATACGTCCTGGTCTCCCGGCTTTCTGTCCTCGCCATGCCATGGGCCATAGGTGTGTGAGTTTAACAATAAGAGCTGGATACAGTTGTATTGTATAGTCCCGTCCTCTCCATTTTAAACTTAAATATTGTAGGATTACTAGGTTTTCATTCTTTCTATTTGGTTTTAAATAGTTTCTATTTTTCTTATCTTTGTCATTTACACTAGAGCCACCTGGTGGCGTTTACCGTTTACTTTGACGATGCTGGTTGATCTGGCTTTAGTAATGTTCAGCAGGGCCTTGTCGCCATACAGTTTTATTATGTTAACTCCCCTCCACGGTATGTATGTAAGATATTTGTGTTTGTAATGTACTTTGGTATATCTTTTGTCCAATACGGTTCTCTATCTTTTTGTGACACCAGGCTTACTGATGTTTGTAACTTTAAAGGTTCTGAAGATGATGTAATCGAAACGCGTCAATAAACGCATGATCACATCACTACCTGTGGCCCTATAATTTTATTCAGCGTCCTAACAGCCCTGTTTAGCAATGAATACTGATATGGGCGCATACCTCATCAGGTATGTCAGGTCTGGAAGTCATCACCACCAGACTAGCAGACAAGTGTACCGGTGACCTAGTGTACCGGTACGGTATTTTTCTCATCTCTGCGTCTTTCATAACTAGTCAGTGGTTGTCTTTTGTATTATTTATGATCGCCCTATTTTTACACAGAAGGAATATTTTCTCAAGAGTATCTTTTTATAACACACAGTACACCTGTTAACAGTTCATCATGTTTCTTATTATAATTATTAACTCTTTTCATATGCCACATTCCAAGAGACGGTACACCACACTTGGCTGATTTCCCTCCCGCTACGAGTGTGACCGAGTCGCCTCGCTCGCAGGAGCCTTTGCTCGAGCCACGAGCTGCTCGCTGTGCCACTCCCGAGCAGCGGTCGCGCTCACGAGTAACAGGCGAGCTTGTTGCGCCATCTGACAGACTCTAGCTGCAACACACGATTACTTGTTCTACGCGTGAAACTACTAATGATATTTTCTCGAAATCGTTTATTCCTTGCGCATTATGTTGTCCTAAAAGGGTACAAAGTTTGAAAAAATTCCGTGGTCTGAACGTTATGCCGGCCGCGGTGGCTGAGCGGTCTGCGGCGCGTCAGTCACAGTCTGCACGGTCGCTACGGTCGAGGGTTCGAACCCCCCCCCCCCCTCGGGCATGGATGTTTGTGTCGTCTTTAGTATAAGATTGTTCATAAGTAGTCTGTAAGTCCCTGAAGCTTAACAAACATTTGAACACTTGATTTGAACGTCATGGCCTCTCCTCGTAAGTGAATACATTTCTTTCCCTTTATTGTCATTTTAAAGCCCCCTTCGGACAGGCCGGCAGCAGCAGCATCATATGCCGCTTTTCGGCCGACAGAGTCATAAAATTAAAATGTCGATACATTGAAGATGAATGGAGTTAAAATACAAGAATTTAAAAACTGACCAGGACCAAAAAGTAAAAATAAAATGGATTCTACCAAAAGGCGACTGGTAGCAGATATTTCTGGAAAACTTTATTTATTACTGGTACAGTATTTACATCCATAATGAACAAAAGTTTTAGTGTAAAGCAACAAAATAACAGACGAAAGGAAACTTCGTATCGAGTTTCTCGTCCGCAACCACCGTAAATGTTACTTTTCTGTCGGACATACTATTTCTTCTATTCGGTTGCGTCTATAGCCTAGCTTAGTGTAACTCAAGGATATTTTGTAAATATCTGAATGTTTTCGCCAAAATGAACTATTCATTTTCAACCAGTTATGGCAATGCAAAATACGAGTTGCTTAAATGAACAATATTTTGTGTTTGAGTTCCGCAAACTTTGTGAAAATTTATTTTATCCCTGCATTTGTATATTAAACGAGAGTTTTGCGACTTTATGTGATCTTACTAAATTGACGAAACTATCTTGGGTTATATACGACTCTACATCTACATCTACATGTGATACTCTGCAAATCACATTTAAGTCTACCGTCCGGCGTCCGAATCCCCCCTCGGGCATGGATATTTGTGCCGTCCTTAGTATTAGCTATTTCATAAGTAGTTAGTAAGTTCAGGGACTGATGGCCCCGTAGTTAAGTCCCATAAGCTCTACAAACATTTGAACATCTTTGAACATTTAAGTGCCTGGAAGAGGGTTCATCGAACCACCGTCATCTATTTTATCTCCCAATCCATTCTCGAATAGCACGCGGTAAGAAAGAACACCTGAATCTCTCCGTCCAAGCTCTAATTTCTCGTATTTTATTCTGATGATCATTTCTACCTATGTAAGTGGAAGTCAACAATATATATATCCACATTCGGAGGAGAATGTTGGCGATTGGAGTTTCGTAAGTAGCTCACGCCGCACCGATAAGCGCCGTTGTTGTAATGATTCCCATCACAGATCCTGTATCATTTCCGTAACGCTGTCTTCCCTGTATCGTGAAATACGAAACGAAATTCCCTTCTCTGGACTCTTTCGATGTCCTCCGTCAAACCCACCTAATAAGGATCACACACTGGGCAGCAATACTCCAAAACTGGACGGACAAGCGTAGTGTATTCATTTTCTTCTTTAGTTCTGTTGCATCTTTTAAGGGTTCTGCCAATATAACGCAGTCTCTGGTTCACCTTTCCCACGACATTATCTACGTGCTCTTTCCAGTTTAAGCCTGGAGTAATAGTAATTTATAGGTATTTTGAGGAGTTTACGGCCTTCACTTTTGATTGATTTATCTTGTACACAAATGTTCACGGATTTCTTTTCGTACTGGTGACTTCACACTTCTCATTATTTAGAGCCAATTGCCAATTTTACACCATAGTGATATTCAGATCGTTCTGCAGTTGGTTTTGATCTTCAGATGATTTTACTAGACGTTAAATGACGGCGTCATCTGCAAACAAGCCAAAAGAGCTACTTAGATTTTCCCCTAAATCGTTTATGTAAATAAGGAACAGCGGAGGACCAATAACACTACCCTGTGGAACGCTCGATATCACCTCTGTTTTAAGTGATGCCTTACCATCTATTACTACGAAATGTGTCCTCTCTGACAGGAAATCCTCTATCCAGTCGCAAATTTTGGGCGATATAGCATAACCACGCAATTTGATTAAAAGCCGATTCTTTGTGTTCCCATGCCGTGAGATGTGACAATAATTAGACAAGGCTCATCAAACCACAGACCGTAGCTACGAGACTTAGGAATTTACCTTTAGGCTCAATTTGCCTATAATGAGAGCCAGTGAAGTCAAATGGAATGAGATAATGATTTTCTCGTCAAAGGTTATAAGGTCATATCAACAACAGCAGAAAATTATACTTATTACCGGAGGAGGAATCGTCATAAACAGTAAATTGGGAAATAAAGTAAGTCAGTGCGAAGAGTTCACAGATCGGAATCGACGTCGATAACGGTATTTAACCCTTTCAGTCCCGCATCATGAAATGAGCTTTGGAAAAATTAAAATTCAGTGTTTTCTGTATTAATAAGTGCAGTAAACATCAAAAGATATGTTTTAAAATTTTTGGTCTAACTATTGATTTTGTTATGTCATGTATTTCATGCACAACACAGACGTTTGTATCGAGGTTGGACGTTATTTTGTTGATAGTTAACATTGCCAGATCAATAATGCTAGTATAATCTTCGCCACAGCACCAAAGACGAGACAATTCACTGCTGGAATAAAATAAAGGAACCATACTCACGCTCACACTCTCAGCCACGTACAGACGACAACGCAACACAACCTCCAAGACGGACAGATTAGTGCCTCAGAAGTGGCTACGTAACGTATCATGCGTAAATGTATCGTACTAGAAGCAACAAAAATGCGACTTTAAAAACTGATGCATAAAATACAGTGTAAATCAACTTTTAATACGTTGTTACCAAGGAACAACACTGGGAATGAGAGGGTTAAGCCGTGCCTACCGACGTTGCAAAGATGAAAAGACAGTAAAAGTAAATTAATATATTGGTATACGATAAAGGGACGTAAGGTAAAGGGAGATGAGAATGGGGATTATAACACGGTTGTAAGGACCGAGCCATACATGTCTGTTTTCATGACCAGCAAGTACAATAGCTACAAACAGTACCTTGTACCTGTGGTACTCTAGTTTTAGGCTAACTGTTGGGATTAGCCAGTTGGGATTAACCAGAAAGGGGCTTCCCAGTTGCAAGCTACCAGCTGATTCCTAACTACTAGCTTGTCTGTAACGTTCCACATGTGTCTTTAACACATAATTAAAATTCATTGCTATTTCTGTTACCGTACAAAGAGAGGAAATTCGATAGTCTGTTGCTATGGAAATCTTTATTATATTTTATGTGTTTATATTTCGATCACTACGTAATCATATTCAGTGCAGTAATTTTGTCCAGAGATCCATAAAAGCTAAAAAAAAATATCATAAAACAATATCATGTATCAATTCTACTTTGCAAGACCCGCTGGCAAATACTTCATTATGTATTGATACACAAGCAGCAAGTTGCAGAGCCATTTCAGTTTCTTGTCTAATTCGTCTCGGACCGATTTTCATATCTGAACAGTAATTTCTTACGCTACGCTTTTTGTATCGGCTGTGTCCTGCCAGAAACAAATTACCCTTATTTTTATGTTTATCTGAGCAAACATATATTATAATTGACGAGCGGACGTGAAAATTTAGCTGTTTGTAGTGGCACTTCCCGTAATCTCTGGACTTATTGTCTGACAGATGACATACAGCCTTCTGGTACTTGCTTTCGCGCTTTATCATCCGACCTGCCACTTACAAAAATTTATGTGTAGGCACAGCCAATGTAATATACATGTCACTCTCTGACAGACCCATCTGTTTCCTTTATACAGGGTGCCGCTTATGTCACTGGACAGTTTGTTGAAAGAACACTAACAATAAGACGTAGTACAGTAGGAAGCTGTTATTACCAAATGGCGATAATTACACCTTGTCAAGTTGATATAAAATGCACTGACAAAGCAACAATAATCAAACTACTGAAATGAAACATGGGCTTGAGACGTATTCTCTGAATTGTCATGATGTTAATTAACCCTTTAGTGAACAAATTATTTCCGGAAGTTGTAGACTTTTTATGAATACTATATTGGACTAAGAAGCCATACATAAAATCATAGTTTAAATCTTGAAAGTGAGAGTTTAGCCTACTGGCATAAAAAAAAATTGTGGGAACTATTGTTCCCACCGAACTTTGCAGTAACTGGACTTGATGAATTAAAAAATATATATCCTTCATTTTTAGTACAACAAGGATATTAAACATTTGATTTACTTTTATATTAGTTCATATTGTCCATTGAGTTCACTAAGGTGATGTACTATGGAACTTAGAGAAGCAAGATGCAAAGTACACGACAGTTGCTACACATTATCTTTGTCCTTTTTTCTTTGTTTTTGGTGCTACATTGGCGGCACCTTCTGTTTGTAGTACATTTTGTTGGCAAATGATTTCCAACTTTCGCCAGACAAACTTCATCTGGAACTCCAGACACGCCTCTTTCTGGTGTCTGAAAGTGAACGGGCCTTCGTCTTCGCTTACGACTTGAGAAGCCGGAGATGAGCTGCCTTACCAAATGCAATGTAAATGTTTTCTGGTGTGATTCTGTAACTTCCACATAATGTGGACATTGACAACTGCGAAATATACAAGAAAGAAAAGTAGTCTGTGCCACCACTTCCATGAACGACGACCTACAGAATACCGTTCTCACAGCTGATCAAATCGATCCACTCTCCCATTATTTTATTGTACTCTGCCACAACCAAGGGACAAATACTTCACTTCTGCTTCCATCTTTTCTTCAAAATCTGCAAAGTATTTGGTGACTCAAAATCTTCATCACAATCAGCATCGACATGTGAATCTTCTGGTAAAGTGTACAAAATTCTCAAAATTCTGGCATTAATCCAGGCATAAGAAACAAACAATAACTACAATGCCGATTGCACAGCCATGCAAACTGCACTACACACACGTTCAGTAGCAAACAGCTTCCACTAACTTACCTTGTAAAATTTATGTAATTTTCATTGATATGCAGCATATATACACGAATACTATCTCTCCCGTAAATATAAAAGTAGACAAATACAACACAAATCACTTCACACGCAAAAGGAAAACACACTATACCTAAATCGCTATTATGGTCCGTTGTGGTCGAAATAGTGGCTTGTTTTCCCGCGAAAACTGCGCTTTTACTTTGTAATTGTACCTCATTTGTCAACCCGTAATGAACCTTAGACATGTAGAAAGGAAACAAGCTTTAATGTCACTGAATAATTAAATACATTAATACTTTTTCTTCTTTCGATTTGTCCATGTTCCTGCACATTCAGGGTCGGCCTTGTTCTTTCGTATTTGGCGTGAGTTAATATTGATGGGGTGCCTGGATGCCCTTCCTGTCGACACCCTATCTGCCCCCCCCCCCCCCCCGGGGAGGAAATGTGTACCCCAAATGTCTGCGCATAATGTTGTTATAGGTGTGAAAGTGTTATGAAAATGCTTGCGAATCGAATAACTGAGACGGGGGGGGGGGGGGGAAGGGTGGAAAACCGCCTAAAAACCACATCCAGGCTGGCCGGAACTCCGACCCCCTTCGTTAATCCGCCGGGCGGATTCGAACTGGTACGCCTCCCCGTCGCGGAAAGCGATGCGTTACACCACTCGGCTAATAGAGCGGGTAAATTAATACATACATAATTAATAGTAATAATGCACAATTAAATAAATGATTTCCTAACCATAGTGTAAATAGGAGGAAGGCAACGGCATACCACCTCCAAACAGGACCATGCCTAGTAAAGCACTGTGGTGTTCAAACCAATCTTCGGATTGTTGACTGCTTTACCTTTAGCGTACAACTAGTAAAAGTAAATATTCCTTCAATAAAAAGCCGTCTTGATTGCTGATGTTTTATTCTTAAATATCGCGTTTTGCTCTTTAGCAGGGCATCCTCGGATTATCTGCGTGACAGAATTTACAAAAAATTACAAGACGGAATTTCAAAATGGGGTTAGTGGGACGTGGGCTTATTTTGTGCTCCGTGGCGTAACACCATAAGTTGGTTTGAGGTGTTTCTATGTTTTTAGGAATTTTCGATTTTCCTGTAGCCCTACAAATGATCGCGTATCGACGAATTAGAGTTGGGAAGTTACAGTGAGAGGAGTTAATGGATTGTTTATGCTGGTACTTATAAATAAAAGAATTACAATACATTATTTCTACTAGAAATCTTTGCATGCCAACTGGTCATTTCGGAGGTGTGGGTGTCCAAAGTAAGTGCCCTTTGCTATCTCAAACTCTTCCGGTAAATTTAACTTCCGCCCCTTCTGCGCAATATGTAAAATTTGCATGTTGTCAGTGGTAGGCCGTTGATGTTTGGAAGCTTTAGCATGTCCCGCGAAAGGGGAATGTTTTATAAGTTGGCCTTTTTTCGTAATAAATTACATGGCAAAATGTACTTTAAAAGTGCGGCCTGTCTGTCCTATATATTCAGCTGGGCATTGAGGACATTTTAGTTTATAGACTCCCGCGGATAGATATGTGTCCTTATTGGCTTCATTCGATACCACCTGACGATGAAGTTAAACGTATGCTCAATCCTTTCATGGGATATTTTTCTTATGACCTGGCTAAACTCTTTCGTGGCACAAATGTACAAATCGTATTTAGCAGTCCTTTGAGCATCCAGCAGCTTCTCCCACTCAACGAACAAGCCAATCTCAATTTCAATGTGTGTACATTTTCAACAAAAATTGTTTTTCAAAAGTTCCGTTTCATGTTGTTCGTTGTTCGCATCTTCGTGAAAACTATCGACATTGTTACTATCAATATTTCTATCAATTGCATTTATCGACATTGTTGTCTACTATATAGCCGGCCGCTGTGGCTAGGGGACTGAGGCGCTCCAGTCACGGTCTGTACGGCCACTACGGTCGGGAGTTCGAATCCCCCCTCGGGCATGGATATTTGTGCCGTCCTTAGTCTTAGTTAGTTCATAAGTAGTTTGTAAATTTAGGGACTGATGACCCCGTAGTTAAGTCCCATAGACTATACAAACATTTGAACATTTCTACTATATATTCGCAGCGACTGTCACGCTGAAATGGCAGCAATGAACAAACATTTCAAATGGTGTATTCGCATCGACAGCTACGCTATAACAGGTCAAGAGGAAGAATTAGTGCTATGAGGCGCTACATTAATAATAGGATAGTCCAAACACAATATCACAGAAACCCGTTTTTTTAGTTTCCAGGATTTTCCCATTTTATCGCAGTGTCTTATTTAAAGGAACTGTCACTACTAACAAAATGATGAGCGCTTCACCATGAATCGGACTTGTAAAACAATAAGTAGCGTGAAAATTAATTTTTTCTATCGAATAGTTTCTGTGAATTCGTTTCGAAAAAAATGCAGGGCAGCCTAGCGGGAGTGGCCGAGCGCGCTAAGACGCCTTGCTGCAATATGAGGGCCCCTACTTGTCGGTGGTGCGAGTACTCCCTCGGGCTTGAGTGTGTGTGCTGATATTAGTGTAAGAGCAGTTTGGTCCAAAAGGTTTACAAACATTTGAAGTGCAGGGAATGCTGTCGGATCAGCACACTACCAACTGAAGATGGGGAAAAATGGCCTGGGTCTTCAGGAGCGCTGTCCGCTACTGTTGACAAAAACCCTGAGCCACGGACCGCGTAGGGATCTGCTCGTGGTGGGAGGGGCAAGGGTGAAAGCAGGCTGGCGATGGCAACATGTGTGATCGTCGACATAATTTGCCCGTTGCACACTACGGATCGACCGTACACTCGAGGACTCCGCGATCAAGAAATATACGGGAATAAATAGAAGCAGCACTTGAACTGTTTAGTTGTAATGCAGATAAGCTTCAACCCTGAATAGAGGAACATGTAAGACGACGATCTGCTAGTGCAATGGGACAAAGGGACCAGACAGTCATAGACAGCAGGAGAGGCGGTTGACAGTGGTTTTCCAACAGCGATAAGGGGAGGGGTTTGAAGCCATATGGTAGGAACAATTCCGACCTGACTCTATCCAAAGGTGTAAAAAAAAAAAAAAAAAAAAAAAAAAAAAACCAGTACAAAAATCACTGCAATGAGTTCAGCTACATTTGTATTATCGTTATTACTCAAGATAGATAAATTCAGAGGTATGAGTATTAATATATGTATATTAAAACTAACAAGTCAAAGAAGAACCAAATCATAACAACGAATATCAAACAATAGCTGCAGATGCCCACTACTGCTATAGAGATTTTTTAAGCATTTATTCGTGAAGAAAACTATCTCTTCTTTCATTAACTCATCACCAAGTGACTGAAACAACATTAACCGTCTTTAAAATACTTTGTTCATGATAAACAGTAACGATTTGGCGAATATGGGTCTTTTTGTAGTGTAAGCATAGAACATTTTGGGGCCTCCCTCATACTCATTAGAGTACCTTTACTATATTCACAAAATATGTGTTATGTGGTCAAAAGGTAAAGGGATACACAAAAGTACCTTAAAACCAAACATTTATTTGTTGTTGTTGTGGTCTTCAGAAACTGGTTTGATTCCGCTCTCCACCCTACTCTATCCAGAGCAAGACTCTTCATCTCCTCATAAGAAAGGCACACTACATCTATTTGAATCTGCTTACTGTATTCATCTCTTGGTCTCCATGTGCGATTTTTCCCGCAAACACTTCCCTCAAATGCTAAATTCAAGATTCCTTGATGTCTAAGAATGTGTCGTACTGATCGATCTCTTCTTTTAGTCAAATCCTTTTCTCCCCTATTCTGTTCAGTACCTCCACATTAGTTCAGTGATCCACCCACCAAATCTTCACCATTCTGCAACATTTCAAAAACCTCTATCCTCTTATTGTCCGCACTGTTTATCTTCCATGTTTCACTCCCATACAAAGCAACACTCCACACAAATGCTTCAGAAAGGATTTCCTTACACTTAAATTAATATTTGTTGTTCACAAATTTCTCTTTTTCAAAAGTGTTTTTCTCCCCATTGCCATTCTGCATTATATATCCTCTGTATTGCGACCATCGTGTGTTGTTTTACTGCCCAAGTAACAAAACACATCTACCACCTTTATTGTTTCGTTACTTAATGTAATTCCTTCAGCATCGCCTGATTTTCTTAGACTGCACTCCATTACCCTCGTTTAGCTCTTGTTTATGTTCATTTTATACGCTCTGTTCAACACACAGTCCATTCCATTAAACTGCTCTTCCAGGTCCTTTGCTGTCTCCGACAGAATTGCAATGTCATCGGCAAAACGCAGTGTTTTTTTTTTCTTCTTCGCCCTGAACTTTAATTCCTTCTCCAAATTTCTCCTTGCTTTCCTTTATAGCTTGCTCAATATAAAAATTGAATAGCAGTGGAGTAAGGCTACAACCCTGTCCTACTCTCTTCCCAACCTCTGCATCTCTTTCATGCCCTTCAACACAGGTGACTGCTGTCTGGTTTTTGTACAAGTTGTAAATAACTCTCCGTGGCCTATATTTTACACCTGTTGATTTCATAATTTGAGAGACTGTATTCAAATAAAGATTTTCAAAAGCTTTTTCCAAATCTATAAAAGCTAGAAAATTAGGTTTGCCTTTCCTTAATCTACCGACTAAGCTAAACCCTAAAGTGGGGATTGCCTCCCGTATTGCTGCATTTCTCGGGATCTTCCCCGAGGTCGGCTACTACCAGCTTTTCCATCCTTCCGTAAATAATTTTGCAACCGTAACCTATTAAACTGATGGTTTCCCCTGCCTCATACATCTTATGCACCAGGTGAGATAGTTTTGTCGTGGTTGGCTCTCCCAGAGACTTCAGTAGTTCTGAGGGAATGTCGTCCATTCCAGGAGCCTTATGTGTTTAAGTTCTCTGTCAAATTCTCCTCTCAGTATAGTATCCCCTATTTCATCTTTATCTACTTACTCTTCCCTTCCTACAATATTGTCTCTAAGTTCTTTTTCATTTTTGATTTGATACATTATAAATGGTTTGTGAAAACCTGCGACTGTAAGTTATAAAGGGTTTTGTTTAAAAAACAACTTTTTTCTGCTACCAGTCACGTTTTTATTATTTATTTATAATTTACACGACGCGTTTCTGGATATGAATCCCATCATTAAGTGCGTTTTATTGCGTGCTATGTCATGATCTTTTATTGTTTCCTATGTGTGAGGTGCTGTGATGTTTCTGTCGTCTTTACTGCAATGTAAAAACACGCGCAATTTTATCTTATGTTGATTTAAAAAACGAGTTTGTGCGAAATGTTGATGGATTTCTACTTACGATTTCCTAATGTTCCATTTGCACAGAAGCTCACACATATTACACATCAGTTTGTGGCGAAATGTTGATGGATTTCTACTTACGATTTCCTAATGTTCCATTTGCACAGAAGCTCACACGTATTACACATCATAAATAAAATTTTGTACACAGCACACATTTGATATACAATAACATATAAACAGCTGCAAAGATGATTGTAACATGTAGTCAACAGAGATAATGGCTTCATATGTCTTCCACAGAGTTTGGTATATACGTTGGTATAAAATTTTATTTAGGCGTAACACTTCTTTTATTTTGGAAATAGTGTCAAAATATCTGAAAAAGTTTTTGGTATAATTTTACGTAATTTTTACGTGACACTATTTATTTATGAGTTTTGTCAAAACATCTGAAAAAATTCACGGTTTCACCCTCCAGCTTTTCATTCTCTCTTCGTATTTTTTGTAGTGTGCATATACCTCCAGTTCTTCTAGCAGATCCATTTGATGGCCTTTGTTTTGTCGATGGAGCATTTTGACACTTTTTTCTATTTCACCAAAAGGGTGTCGTGTTGTGTATGTGTGAGGCTATAGCTGATGTTGTATGTCTGTAGGCTTTTATGTGTTCTGTATACCTGGTGTTGAAATCTCGGCCTGTTTGTTCTATGTAAAACATGGAACATAGGACAAACACGCCGAGATTTCAACAGCAGGTAAACGTTCTGAATCATGACATCTCCGAAAGTTCCAAGAGCGGTAATTTCTAGAACAGTTAACGAATATATTGTTTCCTCCTACGTTGTTTTGCTGTGGTATTCAGTCCGGACACTGGTGTCATGCACCCTACTCTTTCCTGAGCAAGCCTCTTCATCTCCTCATAAGAACAGCAACTTACATCCGAGTGCAGAAAATCTCGAACCCGACCTGGAATCTAACCAAGACTCCCTGCGTGGCAATCTAGCACGCTGCCCACTGGACCTCGGAGTCGGGCAACTGTTTTGACGGTAAAACTGTAGCTCAAGTAAGTCTTGGAGTCGCTTTGGCCGTGGTAATTGTATGTTGCCTGGCCACAATCGTTCTTAATGGTCGTCTGTGGGTGTCAGTGCAGCCGCGGTAGAGTAGCCGAGCGGTCTAAAGCGTCTCGCTGCGGAGCGCGCGGTTGCTCGCCGTGGAGGTTCGAGTCCTCCCTGGGGCATGGGTGTGTGTGTTAGTCCTTAGGTTAGTTTACCTAGGTTTAAATAGTTTGTAAGCTACGGACTGATGACCACGCAGTTTGGTCCGATAGATTTACAAACATTTGAAATTTTTTTGGTGTCAGTGCAGATGCGGCCCACTATTCCTCTGCGCCAATGATGTAAACTGTCGTTATCGAGGATAGTCTCGCAAGGGAAAGTTAAACATTGCAGCCTAAGGCTCCTATAAATCCGAGCTGGCGCATCCGCCATCTTGTTCCTCACTAATCGTAACTACCCTTTAAGATCTGACGGGACTTCAGAGTTCCACTTTATAAAAATGAGTGTAAAACATTCTTCGTCATTTGAATTGCCTTGGAAATGTAGCGCGCCACTTATTCTTGCTTTGGCACCACACACATATATTACTAGACTGCACTGAACACCAAAAATAACAGAAGTGCAAAGACCATGTTATCATACGGAAACACAGAACGAGAGCAGTGCTACTAGCGGCCTGGCAGTGAACTTTCAATCCGAAAAATGTGGCGCGAAAATCCATACGTTTACTTCCAAATACACTAATGAGAAAACGTTCATTGGTGTAGATGACAATATTTTTCATTTATTCTTCGAGGGTGGACGTCATAGAAAGGTTTTTGAGACCTTGCAAAGTAATATATACGAGAAATTTAAATCAAAAACTAACATTAATTGCTTGTGGCTCTTGTTTAAAGTCGGCCAAACTTCGTAAATGATGGCGTTCTAATCTTTTTGACCGTAAAATTGTTTGTTTCTAAAACTCGATACTGCGATTTTCGCCGAGTGGCGTTATTACCTGGAAATAAATGTGATTTCCCGCATGTCAGACTAAAAATCATCTGATATTGCATGCATCCATGTAAATGATTTTTCAGTTTCCACATACGCTAAGGCACAATGATATCCACTCATGTGGTCAAAAAAGGAATAGTAGGTTGTACAAATAAATAATTTTACAGCCATATACACTGTCCTGCAAACAAGAATGTAGGCCTACTGTAATGTCTACAAAAACCGATTTATTTTCATTTCTGTTGATTACTATTTATGCATCTTCAGTCATATGAAATGGAACTTCTGTACAGTTCAAATAAATGAAATTTATGAAACTCACAACATGCACACAGAAGATCGCAATTAGGAAGACGTTGCTATAGAACCTCAGCACAGAACCCACCTACGAATCAAAATAAGTATGGAGGACTGTAAAACGTAAATCATCCAATAGGAAAACGAGATGAAAAATCGCAACGCTCGCAGCGCTCTATTGTGACCTGGCAGCGAACCAACATCGTGTTACCGGAAATACCTATATGAGTTTCACCCCCCTTCAAGACTGGCAATGCCGGGTGTCAGTGAAGTCTCGCCGCCATATTTCTACACTATAACGTGAGAACAGCCGTGTGAAATATAATAAAAAAGTCATAAAAATATGGATGAACTGACGTAACTACGCTGTCTTTAGAGTTTTTACATATGGGAAACTCGCTTGTTGTGCATGGCTGTAATTTTTTTAGCTGGAATAAGCTTCGACACGTACAATAATGAGTTGCATTGATTTGCTGTTATTATTAATTTGTTACCAATTTCATTCAACTTCGAATTTGCTGTCAGTAGTATGATCATTATAAAGGTGTTGTTATAGTGGATTCTTTTGAGCCGGTCACGGTGGCCGAGGGGACTGAGGCGCTCCAGTCACGGTCTGCACGGTCACTACGGTCGGGGGTTCGAATCCCCCCTCGGGCATGGATATTTGTGCCGTCCTTAGTCTTATTTAGTTCATAAGTAGTTTGTAAGTTAGGGACTGATAACCCAGTAGTTAAGTCCCATAGACTATACAAATATTTTTTGATTCTTTTGAGAGTTCTTACGAAATCTACAGCCTGCTTTGACACACACACTAATGAGTCGCACTTCCTGTTTTTATTAATCTGTTTCCAGTTTCGATCGACTTCGGCTTCTCTTTTAATAGTATGACCGTTATAAATGTGCTGTTTGCCGTGGATAACACATATCTTCATTCTTCTTTTAGTGTTTTTCGGATAACTACTTCTGCTTTAACTGTACGTAACATAAAATTTTACCCATCATTCCGGCGACCTCTCATGATTATGTTGGCAATATCAACTAAACGGTGGAAAGTCTTAGCCAAGATATTAATATTCTTATAAATCCAAACACAGTGACTTGATCAAAGACCTTGTAAAAGTAACTAGACTCCATAACGGCGCTGTTGTTGCGGGATAATTAGAACCTTAGGCCGGTCGCGTGGTAGTGGTAAGCGTCAGATAAATACGAGTGTTGTTAACAGGTACATCGTGTATTAAATAGCTACTGCGGTATATATATATATATATATATATATATATATATATATATATATATATATATATATATATATATATATATATATATATTACACAATTGATAGTCTCGTCTGTATTGTTTGGCTATTGCAGTGTACATGAAGCACGATGGTGAAGAGCTGTTCAGCGTTTAAATGCATAAGTCAATTTAAGATTTCTCAGTAATACAAGTAGCCCTACTACTTACGTTCAGAGATAGTTACTCTTTCTTAACACGTTGTTATTAAAGACAATATATGATTAAATAAAATAAATAACAGGCCTTTACAATCCTGGCAGCTCTTAAAAAGGAGCTGCTTTAGGCAGTACTGGTGGACAGGAAGTTCAAAAAGTTTCATTTTATGATTGTTTAAAATAAGTATTGGGGTCACTAGATTAGTTGCCTCACTGCAGTTCGAATTTTTGTTTATGACATTAATATTAGCAACTTGTAACACAGATTATAAAGGTAATTTCGTTTACATACAGGTATAACAACAGAAAGGGGTTTGCAGAACTGTGTATAGTTCCATATATGAAGGACACATAGCCACACTGGATGCACTTTCACTACGTTTACATGTAACACATCTTCCGGATGACGAAAACAGATTTTCGTAAACCGTTTTTCGCTGTCGTGTTTAGATGACGTTAAACAAATAACTAGTATGCACAGCTTTAAAAAAAAAGCTACCATAATGTCTCTCCTTACAAAAAGTTATTATATGGTGAAAGTATTTAAATGAAATACCACAAGCAATTAACATTTCAGCGCGAAGTCCTCGCGGTATTTAGTTGTATGCGGATGATTATTCAGTTTGTATTCTGTGCATTTCCTGTGGTAACGATCTTCATTATTTTTTCTTGTTACTCGGTAAGTCAATTTATGATAATAATTGGTCAGGAGCAGAAAATATTAGAAATCCTCAAAATAAATTTGTAAATATAATTTTGTACTTTTAAGTCCCGTCAAGCGTATATAATATCATTTGATTTGGTTTTTCTTTATACTGAGTATATTTCCCAACAACTAAAATACCACAGAAAATCGGGTAATATGGAAGAATCTGTGTACATCGAAGGAAACGGCATTGCGATCGATATATATCCAACGTTCGATTCTTGCTCCACATTCGATATGACAAACGCGAAACAGTTAATTTAAATAGTATTTTTGATTGCGTTGAATTTGTGACATTTTCTTGTTCTTTTCCGACTCAGTATGTGGTTGCCATTTGTAATACCGAAAGAAATAACGGCAATTTCCAAGAATGGAATATATCGAACTGCAACTGTAAACGATTTAGTGTTTCTGAACCGGAGATTCGGGAGCTACGCGCCCTCACGTACTAAAGAAACTTCTTGTTTGACCTATACTTAAACTTCTTAAGGCTACGCTACAGATAACTTTCTTTTACAGTAAAAGTTTTTGTTTATTTTTTGTTTTTTTGTTTTGTTTTTGTTTTTACGTGAGGGCGCGTAGTGCCCGAATATCCGGTTAAGAAACACTCAATCGATTTACTGTTGTACGTTAGATATATATCATTTCAGGCTGAGGTTCTTCGATTCCAAGCATTCTTGGAAATTAACGAAATATCGGCATGCTGAAGACAGGGATACCAATCGTCAGCTTTAACCCATGATGTAGTAGTGTGCTAATGTTGGCAACGAAATGTTTGCTTTATAAGGATTATTGGATTACTGACAAGACAAGGGTACTGTTACATATAAAAGCCTGTCAACCTAGAGAAGAAACAATTATTTATTTATTTGATTGTCAACACAAAGGATTATTCCCCTCATTCTATATGATCAGGTTTTCCAATAACATTCAACGATTGTTGCCAACATCGGCACAGTGTGCCTCTACGACCATAAACTTTAGATCGTGTACAGTAATATTCTTTTTCTTTTTTAGTGTTTGTAATACGTTCTGAAACTTTTTCAATAACGTAATAGAAGTACATTTAGCAAAGTGAGTACGACAATCAGATGTGGTGTATTTCTCACAGCGGAGAACAAACACTGCAGAACGGCAAACAAACCTCGCATATTCACAGCCATTATTCAAATACAAGCCAAGACCGCTTAAAACTTTTATCTAGATGATCAGTTTCGGCAGAATTAAATTACTACGCGACTTTTATCACAGAAATATATGTATGTTTCTTGCGCTTTTTTCTTTATTTCGACAGAAAAAAAACAGCAATAAGTAAAGAAAACGCGAGATTTTTTGTGTCTAATCCACATATCGATGTAAAAAAGAGCGGAATGCTTGTTCAAAGTAGCACGATCTAAGGCTCTATGACGGCACTTCCAAAATATTTCACTAAACTTGAACAAAAGAACACAGCTCGCGTAAGCTACAGTAAGTGGTGTGTTTAGCATTCGTTAGGAAACAATATGGCGGGTTGTATTTTTAGGAGCTCTGGTGCAGAATAAGGCTTCTATAAGTACGAGCGGACGCATCCGCCATTTTCATTCTCGTGGCTCGTAAGTTACACACACTGCGGTGCTATAGGATTTGCGTCACGGCACTTTAGCACGACATTACGAGTGGTTGTGTTGCCCAGGGCCGGATCTAGGACATTTGCCAAGGGGGGCAGCTTAAATTTGCCGCCCCTTCTTTCACCCCACCCCCTCCCGTAAGAATCGACTTTTTGACGATAATTGGGTTACATATTTCTAAATAAATGTCACAATCTCACAACATGAACTTATTTTATTGACAGAATTAAAATCAAAGGAAATCAGAACAATTTTAATACATACAAAAATATTACAAGATTACTCATCGTACAAAAATCAATTCAAAATTTCGCTTTTCGAGCTTTCTTTGCTGCAAAACTGTTTTTGATATCATCATAGTTTAGATAAGCCGCTCGTTTGTGCTCTATGGATATTATACTCAGATTTGTTACACAGTCGTGCTCCTCAAGTGTATTTAATTATTTTCAGCTTGCTGAAACTTCTTTCTCCAGACGAAACAGAAACTAAAATGGTAAGATATATTTTAACGTAGTAAGGTTGGGATACCCACTACCAATTTATTTTTATAAATTAAACTTAATGTTGATGATGCAGTGGAATCTTGCAAGGCTCTGTCTACTGCCAGCGCATGTTGTCTGAAACTTTCAACTTCAAGTTCTTCCTCGCTAAGATCTTCTGCCAGTTCCGCTGCTTTGGCCTTCAAGTCCTCCACTTCCATTTCTCATATTTGCACACCACACAGAAAACTAATTTTTGCACCAATTTTCTCAAGTGCGGTAAACCTGATACTAAACTCTGTCAATTATTCCTGATTTTTTCTGTGAATGTTGGATACTTCATCCTCACAAAGCTCATCGGCTATTTTCTTCTTTCTTCGAATCCTTTTTTCGAAGAATACCGTTGATACCTCATTATCTTCTGCTAGTACTTTGGCCTCATAAATAGCTTCAGAGGTACAACAATCCCAGGAAGTTCTGAGAAAGCCCAAAAGTCCTTGAATGTTTCGAACAGCTTTATCAATTGTAAAGTATTAACTTCGCAGAAACTGATTAACATGAGCGATTTATTTTAATATACCAGAAACAAGTTAAAGTAATGAATTTGAGTTTTCTCGTATTTTTTTAAAATAGATATTGTCTCTGATTTTGTTTCTGATGTTGACAAATTATAAGTTTCAGTTTCTTCCAGGGCCTTCAAAACTTTACGAAAATGCTTGTAAACAGCTTCAACCGTATCTACTCTTGCAGATCACCTAGTCTAACTGAATGTCTGCCGAATTTGCTCCTACTAAATTTAAAGAGTGAGCAGCACATGGTACAAAACAGGCCAGTTCATTCTTCTGAAGTATTCTTGGCTGGACCCCTTTGTACTTTCTAGCCCTGTTTGCCCCATTGTCATGAGACTGCCCCCTGCAGTACTTGATGTTCAACCCATCTTGTTCCAATTTTTGCAGTATCTCTTGACTAAGGCCTTCTCCTGTTTTGTCTGAACTGTAAAAAAGCCAGTAAAACTTTCCACAACCTCTGAGTCATTCGACTTGACATATCGAATTACTTGTGTCATTTGCGTATTGTGGCTGATATCTGCAGTGCAGTCAAACATCAGTGAAAAGTATTTAGCAGCTAAAATATCTTTAATTATATCTTGTTTTATTTTGTTAGCAATCAAGTCACGGAACTCATCTTGTATATTTTTGTAAAAATAGCTAATCTGGCCTTTCTTGTGGCGTTCAATGCGCAGACGAAGGGGGACACTATTATATAATATGAGATCAATTGTATTTAGAAATTTGCCGCTATGTGGATCACCAAAATAACCATCTTCTTTTGTTCCTCTAAAAGGACTTCCTTGCTTATCTAGAAAAAGGACAGCATCAATAACACAGTGAGATTCCTCCTGTTTTATCTGGGCTTGCTGCCCAGTGTGCGATACTTATCAGGTGCGTTTGTCGGAGGACATCGAAAGAGTCGAAAGAAGGGCAGCTTGTTTTGTATTGTCGAGATTCAGGGAAGACAGCGTCACGGAAACGATACAGGATCTGGGATGGGAATCATTAGAACAAAGGCGTTTATCGCTGCGACGTGGGCTACTTACGAAACTACAATCGTCAACATTCTCCTCGTAATGCGAAACTATATGGTTGCCTCCCACTTACATAAGTAGAAAAGATCATCTGAATAAATACGTGAAATCAGAGCTCGAACAGAGAGATTCAGATGTTCTTTCTTCCCGCGTGCTATTCGAGAATGGAATGGGAGATAAATAGTATAAAAGTGGTCCGATGAACCCTCTGTCAGGCAGTTAAATGTGATTTACAGAGTATCCTGTGTAATATCTATCAATTCCATCGCTACCGAGAGACGACTCTCGATCCTTAATGCTTTTGACTTTCAATAAGAAGTGTGCGCACCTGAAATACTTTTTTGTATAAGGACTAGAACGTTATTCAAATTCACCTGTTCTACAAATATTACCTTGATATGAAATATGAATATTCATTTATCTGAAAAAGGAAATCTATGCAAATTAATAAACGTTGTGCATTTACTTATGCAATAACGCAAACATCTCTCTCATTCTGCCTAATATCTAGTAGATTTTTAAAGTCTGATTAGCTGAAGTACCTGTGACAGGACAACACTGAAGCAGGAACCAGGAATTTTAGATTTATTAAATGATTTCGCTATTTCTTGCAGTAATTTTACTTTTAATAATTCTGTGTCAGTTAATTTTATTAAATTATACCAGAAGGATACATTCCGTTAGTTTCCCGAGAGATTCTAAGAGAAGAAGAAATGTATCATTAAATGTCGGCGCAAAAACTGGGAACCCGAACCGAGCCCACAGTTATGTATTGTAAGTAAATAGTTATTATTATGACTTGAAGCAATATTTAATATTAAAAAGTCGTTTGTAATATTTGAACTTAAGTTCTGGTTCAGCTCTTCTGAAAGTACTACCTCTTAACAGAGAAGCTGCCTATAGGGAATTAGCAGCCGCAAAATATATTACAGCAAAGCATCCCAGAACATACTGTTTCTAGAGCACAATATGTGTCAATATTTTTTTGTATACGTAGCTTATGGGACTTAACTACGGGGTCATCAGTCCACAATATGTGTGTCTTATATAGTATATTGAGAAATACACCTCATCAAAAGGTTTTGTACTGACATTGCACAAATTGTTGAAGATACTTGTGTTAAATTATTGCGAGAAAAGTATTACAAACACTAAAACGTAAAATATAAATATACTGGGCAAAAAGTTTCGTTTCGGCTGTGGCAGCGTTCTGTACTGATACAGGCAACTGCCGTTGAATGGTATTTGTAGTATTTCGAAGTTTTAGCGTCATAACTTGTAGTATGCAATTTGACAGAATAGTACGGTACCTGATGTTTTATCACAAAATACAGCCTCAATTCAATTTCTTATTAGTAAATGCCAATATTGACGCTTATCTATAAGAGGCTGTAACATAACTGGCAGAGAATACTGGGTAAATTTTACTTACTGCTGCGGCGGCGTAGTGTGCTAATGTTGGCAACGAAATGTTTGCTTTATAAGGATTATTAAATTACTGACAAGACGAGGGTACTGTTACAAACGAAAACCTGTCAACCTTAGAGAAGGAACAGAATTATTTATTTATTTTATGGTTAACACATTCTATACGATTAGGTTTTCAAATAGCATTCAAAGGCTGTTGTCAACATCTGCACCGTGTGCCTCTACCACCGTAAACTTTAGATCCTGTACGCTAATATTCTTTTTAGTTGTGTTTGTAATACATTGTGAAACTTTCTCAGTAACATAATAGAAGTACTTTTAGCAATTTGAGTACAAAACTCCGATGTGGTGAATTTGTCTGGGCAGACAATACACACTTACTGCAAGACGGCAAACAAACCTCGCATATTGATGGTCATTATTCAAATAGAAGCCAAGATTGCTTAAAAATTTTATCTAGATGAACAGTTTCGGCAGCATTAAACGTAGTACGCGATTTTAATCAGAAATATGTTTCTTGCTCTTTTTCCTGTATTTGGACAGAAGCAGCAATAAGTAAAGAAAACGCGAGATTTTTGTGTCTAATCCACATATCGGTGTAAACAAGAGCGGAATGCAAGCTCAAAGTAGCACGATCTAAGGCTCTATGGCGGGCACTTGTTTTAATTAAATTTAGTGAAATATTTTACAAAACTGTTCGTTTATGCTACGTGTTGTGTTTAGCATTCGCAGGAATGAAAATGGCGGATGCGCCAGCCTGTGTTTTTAGGAGCTGTAGTGCAGAACGCAGCGTCATAGCGCGCCATCAGCGGTGACGTATGCCAGTGTGAACACGCTGTCTCTCAGTCGATAGCGCCGCAACTGCGTCATAAACAGAGGTTAGGCTCTCGACATAATTGCGTCATACCTCATCGTCATACATGACTCATATGCGGTTTATACCGTTTCACCCAGGTCGCAACGACCCTGCAAAACACAAACAACGCTCCGCCATTTGGAAATTGAAGGACATCGATCTTTCCGTCCAATCGATGGGTGACACGACAGTTTTGTTTCAACGCGCGGCTCTAGCCGTTAGAGTTCTGCACGAATGAAATATCAAGATAGTCCTAATTGTCGGACGTTCACCGACTATTATTGTTTAGTGGAGACTAAAATACCGTCCACACTAATGCGTTATTACTAGCTGACCAGTAGGAGTTTCAGAGCTTGTGTAACGTCTGTTATGGCAGACTACGTGGCTTGTTTACTTTCGTACACCTGCAACGTGCGGCGTTATTTTATGTTTAAAGAGCTGGTTACTTATTTACGTACACTAGATAAACTGCACACGTGTCGCTGTGAATTGATATGAAGTGAATGGGAAAGAGAGTGAAAGAAGTCTTGCAAACAGGGATGCACCGATAAAATATGTCCATCAAATCAATAGCATTCTTTGTGTTGCTGTGGCTGTAGGAATGAAAGAAAAAAAAAATGTTTTCACAGTACATCATTTTTTGTCTGTTCGAAAGTACAGATTCAAATGTTCAAATGTTTGTAAAGCTTATGGGACTTAACTACGGGGTCATCAGTCCCTAAACTTACAAACTACTTATGAACTACTTACGAACTAGGACGGCACAAATATCCATGCCCGAGGGGGGATTCGTACCCCCGACCGTAGTGGCCGTGCTGACCGTGACTGTAGCGCCTCAGTCACCTCGGCCACCGCGGCCGGCCGAAAGTACAGACCTCACATCTTTAATCATAAACAGGGTGATTCATGAAGATATGCAAATATTTTAATATGTTCTGCTACAAGTAAAAGTAAAGAAAAAAATTGATATTAACACAGGCCCGGAAAAAAATGATCGTATGTCATTTTTGGCTGGGAGATCCCATGTGGGATTGTTCGGCCGCCTAGCACAAGTCTTTTAATTGACGCCACTTCGGCGAATTGCATGTCGATGAAAAGGATGATAACTCAGAACACCCAGTCCCATGCCAGGAATCGAACCCGACCCCCTGCGTTGTAGTCAGCGACAATGCCGTCATGGCTACGGGCCCGCAAATATTACGTTATGGAGTTACAGCTAATAAAAAATTTTGCATGAACTTTAGCATACTCGCTAATATTACGCCATCGCAAAACTGTACGAGGCTACTACTAAAGCACAAGTTCCATTTATGTTCAGGAATGCCTCGAAAACGCCATAGTACAGGAAAGAAGAAAGTGGGGCGACGTTAGCTGAAAATCAAATGTCTGTAAATCTATCGGACCAAACTGCGTGGTCATCAAATGTTCAAATGTTTGTAAATCTATCGGACCAAACTGCGTGGTCATCAGTCCGTAGCTTACAAACTACTTAAACCTAGGTAAACTAACCTAAGGACAACACACACATCCATGCCCTAGGGAGGACTCGAACCTCCACGGCGAGCAAACGCGCGCTCCGCAGCGAGGTGCTTTAGACCGCTCGGCTACTCCATCGCGGCGACGTTAGTTACATAGTACACCTAATAACTGATTATGGCATTGTTGCAATTTTTTTCATTGTCATAACTATAACATAATAGACTACAAGAAGGGGTACAATTTTATTTACGGCGGCCTGTGATTTATTAATCATAATAGAAAATGCAAGTCTCTCTGCAAACTGCAGTCTCTTAAACATAAAAGCCAGATCTGTCGAAAATAATGGGTATTCGTCGTATGTACGTTTCATTCTCTTTCTTTCCTTGTAGCTCTATAGAAGTCTATTGCTTCTTCCTACAGCGATATGCGCTTCACAGTTCAAAGTTGCTTCAAATTTTTCAACAGCACTGCCAGTTTTCAGGAATTTCCTTAAGCTAACTGGAATTCAGGAGTGTCTTAGCAGTAAATAAGAAATGCAATAAAACGTGATGCCTCATGTGAAAAGTTTTTGCCCATCGCAGTATGCATGATGTCATATTTACTGAGTTATATGTTGTACAATTGTATAATTGTTCAGGAATATATTCATTTGTATAAGTGCTGTATGTCTGAAAAATCTGTTGCGAATGTAATTAGTAGTAAAGAAGTGATAGATTAAAACTTGGTGCGTACGTTACTGTTTATGTGCTCGTATCTCATGAACTACTGTTATGTGCTCGTATCTACTGTTTATGTGCTCGTATCTCATGAACAGTGTCGATCTGTGATACAATTTAGAAGGTACATTCAACTATATGTGTGTATACTGTTAGTATAATTTCCTGCAGGTAGAATATGTAGTGTAGAAATTATAAATTTCAGCGTTATACCGAATGCCGTAGTTTTACTTCGTGAACTGCGGAAAAGTAGTAAGCGAGATACTTTTGCCTTTCATTATTTTGCTATGGTTGTCAGCGAGAAAAAGTTTCCTAAGGGTTGGAAATTATGTTCAAAGTTTGTTGCAAGTCGCTAAGTGCTCTTCTTCTCAAATAGTGGACTGATAAAGTCACAGTATCACATGCAGCAAGACGGGGGAGTTTTCATTGTTTATGACGTCATATCTCCTGAACTATCGGTCCTATCGCAAAATCGTTTCTTAGCTTACTTCTACTACCTATAAATTTCATTCCTGCCAAATTGCAGCTTCATAGGTGAAGTACTTTTCGAGATTTCGTGTTCAGTCAGTTGAGTGAGTGTATGAATGAGTGTCCTTTCGCTTTTATATAGATAGAGACTGTAACCAATATCCGAATAAAATACGTTACCATACGTATATTGTGTATGATATCAAACCTGATAATTGTTTTGAGTAGTTGAGATTAAGCAATATATGCTACATTAAATGGATTGTGCGAGGGGAGGATTATATAACTGCTGTAGCGTGAGTGAATGGCAGGAAATTTCAGCCACCAGTCACTAGCGTGAAGCAGAATGCAGGAACGGTGGGTTGCAGACTGTCAATTCCCCACGACTTCTTAGGAGGCGGCAGCGGTTAGCCTCAAAGACAGGCTGATGGCATACGCAAGATCCAACTTCTGGGACGGTGCTCCTACATTTACGCCACATAGAGACCACTGATGGTTAGGTTGGGAGAAAATCCTCCACCTCCTTGCTCTACAAACCTCGTTACAAGGGAAAGCTAGCGTGGCCTCGTGAACAAACAGTCTTCTCGCCAAGTTTTATGATTTCCTGCACACGCTTGGCTGTGCATTTGCCATAAACCGAAGTAGTGCAGTTTTCTGTATCCCTACGTGAGTCCTTGCGGAGTCGTACCTGCCCTGACGCAATTGACTGCCACCAGAAGTTACAGCCTGGATTAGCCCATGAACGCGAGGGGTGGCACTTTCTAGGTTTTCTTCCAGACACACTCCTGGTCTGTGGGAAGTGTATGACTTAATTCAGATTTGAGGAGTCGAGGCAGACAGTTGAAATTTAACTGTCCCGCTCAGATGAAAACAGTTTGGTCATTCAGTGATAGAGTTTTCAGAGCGCAGGTTGAATTTGGTTGCACCGACAGCTAAGTATGCGACCACATCCGAAAATGAAAATTCGTATTGATGCAGGGACACAATTCTCCTTGCGTCAGTCAGCCACTGTTTCGAATTTGCTTTCCTCGTTCTTAACGGACGGGATATTTGAACGGGATGTTTAGGCAAAGACGGCAGGAAAGTGCACTAGTTAGGCAACGACCTACCGAGGATAACTGAAGATCTCATTTCGGCACTTTTCGGCTGGCATCCACATACCACCACACGCCACCGCCGTAGCCCTGCTTCTCTCAGACACCTCTGCGGTAAAGTATTCGCAGCCTGACGTTAATTCTCGCCAACGATCACGACTGACATTTCCTGTCAAGTAGTGCACGTGGAAAGCGTTACTTTGGGACACAACTCATATTCCAGGACGCCCATTTAAATGTTTGTGCAAATCTCATGTTTTTGCCCAACTTTGCCATTTGAGGAAGCATAATAATAATATTTCTTGTACCAGTGCAAATCATTCTGTTTTGTCTGTATTACTTGCTTAATATAATGTATAAAAAATGAATGTTTGTGTGTTCGTATTTTATGCGCGGCCGTACCGTTCAACCGATTGTGATGAAACGTTGTCAACATATTGCTTGCACTTTCGCGATGGTCATAGACACCATTAAATGAATGTACGACAAATAGTTCATGAGATACGTCGTTATAAACAACGAAATGCGCGGAAAAGTGCTGCATCATGCGACGTCTGCTTGTAAACCACGACTTTCCTGTCGGTTCTCACCAATATGAATTGGGCAATACATAATTCAGGGTAGTAAAAGGTTTATGGCTCGTTATCTCCGTACATAGGGGTGAGTTATGTATGTCAGCTTCTATGCCCTAAACAGCTACTCAATCTGTTTAAACAAGTTCAATAATTAATCTGTAGTTTAGCCAGTCTATTAATCTGCGTATGACGACGTGAAAATATATTTAAACAAACATAAATTGGACGGTGTTATACATCGGCAGACCGAGCGCCATTTATTGATATCTTCTGATTTGTACGAATTCTATTGATAAACATCATAATCTATTTGGTTAAAAATGACCGTCCTCGTCGTAGCAACGGTTGCAATGAGATATTAAAAATACTACGTGCCACTTCGCCTATTGTTAATTTTCAATTTTGCATCACAAGTCCATATGCGACAAAACCAAACTGTAGTTCTGCAAAAGTAGACCAAGCGCCACATGCCGGTCATTAGTCTAGTAATGCTAAGCGACAGCGCTAGTTCACAACATCGGCTGCGTGCACCGATCTAGCAAAACACCTTGTTACTTTGCTCTGTGGACTGTGTAGAGTTTACGGACGTAATACTAGGTTTTGTGTTGAAATGTCGTGAAGCTTTTGGTTAACAGGTGCGATAACTGACGCGTTCAAATCAAGTTCACATCGTATTACTGTAAGTGCAACAAGTATGTCGAATGGATATGGAGATCCAAAGGTAGGTAATCGTCAGTTATCTTTCGACGTTAACTTCAAAACTACTTCATAAGGACATAAACACAATGTCGTAAACTTTTCGCATTCCGTTCTTCTTTTTCTTTTTAGGTTGAATATGCATCTTCCATCACGGACATTCCAACCAGGGATTCTTCACTGAATGCAAATTACCGTAACAATGATGTAACATCAAATGCAGTAGTGGGTAAGCAAATCGATGATGGGTCTGTAACTTGTAATGAAGGCGAGCGCTGCAGATCTGGAAGTAGTCGCGTAGTAGACAATGACGAGAGGCCAAACTCGTAACTTAAAAATAGTGTTGTCACTTGAAACGGTTTTGGAAAGTCATCTAACGTTGGAAAAGATTACTTTGCGCTATGTTCTCCCAGGGCACAGCTTTTTTTTCCAGTGACAGTGATTTTGGAGACACAGAGCGTTCACTGAAGCTACAACAACGGTTGTACACCGTCGATGATATGAATATAATCAACGTATGTCGTAAAAGGAATGCTTTGATCGCTCACAGAGACGTAAAGAGAGACTTCGTTGAAACGCAAATGCTGGAAAAACAAATATCAAACCGCAAATGTGACACAAAAGACCGCAAAATAAATTGTCTGAAGACTAGAGAAATTGGAATGAGAAAGGACAAACCTCTGAGTGTTTTTATGAAAAGCGACTTTGACCAGGAGGCTGCAGCTGAAATATACATTCAGAAAAAGGAAAGAAGAGGGCGACCTTCTTCTAATCCGCTGAAATTGAGTGAACACTTAATACCACTGTGGCCATGAGGAAAGCCGATTTCTAAAGAGAAACTGGCAAACTTGAAATCTCTTCTGCCGCCGATACCGGAAGATGCAAGACAAATGTACCGGTCGTTTCGAAGTGATCCGAGTGTGGAAGACGACATCGATGGTTTCAATGGATACTCTGATTTCGAAATTGAATGGGGATAGTGACAACTAGCTATAATTTTGTTTTGTATAAGTTTAATTATGCTTCATTTTACTGGGTTTGTACATTAGGCCCATTGTGATGTACATTTGGTTACACTTACTTCCATTTAGAATGTATGTAGTGCTGTCATAGACATTCGTAGAGGATGGATGAAGTGTCTGTAATGTTGTTTGCATTGATACAACTTCATAAATAAAATGTCAGTGATACAAAACTTTAGTATTGATACATTCTGTGTGTTTTTCACAATGCTTAGCTTACAAAATATAATTTGTTCTTTATTTAAGCTTCGTTTTCAGTAACGTGACCTCATTACGTTGTTCCAGAATATGAAACGCATGTGCCTTCCTAAGGCTTTATTTTTATAATAGGCCTACTGCACAGTTCAGTTACGCTTAATGAGACCAAAGGACGTTCAAGTCTTTTAGTCCACTGATGCATATCAGAACTGCAGAAGCAGCAATTAAGCATTAGTAGTCTAACGACCATTTGTGTTGTTTTTTTCGTGTTGTTGAGCTTTTAATTACGTCGATCTTCCACTAATAAGTGAAACAATAACAACACTTCGTCTGTACAAAAATTGGGAAACTTCACCAATACATACATTTTTAAGGGAACGGTAACTTTGGACGCCATTATCTCGTTTATGACATTTTGGCGCTTGGTCTAGTTATACGTAACACCGTCCAATTAAACTTCTGAATAACCAACAAAATGGATTTTAATCTAAAGAAGTGATTCACTCACGAAGTAATTCTTTATAAATGGAGTTTATTACTCATTTTAGACATGAAAATGTGGAGGTGGTCGTACTTTTTACATCGGTAAATAACTGAATATTTCCCTAACTATTGTTCATGAGAGGCACGATAAGTATCACACGCTCTCGAGAGTAAAAGTACCAAATTATCACTCGTAAATTAGTGTACTCCATCGATCATTTCAGTTCCAAATTAATCGGCGATTACAGTATTTGTTATAAAACACAGTTTGTCATCACACGAGCACAGTGCTGAATTATCACAGTTCCACAGCCCTACTACCATTCATGGTCTATCACTTTTCAAGCAGAGACTAAGTCCACACATGCCTATCTCTTCAAATAACGAACGCGGCTTCAGAACGCACAGCGTGACAACATTTCGCCACCACGTCCAAGTTACGAGTCCCTTCCTAAGCGTTCGAAAGCGTGCTCTACCTGCTCCCAAGTTTGTATTCCGCGCATCTTAACGCCTCATCTTTAAAATACGAATTCCCTTCCAAAATATTATACATTTGAATATCACAGAATTAAATGCTTTGACCACCTCCCTACAAATGTTGTTTACATTTAACAAACAAATATATATTTAACAATACTAATAAACGGTTGAGACTAAAGTTCTTTACTCAGATAGGCGTTAAGTATGGCGTCTCACTGTTCAAGTATACTGCCACTGTCGAAATATCTTTACACAATTAATATTTAATTTATCATGGATTTTTATAGAAATATATTCAATTATTGTCCACCAATACTTATAAATAGTTATATATAAATTATCAGGTGCATATTTACTATTTTTAGTCGGCCATGAAATATTTAAGTGGCAGTCTACAACACAAGAAAACGAACTTTACTAAGAATAATATTAAATATATAAAAATATATAAATGTGATGCGTTTTGCTGGGTTCATGTTTTGTGTTGCCGTTGTGGAATGTATGTTCTGACACAAGAATATTATTACCTCAACGAAAAGCAGAACAAGAGAGTAAAACAAAGATTATTGAAAGAATACGGAAATAACGTGGTACGTCTTTTAAGAGAGGTAGCGTGATGCAATGCTGCCCATTTGCTTTTTAATCTGTTACTACGTATCAATAACTATAAGTCTTACAATATTATTATAATAGTACTACGTTTTATCGGTTTTTTATCTGTAAGGGATATTTAAATTGTTCAAATGTTTGTAAAATCTATCGGACCAAACTGCGTGGTCATCAGTCCGTATCTTACAAACTACTTAAACCTAGGTAAACTAACCTAAGGACAACACACACAAACCCATGCCCCAGGGAGGACTCGAACCTCCACGGCGAGCAACCGCGCGCTCCGCAGCGAGACGCTTTAGACCGCTCGGCTACTCCACCGCGGATATTTAAATTGTAACTACAGCGTTTGATTCTCCCAAATCTCCTGAATCCAATCATATAATTAGATTTGGCATATGAACATTTCCTGATTTTATATGGATTTTTAGAATAATGTTTGTGGCTATATTGTATTTCAGTTGCAATTTGGAATAGCTGCCCTCGCTCAGCCCATAGCGTTTTCGGTTTCCGAGAAAGTTGGGAAAACCCGGACTACCTGTATTCCATTCACTAGGTCCAAAGTGTTACCCGGCCGGCTGGGAAACCCAACATCCTGGCAAAACCCGCCTTTCACATTGAAACAATCAGCTTACTCCTGTATCTGTAATGTCACACACTGCACCGATTTCATCCAAATTTGGTACATATATTCCTTCCATGAGGTAACATTTGACGTAGTGGTAAGAACTGCTTACGATATATAGTTCAGGAGACATGAAGTCATAAACAATTATATGCTTGAAAACCTTGGCGTCATGCGACATGGAAATAAGGGCACCTTATTCATCCTAAAATCATCATAACATTATGGACACTTGACCTTCAAAACAAGAGGAAGGTCACTGTCACTTAAAATTTTGGATGGTGCATGACAGAGGATACTTTATATATGGACTTCGTCAGATTTTACAGTTAAATTCCGATCCTGATGAAATTCTATGCTGTACATCCGATTGCGATAAAACTTTGTCAACTCATTGCTTGCACTCGCGCGAAGGTTATAGGCATGCTAAAATTGAATTCGCATGATGCACGGCGGAGGTTGCTTTAAAATTAGTTCACACTGAAATAACTGTACGGATACGAATGAAATTTGGATCAGAGGTAGCTTATACCCTGATTAATACATTGACTACCTTTCGTAACACACTGAGGAGGGTACCGTACAATGGGTAATATGTATGCTACTCTTTCATGCTGAAAGGGATGTACAGATGTGAATGAAATTTGTAATGGAGATATCTTATTCCCTGAATTAACGCATGAGGTACCGTTAGGAGGCCACCGTACAGTGCATTGCGGCTTCACGCTGAAACGGCTGAAGAGGGTTGAAAGAAATGTGGAATGAAGGTAGCTTATGCCCCGAATTAATACATGCTGTCTTTAGTATAAGGTAGTTCATAATTTGTTTGTAAGATTAGGGACTGATGACCCCGCAGTTAAGTCCCATAAGGTTAACAAACATTTGTACACTTTTGTAGATGCAAAGTAGAGGGTACGTTACAATAAATTCCAAATTGTTTGACTGGTCACCATGAAAAGCAGCAAATAATTATATGTTTTCATGTAGAAGATTTTTTAATCTGCAAGCCAGTGAATTTAGCATGGTTACCTTGCGAGTTTGACACCGTTGAGCCAGTCACCATGAAACCTGGCGCATATATGTACGTTTTCAAATATAGGAGGGAGAGGAGTAGTTGGAGGAGGAGACGAACAGAAAGGGGATGGAGGAGACGGACAGAGAGAGAGAGAGAGAGAGAGAGAGAGAGAGAGAGAGAGAGAGAGAGAAGAAAGGTGGACAGAAAGAGAAAACGGAAAGGGAGATTGAGCCGGATCGATGATCTCCATCAGCGATCGCCAATTTTTGATCGACTCATTATCTTTGGCAGAGAGCCTGGTGAGACAAATGGAAGGATCTCTGGGAAGCGTGGCTAGGAGGTGTGTGCTGGAGACGAGAGGGACGCTACGACGCTATGGAGGTAAACTGGATGTGTACGGTACGTCGCTGTCTGGGAAGTAGTCAGCGTCGGCTGCGCTGCGCTACGTGTTAATTGCAGCAATACCGAGCAATGGAACGGCTGGCCGAGCTGCCTTGATGCGTTCCCAAGGCTCTGGCGATGGCTCCGTCTGTGTGAGAGGCACACATTAAGTTTGAATTAGCTGCCAACGTGTCTTCCAAGACAGAGGAATCAGCATTTTATGCTCGTTGAGACAGTGCTATTGTGAGGTTGACAGTTTAACTGTGCGTTTAGTCTGATATGGGATTCTACTGCTTGGTCAACGGTCTCGATTGATAGCGCTGTAATTGAATTGTCTCGTCACTGTTGTTGAACAGAGTGATGGCTCAATCCCCCCTCCTGCAGATCAAGTTGTTGTAGTGTCTCATGCTGAGTAGGCAACTCGTGGTTAGCGAACAAGCTGCTGTTACTAACGTGGTGATGTCTGAAGGCCATGGAAAATGACGCGAAGTAGTGGCACGTATTAAAGTTAAATCTTCTGGAAGTCTGGGGCCTGCTATAAGACAGCTCGACTGTGAATTTTTTTGAAAGATTTATTGTTTTATATCTTGGCTGTATCATTTAAGCTTTAACCAAGGATTCTCATTCAATAACTCCAATTAATAATTTCGAAGTAATCAGAAGATTGAAAGTTTATCTTCAGTGGGATGAAATTTCTAACCAAATGTTTGTAAAGTCTATGGGACTTAACTACGGGGTCATCAGTCCCTAAACTTACAAACTACTTATCAACTACTTACGAACTAGGACGGCACAAATATCCATGCCCGAGGGGGGATTCGAACCCCCGACCGTAGTGGCCGTGCGGACCGTGACTGAAGCGCCTTAGTCCCCTCGGCCACCGCGGCCGGCAAATTTCTAACCGTCTTGTTCTTTAGCATAGTGTGTTTTGCTTTCAAGATCTTTCTGTAACTGTGTTCCCGAATATGTTCCCTTTCACAGCAATTATTGCCGGCAGGACAATAATGCATTTAGTTGTATTACTCGCTCGACTAAGTAGTTCATTGGTTAAATACCGTTATGTTTGGATTGATCGAAAGAAGTGTTTCCGTCGTCCAGTTAAATATCAGATATTTTTTTATGGAAAACCACAAGGGCATGTATGATTTTAAAATGAAACCAAATAATTCTTTTAAGTTGTCGAACAGATATGACAAATTTATATGCAACCTAAGTACTCGATTGGCAGTAGTTTATCACCTAGAATGGGGCCATAGCCCGGGTCCCGATTTGCCAAGTCTTCCGTACAATGTCCCAAGGCGAATGAAACTGAAATGTCATGAATAGACTATTGGAATTTACTCAACAAATTTCCGTCTGTATCAGGAATCGAAGAAGCCATGGGTTCTTAATGGACGACAAGGAGTTTTCCACAGCAGTTTAGCTTCTGTCCAATCGTGCTCTAAAAGATTTGAGCCCTGCAGTTTGACTGACAATTTGTTGGAAAATATGGCGCAAAGGATGACAAAAAATGTATTTGAGGCATACCCTCCACTATAGTGGGTGTCTTACATGATTTTATAGTTGTTGGTGTTGCCTTGTATGGGAGTGAGACATGGACGATAAACAGTGCGGACAGGAAGAGGATTGAGGCTTTTGAAATATGGTGCTACAGAAGAATGCTGAAGATTAGGTGGGTGGATCGCGTAACTAATGAGGAGGTACTGAACAGAATTGGGGAGAAAAGAAATTTCTGGCATACCTTGACTAAAAGAAGGGATAGATTGGTAGGACACATTTTTAGACATCAAGGAATTGTGAATTTAGCATTGGAGGGAAGTGTGTGGGGAAAAAATCGCAGAGGAACACCAAAAGATGGATACAGTAAGCAGATTCAGACAGATGTAGGTTGCCGTTCTTATGTGGAGATGAAGAGGCTTGCTCAGGATAGGGTATTGTGGAGAGCTGCATCAAACCAGTCTCCGGACTGAAGACCACAACAACAACAACAACTACATCATATCCTACTACTTCTTGTTTTTGCAGTGATATTGATTTTTCAGACAAAATAATGCTTTGGGTTATGTTATTTTCTGAACTCGAGGTAGCGAGTATCAGCGAAAGACTGGAGTGAAGCAGGTATTGGTAACTGGTAGCTCGAGTCAGTGGACGGGGTCAGGGGTAGCGGGTGGAGAGGTGTGGCATATTGAGGTATTACGCTACGGCTCAGTCTGCTTCAAACCGATTCACACACGTTCACTCAACTTCAAGTGAGGTTGAATCTTCTGTTGTACCAAAACACGCCAATAGTTACACTGCGGAAGTTGCGAAATATTGCCCAGTTTCTGGTTTTTTTTTCTAAGACAGTGCATGCACGGAAAATATTATATGATTACCCTCAGTTTAATTTATTTAGGGGACTGATGACCTAGCTATTTGGTTCCAACCATCCATCAACCAACCATTCATTTGAAACTTCCTGGCAGATTAAAATTGTGTGCCAGAACCGGGACTCGAACCTGGGACCTGTTCCTTTCGCGAGCAAGCGCACTACCGACTGTGCTATCCCGACACGACTCACGATACCGCCTCACAACTCTACTTCCGCCAGTACCTCGCCTCCTACTTTCCAAACTTCACAGAAGCTCTCCTGCGAACCACGCAAGACTAGCACTCCTGGAAGAAAGGATATGGTGGAGACATGGCTTAGCCACAGCCTAAGGGATGTTTACAGAATGAAACTTTCACTCTGCAGCGGAGTGTGCGCTGATATGAAACTTCCTGGCAGTTAAAATTGTGTGCCGGAACCGGGACTCGAACCTGGGACCTTTGCCTTTCGCGGGCAAGCGCATTACCGACTGTGATATCCCGACACGACTCATGATGCCGCCTCACAACTTTACTTCCGCCATTACCTCGCCTCCTACTTTCCAAACTTCACAGAAGCTCTCCTGCGAACCATGCAAGACTAGCACTCCTGGAAGAAAGGATATGGTGGAGATATGGCTTAGCCACAGCCTAAGGGATGTTTCCAGAATGAAACTTTCACTCTGCAGCGGCACACAATTTTAATCTGCCAGGAAGTTTCATATCAGTTACGTGCTACGCACACTGATGAAGTAAACAGAAGAAAAATAGCGCAGCTATGGTCTACCCCCAAACTGGAAAATATTGTGGCATAATGAACCAGTAGTCCTAAATTTGAGTACTGTGCTGCTAATTGATTATTCCATTATGAAAATTAAAAAGTCGTTCTCCATAATCGTTATCTGATGCGAAGCCACTGAGGTCTTATCGAAGGGATCTCAAAACACCGGTTATTTCTTTTGAGTGTGCAGTAGTTCTTTAGGGCGATTGGTTTAAAGCTTTTCCGATAGTAAGCTGTTGAGTAATTGACTTAACTAATATCGAAAGAAAATACACAAAATGGCGAGTGGGTTTTTTTTTTCACGACAGGATAATGTGAAAATTCAATGCCAATATAAGCGCAGTGTACCAGAGGTTAGCACACAGTTTAGAAGACGGATGCAATAATCGAAAAACGTGAGTAACGACAATAGCTAATACTGTTTATAGTAATACTAAGTCAAAGCATAATAACTGTTTGTCATCAAACGTCTTATTGTTACAACGAGAGGCCAGTGTGATTCATTAAAATAAAGTATAACTCGTTTGCTCTTAAGGAAACTCTGCATCACAAAAGACGGGAATTAAATTATGTAACTTGCATAACTGTGACTGCCCAAAATACAGCTTAATATCAAGGAAAATAACATGAATTTAGTATTAACCACAAAATAAAATGTAATGATTATCATATTCGATGGCGAATAATATATAAAAGTAAAAATATTTACAAGTATTACATTATAATTTTTTATTTTGGAAATCAGGATTTTCTTTACGTTTATTGCGTTTCTGGGATAATATGGCATTACTTACTTATTCGAACTTATTTCGTTTCAATTGTTCCTTTTCTCTTTTACTGGGGATAGTTCTCAAATTGTTTTCGGTATTGAGCGTAGTGTATGTAATAAGCGATACCTCCAAATATGCCATGTGGATTTTATAGAAGTTTGCTATCATAGCGTACACGAGTCTATGTGGTCAATGCATTATTAATTAACTGATTATTTTTCAATTCTTGGTAGATTATTTTATTCATTTTGAATGAAATACGCAAGACAATGGTATAATATTCTACAATATTTATTATTTGAAGAAACGATTTTCGGCTGTTACACCTTCATCAGTTACAGAGAAATAAACGTTTGACTGTGGAAGCTGAAGGTTAAAGATCTTAAATTGATGTATACAGAATATCTTAGTTCATTTTCCATGATAACAAGTGTTATAGGTTTAGAACTAAAGCTAAAGGAATTATTCCACTGAAAATTGCACATAAAAATTACAGAACACTGACAAAATATATGAGATGTTAAATATAACATTGTGAAACACTTTTCTTAAAAAGAAACATAAGTTAATGGAATCGACTTTGTTGTTATATTTCATAGAAATAGGGTGAAGAAATGATATAATCTTTTACTGGTTAGGTATTTGCAAGATACAGGAATGCGATTAAGCTGAATGGAATCACTGTGATAATATAAATTATAATTTTAACTGGTTAAATTAAACTATATTCAATATCTTGAATATTCAGTATTACAAACAAAATGAGAAATTACAACCTATATTAAGCTGGTAGCCAGACATCTGTATTTATACAGAGATTTTTCATAACTTAGCTATGAAATTTTACTAGCCAGTTTTAAACTAGTGTTTGTAATGGAACGAGTGAGTAGAAAGAGTGGTTTACATGAATAGATTCCTCAGCCGTAAGTAGTGAGTATGGGAATTGTGTCTGACCATTAAGTATCAAGTTTGGGAAAATAATTTTTCATTATTTCAAGAAAGTTCATCCTTCTCCATGTTTGGATGAGATGTAGGATTTAATGTTTTAGATAGTAACTGCAACTTTCGTCACAACCATAATTATGTATACATCTTTGTACTTAATGATGGCGTAACAGCAAAAGCTGGTTCGCTGAATAATAAATATTGCAGAATATTACAAAATTATCTTATGTGTTCTATTAAAAAAATATTCGCTCGGAATTCATTCTGTTCATATTTTCCACGTTATATTACAAGGATTAATATTATTATGTGCATGTCATGGATCGCAAGTTCCATGAATTGTTCCAAGAATTGTTCCATGAATGTCATTTATATTGTTTAACTGATGGTTTGAAAGAATTGCTCTACAGTTTACTTAATTACTAAATATTCAGAATTGTTTCTGCTGTTATAAACCATATATTCAGCTCAAAATATTTTTTGCTTTAAATAATTGACTTTTATAATAAAAACTTTCATATAAATATTTTATAATCAGTCTAGCTGGCAACGAGGAAAGCAAATACTGTTGAATGAAAATATATGGAGTTTTTCGCACGATTAAAGTGTGTGAATTCTTTCGAGATGTAAAGATAATATAGTTGTTGTAAGAGCATGGGGCAACAAGACATATTTAAGCAGTGATGTGATGAAAATGCCTAATCTACCCAAATTTATTATCTTTACATTTCAGTAAGTTTACAAATGGAAATGTTTTTGGGTTTCATGCATGTAAAAGGCTAAGCTTTAATTTCCTTTGGGAACTAAAGAAGGACTCGAACTGTAGTCATATTTCAAGAACTATAATAAATATCAGTTATTAACAGAAGTTGTTACAGATCTTCATTGCTAAAATAAAAAATTCTAACCTCTCACTACCAAAAACCTTAATTAACAAGAAGATTTGAGCCACAAAAGATTATTTCAGTAAACGATGGCGATTTTTCAGTGATTACTGTTCTGTACATGAAGACAAGTCGTTGTTTAAGGCTGTTACCAAAATCTCTAAAAGTCCTTCACCGATTCCCTTTACATTTTTCATGTGAAATACGGATAGAGAAATACACAAGGGGTGACAATAATTGAACTATTTGAAACAAAATTTTCATAACTTCTCAACAGTTTGCATTAGGGGGTTTAAGCTGTACAGATGGCATGGTGAGAATTAGTATGAGCCCGCACATGTGAATGTTGTTTGCTTTAGCTACGAAGCTATCTTTCATTTTAATGGGTTCGTCAACAAGCAAGATTGATGCGTTTGGGGGATGGAAAATTCGTGACTGAGGTGTGAGCTGTGTCCACTCATGTAATAACCGCTGCGATATTCCTTGATGGCGCGGTGACTACCTATACGTTAAGGTGATGAAAGATGATTTCATCCCCATTATCACAAACGACCCTGATTTAGAAAAGATGGACTGAGCTCTCGACATGCGACTCCTTTATGTTGTGCTACGTTAAAGACAAGGTGATTGCTGAGCTGAGAAAAGACATTCAGGAGGTCATCCACGTGATCATGTAGAATTTCGCTATTCGTCTGCGCCGCATCAGTGCCACGGAAGCCAGGCACATCGATATCATTACCTAAATCTGAATGTTAAATAAAGAGTGTGCCTGCAGTATTTTGTAACTAATTTACGTTTTGCTTCATGTATTTCAATCTATTCACATAACATTGGTAGCAAAATATCGAAAGTTTCTGGACGGATTTAGTCAAACTCTTTACGCAATATGAAACGTTATTAGCACAAATCTCGAAAATAAACTTGTTGGTAAGATTTTCTATGAAACCAACAGCCAAAAGAAGAATGCTGTGCTCCTCCGTGAATGTGTGTTGTTCTTTCTGGGTCTCTCATTAGGTTTTAAATACGATAGGAGCGCATTTAAATCATTAAACAATACACTACTTCCAAGCAGTCTTTCTCGTCGTATTAAAAGTAATTAGCTGTTATCCGAAGGTGTGCTCGCATTTCGCTAGTATAGTTCTGATGAATAACTCGACGTGTTGTACGTGCAGTAACGCCATGACCGTTATGTTGACCTGACGTTTCAGCCTTTTCGGCGAAGTATGGCTCCTCATGTGTGGCACATTATTTAATGTTTACTAACGTAAAGAAAGATGTTGCATTACTTAATTGACCTTTGCATATATTTTAAAAATTTGCTCTTATTATTATTATTATTATTTATTTTTTATTTATTTATTTATTTATTTATTTTTTTTTTTTTTTTTGCGCACTGTAGGTTAAGGTAGTGTAAAATGATGCCTTTGCGACCGACTTTTGACAGCTTGAAATTTAAATAAAAATAACGGCTTAACTGTTACTTTGATAATATCATAAGAATGCAACGCGATATTGTTGTGCTCTCAATTTTAAATAAAGTTTCGTTATCGTCTGTGAATTTCACATAGGGTATGTATAGACTATAATCAACTACACACAGAGTCTAAACAATGTGTATTTACCTCTGTAAACAATTGAAAATTTGTCGCAGTACTTTTCTGAATTTGATACTGCACAGTGACTATAATGATAATCGAAAATTAATTTTTTTTTTTCGCCGAGTAGATTTCTTAATAATAAGAAAAATTCATAGTGGGTGGAACGCTGTCACTCAGCACAGTTATCACGCTTTGGTGCCCAAGCATTGTTTCGTGACAGTACAGCCCCTGTACTACCATTTATTTAAAAAAATATGTGCACTGAGTTTGATCGTTGCGGTCCATGCTTGGTAGCGTTGTTGAGTGTGAGGCTGCATGCAGGAACTGACGTAGTTCTGATTTAGTGGCACTGTAAAGGATATCTGAAACGAAACTATCGCGTAGTCGATCGCTATGGTGCCGACCTGATGGTAACAAATGTAAGAATTAAAGGACAACCTAAAGCATATACCGGAAAATCGTTACATGCTACTAGAAAACAGCAAACTATTTTTTAGAATCAAGGATGAAAATGTGATTGCCACTCGTTTAAGGAAATACAGCTGTGCCGTTAGGTTCCTGCCTAAGCATATACTATCCAAATAGCGATATTGGTGGAACATTTTTTAAAGAAAGAGTTTAAATGTAATTGGTCTCTATAATCATTCCTTTGAAATCTTTACTTTGTCTACTAACAATGTTGTTATCACAAAAATTTCAAATTCAAAATATGGACAGATTTTTTAAAAGTTACAATATAATCATTGTATTACAATGAACTGCAACTGTTTCTGAAATAACAGCATTAAAATTGAAGTGGTACGTAAAACTAATAATTTTTATTCGGATAAGAAGTGCCCTAAAAAGAACCAGCTCGTAAATTTTCTTTTGTACTTTATAGACGCCTAAGAGTAAAATTTTAATTGTTTTTAATATGTCAGTCTTCTTTATTTTTTATTCTGAGTTTGTTTTACGCTATGATGAAGGTGTTTTTAATATTTTCTTGCATTTGTGATTTTTGTTGCAAACGTAGGCTTCCGCGGCTGTTGTCACTATCAATAAAATTCTTCTGGGTATGAAACCGCGTCGTCATTTCATAAATTCCACCGACGTTTCGGCCACTGTTGCAGGCGGCCTTCATCAGGGTTTGTGTCTGTTTGTTCTTTATGCATATTTCACAAATTCTTGGCACTAACAACTACTCCTAAGAGAGGGAGTGAAAGAGGGAGCGATCACGTTTTGAAGTCTAAATAACATCCAATATTCCACAATATACCTCTCTTAGACATTAATAAACCCCCAGAATCTGTAATAAATGCGGAGATGAAATAAAAATGAAATGAAAATGTTAGCATCAATTTTGGGAGGATGTACTTCATCTGTAAAGGAGGCCGCGTATAAAACGCTTGTACGACCACGTCTTGAGTATTGCTCAAGTGTTTGGGACCCACACCAGCAGTTTAAAGGAAGACTTAGAAGCAGTTCAGAGGCGAGCAGCTAGGTTCGTTACTGCTAGGTTCGATCAGTGCGTGTCACAGGAATGACTCAAATGGGGATAGCTAGAGGAAAGACGACGTTCTTTTCGAGAAATTTTGTTGAGGAAATGTAGAGGGCCGAAATTTGAAGCTGAGTATAGAACGATCTTCCTGCCGCCTACTTACATTTCGCGTAAAGATTACAAAGACAAGATAAGATAAATTAGGCGTGCAGACATTCTTTTTTCCCTTTTTCTATTTGGGAGTTGAATAGGAAAGGAAATGCCTAGTAGTGGTGCAGTGTACCCTCCGCGACGGCCGCGGGGCCGAGCTGACTGAGGCGCGCCAGTCACGGTCTGCACGGCCACTACGGTCGGGGGTTCGAATCCCCCCTCGGGCATGGATATTTGTGCCGTCCTTAGTCTTAAGTAGTTCATAAGTAGTTTGTAAGTTTAGGGACTGATAACCCCGTAGTTAAGTTCCATAAGCTCCACAAACATTTGAACATTTTTTTGTACCCTCCGCCTTATGGTGGATTGCGGAGTATGTATGTAGAGTAGATGAACCCAGGCGCGATCGTTCTTCCTTATTCTTCACAATGAGACACTATACCACAAGGCCTAATTATTGTTTTATTTTTTAATTTACGGTTTACTACATTAAATCATACCTATAGTGAAATGTTATTGATAAACGTCAATACGCTTTTGCATTGCAGTGACATTCATTCATAATACGTAAGTTGTAATACGAAAAAAGAAATCCAACATGGCTGATCCAAATGGAAGCAGCGCTCACCGGGGTCGACCACACTCATTCGAAAAAGTCGATAATCGAAAGCATAGTAGCTTGCTCGATCTCTAGACTTATTTACGATCGATCACACTTGGGATATGATGGGACGACACTAACACGTAGGATTCGTGAAGTCACAATTCTTCAAGAAGCAGGTGAAGAGGCCGAGCTGCTGTGGAATAATGGATGCTGGCATCGGGATGGTGAAATGGATGTCAGAATCAACGCCAGCATTGCTGTCTATGGAGACTGCGATGTATAATTATATCGGTGTTTCTGCATGGCTCAAAACATGGTGGGAGGAGTGTTCAAATGAAAAGGTACGAGACGACTATGGGTATAATTGGATTTCTTAAAAAGTAATCGCCAGAGGCCAGATCACGACTATCTCATAATTTAACGAGCCGAAGGGTTTCTATTTCCCAGAATTCCCATTCCTCTGACAAGAGCCAGTCCTCTACTGTGTCCATCAGTTCGTCTTTCGAGTTGAAAGCTTCCCTTTGAGATGTTATTTGTTTAGTGGACCAAACAGATGGAACTCACAGAGTGACACGTCCGGGCTGTAGGACGGATACCCAAACTATTCCCACTTGAACTTGGGCAGCACACTTTGTGTGACGCTGGGGACGTGTGAACGCGTGTTATCATGAAGCTGAATCCCTCCCTCCATGAGCAATCCAGGCGGTACGCTCTTGATGGACTTGCGTAAGCTATGGAGTGTCTCACAGTACACGTCACTTAATGGTTTTCTTGCGCTCGAGGAATTCACAGGGAGGCACGTCTGGGCTGTGCGGCGGATGCTCAAGTTACTCCCACTTGATCTTTCCAACAACTGGGCAGCTCAAATAGATTCAAATTTTATCAGCATTTGTTCACAAAAGCGAATGTCTCACAGCTGGACTGTATAAGATGTAATATCAAATGATGACATACATAAGTTTATGCCGGGCTGGGGCTCGAACTCGGTTTCCTGCTTTTCGTGAGTGGTCGTCTTACCATTAGGCTACGCGAATACGACTCCAGGAGTGACTGCACATAGGAGACCACTACATTTATCCAGTGGTAATCGCAGCTTATACTGTGTTCCTATATCCTACAGAGTGAAAACAGTGAGGCATTACCTACGCCGTTATAGTTATTGTCTCGCTTAGACAGTTGTGAAATTTATGCATGGTGATGAATGACAAAATTTTTTATCAAAATCTATTGGTAACAGTGAATGCAAGTATAAGCTGCGAGTGCTAAGGGACGAATATAGGTTGGGTTGGGTTGTTTGATTGGGATAGGGGGAATAAACTGCTAAGGTTATGAGTCCCCCGGTGGCGAGGGGAAGGAGAGAGCATAAGAAAGGAAGGAGGAAGGAAGGGAGGAAGCTTAAGGTTTAAGATTTAGGGAAATCACGGAAAACCTAAATCTGGATGGCCGGAGGTGGATTTGAACCACCATCCTTCCGAATGCGAGAAAGGAAAGTAGGGGGAAAAGAAATGCAGTCCGGGAAGTAAAGAAATTAGGAAGACTGCATTAGGTTGGGGCGATTAATATAGGTAACTGATATGTGCAGTCAGTGTGTCTTATGGAAGTTTGGGTCGGTCCCTCAGTTGTGTTCAGGTAGCCCAATGGTAAGGCGACCCCCGCAAAAAGCGGGAAACTTGAATTCTTATTATGGCCCTGCGCAAATTTTCGTATGTCATCATTTGGTAGTACATCTGTACCTTACACAGTGGAACAGTGAGAAATACGCTATTGTGAATAAATATTAATAAAATATTTCATCATTGTTATTCGTCACCGTAGAGTAATTTAAGATATAGATATTTTTGTTTTCAAAGCGGCGACTTAGGCATCTGCCTTCGTCCCATAGTACTTGTGGGAACTGTCGTGCTGGTTGAGCGTTTTTTGTTATGCATTTGATGATGATTCCGTGTGGCATTTTTGGCCGTTAGACACGAGGTGGGATCGTGTTGGACCTGCCTGGCGCAAGTCTGCAATAGTACTGGTGGCAACTGTCGTGCTGGTTGAGCATTTGCGGTTTTTTGTTATGCAGTCGATGATGATGATGATGATTTGGTGTAGCATTTGTGGCCGTTAGACGCAATGTGGGATCGTGTTGGACTTGCCTGGTGAAAGTCTTTAGGTGACGCCACTGCGGCGACTTGTGAGACGATGATGGTGCAACGATGATGAGGACAACACATCACGCAGCGAAGAAAATACCCGACCCGACCCGACCGGTAATCCACCCGGACCCCCTGCATGGCAACCCACCATGTTCTCACCTGGACTACGGAGGCGGACTGTCCAGTTTATTCCACAGCCCTTAATATCTACATCTACATTCATACTCCGCAAGCCACACGATGCTGAGGGTATCTCGAGTACCACTATCGGATCTGCCTCCTATTGCAGTCACTCGCGGAAAGAAGGCTTTTCGCTATGCCTGTGTGCGGGCTCTAATCTCTCTGATTTTATCTTCATGATCTCTTTGCGAGATATACATAGGAGGGAGAAATATACTGCTAGACTCCTCGGTAAAGGTATGTTCTCGAAATTTCGACAAAAGCCCGTACCGAGCTACAGAGCCTCTCGCAGAGTCTTCCACTGGAGATTATCGATCACCCCTGTAACGATTTCTCCATTACCAAATGATCCTGTAACGAAGCGGGCTGCTCTCCGTTGGACCTTTTCTACTTCTTCTATCAACTCCATTTGGTACGGATCCCACACCAGTAACCAGTATTCAAGCTGTGGGCGAACAAGTGTACTCCAACCTACTTACTTTGTTTTCGGACTGCACTTCCTTAGGATTCTTCCAATGAATCTGAGTCTGGCATCTGCTTTACCGACGATTGGTCTTTCCATTTTAAATCACTCGTAATGCCTACTCCCAGATAATTTATGGAATTAACTGTTTCCAGTTGCTAACCTGCTATAGTGTAGCTAAATGATACAGGAACTATCTATGTATTCGCAGCACATTACACTTGTCTACATTGAGCTTCAATTGCCATACCCTGCAACATGCGTCAATCCGATGCAGATCCTCTTGCAATTCAGTAAAATTTCCATTGTTACAACCTCTATATATACCACAGCGTTGTTGTTATTGTTGTGGAGACTGGTTTGATGCAGCTCTCCACAATACCCTATCCTGAGCAAGCCTCTTTAACTCCACATAAGAACGGCAACCTACATCTGTCTGAATCTGCTTACTGCGTCTTTCTCTGCTGTTTTTACCCCACACACGTCCCTCCAACGCTAAATTCACAATTCCGTGACGTCTAAGAATGTGTCCTATCAATCGATCCCTTCTTTTAGTCAAGGTATGCCAGAAAATCCTTTGCTCCCCAATTCTGTTCAGTACTTCCTCATTAGTTACACGATCCACCCACCTAGTCTTCAGCATCCTTCTGTAGCACCAGATTGCAAAAGCCTTTATCCTCTTCCTGTCCGACAGCATCATCCACAAAAAGCCTCAGTGATCTGAAGATTGGCATCTCCAAATGTTCAAATGTTTGTATAGCTTATGGGACTTAACTATGGGGTAATCAGTCCCTAACCTTACAAACTAGTTATGAACTAGCTAACACTAAGGACGGCACAAATACCCATGCCCGAGGGGGGATTGGAACCCCCGACCATAGTGACCGTGCAGACCGTGACTGGCGCGCCGCAGTCCCCTCGCACACCACGGCCGGCTATCATCGTTTCTCAGAGTATTGTGGCTATGCACACTACCATTACTTTCGAATTGGATTGGATTGTTACTAGCAAATTTCATAAAAGAATATATTGTGAAGCTACAGTGAAGTTCCCTAGCTCCTTAAATAAATGTCTGCAGGATAATTTTGGGTGGCCTCGCACGCCGCAGTCCCCTCAGCCCTCGGCATCTCCCTCTCATCTACTGTACGCTACTGAATTATGAATATTCGGTGTAGAATTTATGGCTGTAAGACGCCAGGTGGGATCGTGTTGGACTTGCCTGGTGACGCCACTGTGGCGACTTGTGAGGCGATGATGGTGCAGCGATGATGAGGACAACACATCACGCAGCGAAGAAAATACCCGACCCGACCGGGAACCCACCCGGACATCCTGCATGGCAACCCAAGATCGGCATCTCCCTGCCATCGGCGGTACGCTACTGAATCTGTCGGTCAGAAACTGAAGTCCTTCCCTGAGAGACGAGTCACTCTGGCCGGCGCTCAACAGGTGAGGGCGGGTGCGTTACCTGCTGCTTGGCCGGCTCGGGGGCGGCGCGGCAGCGGCTGGCGGCGTCTCTGTGGGCGGCGACGGCGAGGGCTGCGACGAGCAGCGCCTGCAGCAGGGGCGGCGCCTGGGCGGCGGCGGCGCTCACCGCGCACAGTGGGCCTTCCTGCAGGCGCGGCGCGGCGCGCAGCACGGCGCCCAGCGGCAGGCACACCAGGCAGTCGGCCGCCGCCGCCGCGCTCAGCTGCGACACGAGTCGCAAGCGGCTGCGACTCCAGCCGCAGCCGCAGCCGCGGCCGCGCCACCACAGGCCGCACGCCACCGCCGCGTTGAGCGCGACACCGGCCGCCAGCGCCACGCCCACCGCCAGGTAGAGGGCGGCGGGCGCGGCGCGCGGCCCCCACTGCTCCTGCACCACCCACGCCGTGCCGTTGGCCGACACGCTGACGCGCAGCGGCGCGCTCGTGGCCGCCATGCTGCGCTGCGGCCGTCGCGACGCCCGCGTCACCCCCCGCACACTGCCGGCCGCTCCGGCGCCGCGCGACCTCCGCGCTCGACCCGCGCTGCGATCGATGTGTCCGCCGCACGACAAGGCGGCGGCACGCGACGCCCTAACCACTCTGTTTGTCTCGCCGCGCCGCTCAGGCAAAAATACGCGCCGACGCTCCCGGGATAAATTTTTCACTGCGCTGCGGCGTAGGATTGCTGTTTTGGGACTACCGTTTAAATCAAAATAACTGTCTTGTTAACGTAGCGTGCATCGTGAGATTCGTTCCAGCAGCTGCCAGACTGCCGCGGTGGCCGAGGGGACTAAGGCGCTCCAGTCACGATCTGCACGGCCACTACGGTCGGGGATTCGAATCCCCCCTCGGGCATGGATATTTGTGCCGTCCTTAGTATTAGCTAGTTCATAAGTAGTTTGTAAGTTTAGGGACTGATGACCCCGTAGTTAAGTGCCATAAGCTATACAAACATTTGAACATTTTGAGCTGCCAGACTGCTCGATGCGCATGCACGATGCTAAAATTGTGTTCCAGCAGCGCCTTCTCCCGCTTCTGGCTATTTGTGGTGACACTGTTTGGTTTTCCAGCAGTTGCCGCAAGTAGCCAGACGCTACCCGGAAAAAGTATTTCTGGCGCGCTCAAGCTGCCAATTTGCACATGCGCAGGAAGGTCTGAGTTAGAGTGGGGGGTAGCCAGCACAAAGCTATGAGTATGTTTGTAGCGTGTTTTTCGATAATTTCGAAGTCACTGCAACCCCACTTGAGGTCAGATATTTCTCGTTTACACTTCTTCTTTATTAGGGAGGAAAGTATTTTAATTATTCCTTTAAACTCACCTTCGCCTGCAGCCAGAAACAGTGTAAAAAGCGTTCCAGCAATGCAAGTATCAAAGAAGGGTTTTTACGTCATACTAGTTGCGCATGCGCAGTAACAGCTATTTCTTAGCGCTTGAAAGTAGCCTTCTGGTAGCTGCTGGAACGAACATATGATATCCCTTTTGTATCTCAGCCTCGTCGCCACTTCTGTGTCTCGTTTCCACCGATTGTCCTGGGTGTCGGTGGCCGAGTAGAGAGAGACCGACACAGGGAAATAGGATGCACGCGTGTGCAGGTACGGAGGTGACCAGCTAGTGGGACAGCAGAAACTAGAAACACTAAGCTAGATTAGTATAAGAGAAATAATACATTACATAACTTGGAGAGCAGCAGACTAGTAGAATGTTGATACATAGTTTAGATAGAGGCCTGCCTACTGATGATTCCTAGTGCCTATCCGATAGCCAAGTCTTAACTGGTGCCTATCTGATTCCCAAGTGGCCGATGCAGCAGTCGTGGCCACGAGCGGAGTTGCAGCAGAGGGCGCTCGTGGCTGACGTTGTAAGAACGCTGCGCCGTACGTGCATGGCGGCGCGCGACAAAAGTACGTGCGACACCACAATCCCCTCCACTGTCGAGAGTCATAGAGAATGTAAAACTTCTCAACTCATTTGTACCACATCATGCTCTGAGTCTACCATAGAAAAGAGCCCCTTTAAATAAGAGGATTGAAACTTAAATGATGGCAACGCTGCTGTGGAAACACTATGCAGTGGAATCTACTACATTCCGGAAGGCGAATCGGGACTCTTTGTGTTTAATTCTGCCTCAGTATTTTCTGTAAAATAAGTATCAAAAAGCCAAGGCTCTCCTATATTGCTGGGGTGCTATTCCAGTAAAGGAGAGCATTGGCAATTCGATACGTATTTCACAGGCAACATTCAGGCAGAATTAAAGTATGTGGTGTGGAGGAAGGCATACTTGAAGAAATTCCATGAAGTCGCTTTAGCCGTAACGCTGTGTTAGGTGAGCGTGTTCTATACATATGATGGACTCACCATTATGCCCGCAGTGCCGAGTCCTGAACGACGACGACGACGGCGACGAAGACTGCACTGCGACGTAGGACTGCTGTTTTGGGACTACCGTTTAAATCAAAATAACTATCTTGCATGCATCATGATACCCACTGTCGAGAGTCATAGAGAATGTAAACCCTCTCAACTTATTTGTACCATATCATGCTCTGAATCTACCACAGAAAAGAGCCCCTTTAAATACGGGGTTGAAACTTAAATGATGGCAACACAGCTGTGAAACACTATGCAGTGGAATCTACTACATTCCCGAAGGCGAATCGGGACTGTTTGTGTTTAACCCTTTTAGGACCTGATTTTTTTCCGAAGGAACGAAATAATAATAATAATAATAATTATTATTATTATTATTATGCTGTATTCCTCTTAAGTTACGTTTTAATGATTTTAGATGCAAGATTTACGCTGTTGTATGCATCCATTTACATACTACAAAATTGCATATTTTGAAAAGCAAAACTTCTTTTTATGAACTAAAATAGTTAATTTTGCATCACTAACTTTTGTAATAAATAAATTGATCATTCAATAGTTGCCATGCAAAATAATTACTACTACTTTCCAGATGTACAGTGGAATACAAGTAACCCACAATCTGCGTGTTCTTTGGAGTTCACAAGCTGATTACTTGATATTTTTATAGTGATCTTCCGCAGTTGACAGTAAGTGTGCACGATGAAAAGGTTGAACACTCATAGTCATATACATGTTGTTTCAATTGAGAAAAAATGTTTCTGATCTATCTAAGACACTGTAAAAGTTATGTACACAATTGTAGCCAGAGGGTCTGAAAGGGTTAATTCTGCCTCAGTATTTACTGTAAAATACGTATCAAAATGCCAAGGCTCTTCTGATCAGCACTTCATTTTCCTGAATACGCACGTGTCCCGGCACCCAGCAAAACGACACCACCTTCCCGCAACGTTGAAGGAAGGACAATTCATCGTTTATATGCAGCAGCAATGTCTCGGATAGAGCTCGTTCAACGACTGCAGTACACTCAGAGAATCATAGCAGAGAGAAATTGTTTGTCCTGAGTGCGACGTAAATGCTCCAGTGCCTTCAAGATCGAATGGAGCTCTGCAGAGAAAACAGAGTAATTCTCGTAGAGGCAAATCTTGACAACACGGTCGGGGAAAACAATGGAACATCCGACTGAGTCCCCATGCTTGTATCCATCTGTGTACAGAACTGTAAAAACGTGATGCCTATCTAAAACAGTTAAAATCCGAAGTTTGTTCGTTCCGAAAACTCTCCAGGTAGAAAATAATTCTGGGCCCCAACCTCTATGTAAAACATTAAAATCAGCCACTCACATTTCTAAAAGGAAATCCTTTCTACGAATCCCGTGTGCTCTTGTCGCTCTGTGACGATCGTGAAATAGCCTTTCCATCGGAGGCGTTTACAGGCCTGAAAATTGCTTTGCTTTTCAACTGACTGCACCTGTAAATTTAAACACTCGTCCTATTTTTCGAGAAGTCTTTTAAAGCCTGAAGTATGGAACTATTGTGACAGTGTTTGCACCCTGTAAGTGACGCTGTTGAGCCGTAACTTTATTTGGTACCTTAAACTGCAGCAACCCACAACAGGGATGTGTCGTAGTGGTAGAGAAATATCCCTACACAGCGCACAGTACTGGCGTGGTCAACCTCAGTTTGCGACTTATTTACTGACTCAACCTCGTAAATGTAACTGTTCTGGTGTGATACTGGAATTTAGCAGACAAGTATCAGGTACCAAGCACTGAAATGTTTTGTCTGTTATATTCAGTAAGTTGCGTACTATATCGGGTGATCAAAAAGTCTGTATAAATTTGAAAACTTAATAAATCACGGAATAATGTAAATAGAGAGGTAAAAATTGACACACATGCTTGGAATGTCATGGGGTTTTATTAGATCAAAAAAAAAAAAAAAAAGAAAAAAAAAGGAACAGAAAAGTTCAGAAAAGTGTCCAACATAAGGCGCTTCATCTTATCAGAAAAGCAATAATTATCATAAGCAATTAAGGCAGAGTGAAGATGATGTTCCTTACAGGAAATAGGAAATGCTTAATATGTTGACCATCATTCCTCAACAATAGCTGTAGTCCAGGAATAATGTTGTGAACAGCACTGTAAAGCATGTCCGGAGTTATGGTGAGGCATTGGCGTCGGATGTTGTCTTTCAGCATCCATACAGATGTCGGTAGATCACGTTACACTTGCGACTTCAGGTAACCGCAAAGCCAATAATCCCACACGGACTGAGGTCTGGAGATCTGGGAGGCCAAGCATGACGAAAGTGGCGGCTGAGCACACGATCATCACCAAACGACACGCGCAAGAGATCTTTCACGTGTGTAGCAATATGGGATGGAGCGACATCCTGCATAAAAATCGTATGTTCCAGCAGGTGTTTATCAGCCAGGCTGGGGATGATACGAATCCGTAACATATCGGCGCACCTCTTACCGGTCACGATAGCAGTTACAAAACCAGCATCATGCAGTTCCTCGAAGCAAAAAGGCCCGATAACGGTAGATGTGGTAAATCCAACCCATACCGTGACTTTCTCGTCGTGCATTGAAGTTACCACGACAGTTATAGGATTTTCAGTAGCCCAGATTCTACAGTAGTGGGCGTTGACAGATTCTCAGAGCGTGAAATGAGCTTCGTCCTTCCACAACACGTTACTCAACCAATCGTCACCTTCCGCCATCTTTTGAAACGCCCACACTGCAAATGCCGTCCGCTTCACTAAGTCGCCAGGTAACAGTACATGATGCCGATGTATTTTGTAAGGATAGCATCGGAGGGTACGCCTAAGTGTCAACCAAACAGTAGTGCATGGAATGCCAGTGCAACGTGCGACTGCACGGACGCTGACTTCTCCCTGCATAGACGAATCCGCTGCAATCTCCATTTCTTCCTGAACTGTCTCAGCAGCATTACGCCTTGTTCTTGGTCGACCACTACGGGGTCTATCGTCTAAACAACCCGTGGCTTCGAAATCATTCCCGCCGCAGCTACATTTATCAACGGACCTTTACTCGTTCGAATCCCCTTCCTATGGCGACAGGATCGTAACGCTGAACTAGCATATTTCCCATTCTGATAATACAGCTTCACTAAAAACGCCTTTTCAGGTAAGGTCAACATGCTGCGACTGCTGGTGCACCTGATTCTCTCTCTCATTACACATCGTTTTATACTCGATTTTCATGCGCAGTCACTGACGTTTTGCTGTCCAGCGCCATCTGTCGGATATTTTTTGAACTTTTTTTTTGTTGTTGTCCCCAATAAAACCCCATGTCATTCCAAGCATGTGTGTCTGTTTGTACCTCTCTATCTACATTATTCCGTGATTTATTAAGTTTTCAAATTTACACTGACTTTTTGATCACCCGGTAGTTTGTCAATCGCGGTGAGTGTAACAGTTCGTAAGTGGCGCGCTTGAGCAAAATACGAGCTGCACCAGTGTCTAATTGAAGACTCTAGTGGCATCTGGCAACATCTAAGGTCACAAACATTTGATTTGACTGTCGTTGCACTGCACTGGGGAGGGACAAAGGCACATCCTGACATTCTGTCCGCGTAACTGACTAGGCTCCGTCATCGGACATAAAAAAAGGGGGCTCGGAGCATGTGAGAACGAACGATTTTAGAGTGTTCTGTGTATGCTGCAAACACGCTGAATGTACATGACCAGTCTTCCCTCAAGAAAAATGAATTGAGTTCCGGGAAGGGCACGCCTGTGGAAGCAATGGGGACGTGATTTCACACACGGTGAGCCTTGTTTATGCTTTGCCTGGTGCAGTGCCTGTGCATGGAGTGTCGGATGGTCGCTAGGCTGTTCATGTTTGTCAGTATCTATGACAGGACAAATACTGGCTGGCTCAAAGCTTACCGCAGCACTATCTCACGAATCCTCTATGGTTTGCAACACGTGTTTCAAAGTCGGATCTGCATGCTTGAGAATCTGATCTCGAATACGATTGTCTGGAACATTGTATGTAATTGCCTCGTGGATCATAACATGTGCATAACACTGTCCACAAACATACTTTCGCCGACCGCGGTGGCCGAGGGGACTGAGGCGCTTCAGTCACGGTCTACACGGCCACTACGGTCGGGGGTTCGAATCCCCCCTCGGGCATGGATATTTGTGCCGTCCTTAGTGTTAGCTAGTTCATAAGTAGTTTGTAAGTTTAGGGACTGATGACCCCGTAGTTAAGTCCCATTAGCTATACAACATTTGAACATACTTTCGCAAAGGAGAAAGTCTTATAACCAGTAGCTGCAATATGAACCTGAGTAAGGGCACTAATTAATCCATCAAACTGAAGAAGTTCTGGACAGAAAATTGGAAACAATTTCTGCGCAAGCATATAAATGCCGAAGATAAAAAGTAATGTGATTTCATATTGAACTTTATGTGTGACGCAGTGAGCATCAGACTGAGGATACCACTCGTTGAAGTATTGTTGTTGGTCATCGAAAGATCAGATCTGTGGAGTGCAGCGGTTGTAGCTGGATGACGCAGCGTAAGTAATGCAACAGCAGTTTGCGCAGTGGTAAGGTTCAAATGTTCAAATGTTTTTTAAGCTTTTGTGACTTAACGGTCAGGTTCTGGTCTGCCGTTAGGAGTTGACCCATTTGGCTCGTCTGAAACTGAATAAAGTGCATTAGATGAAAGCCAGCTGCCGCCTGAGGCGGTCGTGGTGAAGCAAGTAAGAATATAATAAAAGTGAAAAGCACGCCTCTGAAAAAAGAAAATATCAACAATAATACATTTCATTCAGACAATATTCTCTCGTTATACCAAAGTTATTAAACATAAGGAGAGGCATTGAATTAAAATTTGTGCTGTGGCCGGGATTCGAACCTGGGACCTTCTACTTATTAGGTAGGCGTTTTACGCCACTTTTTTATTTTTTTATTTTTTTATTTTTTTTTTTTTTTATTGTGGGCTTCAGACCATTCAGCTAACACAACGTTGCAGCCAAAGCGACTACACGGACTGTCTTAAAGCACGTCTCCCTCCACACCACATACTTTAATTGTGCCTCATGTTCCCTGTGAAATGCGGGATAGTTCCTATTCGCGTTCTTTGCTGGGGTGCTATTCCAATGTAGGAGAGCCCTGGCAATTTTATACGCATTTCACAGGGAACATGAGCAGAATTAAAGTTTGTAGTGTGGAGGGAGAAGTGCTTTAAGACAGTCCGTTTAGTCGCTTTGGCTGCAACGCTGTGTTCGCTGAGTAGTCTAAAGCGCCTACCTAGCAAGAAGGAGGTCCCGGGTTCGAATCCCGGCCACAGCACAAGTCTTAATTCAATGCCTCTCCTTATGTTTAAGTTAAGAAAAATTGTTTAGTGGAGCACTGCGACAAACGGCGCTATAATTCGTCGCCAATATTGTGTCGGCTATTGGAACAGCAACCGGCACACAAATATGGATGAGGACTTTCATTAAGTGAATACTTTTAATACATGTACCAGACAAATAACTCGCCCACTACGGTCGGGGGTTCGAATTGTACAGCACTTAATCCTTATCCCACGGATGATAGGAAAATTATACAACCCATCGCAGTGCATAAATAAAATGGGTTGGAAGCGTTGTCAGGATGGAAGACGGAGCGGTGAAGGCTTGTGGGCGCCCTAGGAAAGGGTGGCTGAATGGCAAATAGAAGATAGGATGCAAGTTAATATTTAGTATATTCTGAAATACGGGATACATGACGGGACTCGCCCTAGGGTCGGATGCAATGAATGAATGCCAGTCTAAACAGATTAGAAAATGGAAAAGGTTACGGTAATGGTAATGGTTCACACAGTTAGTGGCTGATGCCGAACAGCCGCTAGGCAGGAGCGGACGGCATGCGGCCGTTCGCCCCACACAGACGCTGATCCTCTGGAGTGCGTCTGTTCTGTCCGAGAACTCAAACTGAAGAGAGCGAAGGAACTGATTCTCGCATCTCAGTGTCCTGCAGCAGTAGCACACGTGATAAAACGTGGGTGTCTGCTATTGGCTCCACGGTGGCATCGAAACGTCAGTAGTTTCAGCACGGACGCCAGAAGGGTGGCGTGATTTTAGAATCAGCATTCAGTACTGGTTCTGGCCGCCTCTGTCCTGCAAGGTGGACAGGCTTGGTCACGTTGTCAAGCCGTATGTCGCAGTGGGAGAACACTTGTAAAACTTAGGCGAGGTTCTGAAATAATTTTTTTAAATTATTTCCCTAACCTGTTTTAGACTGACTGGTCATCCTGTACAGAATACCCCCTCGAGCATGGATATTTGTGCCGTCCTTAGTATAAGCTAGTTCATAGGTTGTTTGTAAGTTTAGGGACTGATGACTCCGTAGTTAAGTCCCATAAGCTATACAAACATTTGAACATTTTGAAACGAATAACTACTTGTGCTTCAGTTGCCTCAGACAGTTCGAAACACAACAAAAAGGTTGCTAGTTGTTGATTATGACCGACTGGGCTGACTACGCGCGCGTCCCCGCTTCTTTTGGTCTCGGGCACCGCCAACGCACCGCCCTGAGACTTAGTTTGGTGTAGTTTCAGCCTAATGGCTTAGCCTACATCATTTATGGGTCAGTGAAAGTTAGTGGACTGCCTTATTTATTTTGGAACTGCTGGTGGGGGAACTGTTTGTATTATTAACTGCGTTGTTGCCTTGTTTTTACTTATTAAGGGCAACGGGCGGCCTGTCACAGTTGGCGGGCTCATTGGGCATTCCCAGGTGACTTATGAATGGATTTCCTGAACGTCGCGTGCGGGAGACTAGGCTGACCAACAATGTGCATCGGCTCGTTAAACCATCGCTTGCGACCTTCCTATCGGTACTCACCAATACGAATTGGGCAATACATAACTCAGGGTAGTAAAAGGTTTATGGCTCTTTGTCTCTGTTCATAGGGGTGATTTAAGTATGTCAGTTCTATGTCCTAAACAGCTACCCAATTTGTTTAAACAAGATCAATAATTAAGCTTTAGTTTAGCCAGTCTATCGATATGCAAATGATGACGCGAAAAAATATTTAAACAAACATAAATTAAAGTTCTGAATAACCAACAACATGGATTCTAAGATAATGTTTAGAAGAGAGTAATTCAACAAGTAATTTTTATAAATGGAGTTTTTGGACATGAAAATGCAGCGGTGGTCCTACTTTATAAATCGGTAAATAACTATTGTTCATGAGAGGCACAATAAGTATCAGACGCACTCGAGAGTAAAAGTTGCAAATTATGACAAGTAAATTAATGAAGTCCATCGAACATTGCAGTTCCAAATTACACAGTTTGTCATCACACGAGTACACGATTGCTGAATTATCACAGTTCCACAGCCCTACTACCGTTCATAGTTTATCACTTTTCAACCAGAGACTAAGTTCTAAGTCCACACATGCCTATCTCTTCAAATCACAAGTTCGTAACGCGGCTTCAGACCACCCAGTGATAAACATCCACCACTGCGTCCAAGTTACAAGTCCCTTCCCAAGCGTTCGAAAGGGTGCTCTACCTGCTCCCAAAATTGTAGCCTTCCGCACATCCTAACGCCTCATCTTTAAAATACAATTTCCCTTCCAAAACATTATACATTTGAATACAACAGAATCAAATGCTTTGACCACCTTCCTACAAATGTTGTTTACTCTTAACAAACAAATACATATTTAACAATACTGAAATCGGTGGAGACTGAAGCTGTTTGCTCAGGTACCTATTAAGTGTGGCGTCTCACTGTTCTAATATACTGCCGTCGTCGAAATATAGTTACACAATTGATATGTAATTTATCATGGCTTTTTATGCAAATATATTTAGTTCTTGTACACAAATATATATAATTGTTTCTGTATAAATTATCTGCTGCATGAAACTTTCTGGCAGATTATAATTGTGTGCCGGAACCGGGACTCTAACCTGGGTCCTATCCCTTTCGTGGGCAAGCGCTCTACTGACTGAGCTATCCCGACACGACTCACGATGCCGCCTCACAACTTTACTTCAGCCAGCAACTCGCCTCCTACTTCCCTACCTTCCAAATTTCACAGAAGCTCTCCTGCGAAACATGCAAGACTAGCACTCCTGCAAGAAAGGATATGGTGGAGACATGGCTTAGCCACAGCCTAAGGGATGTTTCCAGAATGAAACTTTCACTCTGCAGCGGAGTGGGCGCTGATTTGAAACTACCTGGCAGATTAAAATTGTCTGCCGGAACCGGGACTCGAACCTGGGACCTTTGCCTATCGCGGGCAAGCACTCTACCGAATGAGCTGGACAAAAAAACATTGTACAATTCGTGATTGTTTTTACATTTCTGTTAATCGTTAGAACATACTAGTTTTATATTGAAAATACGAAGGTCGTCCATAAAGTAAGTTCCGATTCTATTTCTATCCGCGGCAGCGCTACGATCACAGTTCCGGGTATGAGCGGCAGTCATTCTGACTCAAGGATAAGACATGTACGCCGTTTTCAGTTCGCCGCTGCTAACGTGTGCTTTGTAGAGCTTCTTTATACCGTCAGGCGATATTGAAAATACCGCCGCGTGTGGAATCAGATCTGTGATTCGTTTTCTAAATGCAACGAAAGTTAAACCAAACGAAATTATTTGGCAAATCTGCGGGATTTACGGTCAAAATGGATGATATAAGTGATTTAATAGTTATAAGATGAGTCAGACTGTTCAGTGAAGGACGTGATGAAGTGAACGATGAATAACGAAGTGGACGCCCATCAGTGGTTGCTGGTGAACTGTTTCACGCAATTGAAGAGAAGATTAAGCACAACCGTAAGATTACAAATAGTACCCTTGCTATGGAAGTTCCGCAAATCTCAAGCTCACCACATGGTTGATTACACAGTCGGCAACCTTCTATGAAGAAGGCATACAAAACCCTGTACGACGCTATGACAAGTGCCTACAAAATTTCGGAAGATATGTAGAAAAGTAGTTTAACAGTTGTAGAGTGTTGTACAATAAATATTTTTTTCTGTTTCTGTTCACGTTTGTTTTATGTAACCAACTACTCAGAGCTACATGAATTTACAAACAAGAAATTTTACTTTGCAGGCTTATATTTTGTATCTGAAATGGCACTGACACATCGATGGCACATATCCACATGCAGGACACGTGTAACCAACTCTTACACCTGATACACGCAAAATAAATAACTGGTTTTCTTTGTTTCTGAGTAGTCTTCCCCGCATGCAATGCACCCTTCCTCTTCTTCACGAAGACAATCACTTGAGTTGTCTTTGTACTGGACTTCATCTGACGAGTCTGGACAAAATAACGACGCCGTAACAAGTTTATAGATTGGCCATCTATACCAATGATGGTATGGCCGTCACTTCTGATCGGCCAGGAGAGTTGGCCGTACGGCGTAATCAAACATGGTGGACGCAAAATCAAACAATACCTATTCTGCGGTATGCAAAAATGTTAAAATGTTTGTAAATATATGGGACTTAACTTATTTGGTTATCAATTCCTAGGCTTACAAACTAACACACATATGTTCCAGGAGGACTCGAACCTCAGACGGCTGATGATACAAGTATAGCTATCACGCCTGAGAAACAGAAATTAACTGATGAAATTGTACATGATCTCTATCAGAAAATTATTAAGTGGCTCTCTACAAATGAACTCTAATTAAACTTTGATAAACCCTAGTACATACAGTTTCGTACAGTAAACAGCATGTCACCATTAATAAATGTAAACGTTTAACATAAATCTATAGCTAAGGTATAATACTAAAAATTTCTAGGTGTTTGTATTGACGAGGAATTGAATTGGATGAAACACATTGAAGATCTGCTGAAACGTTTTTCAGCTACTTATGCTGTCAGCATTACTGCAAAATTTGGTGAAATACATCTCAGTAAATTAGCTCACTATGCCTATTTTCAACCAATACTTTCATATGGGAACATATTCTTGGGCAATTCAACATTGATATTCACTATTCAAGGTTAAATCTAACTTTGGCACGGAAAAGTGTGAATTATGCAGCCACAAAAGCCTTCGTTCACTTCCAAGTAGCATCAAAAGTCTGACAGATGTCCAACTAGCATGTAAAAAGAAATTAAAAAGTTTTCTGAATGGTAACTCCTTCTAGACTCTAGATAAATTTAAAACTTAGAGATTTCGCTTAAAAACGGGCCTACATAAAAACAATAAATAAATAAATCCTTAAAATATTGTGTATCATGTATAGACACCATTTATTAAACTGGCCATCTTCCACATCATTGCGAAATGTCGTATTTGCGATCTATGGAACGAGTATTAATCTAACATCTATATTAATTTGAAGGAGAGGCATCGAATTAAAATTTGTGTTGTGGAGGTAGATGTGCTTTAAGACAGTCCGTGCATTCGCTGTACTCACTAAGTCACGGTGGCTTAGTGGTGTAGCGCCTGCCTAGTAAGCAGGACGTCCCGGGTTCGAATTCCGGCCGTGACACAAATTTTAATTCAATGTCTGTCCTTCAGATTCATATCTACGATATTACAGACGCAAAATATCTCTCTGAACGTTAATGTATTGTTTGATACGTATTAATCTGTTGCTATTTAGGCAATTTTAAAGTTAGAAGTAAAAATTTTCGGATTTGGATTCGGGGTTCGAATTTAAAAGACACGTGTTTCGGCATTTTTTTGGAAATTAGTCAAATAAGGGGGTGAAATACGGGATGCAAAAATTGATTTTCAAAAATATGGTGCTGTTACCTCAAATTTCGAGCTATAACTACGAAACTTAGGATATGGACTCTTGATCATGATTAAAAAGACACGTGTTTCGGTATTTTTAGAAATTCAACGAGTAAGGGGGTAAAAGAGGAGATCAAAAATTCTTTTTGAAAACACATTGTTGTAAAGAAAATTTTGAAGCTATACCTACAAAAATTGGTATTTGTATTGTTCATTATGATTTTAAAAATGCGTATTTCGGTATTTTTGGTAATTCAACCATCAAGGGGGTTAAATTGGAGAGGGGTGTTTTTCGGAAATATGTTGCTATTTAGGCAATTTTGAAGTTAGAACTACAAATTTTCGGATTTGGATTCGGGGTTCAAATTTAAAAGACACGTGTTTCGGTATTTTTGGAAATTCGACCAATAAGGGGGTGAAATATGAATTGCAAAAATTGATTTTCAAAAATATGGTGCTATTAACTCAAATTCAAGCTACAACTACGAAACTTAAGATATAGATTCTTCATCAGGCTTAAAAAGAAACAGCTGGTGCAGACCAACCAGCCTACGCATGCGAAGCAGCGAGGTTTCAGCTAGTCCAATATAATCTGAACGGTGCACAACCGCGCGCTCCGCAAAAGGCGCCTCAGACTGCTGAGCCAAATGTTCAAATGTTCAAATGTTTGTAGAACTTATAGGACTAAACTACGGGGTCATCAGTCCCTAAGCTTACAAACTACTTATGAACTAGCTAAGACTAATGACGGCACGAATATCCATGCCCGAGGGGGGATTCGAACCCCCGACCCTAGTGGCCGTGCAGACCGTGACTGGAGGGCCTCAGTCCCCTCGGCCACCGCGGCCGGCTCTTCTGAGCCACTCAAACGTTATATGTGGAGTTGCTTCGATAGATACAGTCTAGGGATGGCGGTTATCGCTCAAACAACAGGTTTTCGGTTACACCGGTTCTTTTCATCTCCGGTTTAACCGCACCGTAAAAATTGCTCAAGATAATCGGTTTTTTAAATAACCGGTTTTCGGTTTTTTATTGCTATTAGTTCCAGTAGAGTTCGACCGAAACATATTTTGCGGCCGAAACAGAAACCGTAATCTTCGGTTCTCCTAGTTTCGGCCGAAACCGAAACTTAGCAAATTTAGTTAAAATTTAGGTAAATTTACGTTATACGACAAATCACTAGTCTTTCCATATTTTGCAAGAGCTCCTTCCAATACTACGCCTGCTTGAGTGTGTGTAAGCCTAGCCAGGAGTCCGTAGAAGACGATATACGAAGCATACAGATTTACTGGCCTAGTATTTCCATCGGGCAGTTGCGAATATTGAGCCAACTACTCCCTAAGTTGGATGCCAGTGCATTCGAATATCGCGTTATATACATAATATACAAAATTACAGTCAGTAAATAAACTTGAGTCAGTGCTGCAGAAGTACTTCGAAAAATAAAATCACAGTTCCAACTAACAGTATGATTGTTGTCAGTGTAAATTTACGCAAATTGAACTAGGAAAGCTCTGTACCACATCATCAAAGAATGTTCAAATGGGCGTGAGTTCTTATGAGACCTAAATGCTTAGGCCATCGGTCCCTAGACTTACAAACTACTTAATCTAACTTAAACTAACTTACGCTAAGGGCTACATAGACACCCATGACCGAGGGAGGAGGGAGGACTCGAACCTCCGATTGGAGCAGCCGTGCAGTCCGTGATATGGAGCCTCAGACCGCACGGCTATGTCGCGAGGCACCACATGATCAATGTTACCTAAACCCATATTGGTTATTAAAAAAGCCCCTCGCTTTCAAGGAATCACATTAATAAAACTTGTTAGCATAACAATATGATAATACATTAAAAGTTGTTATTCCAAGCTTAGAGTACATCACTTACATAATAGGTATATGGATCGAATTTACCTTCTCTTCCAAGGAATATTTTAGATGTTTTCTCCTTAAATGACACAGCACGTTTGTAGTACCTCTACCCGTTTTCAGCTTTTTAAAACAAATGGAGCATTGTACCTCACTGCTCCCGTACTTCGTGAAGTACTTCCACACTCGGGATGGTGCCATTTAAGATACAACCGATGTTTGGCGACGATAGCAAGGAACTGCCGCATGACCAGACGGAGGAAGTCTTGTACACTGCCGGTGCACGCGCGTCGTCTAATAGGCCACGCCACACGACAACAGCTGCATCGATGCCTCAATAGCTGCACCAGTTCTTAAGTTCTTATGCCACACGTTTGTTGCGCATTTCTGACTGCCGGGATTGTTTTTAAATTATCACTGATCGCTTTTCTTAGTTTCTGCGATGACCTAATATTTCACAGCTGTGGAAATTTTAGGAATAGCCGTAAATATTAGGGTCTGCTAGTTTTAATTTCTTCAATTAAAAAAAAAAAAATGAACCACTACTACAGGAAGTTGTCGTACCGGTTTTTTTACCCGGTTCTTGGAAATAACTAAAAAAATCCGGTTACAACCGACACCAAATAAATACCGAAGAAAACCGGTTATTCAAAACTAAAATACCGGTATCGGTTTTAACCGGTCGGTTTTTCACATCCCTAATACAGCCTAAGTTAAGTTTAAATCCGAAGGTATACTGAAAACTAAAATCATGAACATTACTTAATTTTAATTAATGAAAAGAATCATGCTTAAGAGCAACAATCTATGAAGTTTCACAACCAAATGCCCGCTAGCGCTGTACAGCAAAACGCACATTTCGTAAGCGAATGCAGGGGATAGCTGTTTGGAGGGAGCAGAAAGGCTTCTTTGACGGCAGACGACTCGCTGCCCTTGGCATTTAAGCGGCCGCGCAGTCTCAGAAGCAGCGCCATTGATCAGAAGCCTTCCCCCGTACAGACGCTGCCATTGTCTGCTCCGTCCAACTCATATTTCAGTCGCGTTATCGGAGCCTTTTGACGTTTTCATGGCTTTCACTGAATGACTGATGTGCAATTCACCAAATTCCCGTGCTTCAGACATTTTAATGTTCTTATGAATGGATACCAGCGATAAGGGTTTGTAACAGACATGAATGAGGTTCGTGAATAACTTAAAGGAAATTCGTGCTGACTTGTGTCGTCATTTTGGAAAATTTTGCATTTCAAGTACTTGAATCGGAGTATGCCCTGAAAACAACCTACCTCACATATTTCAAGTGTTTGCTGAAATCCAACTCTCTGAGCGCCAGACTACGATAAGAGTGTTAGTCACTATTTATCAGAAATATTCGGCTATCACACTAGTGAAAAGACTCCGGATCTTTCCTTTCAATAAAGCTACATATTCCGATTGAGGAATGTGACTGCCGACGACCCAAGGTCTGAATACGATGCTAGATGATCGAAACTGATTATTTACGCGATGTTGATGGTTTAGAATTTTTTATAAAGAAATATGTAATGAGCACACATGCCACTATCACTTTAATTGTATATTTATTTACTCAGCATTAGTAGTTTCATCAAACTCTACCACCATTATCCAATGCCTTAAATATTACACTGAATTATTTACATAAAGATCAACTAGAAACTGAAAGCCATTAATTATTACAATGACAAAAAGCTGTGGGCTAAAAAGAATAATACTAAGCAATCCATATGATTTTGGCTGCTTTCCCAATTACCAGAACAACAGTCTTTTAATGTCATTATGCCATTCTGTTAATATTAAATCACATTATATTCCTTATGTCATATTTCGAAAATTCAAATTCAAATGTTTGTAAATCTATCGGACCAAACTGCGTGGTCATCAGTCCGTAGCTTACGAACTACTTAAACTAAGGTAAACTAACCTAAGGACAATACACACACACACCCATGCTCCAGGGAGGACTCGAATCTCCGACGACGAGCAACCGCACGCTCCGCAGCGAGGCGCCTTAGACCGCTTGGCTACTCCACCGCGGCGACATTGTTTCGTGTTGTCTTATTCCACACATAATATATGACACATCGAATATAAAAATTCCATTTCATCTGAACAAATAAGAAACGTCCATGGGAAAAATGCCGTTAATTAATACCCTGCAGCGAAATTTGCCAAATTTTGTGTTATGGTTAAAATTATTGTGCTGGTACCATTTTTTATGGTAGCCTGTGACCGCGAAATTTATTTCTAAATTTTCGCGGAGCTTTTCTTGGAGATTTATGCCTCTAATCATATATGCGATCCAGAATTTTTGTATTTACTGAGGCAAATTGCGAACTTTCGATGAATAGTCAAGTGATGATTATTTAATTATCTGGCAAATATCTCAACAAACTCATATTGCACTAATCACATTTTGCATACGTGTACATATATAATTTCATCCGATTTACAACTGCTTCCAAATTATGGTAATCAGTAACTGAGAACATTATTTTTCAATCTTCACGCGGTTGAAGTTTGAGTTACATACACGTTTCTTCTGTGAATATGAACCCAGTGGTCTTTTGAGCCGCGATTACGCTGGTTTAGATGTGCTTCAGGTGAGCTGAGACAAGCTCAGATAGAATTTTGCCATGTGTTGCACGCTTTCCAGAGTAATAAACGCAGATTGGAAAACGAATACCCCAGAGAACTGCGTGAATTATTTACATACCACACTGAATTTCTTTATATGCTTAAATATTTAATATTGTTTTTATATGTGAGTGAATGATAGCACTAGCGTGCTGCGGATTCCGAGCTGCATTGTTTCCACATAACGTTATTTCAGTTGATTGAAACTTCTACGCAGCAGCGTAAATGGAATAGTCAGAAAACACACAGCTCAGTACATGGCGCATTCTTAGCACAATGGTGTGGTCGCTATTGTTATTGCTTCCTTAATGTTATTCATTTTAGAACACAGCATTTTTTCACTGTAATAATCTAAGATTATACTGCCGAGGTAATAATTAGATAATAATTTTAAGGAAACCCATTATTACAGCAGTACAAAATAATTCATAGAATCATTATGTCATGAGTGTTGTATTACTGTAGTAACAAACTTAATTAATGAAGTCTAATTTATAGTTTACTTTGTAATGAATCCATCCCTAAGATTAATGAATGACGCGATAACTTGTTTATCGATAGGAATGTTCACTAATGTTCAGTCATTCCTATATCTACAGGCTACATATTTGGCAATACTTTAATTTCATTCAAAATTTTCTGCAAATTTAGAAAGTAATGTAGCAGTTAACCACATCAATTTTAGCAATATTAATGAAATAAAATTTTTCGAGATACTTTGTCGAAAATCAACACTGCATCATTACAATTTTATGCAAATAACATTATAGAAAATCTTTGTTACACCTTAAACTTTACCGTTTCGACCATTTTCTATCAAATTACTTGTATTTAATTACAGTTTATAAAAATCTCGTAATAATAATGTTGTTATCTGGTAACGTTATGCAATTATTCATATTTGTACAAGAATATGATTGCTACCATTTCCTGATGTTATGTGAGAAATCCCAAACAGTTTTGACATAATTAGTTTATAACGACTCTAGGGGCATGAAAGGGAAGCATCAATTGGGAAGGGAGTAAGACAGGGTTGTAGCCTTTCTCCGATGTTGTTCAATTTGTACATCGAGCAGGCGGTGAAGGAAAGCAAGGAAAAATTTGGAATAGGGATTAAAGTTCAGGGGGAAGAAATAAAAACATTGCGTTTTGCCGATGACATTGTAATTCTGTCAGAGACAGCAAAGGACCTGGAAGAGCAGTTGAACGGAATGGACAGTGTGTTGAAGAGAGCCTATAAAATGAACACTAACAAGAGCAAAACAAAAATAATGGAATGCGGTCTTAGAAAATCAGACGATGCTGAAGGAATTAGATTAGGTAACGAAACAATGAAGGTGGTAGATGACTTTTGTTACTTGGGTAGTAAAATAACGTGCGATGGTCGCAGTACAGAGGATATAAAATGCAGAATGACAATGGGAAGAAAAGCATTTTTGAAAAAGAGAAATTTGCTAACATCGAATATTAATTTAAGTGTAAGGAAGTCTTTTCTGAAGGCATTTGTGTGGAGTGTTGCCTTGTACGGGAGTGAAACATGGACGATAAGCAGTGCGAACAGGAAGAGAATAGAGGCTTTTGAAATGCGGTGCTACAGAAGAATGCTGAAGATTAGGTGGGTAGATCGCATAACTAATGAAGAGGTACTGAACAGAATTGGTGAGAAAAGGAATTTTTGGCATACCCTGACTAAAAGAAGGGATCGCTTGGTAGGACACATTCTTAGACATCGAGGAATCGTAAATTTAGCATTGGAGGGAAGTGTGTGGGGTAAAAATCGCAGAGGGAGACCAAGAGACGCGTATAGTAAGCAGATTCAAGTGGATGTGGGTTGTCGTTCTTATGAGGAGATGAAAAGGCTTGCTCAGGATAGAGTAGGGTGGAGAGCTGCATCAAACCAGTCTCCGGACTGAAGACCATAACAACACAACAACGAAAATAAACGGCTATTTAATTATTTAACAATTTCAATTACGTCAAAAAACCCATATTGCATCATAAAAAATAAATTAATAAAATTCAGGAACCAGTTGCTTGTAATTATTTATTTTAGACGACCGGTACAATACTAAAATACACCAGAAGAAGGGCACTCAAGCGCCCGAAACCGGTCGTCTAAAATAAATAACCACAAGCAACTGGTTGCTGAATTTTATTAAATTATAACCTGAACAGTTGCTGAAATGGATAAATTACTTTCATATTGCATCATTTATATTTTTCATACGTATCTGATATATAATTTCATCCGATTTACAACTATTTGTAAAACTGTTTGCTGTTCGTTCTGATTAATGTGATGTATATCTCATTTGTGAAGAGTCTAAGTTAACTGCAGAAATGAAACTCAGGAATGTTGTTATACCAACTTCATTCTAGAACATTAGAACCTGGCATTATCTATAGATACGTGTGTGCTGTGGCACGAAGTATCTAAGCGTGTCTAAAGTATATAGCATGTAGTGTGCTATTGTTGTTCAGACACGATATGGTTTGCCAATGTAAAGTTTTTTTCCCGATGCAATAAAGTTTGTCAACTAGTTCCTATGACTAATAATAAAATAAAATAAAAAACCGGGTCATCATATAAAACAATTTCAGGATGTAAGGAGGCTGGCAGTCGTCGTGGGATAACCTTGTGGTTGTGCCTATATTAATATTAATAATGGAAAAAGGGTGGAAACGATTGATTGAGTTCAGTGTAGTACAATTTATTGTAGACACACAGACCAATACGAGTATAATGCATAAAATTAGCATAAACAGGTAACACAAAGTGCTTGAATTTGTACCAACTTAAATCAATTTATTGTGAAAACACCATTCCGCATAGTAATCTAGCGAATCCGCTACACATTGCCAACCTTCACAGATAATATAACCACAATTAGGTTCGTAACTGAATATCCTTTTAACAGTAGCTACCCAAGGGTCGTAACTTAGAAAACAAAATTTACAGTTCAAACAAGGTTCTTGGTATGGAGTATCTTCCCTTGCCCATATACAATTAACCAACAGCACTCGAAAAACACAACTAAATCGGCCATTGTCATAATGATAACTCAGCAAAATTTCGGTCCTATGACAGCTCCGACCAAATTCATAAATAGTTCGAGCAAATAAATAAATGCAGAATAAGCATCTGCACAGATACAGCATAATTTCAACATATCTATAATGATCACTGCGTACGCTCGTTACGAAAATCCAGTTGTATACACTCCTGGCCATTAAAAATTGCTACACCACGAAGATGACGTGCTACAGACGCGAAATTTAACCGACATGAAGAAGATGCTGTGATATCAAATTATTAGCTTTTCAGAGCATTCACACCAGGTTGGCGCCGGTGGCGACACATACAGCGTGCTGACATGAGGAAAGTTTCCAACCGATTTCTCATACACAAACAGAAGTTGATCGGCGTTGCCTGGTGAAACGCTACTGTGATGCCTCGTGTAAGGAGAAGAAATGCGTACCATCACGTTTCCGACTTTGATAAAGGTCGGATTGTAGCCTATCGCGATTGCGGTTTATCGTATCGCGAGATTGCTGCTCGCGTTGGTCACGATCCAAAGATTGTTAGCAGAATATGGAATCGGTGGATTCTGGAGGGCAATACGGAACGCCGTGCTGGATCCCAACGGCCTCGTGTAACTAGAAGTCGAGATGAGAGGCATCAGCATGGCTGTAACAGACCGTGCAGCCACGTCTCGATCACTGAGTCAACAGATGGGGACGTTTGCAAGACAACAACCATCTGCACGAACAATTCGACGACGTTTACAACAACATGGACTTTCAGCTTGGAGACCATGACTGCTGTTACCCTTGACGCTGCATCACAGACAGGAGCGCCTGCGATGGTGTACGTAACGACGAACCTGAGTGCACGAATGGCAAAACGTCATATTTTCGGATGAATCTAGGTTCTGTTTATAGCATCATGGTGGTCGCATCCGTGTTTGGCGATATCGCGGTGAACGCACATTGTAAGTGTGTACTCGTCATCGCCATACTGGCGTATCACCCGGTGTGATGGGGGCCATTTGTTACGCGTCTCGGTCACCTTTTGTTCGCATCGACGGCTCTTTGAACAGTGGCTGTTACATTTCAGATGTGTTACGACCCGTGACTCTACTCTGCGTTCGATCCCTGCGAAACTCTACATTTCAGCAGGATAATGCACGACCGCATGTTGCAGGTCCTGTACGGCCCTTTGTGGATACGGAAAATGTTCGACTGCTGCCCTGGCCTGCACGTTCTCCAGATCTCTCACCAATTGAAAACTCGTGGTCAATGGTGACCGAGCAACTGGCTCGTCACAATACGCCAGTCACTACTTTTGATGAAATGTGGTATCGTGTTTAAGCTGCATGGGTATCTGGGCAGAGGTGGTTGTTCTGGGTACTGATTTCTCAGGACCTATGCACCCAAAATGCGTGAAAATGTAATCACATGTCATTTCTAGTATAATATATTTGTCCAACGAATTCCCGTTTATCATCTGCATTTCTTCTTGGTGTAGCAATTTTAATGGACAGTGGTGTATAATACAGCCCTATAGAAGGAAGACTTTCGGGGAAGAATTCACATATTTGTCCCTGTACCGTCACAATGCGTAATCACACGCCATACCTTCAACTATACCAATCACATTAAGAACATTCTTTCCCTTTATGTGTTGTCTTCCTCGGCCGCCACAACAGGATACTTCAGTTGTCATCCGGTGCAGTACCACTGGACATGTCCGAGCCACAGCGACATCGACCGCATGTCAGTTGTTGCCACGTGATCGAAACATCGCAGAGCAACACAGGAGTCGACACCGGTGTCCATTCTCAGCGCACGCTCTGTCTCCCTGCCCGTGCGCTGACCACAGATCCTCTTGCTTCACTCAAGCAGCGAGGTTTTCCTCTCGTCCGCTGTTGGTACTGCCAACTACTAACGTATCGATAGTGTTTACTTGCGGAAATGAGGCGATCAGGGCATACTCCTACTATCAAATAGACCGTATCGTCACAACCTCAAGACTACGTCGATTTTGAACGCTCACAGCAGATGCTATCTGGGGAATGGCAGATGTACTGATAATAGTTTCAACGTCGTCCGCCGGCAATTAGCATTTTGATATGGCTGTCAGAGCGCCATCTGTGTATACCCTTTAATAGGGAATGTTTACAGTCACAAGGTTCACAAGGTGTCCTTTCGGTCTCAGAATTTCAGTTTTGCGACTTCGCATGTTAGTAACATACGTCGAGGTTATCCAATCATAAAAGTTTCAAAGCGCACTATACAAAAATTTCCGAGAAAAAGGGCACTAAAGTTTAAGCACAAGTCATGTATGTCTTATACAGGGTGTCCCAGCTATCTTGTCCACCCAAAATATCTCTGGAACAATAACAGCTATTGGAAAACGACTTTCATCGGTATCAATGTACGGCTGGGGCCCATGAATGTACATATGTGGAAACATTCTAAAACGAAAGCAAATGCGTTTTTTAACACAAACATATATATTTTTTTAAATGGACACCCTGTTTTTTTCTTCAGCAATCCATAGCATGACAAATCACATAACCAAAATGGCGTTGATTGCATCGCAATATTCCAATTACATCCCGAAATATTGCTACGCGAAGTTGACGCTTGAAATACGCGAAACGCGCGGCTAGCGCACGTCGCAATATCTCGGGATATAATTGGAATATTACGATGCAATCAACGCCATTGTTTATGTGATTTGTCATGCTATGGATTGCTGAAGAAAAATATATAGGGTGTCCATTAAAAAAAAAACCTAAGTTTGTGTTTAGAAACAGATTTGCTTTCGTTTTAGAATGTTTCCAAATATGTACATTCATGGGACCTAGCCGTACATTGATACCGCTGAAAGTCGTTTTCCAATAGCTGTTATTGTTCCAGAGATATTTTGGGTGGACAAGATAGCTGGGACACCCTGTATACTAGTCAATGAGTTGCGTACAGCATTATTGCGAAATAGCTCAGGCTGGGTTCGATCCTACATGCAGGAAACATATTATCTTCATTTAATACCTATAACAATTTTAAATAAAATTAATGATGTTATCAATTTCATCAAAGAAACTATTTTTATTTACGAAATGTCGCTTGCAGCTAATTAAAATTTTAATTACAATATTTTATTTTAAAAAATTTTGCAGATGCGTTTAACAATGAGTGTAGTAGTTAAATAATATTGTAATTCCAGATTTATTGCAAGAGTAGGCGATATGTAAGATGTGGAAGGATTATAAATATTCGTTGTAATTTCAAGGAACAAACAGGCAGACGGCCAGAAAGTGTCAAATAAATAATAAAAGTTAAAAAGGTACTTATAAATAATGCAAGAAACAGCTTTGGTTGTATGAAATCTTAATTGTTTTTAACTATTGCATATCGAGTTCGGTCACTGGGTGGCCATCTTCAGTGCTAGAAAAGAAGCCCTGTGGACTCACATAAACTTCCAAATTGTGTCTCAATATGGAATATTATACAACTATATACAGTCAGCGTCATGTACAATACAGAGTGTAGTAGCTATATCATTCCAGTTTTATTGAAAAATTGGCGATATGTAAGGTGTGGAAAGATTATAAATATTCTTATAAATATTCGTACGCGTATTGGGCTGTGTACGGTTCTGATTTAGAAGTTTTACTTGATGTTATATTAGGGTCGAACAGTACATATTTGCTTTCATGCTCCAGAAACTGACTTAATTGCTGTTACAATATTCCATGTTAAGATGCAATTTACTAGTTTACGTGGACCCACAGGACCTCTAGCACTGAAGGTGGACACCTATATCGGTGTGCAATAGTTCAAAGCAATTAAGGTTTCATGCAAGCGATGTAGTTTTCTGCATTATTTATAATTACTGTAGTGTTGTCGCTCTGTGCTTAACTCAAGAGGAAGTCGTCGGTATCTAAAAAGATGACGTTCCCTGAAAGTATGTACCAATCCGGATCGTCCACATGAGATGCGGACGCGCTACCACTTGAGGTGTTTGACAGCGCTGCAGCATACGTTTCACTCGCAGTCTATCAGTTACATCCTTTTTCCCTGAATTTTCTGGATAGTAAGCTATAGGACTTCTGTGAGTCGACGCACTTTAGTTATACTACTATCCTGCCAAGTCCCATCCCGAACTGAATTTCCGAGACCGCATGGTCTCCTTATGATATCAACGTGTGAAGCAAACAGGCAACATGAGAATGAGTTGCACTTGTGCATCCTACAGTCAAATGAGCAAGTCTGAAGTTCAAAATAATGTTCAAATGTTTGTAAACCTAAGGAATCAAACTGCTGAGGTCATCGGTCCCTGGACTTACAAACTACTTAAACTAAACTAACATAACCTGAGTTACGGTTGGTACACATACGCATGCCGAAGAAAGACTCGAGACTCCGACGGGGATCGGCCACACAATTCGGGGCTAGCTGAGTACGCCGTAGGATTCGGCCCTGTAACTGTTACACAAGCAACAGAAAAAGTTCCCTACCCCACACAATCTGGGAGAGAGCACTAGATGACAAGCAACGCCACGCTGCAGCGCGCGCGGAGATGATGTACTGCAAGCGTGGTGCGGCAAGAAACGCGCGACCAACTCTGTAGGTGAGAAAACGGACACGGAAGGGATCTGTAACGGTCGCCAATAGCAGTAGGATCGTCTCGATGGTTCTATGAACGCGCCTGACGGTCGAGGACCCACTACTGAACGCCATGGGACGGTCGTCAGGTGGGAAATAGTCGCAACTGGCGCGGACCGACGACAGGACACCCAAAGTCGGTTACTACCGCCAGAATGAACCACAGCAGGAGCTGTCCCCGGGTATAGAAATGGGACACTGTCGGCTTGCCGACCAGTCTCAGGGACTGAGATATGACGTCGAAACATCTTGTTTTAAAGTCGCAGACCACTGGCAATACATTCCAGATGGGAAAGATGGAGCGTCTAATCACATTGCATGCTTATGTAATATTGCCACAGTTGTGGGAATGGATTCGCGATTTCGTGTCAGAAAGTTTACAGTACGTTGTAACTGACGGAAAGTCATAAAGTAAAACAGAAATGGTAACTGACGTTTCACAGGGAAATATTAAAGGGCCCCGGCTGATCCTTATCTTTATGAACTATTTAGGAAACAATGTGAGCAGCCCCCTTAGATGTTCGCAGATGATGCCGTCATTTATCGGTTACTAAAGTTACTAGAAGATCAAAAGCAACTGCATAATGATTTAGAAAAGGTATCTGCATGGTGCGAAAATTGGCAATTGATTCTAAACAATGATAAGTGTGAATCCATACATATGGGCACTAAAAGAAATCCGTCAAATTTAATTTACACGATAAATCAATAGGCCATAAATTCAATCAAATTCCTAGGAATAAGTGAACCATTGAGGGACGAATTCTTTAACCTGACCTCGCCAAATACTATCTATGATTCGATAGCTCGATGTGGAACCTCTTTGGCGAGCCTAAGCAACCGATGTTTTGGGAACGAGTAGAGGCAGTTGTTGAACGAGTGTGAGACAATGAGGTCTCTGACTCAGTGGGACTATTGTCTTCTGCGCTGGCTTGATAGCCGCACCATCGTTTATCCGTGTCCACGATTTGTGCGAGTTAGATGTTGTGTGCCCTGTGCGCCATGTGGGGACTCTTCAGGTGGTAATACGTTCATACCAAGCAGTGGTTTAAGTTTTATTCTGAGAGGCACATTTATATGTCTGAGTTCTTGTAACTATCGTTTGATGTTTGTTCGTGGAATTGTTCTGACCTACTATGGCTAAAGTCAGTTGGTGTTATGTTCTATGTATAAGTTTAAGGCACTCTGAGTACGTAAGGTAAATCTGGATTTGAATGAAGTGGTAATAATAAATCTATAATGTTACTGCCATAGGTGTTAAGGTTTTAGGAATACGTTTAACTTTTAGTACTTAATTAATTTCGTAAGTAGTTTGTAAGATAGCAATTGGATTTAGGTGGTCAGAATTTCGTAAATAATAATTGCAGAAGTTGAAATTTATAAATGAATAGGGGAAATAATTTTGATTCTTTAAATATTTCGGAAGATTGAATGGTAGGTGTTGGCGGCAGTTACATTATAAAAAGAGACGGTTCATACCTTTTTAAACATATATTGGCTGATTTAGTTGTTTGCTGCAATAAAAAGTCATATTCATTAAGGTAAGACACCGTCATTATGTAGGGTTCGTCTTGTTACGTGGTTTGTTCTTGCTGCGGACCGTGCGTTAAATTTCACTTCAGTGTCTGAGTTACGGGAAAAATATTACGCGGGTAATTATCGGACCTCGAAATTCAACATTAACAAAGGGAAACGCGACTGCAGGTTCCTAAAGCCGTTTAATTTTTAAGTGGAATGTTACGGACTTAAAAATTAGCAAAATTTACAACAATCACTGCACGATATCTTGTCTGCCGTAATGGCGTCTAAACCCACCACACAACTTCACAGGGCGAAATTAATGCGCCATGACAGATGCGCAATGTTAAATAAATAAAAGCCCGTCATATTAGATTTTTAAGTTCTTAGGTGATGTATTTAACAAATTTGAGCACTAACATTCTGAATGAATCAAAGGAGCCGCTGAAGATACGTCTGATCTAATCAGAGGCCGGTCACAGATGAATCGGTCACAGATGAATCGGAACGCCCCATGATTAAAATATGTCTTCGATCAGTTAATTTTAGTTGTATCGTTTCAAATCCAAGTGTCCGCTGCCAACTTGCTTGTGACAGTTTATTTGTTAGTTGTCAAATATGGTAATGTATAGCGTTAGTAACAGCTTCCGTTTTGTCTTAGGGGTATGTGATTTACTCTACTAACTGACTTGTGTTTATATGTGCATCTGAACTGAACGTCCTAGCGACAGTATTAATGGCCGCTTATGTCTTTAAATGATTGGTATTATGAGGCCGCTCTTAGACTTGTATCTAAGTAGCAAAATCTGGTTACGCGTTTAATATTTATCTGTCTTGTTTGAAGAATGCTTTCAGTGTGTATTATATAAAAGTATTGGCATTTGGATAACCTTCGTAAGATTTAACTGCTTCTGATTGCTTTGGATTGTAGTTCTGTGGTGTCTTTAAACAGAAATTTGCGGGTGTGGCTCGTTTCTACAAAATACAAATATTTAATGTCGATGAGCTAGATTCTCTTGTTTTAAGGGCCCTTTTCATTTACCCTTAACTATTCAGTTTTGTAATGCTGGCCAATGGATTGTGTTACAGACTTGTGTTTATGTTGGCGCCCTGTTTATATTTCTGGTGGTGTTACAGCTTACTGCTGGTCCAGTACGGTTGGCTACTTGGCTCTGGCTACCATTGGCAGACACTATCCCGTGCGAGGCACGAGGTCTTGGTCTGTTTTCACTTGCCTGGCGTTTCGACGGGCTCTATTACGTGGGTTCAAATGTTCAAATGTTTGTTAAGCTTATGGGACTTAACTACGGGGTCATCGGTCCCTAAACTTACAAACTACTTATGAACTACCTTATACTATGGACGGCACAAATATCCATGCCCGAGGGGGGATTCGAACCCCCGACCGTAGTGGCCGTGCAGACCGTGACTGGAGCGCCTCAGTCCCCTCGGCCACCGCGGCCGGCTCTTACGTGGGTCTCACTTAGGTTTTAGTACTTACGGTAATCAGTAGCACCCTCTGTGGGCGATAATTTAAAATGCCCTTAGGTGTCTGTTCTGAATTACTGATCTGGCTGGTGCCTTGTGAAAGTAATTATTAAGCTTGTTGTTTATTCCTTGCATTTTATGGTTAAAATTTTATCGAGGTTGAATTGACACTTGTAAATTGAGTTACTGCTTTGCTCCTTGCTGGGTATATAATCGGATTAATGCTTTGATCTCGATCTGATTTGTGCTTGGTAAAATTTATCATCTAGCTTCTTGTTGGTTCAGAAGAGTTTATGGTTAAAATTTTATTAAGCTTTGATTGAAACTTGAAAATTTAACCATTCATTTGTTACTTATTGGTTATAATTATTGTGAAAATGTGGGCTACATGCCTAACACTACTCAGTAAAAAGCGGGCTATCTGTTATTCGATGTGAAAGTAGTTCTAATGTTTCTCACAAGAATGCCCGACGATCTATGTGGCACCTGTTGTGAAGTAAAATCTGGGCTATGTGCAGTGGCCAGAGGTGCAAGTAAGCTTTGTTATTACTGTTTGAGTTGAGGTTCCAACGTGTAGCAAGCAGTAACTTTTCATTTTGTGCTTTTTCTGCAATTGAAGTGGTAAATAAGCGCCATGAAAGTGGTTAAGGTAATGTTTCTTAATGCAAGGAAAAGCTTAGAGCAGAAGGGAAGTCCTAGAAGAACAGCCGGAACGTGAATATGACTGTATGTTTAAATACCTCTATAACATCATAGACCTAGGTTGTCGTTTATTAATAGCTCAAAGTTGTATTTCTTCGGCTTTTAATGTCACAGTTGTTTGTATATGCCTTTTTGTTCTGAGGGCTAAGTAGTGAAAAACAGATTATTAGACGCCTTCTTTTAAGCAGGTTACATGCCCATGCCCATATCTATGCACAAGCATTGCCTTCAAACAAAAACTAAACATCTTCGATGTTTTAGGAACTAGGAGATAACGTCAATCAAAATTGGTATCTAATGGAAAACATTAGTATTAAACGTAGGCGACATGGGTCGTACACAGATTTAACATAAAGTAGAAGGCATGCCAGTGTATTTTATACGATTTCTAATGGCAAAGGTGATCATAAACAAGTGTGCAAGCAAACATTTATGGAAATCCATGGCATCACAAAGCGTAGGGTTGAAACATTGGTTAAATCGAAAAAGCGTGGTGACGTTACGTATGTTGAACGTAGGGGAAATAAAACCAAAGAGAGGAAGTAAAAAGATGATGATGAACAGCGTATAGTTGAACACATAGCAATTTTGCCCCAAGAGGAAAGTCATTACACAAGAGCCAAAAGATCACTTATGTGTTTAAGCCAAGATTTGAATTATCAGAGAATGTATGACGCCATTGTAGACCTTCATCCAGACCATAAAGTCCAATACAGCTTTCCATTTACTCGAATTTTGGACATAGTCCGGTTTTTTCAGTAGAGAGTATGGCACATAGCCTGGTTTTTACAATATAGGGATGGCACATAGCCCTATTCTTATTTTTTATCAGGGAAATATTGTTTTCATAAAGATGAAAATTGAATGGTCAATTGAACTGTAATAAGTCTTTAAAGATTAACGGTAGACAGAAATTAAAGCCAAAAAAATGGTACATAAAGACAAACTGTTCATTTTAGGAGGTTTATTGCGTTTTACTTAGAACGTTCATTTTGGCACTTAGCACGGATTTTATAGTCAGTCTACAATTGATGTCACAAGTGTCTCCCCGTCCACACAACCTGTTACATTTGTTCTTTTTTTTCTATCAACAATTAATTGGAACGTTCCTCTATAATACAAACTTTGAATTATTGTTCTGCTCGTCCTAGGAAAGGAGTTATTATCATTTTCGCCCGCACCTGCACACAACACAGCCTGTGCGCAAAAGATTCCTGGTGCAAATACAATGCCAAAAAGGACTATGATCACAAGCATGGTTTGCCAACGGGTGTGATAAACACAATAAAACCAAGTTTTCATGAATTAGCACAGCCAGAATTGTTACACAAATGTCTACACGGAAAAACTCTAAATCCTAATGAGAGCGTAAACAATTTAATTTGGACAGTGATTCCTAAAAGAGTGTTTGTAAGCATAAAAACACTACACTCACTTCGACATTTATGATGCAACAGCAACCTACAACCAAGGAAACAGAAGTGTGAAGTATTGACGGCATAAGCTGGATTGAACACTGTACGAGCACTAAGAAATATTGACAGAGAGAGGGTAAGAGGAGCAGAAAGAAGATAATGGAATACGAAATATGATGGAACAACAGGCCAGAAGAGGACCAAAACGGAATCTTTTGGAGGATGAAGAAGAAACCCTGATAATCCATCCTATAGTGCAGGAATGTACTGAAAAACGTTGATAGCCATTTCCCATTAATTACAATTTTCCGAATGTAAGGAACATTTTCTCAAAGTCCACTCAAACTAGGGAGATGAAATTTTTATACAGTACTCCTAGTGGTCAAACGTAAATTTTAACTCAGCCATTTAGAAATATGTTCAGTAGCTTCATTTCAGCTGTATTAAAAAAAGGCATTTTTTTGTAAAAAAAAGGTGGGTCATTAATAAAAAAGTATTGAAAGGAAACTAGTAAAGATACTCCAATATCCCTCTATCATAACTGCAATATTAAACTACTCTATATGTTGAAAAAATTTCAAATTCTTCGGTTTGGTAGATTGTTCGTACATGTTCCTCAAACTTATTGATTTTAACATGGGCAGCATAGGCTCCTCCGGCTCCCCTTAAGTAGTTTGTAATCCTAGGGGCTGATCACCAGAGTAGTTAAGTGCCATAGATTTACAAACATTTTTGATCGAGTATATCTTCCCATTTTTAGGTTTTCGTCATGTCCAATACTTAAACTCCGTACTTTTCTTTCTACAGCACGAAAAGCAGGCCATTAAATTAGTACTATTACTTTTATAATGATTTACCAAATAAATATATTTTCGTACAAACGACTCGGTGGAATGACCGAGCGCTCTGAGGCGCCTTGCTTAAATGTTCAAATGTTTGTATAGGTTATGTGACTTAACTACTGGGTCATCAGTCCCTAAACTTACAAACTGCTTATGAACTAGCTAACACTAAGGACGGCACAAATATCCATGCCCAAGGGGGGATTGGAACCCCCGACCGTAGTGGCCGTGCAGACCGTGACTGGCGCGCCGCAGTCCCCTCGGCCACCGCGGCTGGCCGCCTTGCTTAAAAAACGCGCAGTTTGTGAGGGTACATGGTTATGACTGAAGAAGTGTTTTTTCTTTATTAGTAGAGTTGATAATTTATTAAATTTGCATAGGTTAGGTAACTGTCTTACGCAACTGTAAATTATTCTAATTTACACCAGACGCTTTTCGCTTTATACTAAAGCATCTTCAGTGGTCAACTGTACAGAAAATGTTTTGGTTTAGATGATTTGTTTGATTAAATTCGATCTATAACAGTTCTCATGCAATAGGATTATTTTGATTCTGAATAAAATGGACTACTAATATCGATTTTATTCAGAATCAAAATAATCCTATTGCATGAGAACTGTTATCGATCGAATTTAATCAAACAAATAATGTAAAACAAAACATTCTCTGTACAGTTGACCACTGAAGATGCTTTAGAATAAAGCGAAACGCGTCTGGTCTAAATTAGACTAATTTACAGTTGCGTAATACGGTTACCTAAACCTATACAAATTGTATAACTTGACCACAAAAAATAGTCACATGTTTGTAAATCTATGGGACTTAACTGCCGGGTTATTAGTCCCTAGCTTACAAACTACTTAAACTACACATATTTTTGGAAACATTTCCGTTTCACTTATGGGAAACAGCACTCTTATTTAAATTTTATAATAATAATTAATATATAATAATAATAATAATTAATATATAAAGAACAGTCTAGAGTGCAAAATTTTTTATTTTTTTCGACTAGTTTCGGTCTTATTTTAGACCATTTTCAGGAAATTAAGCTTCATTGATGTTGTGGAGTTGGCAGGAAACTAGGAGCAGTGACGCACTAGAAGGCTCAAAGTTTCCTGTCAGCTCCACAGCATCAATGGATCTTAATTTCCTGAAGATGGTCTAAAATAAGACCGAAACTAGTCGGAAAAAAATTCTTTGCACTCTAGACTGTTCTTTATATATAAGTTAAACTAACCTAAGGACAACACAAACATTCATGCCCGAGGGATGATTCGAACCTCTGACGCGGGAGGCCGCGCGATCCGTAACATGGCGCTCCAGACCACACGACTACTCCCGCGCGGCTAAATGTGATTTGCAGAATAAATATGTAGATGTAGACAGATGTTTGTCAGAGACAGCAAAGGACCTGGAAGAGCAGTTGAATGGAATGGACAGTGTGTTGAAGAGAGCGTATAAAATGAACATTAACAAGAGCAAAACAAAAATAATGGAATGCGGTCTTAGAAAATCAGGCGATGCTGAAGGAATTAGATTAGGTAACGAAACAATGAAGGTGGTAGATGAGTTTAGTTACCTGGGTAGTAAAATAACATGTGATGGGCGCAGTACAGACGATATAAAATGCAGAATGGCAATGGGAAGAAAAGTATTTTTGAAAAAGAGAAATTTGCTAACATCGAATATTAATTTAAGTGTAAGGAAGTCTTTTCTGAAGGCATTTGTGTGGAGTGTTGCCTTGTACGGAAGTGAAACATGGACGATAAGCAATGCGGACAGGAAGAGAATTGAGGCTTTTAAAATGTGGTGTTACAGAAGAATGCTGAAGATTAGGTGGGTAGATCGCATAACTAATGAAGATGTACTGAACAGAATTGGTGAGAAAAGGAATTTTTGGCATACCCTGACTAAAAGAAGGGATCGCTTGGTCGGACACATTCTTAGACATCGGGGAATCGTAAATTTAGCATTGGAGGGAAGTGTGTGGGGTAAAAATCGCAGAGGGAGACCAAGAGACGCGTATAGTAAGCAGATTCAAGTGGATGTGGGTTGCCGTTCTTATAAGGAGATGAAAAGGCTTGCTCAGGATAGAGTAGGGTGGAGAGCTGCATCAAACCAGTCTCCGGACTGAAGACCATAACAACAACAACAGACAGATGTTGTTTCGCATCAGCTCGAGCACTGCTGTGCGTAACGCACAATTCTGTTCTGCCAGTGCATCGCTGGAACCGTTCGTCCACTTGCGACGAGAGCTCGGGGCCTGCCGGCATCCACAGAGACGCCGACGTCTGCCCCTGAGGAGTGAGTACGGCGACAGAAGCTCTCGAGACGTCTACTGGTCGGGCAGCGCAGCCACAAAGAAGCGGAGCCCGCCCCGCTTTGCCTTGTTACCATAACGAGATCTGTGGCCGGCGGTATGCAAAATTTCCAATTTTCCGAGTCGCCGGACCGCGCGACAGTAGTGACTGCCACCGCCTTCCCCCCTCCCCTTTTCCCCCGCCAGAGTCCCTCCATACGCCGCTGGCAGCCGACAAAGAGCGCCGATGTCTTTGGCTCACTCGCATTTGTCAGGACGGCTTGCTCCCATTCTGCCCACGGATACAAGAGGTCACGTAGAAGCACTCGTCAGCAAAATCTCTGCACGAATATTCTCGACCTCTAACATCCCCTTTTACTAGTACAGCCACATCTTCCATCACTGCGTTAACCTACAACGTCTTCCTTATTTCGCAATCGGACCCATTTGTTCACTTGTTTACAGGCCACGGCCCTTCACCAAAATAAGTTGGTGTTGTGGTCTTCAGTATGAACACTAATTTGATGCAGTTCTCCAAGCTACACAATCCCGCACAAACTGCTGAATAAGAATGGCAGTCTACATCTCTTTGAACCTGCTTACTGTATGCGTGTTTCGGTCTACTGCGATTTCTCCTCCCGTCCACGGACTCGCATGCACACAATCGCGCACACACACACTCACTCCACTGAAACGCCAAACTGACGACTTCCTAATAACTCCCAAAATGTCCCACAAATAGTACCCTTATTTTAGTTAAGATATGCCATAAATTTCTCTTCTCCCCAATTCTTTTCACTGCCTCCTCATTAGTTACGCGATTTTCCACATCTTATCTTCAGCATTTCAAAACCTGCTGTTATTTTTCTGTTTGAACGCCCATTCAAGGCTACACTCCAGACAAACCATCAAAAATGAGGTTAAAAAAGTTCAAATGTTTGTTAAGCTTAAGGGACTTAACTACGGGGTCATCAGTCCCTAAACTTACAAACTACTTATGAACTACCTTATACTAAAGACGACGGCACAAACATCCATGACCGAGAGGGGATTCGAACCCCCGACCGTAGCGGCCGTGCAGACTATGACTGGCGCGCCGCAGACCGCTCGGCCACTGTGACCGACAAAATGACTTCCTAAAATTTCAATTAACATTCAGTGTCAACAAATTACTCTGCTTCAGAAAAGAATTTTTTCCATAGCACTTCTGAATTTTACATTTCTCCTAATTCGGCCATCAAAATTTGTTTTACTGCCCAAATAACAAAACTCACCTACCACGTTTATGATCAAAGTTTAGTAAAATATGTATAAACCAACTGCCATAACAATAATGATTTTATTCTCTGGCAACCAGTTTTAGCAACTCATTAGTGCCATCCATAGGCCCTAAATAAACAGAAAAATAATCAGCAGTCAAATCTCTAAATCCCATTACACACTGTATCATACAAAAAGTGAAGGACGAGCAAAAACAAAAATAGATGTAATGGCCCTGAATTAATATAATGGCCCAATTAATGGCATACAACAATACAAGAATGTATTTAAATGGCATAAAGATAAAATTACAGAACAACTTAACTTCTACCAGGAATTTCAAATTCAAATTTTTATTCAAATATTCAAATTTTTATTTTATTTTATTTTTAATGAATTAGGACAAAATAACTAATCTATGAAACAGAACTGCTGCCCAGAGAAACATGAAATGGTGAGGATAGGTACCAAACTGCAATTCTCACTGGGAATTTCTCATTTGAGTTGCTTCACTTGGTACCTATCTTCACCATTTCATTTTTCTATGGGCTGCAGTTTTGTTACACACGTTAATTATTTTGTCCTATTTTATTAAAAGTAAAATAAAATAAAAATATATAAATAAAATTTTGAATATATAGCAATCAACACCATTCCCGATAAAAGTTATGTTATGTAATTTTATCTCTATGCGATTTAAATAAATGTGTATTGGGATTTAGATATTTGATTGCCGATTGTTTGTTCCATTTTTAGGGCCTGATGATGGCACTAATTAGGTGCTGAAACTGGTTGTCAGATAATAAGATCATTATTGTTACAGCAGTTGCTTTATAATTTGTAATATACTTTGATCACAATTTCAAGCAATCGTTGTCACTCTTTCCACATTATTACATTAGTATGGAGCTACATCTATCAGGTTTATTGTCTCGTTATCTGATCTAATTCGCAATGCCTGATTTTCTTGGGCCACATTTCATTACCGCTCTTTTGCTGCTGTTCATGTTCTTCCTATACCCTTCTTTCAAGACAATGACTATTGCGTTCAACTGCTTTTCCCTATCAGATTCTTTGATGTCTCTGCACTAATTATCCCGTCATCGGAAAACCAAACAGTTTTTATTTCCTCCTGAAGTTTCATTTCCTCTCAAACTTTCTTTTTGCTTAATGTAAAGATTGATTAGCATTGGGGAAAGGCTACAAACCTGACCTACTCGCTTCCCAACAGATGCGTCCTTTTAACGCCTATCGTCTCTTATAAATGCTGCATGATTATTGTATCTTTACCCCTGCTACCTTAAAAATTTGAAAGACTTTATTCCAGTCACCATTGTCTAAAGCTTTCTTCGAATCTTCAATAGCTAAAAACGTAAGTTTGTCTACTATTAACGTAAGACGTAAGATGAATATCGCCTTGCGTCTTCCTACATTCCTCCTAAATCCAAACTCATCTTTTTCTATATCAGATGCTACCATTTTTTCGATTCGTCATCAAATAATTTGTGTTAGTATCGAAACCATGAGTGAATTATGCTGCCACAAAAGTCTTCGGTCACTTACCAAGTAGCATGAAAATTCTGACAGATAGCCAACTAGTATTTAAAAAGAAATTAAAGGAATTTCTGAATGGGAACTCCTTCTACAATGTAGATGAATTTAAGGATAAAACATAAAAAAATAAATAAGTAATAAATAAAAATCTGTAACATTTTGATTGTCATGTATAGACAACATTTACTAAACTAACACGTTCCACATCATTACGAAATGTATATATGATTTATGGAACAAGTATTAATCTAACCTAATCTAACAAAGCAATGATCGCATCACTAGGAGGAACATTGGTGCTCACGTTGTATCTGTGAAATACAGGGTCAACATAACATCGTTAGCTATAATTAACCACATATGTCGCAATGAATAAGTAAACAAATCGAGGCGGAAAATATATAGTAGCAACTGAACAATTATTTTATGAAAATTAACAATAGTATGTTTAGTTCTGCTGGCGCGCAGGTTGCATATTCCGGGAATGTGTATCTGTGAGATCCTACGCGACCATTCTAGTGTTAACTGATAGTCCTTTCATTTAGTACATTTGTCTGCACATGATTTCTTATAATTAGAATTACTACATTGTTATTGAAGGCTGACGCTATTTCCTCTGTCTCAAATCTTGCACATCGGGTGGAGTAGTTTTTCCAGGACTGACTCTCCCAAGAATACCACGGTTCAGAGGGAATATATCTACTCAAATCTTTCAGTGTTCTGCCAGCATCTCTCTCAGTATCATATATCCTAACTCATCATCACCTGCTTCCACTTCAGTTTCTATAATACTGCCTTCAGATTCATTTCCCCCGTATGGATCATATACCTTATACGTTTCAGTTTTCCACTCTTTGCTCCACCTAACCACTTGACATTCATGTAGCTGCTTTTCTTCTCTCAAAACGTTTTATTTTCCTGTAGGTGATATATGTCTTTCCTCTAGGCATACATTCTTTTATAGACTTACATTTGTCCAATAATCACTCCTCATTGAAGTTCCATTATCTTCAAGATCAATAATATATTAAGGACAGTTTACAACTCGTGGCGAAGACGCGGCGACGAGCTGCGACAGACACATACAAAAGACACACACATACAACACCTTCGACTATTGGCCATGGCCTTCTTCAGAAAATATAACACTCACGCAGTCACACAGGCACACAACACAGTCATACAACCACCTCCGGCTGTCGCACTTCGAATAATAATATAATAACTGGTTTTGGAATCTATTCCTTAGTATTAAAAATCTATCTGTTACCTTCCGTTATCTTCTGGTCTTTTCGAAGTATACAACATTCTTTCAAACGAAATGTTTTTGATAATTAAATTATCCTCTGTGCGAAATTCTACCAGGCAACATAATCTATCATTCCTTTTCCCCAATGCATATTTACTTACTAATTTTCCTTTCATTGTCTTCAAAAAAAATGTTCAAATGTTTGTATAGTCTATGGGACTTAACTACGGGGTCACCAGTCCCTAAACTTACAAACTACTTATGAACTACTTACGAACTAGGACGGCACAAATATCCATGCCCGAGGGGGGATTCGAACCCCCGACCGTAGTGGCCGTGAAGACTGTGACTGGAGCGCCTTAGTCCCCTCGGCCACCGCGGCCGGCTCATTGTCTTCCTTCTCCTACTACTGAGTTCCATCTCACCATCACAATCTGTATGAATAACTTTTATTATCTTACTATACATTGTTAACTCGAGAAAGCGGAATATAAGGTCTCAAATGGTTACACAGGATAACTGAAATGGTTTGAGAATCGGGAAGGTTCGTTTAACAGGAAATATTGTAACAACTACGGAAGTATCTCTTTAATAACGTTACTGAGGAAATAGTCTCAGATATTTTTGATAATAGAGTGCGAGTATTAGTTGAAGACAAGTCGTATGAAAATCAGTGTAGGTTTAGGTCTCTTAGAGGTTGTCACGATCAGATCTTAGCTTACGGAAGATAATGCAGAAGTGATATGAGTGGAACAGGGGATTGTATCTACGTCCCATAGATCTAGAAGAGCCGCGGTAGGGTAGCCGAGCGGTCTAAAGCGTCTCGCTGCGGAGTCCTCCCTGGGGCATGGGTGTGTGTGTTGTCCTTAGGTTAGTTTACCTAGGTTTAAGTAGTTTGTAAGCTACGGACTGATGACCACATAGTTTGGTCCGATAGATTTACGAACATTTGAACATTTGATGTAGAAGAGGCTGATGACAGTGTTCCTAGGAGACCATTTTCACTTCTACAAGGTTATGGAATAGGAGGCAAATGGTTGCAGGGAATTAAAGGTCTTTACGTAGAGAGTCAGGCAGCAGTTAAGAGTTGACGTTAAATTGAGTTCATAGTTCACGGCAGTTTCAGGGGTAAGGCAAAGCTGTAACCTGTCACATACTATTTACGAACCATGTGTTGAAAACAATAGATTGGCAGGGTGGGATTAAAATAGGCGGAAATCAAAATAAGCAATCTCGCATATGCGGCGACTTAGTTGTGATGGCAGAGTCGATTGAGAGGTTGCAATCTAATATTTCAGAGCTAGATCAGAGATGTAAGTTTTATGATATAAATAGGAGGAACAAATATGGAACAGGTGGACAGTTTCAAGTATTTAGGATGTGTTTTGTCACAGGATGGCAACATAGTGAAACAACCTGAATCAAGGTGAAGCAAAGATAATGTAGTGAGTGCTCAGTTACTGTCTACTCTCTTCCGCAAAAAGGAAGTCTGTATCAAGTTAGCAGTGCACTACTCTATCTTTCGACAAGCTTTGATGTTTAAGATTGAAAGTTGGTTCCATCCGCTCATGTTTGAGCACGGGCGCTGATGACCTCGATGTTGAGCGCCCTATATCACTAATCAATCAATTGAAAGTTGGTTGAATATTTGTTACCTTATTAATAAGGTTGAAGTTACTGCAGGCACTAATAGATGGGAACAGTGGCAAAAGGTGTCGCTAATCAGGAAATCAAAGAAAAACGGAATTAACACCACAGATGTAGCAATTAGAGCGAAGAGGGTGAGGTGGTGGGGTCATGTTACAAGCATGGGAGAAGCAAAGTTACTTAAGAGACTCATGGGTTCAGCTGTAGAGGGTAAGAGGAGTCGAACTAGACCAAGGAGAAAGTATTTGGATTCATTTAAGAACGACTTTGAAGTAACAGTCTTAACATCAGATTAGGCATCAATGTTAGCATTAAATAGGGGATCATGTAGGAATGTTTTGAGGGGTCTATGCTCCAGAAGGAACTCTGAAAGACATTATCAGTTTCTAATGATGATGATAATAACTGTTTTTCAATCTCCCCAAAGTTAGTAGAGATACTTGGCATATAAGCTCGTGCTACTATGTTTTGACTTTATCTTGTCTCCGATATGCGTTCACTACACAGTTCATAGTAGCTTATTCTTTTCCCTATTTTCTTACTCATTACTAAATGATAAAACCCGATTCACTGGGTTGTTAATTGTCTGTTAGCAATTTTATTAATTTAATGATGGTAAATGAAAAATACAGTGAATGCGAAACGAAGGGAACGTGTATAGAATGCAATATATACGCTGAAACTTCCTGGCAGATTAAAATTGTGTGCCGGAACCGGGACTCGAACCTGGGACCTTTGCCTTTTGCGAGCAAGCGCACTACCGACTGTGCTATCCCGACACGACTCAAGATGCCGTCTCACAACTTTCCTTCCGCCACTACCTCGCCTCCTACTTTCCAAACTTCTCAGAAGCTCTCCTGCAAAACTTGCAAGACTAGCACTCCTGGAAGAAAGGATATGGTGAAGACACGGCTTAGCCACAGACTAGGGGATGTTTCCAGAATGAAACTTTCACTCTGCAGCGGAGTGTGCGCTGATATGAAACTTCCTGGCAGATTAAAATTGTGTGCCGGAACCGGGTAAGGCAAAGGTCCCAGGTTCGAGTCCCGGTTCCGGCACACAATTTTAATCTGCCAGGAAGTTTCATATCAGCGCACACTCCGCTGCAGAGGAAAGTTTCCTTGTGGAATATATACGCTACTGGCCATTAAAATTCCTACATCAAGAAGAAATGCAGATGATAAACGGGTATTCATTGGACAAATATATTATGCTAAAACTGACATGTGATTACATGTTCACGCGATGTAAGAGATCTGATCAAACTAAATAAATAAATAATAGGATGACAAGCGTTATTAAAAGTAATAAATATAGTACTGTAAACTTCAAAATAAAATTATACCATTCAGTTTAAAATCTGATGAGTACATGTTCACGCAATTTGGGTGCATAGATCCTGAGAAATCAGTACCCATAACAACCACCTCTGGCCCTATTAATGGCCTTAATACGCCTCGGCATTGAGTCAAACAGAGCTTGGATGGCGTGTACAGGTACAGATACTCATACAGCTTCAACACGACACCACAGTTCATCAAGAGTAGTGACTGGCGTATTGTGACGAGCTAATTGCTCGGCCACCATTGACCAGACTTTTCAATCGGTGAAAGATCTGAAGAACGTGCTGGCTAGGGCAGCAGTCGAACATTTTCCGTATCCAGAGAGGCCCATACAGAACCTGCGACATGTGGTCGTCCATTATCCTGCTGAAATGTAGGGTTTTGCAGGGATCTAATAAAGGCTAGAACTACGGGTCGTACCACATCTAAAATGTAACGGCCACTGTTCAAAGTGCTGTCAATGCGAACAAGAGATGATTGAGACGTGTAACCAATGGCACCCCATACCATCACGCCGGGTGATATGCCAGTGTGGCGATGACGAATAGACGCTTCCATTGTGCGTTCACCGCGATGTCGCCAAACACGGATGCGAGCATCAAAATGTTCAAATGTTTGTAAATCTATCGGAACAAACTGCGTGGTCATCAGTCCGTAACTTACAAACTACTTAAACTAAGGTAAACTAACCTAAGGAAAACACACACACCCATGCCCCAGGGAGGACTCGAACCTCCACGGAGAGTAACCGCACGCTCCGCAGCGAGACGCTTTAGACCACTCGGCTACTCCATGCGATCATCATGATGCTGTAAACAGAACATGGATTCATTTGAAAAAATTACGTTTTGCTATTCGGCACCCAGGTTCGTCGTTGATTTGCAATCCATTGGAAAACGGGGAAGGTAAGAAGAAAGTGAACGTCAATTGTAGGGGAAGACAACTGTTTCAATGTGAAACAACGAAATACAACAAATGTTCAAATGTTTGTTAAGCGTATGAAACTTATCTGCGGGGTCATCAGTCCCTACATTTACAAACTACTTATGAACTTACACTAAAGACAACACAAACATCCATGCCCGAGGGGGGATTCGAACCCCAGACGGAGAAAGGCCTCGCGCGTCGGAGAACAGCGTCTCAATGCTCTCGGCCGCTCCGCCGCGGCGACATCGAAATACCTTGGAGTGCATATTTATCGCTCCTTACATTGATAAGTCTACTGCTAAGAATTAAAGCTCAGAGTTCCAGCAGAGAGCAACATCATTCACAAACCTTAACGAAACATATGGAGCGCTTAACTGAAGCTGTTTCAAACATCTGCCATATCACTGTCTTTCTCTGCAGCAGAAAACTCTGCAGGAGTCTGGCAAAACTTTGGACATCTTTTATGCAGCACTGAAAGAGACTGGAAGCTTCATACCGGTCTGCCGAAGATTAATTGCTGTCTGTGAAATGCATGAAATTACTGGTGTAGACGCCTGATCAGGGGGAGTTTGAGAAGAAGCAGGTAGATAAACCTTTCAAATTCCTGAAATATTTCACCTCTGTGGGCTGTAGAAGGAATTATCGCGAATCCTATCGTCATTTCCTCCAAGTTAAGCAAAATGTATACCCAACAGATCAATGAATAGAACCAAAAGAACTTTCAGAATAGATCCGGAGTACTTATAGCTAAATAAGAAAGAACTGACAAAGGAAATAAGAGTAACTGATAAAACTGGAACAGCCACCGAGAAAAAAGGAAGCACAGATGATGGAACATGATATGCGACAGATGCATAGAAGACAGAATAGAAACCTGAAAATATTTAACAGCACAGACCACCCGAAAATGGCAGAAATTCAATAGGATATAGACTACCTCTTCGAAAATACTCCGCAGAGAAAAAAGATTTTACGGAAACAACAGGTTGAAAGATAGAAGCAGACTTTAACAAGAACAATACAAGATATTTTTACAGAAAATTCAAATAAAATATGACGGATAACAATGACCGAGCTTAAGCTTCAAAAGACAAGATGGAACGCTGGAGACAAACCCGAAAAAATTTGTGAAACATCAAAGCAATACTACAACACGTTAAGTACAACGCAGTACTTAACTGTGATAAACCGACACAGAGACTAGAGTTAGAAAAGCCAGAACCTAACTAGGATTCCAAAAATTTGAAGAAACCGTGAAAATAATAACTACATAGTAATTTCACTATTGCCTGTGACGTACAAAATTCTATCCAAAGCCTTGTTAAATCGGCTAGAAACTCAGATAGAGCCACAGATAAGAAAACATCAAGGAGGTCTTTTAAAGGGAAGATCATATAGTGAACAAATCTGATACCTCAGAGCAATATTAACAATGAAAAAGACCACCACCTTAATATTTTTCAATTTCAAGAAACCTTTTGACTCCATAGGCAGAGAAACACTATTCAGTACTCTGGGAGAAATGAAGGTGGACAAGAAGAGCAGGAAGCTAATAAAGGAAACATTAACATATACAACGTCCAAGGTGAAGTTCATGGAGATATCTCAGAACCATTTGAAAACAAGAGACGAGTAAGGCAGGGAGATGGCCTGTTACCAGTTCTGTTCAACACAGTTTTGGAGAAAGTAATCAGGATATGGGAAAAGTGACTCTTTTGGGATACAGAAGGATAGAACTGTCAGTATAAAATGTTTTGCATGTAACATAGCCATAACAACAAACAACGGAAAAGACTCCAAATAAGCTCTAGAGACACCACTTGATATCTAGGCCAAAACAGGACTACAAATCTCATACGAAGAAACGCAATATATGGACACAAAATCCACAGACACACACCCATTGGTAACAAAGTACAGAAATCTAGCACAAGCAGAAAGTTTCAAATGATTGTGAGAGATTATATAGAAAACAGGACTGAACTCAGCAACCAAAGAAGAAAGCAACACAAAACTGCAAAAAGCCTACAGACTCACATGGAACCACTACAACTAAAGAAGTATTTCTGCCAATGCCAAATTAAGACGATATAACACAGCAGTCTTACAGGAGTCTTTGTATTCTTTAGAAACAACTGTAACCATGGGAAGAATCAAAATCAAGGAGATGGAAAAACAAGAGAGGAAAATACTGACAAAGATCTATGCGTTGGATCAAAGAGAGGGTATATGGTTAAAGAGAAGTACAAAGGAACTGTACAGACAGATTGATACAATTAGAAACAACATCAGGAAAAGAAGATTGAAGTTCTACGGACAAATACACATGATGAACGATAACAAATACTTCAGAATTCGTATCAAGAATCACTGCCAGTATGTTTACTTTAGAAGTAGATACCCCAGAGGTAATAAAGCAACTTAAATCACTTAACAAAAGTAAGTCTCTAATATACCAATTAGGTTCCTTTCAGAGTATGCTGATGCAATAACCCCATACCTTAACTATCATATGCAATAGCTCGCTCAGTGAACGTACCGTATCCAAAGACTAGAAAGTTGCACAAGTCACTCCAATATTCACGAAAGGCAGTAGGAGTGATTCGCAGAGTTAGAAGCCTATATCACTGACGTCGGTTTGCAGTAGGATTTTAGAACATATACTTTTCTCGAAGGAAACGACCTATTGACCCATAGTCACATGGATTCAGAATGTATCGTTCTCTACTTACACGATGTGATTGGTGCTATCGACAAGGGATGTCAAATAGATTCAGTATTTCTAGATTTTCGGAGGGCTTTTAACACTGTACCTCACAAGCGTCAAATCAAACTGCTTGCTTATTGAATATCGCCATAGTTGTGCGATTGTATTCGTGATTTCCCATCAGAAAGGACACAAAACGTTGTAATTGACGACAAGTCATCGAGTAGAACAGATGTGATATCTGGCGTTCCACCGGGAAGTGTAATTGGATTCCTACTGTTCCATATTTTGTAAACTGGAAAGAACACACAGAAAATATTCTAGGGAAGGCAGACCAAAGGGTACGTTTCATTAGCAGGACACATAGAAGATGCAACAGTTCTTTTAAAGAAACTGCCTACACTACAGTTTTGCGTCCTAGTTTGGGAAATTTCGACGCATTGTGGGATCCACAACAGGTGAGACTGATTTAGAGAAAGTTCGAAGAAGGGCAGCTCGTTTTGTATTATTGTGATATAGGGGACAGTGTGTAACGGAAATGATCTACGAGTTGGGATGGAATTCATTAAAGGGAAGGCTTTATTCGTTACGACGAGATATAATTGCGATTTTTTTCCTCCAACTTTGACTTGCGAATGCGAACATAGTTTGTAGGCACTCGCCTACATAGGGAGACATAATGATCATAGTAAAATAAGAGAAGATCGAAAACAGAAAGGTGTAGGTGTTCCTTTTTCCCTCCAAGTTATTAGAGAATGGAAATGCAGAGAAATATCATAAAAGTGGATCAGTGAACCCTCTACATCTACATCTACATAGATACTCTGCAAATCACATTTAAGTGCCTGGCAGAGGGTTCATTAACCACTTTCATAACTTTTCTCTACCGTTCCATTCTCTAATAGCGCGCGGGAAGAAGGAACACCTAAATCGTTCCGTTTTCGATCTGATTTCTCTTTTTTTATTGGGATGGTCATGTCTCCCTAAGTAGGTGGGTGCTAGCAAAATATTTTCACATTCAGAACTAAAAGTCGGTGATTGAAACTTCGCAAACAGATCACGCCGCAATGAATAACTTCTTTCTTTTAATGATTTCCACCCCAATTCGTGCAACATTTCCGTGACGCTTTCCCCTCCGTAACGTGATAAAACAAAACGAGCTGCCCTTCTCTGAACCTTCTCAATATCTTCCGTCAGTCCCACCTGGTGAGGGTCCCACAAGGGGCAACAGTACTCCAGGAGAGGACGCACAAGTGTGATGCAGGCAGTCTCTTTGGTGGAGCTGGTGCATCTTCGAAGCGTTCTGCCAATGAAACGTAACCTTTGATTCGCCTTCCCCACAATATTTTCTGTGTGTTCTCTCCAGTCAAAGTTGTTCGTAATTGTAACTCCTAGGTATTTGGTAGAATTTACGACCTTAAGGTTTGACTGATTTAACGCGTAATTGAAGTTCAGTGGATTTATTTTAGTGGTCATGTGTATTACTTCACAATTTTCTTTATTTAGTGTCAATTGCCAATTTTCGTACTAAGTAGAAATTTTGTCTAAATCGCTTTGCTGTTGCTTTTGATCCTCTGTTGACTTCACTAACCGATAAACGACAGCATCATCCGCGAACAGTCTAAGGGAGCTATTCAGATTATCTCCTAAATCGTTTATAAACACGAGGAAGAGTAGGGGACCTATAACGCTTCCCTGTGGAACGCCAGATATCACTTCTGTTTTACTCGATGACTTACCGTCAATTACAACGAACTGTGTCCTTTCTGATAGGAAATCGTGAATCCAATCGCACAATTGGGAAGATATTCCATAAGCACGCAATTTCATTAGAAGCCGCTTGTGGGGTACAGTATCAAAAGCCTCCCGGATATCCAGAAATATGGAATCGATTTGAGATCCCTTGTCGATGGCACTTAACACTTCATGTGAATAAAGGGCAAGCTGTGTTTCGCAAGAGCGATACTTTCTGAATCCGTGTTGACTATTGGTTAATAGGTCGTTCTCTTCGAGGTAGTTCATAATATTCGAACAAAGTATATGTTCAAGACTCCTACTGCAAATCGAGGTCAATGAGATAGGCCTGTAATTTTGGGGATCACTCCTACTATTGCCTTTCTTGAATATTGGAGTAACTTGGGCAACTTTCCAGTCTTTGGGTACAGATCTTTCGTTGAGTGATCGGTTGTAAATTATAGCTAAGTACGGAGCAATTGCATCAGCATACTCTGAGAGGAATCTAGTTGGTATACAATCTGGCCCGGAAGATTTGTTTTTGTTTAGTGACTTAAGTTGTTTTACTACTCCAGGAACATCTACTTCTAAGTTTCGCATGCTGGCATCTGTTCTTGGATTGAATACTGGAGTGTTCCCTTCGTCTTCTTTGGTGAACGAATTTCGGAAAGCTGTGTTTAGTAATTCTGCCTTAGCAGTACTGTCGTCGGTACTATTACCATTGCTATCGCGTAGTGAAGGTATTGTTTGTGTTTTGCCGCTAGTGTACTTCACATATGACCAGAATTTCTTTGGATTTTCTGCAAGATTACGGGACAGGATTTCGTTGTGGTAACTACTATAGGCTTCTCGCATTGATGTCCGCGCTAGGTTGCGTGTTTCAGTAAAAGATTGCCAGTCTTGTGGATTCTGTGTCTTTTTAAATTTTGCATGCGTTTTTCTTTGTTTCTGCAACAGTGATCTGACCTGTTATGTGTACCACGGGGGGTCGGCCCCCTCTTTTATTAATTTATTTGGTATAAATCTCTCGATTGCTACTGATATTATGTCTTTGAAAGTAAGCCACAACTAATCTACACTCGCATTTTTAGTTTTGAAAGACTGGAGATTATCACTCAGGAAAGCGTGAAGCGAATTTTTATCTGCTTTATTGAATAGATATATTTTTCGTTTATTTTTTGTGCATTTGGGAATTTCGACATTTAGTCTCGCTACAACAACTCGATGTTCGCTAATCCCTGTATTTGTTTTGATGCTCTTTACTATCACCGGATTATTTGATGCTAAGAGATCAAGGGTATTTTCGCGACCACTTACTATTCTAGTGGGTTCATGAACTAACTGTTCGAAGTAGTTTTCAGAAAAAGCATTCAGAACTAGTTCGGACGATGTTTTATATTTGCCGCCGGTTTTGAATACGTAATTATGCCAACATATCGAGGGTAAATTAAAGTCGCCACCGATTATAACAGTATGCTTCGGATACCTATTTGAAATGTGATTCAAGTTTTCTTTGAACATTTCGGCAACCGCATCGTCTGAGTCAGGGGTCCGATAAAAAGATCCAACTATTAATTTATTCCGGTTGTCGGGTATAACCTCTACCCAGACCAACTCACAGGAAGTATCTGTCTCAATTTCGCTGCAGGATAAACCGTTTGTAACAGCAATAAACACACCACCTCCTTTTTTATTTATTCTATCCTTTCTGAAGACCATTTGGCCCTTTGAAAAAATTTCGGCCGAACTTATCTCAGGCGTCAGCCAGCTTTCAGAACCTATAACGATATGTGCCTCAGTACTTTCTATCAGCGCTTGAAGCTCTGGAACTTTCCCAATACAGCTACGACAATTTACAATTGTTATACCAATGGTTTCTAGATCTGCTTTCTTCCTGTGTCTGACCTGCCCCCTTTGAGACTGAAACCCATTTTGTGTATTCCCGACGCCCTCTAACCTAAAAAACCGCCCAGTCCACGCCACACAGCCCCCGCTACCCGTGTAGCCGCTTCCTGAGTATAGTGGACTCCTGACCTATTTAGCGGAACCCGAAAACTCATCACCCCTTGACGTAAGTCGAGGAATCTGCAGCCCACACGGTCGCAGAACCGTCTGAGCCTCTGATTCAGACCCTCCACTCGGCTCTGAACCAAAGGTCCGCAGTCAGTCCTGTCGACAATGCTGCAGATGGTGAGCTCCGCTTTCATCTTGCAAGCAAGACTGGCAGTCTTAACCACTTCTGATAGCCGCTCAAAACCAGAGAGGATCTCTTCCGATCCAAAGCGACACACATCATTGGTCCCGACATGAGCCACCACCTGCAGTTGGCTGCACCCTGTGCTCTTCATGGCATCCGGAAGGAGCCGTTCCACATCCGGAATGACTCCCCCCGGTATGCACACGGAGTGCACATTGGAATTCTTCCCCTCCCTAGTAGCCATTTTCCTAAGGGGCTCCATTACCCGCCTAACGTTGGAGCTCCCAACTACCAACAAATCCACCCTCTGTGAGTGCCCGGATCTTGAAGGCAAAGGGGCGAGTACAGGACAAGCGACACCATCTGCGTCAGGAATATCCCCTGCCACAGACAGTGCCTCGAATCTGTTGGCAAGACTAACCGGGGAGGCCTCCACTTCGGTCCTCCGGGAAGTCTTACGCCGCCTGACACGCGCTGAGGAGACCTCCCAATCCACCACGGATTGGAGGGCGACCTCCTCGCGGGCAGTGAGCGGGCTGGCCACAGCCGCAGGCCGATCGGAGGGCACAACAGACGCACAGGGCGTCTGCTGCACCCCCGCGAGCGGCCCACAACAGCGGCGCCCACCCACCGCAGTCTCAACCGTTGCCAGCGAAACCAACGCTGCCTGAAGCTGCGAGCGAAGAGTCACCAACTCTGCCTCCATCCGTTCGCAGCAGTCACAGTTCCTAGCTATTCTAAAAACCTATGTTTCTTTCAAGTACGTACGTCTGAGGACACAGAAGTTCGATAAACAGTGAGCTTTGAAGAATATAAACCTAACGCTGAACTGTTTATTTACGGCGAATCTGAAAAATATATACGCGAGCTGATAAATCAAAAATTCAACAACTGAACTCACAACTAAACGCGATTCTTAATAAATAAACACGCGAGCACACTAAAGTATAAAGAGCTGCAAAAGAAAGCACACACGAAATGAAAATAAGTCGCTTCTATTAAGAAGCTCTGCAGAGTATTTATGTAGAACAGACTGACGAGGAGTTTTAACATTCTGATAAGTAGAACAGCGGAAACCAACTGGGTACAGGAAACCACAAGGAGACCAAAAGAAACTAAGCAACTCAATAGAAGACAAGACAGACAGGACAAATTACAGAGGAAAAGTCAGAAAACAGAAATTTGAGGAATCACCCTTGGCGAAGAAACCGAAAAAAGTGGACAGATGAGAGAAAGAAGAAACACAGTGAATATATTGGTGGTGTTTGGAAAGAGAAAAATACAAGGAAAAATGCCATGATAATTTCTATGCTTTAACTCTCTCCTTAAAGGGGAATTAACGATAATAATAATAATAAATGCTCGAGAAAGAGAGTCAATTATAGTATAAGGGGAATGAGCTTAAGGAACACTGCATGTAATTTTGGCGTAGTGCAGTTCATAAGCCAACGAACTACTAATTTTTCGGTCTATTTCCTTTCCTTTTATTCCCTGAATTATTAAACTTTTACTTATAAAATTTAATTATGCTTTCAATTTATATATGTAAAATTAATATAAGAGGGTTGTAACTTAAATAGTAGCAACACTGCTCTGTAGTCATTGTGCAATGGAATTCAATATTTTCCCTGATAGCACAAGTCATTGACATACAAATGTTCAAATGTTTGATAAGCTTATGAGACTTAACTACGGGGCCATCAGTCCCGAAACTTACAAACTACTTATGAACTACTTACGAACTAGGACGGCACAAATATCCATGCCCGAGGGGGGATTCGAACAACCGACCGTAGTGGCCGTGCTGACCGTGAGTGGAGCGCCTCAGTCACCTCGGCCACCGCGGCCGGCCATTGACATACCTACCTTACCTCCGAGCAAATGGACTCGCCCGTCCCACGTCACTGGCGTGTGCACAATCGAGGGAAACTCAGTCACTTGTGAGCGAGCGGTCTAACGTAGCGGTGTCACTATGTTTTAGAAACAGGTACAATGGAGTTGGATCAAGATTGAATGTGCCAGTGGTCGTACAACACGCCAGTGTCATAAAGGTCCTCAGAGCCGCAGTATGCAGAATGTTACGGTGATATTCTTATACGACTGCGATGGTGTTCTCCCAATGCATTACGTTCCTCCACGGCAGACCGTCAATGCACAGTATTACTGTTCGTAAGCATCACCTGCGACCAGCTTTGCGAAAGAAGCGGCAACCCACCCATCATTTTGCACGACAATGCTTGGGCGCTGAAGGACCTCCCCCCTTGGGCACGGATGTTTGTGCTGTCTTTAGTATAAGTTAGTATATAAGTAGTTTGTAAGTTTAGGGACTGATGACTTCGCAGTTAAGTCCCATAAGGTTCACGAACATATGAACATTTTTTAGAGCTCTCAGACTCTTACATGAAAAGTGACTTAGTGACTTCTATCATCATTTGGGAATTCTTGAGTAAAAAATGTCTTTTGTGACAAACTATAGTTGTTTAAGACATATTAACTTATTTAAATATACAAAGTAATGACAGTACACACGTTTAGTTAGTATTAGGAACCTACGAATATTAGTCTTTTGTATAAGGTTGTTCATAAGTAGTTTGTAAGTTTAGGGACTAATGACCCCGCAGTTAAGTCCCATAAGCTTAACAAACACTTGAACATTTTATTGCCCAGTTCCCCTTTAGCCGTTGTCCATTGTTGGCCTTGCTCCATTACTGCAATGTCAAGCACTAAAGTGGAATGCTGCCACTGCCGTTTATTTCATTTGTGTTGTTAAGATAAGTTTCCAATTATGAATAAGTTCATAACAAGAAAAAAAGAGGAAAACCGACTTTCATTTGTCCACTAGCGTTATGGTAAATTAAAATACGTACTAATAGCTTACTTATCTATTTACAGCAGTGGAGTCATTATTTGGAGTAGCAATATTTCAGTGTATCATAAGGCACCTGACTCAGTATGTGTAATACTTTTTAAAGTTAAGTTTAAATGTAATATTTTATCTAGAGGATGGATACGTTGCAATGCCAACAATAGTTAAAGAACCAATAATCTTGGAAATAAAATTATAGACTTACGCTTCCTCAATCAGAATGCAAGGTATTTATACTGATAAAAAAATTAATTCAGATTTTGCGAAACAACAAGCTACAGTCGTGGCTGACAGGCAGTGAGCTTGGTGACATGCAACCGTGTCGTTGCCATTGTTCAAATACAAAGAAACACTTCTCATTCTGATAATCTGACTTCGTTTGGAATAACAACTGAAGGTTCTTCAGGCGTAAATTGAAACAATTTTTAAGAAATGTTTTCCTCAATTTTGTATATAAAATATTGCAGTATTTATAAGGTCTTACAAACGCAAACTGTGTGTATAAAATATAAAAAAATATGTTAGCTTAAGTTTAGATTAAATGGAAAACATAAGCCTTTGTAAATTTCTCTTTAACTATTCGAACCTCCCCCCCCCCTCTTTAACATGTCTCAAGAGCTATCGAAAGCACTTATAAAAAGTAAGCAGTTCCATAAAAAAAAAGTACTTGCTTCATTATCTCAGTTGATACCGGATCTAAAACCGTTCACAAAAGAACAGTTACATTTATGTCACGTCCCAAATTTATTTCATACACATTACACATATACTAGATATTCCAGTGGATACAAAAGATCATGTCCGAAATCAAATAAGACATCGTGCCAAAATATCAACGCTATCAGTGTTTAATTTTCGGAGATTTGACTTGTTAACAAAACAACATTTACATGTTTACTTATGGCGAAAATGTAGATGTTCCTAACCGCAAAGTTCTTGATAGAATGTATTCAAATTTTGACACAACGTTGCCGTGGAATATCCTCATGTTTTTATGTACCTAATTTTTTAGAACGTCACATATGTATCTGTATAATATTATAATGGTAAAACGTAGCTAAATGATGTAATTATGCAAGGATATATGTTGAACAATAAAGAGTGCGACACTCTATACACAGGTTAGTTACGCAGTTAGGTAAAATAAAGGCTTCTTGTTTACTCAGTGATGAATTACCGCAAAATATAAAACCATAAGAGAGAAGTGAATAAAAATGGGCAGAATATGTAGGCCGTGCGGGAGTGGCCGTGCCCTCTAAGGCTCTTTGTTGCGGAGTGCTCGTATGCTCCCTGTCGGAGGTTCGAGTCCTTCCTCGGACATGTGTATGTGTGTGTGTGTGTGTGTGTGTGGTACTTAGCATAAGTTAGTTTAAGTAGTTTGTAAGTCCAGGGACCGATGACCACTGCAGTTTGGCCTCATAGCTTTACAAACAGGAGAAATAAAATAGCATATTAATTTAATGAGACAAAAACTTTGCAAAAACCCTAATATCATAATTAGCTGAACTCAAACGTTTCAGCAGTTCATGAAAGTGTTTCTTCCAATTCAATTTCACGTCATCACGCAGATCTAAAAATTTTGAATATTCCAACTTAGCTACTTCTCCAAAGTCCATGTTTCTTAATGGTGTCGTGTCATTTACTGTACTTAACTGTATATACTGTTTGATCGAAAGTTAACGAGTCAATTTTCAGAGAACCAGTTAATGATTTTCTATAAGACATTATTTAACAATTTTCTTAGTTAATTCTTGTTTGTCAGGTGTGATTACAATTCTTGTGTAGTCAGCAAAAAGCACTGGATTTGCATCTTCGTGCATTCGTGCATACAGAACGGCGAGTCATAAATATATATTAAGGACAGCAAAGGGTAGAAGACCTGACCTTGTGGAAGTCCATTCTTGATAGCTCACTAGGTTGAGGTAACACTTATTTCAACTTTCTACACCCTTCTAGTTAAGTAAGAATTAAACCATTTATGCACTGCCCTACTAATACCACAATACTTGAGATTTCCTAGAAAAATTATATGATTTACACAATAAAAAGCCTTTGAGAGACACAAAAAATCCCAACAGGTAATGTCCGGTTCTTCAAAGAATTTAATATTTGCTCTTCAATGTCTATTGCAGATTGGCGAGGCACATGTAAATGCATATTATGAATTCACCCGATTTTCTTCCGTATTGTTCATGTGGAAAAGTGTGAGATTTACAACGAAAGACTCCACATTGTGCCACGCAACTACAGGTGCTGTGGTTACACCTCAAGGTTTGTTCTGAGGTGACCCAATTTTGAACTCTTCACACAATTATTGTACTCAGCAGTTACTCAGCAGAGAACAGGAATTAAATAAAAAGAAAACTGTTAAAAAGTAATATAATTTATTGCTGTTTTACAGAATGTGATACGTATTTACAACGCAGTCGTAGCTGGATGCCTTTTCAGTGGATTCCTGTCGGCGTCCTGGTCAACTCTTTCCAACGTGGCGTGGCCTGTTGGCGAAAAAGAAGAGAATTTAAAAACTCGTAGTTTTTAAAATGTGGGATTTGTTCTATGTCTAAGAATGTGATTAGAAAAAAATATCGTTCAACTTTAATCAGTTGTACACAAGATTAATATCTGATTACCCTTTGTCTCATCATGCTTCTACAAGCACATATGAATGATGGTTATTAGAGTGATTGTTCCGTCGTTACTAAGTTAAAGCGCATGTTTCTGTTGTGCTTAAGTTTCGCACTATAGGTTGCAGAATTATGTATGCGATATGTTTAGAACCGAGTAGTCGAATAGGAACTTGTTGTTTCTATTAAGAATCGATTAAATATAAGAGAACTGGTAAATATTTTGAGGAATCTGCTGTAGCGACTATGTACGAAATGTAGTAATTATTCAAAAATTATTGACACTATAACAGTAGGAAAAATGGAATCACTTGTACCTTTAGATCAGAGCGGTGATCATGACATCTAATTAGACTCAAAGGTTCACAATGTGACTGTCAATACTACACTTGACTCAGAGTTATTCCCCTCATTTTGTCGTTATATCATTGGGTCTCATACTAACATTAATAAAGGAAGCAAAATATGTGAATTAGAAATAAAAATTACGACCTAATAAATAAGTTTGTGGAAAAACAGGAGTATTAGGAAGAGTTTCATCGTATGCTTACCTAAAAAGGTGAAAAAGAAAAACAGAAAGAAATGCGAAAAGAAAATTTCAAATCAAAAGGTAAAAGTTCGAAGGTATCTAAGACAAAACGAATAGAAAGGTAGGCACATTATGAACAGAAGAGGAATACACAGGAAAGAATGAAAGTGTAAGTCAGATCTCTGCATATTTAAAATCAACTGATGTGCGGTAATCTCGGTAAAACTCGGAACGGCTTGACCGATTTCAATAGATCTTCTATTCTTTTGTTCGATTTAATGCAGGGGTGGCTTATAAAGACAGAGAAAAGGAGAACAAATAGGAGCAGCTGGAAAATAGAAAAATCTAATTTGGTCATCTGGTATGGGCATCATCACTTTGAATTTGAATTTATGCTCTTTCCTGACTTGACACATGATTTCGCGTGATGTATGGTAGAGGTTACTTTACTTGTGGACTTTGACAAAATATGGTCTTATTCTGTTCTTGACAAAATTTTGCACACTTGATCTTCAAAATATTTGGGACGTCACTGTATACATGATATTCCAAAAGGTTCGTGGCTGAGGGTACCTACGACAGCTTTTTACCAGTCACAATGAAAATCGACACACACACACACACACAATATATATATCTTCATCCACTATATATATATATATATATATATATATATATATATATATATATATATATATATATATATATATATAAAGTGGATGAAGATTACTTAGCAGGCGAAGGAGCACAGGTAGTGGTAGTAACACAAATAAAACACACACACACAAAAACGCTAGCTTTCGCTGCTTCTTCTTCCCTTATGCCTGAAGAAGGAGCTAGGCTGCGAAAGCTAGCGTTTTTGTGTGTGTTTTACTTATTTGTGTTACTATCACTACCTGTGCTCCTTCGCCTGGTAAGTAATCTTCATGTACATTTTATATATATTTTTCTTGCTAAGAAATTTTGTTGTGGTCTTCAGTCCGGAGACTGGTTTGATGCAGCTCTCCACAATACCCTATCCTGAGCAAGCCTCTTCATCTCCACATAAGAACGGCAACGTACATCTGTCTGAATCTGCTTACTGTATCCATCTCTTGGTCTTCCTCTGCGATTTTTACCCCACACACTTCCCTCTAATGCTAAATTCACAATTCCTTGATGTCTAAGAATGTGTCCCACCAATCTATCCTTTCTTTTAGTCAAGGTATGCCAGAAATTTCTTTTCTCCCCAATTCTGTTCAGTAATATATATGTTGGTGGTGATGGACTGAGGAATCAAAGGAGGAGATAGAGCGAGTGAAGGAGATGGGCTGCGATATGGAACGAGGAAACTACCAAATGTAGAGATGGATAGGGACAGAGAGAGAAGTACTAACTTAAGACTGGAAAAATAAATATCTCGGCAACACTGGGTTTTCAGATAGTCATAAAAAGTTAACATATTGAGAAAAGCTTATACTTACAAATTGGACTGCTTTCAATGCTTTGGTGGTCCATAGCCAGGATCTGGAGGTCCATACACTGGTGGTGGTGGTGGAGGTGGTGGTGGAGGAGGAGTTGTTGGTGGTGGTGGTGGAGGAGGAGGAGGTGGTGGTGGTGGACCGTACTCATGTTCAGGTGGGCCGTACACTTCTGGGGGAGGTGGTGGTGGAGGTGGCGGAGGCGGTGGTCCGTAGACGGGAGGAGGTGGCCCGTATACTGGTGGAGGTGGCCCGTACACCTTAGGTGGTGGCGGTGGTGGTGGTGGTGGTGGAGGCGGTGGTGGTGGTGGTGGTGGAGGTGGTCCATACACTGGTGGAGGTGGGCCGTACACTGGTGGGGGAGGAGGTGGCGGAGGAGGCGGCGGCGGTGGTGGAGGTGGAGGCGGCGGCGGTGGTGGAGGTGGAGGCGGCGGCGGTGGTGGTCCGTATACTGGTGGAGGAGGTCCGTACACTGGCGGCGGTGGCCCGTATACTGGTGGAGGTGGCCCGTACACCTTAGGTGGTGGCGGTGGTGGTGGTGGTGGTGGAGGCGGTGGTGGTGGTGGTGGTGGAGGTGGTGGTGGAGGTGGTCCATACACTGGTGGAGGTGGGCCGTACACTGGTGGGGGAGGAGGTGGCGGAGGAGGCGGCGGCGGTGGTGGAGGTGGAGGCGGCGGCGGTGGTGGAGGTGGAGGCGGCGGCGGTGGTGGTCCGTATACTGGTGGAGGAGGTCCGTACACTGGCGGCGGTGGAGGCGGCGGCGGAGGCGGTGGAGGCGGTGGTGGCGGCGGCGGCGGGGGCGGCGGGCCGTAGATGGGTCGTGGAGGCCCGTACACTGGCGGCGGCGGCCCATACACCAGCTTCGGCAACTCGTAGATCAGGGGGAAGTCGGCCGCGGCCAGCCCGAGGGCTGCCACCAGGAGGAGAGTCTGTGGGCAGAGAGCGGGCGTCAGGGCGCGCACTACATCTACATCTACATCTACATGGGATACTCTGCAAATCACTTTTAAGTGCCTGGCAGAGGGTTCATCTAACCACAATTATACAATTTATCTCCCATTCCATTCTCGAATAGCGCGTGGGAAGAAAGAACACCTGAATCTCTCCGTTCAAGCTCTGATTTCTCTTATTTTATTCTGATGATCATTTCTACCTATGTAAGTGGGAGTCAACAATATATTTTCGCATTCGGAGATGAATGTTGGCGATTGGAGTTTCGCAAGTAGCCCACGCCGCAGCGATAAGCGCCGTTGTTGTAATGATTCCCATCCCAGATCCTATACCATTTCCGTAACGCTCTCTCCCCTGTATCGTGACAATATGAAACGAGCTGCCCTTCTTTGGACTCTTTCGATGCCCTCCGTCAAACCCACCTGATAAGGATCCCACACTGGGCTGCAGTACTCCAAAAATGGACGGACAAGCGCAGTGTACGCAGTTTCTTTAGTAGTTCTGTTGCATCTTTTAAGGGTTCTGCCAATAAAACGCAGTTTCCGGTTCGCCTTTCCCACGATATTATCTACGTGTTCTTTCCAGTTTAAGTCTGAAGTAATAGTAATTCCTAGGTATTTTGTGGAGTTTACGGCCTTCACATTTGATTGATTTATGTTGTAAACAATGTTTAACTGCTGCCAACTGTGCTGCAGCCAAGTCACATCACCAAGCACTTGCAAAAACGTGCACCAGTATGTATCTGATACTGGCTGCCGGCCGCGGTGGCCGAGGGAACTGCGGTGCGCCAGTCACGATCTGCACGGCCACTACGGTCGGTGGTTCGAATCCCCCTTGGGCATGGATATTTGTGCCGTCCTTAGTGTTAGCTAGTTCATAAGTAGTTTGTAAGTTTAGGGACTGATGACCCCGTAGTTAAGTCCCATAAGCTATAAAAACATTTGAACATTTTTTGATACTGGCTCGTAGACTAATAGCACAGAAAGCAAAATACACAGCGCGTACTGAAAGTCATGAACATGTTTTCTTCATATATCACCATATACTTTTGAGACAAATCAAGTATATCATCTCAATGTACAGACTTCTGTTAACTTTCCACTTCCTTGCAAACACTCTTCCCATCATTCTACAAGCGTGAAAATTTCCTTGCGGTAGAAATCTATTCTAGCTACCCGAAGCCACAAACACACTATTTATCGCATCCCCTCCAGCGACTCATAGTTTTGGCCTCGAAGGCGTTTCTGTATTTAATGAAATAAATCGCAATTTGCGATCAGTTATGGCTTCATTGTACTAGGTTTAGATGGAATACCAAAGTGCGGCGAATGAAAATTTGTGCCCGGCCGGGATTTGAATCCGGGATCTCTTGCTTACTAGGCAGACGCGTTGACCACTCCGCCACTTTTTTTTTTTTTTTTTTTTTTTTGTAGATCTTTGGTTCGCGGTCGTTCGTTCAGTTCGTTCGTGGTTGTTCGTTGAATAGTTGGCTCAGCTTTTTTATTACAGAGGTCGTTTAGCCCCCTGACCGGGCGCGCTGAGCCACGGCGCCCGGCACCACCGAGGACACAGTGACCAGCCCGACTGCAGAGGGCTCTTCCCTGCACGTCTCCCGCCACACGCAAATCTCCATTCGCCACGCTGTCTCTTTCCTATTACCACAGCTTTGGTATTCCATCTAAACCTAGTACAATGAACCCATAACTGATCGGAAATTGCGATTTATTTCATTAAACGAACGCTGTAATGTCGTCAAAAATATATAATTGTTTCCGTATTTCTTTACAGAACCGAAAAGATGGTAATCGGAGGGTGCCAAGTCGGGAGTGTAGGGGTTATGTTGAAGAATTTCCAACATAAATACCCTGCTCTTCTGCACAGTGATACGAAAAGTGTGAGGACTGGCATTGTCGTGTTGCAGAATGATCTCCTCCAGGACGTTTGTTGATAAATGCACAGCGGAGCTTCCCAAGCGTCTGGATGTAGCTTGCAACATTTGTGACTTGTCCAAGTTCAAGAAATTCAACCAGGATGCAACTCCGTGCATTGAAGAAGACACTGCTCATAACGTTTACAACCGACCTCCTGTCGTCGCTTTTTTAATGGCAAATACAAGTGGTGGCATTTCATATTGTGGCGTTTTGTTTTAGGCTCGTAATGATGAAACTATCTTCGTTGTCTGTCACAGTTCTCGTCGGAACATCATCACCTTCATTTCGAAATTTCTAAACATTATCACAGATATATCTTCTCTGAACTCAGTGATATTCGGTCAAAAAACCCAACGGGTATACGCTAGTTGTGCCCTAAGTAGAGAATCATTTACTGCTCAGTAGCGTACTGCAAGTTTTGTAGCGATTGTATGCACAGTGACATGCCTGACGTTCCTAATAAGAGTATCAACTCTTTCGTTGATGCGCTCCGTCATGGCACTGTTTGGACGCCCGTTGCGATGTTCATCTACGATACTCGTGTTTTCATCTTTCAAATGTTTCACCCATCTCCTAACATTGTTTGCGCCCCTGCAGGCATCTCCATATGCACGTTGAGCTGAATGAGGTGAATCTCAGCATCAGAAAGAAATCAACTACAGCACGCTGTCGAATCCAATTACTGCCTGTTGTCTTGTGTCAGTTGCTAAAGACTTCAGAACACGGCAACATGAAGTGGTAAGTTTGTAGATTACGATTCTGCCATCGTCTACGTTACACTGAAAATTTGTAGCTAGGTTTCTCATACAATACTAAAATATGAAATCATATTTTCATTTTCCTGGACTATTTGTTGCACCTGTGCTACCTGAAGAGGCAAAAAAAATCGTTTTCAATATTTCGCGTGATTAGTTAACAGAATTGAAAATGCTGCCGTAATCAATTCATTGAGAGCTAAATTCTTATGTTCAGTTTAACACTTAGAATCTGTGTTTGTCTTGAAGCTGAGGGCACTCGCATATTCCAAATTTGCTCTTCCATTCCTCTAAAATGACTACCCTTTGTGTCTTTCAAAAAACTTTACATATAATTTCATACCTCCACGAAACTTTTTCTCGTTGACCCCCTTTTCACTTAACTACAAACTCTATTCGTAAAACACGTTCGAGACAGTATGTAGATATGTAACTGAGTGGAACAGCAACTGCTGCCGATGTTTGAGGGTACTCCATCACAAGCGAAACACAGCGTGACCTTACATATTTATCATGCAGTTAATTTTTCTCACATTTCACACAATACTATAATAATTTCAACTGAGAGAGTTCCATTATTGGTAACGGGTTTGTTGTCAAATGAATATCGGTGTGTGTCGCAGCCACAGCTTCAGACACGTATATGATTTATGTGAAAGTGTGTATCGATAACATATCTGTTCTTGAGTCCGTGTGTGATTTGAACGGTTACTGTTTCGAGATTTACTGCTACGACGTGCAGAGTATACAGTGATTAGGAATTGCGACACAGAATCTAACGCCACTAACCATTATTTATTCACATCCGAGGCGGTTAGAACCCGAGCAACAACGAATCAGAGCCGATAAACTGTCTATGTAAGCCTGATCGAAAGGGACAAGTGCTGTGCAAATTGGAGATTAATTAACTTAGAAGCGGAACGTGTCAAAAACAAGTGTCAGTGCAACGAGGGGACCGCCAACTGCGTACACCACCAGAGTAGAGATTCTCGTGAAATATTGACATAAATGTGTTATTTATCAGTGCGTGTGGTGGAGGCAGACTCTGATATGTCACTGTCCAATGAGGTTAGTGCCGCGACAGGTGCAATTCGACCTCGACACGAGGGAAGGCGTGACCTATGCACTGTGTGAGAATTTCACGCATGCTGGTTTTCGGTTACGGATAACAGAGCAGATATTTGTCAGGAATTTAAGTAAAGCCGACTTTAGGGTGAGCGAAGAACTGTTTGTCTGTAGATCTGTGGGACTTGACTACTGAGGTTATGTCCCTAGGCTACTACCTCACTACTTAAACTAAAGGTAGCACACAAATCCATGTCCGAGGAGGACTAGAACCTCCGGCGGCAACAGCCTTGCAGTCCCTGACAAGGCGCCTGGAACCGATTGGCTATTCCCGCGTGGCAGCAAGGAAATCAATCATAAATATATAATACACTTTACACAATATATGCACCTACTTGTTGATGGCTGTTTGTATCAGCTAGAGATGATCTTTATTAGCTGGTCCTGAGTTTAAACTAAACTGATATTATCATTGTCCTATCGGTAGAAAAGAGCATATACAACCGCTGGTTCAGGGAACTTTCCGTACCCAAAAACTGAAAAGTTGCACAGGTTAATCCAAGTATTCAAGAAAGGCAATATCAGTGATCTACAGAATTACAGGCCTAGAAGGGTATACTGAAAGAAGGTGCTCATCGACATTTTTTCCAAAATGATGATCTCTCTACGACATGTTGCCGTAAATGTGTACTTCAATAAGGAATATTCCTATTATGAGAAAAGGAGTTCCTTGCGTAGTAAATGACGAAAGAAAATATTCCATGCAGGGAAAGAAGGCGCCCATTTTCCAGAGAAAAACGGCTCATTGTATTGCTCACTCCAACAATAAAATAATAAAATTGCACAAAAAGATATGAATAGTTTGTAGAACACAGGTTCTACTTGGAATTAAATGTTTAAATTCTTCTCCTCAATAATTTCTAAAATGTCGATGAGCCCCTTCGAGATATATACACTTCAGTTAATGCTTCTCCTGAGAAATTTCTAAAATGTTGATGAGCCCCTTCTTTCTGCGTACTTCGTCCTGTATCATTCATGTCGGTTTGTTGCAGGATTTTACAACATATAATTCCCTCAAATATTATAAACTACCTCGAAGAGAACGACCTATTGACTCATAGTCAACACGGATTCAGAAAGTATCATTCTAGAAACATAGCTGGCTCTTTATTTACATGATGTGATGAGTGCTATCGACAAGGGATGTCAAATAGATTTCGTGTTTCGAAATTTCCTGAAGGTATTTGACACTGTACCTCACAAGCATCTTCATCAAATTGCTTGCTTGTGCACTGACTGACGATTTAGAGGAAGTTCAGCGAAGTACAGCTCGTTATCGCGTATAAGGGAGAAAAATGTCACAGAAATAATAGATGAGTTGGTGTGGAAGTTATTAAAACAAAGGCGTTATTTGTTGTGGCGAGATCTATTTGTGAAAATTGTTTCACAAACTTTCTCTTCTGAATGCGAACGTATATTGTTAGCACTCACCTACGTAAGGATATTAGATCATTATAATAAAATAAGGGAAATCAGAACGAAAACAGAAATATTTAGGTGTTCCTTTTATCCACGTGCTATTAGAGAATGGAACTATAGAAAAGTGACATAAGAGTAGTTCGATGAACACTCTACCATGCACTTCAATGCGACTTGCAGAGCATCCATATTGATGTAGAATGCTTATGAAATTTTGCGGTGATTATAAATGGCAGTCTGAATTTAAATATGTTTTGGTGGGTTTGTTGACATAATTTTAATGAGAGAAAATGTAACTTCTTGACCAGTAAGCTGGAAATTTAAGTACGGCGAGTAAACCACTTGCATCTTATAGTGAATCTCTTAAACTGAGCTACTGTTATCGTAATGTCTGTGGAGAAGCTAGAAAAAGACAAGATGATTCAGTAGACCAAATTCGATATGCGTGTCTCATGTAAGCATGTCATACGAGTACTAATCAACAGAGACGAACTCATAAAGAAGCAGGTACCTCACACTAAACTAGTATCGGAGCTCTAATAAACCATAGTGAGGTTGGAACTTTTAAAAAGCAATCTGTAATAAAGCTGCCTTGTGCGAAAAGGTTCCATGGCAAAAAGTAATGTCGTGCCCTTGAGAGTCAATATTTACGTTGCAGCTGGGATCTTTCGTAAGTTGATGGCTATGTGCCAAAGTTTCTGACTATAAATCTGGCAGCTTCGAGTTTGACCACCGGTCAGTCTCATCCTTTTTAGGTATTTTATCACTTCTCTCATGTCTGACAATGATTACGTGAAAAATTCTTAGTTGCACCGAGGTTCGGAAACTACGTTTAACTATAGGTCCCCTACAACTGGCTGGATATGTCATTTCAATGGTCGGAAAAAAATAACGACATACGACCTACCACAAGTTCCATATTTAGGAAAATACTGTGGTGTTCACTGTTAGAATTTACGACCACTGCACTTATTTAAATGGCTATAATAATAGGTAGCGAATGTTTTCATTACTGCGAATCTGTCGAGGGGAGAAAAAGCTGTAAGCAATTTGGAGATATCTCTATCCTCACCAACAGTAAGTTGTCCTGATCTTAACGCCTTGTACAGATTATTGTAAATAGAAGAAATAAATTCGCAATTATACTGTGAAACAAGTAAGTCATTTTTTGACTGACACTCTTACACGTCGTAAAGAATTACGATTAAATTAAGAATTCTTTAACGAAATAAAGTGTCATGTTGTGAGCTGTCCTCACGACCAGTATTTAATAAAATTGTTCTTGTAGGCCCCGTGCTTGATGCACAGCCTCGCAACAGATAGAAATTTAACAACTTTTTCCAAATTCCATGTAAATAGGCATACTGATTTTAAATGCCAATGTAAATCTTCAAAACTGTATTCATTATAATTTATTATATAATCTGTTTAATCTGTTATATATACGTATATGTTCTCGGTTCTGTGACCTCATACCAACTAAAACATCACGTTCCTTTTCTATTCTTTTCCCTCATTTATTCTTTTGCTTCAAATCCTCAGTGCTCCCAGAACTCCGTACGGCATTGCGGTTTCCTTGCCACTCTGTGTGACGTCACACATCCGCGGCCGCACGAAGCCCAAAGGAACACCTCGGAGAAGGAATAAAAAAAAAAAAAAAAAAAAAAAAAAAAAAAAAAAAAAAAAAAAAAAACAGAAAATGTACAATAATATTCCTTACACTAAAGTTAAAAGAAACAAAATATATTAAAATTTTCTCCCGCCTAACACCTATTTGACTCGTACTTGTTTGTTTAGAGGTTTAAATGTAAGGTTTCATTTTTTTGAAAGACAAAATTCCAAATATGTCTGTACCCTTACAATATATAAAAAAGCTTGAAACGTCTGATTATTTTACAACCGGCCGCGGTGACCCTGGGGACTGAGGCGCTTCAGTCACGGTCTGCACGGCCACTACGGTCGGGGGTTCGAATCCCTCCTCGGGCATGGATATTTGTGCCGTCCTAGTTCGTAAGTAGTTCATAAGTAGTTTGTAAGTTTAGGGACTGATGACCCCGTAGTTAAGTCCCATAAGCTATACAAACATTTGAACATTTGATTATTTTACAACTGAGGTAATGTGTCAAATATTTGATGTGTAGCGCGTAAGTGGGAAAAAGTTTCTGACTTTAATTCATGTCTTATTGTGTTATACTGGTAAAATTAGATTAAATCTCTCGGTAAGTAGGTCACGATAGCATTTTAAATGTCTAACATCACTAACGGCGCGATATATCGAAAGCCAAATTTTCATGGTACATGGATGCCAGAAGGTCCGAGGTAGCCTCTTAGCGATACAGGTATCTGTACGTGTCGGTTGTGAGGTACTCTGTAAACGGCCCACCTGTCCAAAGGCGACAGGCCTGCCAACAGCGGAGACTTAAAGCGAGGACTTACCAGCTTCATGTTGTCCCGTTGAGGAGGACAGTGAGTGCCTGACTGCCCGCTGCTCCTGAGGTGCGGCCTTTTATACGGGCCTGCGGGGGTGTTTACCACACTGCGCTGGCCAGGGAAAGTGCGCCATGAGGTCACCGCAGCCGGCGCGGCGGTGACCAGGGCCGTCTGCACACGTCAAGCTGACCACCGGCACCCCCAGTAAACCAGCCCCATGCCGTCGCTACCACTGATCCCTTACCGCTCACTACGACGAATAATCTTGTCCAGTGGAATGATACACTGCAAAATAGCCCAACAGTCCTCAAAGATTACTTTCAATTTTCACTGTACAGCTGTAGCAAACCTCATGTATTCGGTACTGAGTACTGAATCGTTACACATAAATACATTTCGTTACTCGTATATACCGTATCGATACGAACGTACTCATGAATACATTTCATTACTCGCATTTACCGCATTTACTCGCATTTACCGCATTTACTCGCATTTACCGCATAGTAACGCCTGCAAGGAAAATCTTCGGAATTAAACGAAATCCGATCGATTTAAACAATCTTTCGTCACAAAAGGTACCTTAACATTTTTTCACGGTCATTCAGTTAGCACAATCCGCTCTAAGCAAACCAAGCATCATTTTACACAATGCAGCAAGAGTTTTACAGCCTCATTTGCTACATCCAGTCAACTTAATGCAAGTATTTCGATGAGAAAGGTAACAACGGAATCTGTTACTTTCTTTATGAAATATTGTGCTCAGGTGCATTTCTTCCAAATTACCACCGCCGCTAAACTTTAAAGTCAGATTCCACATCCTTTTTTGAGTCTGTTATTTATAAAATTATTTAAATGTGCCTGATCTGCCAAACTACTTCCCCGTAATATTACAACGCGAGTGAAACTTTAAAAGCGGCCCCGAACATTAACAACCACTCCAACATCTGATGGGATTTTAAGACAAGCGCAATATTATACACTTATCCCTTACCACTCATTACTACGAAAAATCTTGTTATTAACCCCAATGGAATGATACACTTCAAAATAGCCCAACAGTCCTCAAAGATTACTATCAATTTTCACTGTACAGGTGCAGTAAACCTTATGTATTCGGTACTGATTACTGAATCGTTACACATAAATACATTTCGTTTCTCGTATGTACCGTATCGATTCGAAGTTACTCATGAATACATTTCACTGCTCGCATTTACCGCATCGATATGAACTCTGTAATGAAACCGAGTACGGAGAATGCTTATATTGTGATATTTATTCTGAGGCGAGTAATTTCTGTAGACACCAAAACGAATTTTAAGCGCATATTGCATAGCTCTGCCATTTTAGATTGTTATTTTATGGACATTAACAAGAGCAAAACAAGGGTAATGGAATGCAGTCTAAGATAATCATGTGATGCTGAAGAAATTAGGTTAGGTAACGAAACAACAAAGGAGGTACATGAGTTTTGTTACTTGTGCAGTAAAATAACAAATGATGGTTGCGGTACAGAGAATATAAAATGCAGAATGACAATGGATAGAAAAGCGTTCTTGAACAAGAGAAATTTGTTAACAGCGAATATTGATTTAAGCCTAAGGAAGTCCTTTCTGAAGGCCTTTGTGTGGAGTGTTGCCTTGTATGGGAGTGAAACATGGACGATAAACTGGACAGGAAGAGGATAGAGGCTTTTCAAAAGTGGTGCTACAGAAGAATGCTGGAAATAAGGTGGGTGGATCGCGTAACTAATGAGGAGGTACTGAACAAAATTGGGGAGAAAAGGAATTTCTGGCATACCTTGACTAAAAGAAGGGATAGATTGGTAGGACACATTCTTCAGAACCGTGAATTTAGCATTGGAGGGAAGTGTTTGGGGTAAAAACCGCAGAGGAAGACCAAAAGATGGATACAGTAAGCAGATTCAGACAGAAGTAGGTCGCCGTTCTTATGTGGAGTAGAAGAGGCTTGCTCGGGATGGGGTATTGTGGAGAGCTGCATCAAACCAGTCTCCGGACTGAAGACCACAACAACAACAACATTTTTGTTATTAGATATTCTAGAATATATTTCTTGGCACGTATTCGCAGGTTAATCCTAGATTATCTGACGTCTGCTTTTAATGCATACACACGTATTATCGAATTCTTTCACCTGTAATGGTTTCTGTTAAATGGTTATTTGTTTTTGATGTGGTCTAACCTAAAAAAACCGCCCAGTCCACGCCACACAGCCCCCGCTACCCGTGTAGCCGCTTCCTGAGTATAGTGGACTCCTGACCTATTTAGCGGAACCCGAAAACTCATCACCCCTTGACGTAAGTCGAGGAATCTGCAGCCCACACGGTCGCAGAACCGTCTGAGCCTCTGATTCAGACCCTCCACTCGGCTCTGAACCAAAGGTCCGCAGTCAGTCCTGTCGACAATGCAGCAGTCACAGTTTCCTAGCTATTCTGAAAACCTATGTTTCTTTCAAGTACGTACGTCTGAGGACACAGAAGTTCGATAAACAGTGAGCTTTGAAAAATATAAACCTAACGCTGAACTGTTTATTTACGGCGAATCTGAAAAATATATACGCGAGCTGATAAATCAAAAATTCAACAACTGAACTCACAACTAAACGCGATTCTTAATAAATAAACACGCGAGCACACTAAAGTATAAAGAGCTGCAAAAGAAAGCACACACGAAATGAAAATAAGTCGCTTCTATTAAGAAGCTCTGCAGAGTATTTATGTAGAACAGACTGACGAGGAGTTTTAACATTCTGATAAGTAGAACAGCGGAAACCAACTGGGTACAGGAAACCACAAGGAGACCAAAAGAAACTAAGCAACTCAATAGAAGACAAGACAGACAGGACAAATTACAGAGGAAAAGTCAGAAAACAGAAATTTGAGGAATCACCCTTGGCGAAGAAACCGAAAAAAGTGGACAGATGAGAGAAAGAAGAAACACAGTGAATATATTGGTGGTGTTTGGAAAGAGAAAAATACAAGGAAAAATGCCATGATAATTTCTATGCTTTAACTCTCTCCTTAAAGGGGAATTAACGATAATAATAATAATAAATGCTCGAGAAAGAGAGTCAATTATAGTATAAGGGGAATGAGCTTAAGGAACACTGCATGTAATTTTGGCGTAGTGCAGTTCATAAGCCAACGAACTACTAATTTTTCGGTCTATTTCCTTTCCTTTTATTCCCTGAATTATTAAACTTTTACTTATAAAATTTAATTATGCTTTCAATTTATATATGTAAAATTAATATAAGAGGGTTGTAACTTAAATAGTAGCAACACTGCTCTGTAGTCATTGTGCAATGGAATTCAATATTTTCCCTGATAGCACAAGTCATTGACATACAAATGTTCAAATGTTTGTTAAGCTTATGAGACTTAACTACGGGGCCATCAGTCCCGAAACTTACAAACTACTTATGAACTACTTACGAACTAGGACGGCACAAATATCCATGCCCGAGGGGGGATTCGAACAACCGACCGTAGTGGCCGTGCTGACCGTGAGTGGAGCGCCTCAGTCACCTCGGCCACCGCGGCCGGCCATTGACATACCTACCTTACCTCCGAGCAAATGGACTCGCCCGTCCCACGTCACTGGCGTGTGCACAATCGAGGGAAACTCAGTCACTTGTGAGCGAGCGGTCTAACGTAGCGGTGTCACTATGTTTTAGAAACAGGTACAATGGAGTTGGATCAAGATTGAATGTGCCAGTGGTCGTACAACACGCCAGTGTCATAAAGGTCCTCAGAGCCGCAGTATGCAGAATGTTACGGTGATATTCTTATACGACTGCGATGGTGTTCTCCCAATGCATTACGTTCCTCCACGGCAGACCGTCAATGCACAGTATTACTGTTCGTAAGCATCACCTGCGACCAGCTTTGCGAAAGAAGCGGCAACCCACTCATCGTTTTGCACGACAATGCTTGGGCGCTGAAGGACCTCCCCCCTTGGGCACGGATGTTTGTGCTGTCTTTAGTATAAGTTAGTATATAAGTAGTTTGTAAGTTTAGGGACTGATGACTTCGCAGTTAAGTCCCATAAGGTTCACGAACATATGAACATTTTTTAGAGCTCTCAGACTCTTACATGAAAAGTGACTTAGTGACTTCTATCATCATTTGGGAATTCTTGAGTAAAAAATGTCTTTTGTGACAAACTATAGTTGTTTAAGACATATTAACTTATTTAAATATACAAAGTAATGACAGTACACACGTTTAGTTAGTATTAGGAACCTACGAATATTAGTCTTTTGTATAAGGTTGTTCATAAGTAGTTTGTAAGTTTAGGGACTAATGACCCCGCAGTTAAGTCCCATAAGCTTAACAAACACTTGAACATTTTATTGCCCAGTTCCCCTTTAGCCGTTGTCCATTGTTGGCCTTGCTCCATTACTGCAATGTCAAGCACTAAAGTGGAATGCTGCCACTGCCGTTTATTTCATTTGTGTTGTTAAGATAAGTTTCCAATTATGAATAAGTTCATAACAAGAAAAAAAGAGGAAAACCGACTTTCATTTGTCCACTAGCGTTATGGTAAATTAAAATACGTACTAATAGCTTACTTATCTATTTACAGCAGTGGAGTCATTATTTGGAGTAGCAATATTTCAGTGTATCATAAGGCACCTGACTCAGTATGTGTAATACTTTTTAAAGTTAAGTTTAAATGTAATATTTTATCTAGAGGATGGATACGTTGCAATGCCAACAATAGTTAAAGAACCAATAATCTTGGAAATAAAATTATAGACTTACGCTTCCTCAATCAGAATGCAAGGTATTTATACTGATAAAAAAATTAATTCAGATTTTGCGAAACAACAAGCTACAGTCGTGGCTGACAGGCAGTGAGCTTGGTGACATGCAACCGTGTCGTTGCCATTGTTCAAATACAAAGAAACACTTCTCATTCTGATAATCTGACTTCGTTTGGAATAACAACTGAAGGTTCTTCAGGCGTAAATTGAAACAATTTTTAAGAAATGTTTTCCTCAATTTTGTATATAAAATATTGCAGTATTTATAAGGTCTTACAAACGCAAACTGTGTGTATAAAATATAAAAAAATATGTTAGCTTAAGTTTAGATTAAATGGAAAACATAAGCCTTTGTAAATTTCTCTTTAACTATTCGAACCTCCCCCCCCCCCTCTTTAACATGTCTCAAGAGCTATCGAAAGCACTTATAAAAAGTAAGCAGTTCCATAAAAAAAAGTACTTGCTTCATTATCTCAGTTGATACCGGATCTAAAACCGTTCACAAAAGAACAGTTACATTTATGTCACGTCCCAAATTTATTTCATACACATTACACATATACTAGATATTCCAGTGGATACAAAAGATCATGTCCGAAATCAAATAAGACATCGTGCCAAAATATCAACGCTATCAGTGTTTAATTTTCGGAGATTTGACTTGTTAACAAAACAACATTTACATGTTTACTTATGGCGAAAATGTAGATGTTCCTAACCGCAAAGTTCTTGATAGAATGTATTCAAATTTTGACACAACGTTGCCGTGGAATATCCTCATGTTTTTATGTACCTAATTTTTTAGAACGTCACATATGTATCTGTATAATATTATAATGGTAAAACGTAGCTAAATGATGTAATTATGCAAGGATATATGTTGAACAATAAAGAGTGCGACACTCTATACACAGGTTAGTTACGCAGTTAGGTAAAATAAAGGCTTCTTGTTTACTCAGTGATGAATTACCGCAAAATATAAAACCATAAGAGAGAAGTGAATAAAAATGGGCAGAATATGTAGGCCGTGCGGGAGTGGCCGTGCCCTCTAAGGCTCTTTGTTGCGGAGTGCTCGTATGCTCCCTGTCGGAGGTTCGAGTCCTTCCTCGGACATGTGTATGTGTGTGTGTGTGTGTGTGTGTGGTACTTAGCATAAGTTAGTTTAAGTAGTTTGTAAGTCCAGGGACCGATGACCACTGCAGTTTGGCCTCATAGCTTTACAAACAGGAGAAATAAAATAGCATATTAATTTAATGAGACAAAAACTTTGCAAAAACCCTAATATCATAATTAGCTGAACTCAAACGTTTCAGCAGTTCATGAAAGTGTTTCTTCCAATTCAATTTCACGTCATCACGCAGATCTAAAAATTTTGAATATTCCAACTTAGCTACTTCTCCAAAGTCCATGTTTCTTAATGGTGTCGTGTCATTTACTGTACTTAACTGTATATACTGTTTGATCGAAAGTTAACGAGTCAATTTTCAGAGAACCAGTTAATGATTTTCTATAAGACATTATTTAACAATTTTCTTAGTTAATTCTTGTTTGTCAGGTGTGATTACAATTCTTGTGTAGTCAGCAAAAAGCACTGGATTTGCATCTTCGTGCATTCGTGCATACAGAACGGCGAGTCATAAATATATATTAAGGACAGCAAAGGGTAGAAGACCTGACCTTGTGGAAGTCCATTCTTGATAGCTCACTAGGTTGAGGTAACACTTATTTCAACTTTCTACACCCTTCTAGTTAAGTAAGAATTAAACCATTTATGCACTGCCCTACTAATACCACAATACTTGAGATTTCCTAGAAAAATTATATGATTTACACAATAAAAAGCCTTTGAGAGACACAAAAAATCCCAACAGGTAATGTCCGGTTCTTCAAAGAATTTAATATTTGCTCTTCAATGTCTATTGCAGATTGGCGAGGCACATGTAAATGCATATTATGAATTCACCCGATTTTCTTCCGTATTGTTCATGTGGAAAAGTGTGAGATTTACAACGAAAGACTCCACATTGTGCCACGCAACTACAGGTGCTGTGGTTACACCTCAAGGTTTGTTCTGAGGTGACCCAATTTTGAACTCTTCACACAATTATTGTACTCAGCAGTTACTCAGCAGAGAACAGGAATTAAATAAAAAGAAAACTGTTAAAAAGTAATATAATTTATTGCTGTTTTACAGAATGTGATACGTATTTACAACGCAGTCGTAGCTGGATGCCTTTTCAGTGGATTCCTGTCGGCGTCCTGGTCAACTCTTTCCAACGTGGCGTGGCCTGTTGGCGAAAAAGAAGAGAATTTAAAAACTCGTAGTTTTTAAAATGTGGGATTTGTTCTATGTCTAAGAATGTGATTAGAAAAAAATATCGTTCAACTTTAATCAGTTGTACACAAGATTAATATCTGATTACCCTTTGTCTCATCATGCTTCTACAAGCACATATGAATGATGGTTATTAGAGTGATTGTTCCGTCGTTACTAAGTTAAAGCGCATGTTTCTGTTGTGCTTAAGTTTCGCACTATAGGTTGCAGAATTATGTATGCGATATGTTTAGAACCGAGTAGTCGAATAGGAACTTGTTGTTTCTATTAAGAATCGATTAAATATAAGAGAACTGGTAAATATTTTGAGGAATCTGCTGTAGCGACTATGTACGAAATGTAGTAATTATTCAAAAATTATTGACACTATAACAGTAGGAAAAATGGAATCACTTGTACCTTTAGATCAGAGCGGTGATCATGACATCTAATTAGACTCAAAGGTTCACAATGTGACTGTCAATACTACACTTGACTCAGAGTTATTCCCCTCATTTTGTCGTTATATCATTGGGTCTCATACTAACATTAATAAAGGAAGCAAAATATGTGAATTAGAAATAAAAATTACGACCTAATAAATAAGTTTGTGGAAAAACAGGAGTATTAGGAAGAGTTTCATCGTATGCTTACCTAAAAAGGTGAAAAAGAAAAACAGAAAGAAATGCGAAAAGAAAATTTCAAATCAAAAGGTAAAAGTTCGAAGGTATCTAAGACAAAACGAATAGAAAGGTAGGCACATTATGAACAGAAGAGGAATACACAGGAAAGAATGAAAGTGTAAGTCAGATCTCTGCATATTTAAAATCAACTGATGTGCGGTAATCTCGGTAAAACTCGGAACGGCTTGACCGATTTCAATAGATCTTCTATTCTTTTGTTCGATTTAATGCAGGGGTGGCTTATAAAGACAGAGAAAAGGAGAACAAATAGGAGCAGCTGGAAAATAGAAAAATCTAATTTGGTCATCTGGTATGGGCATCATCACTTTGAATTTGAATTTATGCTCTTTCCTGACTTGACACATGATTTCGCGTGATGTATGGTAGAGGTTACTTTACTTGTGGACTTTGACAAAATATGGTCTTATTCTGTTCTTGACAAAATTTTGCACACTTGATCTTCAAAATATTTGGGACGTCACTGTATACATGATATTCCAAAAGGTTCGTGGCTGAGGGTACCTACGACAGCTTTTTACCAGTCACAATGAAAATCGACACACACACACACACAATATATATATCTTCATCCACTATATATATATATATATATATATATATATATATATATATATATATATATATATATATATATATAGTGGATGAAGATTACTTAGCAGGCGAAGGAGCACAGGTAGTGGTAGTAACACAAATAAAACACACACACACAAAAACGCTAGCTTTCGCTGCTTCTTCTTCCCTTATGCCTGAAGAAGGAGCTAGGCTGCGAAAGCTAGCGTTTTTGTGTGTGTTTTACTTATTTGTGTTACTATCACTACCTGTGCTCCTTCGCCTGGTAAGTAATCTTCATGTACATTTTATATATATTTTTCTTGCTAAGAAATTTTGTTGTGGTCTTCAGTCCGGAGACTGGTTTGATGCAGCTCTCCACAATACCCTATCCTGAGCAAGCCTCTTCATCTCCACATAAGAACGGCAACGTACATCTGTCTGAATCTGCTTACTGTATCCATCTCTTGGTCTTCCTCTGCGATTTTTACCCCACACACTTCCCTCTAATGCTAAATTCACAATTCCTTGATGTCTAAGAATGTGTCCCACCAATCTATCCTTTCTTTTAGTCAAGGTATGCCAGAAATTTCTTTTCTCCCCAATTCTGTTCAGTAATATATATGTTGGTGGTGATGGACTGAGGAATCAAAGGAGGAGATAGAGCGAGTGAAGGAGATGGGCTGCGATATGGAACGAGGAAACTACCAAATGTAGAGATGGATAGGGACAGAGAGAGAAGTACTAACTTAAGACTGGAAAAATAAATATCTCGGCAACACTGGGTTTTCAGATAGTCATAAAAAGTTAACATATTGAGAAAAGCTTATACTTACAAATTGGACTGCTTTCAATGCTTTGGTGGTCCATAGCCAGGATCTGGAGGTCCATACACTGGTGGTGGTGGTGGAGGTGGTGGTGGAGGAGGAGTTGTTGGTGGTGGTGGTGGAGGAGGAGGAGGTGGTGGTGGTGGACCGTACTCATGTTCAGGTGGGCCGTACACTTCTGGGGGAGGTGGTGGTGGAGGTGGCGGAGGCGGTGGTCCGTAGACGGGAGGAGGCGGCCCGTATACTGGTGGAGGTGGCCCGTACACCTTAGGTGGTGGCGGTGGTGGTGGTGGTGGTGGAGGCGGTGGTGGTGGTGGTGGTGGAGGTGGTCCATACACTGGTGGAGGTGGGCCGTACACTGGTGGGGGAGGAGGTGGCGGAGGAGGCGGCGGCGGTGGTGGAGGTGGAGGCGGCGGCGGTGGTGGAGGTGGAGGCGGCGGCGGTGGTGGTCCGTATACTGGTGGAGGAGGTCCGTACACTGGCGGCGGTGGCCCGTATACTGGTGGAGGTGGCCCGTACACCTTAGGTGGTGGCGGTGGTGGTGGTGGTGGTGGAGGCGGTGGTGGTGGTGGTGGTGGAGGTGGTGGTGGAGGTGGTCCATACACTGGTGGAGGTGGGCCGTACACTGGTGGGGGAGGAGGTGGCGGAGGAGGCGGCGGCGGTGGTGGAGGTGGAGGCGGCGGCGGTGGTGGAGGTGGAGGCGGCGGCGGTGGTGGTCCGTATACTGGTGGAGGAGGTCCGTACACTGGCGGCGGTGGAGGCGGCGGCGGAGGCGGTGGAGGCGGTGGTGGCGGCGGCGGCGGGGGCGGCGGGCCATAGATGGGTCGTGGAGGCCCGTACACTGGCGGCGGCGGCCCATACACCAGCTTCGGCAACTCGTAGATCAGGGGGAAGTCGGCCGCGGCCAGCCCGAGGGCTGCCACCAGGAGGAGAGTCTGTGGGCAGAGAGCGGGCGTCAGGGCGCGCACTACATCTACATCTACATCTACATGGGATACTCTGCAAATCACTTTTAAGTGCCTGGCAGAGGGTTCATCTAACCACAATTATACAATTTATCTCCCATTCCATTCTCGAATAGCGCGTGGGAAGAAAGAACACCTGAATCTCTCCGTTCAAGCTCTGATTTCTCTTATTTTATTCTGATGATCATTTCTACCTATGTAAGTGGGAGTCAACAATATATTTTCGCATTCGGAGGAGAATGTTGGCGATTGGAGTTTCGCAAGTAGCCCACGCCGCAGCGATAAGCGCCGTTGTTGTAATGATTCCCATCCCAGATCCTATACCATTTCCGTAACGCTCTCTCCCCTGTATCGTGACAATATGAAACGAGCTGCCCTTCTTTGGACTCTTTCGATGCCCTCCGTCAAACCCACCTGATAAGGATCCCACACTGGGCTGCAGTACTCCAAAAATGGACGGACAAGCGCAGTGTACGCAGTTTCTTTAGTAGTTCTGTTGCATCTTTTAAGGGTTCTGCCAATAAAACGCAGTTTCCGGTTCGCCTTTCCCACGATATTATCTACGTGTTCTTTCCAGTTTAAGTCTGAAGTAATAGTAATTCCTAGGTATTTTGTGGAGTTTACGGCCTTCACATTTGATTGATTTATGTTGTAAACAATGTTTAACTGCTGCCAACTGTGCTGCAGCCAAGTCACATCACCAAGCACTTGCAAAAACGTGCACCAGTATGTATCTGATACTGGCTGCCGGCCGCGGTGGCCGAGGGAACTGCGGTGCGCCAGTCACGATCTGCACGGCCACTACGGTCGGTGGTTCGAATCCCCCTTGGGCATGGATATTTGTGCCGTCCTTAGTGTTAGCTAGTTCATAAGTAGTTTGTAAGTTTAGGGACTGATGACCCCGTAGTTAAGTCCCATAAGCTATAAAAACATTTGAACATTTTTTGATACTGGCTCGTAGACTAATAGCACAGAAAGCAAAATACACAGCGCGTACTGAAAGTCATGAACATGTTTTCTTCATATATCACCATATACTTTTGAGACAAATCAAGTATATCATCTCAATGTACAGACTTCTGTTAACTTTCCACTTCCTTGCAAACACTCTTCCCATCATTCTACAAGCGTGAAAATTTCCTTGCGGTAGAAATCTATTCTAGCTACCCGAAGCCACAAACACACTATTTATCGCATCCCCTCCAGCGACTCATAGTTTTGGCCTCGAAGGCGTTTCTGTATTTAATGAAATAAATCGCAATTTGCGATCAGTTATGGCTTCATTGTACTAGGTTTAGATGGAATACCAAAGTGCGGCGAATGAAAATTTGTGCCCGGCCGGGATTTGAATCCGGGATCTCTTGCTTACTAGGCAGACGCGTTGACCACTCCGCCACCGAGGACACAGTGACCAGCCCGACTGCAGAGGGCTGTTCCCTGCACGTCTCCCGCCACACGCAAATCTCCATTCGCCACGCTGTCTCTTTCCTATTACCACAGCTTTGGTATTCCATCTAAACCTAGTACAATGAACCCATAACTGATCGGAAATTGCGATTTATTTCATTAAACGAACGCTGTAATGTCGTCAAAAATATATAATTGTTTCCGTATTTCTTTACAGAACCGAAAAGATGGTAATCGGAGGGTGCCAAGTCGGGAGTGTAGGGGTTATGTTGAAGAATTTCCAACATAAATACCCTGCTCTTCTGCACAGTGATACGAAAAGTGTGAGGACTGGCATTGTCGTGTTGCAGAATGATCTCCTCCAGGACGTTTGTTGATAAATGCACAGCGGAGCTTCCCAAGCGTCTGGATGTAGCTTGCAACATTTGTGACTTGTCCAAGTTCAAGAAATTCAACCAGGATGCAACTCCGTGCATTGAAGAAGACACTGCTCATAACGTTTACAACCGACCTCCTGTCGTCGCTTTTTTAATGGCAAATACAAGTGGTGGCATTTCATATTGTGGCGTTTTGTTTTAGGCTCGTAATGATGAAACTATCTTCGTTGTCTGTCACAGTTCTCGTCGGAACATCATCACCTTCATTTCGAAATTTCTAAACATTATCACAGATATATCTTCTCTGAACTCAGTGATATTCGGTCAAAAAACCCAACGGGTATACGCTAGTTGTGCCCTAAGTAGAGAATCATTTACTGCTCAGTAGCGTACTGCAAGTTTTGTAGCGATTGTATGCACAGTGACATGCCTGACGTTCCTAATAAGAGTATCAACTCTTTCGTTGATGCGCTCCGTCATGGCACTGTTTGGACGCCCGTTGCGATGTTCATCTACGATACTCGTGTTTTCATCTTTCAAATGTTTCACCCATCTCCTAACATTGTTTGCGCCCCTGCAGGCATCTCCATATGCACGTTGAGCTGAATGAGGTGAATCTCAGCATCAGAAAGAAATCAACTACAGCACGCTGTCGAATCCAATTACTGCCTGTTGTCTTGTGTCAGTTGCTAAAGACTTCAGAACACGGCAACATGAAGTGGTAAGTTTGTAGATTACGATTCTGCCATCGTCTACGTTACACTGAAAATTTGTAGCTAGGTTTCTCATACAATACTAAAATATGAAATCATATTTTCATTTTCCTGGACTATTTGTTGCACCTGTGCTACCTGAAGAGGCAAAAAAAATCGTTTTCAATATTTCGCGTGATTAGTTAACAGAATTGAAAATGCTGCCGTAATCAATTCATTGAGAGCTAAATTCTTATGTTCAGTTTAACACTTAGAATCTGTGTTTGTCTTGAAGCTGAGGGCACTCGCATATTCCAAATTTGCTCTTCCATTCCTCTAAAATGACTACCCTTTGTGTCTTTCAAAAAACTTTACATATAATTTCATACCTCCACGAAACTTTTTCTCGTTGACCCCCTTTTCACTTAACTACAAACTCTATTCGTAAAACACGTTCGAGACAGTATGTAGATATGTAACTGAGTGGAACAGCAACTGCTGCCGATGTTTGAGGGTACTCCATCACAAGCGAAACACAGCGTGACCTTACATATTTATCATGCAGTTAATTTTTCTCACATTTCACACAATACTATAATAATTTCAACTGAGAGAGTTCCATTATTGGTAACGGGTTTGTTGTCAAATGAATATCGGTGTGTGTCGCAGCCACAGCTTCAGACACGTATATGATTTATGTGAAAGTGTGTATCGATAACATATCTGTTCTTGAGTCCGTGTGTGATTTGAACGGTTACTGTTTCGAGATTTACTGCTACGACGTGCAGAGTATACAGTGATTAGGAATTGCGACACAGAATCTAACGCCACTAACCATTATTTATTCACATCCGAGGCGGTTAGAACCCGAGCAACAACGAATCAGAGCCGATAAACTGTCTATGTAAGCCTGATCGAAAGGGACAAGTGCTGTGCAAATTGGAGATTAATTAACTTAGAAGCGGAACGTGTCAAAAACAAGTGTCAGTGCAACGAGGGGACCGCCAACTGCGTACACCACCAGAGTAGAGATTCTCGTGAAATATTGACATAAATGTGTTATTTATCAGTGCGTGTGGTGGAGGCAGACTCTGATATGTCACTGTCCAATGAGGTTAGTGCCGCGACAGGTGCAATTCGACCTCGACACGAGGGAAGGCGTGACCTATGCACTGTGTGAGAATTTCACGCATGCTGGTTTTCGGTTACGGATAACAGAGCAGATATTTGTCAGGAATTTAAGTAAAGCCGACTTTAGGGTGAGCGAAGAACTGTTTGTCTGTAGATCTGTGGGACTTGACTACTGAGGTTATGTCCCTAGGCTACTACCTCACTACTTAAACTAAAGGTAGCACACAAATCCATGTCCGAGGAGGACTAGAACCTCCGGCGGCAACAGCCTTGCAGTCCCTGACAAGGCGCCTGGAACCGATTGGCTATTCCCGCGTGGCAGCAAGGAAATCAATCATAAATATATAATACACTTTACACAATATATGCACCTACTTGTTGATGGCTGTTTGTATCAGCTAGAGATGATCTTTATTAGCTGGTCCTGAGTTTAAACTAAACTGATATTATCATTGTCCTATCGGTAGAAAAGAGCATATACAACCGCTGGTTCAGGGAACTTTCCGTACCCAAAAACTGAAAAGTTGCACAGGTTAATCCAAGTATTCAAGAAAGGCAATATCAGTGATCTACAGAATTACAGGCCTAGAAGGGTATACTGAAAGAAGGTGCTCATCGACATTTTTTCCAAAATGATGATCTCTCTACGACATGTTGCCGTAAATGTGTACTTCAATAAGGAATATTCCTATTATGAGAAAAGGAGTTCCTTGCGTAGTAAATGACGAAAGAAAATATTCCATGCAGGGAAAGAAGGCGCCCATTTTCCAGAGAAAAACGGCTCATTGTATTGCTCACTCCAACAATAAAATAATAAAATTGCACAAAAAGATATGAATAGTTTGTAGAACACAGGTTCTACTTGGAATTAAATGTTTAAATTCTTCTCCTCAATAATTTCTAAAATGTCGATGAGCCCCTTCGAGATATATACACTTCAGTTAATGCTTCTCCTGAGAAATTTCTAAAATGTTGATGAGCCCCTTCTTTCTGCGTACTTCGTCCTGTATCATTCATGTCGGTTTGTTGCAGGATTTTACAACATATAATTCCCTCAAATATTATAAACTACCTCGAAGAGAACGACCTATTGACTCATAGTCAACACGGATTCAGAAAGTATCATTCTAGAAACATAGCTGGCTCTTTATTTACATGATGTGATGAGTGCTATCGACAAGGGATGTCAAATAGATTTCGTGTTTCGAAATTTCCTGAAGGTATTTGACACTGTACCTCACAAGCATCTTCATCAAATTGCTTGCTTGTGCACTGACTGACGATTTAGAGGAAGTTCAGCGAAGTACAGCTCGTTATCGCGTATAAGGGAGAAAAATGTCACAGAAATAATAGATGAGTTGGTGTGGAAGTTATTAAAACAAAGGCGTTATTTGTTGTGGCGAGATCTATTTGTGAAAATTGTTTCACAAACTTTCTCTTCTGAATGCGAACGTATATTGTTAGCACTCACCTACGTAAGGATATTAGATCATTATAATAAAATAAGGGAAATCAGAACGAAAACAGAAATATTTAGGTGTTCCTTTTATCCACGTGCTATTAGAGAATGGAACTATAGAAAAGTGACATAAGAGTAGTTCGATGAACACTCTACCATGCACTTCAATGCGACTTGCAGAGCATCCATATTGATGTAGAATGCTTATGAAATTTTGCGGTGATTATAAATGGCAGTCTGAATTTAAATATGTTTTGGTGGGTTTGTTGACATAATTTTAATGAGAGAAAATGTAACTTCTTGACCAGTAAGCTGGAAATTTAAGTACGGCGAGTAAACCACTTGCATCTTATAGTGAATCTCTTAAACTGAGCTACTGTTATCGTAATGTCTGTGGAGAAGCTAGAAAAAGACAAGATGATTCAGTAGACCAAATTCGATATGCGTGTCTCATGTAAGCATGTCATACGAGTACTAATCAACAGAGACGAACTCATAAAGAAGCAGGTACCTCACACTAAACTAGTATCGGAGCTCTAATAAACCATAGTGAGGTTGGAACTTTTAAAAAGCAATCTGTAATAAAGCTGCCTTGTGCGAAAAGGTTCCATGGCAAAAAGTAATGTCGTGCCCTTGAGAGTCAATATTTACGTTGCAGCTGGGATCTTTCGTAAGTTGATGGCTATGTGCCAAAGTTTCTGACTATAAATCTGGCAGCTTCGAGTTTGACCACCGGTCAGTCTCATCCTTTTTAGGTATTTTATCACTTCTCTCATGTCTGACAATGATTACGTGAAAAATTCTTAGTTGCACCGAGGTTCGGAAACTACGTTTAACTATAGGTCCCCTACAACTGGCTGGATATGTCATTTCAATGGTCGGAAAAAAATAACGACATACGACCTACCACAAGTTCCATATTTAGGAAAATACTGTGGTGTTCACTGTTAGAATTTACGACCACTGCACTTATTTAAATGGCTATAATAATAGGTAGCGAATGTTTTCATTACTGCGAATCTGTCGAGGGGAGAAAAAGCTGTAAGCAATTTGGAGATATCTCTATCCTCACCAACAGTAAGTTGTCCTGATCTTAACGCCTTGTACAGATTATTGTAAATAGAAGAAATAAATTCGCAATTATACTGTGAAACAAGTAAGTCATTTTTTGACTGACACTCTTACACGTCGTAAAGAATTACGATTAAATTAAGAATTCTTTAACGAAATAAAGTGTCATGTTGTGAGCTGTCCTCACGACCAGTATTTAATAAAATTGTTCTTGTAGGCCCCGTGCTTGATGCACAGCCTCGCAACAGATAGAAATTTAACAACTTTTTCCAAATTCCATGTAAATAGGCAAACTGATTTTAAATGCCAATGTAAATCTTCAAAACTGTATTCATTATAATTTATTATATAATCTGTTTAATCTGTTATATATACGTATATGTTCTCGGTTCTGTGACCTCATACCAACTAAAACATCACGTTCCTTTTCTATTCTTTTCCCTCATTTATTCTTTTGCTTCAAATCCTCAGTGCTCCCAGAACTCCGTACGGCATTGCGGTTTCCTTGCCACTCTGTGTGACGTCACACATCCGCGGCCGCACGAAGCCCAAAGGAACACCTCGGAGAAGGAATAAAAAAACAGAAAATGTACAATAATATTCCTTACACTAAAGTTAAAAGAAACAAAATATATTAAAATTTTCTCCCGCCTAACACCTATTTGACTCGTACTTGTTTGTTTAGAGGTTTAAATGTAAGGTTTCATTTTTTTGAAAGACAAAATTCCAAATATGTCTGTACCCTTACAATATATAAAAAAGCTTGAAACGTCTGATTATTTTACAACCGGCCGCGGTGACCCTGGGGACTGAGGCGCTTCAGTCACGGTCTGCACGGCCACTACGGTCGGGGGTTCGAATCCCTCCTCGGGCATGGATATTTGTGCCGTCCTAGTTCGTAAGTAGTTCATAAGTAGTTTGTAAGTTTAGGGACTGATGACCCCGTAGTTAAGTCCCATAAGCTATACAAACATTTGAACATTTGATTATTTTACAACTGAGGTAATGTGTCAAATATTTGATGTGTAGCGCGTAAGTGGGAAAAAGTTTCTGACTTTAATTCATGTCTTATTGTGTTATACTGGTAAAATTAGATTAAATCTCTCGGTAAGTAGGTCACGATAGCATTTTAAATGTCTAACATCACTAACGGCGCGATATATCGAAAGCCAAATTTTCATGGTACATGGATGCCAGAAGGTCCGAGGTAGCCTCTTAGCGATACAGGTATCTGTACGTGTCGGTTGTGAGGTACTCTGTAAACGGCCCACCTGTCCAAAGGCGACAGGCCTGCCAACAGCGGAGACTTAAAGCGAGGACTTACCAGCTTCATGTTGTCCCGTTGAGGAGGACAGTGAGTGCCTGACTGCCCGCTGCTCCTGAGGTGCGGCCTTTTATACGGGCCTGCGGGGGTGTTTACCACACTGCGCTGGCCAGGGAAAGTGCGCCATGAGGTCACCGCAGCCGGCGCGGCGGTGACCAGGGCCGTCTGCACACGTCAAGCTGACCACCGGCACCCCCAGTAAACCAGCCCCATGCCGTCGCTACCACTGATCCCTTACCGCTCACTACGACGAATAATCTTGTCCAGTGGAATGATACACTGCAAAATAGCCCAACAGTCCTCAAAGATTACTTTCAATTTTCACTGTACAGCTGAAGCAAACCTCATGTATTCGGTACTGAGTACTGAATCGTTACACATAAATACATTTCGTTACTCGTATATACCGTATCGATACGAACGTACTCATGAATACATTTCATTACTCGCATTTACCGCATTTACTCGCATTTACCGCATTTACTCGCATTTACCGCATAGTAACGCCTGCAAGGAAAATCTTCGGAATTAAACGAAATCCGATCGATTTAAACAATCTTTCGTCACAAAAGGTACCTTAACATTTTTTCACGGTCATTCAGTTAGCACAATCCGCTCTAAGCAAACCAAGCATCATTTTACACAATGCAGCAAGAGTTTTACAGCCTCATTTGCTACATCCAGTCAACTTAATGCAAGTATTTCGATGAGAAAGGTAACAACGGAATCTGTTACTTTCTTTATGAAATATTGTGCTCAGGTGCATTTCTTCCAAATTACCACCGCCGCTAAACTTTAAAGTCAGATTCCACATCCTTTTTTGAGTCTGTTATTTATAAAATTATTTAAATGTGCCTGATCTGCCAAACTACTTCCCCGTAATATTACAACGCGAGTGAAACTTTAAAAGCGGCCCCGAACATTAACAACCACTCCAACATCTGATGGGATTTTAAGACAAGCGCAATATTATACACTTATCCCTTACCACTCATTACTACGAAAAATCTTGTTATTAACCCCAATGGAATGATACACTTCAAAATAGCCCAACAGTCCTCAAAGATTACTATCAATTTTCACTGTACAGGTGCAGTAAACCTTATGTATTCGGTACTGATTACTGAATCGTTACACATAAATACATTTCGTTTCTCGTATGTACCGTATCGATTCGAAGTTACTCATGAATACATTTCACTGCTCGCATTTACCGCATCGATATGAATTCTGTAATGAAACCGAGTACGGAGAATGCTTATATTGTGATATTTATTCTGAGGCGAGTAATTTCTGTAGACACCAAAACGAATTTTAAGCGCATATTGCATAGCTCTGCCATTTTAGATTGTTATTTTATGGACATTAACAAGAGCAAAACAAGGGTAATGGAATGCAGTCTAAGATAATCATGTGATGCTGAAGAAATTAGGTTAGGTAACGAAACAACAAAGGAGGTACATGAGTTTTGTTACTTGTGCAGTAAAATAACAAATGATGGTTGCGGTACAGAGAATATAAAATGCAGAATGACAATGGATAGAAAAGCGTTCTTGAACAAGAGAAATTTGTTAACAGCGAATATTGATTTAAGCCTAAGGAAGTCCTTTCTGAAGGCCTTTGTGTGGAGTGTTGCCTTGTATGGGAGTGAAACATGGACGATAAACTGGACAGGAAGAGGATAGAGGCTTTTCAAAAGTGGTGCTACAGAAGAATGCTGGAAATAAGGTGGGTGGATCGCGTAACTAATGAGGAGGTACTGAACAAAATTGGGGAGAAAAGGAATTTCTGGCATACCTTGACTAAAAGAAGGGATAGATTGGTAGGACACATTCTTCAGAACCGTGAATTTAGCATTGGAGGGAAGTGTTTGGGGTAAAAACCGCAGAGGAAGACCAAAAGATGGATACAGTAAGCAGATTCAGACAGAAGTAGGTCGCCGTTCTTATGTGGAGTAGAAGAGGCTTGCTCGGGATGGGGTATTGTGGAGAGCTGCATCAAACCAGTCTCCGGACTGAAGACCACAACAACAACAACATTTTTGTTATTAGATATTCTAGAATATATTTCTTGGCACGTATTCGCAGGTTAATCCTAGATTATCTGACGTCTGCTTTTAATGCATACACACGTATTATCGAATTCTTTCACCTGTAATGGTTTCTGTTAAATGGTTATTTGTTTTTGATGTGGTCTAGTATAAAAAAAGTCATATTCACGAAATGTATGACATTAACTACAAATAGCTAAAGTTGAAAATGTGTACCCAGCCGGGACACGAACCCGAGTCTCCGGCTTTCTAAGCCGTTGCGCTGACATCTACACGTATGTCGACACAGCCCTCAGCATCCCTGAACAGAATTACTCAACTATGGCTCCCGTCAGATACGAATTCTCAACTTTACCCTGACCACTAGAACTCTAACTCGTAGTTATTGTAAATTAATTCTCGTGAGAATAAGGTCTTAGCAGTGCCTCCGCACTGAAGAAAGGATAATTGCTCGTCATCGGCATTTCTATAAGTTATATATATCTAAAAAATAAAAATGAATTTTTGTGTGTTCGTATTTTATGCGCGGTCGTATCGTTCAACCGATTGTGATGGAATTTTGTCAACATATTGCTTGCACTTTCGTGATGGTCATAGGCACCATTAAATGACAGTTCGACAAATAGTTCTGGAGATATGACGTCATAATTATATGTTTGAAAACATGTGGCGACATGTAAATAACGATACTTTATTCATCCTAAAATCTTCATGACATTTTTGACACTTGATCTTGAAAACAAGAGGAAGGTCACTGTCACATAAAATTTTGGATGGTGCATGACGGAGGATAATTTACATATGGACTTCGTCAGATTCTACAGTTGGATTCCGATTCTGATGACATTTTTAAATATGATTAAACAATTCAGTTTATCAGTGCACTATTAATATATTCAGATTACCTACAATAATTTCAATTAATTAACGTGACTAAACAGTTAATATTCAGATTTCGGCGAAGTTGTGAATGAAATAAAATTTCTGAAAATTCTAGCAGCTCTCTCTGGAAGTAACGTTACATTTTTCAGAGTGATAATCACCAAAGAAGCATTTAAAACATAAATATTGTTCACACCGTATGAATTTTATGTAAGGAATTTAAAGTAAGAATTTTTTTAAAAAAATATGCTTCAATGGAAAGCATACTTCATTCAGATTTTTAAATGCCGGCTTTTTGGCTGTCAGCCTTGATGCATACCACGCGTACCGAATCATTGTTGGGAAAACCACCAACAGAAGAAATTTTTTGTTATCAGCGTATGGTTTTAATGCGAAATTTTAAATCTCTGTCTATATAAAAGCGAAAGGACACTCATTCATACAATCACTCACTCACTGACTAAACACGAAATCTCGAAAACTACTTCACCTATGATGCTGAAATTTGGCAGGAATGTAGTTTACAGGTAGTAGACGACAGATAAGAAACGATTTTGCGATAGGACTGATAGTTCAGGAGATATGACGTTATAAACAATGAAAAATCCCCCGTCTTGCTGCAGGTGGTATTGTGACTTTATCAGTCCACTATTTGGGAAAAAGAGTACTTAGCGACTTGCAACGAACTTTAAACATAATTTCAAATCTTTAGGAAACTTTTTCTCGCTGATAATCATAGCAAAATGATGAAAGGAAAAAAGTTTCACGCCTACTACTTTTCCGCTGTTCACGGAGTAAAACTACGGCATTCGGTATAATGTTGAAATTTATAATTTCTACAATACATATTGCACCTGCAGGAAATTTTATAGACAGTATACACACATATAGCTGAATGTACCTTCTAAATTGTATTACAGTACGACACGTAGTTCATGAGATACGAGCATCTAAACAGTAACGTTCATGGAAAACCGCCCCATCACGCACCAAGTTTTAATCTATTACTTCTTTACTACCACCACGGTGCAAGATTGTTTGTATAAACATTAGAAGATTGGGAATATTGTTGCTATCCTACAATATCCTTGAACCCATATAAATTGAGAAATCGGTTTTTGCATATTATGTGTGGTCTGTGGTGGGTTTTATACGGCTTACGGACAGACCCTTAGAAAACCACGAAAATCGGTGGACGAAAAACACTACTTTCGGGGACGGTAACTTCGTTTGTTTAAGACCGCAGCAGCTACACCAAAGCGGGGTTGCTCTTTACAGAAGTTCTGTGGTCCTTAAGAGCCCATAAATAAACCAACAGAAATTAGGTGAATATATGGCACCGACATGGAACAAAGAAGCATTACTGCTATTTTAAAGTGATACAGTATACTCCGATGCTGGAGTTTTCATTCTGCAGCGCAGTTACTACAAGTCGCTCTTATCTGTATTTAAAGAGTCGTTTCGAAAACGCCCATAAAAATCGTCCGCATATTTAATGTTGCAAAAATTGACGTGTTAATTTCAGTATAAATTTTGTTTTCCGCACTGATCACACACATCCGATAAAAACAACAAGGTAACTGTCAACACTAGGAAATGCGTATGACTGTCCGACGCTTTGAAATGCCTGAAAGGAAATAAGAATGAATAAAACTTGGGCTAATTTTCGAACAACCCTTCCATAAACACTCCAATAGAGGACTTCTGTCGCGTTCAAAAAGCAGATGTCGATAAGAGGAAAACTTTTCTTGGCCGCCTTGCTGCCTGAGCCAAACAGCTGGCGTTACGTCGGCTCCGCCCCCGCATCCATAAATTATTCTGAAGCTTCTTATCTGCCACTTTTTCCTTCGTCTAAAGCGTCCGACTTGCGAACGCCTTAGCGAGACATTAAAGTGAAAAGGAAATATGACGTTTGATATTTCAGCAACTCATCTCCTTCGGGCACTCCATTATATTAATTTAAGAAATTAATTCCTTAAATAAGCCTGCAATTATTATGGATTTTTGAGTATAAATATTGAAGGCCCATTTGCAAATAAGTGATGCTTACAGAAAAATACTCGTATTGCAGCACAAAAAATAAATAAATAAATAAAATAAAAAATAAATAAAAATAAAAATAAAAATAAAATAAAAATTATCCTGTTTAAAAGACTGACGGAAAGTTGGAAACCCAGCTGTCTCAGTTCTAATATCAGCTTCCTCGCCAAAAATTTTCACACCAAGTAGTTTCATTAAAACCGGTTTGTCACTTTTCGAGGCGAAGCATGGTTTTTCGTTTGTGTCTTGATAACAGATAAGGAAAAACGGGAAATTAACATTTCTAGATAATGATGTATTGTTAAAATTTGATGCTTATTGTGTTCTTAGTAATTTATATGTATGCGACCAATGAAAAAATCTGCTAAAACTTGGTTTTTACAATTTTTAGTTTGAGTATGATAAATTTTAACCTCTTGATCTTCGTAACGGATGAAGATATCGCAGAAAATAGGAAAAGGTGTTCAGAATACCAGATTAGGAACAAATGGACAATATTTGGATGATAGCACAAAATAAAATGCATACACTTGGTCATCCCCAAAATTAATAATCTTGATACGCAAAAACTATTTTTTTTCTCAGGAATGGTGCATGAACATTTTATTACAAGCTGTAAAAAAGTCCAGTTTAAACCACACGTAACATACAAAAATAACCGCTTTACTCAATTTGTTTTGGCTCCAGGAAGTAAGAAATATTTCAATTTCGACCTTTGTATGCCCATTCTTCTGACTGGTATACAAATGATCATTAGACCAAAAACTTTACCCCTTTTTTTTGCGCCTCTAAAGAATCACGTTTTCGAACGCGACGTTTTCAAACGTGTTAATACTGTGAACAGATATTGTATTTTACGGGTTCTGATGACGGCAATATTTAGAACGTAGTACGATATAAAAATATGTTAACTTATCTAAAGAACTTTATTCGCTAATGCTCCAATATTTGTCTTAATCATCGCAATTAAATAACAATTTAGACAGATTTGGCATCAAGTGAGAATAATTACCGCTATATTATACTCTTTTCCCTTTATTGTCAGTTTATGCCCATACTGGGCAGGCTGACGGCGGCATCCTAGGTCGCTCTTCAGCCTACAGGAATCGTACAATCAATATGGAGATGCTTAAAAAATACAATGGAGAGTAAATTTTAAAATAGCCATGATCAAAAATATGTAGAGTAAAACATAGACATAGGTGATAAAATACATTCTGTCTTTAAAAATTGCCCACAGTGGCATAAAATCACATCTACATCTACATGGGATACTCTGCAAATCACATTTAAGTGCCTGGCAGAGAGTTCATCGAACCACCGTTACACTATTTATCTCCCATTCCATTCTCGAATAGTGCGCGGGAAGAAAGAACACCTGAATCTCTCCGTTCGAGCTCTGATTCTCGTATTTTATTCTGATGATCATTTCTACCTATGTAAGTGGGAGTCAACACTATATTTTCGCATTCGGAGGAGAATGTTGGCGATTGGAGTTTGTAAGTAGCCCACGCCGCAACGATAAGCGCCGTTGTTGTAATGAATCCCATCCCAGATCCTGTAGCATTTCCGTAAAGCTGTCTCCCCTGTATCGTGACAATACGAAACGAGCTGCCTTTCTTTGGACTCTTTCGATGTTCTCCGTCAAACCCACCTGATAAGGATCCCACACTGGGTAGCAATACTCCATAAATGGACGGACAAGCGTAGTGTATGCAGTTTCTTTTGTAGTTCTGTTGCATCTTTTAAGGGTTCTGCCAATAAAACGCAGTCTCTGGTTCGCCTTTCCCATGACATTATCTACGTTTTCTTTCCAATTTAAGTCTGAAGTAATAGTAATTCCTAAGTACTTTGTGGAGTTTACGGCCTTCACTTTTGATTCATTTATCTTGTAAACAAAGTTTAACGGATTTCTTTTCGTACTCATGTGGACGACTTCACACTTCTCATTATTTAGAACAAATAGCCAATTTTACACCATAGTGATATCTTATTCAGATCGTTCTGCAGTTGGTTTTGATCTTCAGATGATTTTACTAGACAGTAAATGACGGCGTCATCTGCAAACAATCTAAGAGAGCTACTTAGGTTTTTTCTTTAATCGTTTATGTAAATAAGGAACAGCAGAGGACCAATAACAATACCCTGTGGAACGCCCGGTATCACCTCTGTTTTAGTCGATGCCTTATCATCGATTACTATGAACTGTGTCCTCTCTGACAGGAAATACCCTATCCAATCGATAATTTGGGGCGATATATCATAACCACGCAATTTGATTAAAAGCCGTTTGTGAGGTACGGTGTCAAAAGCCTTCTGGAAATCAAGAAATACGGAATCGATTTGCGAACTCTTGTCGATAGCACTAATCACTACGTGTGAATAAAGAGCTAGTTGTGTTTCGCATGAACGATATTTTTTAAATCCGTGTTGACCTTGGATTAATAGATCATTCTGTTCGAGATAATTCATAATATTTGAATACATGATATGTTCCAAAACCCTGCCGCAAATTGTCGTCAATGAAATAGGCCTGTAGTTTAGTGGGTTACTCCTACTGCCTTTCTTGGATATAGGTGTGACCTGTGCAACTTTCCAATCTTTTGATACAGATCCTTCTTAGAGAGAGCGGTTGTATATGGCTATAAGGAGCTATCGCTTCAGCATAATCAGATAGAAATCTAATGGGTATACAGTCCGGACCAGAAGACTTGTTCTTGTTAACTGATTTTAGTTACTGCACTACTCCGAAGATATCTACTTTTACGTTACTCATTACAGTCTCTATCGTAATTCGAAATATGGAATATTGGTTTCGTCTTCTTTGGTGAATGTGTTTCTAAAAGCTATGTTGAGTAACTCTGCTTTAGTAGCGCTGTCATCGGCAGGATTGCCATTACTATCACGTAGTTTGTGTTTTGTTCCTAGTATATTTAACATATGACGAAAATCTCTTTGGGTTTTCAGTCAAATTTCGAGAAAGGGTTTCGTTGTGATAAGTATTTTAGGCATCTCGCAGTGATGGACATGAATACTGGTAGCGACGAAGAAAACGGAAACATTGAATAAAATACATTGTTGACACTTGTACTTCAAGCGGAGGTCACGAGTGAAAACACACTGAGTGGACATGCGGCACAACACTGATGAAAATGCACACATTAAAACTATAGTACTTTTGGTCCCGCAAGGGGTGGGAGGAAGGGGGGAGGAAGCGAGGGGGAGAGGAGGGGGAGAGAAAAGAAGGGCTGAAGTAGGTGCGTAAGGACTCCATGGTTGAGAGGGAGGGGTAGAGCAAGCGGGGGATGGGAAAGGGAGAGGGCATATTGGATTATGTGAGGGGGAGGGAGCGGGAAGGATTAGGGTTGGTAGGATGGGTAGATATCGGTACGGAGGGCATCGTCCGATACGGGAAGGTAGCGGAAGTGACCCTGGAAGAGGATGTAGAGAGTGTGGAGGTGGAGGGCGGGATACACTGGCGTAGGCATGACAGAGCCCCAGGATGGTGAGGATGGGGTAGAGCAGAAGTTGCGGGAATCTATTTGACAGGAGGTGTATAGGATACAGATATGTTTAAGGAACTGTAGAAGGTAAGAGAAAGGAATTAGGTCATAGAGGATCAGTGTGGGGGAAGGGAGGCGGATGCGGTAGACGAGGCGGATGGCGTGGCGTTCGAGTTTTTGGAGGGCTTTGTATTAGGCGGCAGGGGCGGAAATCCAGGTGGAGTGGAAACTACATAGGACGATGGAACGATAGATATGGAGGATGGTAGAGGGGTTGAGTCCCCACGTCCGGCCCGACAGAAGCTTTAGCAGGTTGAGTCAGGAGAGGGCTTTTTGGCGGACTGTGCGGAGGTAAGGGGTCCAAGAGAGGGATCGATCGAGGGTGAGGCCAAGGTATTTGACGGTGGGGGTGTGACGGATAGGGCGATCATAGAGGGTAAGGCAAAAGGCATGGAGGCGGAAGATAATTGGAATTTATCAGGATTCATGGAAAGGAGCCACAGTTACATCATGGGGCGAACTCGGTAAGTTGGGACTGGAGCAAGTGCTGGGAGTGGGCAAGGGAGGAAATGAGGGCTAAGAAGGCGGTGTCGTCAGCATTTGCAGGAGGTGGACAGGAGGCTGGGGCTGGGGCATGTCTGCAGAGTAGATAGAGGAGGAGAGGGAGAGGACGGAGCCTTGTGGCACCCCAGTGGAGGGGTAAGACAGGCGGGGATGGAGTTACGGACAGTGACACAGATGGGCGATGGGTGAGGAAGAAAGCATGAGGTGGAGATAATTAATAGGAAGGGCTTAGGTCTCTAGCTTGAAAAGTAGACCAGAATGACATGCACGGTCGTAGGCTTTTTCGATATCAAGGGAGACAAAGATGGCAGAGCGACAGGAGTTAAGCTGGACAGGGAGGAGGTGGGTGACGCGCAGGAGCTGGCCATCGGCAGAGAAGGAGGGTCGGAAGCCACATTGGGAGAGGGGGAGGAGCTGGTGTTGGCGAGGGTGCTGCTGGATTCGGCGGGAGAGGATGGTTTCCAGGACCTTGCTGAACTAGGAGGTGAGACTGATATGAAGAGGTCTGGCATGGGGTTTTGTCAGGCTCGGGGAACATGAGAATCCAGGAAGTTTTCGACAGGTCGGGGTAAAAGCTGATGTAGAGGATTACATTTTAGGGTAATAGTATCTGCTTCTTGCTTCATTTATTTATACCAATAACTTGTTATTGTCAAAAGCATCCATTACAGACTGGCATAAAACATTCTCGTACTTCTTGCCACGTCATTTCTGGATCAAACTTGAGTTTTCGACGACTGATTCCATTGTCTTCGTCAGGAGCTGCGGTTTATAGTGTTGTTGTAATGACCTTAAATAGCCTGAGGACAGTTTCTGATTGATCGGCGCTAGTGGCGCTACCATTCCCGTTGTATTATGGACGCTTTGTGGACTGTCTCTGCTGCTTCTCTGTATCGACCGCTCGCTTCCATGGGCCGCTAAAATATACCGCTTACACGGTTTAAGTTGTCCTCGTACAATCGTATTCCCACAGTGTCTCCCTTTCAATCCCACATTTTATTAATTTATGAACACAAATATTTCTTTAAATATTTCTATACATAATGATTAACGTTATTTTTTAAAGCTTTTGGTGGGAAATTTTGGATGATTCAATACGGCATCATTGGGCAGGATATATTTTCTTTATCGTAGCCAATACCATTATTTGACAATAATTTAGTAAAGAAATTTTCAAATTACCTTGTTTTCTTGACTTAGATAATATGATAATTTGAAACAGTACCGCAGCCAGGATTTGGTTCTATGGCGGCTATCCTTTTTATTTTATGTTTTTTTTTAAATAAAGCCTATTGAATTTCTTAAGCTATGACTTATTTTTACACTTTTTATAATTTAACCAGTTATGCTATGAAAACAATTGTACAAGAAATAAAATGAGCAGGCTCGCATTAATTTAAAAGTGGAAGAGGCGCAACGTGGTGGAAATGGAGTGTATATAGCCCATAAAATAATAATCAGTTTTTATGTTACTAGACAAAGAGAAAGGTCTTTATAGTTTAATAAACACGAGACTCTATGTGTAAAAATTGAACTAAAATAACCTGCTAAGCAGCGGGTTGCCGCATGTGAACACTCGGCTCGTAACTTCAGCACAGCGGCAGCATCAAAGCTGGTCGCGGTGGCACAGTAACAGCAGCACACGTTCTCCGTGGCGGCTTCACGTTGGCGACCCACTGTCACGTCCTTTTGTGCTTCGCAAATTATAGTTACGTTGTGATTTTTTACATGTGTACCATTTCACATTTTCAGTGCCAACTTGTTTAAAAAAAATAAAAACTTAAAACAATAAAAAATAATGAAATAAAATAAAAATCTTTGGGAGATACTGGAGGGGGTGGGGGTGGGGGGTTAAGCCCTCCCCCCGTGGCTTAGGCGATAAGCAACAATTCACATTGTATCAATGCATTGTAGCTTATGCTCTCTGTTTCTCAAAGTAATGGTAGATAACCTAGTCACAATGAATATTGGTATAGTTCTGCAGTGATGTTTACAATATTTCTACAAATGCTTTTGCCCAGAGGAACAGGTAAGTGTTGACTGGGACGGAAAGGGTCAATTTCAGAATCGCAGTATGTGGGGTCCTGGGACAAAATTTTAATTTCTTCAAACAGGATTTTAGGTTTGTCTACGTGGCTGTGCTCAGCGACTGCCGATTTCCACATTCTCGGTTTTTAATATGACGTTGGTGTTCTGTACAGTGGTCGGTAACGGTAGGAATGCAATGTCCAACTCACATTTTCTTGGAGAACACAACGAAACTGCTCCACAGAGCCATTTTCTCTTCCAACAATGAAGTTGTCTGCCTTGTGGTGACGACTACCTACTTCTTGTATCTCGGTAAATTATACGAAATGACGGATGGAATTACTATGGATTCTCAGTTCTATCCAGCAATGGCAACCGTATTATGGATTATTTCGAGAAAGGACTTTTACATTCAGCTCATCTTGCTCCATCTGCAATTTTTCGTTGACAATTTTTCCATGGTGTTGCCACATGACGAGGAAGCTATCGAACAGTTTGTGGAGCGCATGAACAGTATACACCCAAATAGCCAGTTTAAATTCGAGACGACGAAGGAAAGAATGAAGACTTTTTCAGATGTTTTAATATAGCAAAGGTCGGACAGGAATCTCCACCACTGTGTGTGCCGCAAACCAACGCGCACTGATTTATATCTCAATGCACAGAGTTTCGTCCACCAGATGAAAAAGAATGCGTTTTGAAGAAATTAATATAAAGAGCAAAAATGGTTTCTGAAGAACATCACTTTGAAACTAATCATCTGAAGTGTTGGGTCCGGAAGAACGGTATGGACCACGTGAGAGACAGCGTTACCGCAGAAAAGGAAACGTGAAAATGTTAAAGATTCACTAGATTGGCATTCGAGTGTGTTTCTTCCTTTCTGCGACTCTAAATCCAGAAAAATAGGCAGAACCCTGGGAATTAGGTCGATTTTCCGACCTACTAGGAAAATAAAGGAGATACTGCGTCCTTTTAAGGACAGTCTCGGCTCCAGGATCCCTGGTATTTATATCTAACATAATTTATGAGTGTGGAAGTAACTACATTGGTCAGACCATCCGTACCGTTTCGAACACCAACGGCACGTTTAAAAAAAAAAAAAAAAAAAAAAAAAAAAAAAAAAAAAAAAAAAAACCCACAAAATTCTGCCCGAAGAAAAACAAATATCACAGGCCTCTAATTACGGGGATTCTGTAATGAAAGAGGCTGTAGAAATAAGGAAGTTTGAGGACAGTTTTAATCGTTAAGGCGGTTATAGTCTTTGCGGTATAGAGAAGCAGAGTTCACTATACTACGGGAGTGGTGGCGCCATCAGTGCAGACGTTGACGCCATATGACACGGCATTACGTTGTTACCGACCAATAACAAGCTGACCAATCAGAGCTAGTTTATTATGGCTATTTATGGCCGCCAAAATATCACTATAGACGGTCATATGCTTATGACGAACGCGATGGGGGCAGTCGTGAAAAGTTGAGGCTTCCCCACGAATTGAATGTTTCATTCAACATTGTCGTCGCGAAAGATGTCGTTATCAAGTTACAAACTGATATAGAAGATTGTCAGTGCTCTTGCAATTGTCTGGATATGTCACATTACTTGATAGAAGAAGATACTGCGATATCATCTCCAATCAGCTGCCTTTTAGGCTTACGTATTTCAGTACATATACTGTAGATACTGTAAATACAACTGCAAATACAGCTACAATATATCTTCTTTCCATCATTCGAATTTAAAGAAATAATTCATATATGTTGGCCCATACTACCATCAATTTATATGACAAACCCATACAAAATCCTGTAGTAGTTTCGGAAGCTGATGTTTTCAGATTGACAAACAGAATGCTACAAATAATGTAATAAATCACGATATTTTCTTTCATTACTATGTAATCTTGATGAAATAATACCTCCATTTTATCAGAGACAATAATTAAGTTACCTGTGAAAACCCTATATAAATTCGTTGAGTAGTTTGCGAGGTACGGTATGTTTGTTCAAACAAAATCACGACACTGACGACGAATTTACGGTTTTGTTATAGTACATATTACATTCGGTAAAAGAAAAGAAAAAAAGAAATTATAAACAAGAACATTTAACTCTGAGAGAGAATTAGCTTTATAAAATACTAGCTGAAAAACCGGCTTTGCCCGGGTATTTATTTATTTATTCCTACCATTTTTCAGGTATATATTTATTTTTATAAAGGCTACAAGTCTGTAAAATCTCTTGGGAATACAATTAGTAGTAAAGAAGTAATAGATTAAAACTTTGTGCGTGATGTTGCGGTTTTCCACGAACGTTACTGTTTATGTGCTCATATGTTGTACTGTGATACAACTTAGAAGGTACACTCAACTATATCCGTGTATATTGTCTGTAAAATATCCTGCGGCTATAATTTGTAGTGTACAAATTATAAATTGTAACGTCATACCGAATCCCGTAGTTTTACTCAGTAAACAGCGGAAAAGTAGTAAGCGAGAAACATTTTTCCTTTCATCAGTTTGCTATGGATGTCAGCGAGAGAAAGTTTAATAAAAGTTTGAAATTATGTGTAACGTTTGTTGCAAGTTGCTAAGTACTCTTATTCTATTATAGCGTATTTATAAAGTCTCACCGCATTATGTGACAGTTTCTTGCAAATCCTATTGTTTATGACGTCTTATCTTCTGAATCATGTGTCTTATATGATTCTCAACCCTGCAAGACTTGTACCTCACGCTAAGGAATGTGTGTACCAAATTTGGTTGAAATCGGTTCAGTGGTTTAGGAGAAAATGAGCAGAATTTTCGCTAAATGCAGCAGTTTTGTTTATGACGTCTTATCTCGTGAACTATGTATCGTACGTGATTCTTACACTTACGGCGACCGTTCTCATGGATTGAAGCTTACGTGTACAAAATTTCATAAAGATTGGAACAAAACTGTAGATTTGTATGCAACACGTACAAATATACGGACACTCTGCTTTATATATTAGATTGTCACAAAACATACAACTTTTCCTCATCCGTCAGGGAACAGCGAATAAACTAGGTTGTATTACTGGAAAAATCGTGTTGCTTCCACTACGTCTGACAGGAAACGGGTTTATGATTTGAGTTTAAAAACCAAAAATAGTACACATTTGTATGTCCATGTGGTAACTGGAAAAAAATTTAATGCTCGAATGACTGTGAATTTAAGGGACTTAACTACTTTGGTCATCAGTCCCTAGGCTTACAAACTACTTAAACATACAAACACGCCCATGCCCGAGGGAGGACTCGAACCTACGACGGCGAGCAGCCTTGCGAACCGTAGCAAGGCGGCTTAGAGCTATCGGCCACTCCACCGCAGCGAAAACAATAAAGAAAAACATTATTTGCTCAGGAACTGGAAATGTTTGAATTTTATTATAGATTGGTGTGGTGTCCGCTCTTTCAGGCACCACACCACATCATACCGATGTACATGTATAATAAGTATTTACACGCAAAGACGGCGTTTCGTTCATTTACTTCACCACAGACGCGGACACATGTTCGACCTCACACGGGAATCAATAATGGCAAGTGTGAGACGGCAGAAACTATAGGGGCGGTACAGCCGTAGCGTGAGACATGTGAAAGTTTTGAGACGCACGGCGGGCGAGCGCGGGTAGCCCAAAGTGCTCTCGGGCCATGATACTCAACGAACAACCCAGAATAAACATGAACAAACGACAGAAAAACATCGATCTACCTGGAGAAAAAGACATGGTTAGGACGACCGCAGCCCAAAGCGGGAGACCAGGCTTGGATTCCCGGCCCGGCTCACATTTTTACTTTCCGCCATAATTTCAATGCTCCAATTATTAATGATTATCAGGTATCGCTCCACCAAAGGTCCAACGCTCAGTACAGAGCAGAATCGATTAAAACAGCAAGACCAACGTCACCAATTACGTGGGTACCAAACTGCACCAAATCGCCTTAAGTCAAAAATCAGTTTTCTACACTCAACGGAACTACTCGCAGGCCCACTAAGAACTACCAGAATAAAACTGTGGCGGGAGCAACGAGGACATGCCAACTATGCTGAGGAGTTGCTGCTACCAGGCGCAGAACTTGACTGGCAGAGGTGCGAAACTTTAAACAGATTGCGGTCGGGAATGGGTAGATGCAACAAGAATTTGTACAAGTGGAGAATCAGTAAAAGTGTTTTGTGTTCGTGCAGAAACATACAGTCCGTGGATCACGGGCTGCAATGTCCGCAAATAAGTCATCAAAGTGCGTGCACATCCCAAGACCTGATGATCTGCAACGGAACAGCAGTAACATCTGTAGACTTCTGGAAGAATGAGATATGAAGATGATCCTACTGTCTCGTACATAATGTTTCATGTATTTAATTTTTCATATTATAATATTTTATCGTAAAATTGTATAGATATTATGATTTCATAATTTGTGAATCTATTACGTATGGCTTTAGCTCGCATACTATATATATATATATGTTGTTGTTGTTGTGGTCTTCAGTCCGGAGACTGGTTTGATGCAGCTCTCCACAATACCCTATCCTGAGCAAGCCTCTTCATCTCCACATAAGAATGACAACCTACATCTGTCTGAATCTGCTTACTGTATCCATCTCTTGGTCTTCCCCTGCGATTTTTTCCCCACACACTTCCCTCCAACGCTAAATTAACAATTCCTTGATGTCTAAGAATGTGTCCTACCAATCTATCCCTTCTTTTAGTCAAGGTATGCCAGAAATTCCTTTTCTCCCCAATTCTGTTCAGTACCTCCTCATTAGTTACGCGATCCACCCACCTAATCTTCAGCATTCTTCTGTAGCACCATATTTCAAAAGCCTCAATCCTCTTCCTGTCCGCACTGTTTATCGTCCATGTCTCACTCCCATACAAGGCAACACTCCATACAAATGCCCTCAGAAAGGACTTCCTTAGGCCTAAATCAATATTCGATGTTAACAAATTTCTCTTTTTCAAAAACGCTTTTCTACCCATTGCCATTCTGCATTTTATATCCTCTGTACTGCGCCCATCATTTGTTATTTTACTGCCCAAGTAACAAAACTCATCTACCTCCTTTATTGCTTCGTTTCCCAATCTAATTCCTTCAGCATCACCTGATTTTCTTACACTGCACTCCATTACCCTAGTTTTGCTCTTGTTAATGTTAAACGAAAGGGTTTACATTAGTTCATTGGGGCATTATATATATATATATATATATATATATATATATATATATATATATATATATATATATATATAATGCCCCAATGAACTAATGTAAACCCTTTCGTCCTAATCCTTTTTCCTTCCCCTTCTAAATAAATAATTTGTAAATGTTTCATTTGTTCTGCACAATTTATAACAGTACACCACGAAGTTGCGAGACATAAGCATAAAACATTTTAGGCTTTTCCAGTTGCGTTTATGCACAGATTACGACCTCAGGCTTACTAGCAACAAGTAATGAACACCCCTGCGTTCAATATGTTTTACACAAAGAACTTAGTTACAGCGTAAAGGGACTGCAAGATCAAAACAAATCAGCCTTCATATAACGCTGCTGACAAAATTTTCATGAAAGGAAGAAAAGAAAATATCCTTGTACCATCACGGAGTAATCGCTGATTAAGCAGCAGTAAATTTAAGGAGTCTCTTCTAAGAAGAGTAGACATAGTTTTTTTTCTCTATTGTTTCCTGATGCAGCTTTCAGTGGTGATATAACCACAGGCTAAACTCCCCCCCCACCCCCCCCCCCTCCGAATCCTGTTGAATGTGCTTATAGTCCAATGTCGCCTTCGTCTCCCTGTATAACTTTTACCCACTGCGATCCCTCAAAATATATCCGTACTTTTACTAAAATTCTGCCGTCGATTTCTGCTTTTCTCACACCTCGCCATTAGTTACCAGGCGCGTCCATCTAGTCTACAGCATTCTACTGCAGCACAATAATTGAAGACTTTTCGTCTCTTCTCTCAGACATTTATTGTCTGCGGCCTACTTTTGTATAAGGATACACTCCAGATAAATTCTTCTACAAGAGATTTATTCGTGTTATACATGCATTATTAACAAATAATTAAAAAAAATAGATTATGTACTAAAGAACACCACCCCCATGAACCACAGACATTGCCGAGGTGGGGTGGCTTGCGTGCCTCAACGATGCAGATAGCCGTACCGTAGGTGCAACCACAGCGGAGGGGTATCTGTGGAGAGGCCAGACAAACGTGTGGTTCCTGAAGAGGGGCAGCAGCCTTTTCAGTAGTTACAGGGGCAACAGTCTGGATGATTGACTGATCTGGCCTTGTAACATCAGCTAATGTGGCTTTGCCACACAGCTACTGCGAACGGCTGAAAGCAAGGGGAAACTACAGCCGTTACTTTTCCCGAGGACATGCAGCTCTACTGTATGAACATATGATGATGGCATCCTCTCGGGTAAAATATTCCGGAGGTAAAATAGTCCCCCATTCGGATCTACGGGCGGGGACTACTCAGGAGGATGTTGTCATAAGGAAAGACAATACTGCCATTCTACGGATCGGAGCGTGGAATGTTAGATCCCTTAATCGGGTAGGAAAATTAGAAAATTTAAAAAGGGAAATGGATAGGTTGAAGTTAGATATAGTGGGGATTAGTGAAATTCGGTGGCAGGATGAACAGGATTTCTGGTCAGGTGAGTACAGGATTATAAGTACAAAATCAGTTGGGGGTATCACAGGAGTAGGACTGATAATGAATAAGAAAATAGGAATGCGGGTAAACTACTATGACCAGCACAGTGATAGCATTATCATTGTCAAGATAGATACGAAGCCAACACCGACAACAGTAGTACAGGTTTATATGCCAACTAGCTCCGCCGATGATGAGGAAATCGAAGAAATATATGAGGAGCGAAAGGAAATTATTCAGACAATTAAGGGAGAGGAAAACTTAATTGTGATGGGAGACTGGAATTCGGTAGTAGGAAAAGGAAGAGAAGGAAAAATAGTAGGTGAATATGGACTGGGCAGGAGGAATGAAAGAGGAACTCGCCTGGTAGAATTTTGCACGGAACATGATTTAATCGTAACAAACACGTGGTTTAAGAATCACAAAAGAAGGTTGTAAACGTGGAAGAGACCAGGAGACACCGGAAGGTATCAGATAGATTTTATAATGGTAAGACATAGATTCCGGAACCAGGTTATAAACTGCAAGACATACCCAGGGGCAGATATAGACTCTGACCATAACTTGTTAGTTATGAACTGTAGGCTGAAACTGAAAAAACTGCAGAAAAGTAGGAAAATTAGGAGATGGGACTTAGATAAATTGAAGCAAAGTGAAGTTCTAGAGAGTTTCAGAGGGAGATTTAGGCAACAATTGACAGAAACAGGGGGAAATAAAACAGCTGAAGAGGAATGGGTAGCATTGAGAGATGAAATAGTGAAGGCAGCAGAGGACAAAATAGGTAGAAAGGCAAGACCTACAAAAAATCCTTGGATAACACAGGAAATACTAAATTTAATTGATGAAAGGAGAAGATATAAAAATGCAGTAAATGAAACAGGCAAAATGGAGAACAGACGACTAAAAAATGAGATTGACAGGAAGTGCAAAATGGCTAAGCAGGAGTGGCTAGAAGCCAAATGCAAATCCGTAGAAGAATGTATAAGAAGGGGAAAAGTAGATACCGCCTACAGGAAAATAAAAGAGACATTAGGGGACAAGAAAAGCAACTCTACGAATATCAAGAACTCGGATGGGAAACCAGTTCTCAGCAAAGAAGGGAAAGCTGAAAGGTGGAAAGAGTACATAGAGCAGCTCTACAAAGGAAATGAACTTAGAGACGATTTTATACGAAGGGAAGAGGAAGTAGATAAAGATGAAATAGGAGAGATTATACTGAGAGATGAATTTGACAGAGCCCTGAAAGACCTAGGTCAGAACAAGGCCCCAGGAGTAGATGACATACCCTCAGAGCTACTAAAGTCTCTGGGAGACCCAGCCATGACAAAACTATTTGAACTGGTGTGTAGGATGTATGAGACAGGCGAAATACCCTCAGACTTTAAGAAAAATGTAATAATCCCCATTCCAAAGAAATCAGGTGCAGACAGGTGTGAAAATTACAGAACCATCAGTTTGATAAGTCATGGTTGCAAAATTTTAACACGAATTATCTACAGGAGAATGGAAAACCTGGTAGAAGCTGACCTAGGGGAAGATCAGTTTGGATTCAGGAGGAACGTAGGATCCCGGGAGGCAATACTCACTTTACGTCTTATCTTAGAAGATAGATTAAGGAAAGGCAAACCTACATTTTTAGCCTTTGTAGATTTGGAGAAAGCGTTTGACAATGTTGACTAGACTACACTCTTTCAAATTCTGAAATCAGCAGGGGTAAAATACAGGGAGAGTTATCTACAACTTTACAAAAGCCAGTCCGCAGTTATTAGACTCGAAGGGCATGAAAGGAAAGCATCAGTTGGGAAGGGAGTAAGACAGGGTTGTAGCCTTTCTCCGATGTTATTCAATTTGTACATCGAGCAGGCGGTGAAGGAAAGCAAGGAAAAATTTGGAATAGGGATTAAAGTTCAGGTGGAAGAAATAAAAACATTGCGTTTTGCTGATGACATTGTAATTCTGTCAGAGACAGCAAAGGACCTGGAAGAGCAGTTGAATGTAATGGACAGTGTGTTGAAAGGAGCGTATAAAATGAACATTAACAAGAGCAAAACAAAAATAATGGAATGCGGTCTTAGAAAATCAGGCGACGCTGAAGGAATTAGATTAGGTAACGAAACAATGAAGGTGGTAGATGAGTTTTGTTACTTGGGTAGTAAAATAACATGCGATGGTCGTAGTACAGAGGATATAAAATGCAGAATGGCAATGGGAAGAAAAGCATTTTTGAAAAAGAGAAATTTGCTAACATCGAATATTAATTTAAGTGTAAGGATGTCTTTTCTGAAGGCATTTGTGTGGAGTGTTGCCTTGTACGGGAGTGAAACATGGACGATAAGCAGTGCGGACAGGAAGAGAATAGAGACTTTTGAAATGTGGTGCTACAGAAGAATGCTGAAGATTAGGTGGGTAGATCGCATAACTAATGAAGAGGTACTGAACAGAATTGGCGAGAAAAGGAATTTTTGGCATACCCTGACTAAAAGAAGGGATCGCTTGGTAGGACACATTCTTAGACATCGGGGAATCGTAAATTTAGCATTGGAGGGAAGTGTGTGGGGTAAAAATCGCAGAGGGAGACCCAGAGACGCGTATAGTAAGCAGATTCAAATGGATGTGGGTTGTCGTTCTTATGAGGAGATGAAAAGGCTTGCTCAGGATAGGGTAGGGTGGAGAGCTGCATCAAACCAGTCTCCGGACTGAAGACCATAACAACAACAACAACTAAAGAACAACAGATAAATTCTTCTATAAGAGATTTATTCGTGTTATACATGCATTATTAACAAATAAGGAAAATTTGAAAAAAATTATAGGATTATGTACTAAAGAACAACAGCCATTTTAATGAATTTCATTATTTACAAAAAGGTAACAGTGATGTCCATTGGAGTGGAGACAGTCCACTGAGGACATATCCAGTGTGTTTGGGTTTTTCATTTTTGTATGCAATCTGTCGAAGCAGTTTCGACACAGAAGCTCTTTGCACTTACTGAAAGTGCACTTCGTCTTTTTCTTGCAAATTGATCGTGACACCGCTCTCTGCTGCGTGATGACCCCGTCTTGACAGGCTATAAAGCCTTCAGCTGGAATATCTACGCTCGGCGTTTCAGCCGTAGGCAAATGAATTTCAGCACCTACCGGCAGTAAACCGCATGCGTTTACGAGTTCGAAGCCGACTGCAGAACTGCGTCGAATAACAGCCGTTGTAGTGCTGCTTTCGTTTATTGGTTTGGTGTTGTAAAGGTGTGGATTATATACCGCTTATGGTATTGACTAACTTCGGAATATCTGCAGGAATTAAATTTTTGAAGAGGATGTCAGAACAGAGAAGTTAAGACAACACCTAAAAGCTCCACTACAAAAGAAAGTCGGCGAATAGTTACCTTTACATGCAGCATGGGGCGTGGATCAGCTGTAGACATTGATTGTGCTGGAATAGGAAATGAAATTAAGCTATCCTCCGTAAATCAACGCTTGGTTATCTTACACTGCACGTAACATAGTTTCACGGCAGCGTAAAATAAAATCGTAGAATATCGGAATTCGGCGGATAAAAACATTGATTGAAGGTTCTGAAAATAAAATCAGTATAAACTGAATATAGGAAAGAGTTGAGTTTGAACCAAACTTATGCAATCGCGAAGCGAATCTTAATAATTACAAGCATCTCTTTACGATTGACCGCAGCTTGCTGAAAACAATGAATAAAAAATTATTGGGCATAGGAGAAGGTCATTTTGAATGAAAAATATTTGAAATCAAATTGGGGGTCTTGAAGTGAGAACGGATACACAAGCGACAAGCGTCACAGATATAATTTTAGTAAAAATATCTAATGTAATGCTACACCATATACTACAGTAGACGGTGCGCAACAGAGGGTTAAGTTTATATTCGACGTTAACAAGAATATGTTTTCCTGAAAACTTATCTTGCTGTTGGCAGTCACGTTTTGAATCCTCCATAATTATTTTTCTCTCATAATAGCTAAACTCTCCTGCTTCGCATAGTATCACAATTTGTAATTTAATTCCGGCCTGGTATAATCTGAATTTAATTACCGTTGTTTTAGCATCTTCATTACACTTCCCTCTCCGTTCAACAGCTCAGTTAGATCCCTTGGGGTCTTTGGTAGAATTAGGATGTCACCAACGAACCACGAAGTTTAATTTGTTCTCCAAGACCGTTAACTCTTGTTCTTGCTTTCCGCTTTGTTTTCTTCTTTTTCAATGTTCACATTAAATAATGTAAAAGACATGTTCTGTGTAACTACCTTCTTACCTACTGCTTCCTGTGACACTCTAGGTGTAGTCTGTTTTCTGTACAAATTATGGCAAATAGCCTGCAGCTCCTTGTATTCTGTCTCTGACAATTTTGTAATTAAAAGAGTTTATAAGTCTATATACTCAAACAAATTCTATTCCGACGATTCTTTTCTACTACTACTTTGTTTTCTTCTTTTCTTTTGGATTCAATTCTAGTTTTAGGAATGGTCTTTCTCTCTTTCTCCTTCCATTGGTACTTACAATTTCTAGCATTTAAGGATAGTCCTTCAGTCTTCATTATTTATACGTGTTCTTCCCATCTGTATTATGAACAACAGCAGGTACGCATATCACACTGTTGTCACAGACGTTTCCTACCCACACTCCAACAACGGACATTTGAATGTTTGTCTTGTGTGCTCCTTTGAAGCTTCAAATCACACGAAATGCATCGTAATGATGCTGACCTTAGGATCTACGTTTCTGTAGTGTAAATCTTATTGATTTTCACTGTCAAGTAATTTCTCTGAAATTAATATAATTCCGCGTATCTAATAGATCGATAATGTAGAAACACATACACAATAAATAAATAACAGCACAAAAGTAAAACGACACAGTATTTACGACCTTACTGTGTAAGTAAAAATACCATTATAAAACAATATTACATGTATTTATGGAACCACGTAATGATAATAGCTTGTTTATATGTAGTTATTACTTGTCAATAAGCCATACTCAAAACTTGTAGCAACCAGGGTGTTACAAAAAGGTACGGCCAAACTTTCAGGGAAACATTCCTCACACACAAAGAAAGAAAATATGTTATGTGGGCATGTGTCCGGAATCGTTTAATTTCCATGTTAGAGCTCATTTTAGTATTTCTCTTTAAATGTTAATTGAAATAATTCGTGCAGACAATTGTCAAAATACCCAATTGTTTCGTTAGTATGTACTGACATCCCTCGATTCACCGCCAGTTGGCCCAGTTGAAGAAAGATAATGTTGACTTCAGTGCTTGTGTTGACATGCGACTCATTGCTCTACAGTACTAGTATCAAGCACAACAGTAAGTAGCATCTACTATTTACTGTTCATCACGAACGTGGTTTTGCAGTCAGTGCAATGTTTACAAATGCGGAGTTGGCAGATTCCCATTGGATGTATGGATTAACATTTTTGGTGATGTCTTGATTGGGCCTCATGTTCTTCCACCTACGCTCACTGGAGCACGTTATCATGATTTCATACGGGATACTCTACTTGTGCTGCTAGAACATGTGACTTTACAAGTACGACACAACATGTGGTTCATCCACGATGGAGCTCCTGCACATTTCAGTCGACGTGTTCGTACGCTTCTCAACAACAGATTCGGTGACCAATGGATTGGTAGAGGCGGGCGAATTCCATGGCCTCCAGGCTCTGCTGACCTCAACCCTCTTGACTTTCATTTATGGGGGCATTTGAAATCTCCTGTCAACGCAATCCCCGTACCAAATGTAGCGACTCTTTGTGCTCGTATTGTGAACGGCTGTGATACAATACGCCAATCTCCAGGGCTGCATCAGCGCATCAGGGATTCCATGCGACGGAGGGTGGATGCATGTATCCTCGCTAACGGAGGACATTTTGAACATTTTCTGTAACAAAGTGTTTGAAGTCACGCTGGTACGTTCTGTTGCTGTGTGTTTCCATTCTATGATTAATGTGATTTGAAGAGAAGTAATAAAGTGAGCTCTAGCATGGAAATTAAGCGTTTTCGGACACATGTCCACATAACACGTTTTCTTCCTTTGTGTGTGAGGAATGTTTCCTGAAGGTTTGGCCGTACCTTTTTTGTAACACCCTGTATATATTAAAATGTAGTATATGATGGGCAACTGAGTGCAGTGAAGATTTTCGCCTGTTTGTGAACACTTACGAGTCATAAGGTTTAGTTTCTCCAAAGAAAAGTATCCAACAAAAGGAGACTGTCAAATTTCTTCCTAGAAATACTCGGAAAACGTGATGGGTGAGCAGTGTGACTAACGAAAGACAGATCTAGAAGAGAACTGGCAGCTCTCAGTGCTTTGGTTGGAAAAAAAAATTAGGCGATATTCTGCTCCGCGAAAAAAAAATTTTAGGAGGTACTGTGCCAATTCCACATGAAATGAGTCAAATGGACATTTTTAGAAAATCAAGAAAGTAAAGATCTAGGCATATGAATACACTATCAAAATATAGCTATAATTTATAGATTTGAAATTCATTTTTATTGTATTCAAAAGTTTAGTCTAGATGAGGATACCACCCATCGGATTTGGACGACGACATCATATCGTAACTAATAGGAAGTGGCGTTCCAAAAGACTATAAGAGTGTGTGTTGCTGCTGGTAATTAAAAGTAGACTTATATCATACGTACGACAACCATTACAATATTCGGGCAGTGCAACTGCGTAGAACTCTTAAAGACGGAAGCAAGCGTTTATGGCCGTAAGAAGGAAAACTGGCAGCGTTACCAACAATTGAACACTTATACATCCAGCCGGTTGAAGAAGCATTGTTCAAAGAGATTAAAATTCGCTTCTATTTTAGTTCCTACTAGTGCTACGACACACTATTTCACATTCTTAAACTGAACACTGTGGGAAAAAGACGGTTAAGTAAACATAATATTTACAGTGAATATTTTTTCTTTTCGTCGTTCTCAAACGTGTCGTACTAAGCATGAAAACATACTTAACTCGTGCAGTGTTTCATGATACGATCAATGGAAATTAAGTCAAAATGTTGCGATGTACTGTCCATTAAATTTTCAAAAAAATTGCCAGAATTTCGGACATGCTTTCTTCAACGTATAGACAGCGATATTGCATACAAAAGACTTTGCGTATTTAGTGGCTTATCTCTTTGGAGCAAGGTTCTTAAACGCTTTGGAGACGGTAAAAAGCATTTCCTCTGTCTCGGTTCAGACTAGTCAGAACTCTCAATTGGCTATTACTTAAAGCTTCCGGGCTCAGATGCCGTGGTCTATATATGACCTGACGTTTCGCCCTCGTCTGCGGAAGGCATCCTCGGAGGTAAAGCGGCGTACTGCCAAATACCTCCGAGGATGCCTTCCGCAGACGAGGGCGAAACGTCAAGGGAAAGTTTCATATATGGACCACGGCATCTGAGCCCGGAAGCTTTAAGTAATGACGACACCTGCCGTGAAAACCTTCATTCTATGATCTCAATTGGCTAATCCGAACATTTGGCCGCTAGTCAGATTCCACTGGAATAGTGCGAAACTGCTTCGATGGTTATGATCGCAACTCGAACGAACCTAAAACTTTCGAATTTTTCTTTCCGAAAACCATTCGACAATTTAAAGTTGGTCTATTTTTTTTTTTTTTTTTTTTTTTTTTTTTTTTTTGCATATTTGAGAAAGAATTTTATCCGGTACGCTAATAGTGAGTTTGAATTTTAGGCGGTACGCCGTACCGCCCCGTAACGGCCCGAATAAAGCGCAGGCTACTCTGTAGTGGCGTGGACCGCTGGCCCCCGTGCAGAGACTTCACTTTAAGAACAGGAAATCTAACACCATAACAACCGGTAATACAAAACTCTACACGTATTCTTCTTACATTATCGAACCACATTCCAGTCGTGCCACAAAGACTGCTGCAATGCCTTTATGGTCGTATCCTTTTTTACATGGTTAAAAAGTAATAGATGACAGCATTTTTTTTTTTTTTTTTTTTTTTTTTTTTTTTTTTTGATGAAACAGATATTTACTAAATAATTATACCAATGTACAAAAATTGTAGGGTTGTAGCCTTTCCCCAATGTTGTTTAATCTGTACATTGCGCAGGCAGTGAAGGAGTGGAAGGAGAAATTTGGAGAGGGAATTAAAGTTAAGGGGGAAGAAATAAAAACTTTGAGTTGTGCCGATGACACAGTAATTCTGTCAGAGACGGCAGAAGATCTGGAAGAGCAATTAAATGGAATAGACAGTGTCTTGAAAGGAAGATATAAGTTGAACATTAACAAGAGTAAAACGAAGGTAATGGAATGTAATGTCAGAAAATCAGGCGATGCTGAAGGAATTACATTGGGTAATGAGACAATAAAAGTACTAGATGAATTTTGTTGTTTGGGTAGCAAAATAAATTCTGATGGCCGAAGTAAAGAAGATATAAAATGCAGAATGGCTATGGGAAGAAAAGCGTTTCTAAAGAAGCGAAACTCGTTAACATCCAATAGTAATTTAAATATTGGGAAGTCCTTTCTGAAAGTTTTTGTCTGGAGTGTAGCACTGTATCGGAGTGAAACGTGGACGATAAGGAGTTCAGATAAAAAGACGATAGAAGCTTTTGAAATGTGGTGCTACAGACGGAAATTAGATAGGATAGGATAGGATGTTCTGGACGTACAACAGCAAGATTTTTAGCGCCTTGACAAAAGAGAAAATTAGATGGGTAGATCACGTAACTAATGAGGAGGTGCTTAACTGAATCGGGGAGAAAAGGAGTTTCTGGCATATCCTGACTTAGAGATGGGGTAGGTTGGTGGGACACGTTCTGAGACATCAAGGAATCGTCAATTAGAAGAAAGTGGGTGGAGTAAAAATCGTAGAGGGAGACCGAGGGAGGATTACAGTAAGCAGATTCAATAGGATGTAGGTTGACGAACGTATTCTCAGATGAAGAGACTTGCGTTGGACAGGGTAGCGTGGAGAGCTGCATCAAACCAGTCTGCGGACTGAAGACCACAACAACAAATATTGTTGGATCACCACGATTGTAGATGTTATTATCCATAAAATAATTATGGAATAGATATAGATGAAAACTACATTTCACTTTTGATTGTTATTCACAAAAACAGAACTCAGTTACTCGTAATACCCGGTAACATTGATGCACGCCTGTATTCGTCGTGGCATACTGTCCTCTAGATCATCTAGGGACTGTTGGTCCAGATTATCCCACTATTCAACGGCAATTCGGCGTAGAAGTCTCAGATTGGTTGGTGGGTCGTCTTGTATAAAAGCAGCCTTTTCCCATATATCCCAAGTATGTTAGATATCGGTCATGGCCTTTCTAAACTTGAGATGCCGTTGCCATGTAGGAACGCATTCATAAGACCTCCAGGATAAACGCAGACTTGTTTTTCATTAAGAAGAATCTCTCGCCGAAATGCTGCAAATACGGTTGCACTGACGAGACCTTTCGGCATGCTAACGGATCCATCCGTACCGCGCTTTTGAGATATTGTTGTATATAGAGTAATGTCTTTTCTAATACATAGAATAATATTGTCGCTTTGAAATGGAAGTAGGCTTGACTTCGAAGGCAGGACTGTCGACTGAACACAGCACTTATACTGAAAGCTGGTTTATTGCGAACTGAACCGTACACGCAGCACTGACTGTCTCTCGGGCAGAGCGCTCTGCTATTTATACACAGACAGAATATCCCAGAAATTAGAAGAATAGTTAACATAAGAAACATGCAGAAATTACAAGTGAACATAAGAAACATGTAGATCATTCTGGAAATGATAATTACAAAGAATTAAATTTTTGCCGATGGACGGGATTGAATCGGCGACCTTCAGTACCGCAATCGGTGACGCTATGTCTTGCGCCATGCTAGCAGTCGGTGAACGTGGGGTCTCGCCGCGTTGCTCCCTCTCCTGAAAAAACAGCGATCCGCTGTTAGGTTCCCTTTGAAGCCAGCTGCAATGTCCTGGATGTTGATCTAGTCATGGGTCCTCTGTATGGCATTTCTGGAGAATCCTTCTGCCCGATTATCGACGACATACGTTCCTGTCGAGGCTTCATCAGTATCATTACCGTCTTTAGAGTCCTTGACCAAGAAGCCATTTTCGCCTATCTGCTCTTCAAGATCGTAATAAGGCTTCATGCAGAGGGCGTGAATAATGTCTCTTCGTTTTTGTCGTTTCGATGACGGCTCATAATCCTCAACTTCGTAGGTGAAGTCTGACATGCGGCGTATGACACGATACAGACCAAAGTATGACTTCAATAACTTTTCTGATAGTCCAACTTTTCGTACAGGGGTAAAAATCCATACCAGATCTCCTGCGCTGTACACAACAGGTCGGAGCTTGTCGTTATACCGCTGACGGTCCTTATCCTGGGTGTCCAGTGTCCGTATGTGAGTCAGCTGTCTTGTTTTTTCGACCCTGGTGATGAGCTGTTTCACATAGTCATCCTGAGTGTCGTCCGGTTGGAACGGGAACAGCGTATCCATTGTCGTCTCAGCTTCACGGCCATGGAGCAGGAAAAACGGCGTGAAGCCTGTGGTGTCTTGTCTTGCGGTATTGTATCCAAATCCTTCTCCTCAACATCGACAGCATATCTGCTAACGTCTTGTTAAAACGTTCTGTAAGACCATTTGTCTGAGGATGGTACGCAGTTGTCATTATGTGGACAACGTCACAAAGTGACAATATCTTAGAACATATAATATCTCTGGTGTGCGGCACCAGTAGTTCAGTGGTTGAGCGTCGGCAGTAGAATAAAAGCTATTGAACTGAACAGTCATAGCATCTTATGAGCTGAAGAAAGTAGGCTGTACATTTTAATAATTTGTGGCACACGGTTTGGTGTTCAATCCTTTTGTGAAATTTGTTTTATATGCGTGTGACGGTTTTTTGCAAATAAATGTGTATCATGCCTAATCAGACTGCAATTATCTATTGAAGAATCCTAGTCATTGTTGGACGTAAGATGATGCAGAGTCTGATAGGGAATAAGGAGTTTGTTGTAGCTCCTAATAACTGCTCTACGAGTAGGGTAGGGGAAGCTTGCACTGTGCATAGGTGCCAAAACTGGACTTCATCAAGGACGCCAGGTGTGAAGTTGCTTGTCACGCAGGATATGACGTACAGTTTGAGTCATCCTGTGACTGCATGAAAATTATTATTTAGCATGGTGCCTTTCCTCTCAGGATTCCTGTGAGCTGGAAACCGGACGTAGAGGCCATCAGCTACTGTGGTTGTCTTTGGGCAGACCGCGCTAGAGAAGTCATCGACAGATCTTGTATCTTTGTACCTCCTACACGTCCGAACCACATTACTCTGATAGACTCCTATACGTCTTCAAACTATCCTTGACAAATGTCCCTTCTACATCAAGTAACAATGCGGATCAGTTGAAACTTAGAAATCGACCTTCTAGGTAAAGCAGAACTACAGTCAACACAAGCATTGTTCATGCAATATACACATTTAACGTCAGTGTTCAGGAGACCTTGGAATCAAGCTGATCCAATACCTTTTTATGTTAATATTTTGAAAATGAGATGATTCGGAGTTGGAAAAAGTTTCAATGTCAAAGAAATCGAAATCGATTACAAAATAAATGTACCACACTAGTTTATTGAATTTATATAACTCTTTCCATTGACCTCCCCAGATTCCGATATCTCAATTTCATCAAGCAAAATTCACAATGAGATCAGAATTGATCTATCAAGTGTACGATATCTCAATTAGACTACCAATGTTCTGCCCCTTGAATATCACCTATTGGACGTACTGACAAGCAGCACAACCAGTACAAAATTGAGTTGTGCCCATCATTCCACTAGATACCTTTTTGTGCAATATTTTTTTTCTTCAGCCGAGGATCCAGATTCTTATTCGTTGAAAATTCTGGCAGAATTAAAATTATTCTTGTCACACAATATCTCGAGCATGTAAAAAGATTCATGTGCTTGTTATGTGTTGAACCAATGACGTTGCCTTTACCTGTCTGTACAAAAACTTTTTATGTATCTTCATATATGCGTAGAACCACTTTTTTCCTACCATGATTTGTTCTGCTTTAGGGTTGTGAGGCAATCTCTTCAGACAATGATAAAACGGCATGATGTTTACCGGTTGACGTCAGCTAGGAAATTGTGTATACAAGTGTATGGCTGAAAAGACAGTAAGCGGTTTATTTTTTATTTTATATGAAATGGTGCTCCAGTTTCTCTGAAACTAGTAATCAGAATTCAATATTAAATTAATTACACCTGTGATCTTAATACAGATAGGATGGCGGCAGTAGATACTATACGGAAATAAATGGAAATATATAAGTCAATCGAGACGGCTTTGTTCCAATAAATTCAAATTAAACGCAAATTACAGAAATCAATTTCTTTATTTATATAGCTATCAATAAATGGATTTATAAATTACTCGTAAACTGAGAAACTCTTTACAGGGCACCCGGAGGAATTATCAATATTGAGGAATGCGACAGAAACGACATTTCGAAGCAAAAAAAAAAAAAAAAAAAAAAAAGTCTATTAAAGATAGTCTCTAAAATCTATATTTCCGGAGCACTTCTTTATCGCTGAGTTTAGAGGGTCTCTGTATCCATGTATTGAGAGGTGCTCGTATGGGCCAAAACAAGAAAATTACGTCCCGTAAATATACGTTCTAAAGTGCTTACATGTTTTGAGGACTTCTTCGGAGCTCTTAAGCCACACATATTATAGTCCATGTTTAATGGATTTCTTTCTTTGGCCACTCTGTTACGTGTCATAACATGGAGAGTTAAGACCTTATAATGGATGAGACTTGTTCCAATGTATCGACGACGAATTCTTAGCTGTTAACGGACCAATTTTACAGCAGATGTTTTCTAGAATGTTTCGTTTCGATTAATCTTTCCTGTCCCTGAGTATTCATCATTTACACAGGTAAACCCTTAATGATTCCACAAGTTACGACATGGCCCAGAATAGATCAGTGGATCACTGAAGGTAGTGTACATTGATTTCCTTAATTCGCGTCAATGATCACATCATTGAGTAATTATACACCCGTTTTCGGTCACTTAAGAATATATTCAGATCTAAGGCAGAAAATGAACAGAAAACAGACACACTAGTGGGCAGTCTGCATCTTAAAACACTGGAAATATCATACTGAAAATAGTCACAGTGATACATACATTAATATTCACTTAGAATAGAGCAACCTGTTATTTGTATAAAATGTCTTAATACAATGGATCCATAATGATATCGTCACAAAATAAACGAAATATCAGCATTGGTTCGTCATGTATTTTAAAAATAAACTATAAACCAGGCCCCATTGCAATTACTCCCATCTTTTTACTGGAGCTACTGTTCACAACGAACTGTGGTAGAGTAGCCACAAACTACACGTTGTTCGTAAAGACGCAAGATGGTCCTACATTGAGCTTCAATTTATTTATTATTTGTGTAATTATAAAGAAAATTATGAGATGGAATCTGTTGTTACTTTTTTAAAAGTGTGAACATTAAAACAGTAATAAAATGTAACACTTTAAAATATGAAGAAAATTAAATGCTAAATTGACTAAAAGGATTGTAATAATATATGACTGAGCATGCTATAGCTAATTTTGGATAACACTATCATTTTTGAGTTCAGCTTTCCTGATTGAAATAACTGTAGTAAGATGCAGGATGACTTGGATCAAATGTTTAGGTGGTGTGAGGAATGGCAGCTAGCGTTAAATGTAGGAAAATGTAAGGTGATGCAGATGAGTAGGAGAAACAATCCCGTAATGTTCGAATACAGCATTAGTAGTGTGCTGCCTGACAGAGTTGCGACAATTAAATATCTAGGTGTAACGCTGCACAGCGATATGAAATGGAACGAGCATATAAAGACATCGCAGGGAAGGCGTAAGGTCGACTTCGGTTTATCGCCAGTATTTTGGCAAGATGTGATTCGCCTGTAAAGTAGATCGGATATAAAACGATTATGTTACCCCGTCTTGAGCATTGCTCAAGTGTTTTGGCATCCCCATCAGATCGGTTTAAAGGAAGATACTGAAGTAATTCCGAGACGGGCTGCTGGGTTTGTTACTGGTAGCTTAGGTCAATGCTAGAGTGTTACTGAGATGCTTCGGGAGGCAAACACTATTAACCAAATTTAGAGGGTCGGAATCTGAAGCGGCAGAAAGATTCTACTGCTGCCAACCTACATTTCGCGTGAAGACCACAGTGAGGTTAGGGCTTGCACAGATGCATACAATTATTCGTTTCTCCCTCGTTCTATATGGGAGTGGAACAGGAAATCAAGTAACGAGTAGTGGCACTAAGAGCCCCCCCTCCCACGCACCTTTGGGTGGTTTACGGAGTATGTATGTAGATGTAGATATTTTAACGTTTTACATTTTATTATTGTTTTAACTTACACATTGAAAAGAAAATAATAACGACAGATATCATCTCGCAATTTTCTTTATAATTTCACAAATAATTATTCATTTAAGCCGTCAGTAGCGCCATCTAGCGTCCTGATGAGCAATGTGTACATTGTGGCTAATGAGCCACAGTTTGTTATACGCAGCAGCTCCGATAACAAGACTTCTGTGCCAGAAGTGGGACCCAGTTAACATTATAACTTAAAAATACACGATGTTACATTCTACTTCTTGAAGATGGTCTTATGGCTCCTCTATATTAACACATGTTGTGGAAATAACAGGTATGCTCTATTCTAGGCTAATTATATATTGTCGCGTTGAAATGGAAGCAGGCTTGACTTCGAAGGCAGGGATGTAGACTGAACACAGCACTTATACTGAAAGCAGGTTTATTGCAAACTGAAACGTACATGCAGCACTGACTGCCTCTCGGACAGAGTGCACTGCTATTTATACACAAATAGAATGTACCAGAAATTAGAAGAATAGTTAACATAATTTTTCGCGGTGGACGGGATTGAACCGGCGCCCTTTAGCACCGCAGTCGGTGACGCTATCCCTTGCGCCACGCCGGCAGTCATGTAGCGTGCCGGCCGCGGTGGCCGAGGGGACTGAGGCACTCCAGTCACGGTCTGCACGGCCACTACGGTCGGGGGTTTGAATCCTCCCTCGGGCATGGATATTTGTGCCGTCCTTAGTATTAGCTAGTTCATAAGTAGTTTATAAGTTTAGGGACTGATGACCCCGTAGTTAAGTCCCATAAGCTCTACAAACATTTGAACATTTTTTTCATGTAGCGTGGGGTCTCGCGGCAATATATAACTGTAACAATTTTCAGTATATTTCCAGTGTTTGTGATGTGGCTGTTCACTAGTTTTCTGTTATTTCCTGCTGGAAAGGTGAAGAAGGTCATAACTGACCGAAAGCCATTGTCCAACTAAAACTTGCGTTCATTGACGTGAATAAAGAAAATCAATCCTGAATGAATTAAATGTTCACAGTTTACTACGCATTCGTGCAGCAGCAATATTTTTATGACATCTGCGACATATTTTTATTGTTAGGAACGTAAGAATTGACGTGTAGTAACTGAAATACTGCTTCGAGAATAGGAACCTGAACGGGTAGTGCTGAAGGCACGGCTCACGTGACATACGCTAGTGTTATGCCACTCGGACTGTGACACCCCAGCTGTTGAAGTGAAAGCACGCGTGAAAGCGAAAGTGGCCTCCGCACCCCGGCAACCAACCTAACAGTACCGCAGAAGGGCGAGCAGCACCGAGCAAAACAGACCACTAGCAGCACGGCGTGTGACCGATGGGAACACAGACCAAAGATAACAAAGACTGCGTATGTCCCTATCTCTGCTGCGTTGTGGTTTGAAACCAACATCTAACGTCTGAGGCTTCGTCTTTACGAACAACAGTGTTTCTAATTTACAGGTGAAGTCAAGCGTTGATTTTAACAATAAAACGAGTTGTATTCCTATTACACACGTAGTTGTAAAGGTAATGCGATTTCTCCATATTACAGTACTGACATTAATACGGTGATTATCTTTTTGTACATGACCAGGAGAAAAGTATTGTCAGTTCCGTTTACAAGCAATAGAATTACACATCCTCAACGTTGGTGTTGCATTATACATTTTTTGCTTTTTCCCTACTGATGAATGTGATTATTGATAGGAAGATTATTTCAGCGTGTCTTGACTGAGTATATAGGGTGTTACAAAAAGGTACGGCCAAACTTTCAGGAAACATTCCTCACACACAAAGAAAGAAAATATGTTACGTGGACATGTGTCCGGAAACGCTTACTTTCCATGTCAGAGCTAATTTTATTACTTCTCTTCAAATCACATTAATCATGGAATGGAAACACACAGCAACAGAACGTACCAGCGTGACTTCAAACATTTTGTTGCAGGAAATGTTCAAATTGTTCTCCGTTAGCGAGGATACATGTATCCACCCTCTGTCGCATGGAATCCCTGATGCGCTGATGCAGCCCTGGAAAATGGCGTATTGTATCACAGCAGTCCACAATACGAGCACGAAGAGTCTCTACATTTGGTACCGGGGTTACGTAGACAAGAGCTTTCAGATGCCCCCATAAATGAAAGTCAAGAGGGTTGAGGTCAGGAGAGCGTGGAGGCCATGAAATTGGTCCGCCTCTACCAATCCACCGGTCACCGAATCTGTTGTTGAGAAGCGTACGAACACGTCGACTGAAATGTGCAGGAGCGCAATCGTGGATGAACCACATGTTGTGTCGTACTTGTAAAGACACATGTTCTAGCAGCAAGGTAGAGTATCCCGTATGAAATCATGATAACGTGCTCCAGTGAGCGTAGGTGGAAGAACATGAGGCCCAATCAAGACATCACCAACAATTCCTGCCCGAACGTTCACAAAAAATCTGTGTTGATGACGTGATTGCAAAATTGCGTTCGGATTCTCGTCAGCCCACACATGTTGATTGTGATAATTTACAATTTGATCACGTTGGAATGAAATTTACATTTAAAGAGAAACACTAAAATGAGCTCTAACATGTAAATTAAGCGTTTCCGGACACATGTCCACATAACACATTTTCTTTCTTTGTGTGTGAGGAATGTTTCCTGAAAATTTGGCCGTACCTTTTTGTAACACCCTGTATATGTCTGCAAGTAAGTAATTTCTGGCGCTGTTCTGCCTTTAATAGCCTTACTCAATATTGAAGATGAATACAGACTGTTCATTATCTCTATTAAACCCTTATTACGTACATCAGTAATTATTGATCACATTATTGTTTAATGTAAATAGCTAAATATTTTCTTGTTTTTCGTTTTGGTTTCACTGTATGTACCAAAAGTCATAAAATATAAACGCTTTTATTATATTAAAATCGGACATTATTGATGAAAACCGATTTCAGGTATCTATAAAAGCATCATGAAACATTTCACATGTATTGTTGAGGAATCGTATGAAAACTGATGCTGCTTGTCAAACTAATATTTCGTCTCCTGTGTAAGCTACAAACTAAAAGACTGACGGTACAACAAAAACAGTCATTCGCTTAAGAACTGCACTTCTGTTGCTTATAAAAAGAACTGTGAATACATTTCATCTAGGCACAGCTAAAAACTGTAACCGTTGCATTGATATTGAGAATTGCGGAGAACTAACGTCCATTGTACTACTGAATGTGTAATCAGAATACGATAAGACGTTTTATTGTCGAAACCTACGATTAATTTCCGCTAGCAACGAGAACTGCGACTCTCAGCTACACTTCACATTGCTTCTAATGATGAAAAGGGTTTCATGGCCCGAGTCACTTGACTTAGATGTTGGTTTCAGTATAACGACGTCACACGCCGTCTATGTTATCTTTGGACTATGGCTGGGAATATTCCATTCGCTCTGCTCACTGAAGCTCTTTGGTCGCCAGACGTCTATGAACATTACCGACCAACTAAATATTAAAATGAAAGCCCAAATAAATAACAGAATGAAAAGGAGTGCTCTGTCGACAGTTCCGTTTTTAAAAGGACGAAACATAAATCTTTATATATAAAGCAGTGTCCGTATGTTTGTGTGTTCGTACTGTATACAAATCTATAGTTTTCTTCCAATGTTCATGAAATTTTGTACACGTAAGCTCCAATCCATGAGGATGGTCGCCGTAAGTGTTAGGATCTCGTACAACACAAAGTTAACGAAATATGACGTTATAAACAAGGAGATCCGCGAAAAACTGCTGCATCAAACGACAGTGTTGCATATTTCCTCCTAAATCACTGGACCAATTTCAACAAATTTGATATACATATTCCTTACGTGAGGTAATAATTGCTTCAGGAGTAAGAACCACGTTCGACACATAGTTCAAGAGATATAATGTCATAAACAATAGGAGTTTACAAGAAACTGCCATATAATTTATTCACGCACTGTATGAGAATGATAGTACTTAGCAACTTGCAACCAACTTTAAACATAATTTCGAACCTATATTAAACAATAACTCGCTGACAACCACATCAAAATAATGAAAGGAAAAAGTATCCCGCTTAATACTTTTCTGCTGTACATGGAGCAAAACTACGGCATTCGGTATGACGTTGCAATTTATAATTTCTACTCTACAAAATGTGATCGCAGGAAATTTTACAGATGCTGTTTTTTATGCTTTTAATTGTCTCTGTTACTTTTGCTCTGGTGGGTGCATTCTCTAGACTATCCTGACTTTCGTCTCTAGAGCGTAAGTGTGTCCACCTTACTGTAGGTGCTTTGTTATTCAGCAGATCTCTTAAATACCAAGGCATTTCTTCGCTCACCTGTTTCTCGCCAATCTTTATTGTGCCATCTTGTCCTATTACGAATGGTTCTCTTGCTTCGAAGCCCTTAATTCTGCTCTGAAAAAGACTCGTGATTTGTGTTTCCTGAAGGCTGTGTTTGCTTCAAGTTTCTCATGCCAGATACTTCTCTTGGCGTTTCTGATCGTCTTCCTAGCAATTTTTCTCGCATTCTGAAAATTCGACCAGTCTGCTTCCTTTTTGCGGGATAGCCATTTCATTCGTGCTTTCCTCCTGGTATCGACTGCATTCTCACATTCATCTGTCCACCACTTGTGCTTCCTTTTCTGGTTGTTAGCAGCCAGTCGCACTGTCTCTTCTTCCATCATATCTCTCACTCTCTTCCAATCTCTCTGAGCTGCCATTCTCTTTGCATACTCTTGTCTGTTTTTTTTTTTTTTTTTTTTTTTTTTTTTTCCAGAAGATCTAGGTCGATTCTTTGAGTATTTATGGTCCTACATTTCTTCACTCTGTTGGGTATCCACCTGCATTTTATTTAAGTAAGGCAGTACTATTTTTCCTCACTCTTTTGTTCATAATCTCGCTGTGATTCTTGTCACGGATTGCTACATGATCTAGCTGTTTTTTCTCAGTCCTGTTTCCAGAGCTTACCGACGTTGTTTTTCTTGCTTGCCTTAGCTTTATAATGGGTGGTCATTATTCTCATCTCGTGTCTCCTACACAGGTCCACTAATCTCTCACCATTCTTGCTTGTTCTGTTATGGGCGGGATAATATCCCACAGGACTTCCTTTCCACTTCTATTTGCGCGTTAAAGTCTCCTAGCAAAATAGTGACACCTCTTTTGTCCACATCTATCATTACCTTATCCAAAGTAGACCAAATATGTTCTGTTCCTGCTTTGTCTCTTTTTGGTTCTTATCATTAGTTGGTGCATGTGCATTTACTATTTATGTTTTGTTTCCTGTTTTCATTGTCAGATATGACAGCCTTTCATTTATGCCCTTCTACGCAGTGATACCACAGTCTAACATATACAGTCACGACACTCACTGCTGTAAAAGTTGTTACCAACTGACAGTTGCTGCGACACTAGCGCTCCTAGAGGTGGGGAAGCTGCCGAAATAGTGATGTTTGTTTATAACCGCTTTTGTACGTAATTAACGAAATACTTACCATAATTTTTGCGTTACAAACATTAATAAAATATCGAGAGACAAACATAATACAGAAATTAATGTAAAAACAGCCTCATTTAAATGAATCAATGGTATAAAGAACAACTCTGTCATGAACAAATACTTACGAATCTATGTATATTTGCAGCTTATTCCGCTGAAAATAAATTGCATATAAACATAATGGCATAATAAATTTCTATTATGGTCTGTTCTTACTATGACAGCCAGTTTTTGACGTGTATCAATTCGGTGTGGAGTCTTAATGATTCTCACATTTTTACACGTTACTCGTCTTTCTTATACGTCCATATTCTTTTAAGTGTAATTACTTTAGCTTTAAAAAAACCAATGTTTTGATGATTCTTGCCGTTTGTGGTTCAGATGTAGCAACAATTGTGGAATTGGGTTTTTCTTTGTTGGAAAACAGTTTGGTTGCTTTTATCGTTTTATTGCCACGTCTGTGACGTTTTTCCTTCAGCTTCAGCTGTGATGGTTGATTTGGTATGTTAAATACCGCATTTATTACATTCTATATACGTTTCCTATGTTCCACCTCACCGATTTTACTGGAATTGTAATGAAGAATACTTAACGTTCCTGCGTAGAAATTGCCGTCTCTCTGCTAAAGGGAATGTCTCCTGGTGTTTCCTACGCATTTTTATTTTTAATAGAAAATGAAATTACTCATTTAAAAGCCTGTAGGTTAAAGGATGATTGTAAATTAACTGTCCTGTAATGTACCGATTCGTACCTTATCAGGGATCTTATGAAACCTAAGAAAGACAAATGGGGAGCTATATTTAAATTATTACCTATTTATAAGGCACTAGATAAGTTCCCTAATGTAAAAAGTATGCTGAAGTCAATCTAAACGATACTATTCGCACTCATCAACTATCGTATTCAGAAACGTAGCTTGCCGGCCGCTTGGAGCGCTGCTATCGCAGCGTATAACAAAAATCTGTGGGAGTGTCGTGACTGTATGTGTTAGACTGTGGTGATACTACAAAGGCTGTACCAAACATAAACGGTTGCTTTGACCCTCAACACCGGGTTTCCCTTTCAGAACCACATATCCTTTTAATTCCATCGTGCTTTCGTCCCTAAATCCTGTTTCCTGTAGTGTCATTATACCAATCCTGTATTCTCTCATACTATCAAAAACTTGCTTTAGCTTGCTCACCTTCATCATTGTCTGTATGTTTATGGTTCCCATTGTAAAAGTCTGTTTCGATCTGATTTTGTCTCCATGATTTAGATTGGAGTTACAGATATGTTCGCCATTTAGTATCGCACATGATGCAGGCTCCCCAGAATTCGATTGCCTGCTTGCATTGACCGAGGTCAATGAGGGATTAGCCCCCTGTGGTATATTTGTAACTAGCTTAAACCCGCGGCTCCGCTCGCGTGTTGGTTGATTATCATAGATAAGCTATCTTTCAGTAGTGTGCTATGAGACTGATTTGAAGGATGAAATGAAATACAATACCTTCTTTAGAAACAAACATTTTTAATCAACATTCAAATTAAAAAAAAATGTGAAGTGCTTAATGATTTACAATAAATAATACATACATTATTCCTTATAGCCTGTGTGCAATATCACAACACGTATGGTGAGAGTAATGTCCAAATTCGTTTTAATTTCATTTTAGGGCATTCTGGTAAACTACGTTATTTGTACTAAAAGAAATTTCCTTTTCTCTGCTTTATTTATTTATTCTTATATTTCCTTATTCATGTGCTTATCCTTACTTAGAAAGAGTTGAAGACATTATAGCACGCATAGACCAAAGATATGGTTTGTGGCATCATGTTTCGCTGTATGTAACCTCCTTGCTATAGAGTTGCACATGTCATCGCTGGCCTTCAGTCCGAATATTTTTATAATTTGACGACTTTCAACCGCCATATATTCCACCCCCTTATAGCTATTGGCATGGAACTACTATTGGTGTACAGTGGGAGACTTCGGACAACAATTACACACAGACCATTCGTTTGTGTTCTGTAGTTTTCGCTGCTGAGCGTAATATTAACACACTCACACACACGTAGAATTTTATATAACCGAGAACTTTCCAGGCCAATATACTCCACCCTTTTATCATTATCAACCTTCAAGCAACAATGCAACCAATAAAACCATTTTCAAAGAAAGAGTAAATATAATTTTCAAAGTGTAATTATTGTTCCGCATTTCGCGTTATATTCTTCAAATTCATAAATATCTATCAGATCGCTATAAAACCGTGCCTGGAACTTTCCTGAGGTATAAACTAGTGACTGTTCGGACCTGATAAGCATACATCAAACAGACATTCACATTAATATATATATATATATATATATATATATAGCTATCAGATCGCCATAAAACCGTGCCTAAAGCATTCCCCGGGTAGACATTAGTAACTGTACAAATTTTTAGCTCTTTATGTCTTTTGGTTCAGGCGTGATAAACGTACACCGAACAGACATTCAAATTTATAGATATAGATTATCACATGCTTCATAAATGCTTCACAAATTTCAACTTTGGCTACCGCATTTGAGGTAGCGTGGTTACAACTGAGGTGGTTAGCCCCAGAAGATGTAATGAGGCCGCTCCACTGGAGTAGACACCATTCTGTTCTGAAAAGGTTCATCCGCTTTGATGACCGTTGGAATTCGCCAAATATGCTTTGAAATGACTGGCCATCTCTTCCGCTCATGAAGCCGTTGACCAATTCGCGCTACGATTTAAGTGAAAATGGTAAGGATAGGCTTAGGGCAGGATAGGACAGGAGACAGGTTATCGATAGGTCGTTGTGGAAGACACTTGGTCTGGCTCCTCCTCTTCGGTCTGTCCGGCATGGGTGACACTGCTGGCAGCTACGCTACCGCCGGCATAGTCCTGCCGGACCCGGAGCACTCAGACCTCCTCGCCCGCACGGACAGTGCTGCGTTAAGGTGGTGCCTGCAGAGGAGGCAGGTTTTAATGTTACTTCTTTACAACTAACTCTACTCATTACTGATTGCTGTCCGCGGTGGCCGAGGGGACTGAGGCGCTCCAGTCACGGTCTGCACGGCCACTACGGTCGGGGGTTCGAATCCCCCCTCGGGCATGGATATTTGTGCCGTCCTAGTTCGTAAGTAGTTCATAAGTAGTTTGTAAGTTTAGGGACTGATGACCCCGTAGTTAAGTCCCATAAGCTTAACAAACAACTTTTTTTTTTCATTACTGATTTTACCAGCATACAACACTTATACAACTGAATGTATAACTGCAAAATTATTCAGTTGTACAACATTTAACTCAATGAATATGGTTCAGGAGATATGACGTCATAAACAATAGGAATCGCAGAACTGTGCCACATAATGCGACGAGACTTTTTTCATGCACTGTATGAGAATGAGAGTACTTAGCGACTTGCAATAAACTTTAAAGATAATTTAAAATCTTTATTTTCTTTATTTTAAAATCTTTATTTTCGCTAACAACCACAGGGAAATGATGAAAGGTAAAACGTTTCTCGCTTACTACTTTTCCGCTGTTCATGCACTAAAACTAGGGTATTCGCTATGACGTTACAATTTATAATTTCTACACTACAAATAGCAGCCTCAGGAAATTTTACAGATAGTATACATACATATAGCTAAATGTTCATTCGATGTTTTATCATAGTACGACACGTAGTTCATGGAAAATCGCCCCATTAATCTATTACTTCTTTACTACTAATTGCATTCGCAACAGATTTTACAGAGATATAGCACTTATACAAATGGATATATACCTGAAAATTATACAATTGTACCAAATATAATTCAATAAATATGAGATCGTACGAATTTTCTATGTTATTTGTATTTTGATTACTATCTTTCTTTTCTTGCATACTTATAATTTGTACATTATGCAAGACAGCGTTATTTCTTATATATTCCCCGATAAATATAACATGTGTTTAGAAAAAAGAAATATGGAGACAGAGAGAGAAGGGATAGGAGATGTACTAATTCAAGGCGTGAATAAATAAATACCCGTGCAACGCCGGGTTTTCATCTATATTTTCTAGTTGTTTTATTAAACGACGAACTAAAGCGGCAGCAGGGCAAATGTTGCTGCTTAGGTTATTTCACACAAACACTACTTTCCCATAAGCAACCACAACACTTCTGCCTCCTTCTCCTCCTACTCGTTTTCTCCCTTTATTCGTCACACTTCTCTCTGTCCAACTCCTCCTTCCTTCCTCTTCATATCAACGATAGTGCTCATCATTACCAATGATATTTCCCGCTAAATGTATTTATACCAACTTTCCATCTTCTCCAAATGTTCAAATATTTCTAAGGTTTAAGGGACTTAACTGCGAGGTCATCAGTTCCTAAACTTACAAACTACTCATGAACTACCTTATGCTAAAGACGACACAAATATCCATGCCCGAGGTGGGATTCGAACCCCCGACGGGGAACGGCCTCGCGCATCGTAGCATAGCGCCTCAATGCGCTCGGCCGCTCCGCCGCGGCCCATCTCCTCCGTTCACCTGTTTCTGCATCTACATCTACATACATACTCCTCAATCCACCGTAAGGTGCGTGGTGGAGGGTACCTCGTACCACTACAGGTCCCTTCCCTTTCTATTCTACTTCCAGATATAGCGAGGGAAAAACAAATGTCTGTATACCTCTCTACGAGCTCTAATTTCTCTCATGTCATCTTCGCGGTCTTTACGCTAAATGTAAGTTGGCGTTACTAGGATCGTTTTGCAGTCAACTTAAAATTCCGGCCTTCTGTGTATCCTCTGGTTACGCGTGGTCTCTGTGTCTTACTCCACCGTCTGTGGCTGCGTACACAGCGCTCGTGCTGTCGGACTAACCAGATGAAAGTACCCAGTATGATAGGTGTCACGATGTCATCGTTGCCACTAGAGCTCCTAAATACCTAGGCTGAATCGTCTGCCTTGTTTTCCCCAACATGGTTGGAATGGCGCTGCACTAACAGCGTTGAGGCGCATGACCTGCCAATTTTTACAAATGATTTCGCAAAAACTAATTGATAGGAATATTTAATTTTTTCGGTACTTAATTTTTTATATGTCAGCATTGTGACGAAATGCTCGTCATTTCGTTAATAGTCATAGTTAATAAGATATTGGCTTCGAAATAAGAGACTGCACTACATTAGGAAAAGTTTGCAGTAAAAAATAGAGGCTGCTATGATATTCAGTTTGGTGCTTGTTGCACCATATATTGCTGTGGATGAAACTTTCCTAATGGATTGAATTTTATGTTCGACTTAGCACTCCTACTAAGTCGAACATAAACCGATTTCAGGTATCTATAAAAGCATGATAAAACATTTCACATGTATGAAAACCGATGCTGCTTGTCAAACTAATATTTCGTCTCCTGTGTAAGCTACAAACTAAAAGACTGACAGTACAACAAAAAAGTCATTCGCTTGAGAACTGCACGTCTGTTGCTTGTAAAAAGAACTGTGAATACATTTCATCTAGGCACAGGTAAAAACTGTAACTGTTGCATTGATATTGCGAACTGCGGAGAACTAACATCCATTGTACTACTGAGTGTGTAATACGAATACAATAAGACGTTTTGTTGTCGAAACCTACGCTTAATTTCCGCTAGCAAGGAGAACTGCGACTCTCAGCTACACTTCACATTGCAATTTTGTCATAAACAGATATTTTTGAGACCGTGGCTGTTATGTGAAATAACTTGTTGGTGAAAAACAGCAAGCAGCCAAAGTTGGTTTTATTATACTTTATTTATAAAGCACCATTACCGGTTTCGATTATTATATATTCATCTTTAGATGGTGTATGCTTTCTAAACAATTGGTGTCCTAGGATACACAGAATTTATGTGTAAAATACATTGATTATATTCTTGGCTTGTTTTAAAACTAAACTTATTTGTAGTGTTCATCCGGAGTACTTGTTATTTGTTACAGCGAAAACCATTCTTAACTGTGGTCAAACCTAAGTTCATCTGTGACCACAGTGAAGAATGGTTTTCGCTGTAACAAATAACAAGTACTCCGGATGAACATTACAAGTAAGTTTAGTTTTAAAACAAGCCAAAAACAAAATAAATGTATTTTACACATGTATAACTATAAATTCTGTGTATCCTAGGACACCAGTTGTTTAGAAAGCATACACCATCTGAAGATGAATATATAATATTCGAAAACGGTAATGGTGCTTTATAAATAAAGTATAATAAAACCAACTTTGGCTGCTTGCTGCTCTTCACCAACAAGTTCTAGTGATGAAAAGGGTCCGAGTCACGTGACTTAGATGTTGGTTTCAGTATAATGACGTCACACGCCGTCTGTTTTCTTTGGACTATGGCTGGGAATATTCCATTCGCTCTGCTCACTGAACCTCTTTTGTTGCCAGACGTCTATGAACGTTGCCGCGCAACTAAATATTAAAATGAAAGCCCAAATAAATAACAGAATGAAAATGAGTGCTCTGTCGACAATTTTGTTTTTAAAATGACAAAACATAAATATTGATATATAAAGCAGAGTCCGTATGTTTGTGTGTTTCTATTATACACAAATCTACAATTTTTTTCAATGTTTATGAAATTTTGCATACGTATGCTTTCACTCATACCGCTAAACTTTATTTTATTTAGCGCACTCATTTCCGATGGTGGTAAGGCCAGAATGAATCAGTTAATATCTCATACACGGTTAGAGGTATTGAAATGATATTTTGACAAATGATAACATGCAAAGAGGGGAGTATTTTGCCACATGGTTACTACCCAAAACTTCATTAACTGTCGTGTTATTCAAGGAAAAACATAATTGTAGAATGAAAAAGAGTAAAGTTAGTGATTTATTATTCGATTTGCAGATATTCCTTCGTCACTCACAAATGTTTATTTCTTTGCTTCTTGTCCATTGTGTTTCAGAGCTACTACTCAGTTTCGAAAACCTAATAGGACTTACATTTCCTTCAGTTTAAAGCCTAGCAGTAACAGAACGGAAGTTACTAGATCTAATGAGGATTTTGTGTGAGAATACTTGAAAATGACAGATAGCAAAGATCTCTTCACTAGCTAACGAACTGGTTTGTTCTCATTTCCTCACATAATAAAGCACTCTGTATAGAGATAGTTAAATTATCCTTGTTCATATAACTGAAAAATTTAAATTACATATTACGTAGAGACACGCCACTTTTGTAGTGTGCAACTATTAAATTTAATGGGTTAAAAGAAGTCAATACCAGTATCTTCAAGTATGGATGTTATGCAGTAACAACATGTGGATAATTATTAGGAGCTCTAATACGGAAGACGTGTTACTACTAGACCGGCGGGCGGATCCTAGTGCGTTACATTTAACTGACATTATGTCAAGTTATACATTTCTCAAAGAGTTTCTGCTTGGAGAGGATGAAAATTTGATGTATTTTGAACATTTCATTCGCTTAATGTGTTCACCTAAGTTCAACAGAAAAAAAGTACCTCGCATGTCAAAAATTCCGTAACTTCGTCAGAAAGTGCATGGTCGTAAACTATTAGTATATGCTGTTTATAAATTATTGCCATAAATAAAACTAAAAAGAAAATGTAGTGCAGTTCTTAACGAAGACATTGATGAATATTCAACGTTCATAAAGTGAGTAGTTTGCGAGTGTGAGCGAGTTGAATGAAACGCGAGGCAACGCGTGAGCTCGTGTGGAACGTGGTAACTCTGACAGCTTGGGGAAAAAATGGCGGATAGTTCAGCTCGGGTTTATACGAGCCTTAGTTGCAACGGTTGTTACATGTTGACGGAAATGCCATCTGTCATGCAGAATACGGTTGTACGAGCGTCTGTTCACAGTATGCATGATTGTATCTTGAATTCGACACAGGACGGGAAAATAGCAGTTGGTAGCTATAATTTTGGCCTCTATATTTTGGTTTATTCAAAAAGCTTTAAGAGACTTTAAATTAAAACCTCAGAGGCCTAATTCGTTACCACGCCCTCGCACTTCATATAGGGGAACTAGATGAGGAACGGGATATATATATATATATATATATATATATATATATATATATATATATATATATATATATATATATATATTGATGATTGGCCATTCTATATTCACCATGATGTAAAGCTAATTCTTTTTGCTGATGATGCAGGTACAATAATCGCTCCTCTCAAACAAGAATTGATGAACTTGGAAATAATGTATTTCAGAAAATTATTAAGTGGCTCTCTGCAAATGGACTTTTCTTAAATATGATAAAACCCAATACATACAGTTCCACACGGTAAGTAGGATGACACCATTAATAAATATAGTCTGTGAACAGAAGTCTGAAGCTAAGGTAGAATATACAGAGTTTTTAGGAGTGAGCATCGCTGACAAATTTTATTTGAAGCAACACATCGTCGAACTACTGAAACGTTTGAGTTTAGCAACTTACTCTGTTAGGGTTGTTGCCTATTTTGGTGATCAACATCTCGGTAAATTATTTTAATATGCCTATTTTCATTCACTGATTTCATATGTCATTATATTTTGAGATCCACTCGTCATCGTCTTGCAGACAGTTATTTAAGACCTAGGGAACCCAAGGCAGTTCAAAAATAATAGCAGTGTGCATAGCTACAACACTAAGAGAAAGGATGATGTACACTATTCTAGGTTCAAATGTTCAAATGTTTGTATAGTCTATGGCACTTAACTACGGGGTCATCAGTCCCTAAACTTACAAACTACTTATGAACTACTTACGAACTAGGACGGCACAAATATCCATGCCCGAGGGGGGATTCGAACCCCCGACCGTAGTGGCCGTGCAGACCGTGACTGGAGCGCCTGAGTCTCCTCGGCCACCTATTCTAGGTTAAACGTAAGTCTGACAGAAGAGGTCAATTATGCTGGCACAAAAGTCTTTGGTCACTTCATAAATAACATTAAATGTTTGACAGACAGCCAAACAGCAAATAAAAACAAATTGAAAGGATTTCTGAATGACAACACTTTCTACTCAGCAGATGAATTTTTACATAGAAATTAGCAATAAAAAAAAGTATTTCACATAATGCTTTCTTTTACTAAACTAACACGTTCCACATCATTATGAAATGTCGTATTCTTGATCACTAATCTTAATGTTTAACAATATTTTTTATGTTTTGTGGTTTTTTTTAAGTATAGTCACCGACGAAAACTTTTGTGTTCTAACGCATCTTACTAGAAAATCAGATAAACTTGAATTTTTGTATGCTATACATTTTTTTCAAAGAAATGAATGCATATTTCCCAATCTATCTCACCCATGAAGCAGAACGGGATAAGGTAATTATTTGTAAAATTATAGCATAAATGTTGAATTTCTTGGGAATATCATATTAAAACTAAGACATAATGTAGACAAGATAATTCCTCCGAAGTAATGAAAAAAAAAAATAAATAAATAAACGAACTCCTTATTTAGGATAACAAAGTATTGTAAAGTAATTCTGAAAAAAAAAATCTGTGATTTTTAGTGGGTAATAACTAGTCTTTCTGACATTATTCACAGATCAGAAGCCGGTCGCAGTAGCCGAGCGGTCTGCGGCGCGTCAGTCACAGTTTGCACGGCCGCTACGGTCGGGGGTTCTAATCCCCCCTCGGACATGGATGTTTGTGTCGTCTTTAATATTAGGTAGTTCATAAGTTGTTTGTAAGTTTAGGGACTGATGACCCCGCAGTTAAGTCCCTTAAGCTTAACAAACATTTCAACAGATAAGAATTTGTTATTCATCATCACTTTCCATCTCAGCACACACATTGTGTGCCCACTTCCAACAATTCTTGCATGCGATGCAGCTGTAATTGAAAATGGAGTATAAGTCCCCATGGCAGGGACAGTCAGCTGCCTATCATTCTGATTATCCCCAGCTATCCTGTTTCTTAACCTCTTTTTTGTATACATTTTAAACTTCGAACTACAATTTTCAGTTTTGTGCAGCTGACTTTCCTTGGTTGTCTTTAACTATGCCCACATCCTGTAGATCTTTTTTTATAAGAAGAATTCCTTAATACGACAGTAGTTTTTCCTTTCCTTCTAGTCACTTTTCCCGTTCCGCCACTAGATTTTAACTGCTGTTATCGGGCGTAATAACGGACGAATTTAAACTCATTACATAATTAACATATAACGAATGACATGTAGTTTAAGGAAATATGTCATTCGAGCATGTGCAATTAACGATTAACAGCTAATTTTGCAATGAAACCCATTAAAACGTTATAAAAACACAATCGTAAACGTGAAGGTCAACAATTAACTTACACAACGCTCCGTAAACTAAGTGGAAATGGGTGCACGCCTTCCATTCAGATAAATAGTAGTGACATGTCTCTACCATACGTTGCAGCGCGTCCAGAAAGCTTGACGGGCTTCGAGCTTTGGAAATTCTATACCAGGGGTGCCGTGGGATTACCTCGGCACGGCGGTACTTTCAGCGTCAAAGCTTTCTCCCAGAGAATGCCTCTCGTTACGAAAGGTGTCGCAGGATTCCCTTGACGTACAGCAACGCCGACATCTTCTGTCGGCGCCGACATTCAAGATACACTGTCTGATGAGCAACATACGGGCGCTTATTAAGTTTTAGTGAGGTGTCTGAATGGCTGTGGAAGAATGATAAGGGATTCTTTCTTAGAGCCGAGAACAGAGGATGTTCGACACTGGAGTCTGAAGCGAAGCCGACTCGTAGCTCATTTCAGAAGATGCTCCAGAGGGTTCGGGTCATAACCGTGAGACGTCCCCTCCAATCCAGGACTAACATCAGCCACAGTTCATTGCCTCACAGGTGTTCCTTTATAAAATCGTGGAATATAAAAAGTTTTCTTACACCGATTTGATTCTGTTGTCGCTTAAAAAAAATCACTCTGTCGTAGATTTGCCTATGGTTTATGTTTTTCGCAAATATTCCGGACAAACATAATAAAAATATAAATAATAAAAAATTATGGACGACAAGATTACGACTCTACTACTGTGATAATATCTATGCAGCTAATATGTAATACTTTCTCTGGCTGTATTTTAACAGACAACCAAAATTATATGATATATTTTGACAAGCACAATCTTTTATTATATCACGTAACAAGAACAAGTCCTTCTTACTTAACAGCCATATACAAACGCTCTCTCATAGAAGGATCTGTACCAAAAGATTGGAAAGTTGTACAGGTCACACCTATATTCAAGAAAGGCAGTAGGAGTAACCCACTGAACTACAGGCCTATTTCATTGACGTCAATTTGCAGCAGGTTTTTTGGAACATATCCTGTATTCAAATATTACGAATTATCTCGAACAGAACGATCTATTGACCTAAGGGCAACACGGATTTAGAAAATATCGTTCATGCGAAACACAACTAGCTCTTTATTCACACGAAGTGATGGGTGCTATTGACAAGGGTTCACATATCAATTCCGTATTTCTTGATTTCCAGAAGGCTTTTGACACCGTACCTCATAAACGGCTTTTAATCAAATTGCATGGTTATGGTATATCGCCACAAATTTGCGACTGGATAGGGGATTTCCTGTCAGAGAGGACACAGTTCGTAGTAATCGATGGTAAGGCATCGACTAAAACAGCGGTGATATAGGCCGTTCCACAGGGTAGTGTTATTGGTCCTCTGCTGTTCCTTATTTACATAAACGATTTAGGGGAAAATGTAAGTAGCTCTCTTAGGTTGTTTGCAGATGACGCCGTCGTTTACCGTCTAGTAAAGTCATCTGACGATCAAAACCAACTGCAGAACGATCTGAATAAGATATCACTATGGTGTAAATGTTGGCAATTGTCTCTAAATAATGAGAAGTGTGAAGTCGTCCACATGAGTACGAAAAGAAATCCGTTAAACTTTGTTTACAAGATAAATCAATCAAAAGTGAATGCCGTAAACCCCACAAAATACCTAAGAATTACTATTTATTCAGACTTAAAATGGAAAAAAACGCGTAGATAATGTCGTGGGAAAGGCGAACCAGAGACTGCGTTTTATTGGCAGGATCCTTAAAAGATGCAACAGAACTACAAAAGAAACTGCATACACTACGCTTGTCCGTCCATTTTTTGAGTATTGCTGCCCAGTGTGGGATCCTTATCAGATGGGTTTGACGGAGAACATCGAAAGAAGGGCAGCTCGTTTCGTATTGTCACGATACAGGAGAGACAGCGTTACGGAAATGATACAGGATCTGGGATGGGAATCATTACAACAATGGCGCTTATCGCTGCGGCGTGGGCTACTTACGAAACTACAATCGCCAACATTCTCCTCCGAATGCGAAAATATATTGTTGACTCCCACTTTATAGGTAGAAATGATCATCAGAATAAAATACCAGAAATCAGAGCTTGAACGGAGAGATTCAGGTGTTCTTTCTTCCCGCGCGCTATTCGAGAGTGGAATGGGAGATAAATAGTATAATGATGGTTCTATGAACCCTCTGCAAGGCACTTAAATGTGATTTGTAGAGTATCCTATGTAGATGTAGAAACTATTATTTTAATTACCACCGGCAGCGGCGATACACGCTTCCAGTCGGGTATGTAAATACTGCTGAACACGTTTCAGCATTTCAGCGGAGATGTGCAAAAAGGCTGCAGTAATACGTCGTTGCATATCATCGGATGTAGTTGTATGTATTTTTAGGCAACGTCTTTAAGCTTTTTCCACAGAAGCAAATATACAGGAGGCAAATCCCGGGAATGGACTGGTCAAGGTACTGATTCTCTGCACCCAATATAATGTTCTGCAAAAAATTCGTGAAGCCAGGTCTTATAGTAATCCCTGAATTATGCACTGGACAGACATTATGCTGGTACCAAAGGTTTCTAGTAATCTGCAAAGGAATATCTTGTAACACCTGTGGCAGATGGGCTGTTAGGCTGCGCTAGTTGTGCGTGTTCAGTGTATTATGTAAGAAAAAAATCGCACTTCCGTGTTTCACGGCTTACGTTAAATTTGCTTGTAGTTTTATGATTTTCTGCAAATAATTCGGACAAAATAATTAAAAATGTAAATAATAAGAAAATATGGACGATGCAATTGCAACTCTACTAGTGTGATAATATCTACGCACATAACACGTAATATTCTTTCTGACTATTTTAACAAACAGCCAAAATTATTTGATATGTGACTTTAGCTTTGACTTTCTCCTCTTTAAACTATTATTTTCATATCTCTTCCACATTTTCATTACCTTTTTTCGTTAAAATATTATCACCTGTCTTGCTTGGTAGTTTCTTCTAAGTTTATTTTCTTTGCCTGTAATGGTTACGAATGACTATAACCTTGAAGGAACTTTACGTACATTTGTCATTCGGACGAATAACTATACCCTTAAAGGAACACAGCGTACATTCGGCGTTCGGAAATCAGTCACGTGATATACCTCACCCGAAACTCTAATCCGTGTTAGTATTTTGCAACCATGACTTATTAAACTAATAGTTCTGTAATTTTCACATTTGTCTGCACTTGCTTTCTTAGGAACAGAAATCACTACATTCTTCTTGAAGTCTGAGGGTATTTCCCCTGTCTCATACATCTTGCATACCAAGTGGAACAATTTCTTCATGACTGGCTTTGCATCGATATCAGTTGCTCAGACGGAACATTATCTACTCCAGGGGCCTTGTTTGTACCTTCTTGTTTCCACTTTTGAGCTTTCCCTTCTTTGCTTATTATTGGTTTTCCATCTGAGTTCTTGATATTCATACCGCTGAATTTGTTTCCAAATGTCTCTTTTATTTTCTTGCAGTCGGTATCCACCTTTTCCCTAGTTATATATTCTTCTACGGTCTTGCAATTCTCTTCAAGCCACTCCTGGTTAGCCAGTCTGCACTTCTTGTCACCCTTATTATTAGACTTCTGTATTTCAGTTTGCCACTTCTCTTGATGCATATTTATATTTTCTCCTTTCATCAGTTAAATGCAGTATCTCCTGTCTTATCCAAGGATTTCTATTAGGCCTTGTCATTCTGCCTATATGATCCTCTGCGGCCTTCGCTACTCTATCTCTCAGAGCTACCCATTCTTCGTCTACTGTATTACTTTCCACCGTTTCAGCCAATCGTTGCCTAATGCTCCTTCTGAAACTCTCAACCACATCTGGTTCCTTCAATTTGTCCAGGTTCCATCTCCTTAATTTTCTACCTTTTTGCAGCCTCTTAAGTTTTAATCTACAGTTCATAACCAATAAGTTATGGTCAAAGTCTATATCTGCCCCGGGATTTGTCTTATAGCTTAAATCCTGGTTTCTAAACCTTTGCCTTACCATTATGAAGTCTGTCTGATACCAGTGTCTCCTCGGCTATTCCAAGTGTACAACTTTCTTTCGTGATGATTAAACCAAGTGTTTGTGATGATTAAATTGTGCTCTTCACAAAATACTGTTAGGCCATCTCCTCTTTCACTCCTTTAGCTCAGTCAATATTCACCTACTAAATTTCCTTCTCTTACCTTTCCCACTACCGTGTTCCAGTTCCCCATCAGAATTACGTTTTCTTCTCTTTTAACGGTCTGAATAATTTCTTTTAGCTCCTTATATACTTATTCGATCTTCTCATCATCGGAAGAGCTAGTTGGCATATAAACTTGTACTACTGTGGTCAGCGTTGGCTTTGTGTCTATCTTTCTAAAATAATGCGTACAATATGCTGTTCATAGTAACTTACTCGCATTTCTATTTTCTGATTCATTATACTTCAATACCACCAACTGATTCTGTATTTATAACCCTGTATTCACCTGACAAAAATTCCTGTTCATCCTGCCATAGAACCTCAATAATCCCCACCACATCTAACTTTAACCTATCCATTTCTCTTTTGAAAGTTTGTAAATTGCTTACCCGATTGAGGGATAGAACATTCCACGCTCCGATGTGTAGAATGCCTGTTTTGTTTTTCTTGATGACGACATCCTCCTGAGTAGTCTCCGAATTGGGACCATTTTACCTCCGGAATATTTTACTCGTGATGATGCCATCATCATCTATTCACATAGTAGAGCTGCATGTCCTCGGGAAAATTAACGACTGTAATTTCCCTGTGCTTTCAGCCGTTCTCAGTAACTGTGTGGCAAAGCCACAGTAGCTGATGTTACAAGGCCAGCTCAGTCAATCATCCAGACTGTTGCCCCTGTAACTACTGAAAAGGCTGCTGCCCCTCTTCAGGAACCACACGTTTATCTGGCCTCTCCACAGATACCCCTCCGCTGTGGTTGCACCTACGGTACGGCTATCTGTATCGTTGAGGCACGCAAACCACCCCACCTTGGGAATGTCTGTGGTCCATGAGGGTAGTGTTACTACCTAACCATGAGGATTGTGTCACTACCGTAACCTAAAGTGGGCCAATAACGTTGGCTAGTTTACTTGACTGCATACGTACGTCACACTAACGTTATCGCAATACCAAGCTTAACTAAATGACAACAAAATAATATCAAATTAGAGCGTGTTTATTGCTATATGTCACCTCGACAGTTAAAAATATGGAGTACAGTATACACCGACTTTGAAAATCAGTGCGGGTACGCGTGGTTTCATTTTACATTACCTATTCGGTCACAAGGTTCAAAGGACGGGCCGAACAGTGAACGTAAAGATTTCTTGGCACAATTTCTGTGACTTTTGCTTGTAACCTAGAAAAAGGACCAGTCATATTTGTCGCTCTGTCTTTAATAATAACTTTGCATGACTTGATATCTAACGAGAGGACATCTATTAAATTGTTAATAGTACTTCAGCTGTGGTAGATTCATTATTATAGAAACCAATCAATAATCCATTAATTTGAATATTCTCACCACTGGTATGTTCAGGAAATAATGAAGTTTTAAAGAAATCAGACGACTGTTAAATTTCGTTCCACATTTGTCTATCAGACACACATAACTCTTCCATGAATTCTTTGAATTGGTCGTGCATGCCTACTATTACTTGATCTTTGCCTTGAAGTAATAAGTTTAACTTAAACGTACAGTTATATCAACTAGGAAGGCTAGGTCTGATATCGAGTTTTGATGTTTTCGACAATGAACCTTAAAAACGTTTTTCTCGACAAAGCCAAAGAACAACGCTGTTCTAAGGTATCAACCCATGCATCGTTTACACGTCATTCAGGACCCCTTTGAAGAGTTGGTTATTTAGCCTATACCGTGATGAACCAAAAAACTCCCATCGCTAGGGGCTCTAGTGTCTTTGCAACTGTCATGTGGTAAAAACTTTAAGAACAATGAATGTCGTGGCAGCATTTTTGAGTGTGTTGTAACTAATTATTAGATCTTGGTAAGTAAACTGCCTGTGTGCTTCGTCATAAGCTTGTTTTTCATGACATCGCTACCAATTACCAGCGAGCTAACACTAGGCTTACTATATTCTCACTATGAAGAAATTAAGAGAAATTTTTGTATTCTTTGATAGTAATTTTTGGAAGACTGGAACTACCTCTATAATTTTGTAGTTAATAATGACGAATTTAATTTATATCTGTGTCAGAACTCTGTCGTAGCAGCTGATCAGTATGAGATGTGCTACGCAGTACTTTTCGGTCGTAAGAAGTACTACGATTATTGATGTGAACCTTCATATTACGATTATTGACGCTAAGTTACTATAAGAATTAGTGACGAACCGTAAGCTTTCAACCACTTTCATCTATGATTAAAAAATCGTAACTATTCTTGATGCTGATAATGATAGTTGTCGACATGAAGAGATGTAGAGCAAATTCTGGCGATGATTTCATTTAGAATTATTTCTAGTTCTTTATAACATCTTCGGATATTCTTTCACTGGGCAGTTTCAGCGGAGAGCATGAGATATATTTGTTATAAGGGTTATGTTCATGAATTACATTGGATTACTGGTCGAGGAATTTCTGTAGACAGTTTCAATAACAAAGAGGTGCACTGACGGTTGCGCAAACTTGCAAGTCCTAATTTATATCATCCCTCTTCCCAGCATTTAAATGAAGAATAGTTCTAAAATTCCTACACAAATAAGAGTATCAGAAAATTGTCACTGATTCGTACGCTTATCGTAGCCTGGAACTCTCCACGATTTTTTTATTTTGAGGGAATGATAACTGAGGGAAGTTTGTGAAAACCTTGTATGGATTGTTTTTAATTGCACAAACCTGAGGCTAATATCAGGTCTAGTGAAATAGCTACATGAAAGTATTAACCCTAAAAGTTAATTTAAAGCCACTACTAAAATACTGTTTTTGATAAGTGGTTAAATAATGTTTTTCTCGCGGTGGAATTCTGTAACGCAAGAGATATAATAACGTCTATGGTAGTTACCTTTACGTTCATTATCCGAATAGAATGTTGATGATGTTGCTAAGTTCGAATGTTCGTAAATCTATCAGACCAAACTGCGTGGTCATCAGTCCGTAGCTTACAAACTACTTAAACCTAGATAAACTAACCTAAGGACAAACAAACACACCCAGGGAGGACTCGAACCTCCACGGAGAGCAACCGCGCGCTCCGCAGCGAGGTGCTTTAGACCGCTCGTCTACTCCACCGCGGCTCGCCAACAGTGAATGAAATAAATTACTGCTTTCAAAGTGTCACAATAAAGAATATTCTATCATCAATTTAAGTTTCACTCATGAATACGAATAGCCGCAGATTGTACTTTCATTCAAGTAAGAGAGGTTATTTACGAAGTAACCAGTTAACAAAGGCTAATTCGAATATACGATGCGTGTTTCCTTAAGTAAGTACCGTTTTGAAATTTAAAAAAGACGTACCAAGATATCTCAATAATTTTATTTTTACATGAAAGTCTGTACCTTAATCTACTTTTCTACATAATTTCCGTCAATATTGAGGCACTTGTCATAACGTTGTACCTCCTCTTAGAAGTCTGCCATCTGACTTGTTAACCACTGCGCCACAATTGTTTTGACTTCGTCATCGTCTTGCTCGGTCACAATACCGTACAAAACATTACGAGAAACATTAGGAAAGTCTTCCCGCAAGAAGGAAATCGTAAAGCGCCTGTTTTCTCTCACCGTATTGTCCTCTTCCTGCACCAAACTTTCATTAACGACCGTTGTTCATCATGCACATTTGTGGCCATCTTTAAATGCTCTCACCCACTTTCTTACCAATCCATCACTCATAATGTTTTCCCCGTAAACTGCACAGATCTCACTATGAATATCGATCGCTTTTAGGCCTTTAGCATTAAGAAATCTTATAACAGTCCGTACTTCACAGTCGGCTGGACTCAGGATTATTGGAGGCATCTTAAACACTCAGTACACAACGTAAACAAGGAAGAATCAGACTGTAATGGCGTCAGTGTGCATAAAATTACTGCGATATCTTAGCACGTCTTTTTTTTTTTTAATTTCAAAACGGTACTTACTTAAAAAAACACGCTTCGTCTATACAGGGTGATGCACGAAGATATGCAAATATTTCAATATGTTATTCTACAAGTAAAACTAAACAAAAATGTTCATATAAATATAAAACCGCAAATGTTTATTACGGAGTACGGCTGATAAAAGAGTGCCTGTAATTTAGCAACCTACATAATATGAAGCCATCGCAAACTTGCACTAGGTTACAGTAAAACACGATTTCCATTTATTTTGTTGTTATTGATCTAGCGAATCTAATAAAACATGTCCCATACGTGTATCCGCAGTAGTTTTTCAGCAATACCAAAGATTATACAAGTAAATTCCAGAGATTATACTAGTAAATTTGTTTGCTTTTCGTTAAGAATTTTGGCAACCGTTAGTGAATGATTTCATTTGTTCCCAACTTTGACAGAATTAATTCCCTATATTGTTCATTCTCAAAGGAAAGTAAACAAACTTACTCATATAATCTCTGGAATTTACTTTTATAATCCATGGAATTATACTAGTAAATTTGTTTGCTTTCCTATAAGAACGTAGGCAATCGTTAGTGAATGATTTCAGTCGTTTCCTAACATTGAAAGGAATTAATTTTCTGTATTGTTCATTCTCAAGGGAAAGCAAACAAACATACTTGTGTAATCTCTGGAATTTACTTGTATAAACTCTGGAATTTCTGGGAAACTATTGCAGAGTCCCATGTAGGCCTATGGGACATGTTTTATTAGATTCACCACACCAGTAACAACAAAATAAATGGAAATCGTGCTTTGCTGTAACCTCTTAGTTTTGTGATGGCTTCAATTTAGCGAAGTTGCTAAATTTCAGGCAAATCTTTTATTGGCAGTAACTCCGTAACTTAATATTTGCGGATCTAAGTTTATATGAACTTTATGAAACGTTCAAATATTTGTAAATCTAAGGGGCTAACCTACGTTCGTCATCAGTCCCTAGGATTACAAACTACTTAAAGTAAAAGTAACTTATGCCGAGGACAACACAAACACTCATGCCCGAGGGAGGACTCGAACGACGGCGAGCAACTGCGCACTCCGCAGCAAGGCGCCTTAGAACGCTCAGCCACTCCACCGCGACTGAACATTATTCTTTCTCTTTTGTTCTTTAGTTTTAGTTGTAGAATAAGAATAGTATATTCAAATACTTGCATATCTCCGTGAATCACCATTTATAAGTTTCTCAAAAGACTTACGAAAATAAATTTAACACGGTTTATAACAATTTCTTTCAACCCAAATCTCTGGCAATATATTCGTAGTAAAGTGAGGATCTTAACCATAATCTCCATCGGAATGCAAAGCTAGCCCAGAACGCAGTGGCAGTGGTAATGCTAGTGGTAATCGTCCTGGTAATGATAACGGTAAACGAAGTGGTAATGATAATGAACGAAACTTCCATACTGAGGTACCGTTTGTAGGGTATTGTAAACAAACTACTGTAGCATACTTATTTCTCTTCATTTTGCTTCATAGAGAAAATTATTAAAATATATCACTTTCAATATCGGTATTTATCCCATGATATGCCAATAAATATGAATTATTTAATATTCTTGTCGCGGGCGTGGTGTGGTCTCACGCACTATAGTGCACAACGCGGGATTCGCGACTGCATTGGCCGGCTTTGCTCGTACGTCATGGAGTTTATAACTTTTCCCAGGAGTATTTATTGCTTCATATTTCGCTGATTTTTGCTCGCCACACTCACCCACTGATGCATAAACGCCACTGGCCTGCAGTGAATAATTTCCGATACAAACTGAAATATACGGACACACGTCCATTGAAATATAAATTGATACTCTATTGTTTTTGCATAGCGCCTACCATTAACTTTTTGCCTGCTTAATGACATTTTTAGAAATGTTTGTAATGGGCTACTGCAGCTTGATTTTGACTGCTTCTAACATTTTGATATAATTAGTATTATTTCTCTTGTCAGAAACCCAGACTGCCTTTTAGTGGTAGTACTAGTCTAACATATACAGTCGCGACACTTACTGCTGTGAAAGTTGTTTCCAACTGACAGTTACAAACACACTAGCGCTCCTAGTGGTGGGCAAGACACCGAAAGAGTGAAGTTTGTTTATAATTATGTGTGCACGTAAGTAACGAAATAGTTAGCATCGTTTCTGCGTTACAGTCATTAGTAAAATATCAAGCGACATACATAATTCGGAAATTAATATAAAAACAACCGAACTTAACTGATTCAGTGGTATGACGAAGAACTTCCGTCATGAACCAATACTCACGAATCTATTTGCAGCTTATTCCGCTGAAAGTAAGTAGAATATAAACAAAAGATAAAGATAAATTTCTATTACGGTCTGTTCGTACTAGTAGGGGCAGTTTTTTTTATGGAGTCTAATGGAGTCTATGGAGTCTAATGATTCGCACATTTTTACATCTCACTCGCCTTTCTTATACGCGCATATGCTTTTGAGTATAATTACTATAGCTTTAAAAGCCTATGTTTTAAAGATTCTTGTCGTTTATGGTTCAGCTGTAGCAACAAATGGGGAGTAGGTTTCTTATTTTTTGCGAAACTGCTTTATTGCATTTGCCGTTTTTTTTTTTTTTTTTTTTTTTTTTTTTTTTTTTTTTTTTTTTTTTTTTTTTTTGCCACATCTATGACGTTTTTCCTTCAGCTACAGCTGTGATGGCTGATTTACAACTTTAAATACAGTAGTTATTGCATTCTATATATGTTTCCTACGTTCTACCCTCACCGATTTTAATGGGATTTTAGTGAAGAAACCTTCCTGAGTAGAAAATAATCTTTCTGCCAAAGGGTACGTCTTTTGATCTTTCTTACTATGATAAAGAGGTTTTTCACACTTATGAGTTCAGTATGGAATCTAAAGATTCGCACGTTTTTAGGCTTCACTTGTCTTTCTTATAAGGGCATGTTCTTCTGAGTGTGATTACTTTAGCTTAAGAAGACAATGTTTTGAAGATTCATGACGTTTGTAGTTCAGCTGTAGCAACAATTGTGGAATTGGGTTTTTCTTTGTTGAAAACAGTTTGAATGCTTTTTCTGTTTTCTTGCCTCGTCTGTGACTTTTACCTTGACCTATAGTTGTGGTGGCTCATTTGGTATGTTAAATACTGTAGTTACTGCATCCTGTATTCGTTTCCTACGTCCCATCCTCACTGATTTTTCAGAAATTGTAGTGAAGAAACGTTAACGTTCTTCAGTAGGAAAGCGTCGTCTTTGTGCGAAAGGGCAGGTCTTTTGGTGTTTCCTAGCCATTTTTCTATTTTTAATTGTCCATGAAATTTATTCACTAATAGCCTGTAGGTTACAAGATAATTGTAAATAAACTGTGTTGCAATGTATCGTTTCGTATCTTGTCAGGGATCTTAGGAACGTAAGAAAGACAAAGGTAGAGCGAATTATATGACCTATTTTGTTACACTACAAACGTTCCCTAATATAAAAAGTATGATAAAATCAAAATAAACGATAATATTCGCACTCATCCAATACCGTATTCAGAAATGTATCTTGCCGGCCGCTTGGAGCGCTGCTGTCGCAGTGTATAACAAATCTGCGGGAGTGTCGTGGCTGTATGTATTCTATTCCTTGTTGTGAGCGTCCTAACGGAAAGCAGTTAAAAATTAAGAATTATACGGTAAGCAAGAATAACAATACTGTTGCTCAAGGTATGGATGATCCTCCACTCTTTAGCATTCCTACTGTCCTACACCGTAAGAGCACTTCAGTGGCGTGGAATATTTAATTTGGGCAAAGATTAGTAAGTGGCAAATTTGTACTTGAAATCAATATAGCTCCTGGTACACTTTGTCTCTATTGGCCAATAGGTAAAATTTTACTATGCTTCTCGCCGGACTCCAGTACTTATGTTGGAAACAGATGAACAATAAAGTGTAGAATTGCGATAATATTTTTCACGAGCTACTGAGTAAATGTTATTGCTGCTCGTTTCACTCGCAGCAAAATTAATACTGTACCTGCTCTATGGTTGACAGGTTCTTGTATATACCCTTGTCCGCTCAGAAAAAAAAAATCGTTTTAATTGAAGTTGTCACGAAAAAACATTTATTGGTGATCTGAGTTGCCGTCTTTACCATTGGTGCCAACATAACCATTGCAGCCCGGCGAGAAGCGTCGTACAATTTAACCGGCCAATACAAGCTGTGCCTTCAGAGAAGTCGCTGGCTTCGCCTAACGTCGAGAATATTTTATTCGGAGATTTGACAACAAGATTCTTCTTGATAATTTTAGATTTAAATTTACAAGAGCTTTCAGCACATATTTTATATGACGTGATGATGCCGCAAAAGCTGTAAACACTTTACAAATAAATACATAAAAAAATAAAAAAAACATATTCTCAAGCGTGACTGCATTCTTTCAACGAACTCAAAACCGGTTCTGTACCAGGCGACACTACATCTACATCTATATACATACTCTGCAATCCACCGTAAGGTGCGTAGCGGAGGGTACACTGTACCACTACTAGGCATTTCCTTCCCTATTCCACTCCCAAATAGAACGAGGAAAAAAAGAATGCCTATATGCATCCGTACGAGCCCTAGTTTCTCCTATCTTGTCTTTGTGATCACTACGCGAGATGTAAATAGGCGGCAGCAAGATCGTACTACACTCAGCTTAAAATTCCAGCCCTCTAAATGTCCTCAACAGAAATTGACGACAATAACGACGTCTTTCCTCCAGCGATCCCCATTTGAGTTACCGGAGTATTACCGTGACACTCGCGCACTGATCGAACTTACCAGTAACAAACCTAGCTGCTCGCCTCTGAACTACTTCTATGTCTTCCTTTAAACTGATCTGCTGCGGGTCCCAAACACCTGAACAATACTCAAAACGTGGTCGTACAAGCGTTTTTAACGCAGTCTCCTTCACAGATGACGTACATCTTCCAAAAATTCTCCCAATAACTGAAGTCGACTGTCTGCCTTGCTCACAACTGTCCATGTTCGTTCCATTTCATATCGCTCTGCAATGTTACACCTAGATATTTGAACGATGCGACAGCATCAAGAAGCTCACTACTAATGCTGTATTCGAACGATATGGAATTGTTTTTCCTACTCATGCGCATCACATTCATTTTTCTACGTTGAGAGCTAGCTGCCAATCCTTGCACCAACTAGAAATTTTGTCTAAGTCATCCTGTATGCTATTACAGTCAGTTAAAGACGACAAGACGACACCCTCCCATACACCACATCATCATCAGCAAACAGCCGCAAATTACAACTTACTCTGTCCATCAGATCATTTACATAGAAAATAATTAGCGGCCCTATCACACTCTCCTGGAACACGCCTGACGATACACTCGTCTCTGATGAACATTATGAGATAGAACCAATTTTATTCATTAAAATACAATGAGTTTTCATGAATGACCTTACTACTGTGTTCTTTTAGTTCCTTCAAAATGTTCAAGTGTTTGTATAGCTTATGGGACTTAACTACGGGGTCTTCAGTCCCTAAACTGACAAACTACTTAGGAACTAGCTAATACTAAAGACGGCACAAATATCCATGCCCGAGGGGGGATTCGAACCCCCGACCGTAGTGGCCGACCGGTTATGCGATTGGATTGATGAGTTCCTAGATAACAGAATGCAGCATGACATTCTCAATAGAGAGAAGTCCCCCGAAGTTAGAGTGATGTCAGGTGTGCCACAGGGGAGTGTTCAAATGTTTGTAGCGGCCGTGCAGAACGTGACTGGCGCGCCGCAGACCGCTCGGCCACCGTGGTCGACCCATTTAACTTTATCAAAGGCTATGTATATTGTCAGGTTCTTTTCCAGGCTTTCCTATAGCATTATTTTATGGCAAATGTTGCTTCTCTCATTGCTCAGTGTTTCCGGAGTCCAAACTGATCTTCTGAGAGTGTAGCTTCAACTTTTTCCTCTAAGCGTTTTAGGACAATTCAGGTTAATAACACTAGGCTGAAAGTCCTATAATTTGTCACACTTGCCTTCTTGGAGACGAGGATGGTAATATTTTTCTTAAAATATGCGAGAAGTTCTCTTTGAACTGTTACGCTCAAGATTATATGACGCCTGCTTCATTTTTGGTCCTCCAGAGTCAGTTTCAGTTTCAATTCAATTTCAATTTATTGCCGCAATATTTAGACCTGTTACCTTGAAACTCTATGCAGGTCATACATAATAATTTTACATTGTCTCATACACTGTTTTAGAAATGTAAATGTAGTTATTACGTATGTTTACTGCTATCGTTTACAACATTAATGTAAATAAAATTGAATAGAAATTTAAAATATTGAAAATTTTAAAAAAATCTTGAAATACAATAAATTGTTCCTTGACTTAAGTAAAGTCTTCTAGACTAATCGCCAAATTATGTTCCTAGCAGCCTCGGAAGAACTGGAGGTTTGCCAACTAACAAGGGCACTAACTACTTATACAACTACTCTAACTACACTATTCTACAGTATCACCACAGGCATATGCGTGCCTCGGCAAAAATCCTCGATTCTGCGGATATCCGTGTGATAAACATTTTTTAAAACTTTTTGGCTAATTGTGTTTAAACCATATTCAGATATCAGAAGTTCTTTTAGTATGTTTCGAGTTATACAGGGTGTTACACAAAGGTACGGCCAAACTTTCAGGAAACATTCCTTACACACGAAGAAAGAAAATATGTTATGTGGACAGGTGTCGGGAAACGCTTAATTTCCATGTTAGAGCTCATTTTTTACTTCTCTTCAAATCAAATTAATCATGGAATGGAAACACACAGCAACAGAACGTACCAGCGTGACTTCAAACACTTTGTTTCAGGAAATGTTCAAAATGTCCTCCGTTAGCGAGGATGCGTGCATCCACATTCCGTCGCATGGAATCCCTGATGCGCTGATGCAGCCCTGGAGAATGGCGTATTGTATCACAGCCGTCCACAATACGAGCACGAAGAGTCTACATTTGGTACCGTGGGTGCGTAGACAAGAGCTTTCAAATGCCCCCATAAATGAAAGTGAAGAGGGTTGAGGTCAGGAGAGCGTGGAGGCCATGGAATTGGTCCGCCTCTACCAATCCATCGGTCACCGAATCTGTTGTTGACAAGCGTACGAACACGACGACTGAAATGTGCAGGAGCTCCATCTTGCATGAACCACATGTTGTGTCGTACTTGTAAAGGCACATGTTCTAGCAGCACAGGTAGATTATCCCGTATGAAATCATGATAACGTGCTCCAGTGAGCGTAGGTGGAAGAACATGAGGCCCAATCAAGACATCACCAACAATTCCTGCCCAAACGTTCACGGAAAATCTGTGTTGATGACATGATTGCACAATTGCGTGCGGATACTCGTCAGCCCACACATGTTGATTGTGAAAATTTATCAGAACACCTTCGTTCTGGAAATCTGTCTCGATACAAACGTACCGCGCCACGGCTATTGCCTCGTGCTAATCCATACATCAAATGGGCATCTGCCAACTCCGCATTTGTAAACATTGCACTGACTGCAAAACTACGTTCATGATGAACACTAATCAGTTGATGCTACGTACTGATATGCTTGATGCTAGTACTGTAGAGCAATGAGTCGCATATCAAGACAAACACTGAAGTCAACATTACCTTCCTTCAATTGGGCCAACTGGCGGTGAATCGAGGGATGTCAGTACATACTAACGAAACAATTGGGTATTTTGACAATTGTCTGCACGAATTATTTCAATTAACATTTAAAGAGAAATACTAAAATGAGCTCTAACATGGAAATTAAGCGTTTCTTGACACATGTCCAGATAACATATTTTCTTTCTTTGTGTGTGAGGAATGTTTCCTGAAATTTTCCACGTAACATATTTTCTTTCTTTGTGTGTGAGGAATGATTCCTGAAAGTTTGGCCGTACCTTTATGTAATACCCTGTATAAGTGGGAATCTGGTCAAGACTAGAACGTTTTCCAACAGTCCACATTTGAAGCCGTTGTCATAGAAGATGCAAATACACACAGAACTTTACGCGTTAATTATCCTAAAAGCGTAACCCTGTTTTTATTGGCCATTTTTGTCAGTGCAGCGTTCCCCCACGGCGACCGTTTATTCCGTCCCGACAGCAGTGGACTTTTAGCGCCGTTAACGACTGCCGTTCGCTCCCTCGGGGCATTCAGTGCTCCCCGTGTTTTCGCGCCCCTGCGTGGGGCGTGTTTGTGTGCTGTGCCGCTTCAATTGTTTTCCGACGTGACCTTGAGCGTGGCGCTGCCGGCAGGGGAACGCACTCCCCGTAATGACCCCCAAGCACAGAATAAGGAGTATACAGAAAGGAAACTCCCGCTGCAGTCTGTCGTCCGAAATTTAGTGCGCATGCCCGGAATCGGCCATCTTGAAAAGCAGTAAACGCGTGGTCACTCCCTACTCTGTGGCGTGGTAATGCGCCGTCTTTGTTCGTTAATTGCGTATTTTAACAGCTTGAATCGCATAAAAGTAAACAAGTATTTGGTACAGTCACAGTCTAACATTTAGACTGTGGTACAGTGCAGTGCAGTGAAAAGAAAGAACTGTGTGTCAGTAGTTGGAACTGTTCAGTTTTTATTATGAGCAGCAATGAAAGAAAAGGAGGCCGATGGTGTTCAGCACCTAATTGCCGCAATAGTTCTAATACAAATAAGGATATAAGTTTCTTCGCCTTCCCAAAAGATGCTGAACAGTAAGTGAACGTCGCTATATGTATACAGTTACATATTATCAGTTTCGAATGAGAGTAATGTGTGCATAATTATTAAAAGTAGCCTTGCTTCTTCTCTTGTCGAAAACTCTCGCTGTTTGCTGTTGCTGCAGCAGTTCAACAGCATCTAAATGTTGAAGTACATTTATATTTTATAAGTTTAAAGTTGCAGAGAATAATATATAATGAATGACAAAGAAAAGTGCGTAAGCAGGCAGGTAAAATTTTACTTATGGCATTTGAGGCGTAGTGTGCTAATGTTGGCAACGAATGCTCTTTCGGATACTCAAACAAATAGATTAAGGGGAATAATTATTTTATGCTGTTCCTGCTCTGTGGTTGACAGATTCCTCTATGTGCCCTTCTCCGATCAGTAAATTAATGATACTCCTAAAGCAAATACAACTTTTATATATGCCCAGACGTCATCAGTTCTGTGTAATCACAATCTACTGCTAAACCTGACTCAATATTTTGTGCGAATTTATTCGTGTCAAATAAAACCTGGCAGTTGTAAAGTCACGTTCTTGTTTATAACTATTATAACTAATTTCCCAAACATAACTCCGCGTTATTTGGGATTTTTCTAAAGATAAGCACCAAATAAAACGATCATCGATTCCACCGTACATTTTCGTAGTTGTATTAAAATTAGGCCTATTTTTTTGTTGGATTACAATTAGGTGCAAGAAGAGGGCGCAAAATAGATGAGAGCATAATGAAAAGCCACTTCCTTTCGTAAAAGTCGGTGAGATTAGCTGCAGCTCGTAAAAAGTCCATTTCCAGCCAAAGTACTAAGTGGCTATAGTTCCGCGTTTACTGCTTTTCAGTATGGCGTCGAGCGCAACGCTTGGTAACATACAGATCAAAGGCGCCGTCCCCAGCTTTCCCTTCTGTATGCTCCCTATTCTGTGCCCCAAGCCCACCCCTTACAGCAGTCTGTTTCTGTTGCTCCGCCACTATCGGCGAAGTACTTTGTCAGCGCAGTGGCAACACATCGTCTGCGGCGTTTCAGCTACAATACGTCACAAGGGGCAGGCATACCCAGTGTCACGCCAGCAGGCTTCTAAACGGAAACATATGAAGACAGTAGCCATTAGCCAGACAGCAATTATTCACTGTATCGATCGCGCCCGGCCTCCTGGTCAGAAACATCTGCTGCGTTACATTTTTTACGTCCGCTTGGCATTAAATACGGATACGTCTGAAGACTGACACGAATGGAAAGATCGTTATAATTGACTGTTCTCGTGAAACACTAGAAATATTACATGAAAATGTGCGGTTTATCTACGTTCCAGAAACATTGACCACACAAGGTGTAGGTCTTTGGTTCCAAGCTCAATTTGGAATGTATTATTACGACTTTCTGGCGTCATAATTTCAGTGAAGCTAAACGCAGCAAAGCAACTGTACTATAGGCTTAAATAAGCTCCATACTGCAAGAGCGCTAACACTATATAGGGAGGAGGGGGACAAGACCTGACGGAAAGGAATTTTTTTAATATTTTCGAAGACGAATGCTCACTTGTAAGTAACCATAAGAGATCCAGCTCCGAACCTGTTTAAATTTTTTTTTAATTTAATTTTTTTATTTTTTTTAAACATAGCAGCTACTGTCAACGACCGTTACAACGTCAATGGATAAACAAGCAGCCATCGGTCGCAAATTAAAAATTATTTGACCTAGTTTCGGCGATGTTAAGGTTGCCTTCATTAGAAAATATAAAACAAAACAAGTCACATAATAAAATATACTACTCAGCTGTGACGTAAGCTATACAGTTGAGTAGTATATTTTATTACGTGTCTTGTTTTGTTTTATGTTGGCTGATGAAGGCAATCTTAGTCATTGCCGAAACCAGGACAAATAATTTTTAATTTGCGACCGAGGGCTGCTTGTTTATCAATTGTTTAAAAATTGCTTTCTTACTAAAATACTGCCTTATAAATCATTTTAACCTTTTGGTGTATGAGTTTTTATTTGAAACTATCAAAACTACCACGATTAATGTATAGTGCGGTATATACTGAGAAAAAACATTGAAAAAAAATCTTTAAAATTATTATCCACTACTAGCTACAAAAATCATAGCTGGTCAGCTATATAGTGCTTCCCTGATGAACCCGATGTAGTAAATGTCACTTATGCCTCTCATCTTTCCAGAAAGTAACTCATAATGCAACAATAGTATGTGATTGACTACATTGACAAGGCAAAGGAGGAATACCTATGTAAACAAAAGCACATGTTAGGAGTAATTAAATGCAGCTAACTTTCGAAATGATCCAGTAGCATTCTGCAATTTATAATTTCTTATGTGATACTACATGTACAAGCAGCTATAAATCAATTTGCGGTAAAATAAGGTATGAAACTGATCAGTTACACTATGCGTTAAAGGGGAAATAAACAAAAAAATCTGACTACGCTGCATTAATTCCTTTTTCTGTGTCCTTCAGAGCTAGTGAGCGGAGAGGGGGGGGGGGGGGCGGGAATGCAACCTTGCCGCCGATTATCGACGCAGTACTCACCAAGGAGATAAAGCGATAGTTCTAAATATACGTACTGAAAGGAAGAAAAGTTACATAAAAGAGGCATTAAAATGCGTCGTACTCAAGAACACGCCGTTAACATACAAAAATAACGGTGTTTCGAAATAGTAACAGAAAATTACGACGCATTAGTGATTTGCGTTTCTTTGTCTCAATCTTACGTAAAACACAATTCATGAGTATCAGCATATTGACATATATTTACTAAACAAAACGTAAGATAGGAAATCAATTGTTTTTTGTAGTTCTGAAACTATTGGAAGGTCATTATTATACTAAAAGCTCGTGATGTGCGCCTGTCCTGAAATGCTCTCGTCGCCGCAAACACATGCTGCAAATTTCACATGATTTTGCAGGCATCTGAAAGTGCTGAAATTGTGTGGCGAGCATTTTGATCTGTGTGTGTATCTTCCACGTCCTAAGTACTGGACTGATTTCAACCAAACTTGGTACACACATTTCTTATTGTCATATAACAATCACTGTGGGGGTAAGAATCACCGAGCGATCTGGAGCGCCACGTTAAGGATCGTGCGGTCTCACGCGTCGGAGGTTCGAATCCTCCCTCGGGTATGGTTGTGTGTGTTGCCCTTAAGTTAGTTGAATTCAGTTTAAGTAGTTTGTAAGACTAGGGACTGATGACCAACGTAGTTTGGTCCCATAGGATTACAAACATTTTACATTTTTAAGAATCACCTACCTCCAAAAAATGTCACGGCGATAAAGGAAGGATTGTCCGTGACGAGTGGGGTACCAGACTTTATTCATATATTATTTGAGAACGCTATCGCTTAGCAACTTATAACAAACTCAACAAACAATTTTTACGAACCTTTTTCTCGCTGACAATCCCTACAAAATTATAGAACAAAGAAAAATTTATCGCTTTCCGCGTCTCACGCAGTAGTAATATGACATTCGGCATTGCGTTTAAATTTATTACTTCAGTAACTGTATTCCCCAGAAATTTTACAGACAGCATGCACTTATACCACTGAATGTACCATGTAAATTATGTAGCAGTGCGCCAGAAGTAAGGGGATGCTAACAATAAGGTGCATGGAAAGCTATCCCCATCACACGTGAGGTTTAAATTTATTACTTCTTTACTGCTAACTCTAATCGCAACACATTTCACAGATAGTTTCCGAATATTCTTCGAAAATTATATTATTTTAAGACACATTGCCGAGATGATATGTATCGATATGCATGATATCGAAACTACAGTCCGAAATTTGCTTTAGATACGGATGAAATGAACGGAATATGAGAGTCAAGAGGTGATTGAAATACATGTCTGGGTTTAGCAAGTAGCACACAAACGTACTATTGTTGATACCTAATGTCCTCCACCTTGCAATATATTGTCTTATATATATATATATATATATATATATATATATATATATATATATATATATATATATAACTTCCAACTATTAGGAGTTCCAGCAAGACTCGGATAGCTATAAAAAATTTCAAGGATCTTATGGGGAAACTTGTAATATCTGAGTAATACTTAAGTTAAACAAAGGTTAAATTCACAACAGGTATTTTACATCAGATGCGTCCAACGTGATTCTATACCTTTTTGTGTGTGAAGTAGTTCACACAAACAATTGGTTACTCAAGTAAATAGTGACAAATGTTTTCACTGGTTTGTCTTTTTATTCGCTGAAATAGGATAGTTATTAAATATAGGTCCCTCAGTTTCCTGGAGAACATTATTGTTGTTCTTCGCTTGGGTCGACAGAAAAGGTCTCTATAGTAGAGTATTTATATCGGCTGATACTGTAAAAAAATATACGTCAAAAATTGATTAAATGGCTGTGTATGATCTCTTTTAACACGATTCATAACAAATTGCTAACTGTTATTCCCCTATAAACAAGTAAATAATGGCAACCGAAGTGAGATTCTTAGTTACTTATCGATAAATGACGTTTTCAGTGTTTTAACTTCTTTAGAATGACTTCCGTTTAGTCCTCCGCAACACAAGTAGAAATAGTGTGTTACGATTTTCCGATATCGACGTCATTATTGACGGAGAACTTGTTCGAATCGTACAGACGAAACAGATGTTACCTTTTTCAGATGCATCTATCAATGCATTCACCTTGAGCAGTCAAGGAAAACCACTGGAATGCTAAATCCAAATTTTCAGATATTTTTTTAATCTGTGGGACTTGGTTATCAGTCCATAGCCTTACAAACTACTTTAACTAAGGACAACACAAACCCACGTCCGAGGGAGGGATCTCCGAAGGGGAGGAACCGCGCGCTCCGCAGCAAGGCGCCTTATTGCGCTCGGCCATTCCACCGCGGCGAATGTTAATTTAGATGATTGCACGCGGACTTGAACCTCATTCCTTTGGAATGCAGGTCAAGTGCTTTAACCTCTGCGCCAGCTGGCTTGATACCACACGTCCGTTCTTCAATCGGTAGAAACGGAACTGATTAGGATCGTTTTACTGTCTGTTTTGTCCCACTTTAGGTTACGGTAGTAGCACTAAAAGTGGGCCTTTGCGATCGTCTTTTGACAGCTCGAAATTTAAATAAAAATAACGCCTTAACCGTTCATCTGACACGGAAACTGAATACATGAATCTGTACATGAGACATTCCTCTACGACTTTGCTGTCTTATGTTTTTTTCCATATCTCGCACAGTTTCAGAGATATTTGCAAAAATAACGGCGATTTTGGGATGTCTGTCTGTCCGTACGTATTCCCACTTTTTAAGTCGAACCGTTCAAGCGATCAGCACCAAATTTTACAGACATAATTTTTCAAATTTTTCGGACAAAAAATATGTCAGTAACACTAAAAAAAGCTGTTTGTAATTGCTAACGAACCGTTCATCAACACGAAAATTGAACAACCGAATTTGTAGAGGAGAAAATTCTCTACAACTTCGCTTTTCTTTAATCTTGCATCGTTGCAGAGATATTTGCAAAAACAACGGCAATTTGACGATGTCTTTCTGTCTGTAACGGTTTCCCGTTTTTTAGGTCGAAGCGTTCAACCGATCGGCACCAGATTTTGCAGACATAATTGTTGGCTACCAGAGACCAGAACCTCGCTTTTTTAAATATTTCGGACAAGAAATACGATAGTAATTAAAAAAAGAGCCGTTTGTAATGTAATTTTAATTGCAAATAAACCGTTCATCTGACGCGAAAACTGAATAACCGAATTTGTAGAGGAGAAAATTCTCAACAACTTTGTTTCCTTATGTTTTTTTCATATATCGTATCGTTTGAAACATATTTGAAAAAATAACGGAGATTTGACGCCCTCCATTGAATTAACGAAAACCAGCTGTTCGGAGATGTCACGTGACATTCCTCGTACAGAACTCTCTCTGGCTATGCGTTGCGTATTTAATGATTTTCTTATTGTAACTTACACGTTGTCATTTCAAAGCAATGGCGCACAGGAGAATTAACAAAAACACATCGTTCTTCGTATGATAAATGACAATCTATGATAAATGCCATATTAGCATCAGTTAACAACGGCCATAAATGGTATGGGATTAAATGGTACAAATTTTGACTGATAGCCGTAGCGAAATGGGGAAGGCATTTGGCCTGTGACGCTAAAGATCAGTGTTTCGGAACCTGCCACTACTTCAATTTTTTTCCTAAAAGTGTTTTAGACACTCGTATTAATTAATTTTTTATTATTAAGATTAGTATTTTGGTCCAAAATGTTTGCAAAAACTTATAAAACTACAAATCTAAAGTCGGCCGAAAAACACGTCAGTGCGATTTTTTCAATAACTGCCTTTGCTCAGGAACGGGTAGAGATATCAAGCATTCCAGCGAGAAACAGCTGCATTTTCACACATTTATTGTACCTTGATCTTTTTCGGTACTATTAAGGTATTTGATTGCCATGTCAAACTGGAGTCTTTGCGGCAAGCATCGTCAAAGATCGATTGTACATGGTGATTCACAAATAATACCACCACTTTGAAAATCGAGAGTTTTGAAAAGAACAAAATGGGACATAAGATGTGTTCAAGTGTCATATGGTTACTAATTTGGTCGCTTGGAGCGCTGTTGGCGCATTTCAGTTGTTAATACAGAGATAGTGGCAATCAACAAAAAGCTTCTTATGTTATCGAGTACGGCAAAAGTGAATCGAGGACAGTTATTCAGAGTGCATTTCTACGGGTGATAGTGTTCAACCTTGTGGTAGGTCGTGTATCAAACGAATTCACAGAGAAGGGGTGTTTCGGCAAATTGAACAGTTCCGGACGACAGCACATGAATGAAGAAAGTGTTGACCATATTTGTGAAATGTTTTTTATTTTTATTTTATTTTATATTTTTATTTATTTATTTATTTTGTTTTGTTTTGTTTAGTTTATGGGACTTAACTACGGGGTCATCAGTCCCTAAACTTACAAACTACTTACGAACTAGCTAATTCTATGGACGGCACAAATATCCATGCCCGAGGGGGGATTCGAACCCCCGACCGTAGTGGCCGTGCAGGCCGTGACTGAAGCGCCTCAGTCCCCTCGGCCACCGCGGCCGGCGTGAAATGTTTATTCGCACAAGAATACGTGGGGAACAGTTCAGCATGAACGTGACTCACCGAAAGTGAACTTTTACTGTCCTATTTCAGCCAATAAAGTTTATGTTCGTTTTTTTCTTCTAAGGTGTAGTTCGGCAAACCTATCTGAATATGTCGCAGAACTGTCTGCTCACTCAACTCGAAAAAGCAGCACATCAGCTAATATTCCATCAGGATGGGACATCACCCCGTCGGCACTGATGTGTCCATGCCTATTTGAACTAAAGGTGACCAAAACAATGGAACGATCCCGGCCTGTGACAGAACACTTCATCAGTGGCCCTGACCTAATCTCTGTGATTTTATATGTATGGAGATACGTTAAAGGTATGGTGTTTCGACCAGCTAACATTAACTAACTAAAAGGAATAGGGTAAGGTGGTACAAATTCGACACAGGTACAATTTCGATCAACATAATTTGTCAGTCTCGTAGTGTTGGTAGCTCTTTCCTTTGTGTGGCGTTGTAGTGTAGCAGGTTTCTACAGCTCCTCCTGTCGTTTTCAAGAATACACCAGTTTGTGCTACGGAGATATAAATTTTTTCTTGTTAAGAGGTCAGTGAAGCTACTTAGTCTAACGCGCCCTTATAAATTTCTTATATAAGGGTGACTGGATTCGCTGCCAAAAATGCAATGCTTGGTACCAAAAAGTATGCGTTGGTGCCCGAGGGAAAAAGTGATTTTTATGTTTAAGATGCTAGTGATCAAAATTTTATCAGGAAGTGATCACAATTGTACCTAGTGTGGAACATTTTTGATCGATTTCTCTCGATTCTATAACCTCTTTTTGTGTTTATACCAACATTTTTAACTGTCTTATATTTGTGTTACATATTCATTAAACATCCAAGAACAAGTATCATAGTTAAAATTATTTCTTTTCTCAATACATTTCCATTTACAATAACATTTGTCCGAAATGATCACAATTGTACCACCTTACCCTATTGAAAAGAAGTAACGGCAGCTATCCAAACAGTTGCGGCTGAGATGCTACAGAATATGTGGAACGAGTGTTGGGTTGACGTCATTTGTGTGTCTGAATGGGGTTGTATTGAAAATGTACGCAACTGTTTTTTTCCGGAAAAATATTGTTAAACGCTCTTCAAATTGATTAATTTGCTAAGGTTCCATCACGTTTCTTTCTAAATCATCTTGAATTATAACACCAGTGCAACACGGCAACCTGATAACATTTGAAAAACGTGGAACTACGCCTGTTACATTTCGGCTATTTTATTTATCTGTATACTTATCAGCTGGTGGTGCTTAAAATGATCACAATCAATTTCGATGAATGATCATTTGTAGACGCCGAGGGAGGTGACCATAAGGAAAAGGCAACACTGAGTCGCAGCATGGATTGTCAGCATTTTCTTCGTAGAAAACCTAAAAAAGGAAATGCAAAGAATAAATCTATATACAGAGAGTAATAGTGAAGAAAAAAGTAAGGAAAATAAGCATTTGTTGACATACGAATGCAGTATCAGAAGAAAATGGTATTACATGAACTGGATTCGATACGAATAAGACGAGAGCGCACAGAGAGTGTGACTGTGGACAGTTTTGTGATATAGTTGTTATCACCAGATTGGGCAGAAAAGCACTGCTGACAGCAATCTTCTTCATCTGTCATGCATTAGGCTTTACTTCAGCCTGTGGCAACTACATATGGTCCACCCCCTTTTTTTGCAGGCCTTCCAATGTATCTTTCACCTCGTGGAATATATAGCCAAACACATAGTGATAATCTTGACTCTTCCATTCGCAACAGATGGAATAACCATTTTGAGTATATTCTTCAGCATTACTATTTATGAAGTGTTTTATCCATTACAGCAACTGTTAAGATTATAAATAAATGAAATGTAGCAACCAGTTGCTTGTCGTTATTTATTTTGAACTTCAACGACCGGTTTCGGGCGCTTGAGTGCCCTTCTTCTGGTCTATTTTTGTACTGTTGCTTAATAGATAAACATGCTACCACTAGTAGTTCAAAATAAATAACGACAAGCAACTGGTTGCTACATTTCATTTATTTATTACTATTTATGCCAAAATTGTTTAATTTCTTCCTAATATCTATATTTCTTTTGTAATCTACCTTTGTTTGTCGTAATTTTCACCCAAGGAATTTCACTTCATTGTCGTTTAGTCTTGTGTTTTCTTTATTTTTCATTAACGAATATTCACAAAAGTTTTGTCTGTTTCGATCTAGGTCTTCCCTGTACGATAGCGTTTCTTAGAAATTTGGATCTGTCTCCTTGTTCTGTATTATTGCTGTCTATCACTAATTTTTTCTTTGTGGATTTTTCCAATTGAAACCATGACTTTTGTTTTTGTATAGATATTAACACATTATATATTTGGCATGTTTTTTATAGTTCATAGGTAGTCGATTTTCTTTATTCGAAATTAGGACTTTATCATCTGCGAAAGGGTCTGCTATTACATAATCTTATTGTTTAAAATCCTATATATAATTCTTCACTTTCATTTTCCACTGCCGTACAATGTCGTCTATGTATGTGTTAAAATGCAGTGGTGAAAGGCCGCATCTTAGTTAAATTCTGATCTTTTCTAATTATCCACAATTATTTGGAAGCTTAGATCATCAGAATTACTTGTTATGTCGACGTCATAAGCAGTAGATGAATTATGTGAGGACATATAACTGATAATTCAATATCTAGAGGAGAAAAATCATAGAGAATCGGAATGTGATAGTAGCGGAATTAAGAAAGAAAAGTACTACGGGAAAGTAAGGGATTTTAATAGGAATGTAGGGTAGAAAGTATCATTGAGTTCTCCAATTAATTTTAGCTGGTAATATCCAATACACTGACAAAAATCACGTGGTTGTACACTCCGATAAACGCTGAAGACAAATGAAGATCCCTGCTGGATTTGATCTTCATCTGACCGAGATGTGGGAGTAAGGTTGTTCAAGAATGACGTTTTGGAAGAGTTTATCGGATGAAACTGTTACTCTTTTGATATAAGGAAACTATAGTCGGCAATGCGAAATTTTCTAAAGCAATTTCAGTTTCGTTTTCAGTGGACTGACGTCTTTTACTGACAAAGCAGTAGAGTACAATGTGATCTTCTAAAATGAATGAGTGTCTTCCCTATTTAAGAGTAAAACTTTTCTGTGACGTCCATCCACTTCTTTACATGAACTGTAATGAAGAACCATATTTTGTCTGACTCTTTTTAAGATTACTTTATGCTTATCAGCTAATAATTTATTACTGCTATTGTACTAGTTAGACACATCCTCCATATAATTGCAGTATAAATATTCTTTAGATGGTATATATATATATATATATATATATATATACCATCTAAAGAATATTTATACTGCAATTATATATATATATATATATATATATATATATATATATATATATATATATATACCATCTAAAGAATATTTATACTGCAATTATATGCAGTTATTATAATAAGTTATACCTGCACGATGCCATACGGACATTGCCTGATGATGGCCACAGTGCCGAAATAGGCCTATTGCTATATTAATACACAGTATTTAACATCTATAAAGTAAAGCAGCATTTTGATATTACTTAGATTAACAATATGTCCTTAAAAGACATACACAATGCTGCAGGCCCAAATGAAATGAAACTTCGTAAATCATTTACGAAGAGCTTTTGGTGTGCGTTCGAGGACACTGTGTGCGTCTTGTAGAGTACCAGTAGTCAAGGCATGCCTTCTCTCCTCCGCCGAAGACGTAGTCGATTGTCATTGCCTTGATCCATGTGATCGGACGATATTTTGCAGGGGGAAAGTAAATTATTATTACAACGCAAGCATGCTCAGTTGTATGGAAGAAAGGAAACTGAAAATGGAACTAAAGACTGGGTGGAAAAACCCATCTGTCAACTAACTTCAAGCTCGCATTTCATTCATGCGAGAGTATGAATATCTCATAGCCATTCGTTGAATTTGTGCCACTGAACGACTTTTGCTTAGGGCTGTCAGACGTACCCGTCTCTCACAGAAAACGCTATCCGAGCTCTGTTCCCATTTCCTTCCACCTTAGGCTTCTCATCTTAAGCTTATACAAAAAAATAAATTTAGGAGTACATTGGATGCCGCCCTGGCTTTACGTATTCAGCTGTCCAACATAAAGCCCAGACTCAAAGCTATCTTATGTACAACAATTACGTTTCGTTCGTCACAGTAATTGTAAATCCAGCAATTTCTTGTACCAACAAACTTTGCGGTTATATCAATTTTTCTTGAATCAAAATAAATGTGTTAATATTTTTTGAACCTAAACGAGAGCGTGATTATACCCAACATTTTCTTGCACGAACGTAAAATTTGGTTGTCATATACATTTTTATACTTTGAATAATTTTATTTTGTATAATTAATGTTTCCCTTTATTTGCAAATCCACTACATAATGCAGAACACTCAGTATACAAGTACGGTAACAATGAAATAACAACGGTTAGTAAATATCAAGGATAGAGTTAGGGTTCCACGGGGAGAAAAGTCATCTTAAGTACACTCTTCTGTCAGTCCTAGAATATTTCCCTCTAGTTAATGACTTGTACACAGTTGAAATGGTTTTGTCTCGGTCGGCTCTCCCAAGGACGTCAGTAGTTCCGATGGAATGTTTTCTAACGCAGTGGCCTTGTTTCTATTTAGATCTTTCAGGTCTCTGCTAGACTATTCTCGAAGTATTGTATCCCCAATCTGATCTTCATCTACTTCCTCTTCCCCTTCTACAAGACTGCCTTTAAATTTACTTCCCATGTATATCCCCTCTGTGTATTCCTTCCTCCTTTTGGCTTCCCCTTCTTCGTTTAGTACTGGTTTTTCGTCTGGGCAGCTGCTTTTCTTGTCTCCAACGTGTCTACTAGTCTAGACACTACTGCTTAGCCACTTTTTACTTCTTGTCAACCTGATTTTGTAACTGACTGTATTCCCTCTTGTCTGTTTCATTTAAGTATTTACATTTTCTCCTTTTGTCAAATAAATTCAGTAGCTGCTTGTCACCTAAGGGTTTGTACTAGACCTTGTCCTTCCAACTGTATGATTCTCTGCGACCTACTATTTTATCTCTGAAAGGTACACATAGTCCTCCTGCGTTCCTTTTCCATACTTCAGTCAATGCTGCCTCTGAATCTGTCTCCAGTTCTTTCGACTGATACAGCTTCTTTCTTATCACTAATTTTCAGTTTTAGTCTACAGTTCATAACCAATATACTGGGTGATCAAAAGTCAATATAAAATAGAAAACTTAATAAATCACGTAATAATGTACACAGAGAGGTAAAAATTGAAACACGTTCTTGGAATGACATGGGGTTTTATTAGAACCCCCCCCCCAAAAAAAAACACAATAGTTAAAAAAATGTCTGACAGATGGCGCTTCATCTGATCAGAAAAGCAATAATTAGCAGAACAAATTAAGAGAAAGCAAAGATGATGTTCTTTACAGGAAATGCTCAATATGTTCACCATCATTCCTCAACAATAGCTGTAGTCGAGTAATAATGTTTTGAACAGCACTGTAAAGCATGTCCGGAGTTATGGTGAGGCATTGGCGTCGGATGCTGTCTTTCAGCATCCCTCAAATGTTCAAATATTTGTATAGCTTATGGGACTTAACTACTGAGCACACGATCATCACCAAACGACGCGCAAGAGATCTTTCACGCGTCTAGCAATATTTACTTATTTATTATTTTTCTTTTCTTTATTTATTTATTTGTTCTAATAAAACCCCATGTCATTCCAAGCATGTGTGTCAATTTTTACCTCTCTACCTACATTATTCCATGATTTATTAATTTTTCAAATTTATACTTTTTGATCACCCAGTATTAAAGCGAGAGTCTATGTCTACCTAAAGAAATGTCACACTAAAATTTGTTTCCGAAATCTCTGCCTTATCATTAATAACATATCTGACATCTTCCAGAATCTGCAAGCCCATTCCACGTGTACAAACTTCCTTCATTAAAACATACGTAAAACATACGTAAAACGTACGAAGTGGGTACTTCTTCTACATTCCTTTCCCCCAGTCCTCTAATTCGTAAGAGTTTCAAAAGACGATGTGTTTATAGAGGCTACTGGGCCACAACAGCATACATTCAGCTAAATGTGCTGACAATCGACCCGCAAAAATGGGTAAAATGCCGCCCTCTGCCGTATTCTTTTCGTACAAAAAAAAAAAACTACCTTATACTAAAGACATCATATTGCCCGACATCATTGCCTCTCTTGCGCCAACCAACGCCAACCAACGCCAACCAACCAACGCCAACCAACGCCAACCAACGCCAACCAACGTTTGCATTCCCCACAGTTTTTGTTCTTTATACGTCACTATAGTATCATGGAGATTATCCTGTACTTTCTTACGGAGTGTTTTTCGTATGTTCTTGCCTTAGACAACTCTACGGAGTACCTCCTCATTCGTCATCTGACAACCCCACCTAGTTTTCAACATTCTTATGTAGCACCAAGTCACAAACGCTTCGAATCTCTTCCCTTCCGATTTTCCTGCTGTCATTGTATCTCTATCATGATGCTGTGCTCCAAACGCACAGTCTCACAATTTTGTTTCTTAAATTTACGATGGTTGATTCCAAGAAACTTCCCTAGAATTATTTGATCTCAAATGTTCCAAAGTTCTTTTATATTCTGACTCCAATACTGGAATCCAAATCTTCCTTTCTTCCATCTAACACTGGATCACCTGTCTCCACAATATCGATTCCAAATTCTTCTTATATCACGCTAATAGGCAAGTCCTCTTTTTGATACAGGCCCTTACAGTGTTTCTCCCACATTTCTATTTCTTCTTCTGCGTTTAACATGGGGTCTTTTATTGCACTCTTAATGTTATCACCTTCACTTTTCATTTAATCGAATGTTGTTTGAATGTTCTTAATGTTGACTCAGTTCTTCCGCATTCTTGAGTAGTATAGAGTTTCTTACATTATGGTAGAGGCTTAACTTTCAATAATACAAACTGCAATTATATTCTTGATAAAATACTAAAGAGATGTTATTTTAAAAACCTTTTCGTATCTTGAAGTCTTCTATATGAACTATTTACTGTTCCAACTTGCCTCATATTTTATAAATTTTGTATTTCTTTGCTAGACTCTTACGATAACATAACAGAAGCAAGAGTTTTAAACAACATATTCTTCCCTATTTTCTAACCCGGGGATCGTAGAACGTTGCAACTAACTATGGAGGAGCACGGTCCTGATCAATTCAGTTTTCAAATTTAATAACATCACGCCAGACTTCGAAAAATTGAAATGCATCTCATCTTTCCGCAGGACATCAGAGATTTTCTTCCCACAGAAATTCTTCCAAACGATGCTTTTAAACTTATGCTAACGGAGTATGATATACACCATCTAAAGAACATTTATACTGCAATTATATGAAGGTATTATAATAAATTATACCTCCACGATGCCATATGGACATAGCCTGATGATAGCCACAGTGCCGAAATAGGCCTATTGCTATATTAATAAACAGTATTTAACATCTACAAATTAAAGCAGCATTTTGGTATTACTTAGATTAACGATTTACGAAGTGTTTTCGTCAACCCATCACAAAGCTGTGGAATGCAAAACTACGTTTGTGAACTTATCATGAAGAAAAGAAGAGACTGCTGACGGAAAGTGTCGATCCACGAAAACACAAACGGCGCGAAATTGCAGACACATTACATGGTTATATCATAACTAAGCACACATTCCTATACGAAATCCGCTTTTTTCGGTCCCCTCTACCTGCTGTTTCGTTTTTGATATGTATTTTGGTACCACCCTGTATATAACACACAACATACCGCGGCGGGCAATGATCCTTTCTTCCGAGAAGAGACACTCCTATCCCCTTACTCTAAAGGCAATCAGTTCGGAAAGAAATAATAATAATAATAATAAAAGCGAGTTTGTGTAATAGTGGGGAGTGGAGAGTTGAGTATTTATATCTGTCGGGAGGCGTGCTTGATTAGTACGTGCAGGTTTGGTGATCGCTATGTTCCCAATGACGTAGGCGTCAGTGCAAGTGCCTAGCAAGCAGGAGATCCGGGTTCGAATCCCTGCTGGGTACATCTACATACATACTCCTCAATCCACCGTAATGTGCGTGGCGGAGGGTACACTGTACCACTACTAGGCATTTCATTTCCTATTCTACTCCTAAATAGAGCGAGGAAAAAAAGAATGCCTATATGCCTCCGTACGAGCCCTAATTTCTCTTATTTTGTCTTTGTAATCACTACGCGAATTGTAAGTAGGCGGTAGCAAGATCGTAATACACTCAGCTTCAAATTCCGCCCCCTAAATATCCTCAACACAATTTCACGAAAAGAACGTCGTCTTTCTCCAACGATCCCCAATTGAGTTGCCGGAGCGTTTCCGTAACACTCGCGCATTGGTCGAACCTACCAGTAACAAACCTAGCTGCTCGCCTCTGAACTGCTTCTATGACTTCCTTTAAACTGATCGCCGGCCGCGGTGGCCGAGGGGACTAAGGCGCTCCAGTCACGATCTGCACGGCCTCTAAGGTCGGGGGTTCGCATTCCCCCTCGGGCATGGATATTTATGCCGTCCTAGTTCGTAAGTAGTTCATAAGTAGTTTGTAAGTTTAGGGACTGATGACCCCGTAGTTAAGTCCCATATACTATACAAACATTTGAACATTTGATTTTAAACTGATCCGCTGCGGGTCCCAAACACTTGAGCAATACTCAAGACGTGGTCGTACAAGCGTTTTATACGCGGTCTCCTTTACAGATGAAGTACATGTGCCCAAAATTCTCCCAATAAACCGAAGTCGGCTGCCCGCCTTACTCACAACTGTCCTTACATGTTCGTTCCATTTCATGTCGCTCTGCAAAGTTACGCCTAGATATTTGAACGACGCGACAACATCAAGAAGCTCACTACTGATGCTGTATTCGAACATTATGGGATTGTTCTCCCTACTCATGCGCATCACCATACATTTTTCTACATTGAGAGCTAGCTGCCATTCTTCGCACCAACTAGAAATTTTTTCTAAGTCATCTTGTATGCTATTACAATCACATTTTCAGTTTCATCAATTCACATTTAATGCTATACATTCTGCGAGTACGAACATTCGAGATACTGCAGGCGGCACAGCACGTGCGGCATAGCACGTAGAGATGGCCAGGAGTTTGTGTAATGGCCAGACTGTTGTTCTCGGGCGGAGAGTGTGAAAGCGCTTTCTCGCTGTGATGTCACGCCTGCCGTAAGGACGGGAGGTGTAGACACCCTCACCATCGTGAGCCGTGACCCACATTCTTCGTACCCAATGCCCGACATTCCGTCGGCACGAAACAAATCGATGGGCGACTTTCCTTCCAAGAAACACGGAGAATTACCCCTGTGAGCCGACACTGGTAGTGGCTATTATACCGCCCTCTTCGACTTCAGTCCGCCTTTCTTTCGTGTCCAGCAGGATGTAGCGAACACGCCAGGTCCGTTCCGGTAATGATTTCTGAGGGGCCTGGCTAATCCCCTAGTTCGCCCAATCTCCTGTGTTAAAGCCTCCTTTTCTGTATTACAAATGTACCGGATAAGTTTGCTTCGGGACGCTGGTAAATTCGATTCATCTCATGCAATATACTTGCTCCCTTGGTAACGCTGATCTACCGAGAAGAAAAGAGACAGAGAGAGAGAGAGAGAGAGAGAGAGAGAGAGAGACCTATGGATTGTGAAGGAGGGTAAGAGACGACAAATTTTTCATTAAGGTGATTTTCTTTAGTAGAAGGTTTTCTTCCGCCCGAAAAACAAGCAACTGCATATTCGTCTTTTGGAACACTGTTCTCAGTAAAACAGAGATTCAAAAATATTAGGATAAAAGTTATTAAAAACAATATATTGAAGAATTCAAGTTTATAAATTTCAGAATCTATTAATCACTAAAACACTAAAACTTTTTTAAGAGTGATGTTACGTTTCAAAGGAGAAGACTTAGATATAAATATAAGCCAGCTAGTGCAAAAGGTTGCTTGAAATTTCCGCCACCAGTCACAACTATGATTCAAGTGTTAAAAAATATTTAATAGCGACATATTTCGATGCTGGGCATCATCATCACGCTATAGGCATACAAAATATATTGCTAAAGGTTTACATTAATCTATATTGACTACATCTTCATGTTTGTGGCAATGAACCTTGAAAATAGAAAGATGGCCTTTGTAAGGTTATGTCTCTTTATGCGCTGAGACACAGACTGTTTATAAAACTGTATTTTAAACACATTCCTGTTGAGCAGCACTCTTCCTTGTTTGACTGAGTGCATACCACTTATCCTTTTGGGCTTGCTAGCCTCACAGCACAGCACTTTTCGACACAATTCCACTGTCATCACAAGGCTGACACAATATACAATATGGCGGGCAAAGCAACGTTTGTGTCGATTACCGCTTACTGTATTCCTTTCTTGCGTCCCCCTGCGATTTTTACATCATGTTCTTCCCGCCAAAGATAAACTGATAATTCCTTAATGTCTCTCAATTTTTCAGTCCATATATGCCCGGAATTTGACCTCCCCAATTCTGTTAAGTACCTTCTCATTAGTTACGTAATCTACTCTTCTAATGTTCAGCATTCATCTGTAGCACCAGAAATCAAAAGCTTCCACCATCTTTTTGTCGGAAAACCTTATACGAGGTATGACCACATAATAATTTCCGTTTGGTTACATAAACCAAACGTGAACAGATGCAGAAAAAAATATTTCTCGTACAAAAATCTGCAACTGTTCAACTACTTTTCTACATAATTTCCGAAATTTTGTAGGCACTTGTCATAGCGTGAGACAACTTTTTGTATGGCCTTCTTCATAGAAGGTTGCCGCCTGTGTATTCAACCATGTGTCAAACATGTTCTTTCAGCTCATCATCGTTTAAGTGTTGACCACCAAGGACAGATTTTAGGTGTAAGAAGAGATGAAAGGAGTCTTCTTCTTTCCTCACGTTGCCGCCCGACCTCACAAGGTGAATGTTACCAAACAACTCTTACGGGAATTTCACTGGGACGTGTTCGATTACCCTCCGTACAGTCTCGCTCCTAGCGACTTTCTTCTTACACCTAAAACCTGTCCATGGTGGTCAACACTTCAGCGATGATGACGAGCTGAAAAAACATGTCACCACATGGTTGAATACACAGGCGACAACCGTCTACGAAGAATACATACAAAGACTTCTGCCACTCTATGATAAATGCCTACAAAATTTCTGAAGCTATGTAGAAAAGTAGTTTAATGATTGTATATTTTTGTACAATAAATATTTTTTCTGTATCTGTACACGTTTGTTTTATATAACCAAACGGATCTTACTTTGTGGACATACCTCGTATTTCACGTTTTACTCTCGTGCAATGCTACACTCCCGACAAATGCTTTCAGAAATAACTTCCTAACGTTTAAATTAATACCGGATGTAAGCAAATTACTCTTCTTCAGAAATACTTTCCTTCCTATAGCCATTCTGCATTTTATGTATTCTTTACTTCGGCCGTCAGAAGTTATTTGCTACCCAATTAACGAAATCCATCTATTACTTTTATTATGTGGTTACCCAATCTAATCCTCCCAGCATCATCAGATCTTCTTAGACTACATTCTTTTACCCTGCTTTTGCTTTCAAGACACTGTCCGATCTGTTCAATTGCTCTTCCAGGTCCTTTGCTATCTCTGGCAGAATTACAATGTCATCGGCAAACCGCAAAGTTTTCATTTCTTCTCTGTGAACTTTATTGTCGTCTCCACATTTCTCCTTGCTTTCTTACATAGTTTGTTCAATGTACAGATTGAATAACATTGGGGTAAGTTACAATCTGTCTATCTCCCTTTCCAAGCACTGAATCCCGATCATGTCCTTCGACCCTTACAGTTCCTGTCTCGTTTTCGTACAAGCTGTATACTTTTCGTTTCCTATATTTTATCCCTACTATCTTCAGAATTTGAAAGAGTGTATTACAGTCAACTCTGTCAAAAGATTTCTCTAAATCTACAAAATCTGAAAACGTAGATTTGCCTTTCCTTAACTTACTTTCTGAGATAAGACGTAATGTGAGTATTGACTCATGTGTTCCCAAATTTCACCTAAATCCTGGTCTTCTGTAAGGTCAGATTCTACAAGTTATTCTAGTCTTCTGTAAATAAATCGTGTTAGTATTTTGTAACCATGACTTATTAAACTGTTAGTTCTTTCATAAATGGCTTGCCCAAGTAGTTCAGAGGGAATATCATCTACTCCATGGCCCCTGTTTAGAATGAAATCTTTCAGAGCTGTGTCAAATTTTTCTCGCAGTATCTTTTATCATATCTTCATCTGTTTCCTCTTCCCTTTCTACAATACTGCCTATCCGCTCATTACCCTTGTATAAGCACTTATATATAACTTACACCTTTTAGTTTTTCCTTCTTTCCTTAATGCTGGTTGTCCATCTCATTTCTTGATATTCCTGCATCTGTTTCTCTTTTGTCTCGAAACGTCTCTTCTATTTTGCTGTAGGCGGTACGTCTCATTCCTCTAGTTATACATTCCTCTACGACTTGCAATGGCACCGGACTAATAACTTTTAAATTTTAGCATCATTAATTCTTATGTATATACTCTTGTCACTAGATTTGATGCATGAGTTGTTTAACTGATTCTGTGATAGATATCACACCGCCGGCCGCGGGTGCCGAGGGGACTGAGGCGCTCCAGTCACGGTCTGCACGGCCACTACGGTCGGGGGTTCGAATCCCCACTCGGGCATGGATATTAGGGCCGTCCTTAGTATTAGCTAGTTCATAAGTAATTTGTAAGTTTAGGGACTGATGACCCCGTAGTTAAGTCCCATGAGCTCTACAAACATGTGAACATTTTAGTTATCACACTTGTTTTTCGTTGCTATGATCGAAATTGTGTGGATGATATTTTATTATACATATGGCAACGTATTTTATTCAGCTATTGGTTACAGTCGTAATCTGTGTGTGATACTGTATGATACTGAATGTCTCATCTCTTCAATTGAGGTTTACATGGCGTTTACTTAGAGCGAGGCACTATGGGGCTACCATAATAGTGAAGAAGTCATCCTCGTTGCCCTCTAATATGGTGCATGATCGCCTCGAACGGCTAGAACAGTTGCACACCTGTGTGGCACGGACAGTATGAGATTATCAGGCAGACTTGGTATAAATATCAAGAATAATACAATTCCTTGAGACATTCATTGTCTCATTATACGAAAGGTATTATAGGTATAGATAGGCGGGACTGTTTCCATACACGTTCTTTGCTGGGGTGCTATTCCATTATAAGAGAGCCTTGGCAATTTGATACGTATTTTACAGGGAATATTGAGGCAGAATTAAAGTATGTGGTGTGGAGGGAGACGTGCTTGAAGACAGTCGGTGGAGCCGCATTATCTGTAACGCTGTGTTAACTGAGCGGTTAAAGTGTCTGCTTAGGAAGCAGGAGGTACTGGGTTTGAATCCTGGCCACGGTACATATTTTCATTCAACGCTTCTCCTTATATTCAATACCTTTGGTATTCCTTGTGGCATGTCATATATCGGTCAGAGAATCGGACTGCGGAAGACCGGTGTACTGAACAGTAGCGCCACACAGGCTTACAATGGTCGAGAAAATCCGCTGTTAAAGAACATTGTCTTGTTACCGGTCATCCTATTGAATATAACACAGAGATTCTGGCATGCACGTCCACCTTTGGGTAGTGTTATTAAGGAAGCTGATGTAATCAAAGTAGCAAGCGACCTTCGAAATAGAGATGGTAGTCTTTGTTTAAATTATGCTTGGAATCCGGCCGTGTCTCTCCTCATAAAACAGAGGGAAAGAATTAATGCTGCATCACCTGTTGATTAAGAGTCACTATCGATATTTCTGAAGTTGGTCATCTTTGGTTGTGTTGACTTTAGGGTTACTTGTACTGTGTGCTATCTTTCTTGTTTTCCCTTTGCAAACCGAGGTACTGAATTGACCTTACGCATTGCTTCCTTGAGTGCAGTTGTGCCTTGAGAATGGCAGGGTGTGCTCCTGTCGAAATTTCGGCGGTGGTCGACGACATCACCCAGCAGAATACCCAAATGATGTTTGCAAAGCAACGGAACCAAACTACAATGGTCATCAGTGCCTAGACTTACAAACTACTTAAACTATCTTACGCTAAGGATAACTCAAACACTCAAGCCCGAGGGAGGACTCGAACCTCCGATGGGTAGCAGCCGCGCACACCACTGCAAGGCGCCTTAGAGCGTACGGGCATTCGCGCGCGCTCTCAGCCTACCTTTGACTCACGTCTCATGTGCAGAGGAATGCTACGCGGCACTGGTGTACTGGGCGGCGTTACTGAGACATTAATGGCATCAGATGTTGTTTTCGGACGAATGCAGGTTCTGTTTGTTTTAAAATGACGGGCGCATTTTTATTCGTCACAGACTGCAACGATTTCTTTCGCACAAGACACAACGCTACAGCTCAAGTTTGGTATGCGATTGAGTGCATCGCAGCTGGTGCATTTGCACAGTAAAACTGTTTGACATACTACACCGTAACGCCTAGATGTCGTCGCCCACGCAGCCATTTATCAGGGCTCAGGGCACATACTTTTCCTACTAGGCAGCAGGACACATGCTCCACCTAGGTGGCTAAAATGCTGATCGTTTCTTCAAAACATGCCAATGACCATGTCCTGTGAATATAAAATTCCTACCTATCGTCTTTCAGAGTGTTCAATTTTTTGTCCTAACATGAATCAATTTACCGAAGCCCGCTTTGTCTTATGGGTAGCCAGAATCATTCGATCTTTCAATCATGTTCTATTTCTTTACATTTTTCCTGCAGGTATTTCGCCTTTGCTGCCCTGTTCATAGTACTTCTTTCACCCCCGTGGGTTTTGTGTTGCTGTGATCCCGTCTCTATATATTTTTGTACTTTCTTCTTTGATCGATGCGGTATTTCTTCTGTTACACAAAGTTTCTTCCCATTTTTCTACATCTGTATCTACATGTACATAGATACTCTCCAGGTCACATTTGAAGGGCATGGCAGAGGGTTCGTCGAACCACTTTCATAATACTTCTCTATAGTTCCAGGTCATGGATTCCTAGTTTATTACCTAATAAAAATAGCTTTATTTCACGTTTTGTAAATTGTTTTATATAGCCTCCCTCCTCCCCCATCCCCCACAGAAATTTGAGTGACGAAGTTTACGTCATGAAAGATTGTTATGGCTGAATGCCTAATTACTTTCTTTGTTACACTCACTAAATGTTAGTGTTTGTTAAGAAATGTTCAAAAGTTGTAATCCTATTGGCCCAAACTGCTATGGTCATCAGGCCCTAGACTTACACACTACTTAAACTAACTTACACTAAGGAGAACACACACACATACACACACACACACACACACACACACACACACACACACATACACACACCCATGCCTCCGACGGCGCGCCTCGCAGCAAGGTGCCTTAGAACGTTGGGCCACTCCATCAAGGCAGTGTCTGTTGTTTTTACTTCGAATATTATGCAGTGTCTTCGAAAAATCCGTTACAAACTTCATGGAATTGTAGAGGAGAGTACATAATATTTTCATGGCCGAAAATATTATCCACTCACGCTATGAAAATATCTTTATCTTTGGCAGTGAGAAACGAATCTCTCCTGCTACAGACTTTTAGGTTTCCATACTTCGGGAAGCCGTAGTTTGGACCAAAACAATAAAAATAGTTAGTAAACGTGGATTCTTAAAACGAAAAATATGGAAAGAAAACAGCTTGCAGCAGACGAGATTTGTTTCACACAGTTAAAGATAAACATGTTTTCACATCGTCGCTGGATGTCATTTTCACAAACGTGTTTCTAATATATAAATATTGTGTAGTCACTCCACACCTCCCACATTTCCTACATGTGCAACAAAAACGTTTGCTTCTCAGTCACGAATTACCCCAGAATATGATATTGGAAGACATTATTGTTAACTAACAATGGAACAAGAAAATTACCACTACATTTTCATCTCAAAAATCAGTATCTAACAGTAATGCAAAAGTTCCTGACATAAGACTCTTAAGAAGTTCCACAACATGTGAATTCCAGTTAAGATCTATATCAGTGTAAACTTGCTTGATTTAGATAATTTATTTCATATATTGATTTACAGTAATGCATCATTTGCGATGACGTTGTCAAGCTACATGCAGTACAGAATTTCATCTACTTTCTTTTATTTAAGAGCAGATACATTCAATTTCATAGAAAGGTCACTGAGTATTAAGAAAATGTTATGTATAGTACTTGATAGTCCTAAAGTCTTTTCATTATGCTTTATTATAATATTTACTCGTAAGCAAGGATAGCTATTTTAATTCCTTGAACTAGGACTTTGGTGTGTCCCAGTAGCAGATCTCATATGTCTAGTGTTGCAGGGTTTGTTTGAGATGAAAACTCAAACCAGCTTGCCCCACACGGGCGGAAGAGGGCTGTCAGCGAATACAGTTTACCGCAATTGAGCCAAGTTATTTTACAAAACTGAGAAAAAGTATTGAACTTTGTTGACAAACTGGAAAAATGGATAATTTACACAATAAAAGAAGGTAGATGATGAGGTGCATAATTTAAAAGTCAGAAAAGCTGTTTTGTTGACTGATTAAGGTGCATATACAGAATAATCCAACAAGGGACACCTTTGACCTGGAACGCTCGGAATCGCACGAAAGCGTACTTAGAATAAGAAGCAGTCATTCGCGAAACGGGATCTGTTCTAGACAGGAAAGATAAACAACCACGTCCAGTCTTCACAGTTGAAACACTGTATAACGTTGGACAAGCTCTGGAAACGTCTCCTAGAAAATCAGTTCGACGCCTCTCTCAGCAGATTGGAATTTCCTACGGCTCTGCTCAGACAGCTACGAAGCTACTGAAGTTACAACCGTATAAAATAACCGCAGTACAACAACTTAAACCAGGTGATCCTACAAAAAGGTTGCGGTTTTGTGAATGGATTCTGAAAAACTGAGAATTTGAGACCCGATCTTAAAAATAGGAGTGTGGTGCGCTGTTAGCAGAGAGATAATAATAGGCCCAATATTTTTTCAGGAAACAGTTAATAGCCACAGGTATGTTGAAAACATATTGCGGTCTTTTTTTGAGCAATTAAATGAGAGACAACGCGCTTTCACGACATCTCAGCAAGACTCTGCGACGGCACTAACAGTCAACTTATCATTACGGGAAACTGGTAATGTGTTCCGTGAAAGAATTATCACTAAGAACATTTGACCCCCCCTCGTTATCCCGATTTAACCCCATGCGATTTTTATCTGTGGGGCATTAAAAGAGAAAGTGTACAAATCAAATCCACACACTTCAGATGAACTAAAAACAAACATTCATCATGTAATCACTGCAATTTCTGAGAGGGAACTTCAGAGTGTAATGAGCAACTCCCTCAGCAGGTGTCAGAAATGGTTGAAAAACTAAGGGAGGCAGTTCCAGCACAGGTGAGCAATGAACTTTTCTTTCTAAGTGTTTGTGTTATGTATGTCAGAAAAAACTTGCGCACCAACCCGTATTACGTTTAGTGCGGACGTCGGGCGGCCCGCTAAGCGGGATCCGCAGCTCCCATCGCCGGCAAGTCACACACTGCAAAGGCGGTTGCACTGAGGACTGATCACCCCGAACTTCATGGCATTATATACGGTCCAAAATGCAAAAAGTATGTTAAAGTCAATAGAAACTATACTATTCAGACTCATCAATATCGTATTCAGAAATGTAGCTTGCGCGCCGCTTGGAACGATTCTGTCGCAATGTATGACAAAAACCTGCGGCAGTGTCGCAACTGTATATGTTAGACCGTGGTTGTAGCTTATCGCACCTCAGATCATAAAAACTGCGATGGGGTCACTGTGTCTTACTCGAATAAATTCTATGAGACAGCGCTCGCCAAGTCTACGTGGTACACACACACACATACACACACGACCATCTCTTGCGTGAAGGCAGAATCTGATTTCATCGGTGAAGGCAACGGCCCACCATTCCAAGTTGTCCTCTGATGGCACCAGTCGAGCTGTGAATGTCGATGCTGTGGTGTGAGAGGAAGATAGACTATAGATGTCTGTGACCATAGTTTTACTGCTGTTAGCCTGTTGATAACAGTACTGTTGATACTTCCGTGCCTCCAAACCATCTTATCTGTGCTGTGGTAGCTGTAAGATCTTCCAGTGCTACCCAAACATTACGAAAGTCTTGGCGGACAACTGAACTGCGTGTATGTGCAGAACCTCATTTACTGTTGTGAAAATGTTCTCGTGACCACTGGAACCAGCACCATTGCGCAGTTGATGCGACACATCATATTGTGTGGCAATTTGCCAAAATGACAGTCCCGCCACTTGGAAGACCCAAGTTTTCCCCTTTCAAACTCGATCAGTTGGCTGTAGGAAGCACGAGTGTGCCTCCGTGGCATGATACCTGTTGCTTCACAAGCCGATCTCACACTGAGCCTTATGGCTGTAAACATTCCCTATTAACAGGTACTACGCAATCTGATAGCGAACGAATTTGAAACATCAGTACGTCTACCATCCCACAGGAGGCATTTCTCGTCGTCGGATCGAAATCGACGTCGTCTTTCCAAGTGTATTAATTTCATTTATATGTATATAGATTTTTTTTTACGGCTGTGGAGATGACAAAAGTCATGCACGTTGTTTGGCCTATAATAATTTCCTAAGTTTTGTAGGAATGATTTTGAACAGCAGTGGTTATATCAGGAGGAAACCTCATTGAGATGAAACAGCAGGGAGTTTGGGATTTCTGGAGGGTAGCATAGAAGTTAGGAAGGCGGCCTCATCGCTATACTGAAGGAGATGCACAGGAGGAGGTGCCATTGGTGCCTTTGCACTTAGAGGAGGGAGAGGACATCTGCAGTTCGATGGAAGATACGGCACTTGGTGTTGTTAATGTTGCCTTCAGAGAGAATCAAACATTCAAATATTTGTAACCCTACTAGTCAAATTGTTGCAATTGTCATTAACCCATAAAAATGTTTGTATAGCTTATGGGACTTAACTACGGGGTCACAAGTCCCTAAACGTACAAACTACTTATGAACTAACACTAAGGACGGCACAAATATCCATGCCCGAGGGGGGACTCGAACCCCCGACCGTATTAACCCATAGACTTACAAACTAACATACACTAAGTACAACACACACACACACACACACACACACACACACAGCTGCCGGATGGACGACTCGAACCTCCAGCAGCAACGGCCGTCCAATCCGCACCATGACGCCTTAGACCAGGCGGCCATTCTTCGTGACCAGAGAGGATAGAAAGGATCCAACGAGGCGGCATAATCTTTGGAAAGTGCATCTAGATAAGTTGCTTGGTGCAGTCTCTGACAAAATTACTATGTCATCGGGAAACCGCAAAATTTTTATTTCTCCTCTCTGAACTTTAATTTCCTCTTCAAATTTCTCGTTCCATTCCTTCACTGCTTGCTCAATATACAGATTGAACAACATTAGGGAAAGGCTACAACCCTGTCTTACTCCCTTGCCAACCTCTGCTACAGTTTCTTGCCCTTCGACTCTAATAACTGCTGTATGGTTTTTGTATAGGTGGAATATAACTCTTCGCTCCCTATATTTTATCCCTGTTAAGTTCAGAATTTGAAACAGTGTATTGCAGTCGACGTTGTCAAAAGCTTTCTCCAAATCGATAAACGCTAAAAACGTAGGTTTCCCTTTCCTTAGCCTATCTTCTAAGATAAGTCGTAATGTGAGTACTGTATCCCGTGTTCCTACATTTATCATGAATCCAAACTGATCTACCCCGAGGTAGGATTCTACTAGTTTTACCATTCGTCTGTAAATAATTCGTGTTAGTATTTTGCACCCATGACTTATTAAACTGATAGTTCTGTAATTTTCACACTTGTCCGCATTTGCTTTCTTTGGAATTGCAATTACAATATTCTTCTTGAAGTCGGAGGGTATTTCCCTTGTCTCATATATCTTGCATACCAGGTGGAACAATTCTTACTGACTGGCTCTCCTAACGAGAGGGTCTATTAACAAGGCAGTATGACGTTTCTTCCAAATAAGTTGCATCCTTGGACTTCAGAGTTTGTATCACAAAATAAATGTTGAAGTACTGTTTTTTCTACTGCTCTTGTTCATCCTATCCAAACCCGTTGGCTTATTTAAGACCCGTTTCCTGATTTCGTAATCATAACTTTTGCTATGCCAGAAGTAAGTACATACCTAGCAGGTGTTTCTTGAAACAAAATCGCATGGTCTATCGCTTATGAGCAGACCATTGGGTCTCCTATTCATCAAAAAGTATCTTGTCCTAGAAAGCTCTGACAACGTTTCATGTTGAAACAATGAAAATGTTATGGATTCTTAAAATTTCGTTACCAAATTCTGCTAACCCGACTGCAATGACAAAAACGTTCCTTACATGACAAAAATTTTGTAACAGCTTTAGAGGAACACATTTGCGTAAAAAGTCGACATTTAGTTTTAATAATATGCTGCTGCACAAAAAAGTAATATCTTAATATAGGGCTGTTCTTTCTGAACATGTAGATGCCTATTCCGTAAATGTAGGTTAAATAATGTGCCTGATTGAGCTATTTGCAATAAATGTACGATCGAACGGATGTTCTGTGCTGGACATGACACACGGAGAACTCACTCAAAAGGAAGGGAGCACCAACTTCCTGCTCAGAGCATATGCTTCGAAGTTATTATTCATACGAAATTGACAACTCAGAGAACATTCTTTTGCTCTGAGAATCTCTGGAGGATGTGCTCTTTCTTATTCATACGGCCCATGGTCTCATGCTTTCCCGAGATGAAAGGCCACAAGGATGGCGGACTTGGGATTATTGAGTTGGTGTGTGCGAGGTGAGTAGGGAACAGGAGTTGCTGGTTGGAAGGTGTGAGATACCTGTCAGTGTTATGCGCCACACAGGTACATTTGTTAATAACGTAATTGGCAATAAAAGATTTTGACAAGTTGTATATTAATTTTTAGAGTAATTAGAATGTATGCAGTATTCAATATGTATCAAAAGCATGATTATTAATGACAAATTTATTGTAAAGTATTTTCCTGAACATATAAAATCTCTTTGTAATCACTAGGAAGAGATAGTGGTTGTTCTTTGCTGCTGAAGGTTAGAGTATTCGGGATAAGGAGATTATGATGCAATGTTAAGCCGAGGAGGATTAGCCGCGCGTACTGGAGCGCTGTGTTGCGGTATGCGTGGCCGTCCGCCGTCGGGGGTTCGAATCCCCTCTCGGGCATGGAAGTTTGTATTGTCTTTAGTATAAGGTAGTTTGTAAGTTTAGGGACTGATGACTCCGCATTTAAGTTCCTTAAGCTTTGCAAACATTTGAACATTGGAATGTTACATTGGAATATATGTTTCAAAATGTTCAAATGTTTGTAGAGCTTACGGGACTTAACTACGGGGTCATCAGTTCCTAAACGTACAAACTACTTATGGACTAGCTTATAGTAAAGACGGCACAAACATCCATGCCCGAGGGGGGATTCGAACCCCCAACCACAGCGGCCGTGCAGACCGTGACTTGCACGCCGCAAACCGCTCGGCCATTGCGGCCGACTATATTTGTTTCTACTCAAAAGTAAATTCTGCATTCGTCTGCAGTTATTTAATCTCTTGCACGTGCAATTTCTGTTGACTACAAAGCTAGCCTACGGGAGCTACCTCATCTGGAATTAACAACCTGCATATTATAAACATGGGGATTTATCCGAAATTGATCGTAAAATTGACTGTTACATTAGACACAGATCTGCTGGCAATTCCAGACTGGGTACTGGTTTATCAAAAAAATGTTATAATGTTTGTAAATCTATCGGACCAAACTGCATGGTCATCAGTCGTAGCTTACAAACTACATAAACTAAGGTAAACTAACCTAAGGACAACACACACACTCATGCCCTAGGGAGGACTCGAACCTCCGACGCCGTGCTCCGCAGTGAGGCGCCTTAGACTGCTCGGCTACTCCACCGCGGCTACTGTTTTATCCGTTCGGTGCAGAGAGTCTCATTCCCGAAATTCTCTCTCTCTCTCTCTCTCTCTCTCTCTCTCTCTCTCTCTCTCTCTCTCTTGTGCAAAAAACATGAATTCTAGGTTTACAGGTTCACACAACTGCAGACCATGAATCGAGAATCTACGAGCTGCATCGACACCACGTCTAGCCTTTGGCGGTAAGAAGCAAATAAACTGTTCTCTTTCATGACTTTCGCAGCATCTTATCAGAACCTCACCGGAGACTTTTAATTTTCATCGAATCTAAAGAAAGACTTAATTTCAAATAATTTATTATCTCGGTCATATTGAATTTATTTTTTTACTCTTTTAGTAATTTAGAAAGGGAAGTTGTGATTCGTTTATTTTTCTTGTTTTAGTGAAGTTGTCGAGGGCAATGCGGAGCTAGTGCACGCACGCACAGTCATATGAGGCGACGCCTACATGTAGGAGCAGTGGGTGAGCGCGTGTGGTGTCTGGCACAGCGGGCCCCTAACGAAGGGCGCGATGTGCTGGGAGGGCTGTTCATTAGCGGCTGTCGTTAGGGCGCCCTCATTAATTACGCCGTCCGCCAGCAGAGGCGCCGCCGTCGCTCAGCGCCGAGGGCCCTCGGTGTCTGTCCAGACGGTGGACGGGCCGCCAAAAGCCTGCAAAAATACACCCTCTCAGCGCGACAGCCGCTATCTCTGCCCTAACGACGCGCCTTTCATACAACATTGTTTTCGGTGTCAAACGCCGCTCTCTCTGCCATTGCAGATACCTCGTATCCGATAGGATCTAGTTTCACCAGATTTTATTCGTCCAGTGGAAGTTGCACGGCAGTTGTACGCTGTCGCATATTACTGGTACGTCAGGCATCGTCTGTATTAAAATCAGGGAAGGAAGGAAACTTGGGTTTAATGTTTCGTCGACTACGTGGTCATTAGAAACGGAGCTTACGCTCGGATTTTCAGGGAAGAATATGGAAAAAAAACCGCCTGTGCCCTTTGAAAGCAACCATCCCCGCATTTGCCTGGAGTGATTTGGGAAAATCACGAAAAACCTAAATCAGGATGGCCGCAGGTGGATTTCAACCACCATCCTCCCGAATGCGAGTCCATTGTCTTACTACTGCGCCACGTTGCTCGGTGGTTATTAAAATCATACGTTATTTCCTGTCGCTGCTACATCAGACTGTTGTTAGCAATGCTAACATATTGTCTTAAATATGGGCCATTCCATTTCATATCGGACGGCAAGAAATCTTGAATTTTGGCCCACTTTAGGTTACGATAGTAACACTAACAAAAAAAGTACTTGGGCTCCAACAAACACATATACACCAAAATCGTATGAGAGATAATGTAAAGATCCCTTATCGCACTAGTCATACTCCCGCATCTGCCAAACTCTGCAATCGTCTGTTAGAAGCGTCTGCGTGTGCCAAGCCGCATTGCACTTTGACCTGTCGGTTCGCCAGTAGGGACGGTGCAGTGTGCCTCCGAAGTTGCGTTTTGTGACGTTATTTGTGTGGTGAAGTGTCAGACGAGGCGGCGATTGGTAATCAATCCTGCTAATGTATTGCGATTGATTGAGAAGTTACGAAGAACCCATCTTCGTGAAGATGGTTTTAGTGTAGAAGCTGAATCATTCGCATGCTTTCTCGTATCTGGTATGGTACAGAAATATGAGCATAAGTTAGATACTGTTGTAATACTAACATGTAATGATGATAATAGGGATGATAATGACGAAGAACTCTATGCTAGCGGTAGTGCTACAGTACGTGCGGGAAGAGGCGATGGAAGCAGTGGTAGTGAATACTAACAGTCTTCCGAGAAGAAGGTTAAAGTTGCAACTATCATTACGGCTTTTGACGAAAGTACGCTAGAGAACATGTACGACCTACGATTATTACATAAGTTGTAGTTAAGATATCCGCATTAAGTATGGCGGTTACTTTTGTGTCCCAGCCTCGTCGCCGCTTTTGTGTCTCGTTCCGTTGTAGGTGTCGGTGGCCGAGTGGAATGAGACCGACACAGAAATAAAGATAGCACGCTGGTGCAGGTTCGGAGGGGAGCAGCCAGAACTAGAAACACTAGAGTAAATTAGAATGAGATATATATTGCACAGAATTTATACAATACTTAACTTTTACATAGTACTGCAGAATGTTGATACATAGTTGAGCTAGAGTCCTGCCTAGTGCCTAACTGATAGCCAAGTCTTCACTGGTGCCTATCGGATTCCGAAGTGGTCGCTGGTTCCTAACTCAGTCCGCAGTCCCCAGTGAACGATGTCGTTCAGTGGTAGCCACGAGCGGAGCTGCAGCAGAGGGCGCTCGTGGCTGTCGTCGTAAGAACGCCGCGCCGTGCGTGCATGGCGGCGCGCGGCGAAAGTAGGTGGCGCGTACTTTGGACTTGTGCGACATCACAGTTACAACTACATCTACAGTGCTATATAGAGCAAGATTGAAAATTTTTGCATAAAAACGGCACCCACCAGCACGTTGAAGTGTACGTAGAGATCCTGTAAGAAAACGTTCATACAGATATGTTTGTTCGAGCCCATGTACTTTCCTTGTAAAAGTGGGCCTTTGCGATCGCCTTTTCACAGCTCGAAATTTAAACAAAAATAACGACTTAACCGTTCATCTGACACGAATTCAATAAACGAATTTGTAGAGGAGAATACGAGAATGTTCTCTTATGTTATTTTCGTCCCACGAATGGTTTCGAAGATATTTGTAAAAATAACGGCGATTTGGTCATGTCTGTCTGCCTGTCTATCTGTAACGTGTTGCCATTTTTTAGATCGCACCGTTCAACCGATCGGCACAAAATTTTAAAGACGTAATTGTTGGCCGCCAGCGACCAGAACATCCCTTTCTCAAATTTTTCGGACAAAAAGTAGGTTAATAACTCGAAAAATAGGTCGCTTGTGATGGTCTTTTGACAGCAGGAAATTTAATTGCAAATAACGCCGTAACCACCCATCTAGGATGAAAATTGAATAAACACATTTCTTCTTTGTCTTTAGCCATGTTCCAGCACATGCAAAGTTGGCTTTTGTTATTTTGTATTTGGCGTGTTAATATTTACGGGGTGGCCGGATGCCCATCCTGTCGCCACCTCATGCCCTCCTGGGAGGAAATGTGTACCCCAAATGCCTGCGTATAGTGTTATATTGGTGAAAGTGTAAATTTACGAAATGTTTGCGAATCGTGTAACTGAGGCGGGACTTGGTGACCAGCCCGGTATTCACCTAGGGGGATGTGGAAAACTGCCTAAAAGTCACATCCAGGCTGGCCGGCACTCCGACCCCCTCCCCGTCTCGGAAAGCGGTACGTTAGGCCGCACGGCTAACCGAGCGCGTTCGAATAAACATATTTGAACAGGAGAAAATTCTCTACAACTTTCCTCTCTTATGTTTTTACGGAACTCGCACCGTTTCAGAGATGTTTGCAAAAATGACGGCGATTTGACACTGACACTTGATTTTACGTAAACCAGTACAGGCAAAGAAAATAATCTTGAAAAAGAGGACAAACTACTACGGCAAGAGGGTGATGATATTTTAACTAAAAAAGATAATAAAGAAATTGAAATGATACTACATCATAGTTAAAAGAGGTAAAAGTTCAAAAAAAGAGTAGTTTGTCAAAGCTAAACTCAAATATCAAATAATTTTGTTTGTTTGTTGCAATAGGGTCAGAAGTATAATACGTGTTGAGTGCACTGGTGTTATCACAATAGTAGAATCGTAATCGTATTGTCCATAATTTTTTATTATTTATGTTTTGTTATTTTTCTCCAAAATCTTTGCAAAAAACATAAAACTTCAGGAAAACCAAAAGTTGGCCGTAGAATACATCAGTTCGATTTTCTGTCATAAAAAGTGGGCGTTATATCTTTGACAAACTCGTAGCTGTGATACGCAAACGCTTCCTTTGTTTTTTAGTGGCGAAAGTAACATGATTTTATGAAATGATGTGTTTATGACATTCATAACTCGGAAACTATTCAAATTAAAATTTTTAATTAGATTTCAAAATGAACGTACTATTGTATATATTAATATGGTATTCATGTGGTATTTTTAGCATTTTAATTTCTTGTACTTTTCATCATCTGTTATATTTTGTCTGTAAAGTGCATTTTAAATGGAATAAAATGTATGCCACATTGTTCAGCATTTGATTTAAAAACAGTATTCAGTAAACGGATTTAATGGGTAAACAGCAGAGAAAATGAAATGTATCCAGCAACCGCGCCTTATATGCGGGTTGCACTACGCTGTGTCGTACGTAACCAGTGAGTCGTTAAGCCGGCTGCTGACCGTGTCCAGCCGCGAGGCGTCTTCCCTTGTTGAGTGGCGGACGGCAGCCGGGCACAGTCCAGCTTGTAAGTGCAGCGCGAACCTGCGAATTTATTAATTAGTTCTTTTCCACGTCGCAGATAAGGGACTCCATAACACTTAATGTGTAATAAAAAGAAGTTCAAGGCCGCGGTGGAGTAGCCGAGCGGTCTAAGGCGCCTCGCTGCGGAGGTTCGAGTCCTCTCTGGGGCATGTTCAAATCAAATCTTTGTATAGCTAATGGGACTTAACTACGGGGTCATCAGCCCCTAAACTTACAAACTACGTATCAACTAACTAATACTAAGGACGGCACAAATATCCATGTCCGAGGGGGGGATTCGAACCCCCGACCGAAGTGGCCGTGCAGACCGTGACTATAGCGCCTCAGTTCCCTCGGCCACCGCGGCCGGCCCTGGGGCATGGGTGTGTGCGTTGTCCTTAGGTTAGTTTATCTTAGTTTAAGTAGTTTGTAAGTGCCGGCCGCGGTGGCCGACGCGACTGAGGCGCTACAGTCACGGTCTGCACGGCCACTACGGTCGGGGCTTCGAATCCCCCCTCGGGCATGGATATTTGTGCCGTCCTTAGGATAAGCTAGTTGATAAGTAGTTTGTAAGTTTAGGGACTGATAACCCCGTAGTTAAGCCCCATAAGCTTAACAAACATTTGAACATTTTTTGAGTTTGTAAGCTACGGACTGATGACCACGCAGTTTGGTCCGATAGTTTTACAAACATTTGAACATTTGAAGTTCAAGGCTATGTAAATTTAATCCTTATGAGGCGTTCGTAAAATAACACCAACATTTTAAATGGAAAAATAGTAGTCATTTAACCCTTTACTGACCAGTGGCAACTATAGTTCCCACTCACTTGTTTTCGCTGTAAGTTCAGTGTTCCCACTTGTAACTTGTGCTACCACCTGTCTTAGCGTTTGATAACTGCATATAGCTTGTGAAAAGGCGTGCAAAAGTGTGTGTATCTCTGCGTTGTTAGTTAGTCAATGCCGAAGCGCAGTTTTCGCGGGAAAACAAGCCACTGTTTCGACCATAACGGCGTTTTTTTATGGTGTGCTTTCCTTTTGTGTGTGAAGTAACTTGTGTTATATTTGTCTATTTTTATATTTATGGGGGAGATATTATTAGTGTATATTTGCTAGATATCAATGAAAATTATATAAATATTACAAGGTAAGCTAGTGGGAACTATGTTTCCCACTGAACGTGTATGAAGTGCAGTGTGAACTCATTTGCCAGCAAAAAGGTACTACAAACGGATGGTGCCGCCATTGTAGCACCAAAAACAAAGAAAAGAGGATAATAATGTGTAGCAACTGTCGTCTACCTTTGTGTGTAGCACCGTTCTTCTCTAAGTTCCGTAGTACGTCACCTTAATGAACTCATTGGACAATATGGACTAATATACGTAAATCAAATGTTTAATATGCTTTTAGTACTAAAAAATAAAGAGTACACATTTTGTTTAATTATCAAGTCCAGTTCGGTGGAAACAATAGTTAGCCCAATATACTATTCATAAAAGTCTACAACTTCTGGAAATAATTTAGTCACTAAAGGGTTAAGGGATAACTTCATGACAGTTGTTTTCTTTTACATTAATTGGGACATGTAGAAATTATTAATAATTTTAAAATATACGAAGTCAATAATCCCATTTTTTGTCGGATTTGAAATGGAATAGTTCATACTGTGTAGCGATGATTTTGTTGTAAATCTTCAGATTGGATATCATTTTGTGTCAGATAATCTAAATTACTGTACAAGGAAAGTAGTAGTCCAACAAGATGCTTTAAAATAGTGATACTTTCATCTAGATTTCTACGCCTCTATGTGTGTCTCTATCAGGAAATAAAATTAGTACATGAGACGTATACACTTAGATTCTAATATGCTCCTGTCATATTATGTTAGTTATGTTGTGAGCTCGTCGCCTTTTGTTGTTTCTCGTCCCGATCTGGTTGTAAATAAAGGTACTGGTGCAGGATCCGATGTCAGCTAAAACAACTATTCAGATAAATAATACAAATTTTATTGACTGAAAATGATGATATTCCACTTTAGAACATAGGTCTGTTTCTTCTCTCTTCTTGCTTCTCGCGGCATCGTCCTTATGATGCTAGCTCAGCTGAGACCTGGTTACTGTTAAGTTCGTAGCCGCGTTCTGACTTACAAGGAAATTACTTGGGCTCGAATAAACACATATACATCAAAATCGTACGAGAGATAATGTAAAGGTCCCTTATTGCACTAGTGACACTCCCGGATCTGCAAAACTCTGCAGTCGTCCGTTAGAGGCCTCTGCGTGTGCCTTGCCACATTGCACTTTTCCCGTCGGTTCGCCAGTAGGGATGGTGCAGTGTGCCTCCGAAGTTGCGTTTTGTGATATTTGTGTGGTGAAGCGTCAGTTGGGCCGGCGATTGGCAATCAATCCTGCTGATGTATTGCGATTAATTGACATGAAGTTACGAAGAACCCTTCTTCGTGAAGATGGTATTAGTGTAGAAGATGAATCATTCGCATGCTTTCTCGTATCTGTTATGGTACAGAAATATGAGCATAAGTTAGATACTGTTGTAACACTAACACATAATTATGTTAATAGAGATGATGATGACGAACAACTAATTGCAAGCGGTAGTGCTACGGTAAGTGAGGGAAGAGGCGATGGAAGCAGTGGCAGTGAATACCAACAGTCTTCCGACAAGAAGGTTAAAGTTGCAACTATCAATCACGGCTTTCGATGACAATACGCTAGAGAACATGTACGATGATTATTACATAAGTTATAGTTAAGATATCTGCATTATGTATGGTGTCTACAATTACATCTACAGTGCTATCTAGAGCATCATTGCAGAGTTTTCAGAAAAACGACACCCACCAGCCCACTAAGGTGCACGTAGAGATCCTGTAAGCAAACGTTCAAACAGATATGTTTGTTTTTGTTCGAGCCCATGTACTTTCCTTGTTAGTATTGTCGTAGTTGTCGTAGCTGCCTAGTAACTGCCTGAGTTCTGAATAATAACTGACTGAGTTCTCACCAACCAAATTTTCTTTACTTCATTGACGCGTTTCGCCCTTTTGAGGCATCATCAAATAATATAAACGATCTGTCATCATTGTAAAATAAACCATCTAGGAAGTGCTATGTCCGCTTTCCAACAAGCGGCAGCCAGCAGACACATGCTTGCGAAGGCTCGGCCGGACACTAGAACACCGAGACTAATGAGAGTACACATAAAGTAACTTTACTGATAACAGATACTTTGAATTGCCGAAGGAGGCGACCAATAAACAATGCATCAATGAAAAATATGTTGAAGACAACTGAGATTTACAAGACGAACATAGACTTCGTAACAGTGATCGTGGGGCGGCAATGAACTTCCTTCTCTATTGCCAATTTATATCTAGCCCAAGCCCCAGTATCTGGTAGTGCAGCAACATCGGCTAGACGGCACTGCGGTTCTCTGCTGGTCACCACTGCCCAAAGACCTTGTAAAAATAACTAGACTCCCTAACGGCGCTGCAGTCGCGAGATAATTTGAACCTTCGGCCGGCCGCCATGGTAGTGGCAAGCGTCAGGTAAATACGAGTGTTGTTAGCAGGTAAATCGTATATTAAATGGCTACTGCGGTATATATACACAATTGATAGTCACGTCTGTATTGTTTAACTATTTCATTGTAGATGAAGCACCATGGTGAAGAGCTGCTCAGCGTTTAAACGCAGAAATCAATATAAGAAATGAATAAAAAAACGAATACTGTCTTCCCATTTATATTTCTCGGGAATACAAGTGACACTACTACTTGTGTTCAGAGATAGTTACTCTTGCCTAACAGGCGGTTATTCAAGACAATATATGATTGAATGAAATAAATAACTGGCTTTTACAATAGGTCACCTCTTCAAAACGAGCTACTTTAGGTAGTACTGGTGGACAGGAAGTTCAAAAAGTTTCATTTTATTAATGTGTAAAATAACTACTGGGGTCAGGAGATTAGTTGCCTCACTGCAGTTAGAATTTCTGTTTATGAAATTAATGTTAGCAACTTGTAACACAGAATTTAAAGGTAATCTGATTTACATATAGGTATAACAAGTGGAAGGGGTTTGCAGAACTGTGTATATGAATGACACACAGCCACACTGGATGCACTTTGTGATGTTGAACCCTATGATAGTATATGTTGACTTTTAAGCAGTTCACGCTACTATCAGATATTTAGCTGATAGAATTAAAGATGCTAATATTTTCGCTAGATACCCTAATGCTCTACCCCCATGAACCACAGACATTGCCGAGGTGGGGTGGCTTGTGTGCCTCAATGATGCAGATAGCCGTACCGTAGGTGCAACCACAGCGGAGGGGTATCTGTGGAGAGGCCAGACAAATGTGTGGTTCCTGAAGAGGGGCAGCAGCCTTTTCAGTAGTTACAGGGGCAACAGTCTGGATGATTGACTGAGCTGGCCTTGTAACATCACCTAATGTGGCTTTGCCACACAGCTACTGCGAAGGGCTGAAAGCAAGGGGAAACTACAGCCGTTACTTTTCCCGAGGACATGCAGCTCTACTGTATGAAAATACGACGACGGCATCCTCTTGGGTAAAATATACCGGAGGTAAAATAGTCCCCCATTCGGATCTCCGGGCGGGGACTACTCAGGAGGATGTTGTCATAAGGAAAGACAATACTGGCATTCTACGGATCGGAGCGTGGAATGTTAGATCCCTTAATCGGGTAGGAAAATTAGAAAATTAAAAAAGGAAATGGATAGGTTGAAGTTAGATATAGTGGGGATTAGTGAAGTTCGGTGGCAGGATGAACAGGATTTCTGGTCAGGTGAGTACAGGATTATAAGTACAAAAGCAGTTGGGGGTGTCACAGGAGTAGGACTGATAATGAATAAGAAAATAGGAATGCGGGTAAACTACTATAAGCAGCACAGTGATCGCATTATCATTGTCAAGATAGATACGAAGCCAACACCGACAACAGTAGTACAGGTTTATATGCCAACTAGCTCTGCTGATGATAAGGAGATCGAAGAAATATATGAGGAGCTAAAGAAAAATAATTCAGACAGTTAAGGGAGAGGAAAACTTAATTGTGATGGGAGACTGGAATTCGGTAGTAGGAAAAGGAAGAGAAGGAAAAATAGTAGGTGAATATGGACTGGGCAGAAGGAATGAAAGAGGAAGTCGCCTGGTAGAATTTTGCACGGAACATGATTTAATTGTAACAAACACGTGGTTTAAGAATCACAAAAGAAGGTTGTATACTTGGAAGAGACCAGGAGACACCGGAAAGTATCAGATTTTATAATGGTAAAACATAGATTTCGGAACCAGGTTATAAACTGCAAGACATACCCAGGGGCAGATATAGAATCTGACCATAACTTGTTAGTCATGAACTGTAGGCTGAAACTAAAAAAACTGCAGAAAGGTAGCAAAATAAGGAGATGGGACCTAGATAAATTGAAGGAACGTGAAGTTCTGGTGAATTTCAGAGGGAGATTTAGGCAACAATTGACAGAAACAGGGGGAAATAAAACAGTAGAAGAGGAATGGGTAGCATTGAGAGATGAAATAGTGAAGGCAGCAGAGGACAAAATAGGTAGAAAGGCAAGACCTACAAAAAATCCTTGGATAACACAGGAAATACTAAATTTAATTGATGAAAGGAGAAAATATAAAAATGCAGTAAATGAAACAGGCAAAATGGAGTACAGACGACTAAAAAATGAGATTGACAGGAAATGCAAAATGGCTAAGCAGGAGTGGCTAGAAGCCAAATGCAAATCTGTAGAAGAATGTATAAGAAGGGGGAAAATAGATACCGCCTACAGAAAAATAAAAGAGACATTTGGGGGCAAGAAAAGTAATTCTACGAATATCAAGAACTCAGATGGGAAACCAGTTCTCAGCAAAGAAGGGAAAGCTGAAAGGTGGAAAGAGTACATAATGCAGCTCTACAAAGGAAATGAACTTAAGAGACGATGTAGTAGGAAGGGAAGAGGAAGTAGATCAAGATGAAATAGGAGATATTATACTGAGAGATGAATTTGACAGAGCCCTGAAAGACCTAGGTCGGAACAAGGCCCCAGGAGTAGATGACATACCCTCAGAGCTACTAAAGTCTCTGGGAGACCCAGCCATGACAAAACTATTTGAACTGGTGTGTAGGATGAGACAGGCGAAATACCCTCAGACTTTAAGAAAAATGTAATAATCCCCATTCCAAAGAAATCAGGCGCAGACAGGTGTGAAAATTACAGAACCATCAGTTTGATAAGTCATGGTTGCAAAATTTTAACACGAATTAACTACAGGAGAATGGAAAAGCTGGTAGAAGCTGACCTCGGGGAAGATCAGTTTGGATTCAGGAGGAACGTAGGAACCCGGGAGGCAATACTTACCTTAGGTCTTATCTTAGAAGATAGATTAAGGAAAGGCAAACCTACATTTTTGGCTTTTGTAGATCTGGAGAAAGTATTTGACAATGTTGACTGGACTACACTCTTTCAAATTCTGAAGTCAGCAGGGGTAAAATACAGGGAAAGGAGAGTTATTTATAACTTGTACAAAAGCCAGACCGCAGTTATTAGTCTCGAAGGGCATGCAAGGGAAGCATCAGTTGGGAAGGGAGTAAGACAGGGTTGTAGCCTTTCTCCGATGTTATTCAATTTGTACATTGAGCAGGCGGTGTAGGAAAGCAAGGAAAATTTTTGAATAGGCATTAAAGTTCAGGGGGAAGAAATAAAAACATTGCGTTTTGGTGATGACATTGTAATTCTGTCAGAGATAGCAAAGGAGCTGGAAGAGCAGTTGAATGGAATGGACAGTGTGTTGAAGAGAGCGTATAAAATGAACATTAACAAGAGCAAAACAAAAATAATGGAATGTAGTCTTAGAAAATCAGGCGATGCCGAAGGAATTAGATTAGGTAATGAGACAATGAAGGTGGTAGATGAGTTTTGTTACTTGGGTAGTAAAATAACATGCGATGGTCGCAATACAGAGGATATAAAATTCAGAATGGCAATGGGAAGAAAATCATTTTTGAAAAAGAGAAATTTGCTAACATCGAATATTAATTTAAATGTAAGGAAGTCTTTTCTGAAGGCATTTGTGTGGAGTGTTGCCTTGTACGGGTGTGAAACATGGACGATAAGCAGTGCGGACAGGAAGAGAATAGAGGCTTTTGAAACGTGGTGCTACAGAAGAATGCTGAAGATTAAGTGCGTAGATCACATAACTAATGAAGAGGTACTGAACAGAATTAGCGAGAAAAGGAATTTTTGGCATACCCTGACTAAAAGAAGGGATCGCTTGGTAGGACACATTCTTAGACATCGTGGAATCGTAAATTTAGCATTGGAGGGAAGTGTGTGGGGTAAAAATCGTTGAGGGAGACCAAGAGACGCGTATACCAAGCAGATTCAAATGGATGTGGGTTGCCGTTCTTATGAGGAGATGAAAAGGCTTGCTCAGGATATAGTAGGGTGGAGAGCTGCATCATACCAGTCTCCGGACTGAAGACCATAACAACAACAACAACCCTAATGCTAATGTTAGATGCATACTTCGTGTTCTTAAAAAATGGTAGTGGCTGGTTGCTGCATTCACAAGGTAAAGACGCTACTTTTCATTTATGTATCTGATGGCATGTTGCACTTTCACAGTCGATTTTTAACATTAGCTGTTTCAGGAAGCCCTGTTTCATTTTTGGATTATATGAAATATCTAAATATTAGAGAATACAGCACTAAAGCAATGACGTAAAGTGTGAAACTCTTCCGAAATTAATGTTTGTACACAAGTTTCACAAGTGTAGAATATACTGAGAAATTGCCGAAAATCGTGCCTGACGCGGTGGCCGAGGGAACTGAGGCGCTCCAGTCACGGTCTGCACGGCCACTACGGTCGGGGGTTCGAATTCCCCCTCGGGCATGGATATTTGTGCTGTCCTCAGTATTAGCTAGTTCGTAAGTAGTTTGCAAGTTTAGGGACTGATGACCCCGTAGTTAAGTCCCATAAGCGCTACAAACATTTGAACATTTTTTTGTTACAATATGAGCTGGAAATGCCTCCACTGGCAGTGTGGAAAGTTCTGCGATAGAAGCTGTCTCTGAAACCATTCAAATTTGACCTGTTGCAGAACTGAATTTGAGCTTGATGCCTGAAAGCTAAACGCATTTGCGCCTTGTCACGTAGAAAACTGTACGGGCAATTATTCTTCTCTGACAGCACTGTCACTGGATATTCCTACATGAATATGTTGCAGCTATGGTTGATGCTTCAATTGCAGTCGGACTCTCCGTTCCAGACGAGAATACCGGAAGCGACGCCACAGTCGTCGATGCCATACGGGAACAGGTATGGCAAGAATTGGATTACCGTATTGACGTCTTCCGGTTCACTCATGGTACGCATATCAAACGTTTGTTAAAAATAAATACATATATGGAAATATAAAGAAATGTAGAATATAAAACTTACCTGAGTTTTTATTCAAAATACAATAGTTCTTGTGCAATAAATAATTTTTCCCTGACTTTATTACATACACCCTGTATTGAGCAATTGCAAAGCATTTTCAGGTTAGATAGTATGTATATACACTATCGGCCATTAAAATTGCTACACCAAGAAGAAATGCAGATGATAAACAAGTATTCATTCGACAAATATATTGTACTAGAACTGACATGTCATTACATTTCCACGCAATTCGGGTGCATAGATCCTGAAAAAACCAGTACCCAGAACAACCATCTCTGGCCGTAATAACGGCCTTCATACGCTTTGGGGATTGAGTCAAACAGAGCTTGGTTGGTGTGTACAGGTACAGATGCCCGTGCAGCTTTAACACGATACCACAGTACATCAAGAGTAGTGACTGGCGTATTATGACGAGTCAGTTGCTCGGCCACCATTGACCAGGCGTTTTCAGTTGATGAGAGATCTTGTGAATGTGCTGGCCAGGGCAGCAGTCGAACATTTTCCGTATCGAGAAAGGCCCGTACAGGGCCTGCAACATGCGGTCGTGTATTATCCTACAGAAATGAAGGGTTTCGCAGGGATCGAATGAAGGATAGAGCCACGGGTCGTAACACATCTGAAATGTAATGGCCACTTTTCAAAGTGCCGTCGATGCGAACAAGAGGTGAAAATGTTCAGATGTTTGTAAGGCTTAAGGAACTTCACTGTGGGGTCATCGGTCCCTAAACTTACAAACAACTTATTACACTAAAGACGACACAAACATCCATGCCCGAGGGGGGATTAGAAACCCGACGCGGACGGCCGCGTGCACCGTAACAAGGCGCTCCAGCACGCGCGGCTAATCCGCAAACAAGAGGTGACCAAGACGTGTAACAAATGGCACCCCATATCATCACGCCGGGTGATACTCCACTATGGCCATGACGAATACACACTTCCAATGTGCGTTCACCGCATTGTCGCCAGACACGAATGCAACCATCATGATGCTGTAAGCAGAACCTGAATTCATCCGAAGAAAACGACTTTTTACCATTCGTGCAACCAGGTTCGTCATTACGTACACCATCGCAGGCGCTTCTGTCTATGATGCAGCGTCAAGGGTAACCGCAGCTATGGTCTCCGAGCTGATAGTCCATGCTGCTGCAAACGTTGTCGAACTGTTCGTCCAGGTGGTTGTTGTCTTGCAAACGTCCCCATCTGTTGATTCAGGAGACGTGGCTGCACGATCCGTTACAGCCATGCGGATAAGATGCCAGTCATCTCGACTGCTAGTGATACGAAGCCGTTGGAATCCAGCACGGTGTCCGTATTGCCCTCCTGAACCTTTGTCAAAGTAGGAAACGTGATAGTACTCATTTCTCCTCCTTACACGAGGCATCACAACAGCGTTTCACCAGGCAACGCCGGTAACTGTTGTTTGTGCATGAGGAGTCTGTTGGAAACTTTCCTCATGTCAGCACGTTGTAGGTGTCACCACCGGCGCCAACCATGTGTGAATCTTCTGAAAAGCTAATCATTTGCATATCACAGCATCTTCTTCCTGTCGGTTAAAATTCGCGTCTGTAGCACGTCATCTGCGTGGTGTAGCAATTTTAAGGGCTAGGAGTGTATAATTAAATAACAGTGCTATCAGCTGTGTAATAATGTTTTCATTTACCGGCAGCCAGTTTCGCCAGACCTCCCCGCTATCTTCAGACTCAGTATAGACATTTCGTAGTCACGTAGGGCGTGAAGGGTGAAGGGCGACGGTGTACAGTGGGCGCCTTGCTGGGCAGTGCTCCGTCTGTGGTGTTCTCGGCGCTGTGCGACAGCTCCTGTCACTTGGGCTGCCGCGGAGATCCGCGCGGTTCATCCCACGGCCCGTCGCTCCTCACCGCTGCCGGCAGACACGAGTCTCCACTCCGATGATTGCGAGCGCGCTCGACGGCCGACCGCTGCCGGCTCAGCGCTCCTGAGTTACAGCTCTCATCTGCGATAGGGATGGCAAAAAAAACCTCCGGTTAAAACCGATAACGGTATTTTAGTTGTGATTAACCGGATTTTTCGATATTGTCGTCAGTGTGTACAACTTTGCTTCCGCCGTTTTTTCCCCAACATTTGAGGCTTTAAAGAAAAAAATTGGTTACACATTACATTCGTTTCAGTACGCGGAAGTACCGTTATGAAGTTAGCAATACTATCTTTAATCGAAGCATTATCCATTGATATTCCAGAACATCTATGTATTTTATATAGAAGTTTTAGGGTAAGGAGGTACAATTTCTATCATTTCGGACAAATGTTATTGTAACTGGAAATATAATGGGAAAAGAAATAATTTTAACTATAGCACTTGTTCTTGGATGTTTAATGATTATCTAACACAAATATTAGACAATTACAAATGTTGGTTTAAACACAAAATAAAGTAACCGACCTGTGGCCCAGGTGCTGACGTAGACGGTGACGTCGGTGGAGACATTGAGAAAAATCGATCGAAAATGTACCACACTAGGTACAATTGTGATCACTTCCTGGTACAATTTTAATTACTGGCATCTTCTACATAAAAAAGAACTTTTTCTGTCAGGCACCAACGCATACGTCGTGGTACCAAACATTGAATTTTTGGCAGCGAATCAAGTCAGCCTTAACTAGAAAATTTTATAAGAGCGCCTTAGACTAAGTACCTTCACTTACCTCTTAACAGGAAAAAATGTATGTCTTCTTAGCACAAAGTGGTGTAAACTTAGAAAAGACAGGAGGAGCTCTAGAAACCTGCTACACTGCAACGCCACACAACGTGACACTACGAGACTGACAAATGGCGCGAAAACTTACGTTCATCGGAATTGTACCTATAACGAATTTGTACCACCTTACCATATAATATCACTGTCTGGTCACATCGATTAAATCACTTTCATTATTTGGATCTTCTGATAAACTAAATTACTTAATTTATTATAGTAAATTGTGATGTGCAATAATACGTTTTAGTTAATGGATTTAATAAAAAACATTATCTGATGTCTTTTGCAATGCACTGATCTGTTTGCGATGCTCTGTTTACCTAAAAACTGTGTTATTGTTCTAATCTGGCCATTCTAAAAAGTGTAAACAAATCTCATAACTGCTCTAATCGATATTTATTTATGTACGTAATTTCTGTTATGTTTTTTACGAAAATACTTTCACTATAATTACAATCATCTTATATATTTCGTGTTTGTGGAGGATTCATTTATGTTTAAAAGATAAGATTTTCAAGGAGTTATGTTGTAATAGATTTGTTCCAGAATGTTGTAGAAAGTAATGCAATATATAAATACGCGCGAGTTGGCGCGCACAGTCAGTCAATACTCGGTCATTACTCAGTCTGTAGTAAGTCTGTCTAGAGTCGATAGTCAGTCATTGCTTTGTGAAGTCTTAGTTTATAGCCGCGCGGGAGTAGCCGAGCGGTCTGGAGCGCCACGTTACGGACGCGCGGCCTCCCGCATCGAAGGTTCGAAGTTCATAAGTAGTTTGTAAATTTAGGGACTGATGACCCCGCAATTAAGTCCCATAAACTCTATGATATCGTAGACATATAAGAACTCCCCGAATCTTAAATATATGAATTCCTACTATGTTAAAATATTAACTTCAGTGTACCAACATCGGCAGGCGAGCTATCAACTTGGACGAGAAATAAAAGGTGATGTATTAAATTTCTAAAACATTTTTACAACATGTATCATTCATAGTGTAGCCACTACTTTCTCCCATCTTTCGGGCAGTGCGAATCCCACGTCTGAAAACATTGTTCATCTATTGAAGCGATTCACTAATCCAATTTGTGTCTTCTTCATGAGATCGGAAGTGTAGGTCAACCAGGCCATGCGACATTGATCTAAACAGGTGATTGTCAGAGGGAGCAATGTCTTGAGAATACGGCGGGTAGGATAGCGCTTCCCAAGTACGTTTGGACCTCTTCTGCAACGTGGGGTCGAGCGTTGTCGTGCTACAAACTCACTTTACCGTGCCTCTCGCTGTATTGCAGCCGTTTGTCTTTTAATGCTCTGCTCAAACGCATTAAATGCGTTATATAACGAGCACCTGTTATCGTTTCACTTGGTTTTAACACCTCATCGTATACGACGGCAAGCTGCTCCCACCAAATGCAGAGCATGATCTGGGAGCCATGAAGATTCGGTTTGGCCGTCGACGTGGAAGCATAGTTCACGTTCTTTCACTAATAGCGTCCTTACTATACGTACCTGAGGGCATTCGATGAAACTCAGCCGCTATTTTATTGAAACAAAACAGTATCACCTCCCACAAATGACGAGAATTAGGCTCGTAAACTGACATTTTCAGTCAAGAACAAATTGATGATGCAGACACAAATTGACCAATGAAACTTTCACTCTGCAGCGGAGTTTGCGCTGAGCGAAGTTTGTCGGGATAGCTGAGTGGTAGAGCGCTTGCCCGCGACAGGCAGAGGTCCCAGGTTTGAGTTCCGGTTCCGGCACACAATTTTAATCTGCCAGGAATTTTCAGATCAACTAATGTTTGGATGAGGTTATGTCTACCTAGGTCCATGCTAACTTCTTGACGTCTGCTATCTGTTTCTTTCGACCGCTACTTACCAATGTCGCCAACTATCATCAAACGGCGGAAGAAATGTTGTACACATTGCAGTTATATATATATAAGAAAGTCGTGTTAGTTGCACTATAACTACAGAACGTATAAAACGATTTGGCTCAAAATTGATGGGGAGGTAACTTAGGAGCAGGAGACGGACATAGGAAGGTTTTTAGATACCTATTTATTTAATATTTTATGTATGACACATCTGTCTATATTAATAAAAATGAACTGCCGCATGTATAAAAGCGCATCACTTGAGAATGGCTTCACCAATTTAGCTGATCTTTTCTTTGTTCTGTTCGTAATTCTCAGGACAAGGTTTGTATGAAAGAAAATTCTTGGAAAATCTACCGGATATTAGAATTTGAGAATAACTGAATGTACGCTTCCAGCTCGGATCATTTTCGAGATTCTCCGACAATCAGCTTATTCATTCGCTACTCGTCTATCGACCAAATACGCTGTAACGGAGCAAACAAATACACCAAGGATGTTAGAAGAAAGGGAGGGCATTGCTTGAATCCAGTGATTAACTGGTATGTAGGGTTTAATTTTAAATCCGCTACACAGACCTGGCGGCCAATGTTAGCAACATCTGTTGATTCCGGGAGATTTTGTTACGTCGCTGTTAGCCAATCGGGTGATAGTATACAATATCCAATGAGATTTGCCGATTTCTTACCAGTACTACGTTTTTCGTTCATGGAAACACTACTGATTGTTCTCGTGGTTATAAGTGATTAGCATTTGTAAGACTGTTTCCATAAGGGAAGTCCATTTCACTCTTATACATGAAAAACGTCATCTTCCTCAGTAAGTTTAATGTGTCTGAAACTAAACTATTATGCGGATTTTCAACATAATATCGTTTAGTATGAAGAGAAAACGACTGTCGCCAACTAAAATTTCATTGGCTGTCTCAAGCTTTGCCACGATTGGTCGGCTTCATTCCCATGATCCAACAGATGTTGCCTTTGTCGCCGAATGTAAAATTTTACCGGTATGTAGGAATGTAAAATTTTAGCGGTATGTGGCAATCTTGTTAATTGTGTTTCAATTAGATTCCTAATAAGAGTTCATTAATCACTTACAGGTAAAGTAACTAACAAGAATGTCATCTGAATGAATTTTTGTGCCTACTGTCCGATGATTCACCGAAACGATGACAATAACATACTGAAATGCCGCAGATTGTTTCATCAGTTTGCCGTTGATATGTATGTTCGTGCAATAAAACCATTAAGAGTACGGATATTAAAGCTACTAACCTCACAGATAGAGCAGCTCGAAAGTTCTCACTAATAACCCGTTTCCAATTGTTTTACCCATCCTTTTTCACTTCTATTCCCAAACCGGGTTCCGATTGCAATAATAATAAATAATATCAGAGCGAGGGAGGAGATAGAGAATGGGGGAATGAAATGGATTTAAAAAGGAGGGATGATAAGAGGGGAGAGGAGATGGATATGGTGTGGAGTAAGAGGGAGTGGTGTGAAGATACGGGGAGGAGGAGATGGACAAAGGAAGGTGGGAGGAGGCGATGGAGAAGTAGAGGAGGGAGGAAGGGATAGACATCGGGAGAAGAAGAGAAGAGATTAGGGTATACACATTAGCGACCGCGAAGCGTTGGCGTGTTTGCTAGTTACCAATAAATATATAAAGCACTGTTATAACTACTTTCTGCTGTAGTAGCTCCAAATTGTTTTTGTTTTGTTTTTGAATAATGAAGAAAAAATTGAAAAGTAGTAATATTTATTCCTGAAAATAGCCCTGCTGTGAAGTATTAGGTTATCACAAAAATCAGTGATAATTTAAGAATTATTGATATGGTCTTGTTCTTTTGGGCATTTTCGAAATTAGAAATACCATTTATTGACATCAACAGCCCTAATTTTAGGAATTAGAAATATTGAAATATTTCGACCGTTTTGGGGCGTTCAAATAAATTCAACAGCGAAGTTGAAAATTTGTGCTACAGCGGGATTCGAATCCGGATTTCCCAGTTTGGACCAGCGGTCGGCTTAACTACTTTGGCTATCCAGGCATGCACATTAAGTATTGTAAAATATGCCACCATAGGCAATTGGCAATTTCAAATGTGAGCGCATTCAGACGCTTGATCCCTTGCGAGAGTCCAGTACAGGCTGCGAGCTAGAGGAATCAAGGGGCAGGGGGCTAGAAGTTGAGAATTTGGTTTGGAAGGGAAGCCTGCCTGGATAGCCTAATTGGTTAACGCGACCGCTGACCCGAAATCCTGGTTTGAATCCCGGTCCAACAAAAATTTTCAACTTCACCGTAAAATTTATTTTAACATCCCAAAAACGGTGGAAATATTTCAATATTTCAAATTTGTGCAATTTAAGAACAATCCCGACGGAGGAGGGATTGTTCTTGTGCAGACAAATGTGAAAATTACAGAACTATCAGTTTAATAAGTCATGGTTGCAAAATACTGACACGAATAATTTACAGACGAATGGAAAAACTTGTGGAATCCGACCTTGGAGAAGATCAGTTTGGATTTTGGAGAAATGTTGGTACACGGGAGGCAATACTCACATTACGACTTATCTTAGAAGATAGGCTTAGGAAAAGGAAACGTACGTTTTTAGCGTTTGTAGACTTGGAGAAAGCTTTTGACAATGTCCACTGGAATACACTGTTTCAAATTTTGAAGGTAGCAGGGGTAAAATATAGGGAGCGAAGAGTTATATTCAACTTATACAAAAACCAAACAGTGGTTATTAGAGTTGAAGGACACGAATGGGACGCAGAGGTTGGGAAGGGAGTAAGACAGGGTTATAGCCTTTCCCCATTGTTGTTCAATCTGTACATTGAGCAAGCAGTGAAGGAATGCAAGGAGAAATTTGGAGAGGGATTTAAAGTTCAGGGAGAAGAAATAAAACTTTGCGTTTTGCCGATGACATAATAATCCTGTCAGAGACCGCAAAGGATCTGGAAGAGCAATTGAACGGAATGGACAATGTCGTGAAAAGAGGGTATAAGATGAACATCAACAAGAGTAAAACAAGGATAATGGAATGTAGCGTCAGGAAATCAGGCGACGCTGAAGGAATTAAATTAGGTAATGAGGCAATAAAAGTAGTAGACGAGTTTTTTTACTTGGGTAGCAAGATAACTTCTGATGGCCGAAGTATAGAAGATATAAAATGCAGAATGGCTATGGGAAGAAAAGCGTTTTTGAAGAAGCGAAACTTGTTGACATCCAATATTAGTTTAAATGTTAGGAAGTCCTTTCTGAAGGCATTTGTCTGGAGTGTAGCACTGTATGGAAGTGAAACGTGGACGATAAGGAGTTCAGACAAAAGATGATAGAAGCTTTTGAAATGTGGTGCTACAGACGAATGGTGAAAATTAGATGGGTAGATCACGTAACTAATGAGGAGGTGGTCAACAGAATTGGGGAGAAAAGGAATTTCTGGCATATTCTGACTAAGAGAAGGGATAGATTGGTGGGACACATTCTGAGACATCAAGGAATTGTCAACCTAGCATTAGAAGGAAGTGTGTGGGGTAAAAATCGTAGAGGGAGTCCGAGGGACGAATACAGTAAGCAGATTCAAAAGGATGTAGGTTGCCGAAAGTATTCTCAGACTTGCACAGGATAGGGTAGCGTGGAGAGCTGCATCAAACCAGTCTGCGGACTGAAGACCATAACAACAACAACCCGACGGAGAAACGAGCAACAGATGCATGGCATACGATTCGGGGCAGCTGTTGAGGCATCAGTGCACCTGTTGCCTTGTGGCTTTTCGCATTAGACGACACAGTAATAGATTAAAAAGGAATTCATTCATTCATTAAAATACAATAAAAAATCAAGTAGAAAAAAAACAAAGACTGCAAAAGTCCCATTTATTAAAATAACCAGTTTTAGCGCATTTAGTCGGCCATCTTCATCATTTGGTTGGAAATGGGTCTCTTAATCTGATGATGGCCGACTAAATGTGCCGAAAGCGTCCATTTTAATAAATTATTTATGTTGTGATCTTGAGTATTTTTACTATTGGATGATCAAGATCAGAGTCTGGTTACCTCTATCTCAAGTTGGTTAAAGATTTAAACAGAAAAAAAAACTGATTTGTTGTCTGTATCTACATTACATGCCTTTATCTCTTGGATACGGCGAACTTTACACAAAAGAGGAATTAGCCAACCCCAATTTTCACCCTTTATTACTGACGATGCTCAGTGCCCAAGTAGTGATGTGATGCTTTTTTACAACATGGTTTTTCAGTCGAGATTCAGAAACAATAGCAGAAGGCTGATGATTTGTGTAGTATTCAACCCCGAATTGCTTTACGATAAAATGCAACGAGCGGTAGTCGACCTAAATCCCGCTTCTGTTCCCAATTTTATCAGATTTTTTGAATCTCGAAAAAAAGTATGATGCAAACGTCTGACTTTTGTGATATTAGAAATAATAGCAATCAAAAACCGAAAACCAGTTATTTAAAATGTAGGTTACCTTGAGCGGTTTTTACAGGAAGGTTAAACTGGAGGTGAAAAACCCAGTGTGACCGAATACTAGTTGTTTCGACGATAACCGCCATTCCTAATCTCCGGTCACCTCGCCGACCGCTGCGCGTGAAAAGAGGCCGATCTGATGCTCGATCTATACACAATAAGCAATGAGGTTACAGAAGCCATGGGACTGCGATGTAGACATATGCAGATGGCGGTAGCACCGGTACACAAGGTGTAAAAGGATATTTGATTGTCACAGTTATGCTCAACGTTTTATCATCGTCAGTGACAGAGCTTCGTCTGTTGTGCAGTGCTTCGTCAGCATGTGTTTTTAAATTGTTGCAACCACCATCAAACAGAACAAGTGTTGCCAGTGTATTTTTAACTCGGCTCCGTTGTTACACTGTGTCAAGAGTTTGTCTTCTTATGTGCGTTTTACTGCCACCATGGCCTTTTTAATTTCTGAACATTGTTTTAAAATCCATTTCTTGTTGTTTCTAAACTTCTCCATGTTTATTTTTACATTCTCTCACTTAATCTCCATGTCTATTTTATGTCTACTTGTTTCTTGTGAAAAACAAATGGCCGAAGAGCGGCCTACTAAGCTACTGCCGGCCTGCCTCATGTGGAGCTTCAAAAGTACAATAAAGGGGAGGGGTGGGGGAAACGAAAAACATAAAAGCAGAGCTGTCACTTGTCACTTGCACTACGGTTGATTTATGTGAAAAGTTCCCCGGCGTCATTATGGATGCATGACGGGAATTTACATACCTTGGATGGGGACACACTAAATTCGTGTCGACATAGATGTTAGTAAGTACATACCAACTTTCACACATGCAACTGACGGGTAAAAATACGAGGTATAGGAGAATATTGACGTTGAAGGTATATCGCGTGATTGTTGCAAAATCGTGGTCAGGTGGGTGTAGTTTGTTCATGATTGTTTTCAGTGGATTAAACAGAGGTCGCTACAAATCACAAGTAAAAGAAACTTTCTATTAAAAAATACAAGAGTTCTAAAAACTTCGCTGTGCAACCAAATAAAAAATGCTGTACATTTAGTCTACCGCTTGACTGGGTACGTACTTTTTTTTGCAGTCCCTACTAACACACGAAACACCCAGTATACCTGCTTCCCAGCAAAGCCACAGCACACAATCGCGTTGTGCGCGGGATTCGAATCCGGGACCTCCTGCTTACTTGGCAGACGCTATAAACAAACTGACACAGCGTTGCGGATAACGCGGCTGCACGGACTGTCTTCAAGCACGTCTTCCACCATACTACATACTTAAATATTTTGCCTCAGTGTTCCCTTAAGAAATACAGGGTGGTCAGAAATTCCCGTTACAACCTTCTAGGACTTGTAGAGGGTAGTGAGTACATAACATTTTGAATAGGAAACCATGTCCGGAAACGTATCTTTTCCGTTCTACGACAGTTTCAATTCAGATGTGTAACTCGTCAACGTCTGCTCAGAGACAGAGACACGTATCAGAGTTCCCTGTCCTGGTATGCAACCCACATGTAACAGTACATGCTTCGGACGTACAATGTGTGTAACAAACGGGGTGGTCGCCACATCAAGCCGCTATAGTAATGCATCAGATGATGATGATGATGATTGGTGTTTTAGGGCGCTCAACAGCGAGGTTATCAGCGCCCGGTAATGCATCAGCACGTTGCACCTGGTGCCATGGATGCTGGGTTCTTCTTGTTGTCGACTTATGTAAACCATGAGGAGTGAATGTGATGAAAATGTGTAAGTAATAAGAACGATTCAGTATTCTTTTCGAACTGATTGTAACAACTGTACTGGGTCAAGAATTACATTCCTTGGAATAACACACCAGTAATGAACGTGAATGGGAACAATCCCCCCTTTTTCCTCAGGCAGAAGTGACATGAATATCTACAATAATTCAATTCCCAGAGACATAAAATGGTTCATTATAAAAGTATAGACAGACGTATGCACTCCCACAAAAGAGGCACTCACGACAAAATTAATAATACTTCAACACCATTTGAAATCGTCGGTACAGAAATTCTGCTTGTAAAGGAATGGATTTTGAAAGATTTCCCTGTGGCCAGAAACCGTAATATTTAAGCGAGTCTGCAAAAATAGCAGTTACCGGAAATACGGCGACTGATTCACAAATTAAACAAAGCTGAGAATGTAACTCAGATGTAAAATGCGTGTTCTACCTTCCGCTGTAGAGTGACCGAGCGCTCTATGGCGCCTTGGTGCCGAGCGCGATATTGCTCGCTGTCGGAGGTACGGGTCCTCCCTCGGGCATGAGTGTGTGTGTTGTCCTTAGGTTAGTCTAACTTTGTTTGTAAGCGTAGGGACTGATGACCGAAGAGTCCCATAGATTCACAAACATTTGAATTTGATCTCTACGTATTGTGGCCTTGGGTTTATCCTTGGACGAACGAAAGCAACTTGGTAAAACACTAAACATTCGTAAAAAAATTCGGATTTCGTTGGAGCCCTCAGCATGAGTTCCTTTATTAACATGTTTCAACGTCAACATTAACAAACGCTATATTCTCAACAATTATCGAATGCAGTTATAAAAAGTAAAAGGTTCCATTAAAGAACAAATAGTTGCTTCAATATCTCAGTTTCTACCTGTGATAAAACCGCAAGGAAAATATGCGTTCTCTAGACGCTTTACCATGGGCCGAAAATCGCGTTTCAATATTTGTAACCATTCACGAAATAAAATGGATGTTACGCCTTACGTGAATACCCTATATATATATATATATATATGTTTATTTATCATGCATTTGATTAGAGTGTATATATATATCTTCTGTCGCAGGACTTTCCAAATTGTCACTGGAGCCATTTCAAGTTCACGGGATGAACGATGCACCGATTTCTCTGATCTCCTTAACAATGTCTTTCATAAGCAATAAATAATTCAAAGTGTTCCTGAACTTTATGTACACCCTGTATTGCTGTTTCTTTAATGCTGGAATTCATCTTTCAAAATTTTCTGCTAGACTGTGGAATGCTTTTGTATTTTTTTTTTTACAGTTTAACAATTTTCAATCAAAAATTAGTCCAGGAGAAAAGATATTAAGTAACTTTCCAAACTTGTATCAATATGAGTGACGCATTTCATTTGATCTGTGATTAAAAGACACTTCTTGATCCATTTTGAATCTTCACCGAAACACTAACAGGTATACGCTTACCATATTCATGATAAATAAACTATCACAATTTTGAGGAGAGTAGTGACGCCAATACTGGAAACTAGCGTATAGAATGGGTTTTATTACAGAAGGTTAAACCTGTTAGTGTATCAGTGAAGATTCAAAATGGATCAAGAAGTGTCTTTTAATCACATATAAAATGAAATGCGTCAATCATATTGATAAAAGTTTATAAAGTAACTTAGTATCTTTTCTTCTGGACAACTGCTATTACATTGACTAATTTCTGTTTGAAAATTGTTTGCCTGAAAAAAAAAAAATAAAAAATAAAAAAAAATAAAAAATACAAAGCACTCCACAGTCTAACAGAAAATTTTGAAAGTTAAATTCCAGAATTAAAATAACAGTAATACATGGCATGCATAAAATTATTTATTGCGTTGAGAGACATTCTTAAGAAGACCAGAGAAATTGGTGTGTCGTACATTCCGTGAACTCGAAATGGCTCCAAAGACAGTGTGGGAAGCCCTGCGACAGAAGCTAACCATTCATATTGGAGCTAGTGCAGAAGCTGAATGACGACGTTAAAGACAAGCATTTTGAAATTTGTTCGCAGTTACAACAATTTAATGAGGATGGGATGGCATTGTTGATTGCTTAATATTTAGTGATGAACCCACTTTTCACACTAATGTGAAAGTGAGCCGGCATAATTGTGGAATCTGGGGTGCAAAGCATCCACCCGAATGCACTGAATTAGAGCGTGATTCCCCAAAGGTAAATGTTTTTTGTGCTTTGTTACGTCGAAAACTATAGGGGCCATTCGTCTTTGCCCAGAGCACTGTTATTGGATATTCCTACTTGGACATGTTGCAGCCTCATGAGCGTACACTCCTGGCCATTGAAATTGCTAGACTACGAAGATGACGTAGGAATAAGATGTTGTGATATGCAAATGATTAGCTTTTCAGAACATTTACACAAGGTTGGCGCCGGTAGCGACACCTCAAACGTGCTCACATGAGGAATGTTTCCACCGATTTCTCACACACAAACAGCAGTTGAGCGGCGTTGCCTGGTGAAACGTTGTGCAAGGAGGAGAAATGCCCATCACGTTTCTGACTTTGATAATGGTTGGATTGTAGCCTATCACAATTGCGATTTATCGTATCGTGACATTGCTGCTCGCGTTGGTCGCGATCCAATGACTGTTAGCAGACTATGGAATCGGTGGGTTCAGGAGGGCAATACGGAACGTCGTGCTGGATCCCAACGGCCTCGTATCACTAGCAGTCGAGACGACAGGCATCTCATCCGCATGGCTGTAAAGGATGGTGCAGCTACGTCTCGATCCCTGAATCAACAGGTGGTGACGTTTGCAAGTCGACAACCATCTGCACGAACAGTTCGACGACGTTTGCAGCAGCATGGACTATCAGCTCGGAGACCATGGGTGCAGTTACCCTTGACGCTACATCACAGACAGGAGCGCCTGAAATTGTGTATGCAGCGACTAACCTGGGTGGAAGGATGGCAAAACGTCATTTTTTCGAATGAATCCACGTTCTGTTTACAGCATCATGATGGTCGCATCCGTGTTTGGCGACATCGCGGTGAACGCACATTGGAAGCGTGTATTCGTCATCGCCATACTGGCATATCACCCGGCGTGATGGTATGGGGTGCCATTGGTTACACGTCTCGGTCACCTCTTGTTCGCATTGACGGCACTTTGAACAGTGTCCGTTACATTTAAGATGTGTTACGACCCGTGGCTCTACCCTTCATTCGATCCCTGCGAAACCCTACATTCCAGCAGGATAACGCACGACCGCATGTTGCAGGTCCTGTAGGGTCTTACTGGATACGGAAACTGTTCGATTGCAGCCCTAGCCAGCACATGCTCCAGATCTGTCACCAATTTAAAACGTCTGATCAATGGTGGCCAAGCAACTGGCTCGTCACAATATGCCAGTCACTACTCTTGATGAGCTGTGGTATCGCGTTTAAGCTGCATAGGCACCTGTACCTGTACACACCATCGAAGCTCTGTTTGACTCCACGGCGTATCATGGCCGTTATTACGGCAATTTCTGAGGATCTATGCACTCAAATTGCGTGAAAATGATCACATGTCAGTTGTAGTATAATATATTTGTCCAATGAATACCCGTTTATCATCTGCATTTCTACCTGCTGTAGCAATTTTAATGACCAGTAGTATAATATAATGTCCAATGAATACCCGTTTATCATCTGCATTTCTACCTGGTGTAGCAATTTTAATGACCAGTAGTGTATTTCCCTGTGCAGTACTGTACCACGAGTCTTGCCTATCGACAGGGGCCGCTCCATGACTCGGTATAGCACCTGAACTAGCGGTGACTACCGGCAGATTACCAAACTGTACTGTGGCGGTTACTCTTCAAAATAGCTATATGTAAATGTTTGGTTCTTGTCTGATAAGTAATTAAAGGTGTTTCCGGACTTCATGTATACCCTTTGTTGTGGTCAAAAATGAAAGGGTGGTGGGAAAGGCACTTTACCGTGTAGCCTGCCGTGAATGATGGAGGAGTGGTGTGCGGCGGTGGCTGCAGGTGTGGGAGGAGGCGGCCATGTAGTCCCCTCCCACGCCTCGGCAGAGGACAGCGGGCGGAGGCGGCTGGCCTGGCTCCAGCGCCGTGTCAGCAGCGGCCGGCAGTAGCTGCGCTGCGCCGGTTCCAGCCCACGGCGGGCCACTGTGCGCGCTCGGCGGGCTGCCTGCTGCCTCGGTCGCCAAACATGTTCCTGCCGCGCTGCTCGCGCCAGAACCTGCAACGGACACACTGTCCATACTACCAAATAACTAAATCTATGTCTACAAAGCCAGCTGATTGTGTGTGACCAAGGGTACTTTATGTACTGCTCTCACTGCATACTTTCGTTCTGCCGTATATGGTTGGCAAGAAAAAAAGACAGGTAGCATACCTCAGTGTAGACTGAAATCTCTCTAATTTTGCTCTTGTGATTCAATTGTGAGACATACATAGGAGGAACCAATATGATTGCCTCTTCCAGATAAGTCTCAGAACTTTAAGTCCATACTGCCATCTTCCTCTATTGTGTAATCTTAATTCTGTGTAGGGTTATAGTCACTCAGCATCGCAGAATGGGCTCAGGGTAGGGTTCAAGATCTCTTGGCATCTGTCATGCCCTACTTCTTTGGTCTGAAAGCAATACACAATATTTCTTGGTCATCATGGTGCCTTACACGAGCTTCACTCAAAGAATGGATGCCCACGGGAATTTTCCTCAGAGCATAATTGAGCTGTCGACAGCTAGTCTCTTTCCCGCACTACAGGTGTCAAGGAGTTGTTCTCCTGGAAGATGACAGCTTTACATCTTCCATTGACACAACGAAGAAGGTATCAGGGCCATGAAATGCTCTGTCACTGTGCCAGGTTCAAGTTGTCTGCGTCCAGAATACTTTAAATAAGTACAAAGGGTAGTTGTTGGCCAAATGTGGCAGTCATGACATATAATTGCAAAAAAATAATTCAAACATGTCCAAGGGACTATGTTGAAAGGAACTTTAGCATCTGGGAGAACAGAAACAAGTTGCAAACATGGCGGATGTCCAAGAAGGAGGAGGAGGGAACGTCTGTTCGAAACGAAGGCTGACCAGAAAGAGAGCAATCGGTTCTGCTGAGCGACTCTTGCTGGGCCATGCTACGTGTCCACTCCTCACTCTGGGTTGGTTAGTTAGCTGAAACTTTCTGTACCAGCAAGGGAAGATAGAGCGTACTCCTGTTAGCTGAATTTATTGTATGTAGGTGAGCATGTGGACACAGCATGGTCGTGTGGTGCTGACTGCTGCATTCCAGTACACATCCACCAAGACCTGGCTCTGTTGCTGCCTTACATGCAATATGGCAGAGTGAAAAATTGAAAATCTACTTTCCAAAAATTAAGTCCTTTGTGACCTGATGGCCCACCATGCACATTGGCCCATGCTTGAGTCATTAGCTGCGGAAGTTCATTGTTACAGAAAAATTACTAATTTTAACATTAACAAGGGTTTTATTAATTAATAACAATAATAATAAAAACGCTTGTTAATGTTAAAATTATTATTATTTATTTCCACTCCCATGAACCACAGACATTGCCGAGGTAGAGTGGCTTGCGAATCTCAATGATACAAATAGCCGTACCGTAGGTACAACCATAGCAGAGCGGTATCTGTGGAGAGGCCAGACAAACGTGTGGTTCCTGAAGAGGGGCAGCAGCCTTTTCAGTAGTTACAGGGGCAACAGTCTGGATGATTGACTTAGCTGGCCTTGTAACATCAGCTAATGTGGCTTTGCCACACAGTTACTGCGAATGGCTGAAAGCAAGGGGAAACTATAGTCGTTACTTTTCCTGAGAATTTTAGATCCCTTAATCGGATAGGGAAGTTAGAAAATTTAAAAAGGGAAATGGATAGGCTGAAGATATAGTGGGGATTAGTGAAGTTCGGTTGAAAGAGGAACAGGATTTCTGGTCAGGCGAGTACAGGATTATATATACGAAATCAGTTCGGGGTATTACAGGAGTAGGTCTGATAATGAATAAGAAAATAGGAATGGGGGTAAACTACTATGAGCAGCGCAGTGATCGCATTATCATAATGAAGATAGATACAAAGCCAACACTGACTACAGCAGTACAAGTTTATATGCCCACTAGCTCTACCGATGATGAGGAGATCGAAGAAATGTATGAGGAGGTAAAGGAAATTATTCAGACAATTAAGGGAGAGGAAAACTTAATTGTGGTAGGAGACTGGAAATCCGTAGTAGGAAATGAAAGGGAAAGAAAAATAGCAGCAGATGAATATTACCTTGTCTTTCTTTGTGCGTTCTTATAGAGAGCCAAATGGAAGATTGAATACTCTACTAACTGCACTGATAGAATTACCCTCCGCAATAAAATTCAATGCATTTTAAGTGCTTCTTCAGACCAACTCCATGATCTTGGTATCTGTATCAGAGATCATGACAATGAGGTTTGTGGGGGAGCACCGGTAGGCTACTGCCATTACCGCATTGGTATCTACTATTGCTACCTGTTTTGTACAGTTTGGGAAAATCGTCCTGAAAAGTTATAAATAACTATCTAAGCTACTTGCATAGTACAGTAAATTAAACCGTATGGAACACTAGTATTCATGCAAATGATACAGTAAAGAAATCATTATATAAATACGCTAACACGAAAATTGTGGTATAGATTACTAACTTATTCGTACAAGAAGGCCAATGAAAGTTACATAATTCGAAAGATTGTTTGTCGTAGATTTCACGAATGTAAATATTAAAATGGTAAAAGGAAGCAGAAATTTTCCTATCTACAGCTTGGATCAAGTTCTACATTCTCCAACAATCATCTCACTGATTGGCTATTCGTCTCGACCAAAGACGCTGTAATGCGCGCATCTGCAGTATTAAAATAACGTATTAAAATAAGTGAATATCGAAACATGAAGTGCTCCCAACTCACTTTCTTGTGCCGTTCAAATTCTTCATTTTCGCAGTGATTAAGAGTGGTTAAAGGAAATTGATGTTTTCATATGAATGCCGATATAAAGGATGATGCGACGGGAGAGACATCTAGTGGTGCTCGGGTGGAACTACGAAGTCGATATTGCCGATAGAAATGGTGATGCGCCAGGAGAGGCATGTAGCGGTGCACGGGTGGAACTACGAAGTCGACATGTTGTCAGCTCTGGAATTCTGAATATCGCAGTATCGAAATAACATTATTTCTTGGCGTTGTATAAATATACGAACACTGAAATTGTAGTTCCATTTCAAATATTAGGCTAATGAAAGTTATAGAATTCGAAAATGGCATGAGAAGTATATACTTCCGTTTTATTTGTTATTATTGTGTCAGGCATTTTCCTTAACACGTAAAAGATACCGTTTCATACCCAATTTTACCAAATATCCCAGCGGCCTCCTATGATAATGTTGGCAACAGATGCTGAATAGTGAGAATCCTGTGAGTCTTCATTTTAGCCAATCGCTTGACAACGCTGATGTTTTCTCATGGAATCTTCGCTTTACGAGGGCAATTATTTTTACTGAGTGGATGGGTACATAAGAGAACCTGCCAACCATAAAGCAGGAACAGCATCATTTGTTTACTTTATGGTCTGTACGATACACTAATCGAGTCATTCTATGTGGAATGGGCAAAGATTTTCTATAGTGTTGTTGACGTTGCCATCATAATCACGGGAGGCCGCCAACATGAAACGTAAAATTTTACTCCCAGTGACCATTTTAAACGCAATTGGTCGATTTTCGACCACAGACAATAGTAGTTCTAATAAAAATGGTAGTTACAGTTGCTGGAAAACACGTGAAAATTTGAGTTCAATGACATAATACTTTCAAGGTCACAACTGCACAACAGATAGAACAGTAATGGCGTCGCTTGAGGAGTTCGTTCACAATATGATCGCGCAAAGCGCAGCACCAGCCGGAGAGTTTCTAGATGAAAATAAAAGCTGAAAATCTACCTACCGGGTCTACCTCCCAATAGGGATGGGAAAAACCGACCGATTAAAACCGATACCGGTATTTTAGTTTTGAATAACGGTTTTTTTTTCGGTATTTATTTGGTGTCTGTTGTAACCGGATTTTTTAGTTATTGCCAAGAAACGGTTAAAAAACCGGCAGTCAGAAACGCGCAACAAACGCGTGGCATAAGAACTTAAGAACTGGTGCAGCTATTGAAGCATCGATGCATCTGTTGCCGTGTGGCGTGGCCTATTAGACGACGCGCGCGCAGCGGCAGTGACCGTCTGGTCGTGCGGCAGTTCCTTGCTGTCATCGCCAGACATCGGTTGTGTCTTAAATAGCTCCACAAAGTACGGGAGCAGTGAGGTACAATGCTCCATTTGCTTTAAAAAGCTGAAAACGGGTGGAGGTACTACAAACATGCTGTGTCATTTAAAGAGAAAGCATCCAAAATGTTCCTTGGAAGAGAAGGTAAATTCGATTCATATATCTGTTATCTAAGTGATGTACTATAAGCTTGGAATAAAAACCGAGCCCTTAATTTTGTGGCTGCTTCAGGTTGCAAAATTGATAACTGAAAGTGCCCGTCACTTTCATCTTCGTCATCTTTGCTGGAAATGACGACACCGATTTCAACTATAGCCTCACCTCCATTTGGAAATACTAGGCCAGTGAATCTGTATGCTTCGTATATCGTCTTTTACGGACTCCTGACTAGGCTTACAGACACTCAAGAAGGCGTAGTATTGGGAGGGGATGTTGCAAAATATGTAAAGACTAGTGATTTGTTGTATGACGTAAATTTAGCTAAATTTTAACTAAATATCGCAAGTTTCGCTTTCGGCCGAAACTAGAAGAACCGAAAATTCGATTACGGTTTCTGTTTCAGCCGCAAATTATGTTTCGGTCAAACTCTAGCAATAAAACACCAAAACCGGTTATTTAAAAAACCGGTTATCTTGAGCAGTTTTTACAGTGCGGTTAAACTGGAGATGAAAAGAACCGGTATAACCGAAAAACGGTGGTTTCAGCGATAACCGCCATCCCTACCTCCCAACCGGGACTACCCCAATCTCCCCCATTTCGTGACTTTGGTCACATAAGTGTGTGAGCCCATAAAGTTCCCGTCTGGTGCGGCAGTGTTACCGACCAGCAGAGTGTTGTCGTCTTGAAGTTGGGCGAGGAAAGCCAAGAGCCGGAAGAGGCGGGGCGGCAGGTGTGTGGCGGCGGGTAATTGCGCCCAACTTGTGCGCGGGCTCGCTAATTAATCCTGGGGCAAATAAGGCTGCCAATCCCAGGCAGCGCGCCGTCTAATGAATTCCGAACGCCGCCGCGACGCACCAGTCGCCCAACTTCCTCACCGCCGCTACACAGACACCGAAAGGTTGCTACACTCCTAGTCACGAATATTACGAGGCCTGATCACGTAATCCCTCCAGTGGGGCGTGTACATTTTACCACGTACAACCAACCGCTACACTATACCTAACCGCCGTCGTCATTTTTATAAAACCTACCGACGTCTCGGCCACTGATAAAGCGGCTATCACCACACCATAGAAATGGTGATGCTACTGATGACAGTTCTGCTAAAGCAGAATTGCTTAACCGTTCATTTGGTAATGTTGCTCTCAATCAACATCAAAATACGTGTGGTTTTCTTAGACATGTTTCAAGTTTCATCCTTGGATGGGCAACAGTGCTTCATACTAACATTTAAGCTCTTCAATAAAGTGATGTTTCGTTGTCTTTTGAGAAAAGTTTAGCATAAAACTGAATCTTAAAAAAAAAAAAAAAAAATCAAATGTTTGTAGAACTTATGGGACTTAACTACAGAGTCATCAGTCCCTAAGCTTACAAACTACTTATGAACTAGCTAAGAGTAAGAACGGCACAAATATCCATGCCCGAGGGGGGATTCGAATCCCCGACCGTAGTGGCCATGTAGACCGTGATTGGAGTGCCTCAGTCCCCTCGGCCACCGCGGCCGGCCTGAATCTTTAGCGGAGACTCCAAGCATAGGTTACCGAGGTACATGTTTGTTTCTATTTTGTGACGATATTTTTCGTGATACATGGAAAACTGCTTATAAAGGAGAAAAGGAAAAGTTGAAGTTAATTTATTATGGAAAATTGTTGACGAGTTTCTTATATGGGAGACTGAAAATAGACTTATATTTATTGGTACGAGGAGGCCTGGTAGACTATTACAAAATATGCAATAAGTCCAAAAGACTAACGAAACAACATCTCCTGTACCAGCCAATGATGTACGGTATGACAGATATGACAATATGTTGTCACTTGGCAGATTATGGGCCAAAATGAATATGCAAGTTTTGTCTTCAGGGATACTTGACTGCAAAATTTGGAAATCATGGGATTGTTCTGAACTTTGCACCAAAAACGGTTTTCACACGTTTAACATGAAATAGTCCAAAATACAATAATTTCTATAGTCATAACAACAACACTGTAGTATTGATACTGTACCACCAAGCAAAACTAGGAGAAAATCCTGAGTTTCTCTGGTATTTATCTATACCAGTTGTAGGTTGGCTCATGGCCATAGGTATTGAGTTGCTAAGAAATTTCATAGCTAGTAGCTCACGTCATAGGTGGAATGGGTGGTAGAAGATGACATATGGTGTAACATACCGCATCCTACATACAATGGGAATAACAGAAGAGGACCCTAAATGTAGGATCTGTGATGAAGATGATGGAACTGCATCACATCTAATCTTCGAATGCATTGCATTAGAGAGTAAAAGCCACAGAACATTTGGGACAACCAGACCCGAAGAAATTGTGTCTAATAAAGAACTGGTAAAAGGACTCCTTGCACTGTTCAAGGGCATTGGTTGGCTTTACTAGATATATAGGGAGCGATGCCGCACAATAAACTTAGTTTCGGTGCGGGCAGTGGCGGGTTGGACCAAGACTGTTTTGGCTTCCCTGAGAAAATCAAATCAAATCAAATATAACCAACATACCGCATTCCCGTGAGAAATTGCGCTAATACTGCACAGACATATTCTGATAGGCTCCCCCCTCCTACTCTTGTGTATGATCCCCTCCATGATTATTTAATGATAAATATTATATAAACTATTGTATTAGAACTTAACGCAATTTTTTGTAAATAATGTGTTCACATGACGCTTTATTACGATATGTTTTGTTTATGTAATTGTGTTCTAGTCAATGTATATGCTTGTGACGTTTCGTAGGAAATATTAAAGATCCTATCCAATAGATTTCGGGAATGCAGCCGCGTAAAATTCACTTCTTCTGCTGATATTTCGGCTGCGTACCTTGCGGCCATCTTCAGAGTGAGTCGAAGACTGTCGACGAGGTGCCGGGCGCGGCCTTATAAGCCTGATCGCGATGGCATTGCGCGTGCGCGTCACAGATGCTGGTGTACTGCATATCGAAATACTCACACGCGTGCGCCCCCCGTGGCGGGAGCGCTCCGGTGTTCACTTATCGATATATGCTCGGCGGCGGCAACACCTTCACGTCTTCTCTGTGATTTCAATACTCCAAGTGCAGGGTTCCAAGCTTTGTCTAAATTAAAACCTTTATCTCTGTTTAATAAGTTGTTGGCCAGTCTAATTTCAACAGCTTCCTTAAATATAGCATCCCAAAACGAAGATATGGGTGTCAAAATCTTCACATCGCTATAGTTCATTGAATGACCAGTTTCTATGCAATGTTCAGCCACAGCTGACTTGTCTGGCTGCAATAGGCGGGTATATCTTCTGTGTTCAACGCATCTCTCGTGGACAGTGCGTATTGTCTGGCCTATATATGAATTATCACAATTTTTGCAAGGGATCTGGTATACACCTGACTTGCGAAGCAACAAATCATCCTTCACTGACCCTAGTAAGGCTGCAATCTTCACTGGTGGCCGGAAGATAACCTTAACACGATGTTTGTCGAGAATGCGGCTTATCTTTGACGAAAGAGCGCCCACGTAAGGTAAGAAGGCTCTTGATCTATAACTATTATTTTCGTCTTCTTCTTCCACGTCTCGTGCTTGCATTCTTGGTCTCACATCCAATGCTCTGCAAATCTGTTGCTGCGAATATCCATTTGCTTTGAAAATGCTCTTCAGGTGTGTGAGCTCTTCCTGCAAGTTGTCATCGTCTGATATACAATGTGCTCTGTGCACCAATGTCTTAAGGACCCCTGCAGTTTGTGAGGGATGATGGCAGCTACTGGCATGTAAATACAGATTCGTATGTGTTGGTTTCCGATATACTGCATGTCCTAATGTACCATAAGCTTTTCGACGAACAAGTACATCCAAAAAAGGAAGGCAGCCATCTTTTTCCATTTCCATAGTAAATTTGATATTAGCGTGGATGGAGTTCAGATGGTCAAGAAATCGATGTAACTCATCCTTCCCGTGAGGCCATACTATAAACGTGTCATCCACGTATCTCCAGAAGACCGTTGGTTTAAAACTTGCCGAGTCCAGAGCCTTGTCCTCGAAGTCTTCCATGAAGAAATTCGCTACCAGAGGGGATAGGGGGCTTCCCATAGCAAATCCGTCAATCTGCTCATAAAAGTCACCATTAAACTGGAAATAAGATGACGTCAGTACATGTTCAAATAAGGCGGTGATATCCTTGTCAAAATGTTGGCCAATTAGAGAAAGAGAATCCTGTACAGGTACCTTGGTATATAGTGATACCACGTCGAAACTCACCAGTACATCTGTACTATTAAGCCTGAGGTGGCTGAGTCTTTGAATAAAATCTACAGAATTCCGGATATGGTGACTACATTTTCCTACCAATGGCTTTAATAGTGAAGCCAAATAATTCGCAGAAAGGTAGGTAGGTGAACCAATTGTGCTTGTTATTGGCCGCATTGGTAGATCCTCCAGACGCTCATCCTTATCCAGTTTGTGGACTTTAGGAAGCCCATAAAATCTCGGTGGTACAGCACCTCGCACTTTTAAACGTCTTATAACTTCAGGTTCTAGTGACGAATCATTCAGTAAGGCAGCAGTCCTTATCGTCACCTTGCTAGTTGGGTCTTTGTTGATCTTCCGGTACGCGTCAGAACTTAATAAACCATAGATCTTTTCATTGTAGCCTTCCCGAGGCAGCAGGACGGTGGCGTTGCCTTTGTCAGCACGTAAAACTACTGTGTCTGTGTCCTCACGGAGTTTTCGTATAGCTAACCTCTCTTCTCTAGATATGTTACTTCTTTGTGGACGATACTTTATAATTGCTCGACAGCTTTCACGTCTGATTTCTTCACAACGCAATGGTTTTTTTCTTCCGATACCTCTTGTGTGTAAAAAATAAAGAAATAAATAAAATAAAAAATAAGTAAAAAGAATAAAAAAAATAAAAAATGTCCCTTTTTCAGAATGGAACATATCCTATTACTACATGAATTCTGATAGAAAGATACATGGTGCAAACGAGGTTTCCCATTGCAGGTAAAGCTCATAATTGAATTAAGCTCGTTGGGAAAAAGCCCACTGTATAGTCAATTTGTAAACAATCGAATTTCACAAAATTACTTGTCCTATCTTGTGAATTTAGCTATCGCCTGGTATCTGAAAAACGTTTTGAGGCCTTCCACTATTAATTGTTAACACGATGTGTCTGACTTCTTATAAAATAGACTGTATGTGTGTGTGTGTGTGTGCGTGCGTGTGTATGTGTGTGTGTATTTACGTTCCACATCTCCTAAACTACTGGACCGAATTCAACCAAACTTAGTACACATGATCCTTACCCGCGGAGGACCGGCCGAGCCCATTTAGGCGCTATGCTGCGATGCGCGAGACCGTTCCCCGGATGTTTGTTCTTTTTTTAGTATCAGGTAGTTCATAAGTAGTTTGTAAATTTAGGGACTGATGACCCCGCAGTTAAGTCCCATAAGCTTCACAAACATTTGAACATGATCCTTACTATCAGGCAACAATCGCTGTCGGGGAAAGAACTACCTACGACACATACGTAAGGAGATATGACGTCATAAACAATGACAGTCGTGAGAAACGGCCGCATCATGCGATAATATCCTACATCTGCTCCTTAACTAATGGGCCGATTGCAACCAAATTTGGTACAAATATTATTTAAGGTCAGGAATCAATTGCTGTGCTTGCAAAAACCACGTACGATACATATTTCATACGATATCACGTCATTAACAGTGATAAATGTCCTATCTTGCTGCGTGTGATGGCGTGATTTTATTCGTCAACTATTTGAGAATGAGAGCCAAAAACAGTCTTGGTCCAACCCGCCACTGCCCGCACCGAAACTAAGTTTATTGTGCGGGAGAATGAGAGCACTTAGGGGCTTGCAAAAAATTGTAAACATAATTTCAAATCTTTACGGATCTTTTTCTCGCTGACAACCCCAACAAAATGATGAAAGGAAAAACGTTTATCGCTTACTACTTTTCCGATCTCCATTATGTATATTTACGGCATTTGGCATGACGTTACAATTTATTACTTCTACGCAGTAAATTTTATACGCCAGACAATTCGCAGACAGTACTCATACATACCACTGATAATGTTCGTTCGATATTATATCACAGTTCGACATACAGTTCATGAGATATGAAGTCATCAACAATTTGGTTCATGAAAAACCGCATCATCATGCATGAGGTTTAGGTTTATTACGTCTTTACTGCTAACACCATTCACGATCCATTTTGTAGACATTAAGCGCACATACCACTGAATGTACCTTCGAATTTACATCATAATACGACACATATTTCAGGAGATATGACGTCATAAACAATGAAATTTCCGAATAACTGATGGACCATGCGCTCTTTTTCCACATCTCCTATTGACAGAGCGATGGAAGAAGGATTTTTACTGACTGAGGACTGGAATCCTAAAAAGCCATGATACGCACATGTCCTTCTTTAACAATCGTTTCAAAGCACGGGCATATAAGCTAGTTTATTATAAAACAATCTTTGTTCTATTCAACTGATAATTGATGATCAACAAGGAATCTCTTAATTTTAATATAACATACATTTTATTTTTCTTAGTCATATGTTTCTGAATTTTGGAACACTATTATTCAGACTTGCACTGGTGTGGTTATTTTATGGTGCAACAACTTCCATCTGTACAGCGACTCCCAGAACAATACTTTGCGACCTTCCAGGGGGTCGCGACACACGGGTTGAAAAACACTGATCTATAACAATAGTCAGTTACGTCATGTACACCTCCACCCTCTCCGTTCTGTTCCTCCTCCTTCCTCTGTCTCTGCCTACCTACATCTACCTCCCCCCCCCCTCCAATCTATCACCCCATCCACCGCCATGTCACTACGTCTTCCGCTCGCTGTCAGTCTTCTCCTCTGTCTTTTCTTCTCCTCCCTCTGATGTACATGAAAATTTTTTATGGTGATCGGTCTGACGGTTTCAAAGTGTGCACTAAGGTACTATCCGACATGCAAGTGCGAAATCTTACGTGCACAACCCTGTTTCTCTTGGTTTGAAAGTCAATTGTGCAAAATTTCATAAAGATCGGAACGACACTGTCAACTGGTGACGTAGTCTGCTGCTATGAAGTACCCTCTGTCATGCACCGTGCAAATTATTAACTAGGCCGCGCGGTCTGAGGCGCCATATCACCGGGTGCGTGGTGGCCGCTCCCGTCGGGGTTCGAGTCTTGTCGGGCATGGGCTTATATACAGGCTGTATGTAAAGTCCGGAAGCACTTGCAATTATTTATTTCCTAAGAACCAAGCATTGTACAGGTATCATACATATATTATTTTTAAGATAAACCCAGATTTTTTAAAAAATTAATTGATTTATTCATTTATTTCTCTGCATGTGTACTGCCACAGCGTATTTCGGTAATTTGCCGTTAGCGTTAGTCGAAAACATGACGGAGTTCTGGTGCTGAACGAGCTTTTATGTGTGGAGTTCAACAAAATCAAGTGTGCTAAAGCTGTTCAACGAATGTTTAGACCCAAGTACGGTAAGATGCCACCAACAAAGAATGCCATTTACCACTGACATAACAAATTCGTTACGACGGTTTGCTTGTGCTCGGCAAAGAGAAGCGGACTTCCCAGAATGAGTGAAGTTAACGTGGAGCGCATACGAGAGACACTCAGAAGGAGTCCAAAGAAATCGTTGCGTCGTGCACTCCGTGAACTCGAAATGGCTCCAATGCAAGAGCGGAATGTCCTGCGACAGAAGCTGTCTATGAAACCATTCAAATTGGGGCTAGGGCAAAAGCTCAAAGACGACGTCAAAGACGAGCGTTTTGAGTTCTGTTCGCAGTTGCAACAATTGAGTGAGGATGGGGATGGCATTGTTGATCGGTTAATTTTTAGCGACGAAGCCTCTTCTCACACTAAAGGGAAAGTCAACAGGCATAACTGTCGAAACTGGAGTACAAAGCATCCGCACGAATGAAATGTTTTGAGCGTGGTTCCCCAAGGGTAAATGTTGTTTGTGCCATGTCACATCTACATCTACATGGGATACTCTGCAAATCACATTATGTGCATGGAAGAGGGTTCATCGAACTACCGTTATACTATTTATCTCCCATTCCATTCTCGAATAGCGCGTAGGAAGACAGAACACCTGAATCTCTACGTCGGAGCTCTGATTTCCCGTATTATGTTCTGATGATCATTTCTACCTATGTAAGTGGGAGTCAACAATATATTTTCGCATTCGGAGGAGAATGTTGGCGATTGGAGTTTCGTAAGTAGCCCACGCCTCAGCGATAAGCGTCGTTGTTGTAATGATTCCAATCCCAGATCCTGTATCATTTCCGTAACGCTGTCTTCCCTGTATCGTGACAATAAGAAACGAGATGCCCTTCTTTGGACTCTTTCGATGTCCTCCGTCAAACCCATCTGATAAGGATCCCACACTGGGCAGCAATACTCCAAAAATGGACGGACAAGCGTAGTGTATGCAGTTTCTTTTGAAGTTCTGTTGCATCTTTTAAGGGTTCTGCCCACAAAACGCAGTCTCTGGTTCGCCTTTCCCACGACATTATCTACGTGTTCTTTCCAATTAAACTCTGAAGTAACAGTAATTCTTAGGTATTTTGTGGAGTTTACGGCCTTCACTTTAGATTGATTTATCTTGTAAATAAAGTTTAACGGATTTATTTTCGTACTCATGTGGACGACTTCACACTTCTCATTATTTAGAGTCAATTGCCAATTTTTACACCATAGTGATATCTTATTCAGTCGAATACTGCACGGGCCATTCCTCTTCGCCGAGAGGACTGTCAGTTGATATCCTACTTGGACATGTTGCAGCCTTGTGATTCCCGTTACACCAATGTGCCGCTGAATCACTGTGTCTGTCAACAGAGGCCGCTTCATGGCTGGTAGAGCACATGAACCCACCATGTTTGCGACTAGTGCTGACAATCGGCAAATTACTAAACAAAGATGTGGTGGTATACAAGAGAAAAAAATAGTAATAATAAAAAAAATAAACAAAAAAAATAAAAAAACAATCTTCTGGGTGTTTCTCTTCGAAACGGAAAATGTATGATATCTGCACAATGATTGGTTCTTGTGTACTAAATAATTGAAAGTGTTCCCTGCCCGCCCACCCCCCTCAGGGTCCTCACTGTTCTTTCGCGAGTGCGTGAGTAGCGAGCACGGAGCCCCGAGCCAGAGCAGTCTTCCTTCCTTCTTTACTTCCCGGACTGCATTACCTGTGGTTGGAACACTTGCGGGGAGTGACACTTGCGAGGAGTGACACTTGCGGGGAACCCGAGACCCTTGGGGCGGCTAATGGCTTTTCCTGGGTACAGACACACCAAGAAGTCTAGCACTGCTGTTGTCAAGTTTCCACACTATCAACATAACACGAAAGAGTGAAATTGCACAACCCTTTGCAAGCTGAAGAGCAATATAGTAACTTGTTCTAACTACATAATAATTCGTTGAGTGTTCCTCCTGAAAACAAAAAGGTATTTTAATAGTGATAATGTTTGGAGAGTTATTAAGACATTCTCTGCTACTACAAGACGATGACTTTCCATAGTCATATTATTCAGAACACTAAGCATATCAAGACACCTGCGCAAGCAATAAATATATTAGGCATACTGCACAGATACGTTGATGTAATTGATCGCTATGTAGTTAAACCCACTATCACGCAACTTCCATCTCTTTAAAAATAGCTACTATGCTTTTTAATAGGAGACTCAACTTTCAACCTTCAATTAAAAAACGTTTATAATAAGTCAATGAGTATTTTACATACTTGAAACGTTTCTTCGTAGACCCCAAAACGATTTGGCTGTTTTCGAATTACAAATACATCTAAGAAATGTGTGAAATACGGAATGTGTAAGGGAATGTCACAGACCGAAAAATGCTAAAGATAAATTCTATTTTCTATCATCGTCATATATAACCATTTTTACTCCGAACTTGGCATAAACCAACAGGTAGAAACAAGTTGCAAGACTTCCAGGAAAAATGAAGCGAAATTGGCAGCCAATAGTTGGTTATAAATTATATTGCCTGTTAACTGTATAAATATAAATTACGGAATATGCGGAAGTCCTTTTCAGTACAGTCAAAAAGGTCTAAGGTAATAGGCAGTGGTTTACAATCAGATATCCGTATCACTCTCCTCCTCAAGAAGTCTGTGTGAAGGTTTATATTCAGAACATTCAAGAAAAAGGCTACTGTGATGTTGAAACTACAAGAAGCAGCCCATTTACTCAGGAGGAGAAAAAGTTATGGTGCCCGTAAATTTGAATGACTGTATCTCTTGCAATAACATTCATTGCACAGGTAGCGGCTGGAGGGCGTGGAGTAGGGGTGGTGTATCCCTACTTCTGGAACACCCTGTTCACTACCTGCAGCGTCCGGGTCTCCCCGCAAGCGTCTACACATTCCCTTTCCCCGTAAGTGTCACTCCCCGCAAGTGTCACAAACTCGCATTTCCTGTCCCCCTCCTATCCTCCCGTCCCCCTATCCCAACCAAACAACCCAACCCTACCCACTGTTCCCGGACTTGATGTACAGCGTGTGTATTGTCATTGGCATTAATTTCAGTAGTTTGTAAGGGACAAATGACCTCGGCAGTCTGCTCTCTTAGGTTTACAAACGCTTAAACTTTTTTGAATTATTAGCTAGAGCGAACCGTTCCTCTTGTTTGAATGGTCAAGGGTGCAAAATTTTATTGCAGTCGGATGAATGGTAACGCCATCGGCAAACCTAGCGTGTATCTGAACCAGTGTGGCCAACGTGGCGAGTTTCTGACGTCACAACGAGCGAGCCGCACGTTGGCGAGGCTTTCCCAACGTGTGGGGAAGTATCAAGCATGTCAGATATTCTCAACTTGCATCTGAACGATCACCAATAAGGTGGGACAACGGAGAGGGGAGCAGCTCTTTTCGGTAGACAGAGATGAAGACGCCATATTGGCCATCGTATTTCATGGTTTTTATGTATATAACTTAGGTATTATGAATGTATGACATTTCAAAGCAAGTAAAAGTAACTGAGTAAACTGAGAATCTCTCGAAAACCGGTAATTAGAGGTACTATTTGTTGGAATAAATCACTGGAAACGTCTTATATGTGGTTAGGAAAATTTCCGTATTACAGTAATCTGCCGTTTCAAGGTAAGGCGGGCTTAAGATCGATCAACACGAATTCATCTTCACATCATTTGTTGTAATTACATGTTAGCAACCGACATACATATTAATAGTGTATACAACACGTGTTAGACCTTCATTGTTAACAATTAGATATGTTTGTGATCGTAGCGTAGTCGCCAAAGTCATGAACTGTCAAGGGGAAGTTTGGTTCGAGGCTGCTTGCAAGCAAATATTTTTTCTTCTTATATTTGGACTTTCTGATAGACTCAAAGGCTTTACTATAAATTTCATATAAGTATACTTCATAATATTTGATGCTCTGTACACATAAGTGCACATCCTCTGAGTAGTGAGTTTGTTGGATTCGTTTTATAAACAGAACAGTTTGCACCTTAATATGAGTAAAACACGCACTTTATCCTTTCACGTTTTCATACATATTCTTAACATTCTTCTACTGAATAGTAACACTGACCGTGGTAGAATGACCTTTAAGTTTAGTAACATTGACCATGGAAGAATGACCTTTAAGTTTTACTAAAAAGCGAGACTGTTGCAATAATATTTGCCTCATATGAAGGCCTTTTCTAATTTTACATCGCACAGTTTGTCATGAAACTTTTATAATTCACTGCACTTATAGGCATAAAATACAACTTTTATAAGAATCTTATGTTCATAGGTATTTTTTTTTTTTTTTTTTTTTTTTTTTTTTTTTTTTTTTTTTTATTTAGGACTATCGCAGAACATAACGAACATAAGCACAAGCGCGGAAATAAACGGTTCTATAGAGGTAAAGTAGGAATTCCACTCTTTTGATTTGGTGAACAGTGTGATTCCAGAACCTGATGCCGCCGACAACTGTCGCTGGAGCGCGCTGCGGTCGCGTGTAGCTGGTTGAGACACACACCTCGCACGCACAAATCGCGCCGTCTCAGAGCGTTCAGCCACACTTGGGACTGCGAACGTTTGACCGCACACGTCCACACACACGCTCCGTGTGCCGACGGCTTTAAGCAGTGCATAAAATACAAAACTAACACACATTGGCGATCCTCATACAAATTATCAATTTCGATTTTTCCTTCGAATTTTCCCTATTTTTTTCTGAGAAAACACTGTATTAAATTGTTCGAAAGAAAAACAAAAATTATTCAAATCGGTCAAGCTCTTTCTGAGTTTTACTGAGATTAATGCACAAGCAATTGATTTTTATGTCTGCTGTTGTCAACTTCAGTACACCGTAATTTGTATTAGTGATGTTCAGTATGGGTGTGTTATTTTTTTTTTTTTTTTTTTTTTTTTTTTCATATGTAGACATCACGAAAATTACACTTTTTTTCGATATTTTACCACCAACACTGTATTGAAAATCAAATCAAACGTTTGTAAATCCATTGGACCAAACTGCTACGGTCATCAGTCCGTAGACTTACAAACTATTCAGTTAACCTAAGGACATCACTCACAGCCATGACCCATGGAGGACTCGAACCTCTGACCTCAGCAAGACGCCTTAGAGCGCTCGGTCACTCCACCGCCACCTTGGTATTGACAGCGATTATTAATTTCATAAATAGATAATGAAGGCAAATCAACGATGGATCGACTGACACTACGATAGTACCACTCATAAATGGCATAAAACAACAAAGACGCAACTGAAAATGCTAATAATTTTCCGAAATGCAATATACAATAAACGAATAAAACAAAATTTATGTCTGCAGGCGAAGAATTTGATACACTCAGTACGAACTCTTATCATCTGTACTATTGGCCCTAGCAGTGAATAAGTGATCCATATGTTCGTGATATACGACTTCAATTTTCGGAGCAACATTCGCCCGGTAACAAGACAGCTTCAATAACGCCACAAGGCACAACAGCGGACAAATACGACGTGGCCTGAAGGGTTCTTTTGTGATGAAATTTATCCGCCACCGCCTTGTAGCCTTTCGGGTTTCATCAATCTAGATGTGCCGCGAAAAAGTGTGCTTCCCCTTCCTCTAGGAGTCACACGCCACAACACAAGAGAACGGGAGCTGGGGAGCGGGGGCGAAACGTTTCCAGCAATTTCTGCTACGAACGTGCTAGCTAAGGTGTGGAATCATATGATGAGCAACTTTTCAAAACGCATTATGTCCAGTGGTGGACAAAATTGAGTTTGATATGGAATCCGGTATTTTATTACCCGCTCCACACACTCCTGCAATCAGATTGTGTCAAAACGCATTTAACACCTTCAAAAAGAGCGCTGAAAAGTAGCAGATGCAACAAATAGCATTTCGTCCTCTAGTATGATTGAATCAAACTGCATTAAGTCCAACAGTTGCCTTTTTTTGTTTTATTAAGCTATGTTGGCTGCAATGTAAGACTCCTGGACTAAAGCGAAACCATTTAACTGACCAACAATGATCACTTAATATTCGTTTTCAGTATTACAGCATTGTTGTGTATAAACGTTTATCATTCTGTCTGTTAGGAAGTCAGGCGTAAAATCATTGTTGTGCTAAGATGGAGAGTATTATAGCGAGTGAATGTGTGACTGTTGGTGAGGAAATGAAACGTGGAACGAGAAAACGAATAAAGAGAAAATCAAAAAGGGTAGATTGTGCAACCGAACCTAACAATGCGCACTTTGTCCATCACTAACGTGCTCATAGCTTGAAAATATAAAAAGCAATTTCTTTGTATTAAACACATTTGGATCAAACCCCCTACCTGAGTATGTGGTGTAAAATTCGGAATAATAAATCGAATATTTTTGGCGGTATACGTTTTTCGCTTCTCCTGAGAAATTTACTTTTTGGGACATAATGCGTTTTGAAAAGTAGCTCCTCATATACTGATTAATATTGTGTTCACAAATTTATAATCTTTTATTCAAACGATTGAAAATTACTACAACGGCAGTGTTACTTTTTCATTAATATGTATAAATAGTAGGGGTCGATAATTAAGTTTCCGTTTGAGGGCACCGCTGTAGCGTAATGCAATGTAGCGCTACTGCGTTGCGTGTATATAATCACTGACATGTGGGAAACGGATTTGTGTGAGAATCGTGCGTTTCTGACGGGAAGTATGTCGAAGAAATGACCAAAAGCGCCCAGACAGAAATAGCACGTGTTGTTATTCTTTTCGTAGCCTCCGAAGGACAAACGTCAAAAGACATCTTCTTCTTCATATCCTTTACATATAAGCCACCCTCATGAACCACAGACATTTCCGAGGCGGGGTCGCTTGCGTGCCTCAACGGTACAGATAGCCGCGCTGTTGGTGCAACCACAGCGAAGGGGTATCTGTGGAGAGGCCAGACCAACGTGTGGTTCCTGAAGAGGGGCAGCAGCCTTTTCAGTAATTGCATGGGAAACAGTCTGGATGATTGACTGAGCTGGCCTTGCAAGATCAGATAAAATGGCTTTGCCATGCAGTTACTGTGAACTGCTCAAAGCAAATGGAAACTACTGTCATTAATTTAGACGAGGACATGCAGCTCTATTGTATGAATGTATGATGATGGCCTCTTCTTGGGTAAAATATTCCGGGGGTAAAATAGTCCCCCCATTCGGATCTCTTGACGAGGACTGCTTTGGAGGATGTCGTCATCAAGAAAAACAAAACAGGCATTCTACGGATCGAAGCGTGGAATGTTCTATCCCTTAATAGGGTAGGTAAGTTAGAAAATTTTAACAGAGAAATGGATAGGTTAAAAGTTAGATATGGTAGGGATTAGTTAAGTTCGATGGCAGGATAAACAGGATTTCTGGTCAGGTGAGTACATGGTTATAAATACAAAATCAGTTGGTGGTAATGCAAGAGTAGGTGTAATAAACAATAAGAAACCAAGAATGCGGGTAAGTTACTATGAAGAGCACAGTGAACTCATTATCGTATCAAAGATAGACATGACGTCAACACTAACCACAGTAGTGCAAGTTTATATGCCAGCTAGCTCTGCCAACGATGAGGAGATCGAAGAAATGTATGAAGAGTTAAAAGAAATTATTCACACAGTTAATGGAGAGGAAAACTTGATTGTGATGGGGGAAGAGAAGAAAATGTAGTAGGTGAATATGGACTGGAAAAAAGGAACGAAAGAGGAGATCGCTTGGTAGAATTTTGCGCAGACCACAAGTTAATGATCACCAACACTGGTTTAATCATCATGAAAGAAGGCTGTATACCTGGAAGAGACCAGGAGACACTGGAAGGTACTAGATTGACTTTATAATGGTAAGGCAAACGTTTAGAAACCAGGTTTTAAACTATAAGACATGTCCACGGGCAGATACAGACTCTGACCATAACTTTTATGTTATGAACTGTAGATTAAATCTTAAGAGCCTTCAAAAAAGTAGAAAATTAAGGAGATGGAATCCGGACAAACTGGAGGAACCAGAGGTGGTTAAGAGTTTCAGAGGGACCATTAGGCAAGGATTGGCTGAAACGGGGCAACGTAATACAGTAGAAGAAGAATGGGTAGCTATGAGAGACAGAGAAGACCGCAGAGGATCATATAGGCAGAAGGACAAGGCCTAATAGAAATCCTTGGATAATACACAAGATACTGAACTTAACTGATGAATGGAGAAAATATAAAAATGCATCAAGTGAAGCAGGTAAAAGAGAGTACAGACGTTTGAAAAATGAGGTTGACAGGAAGTGAAGACTGACTAAGCAGGAGTGGCTAGAGTAGAAATGCAAGACCGTTGAAGAATGAATAACTAGAGGAAAGATAGATACCGCCTACAGGAATATAAAAGATACATTTGCAGACAAGAAAATCAGCGGTATAAATATCAAGAACTCAGATGGAAAACCAGCACTAAGCAAAGAAGGGAAAGCTGATAGCTGGAAGGAATGTATAGAGGGCCTATACAAAGGAAATAAACTTGAAAGCAGTATTCTAGAAGTGGAAGACTAAGTAGTGGAAGATAAGTTAGGAGATGCGATAATAATATGACAGAGCGCTAAAGGATTTGAGTAGGAGCAAAGCCCCTGGAATAGATGATATTCCGTCTGAAATGCTATATCGTTAGGAGAATCAGTAATGTAGAAATTGTTCCACCTGTTATGCAGGATGTATGAGACAGGGAAAATACCCTCCGACTTCGGGAAGAATATAATAATTGCAATTCCAAAGAAAGCAAGTGTGAAAATTACAGAACTGTCAGTTTAATAAGTAATTGTTATAAAATATTAACAAGAATTATTTACAGACAAATAGGAACACTAGTGGAATGCGATCTTTGGGAAGATTAGTTTGGAGTTTAAGAGAAATGTAGGAACACGCGAGGCTGTACACACATTACGACAAGGAAAGGGAAACCTACGTTTTCAGTAGTTGGAGAAAGCTTTTGGTAATGTTGACTGGAATACACTCTTTCAAGTTCTGAAGGTAGCAGGGGTACAATATAGGGAGTGAAGTGTTGAATTCAACTTGTACAAAAACCAGAAAGCGGTTATTAGAGTCGAAGGGCATGAAAGGATTGTAGTGGTTGGGAAGGGAGTAAGACGGGATTGTAGCCTTTCCCCAATGTTGTTCAATCTGTACATTGAGCAAGCTGTGAAGAAGTGCAAGGAGAAATTTGGAGAAGGAAATGAAATTCAGGGAGAAGGAATAAATGCGATCTGCCGATGACATAGTAATTGCCTACATAAAATTTCGTATGGTGCAAGGAAACAGAAGTGATATCTGGCGTTCCACAGGGAAGCGTTATAGGTCCCCTACTCTTCCTCGTGTTTATAAACGATTTAGGAGACAATCTGAATAGCTCCCTTAGACTGTTCGCGGATGATGCTGTCGTTTATCGGTTAGTGAAGTCAACAGAGGATCAAAAGCAACTGCAAAGCAATTTAGACAAAATTTCTACATGGTGCGAAAATTGGCAATTGACACTAAATATAGAAATCCACTGAACTTCAATTACGCGATAAATCAGTCAAACCTTAAGGTCGTAAATTCTACCAAATACCTAGGAGTTACAATTACGAACAACTTTGACTGGAGAGAACACATAGAAAATATTGTGGGGAAGGCGAATCAAAGGTTACGTTTCATTGGCAGAACGCTTCGAAGATGCACCAGCTCCACCAAAGAGACTGCCTACATCACACTTGTGCGTCCTCTGCTGGAGTACTGTTGCCCCTTGTGGGACCCTCACCAGGTGGGACTGACGGAAGATATTGAGAAGGTTCAGAGAAGGGCAGCTCGTTTTGTTTTATCACGTTACGGGGGGGGGGGGGGGGGAAGCGTCACGGAAATGTTGCACGAATTGGGGTGGAAATCATTAAAAGAAAGACGTGATTCATTTCGGCGTGATCTGTTTGCGAAGTTTCAATCACCGACTTTTAGTTCTGAATGTGAAAATATTTTGCTAGCACCCACCTACTTAGGGAGACATGACCATCCCAATAAAATAAGAGAAATCAGATCGAAAACGGAACGATTTAGGTGTTCTTTCTTCCCGCGCGCTATTAGAGAATGGAACGCTAGAGAAAAGTTATGAAAGTGGTTAATGAACCCTCTGCCAGGCACTTAAATGTGATTTGCAGAATATCTATGTAGATGTAGATGTAGATGGCAGGGGGTACTTAACGGTGCATGTCGGTAGGTACCTTTCAACAGACTTCAACATCACTGAACAATTCTACTCCGATCGGGATGAAATTTAGCATACTTAACCTTCAAATCATTACTGATGTAGTGTTTGCTGACGGCACTTCTCTCGATTTTTTTTTGACATTTTGCTCACATGATCGTCAAAGAAGAGGAAGATTCATGTCTACAAAATGTTTCCTACGATGTATGGCAGAGGGCAACTTAGAGTTTGTTTTACAAGCTACCATCGAAACTGGCTGATGTAGCCTATATTTTATAATCCGTAAGTCACCGTATGGTGCATTGCAAATGATTACTTGTTGTAAGCTTTGGCACTGTTCCCATTACCGCTTGGGAATGGACGCGCGGTCTAGGGCAACATGTCATGGATTGCACGGCCATCACTACGGTTCTAAGGTTCATTATCCTTTATAAAAATTGAATACAGATGTACAAAAACAACATTTCAGTTCTCTTTATCGTTCATGAAAACAGAAATTAACAAGTTTTTTGTAGTAACCTAGACATTCTGAATTTTTGTTCCAAATTGCAGCATACACCATTACCCATAATGATGTACAAAAACAACATTTCAGTTCCCTTTATCGTTCATGAAAACAGAAATTAACAAGTTGTTTGTAGTAACCTAGACATTCTGAATTTTTGTTCCAAATTGCAGCATACACAATTACCCCTAATGATGTACAAAAACAACATTTCAGCATTCTGTTGGGCCTAAATGTACTTCGCTGCGTGGTGTCTAGGTGTCAATGCTGAACTTCGCCACTGACTTCGGGACTGAAGTTGTATGTCATGCCACCTGTTCTGTGGCTGGGGGTTGGAACACTTGCGGGGAATGACACTTGCGGGGAACCCGGGGCCCTTGGGGCGGCTAATAACTTTTCCTGGGTACAGGCACACCAAGAAGTCTAGCACTGTCAACATTACACGAAACTTGTTCTAACGTTGAGTGTTCCTCCTGAAAACAAAACGGTATTTTAAGTGATAATGTTTTGAGAGTTATTAAGATATTCTCTGCTACTACAAGACGATGACTTTCAACAGTCATACCTCCTAAAAGCATATTATTCAGAACACTAAGCATATCAAGACACCTGCGCAAGCAATAAATATATTAGGCATCCTGCACAGATACGTTGATGTAATTGACCGCTATGTAGTTAACCCCACTATCACGCAACTTCCATCTCTTTAAAAATAGCTACTATGCTTTTTAATAGGAGATGCAACCTTAAACCTTCAATTAAAAAACGTTAATAATAAGTCAATGAGTATTTTACATACTTGATGCGTTTATTCGAGACCCCAAAACGATTTCGCTGTATTCGAATTACAAATACATCTAATAAAAGTATGAAATACGGAATGTGTAAGAGAATGTCACACACCGAAAAATGCTAAAGATAAATTCTATTTTCTATCATCGTCATATAGAACCATTTTTACTCCGAACTTGGCATAAACCAACAAGGAGAAACAAGTTGCAAGACTTCCAGGAAAAATGAAGCGAAATTGGCAGCCAATAGTTGGTTATAAATTGCATTGCCTGTTAACTGCATAAATATAAATTACGGAATACGCGGAACTCCTGTTCAGTACAGTCAAAAACGTCTAAGGAAATAGGCAGTGGTTTACAATCAGATATCCGTATCACTCTCCTCCTCAAGAAGTCTGTGTGAAGATTTATATTCAGAACATTCAAGAAAAGGGCTACTGTGATGTTGAAACTACAAGAAGCAGCTCATTTACTCAGGTAGGGAAAACGTTATGGTGCCCGTAAAGTTGAATGTCTGTATCTCTTGTAGTAACATTCATTTTTTTGATAAAATGTTAAAATCCAATATACCAGAATTTTGTTTTTCTAAACTCAGTGCCAACTTTTTTTGTCGAAATGTTTGCAGGAAGTAGTCTTGATGTGATTTCATACTTCTATGCATTAAATTGATATTATCAAACATGTAATTTGTGTCACAAATTGCGCGGCCGGTCCGGTGGGCCTTTCCCTGAATACGGCACAAGTAGCGGCTGGGGGGGCGTGAAGGAGGGGTGGTGTAGCCCTACTTCTGGAACACCCTGTCCACTACCTGCAGCGTCCGGGTCTCCCCGCAAGTGTCTACACATTCCCTTTCCGCGCAAGTGTCACTCCCCGCAATTGTCACAAACTCCTGTGGCTGCACCAAAATCATTATTCAGCGTGGTGGAGTTCCAATCAGGATTCCTCCGAGCTGAAATCCGTAAGTAGTGGTCATCAGCTGCTGTGGTAGCCTTTGGGCGTACAGATCGAGGCAAGTTATCATTTCCCATATCTCTGAACCTACACCAGTTCAGAACAACGTCGCTTTGGTTCACTCGGAGACGCCTGAAAACTTCCTTTGATGAGAGTCCCTCATGATACAAAGTAACAATTCTGGGATGATCATGCTTCTAAATTGACCTTCTAGGCATGCTAGAACTACATTCAACACAAGCAGTATACTTACTTCCTGGTGTCTTGACTGGAATTGATCGGCCGTTTTAACCTCTGCGATGCAATGGCACTGTTCACGCGAGGTTGTATACTTCTATGTGCGGGTTATGTGACCTCTATGGACAATGTAAAGAACTGTATTCTTGATGGAATATACACATTTAGCGTCAGTGTTCGGAAGACCTTGAAGCAAGGTAATGCAACAATTCTTATTATGTGTATATTTTTGTGGTTACCTACTAGTCTGAGTAAGGGAACGCATAGTAGCAACAAATAAATATGGCCATGAATACACTGTCAAAACTGAACTGGAATTGAGTTCCGTGCTAAATGCAAACAAGAAAGAAGTTTTACACATAAATAAGAAGTCCTCACAGGCTGTAAGACATTCTTTAAGATTTGAATTTTGATACCTGATAATGAAATAAGATAGACATGGTTATTATAATTAAGGAATTGGGACAAGAGTAAGGAGAAAAGTACTTTTATAAGGAGATGTAGCACCTACTCTACACGAATGTAAAAATCGTGTCTTTAATGTATTACATTGTCTAAATCTGCTAAAACGCCCAGGAAATGTGAAAGTACGCACCAAGCACGGTAACGCAATCAATATTGTTCCTATTGATTTTTACACGTCCCGGCTTACAATAAATTTCTATTCTGAAAACGTTTCATGGGTACGATTACCAGTCTACTATTGTGAACCATACGAGGGTATGCATTACACTGCACTGATTTTAACTATTACAGAAAGACATTAACATGAGAAGGGATACTAGTTATTAAACATTCATCACTGCGTTTAGTGGATAGGAAATAGGGGAATAACAGTATTAAAGTCGCAGATTGTGTTTTCATCGATTTCAAAAAGGCGTTCGACGCGGTGTCACACTGCAGACTGTTAACGAAAATTCGATCATATGGAATAGGTTCACAGATCTGTGACTGGCTCCAAGACTTCCTAAGTAATAAAGGGCAGTACGATGTTATCGACAGCGAGTGTTCTTCAGAGACGAGTGTATCGTCAGGCGTGCCTCAGGGCAGTGTGATAGGACCGCTATTATTTTCTGTCTATACAAATGATCTGACGGACAGAGTAAATTGTAATTTTCGGATGTTCGCTGATAATGTTGTGGTTTACGTGAGGGTGTTGTCTTTAACTGATTGTAATATACAAGATGACTTACACAAAATTTCTAGTTGGTGCGAAGAATGGCAGCTAGCTCTACATGCAGAAAAATGTAAGGTGATGCACATGAGTAAGAAAAACAATCCCATAATGTTCGAATGCGGCATTAGTAGTGAGCGTCTTGATGCATTCGAGTCGTTCGAATATCTAGGCGTAACACTGCATTGCGATATGAAATGGAACTAACATGTTAGGGCAGTTGTGAGTGAGGCGAACAGCCGACTGTAAAGGAGGCCGCGTATAAAACGCTTGTACAGACACGTCTTTAGTGTTGCTCAAGTGTTTGGAACCCGCAGCAGATCAGTTTAAAGAAAGACATGGGAGCAGTTCAGAGGCGAGCAACTATGTTCGTTACTGGTAGGTTCGACCAACGTGCAAGTATCTCAGAAACGCTCCGGGAACTCATATACATCTACATCCATACTCCGCAAGCCACCCGACGGAGGGTACCTTGAGTACCACTATCGGTTCTCCCTCCTATTCCAGTCACGTATTGTTCGCGGAAAGAAAGATTGTCGGTATGCCTCTGTGTGGGCTCTAATCTCTCTGATTTTATCTTCATCATCTCTTCGCGAGATATACATAGAAGAAAGCAATATACTACAGGACTCCTCGGTAAACTTCGACAAAAACCCGTACCGAGCGACAGAGCGTCTCTTCTGCAGAGTCTTACATTGGAGTTTATGGATCATCTCCGTAACGCTTTCTCGATTACCAAATGATCCTGTAACGAAGCGCGCTGCTCTCCGTTGGATCTTTCCTACTTCCTCTATCAACCCCACCTGGTACGGATCTCACACCGGTGAGTAGTATTCAAGCTGTGGGCGAACAAATGTACTGTAACCTATTTCCTTTGTTTTCGGATTGAATTTCCTTAGGATTCTTCCACTGAATCTAAGTCTGGCATCTGCTTTACCGATGACTGATTTTATATGGTCGTTCCATTTTAAATCCCTCCTAATGCCTACTCCCAGATAATTTATGGAATTAACTGCTTCCAGTTGCTGACCTGCTATAGTGTACTGACCGATAGATCTTTCTATGTATTCGTAGCACACTACACTTGTCTACATTGAAATTCAATTGCCATTCCCTGCACCATGCGTCTATCCGATACAGATCCTCCTGCATTTGAATACAATTTTCTATTGTTGGCCACTAGAAAGTCTTTTAGGATCCTCTTAAACTGATCTTTATTTGTAGCAAAATTTTTTATATTTGATGGTAAATTATTGAAAATGTGTGTTCCTGAGTAGTGGATCCCTTTTTGAACTAAAGTAAGTGCTTTTAAGTCCTTGTGTAGATCATTTTTTATTCCTAGTATTGTATGTATGAACTGAGCTGTTTGATGGGAAAAGGAATATATTCTTTATGACAAATTTCATTAAGGAATAAATATACTGAGAGGCAGTAGTTAATATACCCAGTTCTTTGAAGAGGCTTCTACAGGACGTCCGTGAATTTACTCCACAAATAATACGTATTACACATTTTTGGACTCTGAAGACTTTTGACAGACTTGAAGAGTTACCCCAAAATATTATACCATATGACATTAGGGAATGAAAGTAAGCGAAGTATGCAAGCTTTGTTAATTTTATGTCTCCTATGTCTGATAACACTCGTATTGAAAATACAGATTTGTAGAGTCGTTTCTGCAGTCCTGTGGTGTGCTCCTCCCAACTAAATTTATTATCCAGGAACTGTATCAAACGCCTTGCGTAAGTCAAGAAACACAGCATCTACCTGAGAACCCGTGCCTATGGCCCTCTGAGTCTCGTGGACGAATAGCGCGAGCTGTGTTTCACACGATCGCCTTTTACGAAACCCATGCTGATTCCTACAGAGCAGATTACTAGTCTCCAGAAATGTTTGTATAGTTTAGTTTATGGGACTTGACTACGGGGTCATCAGTCCCTAAACTTACAAACTACTTACAAACTAACTAATCCTAAGGACGGCACAAATATCCATTCCCGAGGGGGGATTCGAACCCCCGACCGTAGTCTCCAGAAATGGCATTATACTCGAACACAATACATGTTCCAAAATTCTACAACCGAATCAAATGGGAATCGCTGAGGCAAAGACGACGTCCTTTTCGTGGCGGAATTTGAAGCTAACTTTAGAACGATCTTCGTGCCACGTACTTACACCCTACTTACATGTTGAGTAAAGATCACGAAAACAAGATAAGAGAAATTAGGGCTGATACACAGTGTATAGACATTCTTTTTTCCCTCGTTCTGTTTAGGAGTGGAATAGGAAAGGAAATGCCTAGTAGTGGTACAGTGTAGCCTCAACTACGTACGTGACGTTGGATTGTGGAGTATATGTACAGATGTATATGTACTCCGTTAGTATCGTACCAGTCTCATTACTTTTACTGGCCGTTTGGAACGTTGCCGTCGCTACAGCAGTCAAAGTGTTGCTCTTTCTGGCCTACAGAGTTTCGCGACTGTCTGTTTTAGACAGTGGTGGAACTGCGAGGTCTTTCCTCTGCGTGTGTCGGCAGCAGCGTGTGTGCAGTGGATAGCACAGACAGTTCTCAGGGCCAGCTCGCCAGCCGCCGTGTAATGTTCCCTCTGGCTGTCAGCGGCACGGCCCACTCTCTTGCTGCTCCGATAAGTCCCCCCCTCCTCCCCCTTCCTTTTCCTTTCCCTTTCCGTTTCGATTTGTCCTTAGGGCAGGGCAGGGCAGGGCAGAGCACCCTCGCCACACACGGCGCGTGCGTCGGACCGCGACCGGCCGCGTTCTGTGCCTGACGCTCTCACCGTCGGAGGCTGAACGTAATGGGGGGGGAGGGGGGGGGCTCTGGCAACGAACGCCGTCTCCTGCACGCAGCCACTGGGGCGTGACTCGCACCAGCACAGCTCGGCATCCACATCTGATCCAGACTGGCTAAAGTTCATCACGTCTCCTCATATACAGAGACGGTAGTACTGACATCTGTCGACATAAAGACAAAACGTATCGACTTTCGCAATCGTTTGAGACATTTAAGAGCCTTTCGTACAGACGAATTTAGGATTTGATAGGCCAAAGGGGATAAGTGCAGAAGATAGCTAACGTAGATAAAATAGTTGTGGCCAAAGAGTATATGTGAGAATTCGACACCTGCTGAAAGTTCCAGTTCGGGCAACATGAAACACATGCACACTGAAAAAAAATGTTCAAATGTTTGAAAATCTATCGGACGAAACTACGTGGTCATCAGACCGTAGATTACAAACTATTTAAACCTAAGTAAACTAACCTAAGGACAAACACACACACCCATGCCCCAGGGAGGACTCGAATCCCCACGGCGAGCAACCGCGCGCTCCACAGCGTGACGTTTTAGACCGCTCGGCTACTCCACCGCAGCATGCACACTGATTAAAACAATTAGGAGAACAGGTGAGATATCATACGCAATATACCGGGTGATCAAAAAGTCAGTATTTATTTGAAAATTTAATAAATCACGAATAATGTAGATAGAGAGGTAAAAATTGACTCACATGCTTGGAATGACATGGGGTTTCATTAGAAAAAAAAAAGGTTCAAAAATGCCTGACGGCGTTTCATCTTATCAGAAAAATGTTCAAATGTTTGTACAGCTTATGGGACTTAACTGCGGGGTCATCAGTCTCTAAACTTACAAACTACTTATGATCTACTTACGAACTAGGACGGCACAAATATCCATGCCCGAGGGGGGATTCGAACCCCCCGACCCTAGTGGCCGTGCAGACCGTGACCGAAGCGCCTGAGTCCCCTCGACCACCGCGGCCGGCTGTTCAGAAAAACAATAGTTAGCATAACAAATTAAGACAAAGCAAAGATGATGTTCTTTACAAGAAACGCTCAATATTTTCACCATCATACCTCAACAATAGCTGTGGTCGAGGAATAATGTTGTGAACAGCACTGTAAAGCATGTCCGGAGTTATGGTGAGGGATTGGCGTCGGATGTTGTCTTTCTGCACTTGCGACTTTAGGTAACCCCAAAGCCAATAAACTGAAGTCTGCGGACCTGGGAGGCCAAGCATGACGAAAATGGCGGCTGAGGAGACGATCATGACCAAACGACACGCGCAAAGGATCTTTCACGCGTCTAGCAATATGGGGTGGAGCGCCATCCTGCATAAAAATCGTACGTTCGAACAGGTGTCAATCAGCCAGGCTGGGGATAATGCGATATCGGCCATATCGGCGTACCTCTCACCCGTCACGGTAGCAGTCACTGACGTTTTGCTGTCCACCACCATCTGTCGGATATTTTTTGAACTTTTTTCCCCCTTGGTTCTAATAAAACCCCATGTCACTCCAAGCATGTGTGTCAGTTTTTACCTCTCTATCTACATTATTCCGTAATTTATTATGTTTCAATTTTATACTGACTTTTTGATCACCCGCTTCATACAGTAACGTTCTTTATTCAGATATTGGTAACAATTGTAATTTCTGTGTGATATACTAATAGATTTTGTTATTTCAACTCCTTACATGGCGTTTACTTATAGCGACGCACCATGGGACTACCAAAAGAGTGAGAAAAAGTCATTCTAGTTGGTCTCTTGTATGGTGTGTAATCACATCGGTCGGTCTGTACAGTCGCACAACTGCGCCGTATGGACATTATGAGGTTATCAATCAGCTCTTTATGGATGCTTGGCCATTCCTCCAAGAGTGCAATATTGCGAGCGTGAAGGTCGGGGTGAGAGTTTAAAATAGGGAAAGATTAATTTTTGAAACTCACAACCACCAGCTGCGAACCAAATTCCTAAACATGCAAAAACACTGGAACTGTTATTGCGACTGTTTGACTCGTTTTCTAGGGGATGATATCACACGTTCGCAGCTTTCCTTCCCTGCATATGATTAACAAAACAAATTCATAATAAATTCAAGTTCATGAGAGAAAAGGGTGTACTAACTACTATTTTTGAATACACGTGAAAGTTCACTTTATGTTGTTTATTTCACAATACTTGAACCCTGTGGCTGATACGTCTGTACGTCGGCACATTTATCAAATAAAGTTATAGCTCGAGAGCCCCCAGACAAAATGAATGCTTGTCGCGAATTGTTTTCACACCACGTGGCTGTCTCAAACACCGTTTATGTTCATGCCTATGCGACGACACGTGTTACATTAACAAATCACAGTCACTTTAATTCAATGCGATGCACACCTTGTTCCACCGGCTAAATATTCACAAACACACAGTAGCACTCGATTTAACTTGGTGCAGTCTACGACGAGCAACCACACGTGGCGATTGCCACAGACAAATCTCGAGATCCACATGCCGACTGATGCAGAGCGACGCCGCCCGGCCAGTTCTCCACGTGGTCCCGAGTCCTCACTTCCTGCCCAGGCGCGCGCGCGCGCGCCAAAAGCTCAACTGCCGGGGTTTTTTCCCCTACATCATCAACTTCCCCATGTGAACTGTTCTAACCGATTTGCCAACGTACAGCGCTCAGCCAATACATTTCTAAAACTTTACTTAAAATCAAAATAATTACACTACACATTAAACAAATATTTTCTTACGTTTTTATATTAGTATAAACATCCTTTGTACTGTTTATCATAATCGTGCAATTTCTTATATCACAGATAACTGATTTAACTGAATATTTCAAGGTAAAATACAAAAGATTGATTGAAAATAAAATGAAAAATAGTTAATATATTATTTTTATAAACAAACATTGCCATGCTAGTTGTGTAACTGTCTTGTCTTCGTTGGTAATTTATTACTTTTCATTGTCAATTAAACATATTACGTTAGATGTGACTATATCAGCTAATGTATTGTTTATTTATCAACAGGCTATTTTGTAATGAGGGCCTTAAAGGTTCCTAGCTGCATCGTATTACTTCAAATGCCAGTAGTATTACAATATTTGTGCACTGCACTGTGCCTGGCACTTGCCATTGTCCCTCTCTCCCCTCACCGGAAACGAACTGTAAAATCCTAAGTTGGAACAAGCCACCAAAATCGGCCTGCTCGCTGGCCTCCCGTCAGCTACAAGCACACAGCAAATCTCAACGTGGAGAATTTCTACCTATGGCCTAACTATAAATGTTGTCACCCAACTGTGTAGATACATTGCTACCATAATTAATAAGATTAAAATTGTGTAACATTTAGTGCATTGGCATGGTCAATGTTTGCAGTGAACTTCATACTGTTTAATTATCAAATGCTATTAATTACCAGTATTTCTATTGGGCGGTAATCTCACAATATACAACTCTGTAACCGTTGTGAGATGTGCTGGTCTGGCTACAATGTTTCTCCGAAGTGCATCTTAGACCTGCTCAGTCGGTTTTAAGTCAGGAGAACAAGCTGGTCGTTCCAGTCATTCAATTCCCTCCGCTTCGGCTCCACCAGTGCAGCTCTGTGAAGACAAGCGTTGTTGTCCACCAGAAAGAACCAATCATCTATGGGAGCAGCCGAGCGCATTGAGGCTCCCCCGTCGGGGGTTCGAATCCTCCCCTCGGGCATGGATGTTTGCGCCGTCTTTACTAGAAGCTAGTTCATATTTAGTTTGTAAGTTTAGGGACTGATGACCCTGCGGTTAAGTCCCTTAAGCTTTACAAACATTTGAAACATTTTCCTATGGCACCAGCGTAAGGCACAACAGAAGGTCGCAGGATCTCGTTTCTATACCTCTGAGCAGTCAAAGCGCCATTTTGAACGACAGAGGTCTGTGCGTCCGCCAATTCTGACTCCTGCCCACACTATTCGTCCACCATGACATGTTTCCTGCACATAAGCGGGAATGTTCCAAGTTCCAGGTTCTCTGTAGATGAGGGAATGACGATTACCCTACTGAAAACAAAATCTTGACTCAACTGAGAATAGAACCCTGCGCCATTTGTCACGACGCCAATCCTGAAGCTCCTCCCCAGTTTCTGCGGGCTGAACGAGTCGTTGTTTTAATAGGGCACATACCATAGGCCTCCGTACGTAGAGGCCACATTCCCGAATGCGGTGTCTAACCGTTTCTGTTGATATTAGGCGTCCTGTTGCTGCCTGGAGGGTTCGTTGCAGTTGAGCTGCATTCAGCCTCCTGTCTCCACGGGCTTTTAAGCGGAGATAAACGTCATCTCTTGCTGATGTTACCCGAGGGCGTCCTTGCCCTTGCTTTGTTTTAATGGTTCCTGTTGCCTGAAATCGCATCCAGGTCCCGGAAACTACACTTTGGTACACTCCAATAGCTGCAGCCGTCTCCCACTGAGGCTGTCCCGCTTGCACCCAACTGCTTCTGTAATTCCTTTGGTAGAGTAAAAAAATATTCAAATGTTTGAAATAACAGGTTTTCGCTTGGTAGGCGATGTGAGATGTTTCTTTTATTTAACTTCAAAACATATCGATTTCGTCCCTATGATGGGACATCATCAGTGCAGAATTGCAAGTCATGATGACCTATGTGCTCTGCTTAAAAACATTTAAAGGTCTTGCCGGTACAAGTCACATTGTTGTGTCAAAAATATATCTTAAAGCTCAAATAATATTACCAAAAGAATGTTATCATAGAGAATTTTCTCTTCTATCAAAATGACACCTACAAAAATAAATACAAATCCTACCCCCTCGCACCAAAAAATTTATTTTTGCTGGTGTGAGATTAAATATGGATCCCTGTCATCAGTCTCATGTGCTTTCCACAAGTACTCCCCACAATAAAATATCTAAGTTTAAAGTCTAATTTCAAAATTAGTTTCTCACAAAACATCTACATTTTTTTAAAATAAAATATCACCAAACCCTATTGATACTCAGGCTAGACAGAAAAATAGTTCTCGTCAACTGTTGTTGCAGAAATTGTTCAGTCAACAGTTGAGCACCATTAAAGAAACCAAAATGTGTTATCAGAATCAGTTTAATATAACAATACAGAGCATTCCCTATTAGACACGTTACCTACCAAACACTCAAAGAGACAGACATTAAAGAGCAAACACTTTCTCTCATTGAAACATTTCTCAATCCAACCCACCTTTAGCCAAAACAGCCACAACAAACACACATTCCTCACTTCTGACACATATGGTCAGTCACACCCACATATGCAACAATGTCAGCTGACATTTTCATCACAATTTATCTAAGCCACAGACCCCACTGCCTGCATCAATGTCCACCACTTTCTCATTCTCAAAGTCGCCCCACAACTCACACCACATAGCCAGCCCTGCTCATATATACACACACATAAACAGTACACTCCCACTTTGTCTATCGTTTAGTGTTGGCATACATACATATATATTTACCTCATGTACCACTATTGAACTGCAAATTTGATACAAGCACATGTTTTAACACAAACAACAACAAGAAAAAGAATATATAAGGAAAGCATGTAAACGTGACCCCAATGATTAAATCTAAACATATACATAAATACTAACACACACCACAGAATAAATATACACAAATTCTTAACCTATTATCTACAATGCATTGAATCTCATACTTCATGACAGTTACTTGAGTAAACATGCCATTACATCTTTATCATTTACAACATTTTTGAATTTCACCCTCTTCATGCATCCCTCCAGACTTAATTCTAGCACTTTATCCTTATATTCCAACTGAGCTTCATATTTGCACAGAAAATCACTTCCTAACACTAGATTTAAGCAAAGTCCCTTTATGACAAGTAAACCTTGACTAAATAATTCATCCTCAATCATCAAGTCTAACAGTACTTCCTTATTCACTGGTCTGCTATAACTGCCAGTAGCATTCTTTGTCCGTACCCCAGTAACTGGAAACTCTACTGTCCCTGTACTCTTGATTTGATTGTAGAAATCCTCTGAAATACCACTAATTGTACTTCCAGTATCAATCAATGCAGTTTCACTAACCTCTTCTACCTTAACATTTATAATGGGCTGTACATTTTCAATAACATCTACCTCAAGTTCATTTTCTGCCAACAAATCCTCCTCAATTTCTTGCATACAGTTCTTAACCATAGTATTTATTTCCCCTACATAACAATATGGTTGTATGTCCTCATCATTTTCAAATATTTCACTGAATGCTTTCCCAAATTCTGGGTTTATTGCACTCAACTCCCCAAGTTTCCTTCCATACCCATATTTCTCTTCTATCCATGTCACTGGCTCCACTGATTTTAAATGTCCAAGGAAATGGACCCAATCATCTGGGCCATATTCACTTACTTCTTTATCAATCCACCCTGCTCCTACACCATCACAATCCATTTCCTTACAATTTTCATTGTTGTATACTACAAAAGTTTGTACACTCTCATTATTATTATCTATCCCCTCCTGTAATACACCAAATCCTTCATCTACTTCATTTTGGCCTACAACACACATGCCTAGTCCCCTTAATTCATTGTATTCATTCTCCCCACTCACTAAGTCTTTTACCAGGCTATAGTAAGTTTGATCCCTATTACATTGCTTCCCAAATCGGTCCAAATACTCATATTTGTGTAATAGCCAATCATCTGGTGCCCACTTCCTAATCCACTTTATCTTCTCAATAATACCTCTGTCCTGTCCCAACACATCATCAGTTACAGGTGGGTGTACATCAGCATTGACAATTTCACCTACTTCAGAAACATTCACACTTCTCTCATTATTTTTACTAGACCCAGTGCCATTTAATGTTTTTACTGGATCACATTTAATTTTTTTTTTTTAATTCAGAACTCCATTCATTCTCATTCACACACTCAACACCATATATGCTGGCTCCAGTACCATCAATATTTACATTCTCACTTTCATATTCAGTCAACACTTGTGCCTCTGACCTATCCAAAACTAAGGCTAACCCAATACTGTTTTTATCTTCTTTAATGTTATTATGAAATAAATTTCTTATATTATATTCTCCTTTATTGTCCCTGTTTCTATCATTCTTCCTCCTGTTTGCCTTTCTTTTGTCATGTTGCCTAAACCAATCCCCAAAAATTTCCTCACTCCCTATAACAGCATCCATTTGACACATACTTTCCTCTCTTTTCTCCCTTTCCTTGTTTAGTCTATTTATGTTTTCTTCCCTCTTTTCTTTATCCTTGCCCTTGTGAACTCCTACTTCCTCTTTCCTATCATTATCTCTGTCCATGTGACATAGTTTTTCCTCCCTTCTCTCCCCATTTCTATTCCTACTGTAATTATGGTCATTTGATCCCCTGCTATCCCATCTTCTGGTCCTGTTATTAGAATAGCTCCTTGTCCCAAAACGGACCTCATTTGGAACAAATCTTAGTTTCCCTGATTCTGTCTCAGATTTTCTCTCCTACTGTTATCCCCATTCCTATTTCCACCTTCCTGCATTTGATTTCTCCTATCATTTTCCCATGTTTCCCTCTGGCTTCTATTATCCCAGTTGTCTCCTCTGTTATTGTTACCTCTCCAATTTTCATTTAAATTCCTCTCTCTATTGTGGTTTCCCTGGTTATGACCCACATTTCTACTGCCTCTTTTTTCATTGTGGTTCACATGCTGTGTTCCCCTGAGCTGTCGTTCCATAACTAAACCCTGGTCTATCTTTTCTACAAATTCAATGAAATTCTCAGCTGAATCTGTGGGATGGTGAATTAACTGCCAATGCAAATCTGCAGGTAACCTCCTACACAAAGTGGAGATTACTGCTAAAAGACTCAAAGGTGTATCTAAATGCACTAGTTTCTCAAGTTCCTCCTGGCAAAATTCCTTCATGCTCTGTCTCCCTTTCACATAGTTTGGCTCGTTCAAGAATTCATTTTGTATCTTAGCTTGCTTGGCCTCCCCCCAATACTTATTTAAAAACAAATTTTCAAATGCCTCAAAAGTTAGAAATTTATTAGCACACTGATTTGCCCAAGTTTGAGCAGAACAGTCAAGCATTCTCTTTGCTAACTTCACTTTACACTGGTCTGACATACAGCCAAAAAATCTACTGGATGATACTTACCCACTCCTGAAAACTTTTTGCCATAAGCTGTCTGCACCATGGACCAATTAGTGTTTCCTGATGCAGTACCCAATTCTAGATTATTTATTCTAGTGTTCACCTTCTCAATCTCAGTATTGTTTACTGTCACTACATTTTCTATCTTTTTCCTAAAGTTACATTCTGTATTCTCTAATTTTCCTGACAACAAAGTTTTTATTTCCTCAATACCTGCCACCATCCTCTTGTCAACCTCAGCCAACGCCTGCATAGTCCCCTCAATCCTGTGATCACATATTTGTTTCACAGCATCTAACTTGTCTCCTACCTCAGTCTCAATAGCACCAATTCTGGCATGTATCTCCTTTTCCCTATTATCAAACCGTTCTGTTAGACTTCCTATCTTTTTGTCAATGTCTGTGATTATTTCTGCCTTTAATGCACACATTGAATTTTGTAGTGCCCCAATGTCTGCCTTAAAGTCAGCTTTCAATTCTGATTTTATAGTTCCCATTTCTGATTTTAAATTTGAGTTTGAATTTTGTATTTCTGATTTTAAATTTGAGTTTGAATTTTCTATTTCTGATTTTAAATTTGAGTTTGAATTTTCTATTTCTGATTTTAAATTTGAGTTTGAATTTTCTATTTTTGATTCTAAATTTGAGCTAAAACTCGCTAACATGGCTGCTAACATCTCCGGTGTCAACAACATTCCCCCAGTATTTACCCTCTCTGGACTTTCTGGTATGCTACTCTCTGACTCTACGTCGCTTGGCGACCTCTTAAAAACACTATCCATTATCGGTATCACAAGAAAGCTTGATTAACACACAAGAATTTATAGCACCAGCTGCTTTACTTATCTTTTAATCCAGAAGTTGCTGCAACGAGCTGCGACGTCCCCAACGCTCGCTGCCGTCTGTTGTAGAAGCTGTGGCTGGAATATGTCCTCACTGCATCCCTTATCCTTTGTAGAATCGAAGCTGCTGGGCCCCGACGCTCTGTTGGCGACTTGCGAAGTCCCCACGATCACTGCCGTCCCTTGCAGAAGATGAAATTTGAGTGCGTTGAACCCACGCGCCACCGCTCACTGCTGCCGGTCCGATGGGCCGTCGATCACCGGTTACGGATGCCCACGCCCGAACTCTGTGTCACTAACCGTCGTTAACCGCGCGACGCGATTGCGTATCTGCTTGCAACTGTTCGTAACTGTTCACTGTCCTATACACACCCTAATCTCTCCGTCCGAGCAAGTCCAACGTGAACTTATCCCGGACGAGCCCCCAAATGCGAGCGTGAAGGTCGGGGTGAGAGTTTAAAATAGGGAAAGATTAATTTTTGAAACTCACAACCACCAGCTGCGAACCAAATTCCTAAACATGCAAAAACACTGGAACTGTTATTGCGACTGTTTGACTCGTTTTCTAGGGGATGATATCACACGTTCGCAGCTTTCCTTCCCTGCATATGATTAACAAAACAAATTCATAATAAATTCAAGTTCATGAGAGAAAAGGGTGTACTAACTACTATTTTTGAATACACGTGAAAGTTCACTTTATGTTGTTTATTTCACAATACTTGAACCCTGTGGCTGATACGTCTGTACGTCGGCACATTTATCAAATAAAGTTATAGCTCGAGAGCCCCCAGACAAAATGAATGCTTGTCGCGAATTGTTTTCACACCACGTGGCTGTCTCAAACACCGTTTATGTTCATGCCTATGCGACGACACGTGTTACATTAACAAATCACAGTCACTTTAATTCAATGCGATGCACACCTTGTTCCACCGGCTAAATATTCACAAACACACAGTAGCACTCGATTTAACTTGGTGCAGTCTACGACGAGCAACCACACGTGGCGATTGCCACAGACAAATCTCGAGATCCACATGCCGACTGATGCAGAGCGACGCCGCCCGGCCAGTTCTCCACGTGGTCCCGAGTCCTCACTTCCTGCCCAGGCGCGCGCGCGCGCGCCAAAAGCTCAACTGCCGGGGTTTTTTCCCCTACATCATCAACTTCCCCATGTGAACTGTTCTAACCGATTTGCCAACGTACAGCGCTCAGCCAATACATTTCTAAAACTTTACTTAAAATCAAAATAATTACACTACACATTAAACAAATATTTTCTTACGTTTTTATATTAGTATAAACATCCTTTGTACTGTTTATCATAATCGTGCAATTTCTTATATCACAGATAACTGATTTAACTGAATATTTCAAGGTAAAATACAAAAGATTGATTGAAAATAAAATGAAAAATAGTTAATATATTATTTTTATAAACAAACATTGCCATGCTAGTTGTGTAACTGTCTTGTCTTCGTTGGTAATTTATTACTTTTCATTGTCAATTAAACATATTACGTTAGATGTGACTATATCAGCTAATGTATTGTTTATTTATCAACAGGCTATTTTGTAATGAGGGCCTTAAAGGTTCCTAGCTGCATCGTATTACTTCAAATGCCAGTAGTATTACAATATTTGTGCACTGCACTGTGCCTGGCACTTGCCATTGTCCCTCTCTCCCCTCACCGGAAACGAACTGTAAAATCCTAAGTTGGAACAAGCCACCAACATCGGCCTGCTCGCTGGCCTCCCGTCAGCTACAAGCACACAGCAAATCTCAACGTGGAGAATTTCTACCTATGGCCTAACTATAAATGTTGTCACCCAACTGTGTAGATACATTGCTACCATAATTAATAAGATTAAAATTGTGTAACATTTAGTGCATTGGCATGGTCAATGTTTGCAGTGAACTTCATACTGTTTAATTATCAAATGCTATTAATTACCAGTATTTCTATTGGGCGGTAATCTCACAATATACAACTCTGTAACCGTTGTGAGATGTGCTGGTCTGGCTACAATGTGTCTCCGAAGTGCATCTTAGACCTGCTCAGTCAGTTTTAAGTCAGGAGAACAAGCTGGTCGTTCCAGTCATTCAATTCCCTCCGCTTCGGCTCCACCAGTGCAGCTCTGTGAAGACAAGCGTTGTTGTCCACCAGAAAGAACCAATCATCTATGGGAGCAGCCGAGCGCATTGAGGCTCCCCCGTCGGGGGTTCGAATCCTCCCCTCGGGCATGGATGTTTGCGCCGTCTTTACTAGAAGCTAGTTCATATTTAGTTTGTAAGTTTAGGGACTGATGACCCTGCGGTTAAGTCCCTTAAGCTTTACAAACATTTGAAACATTTTCCTATGGCACCAGCGTAAGGCACAACAGAAGGTCGCAGGATCTCGTTTCTATACCTCTGAGCAGTCAAAGCGCCATTTTGAACGACAGAGGTCTGTGCGTCCGCCAATTCTGACTCCTGCCCACACTATTCGTCCACCATGACATGTTTCCTGCACATAAGCGGGAATGTTCCAAGTTCCAGGTTCTCTGTAGATGAGGGAATGACGATTACCCTACTGAAAACAAAATCTTGACTCAACTGAGAATAGAACCCTGCGCCATTTGTCACGACGCCAATCCTGAAGCTCCTCCCCAGTTTCTGCGGGCTGAACGAGTCGTTGTTTTAATAGGGCACATACCATAGGCCTCCGTACGTAGAGGCCACATTCCCGAATGCGGTGTCTAACCGTTTCTGTTGATATTAGGCGTCCTGTTGCTGCCTGGAGGGTTCGTTGCAGTTGAGCTGCATTCAGCCTCCTGTCTCCACGGGCTTTTAAGCGGAGATAAACGTCATCTCTTGCTGATGTTACCCGAGGGCGTCCTTGCCCTTGCTTTGTTTTAATGGTTCCTGTTGCCTGAAATCGCATCCAGGTCCCGGAAACTACACTTTGGTACACTCCAATAGCTGCAGCCGTCTCCCACTGAGGCTGTCCCGCTTGCACCCAACTGCTTCTGTAATTCCTTTGGTAGAGTAAAAAAATATTCAAATGTTTGAAATAACAGGTTTTCGCTTGGTAGGCGATGTGAGATGTTTCTTTTATTTAACTTCAAAACATATCGATTTCGTCCCTATGATGGGACATCATCAGTGCAGAATTGCAAGTCATGATGACCTATGTGCTCTGCTTAAAAACATTTAAAGGTCTTGCCGGTACAAGTCACATTGTTGTGTCAAAAATATATCTTAAAGCTCAAATAATATTACCAAAAGAATGTTATCATAGAGAATTTTCTCTTCTATCAAAATGACACCTACAAAAATAAATACAAATCCTACCCCCTCGCACCAAAAAATTTATTTTTGCTGGTGTGAGATTAAATATGGATTCCTGTCATCAGTCTCATGTGCTTTCCACAAGTACTCCCCACAATAAAATATCTAAGTTTAAAGTCTAATTTCAAAATTAGTTTCTCACAAAACATCTACATTTTTTTAAAATAAAATATCACCAAACCCTATTGATACTCAGGCTAGACAGAAAAATAGTTCTCGTCAACTGTTGTTGCAGAAATTGTTCAGTCAACAGTTGAGCACCATTAAAGAAACCAAAATGTGTTATCAGAATCAGTTTAATATAACAATACAGAGCATTCCCTATTAGACACGTTACCTACCAAACACTCAAAGAGACAGACATTAAAGAGCAAACACTTTCTCTCATTGAAACATTTCTCAATCCAACCCACCTTTAGCCAAAACAGCCACAACAAACACACATTCCTCACTTCTGACACATATGGTCAGTCACACCCACATATGCAACAATGTCAGCTGACATTTTCATCACAATTTATCTAAGCCACAGACCCCACTGCCTGCATCAATGTCCACCACTTTCTCATTCTCAAAGTCGCCCCACAACTCACACCACATAGCCAGCCCTGCTCATATATACACACACATAAACAGTACACTCCCACTTTGTCTATCGTTTAGTGTTGGCATACATACATATATATTTACCTCATGTACCACTATTGAACTGCAAATTTGATACAAGCACATGTTTTAACACAAACAACAACAAGAAAAAGAATATATAAGGAAAGCATGTAAACGTGACCCCAATGATTAAATCTAAACATATACATAAATACTAACACACACCACAGAATAAATATACACAAATTCTTAACCTATTATCTACAATGCATTGAATCTCATACTTCATGACAGTTACTTGAGTAAACATGCCATTACATCTTTATCATTTACAACATTTTTGAATTTCACCCTCTTCATGCATCCCTCCAGACTTAATTCTAGCACTTTATCCTTATATTCCAACTGAGCTTCATATTTGCACAGAAAATCACTTCCTAACACTAGATTTAAGCAAAGTCCCTTTATGACAAGTAAACCTTGACTAAATAATTCATCCTCAATCATCAAGTCTAACAGTACTTCCTTATTCACTGGTCTGCTATAACTGCCAGTAGCATTCTTTGTCCGTACCCCAGTAACTGGAAACTCTACTGTCCCTGTACTCTTGATTTGATTGTAGAAATCCTCTGAAATACCACTAATTGTACTTCCAGTATCAATCAATGCAGTTTCACTAACCTCTTCTACCTTAACATTTATAATGGGCTGTACATTTTCAATAACATCTACCTCAAGTTCATTTTCTGCCAACAAATCCTCCTCAATTTCTTGCATACAGTTCTTAACCATAGTATTTATTTCCCCTACATAACAATATGGTTGTATGTCCTCATCATTTTCAAATATTTCACTGAATGCTTTCCCAAATTCTGGGTTTATTGCACTCAACTCCCCAAGTTTCCTTCCATACCCATATTTCTCTTCTATCCATGTCACTGGCTCCACTGATTTTAAATGTCCAAGGAAATGGACCCAATCATCTGGGCCATATTCACTTACTTCTTTATCAATCCACCCTGCTCCTACACCATCACAATCCATTTCCTTACAATTTTCATTGTTGTATACTACAAAAGTTTGTACACTCTCATTATTATTATCTATCCCCTCCTGTAATACACCAAATCCTTCATCTACTTCATTTTGGCCTACAACACACATGCCTAGTCCCCTTAATTCATTGTATTCATTCTCCCCACTCACTAAGTCTTTTACCAGGCTATAGTAAGTTTGATCCCTATTACATTGCTTCCCAAATCGGTCCAAATACTCATATTTGTGTAATAGCCAATCATCTGGTGCCCACTTCCTAATCCACTTTATCTTCTCAATAATACCTCTGTCCTGTCCCAACACATCATCAGTTACAGGTGGGTGTACATCAGCATTGACAATTTCACCTACTTCAGAAACATTCACACTTCTCTCATTATTTTTACTAGACCCAGTGCCATTTAATGTTTTTACTGGATCACATTTAATTTTTTTTTTTTAATTCAGAACTCCATTCATTCTCATTCACACACTCAACACCATATATGCTGGCTCCAGTACCATCAATATTTACATTCTCACTTTCATATTCAGTCAACACTTGTGCCTCTGACCTATCCAAAACTAAGGCTAACCCAATACTGTTTTTATCTTCTTTAATGTTATTATGAAATAAATTTCTTATATTATATTCTCCTTTATTGTCCCTGTTTCTATCATTCTTCCTCCTGTTTGCCTTTCTTTTGTCATGTTGCCTAAACCAATCCCCAAAAATTTCCTCACTCCCTATAACAGCATCCATTTGACACATACTTTCCTCTCTTTTCTCCCTTTCCTTGTTTAGTCTATTTATGTTTTCTTCCCTCTTTTCTTTATCCTTGCCCTTGTGAACTCCTACTTCCTCTTTCCTATCATTATCTCTGTCCATGTGACATAGTTTTTCCTCCCTTCTCTCCCCATTTCTATTCCTACTGTAATTATGGTCATTTGATCCCCTGCTATCCCATCTTCTGGTCCTGTTATTAGAATAGCTCCTTGTCCCAAAACGGACCTCATTTGGAACAAATCTTAGTTTCCCTGATTCTGTCTCAGATTTTCTCTCCTACTGTTATCCCCATTCCTATTTCCACCTTCCTGCATTTGATTTCTCCTATCATTTTCCCATGTTTCCCTCTGGCTTCTATTATCCCAGTTGTCTCCTCTGTTATTGTTACCTCTCCAATTTTCATTTAAATTCCTCTCTCTATTGTGGTTTCCCTGGTTATGACCCACATTTCTACTGCCTCTTTTTTCATTGTGGTTCACATGCTGTGTTCCCCTGAGCTGTCGTTCCATAACTAAACCCTGGTCTATCTTTTCTACAAATTCAATGAAATTCTCAGCTGAATCTGTGGGATGGTGAATTAACTGCCAATGCAAATCTGCAGGTAACCTCCTACACAAAGTGGAGATTACTGCTAAAAGACTCAAAGGTGTATCTAAATGCACTAGTTTCTCAAGTTCCTCCTGGCAAAATTCCTTCATGCTCTGTCTCCCTTTCACATAGTTTGGCTCGTTCAAGAATTCATTTTGTATCTTAGCTTGCTTGGCCTCCCCCCAATACTTATTTAAAAACAAATTTTCAAATGCCTCAAAAGTTAGAAATTTATTAGCACACTGATTTGCCCAAGTTTGAGCAGAACAGTCAAGCATTCTCTTTGCTAACTTCACTTTACACTGGTCTGACATACAGCCAAAAAATCTACTGGATGATACTTACCCACTCCTGAAAACTTTTTGCCATAAGCTGTCTGCACCATGGACCAATTAGTGTTTCCTGATGCAGTACCCAATTCTAGATTATTTATTCTAGTGTTCACCTTCTCAATCTCAGTATTGTTTACTGTCACTACATTTTCTATCTTTTTCCTAAAGTTACATTCTGTATTCTCTAATTTTCCTGACAACAAAGTTTTTATTTCCTCAATACCTGCCACCATCCTCTTGTCAACCTCAGCCAACGCCTGCATAGTCCCCTCAATCCTGTGATCACATATTTGTTTCACAGCATCTAACTTGTCTCCTACCTCAGTCTCAATAGCACCAATTCTGGCATGTATCTCCTTTTCCCTATTATCAAACCGTTCTGTTAGACTTCCTATCTTTTTGTCAATGTCTGTGATTATTTCTGCCTTTAATGCACACATTGAATTTTGTAGTGCCCCAATGTCTGCCTTAAAGTCAGCTTTCAATTCTGATTTTATAGTTCCCATTTCTGATTTTAAATTTGAGTTTGAATTTTGTATTTCTGATTTTAAATTTGAGTTTGAATTTTCTATTTCTGATTTTAAATTTGAGTTTGAATTTTCTATTTCTGATTTTAAATTTGAGTTTGAATTTTCTATTTTTGATTCTAAATTTGAGCTAAAACTCGCTAACATGGCTGCTAACATCTCCGGTGTCAACAACATTCCCCCAGTATTTACCCTCTCTGGACTTTCTGGTATGCTACTCTCTGACTCTACGTCGCTTGGCGACCTCTTAAAAACACTATCCATTATCGGTATCACAAGAAAGCTTGATTAACACACAAGAATTTATAGCACCAGCTGCTTTACTTATCTTTTAATCCAGAAGTTGCTGCAACGAGCTGCGACGTCCCCAACGCTCGCTGCCGTCTGTTGTAGAAGCTGTGGCTGGAATATGTCCTCACTGCATCCCTTATCCTTTGTAGAATCGAAGCTGCTGGGCCCCGACGCTCTGTTGGCGACTTGCGAAGTCCCCACGATCACTGCCGTCCCTTGCAGAAGATGAAATTTGAGTGCGTTGAACCCACGCGCCACCGCTCACTGCTGCCGGTCCGATGGGCCGTCGATCACCGGTTACGGATGCCCACGCCCGAACTCTGTGTCACTAACCGTCGTTAACCGCGCGACGCGATTGCGTATCTGCTTGCAACTGTTCGTAACTGTTCACTGTCCTATACACACCCTAATCTCTCCGTCCGAGCAAGTCCAACGTGAACTTATCCCGGACGAGCCCCCAAATGCGAGCGTGAAGGTCGGGGTGAGAGTTTAAAATAGGGAAAGATTAATTTTTGAAACTCACAACCACCAGCTGCGAACCAAATTCCTAAACATGCAAAAACACTGGAACTGTTATTGCGACTGTTTGACTCGTTTTCTAGGGGATGATATCACACGTTCGCAGCTTTCCTTCCCTGCATATGATTAACAAAACAAATTCATAATAAATTCAAGTTCATGAGAGAAAAGGGTGTACTAACTACTATTTTTGAATACACGTGAAAGTTCACTTTATGTTGTTTATTTCACAATACTTGAACCCTGTGGCTGATACGTCTGTACGTCGGCACATTTATCAAATAAAGTTATAGCTCGAGAGCCCCCAGACAAAATGAATGCTTGTCGCGAATTGTTTTCACACCACGTGGCTGTCTCAAACACCGTTTATGTTCATGCCTATGCGACGACACGTGTTACATTAACAAATCACAGTCACTTTAATTCAATGCGATGCACACCTTGTTCCACCGGCTAAATATTCACAAACACACAGTAGCACTCGATTTAACTTGGTGCAGTCTACGACGAGCAACCACACGTGGCGATTGCCACAGACAAATCTCGAGATCCACATGCCGACTGATGCAGAGCGACGCCGCCCGGCCAGTTCTCCACGTGGTCCCGAGTCCTCACTTCCTGCCCAGGCGCGCGCGCGCGCGCCAAAAGCTCAACTGCCGGGGTTTTTTCCCCTACATCATCAACTTCCCCATGTGAACTGTTCTAACCGATTTGCCAACGTACAGCGCTCAGCCAATACATTTCTAAAACTTTACTTAAAATCAAAATAATTACACTACACATTAAACAAATATTTTCTTACGTTTTTATATTAGTATAAACATCCTTTGTACTGTTTATCATAATCGTGCAATTTCTTATATCACAGATAACTGATTTAACTGAATATTTCAAGGTAAAATACAAAAGATTGATTGAAAATAAAATGAAAAATAGTTAATATATTATTTTTATAAACAAACATTGCCATGCTAGTTGTGTAACTGTCTTGTCTTCGTTGGTAATTTATTACTTTTCATTGTCAATTAAACATATTACGTTAGATGTGACTATATCAGCTAATGTATTGTTTATTTATCAACAGGCTATTTTGTAATGAGGGCCTTAAAGGTTCCTAGCTGCATCGTATTACTTCAAATGCCAGTAGTATTACAATATTTGTGCACTGCACTGTGCCTGGCACTTGCCATTGTCCCTCTCTCCCCTCACCGGAAACGAACTGTAAAATCCTAAGTTGGAACAAGCCACCAACATCGGCCTGCTCGCTGGCCTCCCGTCAGCTACAAGCACACAGCAAATCTCAACGTGGAGAATTTCTACCTATGGCCTAACTATAAATGTTGTCACCCAACTGTGTAGATACATTGCTACCATAATTAATAAGATTAAAATTGTGTAACATTTAGTGCATTGGCATGGTCAATGTTTGCAGTGAACTTCATACTGTTTAATTATCAAATGCTATTAATTACCAGTATTTCTATTGGGCGGTAATCTCACAATATACAACTCTGTAACCGTTGTGAGATGTGCTGGTCTGGCTACAATGTGTCTCCGAAGTGCATCTTAGACCTGCTCAGTCGGTTTTAAGTCAGGAGAACAAGCTGGTCATTCCAGTCATTCAATTCCCTCCGCTTCGGCTCCACCAGTGCAGCTCTGTGAAGACGAGCGTTGTTGTCCACCAGAAAGAACCAATCATCTATGGGAGCAGCCGAGCACATTGAGGCTCCCCCGTCGGGGGTTCGAATCCTCCCCTCGGGCATGGATGTTTGCGCCGTCTTTACTAGAAGCTAGTTCATATTTAGTTTGTAAGTTTAGGGACTGATGACCCCGCGGTTAAGTCCCTTAAGCTTTACAAACATTTGAAACATTTTCCTATGGCACCAGCGTAAGGCACAACAGAAGGTCGCAGGATCTCGTTTCTATACCTCTGAGCAGTCAAAGCGCCATTTTGAACGACAGAGGTCTGTGCGTCCGCCAATTCTGACTCCTGCCCACACTATTCGTCCACCATGACATGTTTCCTGCACATAAGCGGGAATGTTCCAAGTTTCAGGTTCTCTGTAGATGAGGGAATGACGATTACCCTACTGAAAACAAAATCTTGACTCAACTGAGAATAGAACCCTGCGCCATTTGTCACGACGCCAATCCTGAAGCTCCTCCCCAGTTTCTGCGGGCTGAACGAGTCGTTGTTTTAATAGGGCACATACCATAGGCCTCCGTACGTTGCTTTGCCAAAGGTAAACAGGGAAAAAACATGCAGGGCAATTTCGGCTTGTTAGAAGATGTTCCATGTTCTGTATTTCACCGCTCTCGCACTTATTTTCGTCAGGTTCTAATAGGCCCTTTTTATTAGATTTGTTTTCAAAGCAGCTACTTCAGTTCTTATACGGTTTAGCATTTTCCGTGACGTACAATTTAATTCGCCGTCGCTTGGTGGACTTTCTGAAATGTGATAGTCGACATGGGGTTCATCCCAGATATAGTTGAGAAACCGTTGCCTTGATTTCAGTCTTTAGATTCGTAAAAGCTGCCCTGTAGTCGATGACGCTCATCAAAGATCTGTTTGAACTGTTCGTTATATTCATGACCTGCCTATCGGGACTGGAGAATGCTGAGTCCTAAAGCTTTGTAGAGCTTTCACAGTGGAGTAGGTTTCGTGCACCCTGTGACTGTGAAAACGAAATAGAACTTTGTATCAAAGTAATACAAGAGAAAATATAGTTTTGATGGAAAAGTATGAACCTTTTCTTTTTAACGATATTCTCAGTGCACAATGGCTTCTGTCAAAAAAAAAAAAAAAAAAAAAAAAAAAAAAAAAAAAAAAAAAAAAAAAAAAGGATAAAACCTAAGCAACTATTGGACAGATAGCTTCAAAACTTTTCAGAGCTTGAACGAAAAATGGCGTTTAAAAACTATGAATTTCATCCTCCCTCCCCCATTTCACCACAAATTCTGCAAAGCACTAAAAATGTTGCTAAGCCAGGAAAAACAGCAACAGAAGACAATGAAATGCTCGAGGAAGTGGATTGTAGTGAGAAAGAAAATCTAGAATGTGTGGAACCAGATCAAATTTATTTTAACCATTCCGATCGAGAAAAAATGCTTTCTAATTGTTGTTTATCATCTATTATCATTTTAGGTACTTAATAAGATACACTCATGTGCTAATGCTTTTCATGTCTTTTATTACAACTCTTCATCATCTTCTTCTTCTTCGTAAGGACCCTTCAGGATTACGTGTGGATTGTTTTGCATGTCTTATTTCTTCCCAATGCCTCTTCATTCTCTCGTTTCTTCTCTTAAGACGACTTTCATTTTGGTGTCCGGCCACCTGTGACCAACCACCAACCCTTTATACTTCTCCTGTCCTCTACCATTGCCAGCAGATTCCTTTCTTTTATTTCTACAGCCTTCCAGTCATCTCTGACTTCCTTCATCCAGTAGTTTTCCGTGTTACATGTTGTATCCCATACATTCTTAGTCAACCTCTCATCGTCCATCCTCATGATGTGCCCAACAAATCGTAGTCTTTTCCCAATCTCGCTCGAAATAGGTTCAAAATTTTCATACAGTTTCTGTCGTATTTTGTGTAGCCAGATATCCCCATGTTTTTTGGTGCCCCATATGTCTCTCAAAATTTTCCGCTTCTCCTAATGTGTAGTTGCTCTCTTACAGAGTTTGACCGTTTCTGAGGCATACAGTGCAGCATTTCTTACGGTTGGTGTGTCGTGCCACAATTTGGCATTCAATGGCAGATTTTTCTTGCCATTCTCACACATGTGAACACTGTCGTTTTCACTCGAGTAATTCGTTCATTGTTTCACAGCCTGAATTTTCTTCATCACTAAAACGTCCTTTAAAATACCCGGGTGGTAACAGAGTAGCTTCTGTTTATCCGCGATTGCCTTGTTGACACTGCAGGTGGGAGGTGTCCACGTATTTCCTTGAGATAATAATAGATTTTCTGCGAAATTGCACGTAACGTGATCGACTTACAAATGCACTCTTTTTTCCATCGCACCTGTTTTGAACCCTGTAAAAAATTTATGATTTGATTGAGTGGAAAGATTTTGCCTAGTATTCGATGAAGTTCATTTCACACAAACGCATTTCTGTTACTTTCTTCTTCGTACAGACTTCGATTCCATGATGACTACTAAATTCAAAAATCTTTGTAATTTCATGCACATAGTTTTAAAATGATGATTTCTCCTTTATAATAACGATAACGTATTCTATAAAGCAACTTTATCTGAATCATTACAAACAATTTCATCCGTAAAAGTACATTTGTCAATATTCTACTTCCGATGTGAAAGCTTTTTAACAGTTTCTATACTTCTTCTCCGGATTACATGTTTGTCGAAACGTTGTTTCCTGCCTTCTGTTGCTGTTCACGTGCTATCTCTGGTAATCTCTGGCAGTACTATCACAAGATAAAGGCCAAATTACAGGCTCGATATGCATCACTCTTCAACACCCGTTACTACGGTAAATTTAGCAGATCCGCACGCAAATCCCTGATAAATTTGTATCTTGAAAACGGCGAGAGGCCATCCTAGCATTTTCAACCTTTAAACTGCCTTTCCTGTATCATTTGAAGGGCCACATCTCTTGCAGACTTGAATAATGTGATGAAACATGAAGCACTACTTCAGTCCCTTCAGTATTTAGACTGCCGTGCGAGAATTTCCGCATGGTCTGAGGCACCATATCACGAATTGAGCGACCGCTTCCGTCGGCGGTTAGAGTCCTCCCAGGACGTGTGTGTGTGTGTGTGTGTGTGTGTGTTATCCTTGGCATTAACATGAAAGTTTAAGTTGTTTGTAATTCTGGGGTCCGACAGCAGTTTGATCGCTTAGATTACAAACATTTCAAGATTTCATTAATATTTTTATTTGTACTTCGAGCGCGAAAATAATACCCACAACAGCAGTATACATTTCAACTGGCAACAGGGCGAAGGAGGTTAATATAAGGGGAGACGGCGCTATTATGCAAAGCTCAAAGCTTAGCTGTCGATTGAAACCAGTCCGCCATCTTGAGGAGCCAAGGAAATATGCTTCAGAATAAAGCACTGTGTGGTTCTTGCTAAATTTCAAACATTTAAATGACTCATTTCTGAGTACATATGTGATATAGCATATTTTTGGGGACAAACACAGACCTTCCAGATAGCTGAACTGTGATTTATTGACGCAAAATCTCATTCAATAAGGATATGTATCGGAATAATATCCAAATACTCTACAAGAGATGAAATTTCCAGATGTAGTAGTTCACAAGAATGCAAAACAAGATTTTTCCAATAACGACAGAACCAATTTTCGAAATATCAGTACTGAAAAGACGATATTAAGTTGAAGACTTAAAAAAGAATCTATAGTTCCCAGGTCATTAATCATTAAATATTCATAATAAAACTCCGTACCACCCGATCTGTCAAATTACAAGGGAAAATCAATCAAACGAAATACCTAAATAGTCGGAGACGGCGGTTGTCTTTGTGTGTGTGTGTGTGTGTGTGTGTGTGTGTGTGTGTGTGTGTGTGTTCTCTGTGGCAGATGAAGGCTTAACAGCTGAAAGCTTCATTTTTTGTTGATTATGTTGTTACGTGTGCCTTTCTGCGTGTGCCTTTCTGCTCATCGAACGTCTCTGTGGTGAGTAGCAACCTATCCTTTCCAATTTATTGTTAAATTACAAGGGAACCTATAACTCGTAAAAATGAAAATTGAAGTCATTGACAGAAATATTAAGTATTTATTTAGCAACAAATTGTTTCTGGGTAAAATAGGAGGTTACTTTTGTGTTCTTCTTGAACATCCAAAGGTAATGCAGGTAACCTCATTTTTCTTTCAGGTAAAGTACCACTTTGAATTCAGAATGCAACGAATAGGCACTAGTCACCACAAATGTTATTGGCTCCATAATATGGCGACAATGGCTTCACTTCTGTCGCGTTACGGGCATCTCCCTAATGCGGCCAACTTTTTCAAAACAATGCGGGACACTTCGACGATGAGAAGGAGGCCTAAGACCACGTGACTCATTGTTCCAGTTATTCTGAAACTAGGAAATTAATTTAGGCGAGCAGAGTAGGCCCAATTATTTACTTTTAAAGGAACATACACTATCTAACATGAGTGACTTTTTATACGTAATTTTCAATCTTTATTTAAAGTTCATAAATATTTCTCATGCTTCTTTTTTGCATTTTAGAGTCTTACAATTTTTACATATACTTTCTCCGTTACGTTTTTACGATCATCTTTGTTGTTTTGTACTACTTTTATCTGTTCCATCTCTGAGAGCATCGTGCTTCACACATTTTGATACGAAGCTTACTCCGCAAAAAGAATTATGTTTCACATTAACCTTTAATTGGGTTTAATAAAAATCTACTTTTTAAAACCATTTGAACTGCTTTAATTATAGAAGTTCTTTCGATGATGTGCAAAGTTTAATTGTGCCTTAGTACATGCAATGCTCACTCACTTTCGTTGTTTCATATTCAGATTTCACCATCTATTTATTCCTGAAGAAAGTAAGATCAATGCTGATATTGTATTTGCATGTTAGATTTTAAATACGCCTACACAGACTATGATGATATTATGTTTGCCACCTTGAGCACCGAAAAATATTCCATTACACTTATTGAAACGTACTTAAGGCACAGAAAATATGACAAAAACATACTATTTTAATTAGTGACTCTATCACTGAATGCAGTACCAGCTTAAAACAAAAACAACTTTCACTGCCAGCGAATTTGTCATTTTGAAATAGTCAGATGATATGTATCTTCTGTTTTCCTTTTGTATTTAATCTAAGATGACTGCGGTGCGCCAGTCACGGTCTGGACGGCCACTACGGTCGGGGGTTCGAATCCCCTCCTCGGGCATGGATATTTGTGCCGTCCTTAGTGTTAGCTAGTTCATAAGTAGTTTGTACGTTTAGGGACTGATGACCCCGTAGTTAATTCCCATAAGCTCTACAAACATTTGAACTTTTTTTGTCATTTATTCGTAGATGATTTATTGTGAAGTTGACTTTCAAGCATTATGACATAGTTTCGGCTTTTGCTCTAATACTGACAATTATTAAATTACTAAACTGCGGGACCCTGGCCGTTTTGCGGGACATTTTCAGTAATTATCACAATGCGAAATACTCCAAATGTTGAAATGTTTGTAAAGTCTATGGGACTTAACTACGGGGCCATCAGTCCCTAAACTTACAAACTACTTACAAACTAGCTAATACTAAGGACGGCACAAATATCCATGCCCGAGGGGGGATTCGAACCCCCGACCGTAGTGGCCGTGCAGACCGTGACTGGAGCACCTCAGTCCTCTCGGCCACCGCGGCCGGCCGAAGTACTTCCCTCCAACGCTAACGACACGATTTCTTGATGTCTAGTAACGTGTCCTACCAATCGATCCTTTCTTTTAGTCGAAATATGCCCGACGTTATTCTCCATTTATTGTCCATATTTCATTACCGCACAAGGCAACACTACTTACAAATGCCTTCATAAAAGACATTCTAACACTTAAATTAATATTCGATGATAGCAAAGTTCCCTATTTCAGAAAAGATTTTCTTCTCATTAGCATCCTGCATTTTATAGCATCTGTGCTGCAACCATCATATGAATCGATCGGAGCCGAAAGGCATTACGTCCAAATGAGCATATTGTGTGTTGTTCAATATCGAGCGTTGCTTGGGCAAGAAGCATCAAACGGCATTGAAACGAATTGCGTCAGCGTTCGCTTCTACGTTCAACTGGGTCTGCATGTAACGTGTAGGGAACAGAAACGCGTTAAGTCAAGGACTGTGCCGTGGCATTCCATGTAGCAGACTATGGTAAAATTTTGAAAAATGATGACCATGTTGCTTTGTGAAGACTTGTCATATCCATAGAAACATAAGGGCTCACAAGAGACAAGAACGAAACGTTTTCTCGCCTAAAATTTAAGCAATTCAAATACGAGAGGAAGAAGATTGCAGATGTAACGTCACAGCTGCGTCCACCTAATCCTCGATGGGCAAAGTTGCCGTTATATTCTATTTGCTGCTTAATCATTTAATAATTGTTCCAATGATTTGACGGTATGGGATACGGACAATTACTAGGTTGATCCATAACAATAAACTTTGTTAACTTCCTTTATTATGGAACGACAACTGTTAAAAACTCTTCCTTTAAATACACTGATTAAATAACCGCGTGCCACTACGATGAATGTCTACAAGTCCACACTGAAACATTTCAATACGCAACTGCAACCGAAACTCATGTGCGATACGACTGAAGGGCAAAAACGTTAGCCACAGCTAAACGCGGGTTATGGACGCACTGTCAACATGCTACTGCCTCGCTCTGCGGTCGGCGGAAGACTACCGCTAACCGCACACCGTCCAACAAACAAAAAAACATTCCAACCTAAGCATTGTCGCTCAGCAGCTATCGCTGCACGCCAACGATATCTCTCGTTCGACCAAAACGTACCAAAGAGGTTACTAAACTAAAACCCTGTATCCTCACAGAGAGTTCTAAAATTTTCCCGGCGAATTTCTTCTTCGAGTAATTTTCGGGTATGCAGCAGGATGCCATTGATATTCTGTCACGATATTTCGGCCCAGAGACATCCGGTCATCTTCATGGTGAGTAGGCAACTACTGAAAAGTGAAGGTACGTTCGCGGTATTAATGCCGACTTAAGCGCATGCGCGGTACGGCCGAGCTGCGGGACTGTCCCGCAGAATCCGGGACGGTTGGCCGCCTTACACCTCCCCCTTTTCTAACCTCCTTGGTCTGGGCGCAAGGGATGTGTTCCTTCGTGAAGTCATGCAGAACGCAGAACGAGAGACATTTGTTTGCTTCTGCGCTGTAGTTATTGCGACCTCCTGCCGTGTGGCTGGTGTCTGTCCACTGCAACCCTCCGCTACGGCAAGTGGCCTCCAGAGCGAAGAATGCGACCGGTGACACCAGCGGTACCGTGTGAAAGCGGCCGTGTCGTGTCTACTGCTGCTGAGGCAACTGCCATCTCAACCTACCGCCAGGACGCACCCACCATCCCGCAAAGGTGTGGAGCGCACCAGCTGGCGTAACAGAGAGAAAACAGCGCGTAACGACATCTTGCAGCTCTAACCAATTCCCGCTACACTTCTCAACGACAGCAACGACGAAAATGTCGACTAGGCCCCATCTTCCGTCCCTGGCACACCGCTTTTCTCGCATACGGTAGGGGAGACCAGGACACGTTGACCATATTTTTTTATTTTTGTTGATATTAATTTGACATATTTAAATTTATGAAATTATTGTTAAATATTAGATAGGTCTTTACTGAATCTGGATGGCAGTTATTGAGCTTGAAAATATCTTTTGAAGTATTAGAAAGAATTAATTACTGGACATATGTCAAGTGAGACAATCTGCCCCTACCTCGGGGTAAGTTGACCCAGAGGCTGGGGAACGTTGACCCATTGAAGCATTACAAGCGGTCTCTGGTCCTATCCCATACATAATTAGCTTGGCGACCTTCTGCTTGCTATATTATTGATTGATTGTCATATTTTTCAATTGTAAAAAGGAAGAAGAAGGCATTGCTTTGTCTCTGTCTGTGATTGTCTTACGATTGATATTGTTCTCTCGTACAATTAGGCTCTCCTTTCCGACTACTTTCCATGCAGTGAGAGTGTGAATAATTATTTTTTAATTACTTAATGCATAATAAAAATATGATTCATTCTTTAACAATAATTTAACTTCTCTCATTATCTAACCATTCGTAGTTTTTTCTAGTAGTTCTATGGATTGCAGTACGACGCCATTATTGATCAGTCATAAATGTAGTAAAACTTTATTCATAAATGCATCAATATTAGTCGACTTATTCTTTTGTTGCAAACGAATCTGCAGTTAACTTTTCTTTTTCAAAAATCTTTACGGCGTTTCCATGCATATTAAAGTCACAAATGCAAATTGGACTTTAGAATTACATAAATTGTTGTAATGGGAAGATGCCGTATTATAACGCTTCCTGCCGCCCCAACTAAACAGCAATAATTAAATATTTCAATTAAAAGCAGAGTTTGAATAATGATTTCAGATAGATTTTTCTCAATATTTATCTTTCATTTTAATTTTTCCAAATATGACCAGGCGGGAAATGTTATACCATGTAGTCGTTTGGTAAGTATAACTCGGAAATTAAAATAAAACTAATGATTATCAATAAATATAATTTAATTTACATAATATCAACTTGAATATTGAGTTAAATGCTTAAAATTGAGGACAATGACAACAGGACAGGTTAAACTTAATACGTTTAACGGTGTCTTAATACAAACCAGTTAACTTTAATCAATTTCCAGCTCCAAAGGATCAGTACAGTTTTGACACTCATAAAATAGTCCACGGACTTAATTTTTCACGCATCTCTGATGAGCCCAACACTTACAGTTCGTGAACTGAATTCCTGTGACTCTTCCTCATCGTCATCATTATCATCATGTTTCCTTTCTGAAAAAGGGCATTTCTAGTCTGTGATCTTATTTTTCTTCAGTATTTCTTTCCAATGCTTTAGTCCAATGGGAAGGGTTGAATTTCAATTTCTGTTTCCTGAGTTTCAATTACCTGTGAAACTGACATGAGGTCTGTCTGTACTTAGCACAGTACCTCCAGTACGATTTTCTTGGAATCCCAAAGTCTTCGCTAACAGTCCTCACAGATCTTTCCTTTTCATTTACTTCTAAAACTGCTCTTAGCATTGTACCTTCAAAAATCATTCCCCTTTCATACTTTTATAATTTCGCATCATTTTTATGATTATGCAAATAAAACAAAGGTTTAAACCATAGCCGTAACTCATGTTTTCAAAACAAGGAAATGAAGGAGATTCTGACTTCTCAGATCACTGTTTAAGATTAAAATAAAATTTACTGGTTGACGTTTATTCAACGCTTTTTTTCTCGTGAATATGACGATAATTTGACCTCTGAAACGTATCAAAATATGTTTAACTTCGACAATTATGTTAATAATTTAATAAACTGGAATAATTACAAACGTTGTTATCATTAAAAGTAACAAACCTTTCATCGAGTTTAAAGAAGTACAGCTCCTATAGTACGTGACAGGTTGTCTCGGGTGGCCATCGTGCCCCGTCCTCTCTGGGCCAACCTGCCCCATAGCCATCTTTACAATAAATTCTGCTCTTTAGAAAACTCATTGAAGCAATTAAGTCTGTATGCCATATAAAAATAATCCTTAAAGTACGACCTTTTATTGTACTACGCACCCCGTTGCACCTAAAGCAAGCAAAACTTAAATGACAAACATTAAACGACGAGAAGAATTTTACTGAAACACGCACAAAAACAATTAAGGACTACAGCTTGTCCAAAACTTCGTTGCCTGCGATACTGGCCCTGTATAAGGCGAGGTACAGTGCTACCTACTTTCTGATTGATTTCTAAGACGATCTAGCGTCTATTGTATGAACCAATTCGACTGGGCCATCCTGTCCCTATGGCCAAAGTGCCCCGGTCTCCCCTACAGACAAGAATTAGCACTCAAATGGCTAAAAAATGGCCAGTGAACGTGACTCGATACCATGTCCATTCGACGTGGCCTACCAGTACTGGATTAAAGCAACGCGGGGCAGCGCTGACAAAGGCCCCTTGGTTTGTTTGGATCGTAAAAATATAAAAGAAGCAAGACTTTTACAAACTCTAATATAGTGAATTTCCTTGAGACGGAAAAGCCTTCTGTAGACGGCTTTAGGAAGCATCGTAGTGTGAAACTCGGCTTGCCCTTTCCTCTCATGACATCTTGTATGCTATGCATGAAGGGCAACAGGCAGACTGCATATTTCTCGATTTTCGAAAGGCGTATCACACAGTGACACAATGCTGACTCCCAACGAAGGTACGAGCTTATGGACTTGGTACCCAAATATGAAAGTAGATAGAAGACTGCTTAAGTAAGTACGTTGTCCTCGATGGCGAGTGTTCATCAGAGACTACGAGTGTCTCAAGGAAGCGTGATAGGATCGTTATTATTTTCTACCTATATAAATGGTCTGACAGACACAGTGACATGCAAATTGCGGTTGTTTAGTGATGATGTGACGTACAGGAAGGTGTCGTTACTGAATGACTGTAGTAGAATGCAGGATGACTTGGACCAAATTTCTAGATGGTGTGAGAAATGGCAACCAGCTCTAAAAGTATAAAAATGTAAGGTGATCAGATAAGTAGATGGAAAAATTCAGTAATTTATATTTTTTGTGAATAATGAAATGCCAAGATCGCGGTATTTCGTCTTTATTTATAACAGACGACCGGTTTCGATGTACATAGAGACCATCATCCGGTCTCTAAGAGCGAACATAAAATGTAATGTTACAAAAAATCAACAAAGGAACATCTATGCATACAGTTATTTGACATGTTCCTTTGTTGTTTTTTTGTAACATTACATTTTATGTTCGCCCTCCGTGACCAGAAGATGATACTTATGTACATAGGAACCGGTCGTCTGTTATAAATAAAGACGAAATACCGCGATCTTGGCATTTCATTTTTCACAAAAAATATGTATTTATAAGATAGCTCCCTGTCATGTGCAAATTATATAAAAAATTCAGTAATGTTCGAATACAGCTTTCGTAGTGTACTGCTTGACAGAGTATCGTCAGTTAAATATCTAGATCTGACGCTGCGAAGCGATATGAATTGGAACGAGTATAATAGGACAGTCGTGGGGAAGGCGGATGGTGGACTTCGACTGATTGGGAGAATTTTGGGAAGATGTGATTCTTCTGTAAAGGAGACCTCGTATAAAAGGCTTATGCGACTCCGACTTTAGTATTGCTCAAGTGTCTGGCTCCCCCAGCAGATCGATTTAAAGGAAAACAGAAGCATGTCAGAGATGCGCGGCTCGATTTGTTACTGGCAGGTTCGATCTATGCGCGAGTGTTACCGAGATGCTTCGGGAACTCAAATGGGAGCCGCTGGAGGGAAAGTGACTTTCTTTTAGAGAAGCACCGTGGAAGAAATTTAGAGAACCGGAATTTGAAGCGGACTGCAGATCGATAATTCGCGTAAAGCCACAAGGATAAGATTAGATTAGGGCTCGTACAGATGCATACAATCATCCATTTTTCCCTCGTTCTATATGGAAGTGGAACAGGAAAGCAAGTAACTAGTAATGGTACTGAGTACCCTCCGCCACGCACCTTCGGGTGGATTGCGGAGTATATAGGTAGAAATTAACTTTTTGATTTAAGGCCAATTCACGCTGTCCGTCAGGTCACATAGTGCGATGTTCCGTCAAAACATTCCACGATGCATTTCTGTTTCTAAAGGTGGCATTCACACTGTTCGTCGCCGGACCATTTCGTGATGTCACATGAAGTCAGGGTCTCACGGGTAGAAAGTTTTCACGGAACGGTCGTCTCCTAAAATTGGAAGTTAACCTATACTCGTAACGCTGATTCATGTTATAGTAGGCGTTAACACGAGCTTCATTACTATGCGTTGTTTCAGTGGTACATTGCAAATGTTTCACGACGACTTAGGTTTTGTTCTTGCAAAAGCAACCTCGGGTATTTGAAAACAAAAAATGGTTTAGGTTCTACAACAAAATATGAGAAAAGGAATGTAATGTAAGCAAATCAGGCGATTCTCAAGGAATGGGATTAGGTAACGAAACAATGAACGTGGTAGATGAGTTTTGTTACTTGGACAGTTATGTAACATATGAATCGGTCGGGGCTGAATGGCATTATGTCCATTTTCACAACTTTTCAGGAGAAGAAAATAACTGAATAAATGTTCCAGAACCAAATAGGTATAGATTATTATTGTGGTTACCTATAAAATAACGACTCAGAATGTAACGTTTTTGGCGAAAATACAAGTTCAACGTTCAATCCGCATTTAATTTTGTTTTTTGAAAGTGGACTTAATGCTTATCAGTTCCGCTATTACTGTTAAATTCGGGACCTGTAATGATTAATAAATTTAACAAGCTATAGTTATCTGATGTCTTAAAATATATATTAATGAACAAGTGCTAGTTATAAAATGTATTATTAGTATGATCGAATGCAGTTTAATTTCATATTGTTAGGGATGGACAGATTCACACGAAGTACTCATTTTAGGCCATTTTAGAATAACATCGTGAAATTCAATAGCGTCTTGAGGCACTATTTTACTATTTTTGAAATGTCATGCATCTTTTTGAAGGCCGCGGCGGAGCGACCGAGCGCATTGAGGCGTTATGCTACGATGCGCGAGGCCGCTCCCCGTCGGGGGTTCGAAACCCCCCCTCGGGCATAGATGTTTGTTCCATCTTTAGCATAAGGTAGTTCATTAGTAGAGTGTAAGTTTAGGGACTGATGACCCCGCAGTTAAGCCTCTTAAGTTCTACAAACATTTGAACATTTCTTTTTGAAGTTTATGGGAAGCTTTGCACGCTTGTTCAGACGGCATGGTACGTAAGATAAGGCAGCGACCTTAACTTTCCCAGAAAGAAAAACCGTTTTTAACAAGAGAGTAAATGTAATCAGACGATCAACCTCTGCAATGTTGTTCCTCTCGTACTTACATTGCTTAAATTTTTAGGCGAGAAAAGACTCATTCTTGCCTCTTGTGAGACCTTCAGTTTCTGTGGATATAACAGTGTTTTCAAAGCAACGTGGTTATCATTTTTCAAAATTTCATCATAGTCTGTTACATGGACTTCCACGGCACAGAGCTGTAAAGTTCTTGACTTAACGCGTTTCTGTTCCGTACACGGTACATGCAGCACCAGTTTAACGTAGAAGCGAGCGCTGACGTAATTCTTTTCAATGCCATTTGATGCTTCTTGCCCAAGCAACGCTCGATATTGAACAACACAAAATTTGCTCATTTGGACTTAATGCGTTTCAGCTCCGATCGATTCATATGACGATTGCAGCACATATGCTATAAAATGCAGGATGCCAACGAGAAGAAAAGCTTTGAGGCAGTATTTCATTGAGGAACTTGGTATGTTATACGATAAAAAGTTTGTTAATGCTATTACACACCCCGACCTCGTGCCAAGGTGAAGTTTTCTGCACTGTGGAGCCGCGCGGGAATGGCCGTGCATTCTGGAGCGCCATGTTGCGGTGCGCACTGTCTCTCCCTTCGGAGGTTCGTGTCCTCCCTCCGGAATGGGTGAGTGTGTTGTCCTTCGGATAATTTAGTTTAAGTGACCAGAGTAGTTTGATCCTGTACGTCCATAAAATTTAAATATTTTTCCGCACTGGAAGAATTCCGATTTTCAAGCGTGTGAACATCTTCGAGCTGAATGCGACTTTGGAAACGCTAATTTGCGACGTTAGAGAACTTTCGGAGTGCATCGTTAAACTTCGGTGCCATAATCTGAACAGCCGCAGCTTGCCTTAGTGTACAAAATTATGTTTGCAGATTACGTTTAACCATCGGTGAACACTGAAGGGTTCTTTTGTATTAACTAACGCTGTCGCTCTCGGGTCATGCTAGCAACAATGCAACATCGCCTGAAGCGTCATGTGCAGTCGCCTAGCAATTACTTAGGCGTTCTCACGAATACGTTAAGCATCGGAACGTATACGTTCTACGTGCTGTTCAGAAGAAAAGATCAAATTTTTTACTCGAGTATTGTTGTGTTGGATTCCGAGATCCGGGTGCAATTAACAAAATATTTTCAAGCCACCAAGGAGCTTTAATAACTGTGAGAGAAGCTTTGAAAGAAACTTGAAGACCCAGCTTCAGAGACAAGTTATATCTTTCTCGCCACAGGTATGAGCCATCGACTTTATGTTACCTATATATCGACTGTGTCACGTCAATACCACGTATCTGCAAATTATAGGGATTTTACTTTCTTACGTGTAGTTACGTGATGGGACGTTGTTTGCAAATTAGCGACATCTGTACTCGTTGTTACTACTCCAGTTTTCAGTTTTTGAAAAATGAATGAATGAAATGTTTAATTAAAGGAAATTTCCTTTCCTATTGAATTAAAACGAGCAATGAAGCAACTCCTGGAATGCCGCTCGATGCCTCCGGAAACCCAGATTTTTTATCAGTTTGATTTACGGCAACTGTCAAATCAAGATCCAGTCGTAAATAAACGCAAATGCAGACTTACAAAATAAAAAAAAATTGACAGATCGATATCGAACGATATTGAATGGGAATTGAAGAAAATCTCACAGCACCAGAGGATAGCGTTTATAATCGCAATAAGCATATTGTGCCGATAACAATGCGCCAATAAAAGCATTCAATATTTAATAGCAGTGTCTTGGCCTAAAACTTTAATACGTCATTAAAAGACAGATTTGTTCTCGTTCTTTATTCAGGAATCTTCCTCTTCTATACATCCTCGACCTTGTCCTCGCCGTAAATGGGGACACTATCATTTGTACAATGAAATAACACAGCTCCCTACAGAAGCCATAGTAATCACAAATACTATTTAACTGACACTCCAAACTCTGATCCGGTCTCTTCCAAGGCAGAGTTTCGTAACTAGCACTTGGCTACTATCATGCTCTGATATATACTTATAATGAATCGAGTTTCCACTGTACCAAAATCTACAGGTCTGATACGTTGATAAATTATTATAGCGTTTATTAGACTAACGATCAACTGCGCAGCTAAAACTCAAATGTGTACGTTTCATCTAGAGCACAATCATACTCACTAACTTTCATTTTTTTTTTCCTTCTCTCTCTCTCTCTCTCTCTCTCTCTCTCTCTCTCTCTCTCTCTCTCTCTCTCTCTCTCTCGAAACGCTGCGCTGTGGCATACACACAGACCGCCTGCAAGGATTAATAATCGTTCCATCCCATTGTAATTTAAAGAACCAGTATCAAGTGCACCTGATTGTTTTCATATTTGGTACAAAGGTTTGTCTATTGTACTTCCAAAGATACAGAAGTTTACCTACAAACCATAATAAATTTTCTGTGAATGGAATGACCGAGATATGCATCTTAAATTGTTGCCATACTAAAAACGAATTCAAAATTTCATTTTAATAAAATAGTTGTTATCGAAATAACAATATCTGTGAAAAGGCCACGCACAGAATCGCTGTTATGGTGGGACTCGGGGGGGGGGGGGGAGGAGAGCACTTATTGCTAGATTTCTACTCGAACTAGGAACCTGGGGTAACAGTTTACAGCTTATCCCAGAGCAGCGCCTATTATTATATTCACAGCAGTTGTGTTACAGTATATCAGAGTCTCAACGCCGAATCGTAGTTCGCGACGAGGCAAATGTGCAAATCCATTAACGCCTTTCGTAATATGCCGGCAATTAATGTTAGGTAATTACGTTCTTTTTACCTGAAAAAAAATTAACGAATCGGTTGCAGCTTTACCCAAAGATGGAAAAAGAGGTTGATAGTATTTTGGCAAGTGATTACCGTTTCCTTGATAATAGGATAACTTCACTGAGCTTTTAATTAAGTACAGTAATATAATCGCGAAGACGGCGTCTATTTAAGTTTTTCTCATACCATTTTGAAGGCCTTACAAATCATAAGTCTGTTGTCAACTCTGTCACATCCTCCCTGCCCTCGTCCCTCGAAAAATGACAGTGTTGGGAATTAGGTTTAATTCGTAAAAAATGCGAATAAGTGAAGATGTTATGATTTCAATGTTTTTGAAGCTGTTAGATAAGAGATCTAGTTCTTTATCTTCACATCTTTGACCGTGTGCAAGACATATTCACCTTTCGTTCTGATTTTTCATGATAGTATTAATGTTCTTCAAAGTTTTGGTTTAACTACATTTTGTGGAGTGAATGAGTTTGACATTGTAAGAGTATATGGTGGATGTTCGTGAACTATAAACGCTATCATTTTACAGAAAACTGTGTCAAACTACAGATGATATAACGGTGTACAAATGGGAGCTGTGCGACGTGTGTGTTCATTTTGAAATCAAAGTAGTCACATAATTATTAGACGTGTTTAGTTTCTATGAATATTTTGGACTTTATATTATTTTTATTTGAATTTTATATCGAAAATTTATGCTTTATTCAGTAAATTCTTTCCTACAATTTGATTGTTGGAGCTATGGCCGCGGAGTCGCTTTGCAGCCGTGATCTACAATGCAAAACATGTTTATCCATGACTCGCAAATTTCGCATTTGGTGAAAGTCTTAAGCTATTCTCTGGCTGTTGCTAACGAAAAAGTGAAGCGAGTGTGGTTCCAAATTATTTTATAACATTTTAAAGTTTAGAGGTATCGCCTGCTTTATTAAGAATTCCACGTGACGTGTTTAGGAAATCTATTTTTAAAAGATCATAAAATATTAAATGAATTAATTTGCGGATATTGGTGGATCACTGACTGTCAAGATCGTACAATTTACACGAGCTTAAAACAAATGTTTAACTGCTTTCCGAGTTGGGTTACTTATCAAATCTGTGTTGCGTACTGATTGAAATAACAGTTTTACCAGTAAATACGTACTTGATAACTAACTGAGTTGGTCCTCAGACGATAAAGAAAGTGTAATCGAGCTGAGAATACCTTCTGTTAACAGCTATAATTCTGCAGCCCGACATTAGAGATACTGGAACTGCCGCATACAAACAGTTTGGTGGAGCGTTCCACAGGGCACTTTCATTGGTCCTCTGCTGTTCCATATTTATCTAAGCAGCTCTCTTAGGTTGTTTGCAGATGAAGCCGTCATTTACCGTCTAGAAAAATCATCAGAAAATCAAAACCAACTGCAGAGCGATCTAAATAAGATATCACTATGGTATAAAAATTGGCAATTGACTCTAAATAATGCGAAGTGTGAAGTCGCCCGCATGAGAACAAAAACAAATCCGTTAAACTTTGTTTACAAGATAAATCAATCAAACGTGAAGGCCGTAAACTCTACAAAATATGTAGGAATTACTGTTACTTCAGACTTAAACTGGAAAGAACACGTAGATAATGTCGTGGGAAAGGCGAACCAGAGACTGCGGTTTATTGGCAGAACCCTTAAAAGATGCAACAAAACTACTAAAGAAACTACATACACTACGCTTGCCGTCCTTTTTTGCCCAGTGTGGCATACTAATCAAGTGGGTTTGACGGAGGACATCGAAAGAGTTCAAAGAAGGGCAGCTCGTTTTGTATTGTCACGATACAGGGGAGACAGCATTACGAAAATGATACAGGATCTGGGATGGGAATCATTACAACAACGGCGCTTGTCGCTGCGGCGTGGTCTACTTACGAACCTCCAATCACCAACATTCTCCTCCGAATGCGAAAATATATTGTTGACTCCCACCTACACAGGTAGAAATGATCATCAGAATAAAATACGAGAAATCAGAGCTCGAACGAAGAAATTCAGATGTTCTTTCTTCCTGTGCGCTATTCGAGAATGGAATGGGACATAAATAGTATAAAGGCCGTCGCTAATGACCACGTTGTCGATGGGTCCTTAAACCCTAAGCTTCCTTCCTAGTATAAAGGTGGTTCGATGAACCCTCTGCCAGGCACTTAAATGTGTTTTGCGGAGTATCCCATGTAGATGTAGATGTTCGGTATACCGAGCGGCCGGCCGCGTTGGCCGTGTGTTCTGCGGCGCGCCAGTCACAGTCCACACGTCCACTACGGTCGGGGGTTCGAATCCCCCGTCGGGCATGGATATTTGTGCCGTCCTTAGTATTAGCTAGTTCATAAGTAGTTTGTAAGTTTAGAGACTGATGACCCCGTAGTCAAGCCCCATAAGCTCTACAAACATTTGAACATTTTTTATACCGTGCGTTTGGTCGTCTCTAAGGTGACCACAGTTTACGTTATAGAGGCTGCGCAAGAAGAACTGTTGTCTAATGCTACCAGTCCCAATCAAAAGGATGCAGTTTTCATCAAGTCAGCAATTCCACAATAAAACGCTTCAAAAGTAGAGTGAAAACTAGCCATGTGGTTATCAGACTCACCGAGACAAAATACACAGACATTTTGGGAAATCCATCGTTTATAGACAGTTTGACTCAGTCAGTGGTTTGACAAAAGATCGACAAATTTATATATGCAATTTCAGGCTTTCCCGACGTAATATATTCGTGAATGGTTCACGGGAGTTACGTCGTATCGTATAGTAGTAATCGCCAGGTGTTCACCTTAAGATGGCCAGCGGCTGTCTCGCTGAAATATTGTGCGATTACTACAATACGATCCGACATAACTCCTGTGAACCATTCAGAAACATTTAGCACTCTCTGTGCTTTCCGACAATATGGCTGAGAAAATGGAAAGCACGTGCGATGCGTCTATGCCTTCTGCCCTCCCAAATGATGGAGGGGGCCATGATGATGTGCCGAGCACACTCGGTAAGGCCTCGGCCGCAACCGGGACTCTACAAGATCCGCTAAGCGGACAAGAATGGTATGATAGAATGTGTAGCTTCTTAGATGCTAATGTCAAATATGGCAAAATAAACCAGGCCTCAATACAGCACATAAAGAGGGGCCTTGCCACCTGGGCAATTTTCCAAGCTAAATTAGAGAGTAGGATTGAGCAGCTAGAAAAGGAGCTACAGATAGCCAGACAGCAACAACAACAACCGACTAAGACTTAAGCGGGAGTGGCGGCGCAACTAGTGCCAAAACTCCCGTCCACCAAAGATACGATTCAAAAGGTTGTCCAGAAGCCTAGCACGGCTGTGTTTCTGAGACCCGTGCAAGGTCAGGACACCAAGAAGGTACAAGAAATCTTTACAAAGACAGTGAACCCGACCAGAGATAAGATTAAGATTCACCGAATAAAGACTACAAAGAACGTGGTAATAGTTGACGTTGCCAGTGACGAAGATAAAAACAAAATCTTAAACAATGAAGTACTGTGCAAAGAGGTTAGGTGTGAGGGTCCCAAGAAGAGAAATCCATTGATGATCTTGTACGATGTGACGGTGGATTTAAACGAGAACGACATAGTTGAGGGCATCCGGAAACAGAATTTTGAGACTATAGAACCGGATGCTTTCAAATCAGATTTCAAACTGAGATTCAGAACAGGCCCCCGCGACAAGGATGTTGTACACAATGTCGCGGAGGTAACACCCAAGCTGTGGAAGTCGCTATCGATTATGGGGAGAATCTATTTGGACTTTTCATCAATCAATGTTAAAGATTACATTGTGGTACCACGCTGTCACAATTGCTGTGACCTCGACCATGTGCAAAAACACTGCGCAAATAGAGCAGCTTGCTCAAAATGTGGATCATATGAGCATACAAGGAAAGAGTGTAAGGAATCTGTTGTCTGCATACGATGCAGGCGCAGGGGCAAGAAAAGTTGTGGAAATAATGGACGGAATTGTCCCACCTACAAGATACTGGAGCAAAGGCTGATCTCACGCATTGACTATGGCTAGTGCCGAATCAATGACGAGGATGCCTCCCAAAAAGAGGAAGTCCCCCTGTAGGGGGGGGGGGGGAGGGATGCGGAGAGAGCTCGGAACTTCAAAGCCTTTGTCTTGCAGGCCAAAACAACAAGTGCCAGGAAGCCACTTGACACGAAAACAGATCCGAGTCCCTCTGCTCCTGATCTTCCCTGCAGTGGGGACATGAAGCCCGTTACGACTGGGCAAAGGGGACATAATTCAAAAACTCCCACCAGGGACAATAGACAACTGAGGTACAAAAGAGCGAGGTGTCAAGCACCACCTCTCCTCCACCTCCTGCCAAACCTGCGCGTGTGTGGTGTGCGGCGATAGACCCTCAACGGATCTATCTGAACTTAGAATTCGCCTTGCAACTAGCTAACGTGGAGCAACCTTTAGTGATGGCCACAGCATTCACACACGTGGTGCGAGTAGGGCACCGATATGGCACCTTTCCGGTAATGGAGGCTGTTGACAGGATCCACCTTAAGTCGATGAATCTCCCCATTGACCTAAGAGCTCTGCAGAGCCTTGTCAAGAAGGTATTTTCCCCTAAATGGATAAGAACGAAATTGGCCAGTTGAACGCAAAAAATTCCAGACTGGTGATGCAGAAACTCCGAAGGGTCACTGAGGAGATGAGACTTGACGTGGTCTGCCTACAGGAACCGTACTGTCTCTCTGGGCAGCCAGCCTACGCATCTGTGACCTGCCAGAAGATCGCAATGGGACAAGAGCCTAAAACGGCAATACTGATTGTCAATAGATCCCTTAGAGCAACAGTGATCACGCAGCTATCCGGCGCCCACTGCTGTGTCGTTGAACTTCAAACACCAAAGGGGCTGATAGTCCTGGTAAACATGTATTTCCAGTATGCAGATGAAATTGAAAGGCATCTTGAACATCTAGAAACGGTCATAACGACACTGCATGGGCGACGGGTGGTTGTTGTAGCTGATCTTAATGCAAAGTCCCCCCTGTGGAACAGCCGTTCTCGGGATGATAAAGGATTGAAAGCGGAAGAGGCGATCATGGCCCTCCAGCTAGCCATTGCAAATGAGCCAGGAAACCCCCCCCCCACCTTTGTGGGAGGAGGTGGGCAGGGAACGAACATAGACATAACTTTGGCGACAACAAATGTCATAAGAGACGTGGCGAACTGGAGGGTCCATGATCATGTCACTACCAGTGATCACAATCTCATCACTTTTGAGATCGGAGGAGATGAGCACGGCTGGGACACAGGGTGGGAGTGGCAAAGAAATTACCACAAAGCAGACTGGCAACGACTGGAGAGAGAGTGCAGGATACCTCTGTTTCCGGAGGGGGTACTGGATGTGGACGAGTGCGCTCAGGACCTGGTATCAGACATCTCACAAGCCATAGAACTCGCCGTACCACTAAAGAGGAGGGCCACAGCGGCCTCCCCTTCGCTGTGGTCGGCCGAACTACAACGAATGCGACAGTCGGTCAGGCAGGCGAGACGGTATTATCAACGGAGTGTGGTCTGGCAGAGAAGACAGTATTGGTTGCAGAGGTACAGAAACTTGAAGGACCAGTTCTTCAAGGAACTGAAAGCCACGAGACTGTGCAGCTGGGAGCAATACGTCAAGAGTCAACTAGAAACTGACCCCTGGGGCATGCCGTACAAGCTGGTGCGAGACAAGGTGCGTGCACCAATGGTTCTCTCGACTCTCAGGGTGGACGGCCGGACCACGGACTCTTGGCAGGAAACTGCCAAGGTCCTGCTCCGGACCCTACTCCCTGATGACGATGTTGCCAGCGACACGAACATCCAACAGGAGATACGGGTAAATAGTTCAGCCCCCTATACCAATGAGGTGATGGTCTACCCCTTCTCCTAGGAAGAGGTGGCCCTCCACATTCGCAATATCAAAAGGAGAAAAGCCCCAGGGCCAGATCAGATCACGTCTGAGGTAGTGCAGTTTCTCGCCCCCCAGTTGGTGCCTCAAGTAACTAGGCTATAGAATGAATGTTTATGGCAGGGGAAATTCCCCTCGCCTTGGAAAAAGGCCAATGTAGTAATTATAAGCAAGGGATCTGATAAGGACCCGGCTTTGGCCAAGTCCTACAGGCCCATCTGCTTGTTAGACATTCTTGGCAAGTTACTTGAGAAACTACTGGCTGATAGGCTTGAAGCACATCATGTCTTGTGCAGGGTGAGCGACAGGCAATTCGGCTTCCGAGCGGGGCGATCGGCGTGTGACGCAATCGCCTTGGCGGCCGAGGTCTGTGGCCTAACTGCACACAAGTATGTGGTCGGCATCATGGTGGACATCAGCGGTGCCTTTGACAACATCTGGTGGCCTTCGCTCTTCTCTCGACTTCGAGAGATGGAGTGCCCAGGCCCACTTTATGGTTGTCTAAGAGACTACTGTGTAGGCCGGGAGGTCAGGCTATTATCCCCTAGTGGGGAAGTAAGCAAGGGAGTGACCAAGGGGTGTCCACAGGCCTCCGTCCTGGGGCCACTCTTTTGGGACGTGAACATGGTGCCACTGTTATACGACTTGAAAAACAGTCAAGATGCACTAGAGGTAATAGCATACGCTGATGACCTCCTCCTTATGGTCGGTGGCAAGAGCCACGAGGAACTGGAACCCAAAATTGATAATACCATTAACATTTTGACCTCATGGTGTCAAAGAACAAAATTGACCATAGCGCCAAACAAATCAACCTATCTTCTTTTGAAAGGCAGTCTAGTTAGAAACCCAACTGTTCGAATAAACGGAGTATCAGTTATAAGAAGACCCAAAGCCAGGTACGTGGGCGTAATACTGGACGAGCGCTGGAATTTCGCGGCCCATGTGGATGCAGTTTCAGACAGAGCCCTGGTAGCACTTAAGACTGGTTGGGATTGGGCAGAGAAGGTTCCACCTCCCACCCAATCTCATTAAACTTTACCACAACAGTATTCTGACATCCATCATGGGCTACGGATCTGGCAGCTGGGCCCACAGACTCACTAGGGTGGCGCCTGCAATGGCGGTGAGAAGAGTTCAGAGAAGTATCCTCCTTCATTCAATTGGGGCATACACAACGTCGCCGGGCGGCGCCCTCTTGGTGTTGATGGGGCTTTGTCCTTTAGATATCAAGATTCGGGAGCTGACGGTGGCGTACTGGCTGAAAAAGGGAAATGGGGACAAAATACAGGAGATCATGGAAGCCAGGGTGGAGGGGAAAAGAGAAATCGAAAATCGGGGACTAGAGATTTGGCAAAACATCTGGGAACAGGACAACACTGGAAGGAGGACACACCAGTTCATCCCAAATGTGTCAGAAAGACTTAAAATGGGATACTTCCAGCCAAGAAGAGGATTGATTCACTTTCTCACCGGCCATAGCCCGTACCCGACGTATCTATGTCGGTTCAGGAAGCAGGCGACTCCAGAGTGTGGCTGTGGAGCTCCGGAAGGAACTCCAGAACACGTCACTTTCGAGTGCCCAACATACGATCATATTGTCTCTCATCTCAGACTACAACTCCCTAACTCAGACACGTACCAACTCATCAGACATGAAGCACATTTTCAAATTCTCAATGAATTAACCGACAAAATCTCAAACCACATCAGACATGAATTTGTAAACCGATTATGAGACATTTTTTCCAGGCATGACTGCTGCACCAGGCCGTGCCGCCGGGGTACTCCGCCGTGCCCTGGATCAGGAGGACTGAGTGCAGCCAAATCACCGACTGCGACGCTAGATATAAGTTAGATTACGTTAGGCTTAAGAGAAAACACGACAACAACACAAGGACTGCAGTGCAAAAGGTCATCCCAGTGCCAGGGGCACGCCCTCCGGAATTAGTTCGGGGGGGGGGGGGGGGGGCACAGGCCAACCAATAGGTTTGTACATTACTGGCACACCTGTAAGCATTGCAGGGGGGGGGGACACAAAATAAGACACTAAACGTAGCAGTAGCGACTTTCACATGAAACACAACATGCCAACGGACCCTGCATGACACAGCACATACGGCAGACACAACAGCAAAAACAAAACGTATCATGTAGCTCAGTAGAAACATTAGAAGTCGCATAAAAAGCACAAAAAATGTAGTAGCATAAGAAGACCCATTTATGTATAGGTATTGGGTTATTGTATAATTAAAAGAATAACTGAAATAAATGCTTTCAGAATTTAAAAAAAAAGCAAAAGAATTATTGCTCTAATAATCCATTTTCTTGGTAGTAAGATATTTTATCCAAGATCATGTCTGAAATAAGAATTACCTGGATGAAATTTAACATCCTCAATTACGAATCGTAATTCGTAAGAAATTTCAAAATAAGTGTGAGACCTCTCACCAAACTACGAAATGCAACCGCTAATGTTACAACCTTTTATAGGATTTTGTTATGACCGTGAAGTGTACACTAATGGATAAGGAATCGTTTATGTGACTGCCTTTCCGAAGATTTTGAATTTTGTTAGGTAAAGGATATGCAGAATTAATGGCACCAGGCACGATGTAAGCTAAAGTGAATAACTGCAATTATTAAACAAAAAGATCGCCAGCCTAATTAGGCAAATATGACCCTAAACTAACTGTAATAAGCGCTCTCGTTTTAAGCCTACACCTGGTACTGAAGTACATGGAATTTTGAAAATGGGCAGTCTACAGTTAAGTAAATCAACAAGCACAAAAAAGCTAGATCGCTGCTATAGCAATTAAGTGGTTCAACAGATTTATAAATAAACAGCATTCACTTATAATGGACACTATGGATTCAAGAATTGTGTTTTGATTAAGTATCAGAATTGTAATACAAACTATTCTTCAGTGAACAATGGAAAAATAATAAATTTGGATTGTTGTGAATTGCTTGACAAATGTGGTAATCTAAATACTTTGCGCACCAAGTTAAGGGAACCAAGATTCTGTCCTATTGTTGAAATCTTTAAGTTCAAGTTTCTGAAATTTATCTTTTCAAATAATATTTTCTTTCCTTATTTGTTAAGGGCGTTTGACCAAAGACAACTAGAAATTTTCACAGATAATATGTACACTTTAGGGGAAGGCATTAACTTTTGTACATAATGTCACTGTTGTTCACAAAATAGTTTTGCAGTATCAAAATCAATGTACACACACACACACACACACACACACACACACACACACACATACCTTACCTTGTTGAACGGCTCTAATCATAAGTTACAGTAATGGATTTATTCCAATGAACGATAATATACTCTCCTTTTGTTTTATAATAAATATTAGTGCCAGCAGTATATTTTTTGGTAGCAAGAGACTTTGTATGTAAAACTATTGAAATTTAGTTAACGCTTATTATTTCTGAAATTATCTTTAACCAACAGCTAAAACAAATTGTGCCAATACTATAATAATAAGATGAAATGGCAACTGGCTGCTGCACAGAAGTTATCATGCAAATGTCTCTATAGCCACACTTTGTAAAATGGTCTATAGCCACACTTTGTAAAATGATCAGAAATTCATACAACATTATATAAATGACACTAATTTAAAAAAAAATGCCAATGACACTATTTGAAATCACTTTTCAATTTTTTAAAAATAGAACACTCTGAAAAGTATTGCTACCCCCATGAACCACAGACATTGCCGAGGTGGGGTGGCTTGCGTGCCTCAACGGTGCAGATAGCCGTACCGTAGGTGCAACCACAGAGGAGGGGTATCTGTGGAGAGGCCAGACAAACGTGTGGTTCCTGAAGAGGGGCAGCGGCCTTTTCAGTAGTTACAGGGGCAACAGTCTGGATGATTGACTGAGCTGGCCTTGTAACATTAGCTGATGTGGCTTTGCCACACAGCTACTTCGAACGTCTGAAAGCAAGGGGAAACTACAGCCGTTACTTTTCCCGAGGACATGCAGCTCTACTGTATGGAAATAGGATGATGGCATCCTCTCGGGTAAAATATTCCGGAGGTAAAATAGTCCCCCCTTCGGATCTCCGGTCGGGGACTACTCAGGAGGATGTGATCATCAGGAAAGACAATACTGACATTCTACGGAACGGAGCGTGGAATGTTAGATCCCTTAATCGGGTAGGAAAATTAGAAAATTTAAAAAGGGAAATGGATAGGTTGAAGGTAGATATAGTGGGGATTAGTGAAGTTCGGTGGCAGGATGAACAGGATTTCTGGTCAGGTGAGTACAGGATTATAAATACAATATCAGTTGTGGGTATCATAGGAGTAGGACTGATAATGAATAGGAAAATAGAAATGCGGGTAAACTACTATGAGCAGCACAGTGATCGCATTATCATTGTCAAGCTAGGTACGAAGCCAACACCAACAACAGTAGTACAGGTTTATATGCCAACTAGCTCTGCTGATGATAAGGAGATCGAAGAAATATATGAGGAGCTAAAGGAAATTTTTCAGACAGTTAAGGGAGAGGAAAACTTAATTGTGATGGGAGACTGGAATTCGGTAGTAGGAAAAGGAATAGAAGGAAAAATAGTAGGTGAATATGGTCTGGGCAGGAGGAATGAAAGAGGAAGTCGCCTGGTAGAATTTTGCACGGAACATGATTTAATCATAACAAACACGTGGTTTAAGAATCACAAAAGAAGGTTGTATACGTGGAAGAGACCAGGAGACACCGGAAGGTATCAGATAGATTTTATAATGGTAAGACATAGATTCCGGAACCAGGTTATAAACTGCAAGACATACCCAGGGGCAGATATAGACTCTGACCATAACTTGTTAATCATGAACTGTAAGCTGAAGCTGAAAAAACTGCAGAAAGGTAGGAAAATAAGGAGATGGGACTTAGATAAATTGAAGGAAAGTGAAGTTCTGGAGAATTTCAGAGGGAGATTTAGGCAACAATTGACAGGAACAGGGGGAAATGAAACAGTAGAAGAGATGAAATAGTGAAGGCAGCAGAGGACAAAATAGGTAGAAAGGCAAGACCTACAAAAAAACCCTGGATATCACAGGAAATACTAAATTTAATTGATGAAAGGAGAAAATATAAAAATGCAGTAAATGAAACAGGCAAAATAGAGTACAGACGACTAAAAAATGAGATTGACAGGAAGTGCAAAATGGCTAAGCAGGAGTGGCTAGAAGGCAAATGCAAATCTCTAGAAGAATGTATAAGAAGGGGAAAAGTATATACAAAAAAAAAAATTTCAAATGTTTGTATAGTCTATGGGACTTAACTACGGGGTCATCAGTTCCTAAACTTACAAAATACTTATGAACTACTTACGAACTAGGACGGCACAAATATCCATGCCCGAGGGGGGATTCGAACCCCCAACCGTAGTGGCCGTGCAGACCGTGACTGCAGCGCCTCAGTCTCCTCGGCCACCGCGGCCGGCAAAAGTAAATACCGCCTACAGGAAAATAAAAGAGACGTTTGGGGACAAGAAAAGCATCTCTACGAATATCAAGAACTCAGATGGGAAACCAGTTCTCAGCAAAGAAGAGAAAGCTGAAAGGTGGAAAGAGTACATAGAGCAGCTCTACAAATGAAATGAACTTAGAGACGATGTTGTAGGAAGGGAAGAGGAAGTAGATCAAGATGAAATACGAGATACTATACTGAGAGATAAATTTGTCAGAGCCTTGAAAGACCTAAGTGGGAACAAGGCCCCAGGAATAGATGACATATCCTCAGAGCTACTAAAGTCTCTGGGAGAGCCAGCCATGACAAAACTATTTGAACTGGTATGTAGGATGTATGAGACAGGCGAAATACTCTCAGAATTTAAGAAAAATGTAATAATCCCCATTCCAAAGAAATCAGGTGCAGACATGTGTGAAAATTACAGAACCATTAGTTTCATAAGTCATGGTTGCAAAATATTAACACGAATTATCTACAGGAGAATGGAAAAGCTGGTAGATGCCGACCCCGGGGAAGATCAGTTTGGATTCAGGAGGAAAGTAGGAACCCGGGAGGCAATACTCACTTCACATCTTATCTTAGAAGATAGATTAAGGGAAGGCAAACCTACATTTTTAGGTTTTGTAGATTTGGAGAAAGCATTTGACAATGTTGACTGGAATACACTCTTTCAAATTCTGAAGTCAGCAGGAGTAAAATATAGGGAAAGGAGAGTTATTTACAGCTTATACAAAAGCCAGACCGCAGTTATTGGACTCGAAGGGCATGAAAGGGAAGCAACAGTTGGGAAGGGAGTAAGACAGGGTGGTTGCCTTTCTCCGATGTTATTCAATTTGTACATCGAGCAGGCGGTGAAGGAAAGCAAGGAAAAATTTGGAATAGAGATTAAAGTTCAGGGGGAAGAAATAAAATCATTGCGTTTTGCTGATGACATTGTAATTCTATCAGAGACAGCAAAGGACCTGGAAGAGCAGTTAAATGGAATGGACAGTGTGTTGAAGAGAGCGTATAAAATGAACATTAACAAGAGCAAAACAAAAATAATGGAATGCGGTCTTAGAAAATCAGGCGATGCTGAAGGAATTAGATTAGGTAACGAAACAATGAAGGTTGTAGATGAGTTTTGCTACTTGGGTAGTAAAATAACATGCGATGGTCGCAGTACAGAGGATATAAAATGCAGAATGGCAATGTGAAGAAAAGCATTTTTGAAAAAGAGAAATCTGCTAACATCGAATATTAATTTAAGTGTAAGGAAGTCTTTTCTGAAGGCATTTGTGTGGAGTGTTGCCTTGTACGGGAGTGAAACATGGACAATAAGCAGTGCGGACAGGAAGAGGATAGAGGCTTTTGAAATGTGGTACTACAGAAGAATGCTGAAGATTAGATGGGTAGATCGCTAATGAAGGGGTACTGAACAGAATTGTTGAGAAAAGGAATTTTTGGCATACCCTGACTATAAGAAGGGATCGCTTGGTAGGACACATTCTTAGAAATAGGGGCGTCGTAAATTTAGCATTGGAGGGAAGTGTGTGGGGTAAAAATCGCAGAGGGAGACCAAGAGACGCGTATAGTAAGCAGATTCAAGTGGATGTGGGTTGCCGTTCTTATGAGGAGATGAAAAGGCTTGCTCAGGATAGAGTAGGGTGGAGAGCTGCATCAAACCAGTCTCTGGACTGAAGACCATAACAATAACGAAAAGTATTGACTAGGAAAGGACCCTGTCTAGGTACAATGATTAGGATAAATCAAGGTGCTTAACACAAAGTTGAGGTCAATATATTATTACTTAAAGTCTTTGCTGGTTCATTACACAACATGCTAAGAAAAACTTTACTTGTTTGTCTTGTAGTGATGGTGGTGCAGACGTCGAAGTTTCTGGTGGTAACAACTTTTTGGCGGTAAGCGTGGCCTGCTTCCATAATAGCTTTGAGCTCACAAAACTTCTTCTTGGCGTTGAAAAAATACATTTTTGCGCTCTATATTAAACGGCCAGCTTAAATAGGACTACTCCGGTGACATCCAAGGCAAACTTGCGGTTACTTCCAGAAATATATGCCTCAACAACCCACAGTTCGTCACGGAGGTGTTACCACTACGCTGCCGAGAACTGAACTCCCTTTTTTTTTTCCACTTACAGCCCACGCTAGTCGAAGATTCTACCGCCAATTCCCACCTTTTACATCGCGCGCGCTCGCAGTTCCGTTTCCTACCAGCCGCAATACAGGTGTTATATATATCTAATTTTAACAATTCAACTCCCTGTGCATGAACCAGCGAATTATAAAGCTTGTTAAAAATTATTTAAAAAACATTGTCATATTATACCTTTTCATAATATTAATTAAAAAAAGTAATAATTTCCTATACAAAAACTTTTCATTATATACATGGCCACAAAGATCTTAATACAGACATGACATTATATCCATATATTACATTCATAATCGATACTTCTCCCATCGAATACATAAAAACAATAAACATCAATAGGTAGAAGGACTATAGTGTTACACATGTCCCAAGTTTCAGTTACGAGATCTAATCAGTCGTAGAAATGAAATCACATATAGTGACATAATTCGATTATTACGCACAAACTTCCTAAATTTATACACATACAAAAACATAAACATCACTTCAAATATCTCATAATATTTCAAACTATTTTTATTTTATCTGCTGCCAGACTTTAATAATTAAGGCAGTCCATTGTAAATTATTCAAAAAGTCATAAATAAGCAAAGAATTTTAACTGTATATTAGCCTCAGAAAATACAACTCTCTATACATATTTTTGGTTGCACAATTTATATCAGATTCAATTCCTATACATTTATACTGACAACTATACATCACCACTTTTCATGCACTGCCATAACATGAATGCGGCAGTCCTTCATAAACATGAATAACTTTGTTGCCTTCACTGTCCCTTGTATAAGTAAGACAGTCCTTGAACACAAATTTCACTTCCATTTTTATTGCCTTTTCACATACAAGGCAGTCGTTCAAACTTTCGTATTCAGAATACATACCGTCATATAATCAAACTGCCCGTTTTACATAAATTTTGGCACTCTTTTTACCCTTTTCTCTTTACATGTATACACTTTACATTTTGTTTGCCCTCAGTTAAGCAATACATTCCTTATTATCATCATTTCATAGGATCATTGCATCATATGTTGTCATACATTTGTATGCACTCTGTAAGAATCTGTAACTAAAGAGAAATAATTTATAAATATGAACAGAAAACATTATTTACAGTGTACTATACAATTTAACACATATTTGAAACTTCAATTTCATTTTCTTTGAACATATTGTTTTAGATACATCACATTTCTTACTCCTAATGGTTTCTTAGATTGGGGATATACTAGATAATATGCATTATTGTGGGGTATACCTTGAATTTCAAAAGGTCCATTATAAATGAATTTAAATTTGGATAAATATGTTCAAACAAGGACTGAGAAATAACACTAATTCGTGCCCCAGTATCTAGTAATACTTGCAATTTTACGTCATATATGTCAAAAGGCACAATAGTTTGTTATGTTTATAGTCACAGCTTTCCTGTTCTTCCCATAATAAATCCTGTTCTACTTCTAGATCTTTCAAGTAAATGATATACACTTCCACTTTGCCTATATTTGGAGGTTTCTTTGCTTCTGGAATCTCAATCTGCTCAGCAGTTTGTGTTCCCTCTTGATTTACCAAAATATCGAATGGTTCCTTTTCTGAGGCTCAATATCTGTCCCTGTGTCTATTTTGGAAATCTCATCTTCTCGTTCGCAAACTGCCTCCTCAGATTCCAAGTATTCTATTTCAACATCGCTACTGGAATCTAACGACAATGCTTTTCGTAAGCAGGAATCAGTTTCTGTTTTTGTCCTAGTGCCAGAACGTAGAATTTTAGCGTTATCAAGCCCCTTTAATAATAATGTTTCGTTTTCCACAGAACCGGGAATTTCTTCGGGACGAATTATTTAGTCTGGCCTAATGACGTCAATTTTGGCTTCATAAGTACAGAAGTCTTAATTTTGTTTGACAGGATTACAGTACTCATTCGAATTTGTTTCCATTTCTCTGACGGAAACCACTTTACTTTCAACAGGCGTTTTGTCAGTCAGATTCACATTATTGGCTATGCTTAAGGCTTCACTCTCCTCTTTACTACGATTAATTGCGGTCGAACTCAGCAAATAATCGGCAGACCGTGTACTTTGCACGGCACCCTCGTCTTTCGCATTACCCATCATTTTATCGCAAGCTGCTCGCGAATTTTGTGCGGCGCTCTTTTTACTATCAGGCATACCTTTTCTGCCATTCCGTTCTGCTTTTCGGTTCAACTGCGTAATCTTTTTTAAAATCCTGCCACTCGCATGTAGCCAGTGCAGAGTTCAGGTTGTCAGCCTGCTCCCACCATTGAGTGATATCTGGCGACTCATTTTCGCCTTTATTTGCTTTTAAACTAACATTCCGCGATTTACGTCTGTCTCATATACCTCTTTTGCTAATGTACTACTCGCCTGTTTGTTAGTTTAGACAGTCTCGCTTCCGCCTGCAGCGGACGCAACAGTAATAACCTGGTTCAATGCACCTGCCCGCCGATCGATATTTTTCGTCAGCTGGGCCGCCGCCTAGGGATGGGAAAAACCGACCGGTTAAAACCGATACCGATATTTTGGTTTTGAATAACCGATTTTTTTAGGTATTTATTTGGTGTCGGTTGTAACCGGTTTTTTTAGTTATTGCCAAGAACCGGGTAAAAAAACCGGTACGACTACTTCCTGTAGTAGTGGTTCAAAATGTGTGTTTTTTTTTTTTTTTTTTTTTGTAAATGATTAAAAGAAAATTAAAACTAGTAGACCCTAATATATAGGGCTACTCCTAAAATTTCCACTGCTGTGAAATATTAGGTCTTCGCAGTAACTAAGAAAAGCGATCAGTGATAATTTAAGAACAATCCCGGCAGTCAGAAACGCGCAACAAACGCGTGGCATAAGAACTTAAGAGCTGGTGCAGCTATTGAGGCATCGATGCACCTGTTGAAGTGTGTCGTGGCCTATTAGACGACGCGCGTGCACCGGCAGTGTACGAGACTTGCCTCCGTCTGGTCATGTGGCAGTTCCTTGCTGTCGTCGCCAGACATCGGTTGTGTCTTAATGGCACCATCCGGAGTGTGGAAGTACTTCACGAAGTACGGTATCAGTGAGGTACAATGCTCCATATGCTTTAAAAAGCTGAAAACGGGTGGAGGTACTACAAAGATGCTGTGTCATTTAAGGAGAAAGCATTCAAAATGTTTCTCGGAAGAGAAGGTAAATTCGATTCATATACGTATTATGTAAGCTTGGAATAATAACTTTTAATGTATTATCATGGCTGCTCCAGTCGGAGGTTCGAGTCCTCCCTCGCTCATGGGTGTGTATGTAGTCCTTAGCGTAAGTTTGTTTAAGTTAGATTAAGTAGTTTTTAAGTCTAGGGACCGATGACCTAAGCAGTTAGGTGTCATAAGGACTCACACCCATTTGAACATTCTTTGATCATGTGGTACACAGCTTTCCTCGTTAAATTTGCGTAAATTTACACTGACAACAATCATGCTGTTAGTCGGAAATGTGACTTTATTTTTCGAAATACTTCTGCAGCACTGATTGTAGTTCATTCACTGACTGTGACTTATATAACGAGATATTCGTATGCGTTGCCTCACAAGTCAACAAGTGGTTGGCTCAATATTTGCAACTGCCGCATGGAAATACTAGGTCAGTAAATCTGTATGCTTCGTATATCGTCTTATACGGCCTCCTGGCTTGGCTTACACTCACTAAAGAAGGCGTAGTAGTGGGAGGGGATCTTGCAAAATATGGAAAGACTAGTGATTTGTCGTATAACGTAAATTTACCTAAATTTTAACTAAATTTCGTAAGTTTCTGTTTCGGCCGAAACTAGAAGAACCGAAAATTCGATTACGGTTTCTGTTTCGGCCGCAAAATATGTTTCGGTCGAACTCAACTGGAAAAAATAGCAATAAAAAACCGAAAACCGGTTATTTAAGAAACCGGTTATCTTGAGCATTTTTTACAGTACGGTTAAACTGATGAAAAGATTAAAAGAACCTGTATAACCAAAAACCGCTTGTTTTTGCAACAACCGCTATCCCTACCGCCGACACAGCTGTCGCTTCGGCAGTAGTCTGTAGCGCACCGACGTTCTCGCAACTGCACTTAAAGCATACCGTCTTACGATATATTTCGGCTGCTTTCGGTTTTTGTTTGGGCCTCTCGTACGTATTCGCGTCCTCTCTGGACTATATTTACGCGAACATGGTTATTCTCATCCTCATCCCGTTCTACATGATTATCTTGATTAGCCTGCCTAAATTGTCGGTAATCGCGATTACTCCTCCAATGATCTTCATCTTCAATTCTTTGAATAAATGAGGAGAAATTCTTGTGATTACTTTCCACATAATGTCGGGAATCCTCAGGAAGCTTTTCTCACAGCTTCCACATTATTTCGGATTCCGATCTTCGGCTCTTTAAATGCGTCAATTTGCGATACCAATTTTCGCAAAATTCCTTTAAGGTGTTCCTTCCCTTTCCTTCGCGGAGTTAGGTCATTACAAAATCACGCCATAGACTATTTTGTTTTTGCTCTGACCAATATTCTTCAATAAACTTGGATTTGAACTCACTGTAAGTCATTTGTTCTATAATTATGTTTAAACCCCAACTTTTGGTGTCTCCTGCCAAGGCAGGGATTACTACATTGATTTTTTCGTTATCTATGAAATTTTCAGGTAAAACCTTTTCACAGTTTTTAATAAAGTCAAGGTTTTGCTCTTACCAATATTCTTCAATAAACTTTGATTTGAACTCACTGTAAGTCATTTGTTCTGTACTTATGTTTAAACCCCAACTTTTGGTGTCTCCTGCCAAGGCAAAGATTACTACATTAATTTTTTCGTTATCTATGAAATTTTCAGGAAAAACCCTTTCACAGTTTCTAATAAAGCCAAGGGGACGCCAACCATTATGTTTTCGAGAAGGATCGAATTTCTCTTCTCCCTCTAATAGTTTGACAGTGGTTACTTTATCAATTGCATAATTGGGTTGACTTTTAATTTTTCGTTCAAGGTCGCATATTTTTCCTTGAACCCGAGAAGTGTTAAAGTCACACTTCTTTTCGCATTCATTCACTGTTTGCTTTACCTGCGAAATGTCGGCTTTACACTCGACAACGATTTCTATTCGTAAACCAAATACTTTTCCTCTACTTTGTTTACAACGATAGGTTCCACACTACTCTGAATGTTTACGATTTCTGAAGCAAATCTATCGTTAATGTCATCAATCTGCCCTTGCATGGTAGCTATACGACTGTTTATAGTGTTAATTTCAGATTTCATTGCCGTAATAGTGTTATTCAAAGCGACTACTTTGCTTTCAACTTTGTCGATTTTTCGACCGAGATTACTACCCTGTGTCTTTATTTGATTGTCAAGACCGTCAATTTGCGTAATTATACTAACAACCTGGTTATTAATCTGACTGGTCAGAAGTCTAAATACGTCATTAATACTCAAAGGCCTCTAACTGTTCTGTTCTGAGAAATTTTCGTGATTAGAATTCATTTCACGTGTTTTTTTTTCAGTTCTTTTTCTATTTGTCAAGGACTGAGCAAAATATTTGACTCGTTTCCATACTGACTGTCATCAATGAAAATTGCCCAATCAGTGGCTATATTTGTTTCCTGGCCGCTCTGATACGGGTTAACATACGTATTTTATCATTTACTTCCGCGTGATAATCTACGTAGGCTTGTGGTCTGCCCGTAACGCCATCTGTTGAAGCAATAGAGTTGGGCAACACGATTCTTTTTTAGGAATCGATTCTTGCGATTCAATCCCACATTGTGAATCGATTCCTACGATTCGTTCACGATTCTTTAGTCTGCATTGGCGCGATTCTTACATCTACATCTTGCTCATAGATGGCAATACATGCCTGTGTCATGGCTGTTGAAATCTTAACCTTTTGCATCTGTTCCTACGATTCGTTCACGATTCTTTCTGGTCTGCGACGGCACGATTCTTACAAAATGCCGAAAAGCTGATAATATGGGTATCGGTTTTTATTATATTTATGGTGCGTAATGTTCACGGATTTTTTAATATTTATGGTGCGTGAGGTTCAGACTTAAAATAATAATGAAGCAAAGCCATTCGATTAAGCTCTCAAAAATTCTGGAGAAAATAGTCTGGAGTTTTGCGAGAGGTTATAAATACATATTACACTACCAACTATTTCTGCTATCATCATAGCTCATTTAGTAGCGTTGTAGTTTTAGTGAACGTAGGTCACTTATTTCGAATCCTGCTGTAACCTTTTTTTTCGTTCTGTTTGAATACTTCGGCCATTTAAATATAAATTTAATTAAATCTATGGTAATTAACAGAAATCTAAGCATTATAAAATACTTATTATGTAAAATCAATTAGTTTAAGGAAACACGAAATAAACATTAAAAATAAAAATCCGTCTCTAAATATTTAATTTCTTTCGAGATGCAACAAATTCACGTTTATTAAAATGTTTCTTTTTTGTAAAATCGGTTACTTTCAGGAAAGCTATAACGTATAAACCAAAATGGTAAAAAAGATTTTTGAGATGGCTTTAGAAACATTTACAATCGCGTTTTTATAAAAAATGAATATTCTTGTAAAATTGAGTTTTTACAAAAACTACAACTACGTAGATGAAAAGCTTAAACCTCTCTAAACACAAAATATAATCCAAATCGTTACAGCCATTTCTGGGGTACGCGAAATATAAATTTGTAAGGATTGCTCGTTTAAATACATAATATGTAAACTGCATTAAAAACGTATATTCGTATGTATTGGCAGCTGTGTATTTCGCTGCGTTTTCTTTTTGTCATCTGTAATTCGCGAATAGGCTAATAATTAACAGCTCACGATCTTCGTTCTGTGCTTCCTTTGTTCACAAGCTTTGTGGCTTTCGTAATTATTTGGCACGATTCGCCACTTGCTTTCGAATCATGAATCGTTGGATCTTGGAATCGTCACGAGACAGGCGATTCTTTTGAACGACGATTCGTCCCCCCTCTTCTCTCCGGCATTCGGCAAGATTCGGCAGTCGCCTTCGAATCGTGAATCGTTGGAACTTAGAATCGTCACGAGACAGACGATTCTTATGAACGACGATTCGTCCGGATCACGATTCGATTCTTATGATTCTTTATTTGAATTCGTTCAAATGAACGACTCATTGAAGAATCGCCACAAC